>PUFA01000140.1:0-2499336 GCA_003508835.1 Eonycteris spelaea
TGGGCGTTAGGGGCTTGGCAGGCGGAAGAGGAAAAGCTGATTTTCCATCTTGGTTCCTGCATAGGCTGAATGTTATGGATCTCCATTCTACAAATGCAGCTGGGCATACATCCAGAGCAACTCATAGTCTAGACAAGGGGCTGAAAGCATTTTCTGTAAAGGGCCAGATAGTAAATATTTTATGCTTTATGGGTTGATGGTCTCTGTTGAAACCACTCAACCCTGCATCGTAGCATGGGAGCAACCACAGACCACACACACACCAATGAGGGTAGATCTGTTCCAATAAAAACTATTTCCAGAAACAAACATCGGGCTGGCTTTTGGCCCCAATGTAGTTTGCCAATCCCTGTTCTAGATAAGAGCCATGAGGAAATGCTTTGAAGCCAGGAATAAACTAAAGCCTGTGAACTGGCCTGGGAAAAAGAGGCAGAAGACCTTGCTGGCCTCTTCAATGCTTATAAAAGAAGTTTAATATAAGCTATGTATTGCCTGGTAGAAAGGAATGTTTGAGTAAATCGTTTTAAAGTAAAATTAGGGCCTTTAGATACATTTAATGATTAAGATGATGATAATGTCAGGCGTACTTTATAGTGTAACCCATGAGAAGAGTACTATTCGTCATCTCCACCATGCAGATAAGGAGACTGAAGCACAGAGAGGTTAGGGAACTTGCCTGAGTTTAAATGGTTAGTAAGTATAGGACTGGGATTTGAATCAGTCTGGCTCCAGTGCCGAGCTCTTAATCACGATGTTCTACTATTGTCTTAATATTAAGATACTATTTTAACACAAAATCATGACAACAGAAAATATACTTGGATATGAAACAGCTCTTTTCACTCATTTGTGCTTTGCTCGTAATAGGTGCTCAATAAAATTTTGCTAAGCGAACGGCTTATTCTTACTGGTGTTGTGGGAAGGTCCTTTGGAGGAACGGCAAAATGCTGAGGAGTAAGTTACACTCTCATTGGCTTCTTCTCTTTATGAGGATAATTTGCACCACTGGAGCTAAGGCAAGCAGCAAGAGCAAAAGACCCTAAAGCCAGCCTCTCTGATGTGGTCGGGGAACTAAGAGGCTAGGAGTCTGTAAGAGAAGGCAAGCTATTTGCACAAAGCTGACATACCTGAGTACTACCACTAGAGGGGGGAAAAGATTCATGACAAACCTATACTGGCAACTGGTCTTAAAACTGCTTATACAATTTTCTGAGCATGAAAAAATAACTACGGCAAAGTTAAACGCTGGGTAGAATATATCTATATATACACCCAAACACATGTGCACTTATAAGGAAATGTAGGTGCATTTGTTGTGCTGCCATGAGTTCTAAAATCTTGCAAAAGTCCTGTTCCAGCCCTCTAAATCAGGGTAAAAACATTGCACATGAATATGCAAAGATAAGAATGATTAGAAGCAGAAGTGGCAGTGACTGTTGCCGCCACCAAACAGATGGACGGGCCCGGCCAGCAGCCAAACCATGTGCAGGGTGGAGAGGGCTCAGCCGACTGTGAACTGAAGAGGCAGATTGATTGACTATAAAGACAGCAGTTCTTGTCAAGCTTGGCTGCTCACTGGAATCAGACAGGGAGTTTAAAAAATGCTGATGCCTGGGTCACACATTCAGAAATTCTGTTTTAATGGATCCAGGGTGTGGTCCAGAGATTTTATAAAACTCTAGGTGATTCTAAAGTGCAGCTCAGATTGAGAACGACTGAAATGGGGGTGGGATTGGGGTGGTGGGGGAGGTAGAACAATCTCCGTACTCCCTGCCTCCATGGAAAGAAGTGACGGTGGGTTTTGCATAAGTCTTTTAAGTCACACAAATCATACCCATTAGACAAAGTATCATTGTGGCTTGGTGTCAGGCCTCCAATCAGAACCCAAACACTTTTGGGGCTCTCTCGCCGGAGTCAAGCCTGAAGCTCGCATGCAAGAATTCGTTAAGATCAATTAGTTTTTCAAAGGGCTACCTTGGAAGTGAAGGAGAATGCCAGGTGACTGATTGATTCATTTTTTCAATAAATATTTATCGAGCACCTCCTGGGTGTGCTGGCCACTGTGCTAGGCGTTGAGGTGCACTGACTCTGCTGAAAAGGAGCTGGTAGAGTTGAAGAAGCCTCCAACAATCACTTGGTCTACAGTCTCTTTCTCTTTGTAGTCCTGGTGGAAGGCAACAGTCCTGCACTGGGAGCTCTTATAGGATTCGAGAATCTGATTCCTCACGGCGTGGAGCTTTTTAGATGAGATCAGTGCCACCACTTCCCCAAATAATGCCAAAGGTGTGCCTGCCGAGTGGGACTCAAGAGTTCATTCATTCATCCACTCATTCACCCATCAGACATTTATTGAATGCCTGCCAAGAGCCAGGCCTTGTGCTAGATGCTGTGGATACATCAATGAAGAAACATACCCTGCTGCTTGAGCACTCCAGGTGGGGCAGACAAGCAGGCAGTCATAATCCACTCAGTGAATGAAAGGTGGTGAGAAGCACAGGCTGATGCGGGTGTGCAGAAGAGGAGGGTTTACCCCCGGTTGGTAGAGGTGATAGGAAACAATTGCTGGAGGAGATGACAGTCCTTTACCCACTTTGCTCCCCTACCTCTGCAGTATATCACCAAATTCCTCCAGGCTCCAGAAATGGGCCCATTATATTCTTAGATCTTATATTTTTGGAGTGGATGTGTGTTTCTCCTCGCGACCCCTCTTTGACTTTATGCTGGCTAGTTGGGTCGATTTACTCTACTGACATGCATTCCATATCCCCTTTCTTCCCAGTTCGGAAAACTACCCCTTGATTTCTGACTCTCTGAGAAACATAGCCACTATTTGCCTTGAAAGCAAGGATCCTGGGGCTCATTCGTGAGGTGACCCAGAGCCTTCTGATCGCTGAATCTCTCCCAAGGTAGCCTTCTCTCACCTTTTAGAGATTGGACAAAGTATGGTATTGATCATGGGGCAAATTCAGCAGACAGCTAGGCCTATGGAAGTTGATAATTTGGATCACTATTGAAGGTATAATAATATGTATTACTTGTTTGGATGATTTATTAATGCTATTTTTCTATCAATACAGAAACATGATTCAATAATACAGATTGCTGCACTTTTGTATACAATTGACCCTTGAACTACATGCGTAGGCCCACTCATATGCAGATTTTTTCAATAAATATTGCAAATGTATTTTCCTTATGATTTTCTTAATAACTTTTTTCTATAGCTTACTTTATTGTAAGAATATGGTATGTAATACATATAACATACAAAACATGGATTAATTGATTGTATCTGTTATCGGTAAGGCTTCTGGTCAACAGTAGGCTATTTGCAGTAAAGTTTTTGGGGAGTCAGAAGTTATATGCAGATTTTCGACTGCATGGGGGCAGGGGTTTGCACCTCTAATCTCCACGTTGTTCAAGGGTCAAATATATAGTATTTAGACTTTGAAAACCCTTCAGAGCTGGATATAGAGTTATATATCCAAGACTGCTCCACCTTTCTTTCATCTCAGATTGGGCTCCGAGTCAGTGACTAGGGAACCCCAGGAGTTTCTGGATGTACCGACCTGTCTCATTTTCTTACTTTCAACTCTTCATAGGGACATGTAAATTAGCTCCATTTGTATATAGTCCACTGCAGGGGTGAGCAGATACTTCACTTGGCTGACTGAGGGATCAGGAAAGTTCTGTGCCACACTGTTTTCACCACTGGGAGTAGGGGGATTTTTCTGATGCTTGTCATTATCGTGCTTCATATTTAGGATCTAGTAGGCTTTCCTGTACATTTCATTAGGTTTTCTTTTAAAGAGACAGGGTAAAGAATAAAACCCAAGTGATAACTTTTGGATCCAAGCAAGTCTGCAAATGGTAACTTTTCTCTCAGGATTTTGTGAACGCTGATTTAGTACCTAAATTGGGGAATTTTATTTTCCTAAGAGTATAAAATCCTAGTAACAAGTAAATAAATAAATGCCCACACATACTGATTGCTCTTAATATTTTCAGTCACAGCAATGAAGGAGATTCAGTTTAAATTACAACCAAATATAAAATTAAAAATTAGATGCTGCAAAGTAAGTTCATATTTAGTGAAAAAAACTAGTTTTATGCAGCCTCAGAGCCAAATGTGGCCACGATTATCTTCAGAACAGAAACAAACAAAAAGAATATTCCAGGGAATATATTAGCTGAATTTAAAAATATGTGCTAAACGATCCATGAAATGTTCTTCCAGCGGTGTCTTTTACTGTAACAAGTCATAGCCTTGGTTGTCAAGAACACCTTACTGGTGCCTTGCAAACAAAGACTCCTCACCTCTGCTGAAATAGCAGAAATGCCATTAGCACAATTAAGAGCTGGTGATGATTAAAGAGCTTTTAGATTTAACAAAAACCTACAATGGCAAACACATGCCTCTTCTTCTTTATTTGTGGAATAGTCTTGTCTGAAGTACGAAGTGAGATCTAAGAAAAATCCAGAGTTGAGAATGCATTTTAGGGGTTGGTCAAGAGCATGGTCCCATCCTTGCCTTTCAGAATAGGAAGGATACAAGGGTGAGAAAACGGGAAAACCTCGTCACTTATTCCAGGGTTACACCGAGGACTGATTTGCATAACCCACCTCCGAAACGCTGACATGTCAGCAGCAGTTCTTCTCTTCGATGATCAGATCTGAGCAATTTAGAAGAGCTGATGAGTCTTTGCTAGTTATAAAGGAATTCTTGACACCTCATCTATGTTTCTATGAGAGTGCAAGATTCTGATAGATTGTTTTTAAAAGTACTCTGTTCATGCTCTGACTCCAAGTTTTTTTGCCTCTACTGAATTTTTTCTCCAAAGTCACTGGTGACTTCCATTGTTGCCTCTTTCGAAGGACCTTCTCACACTTTATCGTTTTGACCCCTAAGTGACATTTACACAGTTGACCACTGCCTCCTGCTCGAAAGACTCCTCTGGCTTCACTTCCACCACGCTCTCCTGGTTTCCGCCCGTGTGGCTTCTTCGAGTCTGTCTCCATCGGAGCCTTCTTCCTCTTGCTGCTCCTTACATATTTGTGAGCCTCAGCTTCTGTGCTGAGCACCCTCTCTTCTTTACTCCCACATTCTCCCTGGGGTGACACTTCCGTACTGATGACTAACGCGTTTGTCCTCATGCCAGATTTTCCCCCAGGGCCTCAGATCCAGGGATCCACCTGCCTGCTGGGCCCCATGGTGACTCCAAACTCGACACCTGCAACAATGTACCATCCTTCCCAAAGCCGGCCTCTGTCTGACCAGGCACCTAGATGTATCACCCTTGACTCCTCTTCCTCTTTCACTCCATCGTCTCCAACCAGTAAATATCCAAATCCTATCTTTTTTTATATCTGAGGAGCTCAGAAATCCATCCTTCACTACTCTTCACCATGACTGCCTGGCTCAGGCCCCAAGCAGGTCCAGGTATTCTAATAGTCGCTTCTTTCCAGTCTGCTCTTTACATTGCTAGGATAAAGCACCAATCTGATCAGTTTACTTCTGTACTTAAAAGCCTCCACGCCTTCCTGCTTGTTATAATGGCCTCTGCTCCTCTTTTCAGTCTAACTTGCCCTCCCCACATCCTCTGTCCTCCTCCAACATGAATACTTTCTAATGCCACTTTCACCTCTGGTTCCTGGCCATTGCAGTTCCCTCTGCCTACACACACACCTCTTTGATAACCTGCCTGGAACCTACGTACCTGCCAGACCTTTGCTTGGACACCCTTTCTTCCAGAAAGTCTTCCTGAAGCCCCCTCCCACATAAGTGCCGATGTTATGTCTGCCCAAGCATCCAGACTTCTGTTATTACAGTGATATGTTACTCCGCATCTTAACTGACCCTTTACTTTTCTGGAAACGACTCTCACTCTGAGCAGGGATGCATCTTTCTTGTTAACAATTAACACTGTGCCTGGTGCAGGCTAGAAGCTCCACACAATTTTTTGAGTGCATGAACTCTGGGAGGAACTTTAGAGGTCTATAGTCAGGCCTCTGTGTGGGTGGGTGAGGGAGAAGACAGGTACCCTCTACCTTTCATTGTCTTCTTACTTTTTGGGAAGGTGCCTGAGGGGGCAGCAAGCTCACCCAGTGGACAAAGGGGGAGAGGGCTACTTGGAACATTGCCTCACAGTTGAGTGAAAAAATTGCTCTTCTAGCCTTGAGTGGCATTAGTCTGAGTGACTCCTAAGCGTAGGTGGTGAGGAGGTAACTTCAAGGGGTAACAGCAAATGCTTCCTGCAGAGGGTGCAGGCGGGCAAAGCTGCAAATGTTTGGAAGTTGGGAGCAGCCTTCTAAAAGAGAGAAAGAAGTGCTCCTCTTATGTATGCACCGTGAGAGCAGGTAGGGCTCAGAAAGGAGAGGGTCTTGCCTGAATGGAAGACAGGCAGTGGAGGCAGCATGCTGGGAAGGTACTAAGGAGCCCAGAGGCTGAAACAGCTAGTGTTTACATAGTGCTCACCATGCCCAGCACTCTCTTAAGTGCTCTGCAAATGTTAATTCATTTTAATTCCCCACGACTCTACAAGGTCAATATATTACCATCCGCACTCCACCAATGAGAAAATGAGGCACAGAGGTCACACAGAGGCTTTTGTTTCTTGGACTACCTTTTCTGAGCAGCTCTGGGGAGGGGTAAGGGTGGGGTGGAATTAGCCAGCATTGCCAGGTGAAGTTGGGCTGCAGCTTCAGCTAAAGAATTCTTTGGGCTTTCACCCAAGATCTTATTTATTCATTTGATTCTCTAGATAGCTGGTTCAGCCTGGAAAATAAAAGGTTGTATATAAATGAAGCACAACAGGCATGGTGATTATGGCATAGAGATACTAAGAGAAGTAAAGATCATGATACAATCGACAACTTCTTGGGCATTTCTTTTCAAAATAATGAGTAAGCTCCTCTGGTTTGTTCGGGTTATCAACAAGAACAGGTTGTACAGTATTCTGATTCATTTCTTGGTGACTGGCAGAAAACATGGTTGTATAAAACAAGCTGACAAGAGAACAATTGTTGTTGAGGATCTCGTTAAGTGTGGCCTTGATCCTAAAGTAATTCTATGAAAAAATACTGGTGAGAAGGAGGTAAGCTTTGCATTGCAACATTTTAACTGACAAAACTCTCTCCCCAATTGTCTAACACTTGTATGTTGCCTGGGTATGCATATCTGAGAATTTATCTAGCCAGTTTGGTGCAGGAAAACAAATACAAACATTTCTTTTGTACTTAAAAAAATATTGCTCTGTGACCTTTTCATAAATATAGAGATGTACTGGATATGACTTTAAAAAATCTATTTATTATTTCAAATAAATGACATATATTAATTTTTGTGTGGAATTTTGCCCAGGATTCACACTTCCATAGTGTTTACACAATGCTAAGTGCAAACCTAAACGATAAGTCAGTCAACTTCTTCAGATAGTTCTAAATAGTTAGATGTTTGATATTGTGATGGAACATACCTCGGTAATTGATGAGCTTCTTCTTCTTCTTCTTTTTTTTAATCTGAAAATTTTGATATCGTGTCGGAGAAAATATTTTCCAGTGATTTGAAAACAGATGCTTGCCATATGTAATGGGCTGAATCGTGTATCCTCAAAATTCACATGTTAAAGCCCTACCCTCCATACCTCAGAATGTGACTGTATTTGGAGATAGGGCCTTTAAAGAGGTGATTAAATTAAACTGAAACTTTTAGGGTAGGCCCTAATCCAATTTGACTGGCGTCATAAGAAGGGGAAGTGTGGACACAGATAAGTGGGTGCCCAGAGGAAAGACCATGCGAAAATACTGAGAAGATGGTCACCTGCAAGCCAAGGAGGGAGGCTTCAGAAGAAACCAGCCCTGCTGACCCTGTGACCTTGGAGTTTAAGTCTCCAGAACTAGGAGAGAAGAAGTTTCTGTTGGCTAAGTTACCCAGTCTGTGGTATTTTGTTATGGCAGCCATATCAAATGATAGAGACAGAGTGAAAAGCGGGTATGCAAAAATGTTCAGGAGTTTATTAATTTGCTTGTCAACCTGTTTACTTCCCTGCTAATTTCATCTTTCTATGTAGAAATTAATTTCTGAGTGGATGAAAAGGCGCTTAACGTTGTTTGCATTATCATTAACAAGATATAGAACTTTTGTTAAAAATAAGCACAGTCTTCACTTGCAGACATGAGTTTGAAAACATATTTCCAGTAACTTTGTGCATTCCCACTAACTAATATTTTGAGACTAATCTGTGGTAACCTTGGAGGAACTATACAAAACTATGTATTCTTTTGTCTCTTAAGACATATTTTGAAAATATCTAAGAATAGCCATTGTTCAATACTATAAAAAGTGATGTCATTCATTAAAATAAAAGGTCTCAAAGTATATTCAGGTAATAGAACCCAGACAAGTTTGAGGAGCAGCCTTAATCGTCATCTTATTACCTAAGAATTTTTACTCTCAGAAATAACTATAAAATGGCAGATGCTTACTAAATATTAATAACTGAAAATAAGAATTCCTACTTTGCTTTTTCTGAAGGTAATAATGTCATTTTTCTTGCTATCATCCTTACAGTGGAATACATATTTTCTGTTACATATTTTAATTTGGTTTTTAAGAAAAACGACTGGAAGACAAAAGGCATGTTCAAGTAGTCCATATTAAATAATACAACAACCAAAAAGATCAAGGAAAATGCCAAAACAAAGTTGCTATTTTAGAGATGAATAATAGGTGATTCATACTTGCAATCAGTAATATACATACGAAATATTATTTTAGGTGAGCTGTAAGAGGTGAGCATATTTTGGCAAAAAACATTCCAGTCAACTGATGTTTGGTTTATTTATGTAATTAAACTTAAGAAAAGGACACATTCATAAGATTTAGGGACGTATATTTGCAAACTACTCTTCAGAACTGCTAATAGTATTGGTTGCTATTTTTAGGAATTGGTGCAATCTTGAGTCAAAAATTTCAAATTAGTTATTAACTATTGAATGCAGTTGTTATGTTTTAATAGAGTCCAATGATTTTAAGCAGAACTCGGAAGTTAGAAAAAAATTACCCACTAATTGGAATCATGACTGGAGGAAAAAAACATCCCTCTCAAGTGTCACCAAGTAGCAAGCAGAAAGCTTCCAAAGTCCACAAAAAGGAGAGACATGTAAATAATAAAGTCCTGTGAAAAATAAGAACCGAGAAAGAATTCTGAAAAGAAGGGAATTCTGTAAACGTCTTTACAAAAATCAGTCGTTTCAGTAGGAAGGTGTAAGAAAGTAAATCTTAAGCTGCTGCTAAAGTGCTTAGCTAGCAGAATAAACCTGTTTCATTTTCTTCCTTGCAGCTCTTTTTATAGGTTGCAAGGCAAAAGCAGAAAGCCTCTGCAGGTCTTGGGAAATGGCACCAACTGGATTAAGTGTGACTTTTAGGAAACCTAATCTGCTCCCATTAGATAAGATTATTACCTTGTTGCAAATCAGACTATTCTGTGAATGAATTGCCCTACCCTCACGTTAGGGTCTTTGATGGGTATAATGAATGAATCTAAACAATTTCAAGGTGACTTCTAGCAATGCCCAACAGAACTTTCTGCAATGGTGGAAATGTACTATATCTTCTCTGTCCAACAGAGTAGCCACTAACCACCTGTGGCTACTGAGCACTTGAAATGTTGGTGCTACCGATGAACTGAATTTTAAATTTTATTTAATTTTAATTAATTCAAATTTAAATAGCCTCATGTGGCCCGTGGTTATCGTACTGGGCAGTGCGGTTCTAGAGACCTTCTGCCTCTTTAACTGAAGGCTTCAGGCATCGTCTTACTACCTACCGCTGTGTTTTCTGGGATTAAATATTGTCCACGGCTTCTCAGATTCTCAGGGGTATGGTGATCATATAATTTTCTAAACTGGGCTATTTTGAGAAAGACAATGCGTGTTACTAACGAGAACGGTGAGACGTAAGCATAATCTGAGATGGTCCATGGCACAGAAGACAGTTGGTCCCCCCACGTATAGGAATTGTTGCTTGCAGGTTCTTTTGAGAGGTAACTGGGCTATACATCACTTTTTTTTTTAGGTTATAGATAACGTTAAGCATCTTCTGAGACACACATTTCATCATACCATGATCTTTTTGCCCCACAAACATTTACCAAAACCTCTATAACTCATTTCTGCTTTCCTGGTGATTTCCACCCATAAAGTAAAACAATGTCTGACATGATGCCAAATGACCAATTCAAAATGGAAGTAAATAATCAATCATACTGATATCTGAGTTTAGACCAAGTATCTGGATAGCTAAATTGGGTTGCATAGTTAAGCTTTCCTCTGGCTTTTTGGCAAGGGCAGAAAGAGCCAAAAGATCAGAGCGATTTCTTTGCAATAGAGAGTTATTCAGCATTTCTTGACAGACAAAAGTTTTCCCAAAGGGATTAAGGCTGAGCACATGACAGTTCATATAGTCCAGATTCTGATTTTTTTTTTTTTTTTTCCTGGAGAGTGGATCCTGGAAATGAGTTGCTTTGGGTACGTGCTTACCTTTCTGTCATCAATAGAGGAAGTGTATTAAGATCAGCTTTTAACAGTTGCATTTCAGCAGGATAGGAGCAACTGACTGCAGAATGCTTTAGGTTTCCCGTTTTCAGAACGGAACCTGTCTTGAAATAATCTAGAGGGCTTTTTCTTTAATACAAAGTACAGAACGTGGATTGGAACATCAATTCATAAAAAAATAATTAAAAATCCAGTTGCATCTGTACACTAAATGTCCTTAAAGAAACCAATCCACACGACACGTCAATTCTCATGTAATCTTGCTGACATGGCCTGGTTTTTCAAATCCGACCCACCTTTTATAACATACTTTGCGATGAACACAGTAGAATTTCGTATTAAGAAAAAATATTTCAGAATTTAATAGGCATGTGGATGAATAGGAAAAGAGGAAACAATTATTCCAGGAAATTTACCTGCGGGGAAAATAACTTAACAATACAGTAATTCAAATAACCAGAGGTAGGTCTCTGAATCATTTCGTCAACACTTGTTCACCAACCTGATAGCTCGAATGACAGTTTTAAGTGGTGGGGTGAGGTCTTCTACAGATACATCACACTGGCATCCTTTTTCATCATATACATCATCAGTGCCAAGGGCTGTGTCAGCTGGAAAGGAAAACTGCTGGTTAAATACCACCGTCAGCAATTTAAAACATGCTGCTGTACTTGGTCTCACATAAGAATAGGGGGAACTCAAAGACTAAGCTTATAAATCAAGATATGTATAAGGTCAGCAAGTTGTTCTTCCCCAATATTGTTTCTTCTCCTTTTCTACAACCTCACCATGGGGAAGTTGAAGATGTTGACACATTGTATTTCGTTTAGTGGTGGATTTGTGTTGATCCACCCATTGCTCTTTTGCCCAGTTCTTTGAAACTAACAGCCAACATTTAAATAACAGTTGTTTGGGGTTAGGGAACCAGTCTACATACACTTAACTAAATGACCTGTATATGCAGAGCTTGAAACCCATGATATTGACCCTATTAGCTCTATGCCCTGAACAAATGAGCAAGCAGTCAGACCCAAGAACACTGACTACTTATCAGTTATTGAACACAGGTAGCCCAGGAAGGAGAGCTTGCTTAAGATAACAGCTAATGCCGAGAGATTTTCAGATTGGATAATAAAACTGGTTTCTCATAAACTGAGCAAATTAACTTTTGAGTTAATTGCAAAGTTTAGAAAAGGGCTTAGATTACAGTAAATACCAAATTAGTAGAAGTTTATAAGATTAATAAGGAATACACTCATATCACTGCAGCTTTGTTTTCAGCAATGAATAATTGAAAGCAAATTAAAGTTCTTGGAATGGAGGATAAATAATATTGGTAGGTTTATACAGTGGAATATTGGAAAGCTGTTAAAAATGATGTCAAAGACCGATGACTGGGGAAAAAAATGTCACAATATATTATTAAAGAAATAAATCTACACATCTGGGATTAAGAATGATTTTATTATTTTTGCTTGGCTATATTTCTAAAATTTCTACAATGAACATGTATTACTTTGGTATTAAAGTAATAAAAATTCACTTATGAATAAAAATTGACTTCAAATTCTATTTAAGCTTCTTTAAACCCTGACATACACTAAAGGACTAACTGCTTTCTGTTGTCTTTGCTCTGCCCGGTGTTCATTCGCTAAGTTATGAAAGGTACATTGTCACACGCTGTCCTGATTGGTTGAAAATCCTGAAAACCTATTGGGGGTCCATTCATTGAAGCAATGCTTGCAATGAAATGCAGCTGGTGCACCATTTAATTCAGCTGCCTCTGTTTGCTGTGTGCTGACTCAGTTTGCTGTGTGCTGAGAGTGGAGGTGGTAGTGGGGGAAGAGGTGCAGATGGGTTTTCACAGCTCTTCTTCATGGTCCCTCTGGTCCAGTGCCCTACAGCCTAGGAAGTGGGGAGAGTCAGAACTACCACCTCACAATAATAGCCACCACTCACTAAAATTTATGCCAGGCACCTGGGTGAAGCTTCTCACACATTAGTTTTCTTACTCACAGCAACTCAACAAGTTGGTGGTGATATTATGTCTGATATTTAGATGCTGAAATGGAGGCTCAGAGAAGATAAAGGTGATAAGTGGAGCTAGTAATTTGCAGAGCATCCAGTTCCCTCAGGATCCGGAGCTCTCGCCCTTGCCATGGCATTACTCAGTGTCGGAATGTGTTCAACAGTGGTTCGGAGTGTCATGCAGCATGTCAGGAGAGGGCAGGGGGGCAAACTCGGAATGCGCTGCCTGATGGGTGCAGCCAGTGCCTGCTGAGTACATTCGATTTCTCTCCAGAGAAGTTTGCCACAGTTTGAACAAGAGTACATAGATTAACTTTGTGTTTGACAGAGCTCTGGCTCAGCGATGACCTTGACGGTAGCCAGCCCATTTTGCTTGATTGACTACCCACAAAACACAACACTTTTAGTGAATAACATTCTGCCCAGGATGACATTCTTCCAGGAACTGTTCATGATTTCAGCCTCCAATTTGATCCCAACCTCCTCTTAGTTGATGTAGTAGGCTGAATAGTGTTGCCCCCCAATTCATGTCCACTTGGAACAGCAGAATATGACATGTAGAATAAGGGTCTTTGCAAATGTAATTAAAGTAAAGTTTGAGATGAGGTCATACCGGATTAGGGTGGGCCCTAAGTCTGACAAAAGCATCCCTGTAAGACAGAAAAGAAGACACAGGAACACAGAGAAAATGGCAGCAGAGACTGGAGTGATGTGTCTGTAAGCCACGAGCACTGAAGATGGCTGGCAACCACCAGAAGCTGAGGGAAGCACATGATGGTTTCTCCTTTAGAGACTCCAGAAGAAACCAACCCGATGACACCCCGATTTCTTGAACTGTGAGAGAAAAGATTCCTGTTGTTTCAAGTCACCCAGTTTGTGGTGATTTGTTATGTCATCCCT
This sequence comes from Eonycteris spelaea, assembly GCA_003508835.1. Classification (NCBI taxonomy): domain Eukaryota; kingdom Metazoa; phylum Chordata; class Mammalia; order Chiroptera; family Pteropodidae; genus Eonycteris; species Eonycteris spelaea. Next base: position 13,483 of record PUFA01000140.1, read on the forward strand.
TGGAAACTAATACAATTGGGAAAACTTTTCTTCATGGTTGCCAAGTCTTCACTCAAGAACAATAATTATGATGATAATAATAGTAAGTGCTTTTTAGGGAAATTAAATTATGTGCCAAGAACTTTAATTAATTGCTACAAACCCACCCCATGAGGTATGCATTATTTTTACCTCCTGTTATACAATTATGAAAGTGAGGCACAAAAAGCTAAGAAAGTTGCCCAAGGACACATGGAGAGTAAGTGACAGAACCAGAATTTAAATCTAGGCAGTTGGTTCTGGAGCTGCACTATTAACCACCGCCTGACCCTAAGTCTCACTTCCAACTCCTTCCAGCTTTGTCTTTCTTGCCTCTGCTGTTGTCATCTGGATTCCCTTCTCCTGCATTACATTTTCCTTCACATGGCTCTGTGTACCTGGCTATTGTGATCTCAGGTAAAGTGATCCCCCAAACTTAAGAGAGGATCAGATTTGGAGCAGCGTGGTCACCATGGCCATGTGCCGAGCCAGGCACACTCCAAAGGAGACCAGCAAATACACACCCTGGAACTGCAAGGAGGGTGAGTGTGGTGTGGGAGAAGGGGATGGGGAAGCTCACACACAGGCTGAGTGGCTGATGGAGCTGAGGCCACGAGGCACTATTATGGAGTCCTGTGATGTTAGCTCCCCAAAGGAAATATCAAATGATGTACTTCATTAGGATTCCCAGTACAGAATTCACAAAAGTATTTTATGCTGCCTTTCAAAATAGAGGCAAATGCCTGCTTTCCCGTATCTGAACTCTAGTGAGGACCACTTCTAAACGTGGTTCCATCTTATACCCAGAAAACTGGGGAACACTGGAGAGGTTACAGGGAAGGCAGATTGTGCAATGTCCTCTGTTAATGACTTATCTGCTTGAAAATACAATATAACCAACCATCACACGATGATGCAGATCCAAAAAATTAAACAGTATAAAATGCAGGGTCCTTTTTATTAAGAGGTTAATGGAAAACTTTATCAGCAGGTGTGTACTGTCATAATAATCACAAAAGTAAAAACAGTGAAACTATAATGTTCTCATTGACTGTAAATGGAGCTGGTAACATCCCAAATGAGTAAAAGAGTTTCCTCCCAATTTAATGCTGCTCCCCTTCACCCCTGTCCTGTACTCGACAAGAGCTTCAGTCTATCCATCTTGTTTAGGAAACAGGACTAGGCAGAAGATGGGAGTCAGTCATGAATCACATTATATCCAAATGCATCTTATTGTGGAATTTTATTATACCGTTTAAACTTGATTGTTCATGGCATAAATTGAACTCTCAGTCTTAAAAATTTTTTTTTGTAAGTTTAGTCAGAGCAAATGAATAGGAAATACATCTTTGCTGGCATGTATTAAGGCTAGGGTTGAGTTAGAAAAGTTTTCTCCTTATTTTAAAGCCACAAAAATGGGGAAAATGCCATCTTTCTGCTTCATAAGTATCTTGAGATGTCAGTTTTCTTTCCATTGAGGTTAACACCACATTAAATGTCTTCCTTATGATTCCTAGAAGCTTAAAACCCTCTGTGAACTCTAAGGCACCTGGGTGGGGCTAAATATTCAGCCAAGATTGGCCCTCTGCTCTCCAACCACAGAGCTGGCTTTCCGTCCTGGCTTTTTAGAAAATGTGGGTTATGGGACCATAAGTTCACATGAACACCAATTTGTACAAAACCTAGTCATGAAGGGCAAAATGCCAATGGAGTGAAGTGCTCCCTGGGGCAGTCCTCCTAGGATTGTGAGCCTACCCCAGTGCACAATCCACACCTGCGGAAAAAGACGTATAAAGTACAACTTTTATCTGTCCCAACCCTCTTCTGTTTCCTATTAATTAGCAGTGTTCAAGATTTGCTTTCAAGTACTTTGTTCACCCACATCTTGGCAAATCTATTTTATAGTGTTTGGAAAGGATCACTTGGATCTTAGATGATGAAGAGGGAGGAGGTAAGATACATTCTGGGACTTCTGCTATATCCAAAGACCATTTTTCTGTTCCCACTATGCAATTTGCCATCAAGATGCAGGTATTTCTGAAAAAAGGACATGTCGTTTCTAGTTCTTTCTCTTTGTCACCTTCTTTAATGGATTATATTTCTTTTTTTACATTTCCTGATGAAATAATTACAATAGTTTTCAACTTTGGTTACACATTAGAATCACCTGGGGAGTGTTAAAAAAAATCTCAATACCCATTATGCCCTCAAGATCACTAACACTAGGAAATGGAGGGTTGTTACCTAAGCATCACTTTTTAAAAACTCCTCAGAGAAATCCAGTGCAGCCAAGGGGCCGGGACCACTATTGTAAGTAGAAAAATGGCTTCTTTCAGCTGTGCTGAGGGATGTGTTTAACTAATCTGCCATCAAATTTGGACTGATTCTCCATGTTTCCTCTGATGCCACTAGTATATTTTCCACAGGAACAATTTACTTCCCATGACAACAGGAAATGACTGAATTATAAAAAACAGAAACAGAAGCAAACAAAACAACAACAAACTGCCCCCCCCACCCCCCAAAATCCCTTGAGGAATTAGTGTTATAGGAACAAGTTTTCATCATGTTTGTATTCAGCTGAAAGGCCTCAGCTTTCTGAATTCTGGTTATTGTCCTCTGTTCCTCAGCCCTCTGAGACCCCATTCTGTTCAGGCCTTGGTACTGTTCTCTTTGAAAGGAATCACTACTGTTTTTATACATAGGAAGCTTACATGTTCATAGACCAAAATCAAATTGTCAAAACCTAGCAGAAAATACTTTTTCTGTCTGTGGAGGAATGATAATGTCCGAATGTTTGGACCAACAGAAGAAATAAAGGGGACACCTGACAGCTTTGATCATGAAGACAGAAATTGTTACTGCTTGAAATAACTAAATTACGATTCAGAGAAAAATGCTTGATTAGAAAAAAAATCAGATGATATAAAAGATTTAATATTTATAATGTATAAATATTTGAATGGGTCACAGTCCAAAATACGAGTTACAAATAAGTCAGTCAAGAGAGACCACTTAGTAATAAAAAATGTCTGAAAACTATTCAACTTTATTAGAAATAAAAAATATAAATTAAAATTATGTGAAAGTATGGATTTATAACTAATTAGCAAAAGAATAACAACTGATACTAATCAAATTGAAGTGAATCTGGTACACTTTGATATTTCGAGTGATAATATAAATTGGAACAATTTTTATGGCAATAAAAATTATAAAAGTTTGATTAGCAATTTATAAATTTACACAAGAGATTTTCTTGGAAAGTAATTAAAAAATAAAGATAGATTAATGCAATAATGTTTATTGCAGCATTGCCCATTGTAGAAAAATAGTTATATAAATTTCAATGTCCCAAAGTAAAAAACTGTAAATGATAGTATTTGACCATGATGGTGTGCTATACAGGTACAAAAGAGATATCTATTGATAATATATAATAATATGAAAGTATTTTTAAATGTTAATAAAATAAGCTGTGAAACTAATGTTCACATTGATTATAACTATGTACAATAATATGTGAAAAGAAAACCAGCTAGAAGAGAATATGCTAAGTGAAATCAGCTATACTAGTATAGAAGTTCATAAATGATTTGTATTTCTCTTAAAATTTCTTAAGAAATTTAAAGAAGCTTTTCCATCATAAAAAAAATGTATGCTTTTAGAATGAAGAAAAAAAAAAACTTTCTGAATTCTAGAACTAGAAGGCAAGACTATTGTAATATGTTTCTTGTAGGGAAAATGTGAGGGCTGGAAGTTCACAACACATTTTTATATTAAGAATTTAAATGAAGCATGTAATGATTCTATTTTGTTATCCTATGGGGAACTCACATTAAAATGGCCACTATTAATGGTGGTGATGACGAATTAATTACATCCTGTTTTGAATCATAATTTATTTCCTTTCTTCTGCCGCTGTTTGTGTTGCAGATACCTTTTCCCTGCTATCATTTCTCAACACCTTAAATATCATCCTAAATTTAGAGGCTTCATTTTAGTCATGTGCTAGCCCAAAGGCAATTCTTTTAATCCAGCTGGAGTTTAGAGTAACTGCTTGGGCCCTGATGTAGTAACACAATTTTATTTTGCTATGTTCTTGGCTCAGACCTTTTTTCTTTTTTTTTTTTTTTTCAGTTCTGTGCTAGATGCTGCTATGTCACCAAGAGATATTAAATACTAGGCCCTCAAGGCACTATTAAGGAACCCAGAAAAAATACTCTCTATATTTTTTTGCGGTGGACTTTTTTCTTTTCAAATACTTTTTATTTTAACTTTACTTTTCTCTCATTATAATCATAATACTTGCTCTCCGTAGAAACCTTGAGCATTTGAATTTTAAATTACATCATAAAGAATGAGAAAAAATTTACATAGTTCTAACACTCTGAGGCAAACCTTATTAAATTTTACCATATTTCTTTTTAGTCTCTTTTCCTCTGCGTCAACTGATCTTTAATATCAAATTGATATTGTTAGGTGAGGGAATTTTATTCTGATAGCTCAGAAACCCCCATTCGGCCTCATCTTCTTATTGCTGGACCATACTCCAGCTATACCAACTACTGACAGTTTCTTGAGGTGCTGTTTAAGCATCATTACCTTTAGATACTCTCCCAAAGGATATTATTTACACACCTCCACTTAATCTCTTTTCCTTTCCCTTTTATTTTTATTTTTTGGCTGGCAAACTCTGGGTGCTGAATTTGCAGTGAACAGATTATAATATGCATATAGTCCTGCAAAACCAAAGGGCACCAAAAAATAAGAGACCATCAGAATACTTAGAACACACCACTTAAATTTCAGTACGCATGTGAGGATGAGGTATAGAGGACAGCATGAAAGAGTTTACAGCCTCAGATTCAACTCTACAATTACAAGTCCTTCAAGAGTCTATCACCTCCATGTAACTCAGCCTAATCCCCGAGACCAGCTCAGCCTTGTCTTCCTGTACTGTGGACATGTTATCTCTTATGATCGTTATTACACAGTAGTACATTTGGTTGTTTACAAGCTCCTTTCCTTGCTAGATAGAAAGGGCAGGGACGATGTCTTCTTACCCATGCATCTATCTACTGTATATCATCTCATCCATTTTCTGCCCCTGGAACGCTGTGTGGTACAAAGAAGATACTCAAGACTAGTTTGCCTCATGAATGATAAAACATTTTCCTTTGGCACCAGGACAGCAGTGCCTTGAATTAAATAATGTCTAGATTTAGGGTTTTAAAAATATATGAAGTCTGTGGTTGGGTAGAGGGCCCTCCACTGTGTCCTTGTTTACTCGGTGAATCATCTCACAGAAGTCGACGGACAAGCGTCTTCACTGAAGAAGCTGTCAGCTGAGGCCATGAAGGCCCCTGATTCTAAACTTTGTGTTCAGAAATGGCTGAATTCAGGGCCTTTGCCTGAAGCACTTTGTAGCATGAAGTTGTTGGCTTTCTCTCTCTCTCTCTCTCTCTCTCTCTCTCTCTCTCTCTTCTTTAAAATTATTGATAGCTGTCATTTATTCAGTCCTTGCATTCAATACAAACTGTAATTCAAAATACAATACTGTCATATTGGAAACATTATGCTCATTTTACAAGTGAAAAAACTGCAGCTCATCAAGGTTATATGGCCTGCCCAAGATATAGGGTTATTAAGGGCAAAACAATCCTTTTAAAATTGAGATCATGGCTCTCTGCACACAATTCTCCAATGGCGTCCTGTTTTATCCACAGTAAAAGCCTAAGTCTTTACAAGGCCTACAGGCCCTGTGTGTCTGTCCCCTCCCCACTTCCTTTCTGACCTCATTTCCCATCACTCTCCAGCTTGCTGTTTCCCTCCAGGCTCCCTTCTCTGCCCCTAGGCCTCCTAGTTGCTCCTTGAAAGAGCAGAAGTCGCTGTCTGTAGGGTTCCCTCTGGGGAATGTTGCTCTCTGGATATCCTTAAGGATCCTTAGCTGCTTTAGATCAATATCAGTTTTCCAGGAGAACCACCCAGACTACCCTACTTAAGGTTACATATGTCCCCTCTCCACCATTCTGAATCTCCATACCCTGCTCTCCATTTTTTTTTTAATAGCACTTGTCACCTTCTAGTATACGAAACAATTCACTTGTTTGTGTTCTTTATTTATCTTCACTATTAGAATGTAAGCTCCACAAAGACCAAGATCTTGTTCACTGATCTTGTTGTCTGATTAGAACAGTGCTAATATTCATTGAAAGGACCAGTTGAGGTGAGAGTGATACCCCTCCACTCTATTAATCTTATTGATTACAAAAAAACCCATTAGCTAATCTCTGAATTTTGGCCAGATAGTGTTCTCTTGTGTTTAATTAATTAATTTATTTTTATTTTTGATGATATTTCTTGACTAGGTATACCTCAAGATCCTACTGTAAAAAAATTCAATTTTCCTCATAATATTTAATTTTAATAGGAGTTTAAAATAGGATTTTTTCCCTCAGTGGCCCATGAAAATATTAAAAAGGCAAATGAGTTCAAAGTAAAAGAATGAATAACTTCTATAGTAGAACTCAGGAAATGTTTGTTGAATAAAATCACACTGCAATTTTATTTTTAGGTAGAAATGAAACCTTTAGGTCCATTTTAAATTCTTGGGTCTACAAGTTCATCATTAGTAAATAATAGAAAAATTTTAACATTAGTACAACAAGCAAGAGGGATCTCTCACTAATTATCTATATCATCCATAGTAATATAATAAAGAAGGCAACCTAGATTTATTTTTTCTCTTCAGAAATAGTGTAACATTAATGGAAATTTAAATATATTACAGTGAGATATAATGTAACTTCATATGTCACTTTTGGATATTCACTCCCTTATGTTTTTCTAAATGTCGCCTTTATCCTAGTACCTTATATTGCTAGTACCATAGGAACATATTGTGAAATTTCAGTCATGTGACCATTGTTAACTCAATTCTGAATCTTAGGAGATTTGGAGTTAAATAGCTTGAAAGTGAGTTTATATTAAGAATTAGGTAATATCCATCTAATTGGCATAACTGAAGAAAATCAAGATGTTGAACAGCTGTTTGAAGAAATGATGATGTAAAAGTTCCCTAACCTGGTGAAGGCAATGGACAGACAACCCTGGGAAACTCAGACAATTACAAAAATCAGGGATCCAAAGGGGTCCACACCAAGACACATCATAATTAAAATGCTAAAGTTTAAATACAAAGAAAGAATATTAAAAGCAGCAAGAGAAAAACAGATAGTTACTTATAAGGGAACACCCATAAGACTGGCAGCTGATTTCTCAAAAGAAACTATGCAGGACAGAAGGGCTTGGCAAAAAATATTTGACAGGATGAAGACCCAGGATCTACAACTAAGAATAATTTATCCAGCAAAGCTAACATTTAGAGTTGAAGGACAGATAAAGAGCTTTCCAGACAAAAATAAGCTAAAGGAATTTATCACCACCAAGTCAGTATTACAGGAAATGTTAAAGGGACTTCTTTAAGAGAAAAAAAAATATGTATTGAAAACAGAAATAAAGAATTCAATAAGTACCTTAAATGAAAAAGAATTAAGTGCTCCAACCAAAAGATAGAGGGGCAGAAAGGATAAGAAAACAAGACTCCTACATATGATAAAGAAGGGGATGGAAAAAGATATTGCTGTGATGGACCTAGAAGGTATTGAAGTCAGATAGAGAAAGATACACTCTATATGATTTCACTTATATGTGGAATCTAAGGAAGAAAAAGAACAAACTGATCAAAAACAGACTCATAAATATAGTGACTGACAGAAGGGAGGAGGGGTTGGGGGCCTGGGAGAATGGGGTGAAGGTTTAAAGAAGTACAAATTAGTAGCTGATGGATAGTCACGGGGCTGGGGAGCATGGCATAGGGAATGTAGTTAGCATTAATACGTTGGCTAGGTGGAGGGTCAGAGGAGGGAGGGCGCAATTGGGAGGGGATCATTTTATGAATTATATAGATGTCTAACCAATGTATTGTATACTTGAAACTAATTAAAATAAATAAGTTAAAACAATGTTAAAAAAAGAATTAGGAAATAATCTTATTGAATTCCCATAGAGATAAAAGGTAATCCTACATGAAAATTTTTGATGCATCTATGAACCTATTCCCATTAAATATTTTCTAAGTTGTAGAATTAAAATGCTACAGCATTTGAAACTAAATTCGATAAACAAAAAAATTGTTTTTATTGGAAAAAAGTCCAAGCATTCATATCTGCAATATACATTGCTATCACAATAAAATATGCTCTTGAGTTTTTAAAGCAATGTTCTAGTTAAAGATATTTTTAACATTTCGAAGAGGTAATTTTCCTGTGTATTTTTACCAAAGTAGATGCAAATGCCAGCCCTATTGAAGATTATGGATTGATAAAGATTACATAACTTAGCTGTGCTTGCTGTTTATTTTTTTTTTGACATTATGACAATTTTGACATGGAAAAAATTTGGGACCCAGAATAAGTAATCCTAGTACCTAGCACAGAAACGAAGAGGCACATTTGAATACACTATCAGAGGAAGTTCGGTTTACCTTTTTTTCCCTAAAAAAGAATTAGATCTAGAGTTCTGTGAATACCACATTCTGGAAAAAAGGGCCCCATACACCTTTAAAACTGTATCAGTTCCATGGATACAGTTTTGTGGTAAAGAGAAAATACAATTAGCTTTGTATGGACTCGACCGCTTTGTTGTTGGGCTGGCCTAGCTACAATTTTCAAACTTTTTGATTTCCATCCAGAATAACAAATACATTTAATATTGCAATCCAGTGTCTGCACGTGCACACACACACACACACACATACACACACACGATACACAGACCCTCTTCTGGGTTAAGATGGTAGATTGAACATACACATCTAATCTTGATCCCTCTGAAAAACCCAATAAAACTATAGGGATGAGATACTTTTTAAAAAGACATAAACTCGTGAAAGGATAGAAAAAGACGCAGTAACAGCATAATTTTGGAAGTGGGAAAGCAGATGGACAAGTAACTGACTAGCTGATACCAGACTGAAAACCCTATGCCAACACAGGGAAAAGCTGAGAAACAACAAAATTTACACTTTAGAAAACTCAAAAGGCTCAGGAATCGGCACCACTAGGTATCTCCAGGGATAACAAGATAAATAAGGAAGGTTGTGTGCAGTCCACCCCATACTCTTGGGCATATGCTCCTCTCCTTCTCCAGCAGAGGACAGACTAGAAGTCTTTGGATGAAGGGTCATTAGGCACAAAAGAAGGGTGGTATTACACCAAAACCCAGGGCATCAAGAGACCATATACAGCCGGAACGTCACAATCATAACAATGGCAGCAGGACTTCACCCTCTAGCTAGGAGTTTGAATAAATACTCTCCAGGGAATCTGAGCAGCCCAACAAAAAAGAGCTAAATATACTGACACCAGAAAATTTCCAAGAAATGGCTGACCCAGATCAACCTTTGACCCAGTAAAGGTCAAAGTTGATTGGCTTCAACCAAATGGTTGAAAAATTCTAGTCACCCTTGCCATCTTCCACACTGCATTATGAGGAGACATCCAAGGTCTACTAAATACCTGAGGAAATCTTCCCATACAAAAATAAAGGTCAAAACAAACTAGAAGGAAATAGAAATTAAGGAAGAATTTCAAAACATTGCCATTCATATCTTTCCAGAGATAAAGCAACATACTATATCTATGAAACGAAAATAGGAAGCTAAAACACAGGGACACTTAGTAAACAACAACAATAAGAAACCTTAGAAATTACAGCAGAAATAAAAATCTCAGAAGGAGGTTTGGTCGATAAAGTTGGCCAAAACTCCTAGAAAGTAGAGCTATAAGATAAAGAGGTGAAAAATAGGAGAGGAAAGATAAGAAAATCAGAAGGCCGGTCACAAGTTCAACCTCCAAATAACAGATTTCCATATGAGACAACAAAAAAAAATGAAGGGAAGCGATTATACAAAAAAACAATAAAATATTCCAGAACAGAAGGTCATGAATCACCACTTTGAAATGACCCCTTGAGTATTTACTGTAGTAGATAAAAATAGACCCATATCAAGAAATATCATGAAAATTCAGAATACTGGGGACAAGTAGTGAATTCTATAAGTTTCTAGAATAAACACACACACACAAATCCCATTGTTCACATGCAAAAATCAGAATGCCTTTTGACTTAACAGTACTGAGAACAAGCACACAGGGTTCAAATGCTTTCAAAAGTTTGAAGGGACATTATTTCCAGCCTCAAGTCTTCTATATCAAGCCAAACTCTTAAATAGCAGAAGGGTGGAAAAAAGTCTTTTTCAGGCATGAAAGATCTCAACAAATTTTGCTTTTCTTGTACTCTTTCTTAGGAATGTACTGGAGGATGCACCTCATCAAAATGGGAAAGTAAACAAAGAGAGAGGAAAACGCAGCACAGGAGACACCACAAGAATTGCAGGATGATGGTGAAAGAAAACCCCTGTGTGACCCCAGTGTGAAGGCAGAGAGGGTAATTGGTCCAGGTAGGACTAGTGAGAACCAAGAGACAGGCACATTGACAGCTGTCAGCATCACGCCTTCTGTCACCATGCCATCTTTTTGCTGGAAAAAGATATTGGAGTTTTACTTTCTGAAATAAGAATAAATCAAGAATGACAAGAACATGAGACCCTGTAAACTGGGAATTCAGTCTAAAAGAAAATCAAAAGAAATTCAAAAGATAATGGCCATGCAGCAAACTTGAAGGGCAGTCAGCTCAACCGAAAGGGGGACGGTGGTTTTCAGGAGGGCTTCTCCAAGAAAAATCATGACGGAACTGATTGGTTACTTGTAACTGACCTTGTGGAAAATTTTACTGAGAGATTTTTGGAAGATATGGGGAAAATTATTGCTCCATTTTCACATGCTTCCTTATCAGGTGGTACCCAGCAATGCACATGGTCTTTGACCCACATGAGTCCTCAAGTACAGTGGTCCCCCCTTACCCAAGGGGGGTATGTTCCAAGACCCCAGTGGATGCCTGAAACCATGGATAGTACCAAACCCTGTATGTTTTTCTCCACATGTAATACACTTTATGATTTGTCTTTGGTGTATCTGAATTGCCAGCATCACCACTCTTGAACTTTCGCAAGGGTAGTCATTACTAAGGAAAATAAGCATTACTTGAACATAAACATTGTGATAGCATGACGGTCCATCTGATAACCGAGTCAGCTACTAAGTGACTAACGGTTGGGTAGCTATGCATACTATGCACAGTGCCTGCCAACCATACGAAGCTTGGTTACTGGGCGATTCCATCAAAACAGCAACCTACCATGTTCACCAAATACACTAACCAGCACTCTTTGATTTGGAAAACTTGATTTTTATTATTTGTTCTCAGGTTTGTTAATTAGCAACATTCAGAAATACTAAAACACAGTAATGAGGGATCTTAACTCATGTAAGCTACTATTACACTTTCTCCTCAAGATCAAAGATCCCAGGTACACTGATTGACTAGATAATTCATGTCATATCAGCATCTTAAATTATGTTAATTTGATACAAATTTTTCTAAGATTCTTTATTAAGATTTGTCAATTAACCTTACTTACTGGTTAACAGAAATGCTGGCAAAATTTCATGGAATAGTTCCTGACACTTAATTAAAAGGAGTCATTTTGTTTTGAGCGATGATATTAAGTACTAGAGATTTTTGAAAATAATTAGTATTGCCTTCACTGCTAAAATTGCTGATCACACCATAATAATGGCTTAGTAACTGCCCATAGTTAAAAAGAAAAAAAATATAAAAACTTTCTTTTTTGTTTTTAATTTCATGTTACTATATTCATTATCTTTATTCAAATGAGAACACCAGAGTATGTTTTTATGTGTTCTTTTAAAATTATTGCAACTATAAAGCAATACAGGAATTTTATTACCTTCTTAAAAATCACTCAAAACCCATTTTATTGAATATCTTAGCATTCAGTTATTCAGAAATAAAGACCTTTACTAATATTGCACTCTATGCTTCAGTGATACTTCACATTTGCGTGGGGGCTTTTTACAGTCCTAAAGCAATTTTTATCAACAAGATTACTGAATTGACTAAATAAATAAATAAATATTAAAGCAATTACTTGTTCATTCTATTCATCATTTATTTACAATAAATATTTTTAAGCAACTATTATGTGCCACACACTGTGCTGTCATATAGTAAACCAATGCCTCTCTTCCAGAACAAATGAACTATTGTCATCTTTAATAAAGGCAATGATCTCTGATAAATAGTAATAGCATAAGGTATAATAAAGGTACATCATTCTTTTTGTGATTATATAAATTATTCAACAAGAGGACTCTTAAAACTCAGTCTAAGGAATGAAAGAATAAAGTTTGAACAAATAACTTTTCACTTCCATTTCCTACAGATAGAAATTGCCATCAGGAACTGGAAGGAGGGAAGATGAAAACATGCAGATTAATAAAGCCTACTACTCTAACTCATGAAAATTAATGTAGAAATTAACATTAGCGAATTAATAAATAACAACAATACATTTGAATTTATTGAGTACCTATTCTGTGCTGGGCATTGTACAAGGATTTTACATACATTATATCTCATTATTTCACATGAAGCCTTATTAGGTAGGTATTAGTCCTGCTTCTTTAAAGATAGATAGAAACCACAGTGAGGTTAAATCACTTGCCTCATCTCACCCAACCTGGTGCGGGAACTAGGATTTGAAACATTTTATTCTAGGACTGGTTTTCTCATCAGTGTGTCAAATTACTTCATTTTTTATAAATTTCTTGAGAACTCACCATACTTAAGTTATCAAGTCTTTCCAATTGAAAAGAAAGACACAAGACTCCCAGCTTTGTGAAAACATTAAAAACAAAACAAAAAAAAAAAAAAAACCCTCATACACACACTAATTGACTTTTGCAGACTTTTGTAGTTCTACTAGCAAATTATCTAAGTTTGTAATCAGTGCTAGGTAATTCACAGCCTAGCCGGACTGCCTCTATGAGAACAATTGTTCAGGTAATCTTAGCCAAGCCAAGTGATTTATAGCAAAACAAAGGGCAACCACATGCAGATAATTGGGGCGGTCAGTGGTCTGCACCTGGTAGCATCCTCTTAGACACCCTCCTCTCACAGCAAAATAATTGAACGAGGTCAGATTGGAAGAGATTGATGGATTGCTCTTGCTGTTCTAAACTAAGACAGTCTCAAGGAGAAACATTTTGAATCAATGACAAAATGACTAAAAAATACTTATTTAATCTTATCTCCAAAAATATGAGGTCTGTCTTCTTTGAATCATATTCAGAGACATCTGATGTCAATCAAAGCACTTATGGTTTTCAATGCCTGACAAACTGTGGAATTATAGATATGCATTATTCATTAATCAAATCTTTGGGGGAATTCAAAATAGATACGATAAATTTTTTTTTCCAACTTTCAATTCTTATTAGCCTAGCAGTAATACTGTCAGAAAACGGCAATGTGTAAACCTGGATACCATTTGGGCTAGGCAGGCCAGAGATGGCAACATACAAGTGTTGCTTTCAAAAAAATAATGGGAATTGCTGGTGCATTAGCTTAATTGATACCTGAAAGAAAGGAAGAGAACATTTCTGGTGTATATATCAGGACAAAGAGACATGGCTTGAGCAGATTTGCCATATTAGTTGAAAAAGAAGATAAATAATTAACCTAACACTAAATTTACAGCTGATTTACACCAAGTTTCATTCACTGATTTATTAGTGATGTGACTTATGTGAAAGAAAACATGCTAAGCAGCATGGTAGAACATAAAGGGCTTTGGAATTGTACCTAAATGCAATTTCAAACCCCAACTTTGGCATTTAGACTGAGCTACATGGGCAAGTTATTTATGTTTTCCAGGTCTAGATTTTCTTATCTGCAAAATGGCTGTGTGGGTATTGAATGAGCCAAAAGAAAATACCTAGTCAATGCCTGACATATATTAGGTACTAACAATGCTGTCTTCCTTCTTTTTCCTTTTTAGGCTCTAGAAATGAAGGAAATTTACAAAAGGAAAAAAATAAATCAGACATAAAACCAATAGGATAATATTGCAAAGAATAAAAGTGAATAATCTACAAATGACTGGGATAGTAGATTGAAAAACTGGCTGTGATACTCACAGCTCCTCACCTTAAGTGGTGGAAGCTCTTTCCCTATCCCTTGCATTTGGCTTGTTCTTGTGATTTACTTTGACCAATAGGATGCAGGGGACATCACTCTGTGAGAGTTTGAGCCTAAGCCTCAATAGGCCTTGTAGGCTCTGCTTTTATTGATTTACCATGTGAACCAGCCCAAGCTGCTGGAGACTGAGAAACCACATGGAGCAGAGATGATTCAGCTCAGCTGGCCCCTTCTTAGGCCAGTCAGCCCCCAGGCAACCCAGCATCTGTGATCAGATGTATAAGTGAATCCAGCCAAGACCAGAAATACTGCCCATCAATAGAACTTTGGGCTAGATAAATGGTTAATGCCACTAAATCAGGGTGAGGAGAGGATAGCTTTGCTGCAACAGATAATTGATACAGATATAAGAAAACATGAGGTCATGACATTTTTCAACCAAAACAAAATCATGGGAACACAGGTTCAAAACAATTTTGGGAAAGAACAGTCACCGACTCCAACAGAATGATATGGTACAGCAGTTGCTATTGAATTAGATTAGTGAAAGATGCAAATTTCTTACCACTGAGAATTAAGGATTTCATGTGCAAATGAATCTCTTTAACTGGAGGTACAGAGATTAATTTTCCCTAGGTAGTATTCTTCTGAGGTTCCTATATTTTCAGAGTCCAGGAACTGTTGTTATGCATCGTACATGACAACAGAGGAAAAAGATGGCAAGAGAAGAAATGTTGGGAAAAATTAGACATTGAAAATAAAGTAAAAGGAATTTGGGACAATGTAAGTGAGTTTCATACTGCAGATAGCAGAAAGCAAAGCCTGGGGAACGTGTGTTTTTCCTGTGTCAGCCAGCTTTGCAGAAAAAGGATCCTGGCCTTTCCCCAACCTTTTTCTTTTTTTTCTTCTTCTTTACCACGTAGAGCACACCATGAAAGCGATTAAATACAATTTTAAAATTGTGTCATATTGGTTTCTCTTTGTGAAGCAGACAACTAAGTATGCCTTTGAAGGAAATAATTTGAAATCTACGAATGAAAAATCACCGTGCAGCTGCAAAGTGCTTCTCTTAAATATGGGCTAAATTCTGTGATTTGTGTAATGGGTTACTTTGTGCTTATTTTGTGAGAATTTCAGAGTTCACCCTCACAGGTTATTTCTGAAAAGTGTGAAGTCTGAAGAGTGAAAAAGATGCCTTTGGTCCGCGCCTCCCCTTACCCTGTTTCAATCAATATTGTAAGTGGCATGGGGCTGGTGGTAAATCTTACAGAGAAATGGCAGGTTCTTTGAGGTGACAGTCATCATGTCTACTCACTTTGGCTCCCTTTAGTGACCAAGAAGATGCTAGCCCTGAGTAACAGTCCCCAAATACTTGCTGACTTGAACTGAAATCCACCGGTTGGAGGCTTATTCAAATTCTGTGAATGTTCCATTATGGCAGACGCATATACCTCATAATGATAAAAGGATGATGACACTTGACACACTTCTCAGGAAATTAAGGGCTACAGCTGACAGCGAAAAGGGATGAGAAAGAATGGGACTAGTGAGAGGTAAGAAGCAATAGGAATCACTTTTCTCAGTGTCAGAGAGAGATGAGACCAGAGTCAGGACAGAAAATGTGTCCCTGTCATTCCCCAGCTCATATTTCCCTCCCTCTTTTACTTTTCAGTTTGGAATTGCCTGGGAAGATAGAGGTAACAGCCAGGGAAGAGACAGCAGTTTCAGAAACTTGGGTTTAGAAGAAAAGTTTTTAGGATTTGTCAGCTTAATTTTGTTAAAGGCCCAGCAATTCCTGAGTGTTGGTCATCCAAGTTTGGTTAGAAGATTTTCAACGACGGACTTCATTCCTTTGGTGTGGGGTCTCTAATTGCTAGGCTGTCATGATGTTGAGATAAAAATTGGTAGCACACCACTGGTTCTGGTCCTGCCCTTTGAAGTGACCAAGAACATCTTTTCTGAAGCAGCTGAAGCTTGGTTGCACATTGTCAAAAAGAGAGCGGTGGAGTAGAGGTTAGAACACATACTAAGAATGGATATAATTGTCTAGTTCTAAGGTGATTAAGCTTGAGGTTTTTTTTTTTTTAATTATAATACATAGAATACTGGACATGAAATAGTCTAACTAGAGGTCATAAACCTAAATATTTGTCTTTAGAGGCAGGCAGGTAAAGGAAACATTTGAAAGGGTTGGAGGGTTGGTGGTTGGGGTTCCTGGAAAGACAATGGAGAGTGGTGAAAATCTGCTGCCTGAAAGACATACCCAATTTAAAAGCATTTGCGAGTTGCCAGCCCCTCCTGGTATTTACCGCTTTGTACAGTCCCCTCACACGTGGTACCAGCGCTGCTCTGTGTGCCCACTAGCATATACGATGGTATGTCACTTATGAGGTTAGACTGTGAAAGACTGACTGCAGCTTTGTCTTGGATACTCTCTCTCTTTGTTGTCTGCATGTCATGAGGATATTCGGGTAACCTATGGTGTGGCTGATGTAGCAAGAAAATAAGACCTTCTAGCAAATGCTCCAGTGAGCTTGGAAATGGGTCCTCCCCAAGTGAGCCCTGAGAAGACTTCGCACTCAGTGAGAGCTTGACTGCAACCCTATGAGAGACTCTGTGCCAGAAGCACTCAGCCAAGCTGCTACTGAATACCTGACCACAGAAACTGTGAGATTATATCTGGTGTTTTAAACTGCCAGGTTTGGGGAAGATTGTTATGTAACAATAGATAACTAATACAGCATTCTAATTCATTTTAAAACACCAATGTACACATGCACGCACACTTTGCTCTATATTGAAACAAAATTCAGAGCTCCAGTTTACAACCCAGGGTTTCTCAATAAACCCTGGATCTGTGGACACCAAGAAAGGTATGGCTTAAGGTCGTACTTAGAGGTCCTTTTGCAGTTCAGATTCTGCTAGAAGGGAGGAAATTGAATCCATGTATAGTTTATATCTTAAGCAGAGAACTATTTCTCCCACTAGTAGGAACAAATATATATGTTTTTTCCGATCACTCTAGGGTGATAGCAAACGTTGGGGCAGAAGTTAGAAATATCTGGACAGAAATACTTTTCTATACAAAAAGTACTTGAAAGAATAGAAATCCAGGGGAAACTTAGGTTCAATCAAAATGGAAATATATTTCCCAAGTAATTAAAAACCAGAAACAGGCATTTCACAAAAAGTATTAGAAAAAGCAATGCTTACCAGAAATATAATAAATACTTAGTTGCTTAGAGTCTATAACCAGAGACCGAGAGGTTCCTTCTCTCCACCCCCCTTCCCATACTAATAATAATAGCCTTGGGACACAGACGCAGATCTTAGAGGGACAGGAACAGTATAAGACACACAGAAGAGGACTAGGATGTCTTCAAATGAAGAAATTACTGACTGTCTGAATGAGGAATCTGTACGACTAAAGGAAAAGGAAAGGTATGGACGAAAATTCAGAAAATTCCTCTAGGTAATGATTTTCACCAATTCCTTAGTTAAGAAAAACTGAAAGTGTGTTTCAGAATCCCACTGAATATCCTCTGTAGGCTTTTGCATAGAATTATGCTAACAATTAAGTCAGGTATGGAGAGAGCTACAGTGTTAATTACCAGAGTTTAGAGTCCAGTCATTTTCAATAAATCCTTTTGCTTTGTTGTGAAAGAAAATCCTCAGATTTTGTTACAGCTCACAGGAGCGGGTACATTCCTTAGTCAAGATTTTCCCTGCCAGGGATGTGTACAAACAGGTTAAGCTGAAGCCCTAATAGAATACTGTTTTTTTTTTGTTATTATTTTTTTTTTTTTGTCAGCTACAATCTCTTATTTTTTTTAACTTTTTATGCCTACAGCACCTGGTCTTCCTAGGTGATCTCATATCCAAGTATTAACCAGGCCCAACTCTACTTAGCTTCCGAGATCAGACGGAATTGGGCTTGTTCAGGGTAGCGTGGCTGTAGACTAGAATACTGTCTTAACAAGAGTTATTTCTGTCAACACAATGCAGAGTCATTCTCAGGTAATTTCCAAAAGTACCAGGAAGCATCACTCACATATTGAGGAAAATTATAATCAAAGTGTAGCTGAAGCTGGGCCATCAAAATGGAAAACCAGAAAAAATGTTAAGTGTGATGCAGTGCTTGGCATTTTTTGTGCTAACACCAAAAACGTCTACTGGGAAGACTGAGAAAAACATGAGAGAAGAAGATGCTATTAGAAAATAAGTGTAAAAGAGGATTAGTATAAGATGAAAGGCCTACGTGCATAAATTAGACAAATATAAAATGTTGATAGCATGTGATTTATACTGCTTAGAAGAAAACATCCATTGTTGGTAGAGGAGTCTGTTTGTTGGATAGTTGTCAAAACCATGGCACTAAAATGCTCCTTTTGTGTCAGTATTCTCATCAATTTAATATCGATAATCTCAAATAAGAGTTTTAGGAGATTGATGGACCCAGCAGACAGAGGTTAAAGAAGGGAGCAAGGGAATGGACTTAATATCTTCAAAAGCAGTTGAGGGTTTTGGAACTCTGTGCATTTCTACTCTTTTGCTATTTTTAGGGGAGACCAAGTTAGTTATCCTTAGCCTGAAAAACAAAGGAGTCTCCAAGGCAAGCAGCTTGAGGAGTGAGGCATGCCGGGGCTGGTGAGGAGGTGAGGGAGGCAACTGGGCCCGTTTTTTCTTGGTGGTGGTGTGTGGGCTTTCTTCCTCCTCACTTTCACCACAAAGTAGAAAAGATTTCTTGGCTGTATGAGACACGATCAGAGGTTTCTTCCCAATATCCAATCTCTGAACATAAGTCCTCAAATCTATCCAGTCACCCCCCACTTGACCTATGTGCTTTGGCCCCAGATCCGGATACTGGATCCTGACTGGTGATGGCTAATGCCCTTTCTCATTACCAGTGACCATTTCAGGCATGATACCAATTCTGCAAAAACAAGATGTGAACAGACAGTCCTCTTTACTTGAAGGAGAGATACCAACATAAGATGGTCCCCTTTCTACCTCTCGAAGTGTTGTGTCTGGATAAGATGCTTGGAGCTGCTGTAGCCACCCTGCTCCTCACCTGAGGGGGAGGCAGGTGCAAACAAAGACTGGCAGAGCTGAAAGAAGACTTGAGAATCATAAAAGAGAGAAGCCGGGACCCTGACTGTCCTTGCTGGGAGTTGTCCTACCTCTGACCTTGTTTGGATGTGGTTTTATACATTTCATTCTGTTGAAGGTATTTGAATCTGCTTCTTTTGTGCCCTGCAACCAAATGCACCCTAACTGGCTGAGGGGAGAAAGGAACATGGAAGAAAGAAGAGATATTCATTAGCAGTACCAGAACAAACTGGCCTCAAGGGACACCCATGATTAGAAGGTATTTCACATCTTCAGCTCACCCAGCCTCTGCTCAGGTGAATCCTTCACATCTCCTGCACCCAGATTGCGCTACTCTTTCTCATCAACATCTGGTGAGGATGTACCTCCCATAGCAGCTAGTATGGGCCCTGAGGATTGCTCAGCAGAATCGATATGTTCCCCTTAAGTGGAAACAATGTTAAACATGTTAAAACATGCAGGTTATACATGTATGTGGGAGATATAATGTATGAGAATTACAGAGTGGAGCTATCTCAAGCTACCTCCTTATTCTCCTCTATAAAGATTATTGCATTGAGTGTAATTCTGAAAGATGTTCCCAAGTACAGCAAGGTCCAGCAAGTATAGCCAACCTGGGTAGCAAACTAGTCACCATAAATCTGGACTTCCTCTAGCTCTATCTTAGTTGGATTCTTGTGGATTTTGGCTACTAGGTATTCCTTTTGCTTGTTGTCTACCATTTTCCATTTGCTCGTCCACTGTTGACGGCTGTCTATATCTTGACACTACCTTTTGCATCTTGAAACAGGCCTCAGATGATTTCATCATTTACTTCCCTCTCTCCCTGTGTAAACAAACATAGACTAGCATGACTGCTATTCTGAGCCTCTTCCCAGATATTTGATCAAAACAGAGAAGGGCCATCTAAAGGTCATTTCCCCAATTTGCCTAATCTTCTAGCTCTGGCAGTCTTTGCAGGTGACATAGTCCAAAGGTTTGGGCACTGGGTTGGGAGAAAGACAGGATGGGATAGTGGCAAGGTCAAATGATTTATATGGCAAAGGGATCTGACCAACTGAAGATAGAAGAGTGTAGGCGAGGGAGGAGGGGTGGCAGAGAAAAAGAAGAAATGAAAGATGCTTAAAGGGAAACTGATATGACATCTGGGAACACATCTGAAAGTGCATCCTAAAGGAGGACTGTAAAATTAGACTCCTAGGTGTGTATTGTGGCTCCCTTACTTATATATGTTAGACTTTGGGAAAGTTACTTAGCTTCAGTCTCAGTTTCCTCATTCATAAAATGGGGATAATAATTAACCTGCTTCACAAGGGTATTAGAAGAATTACATGAAACAATAGTAGAGCATTTAGAACAATGTCTGCCATAGAGAAGGATCTAATAAATGTTTTCTGTAGTACCTGATTTCTCTTTATTTTATTTTTAAAATAAAATTGTATGTATTTAAAGTGTACTACATGATGATTTGGTATACATATACACAGTGAAATGAAGTTATGGTATAATTATACAATGGAACATTATTCATCTCAAAAAAGAAAGACATCCTGCCACTTGCAACAGCATGGATGAAACTGGAGGACATTATGCTAAGTGAAATAAGACAGACACAGGAAAAAAAAAAACTGCATGATGTCACCAGTAGAATCTAAAAAAGCCATATCCTACCTAATTAAAAATATTACATGAAGAGGCTTAAATATCATTGATTGACTACTGAAACATTTTCATTTCTTATTATTGGATTTAAAAACTAAAAATACTATTCATATCACACCAGTCAAAATCAATTTGCTATGGCAACACTGCGCCAATTCTTTATAGCTTACTTTTTCCTAAATTTATTTTGTTTTTCTATTATAGTATCTTTCAGTAACAGGCCCATTATTTTCCAGATGTAATGGTTATTAACTTAAAGGCCAACCTGAATTTCCATTATTCTTTTTGCTCTTCTTCCACTCTCCCTGAGCTGTTAATGGGCAACGAAATGTCTAAAATATGTAAAGGAAAAAGAGAAGTAGAAGAAAAGAACCCTTAAAATGAATGAGCAAATAGATCTGGAATATTTGGGAGCTGGCTGGAGTGTTACATATTATTTTCTATGAATAGTAAGTGGATTTTTAGAAATATTTATAACCCGGAAAGGCACTATAAATAAAAATATATGAGTGAAGTTTACTTCAATTAAAGCTACTTCATTATTTTTTTTCCTGTAAAAAGAGAACTTTCATTTTCTCAAGACCTAAAATTGAGTTAAATCAGATGTAAAGATTCTGAACTATTAGATCAAACAAAGCATGATCTCTTCAGGTGGGCAGCCAACAAAAATACTTCAACGAAAGAGCAATCAGGCCTCCTGTCACTTGGGGAACTCAGAACCAATTGAGATGGACGTCAACCAGAGAAAAGCAATTCCTTTCTAATGAAACAGGACTGCACTTATATGGAATGATGTATGGCAGAAGACCTTTCCAGTTTGTGATCTGGTAGAGAATAGGACTTCTGTTTCTGTCTGACCTCTGAGACATCTTTGCAGTTAACCGAAAATACTGTGATGGATGGTGATGTCTCTAGGAGTCTTTGAAGAATGCTTTCCCTCTGGCCAAATATACAAGCAAAATTCATTTTTTATATTCAGAATCCAGATTCTAATAATTTTACATTTAGACGTGCTCAGCTCACCATATGGACCTCAAGCACAGAGTCGAATGCTTGAAACCTACTTTGGAAGAATATGGACCCATCGTGGGTGATGTATGTGTTTCTAGCATACATCCAGGGGCCAGGCACACCCCAACCTGCCTAGGGATGCTGTGATGTGAATGGGCTGGAGCTCTATATGGGCTGAAATGTGTTCCTCCAAAATTCATATGTTGAAGTCCTAATGCCCGGTACCTCGGAATATGACGCTATCTGGAGACAGGGTCTTTAAAGAGACAATTAGATTAAAATGAGGTCATTGTATGGCCCCTAATCCAGCATGACTGATGTCCTTATAAGAAGTGGAAACCTAGACAAGACATGCATCGAGGAAAGATAAAGGGAAGACACAGGGAGGAGGTGGGCATCTACACGCAAGGAGATCTCAGATTTCCAGCCTCCAGAACTGCGAAAAAATAAATTTCTGTTGTTTAAGTACTTTGTTATGGCAGCGCTAAACCTAATGTGGCAGCTTTGTTTTTAGTAAGAGCTGTTAAACTTCATCAGACAACCCAGGTCTATGTTCACGAAGGCTGGTCTCCCGTAGGAAGACCTGGTGCTCTTTTCCTACATGGGAGGAAATCAACCTAAAGAGAGAGGGGTTTGGTGACCACTAGTTAGAACAAGGGCCCCCAGAGTTGGAAAGGGGGAGAGGGCAGTGTGTGAAAGGAAACCCTGAGTTTTTAGTAGAAAATCCACTTTTGCTTTCTTATTACAAATGCTTTACATGCTCCTTGTAGAAATAACAGGAAATATAGATGAACAAAACATAATATGATTTCATCACTTGGAGGTAACTGTTCATACAATGTAAATTTTTCTAGACCTTTTATTATAAATACACGAATTTATACATACACACACCAAAAATGGGATAATTTACTTTTTGTGATCATCTTTTCATGTCAATGATTTTAGGTTTATAAGCATCATTCTAATGTCTGATATTATTTCATTGTATTGATTATATCCTAGAAAAAGAATTGGTGGGTGGGATGTGTCCAAGCTTAGACATATTTAAAGTCTTTTGATAATGTTGCCAAATTGCTTTCCCAAAACGATGCACTCAATTATAACCAGAAAGTCTATTTTGAGGGCAACATAAAGCCCTGTAACTGGTAACTCTTGACTCAGCTGTTCATGGGCTTTCAGCCAATTCCGAAGGAGGAGATTGTAGAAACCAGAGGACACTGAAAATCTGTGCTGTCAGGGACTCAGGACACTCAGGGATTGATGGGGGAGTGTCCTGTGCTGGCGGAGGGGACATCTCTTACTTCAGCACAGTGGCAGGTGACAAGAAGCCTGGCAGGATCAGCACATCCTGCAGCTGAGACGGGAGCTGCAAGCCACGCCGGGAGGGGTCACATTGGGTCAGCCACTAGGCATCTACTTGGAGAGCATGTTACCCGTGGGGTGGCAGAGAATGAAGAAGTGGCAAGAGGGGATTCATATTGCTTGCTTGAGAGTGGGAGATGCCCCCAAGGATTTCTGAATGAACTGGGAGGGATCCTGGGCTGAGGGTCCAGTGATGTCACAGCAGGGAGCCTGAGAGCACTCTGGTTATGACGCTGGTTGTTAGTTTTATCCCTCAGGCTTTCAGGGCCTGGGAAAATACAGGTTATGCTGGGAACGAGAACAGAAGGGCTGATAGCCTTTGCAGTTTTTATGCATCGATGGAAGATGCTATTGGATTTTGGTTCTTTGCCCAGTAGAAGAGATCCCAGGGGGCATACTTAAAGGGAAAGCCAAGCTAATCGTAAATGAAAAAGAAAATATTTTATTTTATAAGCATGAAAGTTATGTGGCACTCAATAAAATGTGTTGGCAAGTAAACTTCTGCCACATAGTATGATAAAGAAAATAGGTTAATTCCTCTTGGGAGAAGAACTTGGATTCTACTTACCATTAGATCAGAACTTTCAACAGGAATCTTTCTAAGGAAGATAAGCAGCGGTCTCTGATTTAGTGGTGGATTGAAGGGGAATAGCACCTTTATCATTGTCCTGGAAGATGCTGTCACCCTTCTTAGTGTGTTTCAAGACTTTCAGAGTATTTGCTTGCCTTTGGACCCTGGGCCTCGCTGGTCAGTTATAACCTATACATCAGGCCAGTCATGTTGATCTTGATATAGAACTTGTCTGAGAAATAATGATGTGTTGTAGATACGAGTGAAGGATTAGTAACATTTTGTTTTATTACTTTGAAATTTAGATTTAGCTGCCAAAGTTGCTTCCAAAAGGAAACGTATGTTTTGTACATTTGCCCAAGGCAAGGAATAAATTTCCAATAAAACGAACAATTCTTTCCCTGGGGTTGCTTCCTTCTATCTTCAAGTGGTACCATGGAGAATTAATTACTTCATAATCTCACTCACTATAGCCTATCAAATTAAAAATGGCTATGGAGAAACAGGGCTTACCGTCTATCACTGGTTTTGGCTGAGAGCTTTTGAGGCGCAGTGAGGGCCGGAAGCGGGTTCGGTCATTGAAGCTCCAGCTCTTCTGCACTTTCGTGGGGCTGCCCTCGGCCGTGATGTCAGTGCTTGGGGACCTCCTGTCGCCTACCGAGGCTTGTCTGCTCTTAATGCTCTGGCCTCTCGGGCTAGCCATGCGCACTCGCTCCTTAAAACTTAGCTTCTGACTGTGGACAACAGAGGCACAATTATTCCATTTCAAACAATTTCTTCCTTTCCACCTGGGTAAATAATTTGATTAAATGGCATATGGTCATATATTTCAATAAGTAAAATGTTTTCAGTAAGTAGGAGCACATAAATATATTTTTCCCTCATTGAAAATTTGAGCTTTGTTTAATCTCTTTGCATTCATTTGTCAATCTCATACTACAGGTATACACACCTTTCCTGGATTCATCATAGAAGGACTGAGATGAAATATAGCAGTTTGTATACAATTACTCTGGAAATAACCAAGAACTGGTTTGATACTCACTTTCAAGACAGATTTTAGCTTTAACCTCAACTTTTGAGATTAAAAAAAATTGGGGGGGGAAGGAAGGATATCTCTTTGTAATTTCTAAACATTTCTATAGGAAAACAGGGAGACGGTCACATATACATACATATCTACATTCTGCATGCATTTTATAGTCCAGGCAAGATTATGATATCCATAAATTCATGCAATCTCATAGCAGTTGATAGCACTGCATACATAATATTGAACATACAACACTTAACACCACATTTCTTTTATGCCTTCATTCATTCTTATGAGATAAAACCACACAAGGTTAGAACAGTTCCAACGTGTAATGAATGTGATGACTGATCAACGGAATGAAACGTTATGTTCACTAACACAATTTCCTGTTATTAGACAGGTTATTGATTTGCTGTGGCAGCTACTGGTAAATTATATTTATTCAGACATTCAGTTCTCAGATGCCAGCTAGGATTGAACTGTTGTGGGTTGAAAAGGGAAGCATTAATAACATCTACAAATTCCAAAGTGCATCTCCATGCTTTTTAATCAAGAGATGTGGTATGATGTGGTGGGAAGGGTGGGTTGGAGTCTAACAGACTTGGGTTTTGGAGTCCATATCTCTCACACGGAGACAAAAATAACGATACAGCTAAGGGATTTTTGTGGGAATCAACCGACCTATGTGAAGCTTTGTGCACCTATTTTGTTTGTGTTCTCGTTTTGTTTCAAATGACTGTGTCACTCATTAGAAAGTAACACCATTTATTATTGAGTGCGAGGCCCAGGATTTTTCAGGCCTGAAGAAATGAAGGGCGATGGTTTGAGGGGAGTCGTGTGGAACAGCTACTGTGAGGCTGAGACCTGCCGTCATGCTGCAGCCTTTGTGGGGCGTGAAGGCAGTGTTCTCAGGAGACGGGTTATCTGAGACCAAGTGGAGGCCTTGTCTTTTCCACTTACCGCAGTGTCCACTGTCCCCAACTGCAGCATGCCAACAGCAAATGTGTTTAGTGGGTATATGTTTTGGAGCTAATAAGAAACAGTAACATTTATCTTTCCATGCCAAGTTGTTTAACAAATGATATTCTAAAAAGACATCACGTTTTATGTGTGTGTTGCGTGAAAACAAATCAAATAATGAACTATGGTGATCAGAAAACCCTGGTGACAATAAACACATTGACCATGCGGCTGACAGCTTTCCTCTGAAATGCAGACACAGCTAAATCCAGCACGAGTAGCTGAAGGCACATGCAAAGAACAGGCTGGGCAGTATTGCGATAGGGTGAGGTGGGTTTAAGAATTATTTTTAAAAATCCCTTTAGTCATAGAGTTTTTCTGTACTGGACACATGTGTCGTTAAATGGTAGATTACGTTAAACAAAAGCAACAATAGCAAAAACTGCATTTTTTTTTTTTTTTGTATTCTCAGGCTAAGTTACCCATCTTAAAAAAAGCCTTCAAATTATTTGAACAAATTCTCCAAGGAATAGTGCCCAATGTGTCTATTTTTCTCAAGCTTTTAAAATTTTTTTAAATGCCTACAGCACCTGGTATTCCTAGGTGGTCTCCCACCCAAGTACTAACCAGGCCCATCCCTGCTTAGCTTCCGATATCAGATGAGATCAGGCACGTTCAGGGCGGCGTGGCCTTAGACTCTGTTTCTTAAGTACTAAAAATTTCAAATCTCTTTTCGGTTTCAGCACATCTGTTCCATCGTTGAAATTTATGATGATCTGGTTCAGGAACATATGCTCACCTCTACACCTTTATTTAAATTAATGAATGGCTTAAGTTGACATAGCTATCATTACAAGTGTTCTCACTGTTCTTTATCTAATCGATTACCTTTTCTGGCACTAACAGATGTCAATTACTACAGAAGGTTGGGTTTACTTAACATTAAATTATTTCCCCAAACTTTTAACATGTATCTCTTTCCCATGCCAACTAAAAGAACAGGAAACTGATGAAGACATCATAAAATCATTTAATATGAAATTTAGTTTTTCCTTTTTAAAAGAGTAAAAAAATAAAATCTAAAATGAGTATCAACATCGAATCTACCATATCTTATTTACAATAACAAAATCTTTAAAGACAATTGCTTCTGTGAAAATATTTTTTTAAAATGGCCCCTTTGAAATATTTTGATATTATTTTAAAGAATTAATGGAAAGCAAAAATATTATTCTCTGAATCAGCATCATATAAAGCACTTAAAGTTGATATAAATGAGTTCTAGGCACCATTTCCTTTTTTGTCCTTCTGAACCATCTGCATATTTGTCAATGTCTAATATTTAAAAAAATCTCAAGAACTATTTTAAAGTGAACTCAACATATCGCATACTAATTACAAAAGACATGTAATATTTTCAGTCTCTTTATTGACATAATTGTATGAAAGTTAAAATTAAGATCCTAATCCAGAACTTTTTAACTAGGCAAAATTTTCTTTTCCAAGGCAACGATGTGTTCTTGTGTCTTCTTACAAAAAGATCACTTTTATTAGTTTTTCTACTCCATGTCCCTTTGGAAATCAACAGAGCATCTTGATTACATGGCCATTAAACTGATTAGGTGGCTGTTACTAGAAACACAAATTGATTAAAAAATATAGATTCTTCACTAGCCCATTGAAGTTTTCATTATTTTCCTGTGTATGTGTGCACGTATGTGTGAGAGAGACATTTGTAAACATGATTTTGAGGAAAATTTATCCTAACAGTGTTTTTAGGAAGAATGCGGAGGATTATCCCCAGGAGACCAAGAAGGAGTTCTCTCTTGGGAGACAGTAACCAAAAGGTCACTGTGGCCATCAACTGCAACATCTTTCTTAGTATACAGTCTGACATTCCCAGCTGAGCACTCTGCTCAGGGAGAGCCTGCACAACCGTTCTGCAAGGGACTTCTTCCCTCTCTAGGAACCAGATGTAAGTTATCCAAATTGCTCAGCATGCAGTCTACTACTGGTTGTTCCCTGCCAGGGAATTGTGTGGCATCACTGCAACCCCACAGTAATCCTCTGGACTTAGAATGCTTTAGTTATTGTTATACTTAATTAGGGGTTTTAGCCCTTCATAGGATAAGCATTCTACAAATTCTCGCCTCAGGCACAATATGGCAACTGAGCCATAACAATCCAGTGCGTGCAGCAGCTCAGCAGTTGTCCCACCACAAGGAGGCGCCAAGGAGCTGACTGACAGTACTGAGCGGGACCCTGCCATTAAGACAACTATGTTCCTTGAGTAGAGAGTATCAAAGCAGGCAACAAGCAACAAGGAATACTACAAGCGGGTTGAAAACCTCATTCAAGAAGTCCCTAGGAAGAGTGAGTCTCTGAACAGGGCTCAAGTGCGGTGGCGTGTAACCTGGTCATGCACCTGAGGTTAGTTGGCATTCTCAAATCTCATATCAATAGCTGGGATGCTGGGTACCTCTGCTTCCGTAAGGTGTACGTTCTGAAGAGCTTCTGCTTATTACTACAGAACTTACTAGGAGCGAGGGAAATAGAGCAGCACATTACTAAGCATTTCACCACTAGAAAAATGCTGAGGGAATTTATTTTCCATTTTGAAAAACAAAGTCATTTTGCTATATGTTTTTTTTTTCCAGATATAAGTATACAGACTATTTAAACAGAAAGTACTAACTATGTAGTTTAATTGTGCTGCTTGAAATATATCTAGTGCTCATAATTAGATTTGAAATAGGCATTACACATGATGGTAGTTTATGTGTTAGCATTTGATTCATATAAAAATAAGAATATAAATATTTTAGACTATATCAACCCTTGTTATTAATAGCAATGCAACATAGTATTAATATGAAATAAAATATTTCAGAACTTAAAAAAATATTATAGGAATAGATGAAGATGATAACACTAATTGCTTTGAAATAAAAAGTAATTCTTGATTTGTATGAAACATCTGCAGTTATAGTTAATATAGGTAACCAATTGTCAATTATATATACATGTTCAAAAACACAGAAGAAAAGATTCTACGTTGCTGGTTTGTCAAAAAAATTTTATTTTAAGTCTTATGTTTTTAAAAGACTAAATCCTTTCCCTCTATCAACAAATGTGAACAGGAGAGACCATTTTGAAAAAATTAATTTTGAAACAATCTAACAATCTGTCAATAAGGACACAAGGTGACTATGCTAAAAAAATTAAAGTCTAGTCTTACGGAGTTTAGTTAAATAACACATGCAGATCATTCATTACACACAGAAGAAAGGAAATGTGAATAATGGAATAAATGTAGAAGAAATATAAGAATACAGTGTTCTAGAGTTCCCTCTCCCAAAACTACACATCTCCTCGGAACCTGAGAAAATCAACCACGTAGGAACAATTTGGACAAAGCACACAGCACACCACAGCACAAGATTGTAATGTAATAAAAGAATATCATTTATGCTTTAACTTTTAAGACATGCATCTTTATAACAGTGTCACAAGTACCTGTTAAAGCAACTTTAGACAGCTACTAAGACATCTGACAGGGTTCTATCAATGCCTTATAAACTGCAGCTGAGGCAGCTCAACTGCGAAGCAGTTAACCCATAGTAGTTGATTAAGGAGACAGGGTAAGCAGAGGCAGTGAACTTTATAGATAAGCCCTAAACTTTTGAGGGTACGATCTATTCTTGTAGCAATAAAAACTTAACAGGTAGAGAGAAGTAAAAGCCTTCTTGTACCAGTGTGATGACTAACTCACAAACTACTTGTGGCTAACTGATCTCCTTGAGAAGGAAGAGAAGAGGTTGTAAAGCCTCAAGGTGAGAATACTGGCTTAATCTGGTTGGATGGGTTTACAGGTCAAATTTTGTTTTTTTCTCTGAAAGTGACAATTTATACCATAGCAAAGAAAAACTGTCCAGTTTAAAAGTGAGCTGGAAAAATTACTTAATGGATGATTAATTAGAACAAATTAATAAGTACATTTACCACTACATATGAGATTAGAACTGTTTTAGTGGGAAGACAGAGGAAAACAAATGAAAAATTAAATGATGCTAAAGAAGTTGTATTTATGGTCTCAGTAAAGGAAGAACAGAACAGGCTCAGTTGAGACTAATAATGATTTGTACCTGACCCTCTACCAAGAGAGTCAAAGAAATATTATTTTCACCATCGTTCAGTTGAGCTCTTCTTGAGACTGATGGTTTGTACTTTTAAAAAACCTTTGGATCTGTCACAAATAATGCAAAGCCATCTCTAAACTGGATGTCTTCCTTAGTGGCCTTAGATGCCATAGATAATTTTTTTAAACATACCCTAACCTCAATGCAGATAGACAAAAATCTCTTTAACAAGATTTCAGAGCAGGGAACCTAGTTAACTAAGGATGTGATGCCTCAATCCATTCTGCAGAGAGAGGAAAAAAAAAAACCCTCTCTTTGCATGCATGGCCCAGTCTACAACTGTGGCACTCTCATTGAGAGAGAGAAAGCACCAGGCACCAGGAGAAGGAGATTGGCTGCTATATTGAACTCATCTACACTTGGGTTACACCCAGTTCTTGACATGATGAAAAATCAGGAGGAAAGATTTAGGAGATCCCAGGCTCTGAGATACCAGGAAAGTTGGCTGACACTTATCTATTTTGCTTATTGGAATCACCGTCAATAACCCAAAGGCCCCAAACAGTAAATGGTTCGGCCCGTAGGGGGTATTAATCTGTCTATTTAAAATTGGGTCAAGCATTAATCAGCAATATTCTGGACCCAGATCTGCTCTCTGCTAAGGGAGAATTCTCATTATAAATGCACTTTCCTTTGTGCATATTTTGGTTGAGTAAGGGCAAATTTGTTATATTCTCAGAGGGTACTGTTGCTATTGTTATTACAAAAGTCTCTCGGCCATTAAACAATGTTGTAAATTTCATTGCCTATGCAACACAATAAGGTGAAAGCTAAGGTAATATTGAAATGGGAGCTTCATATTGTTTTCTTTAGATTATTGAAATGTTTTTCTTTTAAAATTTTATCTCATATTTCTCCTCTTTCCCCTTTTTTGTCATTTTATCTCTACATAAACTACTTGAGATCAGAAACATTTTATTACACTGTTCAAGAATTATTTAGTGAGCATATTCTCTGTCAGAGCTTTACATTGGGTGATGCATGACACATATTTGGGGGACAGAAGACCTAAGTGTATGAAGTATGAAGCATTAAGTAAGGCATGCATACTACATAGTGGTACACATAGTGTTTCAAGGTGGTTTTTGCCAAATGTCCAATGGCCACAGAGAAGCAAGACATCTCTGTGTGTGATTCTCTAAGTCAGTAATATATACAGTTGTTCTGTATATATTCAGACCTATAGGTAAGTTATCTTTGACAACCTCAGCAACAGCATGCAAAATAAATTTTAATGTTTCAGGTATATGCGGGCATTATAAAATTTAAAAAATTGGCCGCCAGCCTTTTTGATCTTGACACCTGACTAGGAGGTTCATTTTTGGACTGAGATGCTGGTGCTCAAGAGTTCCACTTTAATCCTGTTATTGTTTTCTGCCTTGCTAACATTGAGAAGAAAATGCCATATCCTTGTCAGCTCAAGGTGACCCCTCCCCTCTCAGGGCTGCCATGAAGTTACGCTTTAGCAAGCTCCTCCACATGATTTACAAACTTCTCTTTGAGGTGCCAACAGCTCTCTTTTGGAGGATGAAACCAAGACAGGTGGCCTTACTCTCAGGTAGCTATGAGGTTTGTGCCAAAGATGGTCTCTGACCTTAGAATTTAGAGAAAGTCATTCTTGGAGCTAATTTGTAAATGGATAACTCCTGAGACGAGGAAAACTTTTCAAATATCATCAAAGACACTAAAACGGCTTGTAATAGCTATGATTTATTTAGTGTAACTTCTCTCAAGTAAAGTTGTTACAACAGAAGGCTGGCAGGATTTGCTCTGTGTACCAGATAAGAGAAGGGTCTTTAATGCCCCCGTGTGTAGGCTGACTCACCCCACCGGGGTGCTCGATGTTGAGCGCCCTACCACATCCATCGCCCATCATAAATGAATACATTTATGTTTTGGTTTGTGAATCTTTTAAAGTGTTAATATAATGCCTCATCACCCCAAGTGAACTTTAAAAACTAGTTTCAGTACTATATAAATATATTACGATTAATGCCATTAGTGTAACAAAGTTAAAAGAATGCTCCTGGGACCCACATTGGCCCCCACCTGGAGGCTAACATGGCAGGGGATACCTCTGTTGCTTCATTACTCAAGCAAGTGGCAATAATAGGAAAAAGACTTATATCCCTTCTTTTCTTCTAGGCACCTGGAATTCTGCTGGTTCTGCTTCTGCTCTTAATCACACAATCACCAGGCTCTGTCTGTCAGGGCTTTGCTCCCAAACCCAGACTCTGGGGTATTTACTGGTACTAATACAGATCAAAATGAGGTCGTTCACTTCCTACTCCATCTAGGTCTCTCTGCTGTTTAATCCAATAAAGCAATCCCTCCTAAAACATGAAAGAATGACCATAAATTATTTGGTAACATTTCTGGGAGGATTATCTTCTTCCTGAAGGATGGGGTGGGGAGACTCTTCTTTGGAATCAGGTCACCTGACTGAACCTCAACGTTCAATGAGCTTGAGATGTTACAGAGACTGTTCTCACCTCCCATATAGTGTTTCGTTTCGTTTGCCAAACCAACAAACACCCCAATGTCACATTCTAAAACAAGGACCCTCATGAAGGGAGCCCATCTTATACAGCTTCTTGGGATTTGAATAGTTGGGTGAGACTTTTGTCTGGAAAAATTGTAGCAAGGACTAACCAAAGGCTATAATTATTCTCTCTCCCCTGCTCCCCAATATTTCATGCCCTGCAGATTGTAAAAAGCAGTGAGTGAGTTAGGGAAAGACACTTGTGTTCCCAAAGCGTGGGAAAAAAAATCAATAAAACAGCAATCTCTGCAGGCAATCTTGTGAAAGGTCACTTTTAATCATCTCATATTTGTTGATCGATTTTACTCACATGAGCACATTTAAAACATCTGTTAGGCACAGATATATAAACAAATATGTAGCAGAAGAGATTACAAACCTGCTTGATGTTTCCCCTTGTTCTTTCCTTCAGGTGCGTGCAGACAGAAGAGAAATGATGATAAACCGGTGAATACATTTATAGTACTTGATAATGGCTAAATTGGAGACTGGGACTCAAGTACCTTAAGTAATTCTTTTCAAGCAAGATGCATGGAGGCAATATTCTTTATAATAAATGTACCCAACTTTTTAACATATATTCTTTGTGGCACAGACCTGAGAAAGCATAACATCTATGTAGCAAAAACCAATGCTGTCCACATGTAACTGAAAATTACAGACTCTTCATTAGCTGAAGTTATCCATAATGCCAACCAGCATTAGCAAACGCTCTTAGAACGGTGCTGGTTACACTGTAGCTGCAGTCCCCATATTTTGGACAGACTTTTGGGTTTCTTTATCTGGATTCATTAATGTGCAACTTGTACTTCAGTTACTTCTTGAGGCAGACTTTGTTTTCCTATTGTATAAAGGATGAATTCTCTCAGATCATATTAGGTGCATTGAAAATCTATAAGGACTCTTCCAATTTAGTGTTGGGTGGCATTTTTAATAACCTATGTTAGCAAATTCAGGTCTGTGCAACATGGTGCAAATGAGCTGTATGTCCTTGGGTAGACACTTTGCTTTCTTGTGGGTTTGATTTTCTTATGAATAATTTGAAGGTATTGGGTTAGATAACATCAAAATTCTGACTTCTCAAGGTACCACTGGGCATCCTTGGAGCTTAATGATTCCTATAGCTTCATAAAATATTGGATTCATTCCCTAACATAGCACATTTACCTGCTTTTCACCCTTTGTATAGCCTTCATTCCCTTTGAGGAGAAAATTAAGAGAACTATGTTCCCTCTACAAATCCTTCTGTTATTAAAACAAAAATTTAAAATAGCAACTGTGGAGACCTCAAAAGAAATATGAGACAAACCAGAGAGGAGAGAGTAAGAAACTGCTGGCTGTGTCCCTGGCAGGTCTGAGTGGGTATGGCATGCTTGCTCATGCTGCCCCTCTCCTCCTTACATAGTTCTCACACCTCTCTTCCATCCTACTCCCTGGGATGAGGTAGTGGATCAAAGCATCCCATTGTATCTCTAAAACTGTGGGGAACAAGAGTGTGGGCTGGTGTTTTTTAATGATACCAATGATGATGATGATAATGATGATGATGATGATGATGTGATGATGATGATGATGATGATAGAGATGGTGATGACAATGCTATTGACAACATGCTCTCTTTGCTGACCACCTATTTAAAACTGCAGCCTCAAACACTCCTTAAGTTCCTTTGCTACTTTTTTTTTTTTTTTAGCATTTATCACCATCTAGTCTATTATATATTTTACTTATTTTTATTGTCTTCCCAGCACCCTTGAATATACACTCCCTGAGGTTCTAGACTGTTCATTTTTCTCTTCCACTGCTGCATTCTTATTGCCTGGAACAGTGCCTTGCACGTAATAGATGCTCAATGAATAATTGTTGAATGAATAAATGACTGAATGAATGATATTTCTCCTCAAAAGTTTTTAAACCCTGTTATAGGGAAATAAGAAGTTTGTTTGTTTCCTCCTATATCACTTTGTGCTCATAAGCTAGTTAGTTATAAATGTAAAAAAATCGAAGTCACCGTAAATTATTTTCTTGCACACTTAATTAAAGCAGGGTTGCCTTTTAGTATGTACTGCCAAAGTGAGCATGAGGCTTGCTTCCTAAAACAAAGGTTCCGAACTTGGTTTCAGCGAGTTTGTGAATACATTAAAATTTTAGGCAAAGATTTCATTTTTATGCAGGGAATATTTTACTAAAGAAAGAGTCCATAATTACCATCACATTCTCGATGGTTTAACAAACAACAACAACAACGACGACGACGATGACGAAGATTAAGAACCATTATTATTTAGAACAATGAAATATGGCTAGTGGGAGAGATGTGAGGACACTCAGGTTTCCATGAACTTTGCCAGTGACTGCTGTGTCATTCTGAACAAATACCCGTTATTCAGTACATGGGTCTGAGGCTCAGGGTTAGTTGGTGAGGGATGCAGGGAAAGGAGAGTGAGGGAGATGCTCGATAGCCACAGTGGAACGGGATGAATGCAGGCGTTTGCATAGATTCTCCTCCACCCCCACCCCCATTTAAAATGGGGAATATCAAAGGAAAAGAGAGGAAACCATGTGAGTAAAATAAAAAGTTTTATGTACTGGAAGGATCTGACTCATTATTAAATAGTTTTTCCAGGCTTCAGAATGACTTTTAATTCAAAAACTGAGGAAGCGGGAAGCCAAATAATTACATATGGTGACAGACCACTGTCTTTTGTGACTTAAGAACTTTCTTTTGGTTTTACTGCTAGCCCTCTTCTTACACATTTATCTGGCAATCTTCATGAAGACAGAAATACAATTTCTATGTAATTCCTATTTTTCATTCATACCCCCAAGGAATAGTTGGCACAGGGGTTATATTACTTTGCCTTTTTTTTTTTTTCATACTACAACTTTGAAAGTGTCCAATACTCAATAAAGGGAATTTAACTAAATTTTAAGATCTAAATGAAAAGACAATTCCCATTCACACATTCACTCAACAATGTCCATCCTTCCATCCTTGCTAAGGTTTCACCCCTTTTAAAACCCTGGTGTTTTATGACTATTTCTGTCACAGTGGCTGACAGAGTTTTGATGCCAGCTTTTAGGAAACATATCCTGTTAGAGCTTAGAAGTTATATCACCAGCTCTTGCTTTTCACTTTGTGGATGGGAAAGCTGAAGCTCACAACAGGATAGGAATGCAATATAGCAGATCCTGTCAGTTAATGATGGATCTGCTGCCCCTGACGGTGTGCATTCTGCTGCATCACAAACCTCCTTTGAGACTTCAATTCCAGGAAACATGTCATGAAGGTTTCCCCAGGCGATTTCTCTTCCACATCGGTAAGAAAGAGGTTTCTCTGACTGAGTCACAGTAGTTAGGTGTCTTGAATCCCATAAAGCCACTAGGATTAAGATTTTGTTGGACTATGAAGGGAAACAGCAGGTGTTCTAAAATACTAAGTTAGATAAGCAATTTGATAACATCGAACAACCCAAGAAAGTGACCATTTTTATCAAGCTAGGTGACTCACAGAAAACCTTTCCCTTGATTTCCTTTGGTTATTTCAATGAAGATTTCTTTAATTAGGTGGTGATTATGACTTAATATGTGCTTTGTTAGTTGAACTGGAGTTCAGGATTCCAGGACTAAGGATTTTTTTTTTTTAATTGAAGTTTAGTAACCATCAGAACTTCATAATTTTTCTGGTTCTCCTCTCTTTCCAGGCACGTGGAAAGAGATTGCACTTTCCCATCCTCCCGAAGTTTAAACATGGCCAGGGGATTTTCTTTGGCCCATGAATTGTGAATGCAAGTAATGTTACTTTAAAAATTTGAAAGCTAATGCCAAATTTTAATCGGTTTGGTCCCATCGCCTCATTATAGACTGTAATCCAATCAGGACTCCAACTATTATTTGCTACTGATATTAGTTTGCTATGCAAGTGAAAGCTCGAGGACCATTCTGTAAGGGGATCCAGATGAAAAATGACTTTGAGGGACTGAAATGTGCAAAGATATATAGCTCTTAAAGCATTCCCTGCTTGAGGTCAGGTGATGGATGGAGTTTAAACAGTCATGTTTTTCAAGAACTATGGTGCTTACCTTTAGACTTCTGGAGGGCTTTATAAAATGAGATATTAGAGAATGAGATATTATAAAATAGTAGAAATAAATCTCTATAAAAGTTCAGATTCCTTTAATCTTTAAGCCCTATCTGCAAATGGTGAGGAATGATACTGAGTCGTTTAGTTTTGTGCCTGAGTTGCTGCTACTAAACAAGTTTGAGTCCCTCCAAGAGCAACAGAGAATAAAGCCAAAACTTGACTCTATGTGTGTGTGTGTGTGTGTGTGTGTGTGTGTGTGTGTGTGTCTGGTTTGTTTTACAAACTTGAAGAGACTGGAGTACTGCACCAGCTGTCACACTGATACCTACTTGGTAGGGCTGCAGGTGTGCAAGGCCTTCAAGTGTGGCTTCCAGGTTGCAATGGAAACAGATTTCTCATCAGCTGCATAACTACGCCAAACGCACTGCATGTGGCATACACGGGTACATAAAGAAAAATGAAAAAGAAGAAGATAGAATGAAACAAAAGGAGATTATTAAGTTAATGCACACCAAGAATTTTTTCCTCGTCATACTCAGCCCCGATAAATGCCCAAAGGTGATGACCATCTTGGCACTTTCAGCTGGCTATTAAACATATTCTACACAACAGTAGAATTGCTTTTCAAAACAATTCATACCAAAGAACAAAAGTACCAATATGTGGAACATAAAGCAATTTTTGAATTGGTTAGGGAAAGATATGACATTATCCAACATAAATGACCTGAGCACGGACATGCATTCCAAGACCCAACTTCACATCTTTAATCACTATTCGATAAGATGGAGGCAAAGGACTACTGAAAACTCACAATGCAACTCGTAAACTAACTAGCAAACTAGCTGGTAAACTAATGACCACCAGGGTATGTTAAGGACTTAATGAAATTCCATCAAGTTGAACTATGCAATACTTTTAAGGCTAAAAATGAAGACAATGATAACAAAAAGCAGGGCTACACAAGATAGAGAAAAATGTACTCTCTACGAATATAGCTGGAAAGCACTTAAGGATTTAATGTCAGGGTCTAAGAATATGTTTATAGCTCCCTGATGTAGAACATAAGCTCTCTCTACTTCATATAATTATATCTGACATATATGAAATATTTCCTTGAAATCCTCACAACCAGAGTGTGGATTAAGACTTTATTTTGTACATGAGAACATAAAGACTCAGATAAATTGAGAGGTTTATACAAGGTTGGGAGAGTTGAGATGTCATCTCAGATCGCCTGGCTCTTGGTCTTAGCATCCCTTAAATTCCTTTGCTGACTGAGGACTGTTAGAAAAGCTTCCTTCTGAAGAGTCGATTGGAGAGATCACCTGAACTGACTTTCCATATAGATTTTGGTGAATTTCTTCCTCTGTATTAAGTCTGGAAATATCTCCAGTGACCGTTTGCTTACTTCAGTTTCCTGAGAGAAAATTTTTTATTATAATTCATAAATCAAAATGCTCTATTTATGTGGCAAATTCATTTAAACAGGTCACATTCCTACTATATAACCATCATTCATGATTATGAAACCTAGAATGAAGAAAGCAGAGATATAATAATATTTCTTTTCCTGAGACTAGCATTGAATAAATGCTTGCTGAACAAAAAGTTAAAAACCAATACAAGTACTTTGGAAAACCACTTGCTAGGAATGCATACATACCCTATGATATAGCCACAGACTTCTATGTACATACTCAACAGATATGTTTATAGATGCTTATATAGTACAAGAGATATGTACTATAATGTTCAAAACAACATTATTCTTAACAAATAAAAGCTGAAAATACTCAAAAACTTATCAAAAGTAGAATACATATATGTCGTTAATATTAACAATATGGAATAGTACACAGTAAAAGTATGCTATAACTATGCTCAACAGTATGGACGAACTTTAAACGAATAATGGCCAGTGAAAGAAACAAGACACAAAAGAGTACATACTGTGAATCCATTTCTATAAAGTACCAAGAAAAAAAAGAAGGAGGAATTTTTAGAAGGCAGCGTAGTGGTTACCTTTGGGATACAGTTATTAAGAATTGGTACAAAAGAGGTACTGGACATATTCTGTGTCTCTATCTGGCGCTGGAGTGCTCAGTTCTCTCAAGATATGCACTTTTTTTTTTCTGTATGCACATTACACTTTAAAATATTCAAGAAGTGATAAAATCTAGAAAATATATAGTAGAACCTAAGTTTTTTTTAAAAAAATGTTATTAAGGGAAGTTTAAATATTTGAAGCAGAATTCCTTGCCTGGAGCCTTGCTCACATGGCTCACGCTAATTTATCCCACAAATCTAGGAAAACTTATGCTAACTAAACCTCTTGGCATCTTATAGAGAATAAAGCAATTATTGTATCAGCCTGAAATGTTAGCTTTTGTTTGCAAATATTATATAAACACAACTTAAAGAGTGGTTCAGAGTAATCAATGAATGGATGTACTATTGCAGTCTCTTCTGTAGAGAGGCTGAGAGGATCTCCGTTGCCGTGATGGCATTGATGGCTGCTTTAATTAAACAATTTTCATAGGAGGCACCATATATATGTGAACTCGGTTTCTTTGGAAGCAAGACTCATGGAGAGCTAGAAGCACACAGCAGGCCTATGTGCATTACTAGACGCCAGTAAAAAATCCCAAACAACAATACACAAAAAATGTAATAACTGCCCAAGTAATAACTGCCAATTTATAAAGAATTGGGGGCAAAAGAGGCCACTCTCAGAAAGTTGAAGATTTTAACAATGAGACCTACCTTCTTGCTCTTTTTCTATCAAATTGATCTCAGCTGCTAAGCTCTTATTCCGTTCATTACTTTTCTCCTAAAAATATCTTATAAATGGGAGGTAAAGAAGGAGCAAGTGACCATGCACCTCAGGGCCGATGTGAGCTAATGGGAGAAATGGAAGTGGAAAGTGTAACTCTGTTACTCTTACACTCGAATAACTTTGTCCCGTCCTTAGCTCTTTCTCTCTCAGCTGTTTGCTTCTAGTAGCAGAACCTCAAGCCTGCAACCATATGATCAAGTAGCTGATGGTCCCATATTTAAAGCCAAAATCACAGTGGTTAACCAGAAAAAAAAAAGCCCCAGAGAGATTTAATTTTCATGTCATATACTCTCCGAAGGATAAGTCAACAAGGAGCAGAATGAAAGCCAAGTTTACCATTTATCAGGCACCCTGGTTGCTCTAGGAATCTAAACAAATTCAAAATTTGGTCTATAATTATAATTACAATGTCAGTATAATTAAGTTTTTAGGGAGTTTTTAGTTTGTATTGTCTGGAGTATTACAACTATGGCACATTTGACTCTTTCTGAAAATTTTAATTTCAGCTGGCCATCCGAAGGTATAATTAACATGGAACTGATTATTTGCAGGGTACAGAATTTAAAAAGTCAAAGAATTAAAAGATTCAGGATGAAAATCAGTAATCCCTTTCCCTACCTTGCTTTTCAATAATTTTTGTTCCTTAGAGGCAACTGTCTCCAATTCTTAGAGTTGTTGCTTCTATTTTTTAAGAATTCTAATATTTATGGATTGTTCTCATTCTTATGTTTCTTGATTTTTCAATTTTAGGCACTATCAATGAACTTCTTACCATAAAAATAATGACATTTCACCTACATACTCTCTTCCCTTCCTCTCATCCTACCAACATTTTTTAGTTAAGTTGCTATTTAGTGTTTGCTTTATTATGACCCTGTGACTATTTTTCCTAGATCAACAATATGAGGTACCATGGCTTTTTTCTTTCTTATGTAATTTTTTTCTTGTAGTTATTGTTGTCCTATTTTAATTTCTTGATTTACCTTTATAGACCTATCATGAATACATTTCTGAACCCCCAAAAGAACTCTAAGATTCCACTGGTTAAATACATCATGAAATCTGTCAGTTCCATTTTATATTTCCTTTAAAGATCTTTCTCCTGGAGCTCCCTAGCTGCGTGCTCACTCTGTTCTCTAGGCTTATTATAGCTTTTGTTCTGAGATTTCTCTTCCCTATCATCCTAGAAATTCCCTCTGCTCTTTCCTGTGTGAAATCTCGTGTGTCCTGGATCTCATGTCTCTCTTTTTTGGTTTATCTCCTTGTTTTAGAAGAATAATTTTATCCAAATATCTTCTTTTTTAAAAAAATTAGCTTTATTGATATGTAATTAACTCACAAAATTGTAAGATATTTGAAGTATACAGAGTGATTATATATTATTATATTTATACTTAATATAAGTATATATTAAAAGGATTTCTCCCTTCCAGATAATTCACACATACATCTCTTCACATATTTATCTTTTCTTATGTGTGAGAACATTTAAGTTCTACACTCTTAGCAAATTTCAATTACATAATACAGTGTTATCAATTATAGTCACCATGTTTTACATTAGATTCTAAGATCTCGTTCATTTTATAGCTGAAAGTTTGTACCCTTTTATCTCATTTCCTCCACCCTCCATGCCCTAGCAAACACTTTTCACTCACTATTTCTAAGAGTTTAACTTAAAAAAAAAATTAGACTCTACATTTAAGTGATACTATACAGTGTTTGCTTTGCTTGGCTGGCTATTTCACTTAGCATAATGACCTCAAGGTCTATCCATGTTGTTGCAACATGGCAGGATTTCCTTCTTTCTTATGGTTAAATAACATGTCACTGTGTGTGTATATATATATACACACACCACACATATGTAAATCTCACTATAGAAACAGTATGGAGGTTATTTAAAAAATTAAAAATAGAACTACCATATGATCCAGCAATTCCGTTTCTGGGAATAGATTCAAAAGAAATGAAAGCACAATATCGAAGAGATATCTATACTCCCATGTTCATCGCAGTGTTATTCACAATAGCCAAGACATGGAAACAACCTAAGTGTCCATCAATGGATGAATGGAAAAAAAGATGTGATACATAAATACCAAGTAGTTTCCAAGAGTAAATGGAAGGTAAAGTTTTGAGATCTTGCATATCTCGGAATGCCATTACGTTACTCTCACTCAATGAACAGTTTGGCTGGGTCGAGAATTATAGGTTAGAAATAATTTTTCTCCATAATTTAAAAAGTATTGTTTTGCTGTCTTTTAATTTTAGTGTTACTAATGAGAAATCATACATAATCCTGTTTCTTGACCTTTCGATGCTTCCTGCCTGGAAAACATTTAGAATCCCATTTTTTGCAAGTGTTCTGATATTTCACTATGGTATCCTCAGTGTGGAGTTTTTTTCTTTTTTCAGAGGGTTGGGTACTTGGTGGACCCTCTTACTGTGGCTACTCATTTCCAGAGAATAATAATGTAATCTTTCTTTGATAATCCTCCCCTTAGTTTCCTTGTATTCTTTTCGAAATACTGTTAGTTGAATATTCGATCTCCTGGAAGGGTCATCCAATTTTCGTATCTTTTTTGTCTTATTTTCCATCTCTGTGTTTGTAGTCTGCTTTCTAGGAGATTTTCACAACTCTATCTCCCTTTTGTTTTCTTTTCTTCTATTGTCATATTTTTCACCTTCAGAATTTCTTTTTCTAAATTTGTTCTTATTTATGACTGAAACACTAAAAAGATGTATAAGCTCTGCATAAATGATTTAAGTTTATTGACTGGTGAACTTACTTTAAGGTAACTGGGTAAAATCTCAGTTTTTCACTAGTCAAAGCTAAAGTTTCTCTCTTTGTCTCTCTGTGTCTGTCTGTCTGTCTCTATATATACCTATATATATTTAGATATAGGTGTATCTATCTATCTATCTATCTATCTATCTATCTATCTATCTATATACATACATACATACATACATACATACATACATACATACATATATTTTTTTCTTTTGGGCTAGCTAGCTTCCTTATAGCAATACCTGCTAAACTTTTCAGGAAAATAAGGCTACCTGTCAGTATTCATTTCACAAACTTTCACTTAATTCCCCTGTTTCTGTTTCTAGTAAAGCATCTTGGCTCCATTCTGAACTGGCCCAGTCTCTCCAGAAGTAAACCTCTAACACGGAATTTTTAAAGTACCTTTAAGTGCTACTCCTAAGGCTTCAGTAATATATATATGAGGATGCAACTGCCGCTATTTGAAAGGAGTAGTGGATTCAGATTCGGACACCAGGGTTCTGAGTCCTAGCGCTTCCTAGGCCTGTGCCGGGGATCAATTGACATAATCTATTAGAGACACTCTGCAAACTAAAAACACTTCCCAAGTCCTAGCCATTATTAATAAAAGTTGCGACATTTGGACAGGCATTTAAAACGTTAGTGAGAGCTGCTTTCTTTTTCCAGACTGCTCC
Source organism: Eonycteris spelaea (assembly GCA_003508835.1). Taxonomy (NCBI): domain Eukaryota; kingdom Metazoa; phylum Chordata; class Mammalia; order Chiroptera; family Pteropodidae; genus Eonycteris; species Eonycteris spelaea. The sequence continues at coordinate 56,537 of PUFA01000140.1, forward strand.
ACTTAAAATGAAAAGTTAATTTACATGAATCATGCAAAGATATTGACGCAGTTAAATTTGCTGCAAGCTGCTGGGGTTTTAAATTTTTCCCTAAACCCCTGAAATGCTGGTTAACTTAGTTGTATCATCAACCAAATGAGAAAGCAATTTGGAAATTTCGGTGCCCCTTTAGAAAGACAGTGGCTCTGGCTTAAAACAGGTAAGATTGCTCTTGGTCTTGATGCTTTGTGTGTTCAGCAAATCAAGGCTTTATTGGGTAGAGAAATGAATGGATCAGTAAATGAGGCCTGCTTTGCAATCTGGTGCATCCTTAAAAATAAATTTCTACAATATATAATTAAGGCTTAAAGCCTTGAGTTCTGGCTAGGGGTCAGAATAATAAATATATTTAATATTTATGTAATTATTCCTATGACTAATAGATAAATTAATTGCATTTGGATGGAGAGACACAATTGCTTTTTAAATTCATAGATTCTATTTTGATTAGTAGAATGAAACTATGATTAGATTTTAAAGGTATTCCTGAGTGTTTCAAGTCTTTCGTTTTACACTCTCTCTTTTTTTTGTTCAGAACAACATATAAGCTAGAGTTTTAAGTAAAAGAAAAATTAATGATTTCACTCCATTGTTACCTACATTTGTATAAGTTCAATTATTGACCACAATGTTATATAACGAGTTCCATAAAATAATATTCTAGATCTCCAGGCAAAACTGTTCAATCAGTCTCTTCTCCATCTTTTATGGGTTACCTAAGAGGAAGGCCTTGCCTTGCTTTGGCTGTGAACATATAAATGTCTCTGGTCCAATGATTTGCTGCAGGAGTAATATTCTATTTTCAAGTTCAATTGGAAATTGTTTTTTGCACAATTTAGTAGTTGATAAGGATAAGTTATATCAAGAAAGTTCCACCTAATACAGAGATATGTTATTTTCTATATCTATCTTAAGGAATTTGATAGTTAGCAGTCATGTATGGCTATTGAACTCTTGAAATGGTGGTTAGTGCCACTGAGGAATTGAATCTCTAAATTCAAATAGTCACATGTAGCTAGAGGCAACGGTATTGGGCAGAACAGCTCTATTGCATCACAAGGGACACATGCATAAGAAATTCCTCCAAGGGCTCACTCTCTAATAGAATAGCTGATATTTTAAAATGTTTTTTGATACAGAGTCCCCTTTTAATATTCAGAAGTATCAAGGATCTGCACACAGAAGTGATTGTATTTTGAGCATGTCTTGATTGAGAAATGTAAAAAACTAATAACTTAGTAAGAGTTTTAAATAAATTTGAACTTTATTCATAATTATAGTATCTCCATTCTCCTGAGAGCAAGTAAGATACATCATTGGTTCTATATGTAGACAGGGCTTGGTGCCCGGATGGATGCAAGGAACCCAGGGAATAACTTCTGCATTCACAGGTTGGAAAACATTGTTCTAGAATTAAAAGATAAGAAATAAATTAAAGGATAATTAAGAGATAAAAATAGTAAGGAGACAAGTTCTTTAGAAGTACGGAAACACCTTGTAACCAGTTAGGAAGCACCAAAGGCTGAAAGACTATCAGTTTGAGCTTCAGGGTATCTTGTGTGCACACTCAAGTGTGTGATACCTCTTTTCATTAAAGTGATTGTTATTTGGTTTTATATCTTAAACTCCTACTACTTAGGGATCTTTTCCTTCAAGAAAACAAAGTTAACTTTATTTTTAGGGCTATTTTAAAATGTGGAAATTAAAAAAAAAATAAAGACCCTCAGTGGTTTGTATTAGAAGTTATGTCCAATGCTCCATTTCCTTGTCAATAGTTGTAGAATAGCTTGATTTAAAGATTAATATCATCATTTAGTCATCAGATACAAAATAGATCACTTTCATAGTATAACTGAACCACCCTCACCTACTTCTTTCCCTTGCTCCATTTTCTTTGGAGCTACTTCATTTTACAGCAATTGGTAAGGGATAAGGATATGGTTGTGTACTGGTTCCCCCAACTCAACCCACCCACTTAAACCTACAATCTAAATTAAAACAATGTGCTTATTATTACAAGATGAAGACAAGTCTCCTAGTACCTCAGACCACCACTTCAAACCCCTTCAGTTAGGAGTTCTGAATCTCCCACTGGCCGGCAGAAAGGGAAAACACCAGATTGTATAATCAGTGTGGCTATAATTAAATACCAACTCCACTTTAGGGATCTATAGAAAAATATACTTTATGATTTTTAAACAACTGGTTCTAGGAAGGTGCTACTCCCAAAAGATATGGACAGCAAAAGGAGAATTTCTTTGTGCTGAAGCAAATCCTGAGTTACTGACAAGGAAATGAAATGTTAAACACCTGTATATTATGAGTTAGCTTTCAAATAATATGCTCATGATTTCATATTCTCAAACACTGAGGTATTCCATAATCTCACCAGCTCTTAAAATAAGATAACTCTTTTAAGTTATTGCTCTAGATGGCATTAAAAGTAATTCCACAGGTACACATCCTTGACATTCCAAACAAATACGCTGTTCTTCAGAAGAGCGGCATCCATCTGGCTGGAGAAGGTAATTGTAATGCAGAGAACAATGCCATGTTCTGCTCCATCACTTAATGATCAATTATGTTTCACTGAGTAATTCTTAAGACATATTCGGTTACTGCAGGTGCAGCACGGCTGCTAACCTCTGTATGACTTTGCTGGCATGACTAAGTAACCTGAACAACACCCGGACTATTTACTGAAAGTATATATTATTTTTCTGTTTGGGAGGGGGGAACATTTGTCCAAATCCAAGACTGTGTGTTAAGTTCCAGCTTCAGTTTAAAAAACAGAACAAAACAAAAGAGCAGCTCTACTAAGCAATGAAGCATAGAGATTGGAAAATGACCCAGCAAGTGCTTATGGAGACAGATGTTGCCATCTACCTATTATACTGACATTTACCTGAATGAGGTTGGCAGCTGGGTTCCTTCTTTTCTCAAAGTGTTTCTGGCGGTGCTGTTCTTGTACTTTTAATGCAAAACCTGAGCCAAGAATGCCCTGGAACAAAATACAAATCAGTACTTCAACTTTCTTTCAAAAGCACTGTTAAATACTATGAATATTAAAAAGTAACTCTCTAAGATGAGTCTGAGAGAAGACAGACAGTATACAATCTATACATAAACATACTACTTATTAAAATAAACACTATTACCTCTATTATAATACGATTGGCCAATGCAAGTTCTTGGGCAAGACTGCCAAGAAATATAACAACTTCTGTTCTTTAGTAAATCAATGAGGCATTGCAATTTATTGTCTCTTATGGTATAGCATAGGCACCATAATTACAGATAAAAATCACTATTAAAAACTATTTTCTGTGTGCCCTTCTCTGTAACATTAGGATAAATGGTGCTATCCAGTGATGGAATATGGAACATGAATTGTGGTTTTGGGCAGAGGTGGATTTTAAATCTGGGACAGTTAAAGTCTTGCTGCTGTGGACATGGGAATTTTTCTAGCACTTTGATGAAACTACTGAATTTTATATTTTCCATTTGTGAAAAGTGGGCGGGGGAGTGTTTAAAATTTGTCCCAGTTAAATCTGCATGATGCTATAATTCTATACCTATCAAAGTAAAGTGAAAGAGGTGGGGGGAAGGACAGTTATCCAGATAAGACAAACAGTTTTGAAGACATAGGAGGTTTTCCATTTTCCTTGTTTGTATAACAAAGGCAAGAGCATGGGTAATTGCAAAGCATATTCCTATTTCCCTGAGTTTTAATCTCATACTTTTAGCTTTCCTTACCTTTTGGTTTTGGCTCACCTATTCAGATTTTTGGGTTAGTAAGATTAGTATGTTCTTCCTATGTTTATGTAAATTTTTTTGGCTCGTTTGCTTCTTTCTGTTTATCATCTTAATTTGCCAAAATTCTGGCTTGTTAAAATGCTCCTGTCTTCAGTTTGCTTTGGCCTAACATTGTGGAATCAAGATGTTTTGTCTCAGCCTTGTCTCTGAGCTTTGTCTATAAGTCTCCGCTTTATTGGCATGGGACGTGGAGATCCACTGCTTTCAAGTCTGTAGATTTTGCTTGCTAGCTATAAATTATTAGCTTTTAATTAAACTTTAAAGAGTCTAACCCTTAGGTGAGAGATGGGTGTCTGATAAGTGCTAAGTCGGTATTGGTCACAAATAAGAAATGGTTGTTTTTCTTTTCTTTATATCTTTAAAGTAGCTCAAAGATAGTATAGCCTGCCTGGGAGGTGATGGGTTTCTCATCTCTAGGAGGTGTTAAGTCTCAGCTGGATGATAACTTGGCTCAGATATGTTTGGGCTCTGGATAAGCTTTAAGCTTTCTCTTATCTTGAGAATCCACAATTCTAAGTACATCTGTGACATTAACTAGATAATAAGTAATGTGATCACAGTATTCCCCGCCCCCCTTAGTCACAGGGATGTGTTCCAAGACCCTCTTCAGTGGATACTCAAAACCACAGTTAGTACTGAAACCTATATATGCTATGTTTTTCCCTATACATACGTACCTATGATAAAGTTTAATTTATAAATTAGGCACAGTGAGAGATTAACAAGAACAACAATAAAATAAAACAATTATAACAATATACTGTTATATAAGTTATGTGAATGTAGTCTCTCTCTCTCTCTGATAAGGATCTCATAATGGAGATGGCTATTAAGTAACTAATGAGTGGGTAGCATATACAGCATGGATACACTAGGCAAAGTCCTGGGTGGGCTGGAGTCCAAGGGGGAGAACTTTCATCATGCTACTCAGAATGGCATGCAATTTAAAACTTATGAATTGCTTATTTCTGGAATTTTCCATTTAATATTTTCCAATCAAGGTTGACCGTGGGTAACTGAAACCACAGAAAGTGAAACTGTAGCTATTGAGGTGGGGGAAGGACTGACTACTGTATGCAAAATACAGTTATATGATAATACTATTTGCTATTAATGAGCAGTTATCAACTCCATTATTAATAATAAATAACTACCATGAAGTTAGAAATTATATCATAGGTTCTGTTTTCTATTTCTTTTTCAGTGATTGTCTCGTAGAAGTTGTGATTGCACAAACTAAACTTTATAAAATTTGGACCGTATGTTCTTGTTTTAAGATTTAAACATTTTCCTCCACTTAGAGGGTCTAAAAGTGGCTCTGCATTTCCAGATCCAAATCAACTATAGTTATCCTTAACTCTTAATTTTTTTTCCTGATATTTAAGATCATTTAGGAAAGATTACTTATTTTCCTTTTAATGTTATTTTTCATGAAGTATAAACATGTAAGAGATATGAAACATTAGAATTTATAGCATATATTTATACTACATAATATGTGTAATCCACTCGGAGCTTGATTCAGATTTTGTACATATTGCATTAACAGCAATAGCTACCATTTTGGAGCATTTAGTACGTGGATATGAGGCTCAGAGTTAAATCCCTTTTGGAAACTGAAGACAGGCCCCACATAGAACAAACTTTGCATCTTCCAAAGAAATTGAAATGTGCTGAAAATCACATTGGTATTGCTTAGAAACATATATTAATTGATGGCCAATATGCTAGACTGTACAGTATAACAATTAAACCAGGTCTGCTCATCATCTCATAATGGCTCTATTCCAATTTCCTACTACCTTTCTTACTACACAGCTCAGTGAACCTAAATGGAAGTCTGTTAAAATCAATTATGAAATATATAATAGATTTTAGTTAAAATATATAATTATAAAATATAGATAATATAGTAACACATAATATCACTGATTATTGAGTGAATATATACAATTTATGTCCATCCCTTCAAATATTGACACCAATAGATACAAATTCTTAGAAATTGAGTTTTGTTGTTACCTATTTTCTAAGATCACATTACTTAAAGTTTTAGGTTTTAAATTTTAGTACTATGCCAAAAAGTGCTACATAAACACCAACTGGGAAGAAAATATGTTCTGGTAAGCATTTAAAATATTTATCCCTGTTATCTTCCAGGTTAAAGGAGCCTAATAAATACCCCACACATGGCAAACAGGCTAGACCAAATGATAATCTTAGGAGTATCTAGCGGGAGGGAGGGAGCATCCGAAGAAGAGAAAGACCTGCCTCTCACGGTGAAGAGCTGGGGCTGCCTCTGCAAGCTCATTAGGCCTCAGGGAAAGTAACCTCTTCGTGGAGCTTAGGAAGGGTGGCCATGATGTACAAAGAGTCCTTTTGCTTTGAGGGAAAAGATGAGAAAAGGCTCTTCTCTTTGTTAGTCCTCAGGTTTCCTGGGTGGGAGAAAACCTAAACGGGTGGCCCATGATTGACCCATAACTTTCTTAGCAAAATGCCAACATGCTCTCTTAAATCTCAATCAGACGACATGTCGGCCAGTGGGTGCAAAGACATAATGGCATTTCCAGCCATTCTTTTTTTAAAGGTATATATGAATCATTTAGTCTTTCACTCCCTGTGTAAGAGCTTAACACCTTTTACTGAGGTTGCAGTAAAAAGATCAATGGTAAAGTTTACTTTTCTTGGCATTGTTAGGGAATGTTCCGTGCAAGCAAGTTTTTTGCTTTCCAGCATATATTTATTTAATTTGCATAAATAAAATTTTATAATCACTTGATTGGGAAACCTTTCCAAGAATGATTACTTAGTCTCTGATCTCGAACCTCAAAGAGTGACACAGTTTAGCCTCCCTGTAGTAGGCCCGAGTTTATTGACAGGGGCAGGTATTTCTCAGCGCTGGATGTAGCCTGCTCCCAGAAGTGCGCTGACCCTAACGCTCACGGGCCCTAGGTCTTTATGCCTCTGAACACTTACATGTAGCTTGCTTACAGAGTTTCTTGTCCTTCCCTTGTTGTTGCCTTTCACCGTCTCTTCCTGTTGCAGTGTTTGTTCTATCAGCCTATCTTCATATTTGCTGTTTATAATCTTCAAAGAATTGGGAAGCTATATAGTCACGTTCATCAAAATTTTCTCTAAATTAAGAAAATGTTCTGCCTAGGTCTCAAGAGACTCTCCCACGGGGACAGCACCTATACCGTTGTGGATTTTAACAGCCCAGAGGTTGACTACTTCCCTGTTTCACTGGATCACGGTGGTTGTTACATATGTGGCCTCAGGATGAGCACAAAAACAAAAGCAATGTTATTTTGTGCCATTATTTTGGGGAAAAAAGCCCCAATTTGCATTTTATTTTTCCTCGAGGTATTTTCCTATAAGGAATCTGATTATTAAGTGAAGCTCTGCTCTTTCTAAATTGTTGAGACCGCTGGATAAGTTTACTATGAATAAGTGAGATGCTTTTTTGACTCTCTGATTTTTGTCACTTTAGAACAGTAAATTCACATATTGAGATTCATACAGAAAACAATTTTTTTTTTTTTAATGACTAGCACTGGACCTGCATTATCACATAGGTCTTCACAAAATTTCTCTGGGTGTAATAATTCTTCCTTCGTTATACTGATGAAGAAACGTACCCAAGGTTATTGTTATAGACTGAACTGTGTTCCTCCAAGATTTATATGTTGGAGTCCTAAACTCTAGTTCCTCAGAAGATGACCCTATTTAAAGGTAAGGTCTTTAGAGAGGTAATCAGTTTATGATGAGGTCATTAGGGTGGGCCCTAATTCAATATGACTGGCGTTCTTAAAGGAAGAAATTTGGACACAAACATATACAGAGGAAAGACGATGCGAAGACTCAGGGAAAAGACTACATCTACAAACCAAGGAAAGAGGCCTGGAACACATCCTTCTCTCATCTCCCTCATAAACAACCAACCCTGCGGCTCCTTGATTTTGGACTTCCAGCCTTCAGAATTGTGAGACAATACATTTCCTTTGGTTAGACCACACAGTCTGTGATACCTTGTTACAGCAGCCCTAGCAAACTAAAACAGCCACAGAAGTAGCACATGACAAAACCAGAATTCACAATGAGGTCTAATGCTCAAGCTTTTGCATGGTGTTTTCTCTCTTCTCTGTGATTTTGTGTGGTCTGGGGCAGAATCAGCTGGTCAAACTGGAGTTGGACAGTGGCCATGGGAAGGACAAGCATGTCCTCTGCACTCATTCACAGGCAGGGAAGGAACCCTGTTAGCTCAAACCTGTGGTGCTGAAAATCCCACCCCCTCTGCTCCCTTGGAGGTGTGCTCTGGGGTCTCTGCTTGACAGAGACTGTGACTGTGAGTCAGCCTGTGTCTGGAGCAAGACTAAGGCTATTGTTCCTTAAGCATGACTGCTGCCACTTGTGGATGGAGGCAAATTGGAATATTTTGATAAATTTCCTTTAAAGAAACAAGTAGAAAATGAATGCGCTTCATCCATTAAGGGGAAAATAATCAGAAGCTTGGAAGAAGATAAATGTGCTCTTCATTCTGATAAGATGCAGAAAGTGCTCATTAAAAAAAATCAATGATGATGACACAAAGAATAAATCATCTGACACACTGAAGACCCTTTAAGGTCATATAATTTTCACTCAAATGGATAAATACTACACTTGTGCACATCCATCTCCTTAGTAGCACATATTATAAACCAAATTGGAATGATTAGCTTAAAAAGAAATCTTGGTCTTTACAAATATTCTACATGTATTAGCGGGATGTTGACAGAAAGGTGATGCCATCTGAATTATTATTTGGTCATAAAGTCCTAGCTAGTATAAAACTCTCAGGTTAAGTGTCTCCAAGGGAAGACTGTTTTAAATAAATTATCCACATAGGTAGATGTAAAAAGGTCAACATTATATCAGAAAAATTGTATTTGTAAACAATATAGATATGTTCCTGAGCATGTGAATTTGTGAAAGCTCACACTAATAAACTGTTAAGATCTCATTTAAACTGCCTTTTCTTTTTCTTTTTCTTTTTTCTTTTTCTTTTCTTTTTTTTTTTTTTTTTTTTTTTTGCAGAGATACTCACGGCAGGAAGTGCAAAGAAAGAAATGCCAAGGAGCGCAAAGCCTGCAGAAAGCAATCTTCCCAGCCAAGTTAGGGGAGTTTTGTCTCCATAGCCAATCGTTGTCAATGTAATCTAAAAACAAAATAAATAGAAGGTGCAGCTTAAGTACGTGAGAGGAAAGTTAGGACCTACGAACAGGAGGCAAAGCAACGTTTCCACTAAATCATTATTCAACACGTCTTGTGGGTGCATTTTATTACTGTGCTTTAATTTTCCATGACGCATAACAGAACTTCTCTTTGTTTAAGATAGGGAATAACCTACATACTTGTTCCTCTCTTATAACACAATTTTATTTTCCATCTTTTTAATGTGTGTTGCAAGAAAGGTTATTTAAGTTAAGTGGATAACCATCAGTGATACAGAAGCGATAGCACCATAGATTTAGGACTGGATCAGTACACAAAACAATAACTTATGTTAATTATGGCTGTCCATTTATTACCTTGGCAGGCATTTCCTGAAGGTCTGGTGTGTGCAAGGTACGTGTTATGATTTATAGTGGAACAAAAACAAGAGGTACATAGTTCTTGTCCTAAGATATTTACAGCATAAGAGGGGACATGTCACACACAAATCATTAAAACACAAAATAGGGCAAGACAGGTATTATGATGGATGCACAATTAATCTACCATGGGAATTCAGAGGATAGATTATTACCAGCTTGGGGGAGGATGTGATCATACCTAGCCTTTGAAAGAGGAGTAATATTTTGAGAGGCAAAAATGATACAGAGGGTGATCTGAAGCTGGGGGAGGGGGTAGCAGGGGAGGAATCAGGTGACCAGCTTTACAGCAGTGAGAACAAAAAGGGTAGGTTCTGTTCCATTGGGCTGGAGCATGGTGAGTCTGAAAAGGATTCTGAAAGAGGTTAACTAGATATGCTAAAGCTAGATCAGGGAGAGTCTTTGAAAAACGCTAATTAGATCATGTCTCTCCCCTGATCAAACTGTTCCGGGGTCTTCCCGTGCCACTTAGAACAGTCCCAGAAACTCTCCAGGGCTGACGAGGTTCTGCAAGATCTGGCAGAGTGATGCAGCAATCGAATTGGAACCGTGGCAATGGGACTACACGGGAGTGGCGCGTCAAGAGATGTGTTTAGGAAGTTCGATAGAAATACATTTACTGATTAGGATCAAGGGGAAGACTAGGTCAACAGGGACTTGACAATTTCAAGGGGAAGATGGTTCCACCATAAATGAAAATATGAGAAAGAGAAGATTTTGGAGCAAAGGTGAGTTTGGTTTTACAAAGAGGGTTCTTCAAAAGTCTGTATGATTCAGATCTAGAAAAGTCGAGCAAGAAATTGAGATCATGAACCCAAGTGTTGAGAGCGAGAGATTGGGTTTAGCATGAGATTTAGGTTTTGGAATCTGGCACAGGGTGGTTGTTTAAGCTTTGTGAATAAATAAGATTGCAGAGAATTCAAAGAAGGTGCCCAAAGACACCTCAGGGAACACAGACATTTAAGGGATGGAAGAGAAAGGAAAGTCAGAGAAGAATACATTTAAAAAAAAAAAAATAGGGGAACTAAGAAGGGGTTATATAAACAGAAACTCAATGGAGAAGAGGAGTTACACAAAGGGACCAGATGATCCCTGATGTCACAGGCTCATCGATAGCAAAGAGGATGAGGACTGAGAAAAGATACTGGACACGGAGACAGGTGGTCACCGCTGATTTCTAAGAAAGTGGTTGCTTTGTCCATGTCACCTTACCTGGGCTTTGAAGGAGTAGTAAGTTTGTGGGAAACAGAAATGATAGAGGGATATAAACTCCACGATGCCAGACCCTTCAGGAGTGTTCCACTCACCTGACCACCCCTCCCGAGAGTCTCTCTTCTCTGATCACTTCTGTGGTTTTCCCTTTATATTTCCTGTGGCTCCTCTTACGTGGCTCCTCCTACTCTAGTCAATCTTTAAATATCACTTGAGGTTTGGTTCTGCATCTTTTTCTGTTTTTAAAATTATATTATCCTCTAACTTTCCTTTCTCTTTTAGCTCCTCTTTTACTTTTTTTTTCTCTTCCCAGATTATCTTAAATGTTCTCATGGATTTAAATACCATTTTTATGCTGAACAAACCAAATTTATACTTCTAGGCCAGGCCATTCTTTTGAGCTCCAGATTCTTACATCTGTGGTCGATATTTTTATTTGCATGTTGCACAGTCATTTAACTTAACATATTTAAAACAAAACTCTTGTTTCTCTTCAACCTGTTACTCTCTCAAATATATCCCCCTGCACTGTAATCCAGAGCGCTGTCATTTACTCAGTTGTCACATCAGAATCCGTAGAGTCACCCTGATTGCTCTGTTCTCTCACTCCCTTCACTGAATCTATCAGCAAGTCCCATTGATTTTATCTCCCAAAGATACTGCACATTCACCCCCTTTGCTCTGTCTTCACTGCCACCGTGGTAGACAAGGCTGCTACAGCAGCCTCTAAATTGCTCTCTGATTTTGTTCTTGCCTCCCTTCAGTTCCTTCTCCACACTCCTGCAAGAGGTATCATTTCCTTATCGCCCTCTAAAAATACTTCAATGGCTACTCATTGAATTCAGAATAAATTCCAAGCTCCTAACCATGGCCTACGTGACACGAACTCTGCCTGCCTCCTAAGATCATCCTGCTTTCATCCTCGCTCACTGCGTTTTAACCACAGTATCCTGTCAGCTTCTCAAACATGCCAGGTTACCTCTGCCTCATCCTGTTCCTCAGCCAGAAGTGCTCTTCCCACTCTTCCCAAGGCTCCTTTTCATCCTTCAGGTCTTCTTAAAAATATCCCACCAACAGAGAGGACTTCCTTACCCACTTTGTCTACAACAGGGCCTCTGGTCATCTCTATTTCAGATTCTTGTTTCTTAATAGCACTTGTCCTAAGTGGCAGTTCATTGTTTATATATATATATTTAGTGGAAGGGTCCTTATTTCCTTTGCTAGAAGGAGGAACCATGTCTCTACTTGTTATCTCCCTAACATCTAGCATGATGCTTGCCACGAAGTAGAAGGAAGTCAATAAATATTTAGTAAATCAATGAAGAATTCTTTTAAGAATATTGGTGATAAACGGAGTGAGAAACAGGGCAAGAATTCCTTGAAATCTCTGACTTTGAGGGGATGCTTTCTAAGACGTATTTGTGCAGTTCTCAGAGAAGATGAGACTGGGGAGGGAAGAGCTGGTGGCTTTATGACGAGATAAGGCAGAGAAAATAGGATGAAAGGTACTGTTGGAGGGGTTAGCCTTGGCAGTGTGAAAGAACATCTCTTTGATGTGGGGGAAGTTGTAAACACAGTATGAATGCAGGGCAGGACTGAGAGTGCTGGAGTCGTTTCTCTTCAATTCCAGTGAAGAAGAGGGTGAGATCATCTGTGGGGAGAGAAAAATTTGGAACAGAGGAAAAGACTTGGGACTGTGAGGGTGTGAGAAGGTGTTAAGTGCAAATCAGCAAGAGGTCTACTGGGCAGAGGTAGTTCATCCAAGGTTGGAGAGAGAGAATTTGTAGCAGAACCTAGTAGCCAAGTTAATTAAATGCCATGAGCAATGTCAGTACAGGATGCTCAAAGGAATTCCTTGAGATTGCAATGAAAATGTTCCAGCTCAATTTTATTACAGGTTCCTAATCTTAAATATGTGAAAATGATTTTAATCTACTATACTTTTTCTGCAAAAGAGCTCAATCCTTTTACAGCAGTTTATTAATAATCATAAACTAAGAAAGAAATTTCATGGTTTGGTCATGGTGATAATGTTACATTTCATGGTTTGCTTTGCGTTCTAATAATACATTTGAGTTATTCTCCTTGGCCCAGTGCTCAGAGAGTGGGTTTTAAACCACTGCCTCTAATTCTGAAGAATGTGACATGGTGAAGTGACAATGTGCTCACTGTTTTATTTTGAGTAGAGAAGAATGCCTGCTCCCTCTCATTCCAAGAGGGTTGCTGTCACAAGAGTTGTGAACTCTGAGAGCAGCACCCTGGGGTCCGTCTGGGGTCAGCGAAGTCTCTGTCTGCCTTCTCTGCACTCTGGTTCAGGCTTCTGGATGATCATGTCTCTCCACATGTGGGGACTGGAATGTCCAGCAGTGTGGCCAGCCACAGCAACTTCCTCCACTCTGATTTCAAAGTCAAAGTCATTTAGGGTGTTGCTTGGTTGAAAGTAAAGGGGCCTTTTGTTGCCAGGCTAGGTTTGAGAAGGGTCAGGCAACAGGGGGACAGTTTCCTTTCTCTCCATGCCAGAGGGAAAGTTAGTGGGGAGTTTCCTGGGTGCATCAGTTCACATCTTGTGACCGAAAGGAGACCACTGGCTTCCTGATTTGAACAGAGAAGTAGCGCCAGAGATGAAATTATGACATTTCTAAGATAAATTTATAATAAAAAGATGTGAGCCTTCTTCACGAATTCACACTGGCCCATATGCTTGATCTAGCTGCTGACTTTTTAAGGCAATAACTGGCTGCATTTGATAAAACCATCCCCAGATGAAGCTTGCGTAGATATTCATTGATTTTCTTAACTTTCAGGTCAAGCTGTCCTTGAAGTACCGGTGAGTCTTCTTGGAACAGGACAACTGCATTATGTTTCCTTCCTTTTCCCAGCACCTGGAAGGTTCTGCTAATGGATATCAGTGGGCCCTTTGCACACAGACTAAGTAGCAGAAGCCCTTTTGGGGTGTATTCTCCTCCACTTGTGTAAAACAGTAAACCCATTTCCATCCTTTGGAAATCTTGTGAATCTTTCAGTGGCTGAACCCCATAATGATTAGTTTCATTTGGATCTAAAGTTAGAGAAAGGCTCACACAGAACCCCAAAGACACCAGCTCTTTAGGGAGCTCCCGGAACAGCAGCTTGTTTTAGGCCGTCTTGAGAGGTGGCATATGTGATATTCAGGGGATTGGAGGAAATTGCACCTGGTGGAAATTGACTATGTTGGGCATAATTCCATTTTCGATCTACTTCTAGAGCTTATAGGAGGTATGCTAGTGAACATATGCTGGACTGATTAAATTTTAAAAATTTATTTATGTATTTATTTATGCACTTATTTATTATTGATTCTTACTCATTTCCTTTTTTAAATCTTTGCCAGTAATTTATTTAGCACAGGTTCACTGTGGGAATTATAATAAATTCACTAGCCTTTAGCATACAAGATAATATCTCTTAATAAGCCAACAATGAAAGAAATAATATACTCCAAACAAATGACAGATTAATCACAGTAAGGTTCCAGATAAGGGGAGATGAGAGGAATAAAGTCTAAATTTGCAGAGGTATATTTTTTATACATTACACATTGACTTTTGACTATGGTGTCTACTATCTCATTAGAAAGGGCATGAAATTTTGAATCTACTTTTAAAAATTAAAAGATAAATTTAAAACACTTCCAATATCTCTTTCAGTGCAGTTTTAAGGAGAGTGATATTTTCCTGAAGCAAGGGGATGCCATTTATCAACCACACTTTATGACCCAAGGTGGAAGCTGGCAGATGCGTTCTCAGGCTGCAGCCTTACAGAACAGAGCAGGACCTGGGAGGGACGGGCACACTTCAGCCTGTTGCTCAACCTCGGTGAGCCCAAGGAAGGCTGGGAGTTTGTGCTGCCTCTCCAGATGGACCATTTTACTTGAAGGCAATTTGGCAGGTGGGAACAGCTCAGATAAATGTTTGCCCTCATATTCCATATGCTCGGCTGCAGTCATGCAGGTGAGAAAAGATATTTTCTGAAAATTCGTGGGTTGCAAATATGGGCAGAAAGGTATATCTGTAGTAGCAAAGTCTGAGGTACACAGGGGGCATCTCAGTGTGTTTAGCAATCGAGAATTCTTCCTCAGGAAAAATACTGCAAAACAAATGTATTTTTTTTTTTTTGGGATGGCAGATGCTATAGTCAGATTATAACTTAGGCATCAGTTGGACTATTGTTATTATTTCTGTTTCAATAGCAGAATTAATTCAAGACCAGGAGATATAAATCTTTCAAGCAACAAATCACAAATATTTACTGGTCTGATTTTGAGGATACAATTATGAGTACTAGTTTATAGCTAATGTACTTATGTGAACAAGTTAAGAATATACTATCTGTAGATTTAATTTCCCCATTAGGGGGTCCTTTAAGGGAGGATGACTGACACTGGCAATTTGTCAACAATCTCCTCCTTTCTCCATTCTTTTCTCTTTTCTCTCCTCCTCCCCCACTCCTCCATGAGCACCTGGTTTCAGGCAGTGTGTAGTCATAGAACCTGTGTAGTTGATTTTGAAATTTGGAGACCTTGAGCTAGTAGATGAAAAAGGTTTGATCTTCAAACATCAGAAACTCCTGTGTTGGTGGTATCATACAACTTGGGTTCTGCTGTGGCAAGTAGCTCAGGGCATTAGCAGTCTATATTGATCTTCTGGGCTTGTGGTCAAATATGTAATAATAGTAGTAACTAACATTTGTCTAGTGCTCGATAAAGCACATCTACATGTTCTAATCTCATTTTACACACACAGCAACTTTGTGTTTGGCTGATATTAATATTGCCATTTTACAGAGATATTAAATGATTGCTTAATATCATGCCTCCACTAAATCATAACGATGAGGGTAGAACTCAGGTCTCCTGACTATCGTTCTGTTATTTTCCATACAGCATGTTCTCAACACTTATGGAATAATACTGAGCAAAATTTCCAGAGCCATGTGTGAGATGATATAATACAAGGAACAGACTTCTTAGGAAAGACTTCCCCAAAGAAGTTTATGACCAATGCACTTCACAAATGCATCCTCCTAAGGTAGGCGTGGAACTTGCTGATGCTCATAACAGCCAGGGTGTTTGGGTGGATAGCGGCTGGGGATGTGTGTCTCAGTATTTGCTTGGCAGTGAACAATGTTCTTGAATAGTTAGGAACTGGTGTATTCATTACTCATAGCCAAGAAAAGCTTTGATACCATCAAGTAATGCATTGGTAGTAAGAAACATTTGTTAACTGTTATTTAATGTACCAGTACTGAGTCAGAAACAATAATTTATAAGTGGTTTAAGAAAATATTTTGTCCTGGTGAACCCAATGTAAGGAGGTTTGACTCTTAGAATTATAATGTAAAATCAAGGACAAGGGTATGTTTGTTCATTCCACAAACTTATGCCATTTCTTACTTAGATTTTGCAGGGGGGATGAAACTCATGGCATATGTTTGGGCTGTATGACCTGTTGAGTGCACAGTACACTATGTTATGCATCGAGCCATCTATATCGTTTGCTTCGAGAAAGACTGTAAAATTTTCAGCATGAATTCTAGGGCTACTCTGGTTGATATTGAATTCGTCTACATGCCTGAAGTAATCATTTCAAGACATGGTCTTAGGTGGAGGTTGTATTCAGATGCTTACTCAAGAGTAGATTTATACTATTTGCTGCTGTATTATTTAAAAAACCCAGAACACTATCTTCATCACAGCAATAGCAGTAAATAGAAAGAGGACAAACTGGCCTTTACGAGGTCAGCACCAGAAAAAATTACCTCAGGAAAACCTGATCTTAAGTCAGTTCTGAACGAATCTCAAGCAAATCAAAAGGAGAAAAATAACAACAGGAAATAAGATAATAATAAAAGATAACTCCAGAAATACCTGTTACAAATTTACTTCAGAATAAATCTAAAGCAACGAACAAGAAGGAAAATAATAACAGGAAATAACATTAAATCGTGCTCTGCCCAACACTCAGAAGATCCTCTTTTCCTGCAGTGCCAGTGCCCGAGCCACTAGAGTTACCTCCCCTCCCCTCTCCTCCACTTCCTGTGTCATCAGGGCCCCTTGAGTTGCCACTTCAGAGCCCTCCTGTGTGTAAGCTGTGGGTCTGCCACGAAGCTTTTTGTTTCTGTCGTTATAAAGTTGCTTCCATCTCACATCCACAACAGCAGTGTCTACACCAAAAGTGGCCCCCATCTTTGATTGTGTACTTGTTATGGTCTTAGTACCAGGCCCTTTATATCCATTATCCCACTTGAGCTAGGTACTGTTATTTACCTAGCATGGAATTGTTTTTAGAGATCCAAGGTCTTTGAATTGTTATAGGCTTTGAGCAGTGCTGACCACACCACTGTATTCCTTGAAAGGTAGTCTTGGAAATAGCCCACAGCATCTTTTTAATGAAAGAAGTTTAGTAATTAGAATTTAGAATTCACTGGGATGCTGTATCCCTGACCACAAATGGCATTTTGATACTTATGTCAATACTTGGGGCTTTTTTTAACAAAAGGAATTTTCCTTTTCTCACCAAAGTCCAGCACGTAGAAACACTCAATTCTGGATGACTTAATTTCTCTACTTACTCTGGATACTTCCATAATTAGCAAGATGTCTGTTGTGCAACGTGGACAACTTTAACTAAAAAGTGTTTAACTATATATTCCTTAAGGTCTTGATTAATACATGATAAAGGTATAGTATCTAAATTTATTTTATTTCATACTGGAGAGGTAGTATATGTTCTCATAATGAATAAAAATAATAAGCCCTCTGCGTTTGTGTCTTTTTGGCTTTAGACGATTCCATTAATGAGTCAGTTAATACCAAAAACTCAACAAGGCCTTTTTTATTCCTAGAAACTTAACATTTCAGAAGATTTTTACTCTCATATTCGAGACTAGATTTTTAAAAAATGGAGACATAATTAGGTCATTCAAGGAACCTGTTAAGCACAGGTTAAACTTCAGTTAAAATGGAAATGGAAATCAATGAAAATAGGGTGTTTTCCCCACCCCTAGCCCAAAGTCACAGATATGACCTTTGAAAACCTGCTACTTGGGTTATTCTGACAAAAGAAACAGCTGGTGACTAAGTGGGAGGTGTATTAAGAGGTTCCCACACAACAATTCTCATTAGTAATAAGGAGAAAGGGAGAACTGACGGAAAGAAGGATAAAGAGCTGCCAGGCTGAACTCACCAGCAACTGCATCTCAATGGGAAGAGGTGCACCTGAGTGTCGCACTGGTTTAAAGAGTTAGAATTATCAAAGAGAAGGAAAAACTGAACTTCGATTCAAATTGTTGCTTTGAAGGCTGGGATAATAAATTGTCTTCTCCTCACTGGCTAGAAAAGTCTCCTGTTTTCTTAATTTACACAGTTTACCACACCATGAGTCATAGATTTTTGTTTGCTCTTGGTGTATAAAAAGTATTTTAAGAATGTCGGATGACTTCCCTCTTTTGGGTTTTCCACTTTCCTACTTTCAAAATGTCCATTTTTGCCTGTGGGGATGGGAGGGGGAGGAGCTGGAAACCAAATGCAAATGAACAGAATGCCTTGTTATCAGTGGCGCAATCTTGTAGACATTTACTCTGATAATTTAAGAAAAAAAAATCTTAATCTTCAGGTATACATTTCTGATTTTTACTCATTTTATTACTGCTATGCTACCAAAGAACATATCAAGTTCTGTTTAACCAGGCCTGAAAATTTCCTTTGTCCATGACAAGAGTTCTAGCTCCTGCTGGTGAGGTTAGGATGTGTAGTGGAATAACACAGCAACTGGGAACTTAAACTTCTGTTCCACAAAGTTAAAACAAATAAACAACTTATCAATGTTTTAATCACAGTTTAAGAAATATATTTTTTATTCAAAATATTCAAGAATTATTATTGATGATTTATGAGTGAACTTTGTTGGACCAAAAAGATGGAGAAATTCTTTAAACAATTGTAAATGTTGTATATTTTTGCATATAAACCTTTTGGAATATCTTAAGGAATAAAACAAAAAGAAATATAGTTTATATATTGATCAGAGCACTTTATTCTGTGACATTCTTATTAGGGCACAGGTTTCCATTACTATTTTTTAAATTCTTTACAATGTAGGGAAGTTTTTGCTTCATTGGAGAACTAAGCGTTGTTTAGAGTAGACATTTCCAGGTTATTGAATTCTGATTTAATGGGGCTAAGCATGGCCTTTGAGCTATTTCACAGCTCTGTAAGTTGTAGATAACTGGTAGTAATGCAAAATAATTCTTGTCTATAGACATGTAAGTAAATTCTATCTAGTGGTGTTTTTAATTGAAGCCAGTGTTGCCTCTATCTGCAGATTCGTTTTAATATTCCTGATCTTTATATGTTTCTGTTCTTTGAATAGCTCTTCAAACTGCTTGTAACTTCTTCCTGATTCTCTCAATACTTAAAAAATGAGTTAAATAAAATCTTTAGCATATGTTTATTTTTTTTCTATATGAGTCATGATTACTTTTTTTTGTTTGGAAAATTATTTCTTACTAAAAATATAAGAAAAAGTAGATTTTTAAGTGAAAAAATTTGAAATTAGGTGTCTATTCTCACATATGGTTACCAGTTTTCTCTTTTTCACTTTTTGTGCCATAATTCATTCAGCTACCCTACCCCCTTTTTTTTACATTAGATAACCTTTTTTATGAATGTCAAACAGTGCAGCAATTGGTAATTTAAATCTGTGCTCCACAAAGCTAAAATAAACAAATAAGCCTATCAGCATTTTAATCACAGTTAAAAACATGTTATATTTTTATTTTGGCAACAGTCTAGTACTCAAGAATTACTACTAATGACTTATAATGGAACATAATTTTGTCGAACCAAAGAGATAGGAAAACTCTTTAGACAATTATAAGTACCGTATATTTTCATATAACTATTTTTTGGGAATTAATATTTTTATTGAGACCATTCATAGGAATCATTACACAGTATTCAAAGGAAAAAACTTCACGGCATCCAATATATAAAAACAGATTTTACTACTTACTGTGCCCCACCACAGAGCATCTGCATATGTAGAAAACTCTTTATTGGCGTCCTTTTCCACCAGATAGACGAGGAAAGATGAAAAAATAAGAACCAAAAATCCTATGTACCAAGCTGTGATTAATTCCTAGATAAAAAAGGAATGAAAGATTTTTAGCAGTGGGAAATCTTTGAAAAAGGAAGCTATCTATTCATGATTCTATTTGTTTGACTACGTTTTGGATATCTATGATGACTTTTAAACAATCTATTATATATCACATCTCAAAATTGCTTTGACCAGTTTCTGAAATGACTGTTTGTTTGTGATAAGTTTATTAAATATTACAGCCATCAATGAAAAAGTTAAAAAAATCTTATCTTATAACTCAGAAAGCAAACCTTACCTTGCTGTGAGCATAAACCACTGAACCTAGTAATTTCCAAGTGCCTCCCCTTCGATCCATGCGCACCATACGGAGGATCTGTAGGAAACGGAGACTTCTGAGTGCGGACGTGGCAAAAATATTACCCTGAGTTTTTGCAGAAACAACTGCTATTGAAGCAATTAGAACAATGGTATCTGAAAAAAACAGGTTGAAACAGCCATAAGTAGCATGACTAGACAATTTTATTTCTCAAGACAATATTTCAGAAAGGTGTACTTGGACCTATTTGAGGTACAAATAACCAGATCTTGAACCCCGACCCGGCACAGTTGCTGCGTAGTGCTACTTGGACTCTGGGGTGACCGAAGAGTGAGAAGGCAGAGAACAAGGCCTACCTCTTGCCCTAGTTCTGGCCCCGTGACCATTCTATGCTTTACCTATGTAGCTCTGAACCACTAACTATTTAATCTGCAACAAATTGACAATGGCTTTCAGGAAGTTTAGTGTTCCAGGGAGCCCTAAAGCTGTGGGACAGCTTTCCACAACATCTCTGGTTCCATTAGCATTTCTGACTGGCAGAAAGGAGCTTCTGCCTCTGCTTTAACTCCCTTCCTGGTTGATACCACAGTGGCATCATAGTCTATACGGCTATAAAGGAGCTGTTTGGTATAATCACTTCTCTTGTGTTCTTGCCAAAGAAGCTTGTAGCTCCTTTCCGGTAAAAAAAAAAAAAAAAAAAAAAAAAATTCCTTATGTCGTGGAGTCTGCAACTTTACATACTGTTTAACAAAGGCCTCAACTAAACTGAATATTCTAAGCTCTCTGTAGAGTACTCTTTATACCTGGTCGGTCAATTATGTGTAAGTTTACTGCACAAATTAAATAATATTATATTTGTTACAATAGAGTAAATTATACACACTGTGCATTGCATGGGAATGAATATTTAATGTTTGACATATAGGCATTTGGCTTAGAAAACCTGCCCTTTTGTAAGCTAAAAAGAGAAAAAAATGCAACTAATGAAAGCATAGAAAAGATAAAAGAGGACTTAATTGCTCCAAGGGTAAACATCTGAATGATGTAAAGTAGGCTTTGAAGTGGAAGATGTGAAGTGGAGATGAATGGCCTCCTATGGCAATTTTAAAATAAGTTAGCTTGACCTTAAGATCCTCAAATAAAATTTTCTTCCTGCTTCAAGCAGGCATCCACGGAGTTTCAGTTCAAGGGTGTTGCATTTATAATATTCCCATGATCCTTAGGATTAACTGCTGTATGAATGTGTATTCGTCATTCAGCTCAGTCCTCCCTGCACTTAGAAAGCTCTTGTCTCCTGGTGTGGACTGAGACGATCTTCTGAGTCACTCTCCTGGGGCCCCTTTTGGGTCAGGACTTTGAGGGAGAGGGGTCAGTAGATGGCAGTACGAATGTCAGCTGAAAGCTTTTTTTCAATCAGCTCTAGACACTAGGTGGTTTTGTACATAGAAAGCCACAAGTGCACCTTTGAGTTACTGCTCTCAGCAGCTTTTGAAAATGAGAAGGAACTAAATGTGTTGTCAAAGATACCAAAGACATTAAATGAGGTAAATAAAAGCCAGTTACAAAACAGTATGTACAATGTGATCTTATTTTAATAAATATTTATATTATATGACTAGGAACACATGTGAGAACATACACAAATTATTACCATTAATTCTCTCTAGTTGTGGAGAGTTGGGGTGTGTAGATGCATAAATAGCCTTTTCAGTTTCTAAGTTATTAAATTCTCTAATGTTGGAATTTTATAACAAAGATTTCATCTTTTGAAATCAGAAAAAACTTCAGAAAAGTTAAGTGTGAAAACATCTTTTGGTTTTTATCATTTGAAGGGATTTACTTCTGAGACAAATGGTTTACAGACAAAGAGATATTCCTTATATGGCCCTGCTGGATATATATTTGCTTGTAGTTTTCATTGTAATCTTGCTTCCCCACAAGTGTGCAAAGAAAAATTTACAATATCCCACTTACTATGTTAAAATATTAAAATAGTAGAAATAAGTAAATGACTGGTAGGGGTGCAGAGAATATAGCACTTAAAACTTACTTCGTGCCTGCACTTTCTTTAGTTTTAAGTGTTTTACAAACATTATGTTACTTAATTCTGTAACAACTATGTTGGTTAACTTAATTCTGTAACAACTATTTTGCAGATGAAAAAGGTGAGGTGCAAAAAGCACATATATTGTATTAGTGTAAAAAAATCACTACAGATCTGTTAGACTACAGCACAAAAAGTATGCTATGAAGTTAGTTCATTAGAGAAAACCTAGAAAAAGTGAAAGGAACACTGCTGGTTTGAGATAATTTTTAAAAATTATGCACACAGTAAATCATAATCTAAATGTTTGAAGTCACAAAATATGCAAAGGTAACCACAGATTTGATTTAATAAACTCATTGTAATTCAGATCAGAAGAAAATCAGAGTTCAGTAAAATTAAATCATAAATGAGCAACCAATGACACTCAATGAATGCAGTAGCAAAAATGTTTCTGGTTGGGTTATAGTCATCTACTGAAATTGTGCTGTCAGCATCACCTAGAATATTTCCTAAGTTAATATTTTAGTAAGTTATGAGTAATCTTTACTTTTATTTGTATATTTATTATTTTTGAAGTCCATTACTTTATAGAATGGAGGCTCCACAAGATTGGATACTTATATCCCGAGAGCCTAGTAAGTGCCTGAAACATGGTAGGCACTCGATAAGTATTTATAGAATAAACTTAGATTAACAAACACTTAAAAGTAGCCTGAGCTTTGTTCTCTTACCACATCAGTGGCTTAATGACTAGACTATTAATTTAAAGCACTCTTATGTTAATCGAGGGTCACCTCACTATTCAGCACTGAATTCATAGTGATCATCCATTAAAGATTATAAAAAGCTAATCTCACTAAGATTTACTTTTTATAAAACTCAGCAGGGGCAGTCTTTAAAGATGGCAACGTAGGAAGCTCCTGAAATCCTCTCCTCCCACAGACACACTGAATGAAGAAATTCCCTTTCAAGGAAATCCAGGAACTAGCTGAGGGACTCCTACACATCAGAATTAAAAAATACGTACATCTAAATAGGTAGGAAAAGGTGAGACACACTCTTGTCATAAACCCCACTCTCAGCACAATGCCATTAATCTGAAGAGAACCCAATTTCCAGCTTCTCCTTGAGGGGTTAAGGGTTTGGATCTCATATCTAGTGCCTCGACTTTTAAGATCCCACCTGAAGGATGGGACCCTAAAACACCTAACTCTGAAGCTTGCATCCATGAGACCCACAAGACTAGCACCCAAAGCAGCAGTTATTCATGGATGTGAGAACTCACGGTGATTACCCACCATGGTTCAGTGCGGAGAGAAGAGGCAGAAATGCCCATCTCCAGTCTTTCCCTTAAAGCGTTCTATTTGCATTCTTCAGTAGCTGCTGCCTGAAGGTCAGGCTTCTAATTTAGCTAGCATCTTGGGGCTGACGGTAATCCTTCCTGGAGACCTGGATGGACACCTCCCTTGCCCTCTCCTTCTAGCCCTATCAAAGTTGCCAGTAGTTCCCCAAAAAAGCTTGTACATACATCTGGAACTGCTGCTTTTGAGGCTGCTGCCTGGGGAAAGAGTCCCTGGGTCCTGGGGCTTGTATTCATGAGTTCCACAGGACTACAGCAAAGAAGAAATTCTTCATGGGCTCAGGAGCTCTCCTCCCCACCTACTTCCCTCTGGCTATACAAGTGGGATGAGCACTGATGGAGCAGGTAAAAACCACTAACTCCCATGTTCTCCAAGGAAGGGGCCTAACTACATACTTTCCCAGCTGCTGCCTGAAGGTGCAGCCTTGGTAAACACTCAACACCTGGCAGCCATTAAGAACAAAGAAGATAGCTAGACAATAACAAAATTTGAGAGACAACCAGAAGCTCAGGCTAGGCTGATTGATGAAGCTGATCTCTTATATAAAACTGGTCTGTCAAGGAATGGGAGAGGAGGTTGTTTTATCTAATGTACAAAAATCAACACAGAGAGTCAACAAAAGTGAAGAAACAGTGGAACGTATTCCAAACAAAAGGACAAAATAAACCTCCAGGAACAAATCTTAATGAAGCAGACAACCTAGAAGAAACAGATAAATTCCTAGAAACATACAACTTACCAAGACTGAATCATGAAAAAATAGAATGTCTGAACAGGCCAATTAATAGTAAAGAGATTAAATCAGCATTTGAAAACCTCTATACATACATACATGGAGATGTGAGAGAAAATAAACAAACAAACAAAAGAAAACCTCTATACAAACAAAAGTCTAGGACCAGATGGCTTCACTGGTGAATTCCACCAAACACTTAAAGAAGAATTAATACCAATCCTTCTCAAATTCTCTCTGCTCCCCCACCTGAATAGAAGAGGACAGACACTTCTAAACTGAATAATAAAAAAACAGTCTGCTTAAAAATTGGGCAAAGACTGAGTAGATACTTTTTCCAAGAGAATATACAAAGGGCCAATAGGTATATGAAAAGATGCTCAACATTATTATCATCAGGAAAGTACAAATTAAAACCATAATGGGATATCACTTCACACCTGTTAGAATGAGTATTACAAAGAGACAAGAGATAACAAGTGCTGATAAGGATGAGGAGAAAAGGGAACCTTAGTGTACTGTTGGTGGGAATGCGAATTGATGCAGCCACTATAAAAAGTAGTATGGAGGTTCTTCAAAAAATTAAAAATAGAACTACCACAGATCCAGCAATCCACTTATGGGTATGTATCCAAAAGTAATTAAAACAGGATCTTGAAGAGACAGCTGCACATCCATGTTCATTGCAGCATTATTCTCAATCACCATGATATAAAAACAACTTAAGTTCCACCAACTGATGAGTAAATGAAGAATATATATCTATCTATATCTATATCTATCTATCTATCTATCTCTCTATATATCTATCCATCTATATGGTTCAGTTGTGAGAAAGAAGGAAATTCTAATGTTTGTAACAACATGGATGGACCTTGATGGCATCATACTAAGTGAAATAAGCTAGATAAAGACAACTATTGTATATCACCTATATGTGTAATCTGAAAGAGTTGAATCCACAGAAACAGACTAGAATTTTAGTTACTAGGGGCTGGGGGGATTGAGGGGAAATGCAAAGATGTTGGTTAAAGTTTACAAACTTCTAGTTATAAGATGAATAATTTCTGGAGAGCTAATGTACATCATGATGATTATATATAATAATATTATATTATATACTTGAAAGTCGCTAAGAGAGTATATACAAAGTTATCACTACAAAAGAAATAGTAACTATGTTATATAATGAAGGTGTTACAATATATGTGTATCAAATCAATAAGTCGTATACTTTAAGCTTACACGTTATATGTCAATTATATCTTAATAAAACTGGGGAAAATTGAGTAGAATAACTTAAACTTTGCAATTAGTTAACTATCTAAATGTTTTCTGAAACATAAGAGCCTTGTTTCAAGTGAAGATACCACATTTTAGTATAAGGTAAAAACTACAGATAGCCCTTGAATTGCATTGGCTTTAGATTCATTTACTTATCCATTCATGAGCTAAGCAGTTAATCAAGTATAAAGCATTATATTAGCCACTTGAATTTGAAATGAATATTCATTCATCCATCTGATCATCAATCTATTACAAATATTTATTAAATTCCTACTATGTGCCAGACATTGTGCCAAATGCTTCATGTACCAATGGTTGTCAATGGGGACAATTTTGCCTCCCAGGGGACATTTGGCAATGTTTAGAGACATACTATTTGGGTGTCCTAACTGCAAAGGGAGTTGCTACTGGCATCTAGTGGTAGAGGCCAGGGTTGCTGGGCATCCTACAATGCCCAACAGCCCCCAGGAAAAAGAATTACCCAGTCCCAAATGTCAATAATGCCGAGGTTGGGAGACCTTGATGTACATCATTTTGTTTAGTCTTCCAAACAACCCTATGAGGTAGAGGGAAGTATTACCATCTCTTGCTTACAAATGAAGAACTAAATAAAGCTTGTAGTGGCAACTAGCCAAACATCTCTAAGTGATTGAGCTGGCCCTTAGTTGACATCAAAAGTTGTGCTCTTAAGAGGTATAGTACACCATTCTTTGGATAAGAAAATCCAAGGTGACATGGGTGGGTGGGGGGAGAGGGGTAGGCTGTGAAAGCAGGTGGATAATAAAACAAGAATAAATTGTTATTGCATAAAGCATGCAGGAAAAAGTGAATTATAGGGAGGCTAAAGCAGAAATAAAATTATACTAAAAACATATGGTACTTTTATAGACACATCAAGAGAAAATGGGGCTAGAGAAAGAAATAGAACTGCTAATAAACAAGAAGGAGCTAAAATTGCATAGAAAAAGAGTATTTATTCCTGAGCTCTTAAAATCAGCCCCTCCTAAGGGAAACAGATGTGAACAAGTTGGGAAGTCATGAAGAAATAGTTATTGATTACAAGCACCTCATTAAAAGTGTGAAATGTAAGCTTATAGGTAGTAGGAGGTAGTTCACCTATTCACTGAATTTGAATGAATTATGGATGAATTCTTGAGATTTGAGAAGACTGGAAAGATTTGAACAAAGTAAAAACTGTAATAAAATTTAAAACACCTAGGGGCTGTAAAAGAGCTTGTTATTAAACTCCACTGGAACTTTGCTATTGTTTTATTTATAAAATCAATATAAATTGATCATCCTGGACCCTGTGTAAGAGGGATTAGTCACTGAAATCCTGAAAAGCTCTCATTATGAAATAGATTCACATTCAAGATTACTCTATTATGCACCCAAAGATAGGGTTAAAGCAAGGTCAATTGTACATCTGAACTTTATGGGCTGCACTTTTGCTACAATTATAAGACATAATGCTCCTATTGGAAAGTATACAGTTGTCCCTCGGTGTCTGGGGAAGATTGATTCCAGGACCTCCCATGGATACTAAAAGCCATGGAGGCTCTAGTCTCTTATATAAAATGGCATAGTATTTTGCATATAACCTATGTATATCCATCTCTCTTTATACTTTAAGTCATCTCTAGATTACTCATAAAATCTAATACAACGTGGATGCTATGTAAATAGTTGTTTTACTATATTGTGTAGGGAATAATAACAAGGGAAAAAGCTTGTACATATTCAGCACAGACTAAACCATCATAGGCCTAACTACATAGTACATATCGGCAACACTGTAACTCCCCCCCTCCACACCGCCCCCATATTTTCTACTTGTGGTTGGTTGAACTGCAGATTCGGAACCCATAGATTCAAAAGGCAACTGTATTTTACCACACTTGGCTTAATTAATCAATTAATTAATTATTTAAATTTTTAAAATTAAGTTTTAATTTAAAATCATAAGGGGAAGAACTAAATCATATGGATTAAACAAAGCATGATTGAACTTTTTTAAACTAGTAATTGTAAGGACAGATAAATTCTCTAGAAGTAAACTGTAAAGAGGGTACTCTTGGAAACTGTCTGGAGACTTCAGGCTTTTAACATTTTTGTAAATTATTGTAGAGTCTCAGAAAGTTTCACCTAATAGCTAACATAAATTTTCCTCATGCATTTTTAACTCATTTAATCTTGTTATCTGTGGGGAAAAAAACAGAAGTGTCGCAAATACAATATTCCTGATGATTGTATCATCCTCTCCCACTACTGTTTTTGTTCTAATTCCCTCAGCCCTTTTTAGTGGCCTTATTGTAGGCTAAACCTTGGATAATTTCAATGAAATGTATGTTTTAAAGTGATAAAAAATAATATCTGTTATAAAATATTAAAACATTGGACATGGGTATAAATATGAAATAAATTTAATAAATGTATTAACTTAGCCAATAACTTGTTAATACAGTTTAGGTTGCTTTAATTTTTGCTGTTAAAATAATGCTGAAGTGAATAGCTCAGTACATACATTTTTGTAGGTATTTTTTTTTGTAGGTATTCTTTTTATGCACAAGTTTCTAGAGATTGGATCATTGAGCTGAATGTTGGCATATTTTAAGTTTTGATACAAATATGCCCTCCTAATGATGGTACTAATTATCACTAACAATGTATGAAAAGACATTTTCTACCTTCTTGATAATTAAAAGTAATGCTAGTAAAAATTAATAGTGGCATCTAAAATTTACTGTTTACAGTGAGGTAATACTGTTCTAAGCATTTTCATGCATTACATGGTATATTATAAGTTTGTAATCTTTGCCAATATGATAGGCAAAAACATCACTTAAAAAAATCAGATTCTGAATATCACGTCATTTAGAAGTCACAGAAGTCAAGTCATCTAGAAAGACTTTGCCCGAGATTATAAAAATATTTTCCTAAATTTTATTTTGGTACATTTAGATGTTCAAATTATTAAAGTATTTACTTTTACTGTTCAAAATTGTCTTCATGGCAAAGATGGCTAGCTGTGCACCACAGAGGCATGCTTCTATTCTGAGGTGTACAACTATGCCTATGAAATGGTTGCCCATCCAGGGACATCATTTTCTAGTTCTGTTTGCCTCTGGGTTGGGGGAAATGTGACTGGTTCTAGCTAATGGAAGGTGAGTCGAAATGATGTGTGCCACGTCCAGGCTGAGGGGAAGAACACAGCCTTATGCAGTCAATGCTTTCCTATCTGCCAGCTGCATATTGATACTAAGAATGTCCTCAGAAGCCAGATGCTGAGGATGGCAGTGCCTTTGTCAGCCTGGGTTCCTGAATGACTGCATGGAGCACATCCTTTACCACACATCACATCCCAACACCCAATAAGTAGCACCTTCATTGTACTATTGTACAAGTTAGAAATAAACTTTATATTGTGAAGTTACTGGAATTTGAGGATCTGTATATTATAACAATAAACATTACTTTAACTTACACAATCCTTAGCTTTTACAGAATTTCTGTTTGTCACTAACATTTTAATCATAGTCTATTTTTCTACTATCAGCTAAATAAAAAGTCTATCCTTTTTCAAATCTTTCATATATTCTATTGAGAGGTCTGGATTGTATTCTATTATTGCCTATTTACATATCAGTATGACACAAGACATTAGCTAGAGTAAGATCCCTTTAATGTTATTCCTTTTTTAAAAAAATCATCATATTCTAAATCTAATTCTTTGCCCAGGTAAATTTCAGAAATAGTTTTATCAAGTTAAAAAAATAAAACAGAATTCTGGTACAGATTGCACATTAAACTTATGGATAAACATCTTTTTTATTGTTTCCCTCATCTCATATCCACTGAGTTGTTTAGTTCTGCCGATTCTGTCTCCATAATATCTCTCACCTCTATTTTCTTCTTGCCATTTATCCTTTCTCTTCCCTAGTTCAGGCATATCCTATCTCTCTCCTGGCCATCCCCATAACCTCTGACCTGGTCTTCATACCTATCGTTTTTTTTCCTCTGAATTATTTTGTATTCCATTGCCAGATTAAAATGTTAAAGTGATTCTATTTCTTCAGTAATCAAAAAAATATTTTTTTCAATAGCTAAGACAAAGATCAAATTCTGTTGCTTGACTTTCAAAGTGCTCTACAAAATGAGGCTCTGCTGTTAAGCCCTCCCTTTCCCTGATTGGTTAACTACTACTTGCTCCCAGAACGGGACCCAGGCATCAACTTGTCAAGGAAGTCTGCTTTTGCGCTAGTGCACAGAGCTCCAAGGTACACTTCTATCGTAACGCTAACTACAACTACTACGCTAGTAGTCTGTTTACCTGCCGGCCCTTGCCAGTAAACTGTAAGAAATTAAAGGCAGGCAGAAACACTAAATTTGCTTTATAACTTCAGTGCCTAACTCAGTACTTATCACAGTGGAGATGTTCAATGCTTAATTATTTGACGGGTTATTTGCAAAGAAACAAGATCACATTTTATAATTTCAAAGGTTTAGAAACATAGTTCAATAGCCCCCATTTGGTAGTTGAGAAGCCGAGGAACAAACATACAAAAGTTAAAAATTCGAGATGTTAAAAAAAAAAAAAACACATAGATTGAAATGCAAAAAACGAAATGAAAAAAAATATATTAACAATATATATGATGATGGATAATTAATATCCTTAATATATAAACATAAACTAATAAGAAAAATGCTGGTAGAAAATTGAACAGAAGGCATAAATATAAATTTACCCCAGGAAGAAGTAAAAATGGCCAAAAATAAATGGAATAAAGTTCTTTATAATTTCTAGTTTAAAAATTTTAGATAGTAGCAAGTTACCATTTTAATCTATCAAACTAACAAATTAAAGAAAGTAAATATTGTCAAGTAAAAGGAGAGAAAGTTTTTTCATGAAAATTTGGTGTAAGAATAAAAAGATACAATTTTTTTGACAGGAAATTTTGACATTCTTTGTCAAAGTTACTAACTATTTGAAACTCATTATTTCAGTAATTTTAATTCTAGGAATCTGACCTAATGAAAAAATTGTAGATGTCAACAAAGATTTGCATAAGATGCTTAATATAGTCTTACTAACAATACAAAATATTAGATTCAATTCAAACTTCGCATGAAAATGGATTCATCAAAAACAATATTGTCTGTCTATTCCAGAGCATGGACTATGGAGCTCATCTGCCTGAATTCGAACCCTGGCTCTGCCTCTTTTTAGCTGGGTTACCCGGATTAAGTTACTGAACTTCTCTGTGCCTCAGTTTCTTTACCTGTAAAATGAAAATTATAAAGGTACCTATGTCATAGAGTTATTGTGAGAACTAAATCAGGTAACACATTCAAAGGATCTTAGTACAGTTCTAACACATAATAAATTGTATCTAAGTTATTATCAGTAGTATTTTTACCATAGATAACTGTGCAACCGCAAAACACCATGTTTTAGAAGAATATTGACGAGATAAGAAAATGTTTTCTCCAATACATAATTATGTAAAGAATTGATTATATAGCAGGATAGATAGAATGATTTCAATTTTGTCCTACAAAGGATTATATGTTCTTAAAATATATATAAAAATAAAAACGATAAAAGTACCTATAACTGCATTCTAACAGTGATTACCTTTGGATGGTGAGATTATGTGTGAAGTTCAGTTTCTTCATACATATCTCTTTTGTCCAAATGATCAATAATGCACATTCATTGCTTTTGTAATGAGAATAAGAATGATTATTTATTTAAAATAATAAGCTACGACCAAGGAAGGTTAGCACATTGACCAAGGTAATTTATCTAGTCAGTGGTGAGAAAGGTGCTTAGTACACTGATCCTGTTTCAGTCCTTCTCCATAATGGCCCTCCAAGGAGGCACAGAGGTTATGAGTATATAGACTTTGTGTGTGAGAGAACTCAGGTATTCTTCATTTCGTCCTTTCTTAGCTGTGTGACTTTGGGCCTATTAATCTTGCTAAGACTTGGAGTCGTCACTTATAAATAGGGGAGAGAACATTTTCCCCACAGGGCTACTATGAGGATTAAGTGAAATAATATTTATAAAGTCCTTAGTCTGCCTTAGTATACCTGGAATCACATTAACTTTTTGACTTAAAAATAATTATTTTATGTATACACACATACTTTCATAGATCAGGAAATTGATACAAAGAAGGTTCAAGAATCTTATCCAAGGTCATTTAGCTAGTAAACAGAGCCAAGGATCTAATCCACATCTGTCTGATTCCAAAGTGCTTATAATTTATTCCATGCTACTGTTTTGATAACTTTACTCTAATAAAAAGACCAATATATCATGCTAAGCGAAATAAGCCAGACAGAAAAAGTTGAAAACCACATGATATCACTTATATGTGGGATATAAACTTAAAAGCAACAAATGAACAGGACAAATAAACAGACTCAAAGACATGGTCAATAGACTAGTGGTCACCAGAGGGTAGGGGGAGGAAGACGGGGTAAAAGGGTCAAATATGTGGTGACGTTAAAGAATTTTAAAAAAAGACCAATAAACAGAAATGTAGGCAGTCAAACAAAGCTTAAATGTGAAGCTCCAAGAAGTAAATTATTATTAGGAATAGGGGATATAACTACTTGCAAATGGTTGATATTCAGATAAATTTAGCAAAAACTTTTATAATTTTTATATTTTCTAATTTACAAATTTTTACATTTTACTTTATCCCAATGAGACGGCAGAATATAAGAGAGTGATTAGCCTGTCCTGCTCATGTGAGGTCATTTCTGCTTGAGTTTGTAATTTTTTAGTATCCCGTGTATATCATATGCCAGATGCTTTATTGCCAACAGAACAGCAAAGAAGAATTGAAATATTGTGGTTCCATTATATTTGCTATGTATATAAAATTCTAACTCTTGAAAGAAACAGAGATATAAAGTACAGAAGCACACAGAGCTTTGAACTATGCCTGGTTTAAATATCGGTTTTATCAGTACCTAATTTAGTCACCACTTATAGCTCGGGGCTGGTTTCCACATCTTTAAAATGAAGTGGATTGAACTGGAAAGTATCAAGAATTCTTTCTAACTCTGAGTTTCTAGAATTCTAAGAGGTACATTTTTTATTTGGACATTAAATGATCAAATGATGCAGTATCAGCAGGCGTGTTTGGGAAATGATTTTTCTCAAATTAAGCGTGTGGTAATTAATTCACTCATGCTTTAGTTCATTCAACAAATACTTTTTTTTATTGCATATCTGCTGTGAACCAAGTACAAGGGATAGAGCAGTGGAGAAATAGAAATAAACTCCTTTCTGCCCTCAAGGAGTTTATGTTCTACTGCTTAGGCTGACACATTAAACAAGTAAATAGGTACAGAAAAAGAGAAGATAAAAATCAAGGGAAGAGATGGGATCACAGATGAGCAGAGTGCTGCTGGAGATGGGATGGTCAGGGAAAACATCTTTGAGGAGATGACATTTGAGCTCAGATCTAATGAAGTGAAGGGGTGGCTGTGACCACATCTGGAGAGAAGCGTTCCAGGCAGAAAACATAAGAACCTTGAAGTAGAAGCATGGTCAGTGTGTTCAAGGAGAAGCAAGGAGGTCAACTCAACTTGAGCAGAGTGAGAGGGCGGGAGAGCAGGCCCTGGTCAGATCACAACAGCTTTCATAAGAGCTGTAGATGTCCTAAGTGTGATGTGTTTTGGGCAGAAAAGTGCAGGATCAGATTTGTATTTTACAAACTCATTTTGGTTGCCTTAAGAAACAGATCAAAGATGCTCAACATTACTAGCTGTAAAGGAAATGCAAATAAAAACCACAATGAGATACCGTCTCACACCTGTTAGAATAGCTATAATTAACAGGACAAGTAATAACAAATGTTGAAGAGGATGTGGAGGAAAAGGAACCCTCATACACCGCTGGTGGGACTGCAAATTGGTAGTCACATGGAAAACAGTATGGAAGTTCCTCAAAAACTAAGTTGATCTATCATATGATCCAGCAATTCCTCTACTGGGTATTTACCCCAAAGACATGAAAACCCATATCCTAAAAGATATTTGCACATACACTGAGGTTCATAGCAGCATTATTCACAGTGGCCAGGACATGGAAGCAACTTAAGTGTCCTACAATAGATGATTGGCTAAAGAAGCTATGGTATATATATACAATGGAATATTATTCAGTCATAAGAAGAGATGAAATACTGCCATTTGTGACAACATGGATGGACCTCAAAATAATCATGCTAAGTGAAATAAACCAGATAGAAAAAGTTGAAAATCACATGATATCACTTATATGTGGAATATAAACCTAAAAGTAACAAATGAGCAGGACAAACAAAAGAGAGTCATAGACATTGACAATGGACTAGTGGTTACTAGAGGGTAGGAGGTGGGGGAGGAGGGTAGTAGACAGTTAAGGTGGGTCAAATTTAGTGGGTAGGGGGAGGGTGAAGTGGGTAAATGAGATCAAATATATGGAAGCTGAAGGAAACTGGACTTTGGGTGGTAAACACACAATAGAATATACAGATATCAAGTGATAATGTACACCTGAAAATTATATAATTGTATTAACTAATGTTACGCCAATAAACTTAATACCAAAAAAAAAAAAAAAAAAAAAAGAAGAAGAAGTTACTGCCATGATCTGGACAAAGCGTGAGAGCAGCTTTAGAAAAGCCAAGTTCAAGAGCAGTGGAGCAGAGAAAAGATTGGATTTGGGACACATTGTGAGAACGAAGATGTCAGGACTTGCTGAAGGATTGTGTAATGCGACACAAAGAAGGGAAGGTGAGGGTAATATCAGGTTTTGGGGCCTAAGCAATTGGGTGAATGAAGTGCTATTTACTGAGATGGGGAAATATTGTGGTAGAGGTAGGGAGCAGAAAGAAGGGCTATTTAATGGCTAAAATTAACAGTTTGGTTTTGGCCATATTAATATTGAGATGCCCCCTAGACATCTGGTAGACTTTGAGACTGGAGTTCTGGAGAGAGGTCAGGAGTTTTAGAGAGAGGTCAGGGTTGCAGAGTTAGGCAATAGATTTATTTATTTTTTTAATGCTACAGGACTAATCTGCTCTAATATCAGTAATCCCCTAAAACTATTGCTTCACAATGTGATCACGAATATTAATTTCAGATGTGGGTTACAGATTGGCGGATGCAAGGAAGCTGTGTTTCTGTATTCATGAAGCAGGAAAGAAGCATTTGTCCTCTGAGAATCATTGTGAATGAGTAGGAGGCCAACCCATCCTATTTAAGGCACACTATAGTATCTTAAGTAAATTGCCCAGGTATGACCCTATTAGTCTTCAATAAATCAAAAGAATGAAGAGTCAGTCACATGTAATTTTGGATGATTCAAGACATGTTTTAGGGCAATGACACAGTGGCTGTATATTATGTTCCTTTATATAGAAAGTACAAGAAAGGCTTTTAGAAGCAGCAATTTTACACATTGATGTCCTCAGATGTTTAAAAATTTCTCCTAGCACCTATTTTCACGCATAACAAATGACAAACCTGCAGCTAATTTCAATTAAAAAGAACTCCACACCAGTATTTAACTGTGGGTCTAAAAAAAGATTTGGATTCCCACCAATGAATGATCAAAGTTAAAACTTCTACTGGAAATCCCCTAGCATCCTATGATGAAATCCAATGCTAAGATATCTTGTTCAGTGTAATAATGTGAATGTTTATATGCCAACAGTTGAGCAATGTCATTACAGGTTTAAATTTACAGGGTGAAAACAAAATACCTAACTTTCAATACTCCCTTTTTGTACTTACTCGAAGCAGTTGAATGATACCGACTCTTTGAAACTTGGCAGCTGGTTATGTTTAGTAGTGTTGGGATCTGCAATTTTTCTTTGAGAAACTTGATACTTATTTTCAGATGACATCAGGTTATGATTAATCATCACCTAATACTAAAAGTTTTTGAAAGGATATATTCAGGAAGGTCTTTCAATAGACTGTGCTCTTTGGATTTTGCAGATGAACATGGCACTTCAGCTAAAATGTCACTAAGCAAAGGACACCTATCAATGGGAATTCATTCTAAGTATTATCGGGGGAAATTGAGAATTACCTGGTACACCTGGCTCTCTTAATCTTTTTCAATGCTCAATGTATTATTTTTAGAAATAAGAAATATATACAGTTTAGGCTTCTGGATAATCCTTAGGGATAAACACTGGGGTGTGAAAATGGACTTTTCCTTCTGTGAATGAAAAGATAGTGCTTTAAAGGAGTGAATTTGAGTAAACACAAACCACAAATAAATACCCAACACTCATTATAATTTTGGACATCCTACTTGTTGCCCTGTGGAGATCTATCATATCCATCTTATTCAGAGGGATTATTAACCAAACAGATCATGTTTAATTACCCATCTAAGTTCCATCTTTAATTATAAAATCCTTGCCCCAAATTACCCTCACTGGCACTTGATAAAGGGCAGTTTTTAGAAATTTCTCATTTCACATTTGCTTTTATGGGTTACTGTTTATGAACCCTACTAAGTACGTTACTTTTCCTATCTGTGCTTAAAAGGAAAGAAAACAGAGTCCCAGAGAGGCTCGTGGAAGATAAAACAAGCCAGGACAGGATTAGAATTCATGGTAACTGCCTCACAAAGCTGAGCTCAGCCTGTGAAACATATTGTCTCATAACAAATCTTAAAGCTATGAGAAAGAATCTACGTTGGGCTCACTTTTTTAATTATCGATTCCTTTCCTACCATCATGAGCTTTTTGAATATGACACACTCTGTTTAAAGGAGAACAAAATACAAGGTTTATTGAAAACACGTGACGGTACAACTAGGGATTGTTTCTGAGGCTGGAGATGACCTAACAGAGCTCAGTGCCATTCGGGAGCAGGATATTTTCCCACACACTAAATATGGAGAACTCTTAGGAAAATGTAATTCAAAAATAGTTTCAGATGTGCACATTTTAACATTATGACCAGTAAATACTCCAGAAAACCACAGAAACTTGATAAGAGATGGTTTCTTAAGTCAGACAATGGCAATGTGCTGAGGATTAGCTACAGTACTTTGATCACCAAATTCCAAGCACAGATTTGGAGTCTGTGGTAGGGGCTAAAATTAAATATTAAAAACATTTTGTAAAAGGCAGAAGTAAAAAAATTGAGAGAAAGTCCGTATGGTAGTAGAAGAACCTCCTGTAAAGGAGCCTACGATTATGAGAAGCAAAGTAAGCATTTCATTGAAAAATGTTATCTCATTCACATGGCCACATTAAAGTAGGGAACTGAAGCAATCAGATCCAAAAAATGCAGGCAACATTATTCTTCTGAAAACTCTTGAGGTAAAGGTGGTATTTTTTTGTCTTGCATTGCTTGGATAATTTTCTTCATTTCCTCACATTGTTTTTACATTGTGTATGTAGAGGGCATGGGTGGGGATGAGCTTCTACATGTGAATGTCTGCCAGCTTGCACTTTTTTGAAGATACATAGGCTCTCAAATTCTAGGAATTCAGTATATCAACGGAGATATTTTGAGGAAAAACAATCAACAAAAACATACAAAGAGGTCTTACCAAATTGATAATTTTTTTCTGATTGTATTTATAGATTATAGGATTGATCAGAGATCAGACTGAACCCATTACACTTTTAGGGTTCAGTTTACTATCATTAACAATTATGGAGTATTTATTCCATGCCAGGTATTAAGCTAAGCACTTTACATATATTATCTCATTCAATCTTCTTGGACAACCACTGAGAAGGTAGAACTACAATTCCAAATTTAAAATGAAAAAATGAGGGGAGGGCAAATTAAGGCAAATCATGGAACACTTTTCAGGATAGGGCTTTATTTAAGAGAGTTAAAAATGCCATTCTGTGTTACTTTGGCCTAGGAATGAGGACATTCATATGAAAATCCTATGGAAGGTTATCTTTAACATTATCCTTTGCAATGACAAAAATGCCTTGAGTGTGAGATTCTGCACAACTGTTCGTTATAGGAACTGATGAACCCATCCCAATATTGCTAGAGACAACAAAAACAACAGTTAACATTTACATTGTGCTTACTATGTGCAGATGACATTGCTTTCATATAGTTTTTGAATAGTTAATATGTTTACATGGTTTAAATATCAAAATGACATAAAAAGATAAATGACAAACAATCTTGCTCCCACCCCTCTCTCCATTCTCTTTATCCCTACTCATTATCTT
The DNA here is from genome assembly GCA_003508835.1 of Eonycteris spelaea. Taxonomy (NCBI): domain Eukaryota; kingdom Metazoa; phylum Chordata; class Mammalia; order Chiroptera; family Pteropodidae; genus Eonycteris; species Eonycteris spelaea. The sequence continues at coordinate 94,354 of PUFA01000140.1, forward strand.
CAGGTGAATATATTTATTTAAAAAAAATCTTCCCAGTGTTTCTTTATTCAAATAAAAAGCAACATGAATATATTCCTATTTTTTCTCTTCTTATACAAAAATATAGTACACTACATATGCAGTATTACATTCTTTCCCTCTTAATATATCCTGAGATCCTTCTTTGGCTATACAGAATGATCTTCGTTGCATTCTGTTTAATGTATTCTTAGTTCATTCATCTATAATGAATACTTACTATAAATAGATGAAACTATTAGGAAGTAGAATGTCTGCGTTGAAGAGTAAATGTCATGTAATTTTAGGAGATATGAACACTTTTCCATAAGGGCAATACCACTTTCTACTCTACAGAGTATAAATGCCTGTTTCCTTACAATCTCACTAAAAAGTGTGTGGTCAGATTTTGGATTTTTGCCAATGCGATAGGTGAGAAAATGCTATCATGTGCATTTACTTTTGCGCACAAGATTGAGTACGTTGAAGGGGCATGCATGGATTTCTTTTTCTGTGAAAACTCTGTTCATACCCGTTTGGCATCTCTCATTTCCTACTATGTTGTTGAATTTTCTTCTGGCTTTCTAGAGCTTCTTATATTTTAAAATGATTAACTCTATTTCTGATAGGAGTTGTAAATATTTTCCCACATTTGTCTTTTGACTTTGCTTCTTGTTTCTTTTGTTTTATCATGCAGTATTCTTTGGTTTTATGTACCGAATTTTATCAATTTTTAACTTTTATGTTGCTTACATTTATCAGTATTTTCTTTGATGGCTTCTATACTAAGTATGGTTAGAAAGGCCCTCTTGGTGCTAAGGTTACAAAAGAACTTACTCACTTCTGCCATACGGTATTTATAGTTTTATTCAATTTAACTCTTAGATCTATTTGGAGTTTGTCTTAGAATATGATAAGATATATACGGATCACCTTGATTTTTTTCCAAGTGAGTAATTAGTTGTTCTAACATCACTTATAACCAGAATGAGGATGGAGTTGAAATTCATTAATTTGGCCACATGGGGTTGTTACTAACTTTTGAGAAAATGACTTCTTTTAGTTGAGATGAGGGATCCACTGGGAGACATTAAGGAGAGTTATGGAAGAAAAACAGAGTCTGAGAGAATAGTTTTAAAGATAGGGTGATTTTTTGAGAGGTGCGGGATTAGGGAGAACAAATGACTTCTTTTTAAATCACATTAGAACCATGAATAGTGGGCCCACTTTGCTATAAAGCACTGTTGGGGTTTGGTAGTAATTTTAAACTTTTTATTCTGTAGGAATTGCACTTTGAGGTTCTAACTAATGTGATAACAGTTGGCTCTTTGTATTCACTGCTCTGTATCCACTATTTAACTGATAGTTAATCAAAAATGTTTGGAAAAAAATATGTTACAATGTTGCTAATGGTTGAGTCTTTACTGAACATGTATAGACTTTTTTCCTTGTCATTGTTCTCTAAACAATACAACTATTTGCATAGCATTTACTTGTGTTAGGTATTATAAGTAAACTGGAGATGATTTAAAGTTTGTGGGAGGATGTGAGTCATATGCAAATATGAGACTTGAGCATCTGAGGATTTTGGTATCTGCAGGGGTCCTGGAACCAACCCCCTGAGGATACTGAGGGACGGACATCTGTATATGTATCCTTTAGCAGGCAAGCATAATTAGTATCAATCTCATTAAAGTTTGATTGAAAAAGGGCTTTCTACAAAGTAAAGTTAGATTCAAGTAAAGCTCCTTCAGGAATTTGCGCAGTATTGGCTTTTTGCATTAATTGGTCTCTTTACACTTCATCTATGTAAACATCAAATTTACATTTATTTACCAGAGCATGAAGAACTGCTCCTTAATAAACTATCTTTTCATTTGTTTTATTGAGTGGTTAAATATGAATTTCATCAACTTTTGCTTATGAAAATAATTTTCATAGAAAAACAGATAAAGCAGAAGCATACATTTTTTATGAAAAAAAAATGTCACTTAAGTAAGCATAGATGTAATCTACTGCCATGAAATGTTCCAGGCATTTTTATATCTTAAAAGGAATGGCCATATTCTGGAAAACAGTTTGGCAGTTTCTGATAAAGTCAAATAAACACTTACCATATGACCCAGTAATTCCACTCTTGGGTATTTACCCTAGAGAAATAAAAACTTATGTTCATACAAAAACCTGTACATGAATTTTCATAGCAGCCTTATTTGAAATAGCCAGAAATCTAGAAACAACCCAAATGACCTCTAACAAGTAAATGGATAAACAAATTATGGTACATCTATATTATGGAATATTATTCAGCAATAAAAAGGAATAAACTACTGATATATGCAATGACTTGGAGGGATCTCGAGAGTATTATGCTGAGTGAAAAAAAAGTGCCAGTTTCAAAAGGTTGCTATTGTATTATTCTATTTACATACCATCTTAAAAATGACAAAATTACAAAATTACAGTGATGAAGAATAGATTAGTGATTCCCAGGAGTTAGGACTGGGAAAGGGAGAGTGACTTTAAAGGGATAATGCAAGGAATACCACCCCAAGATATTTTAGGATGATGGGAAAGTTTTGTATCTTGATTGTGATGGTTAAATTAATCTATACATGTGATAAAATTTCAATGTAGAATATATAGAAAAAGTTGAGTGCATGCAAAAATTGGTGAAATCTGAATAAGGTCTGCCATTTAGTTAGTAATATATATCCATATCAACTTTCTGGCTTTGATAATTGCACTACACTTATGTCAGATGTTGTCATCAAGGGAAGCTGGATGAAGGTACGTGGGTACAGGGAAACTCTCTGTACTACATTTGTAACTTCTAAGTCTAAAGCTATACTAAAACAGAAAGTTAAAAAAAAGTCCAGATCTTAGGAAGATGACTGTTGGGAAAAGAAATTGTACCTTTTATCCTTTTATGATGCCAACATCTATTTTCTTTTAGACTTTACAATAGCTAAAATGTGAGGTAGAGAGGAGACTTAGGGATAGGAATCAGACCTCCTCACATGGTTTATTAATTTGTTCCTGTGTCACAAATGGGTGGTACAGGGGGATGATGTGGTATCAAAGGAAGAATTTAGGATTTGATGTGAGCAAATCTCTCTCTTTGTTTTTTTTTTTGTGTGTGTTGACTCTTTTGCTTATATGCTGTGTGACCCTTCACATAAGATTCAGTTTTTAAATATGTAAAATTGATATCATAACTTCCAACTTTAATAAGATTGTTATAGGGATTAAATGAGATGGTCCATAAATATGATTTACATTTTAAACTATGAAATTTTCTTCCTGTTCATGTAATACCAGATAGCACAACTCCTAACCTTCATCATCAAAGGAAGATTTCCTATCTAAATATAGCTCTTAAACGACTGTCCTTTTTCTAACGTATGTGCAGGAAATAGGCAATAGATGGATTAGCATGTACACAGCCACAGTGAATTAGTGGATAAGTAATCAAAAGTCAAAAATGAAGCAAAGGCTCACTTATTTTTTTGTGAGTTGAGCGTTTAACTCAATGTGGTTTCTTCTTTTAACCCAGAAGGGGTACGGAGAGAAATTAATGCACTCTTTTCATAATTAAAAAAAAAAATCAGTGTTATTTCTAACAAGATGGTCTATAGCACCTTCAGGTAGAACCTTTACGTATGTTCGAAAGTGAGGAAAATCAAAAAGCCCTTTGCCAATTGTGGCCCGTGTAATTAGAATCATCTCTTTCATGGCATTAGATACCATCTAAAAATCTGTATCCCCAAAAGAAAGTTGCTAATTTATGTGACATGGTCTCCCACCAACCTGTTAATAAATTCATTTTTCCTGCACCTTCATTATCCTCCATGTTTAGATCAAATGGATTATGCTGTAATTAAATTTGGCTCTCACAAGAGGCAGTGCTTTAGAGCCATGGGCTGGAGGGAGGCTGGCATTCTATTCTTAGCTTCATTGCTGACTTAGAGGCCCAGTAAAAAGCACCCTCACTTCACAGTGCCTCAATCTTTCTGTCTATAGAGCGAGATAAACAATGTCTCAGAGGGACATGTGCTGCTTTTTGAGCTCTATATTTTAATTGAGCTCCAAATTCCTTTATAGAAGGTGCTCTTTGAAGAATTAAAGATGTATTTATATTGTTGTTGTGACTCTTAACAGGAATAAAGCTTGAAAATCTAATTTTAAAAGCCTCCTACTGCACAGTACATTATACACATTCTTAAATACTGCAATCGGCTGTGCACTGAGTTGCTCTGTGGTATTTATTAAAAATAAAAAAAAAAGCACCGCAAAGATGTACTGTAGAACATTTTCAAAGCCATGTGCAGCGGTTTAACTGCAGGACTTCCCCTGAAGTTAATGGGACTCATACTGGCAAATTCCAAACACCACTCTGAAAATTTACCTCACAGTGATAGTTTAATGCTTCTTATTGATCATAAGTCTTCAGATAACATCTCAAGGCAAAAAAGGACAATTTATCAAAGGAAATAAATAATCTAATGAAATAAATCTGCATTGCAACCATCATAAATAAGAGGATGCAGCGGAGTAATTTGGTAGGCAGTCTCTTGGGGATTGTTTATTGACAATAGTTACCAATGGGACTGTGAAATGGTTTCCATCACATTCTCCTAATTCCAGTGGCCCATAGAAAATAATACATTTTCTTTTTAGTATTCAAATTTCATGTTTCTAAGGGTAGATATATAGCTATGTGGAAAAGAAAGAGGGAACAGGTTTATATTCTTCTGAAAGGGGAAAATTTGGATATTGGTGGTATAAAGTTCAAGCAGGTATGGATAACTGAAAAACCCAGAGCCTCATATAGACATACTTTTTGTTGCTGGATTAAAATGTGTTTTTTTTTCTTCTTTTTTTCTTAACCCAAATATCCAGCATTATGCTTGCTGCCAATATAATGGACCTTTACCTGGTGGCCCATCTCTGGAAACTGCCTTGTATCAGGCAACTATATGCCCTCACATGACCCTCAGGATGTGACCTCTGTCTGTCTCCCCAGCAGCTCCAACTACTCTCCCCATTGCTCATTGTGCTCCAGCCACAATGACCTTATGTTTCTTCCTTGTACAAGTCAAGCTCATTGGATCTAAAGAATGTTTGCAATTACTATTTTCTGGCCTGGAAAAATATGTGCCTAAATCTTCTCTTGGTTGACTCCTTTTAAATATTCAGGTCAGCTTCAGCGTCAACTCCTTAGAGAGACTCTCAGGCCACCCAATCTAAAGAATCTCCAATATCTCTGTTTCATTTTCTTCAGTGTATTTACCTCTAGTTGATATTATCTTGTTCTGCAAAAATATGGTTGTGTATTGCTTTATCTGTCCACTGGGATATTATTTCTATGAGTAAAACCTTGTCCATTGGTGCAACATCACCTTCCCAGCAACTAGAACCATGCTGAAACATGGTGGACATTGTACAAATGTTTGTTGGATGATCGAGCTTAAAACCTGGGGTGCCTTTTACTCCTCTGTCTTATACAATTAATCATGAAATTCTATATTCTCTCTCCATGTCTACTTTTACTATCATTATCACCTTTACTTTGTAGCACCGTAATTAGTCTCCCTTCTTCCAGTTTTGTCCATCTTTAAGGGCATGGAAGACTGTACTTTTACAGGCTGGGACTATATTTTATTGATCTTTGCGGGTTTTTTGCACCTAAGACATATAATATAAGTGGTCTGTCTGTGAAAGAATTTATTACTTAACATTTGATAGTGTAGAATATTAGTACAATAGTGCTCTACCGAAGTTTATAGAAGGAGTAGGAAATAATTTTTAGTTATTCATTTCCCTCTAAGGGCATTTTCTATATGGTTAAGTCATGTCAGCTAACCAAGCTACTTTACAAGTACAAATTTGTGCACCAGGTCAACAATTACCTAAATAGGTCTCTGAATAGTCAACTAATATTAACAAACATTCAAAGGCTTTTTGGGGAGTGACATTGCTTACTCTGGAGATGTTTCCAATTGGGAAAAAGATGTAGAATCTTGTGATAATATTGATCAAGAGCATATGCAATATGATACAAGGTGAGTAAGTCTATTTTAGAACTAATTTCCCCTTTAAGTTAGAGAACAACCATAAATGACCTAATACTAAACCTGCTGTAATTAGGACTGACACTGTAATTAAAGTCATTTTGTGAAGTCTGGCTTCTAATTCAAAGATCTGGGATTACTAAAGACAAATATAAAAGTATCAGGTTTTTTGTGTGTGTGTGTGTGTGAGTTGATGACAATGAACAAAGTTCAATTCAATTTAATTTAAAAATGCTGATAAACAATAAGGTCAACTTTCTCATAGCTGGGTAGTGTGGTATAATGGAAAATAGATCCTTGGTCATTGTCATTGGTTCCTGGCACACAGCTTCAAAAACACTTGGAATCTCTGGAGGAATAAGTGTCTTTTCCATGATCATGAGATGCCTGGTAGCTGAGGGGGCGGGGGCAGAGGTGTCCTTAGATAGCTTCAAAATTGGGTCTAGTTACCAGGAAGACCAAAGCATGATTCGAGAATTGGAAGTTTAAACTACAACCCTAGACATCTGGGAAGGGAAAAGGACCTAGAGATGAGTTCAATCACCAATGGCCAATGATTTAATCAAGCATGCCTACATAATGAAAGCTTCACAAAAATCTCTAAGCCATGGGGTTCTGAGAGCCTCCAGGTCGGTGAACACATTGAGATGCTGAGAGGGTGGCATGCTAGGAGAGGGCGTGGAAGCTCCATGTTAGCCACTCTTCCCCCTCACCCTCCAATCAATACCTTGCTCTATGCATCTCTTCCATTGGGCTGTTCTGGAATTGTATTTTTAAAGTAATAAACTGATTATAGTAAATAAAGCACTTTCCTGAATTCTGTGAGTTATTCTAGTGAATTATCAATCCTGAAGTGGGTTGTGGAAACTTCCAAATTTGTAGGCAGCTGTGCATAAGTATGTATAGCCTAGGCACCTCATTGTGGCTAGCATTTGAAGTCGAGGCTAGTGGAAAGAGGAGTCTTGTGGGACTAAGTCCTTAACCTATGAGGGCTGTACGATCTTCAAGGTAGTTAATATCAGAATTTAATCGAATCATTGAACACCCAGTTTGTGCCTGGAGATTGAAGATTGGTTGGTGTGAGATAAAACCCCACACATTTGGTGACAGAAGTGTTGTGAGTAAAAACAGTTCATCAGGTAGGTATATTTTTCTAGAGTGAAATCACAAACACTGAATCCTGGCTCTTTCACCTACTATCTTTCTAACTGTGGACACGTTTCTTTAGCCCTGTCTTACTTTCTCATCTATAAAATGGGATATATTTATAGGGTGCTTAGAGTAGTATCTAGCATTATAGTGGGTCTTAATAGATATTAGCTATTATTAACTAAAGAGATTGAAATGCCTTTCATGTTTTGTGATCAATGAATCCAATAGGGTTTAATTGTCCTCAGGTTGTTCAATGAATCATGTCAAGGAGTCTATATGTGCCAAAGAAATTTGAACACTTAGAAGTAGAGAGAAGCAGTGGCATATTTCCTATGACAGATAGGAAATAACTTGAGGGAAATAATTTCTGCTAAAGGAGAAAAGAGATTAGAAGGTATAGAAAGTGATGTGATCCAAGGACCAAGGACTTAGGACGAAATTCAATGTCTCTTAGAACAAAAGATGGAGAAGTTGGAGAGGCAGAAAAATGTGTCAAATCTTCAGTTGAGAAGCCAGTGGCAGTTCTGGGAGTTTCTAACTTAACTTTTGAGCCTATTAGTAGCTTAAGTTGCCTTTTAATGACATGAACTCACAGATATATTAGAATGGCCTTGCCTGTGTGGTTGATTTTAATAAAAGCTTAGATGTTGTTTTAGCCAAGTAAGAAGCTGGTTAGTATGTATGTATGTATGTATGTATGTATGTATGTATGTATGTATGTATGTGTGTGTGTGTGTGTGTATATATTTATTTCAGGTGAGGCAACCTTAGGTTTACCTCACAGATTGCAAGGATCTTGTCAGTTTACAATCCCTTATATTTTATTTTTTTACGCCTACAGTTACTGGTCTTCCTAGTGGGCTCTCATCCAAGTACTAACCAGGCCCAACCCTGCTTAGCTTCTGAGATCAGACGGGATCGGGCTTGTTCAGGGTGGCATGGCTGTAGACTTCGTTATTTTTTTCTCATTAAAAAAAATATACTTGTTGGCATTTTCCTGAGTGACTGTTATCTCATGTCAAAGGCATAAATGCTCAATTCATGGGGGAAACATCTGTGCTGTGGTTTGCCTCTTTTGTCTTCATGTGGAAATATTACACTGAAGGAAAACTGTTAAAATAGCATTAAGAAAAAAAACTTATATTTAGCATCAAATACAGATCCAAGATTAATAACAGGCTGGTATTTTATGCTTCCCCGAGATGCACTGCAAGACTGAAAAAATATGGTTCCGTTATATCTGTCTTTAGAAAGAATGACTAGGGAATCCAAAAAAGCCACTGTTAGAAGTAATTTGTTGGCTTCCTGACACATTAGGCTCATTATCCTGATCTAAGTACCAGCCTTTGGCACCACTTGCAATTTTCAGGTAGGTCATTAATAAAAGCTTAAAAAAAGAATGACTACAAAATCAGTCTTTGAGGTTATTTCACACATTCTCAATACCTAGGTCATTGAGTGAGTGATTTGTGCTTGAATGTAAAGAACCAGTAAAGCTGCCAGCCCAGGTAAATGAAGGGCAACTGGAGTAGTCATCTCCAAGTATACTTGACTCTCCAAATTGGTAACGTAGCGATTAGTACCCATAGGTGTAGAAATGTTGTTTCAACGGAGTCTTAGGAGAAAGATATAACTTGAACATATAGGTATAAGGAAGAATTTTGCAATTCAAGAAAAGATTTTACCAGTTTTCATAGCAAACTTCCCAAACCAAGCAGAGAATAATAAATATAGCAATGAAAGAAAGCACCTACTCATGAAAAGGAAAATAGATTTTTCTCTTTCCTTGGGCTATGGTTGTTTAAAATGTTTTCTCAACACAAGTATACAATGATTTTATAATGTTTACATCAACAAGTTTTTGAAATGCTCCTGGTTCTGGCTAGAGTACAGGGGTAAGAGGGTGGGCAGTTCAGGAGGAAGAGGAGGGTTTAAAGTCTTTGGGAATTAGCTTGTGGGCCCTCTATCAAGTTGTATCCAAATACTATCAGTTGGTCTATAGGGCTCAAGGCTGTAGGAGCCTTAATAGCTGACCATTAGGGTGGCTTCAATCTCTTTCTAATTGGGAAGAACAACATTGGTATGCTTAAAGAAAGCAGCTCCCACACTGAAGGCACAGCCAGCCTATCATCATCTTTTCTATATCCTTTTTTTTTTTTTTTTTGACTGCTCAACACTTCTAAGACCATTTGGGTGTCTATTTGGCATGTTTAGAGTAATCACATTTTACAAAAACATAGAGTCCTGAGAAATCTTAGCTACATTTCCAAACTCAGAACAGTTATCATGGACAGATGAGAGAGATGTTATTCCTTTTTCCATTTCATCACGGTAAATTATGCTGAACAAGGAAACTACAAGGTTCACTTCACATTGTATTCATCATTTTACCAGTGACATCAATCATTTTTATGCTCCTGTTAAATGGACCTACAGAGTTTTGTCATCTGGCACAGCCTTTTGCCTTCAGGCAGGTAACATTTGGCTCTTCTGTGTAAGTTAAATTTTACTGACCTCATACTGAAGGGCCACGTTTGAACATGTTTCACAGTTAACATCAATTCAGCTGACCATAGATCAAACTGTTACATGTACATTAAATAAAAGACTGAAAAATATGTGGTTATCCTAAATGCAAGTACAGATTTTGTCTTTGTTCTAATAGGAATTCAGTATATATTTATTCATGAAATTTAGTAGCAGTGAAACTAATTTAGTAGCAGTGAAATATCCAAATGAAGAAAAGGCCAAAAAGTTAACTAAACTGCAATTACACTTAAACCATATGATATTAAATTTGTAAGGTCACTATTGGTAGGTCCAAAGGCGTCTAAAATGACAGATAATATAACATCAGTTTTAGAGCCACACGTTATATCAAGACCTGCAAGGATCTGAGACAAGAGGAGAAAGATTAAAGGACTAAGATGTGCTGATGTATCCACAGCTGAGAACAGCTATCAAAAGGCAGCAGGCATCTGGGAAATAACTTTCTTTTCAGCTCAGGGCCAGAAATACATTGGCATTGCCTCTGGAACTGGAACAAAACCAATTTTTAATTGGTTTTAAAATCTGGAATGGAACATTCCTGCAGTCATCCATGAACCGACCTTATCCCGAAGAAACTGAGTGAATCTCGGCCAACCATCTGCCTTGTGAATTGTTTTTTTGGGGCCCTTATAGGACAGAAAGTACTCGTTGTGCAGTAGTTTCACATCAAGTTATAGTCCTTCGTGATGTTGCTTGAGCAGAGAATTCAAAAAGAGAAAAAAAATCTTCAGGGAGAGAAATCAAATGTCTTCACTAATATGCCTTGGGGCTGGATAGACCTGCAAGGCTGGGAGCTACATACCCACTTCTTCCAGAGCATAATGATTTCCAAAAAGTACAGGCTATTCTTGCAGAAGAGAGGCAGCTGGACAACTAGAATGTTCCAGTGAAGGACAAACGAGGTATTTTAAGATTGATTTAATTTAAATTTCACTATTGTCACTCCAATGCTTTCTATAGCCAAATTTCTATAAAATTTGATTGAATAAATGGTGACTCTTTTGAAATGTACATACTATGAAATTACCTCAACAGAGAGTGTGTGGTAAGCCCACCCAGCTCTTCCCTCACAACAAGGATGGTATAAAATATTCTTCTTAACAGTGGGCATGAATGGGGAGACACTTTCTCTGATTCTTTCTTAAGTTCACTCTGCCCCTGCCACAGGGAACAGGGGTAAAAGAGGAAACTAAGATTACTCAACAATTCCTGGAAAAAAATAAAAAATAAAAAAAATAAAAATAGAAAACTCATTATAGATGAAGAAGGTAGTCTAAACTACCCTGTAAATTAGAAATCAACTTTTGGAGATTGGAAGTAGTTGGAATAAATAAGCTTCACCAAGAATTTTCAGTATTTGGATCTGAATGGCTGCCAAAGAAGTGAGGAGGTAAAAAGAGAAAGACAACTGAGTTTAGCTGTTAAATAACCACCACCACCACCACAATAACAATAACAGCTTTTATGTATAGGGTTTTCTTTTTTTTCTCCCCAAAGAAGAACATTCCATTTATTAAAAAAGGGGAGCATGAGGTTATATTTTTCAAAAAAATGTCACTGGCATGAGACAAAGGAAGTCTGAAGAACTGTTCTAGATTAAGAGACTAACGAGACACAACAAACAATGCAGTATGTGGTTTTAGACTGGATTATGTACTGGAGAGGAGAAAATGGCTGTAAAGAACATTACTGGGTCAACTGACAAACCTGGAATACAACTGGTAGATTAAGTAAAGTATTATATCAATGTTAAATTTACCGAAGTTTACATAGCAGAATATCTTTAGTCTTAGGAAATCTATATTGAAATATTTAAGGATAAAGGGCCATGACGTAGGCAACTTACTCTATTTTTATTGAGATATAATTTATAAGGTTTTCAATTTTATGATATACTTTTAAATGTATTACCAGAAGATCCCATATCTTAACTCCAGAATGCTATGTGGCATCTTCATTAAGAAGTATAATTTCAAGTTGGGTCCAGGTGAATGGAATCCCTCTGAAATCACAGCAGCAGAGATTTGTTACTTGCTTGGGGACTGCAGGGTGGGGGATTCAAATTTCAGAGTGTAACACACTTGATCTGAAGTTACCAATGCATAAAGTAAAACATACTTGTTATTGTTCTTGAGGCGTAGTAATTAATATGCATTACCAGGGCTAACGCACTGCTATCCATTCCAGTCAATTAAGAGCATAAAAAGGGTACTGCTCATAGTGTAGAGCAAAAAGAGGTTTTTATACTTACTGAAATCAATGTTTTCCTAATGTAGAGCAACACTGGGGAACCATGTAGTTCAATGTAACTTAATTGATACAAGTGGATGTTCTAGAGCCAGACCACCTGGCTCAAATCCTAACTCCACTACGTACTACCTATATGACTTTTAGTAACTTACTTCACCTCTCTTTGTCTCAGTTTCTTCATTTGTAAAATAAGGATAGTAAAAATACCTACCTCACAGTGTTGGTTAAGGATTACATGGGTCAACAGCTTTTAGACATAATTGTGCCTGGTCCATGGTAAATACTCCATTATTGTTAGTTTTAATATGAATCAAATGTTGCACTATAGGAAAATTTGTTATAGAAGGAAAGGATGTGGAGTCAAGGTATCTGGACATTGATACTCACCTATAACACAGAAGGGCTTTCGGGCAAACCTCAGTCTTCCTTGCCATCCTCTATATCGACAACAACAACCTGCTGACCAGATGCGAATGATGAACTCCAAACCAAATACGACAATCATCACGAACTCCTGGAATATCAAATAAGACATGTTTGAGAGAGGTATTATGGAGCAAGCCATAGCGAGAAGCTCTATGGGTGTTTCTGGATATTTAGGCACTTCATCTAAAACATCTATTTGTTAAATATCTAAAGTTAAGAACATCTCTTCTCCAAATCAAACTGAACCTGGAGGATATTGAAACCTTGTGTTGTCTGCATTTGCTATCATGGAATGCCATTCCTTTTCAAGTCTCTAACACTGCGCAAATTAGGAGTCAGTTTTAACACTAAATGTGCAGGCTAATTATAGATCTGCCTTGTCTTGAATATAGAATGTAGATGACTTTAGCTGCTTGGTGAAATATCTGAAATGAAAGAGAGGACCCTGAAAATACAGTTTTACAGTTTTACAGAAACAGAGCTTCATTTTGCTGCAAGAGGTGGCACAATCTTTAAGCTCTCAGGAGTTGTTTTCAGAGAAAAAGAAATAAATCTTTAGAAGTATGAATTCTTTTGTTATGGTGTCCAAATCTCTTTATAACAGCAAATTTCGAAAACATTACTGCATGTGTGGCACATGTGTCCTGTGCCAGAAATGAGACCCTAAAGTCTTCGGATCTGAAGTTTGTTAAGTATTATGCTGCTCTTTGGTGAGAGCTGCATAGAAAATAAGACCCGTTCCAGCAAAATGACTTTGAGATTATTTAGGAAGAGTTGTGAGTAAACCTTGGGAAAAGGCTAACTAAAGTGACTCATTAAGCAGTGGGCCATAGAATGAGAAACCAAATGGAATTTGTAAGAAAGAAGCATCTCTAGAACAAGCTTATCATAGTCACCTCATTGTCCCTATACAGACAGGCACTGAGTTGATCAAAATCGGTGTTCCTTTAAAAACTAATGTCCTCCTGTGTTTTTAACTCAGAATTTATAATGCAAAACAATATTTACTGATTGAATTTTACTATAACAGCTTAATTATAAAAGTCATGTATGGTCTTTCTTAAAACATTCAAACATTACAGAAATATAGAACATAGAAAGTAAAGATCCTAATCCACTCCCCATTCTCCCACCCTATGTAACAAAATAAAAACTGTTATCAAATTTAGAAAAATGGCATTTTTGTTGCAAATTTCAGGCAAATGTCTGTTTCTTCAGTTAGAGCATGTGATGATGTGTTGCACTTTTGAAATGCCTAGTAGAGATATATCATTCTATCCTGTTATTTTGTGCTAAGTAATCCACAAATATTTCTCATAATAGGAAATAAATCTCCAATACCATTGCTGCTTACTTACGGTGACTTCGAGCTATCTTTGGGATAAATCTCTGAAGATTGCTTTATGCAGATAACCAATACTATGGTCGATATACACTCATTAATGAGGGTTTTGTTTTGGCTTTATTTTGGTTTTGAGTATATATCTAGGTAGTTGAATCTATTCATTCATTAAGCTGGCTACCGTATGATATCACCTGTTTCTGATCCAGTACATGTTCCCATGTGTAGAAAGCATCTTGAGGCCCAAGATGCCCATGTAGCTGTGCCTGTGCCCCATCCAGGTTTAATGGCAAGTCCACTTTTCTATTGCTGCCCCTGGCTCTTATCTGTGCCAGGAAATTCGGCACACCACGGGTGAGAGTCCACGTGATAAAGGATACTCAAGAAAATCCCAAATGTGGCTTGCGTCCCAAGGCATGACCATATCAATGATTTTTCTTTTTTCATGGGAATAGCTGACACCAAAAAATATATGATCATTATTCTGAAGTAAGGGAGGCTGCCTCAGTACCATTTCTATGTTGCACTGAAGCAAGATAAAGTAAATCTACAAATTCTTTACTCAGGGCCTCTTGTTCAGGAATATTGCTTGTCCCTTTTTTTTTTTTTTTAAGAGGTTAGGAAAAAAATTCTTCATTTCCAAATAAAGAGGAAGTTATAATTCGATTTCACCATGGGGTCACAACTTCTGCTTTGAGAGAGAAGAATTCTCTTCTTGCTAGACCATTACTTAGCATTCCCTATGATGGCTTGGTTTCAGACTATGTGAAAAATAACCTCAAAAATCTCCAGTCACTGAGTAAGCAGCAGTAAGAGAATAGAGCTCAGCAGATTGTGGGGCGTTTATTTCAGGCCCAGAGCTGCAGGCTGTGGGAATGTCCTCTTTGGAAGCTTTGGGCTTGTGTGATAGAGAACAAAAGTGTGAAAATCACTTTGAGCAGATTCTATCTTCTGGTTCCTGAAATTTCCATCTTATTTCAATAAAAAGGAACAAAGTGCTATTGAGCCAGAGAAGGGAAATCATCCCTAATCTGACAGATTTAGAATAAGTGGGGAACGGAAGTGTGAGAAGATCAATTTTTCTCTTGTCCTCCATCCCTTTGTCCAGCTTTGTTGAAGTATATAAAATAAAATTGTATATATTTAAGGTATACCATGTGACGTTTTGATATACATATGCATTGTGAAAGAATTACCATGATCAAGCTAATTAACAAATTCATAACCTCACAGTTAACACTTTGTGTGTGGTGGAGAACACTTAAAATCTACTTTCTTAAAAATTTTCAGTATACAATAAAATATTATTAACGATGGCCACCATGGTGTAAATAAGATATCCAGAACTTATTCGTCTTGCAAAACCGAAATGGAAACGTTTCCCCACTTCCCCACACCCAGCCTTGGTGAATACCATTCTACCTTGTGTTTATGAGCTCAACCTTTTTAGATTCCACTATAATTGAGGTCGTGCAGTATTTGCCTTTCTCTGTCTGGTTTATTTCTCTTAGTATAATGTCCTTCAGGTTCATCCATGTTATTACAAATGGCAAAGATTTCCTTCTCTTTTAAGGCTGAATAATGTCCCATTGTACATGTACATCACATTTTAAAAAAATCATTTGTCCATCAATGGACACTTAGGTTGTTTTCATGTCTTGGCTATTGTGAATAATGCTGTAATGACAGTGGGGGTGCAGATATTTCTTCAAGATCCTGAATTCATTCCCTTTGGGTATATGCCCAGGAGTCAGAATGTTGGATCATACGGTAGTTCTAATTTTAATTTTTTGAGGAAACTCAAAAAATACTGTTTTCCATAGTGGTTGCACCTATTGCATTCACACCAACGGTGCACAGGGTTTCCCTTTTCTCCACAACCTTATGAGCACTTGTTACTTTTTTGTCTTTTTGATAATTTACTCTAACAGGTATCACATAATATATCATTGTGGTATTGATTTGCATTTTCCTGATGACTAGTGATGTTAAACATCTTTGCATAATCTGTTGACCATTTGTATGTCTTCTTTTAAAAAAGGTCTATTCAGGTAGGTTTTTTTTACCATTTCTTTAATTGGGTTATTCATTCATTCATTCATTCATTCATTCATTTATTTATTTTTGCTGTTGAGTTAGGAAAGTTCCTTACATCTTTTAGACATTCACTTCTTATCAGATGTTTGGTGTGCAAATGTTTTCTCCTATTCTGGAGGCTGTCTCATCATTCTGTTGATTGTTTCTTTTGTTGTACAGAGCTTTTTCATTTGCTGCAATTCCATCTGTCTATGTTTGCTTTTGTTATCTGAGCTTTTGATGTCTTATCCAAAAAATCATTGCCTAGGACCAATGTCAAGAAGTTATTTCCTTATGTTTTCTTCTAGTAGTCTTGTAATTTTAGACCTTACATTTGTCTTTAATTCATTTTGAGTTGATTTTTGTATATGGTGTGAGATAAATAAATTTATTCTTTTGCATGTGAACATCTAATTTTAACGTTTATGACTAAACTCTTTGCAAGTTAGGAATAAAGGTTTATTATCTCAGTAACATCTGCAAAAACCTATAGCTAATGTCATAATTAATGATAAAGACTAAATGTTTTCCCCAAAATAAAGTATAAGGCAAGATGTTGCTTTCATTACTCTTATTCAACATAGTCGAATAATATAGTCACTATAATAAGACAAGTAAAAGAAATAAAAGGCATAAAGATTGGAAAGATAAAAACAGTTACTACTTGAAGATGACATGTTTGTCTACAGAGAAAATCACAAAGAATCGTAAAAAACTTTTAGAATAATAAAGGTTACAAGACACAAGATCAATGTACAAATATCAAACACATTTCTGTATACTAACAATGAGGATGTGTTAAAATTAAAAAATTAAAAGCACAATATTATTTATAACCATTCAAAGATAATAAAATGTTTAGCTACATATAACAAAACATGTATAGTTCATGCATGCTGAAATTTACAAAATTCTCAAATTAATCTGTGGGTTTAATAAAATTCCTGTTTAAATCTCAGCCAGTTTTTTTTTTTTTGGTAGAAATAAATGGACTTGTTCTAAATTTATATGGCAGAGCACAGATCCTAGAATAGGTTAAACAATTCCAGCGAAGAAGAATAAAGTGGAAGGAATCAGTTTGTCTGTATAGCTCCAGTAATCAAGACTGTGTGGCATTGGCAGAGAGACAGACCCATAGAGAACAATGGAACAGAATAAAGACTTTGGAAATATACCCAGGCAAATATGCTCAATTGGTTTTTGATAAAAGTACAAAATAAATTCAATGGAGAAAGATATAGCCTTTTCAACAAATGATGCTGATGCAATCAGTCATTAAAAGGCAAAAAAAAAAAAAAGAACCTCAATCTATACCTCATGGTTTATATAAAAACCAATTCAAAATGTATCATGGGCTTAAATGTTAAGCAATAAGACTTCTAGTAAAAACATAGAAAAATTTGGGATTTGGGCTAAGCAAAAAGTTGTTAGACTTGATACCCAAAGCACAAGTAATAAGAAAAATTGATAAACAGGACTTCATAAAAATAAAAGGTCAAAAGACAAGCTATAGACTGAGAAAACATTTGCAAAGCACATATACGACAAAGGACTAGTATCTAGAATATATAAAAACTCAAAATTCAACAGTGAAAAAATCAACAGTTCAATTAGAAAATAGGCAAAAGACATGAACAGGCATTTCACTAAAGAGGATATATGGATGGCAAATAAATGATGATATTTATTTTAACTCTCATTATTATTGCAGCATTATTCACAATACCCAAGACATGAAATGGTATTCAACGTCATTAACTATATGAGAAATGATGCAAATTCAAACCACAACGAGATAACATTACATGCCCATCAGAATGGCTAAAAAAATAGTGACAGCATAAAATGCTGGGAGAATGTGGAGAAGCTGAATCACTCATATATACATTGCTGGTGAAAATGTAGAAGAGTACGGCCCTTCTGGAAAACAGTTCGATAGTTTCCTATTGACTTGCAGTTACTATATGACTCAGCAATTGACCTCTTGGGCGTTCATGCCAAAGAAATAAAAATTTATTGTTTATAGAAAAATCTGTACACAAATGTTCACAGCAGATTTATTCGCAATGATGAAAAACTGAAAACAGCCCAGATATTCTCACCATATGAATGGGTTAAAGAAGCTGTATACCCATACCATGGAAAACTATTCAACAATAAAAATGAATGAACTATTGATACACACAACAACTTGGGTGAATCTCTAGAGAATTATTCTGAGTTAAAAAGCCAATCTCCAAAGGTTACATACCATAACATTCCATTTATATAACAGTTTTGAAAAAAAAAAAAAAGTTAATGCCAGTTTATTTATTTTTCACACTATATATACATAATTTTTTTTAACATTTTTAAATTTTCCCCTTACCCCCTCCCTTCTTCCTTCTGGTAACCGCTAGTCCATTGTCCATGTCCATGAGTCTCTGTTTGTCCTGTTCATTTGTTGCTTTTAGGTTTACGTCCCACATATGTGATATCATGTGATTTTCAACCTTCTCTGTCTGGCTTATTTCACTTAGTGTGATTATGAAATAAAAATTTTTAGAAACATATAATAGATTAGTGATTCCTAGAAGTCAAGGATTGTGGGGCAAGGGAGAGAAGGAGGAGGGAGGTGGACGTGTTTATTAAAGGGCGCCTTGAGAAATCCCCGTGGTGATGAAACTATTTGGTGTCTTGACTTTTGTGATAGATACACAAGCTCCACATATGATAAAATTGTATAGACTAAATTTACACATACAAATGTGTACACGCAAAACTGGGAAAATCTGAATAAAATCTGTGGATTGTATCACTGTTATTATCCTGGTTGAGATATTATACTATAGATTTGCAAAATGTTCCCGTTTGAGGAAACAGGGTCAAGTGTATGCAGGATAGCTCTGTATTTTTTCTAACAACTGCATGTGAATCTACAAGTATCTCAAAAAAAAAAAAAATTCAACTAAAAAAAGGCATTGCCTAAGAAATACAAATGGCCAACAAACATGAAAAAATGCTCAACATCACTAGCTATTATGGAAATATAAATCAAAATCACAATGAGATATCATCTCACACCTGTTAGAATAGAAGTTATTGACAAGACTATAATAACAAATTGGAGAGGATACAGAGAAAAATGAACCCGCATACACTGCTGGTGGGACTGCAAATTGGTACAGCCACTGTGGAAAACAGTATAGAGGTCCTCAAAAAACTAAGAATTGATCTACCATATGATCCAGTAATAACTCTACTGGGTATTTATTCCAAAGACTTGAAAACATTTATCCAAAAAGATATTTGCACCCTAATGTTCATAGCAGCATTATTCATGGTGGCCAGGACATGGAAGCAACCAAAGTATCCTATAATAGATTGGCTAAAGAAACTGTGGTACATGTATACAATGGAATATTATTCAACCATAAGAAGAGATGAAATACTGTCATTTGCGACAACATGAATGGACCTCAAGAGAATCATGCTAAGTGAAATAAGCCCAACAGAAAAATTTGAAAATCACATGATACCATTTATATGTGGGATATAAACCTGAAAGCAACAAAGGAACAGGACAAACAAACAGAGACTCACGGACATGGACTATAGACCATGTTGCGGGGAAGAGGGGGGAGGGAGGAGTTAGATGGGGTAAAAGGGGTCAAATATGCGGTGATAGAAAGAAATCTATGGGCGGTGAACACACAGACCAATATATGCCTTACTGTTGAATTGTACACCTGAAACTTACTGGATTTCATTAACCGCTCTCGCCATAATAAAAACAAATAAATAAATTAAAAAAAAAAAAAAGACATTGCCTGTCATCTAGCCAACAAAGTATAGACTCAAGAGAGGAAATGTGTTCCTCTTCAAGTCCAGATGCTGGGTCTAATCTGACTGTTTTAGTTTAATGGTATTTCTAAATGATCCTCTAAATGGGATCTTTATTTTATTTTCAAATGAAACAAAAATCTTTTATGCTCATTGAAAGGATTTATAGATGGTTCTTGTAACTTGCTGGGCCAGCTATGAGACAGGTTCTGGTGCCTTGGCTGCTGTACCCGAGGATAAATCAGTTTATCTTCTCTTACTTGTTTTTAATTGAAATAAGATGCCCACTATTTACTCAAGTGATTGCTAATGAGATAAGTGAATAATATTCAGAGTACTTGATGTACTTGGAGGAAAGCTGTAATGTAAAGTTGGTGTTACTAATAGTGCTTCTGATCTTCCTTATTGAAGCCCCTAGAAGTTGGGCTTTGCCAGCCTTCTAAAGAACTAAAGCGAGTTGCATTTCTTTATTTCTGTCCACACATAATTTTGGTAGAACCAAGAGCATCTTTCCTATTCTGTAAAGACTAAGGAAGTGCATATAGAAATGCAGAAACCCAAGAGGCAGTCTATCTAGAATATATATTGATAATACTAACCTAGCATTAAGCCTCTTTTCTAGATATTAGGGAAGAATTTTTATATGTCACACAGAGAACTGTGATGCTACTTCATCGATATATATGACTTTGCTGCATAATTTGAGATTTAAATACTTTTCTTGCAGTTATTTTGTTCTTGAGTTAATCAAAGTGATTTTAAGAAAAGATTGATTTTTGGACGCACAAATTCACAATGCCTAACAGCTCATGTTCTAGTTGTTTTCTCATTAATTAACAGCACTGTTCATTAAAACACAGTGACCTTTGTCTAATTTACAAGCTGTCTGCTGTGACCATTAGTTTTTCCTGGTTTTATGCCATTGAATAACATTTTTGTGCAGATGAAATGCTGACATTATAAACCCCATGACATTTGCACCAATTCTTGAAGAGCTGTGGGTAATTAGACATACAAAATTGGAACTATTGCCTTTCTTCAGAAAATCAACATAATCAATCTCCAGCTATTTTTGCTCTTTTGTGTGTGTGTGTGTATACTTAAAGTAACAGGGCTAGTAGGCCAGCATGCCTCCTCACATAATCTCTGCAGGGAAAGGATTTGTGACGTAAACTGAGTCGTAAATTGCCAAGTAAGGCATCAGTAAGAAGAGTTGCAGTTATAATTCTTTGTAATTCGAAAAATTCTATTAGTATAAAACATATTAACGAAATGAAATTAACATCTAGAGATGACTCTACACTTAAATCAGAAAGCAGAAGTAAATATATGAAAGAAAACCATCTTATGGATTTTTCTCTTTGAAGAACAGGAAAAGACTCTAAAACCATGCCTGTTACCCATTATTTAGAGGCTATTAATGTCATCACTAATTTAGTTTAGTTTCACATTTCTCCTTACTTTTTAGGATGATATGTTAACTATTAGTATATTAGAAGAGAATTTAAAGGAATAAGTATTTTTATCAAAGGGACTGATTTGACCAGGAGTTGACATAGCAATTACTTCAGAAGGAGGTGGTAGTAAGAATATGAAATAATTTTACTAAGTTGCTTAGCAGAGACTGAGTAGGGACAAGTAGAGAAAGGGGACAGAGAAGTGAGAGTAGGGTGAGGATGGAGAGACCAGAACAAGGTGTGAAGGGCTATCAGTTGTTTCTGCCTTGGGAAATAGTGATGGAGATTGTTTTGAAAGCCAGTGTAACTTGGGCTGGACTCACTGGCTGGAAGGCTTAGGAAGATACAGAAAAAGGAATTCATTTCAGGAGCACCAGGCAAACCCAGTGCCTCCTGAGGTCCTTCTGTTTTTTGTTGGTCAATTCTTGAAATTTCTCTAGAAATAATTTATCCCTTCAAGTTATTCATGTTGGTTAAAATGCAAATCTCCCCCTGAAAAGTAATTCATTAACCACATTTATATGACATTGTTCATTAATCCCAGAGGTTCTCCAGAGGGGCATAGGGAAGGGAGTAGATGGAAAATGTCCCCCACCCCCACCCCCCCCTCACCACACACACACACACAAAGAAAATGTTCTATTCCAAATGACTGAATTTCAATTTGTTACCAAAGAAAGATCAAGAGCAGAGTTTTTATCAGGTGCTGGGGCCACGGATTGAAAGCATATTGGCCAAGGGCAGGATGTGGGAGAAGAGCAGCACTACAAGAATTGGGAACAGAGGAGTGGTCCTGTGCATCTCAGTTGCTAGGTGAGATGCTGTGATGAAGATTTCTGCTCTCCTGCAGTGATTTTGGACACTTAGGCATGGGTTGGCTGTTGTTAAGTGCTGTAATGCCCATCTGGTATGAAAGAATCGTTCGAGTGATCCGTTCTGTGTTCATATTCTGTGTTCTTAAAGTCACATCCTATATCAGGGCAGAGCATGGCTTAGGCCTTCCTTCCACCTGCCATGGGGGCATCTCTCCATGGGACAGAGCCACAGTGGTGCTCTCTGCCGAGGTGCTCAAGTTGACAGTGCACGCAGAGGTTCCTCTCACATTATCTTCTTTCCTCCATTAGGAACAGAAAGCAGACTCAATGAGTTCTCTTTGGTTGTCCACCCTCCCTGACTCCAAACAAAATTATATGTCAATGGGTTTGAGGTTTAGTATGGGTGTGCCTGCATGCCGCCACATGTGTATATAGCAGGGAATAAAACTAAACCTCCAAATCTGCACTAGATAAATCCGTCCTCAATCATGAATGCTAAGGTGGAAAAATTGAAAATGGTTTGCTGCACCTTGAAGTGAACCCAGATAATCAGTCTGCTCTGATTTTGCCAAATAATCACAAATGAACTAATTCAACTTGAATTGAAGCTGAAAGCCCTGAATCAGATCAAAACAGGAAAAGTAAGAAAGTATCCCAAATGATTAAAATCAAACCAAGTTTTCATTGGATTCAAGTTGCCAATTTGTCAATTTCTCATTATTCTACACGCGTTTTTTTTTTCTAAAGAACTGTATGAGCTTGCACCCCTTCCAAAAAAAAAAAGAGTAGTGATTTAAAATTAACATTGCTATCAGAAATAAAATTAGGCCATTTTATTTGAAAATATTCAAGGGCACTATTTTTTCTTACTAATAAAAATGTAAATAAAATTTCTTAAAACATACAAATAATGTATTTCAATCAAGAGACATTGGTACACACTAGCTAAGTTGACTATAAAGCAAAACTTATCTTCTGTTGGGGCTATTTCTCTTGTAGGTTGAGATGGACACCTGTGACAAGAGTTGGGATAATGTAATGAACTGAATGTCTGCTTCTCTTCAAAATCCACATGTTGAAATTCTAACCCGTAACATGATGGTGTTTGGAGGAGGGCCTTTGGGAGGTAATTAGGTTTAGATGAGGTCATAAGGGTGGGTCCCCTGTGATGGGATTAGTGCCCTTATAAGAAGAGGAAGAGAGCCCAGAGCATGCCCATGTACTCTCTCTACACAATGTGGGGACACAGTGAAAATGCAGTCATCTGCAAGCCACGAAGAGGTACCTCACTGGGAACCACATGGGCTGGAAGCTTGATCTTGAACTTCTTGCCTTCAGAGCTGTGAGAAATAAACATTGGATGTTTAAGCCCCAGGAGGCAGTATTTGGTATAACAGCCTAAGCCGACTAAGACAGATGGCTTCTGTGCTACTGAGAGGCTGAAGTCAGGTCAGCACTGGGTGTGCTCTTGAAGAACTTTCATAACTTTTTACTTTTCTTACCTGGCAGTTATGTCTTTTATAGCTGCCCTTGCTTGGATCACAGAAATTTCTCTTGTACTGAGAGATCCTTTGGCTTCCAGAAAGCCCTTCCTTTCCTTCTTCTTTTAGGCTATTTGCATTGCTTAGTATAATGAACTGCTTCGCAACGTTTACTTCATTTATAGGTGTTCTGCTTTTTCATGAACTCACTTTACAATTGTATACTGAATACCATGTAGGATGTAAAGATGAGCAAAGTATCTACCACTCTTGAGGAGTTTATAATTTATTTCAGGATGATAAGACACACACACACTGGGAAATCATGTGCAATAAGTGCTGTCTGAATGGCAGCTCCCTGAGGAATCTCACCCACTGTTGTAACTCAGTTGTACCCAGGCGGGCCTGAAATGTTTGCTGAAGTTTCTTTCAGTTCATAACTCTAGGTTCCGCAAAAACCAATTAGCGTATTGCTTTATCCACTCATTAAGATCAAAATTCTAAGAAAGGACCAGCTAGTAGAAATATTGGAATATGTTAATTGGCTTAGATTTTTGTTCTAACTTTCCCATTCGCCATTATTGACACTAATTGCAATTGGAGAGTGAGTGGCTTCTCCACAAGATGTCTTGGTGTCAGTGTCTTAGTTTGATTAATCAAAGCTATGGGCCAGTAACGGTATTACCCAAATTCACTCCCTATGATTTATAGCACTGAACTATTTTGTTTGCATTTGGAGTCATCTGATCATATCTATCTTACCAAAACAAACAGAATTTTTCACCACTGGTTAAGAAAAGTTCATTAGACGAGGTAGGGAAGAAAAAGAAAGTGAGGGACGGTTTATTCCCTTTGAACATATTTTAGGCAGAATCTCCACAGTTTTGATTTTTGGAGGAAATTTCAGGGTGGAGCCAGAATGACTGCAGAAGTTGGAGCAGAAGCAGCCAGTGTTTTATTTATTCAATAATGAGAAAGGCAGAGGCTGTGTTGATGGAAGAATGGCACCTCGAGGACTTAAACTGTTGAGCTGTCCAGTGGGGAAGACATTCCCTTTGTTGGTAGAATGTGAAAACCGTGGGCATAACTTGGAATAAAAAGAAACCTTTGGGACCGTGGCTTTTGGAGGAGGAAATGCTCCTGGCATGGTGATGGCAGAGTCCAGAAGAGATCAGGTACTATCTTGCCATGCCCACAAACTACAGACTGCATTGCCGACCTCCATATGTCACTGGGAGAGATCCCATGCTTTCTCGGGTCATCCGACCCACTTTCCTTCTCGACCTCCTGGCAGAACAGGAACCATTTTTATTCTAAACAATCTTGGCTTTCTTCTCTCCTACCCATGATACTTATACACACACTTACATGCACTAGTATCACTTACTTGTATGTGAATGTGCACAAAACCTTTTAGAACTGATGTTGGGACTCAGTCATTTAGGCTCACCCAGAAGAAAAGGAGAGACAAAAATATAAGAATGAAAATCCACAGGAGACCCTATTAACAGAACATACTGTCACAAACAGAAGTGTACATCAGCTCTTGGTACAATCTCTGATAAACATGAACGTTAACTATCCTCAAAGTATGTAAAACAATGGCATTGTAACAATAGTTCACTAATAATATTTTCTAAATTGAAGGAAAATTTGAAGATTTCTGCCCTTTTGAACAGTCGGATCACAAAGAAAAATCAATATATGCAAGATCATTTATCTTAATAGTTTCAATTTATTAGCTATGCGAATTTTGCACTGGATCCTTTATAAAATTGGTCATGATTCTGCAATATTTATTTATGTCTCTAATTGTTTCTGGTTATCCATCAAAATCATTCAAGATGGGTCATGTTATAATCAAGCATTCTCTCAAACTGAATAAGATGAAGGGCCTATTCATAGATAACCTTGAATTAATTTAATGAACTCCTCTGCCTGTTGCTCATTTGAACCATTAAGCAATAGATTAAGAAGGAATATGTCTTCTATGCCTACTGGTTTAAGAAAAACTGAGATAGAAATAAAAACAAGAAAGCTACTTGGGAAATTTCCAAGTGTTTTAGAACACCAATTTTTATGATCCTTAAGTATAATGACATAGCATATGGCAAATATTTATCGATTTGATTTAATGGCGAATTATCTGGCAGCTGAATCTGAGGAGCATTGGGAGGGCCCCTTGTCTCTCTCACAATCCATTTCTCTGTTATGTTATTTACCAAGCCATGTCCTTGCCCCAATTTGTTTTTCTGAAGTCTCCATGTTGGAGGGAAAATGCTTTCTCTCTACACCTAGCCTTTAATTCAGACAGAAATGGCTCCTACTGTATATAAGGCATCAGTCTTATTTGCCCATAATAGTATTTGGAATGTTATTTCTGCCAAACACCTGTGCTCACATCATCAGCACATCTTAATTAATACACCACTGCCTGCTTGTCTGTCACCCATTATGCACACCTGCCAAACGACCTCTGATCAGTGATGGACTGATTTGGAAAATCATCTAGTGTAGGAGGGAACTGATCTATCACAGTAATTTGAAACTCTGCTCTGTTCTCTCGCTCTTTTATTTGGTTGTAGACTTATTCCTACCTGGCAACATGACACATGATTTGGAGACCATGGTAGTAATATAACGATATACGAGAAGATTGATTTGCAATTTTAACTAATAAAGCATCCTGCATGCAATTAGTGCCAAAGCCATGGAAATAGAGACCCATAGACCCATATATTGACTTTATAGGACATTAACAAAAAATAAGATCTGAGCAAAATAAACTGGCTATTCCGAAGTAAGGCTCTGCCTAGTAACGAATGCGTTGGAGAAGGTGCACTTCTTACCATTTCCGAAAGCAGCATGGAATGCCTGAATAGATGTAAAGTGATATAGCAGTGTCAAGTTGACCTTTTGTAGAATCTAGACAAGAGAAGTCCTGGAACGAGGTGTGCTGAAAGTAAATTTACTCAGATTGAAGTTGGGGGAGGGATGCGTTAGGCTAGAGGGAAAAGGAACAAGACACCTACAGAGGTGGATTCTCCTGGTGAAGCAACGAGGGCCCAGGGAAATTCCTTTATTTAAAGGGGAATAGCTCTCTCCTTTCTCTTGTCTGCATTCCCCTTTTTGATCCTTGTTTATCTTTCAGACCTGTCTGCCAAGGTTTCAAAGAGGAAAGGCTGTCAGGTTTACATCAAGGTAGCCTGACTGCTTAGCCTAGCCGGCTTAGCTGCGTCCATCACTGCCTCTCATCATGGTGAGTATCTTTGCTGCCTCCAACTCCCCTGCCCCATATCCAGACAGGCAGAAAATAGAATTGTATTAAAGCAAGGATTTTACCTTTCCAATAACAAAGAGTATCTAAGAGTCATTGAGATATACTTTTTCAAAGACTAGCTTTATATATCCAAAATTAGTATCTTATCAGAGAGCATAAATTGTTTATACTGTTGAAAGTTCCCATTTTCACAGCTTCTTTCCTTATTTTTTACTCTGCCTGTTTACACAGTAAATGCAGACTCGTGGAATCTTATCTTCTTCAAGAGCACAAATACAATTCATTAGTTCCATTTAGACTCCATCAATTTAGAATTTGTGATAATTCCGCTACAGTTTGGGTAACACTTATTTTGGTACCATTGATTAAAAGAGGTTTTACTAGGAAAATTAAGAACAGAAATGAGAGGACAATGTGGAAGATTTAACATATTTAAAAGGAAAGAATTTTCAAGATCTTTAATAGCACTTATTTGCATTTAAACAATTAATGGAATAATTACAACCAAGCCATCTCATTAATTAAAGAAAACCCAGCAGGATCTTTATTTGGCAACAGTTTGTAGCAGAAATTCCATAAGTATTGGCTCAAGGAAAAATTGGTAAGAAATATGCCTCCTCTCAAATTCTAATTACCCCCTTTCAATCATCCTAAATGTTTTCCAAACATTGAGATAATCATTCCAAAAGGCTATAGTTAGCTGCATAAATCAAATATGTAAATATGTGTCAGTCTGTCCCACAGGTAGCTCTAGGGAATTGTGATCACCGGAAGCAGCCCCCAGCCCAGTAGAAGCATGGTAAGGTGGATCAAAAGGAAGTGTCTCCAGTTGATCCAACAGGTTTGTGACCTGTTTCCACAGCCCTGTTTCCACCAGTCACTTGTTCTGAATTTGCTGGTTTTGTTCTGATCCTTTTCGTACTCCTCTTGTGATTTGCTCCAGTACATAAGCCTATTTGCCTCTCTCTCTCTCTCTCTCTCTTCTCTCTCTCTCTCTCTCTCTCTCTCCTCTCTCTCCTCTCTCCCTCCCTCCCCCCCCTCCCTCCTCTGTTACCAGCGCCTGAAGATACAATAAACTACAAGTTCCCCTTCCAGGGAAGCAGAAGGCAAACACAGTGGCTTGATTAGGTCACTATCAAACACTAGGATCATTAATTCAGTTATAGTAAGAAGCTTAGGTCCAAGTGCAGAAAATGGAGATTCTACCATGTTTCATTCACTCATTTAGCAGAGAGCAAGGATTAGGAGCACCAAGGAGCTCTGCCATTTATCAGCTGTGTGTCTTTGGGCAATTTCATTTAAACTTACTGCACCTCAGTTTTCTTTCTGTAAAATGGGGATAAAAACTCCTTCTTTATAGGGTTGTTACCACAGTTTAAATGACAATATTTGCACAGTGCTTAGAACAGTTCCTAATACATAGGAATCACTTATGTAACAGCTAAATAAAATAAATCCACTCATTCAATATTTATTGAGTGCTTACTATGTGCCAGGAACTCATCTAGATTCTGGAGATACGGAAGTGAGCAAGGAGTCAAAAATCCCTGTCCCCTTGATGCTTCTAGTGAGGGTGGCATATAATAAACCTAATACATACATTTTATAGAACATTAGAAGTAAGTGTTATGAAGAGTGATATAGGGGGTAAAGGTGTTGAAGAGAGCTGGCAGATGCCCAGCCTTAAACAAGAGAGTTGGAGTAGGTCTTTCTCAGCAGACTGGAAATTGTTAAGGGAATGAGCTAAGCAGATTTCTGATGAAAAAAGCATTGAGGCAGAGGGATCAGTATGGGTGAGGAACAAGGACATAGGTATAGCGAAAGTGGGTCAAGTGAAGGGAGAGGAGTAGGAGGTGAGGACAGACAGGAATGGAGGATCAGACTGTAGAATCTTTTAGTTCATGGTAAGAACTTTGGCTATTACTCTGCGAAAAATGAGAATGTGCTTCAGGACAAAGGCCTCGGAAAAAACCAGCTTGCATTCTGTGTCTCTTCCCTGTAGCTTATGTAGTCACTCACCAGGTTTTGGTCAAACTAGGAGCTCTCTCTGAGAGGAATTGGGCACCCACAGACTATCCAAGAAGCAGAGCATGGAAGCTGGGGAAGGACCTGTATGTATGTGTACTTTAGGCAAGAGGATGAGAATGAGAATCTAAGCTAAGAACTAGGCTTTCTCTGACATGTTCTAAAAGCTTAAAGCTGTAAATATGTTATATCATACTCTCACTTGGTAATTTCCATAATCATTAGAACTTTCAAGTGGTGCTATTCTGCTCACTGCCAAGTGCCAACCCACTGTTACTCATTCCTAGTCATCAGTGTGGCCCTGAACTAACAAGCTTCCAAGAGTGGCTCTAAGAAGATGAGAAATAATGTTAGATTCATTATCATTTGTTGGCAATAAAGGAAAGAAAACATACTAGCTACACAAAGAATCATCTTATATTTGATCTTTAAGTATTTTCCAAGATAAATTCAAGGAAGTTCAGAACACTCAAAATACTTTTATTTGTGAGTTTGTAGGGTATAAAACACACAACACTTGCTTAAATTCTTCTTGCTGGGGATCTACAGCATCAATTATGTTGCAACCATTTTGGTAAAATTGCCATCTTTTTCTTCAAATTTTATAAGTATCTGGCTCAGAAGTCTTTAGGATAGTGTGAAGATAGAATCTAATCACTCTTCACTTTGCTAACCGCTAAGCCAAAGTTAGAGAAAAGAGACTTCAAATTTTCCTTTTTTCAGAATGTAGGGCTGCATATAAAGGAGTGACTATAAAGTGAGAATTTTATTAAAGAAGTTTGGGAAAAAATAGTACTATCTTTCTTGGCCTCTCCGCCAAATCCTGAGTGTTCAAGATGCTAAAAAAAAAAAAAAAAGCACATGGATGACCCACAAATTCTACTTTTGGTGTTAATCTGAAGAACTCCAAATCACTAATTTGAAAAGATATTTGCACCCTATGTTCCTTGCAGCATTATTTACGATAGCCAAGATATGGAAGCAACCTACATGTCCATTGACAGGTGAATGAATACAGGACACACACACACACACACACACACACACACACACTCACTCACACTCACACACATACACACAATAAAATATTACTCAGCCATAAACAAGAATGAAATCTGGCCATCTGCAATAACATGGATGGACCTAGAAGGTATTATGTTAAGTGAAATAAGTCAGACAGAGAAAGGCATATATCATATAATTTCACTTATATGTAGAATATAAAAGATGAAATAAATGAACAAACAAAACAGAAACAAACTAATAGGTACAGAGAACAAATTGACATTGCCAGGTAGGAGGGGGATTAAGGGAATGGGTAAAAAGGTGAAAGGGATTGAGAAGTACAAATTGTCAGTTATAAAAACAGTCATGGGGATGTAAAGTACATCATAGGGAATATAATAACTATGTATGGTGTCAGAGGGTGTTAGACATATTGGGGTGATCACCTCATATGTTGTGCAAATGCCTATTCACTGTATTGCACTCCTGAAAGTATATAATACTGTATGTCAACTGTAATTGAAAAAAAAAAATTTTAAATTAAAAAAATGTGGTTTATAGTTAATGCATTACTTAAATGTTGAAGTCTTGTATGTCAGGAGGACTTTTAAGCAGTGCTGAGCAATGCCAAGGAGGGTGGTGGATGGCCATTGGGCATGCAGCATGCTCTTTGCGCCTTAGTGTAGTCAGGCTGGGATCTGATTCAGAGAAGTTGAGTGTGGTTATTTGCTTTGGTGATATTTTTTTGTCTGTTGCAAAAAAAAAAAAAAAACCCAAAACAAAACTCTACTTGAATAATGTTGTTCATCTGAAACGTCAGTCTTGTAAAAAGCAACCAGTCACCATAGTGGTTAGAAATTTCCATCTTATTATTTTAAAAAGTTGCCATCGGCAGAAACGTAAGAATAGATTTCTGGCTCTTGGCTACAGCCAAATCATGTTGAGATTTCACTTCATCCCTCAATATTTCTGAATATTACTGAGTCAAAAGAAACAGTAATCCTTCATCTCAGATAGAATTTTCTTGGAGATTTTCCCAACCAATTAATTCTTCTCTTCAGTGTTCCTGTTCTCATCTTCTGAAAATCCCAAACTTGAATTTTAAAAATTTCCCAGTTATCATTTGATGACATATCAAGGGAAGTGAACATATGTAAGAAACCTAAAGTTTTTTAAAAATTGTTTTCCTTTGAAATCTCTCTGTCCTAATGATGCAGGTGCTTGTGTCAGTGATCGAACTCTTAAATTGGCATATGCTGCTCAGGTTTTTGACCAAGGATTATTTACATCAGAGGCTTAATGCTAAAAGGGCTGACTTTTTATGGTTCACAACAGCTTAGGTGAGTGGTTC
Source organism: Eonycteris spelaea (assembly GCA_003508835.1). Classification (NCBI taxonomy): domain Eukaryota; kingdom Metazoa; phylum Chordata; class Mammalia; order Chiroptera; family Pteropodidae; genus Eonycteris; species Eonycteris spelaea. The sequence continues at coordinate 125,457 of PUFA01000140.1, forward strand.
TCAAGGGCACAGGACATTACTTATGATATGTTAGGGGTGATTTTGATTTATTCGATAGTTGAAAGGAAGACTGTTATTTGGGAAAGATGTTGGATTCCTGCAAGCAAAGATCCCACATAACTTTGGATATTTATGTTGATGAAAGGAATCAAACCTGCCCAGATGCTCCATTTTTTGGAGAATTCCACTTCTCTGTTCTGTGGGAAAATGGGCTGCAGTAAGAGATTGCAATCACCCTAAAGCTTCATGAATTTTTATCCTAGATTTAGGTTAAAGGACAATTCTCAGTAAGCCCTTTTTAAGAATTTTGCTTTTTAAAAATTAATTAACTTCATGGGTCCTCAGTGCAATGTTGATCCATAGTTCCTTTGAAGGAAGAACTCCCCATCCACAATTTTGTATCTATTATCCAGGAGCCACAGACTTTAGATGAAGACTGTGGTAAGCTAATTCTCCAACCATTTAAATGCCAGGGTTGAAGATGAAATGAGTAGCAAGACATGTCCTAGAAAGTCACCGAATGAAATGCCTCAAGTGTAAATTTTAACAGGAGTGCTTGGCATTAGAGTTTCTAGGGATATGAGATAAGGAAGAGTGTTAATAATATTGGGCCTGTTCTCAGAGTGGTTCGTTCATCATAATGGCAGCTACTATTTCCTTGTACAATTTTCTCACTCTCCACCTCTCAGGGTTCCTTTGTTTCCCCTACATAACCATGATTTCTAAATCCAGACTCCCATATCTCCTGGACCATAGATAAATATTTCCATTACCTCCTGATGATCCTCAAGTGAATGAAATGTAATATATTAAAAAACCAGTTTATCTTTCCTCTGAACCCGTTGAATGCTCTGCGTTCTCAGTTTTGGGTCATGGTGTCACTGTGTGAACACAGCCCCAAGGCAGACGCACAGGCCTCTTCACCCCCAGTCTCTCACCTCAAACGCCATCCCTTGTTGGCTCAGCCTAAGAAATATTGCCAGGATTCAGCCTTTTCTCTTCTTCCTCTCTGCTTCTGTTTTAGTGCAGATGCTCATTATGTGGCTCAGGGTAATGAAACAGCTTGCATTATTTCCTGCCCTTCACTGTACCTTCTCCAGTCCAGTTATTCTCTAAGAGCAGTCAGAATTATCTTTCTCAAAATCACGTTTGATCAGGTCATTGTCCTATTAAAGACATCCTTTTGACTTTCATCACTTAACAGCTTAAAATCCAAATGGCTTTATTTAGAAAACTAGATTCTTCTCAATTTGGCCCCAACCTTCCTCAGAGCTTCTGTTGTTGTCTACCTGACCTCTCTAAGATCTAGCCAGCCTGACCCAGACCTGTGTGACTTTAGTCCCACCTCAAATGTCTCCACCTCTGGAAGCTTTCTCCAACTCTCAGAGGGGAATTAATCACTTCCAATGTAACCAATTATTTTTTTACACATTTCTGTTAAACCATCATATTTATAGTTTATATTGTCCCTAACTTTACTGACTTTTGCTTCTCTAATTCGTTTTTTTTTTCTCTCTCTCAAGTTAAGAAATTGGATCTTTTAATTCTGAAAATTACTTGAAATTTTACTTTAGATTAAAAACAGGAAAAGATAAATTAATCAAAATAAGATTAAAGAGGAGGCTAGGGCATAGAGCCTAGAACATAATAGATACTAAAGAGATGCTTGTTTAACGCAGAATCTAAAGCAAAATGTGTCAAAAATGAAACATTGATTATGTATTACATGAGGTCTGAGGAGAGAGTGATAACTACGTCTTAGTTTTATTAGGCTCAGTTGATCTAAATGCTATAACGGGAAGCTGTTTAGAAACATCAGTCCCTATTTCTTTTGCCTCTAGAGATTATTAGTGAATGACTCAGTCATTACTAAATGATTTTTTAATTAAAATATATTAGTGTTGAATAACTGGCTAGGTCATTGCAGTAATTCTCTCTTGCTATATGATCTTATTCATTTGTAATGTTGGCTACTGACTTATGTCATCCTATTATTCTTTAATGTTAATGATCAGCCCATTTTGATATTAGCTAAGAGTATTTGTTTTAATAACATAAATACATGCTTATCCCAGATTCAGAAGGGTAAATGAAACTCAGTAGAAAATGAAGATGAGTGAAAAAAAAAGAGGCAAAATTAGCAAATAATAATTTTATTTTAGATTTTTGAAACTTGTGTTCTTCACTACTTAATTACATTTGCCTTTATAAATCATCCAAAATTAATGAAAAATCGATTTTGGAATTTCATACTACTGAAATGAGAATATTTAATTGAAATCAGAGTATTTTAATGTCTCCCTTGAGGCACTGAACTTATATACTAATTTATTAAGAAGCTTGCTGTTGAGGAAAGCAAAATTTGTTCCAGGCATTGAGAATATGTTTTGTTTAAGCTTTGGGACGAAAGTGAACACAACAACAAAAGCCCACTCTTAGGGAGCCTGTATTCTGATGCCAGAAGCTAATGATGAAAAAGTCAACAGATAAGTAAGAAAATATCAAATAGTGATAGGTGCTATAGAGACAATAAAACAGGGTTACCTGAGAATTACTGCTGGCATCTTTCGATTGGATGACCAGATCATTTAATTTTCATATATTTATTTAGTATCTCCTACATGTTAGGCACTGTGGTACATACATACTGAGAAATACAAAGACTACCAGCAGATAATCCCTATTCTTATGTAGTTTTCAGTCTATCAGAAGTAAAATGTATGTTTGGAGACCAACAATCACAAGGTAGTACGAATGGTGCTCTCAGCCATTCCCTCTGAGCTGCACTGGGCCCCAGAGCACAGAGGAAAAGAAAGATCACAGCTCTCGGAGACTCAGGAAAACTTCCAGAAAAAGGGAACATGACCTGGGCTTAAAAAATGAATAGGAATTACCAAGGTGGTGTAAAGAACTAGTAGAAACTGGCTTTTCAAATAGAATAAATATCATTTATAAAGGCACAGAGGCTATATACATGGAAAATATGCATGGTTTAGTATTGCTGGAGTGTAAACGTGTGTATGTGTGTGTACACAGGTGCACACATGTGCACCACAGGTATACATACATGCAATGATGCCTGTGTGGGCAGTTTTAAGGGAAATTGGTGCAGAAAGAAGCTTAGAGACACAGGAAAGACCAGAGGTACATGAGAATTTTGCATGTGGCAAGGTAAGGAATTAAATCTCTTAATTCTGAAAATTATTTGGAATTTTATTTCAGTTTAAAAACAGGAAAAAATAGAAAAAATAGAATAATCTGAATGTTACAAGCTTTTCACATACCAAGAAGATATCAAAATACTTAAAGTGAAAAATGAAGTTTACAATTATTAAATCAAATTATCTTATATTTTAAATAAAATAGTCTTGCTCAACTGTTAACAGTCTTAAAATTTAATTCTATCTGTAGTACCATTTAACATTATTTTTCTATCTAAACTGCATAAAGTTCCTTTTATTCAAATTTAGGCTAAATTTTAAAATTTGAACTTTTAATAAATAACTCTGTAAAGTTAAAGATTTCTTAACACAGATAAAGGGGAGAAAGTAGAAAAGCTTGGATGAAGAATATGCCAAACCATTGTCTGATACACAGGTTTTTATCCTTTCCGTTTATTTGACCTAAGTATGACACCCCTCAACTTTGTGCTGCTGATGTCTTTTGCTTGAAAAGACCATATTATTAAGCAGATAATATGGGCTTCTAAGTAGGCAGAACAGATAAGCTTGTACCCACATACTGACTTGCCAGCTATGGTACAATAAATGCATTGCTTGAAAAGCCTGGTTTTAAAGCAAGATTGTTCACTAAAAAGAACAAGGCTTATGATGAAAATAGTTGGGGCAAACCACTCTAAACCTATGGAAATAGAGATCTTACAAAAACAAACTTAAGATTTTAGTAGAGTTAAAAAGATATGTCAACAAAATAAAGGCTATACTTGTACAATATAAAAAAAAAGAAAAAAAGAAAAGCTATGTGAAATTCTACCAAGGAAATGCTGCATGAATCCCAGCCTTAATTACACCAATGTAAAGACAGCTTGATGGAAAGGGATGTCGGGCAGGGTACTGGTTACTGGGTTATGAAGTTAAGGGCTCACATCATATGTCACAGGTAGAGAGAGAAGTGGAGGCTTTGCACAAAATGTCGTGATGCTAATGGTAGGTCTCTTTCCTCCATCACCCTATGTTTGTGTCTTTTACACAGACTGGGGAGAATTGCCTTACAAGCCCTTCCAAGGCAGAACGAGTGTCCAAAATAAAAAAGGCGAAAATGAGCAGTATTGCAATCCTTCAAGCTTGCTGCATTCAGCTAGGCTGATACACTATGTTCAGTTACAGTTATTTCAGAAAAATAATCTTTAATTTTCCTGTTACCTTGACATCATTATTTATAATCACATATGAGATGCTCTGCACTATGGAAACGTGAGGTTAAAAGAAGTGATTGCATATGCACAATACTCAAAATTCTCCATCTGATTTAGTCAGAAAAAGAATTTTAAAGAACCATCACAGACTGGATGCGGACCCTATGAGTATTTCAGTGTACAGCTGGTGTGTAATATGTGCAATGCCTCTGGCTCACAGCGTACCTGGTAGGTGTTTAGTGAATATTTGATGAGTGAAAAAATGAACCAATGAGCAGCTCAAAGCAAAAAAAAAAAAAAAAAAAAAAAAAAAAACCCAAAACAAAAAACCTTTCAGTTCTGCACAGGTAACTCAAGGAAGCACTTGTCCTTAGAGCTCTGGACTTCTGAATGACCCAGCTGGATATTTTCCATGTCCCTCAACCTGCATTGCTCTTTCCTGGACTCTAGAAACAGACAAGCTTCCCAACCTGGTCACACAGCTCATTTGCCTCAGCTAATTGAATGCCTGGCTATAGTGACCTTGAGTGTGCATTCCTCCACTGCTGTGGACCACAGGTCAAAAAGTGACCCAGGAAGGAGCTTGCTGGAGACAAGGAAATGGGTTGGCTAAATGGGATAGAGAACTCTCCAGATTCGTAGAATTATGATCACTCACAAGTTCTCCAGTCATTATTATTACCATGACATCAAAAAGGCAGGGATGCTCACCACACTCCCTCACTTCTGCATAACATTCTCCCATTATGTTTGAGTTTCACTTACTTTTAAGGTTGCATTTCATATTGATTTGATACTTGATTTCACCTGATTTAAAAAAGAATGTTCAAGAATGTTGGGGGAGAAGGAATGAGAAACAGAGTGAGTCCTCCCTCCTGCCTTCACTCTTAGGGTGGTGCTCCCTTAATTTCCCCACACCTGGCCTCACCTGAGGGTGCTTGAGGTTTGGGGTCTGTTCTGAAGTGTTCTTCTGTGAGGAGGGCTCTCCTGGTTTTCCCATGATGCCGACTTTGCAGCATTGAATCTCCTCAGTTAGTCTTCAGTAAGCCAAGACTTGAGGGCCTGTCACACTCGCAGAGTCTCTTTCCTTCTCTCCATTTTCCAGTAATGTTCTGAGGACTCATTGTGATTTATAGCCCTGGAGGGAGCCAGGTCTGCAGCGTTTTCAGTGAATCCAGCCCGTAATGTTGTTTGTCAAGCTGCCATTTACAGCTTGGAATTTTTTTCTCTAATCTACTTTTTAGAAGCATGATGTGTCTTCTCACCTTAGTTGTGACCCTTGATATGAGAACAGAGGGGCCCACACCATTGCTTCCAACTTTTGGCTTTGTATAATACTAACCCATCATTCATGATATAGGTGTGATTAGTAGTAACCTGTATCGAAAATAATTTTTGATAATCTTATTTGTAATTTTCATGAAAAATAGATGATGAGATAGACCTATTCTCTCATATCTTAAAGTAGAAATTTAAAAAAATGACAAATTAACCCATTTCTTTTTAATTTCCCAATTTTACCATTTATTCTGTATAAACTCATGATTTCAAGGCATTTTATTTTTCTAGTCATGTCAAGGCCATCCTCTCCTCTCGGTTCACACTGCCTCTGTTTTGTTTAGGCTTCCATCATGTTTTACACGAATGACTTCAATTGCTCTAAATGGCTTCAATCTTATGACTCCCTTACTCCAGTCCATTCTAAAGTTAAGTACTGCATCTTATTTTAATTTTGGTCCCATATCCATGATAGTGTGAAAATTTCGATATTAATGTTGTACAATCAAATACTTGTCCATCTTCTTTCATCAAATATTTATTGGTAATTTGTCACTAGATACCATTACATAAGTGCTGTGTGGCTGAATTAGCTTTGGACTCTACTGTCCAGAAATTTATAATCCAACCAGTGCCTCATTTTTCTCCACTCTCCAGGCTGGCTTACTCTCCTTCAGCTGTTCTGGTCTTCTTGCCCTTCCTTCACTCAGCAGGTATGCTCCTGCCCAGGGCGTTTATCCTTGAAGCTCCATCTGCCTGGAATGTTCTTTGTCCAAATCTCTGCATGGCTTGTTGCCTCACTTTATTGAAGTCTTTGCTATAAAGCTACCGTTTCCAATGTACTTCTCTAAATATATTGTTTAAACACCCGTCATTACCTATTCCTTTTACATGTTTTATGTTTATTTGTAATAATATATTGATTTTCTAATTTGTTTACTATATGTTTTCCCCATAAAAAGGTAAGTTCCATGAAGATAGAGATTTTGCCTGTTTTGTTCATTGCTATTTTGTCAGCTCCCAAAGGATGCCTGGCCCATAATGAGTGCTGCACAGATATTGTTGAGTAAATGAATAAGTGAGGAGTTACAATGTTAAGTGGCCAGTGCTGAGGAAAGTCAGAGGGAAGAGAAGTTTATTCCAGGAAGATTGAGGTGGTTGATCCAGGCCTGGAAACACAGTAAGGAGAGATGTTCTTCCTTCTATAGGTAACCATTTTGGACTCTGTTATTTTCTAACAAGCCTCGAGTATTTATCATACCGCCTTGCTTCTCTCTTTTTCTCTCAGTTGAATATATTTTGTGGAGCTCAAAAGGACACAGGAGATCAGCATCATTGTAGATCTGGCTGAGTGTAGTTGGTAGTTCTAAAGAAGTCTCAAAACAAAATTGTACAAAGCAATTCCGTGATATAGCCTGGACCACTTGGTTAGACCACTTGGTTTCTGCCAGCATCAGAAATATAGAAAGTTCTTTCCTTCCTTAATTGTAGATCGAGACCAGGTCTTTCTCAGGCACCATTTCATTATCCTTAACTTGAACAACTCTTTGCTGTAATATCTGAAATACTTTTCATAGGGCAACTTACTATATTATTATCCCTCAGATAAGATTCAGTGTAGGTGTTAAACTACTTCTGCTTTTTCTTTTCAGTCCTCAGCAAATTGATGAGGGTAGTTAGTCTCCATAAGTCATTTTAAAGTTTAGTTGCATTTCCTTGATGAAAGACAAGCAAAGGAAAATAATTGCAGTTTTCAGTGTTCATTTGGATATTCTGAGAGCTTTCAGCAATAAATTACAGGGATTCAATAAACATAAAGAAGTATCACTCATTCCTCATACCAAATGCCTAATATCTCAGACTTTGTCACTTCCAATACAAACATAAAATTTAATATTCTCAAATGGATTCTTATTCTTATACTCTGTTATCTCTTCTTACACTGTTCAATGCCAAAGCTTTTAATGTAAAGACGATGTAATCTTATTTTGCACCAATTTCCTACAATTTTATGTGCAAATCTTTCTGTTTTGTAAGGACAGGAAAATGTGTTTGTGACTGATTTTTTCCCCCTCCACTAATACCGATAGATGAGAAATGGCAATAACCTCTCTAATTCTTCAATGCCATGTTATATCGTGGATAATTATGTAGCAATTTAAAAAAACCCATGGCCACTCACATTAGACTAAGAAAACAAACGTATAACACCGATTAATTATGTAGCTGTTATTAGCTTTTTAAGGGGACTCTTCTCTTTATGGGATTCACTACAGATTTTCTTTAAATAGTTAGCTCCACCAGTGTATTTAAGATATAATTAGATCTGCTTAAATTGGATTTGTACACATTTCAGGAACTGATTCATTGTGCAAAGAAATAGCAAACCCATGTTTGCTTTGCTACATGAAGCAAAACCAGCAAATATGCATATGCTCTATCTAGAAGGTGCCAAACACCCAGATGTTTGGGCAAATATTTGACCATGTGTTTGAGTACTGGTCCAGATGCTTAGTACAGCCTATTTGTGGTTCGGAGTCTTTCTGATACAGTAGGAGGATAGAGGCGCAAAGTTGCTGAGACATTATCTTGCTAAATTAATAATGGCATTCCTGTTTACTATTTGTGGGTGGGCACTTTTAGAAATGACTACTTTCAGTGAAAACTTGGCAAATGACATATATCACTTTTATTAAGTGGAGAGGCCTCTTATTTTCAATGTTTTGAACAATATACATTAAAGACCTAAAATGAATACTTTAAAATTAATCTGGAAGGCAGGAAGTTATCCAATTGAGAGGAAATATACTGTAAGCAGCATTGTTCTTAAGCAGGTGGGATATGAAATGCTAAGTATACAACCTTAGACTAATGAAATCAAAACAAATAAACCCCCCACACTTTCCACAGTATTTTAACCTGGAAACAGGGTCATTCCCTTACAGCCTTAACAAAGTGAGGTGGGCCTAGAAGTCACAACGTTACACTTGACTATTTATTCCACAGAGCAAAATAGTATTTAGAATTTTTGCTACAAATAACTTTAAGTTGCCTGACGGATATATACTGATATACCAATTTGTGATAACTTTGTAAGTGGACCCTTTATGAAAAAAAGAAACTAACATCCCAAGTCAAAGGGTTGTAGGCATCACTTGGCATATATGGAACCAAAAAGAAGGCTTAGACATCAGTGCTTTATTGAGTGATGGCAAACGCACTTTGGTAGACCTGTCAGTCTTGACTGAGAAGCAAGAGAATGAGGTTGCTGGATGCTTTAAAGACAGTCCAGGTTTTCAGTCAGCCAGGCCTGGAATGGAATCTTGGGTCTGTCTTATACATGGTGTATGATCTTGCAACTTAGTTAACCATTCAGTAAAATGTGAAGAGTTATACTTATATTGCAGATGTTTTGTTTGTTCTGTTTTTTTTTTTTTAATAAGAAATCAATGAGTCATAACAGTTACTTAAAAAATGCTAACTCCCTTTTGATTTGGAAGAATTTACAAAACATAGGAAATTAACACCAGCTTTTACTTGTCGTTGATGTTTGAGCACACATCTCCATATCATGCTCTAAAGCTGATAAATTTCATCCCCAGAGTGAGGGCAGAGCTAGCACCCTTGTCAGATTCGCAGTTAAGCCTGCCCAGGGCACCACTCCGCGGATGCAGACATTGAGAGAATAATTTATAAAGCCCTGGGCATTGTCATCAGATGCATTTACCAAAAAACCACAACAATAAAAATCTGTTTTATTAGTCACTAAAAATAAGTGGTTATTGTGAACACATGCTGTTTGCTGAATGCCACTGAGTCATTTTAGTTAAATGAACACGTTTGTGCAGAAAGCTGCCCTAATTAACAATATTTGTGGTGAGAAAAGTCTTGCAAAGATACTTGCTTTCTTTTAGAAAAGTATGATATTTTTTCAAATATAGTATTTTCAAATATTCCATGGTTCACCTGTGTTCATGTCCCTATTAGGCCTCCATAATATATGGAAAAATTTACAAAACATTTTTATATATGTGATTATAATAATTGTTAATTTTCTCTGTGCTAGGACCAGTTCTAAGCACCAGAATTTAAACAATCTTCACAATTTTATGAAGTAGGGTATTATTATCTACTTTTAAGAGATGATAAAAGTAAGACATCTTAGTGTGATCTCCCAAAGTCACACAGCCGGAAAGTGGTAGAAGTGGAATTTGAACTCATGGTGTCAATCACATTTTTAAGTCTGTGCTTCACTGCTTCCTGGTGAGAAATAGGGGAACTTGGTGTATAGCATAAAACCCCAATTCATACCACTGAAAAAAAAAAGAGCAAATTAACATAGGGATCCATTGGACATGTAACTGAGGCAAGTAAGTTAAGAGTTTCCAAGTAGACCTGGGAATGAAATTCTGGATGAGAATGATGAGAGCTTCATCTTGGGGAAATCAGGATCTCAAAGAGATAACAACACCCCCATCATCACTGCAGTATTATTTACAATAGCCGAGACGCACGACCTGAGTCTATTGATGAATAAATGAATAAAAAAACTGTGGCGTATGTACATATATACACAATGGAATATAAAAGGCACAAAAAAAATATCTTGCCATGTGCGATGACATGGATGGACCTTGAGGTCATTATGTTAAGTGAAATAAGTGAGACAGACAAAGACAAATACTGTATGATTTCATTTACTAAATGTGGTATTTAAAAAACAAAACAAAAAAATCAACTCATAGGAACAGAGAGAAGATTGGTGGTTGCATTGGTGGGACATGGGGGAAGTGGGTGAAGGTGGTCAAAGGGTATAAGCTTCCAGTTATAAAACAAATAAATTCTGAGGATCTAATATACAGCATGGTATTTGTAGTTAACAGTACTGTATTGTACACTTGAAAGTTGCTGAAAGAGTAGCTCTTACATGTTGTCAGCCCCCATCCCAACACACTCAAATAGTACCTATGTGAGGTGATAAAGTATTAACTAATTTATTGTGGTAATCATTTTGCTATATTTACATATAGAAAATCACATTAGACACTTTAAACTTGCACAATGTTATGTGCCAATTATATCTCAATAAAGTGGGCAAAAAAAAAAAAAGAGACAGGGATATCCGACAACATCTATATTTTTATTTACTCAAATTAACACTGGTTACTTAAACTTGATCAATTTTTCACTGCTCAGAAAGTTTTAAAAATCAAGATAGTAATCAGCTTCAGGCTCCTTCAGACAATTTAAAAACTCATTAGCAATGACTGAATTTATGTTTTGGAGATGTGGTAAGTTAAACTTAACATTTTGTGGGATTCCTAATGCTTGGTTTACTCATAGTATTTGTCATTGGTCATGCAGTGGATTTAGTTTTTCATGTTCCCAAATTTAAAAGTCAGTTCTATGTTTCCACTCTAAAATTCCTGGTTGTAGTTCTGTAGATGAACCTAAAAGTCAGCTGTGCCTTAAACCTTGGGCTCAGGTCATTTGCTGTTATCAAAGGGGTGCATGAGGCTAAAAGCCCACTGTGACCCAAATGGAAATCTTTTAAACAGAAGACATCCCTATTGTGGTCTTTGGTCCATCAGCTCTCTGTCTTGGGTTTTGAAAGAGTAACCTTAACATTAGTGATATACAGCTGAGCACAATTTGTATGGAAACAAATTGGAATAGATTTGTCCCAGCTCAAAAATGATTTCCCCTCGATGTAGGACTGAGACTTGATCTCTTGGTAACATCAAGAACAAAGTAGCCATCTGACAGCATAGGTGGGAAGAGCAGTTGTGCTCTGCTCAGGTTATATAAGTTGACATCTTTCAGTTTCTACCTTCAAAGTAAGAATAATTTTCTCATATTAAATGTTTATTAGGGCACACAGCCATCTTACCCCATCCCTATTTCTCTCTCTTCCTTTGCTTTTTTACTCACCAGGGTTTTACAGCAAAAGTGAGTTCCAGTTTAGAGTTCATTCAGACAGTATTGAGGCTGTCAAGTCTGATATTTTTGGGCTAAGTGAGTGGGTCAAAACTGTTGTAAATGAACCAAACTTTGAATCAGATGTGATTTGAGTATACAGTGCTATAGTTTAGTTGTGGTAGAAAGTATAAGAGCTTCAAAAGTCCAGAATAGTTCAGAATAAAATATCTTGAGATCCTTTTCCATTTTAAAATGGATTGAGCAATTCTGTGTGGTTGAAGATTGACAGCAAAATATAGAATTTCTTACCAGGTAACTGTATTAGCAGGAAAACTTACAATGCAGTCTCTTGGTTGAAAAGGGCATAAAGGAGTCTTTCTCTTCTTCTTTTTTTAATGAGGTGCTGTATCCTCATAGTTCTTGGCCAATTATACTTAGCTACTGCCAAATTGTGTTATTGGAAAATGCTCTCTATTTTGTAACTTTTAGCAAATAATGAGAGACCTCACGGACATTGATTTTTCTTATAATTATTTGTTTATTATTATAGGTTAACATTGTTAAAGCTATTTCCAAGTATTGCTTTCTATTTATGTTGAACTATAACACAAGATATTTCTATATAATAGCAATCCGAAGTATTTTTAGATATTCTTGAGAATTGACCAAATATTAAAATGGTAGGCAAATGTTTCAGTAATCCTTGAAACTTTTATACTTCACAGTAACTCTCCTTTTCCTAGATAGAATTTTCTGTGGGATAAAATGCATTGCATAAGTATTATAGACAGTTATTATATTATTATAAACTTCATATACCTTTTTGTTCATATGTTTCACTTACCAGAATCAAGAGGCAACTTGAGGCCAATTTCGTGTGTTCAGGGATGGTGGAAAACACCGACAAAATCAAGCAACCAAATACAAGGAGAAAGCTGAAAAACAACAAAAAGAGAATTCTGATGAGAAGCTTGTCTTATCATGGCAGACTTAATTTCTTCTTTTTAAAGAATAAAGCACCGGACCCATTTGAATTAGCATCGATTAAATCATAAAAGTCCTAAAAGACACTAGCCTTTAGGAAAAGCAAAATACAATATGATGTATGGTGCGAATGAGGCTCCTTTGCAACTTTACTAGTGAAGAGATTGTGTGTGTGTGTGTGTGTGTGTGTGTGTGTGTGTGTGTGTGTGTGTGTGGCATGCTGTATTTAAATGTCTACATTTAAGAATCTGTGAATTCCCCATAAACTCCTTTCCCAAGCAGGGTCCCAAGAAAGGCTCAGAAAATGCGTTTTTACTTTCCTATCTTGGAAGCATGTGCTGGCAGCCGCTTTGCTGACAGAGAGGCAGAATCTGCCTCACATTCAGCAGTTTTGATGAACCGTCGTGTTCTAAGTGGTTGTTACTAACCCACTGGCTCACTTTTAGAGTCTAACATTGCTCAAGGAGTCTTATTTGCCATTTCTTTAGAAAAATAATAAGAGTAGAAAAGGAAGGGAATGATTTTCTCTGAAAGCCATGTGCTTTCCATTTCTTTACATCCAAACAACTAGAGAAAGGACTTCTTGGCTCTGTTCATACACGATAGGGAATGGAAGTCAGGACAATTCACAGGCATTTTTATTCCTAGCAATATGGAACTTCTGAGGTCCAGAGGCGGAGCCGAGTTCCCAAGGAAATGTCTAATAAGAAGGAAGTTTCCATTTTAAAGTTTAAGTTACTTATCCTGAAATGCAAGATTAAAAAAATAAATAAGTAAATAAAACTCCAAACAACGACACCTGGGCTACGTGTTCTAGGCCATATTTTACTTTTATTTATCTCTGGGAAGCTCATACAATAATCTTCCATAATATACCAGTTTCCGTGTTCTTTAGTATGGCAGTGGAGTTAGTCCCTGCCACCTCTTGGCTTGCTTTGACAAGTCATACAGGTTTTCCCGCCATACTTGACTTAGAGAGGTTTCATGGGCCTAGAGCCAGGATTGGCAAATTTTGGCCTGGGAACAAATCTGGCCCCTAGTGCTTGTTTTTATAACTAAAGTTTTATTAACACACAACCACATCCATTCATTTATGTATTGTCTATGTCACACTACATTGTAGTGTGACAGAGACAGTATGGTATACAAGACTAAAATATTTACTCTCTGGCCCTCTTGAGACAACATTTTCCAACTGTTAAGTGATACCATGTATTCCTTATTTCTTTACATATCTAGTCCAACACAGAACCAGAGTGGACGTTCATACTGCTTATATTCTACATGCTAACAATTACTGAGATTCAGAAGTTTCCTATAAGCTGGACACTAGACTAAGCCCCTTTCACATGCATTATCCACATCATCCTCACATATTATTTATGGAGTAAAAATATCGATATTTCTTTTTTACAGATATGAAAACTAAGAATTAAGAACATTTTGTAACTCATCCAAGGCTGTGTAGCAAAAAGAGGGTTCAAGCACTCTCTGTTCTGAACTGTCTGTCCCATCACCTGTCAGTGTTGCTGAATGAGCATGAATAGATAAGAATGGCAGTAACACTCTTGGATCAGCAAGACTTTCAGGTATACTTCTCTATCTCTTCAAACTGAGAGGGAAGTAGTTATCATTCCAAATAGAGGAAATTTCCAAGGGAATGGAGTCCACCAGTAAAAAAACACCTAGTTCACAATGCTAATCATCACTCATCATACTTTCGACTCATGCATATAATGATTCAAGATATTTTAGATTATAGTTTAAATCTGCCCTAATAGGCTGGAAATTATAAACTAGAAATAAAATTCCATGATTTCTATTTGCACCTATATGATCTGCAAACTACTAATGAAAAGATGAAGGAGAATGACATCAGATAAAGACAGTGAGTGTCTGTTATCTAGATATCTCCCAGGGGTCCAGACTTAACAGAAAACATTAGGAAAAGCAAGCAGGGGATTATTTAATTGTGAAGACACCTATTCCTCCATAAGCATGCTAATGGTAGCTTCATGACCTCTACGTTTGTATTCAAAACAGTTCTATATTACGAGTCCTTTTGCTGGTTCTTTCTTTATTAATTTTTTTTTTCTTAATATTTTCACTTCCTGTCATTACTTTGTCCATTTTCTTCTTTGAGCTGATCTTAACCTCCTAACAACAGTAGTTTCTATACTAGAATTCTGTTACTGCTATAGGGCCCTGTCTGAAGACTGCAGGCCAAAGATCTCTAATGCTCTGGCTGCTCAGGGGTAAGAAGTGGGCAAATATATCATTCATTCATTCATTCCTTCTTGCCTGCCTTCTCTCAGCTATTCATTCACTTATCCAATCAGCAAATATTGATAATATACATAATACTAGGCTGACCCATGGGGATATAAGAATAAACAAAATTCCTTTCTTATTTTGCCTTCAGAGGCTTACAGAGTACTAAGCAGAGTGATGATGGCAAAAATAGGGAAAATACAGGGGATGACAGAAGCACACAGGAGAAGAAGGGTTAGGCAGGACTGGTAATACTGTTTGCAGAGTTGAGTGCAAAGTGGGAAATGCAGGGACTTTTGTTAAAGGCTTTTGCTGCATCTGCTGTGGGGATGAAGACCATTCTCAGCAGACTGTCGACATTCCAGAAAATGTGGACATCACTCTGAAGGGACACACAGTTATTGTGAAGGGCCAGAAGCACCCTGGGGAGGGAATTTAATCATATCAACATAGAACTCAGTCTCTGGAAAGAAAAAGAAGATACTCTGGGCCCACAAATGGTGGAAGAATAGAAAGGAACTGGCCACTGTTCTCACTATCTGTAGTCATGTACAGAACATGATCAAGGGTGTTACACTGGACTTCTGTTACAAGATGAGGCCTGTGTATGCTCACTTTCCCATTATCATCGTTATTCAGGAGAATGGTTCTCTTGTTGAAATACAAAATTTCTTGGGTAAAAAATACATCCGTAGAGTTCAGATGAGGTCAGGTGTTGCTTGTTCAGTATCTCAAGCCCAGAAAAATGAGTTACTTCTTGAAGAGAATGACATTGAACTTGTATCAAATTCAGCTGCTTTGGTTCAATAAACTACATCAGTTAAAAACAAGAATATCAGAAAAATTTTGGATGATATCTATGTTTCTGTAAAAGGAACAGTTCAGCAGACTGATGAATAAGGTCTAAGTTGTCCAGCTATAGGAAAGCCAAAATGTTGAACGATTCCTCAGACTTATTTGTGATATTTTAAAGATGCAATAAAAGTTGTGTATTAAAAAACTTGTTAAGAATTTCAAGATGGTGACCACAGAACATGACACCAAGTGTGGCACTCTTCTAAGTGTTGAGCTCCGTGAGGCTGCATAGATTGCATGCCCATGAAGCCAGACTTGGGGTTGGAAAGGACTTTCTGGAAAAAGTCCTGATCACGTTCAACTCTGAAGGCCCAGAAAGAGTTAGTTTGCACAATGGTTGGAATGACTGGGGAGAAGGACCCCTCTTCTAGTCCATGAGACTGTATGGGTGAAGACTGGGTGCAAGCGCGGCATCACTAAAATTCACTAATTAATCAATAAATTAAAACTAGTGAATATCTGCTAGCCAGCTTATTCTTTGGAAGTACGTAAAAAGTGTAAGGCAGGTCATTCTTGCAAATTCATTTTCTATACAGGAGTCCATTCTGTTCCATGGAAAACATGTATTGAGTACTCACTGTAAAAGACACTGTGCAAAGGAAAAAGTAAAGCAGTCTCTACCCTTAAGAAATTAACAATTTCTTAAGTGCGGTGGTTGAGGTGAACATGATGGATCGTATTAAAGGGTTGAAGCAGATAAAGCCAAGAAAAATGTTATCGAGGCTGAAAGTGTGGAGAAATTCTACTCTACCACATTTGGGAATGGTAGAAGCACATCAGAAAGTCTTCAAGAAATGAGTGGTGCTTAAGATGGTCTGTGAAGGAAAGGTAAGGTTTCGACATGGGAAGTTTCTGGAGAAATACATTCCAGAAGGAGGGTCCAAGATGAGAAAGGCAATAAGCCAGAAACTAAATGGGATAAAATGTTTGCTCTCTGTTTTATGGAACAAAAAGTTTGAGTTTGATGGAACAAAAAGTTTGAGTTTGATGTAGCATAGGCTGAGATGGGAGTCTGGACCATGATCAGGGGAAAGGCTTGTATGGCAGGGTCTGTCTTTAGTTCCATAGAGTTGCCCTCTGGGAAAATCAGTTTAACAGTAGTGTGTGTTGGGATGTATTTGAATAGTTGGGTAGCAGGGACAAGAGTAATGATGATCTAGGTTAGGTTGTTAATGTAGCTGGTAAAAATGAGAATGGGATAGAGAGGCAGACTGGAGGGATGCTCTAAATATAGTTGCTCCTTGACTTTTATAATTATTAGCTTGAGGGGCAAAGTTTGGGAAGGAGGTGTGGTGGCTGAAGAGCCTCCTCAAGGTTTCCATACATAGCTATTGGTGATGCTTTTAGCAAGTCAGGAAAATCAGGAGGAAAACTGATTTTGAGGAGAAGAGGATAAATTCAATTTCAGACATCCACATGGATAGTGGATCTAAATCTTGGGCACAAAGTCTGGTTGGAGATATAGAAGTACTTTTTTTTTTTTTTTTTTTTTTTTTTCCTAGAGGAAGGGTCTATATGGAACATGTTACCTTGAGGAAAGTGCAGACCAAGCATATAAGGTTTTGGTAAATGAACATAAAGGGTTTTGGGGGGACATTTTCTGATCTTGGAGAATGACATTACGGTGAATAATGAACACATTTTTCTATGAATTAGCTCTTGGTAGCATAGTCAGAGACAGAATTTCTGGCTGGGAAAAGCACTTAATTGACACAGATCACCCCTCTGAGGTGATGATGTTCAGACATCAGGCTCATTTGGCAGTGACATGGTGCACTGTTGGGGCTTGAGCATGGCTCTGCTGACATCATTGTGTTATCATATCTCATTTTACAGTTATAGATGAAACTATAATTGTTTCATCTTGAATATTGATTTTCTTCATCATTATTGCAGGATTATGGTAGTTATTAGACCCACTGCTGGGGGTTGTTTTCTTAATGCATTAATAAAGAAACATGTGTATTACTATATCAGAAACTTGCATAATATTTTCATAATAGCATTTCAGTATAATTTTTTCTTTTGTAATCACATATATTTTATGCACTTAAAAACATTATTCTGAGGAATGGTTCATAGGCTTCATCAGGCTGATGGAGAGTCGCTGGAAAATGGACCATTTTGGCATGGGTCTCCAACTTACTCAGGTAAATTTTAAATCGGTTTGGAAAAATATGAATATTTTTTCTTTTGCATTAATTCTGAGATATCATAAGGTCCATATTCCTTCAAAATTATTCTATAACAGCCATTGGCTTTCATTTTGCCTGAAGCAATCATTTATATTTTGTTTCTGAGGAAATTCACTTTGATGCAGATCTTTCGTCCAAAATTTCTTTAGAAGGCACTGATTATTTTGAGGAGAAGGGCATTTATGATAAAAAATATTATCAGTTCAAAGGTCTCTATGTTTATTCAAGAAAACCACCATTAGCTTCTCTAGTGGGTTAATTAAGAATCAATTTGTCAGATTTAATTTGACAAAAAGCTTTACTTGGAAATATCATGGGTGCCTGTGGAACAGATGATGACCAGCTTCCAAAGCTGGTACTTCAAGCATGGGTTCATTTAGCAAGTTTGAATGATATGAAAACAAAGCATTCAGAAAAGCTTTGGTGATGTTTTGTCAGACAAACCAGGGCAAGTTACACAATGTCATTCACTCAGACACAAACCCCAGCCACACACAATCAATTATAAATAATGCAATGAAGAAAGGAGAAATGGATCCGGTGTTTAAAGTAGACATCTCACTGAGTTTAGCACAGTGGAGAAGGCAAATTCACAGCATGGGCTTTGCATATGAAACAAGTACACATTTATACCTAGAAGATACTCTTTGCAAGTATTTGGATGGACTATAAGCTTTTCATGTAACACTGTCCATGTAGGTAGACAGTGTTAAGAAAGATTTGGGAGATTTCTGTAGCAGGAAACAAAACGCTTGTTTTTGAGAACACTCCTTCAAGAATTTAGTAGAAGCAGGTATACTTGTATCATTTTGATGTTTTTGTTAATGTTTCCAAACAACGTACTTTAAAATCAGAATCACTTCTTATTTGTTTTCATATAATTCTCCTGATGCTCTTCACCACACAATAGTGATCAGAAATGAGATACAATTCCCCAGTCCCTTCTCGCAAGACCTGAGTAGGATCTTACTGTAAGCTGAAGGGAGTTTTGCCCTAACTCATGGCTTGTGCTAGAGTAAACTGCTGTTGGGTTTGACTGGTTGTAGATGGGTTGTGATGTGGTGTATTGAAGGCTATTGAATGCAATTTACAATGCTTAATAAAAATCTTTATTCTTTTAGTATAAAACAAACAAACAAACAGAAAACAAAAAATAAAGAAAGCTTTGGGACAGGAGAGATCTTAAATGTCTTACATGGAATAGAATCATGGGATTAAAATAAAGAATCTAATAGGAAGGAGATATAGTTTTTAAGGAAACAATTATTCAGAAATAACTTCCAAAGGAAATTCAACCTTGCCTCTGACTTTGTATACATTTTTAAGTATTGCTTTGATAGAGTGTATTTTGGTACATTTGATGGACACTCTCACAAGTGCATCATGAATTATGACTGGAGTGCACATGCTGGCATTAGTGACCATAGATGACCCACTGGTTGGCACAACAGTTGCCTGGAGGGCATGCTGCCTAATGAAATTAAAAACTCATCATCAGAGGCATGGCTGGAACCCATTTTTTTTCTTCTGGTATCCTAGATTTACCTTTCTTTCTATACTTGGGGCTTTGCACAAATGTCCTTCTGCATAATTTTTCCATAAAAGAAGGGCATTTTGCACATGAGATCTATCTACAGCATGCTCCAGCTTCCATTGCATAATGATAGAAATTAAATATGAAAATTTTGGTGTCTGTATAGGTAATGTGAAATATTTGATTAAAAACACTGCATGATTCTGCTTTTCAAGTGCAATATGCCCTACATATTAACAAAGACCCATATCAACAAATACTATCTCTGAGAAGTTGCAAAAAAAGAGTATCACCAGCTAATAGTTTAAAAAAATAAAATGTGTTTTACATGTGTGTAGTGTTAAGAGGAAGTCAGAGGAGATGGGAAAGAATGGTTTTTGCTTGCACAGTGTGTTTCTGTAGAGCAGTGGTCCCTAAACTTTTTGGCACTGAGGACCGGTGCTCCTATGAGAATGAAAGGCCTGATGAGCTGAGGTGGAGCTGAGGCAGTGATGCTAGCGCTGGGGAGCAGCTGCAAATACAGATGAAACTTCTCTCGCTTGCCATCTTACCTACTGCTGTGCGGCCTAGTTCCTAACAGGCTACGGACCCATACCAGTCCCAGGCGTTGGGGACCCCTGTTGTAGACGACTATGGCTGATGTAAGTAAGCTAGAACAAGGCAACAGAAGGCAAAGCAACTCAAGAGCCTTCCCTCAGAGCAGTCCCTGGACTCTGTAAACACAGACAAAAGGCACACTCAGTCTACTTCTCACCCCAGGATCAGAGAATCCTTGTATTTGAGCTCCCTCTCAAGACAGGGATTATTTTGGAAATATCACTAGTAGACGGTTGTGCAGGCAGTTCTCCTTGAACCCTTTTAGCATCTAGAACCCTCCTAGCACTTAAGGCATCACAGTCCTGTTATAGACTGCTGGACTGCTGAAAGATTATTTTTCCCTCTGAGTCACATCTCCTTATCCCGGCTCCTGACTTATTGGTCCTCATTCAAGCTCCGGACCACCCAGGACATGTGCTTCCTCCTCTATATGTTAGTTATTCAGAGATTCAAGGTTGGTTTTATCATGACTTCCCAGTCTGTCTTCAAATTCAATGTACCAAACCCAGTTCTTTGTTTACTTTGCATATGAAAAATGCGTAGAGAATTGTCATTTTTCCTTGCTGTTCTTTAAGTATACCCAGTTTGTTCTTGCATCCCTCAAAGTGTGACTCAGGCCCATCATTAACCTCCAGTCTAAGCAAAAGATTTAGCATTGAGGCATGAACATAAAATATCTGTGTAAAATATCAATTCTTGCCAGGGAACCCAAATTCAAACTTTTCACTGCCCAGCTATCAGCAAAAGTTTCGTTTCAAGAACTATCTTAAAGATATGCATCTGCTTATTTTCCTGTATCTTTCCTACCACGTTGCAGGGCCTGGAGCAAACCTAACTATTGATAATCTGTGTACATGAACCTCATTACCTTGATTGCTCATTGAATATTTTCACTAAACTGTGTTTGATTTTTTGTTATTTTCTTGAGGAGTAAAATGCAGTCAATCAATTAACTCCCTACTTCACATCATAGGTGCTCAATGAGGCATCATTTAAGAAATTTCTCTTAGGATTTTATTGCAAGAAATGTCTTTCTACAATATGATGGGCAAATTGTTGGGCATTTTAAATGAGTTTAGGTTAGCTGAGTCCAGATTTATGTTATAAGGCATTGAAGTATTGGTGGGTGAAATTGAAGAGCTTTTATTAGTAAACTTTAATAAATCTTGAAAAAGGCAATTGGTACCAAATGACCAGAGAAGAATATTCTGAATGTCAAAAAAAAGTAAAGTGAGGAATTCAGACTTTGTATATTCGCAAGCTAAATTACAACTCCTAGGAATATTCCAACCAGAATATTAAGCAAACAATTTCTAATAAATTCAAAAGAAAAACTATGATTTCTAGAAAACAACATAAATTCACCAAGAGCAAGAAACATTAAACTATACTTGTTTTCTATTTTGATAGGTTTACCAGCTTGTTATGTTAGGGGAATAAAGTGTCTTGATTTCAGCAAATACTGAAAAGTGTTTTATAATGTCCTTGAGAAAAAGGAGGAATTCAGGCAGAACAATATGACTCTTGGGAAGATCTGTACCTGGCGAGAAATCTCCAGAGACGAGGCACAGTTTTTTTGTAAGAAATCTCTGAAGACAAGTGAAATTCCATGATCCATCAAGCCAAAACATCATCTATTGCTTCTGAAAAAAACATTGACGACATTTTACTTTATGGAGACAATGATCTTTTAACATCTTTGTCTCCCTGCCTTGGCTGCTGGGAAGGTTAGAGGTGAATTTGTGACCCACATTATTGGCGAAGATCTTTCTGGCATATGTGTTTATGGATTAACTTCATTCTTGACTTCCTGTTATTATACCATCATTATGTTATTTTCATTATATTATTTCAGTCTCAAATATTTACAGAAATCGGGAACTTAGGCATGGTTTGTGTCTAAAGGGCTTTCAATTTAGTGGGGAGACAGACCTTTGCTCGTTTTTATCTATATTTGTTTTGTTAGCAGTTACAAGTCCTTTTTGGATGGTACAGGTATTCAGGGTATACCCAACTAAATATGAAAGTGATAAAGGTGTGGTTTTGTTTATTACAATTCTTTATTTGGAACAAGAATATTAATGCATCTTAAAGTCGCCTTCTTTTTAAAGAAGCAAATGAGATTGTTGGCTCAAAATTCAACTTAAACTAAACCTAATAGATTTCTTTCACTTTAATTATTGAAAAGTTTTTTATATTTGCTATTTTTACATTTTATTATGTAATTTTGATTCATTTATTCCTAGCATGAACTACCAACTCCCTACTCTAAGAATCTCCAAATGTCTTACGCTTGTTTTCAGTTTTCTTACAAACCCTGTGGCTCTTGTCTCTGGAGACCTCACCAGGTGAAAATTCTCCCAAGTTGGATCAATCTGCCTGAATTTCTCCTCCTTTTCCTCGAGGGTGTTATAACACTTTCCAGTGCTTTGCTGAAATCTAGATGTTTTATTTACTCTATTCCCCTGATAGAGCAAACTGGAAAACCTATTGAAACAGGAAACAAGTGTAGTTTATTGTCTCTTGCTCTTGGCAAACTTGTATTGTTTTCTAGAAATCATAACTTTTCTTTTGAATTTACTAGAAATTATTTTCTTACCATTCTATATGGAATATTTATGATTTGTTATTGAGCTTATCAATATACAAAGTCCAGAGTCCACAACTTTACTCTCTTTGACACTCAGAATATTTTTTTTTTTTTCTGGTCATTGGCACCAATTGCATTTATCAAGATTTATTAAAGCTTATTAATAAAAGTTCTTCAGTTTCATCCACCAATACTTTGATGCCTTATAACATAATAAGTCTGGACCTAGCAACACTATTTCATTAAAAATGCCAACAATGTGCCCATCATATATTTTTATTTTCTCTAAATCTCATTTTAACAACTCCCTTTTAGTTCAAAAATCATTCTTTTTGACAGAATGAAAAAAAATAGGTTAAGATTTGAATAGCTCGGCTTTCTCTGTGTTATTTTAACAGTATTGGTCTCCAACAGTAGGGCTATAACTTCGTTATTTCTGTTTTTTGTTTTCAAGAAAAGGAACATTGTGTGTGTGTGTGTGTGTGTGTGTGTGTGTGTGTGTGTGTGTGTGTGGCATGTTCTGAATTATTTAGCTTTTAAACTGAAATTATTCTTAAAGATTGTGGTACTTTAAAAAATGTTGTTTTAGTTTCATGCTTTCCATTTTCTCTATGTTTTAAAATGTAGAGTAAATATCTGAGTGCTTTGGAGAATTTCTGGGTAAAATGTCTGGGTAGACAAGATGGTTTCTTTTGATGCTCCTTTCTATCTCTCATTATAGAGAGATATGTTTCAAATCTGTCCAATGTTTCAAATCTCTCATTTTTATTATTACTAAAAATTGTTTTCCTGAAACAAACTCATAGATACAGAGAACAGTTTGATGGTTGTCATATGGGAGAGGGGTTAGGATGAAAAAGGGGAAGAGATTAAGATGTATAAATTGCTGGTTGTAAAAACAGTCATGGGGATGTAAAGTATACCAGAGGGAATATAATCAATAAAATTTTAATAACTATGTATGGTGTCAGATGAATACAAGACTTATTGAGTCAATCGCTTCGTAAGTTATATAAACATCAAATCACTATGTTCTACACCTGAGACTAATATATTTTATGTCAACTGTAATTGAGAAGCTAAAACAATTTCTTTTCCTCACCTCTATTTAAGTTTCTTTATCTATGTTCTCTGCTTCAGTCTGTGTTTTTTTCTTTTTTTTCTTTCTTTCTTTCTTTCTTTTTTTTTTTTTAAGATCATAACCTCCTTGAAAAGTGATCTTGAAATGAGGAAGTTCAGACATCAATTGTTGCCCCACCTTGGGTACCTATCACAAGCGTGAGTTCCATTAATATACTCAGTCTGAAATTAATCGAGTGGATCATGACTTATTAAAATTAAATTTAAAAAATCTCTGCTTTTTGAGTGCAGTCAAAAAGCACATTTTTCATCTTGGTAGATGGTGTAGGCAGTCAATGGCTGAATGGAGTGACTGCAAATGGTTTTGCTGAATAGAACAAGGCAACAGAACACTATTTCTTAAAGGGCCTGAGATCGGCAATTTAGAAAGCCATTGCTCAGGTTCTTGCCTGCTCTGCAAGTTCTGTTTCTGTGCCATTTCCAGGAGACATAACAGATTGAAAACAACTGTATATTGTTTAGCAGTAATGAATTTAAAATAAAAAAAAAAAAGCAGTCTTTTCTACTGTCATATATTCAATACATGTAGTAGGACAGCATTTTATTTTTATATTTTGTATTCTTGTGATATATCTTATATTCTTGTTATATATCTTATATTCTGTTATAGTTTCCTCTGAGCAAACAGCATCATTTGGAATTTTCATTTGTTTATTTTGGTCTCCTTTGCTAGAATGTAAGCTCCATGAGAGCAGGAACTCGTTTCTCTTATTTGCTACTTTATTACTAGTAACCAGAACAGGCCTGGTACAGGTACTAATAAATGCATATGTTCATGCAACATGTATTACTCAGGGCCTGCCACATACTACACAGTGTTCCAGGTGCTGAAGGTATAGTAGTGGATAAAATAGACAATAATCTCTGCTCTTCCAGAATTTACATCCTAGTAGGAGAATTAGGTGATAAACAATGTAGATAAGTAGAATGTATACAATGTTAGCGAGAGATAACTGCTAAGAAGGAAAGAAAATCTTCACAGGCAACAGAGGATGGGATGCAGAGGCCAGGGGGTTTGGAAGTTTAGACAGAGTGCCAGGGAAAGTCTTACTAAAAAGGTAACATTTACTGAATTGCAAAAGTGAAATCGCATGACCTATCAAGCCAAAGCAATAGTACATTTAGAATTCAGCCTACATAAGCCTTCCAGCCCTGCTCCCTAAAGGACTGCTTTTATCATGCCAATTCCTCATTTTAAAACTTATGGTTCCTCTCTCGCTGTCACATCCAAACTCCTTTTTCTGGTTTTTAAGATCCCCACCAGAACATTGATTCCTTCATTCTTCCAGAGAGGCCCTCCGGGCAGGCCCGTCTCCTTTCTATTTTCTGCACAATTTCATGCTGTAATGTAATAATGTGATATAATAACGGAACTTCTTCCTTCTGTGTGCTGCTTCCCCTGCCTGCAGCCACAAGTCAGCAAATCACAAGTCAGCTGGTCCCCAAGCTCGAGCTTTCTGTATCACGTAGCCTCCTTTCCACATACCTCATTGCCTCTACCTTACAGCTGTTTTAAGGATTAAATGAGAGCATCAAGCTCAGAATTTGTGTTTTAACAATAACAAATTGTATCTATAAATGAGTGAAAGATGCCCATTGAACATCACACTGACATATAAGTGCTACATACATGACTTTGACGAGTTTTGATCAACACATATAATAATTATGACAAAGAATTAAGTGATTTATCATCTGAAATCTTTGCTTATAAAGCAAGAGATTTGACAGTGTAAAACATGAAACATTGCCCAGCGAGTCTGAACTGAGGTGCTGAAATAAGTTGACCGTGTGTCTGCACAAACCCTTGGGAACCATGACTTAACAGATGGGTTCGAACCTGTGAGGAAGCGGTCTCAGGGCTGACTAGTCACGGTATCTCTCTGATGTACAGCAGCTCTGGTGAGCTGAACCTCTGTGTGCCGTCCCCTCATTAGTCTAGTTTCTGTGCAACGACTTGAGGCTGCCCTGAATAGGTAGTAGCATTGCGAAGCTGCTTGGCTATGATCTGTACTTGGGAATGAGCCTCGGTTAAATTGACCAGGCAGAGATTCATCATTTTAATGACCACTAATGACTGCTGACCCAGGCTGCCATGCTAACCAACAGGCGATCTGTTTGACCTGACTGAGAAAGGGACCATTGCAGAAGAATGTGCTAATTATAACTATGAATGAAATAAAAGTTATTCGCAAAGCGTGAGGAAGAGATAATATTTGTAAAATCTATGTGAATGTTCCTTTTAAAGTTATCTTTTCAAGAGATAATTTTGGTGCTGACACTACGGAAAGTAATCCAGTCTAATAGTTTTGATAATACAACCCATGTGGTTTAAATTTTCCACGCTTTGTTTCGAAGGGTCTGTTTATGCAAGAAAGCAAGCTATGGCAAAGGTTGAAAACATATGTTAAGAGATGTTTGACAATAGTCGTCTGGCCTGAATCATTTTTCCATAAAAAAGGTTGTAAATTTATTAGGCAAATAATGACTTAATTATTACAATTTTCTATGAATATTTGATAATAACTATTACATTATCTGAAAACAAAGAATGGAAATTCTGAAGTACATTTATTTAAATATTATTATTGGGAACAAAAGTAAAAGCGGACAGGCTTAAAGCTATTTTTCCCTGCAAATAAAAATCTATTTTAAAGTACTATATTTGATAATAAAAATTCAATTATGAATTTGTTATTTTCAACAAATTAAACCCATATGAGTTAATTGCTTTAAAAATAGGTTTTCCCTGAAAGGTTTTCTGAGTGCATTCACACTTCATGGGGAATCTTTGTGCAGCTCTTTGTCACACATATGCGCAAGAGGACCTATCACTTCTCATGCAATGAGAGTTTCAAAGCTCTTACAGAACTGAAGTTTGCAACCAAATGGAGTCAGGTTACTATGAGGGCTTTCGCTATGGAGTAGGAAATTGCTACTGATTTTCTCTACCGTATTTGGCCTGCAGAAATAAAGTGACTAAAACAACAGAAAACAAAATCTTCCTGAGTAGTTAAAGGACTCTTGGCAGTAGACTTTATGATGTGGTACAACATCAGGAAAAAATAAACCCAGCAGACAGATGTCTCTAGAGAGTAATAACCATAAACTGAAACTGCTACACATGTAAGTACCTGCCCAGGGGATATGCAAGATAGATGTTTCTCTCGGGATTCACCTACAATGGCACTTGTTGCTGTTGCTGACTTGAGCTGAAAGAAAGCTGAAAGCCAGCGTCACGTTATGTGGAGTCGCTGAACTATTTTATGGACCAGCAAAGTTGGCAGGCAGTGGACAGACACTAGACAGCACATATTTCCCTCCTCTGAAAATGTATTTGCAGTCAGCTTAAAAACTGCAGACACTCTTCCAGGGTCCAGTAAGTAAGTAAAGGATTTGTTTTCTCTAGCTGCTACTATACAGATGGACGGTAAAAAAATTTTTTTGGTAACCAAAACATTAAAGTTGGTGATTCTATGTGATATAAACACAACTGAAAAAAATGGAGAGACAAAATGTGGCTATATCTAACATAATATTATGTCCACTAAAAATTCTAGAGATGTTTACTTAAATTTTGTTGTTATTGTTTCAGATGCGTAATTGAAACTAAAACATACTATGTGGTGATAGAAGATGAAAAAGTTGAAAGTAGTTATTGTATGGATGTTTTGCCCTAAATCCTTAGTTTTCATGGCCACCACTTCCTCTATCTTAAAACAGAAACGTACCTTTGTTTTCTCATCAGTAAGGTGACAGGGATGCATTAAATGAACCCTAACACCTTGTCAGTTAACAATTCTGTTGTTTCTGGATACTCTGATGTTTTGCTTCTGTTTAGAGAGCAGTGCCAGGGAGGCCATACTATTGAAGGGCCAGAAATGGCTTCTGATTCCTGGGTCCCTCAGTACACGAGACTGGCAAGGACTCAGAAGTTATCACCTGGAAAAAAAATGCATTATTTTCCACTTCTTGCCCTAAGACATTCTAGGTTATGTCTTTCCTCACTAGTTATTGCCATCTGCAGGAGAGGAAGGGAAAGGAGAAAGATTTATGACAGGGATTATCAAACTTTTTTCTGTAAAGGACCAGAGAGTAAATATTTTCGACTTTTGAGCCATATGGTCTCTCTTGCAGCTACTCATCTCTGCAGTTGTAGCTCAAAAGTAGTCACACACAACATGTAAATGAATAGCGTGGCTGTGTTCTAATAAAACTTTATTTACCAAATCAGGCAGTGGGCCGTATTTGGTTCACGGGCTATGGTTTGCCAACCCTCAATTTAGAGTTGAGGGGCAACAATGTGGTTTCCACTCTCAGCTGAAGACAGTTGTAATATTCTTGTTCTGTAATTCATCCCCAAGAAAGGTTTTCATGTGTCTCCTTTCATTCAAGTCATCTTGTGTTCTTTTACTCCAGAATTTGTTTCAGATTTAAAGGTTTTTATTCCAAATAAATTTAAAGCATAGGAAAAATTTATCTCCAGTACGAATGCTTTTTGTCTTTTTAAATACAAAATAACCGAAGGACAAAAAGATGCAGGCAAAGGGATGTCACGTACTTTGAAATTCAATACTACTTTGAGTTTGACAGAACTCAGGGAAATGCAGTTTCCTTTCTGTATTATTCTCATTTTGCCATTTGTATTAGGTAAATGAGCACCAGTTGATCAGAAGAGTATTTGATCTTTGTCTTCTCTGTTGCTTGATGGAGAACATTAATTGAGAGAAAAGCAAGGAAAATTAACCAGGCACCATTACATGTAATCGGTGTCAAGCAACTTTTCCATCACTGTAAAATTTTAAGAGCTTGAAAAAATTCCAGAGTATTTCTCTGCCATGAAGCTTTGGGAAACAAAGTAATTTATTGTTCTCAAATTCCAAAATGATTTTACAAATCATTCAGTCTTTTAAAAAATTTCTACAAAATCTTTACCCTCCAAAAAACCCACAAATGCTATAATGTGCATACATGCATACATATTTTAAAAATGCGTCTGAGAATAACTCTAATATTTGAAAAAATCTATGGCATCTCTAAGTACTGTGAGCCCCAATACTTTAACATTTTCTTTCCACAAAATAAAGTAAAAAAATTTTAGATGCAGATATTCTTTCTACTAACTAAAAATTTATAATCCTATCAACATAATGTAACTATGATAACCAGTAATCTAAGACTAATAAACTATTAACTGATACCCATATGTTGTTGAAAGTAGAACAACTTTTACTATTCATTGGCAGCATCAGTGAATGAATGAATGGATATTATTTTCTTCTGTTTGTCAAGGTGCTTCCTTTCCAGTTTGATTTAGTGAGTCAGGAAGTTTGGTGTAACTAATGTTGGATTAGGCATTAGAAGTCCTGGATTTTAGTTTTGCTTCACTACTTCCTACTTTGGGATCTATGATGATTAATTTATGTGTCAACGTGACTGGCAATGGGTGGCCAGATTAAACATTATATCTGAGTGTGTCTGTGAGGGTGCCTCGGATGAAATTAGTATTTGAATTGATGGGCTCAGTAGATTCCCCATCCCAATGTTGGGGCATCATCTAATATCTTAAGACCTACATAGGACAAAAAGTAGAGAAAGGAGGAATTCATTCCCTTTTTCCTGCCTCCCTGCTTGAGCTGGAACACCTCTCATCTTCTCCTGTCCTGGGTCTGGAATTTATACGATTAGCTCTCCCTGGTTCTCAGGCCTTAGAACTGAATTACACTGCTGGCTTTCCTCGATCTCTAGCTTGTAGATGGCAGATGGCAGATTGTGGGACTTTTCAGCCTTTATAATCACATGAGCCAATTTATTATGAAGATCCCTCACCTCTCTCTCTCTCTCTCTATGTCTGTCTGTCTGTCTGTCTGTCTGTATGTATGTATGTATGTATATAATCTCCATGCTGGTTTTGTTTCTCTGATGAAACTTGACTAACATAGAACTCTTGGTTAAATCTCTTACCTCCTCTGAACTTTGGTTTCCTCATTTGTAAAATGAGAAGTCTAATACTTGCCATATGTAGGTCAGATTTGATTATGTATGTGATAAAATAGAAGCATTATACAAACACATGGGTGAAAGAATTATAAAGTCCTCAGAGAAGGCCTTCTTTGAATTTAATTTAAGAAAAATTCATTGAACACCTACTAAGCATCGTCAGTATTACCCACCAGGACCTTGTACAAAGAAAGAGCTCAATAATTACCATTAACTTTTATTAGTTAAATCTTATGTTTAATATTCATTGGTTCACTAGTAAATAGAAAATGCTACTTCTTTTAAGACTTTGTTTCTACAATAGATTTCTGAAAGGAAGAATTTGAAAACCACTTCCTGGCATGGCAGCTTTTGTTTGGATTGATAGTGGTTTGCAGAGGCAGTGGCTATGACAAATGCTGTTCTGGTCAGAGAATTTCTTTCCCAGCAGCTTGGAATGCTGATATCCTTTGACACTGTGCAAAAGCCATAGCTGACAATTGTTCCTGTTTCTACTAACAAATGCTGTCACAAAACTCATTAGGTCATTTTTAGCACCTCTTATAAAGTCTAATTCTCCTCAACTGGTAATTAGATTTGAAGTTATGGAAACTGCATGTGGAGAAAACTCACTGAAATGTTCTATTTTCAGATTATTGTGTCAATATTGTATACATGTGGATACATAATACACACATGGTGATAATCGAACTATTGAACAGTCACATCAAGATTTAGATATTTAATACATTATTCTGATCTGTAATCACAGTGGGGAGCTGTGGGAATAAAATATAGGGGATAAAATAGAAACAAAGAAGCTTGAACTTGGGGGAAATATTTTTTTGACTTAATTTGTCCCAGAGCCAGTTTTCTATGCAGGCCTTTAGAACTCCTGCCAAGCAATTCAATAGCGACATCAGACAGTCATAGATCGACATCTGATAAAGTCCTCTCAGATACCTGAATTTCTAGGATCCTCTAAATACTCTTTGATAGCATCAAGAGTAATAGAAATAGGGACAGATAATAGAGGAAGAGCAACATCAATTTACTAACTCACTGATTCTGTGTCTCTTATATTGAACTCAACACAGGGACTTCCTTTGACCTTTAAGATCTGAGGTCTGAGAATCTGCCAACCAAAAAATGGAGTAACATTTGAGGACTGCTCTAAGTAGCCAGCCTATTCAGTAATGCTTAGGAGACAAGAGACAGAACAGAATGACATAGAAGTTGACAAAGCCAGAAGAGGGGAATTCTGACCCAAAATGGGAATGTGACAAGAGTAAAGGTATGACCCTAACAGAACTGGCAAACTGTCTACCTAAGTGAGAAGAGATCACTAACTAGCGAGCTAAGCTAATAGGTTAAACTATATAAAATCACCTTTATTATATTTCAGAAACAATCAAATTTAGCAATTTTATGTGGTCCAATCTTACACGTCATATCTGTATTATGCTTATACTTTGCTGAATATATATGTGTACATATTTATTTACACTTAGCACAAAGTTCATGTATCTTTTTTTCCAGATTAAAAAAATTCTCTTA
Source organism: Eonycteris spelaea (assembly GCA_003508835.1). NCBI lineage: Eukaryota > Metazoa > Chordata > Mammalia > Chiroptera > Pteropodidae > Eonycteris > Eonycteris spelaea. The sequence continues at coordinate 156,731 of PUFA01000140.1, forward strand.
AGAATAATATCTTAGGGAGATGAAAGAAAAAATGGCTTTCCAAACTGACAACAATACTTATAAAACCTTTCTTCTGTCTAGAGGGTTTTCAGTTCAGTTACTTTCAAATTTGGTTATATTTTCAGATAAAAAAAAATCTCGGGTTTTAGGCACCGTAGCTTATTAAATGTTAAGCAATACATGAATCTGCCATTTTAAAAATGAAATATACTTTTAAAAATGAATGTGAAATTCATTGAGGAGCAACCAAAAAGCTCTTACAGAAGCCAGACTATAGTTAGGAAACACAAGTTGGCTCTTTTCAGCTTACTCCTCAGCTCATTAGTTTCAGGTATAAATTCATTACATACTGATTAGATGACTGGTCAAAAGAGGAAACTTAATAGGAGACCACATTGTTTACTCTCATCCCTGAAGTCAGCCACACTTGAGAGATGAATAAACAACAGGTGTCGCACAAGTTTACAACACTGGTTGACCTTGGTGCTTCAACTTGTTTTTGACTAAGATATTGTATTTTCGCACCTGTTTGTGAATATTGCATGCATACATGTGTGTACACACACACACACACATATATATATAAATATAAGAACAACCCATTGTATCACAGAATAAATATTGTAAAAACAAGCATGCAACCAATACAGAAATGAATAACTTAGAAAGTTAAAATGCATCATTATCTGTATCTCTGCTTCCTCACCTCCTGAAATAATTAATGTCAACAATTTGGGAGATATAACCTGAATTTCCTTTTCCTCATCTCGGTGTTCTGCTTTTTTCTCAATTGCACTTTTTATTTCTTTAAAGTCCGAACTCCTCTGAATTTTTCCTCACCAGCCTATATCATAAGAATCTTTCTCTTCTCTACACTTTCAGTGCTTTGAGACTACACTCAAATGTTTATAATGAAATATCCTATGTGGCTCTCTAATTCAGAATTTCCTAAACCATTTTCCATGGAATATCAGTATTCCAAGAGACTTTCATAGGTCTGACTCAATAGAACAGTTTCTCTGTCAAATACATATCGGGAAGGCTGGGTTCAATGACAATAACTGGGTTTCTATATTATAGGACTTCTAAGACACCTTTAACATCTACTGTGAATAGTGAAGTTCTGGGGAAGATTTTAGTATACCATGTTTCTAAAACTTGGATCAAGGAACACCATTCTTACCCACCCTCTTTTTGATATCTTAGGTGACACCTGTACTCCTTAGAACCTGATGTGGCAAACATTACATTCTTGAAAGCAGAGACCCTTGTTCCTATTGAGACCCTTGTAGTAAATAGAATAGTTCTGATAACATCAAAGTCCTCAATAAATATTTGTTGATTGCTTCATATGGTTGCAGGAAAATAAGAAGAAAGAAATGAAAAATACATTAAAAGATAAATCTGTGTCAAAGGCTTTCACCAAACATATTTCTCATTGACTTATTAATCCTTAATTAAAGGAATATCTTTTGTTTTAGATGTAAATTTAAAAATTACATAATGCCATTATGTTTCCTTATGTTGATCAAAAGTCATTGCAAAGGAAGTGTATAGGGATTAGTTATCAAACCATGGTGACAACTTGAAAAATTTGACTAAAGTTTTACAGAGCAAGATATTACTTCTATCTTAAAGAGAGTTATAAAAAGGGGAACTAAAACCCTAAAATTAATACCATTAAGTTTATGATAGTTCATTTCTGACATGTGAATGCAGTCTAATGGAAAACTTCTTAACTGTGGACCACATTCATTATTAATGCTGAAGGGAGCCTGTGCTGAAAATTTGCTCTATGTAGTAAATTGTACAGGGGAAGAAAGTATTCTATTGTAAATATATATGTTTTTTATGTACCACTAGATTATAGCTTCTTCTGACTGCTACAAGTTGTGAAACAAATCAGTTCTCATTCCTTAATTCCTCCAACTCCCTCCAAAATCAAGTCTTCAAGACATAATTGAGTGGGTTTTTATTAAAATCAGCTGTTGGTAGACACTGCCAGTCACATGTGCCAGTTATTGAGTCATGAAGGAAGTGCTTGGCTCCCAAATACAGTCTGTACGGAGTAAATTCTTCTCGAAGCATTTTCATTACAACATCACCTTGTTCCACAGTGCCCCTTACCTTGATCTGCTCGGGATCCTGTCATGGGTTTCAAACTAAACACAGTTGAGTTTCTGTTTTCCTAATGGAAATTCAGTTTTAATATAAATATTTTAGTGTCATCACAAATTAATAGAAAGTATCTTTTGAGATATTACTTTCCTTTTTAAAGTGAAAAGTTAAAATTTCTGATTCTAAGTCATGGAGAATATCTGATGTCTATTCATAAAAGTGTTTAAACTAATAAGGAAGAAAAGTAATATGTTTATGTGATAACAAGAAATTCCTGTTGGGCTTGGGATAACATCCCAAAGTAGTAAAAATATATCCCTATCCTATACTTGGCTTCAGGACCTCACAGGGAGGGTGATCTGATGGGAGGAAGCACATCAAAGGAATTGGAAGACAGCTCCTCCCCAGCTCTGCCCCACCATCTAGGCTTGGGCAGCACCTTTGTCTCCCTGGGCCTGGCATTTCCCTTCTGTAAAACCAAGAGGTTGATCTTCATAAACCCATACATCACTGTTGTTCCATGTAAAAATAGGCTCTAGTCTAGACTCTCTCATATGTAGACAACGCAGGTACTCTCTACTTATGTAAGGCACATTTTTAGGTATTGCTAACCCTAAAACAATGGGATTCTATTGTATTCGCCCCAGTTATGGGCCCTTCCTAAACATGTAAGCAATAATGTCTAAACCCAATAAGTTAACCTTAGCAGCAGCCTGATTGTTGAAGTTTAAAAAGACATGATCATCCAATGGTTAACAACTCTGGAGACTACTGGGCCATCTTTCTCCTGGAAATTATTTAACGCTGTAGGTCAAGCGATCACACCAACAAAAATGGGCATAAGATCATCTGCTCAGATGGCATGTTTCACATTCACAACCAGGAAATGATGGTTTGTGATAAAAAAAATTGGGAGAATGGCTCCTAGGAAAGAAAGAAACAGAAGGACACAGTCTATTTTTCTTGGTTGTGGTAGTTATATGTTCTGCAAAGTTGAAGCAAACACTAATGGGCAAACCCTGAATCATTGCTCTTAGGGAAAATACACGGCTAGGCTCCTGAGAGCTCCTGGTCCCAATAGTTTTTTCAATCATTCAATACATAACCGTGTTTCATGTGTGTTTCTGTTTAAAGACATCTTATTTGACATATATTGTTGATTCATGAACATTGAACTCATGGCCCTATACCTGGTACCTGAAAGAAGCTTATTTAACACATGTATTTTCTTTATGTCACATTGTAGTTTTTGTGTGTGTGTTTGGGAACAGTACACAGCGCTTCAGCACTATTCATGGGGGACCATTTTAAATAGTAAAATCATCAACAAAATGCAAAAATGTGAAAAATGTAGCAGTCAATAGACTGCAAGAAGGACACATATGCAGTATGGGAACTGAAACGAGAAGGCAGAGCGTGGCCTTGTCCAGCCTTAGCTGGAAACATGCCTGTCTGGAGGCTGAAATTTTTTGCTGCTCTGCCACTGACCACCACAAAAATGCTACAAGTATTGATTTTCATCTCACAAATAAATTTTAGTGAGTTAGCAAATTTGTAAATGTGGAATTCATGAATCACGTGGATTGACTATGTATAAATTGCACATAAATTTCCAAATATGTAAATATCTAAGTATAACTGCCTGCGTTTAACAGTAAAAAATGGTATAACTATAATCACTTCATGTAAACTATGAGCTTAAAAATACTTTCTTGTAAATATGGTGTATATACAATCAATAAAATATTTACAGTTCACATAAAAACAAGCTTTTTTTTGTACCCTGATGCATAGTTTCATGGTGGATAAAGTTTTAGAATGAACAGACAGGAGTTACAACATGAAAAACTACAGTGGCCGCACACACTCGAAGGAACTTGAGAATAATGAGGCTGCTCTTATTATCAATTAACACAAATCATTCGGCCAAATCAATCTTATAATAATCTACATGAAATATTTTAAGAGCCATAGAGAGGAGTAAAATAGCAACTTAGACGATGCTATCATTCTTAATGTTTTACAGCGTACACTTAAATGTCTGTCAGGACACAATTACAATTACTAAGTCTATTGACTGAATAAGTACGACGCTGCCAAGGCACTTGGTCTATGACTTGAGAACTAATGTAAAAGTGGCCAAGACATCATCATTGTAATCTATTTCAGTAGCTATCCTTTCTTTTTAGTTTTCCCAAACAATGGATAATCGTGGAATCTCAAACAAGGCTTTGAAATTCATCGTGACCAATTCGACAGGAAATATCTTAAAAATAAGAGCTGTGATTAATAGCTATAACAATCTCATCAATTGAAGTTTCGGAGTCAGCCTTTAACATGAATATTTCCTACTCTCATTTGAATAATATATGTTTGCTGAACAATACTCCTTCTGGTTTTAATTATTTTCATGCTATCGGAAATGCAGATGTCAACTGGTTTTCTATGGCATTTAGTAGAAAAGAATAATTATATACTCAAATAAATAAAAAGTTGAATTTCAGTAAGGCTGAGGTTTGTTCTATGAAAAATTGGGTTAAAACATGTGAAATTATATTTTCACTCAAGCTTGAAATAGACCATTCACAAATACGAATTCTATATGTGCAGCCCACGTATTGGCCACAAGTAGATGATGAAGGCCAGCATCACATTTTATACTTTTTCAGCTTACTAAATTGCTTCAGCTTTAGGAGTGAATTCATTAAATTACTAATTTAATTAATAGGGGTTGTCATTTTCTTGTTTCATGTGATAGTATTTCTGGGGGCATGGAAATATAATATTGAGGGATATATTTATTTATTCAAAGGTAAGAAAAAAAGAAATAAAGACATCTATTTGATATTTTTATAAATTGACAACATAAGTGGTAGTTTAAAGGTTGTCTTAATGGCTTACTGTTATACCTTGATTATTTGTGCTAATAAAACTGTGGTTGAATATCTCCTCCCCCAACTTCTCAGACTCATGTTGGTGATTCTAATTGTGTGACATCCTCAGATGTAATGCCTATAGGACTATGTTGTTGAATGTCTTTGTAGATAATTCACATATATGCACGTTTCCTAAAAATTTGGAAACCTGAACTTTAATTGGGAGCTATGTTCCTTGGAGAGTTCCTTGGAGTTCCTTAACTCCAGTAAGTTGTAAGCATCTTCATTTTCTTGCCCAAATATGAAAGTTAGTGTTAATTTGATGCATATAAATGAAAGAGCAAATATGAAACAGCAAAATTGAGAGCCAAAAAGGCCCTGGGCAAGATTCCCAGTCAGAGCATCTAGAATTCTAGCTCCGATTTGCAGAATCATTATTGTCCAGACCTAGCCTGAAAGCTAAATGCATTTTATGCTGCTTATTGATGCAGGCTCTGCCTCCTAACAACACCAGAGATTACTAAACTCATTTTCTCCTGCAAAAAAATCTGATTTAAAGTTCACATTTTCGAAAGGGAAAAGAAAGAGTACTGGCTGGCTGGTAACATTCTAGGTATTAAAATATAACTCCGAAGTAAATAGGAGAAAAGAGAAGGATAAGCACCTTCCAAACCCTCTTCACTTCTGCAGTAAATAGGTTGCACATATGTAGGGTTCCCATGAAATTTTGTATTTGTTGCTGCTGTTAGTAAACGGGTCCTAACTGTGATGTAGGAACATTTACATCTTTACCTAATGTGGTTCTAATGGATGGTCACCACATGATTTTCTGGTTTCAGATAATGTACTGCACTTTGAAAATGTAAGAAATCATGTTCCTATGATGCCAATTGGGCAATTCTCCCAGTAATGTCAATGGAACTGTTTCCTGATCTTGACCTAGTGTAAGGCCTATGTCAAAACTGAGCATATATTTATTGCATATCTCATGTGTTAAGGCCTCAAACGTTTTTCATATTTTGCCATTTCTTAATATATCAGCATACAAATATCTAAATTCCCTTATCACATTGTTCAATATAGAGGGAATGTTTGACTTTAATAGCTTATAGACACTTGATTTAAAGTGAGAAACTAGAAAGTGAGCACGTTTTTGATAGGGAGGAGTGCTTTGTTTATGCCCATGAGTATTTTAAGAAGGAGTGTAGAATGGATTTCTGGGGCTAAACTTGCAGAATATCATACCTCACATGAAAAACAACTGTGAAACAATATTCATAATTGAATACAACAGCAGTTTTGTGCTTCTACTAATCATATATTATGGCTAGGTTATTTGAGATAATCTCTGTCCTTGATGCTATAATTCCATCGAATCAACCATTCATCTTTCCAACTGATACATTTGGTGTGGTGATGAGGAGGCTATAGCATTGAGTACCTCAACTGCCCATTTGTTTCATAGGACATCCAAATTATTCTCTTATAATGGGTAATTTGAAGTTTCATGAGAGAACTATATTCATGTAACACTACTCAGCTTTTGATAATCCATTGGCTAAATTGGATGCCTTTCATTTATTAAGAAAAAATGGGGGACCTATCATGTGCTAGGTATTTATTATACTAGACACTGCATACAAATCAGTTCATAGGCACAGAAGGCCCTATGGAACCTGGTGAAATAATGTAGTCATTATCAAAAGAGGTCTAGTCCGTAAACAATGTGGACACTAGGACTTTATAAAACGAAACTTCCTGAAGCTCCTGATGTTATGGAGCAGATGGCTGAGACATTTAAGAATGTCCTCATTAGCTTTTTGATACAAGACTACAGTCAGTTTAGAAATGGAAGGATACAGGGAGATCATCTGGACCAGTGGTCCTCATGCTGGCTTCACAATAGAATCATTTGGGGAGCATTTAAAAATATTCATGTTCAGGTTTCATCCAAAGATGAAAGCAAACTGGAATACCTGGGAGTGAGGCCTGGGTATGGGGCTTTTAGAGAGCGTTTTATATGTGTACAGCCAGGTTGAGAACTACTGGTCTAGGTCAACCCTCATTCATCTCAAAGCTTAGAAAAACCAGATCCGCAAGGTTAAGTGATGCACTCAAGACAATACCGTAAAGCTGAACCTGCACATAGTTTCTGGATGGACACTGTAATGTAGTGGGTCTGAACACCAAGTGCTCCAAAAACCTGCTTTTATCCATGCTGACTTTTGAGGAAACTGTGGATTGTCTATCAACAGTAACTCTATTAAACATTCAGAACTTCTGAATCACTTAAGTTTTGAGATGTCAAAAGTTCATCTCGATGGAAGAAGGGGAAAGCCAGAGCTTCAGGAGTCAACCTGCCCTGCCTCTCCCCTCTCGCAATCAGACAATCTCAGTTTTTATCTGTTTAAAATATAGGTTTCTCTTTAAGATTTCATGTGAAGAAAACGCTATTAAAAAAAAAAAGTAATTCAAGTTTTCACTCTCAAGAAATATATGACTTGAGTTTTTATTTAGATGTTGTTTAAATTAGGGGTCTCCACCCGCAGGCCGCGGACCAGTACCAGTCAGTGGCCCGTTAGGAACTGGGCTGCATGACAGGAGGTGAGCGGCAGGCAAGCCAGAGAAGCTTCTTCTGTATTTGTAGCCACTCCTCAGCATTAGCATCACCACCTCAGCTCCATCTCAGATCATCAGGCATTAGATTCTCATAGAAGCACTGGTCCCTGGTGCCAAAAAGATTGAAGACTGCTGGTAAAGTATGCCTCCTGTCCTTGAAAGAGTATTTATGCATGAAAGGAGGGTTAGATATTAAAGGCAATATAATTATGGGGTTGTTAAATGACTTGGTCCTGGTTTGGATTTCTTCTCTCATAACTAACTTGCTGTGTGGTTTAGAACACCTCTCTGAACCTTGGTGTTTTTTCATATGTAAAATAAAGATATTGTCACTGGGTTGTTGCCAAATATTACATGAAATGGTGAATGAAATAAAGGAATAGCACAAAAAAGCAAATGTAAAGCACCGAGTATAGCATTAATATGAAGTTTGTGTTTAAAATTTATTAGTTTTATTTCCTTCTCTTTTAGTTGATAGCAAGGGAAAAGTTTCTGTTAAATGGCGACACAGGATTATAACTAAAGAATTTAGTGCTTAAAAAATTTAAAGTTGGCCTTCTTTTGGAACTATTGGTTTTGCATAGTACCTTTAGCAAATATAACCTTAGAAGCCCCTTTTATATGCCACTTTGGTGTATCACAGTGATTCCAAAGTATGAAATGCACACACACACACAGAGCTTCATGGCCCCTAGCTTCCCTTATATTTAATATCAAGGTCCGTCCTCCTTTCAAGCATCATGTGTCATTAAACAGATGGAAGACAATTTAACTACACATATTAAACCAACCATTTAAACCAGCTTACTGTGCTAAGGTCATCTGGGGAAGCGACATGTCTGGAAAGACACATTTGTTACCATATCAAGCTTTCAACTTAAATTCCAGTTACCCTTTACTGTAGAGTGACATTTTTCTATAACCAATGAGAGACTAACAAGAAATAGCTAATTCTAACATTGCTGGAAGTGAGAGTTTTAAAAACACACACACACACACACACACACACACACACACACACAAATGTGAGCTTTGAAAAATCTTCAGACTACAATTATACCCTGAGTGTTAATTCCTTGTTCACAAAAGTATAACTATATTAATAACTCTTCCTTAAGTGGATACACTAGAATGTTGCGTTAGTTATCTCGAATTGTTTTCTAGCAGCATTATTTTTTACTTATTTGCACTCATTCCTCACCATCTACCTCTGTCTACCTCCCCTTAAGCCTCCTGTTGCCCCATTTCTTTACTCCTCCACCTCACTTTGCTCTTTAGCAGAGCACTGAAGTCAGACAGATCTTGCCTTTTCAGGTAGGCCTCTCTGGTAAAGGCCTGTAGTTGAACCGGAAGTTTGTCACAGTCTAAGTGAATCTTGTACTATGTCACCGGTAAGGAAGCTGTGTAACGTACCTGAAGATGAACCCAGAGACAACATATTCTTACTTGGTCATACTGAGGTCTGCTAAAGAAAAACCTTGAATGACTGCTAATAATTTTGAACTTCAGTGGCCAAAGCATTTTGTTAATTTAGTTTTACTGCTGTTCTTTGTTGGTGGATAGTCATTATTGAAATCTCATAAATCACTCCAGGAAACATTTGGGGCCCAGAATGATGAGATAAGAATGATGACTTGGTGAAATATTGGCTGTGCTACCTCTTCCATTTTCTAACCATTTGCATTTCTAACCCTACCGCCTCACCTTACTTCCCTTACATTTTTTTCTTTTAACTTTTGTTTGCTTTTGTTTGGAATGGATGATACACTCTCATGCTTTAAAAGTCAAGACTCTGTAACACGTATACATTGAAGAAATTTCATTTCGCTACCAAGTTTGTCTACCCTGCTCCTGCCTCTACAGGTAACTGCAAAAATCAGAGTCCTTTCTTGAAGCTGGTACAATCGGACCAAGGTGTCTTAGTGACAAAGAAGGATGGCCACAAAGGGACCCTAGGGAGGTAAAGCAAACCAGAATATGTCACTCTAAAATATGCCATTTTGGCATAAGGATTATTTTGAGCTGATTATTTGAGAAACAGCAGGCACAGAAGCAGCTCTGAAAACAGAAAAGTTACCCTTTTGTAAGGGACATTAATAGTCATTAAAAAAAATCTCCATTTGTAAGAGTGTATCTGGCTCTGTACAGGAATAGAAAGACAACTCTAAACTTTTCAATGAAGAAGGCACCTGCTTAGCTCTGTATGACAAACCTTACTCTTGTTTACAATGCTTTTTCTGGGTCACCTTTCCATAACTTGCCTCCCTCACAACCATCAACTTTTGTTTTAGCTAAAGATGGTATTTAAACTCAAATTCCAAGCTACATCTTTGAGTTTATTCATTCCTGAGTTTCTTCCATGTATATATTAGATAGACATGTTAATATGTTAATAAACTTTTATTGTTGTTGTTGTTAATCTGTCCTTTGTTACAAGTATTCCAGCTGAAAGCTTAGAAGGGTAGAAGGGAAAGATTTTTTTCCTACTCTATAAAGGGCAGCAGAGATAGAGCGGGGGAGTGGAGGAGCTGTCCTGAGAAAGGAGCTTTTGCTCTCTGGAGAGGAAGTGGGGATAGAAGTGACAGGTTAGTATGATTCACTGCATACGAAAGTAAATCTAAGCATAATCGTTGTTTCAGTAATATTAAATGTTTTACTATTTGTTGATGTCATTTTTCTACAATATGAGAAAGATACTCTGCAACTAAAACACACAGTAGTCTGTTAAACAGAAACACAAACTCCAAATGGAGTCACTGGTCCTAGGCGCCACCAAGACTTAATGCCCACCCTGACTGCAGTTTCAGTCTCTCTCACAAGTGAAATTTTAAACCAATCGGGCTGGAGATTCCTGGTCAGCACTAATGAGGTAGTCTGCCTGATAAGATCGCTGCCTTCCCCTAAGGGAAAGTAACCTGTCTGAAATAATTCACTCTTTTAAATTCTTTGTTCTACTCTCTTTCTGCCTCCCAAACCTTCTATTTTGTACAACTCATCAGAGCACCTTTGTATTTATTAGGCAGGATGCCGCTTGATTCTTGAATCATTCAATAAAGACAATTAGATCTTTAAATTTACTCTGTTGAATTTTTGTTTTTAACAAGCCCAATATTAATGGCTTTGGTAACATTTAGTTAGTAATCTCCTCTTTTGGAACTAAAGGATGAATTAGCAGCTCTTATAAGGGTTAGAAAGGTCTTGTGACTCACAATCTGCCAATTGAAACTATTTATTAGTAAGAAGAAATTCTTGGTTTATAGCCAGTTGGCTGAAAATCCCACTTGGGAAAATGTTAATTCATCAAAATTTTGGTACAAATATATCTTTACTGGTAAAATGAGTGTCAAGAGAAATTCTCATTTTGTAAGTTTCATCATTGGATGTAGGACCTGTGAGGGCAGGGACCAAGTCTATTTCACTCACTTGGTGAATATAGAGCCTAGTACTGTGCTGGGCACATACTAGGTACTCAACTAATAATTACCGAATGAATAAATAATAGAATCATATGGAATCAGCCTATTGGAAAATTGTTAGCAAGCATTTACTACATTCAGGGCACATTATTGGGTCCTTAGAAGAAACAGAAAAACCAGGAAAGAGAAAAAAGATGTTAGTTTCTGGAATATACAGTCTAGATGTAGCAAACAAGTTTTTGACTTTTGACTTAAAACAATAAAATTGAATTATTTAAAGAAAAAAGTTTTTAGTTCAGGAACAATTTTGGCACAATGATAAAAGAGGAAATGAATGATATAGTTATTCTCAAGAAAGGTATTCAAGTAATTAGAAAATTATTGCGAAAGGAGGGAGTTACTATGAAAGTGGAAAAGGGAAGTTTAAAGAAGGTGGAATCTGATATTTTGGCTTTGAGACTCACAATATCTAAACTCAGTTCAAACTTGAAAATAATTTATAAAATAGACAGGTTTAGAAATTGACATTGGTGTAGGAGGCTGAAGGAGAGTGGAATTTGTCACCCAAAATATGTCTGTTTGGCATAAGGATTGTTTTAGGCTAATTATTTTTAGGGAACATCAGACATAAGAAAAAGCTCTGAAAACTGAGCAGAAGTTATCTTTTTATAAGAAACATTTACATTTATAAGGGAAATCTCCATTTTTTTTCCCTCTCTGTACCAGGAAGAACAGGATGACTAAATCTGTAAGAACTCTTATCAATGGAGAAAGCAAGAACTTAAATTTGCATAATAACCATGACCTTGTTTACTGTGCTTTTTCTGGTAACCTCCCCTAATTAGCCTCCCCACCAAACCCTCAACATATTCTTTTGTTTTGGGAGATAGTTTTTTTTAATTAAGTTTATTGGGGTAACATTGGTTAATACAATTACATAATTTTCAGGTGTACGTTATCATTTGACATCTGTATATTCTATTTTGTGTTTACCACCCAAAGTCCAGTTTCCTTCAGCTACCATGTATTTGATCCCCTTTATCCACTTCACCCTCCCTCAACCCGCTTATATTTGACCTCCTTTAACTGTCTACCTACTCCCTCTTCCCCCAACCCCTGCCTTCTGGTAACCAGTAATCTATTGTCCATGTCCATGAGTTTCTGTTTGTTTGTCCTGTTCATTTGTTGCTTTTAAGTTTATATCCCACATAGAAGTGATATCATGTGATTTTCAACTTTTTCTGTCTGGCTTATTTCACTTAGCATGATTCTCTTGAGGTCCATCCATGTTGTTGCAAATGGCAGTATTTCAACTCTTCTTATAGCTGAGTAATATTCCATTGTATATATGTACTACAGCTTCTTTAGCCAATCATCTGTCATAGGGCACTTTGGTTGCTTCCATGTCCTGGCCACTCTGAATAATGCTGCTACAAGCATTGGTATGCAAATATCTTTTTGGATATGGGGTTTCAAGTCCTTGGGATAAAGACCCAGTGGAGTGATTGCTGGATAATATGGTAGATCAATTCTTAGTTTTTTGAAGAACCTCCATACTGTTTTCCATAGTGGCTGTACCAATTTGCAGTCCCACCTGCAGTGTATGAGGGTTGCTTTTCAGAAATAGTTTTAAAGGTGACGGTTTGGGCTATTTGGGGAAGTATTCAGTTTTCCTGGGTCTCTCCCATGTATATAAGAGGTACACATGTTATTAAACTTCTGTTTGTTTTTCTCCTGTTAATCTTTTATTTTAGAGGGCATCTCAGTCAAGAGTCTAGAAGGGTAGAGGGAAAACTATTTTCCTCCCCTATTTTAAAATTTTTCATCAGTTTCCAATTTTAAGTTGATGCCACTATAAAAATGTCTCTTTTTTCCCTAAAATTTAAAGTACTTATTAAAACAGTTTCAAGATACAGTATTCCAGAATACTGCGTTAGAAGGAGGAGTTCTGAGCTACATAAGAGAAGTGTACAATGCTAGGTGCTAAACTGGATCTGGCATCATGTCTAATAAAATTTCCTTCAATGATGCAAATGATGAGGCGTCCCCAAAAGAAACTCCTAGACCAAATAAATGGTAAAGTTGCTGGCACAAGTAAAAGAGAGAGAGTACCGGGTGTTTATATTAGCTTTGTGTGTGTTTTCTTGGAACATTTTCTTTGAAGTTGAATTTTGAAGTTGACTTCTTTATATGACACAGCAACTATCTTTGACAATTTTATTGATCCTTCCTCTCAAAAGCGAGAGTCCATATGATTTTGATGAAATTTTGTTTTCAATTCTAGCTCTGGAAGTCACCTCTTTCTCCCTCTGTCTCTATCTCTCTCTTTCTCTCTGTATCTGTCTCTATCTCTTTCTGTCTGCCCCTCAGAGATTTAGCCTTTCCCCCAGATAATCAGCAACTCCTGAGGCAGCAGAAGATAGCAGCCCAGACCTGAGTAAGGGTGACATGGTCCAGACTTCTAACAGGTTAAAGGTGACATTTTGAGCTAAGTTATATTTTAGCTCCTGAGCCATAAGGTGGAAAGACCCCCTAGCCTTTCCCAAGATACGGGACAGAGGACTCTGGAAAGGACCTTGGAACTGTCATTGATACCTGAAAAAATGATTCATTACCCTTTCCTCACTTCTGACCAATCAGCTCCCAATATGACTCCTAACCCCTAACTCACGATGTCTTGTGATTTTGCCCTATATAATCTGTAACCTAAATGCCATTGGGAAGCTAGGTCTTAAGACACTAGCTCACTTGTGCCTCTGGGATTGATGTCATTTCCTTAAATAAACCTCTACTTTCTTTGCTGCAAACACCTATCTGTGTCTCCTTTGGTTTTGACGTATGCAGGCAAAATGAAGCCTTTGAGTCCAGTAACACTCTTTGCTTCCACTTCACACCCAACCTTCTAATTTACTTCAACTTGGCAAATCTACAATGGCCATTGTTTTCCACACAGACAAATTGTTCTTAAGGAACGACCTCAGCTGTTAGGCACAAACACTATCCTTTCATATCTAACCATAGTTATACAAACCAAACTATTTAATTTCAGAACACGACCCCCATTTTATTTGGTGAAATATTAACTATCTATTGAGACCCTTCAGTTTCTCTTTTAATTGAATAGATTTGAATAGAATGTGATATCTAAAAGGACATTTATCTTATGCTCTATAGAATGAGATTGTCTTTGTCATGTATTAAGAACAAAAATATACTCTTTGTTCTAGATATATAATTCTCATCCCTAAAAGATATTTGTTCTCTGTGATGTTCTATGGGAAATAGCTATGAATTAGGATAAAATAAAAACCCTATTACCAAAAAAAAAAAAAAAAGCAAAGATACATATGGTATTTTCATGATTACTGCAAGGTTATATATCTTAGAAGAGGACATAGGTTTCCGTATTAGAAAGTTAAGGGGCTAAATTAAGAAAGAATAATTTTGGGACAAGAGCTTCTGAGAAAAAGAGAGAGTTGAAAATTCAAATCATGAGGAGAATATCCTCACTCTTGTTCTATGTTCAAATGTTCCCTCTGCATGTGAAGACACTCAAATTCTCAGCACTTTTGTTTTGTTTTTTTGTTTTGTTTTTTTTTTTTCCTTCAGGATTTGGGGAACAGCAGAGGGAACTGAAAATCAGGCTCAAGTTTTCAGGAAAACAATCTACAGTCTTAGATCTAAGAAACAGCAATAGAAAAGGCTAGAGAAGGATTGTTTTAAGGTCTTGAAATCAAATATCTAATCTAATATTTAATAGGAGCGCCATTTCACATAATCTTTTGTAGAGCACAGAAAGTTACACTTAGATGATTAATCCTTATGACATCATTAGAGACAAAAGGAGTCAGTATTTGAATTCCTCCATGATATGGCCTTCCTCCAAGTTATAAAAGCATATCCTTTGAATTCAAGATGGACCATGCCAGAATGTGATTATTATATTGCTGCAGTCCTTGGAATTCACCCCCGCCCCCAATCAAACCCCTTGACACACACACAGCTGTGGTCCGACTGCCCACATCAGTGTGGTCATCACTATGTATCTCATCGCTGCAGCAGGCATAAGTGTCTTAATCATCACTGTGACCAGGTGAATACAGGGCACAGCAACTGGCTCATCCACCCGAATGAGGCAGTGAGACAGCTGAGAGAGGCTCTGGTGCAGCCTGTGGCTCCTGTGACTCATGAATGGAGACCATACAGTTAGAGTATTATCAACCAGTTGGGCTTTTCTTTCATGCATCACACAAGTTGGCAATAATCGGATATTCTGCCTGATTTTTGGACAATTTTAGTTTTCTTTCTTGTGAAGCGATAGCTTCATCAACCCCATTCAGTGACACTATACTGTGTCCTGATTCCAAGCAAGTGAATCAGCAAAAAGTATAATATTCTGGTGCAGATAATCTTTAATCAGTTTGTTTACCAAAACTGGCTGCTAGTGGAATGTCATGAAAAAGTGATATTGGATACTCTACCAGTTTTTAACACAAAAAACTATCAAGACAGACTTTTAAAACAAGCAATAAGGGATTAAAATTTCTCATGACCTTTGAGATTTTTAGCTTCTCTTAGCTATTGGATTTTAATGATGTGGTATCAGGATAGTTGCGAAAAAAATATTCGAGAGAAATTTCTGTCATATTCTTTTACTAATTCTGCTCCTGAAGGAACAAAAGCAAATTTCTTACATCTTCTTTGCGAATTTAAAAAAGGTAGAATGTTTTGAATAAAAAGGTTGTTAAAGATAGTTTTGAATAAAAAACAGTTTGAGAAGGTAGAACATTTTGAAAAAAAATCTTGTTCTTTTGTTTGAATATGGCATTAAGTTGATAACAATTTTCAAAATAAAATTAGTTTATTGGGGAAGATTAAAGGGTAAAGGGTAAAGCATATATTACTCTTGCTTCCCAGTATAACTTTGGTGAGAGTAGTAGCTAGACTTAGTCCTACTGTGAGTTATGAAAAAGAATGGCAAAAATAATTTATTAACCATTGCAGAAATGTCCATCATAGCCCATTGAGCAAAAGTGCCCAAATTGAATGTTATAAAATATTGACCTGAAGTATACATGAAAATGAATGCAATATACCTTTAAAGCTACAATAGTGCAGTTAATTTTTTTCTGTACAATTTGTAATATTGATGCTACATATACATATAATACATAAAATCAGAAAAATCTTACATTGACTAATGTTTCACAATCAATTTTAAAGAAACAGGAAAGACATAAAAGAACAAGGGTGTTTACAGCTGTCCTTGCCCATCACTTCCCCCAGGAGGCTCTGTTCCAACATGGTGGATCCAAGTGTCCTGCTCCACTTTACATGGTTGGAAATGCTATTGTCACATGTAATTCTACACTCTTAGATTCCAGACCATGAAAAACAAGTGTCACAATATCTCCAAGAGAGAAAAACAATACTTCCACTATTCATATTTCCTAAGAGATAGCACAGGCAGATGATTTGTATAATGTAGAGAATTAATATTAAATGCAAGGCAGGCCTCAATTTTCCAACCTGGGGCACCATTTTGAGAGGGCCAAAATTCTCAATCTGCATTTTATTTTAATTTTAACGAATTAAAATGAAAGCGTTTTTCTTTTTTTCCTGAGTCAATATATGTATGAACATTGCCAATCAAGGAGCAATTTTGATCTAATAACAATTCTAATCAAAAGAGAGTAAACAAAATAGTAAAAAAAAAAAAAAAAAAAAAAAAAAAGAGAGAGAAAAGAAAAAGGGGTGAAGGGCGTCGAGTTTTTAACGAGATTGTTTAAAGGCGTTTGTTTGCTATTTAAAACTTCCTTTGGTCCACGCATCTGCTATCATCCTCTCCTATGGAATTTCAATAAGATAATACTGTTCACATTAAATAATCACATGAAATCTTCATCTTCTCTTGATCAAATTCAATCTCTTTCAGGCTTTCCTTTATGAATTTATTTAAAGAAAACTAAAATGAGCTGTGGGCATGTATTAATCTATTAGTATGACAAGTAACCTAAATACTAAAATACAGATGATAACTTAAGAGAATATTTTTCAGAACTATAAAAACACACATTGCATTATTTGGGGGTAGATTTAACCTTAAGATAACTGGTAACCTTAGTAACTGGCAAAAGTAAAAGATAGTCAATCTCCACTTTCTTTTTTCTCATAATATATTTCTTGAGAGGAAAACTTGGTACTGACTATAAATCCACAAAAAGGAAAAAAAGAATTATCCATTCCATGAGAGAAAGGAAGCCAAAACCTAATAAAACACTGTTTATATGTTACAGAAGATATTCGCTCACTTTGCACAGAGAGTCAGCCAGAAGATTCAGAACAAGTTCTTCTCATGATTCTTAACTGTGAAGTATAGTAACGACAGGTCAGTTGAATTTATAAGCCAGCTGGTTTTAGAAAGGTCTTGGCCATTTGTGAAGTCAGTCTTTTTAAAAAAAAAAAAAAAAATCTTGTAGGAATGACCTCAAGAACCTACAAAATTTCCTTCAAATTTGTGGTATTGTTAATCAAAGTTCAGTTCAGCAATTACCTTAAAATTAAGTATCTGACCACCATGAAATTTGACCCTGAGATGGAGAGGAAATATAATTGCTTTTTAAACTGCTGGGGTGCTACATTAATTGATTTTTTTTTTTTTTTTTTTTGGCGTTCTGGGAAAATCCCAGCATGTTGGTACCTCTTCATAACATTGTATAATTGGACCCTTAGGACTTTTCTGAAGTTTTTTTTTTTTAAGTGGTTGTTTATATTTTACTGTACCTAAATATACAGAAGCCAAAGTTTTAGTTAAACCTTTATATTTTAAAACAAAATTAACTATAAGTTATCTCCATGTAACTTGTCTGTATAACTTTTCAAGTAAATCTGTTCTTTGTGGTTGCAATAATACATCTCATTATTTAATATTTGAAAGAATAAATGTGGTCATTATAGATATATCAATAGGCTGATAGTGACATATGCCTTGGGGCATCTATATAAGAAAAATCACAATTTTTTTTTTTTTTTTTTTTTTGTTTTTGAAGTATAGACAGATAAACAGTTAATGATTCTGGATGTGGTACAATTATATTTATTAAGATTTTATACTAAGGATGAGAACCCTTTAATACTTCCATTGGTGTATTTTATTAGAGATACTCCACTGGCCTTTAGGTATCCCAGATCAGTACATAATAACCTCATGACACATTAAGTATGCAAGAAGTCTTATATCTATCTCAGTTATGTCTACCATTCCAAACCTTGCCTTTCTTCTGTGTAATGAATATTAGTTGATGATGATAATGACTTTTCCTCCTGGCTTAAGGTCGAAAGAGTAAATTAAAAACTGCCTGACCTCAGATTTGCTGTGTGAAATATTGCCTATTTCATGTTCAAAGCTCAGGAGAAACAGCATGTCAAGTTGTATATATATATTAGTTCCTGCATTAGAACGAAATTTTACTTTCTTTCTCTGAACATCATTATTATTAATTGTGATCCATGAAAGAATGACAAGGCCCAAGTTATGCCATAGTTAAAATATAATTAACAACAAGATCAAGCACTTTACCAAACTTTAGTTAGGAAGTCCATCTTTATTTCCTTTTCTCCTTGCTTTCCCAATTAGATTTAATAGATGTTCAGGTAAGGAAGAAACAAATGTGTTTGGTTTCTTAGAGGGAACAGTTAAATTCAAAGTTCTACAAAATATTTGCAGGCTTTTGATTTGTTTTTACTTTCTGCAAATGTGCAAACACAAAGATTTTCCAAATCAGTACATCACATTTTTATTATAGTTATAATGGTTCATGACCTATTAAATAAGCAGTGTTGGCTTTGCTTGTATCTCAGTTATGTTTTCCAGTCCAAATTCTGCTCCTCAGGGAATTACAGTGTGTAATATTATTTGATGACAATGATGATGATGGCTTTAAAAAGGTATATCATAAAATTAATGGGAAAGGTGCTAATTTCATCTTTGACAATTGCATTATTTTTATTCCTTTTAATGGATCATCAATTTGTTAAAAATGCAACACTTTATTTGAAAAGCATACTTGGTTTACAATTGTTGTGGGTGGCTATTAATATAATGGCTTTTGATGAATTACATGATAACATTAATGTGATATATGTAAAATAGAGTCTATAAAAGATGGTTTAGAAATACTTTCTCTTTTGAATAGCAGTGGTTTTATAATCAACTGCATGATCTCTGTTCAAGTAAATACTGTGGTCTCATGGACTACACCATACTACACAGCTGGCATAGTCCTGGGTCTGCTACCTCAATGAACCTAGGCCAGATACATGGCTTTCTTGAATTTTTATTTTCATGTAATTAAATGGGGATTAAATGTACTTACTTCCAGAGTTGTTGTGAGAATTAATGAGATTATGTTTGTTAAAATTGTGTGTGGTCAATACATGTAAGTTTCCTTTCTCTCCTGTCATTTCTTAAGAATAGATCACCAGAATTGCAGAATAAAGAAACACATGTGCTCTCCCCTTAAATATTTAGAAGACAAAATTTTTGGAGCTCGTAATTTACTCTCAAAGAGTACAATGACTGAAAAAGTACCTTGAATAATAAATAATATTGTTATAATAATGAGTTGTTTTTCCTTGTATAGTCAAAGTACATATTTGATATGAAAAGCCTTCATAGTATAATTAATCATTTCATATGATAATGATTGCAGCAAAGTATAAAAAAAAATTTAAAAAGGACTAAGTGCAAGAGAAAACAACATGAGGGAATAAAATGAATGGTTAAATTCCGTTCCCAGGAATTTGAAATCCTCGGCTTCTGTTTTGGAACTCTGATAGCTTTTCTCCATGCAGTGATGAGAATAGATTGACTTGCGAGACATCCACTCATGTGCCAGTGGAGAAAAACATGGCCAGCGCATTCTTTCCCAATGGGCTTCATTTATGGACGCAGTTCTCAGAGATCCTGAAATGCCTTTTCTTAAGTGTGTGGAGGAAAAGCCAGTGACATAGGGGACTGTGGCCTGTGTAATGCATCACCCTGCTAATGTCTCAAATGTTTAACAATGGAAGATTTCAATTTTAGTTGTGGCACTGTTTCCCAGGATTAAAGGCTCAAGTTGGAATCGAGTCAATGACAAAATGATTTGGAGAAGGTAAGCTCAGTGACAGCCAGGACCTGACCTGTCTGGTTCTCTGTTGAATGACCTATAATAGTTCCTGGAATAATTCCAGGCATGTAGTAGGTGCCTTATTGTACAAATAAGTATTTATAGAAAAAAATGAATGAATGATTTTTAAAAAAATTGACCTTGAATACTTCATACTCTGGTATATGAAATTATGGTAACCAAAAATGTGTGATGGCTTTTAGTATATGTTGACCTCAATGTAAACCTACAAAATCACACACAAAAAATACCTAAATATAGTATAAAAAAGAAAATTTTAGAGCAATGGTAAATATTTAATGCAATAACAGAGGCATCATATGCAAAATATAGTTTGTAGTTTTCATAAATCAATAACAGTAATTACTACTCATTGAGTATTTATTAGAATTGCACAATGGTCTAAGTGCTTTATGTATATACTATTAAATGATAGCCCTGTACTGATATGTACATCAGGTATTAGGGTAGTGGTTGGGAGAGACTTTGGGGCTACACAACCTATGTTGAAATTCAGACTTGGGCACTGAACTGCTCTGGGCTAGTTGTTTTACTTCTTGGTTTCTAATTCTCCTTATCTGTGCAAAGGGGAAAACAAGAGTGCTTGCCTCTCATGGTTGTTACAAAGATTAAATGCATAATTGATTCTAGGATAGCACCAGTCATATAATATCCATAATTTCTCTCTCTCTCTCTCTCCCTGTTTCTCTCTCTCTTGCTTTGGACAGTGAGTGCCTGGTGCAAAGTGGGAGCTATATAAATGTTAGCAATCATTGTGTATTATTTTCATTCCCATTTTACGGATGAGGAAACAGAGAAATAACTTGCTCAGGGTAACACAACTCATTTATACTAAAAATAGATTTGGAATTTAGGTAGTTTAACTCTAGAGCTTATGCTCTTAACCCTACGCCACTGTGTCTTCTTCTCAAATGAATGTACTGAAAATGTAGTTAATTCAATAATTTCCAAAGAATAATTTGACACTCCTTGACTAGCATATCATGTTGAAGATTTCTGATGCACAAGTACAGGTGTTTCTGGTTTATTAATAAAAATATGCTATTATTAAACTAGCTGCCTGATTAATTTTAAGAGCCAACGCCCTAGAAAATGGTTGCTATTTTCTGTAATTTAGTCTTCAAAAATTGTTAGTAATTAAGAATAAGCCTCATATCAGTAAGACCAGCTTTGCATTCGTTTGACACTAACAATCCCTAATATTCTATTCCCATCTGAGGTGAGGGATCCACAACAATAGCTGCAGTTAAGGGTGTATTTGTCATGAAGATTCAATGCAGCCCAAGGAAGGGCACGATTATCCTTCAGTGACTGTGAAAGAGATTGGTGTTTCCGAAAAAAAAACAGAGCACACATTTAATTAAAAAAATAATAATAATAATGTGGGACAATAACATGCATTACTAACAATGCTGAGTACATTTAACAGTAAATGAAGAGAAATGTTGTTTGTTTAAATGTCGAATTTCGTCTTTAGTTGCATTAATGGTATGATCATGAAATGAATAAAAAAATTTGATTGTTTAATTTCCAAATCTTCCTGCAAAGTAGTTTAACTTTGTAAGTTTAAACAATCTGTGAAACCGGGCCAGGTATGTCAAGTACACTATTTATAAAGTGAAAGATTGAAACTTCAAAAAGATGATTTTCCATGAAAAATTACAACAGTTTTCTTTCTGAAATCAGCCTCATTGGTTCATATGCATAGATACAGGCCAAATCTAAAGTAATAACTTTTGAACTAATTCAACTGGTCATTTTAGCTTTAGACACTACCTCTATTGCAGTCATGCCATGTCACCTTAGAGTCTCTACAACACCATAGTGAACACTCAAGAAAAAATTAATTAAGAAACCTGTACTTCTTTCTACTTGAAAAATTCAGGTATACTCTTTAAGCTTCAATTCTATATTCAGATTTTCCCCCAAGTACTCTGAAAAGTTAGAAAGCAAATTAGTATACTGAAAGCAGAATCTCTCTGCAACTGAGGTTAAGATTCCTTTAACTCTTTTATCTGTCAATCTCTTTAGCTTTTTACTTGTAAAAAGTACTTTTGAGCCTGTTCTGGAGGTCTACATGACAACTATGGAGCTGAGTTGTCAAGAATGATTCTATTTCTCAATTTTTATAGAATAATCATAAAATCCCTGATAAATAGTTGGCTGTGTATGAGGGTAATTATTGATAATTACATTAACATAAATTTATATAGAACAAAAGAAATAGGTTTGATTTTAACACTCCAGGTCAATCAGTAAATAACTATATATATATATATATTTATATATATATATATTTATATATATATAAAAATATATATATAAAAATATATATTTTTTAAAGTGCATGATTTTATAAATGGAAAAGAAACTCTTATTTAGAAATAAATCACAAGATACTGTTTGGTTAACTGTAAGGCAAAACAACTTTTTGCTAGATATTGTGATATTTCTGCCAAATCTCTCCAGTGCATCAGTCTTTTGCCTTGGCACCATTATTGCATCTTCCTCTGAGCCATTCTTAAAATGGCCTCCTTGGCTTCTGTGTGAGCTATTGCTTCTGCAGAGAATGTCATCCCCTCCTTTAGGCCTGGTAAACTTCCTCACGACCTTCAGATCTAACAAATACTCCCATCGCTCTCTCATCGGTCAGAGGCTTCTGACATATGCCCTTATAAAAGTGTTCTGTTGGATCAGGACACTTATCCAAAGTTGTAATTATACCTTCATTCGATGTGATAATCTGATGAATACCTTTCTCCTCCATTAAAGTGTTGGCTTGTTCCTGAATTTTATCCCCAGAGGCCCCAGAGTGCTTAGCATGGAGGAGGAAACCAGTGATTGTTAACTGAAAGAGGAAAGTAAGGAAGAGAGCTAAAGAGAGAGAGGAAGAGAGAAGGAGGGAGGGAGAGAGATAGAGATAAAAATAGAGATAGAGATAAAAATAGAGATAGAGATAGATGGGGGATGAGAAGAAGAAGGAGGAGGTACGGGAGGAAAGAGAAGAGAAAGAAGGAAAGAAGAAAGGAAGAGAGGGAGAGAGATAAAGAAAAAATATTAAAGAAAATAAAATTAAAAGTATCAGGGAAGAGAAAGGAATTAATTCTTATTGAAACCTATCTTGGTCTTTATAAGCACTTTATAAACATATTATTTTTGTGTCCTGACAATCTTAAAGAACTGGGATTTTTGAATCATGTTCCATAAGACCCCACCTAATGCCAATGCTCTCCATGTTATATTACATTTTCTTTGCCTAACTAAATGTTCTTTTTCTTTGTGGTTTAATTTTAATTTTTTTCCATGTGGAGGTACGACATACTGATTCCTAACACAGAGTGTTTATCATATGCCAGGTACCTTTCTAAATACTTTATGCATAATACCTTTTTTAATCCATGAAACAGCCCTATTATTATTCCCATTTTATCAACAGGGGACATTAAGGCTAAGGGTCACAAAGCTAGTATATGCTAAAGCCATGATTCAAACCCAGGCAATCCAGATTCAGAGTCCATGTGCTTGATCACTGCCTTGTACTGCTTCTTCACTTAGAACAAACAGATTTGTTGAGTGGTCTTTGTTTTTCTGAGCAAAATGGTTCACCTGGACACATACAGTAATGCCATCTTTGCTCTCCGTCTGGGAGTGTTGACTGACAGTTGGTAGCATCATAAAGTCAGTCACACACAGGCCTGGTCACACTTGGCCTGTCTTCCCACTGGCACAAGGACCACACCACCAGTGGCGTGAGGATGAATGGGAACACGCTCTCCAGTCAGACGAAAATTAGTCTGGCTTAGGGGCCATCGATTCTATTCATGAAAACAGAGCTGGGAAAAAATTTTTCCTGCTGAAACTTTAATAATTTGACTGAAATGATAGCCATCTCGATAATAATACATCAATAATTCAGCTTGATAAAATGTGTCCTCTGGTAGTTAAGTTATTAAGCCTTGTCTTTGGGAATAGTCAGCCCCATTTGGTTCTTGTTCAAACTCTACTTTTTGCTATGGAGCTAAGGCTATATTTTGGGCATGATTCAGAGTATCAAAGACTGTTTGAGTTTAAAGGAGCCTTGGAGGTCATAAATCCAACCCCCTTATTTTATATCAGAGAAAACTAAGGTCTAGAGAGACATTTTAAGAAGAATGAATATTTCTTTCAAAGTTAAAATGACTCAGAGAGAAAGACACCATGGAAATAAATATTTTTTTATGTGCTGCCTCATATTTAGTTACAAAATTGAGAAATCCAGTAAGTAAATGGTTGTTGCTGTTCATCTTTTTTACTCATTTTCACATTTTATTCATCTTCCACAGATATGAATATAAAAAAAATGCCTATTTTTCTCTGCTATAAGAACACCTGTTTATTGGGTTGTCAGGGGCCGAACACAAGGATCTCCATTGGGAGATGTCCATATAAGTTTATGTGATTTAGTACCAGAGATGCTATCTGATTTTATAGGCTTGGATCAACTTTACATAAATAATAAGGCCTGAGAAATATTTGTTGTGAATGAAAGGATACATGAATTAATCTGTTAGCTCATGTGGAGCTCCTCTCATCCGAGGCGTATAGATGAGGCTGAAAGAAAATCACATCTAGTACCTTTTCAGGGAGGCAGACACTGGGTGGAGAGATAGATTTCCAAGGAAGAATTGTCTTTAAGTTGAAAAAGATTTTGGGAGTTTAGGATTTAAACTAAGACAACTGCTGGAAATAAAGGGAAACTTGGCAGAGTTGGGATTCAACTTCAAAGCTAGAGCAAGGCGGTCCTTTATATTTTCCTAAAGCAGAAAAGTGTCCCTGGAGATAGCATGCACTGGAATGGCAATCATTCCTTCTGGGTGGAAGCAGAGGTCCCAGCTGTAGTAGGTTTGAGATCACCTTCTCTGCCAATCCCCTTCCATTTTGCTTGTTCTGTGATGATCTGGGATCCCTGCCAGGCAGCGTGGCCTAGGGGCCTGGTTCAAACAAACAAGTGTGCCAGGGCCAGTCTTTCCCAGCATAGCTTCCACGTGCTCTCCAAACATCACTAAGGGTTCTGCTATGCTCAAAAAACATCAAATTGACAATATTGACAACATTTCCAGATAAGTTAAGGCCTTGTTTCTTAAACTAAAGTTTCAACTATAGGTCATCGGCATCCATATTTCTCCAGTATATTGTAGCATTTTGTTGTTTATATGTCAGTTTTCCTCATTAAGCTCTAAGATTCTTGAGGATAAAGACTATGTCTCATTTATGTTTTAAAAAGCTTTACTGATGTATATAGTATACATATCTTAAAATTCACTTATTTTAAATGTACAATTCTATAATTATTAGTAAATTTACAGAACTGTGCAACCATGATCGCAATCTTATTCTAGATAATTTCTATCATGTCAAATAGAAACTTCATGTTTATTTGCTTTCACTTCCTTTCCTACCCCAGTCCTAAGCAACCACTAACCTACTTTTTTGTCCTATTTACTTTTTTTTAAATATTTACTCTTCTTTTATTTTATATTTTATTTTGCCATTTATTTTTACTCTTATTTTATTACTACCTTCCTATATTCTCTATATCTACTTTAAAAAAATAAATTTATTTATTTAAATTAGGTTAAAGTTAAACTAATTCATTTGTTAATTTAAATCAGTTTCAAATATACAGTATATTAGACATGTATAATATTCATAAAACGATCCCCCCAATTGTTCCCTTCCTCCCCTGGCCCTCCACTTAGCCATCATATTACTGCTAACTGCATTCCCTCTTCCATGCACCCCGTGCCCAACTATCAACTACTAATTTGTACTTTAACCCTTCACCCCATTTTCCCAGCCCCCCCAACCCCCCTCCCCTCTGTCCATCACCTAATTGTCCACTATATTTGTGAGTCTGTTTTTGATTAGTTTGTTCTTTTTGTTCCTTACATACTGCATATAAGTGAAATCATATGGTGTCTATCTTTCTCTGTCCATCCATGTCATTGCAAATGGTAGGATTTCATTTTTTATAATGGTTGAGTAATATTCCATTGTATATATGAACCATAATTTCTTTATCCAATTGTCTGTTGATGGGCATTTAGGTTGCTTCCATATCTTGACTACTGTAAATTGTGCTTCCATGAACATTGGAGTGCATAGATCTTTATGAATTATTGCTTTGATTTTCTTTGGATAAATTACCTAGAAGTGCAATTGCTGGGTCAAAAGGTATATCCATTTTTCAATTTTTTGAGGAACCTCCATACTGTTTTCCATAGTGGCTGTACCAATTTGCAATCCCACCAACAATATATGAGAGTTCCCTTTTCTCTGCATCCTCGCCAACACCTGCTGTTTTTCAATTTATTGATGATAGCCATTCTGACAGGTGTGAGGTGATATCTCATTGTGGTTTTAATTTACATTTCTCTGATGATTAGTGCCCTTGAGTATCTTTTCATATGTCTGTTACCATCTGTATTTCCTCTTTGGAGAAGTATCTGTTCAGGTCTTTTGCCCATTTTTAAATTAGATCTTTTTTTGTTGTTGAGTTGTATAAATTCTCTATAAATTTTGGATATTAACCCCTTATCAGATGTGTCATTAGTGAATATCTTCTCCCAAACAGTCTATTGTCTTTTTGTTTTGTTTATGGTTTCCTTTGCTGTACAAAACTTTTTTAGTTTGATGTAATCCCATTCACTTAATTTTTCTGTCCTATTTACTTTAGAAGCACAGTACCTTGGAAAATCTTGGGCACCTAGTTGGTACTCAATAAAAGTTTGCTCAATGCCTTAATTAATTTACTAATTAATAAATAATTAATTTGGTGCCAGGGGCACAACACTTTCTGCTAACAGTATTTGACGTTTTGTGTGTATACAAGTATTATAATATGAAATCATACTTCATCAGAACAACTGGTGAAGGGTCAGGGCTAGATGATGAAAAAAAAAATAGATCTAGAGAGCATAAATAATATGCTCAAATCACCCAACTGCAAGTGACAAAGCTATGCCTTTTGATGACATAACATAGCAGTATTCACTCTATTGTGGTCAAATAAAGGCAATAGAATTTTGAGAAAACTGTGATCTATGTAAACATATTTGGAATTTTACTTAGAATTTAAAATTAAAACTCTCACTATGTTAAACCCTGAGCTTATTTGATATAGTATAATAAATTATTTTACTTTAATATGAAGTTTACAAAAGCAAAATGACATGGAGAACTGGAGAATTTATTTGAGGTTTCTTAAAACACACATTTCTCCTGTTATTTGGTTAATTCAAGAGCATAAAGTCCCCTTTGTGGGGTGGTAGTTCAACTCTGCCCTTCATTTTTAGTTGAGGAGGTATAACTTTTACATACCCAAAGTGATATGGAAAATGATTTATTAAAAAGTGTCCAAAAGAAAAGGAAAATACTTTTCATTAAAATATACTTTAACTCAATCAAAATTATCTTAATTTCCTGTGTGCTATATTTTACGGATGTATGATTCTGTGGCAAAAATAAGTATACCTTTCCTTTAAAAGTGGTTCAGGTTGGCACATGCCTATGGTTTGTTATCCTGTCCCTCAGGGCAGATTCTTGCTGGTTCAAGCAAAGCAGGACACAGTTCTTTGCCCAAAGTGATTTGGGCTTCAGCTGGCAGCTGGATTTGTTTTGGGTTTACAGAATACCACATAGGATCTTCAAGTCCAATTGCCCTTAAGTATCCAAAAAATGAGGGGATGGTGAGCTTCTCTGGGCACTAAAGCTATAATTCCTTTTTATGAAGTATTATTATAAACTACTGCAATAAAATTTTACTTTACTCCATTAAAATCTCAGCTTATATGCGTAATTCATCAATATGAATAGTTGTTTTTATGAGTTAGCTTATTTTGTATGTACTCTCAGCTCCCTGGTGACTCTGACGGCCCCAGTTACAGTTATAGCTACTGCTCTATCCTAGTTATGCAAAATGCTCAATTGAAAATATGGAGCAACTACAGAGACAAGCAAACAGAAACACATTTGTAGGCTGGGAGTGTTAAGATGGAGTCAGAGAATTAAGGGATTAGAGAGATTGAATAATGATTGCAAATTTAAATTGAGGAAGAGAGAGGCAAGAAGGAAGTTTTGATAAAAGCCAAAAAGTTGCTGTAGAATTTATACTCTAATGAGTTAAGTAGATTTATTAATTTAAAACCAGATTCTATATATGACTGAACTATAAAATATATTTCATATATTTTATAAAAATAATAAAAAACATAATATTTGCTATAATTGAAATCAGTTGTAAGCGGTTGGAAAAACAATAAATCCATCAGTACACAACTTCACATGTGACTCTTTTTAATGCAACATCTGGTTTTATGCTACCTTCCCTCATTTAGAAAAATCCCTTGTGCAGTTTTTGTTTGTTTGCTTGTTTGTTTCAGGTGCGGCAACCCTTGGTTGACCTCACAGATTGCAAGGACCTTGTCAGTTTATAATCCTTTATTTTTTATTTTTTATGCCTATAGCACCTGGTCTTCCTAGGTGGTCTCCCATCCAAGTACTAACCAGGCCCTATCCTACTTAGCTTCCAAGAGCAGATGGGATCGAGCTTGTTCAGGGTGGCATGGTCGTAGACCCTTGTGCAGTTTTTTGAGTTAAATTTAAGGTTATAAGGTTAAAGTTGAAATGTCTAATTTTTCATTCATTCATTAATTTTACAAAAAATATTTACTGAGTGTCAGCTATGAACCAGGCACTGTTCTGTGCACTGGGACTAGAGCCAGAATAAGTTAGATGAGCTGCCTGCGTGCATGGAGATTGTATTCTAGTAGGGAGGCAAATCATGCACAAGAAAATCAATAAATGAGAATTTCTGACATGTACAATGAGGAAAATAAAAATGGGCAATAGGATAGAGAGTGACTGGGGAGGCATTTTAGCTATGATGGTCAAGGGAAGTCTTTTGTATGGAGGGGACATTTGAGTTGAGATCTGGAGAAGGCAGTTCTAAGAAAAGCAAGGCAGGAAGGATGCACATGTGTAGTGATCAGCAAGTACAAAGACCCTGAGGGAGAAACAAACTTCTATTTGAGAAAGAGATAGATCAGGTGGCTGGAAATGAGTGAGGGAGAGGAAAAATGGTAGAGAAGTGTGAAGAAATATTCATGGACCAGATCAGGCATTTTCTTGTAGGCATGTCAGGAGTTGAAATTTTATTTTAAGGGCACAAGAAAGTCAAGAGGATTTTAAGCAAAACAGTCATAATCTGATTTATACTTTTATAGGCTCTTCTGGCTGCTTGGATTTTGGATTATAGGGAACAACAGTGGAGGCAGGGGCAGTAGTTAGCAAGCAATTGCAATAACTCAGGAAAAAAAGTTGGGAGCTTGTAATAGTGTAGGGGAGGAGCCAGGTAACAGAAAAAGAGAAATGGACAGATTTAAAATATTTTAGAAGTAGGATGGCCTGGATGTGAACAAGGAAAAGGGAGAAATCAGGAATGCTTATAGTCGATAAAAACAACTGAGTGGAAGGTGCCAGTTATGAGATGTGGATCACTAAGAGAGGAATAATATTTTTTTGGATGACATCAAGAGTTCTTTTTTGGCTATATTAAGTTTAAGATGAGTCTGAGACAAACTAATGTAGATGTCAAAAGCCTTCTAGTTGTGTGAGCCTGAAGTTCAGGGGAGAGATCAGAGTTGTGAATCTCATCAGCAGAAAGATGAGATTTTGAAGATACGGCATTAAGGGGAAATTTAAAAATAAAGCATGCCCAGTGCTGAATCCTGGAACAATCCCAAGTATAGAAGTAGTTTAGAGAAGAGAAGCCACTAAAGAGGCTGTGAAGGGTTCTCTCAGGAGAGAGAAGAAAACCAGGGGAGTGTTGAGTCTCACAATGAAGAGAAGAGTTTAGGAGAGTGGTCATCTGCATGGAATACTGCTGTGAGGTAGAGAGGAGGACTAATCATGCAAAGGAGAGAAGGTTTGAAGCTGCTGTCCCTAAGTGTTGGGCAATAACATTTAGTAGGGGTGTGAAGTCCCATTTGAGACTAATGGTCATGAACTTAAAGGGGGAGACCAGTCAGCACGGTGTGTGATTTTCTCAAGTGCAGTTTAGTTTCTCAGGCACAGAACAGGAGGAGGTAAATATTTAAGTCTAGTCAAGGTTGAAATTTTGATGAGAGGGGTTTGCAAAGGAGTGTCACAGTGAAGATACATGGAATTTATACAAGTTAAAAGAAGGAAGTGAGCACATGAGAATGGTAATGGGTAGTGTAAAGTGTTAGGATCACCAGGCTGAATGTTCCAATGGACTCAAGATTTAGTGGCATTAGGGATACCAAAATAAGTGTTGCAAGGGTAGGAAGTGGGATGCTTAATAATTTTTCAGAGTTGGCAACGCTATTGATTGGTAGAGTGAAATAATATAGCTGCTATGCAGATGATAAGAACACAGACAAAAGGTGTAGAGCAGCTTGTCATCAAGCTGGAGTCTAGGGTTCTTCAGCATAGGATAAACTCCTTTAGGTTGAGAAGTATCTAAGGAGTCTTGAAGTTAGGGGATTCCTGTGAAGACATTCCAGTTCTCTAAGAGCATCTCTAATATAACAACCAAAAGGTGATAGTTTAGGTTAACTTTAAATCTCATGTCACTAAATATTTTGGTTTGGGGACTGTATCATTTACTATTATGTGACTCTGAGCATTATATTTAGTTTTTGAGTTTCATTTGTAAAAGGAATGTATTGTCATCACCATCACCATCATCATCATCATCACTGCTATATATAGGTTGCTATAATTTATTTAGGGCCTTTCTACTGTTCTGTATACAACACTCTGTCCCCAGAACTTTGTTCAGTGTGTTATTCAATCTTCATTTCAAACATTGCCTCTTCAGAGAAGCACAGTCACTCAAACTAAAGGAGACATCCTGTCTTCTGACATTCTCTATTCCTAAAACACTCAGTTTTATTCCTTATTGCACTTATGGCTATCTGGAATTATCCTTTTCAATAAAAGATGTTACACATTTATTTATTTACCTGTTTAATTACACTTATTTGTTAGCTTATTGTTTGTATTGCATCTTTCCAGAAAAATTCTATGAGATCAGGACCTTAGCTAAAAATTAGAGTAATGACTTGCTTATAGTAATGATGAATGAAAAAGTAAACTGTAAAATCTTCTATGGCTATTGTTATTATTAGGAGGAGTGCATGACCTCAATATAATAAGTTTAAAGAAACAGTTTGCAACATGAAGAGTATGCAATTGATTCATAGACTGTATTTTTGTTGCATAATTATGTATATTTTAAAACTCTCAAGAGTTAGGCTTATGGAATGAAAAATAAGTACTGGTCAGCTCATTAGAACTAATTTGATATAATCAAGTAGAATTAATTACCTATGAGGTGACAGAAGATCATTAACTGGTACTTAAAGCAGAGACTGAGCTAACATAATGTGGTCAGAGGCAAAGCGCAAATCTCCAAAAGGATAAGGATGCTGCTTGCCTCCCATTTTCTCCCCAGACTGGATGCCCATCTTGAAAGAATGATGACTAGAAGCAAAGGTTTCATCTTTCAACAGATGATAGAATATAATCTGATGTAGAGATGTAGAGATGAAATATAAAGCTTAATCTTGTCACTCCTTTTGACTCTCATTTATATTTTTCATAATACCTCAAGGTAAATCCTAATCTAATTAAGATTTTTAACTTAAATTATTAAAATTCTTAACATAGTAAATTTTGTTCAGAATTCTTTCCAATCTGAGTATCTTAAGGTAATTTTTATTTAACACACTCCAAAATATATTGGTTTATAAAAGTTCAGATTTTTCCTTTCCTACTGCTTTATTGAGGTTGGTTACTCAAGAATGGCATTGCATTTCTTTACACTCAAACCTTTTTAAAGCAATATAATTAATAGTATTTCATATAAATCATAGTCAATTGACAGGTTTATATTCTAAGTTAAGAAAAATGTTAAACATTAATTCATAAGAATTTTCAAAAAACATTTTCTGGGCACTTCAAAAAGTAGTTTTAGTGTAATATAAAGTACAAAAAGCTGATGATGCTAACAAATAAGCCATAAGGAAAATGAATTCCTTGAGGCAATAATACTTAAAAAATTATAAAAATCCTCTTAAATATTATACCACATATAACTTAAATTTAATGCAAGATATAGATGCATTTTAAAGTATTCTATATGATGTGGGATGAGGCATCGAAAAATGATAACTTCCAGGACTATGTACATCTTAAGATGATGAATCATCATGAAGATATATGTGAAAATAAGTTATACAGGACAAACTCTGGGAAATTGGTAAAGAAAGAATAACTGTCTCTTACATTCAATAAAATCTGTTTTCTAAAATGAGAACTATGTAAGCATCTATTGTAATTTTGAAATTAGGGTTTTTATTATTTTTATTCTTTATTTTTGTAATTATTATTCTTTTTTCAATTATAGTTGATAGTCAATATTATTTTATATTAGTTTCAGGTCTGCAGCAGAGTGGTTAAATGTTTATATAATTTATGAAGTGATCTCCCTGATTAGTCTAGTACCCACCTGACACTATACATAGTTATTACAATATTATTGGCTATATTCCTATGCTGTACTTTATATCCCTGTGACTATTTTATAACTAATCATCTGTACTTCTTAATTAAATTGTTTTTTTTTAATCAAAGTGATACATGAATATAATTGAGACAGTCATGTAGTTTCCTATTTCCAAGCTAACTGCTTTTAAGTCTAAATAATGGGGGAAAAAAGCACAAAACCTCTGGCATTAAATATCATGTATTTTGTGCATTTACTTCCAGTTCTCTGATAATTTTGTTAATTTTGCAAATATCCAGATCTCATTTTGGCCATACGAGATGAACTTTTGCCATTGATCTCCTCAGCTAATGATATGTCTAAACTGAAAACCTAAGGATCACTTAAAGGAATCTTGTATCATTTAATAAAGTGTCTAGTAAGCTATTGAGACCAGGGAGCCATTGAGAATCATCATTCTTTACCCACAATCTGACTCTAATGTAAAAAATAATCTAAATAAGATGCCTCTTCTCTGCTTCTTGGTTATTCAGGCATTATCTATTGACTTCCTTTTAGGAAGATGAGGTTGTAGCTCCCTTTCTCATTTTCCTGCCGTCCTCACCGCACACACACATACGCACAAACACACACAGACACACACACATGCACACACACATGCACACACGGGCATACACATGTATTTTCTGTGCCTCGATTCTCACCCTCCTGATAGAGATGAGAGATATTTTTGGTACGGTCTATGTTTAGCATTTCAGTTTTTGAGACCATGCAGTCCGATCCTCAGCTAGACTTCTCAATGAGGAGCCTGAACGCTGACTGGGAGCTGGCTGGGTCTTTTCACTAAGGAACTGCTCCTACTCCCATCCCTTTGTCTGGAGTCAAATCGTTGTTCATAGGCTATGGAAATTCCCCAGAGAAGGCTCTTCCAGTGCCTGGGGTGTGTAATCCTTTTTGTTGATGTTTTGGGAGTCTGTGTGTGGCAGGGAGAGTGTACCCATATGATACCTTTCATTACCTGTCTGTGTTGAGTGCAGTATTCCTCCCTCAACTGTGCCGGAATCACCATCTGGAAGCTTTCTCTGCAGTCTCTCTCATTTTTGGGAGGGTCAATTACCTGGTTGTATGGAGTTGGGGAGGGACCCTGGCTCTAACTGCCTCTTTAACAAGTTTATAAGAGGCCTTCTGGTTTAGCCTCCTTTACTCCACTTTCAGAGGTGACTAGGGTCACAGTCCTGAGCTTTTTGGTTACAATATAAATGAGGGGGCTTGTTGGCTTTTCCAGCTGCTGACTTACGTTTTAACTTTCTGGGTTCTGGTAAGTCAGTTACTACCTGTCCATATGCTTTCTAGGGTGCTTGTGTGTGTGTGTGTGTGTGTGTGTGTGTGTGTGTGTGTGTGTGTGTGTGTGTGTTATTTTTAATTAAAAACAATTTTTAAAAAATTTTCTGTGTTCTAGTGAGTTAGAACCTTTTAAAAAACTCTTCATACTCATTTTATTGGAATTTTAGAAATGGATCAGAAAGGCATAAATTCAACCCACCACCTTTAACCAGACATCCTGAAATCTGATTCTTAATAAAACAGCTTTAAACAGTGTTCAAAGAAATGTAGTTTTTAAAATATGAGATAGTCTAGTAGTACCATATTACCACACTATATTAGCCAATATGGCACAGATTCAGAAAAATAAAAGTAAACTTTTGTTTTAATAAAAGATGAGTTATATTACATAAAAAATGTTATTTGTCTATATGAATCACTCTCTAAACACAAACTTTAGTATCCAATTAAAAGTGGCCATAAAGGACATCAGGCATGATATAGTCTGTGCCTTTCTGTATAAGGACCAGGTGTATATCTGATTGTATAAAAGTACAGATCAATTCTGCCACAATAAAAGTAAATCACACTCAATGATGACTCAATTACCTAAAGAGAGCAGAAGATGGAAACAAATGCAAAGGTTTACAACTCTATTACTTAACTAAGTATGACTAAACAGTGATTAAAATTGGAATTACATGATCATCACTTCCCAAGTGTCTCTTCTAATGAATTAAAACTCAGGACAGCTTGAGATAGCAGATTTAATTTAAACAAGTAAACCAATGGTTTATTCATTTATTGCCTTCAATCACTTCCACAGCTGGTGCGAACATTTGTTAAGTTTCAAATAAACTGAAGCCAATGTGTGCTGTGGAAATTAACTTATGAAAGCAATTAATGTAAGCAACATATGTATGAACATTTATGTAGTAGTGCATATGGTTAATTAAAGTTAACATAAATTAGATCTATTTAACCTTATTTCAAGGACCATTGACACAGGGTTTTTTTTGTTGTTGTTTTTTGTTTTTGGTAAAATGCCCATATGTCTTAACTAAGGTGGTTAACTGCATTATTTAATGACCTCAAAAAATTAGCCAAACATGGCTCAAATGCTCTGTTTTCAAGATGATTTAGAAACCAAGACTAGCTACAATACAGAAAAAGCCAAATCAAGAATCAATCTTTCTGGAAATAACTGATATATTATAGATTTAAAGAAAAATTTCCTTTTGTAAGTTTTAAGGTTATAAAATACCATAGTTGCTCCTTGCAGAAAAACTTGAATTGCTTTTAATAAATTATTTAATCTTTTTCTCTTTACTTACTTTTTAATGAAAGACTCCACCAATAAATTAATACTTAATGTGTCAAATGTGTGTTAAGCTGCTACTTTACATGAAGAACTGTTCAACTCTGTGACATGAAGATACATTTTTTTATTATATCCTATCTCTGCAAAGATGATTTAAGATAGCTATAAAAATGGTCATTCATCTAATGAACTCAATATAGAATAAGAAAATAAAAACAAATAGCTACTAGTTACTGTGACTATGCATCTAATCTTATACTAAACTTACTAACACTTCTGGCAAAAAAAGTTAAATTACATAGGTTTAATCTAAATAAAGATAATAAAATGTAGTCCCTGCTCTTGGTATCTCCCGTTAAGGCTGTGTCTAATATTAACACCTACCAAATGCTTTTCTTGATGATCTTTTTTTAACTTTGCCAATAATTATATTTAACAAATTATATACAGTTTAATTAATCATGGATAAAATGAACAGTTTTAATATTTTGGATTTTGCATATCCTTTTCCTGGACCATTTTCGGATAAATTTCTGTTTCAATCTAATGTATTCTATATATTCCATTCGGCACAACCAAAGATTTGTATATGGACAACTCTGCAATTCAAAATCTCATGAAACATGGAGTTGGTTTTACAATTCCAAAAGAAAAAATTCTTAATTAATATAGTGTAAATTTGGATAAGTAAGAGACTATGCTAGATAATTACTTGTGCCCAGACAAGTGAAAGTGCATTTTCTGGCAGTCACTTTTCGTGCCTGTGGGAGGCTGAGGAGGAATGGCCAGTTCATGCTGTCCATTTGGTCTTATTCCATTGAACTTTATCTTCCCTTCCCTTTGGTTAACTGACACAAGCTTTCATCTCTCCTATCCT
The DNA here is from genome assembly GCA_003508835.1 of Eonycteris spelaea. NCBI lineage: Eukaryota > Metazoa > Chordata > Mammalia > Chiroptera > Pteropodidae > Eonycteris > Eonycteris spelaea. Next base: position 193,043 of record PUFA01000140.1, read on the forward strand.
TATCCACATTAATTAGGCTTTTGATCAATGATCACTCTCAGTTCATTCAATAAATAAAGAAAGGATCTTAGTTTCAGCACCACATTTTGTAATTCAAACTTCTCAGTACATCGAAGAGTTAAGGGACTTGTTCATGGCTTTTGAACTAGTTAAGTAGCCTTAGTTATGAGTCAGTGTTTATGAGGCTAGAGTTTTAAAATACCACTTATATAACTGATTAATAATATAATCATAATTATCCTTCTAAATTCACATACATGTGACCCTCCCACTGTGCTATAGACATGATCCAGGATGGAATCTAGCTTTAGGACGCTTTGTAAGTCTTTGACAAAGCCTTAGTTCTATCTCTATGTCCACAACACCTAGAGAAGTACCTGACACAATGTTTAATAAATGTTGTTTGATTGAGTGAAGATATTCATGAGTGAAAAATCAAAAGTTTATTGGTAGCTGCAGAGAAAGGAACTGTTTTGTGGGTATTAGCAGTTCATTCTAATGTCCAATGTCCATAGTAATTAGACTAAGAATTACTATTCTCTACAGATACACATATAGACATATATTAGAGTATATTCTATCTATCTATATATCTGTATCTATATCTAATCTAATCTAATCTATATGTATATTATCTATCTATCTATTTTGGGATTTTTTTTTCCTAAATTAAAGCTTATTTAAAAATAAATAGATCCTGAAACATGGGGTTTCTATTTACAGTCTCTCATATTAAAACGAATTTAATTGATTTTTTTCAAAATTTTATGGAATGAGATATTTAAAAATGAATAGAAAATTATTTAATGTGAATATTCTTCCTATGTAGAAAGGATACTAATATAAATGCAACCCACAGAGCAATTATGAAGCACACTATGTGGAATATCCAACATTTCTCAGAGTTTTTTTTTTTTTTTTTTTTTTTTTTTTGGAATGGGTTCTTTCATTGCATATACAGTAGTTCTCAGACCATTGGATATTTAGCCATATTTTGAAACATCTTTCCTAAATTCAATGAAGTATCCAATAAAATATTTTCCCAGTATAACTGGCTAAAAGGAAAGTTGTATTTCTGATTTAGCCAGTTAAATAAGAATATCACAAACTAAGAATTTTGCAATCTGCTATGTACCTAATGGCTTGACATATGTTAAAAAGATTAATGTAAAGGTTTTGTTTCCTTCTCAAGGTAACCTTATCTGTCTGATTTGATAAAAACAATTTTATTGCTTAAAGAGTTCTAAGCAGTACACATTTTTTTAACATATAATTTTTAAACTATTTCTCTTTTTCATGTATTTATTTTCTGGACTAAGTTTTGTAAGGGTCATATTTTTTCTTCCTCTAATGCTTTAAAGGTCTCAGGTACAGGAATGGGAACCACTGTTTGTTGAATATCTGTTGTGACCAGGAATAGTGCCTGGAGATCTGTGAGTCCAGAATTACCATTTGCAAAAATAAGTAGAAAATCACTTGCATTGGTCACCTATGCATGTCTGCAAATTAATATCAATATACTTAATTAAAATAATACAAAGTGATAAATGCAAGGCAATCCTAGATAGAACATTCAATTAATGAAAGCAATAAAGTATGCAATATTAAAGAAAAGTACAGAATATGGTCGAGTTGGCATTCATACTATTTACATCATGGTCTTTAAATAGTTTCTTTTCTGATAGAAAGAAATTAGCCAGATTCTCTTCCCTCCTTCCTTCCCTATCTCATTTTCTCCTTTCTCTAGACTAAAATGATTATATATTTTGGGACACTGAATTTATTTGAAATTCTTATTGTATTAGTCTCATTATCATCTACACTAGGCTAAAAACCTTTATTTGTAGAAATCTCTAGGATCTTCAGAGTCATGGGAGAACACATGAAAAAATAAGTCATCAATAAAATAAGAGATGACTTGCTTCTCTGATTTGTGGTATAAACAAATTAAACAGTTTTCTAAAATGAGATATGAACAAGTCATATTTTCTGAAAAAAATTTAAGCTTGTCATAGTTGAAATATTTGAGAAGCTCAGTGGGAGTTAATCCAGGGATATTTGCCACATATTAAAACTACAGAATTCTGGGTTGTAAAAGTTTTAGCATTTCCACATGGCTAATAAAGAACCACTAAATACTACTGAAACTACTATAAAATTTCCCGCTGTGAGAGCAAAGTTAGCCAGTTTCGTAGAACTTAATTCCTTGTGTCAATGTTTTGTGAGTCTTCAGTTTTTATTTTTTAAATGAAGCCTCTGAGTCTCGACTCTATCTAAACATTTACCAAGTAGTAAAAATGATTTGTTGAACTTAAAAGATAAGAAGTTGTCATGGGAATAAGAAATTTGTTGGAGCACTTCATTTGTCCTTACATATTTTAAATAAAAATACAAGTCTTACATTTCCCTTAAAAATGTTATATGAAGATTTCAAATTTTCACAATTAGAGGTGTCCCCTCCTTCCCAAAGAATCAAATTGGAAATGCTGAGGAACGTTAGGGTTGTTGGCACCCCTTAGGTATTGCTCATCGTCTTTTAATATAATTTGAGGCTTAGGGAGTCATTAGGTACCATTGCTTACGTAAGTAACTACATGATTAGAAGTAATAAGTATAGTTAAAAATATACTGACTCCCAGAAACCAGAATACAATGCAAGAGAGAAAGGAGGGAAGTGGAAGGAAATGATACCTCAGCAGACCCTGTGGACAGATGTTTTCCATAAACAAAATAAGCGTGTTAGTTTTTAATACAGAGCAGTTTTTCATGAACTGGTAATTTCTTGCAGCAGTAATATTAATTAATCTTTTTCTACCGAGTTCTGTGTCCCAAACCAATAAAATTCTGTAGGGCGGAGCAATTTATCATCCTCTCTGGCAGTTAATGGAGTGATGAAGGTGGATCCCTGAAGGCAAAATAGGGAGGAAGCAGGCACTCTCTGTTCTCAATCTCCACCTTCTGCCTGCAGAGGACCCTTCCTGGGTCCACCTATTGTTCAGATGCAGCCTCTTTTGGTTCGCTGCTATTTCTCTTGCCTTTCTAAGTCTGTTTTCACAAAGATAGACAGAGTAACGTTTATACAGCATCAATTGGACCACACATCTAAGTATCTAAATGTGAAACTCTTCCATGGCTTCTTGTGCATTTTATATAAAATGCAAAGCTTTTGCCTCAGCTTACAAGGTTCTACACAATCAATGACTGTCACTTTCACCCTCTGCCTCAAGGCTCTAGTTGCAGGTTCTTGGAACTACTGAACGAACTCCTCCCTCACACTAATTGAGCCAGGGCTCAAACCCTGATAAACCCGATATTCTTGGTTCTACTGTTTCATTCTTTGCCACTCATTTCACATTTGGGTTTTCCAGAAATGCCTTGGGTCATCTCCCACTCTTCTCCTGCCTTTAACATGCTGTTGAGCCCAATCAATCTTCATGCTATTCTCTAAACTTGCTATGTGTCTTCCTGTTTCCACATCTTTGTTTATATATTTAACCGTTGTTTAAAAAAGATAGCTGATCTAGCCAAATTTTAGTGTGTAGCAAAATCACTATATTTTAAAAAATAAGATTAACTATAAATATAAAAAGGACTGACTAAGATTTAGCAAGAAAAATATTTCTAAAAGACAGCCTGGAATTGGGCAAGGAATTAGAACCATTAACATTATTCTGAGCAAAAATGTAGAAGATACAAAGAAAAGAACACTGGCTTTGTCTTCACTGAAGTAAATGTCAGGAAAATGTTAAAGGTTAGAGTTTCCTGATTCTGAAATAACATCTGAGTGGCATGAATCTTCAGAAAGTAGCTCTAATGGCCACCCTATTAATAAGAGAACAAGTTAGGGAGAATATAAGTGATCTGTATAAGGTCACAGGTGGGCTTGGCTATGGATTTCCACACTCTGGTTCAGAATGCTCCATTATATTCAAAGGGATCAAGCTATTCTTTCAGTGAAGAAGAGAGACCCAGATCCTCACACAGGCAGACTGGGAGAGGAGGAGGGAGGTAGGATCACCCTCTTGAAGAGGTGGAGGTGGAGGCAGTGCTGCTACAAGACAGCTTCAGTGAGCAGACTGGGATCCGGTGGGGATTGTGCTGAATAGTCCCTGGGCTGTAGGCTCTTGGGCTCCAAGCAATAGGTGCACTCTAAGTGCTGGAAATTCCTAGTGAACTCACACAGAACACATCCATCATGAGCATGAAAATTCTGACACAGCTACATGATTGATCTATAACCACAGGCAAGTTTCCTTTAATATTGGCTAATGCTTTGTCTGAAAGATCAGCCCATCCAAGATAGTTTGCAATATCTAGGCATTTGTCTAAAGTGATTTAATACGTGTGTGTGTGTGTGTGTGTGTGTGTGTGTGTGTGTGTGTTTTCTTTTGCAGAGAGGGAGTTCAGTAGAGTAACTAAGAGCAAAGACTGAATCAGATGGCCAGGTTTGAATCCTGGTTTCATCACTCATCAGCTGCTGGATTTGGGAAACTTAACTTTTCTGCTTCTCTGCTTCTTCACCTATAAAAGGGGGAAATAACCGTATCTACCTCATAGGGTTGTCATGAGAACAAAATGAACGAATGACCAAAAAGTATTTAGAGAAGTACCTGATACACATATAGGTAGCACTCAACCACTCAACAAATGCTAGTTATTATTATTATGGTTTATGTCAGTATCATTGTTATAAACTAAACACAGCAGTGGGATGTAATAGTTGTGTTTTGGGGTTTCTGTCTCACCCATACCTCCTTCCATAAGAGCTGTTTTGGCCCTAAGAGCCAAATGAACAGGTCTAGGTGGCCCTATAAATATTTTGTGCCTGTTCCTTCTTCCTTCAGCTGCAGATTACTAGACCAGAGGCAAAAACCTGATCCAGGGCCAACTGAGTAGTCCACCGAATGGCCATGGATAGTCAAGCCATTTGGGAAAAGGTCATATAGAATTAGGGACCAAATCAGACTCAAGACAGAGCAAAGTCATGTGCCAACTGAAGTTATGAGAACCAAAACAGTGAGGAAGCAGAAGCCTGTTCATGCAGAGGAGGACGAAACAGCCGTTCTAAGAAAAGAAGAGATGAGAAACTCAGAGTGAGAGAATGGAAGGGAAGGCAAGATGAGATGAGACTAGACAAGACAAGAAAGCATTTCGGTCCTTGAAGTTTTCCTGGTTCCTAGCTCTAGTCTCCATGAATCTTTTCTGGACTTCACACAGCTTTTCAGTACTTACCACTTGCTTACTTGAGCTTGTTACATGCATTTTTGTTCTTTCACTGTGACATATTACAAAACCATAGAAGTATATACATCATAGGAATCCTCAACTAATAGATAAGGTCCCAAAGTTTTACGTTGTAGCTATTTAGGTCAGGTATCGTCACGTCTCTCATTGTATTAATTTGCCAGGTTTGGTTTGATTTTCTGGAGGAGAGAATATAGCGCAGCAGCATTCACTTTCCTTTGAAGTTATGATTAGGAACTTGACTGTCAGCTCCATCTTTTTCTCGTTTCTATTGCTCTGAGTCTCCCCCAAATTCTCAAGGTTCTGGGAGGAATAAAATTCACCTCATAAAAGACCTCTTTTTCATGACCTTGAAACATATTCACAAAAATGACCTTTGTGTTCAGATTTTTGATCACAGGAACCATTAAAATAATAACATAAATTGTCCATTGTACTAGGCTCTATCAGTCGAAGCCCATCCACAGTGTGTTTCAAAGACAAACTGCTTCACAAAATACTGAAGAATGTTAGGGAAAACCTGGGTATCATGTTTAAATAAATTTGTTTTGGGTTTAAACAAAGTCAAGCAGAACTTCGGAGATATTTTAAAATGCTACTGTGCAGTAAGGATCTTTAAGCGCGTGAGAGAGTATGCACCAGTTCCTAAAGTGCCACTTTTTCATGGAGCATAGTGACACAGAGAACCCAGTTTGAAATGTTTAATCAAGATCGGTGGTTCTCAGTTGGAGACAAGTTTGCCTACCTCAGTCCCCCACATTTGGCTACGTCTGGAGTTACTTTTGGTTGTCACAACTTGGGAGAGTAAGAGGTTGCTATTGCATCTAGTGGACAGAGGCCGGGGTGCTGCTAAGACACACAGGACATCCACCTACAACAAAGAATTATCTTCACTGGGGTTCAGTGAGTGACCTTTGCCCAATATAATATGTGGTGGCCATTTGCAGCTCTACTGGTTGACAATTAGAGCTGGCCAACTGTATAGAGAATGCTATGTTCCCATAGAGCTCTCAGATAACTATTGGAAGGTCTTGAGAGGTTAAATATTTCCCCTTTTTTTTCAAGTTTTAATAAAATAAAGGTAGAACATTCTTTTAACCTGCTCCTTAATATGTCATTGTTCATGTAATTAACAATATATACATTGGTCAATCATTTTTTCCCCATAAACGAAAGCAAAATTATTAAATTAAATATTGCAGAAGGCTGTAGCTATGTAGGAAAACTCTTTAGATTTTCTTAAAGGTGAGGTATGAAAGGGAAGCATTCACTTCCACTTCAGTGGAACTGACAAAGGGGCGAATGTTTTCCCTTTCAGCCTGGAGAAGGTTTACTGTTCAGATCTACAGCTGAGATAATCGAGCTGAACACAAGCATGCTCTTGACCCCTAGTGCTGAGGAAGCCGTGGTGTCTACACACTATTCTTGAAATAGAGAGGATTGACCATACACAATGGCCTCTCATTACAGTAAAACTCTTCCTCCTTATCATCGGTTCAGTCTCTATTTCTTATTCCCCTCTGGCTCACTTAGATTTTCTCCTGAGCTATTCCCCTGTAAGGTTTAAGAGAGCATATGCTAATATCAGTTTCATCTGAAATATTTCCAGGCAGGCACAATATCTGGAAGTTGTTGGGTTATGGTCATATAATAGGGTGAAACTTAAATTGCTTTTATTTTGTATTAGGAATTAATACCCATTACTAATCCTGTGTAAATAATAAAGGCAGAAGACATCACATAAGAAACTGCTGCCATAGAAACTGGCATTGATTTTGCTCCATGATTTTGTGAGTTGTATAAAACACAGCTCAATTTTTATAATTTAACAATAAAAAAGAATTACTTTTCTTCAAAAGACTGATTCTACAGCTATGTCTCAATTCCCAAGATTATCTACAGGGATAAAACCAAAGCTACTTAACATCCACAGCCTAGGGAGGGATTCAATTAGCAAATTCATGTGTGGGGTTCTGTTTGCATTTGAATTTCTGTGCAAGTTCTGATATAGGTGAGAGCCTTAGTACTGAATATGATTTTTAGTAGTGTCTATGTATTCATAGATCATATGTTTCAAGTCAGATTCACTCATATGTGTTAATATTCAAACAGGATCTTACGTAAATAACTATACAAGGTTAGATATGAAAACAGAAGTATAATAAATGAATATGTCATTTTCCTAACGGTTAGAGATTTTTGACAGCACTTAAAATTTAGTCAGTGTGCTTGTGTGTAATTGTGTGTGCGTGTGAAGAAAAAGGTCTGCTACCCTTTAAACTGAAGCACTTAGCACTGACACATACATTTCTTACTTGCAAGAAATGTTTTCTAAAATTTAAATACTTATGATAGAATCTACGATTTTCAGGGAGATTTAGAAATGTTTATTTTGGGGGAATCAAGGAAAATGACTCAATATGGAAGCCATTTGATCAATTTTCCTGATTCGTTGTGGTAATTTCTTTTAGACAAGTAAAAGGAAAAAATGTGGACTTTTTTATTTGGGAGCAAAGAACCAATAGTTATTTAATCTTTAAAAAATAGAAACAAATAATTATTTAATCTTTTAAAAAGAAGAAGCCAGACTGTATCAGAAGCAGCCAAGCTACACATCCCTTTTAATTAGAATAGACATCCCTGTGATCTAGAAGCTCTTCCTCATGTCTAATCTAAACATATCTAGCTGACTCCTCTGGCTACTTCTTATTTGCCTCAGTGGTAAAAGAAAAAATAGATCTGCATTTTCACTGCCGCATATTTTTTACTAAAGGCCATTATTAAGTCGTTTCTTTGGCATCTCTTCTCTTGACTAAATAAGCCCCACTCCTTTACCTTTTTTAAATTAATAGATTCTATTTTCTTGTGCTTGTTTCTTGTAACTTTTTCCCCCATATCTTTTCGTGAAAATGCAGAACCATAGCAAAGTAAAATTCTCTGTTGAGTGGATAGAACAAGCCAGAGATAGCCAAGAGTGTTTATTTGGTCTGAGTTTTTTTGGTCATGCTTCCTTTCACCAGGAGACCTGCTGAGCTTGCATGCTTCCAACGGGTTCTCCCCTTCCTCCTGCCCCTTGCAGGTACATAAATGCATAACCGCCCAAGTCCTGGCTTGACGCCTGAGTGTAGGGACTCAGCCAACAGGTCTCCCAGAACCACCACTGTCTGGAAAGCCCCTTCTCTCTCTTCCTCATCCGACCCTCCACCCTCATACAATTTATCCTCATAGGACATTCTCTTTGGTAAAAAAAACAAGATTTATTCTTTAGCTCTTTAGGGCCTTGATACTCCTCTGCCCCCCACCCACTATGGGACATTTTTTATTTAACTTTACTTTTTAAAAACATGTTTTAACTGTTCTTTATATTTATATTTTCATATTTCAGATGGGGAGAAGAGAGACCTGTGGCATGGCAGGTATGCCAGTGGGAAGCTAGGGCCTCAAAACATGAGAACAGCTCTCTCTCTCCCCACCTAACCCCTCTTATCAGCAATGATTAGGTTGAGTTCACAAGGGCAGGCTGTCCTGAAAGAGCTCCTCTGATGAGCCTTGAAAACCCCACTCCTGAAACACTACTTCTGGTAATAACAAATTAATACATTTGTGGGCTAAAAGTGATCTTTTCCTTTCCTTCGCCAATAAAATAAGCCCATGCATCCTTCCTAGCTTTTCTCTATATCTTTATTATTCTGTTTTATAAAGTTCCTCATTACATTCTTCCCCAGCTTGGACTGAGTAACCCTCCAAATGCTATCTGGACATTCCATAGTTTGGGTTCCAAGTTGCTACATTCCAAGCCCTTGACCTTCTAGTACAAGGACCCCATTTCAGATATCCCCAGGTTCTACACGGGAGCAGTTGTAGTTTATGTAATTGTTAGCTGAGAAAGCACATAACTAAACACTGTTCAGGGATTCTGTGCACCTTTGAAAAATAACTGTAAATATATGGGCTACTTAATATTGATTTTCCATAGACAATGCTTAGTGGACCCGCAGACTCGCACACCCCTTGTCATGAGTCAGTCTCCATGTGGTCCTCAGGAAACACTGGGAACCGCTGCTCCAGGGAATAATTAGGTTGACGCAGTGGGATTTATTGCTCTAAACTGTCACGATAATGGGGTAGGCTTGAAGATCAATTTTAGATTTGAATTTCTATAATTTTACTGCAGGGAATAACCTGAATATTTCCCAAGTCTGTTTAGCATGGAAAATTCACTGATTACAATTTAACTGAAATCTACTGGCTGTGATAAAAGAGAAAGTGAAAAACACACTTGGAATTTTAGATTGCAGCTAATATTCCAAACATTTCAATTAGGATTTTTCTCTAAATTAAATTAGGCTTACTCTACATATCATGAATGAAGAATGCAAAAGGATGTGTCAGACTCAGAAAAGTTTAACAACTGGTACACAATTGCTAAGCTGAAGTGTCCAGCGACTTGAATTTAAACCTAACTCATTGTGATGACGAAGCCTGAGGATTTTGCATTACACAAGGCTACAAACTTCTCTGATAAATTCAGCATAAAAGAAAACAGTTGTTGCCAGTTCTGGGCAATCATAAACAGCTCTGAAACTAAGCGAAAAGGACCCTGAGTAAACAAGGAAGTAAAAAGCTCTATCCTCTAGTGGAAGTATCTATAAATTTAGTAAATGCACCTAATACATTAATGTTCATTATGAAAAAATTATGCATTACTAAACTCAGTAAGTCTATTTCATTTGCCTTTTATGTGCATAGCCCTGTGTTGTCAGCAACACATAATTCTTCCAAGTAATTAACTATTTTCAGTGATAGTATTTTGGATCTTATCCGAGCTTGATCTGTCAACATTTGGGATGATAATGACATCAATAGAAAGAAATACTCTGCAATAACTCACCAGGTATGGATCTGCTTACTCTCTCCTGTTTGCTCTCCAATCTCTTCCTCTCCTAGATGTTAATAATTAGAAATGTGTTTGAATCTTGCTGTGAAGAATGAGGGGAGAAATGTGCACTGCCAAATGGTGGAGAAGGAAATGGATGGGAGAGCCTTCAAAGCACAGAAGCCATCAGCAAAACTGCCAGCTCAGAAGTAATGCAACTTGAGTGGTAAAAGAGTGCAACATCTTTAAAGAAAGGAAACTGCTAAAAGGGAAATGCTCCCTTGTCAAACAAAATCAAAAACTTTTCCTTTGCTCTGGATTCAGCATATGACATAAATACATAGGCTTTGCTCTTAGTTTTGCAGACTTGTATTGGACACTTATTCCTAATGTACACTTGGTGACAAGCTACCATGCTGGCCTGGTAGACCCTTCTCCTGCTGGATTTCTGCAATAGCATTGTAACTGGTCTCTCTGCTACCATATACACTGCACAATCATTTATCAATCACTTCTTGTTTTCCATGTACTATTCTAGGCATCTGTCTTACTCTCCTCTCACCCTCCTGACAACTCTTTCTCCATTTTTCACATTAAAGTCAGAATGAGTTTTCTAAAACGTAAACCTGGTCATGTGATATTCCTGCTATAAACTCTTCATGGGCTTTCATTTGCTCTTGGAATAAAGTTCAAAGCTCCTCAGTATAGCTAACAAAACTGTCCACAGCCTGACCTTGGCCCCATCTGGAGTCATGGGCACAGGCCCTGCATCTGAGAGTCCTTCCTCAGGCCTCTCTTGCCCATCCCTCCTTGCAAATGTCCAAGACAATGCATCTCTTCCATCTATGGCTTCTTGAGGTGATTAGTTACTATGAAGTTGATGAATCTCTGTACCTGTTTCAGTGCTACTCATACAGCGAGTACTAAGTCACATTCATGTTTGCCACTTTATGCATATTGTTACTCATGTTTATTTTTATCCTCTTTCAGCTACTCATTTAGGAAGTTCTCCAGAGACTCAGAACAAGCAAATTTAGGGTTCAAGAGTATTTGAGTAAAAGGAGTTGGAGGTCTAGGCAAGAGATGAAGTATGCATAGGAGAACAATAAACAGGGAACAATAATTTATCAGCCTCAAGCATACAAAAAAATCCTTTGCATTCTATGAGTGATTATATATGAAAGGGTTCAAATATATGAATGTTTGCACATTTATCAGCTATTAAGGTAAAGAATGATAGGTGATAGTAATAAAAATGTAATTCTTACACTATTCAATATAATCATGAAATGCACTAACAGGTGGTTCCTTTTTTATCTCTGTCACTGTGTAACATTGAGCAGATTTCACCTTTCTAGGTTTATTTTCTCAACTGCAGGATGAGAAGATTAAAAGAAATAAACTTTAACATCATGTCCAGCTCCAGATTCAATACTTTTGTAGCATTTTCTTAGAAATATGTAAGGAAAGAAAACATAATTAATCCTAGAGCTTAATGTCATAAACAATGATCAGATTAACTGTATGGTTAAATACTATGCTTACAATTTAGATGTATCACCATCAGGTGGCAGTAATGTCCTTGTACATGCAATTCTAGTGCAAATGAGTTGTATTTGATAAAGGGATTTATATATTTTCTTACACTTTATTATTAGAAATATAACTCCACATTAAAAAAATTCAATTATATTTAACAGTAAAGAAATAATTTGTGATTGTTCTCACCTTTTCTTTACCCACTAAACATGAACTTGATGCCTGAAGTCCGTCTGATGGATGTCCTAAATCTTTGATGTTATTCAATGCAAAATTAATTGCCCATGATTATCAGTTTGGGAACTTTTTCTTTTTTGCATTAGCCACAGTCTATTGAGAAATACCCAGATATTGCTTTAGGTATTTCTGCTTTAAATTGTCTATCTTCTGTATTGATGAAACTAAGAAACCTCCAGAGGGCATGGTGACCTCCAAATAGAAACATTGGCTCTCATCATGGTTCTTAAAGTCCTTGCCTTTGAAAAGAGTCACAGTACAGGCTGGTTGTTTGCCTAGATGCCACAACTGTTGCCTTTTCTTAGCCCTCATCTATGGAAACAATTTGATGTTGACCAGAGATCATCATTCTCACTTTGAAAAAATTCACTCTTAGTGCTTTAGTGTTTCCATCAGATTGATTAAGGAAAAAGATTTGGGGTCCCTTATATTCTATCTTCTGATTTGATTTAATCTTTAATTCTTGCTTTTTCTCTGCTGTCACTGTTTCTGTTTTCTTTATTTCTAAAACTTCACTTAGTACCATAACTCATTTCTCTTCTGTCTGCTCAAAAGCTATTTTCTCTAGAGAACACTATCAGTTTGTGTCTGATATTTCTCACAACTATTAAATCTTATTATCTGTAACTTTTTCCCTTACACCTACATTTTCTTTCAAGTGATTTAAGATCTGACTGTGCCTCTATAGCTTTACCTTTTGTTTGAAAACTTCCCCATTGAAATGTTATTATTTCAATTTTAAAATATCTGAGAATTGAAAACATCATAAGAATGCTCATCTTGTAAGATCTGCTTAGGATTTTTCTATTTTTTATATTCAATTTTATAAGAATATTAAATTATATGTATATATTTTTAATTGTAGAGAATAAGGAATATATAAAATTAAATGCATTTTTCTCAATTTATATGAAAAACTGTTGAACCTTGGAGGTGGTACATTCAAATTAGCAAATATCTTCAATTTTAAAAAAGAATATAGAAAAATTTATTAGAATTTCTTCTATTCATTTGATTTCTTCCATACCACCAAATTAAGTGATCCTGAATATCATTATATATTAATTTACAGAGCTTTGGTTCTATAGCACAAAATTGTTCCCTCCACTCTTTTGATCTCCAATTTTTGAATAATTCACTAAGGCTTGTTGCATTCAACATTATTTAAAAGCCTCTTCAAGTTCCAAAAAGGTTTTCTTAATTTTAGAAAGTCCATATGCTTAGCTTCTGTTGATAAATGCTTTCTGAAGACATAAATGGATACGGAAAATCTGCCTGTGGAAAAAGTATATTTTTTCACAAATTTTTAAATGTCTGGGGAAAAATAAAGATCAAAATTTCAAATTCTTGAGAGAAATATTGAATAAATGTACATACTAGGTAAAGGCACTGTGGAAGAAAATGTCTTCACCTGTTAACACATTTCTATTAATACCATTGGTTCAGAATGGGCTGTATGGTACTTTTGTTTTCCAATACAATACACATCTCTATCCTGATTGAGGATGAACTACTATGACTGTCTTAATGAAGCAAGGAAACTACAGCGCGGGAAGATACGAAAGTCTTAAGGGAGGGTTGATAGAGTAATGAAATGCTCTTCAGGAGAAAGACTTAAGCCCTGGCTTAGCCACTAGTGACTTTGTAAATTTGAGCTCATCTCTGACTAGTATTCTTCATCTGTGCAGATGGAAGTGGTAGAGGAGAGGACTTCTTCCTCCAGTGGTAAAATGCAACTACAACGCTCAGGCAGGCTTAGGACTAATTTGAAGGCTAAGAATTTTCAGAATGTGTGTTATTGAAAAGACTAAGTAGAAACACTTAGGAAATAATTCTAAAAATAACACTGGGGAAATGTTCAAATATATTAAAATTTCAAGGGTCACGATGATTACATGTCATGGTTCATTATATCTCCACTGGTGTCACAGCATGAAATGTGGTGAGAGAAATTAACTAAGCCTTGATTTTCTGAATGATGTGAGTTTGGAACACTACATCTTTTAGGTGACTTTCTGCTCTTAAAAAAAAATACCTGCAACTTTTTATGTAAAGTCTTTACTTGATTCCTTAGGATCTTGAACTAACCTATTTTGCACATGAAGCTTGAAACTCAGAATTTATACTTCAAATGAAGTAAAATAAATTATCTTGATTTGTCATAAACTATTTTGATAGTTTATTTTTTAAATCAAAATATAAAGTATAGTAGTGAAGATGGCATGCAACGTCATAAAGATAGACATACCAAAAAAGTAAGAGAGCCAGAATGAAATATACACAAAGTTCTCTTTACTGTAATGAAAGAAATGCCATGGTTAGTGGGGAAAGAAAGGATTACTATATAGTTGTAGGACAAGTGGCTAGCTATTCATGAAAAAAAATCTTAAGTCTTTGTTTCACACCATTCACCAATATTGGAGCTAGCTGTAAATAATAAAACCCAAAACATTCTAAATAAAAATGTAAATGATTAGTTGTAGAATATCAATATGAGGGTGTACTCTTAAAAGCATGTATGAAATAACACAGTAAAAGTAATAATTTTAAATTTCTATGGATCCAAAGGAGTACACAAAAGTCTAAAAGGCAGGTCACAATACAGTCAGAGAAAATATAGTGTGGTCAAAAATATGAAGACAGTCATAAACTACAAAACTCTTCCAAATCTTTTAGAAAAAGATTGTGATCCTAATTAGTAAATAGGTATTAACGCAAATAGAAAACTTACAAATAAGGAAAAATTATGAGTAAATAAGTTTGATGTGACTAGTAGTCAGAGTACGTAAATTTAGAAAAATAATATAATAGTTTATTATTAAAATAATAAAACATGAGAAACAATTTTATACGCTGCAGAATATGTGCAAAGAGTACAACTGTATTTTCAAAGTAATTAATGCATCAAATAGACTCATATTGCTTGACCCAGTAAGCTCACTATTATAAATTCACCCTCAGCAAACAGTTGGGGATAAGGGGAAAATCTAATGCACAGCAATATTCATTTCAGTATTATGCATAAGAAAAAAAGGATCTTAAATATATCAAGGAAGGTTGATGGTTGCCAAAAAATTTTGATACATGTACAAGTTGAAACAGTATATGATAATTAAAAAATGACTTTTGAGAAAAAACATAATATTAGAGAAAATGATTTTGTTAAAATGTAAGTAAGAAATCAGGACATGAAATTATTAGTTCAGTAATAACGCAGCACGTGGGTGAACACATTTTCCCTCACATGTCATTCTTCACTAATAAACAAAAAACACACTTTGCTTGCAAATTAAATTACACAGCAAATATTTAGTACTTGAACTTATAATTTATCATGGAAGATAAAAAAATTTTCAAGAAAAATATTCGTACCTTGTTCTCTATTACTAATAAGGACTGGAGAGACAGGGTTTTTGTAGTGTAGACGACAATGATCAATGACAAGGTAAAGCTATGTCTTAGAAACTTCATTTAATCTTAAAATTGGTTTTAGAAACATTTCTTCTCCATCCCCTTTCCCACCTCCAACAGAGCCATTAACTGTCAGCTGTGGTCCTCTACTTGCTTACACTCCCAAGCATGTCCTGTTGCGGCCCCAGCTTGCTCGCAACCATTCTGTACTTCTTTTCTTCTATTTTTTTTTTCTTTTCTTTTTCTATCCCTTCTCTTGGTTCTATTTTTGTTGAACCCTCAATAACTCTACTAGTGGTTCATGAGCCTATATTGTATACCAAGTATTTTCATATATGTCCTTTTAGTTAACCAAGAAAAAAGAAACCAATAGCTTCAGCTGTGACCGTCCCTCATTTTCTTATAAAAAAGTCTTTAATAACTCTCATCACGGATCCAGTGAAATTCGAATTATTTTTATTATTATTATTATTTCAGGCCCCAAAGTGGGCCAATCTTACACTCTCACCCTCTTTTTCTACTCCTGTAATATTTTGCTCTTCTCACCATTATCCACATCTGTTCTGTTTTCTACATTGACTCTCTTATTCTTGCTTTCCATTTTGCTTGGAATGACCTCCTAAGATGACTATAATACCAGAATTATGAGAGTTAAGAACTTAATGGAAGAACAAAAGGACTCTGAGGATTCCTCAGCAAGAGAATACTAAAGGATACTTCCTTTTGTGTGGTTTCTACAGTACTTGAGTTTTCTATAAATTTTTGAGAGATGGCTCAGTGACCACCTTGCAGCTGAAGATATCAGTGACTAAGAGGTGAGGGGTGTCTAAGATTCCAGGAGCATTCCTTTTTTACCACTTGGGAAACTTTAGGGAACTTCAGGCACTCTAAACTCCAGTTGGCCATGATTTATCATTCAAACTAGTACACTGAGGGTAGAAGTGGGCGTTAATAAAAATTATATCAGAATAACAAGTGAAAACAGAGCAGCTAAAGACAAATTTTACTACCTCTTTCTGTACTTTTATTAAAAATATGGACTCCTGGATTTCTGACCTTCCAAGAATAAATCTTTGTAATTAGAACCAAGAACTTGTGTTTTAAACAGGTCTCCTCAGTTGCTTGTTGAGATTTGAGAACTATTAAGCTAAAAGGGTTTTTAAATACCTAGGTACTTCTTTTTGATTCTCTTCAAACAATTTTCCTCTAAAGTGTGATGGAACCAGCATCAATACATTTTATTGAGTAAATAGTCTATATATGATGTCTTTAGGTACAGTATACACACAAAAAAACTTGATTTCTATCTAACATTTATAAGAATGCATTTATACCTGCTATAGGTATTCAATTTAAAGACTTGTTTTAAACACTGTAATTATAGAAGCATTGTTTTCTAATATTTTTCAGGACAATTATATGACATTTCAATGATAATATAGCCTACTTTACAGACTCTCATTGGGTATTTTTTTGTAACTTACACTGAATCTTGTTTTAATTTAATAAAGGTGCTAAGAAACTTTTGGAACTCAACTCATGTCTATATTGTGATTATTAAGCTTTGTGACTCAATCACATTGTTTTAAAATAAAAAAAAAATTATGCAATGTCCAACTCTCCAAAGTTTAAAATTTGTATAACTCACCTAGTAAAGATCTTACTGAAATTTCTAGTAAGTAGATTTTTCTGGATTAGATACAAAATCTTTCTGAGTTGTAACACATTATAAATCCTTTGAGAATTAATATAGATTATTTTGGATGTATGAAAAAAGCCTCTAAAGTCCTTTTCCTGTTCTTTACAAAGACTAATGATTTCAATACATATAGTTAAACAGAGAATAAATGCATTAAACCTATTACAGGTAGGTTAGAAATATATCATGAGTAACATGTAAATTGAATGCATATATAATGTACGTAAAATGAGTAATTTAAAGTATCAGTTAATGTTCCTCCTAACCCTGATTCTCCTTGGTTTTCTCTTAAAGAATCCTTTATAATTGCATGCTGTCTTTTCCCTTTTCAAAAGGTCTTGCCTCTCTCTCTCTCTCTCTCTCTCTCTCTCTCTCTCTCTCTCTATATATATATATATATATATATATATATATATATACACGCACACACACATGTATATGTATACATACATACACACACATACACGCACACACATATATACACACAGACACACATATACACATACATACACTGAATTGCATATTTCTGTTCGTCGGATGTCTGGCGAGCATTCTTTTCATTTCACAGCCTGTCTGAAATTTAAGTGGCATATTCGGTGGTGGTTCTTAAACAGGAATGAGCATCCACGTCACTGTGGAGCTTTTAAAAAATACAGACTTCCGGACCCCACCTTAAATTTACTGTATCAGAACATACAGAGCTATGGCCCAAGAGTGTGTGTGTTCTCACGGGCATCCCCAGGTGCCAACCACTGTGTGTTCCTCAGTAAGAAAGAAACCACCGATAGCTAAGAAAGTGTGTCTGATTGCTTTAGAGTTTTACCTTTGTTTCTGGGGAAGATTTCAGTCAAATCCCTGTCTGACCACATGAATTGTATGACCATGTTATTTAACCTCTCTAAGATTACTTGCTCTTCTGAAGTTCTCACATTGAATTTAAAATGTTATTTTTTTTAATAATCAGAATACGACAACCAACAAAAAGTAATTTCCCTCTATCAAAAACAAATTTCCTCTTTAGCCTCTAAAAGGAATAATTTTATATGCATGATATTCTTTATACAATCTCCTTATGCTAGTTTTTACTTAATTAGACAGATCCAGCAGTATCCATAAGGAATCATTAAAATAATCAAACTTACCCCAGATGAATCATCAACCAAGACAAAACTGGAGGAAATATCATTTTCACTATCCTTTAATATTTTATTTACAAAGAAAATTTTTATGAGCCTTTCTAGCTTTTAGAATAAAAACTTGAGACATAATCTCTTGAAAAAATTTACATATCATTGCTAACAAAAATGTTATGACCATCTATCAAAGCTCGACACCACTCGAATTACTGTATGAGAACTAAAATTTCTGCAGAAGTAACACTGACAGCTGTTAGATTGAATGCAGCAGAGAAATAAGAAAGGACCCAGGCACTAGGTAACTCTGTGTATTCATAGCTGTTTTCTAAATCACTTTCCTCTTTAAATGCAATATATTGACCCCATGGGGGGTGGGGTAGGGATATGTATAAGATGTGTTTCCAAGGAAGCATCAAAGGTTAAGTTTCAAGTGTTAGAATAATTGCTTTGACACATTTGAGTCAATAGAATTTTTTTTTTCTTTACTTAGGACACTGTCACCAACCCCTAATCTCCTCCTTTCCCCCCATGTATGTGTGATCTAATCTCTAGGTCACTACACATTGGCAGAAACACATGGCAGGTGCCAAATTGCCTTCTCTGGATTCATGACTTCTTTTTAATTTTCGCCTTTGAGGAGCTCCCTTATTTCCTGCCAGTGCAACTATTCATTTTTATGGGATGTTTTAAGAGAGATTTTAGGATACCATTGCATTGTTAGAAAGATAAATCCCTTTTTCAGTATTTTGAATTATCCATTTGGATAGCATTTAATACATTATTTTGTAAGTTTTGATTAAATTTTATCTTTCCCAGTTGACTGTGTTCATTCTAAGGGCAGAAACTATTTTTTACCATGTACTAGTTTATTTAGTAAAAAGATATGATTCAGTTTCTTTTGTTTACTAGGCACTGATGCACTGAGTTTGTTGTTGCATATACGAAGGTGGTCTAAACTGAAATCCTCTGTAAACTTAAGTAGCTGACACTTCAAAAATAATAAAAGCTAACATTTATTGAATCATTTATAGTGCAACACATGGCCAGTTGTTCTGATCAATTCTTTATATTTATTGCTCATATTTTTCTTCACAATTACCTATGTATTTGCCATTTTTATTATTTCATTTTGAAGATGAGGAGATTGAGACTGAGAGAAATATGCTAGTTATGGTAAACTAGCCATGACCTAATCAAAAAAAATAAATAATCTCTTTCTATTGAAATCTCTTAATAGTTACCTGTTGCTAAAGACTCAATGTTATACATAGATTCAGCGATTATATGTAGAGGAAAGAGGAGAATATCTGTAAGGATTGATTCAATCATAGGTTCTGATTATATCCAGGATCAAAGAGTGAATATCTTCAGGCAAGAACACCATTCTAATTACAGCATGAAACCTTTTGCTAAAAGAATTTGAACCTTGGTTGTTTTACCTGTAAAGAATTTTCACTGAGTCATATGTTCAAACACCTACTCGATGTAGCAAAGATTTATCTCATGTAAATTCTGAGAAAATGAAGAAGATATATTGTATATACCCTTAATGGTATGGATTCTTAACATGTATTAAGCAATGATAAGAGTAATCGCTATGTAATATATAGCTGTGGTTAGTTTTATTAATGACATCCTTTCAGCAGCGATTTGTGCTTTATTCAGCCTCACTTGCGCTTGACATTTTAAATCCCCACTCCTGCTTCTCTTAATCCACTTTATTTCAGATTCTAGCCAATTGCGTTCTTTGTTCTCTCCACCTCCTTATCTTTTATGGCAGCTCTTGAGGCTGCCTGGTCTTCTCTTTCTTTCACTCATTGTCTGCTGTGTGATGAGTTGCAGCAAGAGATTTGCTGCACATAGCAATGGAAACTTTTCTGTTCATTCCTCCTGCACCCCCAGACTCTATGCATACAACAATGCTCTCTTTTTGAAGTTCTCTCTTCCCATTGTTTGCAAATGCTGTATTCTGAGACTTTTTCTTTCTTTCTGAGTCACCTTTCCCCCAAGTGTACTTATTCCATACTGGAGTCTTCCCTCTTTTTTTCTTTTTCCTTTCAACCATTTAAAAAGTTTTGGCTCTGAATTTTCAAAAGGAGTCTATAAAATCCAACTGTGGATACTTCAGAGATTTTTAATAGAGTATGAGTTTAGCAGGAAAAGTAGTCTTAACAGGATTTTTCACATTATAATTTCTCACTTTGTTTCTAGAAGGAAATGGTGGTTTAAGTAAACATACAAAAACAGCTTAAGTGGAAAAATCATCTTGTGTTACATCTTGAGTAGTGCTGAGAGCGTAGTTGTTCTTCTAATTTTTAGCAACTCTCATCAAGGATGATTTACCTGTTACACCTTAAGGGCAGAGAAGGAAAATGGGTGAGTCCACGGCTCACAACTGCTGGAAATCTCACAGAAGAGTGGGTTTTGATAGATCTTAGGCCTGTGATTAATTACAGACCAACAACTGCATGAGTCATAACTTGTTAGTCACATTAAAACTCTCTATCTAAATCAAGTTGAAAATAAAATGGGATATAAATCTATTTTTCTCACATGAAAAATAAGCTTCCGACATTAAAGATCGTAAAGCTCCTACAATGACGCATACACTGTTGTCAAACTTTCCTCGTTCTTAAGGAAAACATCTCACAATCAACACAAACCCAACAGAATACAGAGAAATGAGTTAAACCATCCTTAGAATGTGTGCGAGGTATGCAAAGACAATAATAATAATAATAATAATAATAATAATAATAATAACAACAATAATAAAATCCAATATGCACAATTACTCCAAAACTATAAATAATACATTTAAAAGGACCGATTTTTAGAAAAATGAATATTTGAAGTAAAGACAAGCTAAATAAAATATCATTTCTGAGCATGTAGATCTGATTCCCTCAGCGACTTTATACGATGTTGATACCTTATGCTTTTCCTGAAGACATTAACTATTGATGGATTCTTTCATTTTTATTTATTTTTATGACATCGTATGGGTTTAGAAGTTCATCCGAGATTTTTTTTGTGTGGATTCAGGCCTTTTAAAAAGAGTATTTCCTAGTTGATGCCTGTACCCTCTTCTGCATTACTAACAATTATGCAAATGAACCTTAGAACCACCCACGCCCACTGTAACATGAAGCTCTTTCTGTACAGTAGAACTAAAATTCAGAGATTAAATATATCTATAATGATGCTGGACTTTTAAAATTTAAATAGGGATATTTTGGCTTTTGAAGTGGCAATGATATATTTTATAAAATTATATTAGTAAAAAATCAAGTGCATGAGCAAGCCTCCATAGAAATTCACTTATCTCTATTTTTTTTACTTCTTTTATCAGTGAATACACAATCAAAAAATTGAAAAGAAAAGACTAAATTGCAGAATCACCAGCTGGAAAGAGGCTCAGAAGGTAATCTAATCTACTCCCTGGCTTTCATTCCAAGTAACATTTTGCTTATATTTTACTTATAGTACTTCTTTTATTCTGCCTGCAATTACAGTTGGTCACATCCTAATTTGTCTGCTTCCCTTTGAGGAAATTGTGTTTTTAGCCATTTTTTGAATGTCTTGTGCTTAGCATGTAATTTGTGCTCAATAATTAAGTGAAATCTAAGAAACATGTGTTTCTATCCTGCTTTAAAAAACTCCCAGAGAAAATAATTAGAGGCATACTTGAGAAAGTAATGAAAATGAGCTTAAAATAATTAGTACTGGAATTGAAGTCCATTACTTCTATTTTGTCCTTCACAGAACTAAAGAAATTAGTTGATGGTTTAATGTAGAGAATTTTAAGGGAGAGAGCCTGAATTTTGCTTCCTGTATCTGTCAGTCCCTAGCTGTATGGCCATGAGCAAGTCACTAAACTTCTTAAAATTCATTTTCTCATTCCTGAGATGGTGATGCTAACAGTTACCTTTCTCATATGGCTTTTCTAAGGATTAAATATGATGCACATATATTTCATGCAGTTTCTGATATGTAATGATACTCAGTCATTAAATGTTGGTTATTATCATTACTATCATCATCATCATCATCATTATCATCATGATTATAATCCAGCTGGATTATTACAGTCAATAGTTCCAAATATAATACTTAATTCCTTAATTCCTTCTGCTCCATCAACTTTGAATCAATGCAACTGCTATCCCCCTCCCTTTTTTTGATCTTGACATTTGTCCTTTAAATGTTAGCAACCTTACCATTTAACATTGCACAGGAAGTTCTAGACAGAGCAATAAGACTAGAAACTGAGCTTGAAAGGTAGAGAAAAAAGTTGATATAATAGTTGGATCTGATAATCTATATATAAAATCCAAGGTGATATAAAACCATCCATTAAAACTTATCAATTCAGCAAGGTGGTGAGATATAAAAAACCAGTAGTGTTTCTACACAGCAGCAATAGCCAAAGAAAAAAATGAAGAAAAAAGACACTATTTGCAACGGAAACAAACTGTTTAAGATTCCCAGGCATAAATATAACAAAGACATGCATGTACCTGTGATTTTATTGTTATTCACAGAAGATCAGATTGAATGGCAAGCTAGGACAAATGCAAGGATAGGAAGACACAGTATTATACAGATATAGTTTTTTCAAATTTTTCTATAAATTCTGTCAATTTCCAAGCACCTCAAAAGTAGTTTTTTTGGGGGGGGGGGGAGAGGGACAGATTAACAAAGTGATTTGTTTATCATATGGAAGAGTAAAGGTGCAAAGTTATACAACTAGAAAAAAGTAAATAAGAAGGGAGAGTTACCCTAATAGATGTTCTAAATATACATAATCAAGAATATTGGTGGACACAGAGATAGACAAAAATATATCTGTATAAAAGAATAGAGACCACAAAAGCCTATCCAAGTACACATGGATCTTGGTATGTCATTAGGAGGCATTACGAATCATCTGGGAAAAATAAGAAAATGGACTAATATGATATCGAGACAATTGCCTTTGGAAATGAAAACAAAATAAATTAGACTTGCTTTTTCATATCACACATAAAAGTCAACTCCAAATAATTTAAAGGCCTAAATGTGAAAAAGGAACTTGAAAAATGTTGAAAATGTAGGAGAATAACCTTATCCATTAAGGCAAGAGAGGATTTCTTACATAAGACAAACACTATAAGATAATAAAAAATAGATAAATTCACGAAAGTATAAAATTTCCCTACAGTAAAAGACACTACACAGTAAAATTAAAGTGCCTGAAAAATAAATATGTTAACATATGTGACAAATGGCATACATTTAAAATATATAACACCTTTTAGAAAAGGACATAAAAGAAAAATAGGCAAGAATTTGAACAGGAAATTCACTAAACAGAAACTCTGAATGGTATAAATGTATGAAAAGATGCTCAATCTCACTTGTAATAAAGGCAGTGAAAAACAAAACAATGAAGAGGAGACATTTCATGTTATCAGAAAAGGCAAAAATTAAAATGTTTGACAATTTCAAATGTTGATGAGAATGAGGAGAAATTGAAAGTTTTTGTGCTCCTGGTGGGAGTGAAAATTGTCAACTCAGTTTGAATTGTAATTTGTCAATATCTAGTAAAGTTAAAACTGAACAGAACCTATGACCTAATAATTACACTTATAGATACAGACCTCAGAGAAACTCTAGCACCTGGTGACAGATGAGTAAAATCATAGTATGATCATATGAAGTACTATACACATATGTATAAATGCATATCTATATTTAGATCTTGAAAACATAATATTTATTCAAAATTGAATATACAATCGTGATTTATATAAAGAAAGAGAAGACTCAGTTGCAACTGACATAGTTATAGGATCTAAGCAAATCACGTGTTATTTTTCAAAGGTTAGACATTCTCATAAATTTATCATATAATCTGATATGATTACATGGGATATTCAGACAGGTGAAAGAATGGTAGGCCAAAAGGGAAAAAATGAGAAAAAATATTTTATATTATGACAAAAATTTTTAGCAGACCTTAAAAAATTGAATTTAAAGATAAAATGAACTTCATGAAGTTTACACAAACTTTAAAAAGTGTTTTTCCTAGTTCTGTTACTAAGAATCCTGGGAAAATGTCAATATTAAGAGTAGTTAATTCCCTGCCCTGGAGTAGGGTGAGTAAAGTTGTACTTGAAATGTGTAGTTGTTATCAAAAGGTGAGACAGCTTTCGAAGATGTCCTATAGGGGAAAAAATGTCTCCAGGGGTTGCAACAATTAGAGCACCAAAAAAGAAAATAATCCTGTCATGGGCCATGAGTTTATAACATTACTCTAATTAGATAAATCATATAAGTATATGGAAGCAAGGGCATCTATGGATTTGCGATAATGTCTATAGAAAATACATATTTCAGCTGAAACTATATAAGTATATTGCATTTTATTTTTGTCAGTTTCATAAGGAAAAATCACAGTAAAAATATTAGGAGGAAGCTATATTAAAAAGTTGTCTATGAGATGTTAACAAAAAAATGGGTAAGGGTGACAATTAAAGGAAGCCTATGGGACAGGCTGTGAGAAACCACTTCTCAACAATAGTCCAATTGACACCTAGCAGCAGATGGTACTGTAACAGGATCCCATCCCAATAATCACTGGCTCTGTGGGACCACATAAAAAAGTACACCCAGGTTCCTGTGTTTTGGTCTCAACTCCTTAGATAATAATCTAAATCTATAAACATATCAAGGTTCAAATTCTATAATCTGTAAACTTAATTTCTAATCAAACAGCTATCTTGAGATGGTCATTTTTTTTCCTGTGGCAAATGATTTTGATAGGAGATGGTATGACAAATGATGGAAATGATAAAGAAACAAACCAAATTCTTAGTATTTGTACTTTTGTATTAGATGTAAGTGTAATAATGATTTATAATTATTTTGTTAATTTATATTTGCACTACTTGTTTTTTAAAGAAAGGTTTTTCAAGAGTTCTGATATGAGGACTTGAGATTTTAATTTAAATACATAGAAAGATTTAAATTAACTTTGTGACCCAATGTTTAGATACTCAAGGCAATCTGATTGCTTAGAACCATCCATTTTGATTTATTGTATCTATAAGTGGTATTTAAGTGCTTGAGAAGATTTTTGTTTGTTTTCCTTATGGGTATTTGAAAACCTGACTTCTTGGATGTTGGAAGTGCTAGGAAAAAATCAGATATATCAAATTTGTGGTTTTATTTCAAAATGTTTAAGACAGTTTGCTTAAAAAATTTTCTGAACATTTTTAAGCATTTAGGAGATTTTTATTTACCAGATGCAGAAATAAATTGAATATTAATTCAAGAACAAATACAAATCAGTGTTTAATTTATTCATAAAATTGATGATTTAAAAAAAATAATATTTATATGTTTACTTTGAAATCTTATAAAAACTGGATTTTAATATCAAAACTCTATTAAACAAGATATCAATTTAAAGACAAATAACTGTAGCTATTCTTTTCTGTATACAAAAGCCACCTCCCCCATGATATCAAAAAGGCAATTGACTAGGTTAAGTGAAAAAAAGCACATTATAGAAAACAATCTACCATATGATATAATTATAAAGAAAAATAAAGAAAAATAACACAAACAACTCCACATTTTGTACGTGGATTACCATATAGATAGCAACAAAGATATTCAAATGTGAACTGAGAGGAGAATACAAACAAACATCTATTTTGTCAGAAATAGTTAATTTGTCAAAAATCTAAATTAATAATAACAAAATGTTAATTTTTAAATTGTGGCAGGTACATTGTCAATTATTACGTTATCCGTTGTGTTTTTAATTTTTCTCTATTAAAGTATCTGTAATGTAAAGATTAAAATATACGTGAAGAATCTAAGAGACCAATAAAAATAGTGAATTAGACATAGACTTAGGCTATTAAAATAAACTGTGAAAATAATGGCTGAATAATTGAATTATATAAAAAATCTTAATTGGAAATAAAACAACTTAAGAGTGAAAAAATAAACTTGGAAGGAAAGAAAAAAAAAAGAAATGAGAAGTTTCTGCCAAGCTATCTCACACATAATGACTGATGAACAAAAACACAGTGAGAACTTGAAATGTGTTGTGTTTTTTTCAAGTAAAGTGGACCAAAAAAATGTGTATTTGAGGAAAATAGTAACTGGAGATAAAATATGTTTTTTTCCAATAAAACCTGGAAATAAATCATAAATAGTCTGCAGTGGAAATGCCAATATGGAGAAAAGTTTGCTTGCCAAAATCTAAGTAAAATGAATGATAATTTATTTCTGTGATATCAATGACATTACTCATGGAAAATTCATATTATTGGGTAAAACATTCAAATTTATTATGATGGAGAAATTATGATGTATCTGAGAAATTCCTTATAAAAAAAAAGTCCGTGGATAGAGGGGCTGTGCCTAACTTCACTATGATGATGCTGTCACATGGACTTGCTATAAAAGAGTTTTTGAGCAGATATTGTATTAATTGCCTTAATCAGGCACCTTATACATCAACCGAGGTTCCAAATGCTTTCAGGCTGCTTCTAAACATGGAATCCATTTCTAGTGGACAAAAATTTTCTACTGATGAGATAGTCAAAGAAACTGTGCTGTAGGATTTGTAGGCAATTCCAGAACCAGATTCCTAAAGTATTTTCATCAGTACAATATTATTGGAAGAATTGTATATAGTGTTATATAAAGAAAAATAATATTTGACTATAAGCCCTGTTGTCCTTTTTTGGAGAAATTTGTTTTTCTATTTTGCAAAAATATGATTTTGTGTTTTTTGTAAGCTTTTTAAGGCAACTATGTCAGGGACATCTATAACATAATGAAGCACATGGGTTATGGACTCGGCTAGGAATTAAATTCATGTTCTGCCTTTTATGTAGCATCTGTGACTCAGTTTCTTCATCTGTAAAATGAGAGTGAGAAAGTTTCAGTGGGCTGTGACGAATGACAGAGTCAAGTACCTAGAATAGTGCCTGGTTTGTGGCAAGGCAATAAGAAGTAGCTATTATGATTACGATTGCTACTTTTTTATGATATTATTATTTGTTTGGTAAAAGGCCTGATGACTTTTTTCTTCTCATTAAATCACTTCCATTAGACATGGGAAATAATATGCTTTTCTGTTTTGGTTTTATTACTTCAGTGATTGAAGTGAAAATAAATTTCCTTGAAAAATCTCATTGTATGATTATTAAATCATTTGCAATAAAGAGTTATGATAGACCAGTTAGGTCTTAGAATTATATCTCCCACTATTTCTACAACTTTTTCACCTTACTTACTCTAACATATTCAGTATGATGATAATATCTACTTCCAGGTAAATGGATGTGTCCACTTAAAAAAATTTTTCCTAAAACACCACTACCAACCAAACCTTTATTTAGCTTATCTAACTAATTTGATAAAATTATTGATAGTGTGCTTTCCAGGAAACTAAAACTATGATATTCCTTTATTTTACCTCACTGAATATAGCAAAGATAAATTATGTTTTATATCATTAAAATTCTTGTCCTTTTAGATTTGGATAGGCATTCTCACTTTGGTTAAACAACTATGACTTTTAATTTTACATGATATCATAATTAAGACATTAAATATAATATCAGCTGGATTTAGGTTTACTCACATTAAATGGAGAGCTTTAATCTAAAGATACTTTTTCAGAGTCTAGATGTTACTGAGTGTTGTGGTCTATAGAGTTTTTTCTCAACTCGTACTATTAATATACTTGCAGACTGCCATTAAAGTTTTGTAAAAGGCAGATTACATATGTACTTCAGGGAAGCGCTTCACAATATACACATGTACCTATTAAAATTACTACCTTAGACTTTTTCTAGTCGATAGCTGTTAGCTCATAAAACTGTCCAATAAGCAAAAACAAAGTTTTTCTAGATTATTTTTAATGTGCTAAAAACACTACTCCTATTGAGATACTTTGGAAACACAATTAAATACTAAGATGGTTATTAATATGATCAAGGAGAAGGCAGAGCTAGGCTTTTCTGAGCCAGTCAAAACCATTTTGCCTGCTGCCTTACTCAGTAATAAGTCATGTCTGATGTCTGGAAGCAGAAATACCATGCAAGCATTTCTGTTCTTTTCCTGTCCATAAAAGATTGGAGGGTTGTATTAGAATAAGATTTCTGGTGGGGTCAAATGAAGTCTCACTCAGATTGTGCAGGTACCTGCAGAGCTGCTTTATTTAATGGGACTAGAGGTTGTTTTGTAAAATCAATGATGTACTTCAGGAAGCACACATCATGTTTGTGGTAGATACAACACAGAACCACAAACTACAATAATTATCCTCAAATTACCCGAGCAGAGAGCATAACATACAAGTTACAACAACAGCAGCAAAAACAAAACCCCATTAAATTTGAATATCACTTTCAATTGGTACATTTTATTTTCAGCTTTAGTAATATTAAAGCCAGAGAGAAAGGTGACTAGGAAAATTACCTGAGTATAAGAGAATGAAAATCTGACCTCATTGGTTGAAAAGAAATGGAAAGGTGCATTACTAGGAGAGTTTAAATGAAAAGGAAAGGTAATTTCTCCTCTAAGCGTGGAAAGATCTATAAGAAAGTGTGGGCACTCTCATCTTGGAGGTTTTTAGAGTAGAAAAATCATGCATATTTTTCTGATTTTGTTTTAGTTGAAAAACTGTTACGTCAACAAGAATTATACAGGTTCTCCAATATCCATATAAACGAATGGTTGATTCCATATAAAAATGATTTAATGTAAAATAGAAATATCAATTTCAAGATTTTTTTTCACTTTTTGTCATAAAATACATGGTTGAATACTCTCCAGAGACGGCAGTAATGAAAAGTGTTTTGTTAACATAACTTTGAATGTAGCTCCCCCTAATTTTTCAAAAATAGGAAGAAGAAAAATGTCCCTCTCTATAAAGAAGCAAACCAAAGGCTCTGGGTTCCATGGCCTGTGTTCTAGTCCTGGCTCTACTGATTACTAATTGTGTGACCTTGGCCCACTTATTTAACCACACTAGGCTGTAAAAGAGGGATAATGATACCTGGCTGGCTAAGAGAGTTCTTGAGAGTATTAATGAAATAATACAAGTGAAGCTTTTGGAAAAATGTCTAGCACATAGAAACCACTCAATAAATATCAGTTATTGCTATTTCAGAGTAGTTCCCAACACTGATTTTGCTGAGACTCACATGACAGATAATGTCCACAGGTTGCACACACCTTATTGGTCCCTTTTCTGCAGAGCAGTCTTCCCACTCCATCATGACAAATATCATATTGGAATGCTAATAAGCAGGAGTGACGTTATTGTAGAGATAACTCTGAATCTGTTCTATTTTAAAATAAGAAATAATTAAAAAACCTCAGCACTTAATTTTAGTAGCAGGTTAATAACAACATATGTCGCAGCAGATTATGACACAGTCATGCTGACAATACTTCTTTTAGGAAGTAAAGGGAAGGGAGAGAAGTACATGGTGAAACAGAGGCCACAATTTTGGATAAGGTTGTTAAATTAAAATCAGTTCCTTTTCCACTTGTCCATCCATCTGTCTGTCCATCTGTCCATGCATCCATCTCTTCACTCATCCTTCTATTCACCAAATATTTATTGAAAATCTATAAGGGGTGGAAAAGACTTAAAAAAAATCCTGCCAAGAAGTTTGCAAGCTTTCCCGAAGTTCTAGGTTTGTTGTTTTACTGTTCTTTGTCTGTTTTTGATTTCGGTTTTTTTTTTTTTTTTTTTTTTTTTTTACTCTTTAAGGAAACTTCCCATCCTGGCAGGAGGGAAGAAAGAATAAAATTTCTTTTATACTCTTAGAATGTACATTCATCTCTTCAATGCTCTGTTTGAGAAAAAAATCTGAGGTTGCAGATAAATGCTTACCCAAACCTAGATTCTGCCAGATGGAAAATATCCTATTAAGGGGCATGGGAGAAAGAGGGAGAGGCATCTTTAAATACAGAATCAAGAGTATATACATGGAACCTGGCTCAGTTTCTTTGATTTTTCTCTGGCTTTTATTATTCTGTGTTTAGTGAACCAACGAGGAGTCTTATAGTTTATGATTAGGTTAAATATTGTTCTTTTGGATTAATATGTCAAGTATCATTTAAAATATTGTTTAATATTGCTTGTTACTACTATAGGGGAGCTATACTCAAAGTAAAATAAACATTTAATTTTAGTGAGTAGCTACTTCTTTATTGGTCTATTTCAGGACACATTCATTTGTTTAACAGATTAAATTTTGAAGGGGTTGGCAGTCATATCATCACAGCATTTACTACACAAATATGTAAACATACCACAGGGAATGATATATAACAGAAAAAGGGAAAAGTTAGCAACCTATTTCTATTTATTTCCCAGAATTTTCTACTAGGTTTTGCATAATCAGTAGTAGTATGTTACATGGTGAAATAAAAAATCAGAAGTTGAACCATAGAAGTGATACAAAATTAAATTACATCTTCTTCCAAAGTAAAAAATAATTTAATTAAGAATTCCTCCCCTTGGTGCTGCAGGTTCCTGTAAAATAGGGATGCTAGTTCTTCTCTTGAAAACATGTGGTGATGATTCGGGAGACAGAGGTGGAACAATTAGAACTCCAAACTTAATACCGAGATGGTCACTAAAAGTGACTATTACTGTATGCAAAACATCAGCCAGGCCAACCCCAGGCTAATGTGCATGAGTTCTCAGTATATCTACTTGGGAGCCAGAAAAACTTTTGTTTTTGAGAGTATTGCTCTCAAATGGTTAGAACATTAAAGTAAAAATTAACACAAGAGAAAACTGAAGCAGCAGGAAAATAACTATCATCTTCTTCTGTCAAGTATCTGACTCTTAAAAAATTCTATAGAGTAAATTATAGTCATTATGATGATATACACAAGAAATATGCATGATTGGATTATTTGTATATTGTATAATTTTTCTCCTGGCTATAAAATTTCCACCAGGTTATACATTAGATAAAAGGGTATTCAAAGAAATAATATAATATTTTCAGGACAAAAGAATTATCAGTTGAGTGATGGCTTTAAATATTGAATGTATTTTAATAAATACAGGGAATTTGTTATATTTTTTGCTAAGCTGATACGGCATATCAGCACGGAAGTATTAAGGATCATAAAATATGTCACTGGAGTAGCACGGTCATCTTGATGTCATTGTAGTCACAACAGAAATCCAGTGATCTGATTACACAGTGTAATAATTATACCATGATTCCAAACTTTGACATTTAAAAAAATAGTCAGATAAAATTATAATCAAAATGCCAGCAATTCAGAAATAGCTGTACTTTACATATGAGCATGTGCAGGTGAAATTGATATGGCCAATTTGATGCTGTGGATTTTTCAATGCAGCAATTTTGGCAAGGGAACATTTTGATATGCCCTAAAGAGCAGACCATTAAATTCTCAACATCTTAAAATGTCAAATTCTTTGCATAAAAGTCTTCTGCATTCTCTCCCTGACATTCACCACACCCCTGGTGCCTGAATTGTCCAGAAGTCCCACTGGAAAACATGTCCACCTTTAACTTGATGTTGGGTCTCACTCTTGTGGAGAATATCATGAAGGAAGGCAGAAGGGGGAAGAGCTCTAATGCTTATTACTTAAAAACACTATCCCCTCAATATATGTATTTAAAAATTTTACATCTTGAAGTGACTGAATGTCAAAAAAGCTTTGTCAAAATGTTCTGTCTTTACATGTGCTATACTTGTAAAAAGATGAACAAGGTAACCTATGGAAGAAAAAGCACTTGTGCATTTATCTCAAGTACATGTAAAAATGGAAAAATTAAGTGCAAAAAAGTCCATGTATTATTACAGAATCAGAGTATTTAAGAATTGAAAAATACCTAAGATACCCTCTAAACGCTGACCTAATACTTGAATGATCCACCTGGTTCCTGGTTCCCGGCTCTCACAAGGCTGTTCTCTCTCCAAGTAAAACTCACTTTACCCGCAGCAGCAATGTCAGTCTGCCCCAACCTCGGCTCCCTAGATGGGGAGCATAAAAGGAATTCTGATTTAACACTCATGAAAACTCAGCCTTATCACAAATCCTGTTTATAGGCAAGTTCTGATTCTGACCAGATTTTTTGCTTATAGTTTAGACTAACTCCTGTTTAGAAACTGGTTTTTGACATTGTTTCTTGTGCTTAAACCTCTATCTGCATTATCTTCCTTAGAAAATGAGGGCTGCCTCACTCTACTCAGGTCCTGCAGAACACTACTTTAAAATATTTTAAATTTATTTTCTTATTTATTTGTTTATTTAGTTAGTCAGTTGTTTGTTTGTTTGTTTATTTATTTAAAGGATGAAAAGAAATTGCAAAGGAAATGCAGTAGCTGTTACCAAATAATTGAAGAATTCTTGTATGCAAGAGCCATTTAGACCTGTTAGTTGAGACTTGAAGGAACAGAACAAGAACCAATCCACGGATCACCACATAGAGTTGCCTGGGCTGTGTCCTGCACAAAGGCACCCGGCCACAGAGTAAATGAGGACTCAAATTCTGCCCGTGCTCTTTGGCCAAGCCCTATGGCTTGGATTAGGCTATGAGATGATAGAGGCTCTTTTTGGACATTGGTCTGTCTAGAGGGGAATGCCTTTTTCTAATTTGCACAAAAGCACTGTGTGTGTTATGTAAGCCTTGATTTCAAATCCATACAATAAAAACATTTCTATCAGTTATTAGTTTTCATTTTAAAAAATGGACTTCTTCAAAAATTAGCAGGTCCTTGGACCTTTAAGGCTTAAGCAATTTGACGTCCACTTAATAGAAATTACATCCTATCCATGACACAAAGAGACATATTAACCAGAGGTGGTCTGGGAAGAACAGGATCTGAGCCTCAATTCCAACACTGGCAGAGGTTGTTGAGAGAGGGAGCCTAGCTGGAATGAGATGAAATGGATTCAGGCAGGTGCCACATTACATTCAGTGAGTATCGTGGCAGGCAGGCAGCAGGTGGCTCTGCAGTTACATCCTTCACCTTACATCAATGGCCCCAATCTTTTTGGCACCAGGGAACAGTGTGTCTATGACAATCTAATACCTGAGATGGAGCTGAGGTGGTGATGCTGGCGCTTGGGAGCGGCTGCAAATACAGATGAAGCGTTGCTCGTTTGCCTGCTGCTAATCTCTTGCTGTGTGGCCAGGTTCCTAACAGGCCACAGACTGGTAACTGTCCAAAGCCCAGGGGTCGGGGACCCTTGCCTTACATAATTACCTTTTTGTTGTTGTTATTGGGATACTATTTAAGATTTGCTCTTGCAGCACCTTTCAAGTATACAATACAGTATTCATTAACTATAGTCACACTGCTGTACATTAGATACCAGAATTCATTTCTCTCATAACTGGAAGTTTGTACAATTTGACCAACATTGTCCAGTTACCCCACCTCCTAATCTCTGGAAATCACTGTTCTATTCTCTGCTTCCATGGGTTCAGCTTTTTCAGATTCCACATATATGTGATATCATACAGTATTTGTCTTCCTCTCTGACTTATTTCACTTAGTCTAATGCCTTCAGGTTTCATTCATGCTGTTCCAAATGGCAGGTTTTTTCTTTTTTATAAATAAACAATATACCTGTGTGTGTGTGTGTGTGTGTAAAATATCTTCTTTGTCCTTTCTTCTTCAATGGACATTTAGGTTGTCTCCATGTTTCAGCTTTTGTGAATAATGCTGCAATGAACATGGACAGGAAGATAACTCTCCAAGATGCCGACTTAATTTTCTTTGGATATATATATCCAGAATTGAAATTGCTGGATCATATGGCAGTTTTATTTTAAATTTCTGGAGGAATCTTCATACTGTTTTCCACAGTGGCTGCATCAATTTACATTTCCATCAGCAGTGCACGAGGGTTCCCTTTTCTCCACACCCTCACTAGCATTAGACCATTACCTTCTTATGGGAGTTATCCTACATCCAGACATTACCTTTCTGATGTAGGCTGCCAACCATTTGGCTGTATCTCTAGATCTTGCTGGCTTCTGTCTTTCCCATGACTGTTGTTATCTGTTACTTTTGTCTGGTCCTTCTTGATGCTGGCTGTAGCTGCAGAGCCACCTGCTGCCTGCCTGCCACGATACTCACTGAACGTAATGTGGCACCTGCCTGAATCCATTTCATCTCATTCCAGCTAGGCTCCCTCTCTCAACAACCTCTGCCAGTGTTGGAATTGAGGCTCAGATCCTGTTCTTCCCAGACCACCTCTGGTTAATATGTCTCTTTGTGTCATGGATAGGATGTAATTTCTATTAAGTGGACGTCAAATTGCTTAAGCCTTAAAGGTCCAAGGACCTGCTAATTTTTGAAGAAGTCCATTTTTTAAAATGAAAACTAATAACTGATAGAAATGTTTTTATTGTATGGATTTGAAATCAAGGCTTACATAACACACACAGTGCTTTTGTGCAAATTAGAAAAAGGCATCCCCTCTAGACAGACCAATGTCCAAAAGGGCCTCTATCATCTCATAGCCTAATCCAAGCCATAGGGCTTGGCCAAAGAGCACGGGCAGAATTTGAGTCCTCATTTACTCTGTGGCCGGGTGCCTTTGTGCAGGACACAGCCCAGGCAACTCTATGTGGTGATCCGTGGATTGGTTCTTGTTCTGTTCCTTCAAGTCTCAACTAACAGGTCTAAATGGCTCTTGCATACAAGAATTCTTCAATTATTTGGTAACAGCTACTGCATTTCCTTTGCACTTTCTTTTCTTTGGATTAGACATCTCAAGTTCCTTCAATTATTCCCTTCACAAATGTTTTCAAAACCCTTCACCTCCCTATTGGCTTTGTTTGGAACATACTTCCATTTATTTATATTTTTCTTCAAGTACACACTAAACCAAACACAGCAGTACTCCAGGATGGTTTCATAAAAGTGGAGTGGAGTGGTGTTCTAATAATTCCACTTGTTCTACAACATTCTGTGCTTCTTTTAAATTAGCCTACGACTGCAGAGAGTTGGAACAGGCTGGCAAGAGAGACGCTGAGCTTTAAATAGTAGGTGTTTTAAGTTAAATAACTATCAAACAGGACAAAACCAAACTTATATTCTCTTAAGATCATTTTTTAAAAAGAAGTATAAAAAAGTTGTGAGTTACTCTGAGAAAGCAAGAATCAAGCCAATTATGTTTGATAAATTTAATTAGATTAAGATTTAGTAATTTATTTCACTCCATAAAGCAGATGCTGACTCTACATACAGATTTTAATACTCTTTTTCTTCAAGTCAATGTACAAACATGTATTTATCATTCATTTATAAAAAAATATGTAATGTGTGCCTTGTATCAATTGTAGCAGTGTTAGAGTTTAATGAGTTAGAGTAATTTCATAAAAATTAGAAAGAAAAAATAAGTAACCTTTAGGAGCAAATAATTTGAGATCAGGCAGACAAAGGGAAATGGTAAAAACAAAAAGGTTTACGCAGTTCTCCATATTAAAGAAGAATCTTCTAACATTTCTTGACTGATATTGAGAATGTTGATGATAGAGGTCATGATGTTCAAGGTCCTTAGGTACTGTGGTTAGATCGTGGCAGAATCTGAGTTATGTAACTGTCTCCCTGCTTTTAAATTAATTGACTGATAATTTGGATGCATGGCAAGGACTTAACTGAATTAAAGGCTCTGACTAAAGTATGGTTTGGAGTCAGACCTATGTGTCTAACTATTAACACACATTGGTATCATCTTTTTTGACTTTCTTAGTATATCAGACTAAGATCCCCATAGAGGAGGACCAAGATGGAAATGACTGAAATAAAGAGGGTAGAAGAAATGAGAATCAGCATGATGATTATGGGGTGGCAAAATAAAGTCATAAACATGGAGACTCCAGAGTCATACAGTTTCAGGCTTGACTGTCATTTTATACCATGTGACATCTGGCAAAGTTATCTAATTTATAAGCCTTAGTATTTCTGTTTATAAAATGGGGTTAATAAAAGCTATTTTGAAGCACTGGTGGAAGAACTAATTGAGGTTATATTACATAAAGCTCCCACATACAGTGTATGTTCAACAAAATGTGTGTTATTATCTGTCTACTGGTAGAGTTGATTAAAGCAGTATGGCACCAGGAAGAGACTAAAGGAATGCATAACTAGATTTAGATCTTAAATTCATAATTTTTGTTTGGTCTCAATGCCTGGTCAGGAAGATCAGCTTTTATCCTTTCACTTTAAATGAATGTGCTGTGCAGTTTCTATTGACACACACAGGGGAGCTGTGTACAGTAGCCCTTCTCTGGAGAAAAATAGTATTTCTCTTCCAATTGCCCCACATTAAAGATTCTGGGGACTTAGAATCTTCCCATAGTCAGAGAGTTAAATGACTGCTACACAATGATATGATGATTTGAAATCTTCCTAGATGAAGGTACATATACATAGAAGACATTATTAATAATCTCCAGTTGTCAGTTGTAAAGTATGTAGCCAGGAACTAAGTAAATGATATGTCCTAATTTCAACACACTGTTGGCTTTGGAATTGGGGCCAAGTTTTCATGACATGTCTCCAGCTGGCATCCCAGTAGTGCTGGTTTTCTGGATGGCAAAACATCCTGTTCAGGATCCCTCGTGATCAAAAGCACTCAGCATGGGGATTTGCCTTTCAAAGAGATAATGCATTGAATCTTACAGAGAGTAAGATTGTGACAGGACCATTATATAAACCTGAGACAGGTTCAAAATTTTGTAATGAATTCATTAATTTCACTTAGTTTCTTTAATTATGGTGGGTAAGGGAGATTATACATATGAGATTGTTTGCCCATTAATTTTCTGTATTTTGCCCGTCTGTTTTTCAATATACATTTTCATGATGATGTTTGGAAATTCATGATTGAATGACAACAGAGTCTATATGTAGACCGTCAAAAAGAGAGGACAACACAATGGCATGGGAAGAACCTAAGATCCAGATTCTGAGGATTTGGGGTTCAGGTCCAGGTTTTCACATACATTTAAGTATCATGGTAAAGTCACTTAACTACTTTAGACTCCAGATTCCTCATCTACAAAGTAAGAATTCTTATATTCACCTCTAAAGATGCTGTAAAGATTAAATGAAGGAATATACAAGCAATGTAATGTGGACCTTATAGGTAAAAGGTTCTCAGCAAGTGTTTCCTGGGTCAATGACATGAGATATTTTTCATGGGGATGGGTTTAGCAGAAACTTTACTAATTAAAATAATGCTCAAATGTTGACTAAGATGTGAAAAGCTCTGTGTAAATCTTAAGACTCTAGTTTTTCCATTTCCATGGAATACATATCAGTTTCTCTGATAGAGGTGGTAAATGACTGAAGCAATTAAAAAAAAAAATCAAAACTAAAATTTTCTGTTTCAAAATTTACAAAAATAAATAAATGAAAAAGAAACCTAAATAAACATTCAAATTTTGTTTTCTATAGTTTGTAGCATTGTAGCATTTAATTTTCTAAGTTAGTTAAGCCTAAAGCTTTGCTAAGACTTTTGGGGCCTTGTGTGTGTGTGTGAAATGAAATTATGTAATTACTGATAGAAACTAGAACTTTCAAATAATTCTGTATGGCTTCATAAACTCAAATTCATTCAAGCTCTATCTACTGCTAACATTTTAATGTTTAGCTGTTACCCTTGTGAGAACATCAGGTTATTTTGCAAATAACCAAGCTAATACTATAGGAGAAAACCTGAGGTAAAGAAAGATAAGTGGGTTTACTAAGGTCGAGTACTGATCCAGATTGCTTCCAGGTAAAGTGTTTGGAGTTTTGGAATTGGCTTTGGGTTAGTAAGACTCCTAGGACAGTACTTAGTTGTTTATTTTATATGTGTACTATCTCACTTTGTGTCCTTAGTATCTTGATGGTCCGACAATAATTTTTTATTATAAAAAAGAAAAGCAGCAACAAGACATCCAGGTAACATTGGAAGTAGCTCTCATCTGACAGACGAGGCCAATGTGTGTGTAGAGTACAAGGGAAAGGGCTTAGGAAAAAGGAAAGCTTAAAGCACACAGAGATGTTATGTTGAGAGACAAAAATGTATAACATGGGCAGCGTAGTTTTGATAGTTGGGCATTGAGCAGCTTGCAGAGGGAGGCTGCAACCCCTCTGAAATGCCAATAAGGAGATGAACATGGACTGAGACACAAGCTACTGCTACTAGGCACCCATTTCTTTCTCCTTCCCAAGAAGGAGAAAGTGGTGGTTGAAAAAAAGTTCCTACTTTTATTATTTACTTACAATACACAATTCTTCTAATTATTGGTGTAATATAAATTTAAATATTTGATATTTTCAGTTCTAATTTTATGTCATACATATCCAACAATAGTTTTAATGGAATTTACTTTTTGAATAAATAAAACACCTTAACAACAAAAACACCCTTCCCGCCTCCCCCCCCCCCCCGCAACATTTCACAGTATAGGTTACAGAAATGCCTAAATCTGCAGGAAACTCATGACTTGTCTTGTTGTCCAGGTCGAAATTGGCCCATCTTCTTTAGGTCTATCTATTTCCCCTTACCATTGAGCTATTTATAAAATATCTATTTTTTATTTTTATTATTTCTCAGAATGGTTGTCTAACTGGCTCTCTTAACAGCTAAATTTTCTTTTCTCTAAGTCCTCTGGAAGTTTTTTTCAATAAAATGCTTTGGGTTTAATGAGAAAAATGTTTTGCGATCATGTTCAAAAACAGGAATCCACAAATGTAAATTTTAGAAATTAATTATTGAGAAAAGACAATTGGATCAAAGAAATATTTATTTCTAAAGCATATATGATTTATGGGGTTAGGATGACACATCTTGCCTAATGAAAACAAACTCGTTTGACCCAGTTTGTCTCAAGCAACTTGCTCTTAAGGATTAACATATAAGGGAAGGTCTGGAAAAATTGCAGTCTCTCTGTGGCTTTACAGCATGGGTATACAAACAAGGAAATCAGGAAAAGAGGGATTTTTGAAGTCTGGGATCACGCCTTTTCTATAGTCCCATATAACACATTGTAGACATACCTGCTTGCTACGAAATATATCCTCTGCACATTATGGGGTATGTTTATAACATAATACCGATTAAGTCAATTAGACTGCCATAAGGTGCTCCCAGTTTTTAACCTATGTTCTCTAGAAAATAACACCATTTTTCTTTTTGACTTATATTTCTATGAATAACAGTGCAAAATAATTTAGTTTAGAGAAAAAATAAACATGTATTACTATCTTTAGATATAAAAACACTGGGTTAGGTTTTTCCCCTAGCCTAATAGAGTCATTGGAAGGATGCTATAGCACTAGAATGAGCTTATGAAATATTCTGCAAATTAGTAAAAGTGACTCTTAAAAGCTATTTGCTGAGAGATTTGAAAATTATTAAACATATAAAAAGAAAAACTGCAGGAAAACAGAGGTCTCTGAGCACCATGTGAATCACAGTGAGAAAGCAAACCATTCGTTATTGCCCTTCCTCGTCCAGTTATTAGTATATTTTAAGTAGACGAAAAACACTGAGTCAATTTCCTTTTTTAACACTCACTCTCCTTACTCTCTTTACTCTCCTTACTCTCCTTACTCTCCTTAGAGAATCTGCCTTCTCACTCCCAAGAAATTATCTTAGTCCATGACAGGATAGTCCCTAATTAGCCCAGGCACAGCTGATTGGATGGAGGTGACAAGTGACCCTAGCTGGACAGTCAGGTCCCTCCAATTTAGAATTTGAGCATAAGGACAGGAATTAGTTATTTGCCTGTGGGGATTTGGTCTGAAAGTTCATGCAGAGTTGTGGCCAAATGTGGCAGCAACCAGACAAATCACACTAAGCCAGAGATCTAGTGAGGCCAGGAGGCTGCTAGCAGGCAGAAAACTGTCTTGCAGAGGGGAGGAAAATGGATTAGACAGTGAGAGGAGTAGAAACAGGAAATAAAGACCCCATGAGAGATGAGTTGCTTGAGTTGGTTTAAATGAGTTTCTATACTTATAACTAGGGATGGATCCACATTTTTTTGTGAAGCCTAAAATATATACCATCTTGGAAGCCTTCTTTCAGAAGAAGAATTAACAATTACAATAGAAAATTCGATACGGGGTCCTGAAGATTAAGCTCAATTATTTTACATTCACCTGCGCTTAAAGAATTAACTGATTTCCGATGAAGACATCTAAAACAACACTAAAGTGGATCTTCTGTAGTAAGTTGGGGGCGGGAGGAATCAGAATTGATTTTTTAAAAATACTTTTTTATTTTCCATTAAAGTTGACATATAATATAATATTAATTTCAGCTGTACAACATATTGATCAGACATTTATATATTGTGAAGCGATCACCCTGATAAATCTAGTACTCATCTGACACCATACGTAGCTATTACAATATTATTACTCTATGCTGTATTTTACGTCCTGTATTTTACATCCTCACGATTATTTGCAACTATGCTGTATTTTATATCCTCATGATTGTTTGTAACTACCAATTTGTACTTCTTAATCCTTTCACCTTTTCACCCACCCTCCAGCCCATCTGGCAACTATCAGTTTGTTCTCTGTATCCATAAGTCTGTTTCTGTTTTGTTTGTTCATTTATTTTGTTTGTTAGATTCCACATATAAGTGAAGTCATATGGTATTTGTCTTTGTCTGTCTGACTTATTCCACTCAGCATAATACCCTCCAGGTCCATCCATCCACGTTGTTGCAGATAGCAAGATTTCATTCTTTTTTTGTGGCTGAATAATATTCCAATATTCCATTGTATATATGTACCACTCCTTTATCCATTTGTCTATTAATGGACACATAGGTTGCTTCCACATCTTGGCTAATGTAAATAATGCTGCCATGAACAATGAATGTATAGTGTTTTGAGTTTCTTTGAATAAATATCCAAAATGCAATTACTGGGTCCTCCTTGTGTCCCTTGTTATAGCCTTTGTTTTAGTCTATTTTGTTTGGTATATGTATTGCTAGATCAGCTTTTTTTATTTCCATTTTCATGAAATATCTTTTTCCTCCCTTTACTTTTAGTCTGTGTGCCTTTCAATCTGAGTCTCTTGTAGGCAGCAAATGTAAGGGTCTTGTTTTCATATACATTCAGCCTCCCCATGTCTTTTGATCAGAGGATTCAAACCATTTACATTTAAAGCAATTGTTGATGGATATGTAGTTATTGCCATTTTATTATTCATATTTTTGATCTCCTTCTTAAAGAAATCCCTTTAATATGTCTTATAATATGAGAAGCAAAGATAAAGTCATATTGGAAGAAATGATGTGTGATGCAGTTAATTTGAAAGAAAAACTGAAAAATTTTGGGAAAAAAACTACGATTTATTTCTCAGCTATTTGTATACATTGGAATAAAGTTAATTGAATAACTTTTGTTACTCTTGTTAAAAAATGATATTATTTATATCAATAGATTTTTTAAATGTCATTGATGGAAATTTTTTCTTACAGCACTATGTAGTAGGAAAGCATTTATAGTTAAAAGGAAAACTTTATTAATATTATAGGACTCTATTATAGTAAAACTTTATTATCAAATGAGAGATTCTTAGAATTTTTTAATGAGGAAGTTTATACACTCTTTGAGTATATAAACATTTTAAATTTATACAGCATAAACAGGCCCAATTGGAAGAAAGATATGAATGAGAGAACACCTTAAAATTTTTTTTGAAATAAGTGTAGACTTATACAAATTGAAAAAAAGTATATTGAGAGGTCCTGTGTACCTTCACTAAGCTTCTCCCTAAGGTATCATAACTGCAGCTGACTCTTGAACAATGTAGCAGTTAGGGGTGCCGACCCCCTGCACAGTCAAAAATCCAGGTATAACTTTTGACTTCCCCAAAACCTAAGAGCCTACTGTTGACAGAAAGCCTAACTGATAGCAATGAACAATGATTAAACATATTTTGTATGTTATACTGTATTCTTACAATAGAGCAAGCTAGAGGCAAGAATGTTATTAAGAAAATCATGAAAAAAAGAAAATATATTTATAGAATTTATTGAAAAAATTACATATAAGTGGGCCTGCATAGTTTCAACCTGTATCATTCAAGTGTCAACTGTATAATACTTTACCAAAACCAAGAAATTGACATTGGTGCAATACAATTAACTAAATTACAGATCCTACTTAGATTTTACCAGTTTTTGTGCTCTTTTGAATGTGTGTGTATGTGTGTGTATAAAAATTATTAAATTTAATTACATGTATTGATTTGTGCTACCAACCACATCAAGATACAGAACTTTAAAATGAGGGATCACATAACAGAGAAATTCCATATATAAGAAAGCTATTTGAAGAAGGACAAATAAAAGTGATATAAGGTCAGAAGATTTAAAAGTAAATTAAATATAAAGGAAAAAATATAATAAACTAAAAATATAAATATAAAGATTGAGTAGTGATGATGTAAAAAATCAAAATTTGAAGGTGACTTGGGAAATAGAAATGTATATGTGACATTTTGCACAATGAGAGAACTGTCAAACCCAATAAAATTTACATGTATCAGGAAAACAACTTTTCTTCTTAAAAAAGGTATGAATTTAGGAACATAAGAACATCTGATCTCATTGTGGAAATGCAAAAGAGTTTTTGAAATAAATTTCTATGGACATAGAGAGATATTAAGAAAAAAATGTTATAAGATCATTACTCAAAACAAATAGGCAATACAGACTATAGCTATACTAGGGATTTTTTCAAAGCTTTGTGGAATTGTACATTTTCATAGTTGGTAAAAACGTTTATGCCAATGCCTCAAACGGCATCCATTTCTCCACACTTCTTTCTTTCCAACAGCACCCACTTCCTACCATGGTTGAACTGGCTCTCTCAACCTCCTTTTAGCTGGGACATGGGTGTTATAATCCAATTTTGGCTGATAGAAGCCGGAGGAATGTAGTTAGAGAGCATTCCAGGGAAGAATTTCTTCGTGATTAATAAAGAAGAATGAGAAAGAGACTGAGATATGAAGTCCCTCTTACCCTTCTTGCTATTGATATTCTGTGAAGACAAGATGTTTGCATCTGCTGCAGCCGTCTTGCAACCATGAGGGAGGACAAGAGAGTCACAGAGAAGCTGAACCATAGTTTTGTTCACTGAACTAATTTTGGATATATCTTGTCCCTGGACTTCTTGTTATGTGATCAAATAAAACTCTATTTTTTTTTAGACAAGTGTGACCAGACTCTGTGACTTGAGGCCAAGCACGCTGACCAATTCAATTAGCTAAGAATCATGCAGCAATGCAACAGTCACTAAATCCCCATCCTGTGCCAAGCACTGCACTATGTCCTTTACTTCAATAACTCAACAAATTATCTATGAATACATGAAATTGAAGTGACCAAAAGCCAAGAATGAGCAAAGAATGACAGTTTTATTTTGGAAGTGGAAAAGAATCCATGAGGAAGTTTTTTTTTTTACTACACTGAGAATTTATGATTTTGGGGATATTGGTGTTGACAGCAGGTATGAAAAAGAAACAAAGTAATAAAAAAAGAAATGTAAATGTGCATTTTAGGACTACCCTGTTGTAAATATATGCAATAGCTAAATATATTTTTCAGCTTCAGAACCAGGAAATCTTAGAGATTAGCTGTTTCTTGGCAAGAGAAAGGCCATTTTTGGCTTTTTAATGATGAATGATTCAGTCTGTATGCCATATATATAAGTTTGGATGAACAACAGTAGTTCTCTCCAGGAACA
Organism: Eonycteris spelaea; assembly: GCA_003508835.1. Taxonomy (NCBI): domain Eukaryota; kingdom Metazoa; phylum Chordata; class Mammalia; order Chiroptera; family Pteropodidae; genus Eonycteris; species Eonycteris spelaea. The sequence continues at coordinate 236,985 of PUFA01000140.1, forward strand.
TGCTCTCTCAATATAACCAAAAGTTTGCATTTAACTGAAGAAAGAAGTGAGTGTTCATATTAAGAAAGGATGGTTGAAGGGCATTAACCTTAGATGATTCCTTATGAAGGGGAAGAACTTAGCCAATAGAAATGACTTTGTTCGATGGCTGTCATGTGGTTAATAGGTAGAGAGAACTTCAGGAGTTCCATGCCATGTAATTCTGTATTCTCTCCTGTATACACAGTGGGTTATTAGCAAATAATTGGTAAGAAGTAGGTTGCATGATGGAACGCATACTGAGAGAATTCCCATTATCTCAGTTCACAGGTCAGGGTCCTATGTCAACAAAACCACCATTGTTTTCTCTCCCTTGACTAGAAAATATGCAATAAACACAAATGATTTCACTAGACAAATGTTCATTTATACTTTAAAGTCATTTAGTTTTATGCTTGATCCAAAAGGCAGAATATTCAGGTCAGCATTGAGACAATTGTAAAGGCTTCATCTTGTAAATTTGTTTGGTACTTAAACCTGTTCTTCCTGTAGATGATGTCAACGTTATGAATATACAGGTAGTCTTTGCTTTGCATAGTAGTGCAGGGCTGTGAGAAGGACTGCAGACTGAAATCGTGCACAGTGATCTTAACAATCAATGGGAAAATTATGATTGGCGCACGATCTTTACGAATTTTTGTCAAAACATTAAAAAGTCTCTCATTGTCACTTATAAAAGTATAGAGAAATGAAAAAAGCATAAAACAATATATTTTTTAGTATACTATAACTTAAGACCTTAGAAACATTATGAATTGAAGTGTTCTACTTCTTTGCAAAAGCACATTAACAGTTCAAACAGTGCTTGCTTTTTTCTTGTCATGTAACTTTCTGTTGGGAAAGGCGGTCACACACAGCTTTTCACCCCATACACAGCCTCACAAGCGTGGCCTTGGCAATTCACACCTGGTCACCTTACATAGTTAACATAGGTAACATTTTTGGGTGGGGTGAAGTGAGAATGCTTAAGATCTACTTAATAAAGTTAAAGGAAATCATAAAAGGAAAAAAGGTGGCCTTTGGCCCAGAACAATTTTCTTAGTGAGAGATAAGGAGCCATCAAGCCTGTGCTGGGCTTATTGGAAGGAGTGTCTTTCCCTGATCCTAGCCTGATGTGGACTCCTTTATTCTCCTTTGTTCCTATGTTCATGGATGGTCCTCCAGCTTTCTGTTTTTTATTGTCCACGGGGAAGGGTTAGGGTGCTTCTACCCCAGCACAAGGTGGGGTGTGTGCAGCTACACTGCCCAAGCGGGCTGCGGAGCGGATCTGATGGCTGGGGGCGGTGGGGTGGGGGGAGGGGGCTGATGCACTGTATGCAGCTAAGTCTTGTGCACTTTCTCACCTTTTGCTGCAAGTAAATACTATATCACTTGTGCCTGGTGTGTGTGTGTTGTCTATTCTCAGTGATCTTGAATCATGCACTGGTCTGTGCCCTTTCCCTGGATGGCATTTATCTGCCTTTCAACCTTGGCTGCACAGCCTGGCCACTCAGCAAAAGGTGAAATACTTGCAATATGGAAAAAGCATGTTTCTGTGGCTTAGAAAATCATCACATTCCTTTCTAGATTTGGATTAGATTCCAATATTTTGTCCTTTACACTTTTATGGCATAAAATATCTCTAAAAATTCCCTAATGTGATTTTTATTTTTTTGCTGGCATCATTTTCTCTGGGACATCATCCTTTTCATCACTATGACTTTCCTCGTGTATGTCAATAGGTTTGCCTTCACGAAGTTCACTGACTGTCCATCTAGAGTCTGTTGAATGAGGTCGTGTAAACATTCTCATAGTCAGCTATTTCTTTCGTAACTCCATTTACATTTGATTTGAATTTCACACTAGCATAATTACTTTTTATTTTTTGCTGCATCTTGATACTTGTTGGCATTTTCATTTTCATTGTTCATTTGTGTGCATGTGTTTGTGTGTGTATAAACACACATGTATATATAGTATATATGTATATATTGTTATCAATGACTAGTAAAATTATAATTGACCTACTTTAATTTTTAAATTCTTCTCTAATCATACATTTTCAAACTATGTAAAAACCCTATCTAAAGACTAAAATTCACATAGGGAATCTTTGAACCTTTTAAGGGAAGAGCTCCCTCATTGTCAACCACAAGCATTGTCAACCACAAGTATTTAATAAACATTTTTAAATGCTCATTCAAAACTTAAACGTTAAGAGTGTATCCTTACTTCCATTTATGAGGAATAAACCCCCTCATTTTAGCTTCTTTTGAGTGGCATGTAAATGAACTACAATGGTTTTATATAGGATACCCTGTTTGACTTCTTGGTTTGTTAAATCTCAAGGTAAACTCAGATATACTGACAATTTTGAGCAATATTTTTAGTTTAGATTTCCAGAAGATAAGCCTTTCACTAAAATTTATTAAAGATCTCATTTTAACCAGAGGGTGAAATCTGCATGATGAACTTTAAATCTCAGCTGGTAGCGCTCATTATTTCTACAGTTTAATATGCTCCTGACTCATAAACCTCTTACTTCTAAATACTTGGTTTCCATAGTAGTGCTTTTCCCCCTAGTCTAACCCTAACCAAAATTTCATCAGCATGCCTTTCCAAACGATATTAAGCCGTGTGAATATCATTTCTTTGGTGTTTTAGAATAACTGAAAATATTTAACCAAACTGAATGAAATATTTGTATTCTAGTCTTGTCTACCAATATAATGGATGGTGGTCTATTACATTAATACCTACATACTTTTGCTTAGATTGTTTTTTATGTGTATGTATGCATACTTATATGGTCAGAAACGAAGATTACCTTTTTTCACTTTGAATCTTGAATTTCTATTTTAACAATTGCTTTTTAAAAACCCAATATTTCAGTAAAATAATGGCTTTATTCTAGTTTCTTATTGTTTAATCAGCAAGTTCATATTCTTTAAAAATAAACTTTTCAATTTTAAATAATTTTAATTTATCTTTTTAAAATGCTACACCTGATTAAAAAATACTTTGGTTTACCATGGCATAATTTCCTATTTCATATCAAAAGCATGAACTTAATTTGAATGTTTAATACTGGTGAAGCATAGTGAGAACATAATAATTTGCACTGGGTGAGGCTTGGTACTGTTTCTTTTTTAATGTGTGATAATTGATGATAAAACAATGACCATTGATGAGTGAGTGCTTATATAGCACTTCTTGTTCCTCTGAATGAAGGAAGAGTATCATTATCCATGGTACAAAATGTCAATATCAAGAGCCATTTGCTCAATGAGGCCAAGGACACTGAAAATGATAATTATTTCTTTTCTTCCACAAGGCCATGTAATTACAATAGGAAAATTGTGAATCCATAAATGACACTTCTCATTTGGCATAATAAAATTAAGCTGCTTGATCTGATCACCCATGTGACATGGTTCTCTGTGTGTATGTATGTATATGTATGTATGTATACATTATATACATATACATATATACACATACATAATTGTATATATATATTTGTATTGTATATGTATATATATACATACTATATACATACACACACACACACACACACACACACACACACACATATGTATTTCTGTTACCAACTTCCTAGGAAGTAATTTAGATATTATTTCTTTATACTTTGAATAGAAAATACAACTCCAACTCCTGAAAGGACTAAGATATGATAAAAGAATCCTTTAACATGCATTCATCAATTATTCTTTCTTTTAAAGATTAATGACAGACATTGTAAATTTTTTTGGATTGCCTAAAAAAAACAGGACAGAGTTTTAGAGTGATGTTGAATGTCTTTTATATAAATGAGCATTTATTAATAGTAAAAAGAAACATTTCCATCAGTTAAAGCTCATAATCTCCTAACAGTTTTGCCACTGTGCATAATATTCTGATCATCTCATATTTAGTGTTGTCTCAGTAAAGCGTTATTAAGAATATTATATCTGTTACATTAGTTGGCTAATTTGAAATTTCAATACAACCAGATTATATAAAAAGATGATTTATTGACATTCATATATCTTTTTCCTTCTTTTTCTCACTTTACTAGTTGAGGCAAGCATGTTTTTCTACTAAATCGTAAAGATCTGTATTATATTTTAGGAGGAGAATTCATTTAAGAATCCAATTTAAAACCTGAATGTAATTCTGTATGCAGATTTTTAAAAAGTATTCTCATTGTATTTCTATTTAATAGGTCATTGTAATCTCATTGCAATCTGGTCTGTCATGTTTCCTATTGGACAAAGTTTACACAAAAAGACAAATTGATTATATCCAGAAAATGTACAGTAAGTTATATAATATAAAGTAAATATAATTTTACTTTAAGGTGTACATATTGATAATACAACTTCACATTTCTCTAAAGCTTTACAAGAAACATGATAATATACTACAAAATAAAAATGAATGGACACTGAATTGTGAGAGTTTAGGGTGTTGCTGGAAAAAGTACTACTGATGAATTACCTTGACAAGCCACATGTAGACTGAGAACCTGTACCCTCTCCCGAGGCTGCTCTTCTCAGTGACTGTTAACTCAGCTTCATTCTTGCTATTGGACACAAGGGCAAACTGATCAACCTGGCCACCTATCAGTGAGGGTACAGCAGGGTGCAAATTATTTGCCAACTTAAAATTGAAGCAAATTTTTTGTTGTCAGATTTTCAAGTTTAGAAAGAAGGCTTAGGATCATAAAATCTCTAAGCACTTCTTACAGATTGTATATACAATGCTGTCCTTTCCTTATTTTTACTAAGGTCTAGCTGAAAGAGAGGGACACATTGATATAAAGAATCAATAGAATTAGATATTTGCCCAATAGTCTAGTTAGAATACATCAGTGTTGTGCTAGTAAATGTTTTAATAACCAATTCTCCGGGGGGAAAAAACTCCATCTATAGGGTTTGCTGATTTCTGAGGTGTCAATACTTCCACAATGGCCAATTCCGAGCTACCAACAAGACGTCACTAAATATGAAGCTAGGAAGAGATGTGCAGTAGCACATTATTGTATAACATTACTTCATATAAATACAATAAATATCTTCAAGAATATATATAAGAAAATTAGGATTTGATGAGTTGTGGATATTTATTAATTTTATTTTAAAGGTACTTTATTTATAAATTTACACAAATAAAAATTTAATAAGGTGTGTGCTTAACAACAGGCTTACAAAAATTCCTGAAGATTTAACATTCCGTGCTCACATATTGGTGTGAGCCCCTTCCAGCACATTGCTGGGGTAGGTAGACTTTTATGTGTTTATAAAATATAGTGCAGAACATCCTACTTATACTTAAATTATTGTGTTCTCTTTAATATTCTTAAGGGGTTCATTTTAAAGGCCACTGAAAATTGCTGTTTAATAAATTTGCTGGAAGAAAAATGAGAAGTGAAAGACATTGTTTATTATTCACTAGTACTATGCACAGTTGACCTTGAATAATACAGACTTTAACCACACAGGTCCAGTTTTTCAATTAATAAGTACAGTACTGTAAAATATTTTCTCTTCCTTACAATTTTCTTGGTAACATTTTCTTTTCTCTACCTTACTTTGTTGCAAGAATACAGCATGTAATCCATATACCATACAAAATATGTGTTAATTGACTGTTGAAAGTCATACGTGGATTTTCCACTGTGTGGGGGTCGGTGCCCTTCACCTTTTCAAAGGTCAACCATATATACATGTTTATGTAGTGAAATATCTCCATCTATCCATATCTCTATTTACAGTCTATTATCTACTACTATCTATCCAGATACATAGATTCATATTGTGAGATCTATCCACATTGATGTACATATGAAAACAACTCATGTTCTGAAAAAGCACCTCAATTATTTTCAAGAAAATTAACTCCATAAAATATAATTTTGCAAAGCAAATCATAAATATTCTGAACTTTTTAAACTTGTATACATAATTTTTAAGACTATCAATTTTTCCCTACAGTGATCATAGAACAATTTAGATTTTATGTAAACAACTGTAGTGGGTGGAGAGAAGTTAGTGAGACTCAAATGATTGAATATTTATCAAAAATCTAAATAATCTGTAATCTACCTTAGGTAAGATTTTACATTTTGCCACGTGTGTGCTGATTTTTTCAGAAAGTGACCTTTTCAGTAAATTGCCAGCACTGGTAATAATAGTGTAGGCATTAAAAAAAAAAAAAAAGAATAAAGCTCTATCCAGAAAAGTCTGACATATTATGAATTGAAGGACCAGTAGCTAGACTGGTTCAGATCACGGGAGTCTTTGTTGAGTTAGTCCCAGATTAACAGCTGGAAATGAGCTCAGTTCCTGACTGCTGAGTGCTAATTAATGCTGCTAACTGTTGACACACATTATAAGAAGCACAAAATTGTATTTTTCAAAAAGTGTCATCGAACTAATAATTTTAGATGTGTTGACAACCTTAAGTAGTAGAAGTTTTTGGCAATTTACAAAATAAATTTGCAGATGTTTAGCAAGTCTATTAAAAAACCTGTATATGAATTGCTCTCTAATGTTTGAGCTACTTGAAAAGGTGATAACAACATGATTCTTAATCTGATAATACATCATTTCAATGTGATAACTTCTTAAATTGTCTTGGAATTCAATAGGATTTTAAAAATTATTCACTTCAATTATATATAAACCAACTTCTTAGCAATTAATTACTTTTGGGTTTTGAATATCTTTGCAAGAATCTTCTTGAACATAAGGAAAATTTGTTATTCAAGAAGCAAGTTAATTTTTTAATGTGACAAATCACAAAGATTTGAGGCACTCTACTCTAAAAATAAAAAAAATTAAGAGACATTTAGTTTATGTAAAATATAATTTGATCTTTATATCCTTATTTTCTACTGGGCCACGAGCCACAGACACACATTAATGAAAGGCACATCAGCTATCACAGAATAACACAGCCCCAAGCAAGTAGCATTCAACCAGAAAAACCTGGCTTATTAGAGAAGCTCCAGACTCTGGCTGTGGCCTGGAAAGGCAGCATCTTCCATGTTTATATGACACAGTCATCTGAGGATTTCATGTACTTCACAAACATTCACTTGTCAATTTCACAGTGTCTTGTCCTCTAGCTAGAAACAGAATATGTATGTTATTATTATTCTCAAAGGAGAGTTGGGGGCAAGAGTCATACAGAAGATGTGTTTGCCAGGAGTCACAATGAAATTAATAGAGTGCTGCTGCTGTGTATGTAGTAGGCTCTCAGTAAATACCATATAATGGAGCTGAATCATAGCCTGAGCTAACTAGCCATAGCTCTGGTTCTCCTTTTTTCCTCACTCCCTTCCCCCTGCCTTTCTTCCTCTTTCCCTTTCTCCTTCCTCCTCCTTTTCTCTCCTTCCTTCCTTCCTTCCCTTCCTTCTTCCTTCCTTCCTCCCTCCTTCCTCCCTCCTCCTCCCTCCTTCTCCTTCCTTCCTTCCTTCCTTTCCTTCCTTCTTCTCCTTCCTTCCTCCTCCTTCTCCTTCCTTCCTTCCTTCCTTCCTCCTTCCTTCCTTCCTTCCTTCCTTCTTCTTTCTTCCCTTCCTTTTCTCCTTTTATTTTCATTCTATGATAGTTAATTTATTTGTTCAAGGGCTCATATTGCAAGTATTAAACCAAGTGTGAGCTTTGATTCTGTTAGCCTAGATTCACACATTTAGAAAGGTAAGATCAAACTGTGATCTATATACTTGGATGAAAACTAAAGATTCACAGTTAATGACAGTATCTAAAATTTCTATAGCCTAGAACTGAGATGTCACAGATTCTTTAGGTTCTTCGGGATATCCAACAGGGCATCTGTACTTTTATTGGGTTCAACACTCTTATCAACCTTCAATTTCTGGTTGATAACTCTGTTATATGAAAGCATACCTTGCACAATCCTGAAATAAATATCATTGTTGATCATGCCAACTGTGAAAATCATCTCAGATAAGTAAACTATTTTAGATCCAAACTAAAGGCCAGACCGAGCCAGCCTTAACCCTCTTACCTGATAATAAGCCTCCCTAGATATCATAATTGCTCCTAAAAAAATATTTTCTTCCTTGAGAAAACAACTGATGTTATAAAATTTCTTGTCTTTAAAAATTTGTAAGTTGATTAAGTTTACAAGAAGGAAACAAGCAAATATTCATATCTTCAGAAAACATACTTAGTAAGTAGACTAATATATTTAGATAAGAAATATGTTTGATACTTAAAAATGTTTTTAAACAGAGTATTTAAGATTGATTTTTGAATGCTTACTGTAAATTCCAGGATGTTGGGGACTCTGGAACAGTTTGTGAATCACTACACATAAATCTACCATGGAGTGGGGATGGCGAATGTTCAAGAGTGGGGTGAAGACATGACAGAATCAATGATTCGTGGACTCGCTCACTGTTGATGCGATACTCTCGAAGAGGACCTATCTCTCTGCAATCATGGGGGGCTAAATAAAAAGAAGCATGGTTGCACTGTTTTAGTTTTAAATTGCTAGACTCTTTCTGCCCTCTTTCCTTGTCCCCTTTCCTCAGAATATTTTGGTAGGTATTAGGGGATAGCTCCTGGATCACCATCATTTTTTTTTTTTTCCTCACAGACCCACTTAAGAACAGTGCCTCTGGAGGAATTCAGAAGTATCTGCCTAACCTCTTAATGCATTTGAACAGCCCTGATCTTGGATCATTGTTTTGGTCCTCCTCCATTTACTTGCATATGTAATGATTGCTTTGGGAATGTTTAAATTTAATAATTTGCACTGCAAATTCTGTTGGGTATCTAGCTAGTTACATTGGCCTACTCCTCTTTTTTCTTTCAATCAATACATAGTTGGCTGTCTTACAGTAGAGGTGATTCAGATAAATAGGTTTAATCTTATCGTCAGATATCTGAAGGCTAGAATAATGTTTTCAGAAGTTGCCTGCTAGCCATTTTCCTTTTGGGGTTATATAGATTTTTGGGGTAAAGAATTATTCATGTTACAAAGCCAGGTCAGAATACACTTTCTTCATTCCAAATTGCACAAGAACACTTTAATTTTAATCTGTTAACTAAGTACATTTGTCATTAATGAATCTGCATTGATCAATAAAAATGTTTATCAGTATTACAATCTTGTGAATAGTAAATGTTATCAATATTAAAGAGCTGTCCGGAGAGTTTTGAAGAAGCTCTTACATGAGGAGGTCACTATTGGTCCTTCAAGTGCCCAGCAAACACCAGAGCTCCAGGATCCATGTCTCTTCTGAGAATAGCTGAGACTAGATTCAGATATTTCCTTTGAAACTGAACAGTTTTCATTGGTGTTTGTATTTCCTGGCTTTTCTGGGTAGAGAATGCCAGAAATTCAAGTTTCTCTTGTGATATATTATTCTGGTTATATAAGCAAGTTTAAGTTTCTAAGCTCTTTGGTTTTCTTCCTCTAAGGAAAGGACTGACAGTCTCTTTCTGAGGTTCAGAGATGGTTTGCAAATCTCCATTGGTTTACTCTCTGATGAAGAGAAATGGGTGCGGAAGACAGAGGCATTCCTCTGTGTCACAGTTAGACTGCTTTATCCTCCTTTAAAAGTTTCTTTGCATAATGCGAATATTAGTGATTGGTCACATTACAAAGGGCAATTGGCTAGTACCTTCCTGACATCCAGTATAGGAAAGAATTGAGATGCTGACGGGAGGGAAGGAGGATTGGGGATGCAATCTCAATGGGAAATAGAGGCTTATGGGGGCAAAAAACAGTTTTTACTTCTAAGTTTGGCCTAAGAACAATTCTCAACAGCTACTGACCTTTACTCTCCCACTTTTGAGTCATCATTGACAACTTTTCTATCAGCACCATCACCATTAAAAGACTTAATTAGAGGGCAGGTAATTTTCCCCAGGGACCTAAATCTTACATTCTGGGGGAAAAAATCAGTAGCTAACCCCCTTACTCTCTACCCTATCCCTTATTTTCTAGCGCACGCACGCACGCACACACACACACACACACACACACATCAAAACCAACCAACAAACAAACAAAACCACAGAGCAAGGCAGAAGTTTCCACACTTGGATTTTAAAAAAATGGGGCCCATTTTAGGTCTTCTGAATAACTTAAATTATCTAAACCAATAGGATCCTCATCAAAGTTACAAACTTAGTAGACTATATGTTTTAACAATGCTTTTATAACAAAACAATTTTGGAAATGATGAAATTAAACTGTTACGAGTCCCTTTGAGTACTTTGGCAGTTGGTACGTTTTCACCTGCGGAGGGTAGATTTGACTCTTTTAACAGCCAAATGTCATTCAGAACCACATACTCATGTAGAGTCATACTCTTTGGTTAAAGAGAAATGGTGGGACTATACAGCCATTCGGCTAAGTTGTGTACATTTGTGGCTTATAAACTGGCTCTGAGGTCAATTTCCAAGGATAGCCCACAACTATTTTGAAAAACTGGTGGTGCCACTAGTAGTATCAGATGAGAGTTTCACAAGGGGCCTATTTCTGAAAGCATTTGCATATGAAACCGATGTGATGCATTTGTTTGAAAACAAGCCTCACTATTTTACTGTCAGGTTCTATTATAGTTTATGTCTTTCTCTAAGCATACAGCATATCATTCATTTACTCATTTGCTCATTTAACAAGAATTGGCCCATCAACATAGGGCTGCTGTTAAGAGAACCCTGAGTCAGAATTGCTGGGTCCAAATCCAGTATGACACTGTAATCTGTCGCCCTGGGCAAAGTTACCCAACCTCTCTGACTCTCTCTCAGCATCCACATCTGAGTAGAATGCGTATAACATTAGAATTGTTGGGGGAGTAAATGCATGTATGGCCTGGTGCCCGCAATAAGTACTTCACAAATGTCAGCTGTCACCAAAACTTTACTGACAGCCCATTTTGTGCCACCTACTCTTGCTACTGAAATTCTTTATTTGGGACTAAAATGAATCATAATAATAATTAATAACTTAAATTCAAATAAAACTAAAATGAAATAAATGACATTACTTTCATATGATTATTTACTTAAAATCAAAGAGATATAAAATCTTTTAAAAATACCCATGGAAAATTTATCTAGATAATTGCACCAGTGACCAAAACATGACTTGTTATGACAACGGTAGCTAGATGACAGTTATTTTAAATTCATATATGCTAATGGCTCTGAAAAATCCTCATTAAAAGCAACTGCTGTTTTAATCTGAGAACTCTTACAATTTAAACTATAAAAAGCATATTACCTTCATATAATAATAATATTCGAAATATGAGCAGTATGGAAGTACTCTGCATAAAACTCCATTACTATTCTTTTGGAAATGTTGGTTATTTATGAAGACAAAATAGGTAGTGGATTAAATTCTAAGTGAAATGGTGATCTGTCAAGTGATCCTGCCACATGAACCCCACTGCCAGAATCCACATCTGACCACGAGTACGTGATGCTCTGTTTTAGAGTTCAGTGGGGTAAGACTGAAAGCTTTCTTTTCTAGTCACAAAGGACTGATATTTACAGTCATTCTTTGTACCTGTACATGCTTACACATTTACTGTGTATCCTCTCTTCATATAGACAGTGCACCTGAGTTTCTCATAAAGTATTAGAAGTACCTTTTTGTTTAAGAGGATGTTGAAGAATAATAAAGCCTTTCCATAAGTTTCCTAAACAATAGTTTTAGTTTAAGATTGATTCCACCAAAGGTATGATTTCCCAGTTATTTTGGCAGTTGCAATTATAGTGTCTTGGGCTTAAATGCTTAATTAGGAGCCTTTGGAAAGTTTCATGTCAAGCTAAAAATTTCTAATGTACACTCTCTGCTTACTCAAAGCTGCATGGAGCTGTAATTTACAAAGGAAACTTGTTTCCTTAATTGTTGTGTCAGTCAGTAAAAGCACAGAGAGCAGGCACAGAATAATCTGTTTATATTTAGCTGTGCCAGTGGCCATGAAATGTCACAACCTTCGTGTAATTTAGGGAAAGGTTAGGGATGTTATTTCTATAGAACTGATTGCTTTACAATTTATTTTACTTTTAAAAATTAGGTACTTTGCAGGATTTTTATGTAAAACTTATTTCTATCATTATAATTTTGCTTTTATATGATACTTGGAAGTGAAGACTTGAGTAAAATTTATTAGTTGATGCCTTTAGTTTTGTATCACTGTTAGTCATTACAGAAAGCTAGATGAACAGAAAATGTAGACTAATATGTAGAGTTTGAATTAAGAGGTTTATTTTATCTGAATTCTGCTATTTTTATACTGTTTTCAGCTTTTGAAAAGCACGTTTCATTATGGAATAGATTTAGAGATGAATAAACTTAAGAGAAGCACACATTTTCAGGATGACTCATCTATTTACCAAGTGTGATGAGAGAAAAGGGGAAAAACAAAGAAAAATGAGCAAACAAGGAAAAATGCCTTGCATCTCTATAGCACTCTCTGGCTTTCAAAGCATTTTCACGTCTATGCCTGCAACCTTTCCAGAGAGAGTTTACAAAGTATATTCTTGTTAGATGAGCTCATTCTCCCCCGCCCCAAAGTATAGTGGCCTGTGTCACATAGTAGTTACAAATTCAAGCCTGCAAGTTAGATAGATGTGGGTTACGATCCTGGTTCTGCCACTTCCATCAGTGTGACCTTGGATAAATTATGTAATGTCTCCGACTGTCAGGTCGCTCCCCTGAAAAATGGAGATTATAACTGCTTTACAAGTTGTTTGGCCACACAAATGGGCATGGCATATGCATGTAGTATCCACTCAGTGAATCATGTGGTTAATTCTTGTTATCATTGCTATTGCTATCTAGCCGTATAAGCAGAGTGAATACTTTACAGCTATTGTACAAAGACAGAGCCAAAGTAAAATGGACATTGGAGACTAGACAATGGACTTAATAAGAGAGAAAGACGTTTTTTTTTTTTAAGGAAATCATTTCCAAAGATAATGTCAACATGCTGGCATGCCCATTTCCACATCCCATTAACTTTGGAATATTATTTCTGAGTTGACCCTCCCCAACCAGAAAATTTTTCAGCCTGATCGCTGATGAACCCTTGCTTTATGATGTGTGAGTATCTCCAGTTAAAGAATCCTTTGATAGTTCTCATCTATCCTATTCTTGAGTTAGTTTTGATTAAAATTATTTTTGTACTTTATGTGCACTAATCAAGAGGCAATATGACAGCAATTAGGGACCCCTTGACAACCAAGATGTAAAAACAGTCTTCTAAAAGATATTTAATTTCACTAACTTTCTGGTACATTCATATTGAATTTTATTTGAATATCAGCATCACTTAAATGTTTCATAATAATTGCTGTAATGTGTAGAGTTAATCTGTTATTGATACAAGTGGATATATGAACTCTACATCTTTTAAGAAATAAGTACTGGGATTCAATGTTTAATTAGCATTATGTATCTAAATGAAAAAAGGAGTGTTTCATGCATATATGGATTTTAAGGAAAAACAACTGTAATATTGGCAGAGAAAGAACTCGGGGTTTATGGTGAATAAAAACAGAATGTAAAAATATGACACCATACTCTGACAATTACAGTTAGAGGAGAATAAAAAATAAAGAATGTACAAATCTAGTTATTTCTTTCAATATCCTATGCGTTTTGCAACAAAGTTCTGGATGAAGAGTGACATGGTATATCTATGACAGAGTAAGGGTGGAGGCATTTTATAACATAGTAGTTAAGAAAGTTAGAAGATGGATATATTCAATTTAAGAAGGTCTTTTCAAGCTAGATACAATTTTTGATTCAATTTAAGTCATAAGTACTTGGCTGGTCTTCATCATCAGAAGTTCATGTTCAAGTAGTGTTTTTATAAAATGAATGAGAATTATGATAGTTTTCTTAAAAGTAATCAGTGAGCAATATGTAGTGTGACTGAAAAAGGGGAATCTGAAGAGATGTAGGCTCTAGTTTGCAAGCTGTGGCAGTGACAAAGGCAGCAGGCTAGATTTAAGTTAGATTTTCTTGACTATCCTACATTAAGTTTGCAATAGATTACTCAGAAAATGATGGAAAAACTCTCCAGTTATTTGAGAGCGAGATTGGTTCTCAACAGTCTGGGGGCTAAAGGTGAGCGTTGCAGTGAAGTTGAGGACCAGGACAAAGTAAAACAGCTTTAGATTTTGTGTAAAATAGAGGTTTAACGGCACGATTGTATCAAAGTAACTATGTGGCCTTGCAACAATATGCATACACTATCAGGGCTGCTGCATACAGAGGTAAACTGCCTAATCCTCAGGAGCCCATTTGAATCACAGATTTCATAATTTAGGTGTTATTGCAATGTGTTTCTGACAAATGGCAGTAAAATATATTTCTTATATAAATCAATATAGAAGTTTCCACTCCTGGTGTGGAAGAACGAGCTCCTAACTGAAGCTCTTGTGAATAACTATAAATTCTGGGTAAAATACAAAAAACAACTACTTGAAAACTCTGGAGAGTGAACAAAAGTAGGAAAATTCTGAAGGGACTAAAAACTTGGAGGAACAACTAGCACAGGCTGAGATTCAGATTTTTGCAGTTTTACCCTGAGAGAAGCTGGAGATCCAGAGGAAGCAGTCACTGGAGAGTGAGGGGGAAATTTCAGGAAGGAGAGAGTCTGCGAAGAGGAACTCCAAGATTGTTTGTAAATTCTGCCTCGGTCTCTTACGAACCCCTGAAGCACACAGGTGCAGGAACAGTGATCTGAGCTGCGGACTACTACAGGTGAGAGGGTTGGCAGTTTGAGTCCAACCAAGACAATGCCTGCTAAAGCAAAAAATCGAGGAATGTCACAGAATCCAGTCTCCACAACATAACATTCACAATATTCAGAGTCTAATGCACAACAGTCCCACAACATAACATTCACAATATTCAGAGTCTAATGCACAACTGTGCAACAAAAAGCAAGAAAAACATGACCCATTTTCAAGGGAAAACAACTGATGGATGCCAACCTAACATGACTCAAACCCTTGTAAGATAAGGATTTTAGATGCAGCTATTATAATATGCTCAAGGTGACAAAACAAAATATGTTCGTAAAGAAGAAAATGATATAAAATCTCAGTAGATGAAAAATAAAAAAACCCAGTATATTACAATAATTTCTAAACAAATGGTAAAAGTATCTGGAGGAAAGATGTTTTTTACTGATTTGCACAAAGGCACTATATTGATGATCAGTCAAGTACATATTTTGGAAAAATACCTAAAGCCCATTTCTTGTTGAAGATCATAAAATAGTTAAAATTAACTCAGGAAAAATTACTTTTAAGTACTTGGAATTAGTCCTATATAAAAAGCGAACTAAACATAATGTAGCAATGCTAGGTGAGAACTAAAATTGCAAATTTTCCACTAAGTTTCATACTCTAACAGATTTCCAGAAATACCTATATAATATTATAAAGATATCAATTATGTAAAGTGATATAAAGTTAATTTCTCACAAATTTTTGATCTTTTTTTTAATGTTGGTGTTTCTTTAAGGTTGTATAATACAAAATATATAAAAAGCATAATTCATGAAAACTGAAAGATAATTGTGAGCAATGTTATTATAAGTTATAGTATTAAATTATGGTTATATATATTAGTCATAGCAAAGGTGGTAGAGAGTATTGTGAATGATTACAGAATTTCATTTACTTTCTTCCTTTCACAAAGTAGTATCTTGTTTACTTCTTCTGGGAATATAGTCTATTTTATAAACTACTTTGATGAGAACTTTCTAGCATACTATGTAAGAAGCATAAGAAGCAAAGGAATTATTCAGTCAGGATTTGCACACAGAAAAGGAGTTACTGAGATATTAAATGGGATACTCTTTCTCTTCAGAGGGCTAATGTTTGAAAAACCATAAAAGACCTATCAAAGAACTTTGTGTCCATGTTATGTTATCAGGTTTCTAGTTAGCCACATTAATATAGTCCCCAAATACTACGGGTAGCAACACATGTATATGATGATTTCTCAAATTTACTTTCTGAAATGATAATATAAATGTTTTAGACTGGCAAAGGAAAACTACACAGTAAAGGAAACAATTACATACTCAGAGGCAAGCTCTTTATTTTGCCTTTTGTATTGCTGTTTTTTTGGTGGCTCAATAGATATATACTCATCTTTTTAATGTAACCATTCTTACATGTCTTTTCTCCTGTTACATTAAAAACTAAGTTATATTTGTAACTATGTTACATGTTTCTCTGACATTCCACATAGCACATGGCACAGGTTTAAATAGGGAAGCTCAGAATTAAGAAACATTTATCTGAGATGAGATCTGGACAAGTAACATGAACTTTCCAAACAACAGTTTCCTTACCTTTTAAATGTGAACAATAAAAAACAGGTACCTCATTGAGTTGTGTGTATTTGTATAAGGTAGAGCAAGTAAAATGCATATTTTAGAACCTGGAACTAATAAGTAGTAAAAGAATAGTTATTATGCTTGTATTATTATTGTACTTGGCAAAAATTTCATAAAATAAACAAAAAATGAATAATGACATAATTCTATTAGCTTGAAAATTTTATCTCAGATTGATCTCCAAAAGTTAAATGGTTCCTGTGAAGGCAGTAGTAAAAGTGAACAAAACTATTTGTCAATGCTAGGCGAGAAACAGAAATATGCACGATTATCACTCAGTTCCACATTCTAACAGACTTCTAAGAAATACAATACATAAAACATTGATAAAGAAATACTTGCTATGAATCTTATGACTAGATGAATTCCGCAATTATTTATCAGCACCTATGGATTGCAACACTTTGTGCAAAGCAAAGGGTAGAATGAAAACTGGAAATGTAAAGATGAAGAAGACATGGCCCTATTTTCAAAAACTCACAATTTTTGTTTAGAGATTGAAAACAATATATTATTAGTATGGACACTGCCGATAGCTGGAGATTATAAAATAAATCGTCATGATTGTATAAAAATAGGTGTGTATACACTACAAAATTTACAAATCTCCTCTAGTTTGCTCTAATAAATACAATCTAAATTTCAGATAATTGCTTAAGGCTCACATAATCATCAATTTATACTTAATCCCATTTTATATTCTTATTTGTCATCTATTAAATAGTTCTGTTCTTAAATTTCAGGCTTGTTTTGTTAATAACCTACAACTTGACTAAACAATGTGATGAGGCTCATCATTTTCAATTTCAGATTAGACACGTTCATAAAAATATTAGCTCACTCCAAATTGTAGTAGTTAGGAATCCAATGGCAAAAACAACGAAAAATATAAAAATAACAAATATACAAAACTGACAAGAACACCACCACCAATGTTGTCAGGGTTGTGCTGGTAAATGTTTAACAACTGCCTCTCATCGAAACGAAACAAAACAAAACACAAAACAAAACCCCGATTCATAGCATTTGCCAATTTCTCTGGCATAAATTCTCCATCCATGACTATTTCAAGCTACCAAAGTGATGCCATTAAATGCAGAATTGGGAAGGAAAGTGAAGCACTATACTATCATATTCCACCAAAGGCACAAATGATAGAAATAACCTTGATCATTATAGTAAAGTATAGTAAATAACTGAGGAGGGATGAACTTAGAGTATTTATTACTTTTATTTTTAATGGAATCTATTTCATTTTAAATGTATATATTTAATTGTTAAAAATGGTCATGTTTAATGCCAGTTTGCAAAATTCCTGAAAATTAAATAGTTGGCTTTTGTGAGCCAGTACGAGTGGGCTCCAGCACAACACTGAGTGTAGTATAACGGTGAAAGGGCATGGCACGTGGATTTGAAACTGAACTCAGCTGCTTTCAGATATTATGGATCAAGTTACTTGCTCTCTCTGTACCTCAGTGTTCTCATCTGTATAGTTCGAGTACCTATTTCATAGACTTATTGCAAAGATAAAATGAGGAAATACTTGCATGACACTTAGCACAGTGTCTGAAACAATAATAATTCATACAATGTATTATTATAAATTGTTATGACCACAAGACATTGTTGATAAAATTATTCTGTTCATGCTGGAAAAAAAGTGAAATTTGATCGATGAGAAAATATTTATTTTGTGATCTATGAGGAGATAATCAATTTTGCTTCCTGGATAGTAGATAGTAATCTGAAACTGAAAGGTGAAAAATGGCCTTGATTAATATGATTGAAGCAATATTTTATTTGTTGGATTGTAAAGCAAAGCAGAAAGGGATTCCATACATTCTGGAATACTTCAGTAAGAGGTTTCACCTCAGGTATTAATTCTGGTTAACTGAGCATCAGACTGAAGTTGAATGTTGAAGAAGAATTCTGAGGCTGCTTCTAGGCTTGGCAGGAAAGAATACTTTAATATTAAGCCATAGTCAGGGCGGTTAATGATGGGGGAAAAATATGTTATATGTATTTAATATCCTTGATGCAGGTCTACGCCTATAATGTTCGTAGAAAATTTGTTGTACCATTTTTGCAATGAAAAAAATATTCCGAGTTTGGGGGGAGCATATCACACATTTGAAAAGAAGGTTGGCTAAACTATGGTGGTGACTTTATGAAAAGGTTACATAATTTATGGTCAGAGTTAGAGCAAAAAAACGAAACTGGCCAGTTCAGCAGTTCTTTGGGGAGGGGCAGCTGGACAACGATACAAAGCAAATGGGACTTGGAATCAAAAGAAAAATCAACATTCCTGGCTATTTTTTCACATTCCACTTGAGAGCCATACAACAAAAATAGCGATGCTGGAATATTATTTGGGATATGTGTTAATGGAAGTTACACATGCCTTTTTAAGAAAAGATTATAGACTTTGCATTGGCTTTCCAAGCAGTATGACAATCCCATTTCCACATAAAAGAAGGAAGGGGATCAGGGCCCTGCAGCAGAAGGCTAATTCTGAAGTTTCCTTAAATGAACAGGGTAAAATTTGTGTCCTGGCTTTTTACCAAGAGGTAGCTTATGTCCTGTGGGATGATTTTGTGTGTAACCTTTGACAGGTACCATGCTATCTAGAATCAGGTTTCTTAATTTAAAAAATCAATTCTGGATTCTCCAAGCATCTTCAATGTATTTTCTTTAGAGTCTCTACTCAGAAAACACAATCAATTATCCTATTTAAGAACACATTTCAGAGTCAAATGTCTACCATAACATTCAATACTGAACCTCTTATAGGAATGGAAATAGGTGTTACTTCTTTTGAGCAGGCAGGTCTTGGCAAATTATCCTAATTTAAGGGTAGTTACTTTGCAGTCAATTCAATTCTTTTTTTTTTTTCTACACGCAAGTCCCATTTAATGTAATACTTGTTTCTTTTCTTTCCTTTTTTAAAGCTTAAAAATATAGAAAAGTATAGAGAATAATATAAGAAACATTCATGCATTCAACCCCTAAATTCACAAATGTTAACATTTTGTCATTTAGCTTCTTATATGTTCATTTGGTTTCATAAAAGAACTGCAAAACTGCATGTCACAGCATGGAAGTACCTTGGAGACATTGTGCTGGGTGAGATAGGCCAGTCACGGTACAGGTGTTATGTGATTTCACCTGTGCAAGGTATCTGGGGCAGTCAAGCCCTTAGAAAGAATGGTGGTTGCCAGGCACTGGAGGGAAGGGGTGGGGAGTAGTTTGACAGTATAGAGTTTCAGCTGTGCAAGATGGAAAGGTTCTGGAGAGCTGCTGCACAGCAATGTGAGTGTACTTAACACTACTAAACTGCACACTTAAAATTGGTTAAGATGGTAACTTTTGCTTTGTGGTTTTTTTACCACAACTAAAAATAAAGAAAAATATTTAAGCAAGTTTGCACCTCAGCATTTGCTCTTTCTTCTAAAAGTTGCTAATCAAACAAAGCTTTTTAACTGATGCTTTACTCATTCACTTGACAATTACCCACTACTGACATATTTGCTGGATACAGTGGGAGGTGTTACGGATAAAGAGATGAGTGAGGTGTGCTCAAAACTTTTCATAGTGTTGATGTCCCTCTTTTCTTCCCAGCTTTTTCCCTTTTTCTATCACTGGATATAGTTACTATCACAAGTTAGGGGTATAACTTTCTGGTCTACCTTTTTATAACTTTACTACACATATAATTTATAATCCATTACAGTATTAAAATTCTTATTAAATTTACACAAGTAATGTAATTTTACATATATTTAATAACTTGCTTCTTTCATTTAATTTTATCTTTTTGAGATCTATTGATGTTGACAGATGTAGAGATAGGTCATTCCTTTAACTGCTATTATCCCATCATATAAATTTTCCAAAATCTGTTTTATATTTTCTTATGGATGAACATTTAGGTTTTACTAAAAGCAGTCCTGAACAAAAAAATGCATGTAATTTGTCATCTTTAAAAATTCATTGTTTTCCAATTTCTCAGTTAAAAATTTAATTCTAATGCAGATAATTTAGAAATCAAGCAAGCAAAAAATAAATAAACCCTTTTCCAATTTATCATCTAGAAAGTTAAATGAATATTAATGCTTTACTAATATTTTTGGTATGGGGCTCTCTAAAGACACACACACATTTACAAAGATGACATCTCAATGTATAGGCTACCTGTCAAGGACCTCATGAATATTTTGACTCTTTCATATTTGCTTTTTGTCCTAATTTCATCACAATGAATTAAGTAGGCATCTGTTGAGGGAAGTTACAAAAGCGAAATCTTATTTCCAAGTGCAGAAACACTGGGCCTGCAGTGCCAGCACGACACAGCCCTCGTGGATCGTTGCTGCCATTGGTAGGCAGGCACGAAAGTTCAAGGGCGGCTGGGGCTGCTCGAGCACATAAACACTTATTTTATTGGTCATATGCATCTGTGAACACCTGGTCAAATACGACTAAATGCGAAATTGTTCCTGATTTTCCTACCAGCAGTTTTCCCATATTTGTGTTAAGTTGAAATTACTTGAAAAGATGAGCATTTGCCTGCTTCTGTGTAAATAATTTGGTGCAGAACTGGCATTCTTATTTGAGTATTTAATTTTTCTTTTTATGGGGAAACGTAATGAAAGAGTTGGAGACCTTGCAGAGAGCTTATTTGTTTCTTAAGGGATTTCTATTTTTTAAATTCTTGTAGGAGATGGGAGCATTTGGTAGATGATGTTTATTTGATTAAACAAAATGTTGAAGGGATTTCGAGTCAAAATGATGGAGAAGAAAAACACTGTGCTCGCCTCCTTTCATGACCACATCAAAATTACAGCTGAACTACAGAACAACCATCACTGAGAGCTGCCTGAAGTCTAGCTGAATAGAAGTCCTACAACTAAGGATAAAAGAAGCCAACTCAAGATTGGTATAAGGGGTGGAAATGCAAAACGGGCTGCTCCACACCCCCATGTGGTGGTTGAAAATCAGGAGGAATACCTTGGCTGCAAAGGTGCCCGCTGAGGAGCGAAGGAGACCCAGCCCCACACCAGGCTCCCAGTCCAGGATTCTAGCACCAGGAAGAAAAGTTCCCATAATTTCTGGCTATGAAAACCAGCAGAGATTGGGGCTGAGTCAGATGAAGGCTGCAGGAGTCCCAGGCGTTCCTCTTAAAGCCTGCTCACGGACTTACTCACTGATGGACTCACTCGCTTCGAGCTCCAGTGCTAGGGCAGCAGCTTGAAAAATGCCATGGACATACAGGCAGGAACTGGCTTCAAGGTGAGGGTTGAAGGGGCAGCTTTTTCCCAGATAGAAGTGCTGGTAGAGATAACTGTTCCTTTGTTGAGCTCTCCCACTGCCCAGGGTACAACAGAGGCAGCCACCATTCAAGTCTCCATCGATCTGGGTAACACCATTTGCCCAGTCCTGATGACTCTCTGAGACCCTGCCCCTCCCAACTTATAGGCCCACCTAAGAAGCTTCCAGTGGCTTTTCCAAAGAAACAGACTGTCTTGGCTTCTGCTACAAATCTTCCTAAAACCTCTCAAAAGTTCAGAAAACTCAAACAAGGAATGTCTGTCCTTGGCATGCCTCATAGCTCTTGCTAAGCAGCCCCAAGCCCGACACTAGTGGCAGCCAGCCTCAGTTCACAGCTTAGCCTCTCCCAGGCACTTCCGAGCCCAGCACAGGTGGTGGCCATCTGTGGATTGCTTTGTGGCTCATGCCAGGTAGCTCGATGCATAGCACAGGTGGTGGCTGAACTTTGCCTGTGGCAAGGGCCTCCTGAAAGGCCCTGAGGCTGGTCCACCTGGTGTCCAGCTTTGGACCAAGCTGGCACCACCAGTCTGACTCCACACCCAAAGGGCAGACTGGCAAGGGAACTGCTGAAGTGAATCTTGCTCTGTGGAGTCAGCCCTTGCACAAAGCTCCTCCACTGTAGTCATGGCCAGTCCTTATAACCACTCAGCCTGAGGGTGGACCCATACCACTGATGTGCAAACAGCAACCAAGGCTCAGCTACAGCAGGAGGGCAAACACAGCCTGCACAAGGGGCACACATATAGTAACCGGCTCATTTGACCACGGAGACCGTGCCAATGGGCTCCATAGGACGTCTACTACATAATGCCGCTCTATTAAGATTGGGAGACATATAAGCTTTACCTGATATATAGAAACAAACACAGGGAGAAAGCTAAAATGGGGACACAAAGAAATATGTCCCAAATGAACAGAACAAAGCTCAAGAAAAAAATAAAACTAAACAAAATGGAAGCAAGCAGTCAACCACATGTAGAGTACAAAACACTGGTTATAAGGTTGCTCGCTGATCTCAGCAAGAACTTCAACAAAGAGATAGGAAATATAAAATAGAACTAGTCATAAATGAAGCATATAATATAAAATTAAAAATGCTTTGGAAGGAATCGACAATAGATTAAGCAGAGAATCAGATCAGCAATTTAGAAGACAAGGTAGCAGAAAACACCTAATCAGAACAGCAAAGACAAAAGATGCCAAGAAAATGAGGGTAGTTTAATACGCCTCTGGGACAACATCAAGTATACCAATATTCACACCATGGGGTACCAGAGGAGAAGAGAGAGAGAGAGAGCAAGAAATTGAAAAACTATTTGAAAAAATAATGACGGAAAACTTCCCTAACCTGGCATAGGAAATAACATACAAGCCCACGAAGTGCACAGTTTCAAACAAGATGAACCCAAAGAGATCCATACCAGACACATAATAATTAAAATGGCAAAGTTTAAGGACAATGACAACTCCTAAAAGCAGCAAGAGAAAGTATTTAGTACCTTCAAAGGAGCTCCCACAAAACTGTCAGCTGATTTCTCAACAGAAACTTTGCAGGCCATAGGGATTGGCATGAAATATTCCAAGTGACGAAAAGCAAGGACCTACAACCCAGATTACTCTACCGCAAAGCTATTGTTCAGAATCAAAAGACAAAAAAGAACTTCCCATACCTAAAAAAAATAATAATAATAAAAAGCTAAAGGAGTTCATCACCACTAAACCAGTATAAAAGAAATATTAAAGGGATTTCTTTAAGCAGAAGAAATCATAATCACTTAGGCTTCACCTGTCCTGAAAGTCTCCCTAAATCAGGTCCATATCAACTCACTAAATCTCCTCCAATCTTCAATACACCCCAGCATAGCATTTATTTTATTTTATTATTAGTTTCAATATCAGTACATTGGATAGACATTTATATAGTTTTAACGATCCTGATTACTCTATCTTCTTCTGGCTCTACCATGACATTACGTTACTACTGAGCGTTCCTATGCCATGCTCCCCATCCCTGTACCATCTATCAACTACTAATTGGTACTTCTTAACCCTTCACCCTTTCTTTCCTAGCCCCCAACCCCCTTGCTCTGGCCATCATGATTGTCCTCTATATTTGTGAGTCTGTCCTTAGAAACAATCTTAATGGCTCTTCTTATCAATCAATGTGCAGATCTAAAGTCCTTCAGCACACATTTGGGATTATCTACAAACTGTCCACCACAAATTTTTCTAGTTCCACTTTTCCATCACTCAGAGAAAATTTCTGTTTCAAGGAAACTTGAAAACTTGCCTTGTCTCAAACATCTATTCACTCTCCCACTTCTATGTTTTTTCATAATGTTTTCCCTTACCCTAAAAAACCTATGTCTTCTCTATTTACCGAACTTCTACTTATATTTAACGACTTCACTGCTAGTTCAGATGTTATTTCCTCTCTGAATGTTCCCCTGATCTTCTGGGCCAGAGCGTTCTTTCTCCTGGAACCCTATGATATCTACTAAATTGTCTAAACTATTCGCATGGTACATTCAAACTGTAGAATTTTGGGTATGCGGCTTATGGGTCTAAAGCCCTTCCTAAAGTTCCTAGTGCTTTGCCTCACAAGTACAATGTATTCAATAAGTATGCATAAGTCAATGCATAAAGAAGTGAAGAGAGAGGCCTTTAATATGATTATGAAGTCATTTGCAAGCAGAACCAAGAAGACTCCTTTACCACAAGTTTTGTGCTGCTAAAAATGCCTTGGGCCAAAAATATCTCTCATCTATATAATTGCTGCATGAAATTCCACCTAATAAAATAAATGCCTTTGTTGTCTTGAGTTTTTTCAGATTTTTAAGAAGGTATTAAAATAAGCAGTAGCAGGTTGATAAGGGCCTCTGTGTAAGAGGTCCTCTTGCAGAATGTGACCCATGTTGGGGCCCTGGTAGTAGGCTATACGAGAGTATCTCTGGGGAGTCACGGTACACAGGGAAAGAACTGAACAAGCAGATGCGGGCCACACTGCAGTCAAACTGGCTTACCATATATCATATATATCAAGTATAAATAGGTAAGTATACATATATGTGATGTGTGTGCATGTATGTGTATGAGGGTTGTATTAAAACCAGGAGTACTTTTTTAAAAAATTTAAGATCCTAATTAGAACACTCAAGAGATAATATTAAACATAAATATGCTTATGTTTAAGCAGATAGGCATTCAAGGAAGCTGAAATAAAAGACTTTTTTTTTTTCAATTAGAAGCACAACATATTTCTTTCTATTCATTATTTCTCATAATGTTCTTGCAGCTTCTGAGGTGAAAACACTGAGAGACACTGACTTTCAATATTTCCAATCTACGAAAAATGCCTGTTGTTTCTAAATTTAGCTCATTTTAATTATCTGGTTTTTCCCAAGGCATTAACAAGGTTAATCAGGGAGTCTAATGACTAATCTCAGAGGAAGAATGATTGGTGACTAAAGTATTCCTACTGTCATATATGAATATATGTATCTTTTGCTGGTTAGAGCAGATTAAACTGGTATCTTTACCTTGCAAGCTTGTAGTTTTGCATTTATTCCCAGAACTGGTATGTGTAAATGACAGTCTCTTGCTATGGCTCTATGAAGGGAAGTTCTGGGAAAATGGCCCAGAGTCAGAGAGGCTCTTCAGTCAAGGAAGTGTCATTGCTCCCTGGCACAACACCTAAGGTTGACCCAAAAAGGCAGATGTAATTGAACAAATGAATTAGCCTCCCAGACCCCAAATATCCTCCTCTATTTGCTGACTTTTGCCTGATGGAGGCTTTCTCTCTACAATTAAAAATAAAGCATTTTATAACATTGATTTACTTTCATATACAAATGACTGGTTTTATTTATTTGCCATTCATTCATTCATCCATTTATTCGATGAATGCAGTACTCTCATGTGCCAGTGTGAGTAGCCAAACAGGAATGACACTAACAATTACTTGCAGGTTGCCTGGGAATGAAGTACCTGGGTGAGAGACTACCTGTCCCCTCCCCTCTGCCCCACCCTGGCTAAGCAGGAGGATCTGCTCCTAAACTCAGCTTGTTGTGGGCCCTTAAGATTCCACATGTTAGACAGTAGGGGCCCCATAAGCTTCTGTAAAGAGCTGATACCTAAGTCCAGACTATTATTCTGATTCAAGTTGTATTTGTCTTGCTTATAAGACTGTTATCACTCTCACCCCTGAAATGGAAAACACTCCCCCAGTGGAGCAACAACTGACCTTTCTTGCCCAGTTCTTGTCTGCACTCAGTGACTCATGCTGGCATTTGATCAGGCCCTTTGCCAGCCCTATTCCAGTTGCTAGGGAGATAGGTACAAAACAGACATAAATCCTTACCCTCAAGGATCTTACATTCCCGAAAGCCAGACAACAAATACATTGTGTGAACAAGTGAAATATGTAGTATGTCAAAAAGCAGTATGTGTGGTGGGAAAAACAAGACAGGACAGGGGAACATAGTTTGCAGGACTGGGGGCAGATGTTATATTCTCTTTGCAGAGTAGATTTGAAGGAGTGGTAGAGAAAAAGATAACCTGATGACATTTGAAGGTGGTAGTGAACATTATACCAGAGGAAAAAGGGAAAAGGGTGTCAGGTAACGACAGAGGTGCACCAGGCCAACATGCATTTTGCTTTTTGTTTCTCCCCAGGCTGCTCTTTGAGCAAAGTTCACCTGGCAGTTACAGATGAAAGCATTGCCCAGAGGCTCTCAAAGCCTGCTAAAGCTGGAAGACGTTGCTTTATGTGTCAAAATGGGAATATTATTGTCTCTCCTGCTTACCTCTCAGGGGAGTTGTGAGGATCAAAGGAGAGAATGGCTATAAAGGTGTTTTGAAAATGAAGAAAATCTCCACCCGGGCAAGGCGATACTATTACAGAAATGTGTTAGAAATAAGTGAGGTGACTATTCCTGTACCCAAACATTATTAAGTGTGGTATAAAGGTGAGAGAGGAAGAAGGGGAGGGGAGAGATGTTAAATATAGGCTTAGTTTGTATATCAAGCTGTTAGCTGACCATCCGGGCGAACTGATTTTCTTCCTCACCTGCAAGTCACTGCTGTTGGCCTTCACAGCTTTGTTCTTCTGAGGTAAGTTTGCTCTTTGCCATTAGATGCAAAGCGTAGGCCCAATTCTTGGGTAAAAATATTGACTTTACCCTAATAAGTAAATGTGTAAATTAAAAGGCAGGCTAATTACTCAGGCAACAGAAAATAACAATAATTGCCAAATGGAAAAAGAGAAGCACTGGTGAAAAAATATGTCTTTCAAGTACACACACAAAATATCAAAATTAATGAATATTTTGATAGAAGAAATAAAACTAACAATTTCCTAATTTGGTTAACTTTCTTTCTCCTTTAAAAAAATCAGTTTTTTTTTCCTTATTATTTCATCAATTCCCCTCTCTAAATTTATTAGAGATTGAGAACCGATACATTTGAAGACCACTTCTATTGCTCAATTACTTCTAAAATAATATGTAAGGGAGAGAAAAAAAATGGCATAGATGATAGAGGTTCTGTTCATTCCTCTGACGACCAAATCAAAGTTGTGATGGAAACAAGGAGCAGCAGCAAGGAAAAATTGCCTGGAATCTAGATGAACAAGGCATAGGACTATGGATAAATCCAAGAAAGCACTCTGCAATGGCAGAAGGTAGGATGAGGTGAGGACACAGAGCTGCCCGGTCCCGAGTGGCTGAGTGAGATGGAGGTGGAGGCAGCAGCAGCGGCAGAAGCACCTTATAGGGCCACATCGTGAGCGGATTTTCACGGTGACAGACTTGCTGGCTCTGAGCACCAGTGCCGATTTGGCTGCATGCAGGGGGCACCAGGGACTTACAGGGAGACACTGTCGGAGTGAGGGCCTAGGGGAGACTTGCTGGGTACAGAAGTGGCGGTGTCCATTGTTTCCTGTTGAGCCCTCCCCCATTACCAGTGTGCAGCCATAGTCACATGTCCTCAAACTGGATAACAGGTTGCTCTGACCATAGGTTACCTGAAACTCTGCCTCCCCTAACTCGTAGTCCCACCCAAGCCACATCCAGGTGTATCCTCAGTGAGTCAGGTGCTCCTTGCTGAGACTCACACTGGAGGGAGCCTTGGTTTCTGGTGTGGCCTTTTGAGGCAACTTTAAGCATAGCATCTGTGGATTGCTTGCTGAATCTTAACACGTGGCCATGAGAGGTAGACCCTTGGGCTAAGTTTGGCCTACAGCTGAACCCCTCTTGTTACTTGTGCCACTGGACACCTACTTCATAAATCCACACTAATAAGACTGGGAGACTTAGGAGCTTTGCTTAATACATAGAAACAGCCAAATGGGAAGACAAAGAAGAGAAACCATATGAGAGAAGAGAACAGAATCCAGATATAATGGAGTCAAATCTAACAGATGCAAGTTCAAAACACTGGTTATAAAGATGCTCAATGAACTTTTGGGAAGTGTAGATAAATTCAGTGAGAACTTCAACAAAGAGATAAAAAACATAAAATGGAAATGGAAATTATAAAAGGGAACCAGTCTGAAATGAAGAACACATTATCTGAGATGAGAAGTATATTAAATGGAATAAACAAAGGAATAAACAAAGTGAATAAAGAAGAAGGATCAAATGCCCTATCTAGAGGACAGGAAAGCCAATCAGGACACTCAATCAGAATGGCAAGAAAAAGATGCCAATATAAAAATAATTTAAGGAGGATATGGGACACTATTAAGGCTCCAAATATTTGTCTGATTGGTGTAACTGAAGAAAATCAAGATGTTGAACAGCTGTTTGAAAAATAATGATGGAAAACTTCCCTAACCTGGTGAAGGAAATGGACATAAAACCCAGGAAGCTCAGAGAATTCCAAAAATCAGGGATCCAAAGAGGCCCACACCAAGACACATCATAATTAAAATGCCAAAGGTTAAATACAAAGAAAGAATATTAAAAGCAGCAAGAGAAAAACAAATAATTACTTATAAGGGAACACCCATAAGACTGGCAGCTGATTTCTCAAAAGAAACTATGCAGGACAGAAGGCTTGGCAAAAAATATTTGACAGGATGAAGACCCAGGATATACACCAAGAATAATTTATCCAGCAAAGCTATCATTTAGAGTTGAAGGACAGATAAAGAGCTTCCCAGACAAAAATAAGCTAAAGGAATTTATCACCAAACCAGTATTACAGGAAATGTTGGAGGGACTTCTTTAAGAAGAAAAAACATGTATCAAAAACAGGAATAAAGAATGGTAACAACTACATTCCTATCAATAAGTACCTTAAATGGAAAAGAATTAAGTGCTCCAACCAAAAGATAGAGTGGCTGAAAGGATAAGAAAAAAGACTCCTACATATGAAAAGGAAGGGATAAAAAAGATATGCTTTGATGACTAGAAGGTATTTAAGTCAGACAGAGAAAGATAAACACTGATGATTTCACTTATATGTGAATCTAAGGAATAAAAGAACAAACTAATCAAAAACAGACTCACAAATACAGTGGACAATTTGGTGTTGGACAGAGGGGAAGGGAGTTTGGGGAGCTAGGAGAATGGAATGAAAGGCTAAAGAAGTACAATTAGTAGCTGATGGATGGTCATGGGGATGGGGAGCACTATGTAGGGAATGCAATTAGCATTAATAAGTTGGCTAGGTAGAGGGTCAAGGGAGGGAGGGTGCAATTGGAGGGATCGTTTTATGAACTATATAGATGTCTAACCAATGTACTGTATATTTGAAACTAAATAAAAAAATAAAAAAGAAAATAAAATAGTAGGTAGGGAGCTTGCAATTCATTTATGATAATTTCAAACATTAGTAATTATTTAAGGAGAAACTAATTTTTTGAAATAATATGGGAACCAAACTTCTGTTTAATTTGTCTCATTAGAATACAGTGGTCATGTTTTAAATAATAATTATAGAAAAATCATTCAAAATGTTACTTATTAGAAATAATTTGGAAAAATTAAAATGAATCTATCTACATATTGTATGCTATGAAGGAAAATTAATCATAGACACATGTGGTGGATGAACTAGGTCAAACTAATTGATTCAAAGTTGGCCAGACTTCTCCATATAATTGTATTTGAATGTGTTGTCCTGACAGTACACGATCTACCTATGGATGTATGGTTTCTAAAGTTAATTAAAATTGTTTTCATTCCACTGTTCTGCTTTTGAGTTCTTGAGCAGGCATGTGGTTTGGCCCACAGAGTGCAGCCTTAGTTGTGTGGCAGAAGGGGACATGCAGGGAATCGGGAAGTATCCGGCAGAGTCAGAAAAGGCTTGGGTCAGGGACTGGAGGAGCCCCAGGGCCTGTTGGCAGCATGCGGGGCTCCTTCTGCAGCTGCCACTCAATGGCTCATGGAGTGTTACAGAGAAAAGTGTTTGTGTCCAAATATAAATGCCGGAAAAAAAAAAAGAAAAAAAACCCAGAGACAGAATGAGAAAAAGTGTCTCTGGGAGAATTTTTCAGAAATTTGACATATCCTTATATCTTAAAATTCTAGGAGATTCCTACAAATAGTTATATTGAATGAACTCTAGCATTTTTTAAGGTTTTATTTGTTTTTACTGCTACATACTATGAATATGTATGTATTGTATTAGGTATCAACAATAATTTGATATATAACCACCATGGTATGTTAATAGATATTCTGCCATAAAAAATGCAGAACATAATGCTCTACCAGTCATTAAGCTCCCTCTTGCTGGGATCTTAACAAACACCTTTCCTCTCTTAATCTGAATATATACTTATTTCAATTCAGTATGTGAATAGTATTATACACAGGTTCATATGAACAACTAAGTAGTGTGGGATAGGCAGAATAATGCTCCCTAAACGATGTTCATGTCCTAATCTCTGGAGCCTGTAATACGTTATCTTACATGCAAAAGGACTTAAGAGCTGTGGTTAAGAACCTTGAGATGGGGAGATTATCTTGAATTGTCAGAGTGGACCCAATGTGATCACAAGATCCTTGTAAGAAATAGGCAGGAGAATCAGAGTCAGAGAAAAATAAGTGACAATGGAAGCAGAGGTCTGAGTGATATGGGATCATGAGCCAAGCAAGGAATGCAGGTGGGCCATGGAATCTGGAAAAGAGAAGGAAATGGATTCTTTCTTAGAGACTCTAGAAGAGAATGCAGCTCCGCCAACACCTTGATTTTAGCTCTGACCTATTCCGGACTTCCAATATCCAGAACTGTAAAATAATAAATTTGTATTGTTTTAAGCCACTAAGTTTGTGGTAGGTAATTTGTCTCAGCAGCAGTAGGAAACTAATGCATAGATTTTATAAATTGCTTTGTCTTCCCATTCTCTAATACATGCTAGAGGTTCATAAAAACTGATAGGAAATAAAACTTATTAAGAGAAAACGGAGAAATAAAAGTACCTGTAAGATGCACAGCTTAAGAAGCACACTTTATAGGATCATCTGTGGATGTGTCCTGTTGCTATTTATTTGTGATTTAGCTCCTGGTTACCATGGTGCAGCCTGTCGTTAAGAACAAAGCTCAGCAGACACCACAGAAAAGAAAGGTGAATGGAGAAAGTTCTAAGGAAAACATGGCACATCATTCTATGACTTTACTAAGCAGTAGATCTCTAAGTGTTTATTGTAAACATCCTTTGTGGCTAATGGAGATGACCATATACACACAAGCAGAAACTGACTGGATGCTATGGACGGAATATTTGTGTTCCCTCAAATTTATATGTTGAATCCCTAACCCTCATATGATGGTATTTGGACATGGAGTCTGTAGGAGGTAATTAGGTTTAGATGAAATCCCGAGGGTGAGGCCCCCATAATGGGATTAGTGTCATTATAAGAAGAGGAAGAGAGACCAGAGCTCTCTCTCTCTCTGCCTTGTGAAGACACAGAAAAGACAGAAGTCTGCAAGCCAGAAAGAGAGCTCTCTCCAGAAATTGAATCTGCAGCACCGTAATCTTAGATGTTCTAGCTTCCAAAATTCTGATAAATAAATGGCTGTTGTTTAAGCCACATAATCTATGATATTTTGTTATTGCAGCTTGAGCTAACTAAGACAACGGGCAATAATAATGTTTCATAGAAGGAAAGTTCCAATTGGTGTTGTAAGGCAGTGGTGCTCAGAGGCTACATCCTAAGTCAGTCATTTCAGGAATTTGATAGTCTCCCAACGTGGTCAGGAAAGGGCATATGCAGAAAACAGATTTTTCCAAAATTACTTGAGGGTGGCATGGAGCACGTGAAGAGTGTAGGTTCTTGGGGATAAGACCGAGAAGGAAATCAATAGCCTTTCTGAGAGTAGTGAACAGGGGCAGTTCATGGGGTGTGATGAGACCCTGAATGCAGAGACTGAATTCCTTTGTCTTGGTTTATTAGGTAAGAAGAAGCATTGCAAGAAGCCTATGGAGAAAAACTAGAAATCATTAAAGAGTTATATTCAGGCCGCTTTGACAGCAACAGTAAGATACGTTAGTGAGACAGTACTAAATCCTAAGAAATGCAATTAGAAAGAAGTATAATATCCAGGTTGAAAATTACTGGTTTGTTCTAAAAGTAGAAGTGAAGGAGATGAAGAGATGATTTGAGAGGAGAGTAGTGTCAGAAATTATCAAATGACTGGAAATTTGTAGAAAGCTGTTTGTCTGCTTGTCTGTCTATCATCACCATTTATCTATTATCTATGTATCTGTGTATCTATGTATCTATGTATGTATCTAGCTCTATCTATCTATCATCTAGCTAGCTAGCTAGCACTATCATCTATCTATCATCTATCATCTATCAAGTCCTTTGAAACTTCATGAGTAGCCACTCCACCAAAAAAAAAAAAAAATACAACTATTCAGAAGGAGAGATAAATAGCTGTGGCATTTTAGTTGTGCTGGAATATTTAGCTCCAAATGTCTTCCACAAAGACAGGGACATAATATATGAAATTCAATGAGAGGCAATTTGGGAGGAAGACAAGTAAATTTATTTCTCATGTATATGTATACTACGATTGAGCTCAAGGAAAAGGATAATGTCTGTAAGTGTCCAAATGTTAGAGAGAAGAGAATTAGAACCCAGGACTGATCTCTGATATTCTTTCCTTGGAGTGGTTTCTTTATTTGGGTGGCACGGCTAGGAGGGTGCTCGAAACAGGAATATTAATAGAGAGCTCCTTTTGTGGACAGATTTTGAATGGCTTAGAACACTGATGTTAGGTAACTATGCAGAATATTCCACTGCCATTTACAAAATGCAGTTGCAGTCCTTGTCACATCTCTAACATCTGTCCATCACAGCTACTAGAAGTCTTATCAGTGTATCTCAAGATCTCTACATTATCTTCACTATTCCACTAGTCTTTAAAGACACACAGTCTTTGGTGGTATTTGTCACTTTTCTTTCTTTGTCCTTCCATTTCTGTCACAACATTATATTCATTATCTGTATCTCAACTTCTCTTCCCCAGAAGTTCAGCTAAGAGCCCAGTGGGTTAATTTAATGCAGCTCCTTCACATTTATACATGTACTCATAAAATAATTCAGCAATCACAAGATAAATGCACAAGACACGATTTGAAAAGTGATAATTCTTATATTTCTATAAAATCCTAAATTCATATGTGTATAGTTCTAAGGAGTTCTAAGGCTCTTCCGATGTTCAGAGGCAGATCCTCATTTTAGAGAGAAATGACATATTTCATTGACATCTCAGAGCTGCGGATTTTTTTATTTTTTTACTATGTCTTTGCTTTGATGCCACAGAGCAAAAAACTCCCATTTTTTTCTCCCTGAACTTTCCCCCCAAGCCTACTCTACCTTTCTGTTTAATGCATTTAATTCTCCCTATTATAGAAAAATGAGATATTTAAATACATTTTTTAATTAAAGAACACATCTAATTTTTGAAATTTATATATATTCACAGCCTATTAAATTCACTTAACAAAAAAAAAAAAGAAAAATAGGGCCTTCTGATGACTTGTAATGGGTTAAAAGATTTGTTAGTAATCTTCTCAATATTCCACCCTCCTGCTTACCCTCTTATTGTCAACGTAGGAGTTTAAGAACACATTTTTGGGCATTCTGACTCTCTGTGTTTGAATCCAGCTCTAATTTTCACCAGCTGGGTGGTCTGTTCGCGTGACTTAACTTCCGTATGCCTCAGTTCTCCCATCTATCCATGAGGTACTCAAATGAGATCCATGAGGTCCTCTATTTGGTCCATTTGAACTTCCACACACTATGACAAGAAGAGTTGATATCTCAAAAGAAAAATAAAGACTGAAACTCAATTACTATGGCAAAGATTAGAAGTATCTGAGCCGAATGGGCTCACACTGGTATAAGGAAGATAGATTCCAAGGCCCTAGGTGTAGCGAGTGGGGAAAGTGGAGAAAACAGTGCAATGCTCAGCAGGAGGAGTCTCTATAAAGGCGATCTGCAAAGCACTGGGCAGAGGAAGGGTCCAGAGCAGGAATCAAGTGTGGATCTTTCCTCTCAAGTCAACAAGCTACCCAGGAAGTGGAAATCAGGGACTACTGCAACAGGCAGGCAAACAGAAGCTTACGTTACCTTTAGAGAAGCTCAAGAGGCACTGGACAAAGCTGAGTTGGCAAAACATGATAGGTGAGAAGTTATTCAACTAAGTGAGACATGCCAAACGGGACAATAATAATAGTGAGTGGTAACTTTAACCATAACATCTCCGGGGCATTGGACTAGAAACTGGGTAATGAAGAAGGGAGAGGAGTTTTTTCTGGAACAAGGGTACCCATCTTCAGGGCCCTAGGAGTTTTACTGAATATTTATCTTAGATATTCCTCACTTGGCTTGCTTTTGGAATATTAGATAACTTTTATTTTTGAATGCTCTTGGAAGAAACATGAAACAATCGATTAGAGTAGTGATTTTGTAAAGAAAAAAAGAAAAAAGAGCTTCAAATTATGAAGAAATATGAATTGTTATATAATGCCATGATTTTATTTTAATTTTTTGCTTTTTTATTTACAGATTTACTGTTTATTTAGTAGTTTTATTGCACGATAAATATTAATTCCCTGTGCCTACTGCATGTTACTAAGTTCTTAAGTTTTTAAATCACAAAATAATGGACATCAGTAGTAGTAGAACTTTTCATTCTATAATGAATGTATAGATATTAGCTCTCATTTTGGACTGTGTGTCATGTCTAACAAAGCACACACATGTATCTAACTGAAGTGATTCTGTGAAATAGGAAACTATGCAAGTCAACTAATTTTGTTATCAAAAATTCCAAAATCTCTCTAAAATAATTTTTTAACACGTAAGGGTCAAGAGAATCATCGAATTGATGTAATATTTATACGTCTGTAGAATACACATCAAATATTACACACTCATTTTATGTTATGCATAGATTTTAGTTAAATATTAATATCAGTGTTTATGTAAATTTCAAATTAGCTGATGTTAGCTTTCATAAAACTAATAATTGAAATAGTAACATATGTAGTATGAATACAACTAAACTGTATAACACTCAGAAATTACCCTTCCTAGCTGTTTTCTCCTGCAATATGCTTACTTTGTGTAATAAACACAAATTCTTAAAAATTATAAAAAATATCTTAATATCTACAATAATGCAGTCTGTATTAATTAGTGTCCATTTATTGAATTTGGAGATTTATGGCTTTAATAAACAGAGAAAGCAAGTTAATTTTTTAAAACTATGTTAAAATTAACATATAACTGTTCAATGGAATGTTTTTATTAAGCAACATTTCTCTACACTCGATACAAGTTTAAATAAGTGTGTGAATGCTTGCTTATTTACAATTTTTCTAACTCGTGTGATGTGGAGAGCAGCTAGTTCTATTGCTTGAAAGTTAAGCTTCCTTCAAACTGAGCCTAGATTTTTTAAAAAATTAACTGATGAATATACACATACAAATCTGTCACAGTTTAACATGCCCTACTGATTTTTGAAGGAATTTGCTTGATTTATCTGCAAATATTCATGTAATGATATTCTTGGATGCCTCAGTTTCCTCAATTCTAAAACCAGGAGGCTGTCAAAGGAGCCTCTAAGGTCTTGCTCGCCTTTAATTCCAGTTCCATAATTGCACTGAGTGGTACTTTCTTAATTGGTGCTCAATTTTAATGCATTTTTCTGAAATATTTATTATCTTTACTTTTATACTGTATTTTTAGCTATCTTTGTATTTGTGCTATAGTAACACATTTGTTTCATATTTTTAGAATCTAATTTTGAGTCATATACACTCAAATAAATGTCTAAATTTGGGGGTTTTAGGTATTTAAAATGAACATGCTATGATCATTTTTTCTCATATAATTAAATCTTTTTTAAACTAAGATAAATTGCACTTCATTCTCACCATTTCTCAATTAGATATATTACAACAAATGGGGAAATGTGTTTTCACTATTTCTATTAGTATTGATCATAATATTAATAATAATAATCACATTAATTGTAGCATTTGAATGTGGTTTTTATTTTTAAGATGGAGTAGTCTGTCTATCATTTCTTGGTTGAGGAAATAGGCGAATCTTTATTGTGTCTTACCCAGTATTTTACTCTGAAGGAATTCCTACTCAACATTGGCAACAAATGCATTCCAGCTGTCCCTGGAC
Source organism: Eonycteris spelaea (assembly GCA_003508835.1). Classification (NCBI taxonomy): domain Eukaryota; kingdom Metazoa; phylum Chordata; class Mammalia; order Chiroptera; family Pteropodidae; genus Eonycteris; species Eonycteris spelaea. Next base: position 273,405 of record PUFA01000140.1, read on the forward strand.
AATACCTCATGTATTTTGTGCATTCTTTAGGTCAATGAAATGTTTGTACTGGCTGTCTTTTATATGCAAAGCAAGTGTTGGGAGAACTTTCTTTCTATTCATTGCTGAATTCACTACATAGTCTAGTTTCTTTTTCCATAGTGAGGAATTCTGTTGTGAGAGATTACTTAGTCTATTTCTCTGATACTTCTAAAAAAATGATAATGGAAGGACAGTGGTAATAGATAAGGTAATTCATCCACGGGAAGACAGTCCACCTCTATAGACAACGCTATGACTGGATTTTAAAATTTACCACTGGGATTCTCCTCATGGCTAGTTCTGAGCTGTTTTGGAGGTCACATTAACTATTACAATGATCTATATGTACAATGTAGAACTCATACAATTGCAACACATCAATTACGTCCTTGGTCCCATATTTACCACTTGCTTTGTGATCTTGTACCACTCACTATTAATTTTCATATTGCTCTATTATGGCATGCTGAGACCTTTCTTTTAATTTATAGGCCTGTTGCAGTCTCCTTGTTTTTACAAAGTTACTTTAATTTTACTATTATCCCTTTAATTGCCAAACAAAGTTGGTGACTTTTAAGGGAGTGGTAAAATTAAGATAATTCTTAAGATCTCTTTCACTATCAAACATCCTAAAAAAAAAAGTCTTCTATGCTCATTGAATCTACCTTCTTACCACAATTCTCTCCTACTCTTCTGCTCTCATGAAAGGTCATCGATTTCCTCTTAGTCACCAAATTCAGCATCTTTTCTCAGGTTCCATATTTATTTGAAACAATAAAATTCTTGTCTACCTTTTTCTGACACTTTTGCCCTCTATGACTTCCTTGATACTCCAAGGGGCTCATTTTTTTTTTTTTTGTTCTATCCCCTCTTTGTGCATTCTTGCTCTGTAAATGCAAGTATTCCTAAATGATCTGCCCTTGGTCTTCTGTTCTTAGGCCTTTCTTGCTTAGTGAATAATTCCAAGGCTTCAACTATCTCTGTATGTAAATGATCTCTCCACTGAAAATCTCTCTCATGAGTTCTGGTGTCGAATGTCCTGCCAGCACCTTCAACTTAATATGACCCTAGTAAAACCAGTTCGTTCTTTTAGGCTGCCTGGTTCTGCTAATGACAGCATCATCTGTCACTAAGAGGCTCAGAATGAGTCATATCAATTTAACTTCTAACTGTCTCTTTTACTGGCCTCCTCCTTTCTATGCTCATTGATAGATGGTTTAACTCTTGTCTTTCTTGTATTTCTCACTGGAAATTTACTGATCCTTTTTAATGATTACCCTCCTGAAGCTCAACTCTCATCATGCTACTACCCTGCTCTAACGTCTTCCATGGGTCCTCATTGCCTGTAGAATCAAGTCCAAGTTTCCAAGCATAACTTTCAAGTCCTGATAGGTCCCCAGCCAACCTACTTTTCAACCTCATTTCTCACCACTTCCCTTTAGTTAAACTGAACTACTTACAGGTATGTCTATGTTTCCTAAATCTTCTAACCTCACTGCCTTTTCTCGTGTCTTCTCTGCCTACAAAACCACATACCTGTACATCAGTGAAGATCTGGTGTGTCCACGTCTTTCCTTCATCTCTCCAAAGAATTTTACATCTCTAGTAGAGCACTTATAAAAACTTGTTTTTAACCTTTTGTTACATTTTCTCATTTTGCCGTGTTCTGGGGATAAAAAGTGAGCAATTCATAGTTCCTATCTGCCAGGTATGTGTTAGATTCTGGGGATATAAAGTTTCCAAGTACATGTCATATGTTGCCTGCCTGACTCCATAAGCTCCTTGAGAATAAAAAGCATGTCTGATTTTTTTTTGCATCTCCTAAAATACCAAGCACTGGAACTCCATCCATATAAATATAATTTAAAATGGATGACCAAAAACTGAATCCCAAACTTTCTCACCATGGTCCACTTATTCAACACCTTTTCATGCACTCTTCTGCTTGATATTTGCTGTGTTTTTGGAATTCAACTGACAAGATTCTAAGTGAAAATCTGTGCAAAATTATGAATATTATACCAAATTGTTTCCAACTTTACACTCTAGCCAAGGATTGTTTTGCTTTAAAAGAAATGCATACAAAAACAGCCAAGGAAACATTATTCTTCTTATTATCTTTGTGACCTGGATTGGTTGTGTCCCCACATTTTTCAATTAATAAGATGAAAAAAGGAAATACTAAAACTGTACCTCCATGCGTAGGTGTTCTGCATGAGTAAACTTCTGGATTTAAATTTTAAAATTAATTTACTGCAAAGGATTTAATAAGGAAAGAAAGACTCGCAAATACTATTGGCGGAAGAATGGCATGCAGAAATTAAAAAGTTTAATAGCAAGCTTTTGGAGTTGCAACAGACAATACAATACAAAAATACTTCACTCCCAAAGTCAGCTGTTGCTCTTTGCAGGAGTGAACCAGAGTATTTTACTTAATATAAAGTAATCATAGGGATCTATGAGGTTGGTAATGATTTTATAACCTCTATTTTACAGATGAAGAAACAGGCAAGGAGAGCTTGAGTCATCTCCATAACATAGCACAATTAGTAAGTAGCAGAGTGAGGATCTGAAGCCAGGCAGCCAGGCAGCCTGAGTGAGGCTGAGAAGTAAACTGCTAATCACACAGCAGCACTATGAAACATAGCTAACTCATAGGGTTATTTTCTTACCTAGATTCTTCAGTGAGGAGCTGTGGGGTTTCATCTACTTGATTTTTGCAGTTCATTGTATTTGTTTCTATCCATCACCTGCTACTAAAGTGAACAATCTGAGAAATATTATATTTACACCAACAAAACTCAGAGGGTTGACATTCTTTACAGGTGTGCTCTCTCTCGAAGGCATGATGGCTCTGCCATCCTCCACTGGGAATCTGGCCCTTTTCTGCTCTTTTTGCTGTACCATTCTTTGTCTTCCACCCCTGTGCTTTCCTTCCATTCTGTTCCTTGCCCCAGAGTGTTGTGCCTCAATGGCCTTGGGGGTGGCACAGTGCCGGGCTGCCTGCCCTCTTTCCTGTTCTTATTCTGCCTGGCCCCATAGGCTCTGGGTGACGCTCTGGACAGCATGAACCTGGGCTCAGTAACGTCAGCAAGCCCAGGATCATGCATTAATAGCCCAGAATGCTGCTAAATGCCTGGTTGAAGGGATACCATAATGTAATTTAAATGAAAGCCTTCACTTTAAAAGGTGGTATATGAGGTATGTGTGAGATAAAATAATGTCTATTAATTGTGAGAAGTAGAGGAAGAAGCTCATTTGGGTAAAGAGTTATTTTTCTATTCCCATATGTGGCATACTAATAAATCACTGAAAAACCTTATAAACTCATATTATTGTTACCGAGCAATAAGCTGCAACTAAGCAGGCTTCAAAAATAACTGTTTCCCCAGTTGTCTAACATATTCTAGAGTGAGACCTTCATGCTGGGTGAATCTTGGAAATGAGTCCCTGAAAAGAAGTCTATTTTAAATGTTTAGTTTAGTTTAAATATATATTTCTCAGATTGTTCACTCTAGTTACAGGTAACTGATAAAAACAAATATCATAAGCTGCAAATATCAAGTAGATGAAACCCCATAGTTTCCTCACTGAAGAATAAATAGCATTTCTAGGTAAGAAATAAAAAAGAAAAAGAAAAACAAAACAAAACTGAATGCTTGATTTCACCAGGAAAGCAGTCACATTTAGAATGCTTCCAAAATGTTGTACACTACATTTGTAACGTTACCTTATAAATAAATTCTTGATAGATTATAAATCACCTAGGGAAATATGCATTTTAGTCCATTTAATTAAAAAAAGATGTTTCCAATTAAAAATGCCCTTCTCTTGATTCAGTAATTCTCATGACAGTAAGTACTTGCGTAAATCCTGGCTTGTTGCTTATTTTATAATTTGCTCTCACTTGTTCCTAAAACCTTTGCAAATGTCTCCCTACAGTTAGGAATGAAGCTTGAGCACATCTAATGTGATGCTCACTGTGGCTTCTCAGTAGGTTTCGCCTTTGAAGCCAATGCAATCATCTTAGCTCCTTTTTATGCAGAGCTGATAAGCCTCCACACCTCCATTCCTGACCAGCAGTAATATATCTTTATAAAAAGTGGCTCTTTAGCTCTTTCCTCACTGATTTTTATCATGTCATTTCCAAGCTACTCTGTGTACACGGTTTTAGCAGTAAGTCCAAGACAGTACACGGGGGTTTTGCCATTAAATGACTTCTGACACAAATGTCTTTTAGCATAGTGTAAGTGCTATTTCCTGTGGACTCCTTGTTCCATATGATTTCATTCAATAAACAAGATTTCAGTACCTACTATAGGTAAAGTGTTGGCTTATGCATTGGAGGAGTGGGCCTCCAAGTCCAAGGATGAAGTGGGCCTTGGAAATTGGCACCCGTAGGTTCATAACCTGGTGGGTGGAAAGAATCATCCTTAAATAACTTTAATACATGCTGACCGTGAGACATGCTAATTACTGCTATAGAGCTGTGGGGTACAGAAAATTAATTCTGAGAGGAACCTATCTTAAGAAGACTGCTGGTGGAATAGAATGTTCTTTTTTAGTAGGAAAGAGATGTGTGCATATATCATTTATAGTATATTTATCCACAAATGGGAAAAATAAATTATCTTTTCCTAAAAGAGGATGCATATAACTAGCTGATGATATTCAAATAAGCCTTCATGACATCCTCTAGAATTTAGAATTTATTAGACTTTCTTAAATCCAGAAAGCATACATAAGTAAAAGATTCTTCTGGGAAGAGGAGGAAAGGAAAAAGTCCCCCTCCACGATTCTTCCTTTCTGCCGAAAGTATGCCGACTGTCAACTGAATTTTCCTTTGCTTCTAACAGCACAGGGAATTATTACGAAAGTTCAGTGCCAACTGTGGCAGCTTATTTTGCACACAGGCTTCGACCCTGGCAACTCACCGCTTCTCCTGCATTTTGAAGCCACCTGGCTAAGTCTATGCTTGAGCAATGCCACGTGCGATGATGCCATGCCTGAGCTTTAGGCAAGAAGACATTTTCCTGCCCTTGTGTAAACACATGGAAATGAACCTCAGCAGTTTATAAAAGTGAATACTCTGTACCAAAGAGAACCAGACACACAAGGTATTCTTAGCACCTCCAGGTTAGCCAGTATAAAAAAATGTTACCGTGTTGCTTTAGAAAAACAGATTGAGAGATACTAACTCTTCATAGTTGTAGCTGTGGAAAATAATGTTAATTCTATAGTCAAAATGAAAAGCACATGTTTATGTTTCAGATATTGTTTTTCCCTGTCTTCATTCTTAACCCCAAAGTAATGACTAAGCATGCCCAAAGAGGCACTTTATTTTTATAGCCATGCTTATAGAAAGCCAAAATGGCACCTGAATGACTTTTCCCCTCTAATTGCCTACAGTCATAATTTTTATCACTAAGACTGTTTTCAACAGCAAGCACTTCCTTTTTCATTTTCAAACACAGCAGAAGAAATAGAAAGGTTCCCAGCAGAGCCAGAGAGTGAGAAAGTTTGATACTCTCACTATTCCTATGATGGGAAAGGAAAAAAAAATTTCTACTCTGGTCAGATACCAGAAATCCTTGTTCTCTAATCCCTAGGGGAAAGTGACTCTCAGCATACCACAATATCATAGTGCATGCATTCTGTGCAATAAAATGCTATATCAACTCTAAAGTTTTAGATCCATGTACTATGTTTTTCACCTTCTACTTCTTTGAAAAGGATTCCTTTATTGAATAAGTCAAATAATATTATAGGAAATAGCGGTAGTCTCCTAGAATGAGTGGCGGAGTTTACTGAAGATTCATAAAGCAAACTAAAATACTTCCCCGAGGTAGCACTCATAAGTGATACGACATCATTGGTAAGAGGCATTTAGCTGTAGGAACCGAAAACGAATGATTTGCTATTTCAGACATAGGGAGATGGCGAATGTGGTCAAGGGAGTAACAGTTATGCTCTGGGAACTTATTTAACTGGAACACAGTTTAATGACATGTTAGCTTGAGCCTAAAGTGTAGTAAACATTTACTGCCCATAGTATGTAATGAAGCAGTGGGGTAATGCCTTTTATCAGAGGCTGTTTCCTAATCATTCAGGGCCCATTAACAGTCACAACAGAGGCAAACAGAAACTGTGACATATGCCTCTAAAAATACTGCTTATTGGCAACTGCTCTCTGGAAGAGGTATTTTGTGTTCATTGGAACCATTAGTGTGTGAGTGAAATTTTCCAGCAGTTCACAAAAATACCGGACCACATCAAGGGCACATCTGTGAACTTTAGAAAAAAGTGAAAGTAAGGGGAAGCATTAGAAAGCAGCATATCTTTGTTGTCAGGGCAGACTGACTGCCACTAAACTTTCCTTTGTCTTCAGATTATTAGGATTGAATAACAGGGAAGTGTGCAAATTTCCTTCAAGTGCGGTCAGCATCCAGCCCACATAGATTATTATTTTTACATGTGTCCTTCTGTGTGCAAGGTTTTACCCAGTCAACACTGATGTGATTCAAAAAAATGTGGTGTCACTTTTACAGCCATTTTCATTTACCACCTGACTTGGGAAAGTCTCCTTTGTCAGTTCCAAGGCCTAACACAAAAAAATAACAAATAAAAAGGGCCTTTCGTTGTTCTAGCTTTAAATCGATTTATTTTAAATAAAAGCACAGTGGATCATCAAGATGACTAACACAAGAAATGGAAATAAAGTTATGTCTAATCAAAAGGTAACACAGCTTTGGTGATGGCTATACCTTACTTAGTGAAATGGAGGCTTAACAGATATGTTTTTTATTTGGTCAATGTAGGTCTCTTAACTGAATATTCAAGACCAAACAAAAAAGAATCAACTCAGTTGCTACTTCTTTATGTTGTGTCTCTTTACTTTTCCCATCCATACGGTAAATGTTCTTCCTGTTTCCTGTCTTAACTGTGCATTCAATTTTTTGAAACAGAAAATTCAAAACCATACTTGCCAACTTCTTCCTTAGATATCCTTAAGAGTCTCTTAAAACAACCAGCTTCTCTCCATTTCCTTTGCCACTAGCCCAGTAAGGCCACCATTGACTCTCTCCCACTTCTGACCCCAGTCAGCTCTTGATACTGCTGCCAGAAAAAGAATCTTTGTACAAGAAGCATTTGATCACATCTCTCTCTCTCTAACCTTTATTTGGCAACTTATTACTTTCAGGGTAAAGCCCAATTTATTAACACTACTTCCTTCCTACTTCCTTTCCTATTTCACCTTCTATACAACAGCCATCCTGAACTTCTTCCAGTTATTCCCAGCAACCATGTTCTCTTGTTCTGTGGGCCTTTGTACTTGCAGCTTCCTCTGCCTGGAACACCTTCCCGCACCCTGTCCCATCCTCCTACAGAGACAAACTCCTTACTCTTCAGGTCTTATCTCAGATTTCACTTCTTCTAGGTTGTTTGGTGAGGGTGAAGGAACAGGTATGTTAGATGCAGAACCACTAACCCATATAGGAATGTTAAACAATAACGATTAACCTCAGTATTTTTGTAAGCTCTAGTGAACTTCACAATTGCCTGAGCCCTACTATGCAATAGATTTGGGGGCATCCTGGACATCTATTTGACAAGCTCCCCCAGGTGCCTGTGATGTACTCCAAACTTTGAGGGCCAAAGCTTCAGCTCAAAATAAATCAGGATAAAAGATAAGTAAACAGAGAAATAATTTCAAGGTATAAAAGATATTGACTTTAGATGATAATTTAATTTATAATTTATAGTTTGATAGATTTTACCTCCCCTTGAGAGAAAAAATGACTATTGTATAAATCAGTTACATCTTTGAAACTTCTATTCAATTGTTACACATGTAATAAATATTAAATAAACAGAATGAGGTAAAAATAAAAATTTGTTGCATAATTACTATGAACCAAGCCAGTGGTATATATTATATGTATTAACAAGGGGTAGCTGGTACTTGAACCCAGATGTTCTGATATCAAAACCTGCATTGTTTCAACACTACTCTGTTGACTGATTTAAATAGTTCAACTGTAGAGTTTTCTTGACATCAAAGTAAACATAGAAATAATATAAATAATTGGAGTAAAGCTCCTTACCATAGAGACTGAGAGAATTCTTACTGAGAAATTTCCATGACAAATGAGAATACCTATAATAATTAATGAGAGAGACATAGGCTGTTTATAGTACTGAATGTTTATTATATATACAAAGGAGATTTTAAAGCCGTAAAACTATCTATGATTTCATTACCATACAATGGAAAAAATGAAACTAACAATTCACAAATAAACTTTAAAATAAAAAAATAATTAATTCTCAAAAAGATAAGGTAAGAAATAAGAATCAGCAAAAGCCTTAAGGACCAAAACCGAACAGGGAAAAAAAAAAAAAAAAAAAACAGACAAAGTAAAACAATAACCACAAACTAATAATGCTTACACAACCCCAAGAAGGCATCTTGAGATAGCCTGCGCAAAAATAAAATTTTGTTTGAAAATTCCAGGACTCAAAGATGTTTGGCCAATGTATCTGTAACTAGGAATTAAATGCCACACTGGGACATAAATCTCATACTGTAGGGAAATAACTGTCTGTATGTAAGTATGTATGTATGTATGCATGTATGTACGTACGTATAATTGACTGTGTGGGAAATAAATCCCATATAGTTGATTTGGCCTGTAAGTTTATTACTGTGTTCCTATTTCATCAAGTTACTCCCAATTTTGCTCTTGCACTATAAACCACTGAACTGGAGCTCACAAAGTCTTCCTGTAAGCCCACCTGAAGCATTTAAGGGGCAAGAGCAGCATGTGAAACACAATTTAACAGCTACTGATGAACAGAAGAGGAGAAAAAACACATACTCTGTTCTCCTCTTCAATACTTGTAGAAAAGCCATCCATACAATAAGATGAAATAAACAAACAACAAAACAAGATAAAAAGAGCTATTTTTCATTAGTTTGTAATAAATTCTTTTAAGTTTTGAGTGGTTATATCTGTGAATATAATGATGTAATTCACTGATTATAATCAGTACCTGGCAATTAAGTGCTTCTTCTAACATTAACATTTCCGTATTTAATATTATGTCACTTAGAAAGGGCACACCAGATATGTCTCATATTACCAAAGAGCTCTTATGTAAATTCTTTTTCAAAATTCACGTTTACATTAGCACTTGAAAACCTACCCTTCACCTGCTACACAGATTGATTTTGTAATTAAGACTTTGGTAAAGGGAGTGGTGAAAGTGTAAATTATAAATTGCTATAACTCTTTGGCATATCAATTTTATGGTATGTGTGGACATAGCCTTATTAACCAGTAATTCCATTTCTAGAAATCTATTGCAGGAAAGTAATCAAAGACAGACAGACAGACACACACGTACACATAATAGTTTTAGTACAGAGATATTCACCACTGTAGAATTTGTAATAGTAAAAAGCTGGAAATAAAATGTTAATCAATAGGGAAATTCTGCATAAATGGATTATTACCAAATCCTTAAAAGTTGTTTTTGAAGAATTTTCAAGAAAACACACAAATGATTATGTTGTAAAGTTAAGTGAATGGTTAAAACACACATATTCTAAAAAGGTCAGAAAGAAATACAACAACGTATTAGAAGTAGTGTTACTAAAATAGTGGGATTATTAGAAAACTTTGTTTTTTTTTTTTTTTTTTTTAGTTTTCTAATTTTACCCAATAAATGTACGAAAAATTACATTTACAACCGGTAAGATAAGGGAGCAAACATGTGTTTAAGGGCATTACCCAGACGGTGACTAACCCTTTCCCTATGGGGTGCAGGTTTCTTCACTTTTTTGCATTTTTTGCCTGTCTTATTACTTGGGCCAACCAGCTCTATCACTATTGTTCAGAATTATGTCTCTGTCCCCTTTTATGGCTATGAACATAGGTAAGAAATGAGCTATTTGGCAAGGATCCCTATCAATGCAAATGAAAGAAAATATACTCTTATAAACTTCAGTTTCTGTCTAGGCACATGGGACTTGTTTGGCGTCATGAAAGTCAAAAAAATAAGAATGCCCCAGATCATCAAAAAAAGAGACAAAGTCAGTCTGATATATTTCTGGGCTCCACATCTACCCTGCCTCCTTTTTCAGGTTTCTATCACCAGTTGCCTCTCAGTAGATTTTAAGTACTTCATATGCCATAAAATATCTAAACAATCCAGCAATATACACCTGAAACTAATATAATATTGTATGTTAACTGCAATTGAAAAATAAAAATTTATTAAAAATTTTTAAAAATCCAAAACAGAAATTTAAGGCCATACAAATGTGACTTAAAAATGCTTTTGCTTATATCCAAGAATCCAAGTATTGTAATATGCTATGCTTTACTTCTCTCCTAAAATGCATCTATTTGTAGCTACTAAAATTATCAAAGGAAGAATATTGGGCTTATATTTCTCACAAACAAAAGTATTATTAAGAATGAAAAAGAATTTTTCTTAAGAGATCTCTGGAAAACCACTTTGGAAAAATAAGAAAGATTGTGGTCAAAGAATCAATTAAGTACAAAGTATTTGATGACAAGTAGGACCAATATGTCGCAGTGACTATAGTCTGTGAACATATTTGGAATATGTTTTCTTTTTTAAGCAAGTATATAAAACATTTCAAGCATTAACACAATGTAGCCAAAGCTCCAGGATTTGGGGGGTGGGGGAAATCTTGTATGAAACTAATTTATAGGACAGATCCAATGCCTGTAGGGATATTCTGGTGTGAATGAACTGAAACTGTTAGGCATAAACTCTTGGAAAAGCCTATGAGAGTTAAGATCCTTGAAGAAATGTATATGCTCAGCAATTCTCATATCAAACTTAGGGGGCATGGCACCTAGGACCCAGCAAGTAGGCAGTGTGGTGACTTTTTCCCCTTTAAGTGTGTTCCTGGCCTAGATTTTATCTTGAGTCCATTACATAGATTTATAAGTACTTGCAAAAATTCAAATGTTGAGAATGAACCTATACATGATGATATTTCACACCCTTCTGCTCCCAAAGTGGAGCTTCTTTTGAAACAAGGGGATCAATGGGAGTATAACAGTAGGAATAAAGATTATGTCCAAGGCAAATATTGACTTTGGTTGGCCTGAAACTGCACTCTATGGTTGCCTCGAGAATAAGGTCAGGTACTGCTGTTAGAGACCAGGGCAATTGTCCTGGTACCATCTCTTTAAACAGCTCCCTATCTCTGGAAACTTTAACAATGGTGCAGTCCAGGAATTGATAATTCTATGGAATCATAAGGAAATAAGATCATTCAGCATAACGTAGTGATCATATTATAATTTCTTAAGTCCAACACAGAGATGCATGTTTATATGAGAAAAGAGTTTACAAGGAGAAGTGAGTTTTATGAGACTGAGTTGTAATAAGACCGGAACGGAGCATTATTGACTAAGGCTTCAGTTGGAGTAGGGGGTGGGGTTCTGAGTTCTGGCCTCTGCTTAATTTTTAACTAGGACATGAGCTCTTGGACCTTAAGAGAATTCTTCTATATGTATTCTAAGGCTCTTTCTAAACCAAATACTTTGATTCAGAAATATACAAAAAGCTCATCTTTAGAAATATGTCTTATTTTGATCTTTGCTACTGAAATGAGATGATAGCTAACACAAATAAATTCATTATAAGTTAAAAACAATGTTATGAGGTCAAGTTCTCCTTTTCTTGCATGAGGAACCAGAACTGAGTCAGTGGTTACTTTCACCAGCAGATTAAGAAGATTGTTTATTTTATTGTATAAAATGCTTGAGTAATTTAAAATTGTTACCACCATTTTGCTGCATAAGGGATGAGAGGTTAAAGAAGACTTTATTAAAAAGTGTGTGACTTTACTCCTTGAAACTCAAATGGTAACTCAGGGGAGTTTGGCATGGGGGTGGAAATAAAGGTAGTCTTTCTCTTATAATTATTTATTAGTCCGATTAAGAAAGATTATATGATCTAAAGTGCTCAATGATAAGGTGCTAATAATCAAAGTAAACTGTCCCCCATCCCACCCTGTTTTAGTCTGAATTATTTTGAATGTCCCTAAAATGCAGTGATTGGGAAATTTTGATACAAAAAGAATAATTAAGAAAATTAAAAAGATACTTTATCAAAGTAGACTCTATACCTTCAGCATCATCTAGAAGACCATAAATCTAGGTCTCTGTTATATTGTTTGGAAAAGTTTTATGAGGTTGCTGTGAGAAGTGAATGAAGGGCATGAAAAACTCTTGGCCTAGGGTCTGGCACCTGGGACATACTCACTGAAGGCTAGTTGTCATTTTCACTCAAGAACAGGACCCTGGGAGAAACCCCAGAGTTAAAGACTATTATGCCAAAAACCAGTTTCCTTGCCTTCATCGTATCCATTTCACAGGCCAATTCTGCATGTTTGATGCCAAGGAAAATGCTATTATACTAGGCTGTAGAGAATATAGATTCTGGTTTCTTCATGATTTGAAATGGGTATACTACTTACTTAAATTCACAAGTGTATTCCTGATTGAAGCTAAGCATACAATTTTAAGTTAATAAAGTTACTTGATGGGGTGAGGGAGATCTTTTCAAGTAGAATAGGATACCAGAAGCCCTGTGTCATGGCTGGTTTTATTTGTCAACTTTGCTAAGCTATAGTGCTCAGCTATCAACCAAACACTAATTGAAGTGTTGCTGTGAAGGTATTTTTATAGATGTGTTTTAACATCTACAATCAGTTGACTTTAAGTAAAGGAGATTATCTTGATAATGTGGGTGGGCCTCACCCAATCAGTTGAAACAGCAAAACTAAGGTTTCCCCGAGGAAGAAAAAATTCTGCCTCAAGACTGCAGCATCGACTCCTGCCTGTTTTCAGCCTGCCTGCCTGACTTATAAATTTTAGACTTGCCAGTCCCTGTAAGCCAATTCCTTAGAACTAACCTCTTTCTCTCCCTTTCTCACTCTCTCAATAGAACATTGACTAATATGTCTTGATCTTCTATTTATGTAAATAACTGTTTGTAAATTTAAAAACACATCTCACACAATATGTATATTTAGAGAGAGAGTAGAAGAGCTTTTATTAAATATACACAAGAGGTGCCTATGTGAAAAACAATTGAAAATAGGAGATAAAGTAGACAAATACAATTTAAAAAATTAAATTTTTGTAAAAAGAAAGGCAGTCTTTGAACTAATAATGTCATCGTGCCATGAACTCAGGGCTTGGTCAATCCCAGTGTGTACCCTCACCTGAGAATGTTCATATTTATAAATTACATTATGTATTATAATGTGTCTTGGTAAAACCTCATTCCAGAAACTGAAATATCAGCTTAAAAGACATTTGCAAAAATGTAGACTGATTACGTCTAAGGAAGTATTGGGATAAGAAGTGTCTGAACATATTTGTGAACTTTCCAACACATTTCACCAATAGGAAGTATATTCATCTCTCAAGACCTAGGTCGTTTCCAAATAGTGTTGCTCTGTTTCTTGGTTATTAGAGCATTCACTGTTCAAATCACTCATTGGTTATCAATAATGTCTTATACTGTTAATTGTTGTTTTAAGTATTTCATGTCTTGTTTCCCATAGAGGCTGTAAATTTCTTAAGAAGAACAATGACTTTTATATTTGTTTGTTTCCCCATAGTGACTGGTTAAATATCGTATATATGGTGACATTCTTATTTTAGGCATTCAATAATTGATTAATGGTAACTGATAATGAAGACCAAAGGTATAATTCTAATAAAGAATTAATGAAAAATTAAAAAACTGTAAATAGGAACCTAATAACTTACTATGTTGATTTTTTTCTGTCATATTAGCCAAAATTTGATTTTTATTGTTATTTATTTATACTATAAATCTGTTGTATCTAATGAAATAAGTCATTATTCTATAAAAATCTAATAAATTTTCTTAATTTGTAAGGTATTCTATTCACACAATTAAAATCTCAATTGAACTAAATAATATCAATTAATAACCTAGGAAATCATTAACTTAATTGGCTGAACTCTGATAGCATTTTGGGGTATTTGCAATGTAATTATAACAAACAGTATTTATGTTTAAGATTTTAATAAATAAAAATTGACATAGTTCAAAATCATTATGAGTTTTTATTTGATATGTTGTTCTGACCAGAGTAGTTAGTAAATAGTCAACACAGGTAAATTTAGGCTTAAATACAAATTTAGTACTTCCATGAAGTTTTGTTGAGAATCTATGACAAATGTTTCTGTTTTCTAAAATCAGGACGAAGGTATATTAACAAAACACAAAAAGGTAGTGAGTTCATAGAAGTTGCAATATTAACGTCTTCTCTCTCTGTTCATTTTCTTGTTTAAGCTGAGGGCTCATCTGACTGAAAATAATCTCATTACATTCAATGAACAGATTCACCATTAGCTCTTTTTGCCCTTTAATCCTATTACAGTATCTATTTGTATTTCAATTTCTGATCTTTGGAAATTTTTTTAGTCAGTGCTTCCTGCAAAATTTAATATTACCGTCTTTAACATAACAAAGACATTTAATTATGTTGAAACCTTAAATAAACTTTCAATGTCAGTAAAAATCAATTTGATACCTTCCCCATCATTATGTAATTTTCATTTATGATGCAAATGCCTTCGGAATGAAGAGTCTGGCTACTAGCACAAGACAGCATGCTCTCAGATGTGCTTATAGGGTTGGAGAATGTTCTGCATTACTCTACCCATATCCTTCAAGTCAGGTTCCCTCTAATGACAAGGATAGTGCTATCTGATCTGTGGCCTCGGATCCAGTTGTTGCAGGGACTTACAGAAATTAGATCCCTGACTTTGGCCTCCTTATCACCAGCTCTAATGAACTGAGATAACCAGTTGCAGAAATCAATGAGTTCCTTTGGCTCCCTGTGGTCCTGGCTTGCTTTGAAATATGACACCTGCTTCACATCATTGTCAGAGGTGGGAAAATTTGTAAATTGGAGTTCATTTTGCATTCTCTTAAAGCTGTATGTTTATATTTATGGGATGATTATTTTCTGCTAGCAACGAGGGCAAACCAATTGTGTTTATCTGCAATAAGGGGGGGGGGGGTGGGGGGGTGGAAACAGTGATCAGAGAGACCAAGAATATATAAGAGGAAAAACAATCAGAATTACTTTTCAATAAACATCTTAATTGAATAACAAGTTACTATAATAATAAAAACTTTAGAAATGATAACATAGCTGGAAGGGGAAAGAAATGGGATTTATGTTTAAATTTTATGTAAAATTTTAGTAATAATCCCGGCACTCCACTTTAGAAACTATTCTTAAAATATCTTTGAGATACGCACTGAATGCCTTTAATAATATTCTGATTCATATTTGATATTATTCCACTCAAGTATTTTGCACTGCTGTAAGATAACCAGCCTTGCAATTAGCAAGACTCAATTAACAGATGAGCCAGTTCTCAAAAATTACTTAAATTGATGGTTTTTAGCTACATAATTTACAAAGACTCTTTCAGTTTTAAAATTGTGTCATTCCCTAACTATGCATTCTTATACCTCAAGAGGAGGATGAATGAAACTAGAATTTATGTAACTGCAATATATGTAAAACAGATTTTCTCCATATCTGGCTTTTCCCTTTGGGTTGGACCACCCGCAGTTGGAGGATGTAGAATCTCATCTCTAATCTCAGTGTCTTTGGTTCAGGTTCTGGTGGAACTGACACCCCCTTTGGAGTCACATGACCTTGGTCTGGCCAATCAGCAGCATCCATCTATCCCCCAGCCCACAGTATTTGCTTCATGAACATGTGAACTAATTGATTCAATAAGACACATCCCAGCACTTACTTACTTACTTATTTAATTTTTTTGGAAAAAGGAAGCTTCACTCTGCTTGGATAAGGATAATTTAGGCATGGTGCATATGTCAGCCAACATGTCGAGAGAGTACTTTAGAGTGAAGTCAATTTTGAGGAAGCCCAGCATAATCAAGAAATGGAAAAAGAGAGAGACAGACACCACTATAATAACAAAACTTGAGTCCTAGCTATGTCTGAAACAAGTAAAACCCTTGGATTTTCAGTTAAGTGAGCTAGCACATTCTCATTTTTGCTTAAAATAGTTTTGTTTGGGTTTCTACAACTTGCAGCAAAGAAAACCTGAGAAAGGGGGTTTATAAAGATTGAGTCTAGTTATCTTTCAATTTATTGCAGTGGCTGCAATATGCCACCTTTTCAGCATAGGTACCCCTCTCTCCTGAAGTTGGCCCCCCCTACGTTATCTTTATTCCTTCTTAAGGCAATATGTTGGTCGGTCAAAAATGAAATGCACAGATCCACTCTCTCCTTTAATACTAACCTCTAGCTTTACCTGGGCATTTAAAAAAGAAAGCAATCTGTCACTTATACAAAATTATAGTATGTTTAAATGTAACATCTGAAATGTTATACAGTAAAATTATCATCAGTGCTTGAAAATGCCTAGGCAATATCTTTGTATTGGAAAAGTCCTCTTTTAATTTTGATAGTTTATTTTTCATAAAGTATTTTTTTTAATAATTTTGTGTCAGATTTATGATTGCCATATCTCTTGGTCTTCCCTCTTTTTACTTTTTGGTTCTTTATAGAAAATTAAATTTTTCCTACTTTCTAAATGTCTGGAATTTGGCTTAGTGTAGATACTACTTTTGAAACAACTCCATAGCTAAAAGCAGATATAAACATATGTGTAGCATTTCAATGTTCATTTATCACTTACGGATGTGTCCCGAAGCTATAAATAGGAAGCATGAGTGCACCAACGTGCACTGACATTCATATGCATATGAAAGCGTGTATGCATCTGCTATGAATTTTTTTCAAATTTCATGATAATACTTCTTTGTGAAAATTCCATTAGCTGCCCTAAATCAGGCTCTGAGACTGTCACTTATTTAATAGAACTTGAAAATAATTTTAACATTCTTGCAATATTAAGAATATTCATCTACTCATTTCCGCTCAATCTTTGCTCTCTAAATGTCAAGCAGACAGCTCTGAATGTGGCACTCTGGGGCCCGGAGATTCAAAGCGCACGTGGCATCTCTCAGCACTGTGCACACAAATGAGATTATGCATCTGAAGGGCTGGGCTCAGGGCCTGACACACAGAGCTGAAATCAAGGCCAATTCTCCCATGCCTCTTTCCTGCCTTTTCTTTCTTTGCACTAAAGTGCACATGTGTGCACAGGTACAGCATCCCCCACTCCTTGGAGGAGTGATATATTTTAGAAGAATTATTCTTAACCTTCGCTCACCTAATTCTCTTTATAATTATTTTATAATCTCTCTCTAATACCCTGAAATGAAATTCATGAGTAAAATAATTTGCCTAAACACACGATTCTCCAAAAACCTGTAATATAAAGGGAACATACGGAAAGTAATTAATAATAAAAATACACTCCAGTAGGTAAATGTTTGGACATGATACGTTTGATTAGAAAATATAATTAAATTGTTGGACAGTGATACCTAAACACAGAATCCTGGAGACTGCAAGTGTTGCAAATGTATTATAGTACAGGCAGGTTTCACTGGCAACTCAAATACCACAAGCTGGGCCTGCCGTCAATGAAATACTCTTTTTGAAATGGTAACCAACTGTTTGTAAAGTTCCACATAAAAACTAACTACAGTTGTCTTTTGCTTTACACAGTAGTAGTATTCCTGTAAAATTCAGTGAGTCTTAAAATTGTGCAAAAAAATACTTTGTGTTTCTTTGCGAATGGAGTTAGGCTTAGCTAACAGGCTTTAACCTACATAAAGGTCAGCAGGATTTCAAAGTGCAACAGCTCCATGCATCGCAGACAGACATCTAGCGTTTTTGACCTCTGCCTAGACACTGTGACAACCTGAAAACACCTCACCCATTTAAAAAACTTTCCCTAGGGGTGCGATTCTCTCCCTGCTGAGACTTTTTGAGTTGCAGATTTTATTTTATACCACATCTTTAGTTGTAATAAAATATTTGCAAAGTATTCCATATTCTTCCCCAAATTCCTCTGGCATTGCTGTCCGCTGCAACAAAGACATCACCATTGTTTCTATGCATCCTTAAATATGTATGGAGTCTCTGGGTTTTGAATTTGTTGAAATGGTCTTGAAATAGAGACATTAATTACATGCTTAGTTGGAGACAATGTAATAAATTTCCTTTGCCAGAGTAATTGGAACCCTGAAGTTATGCTCTCCCAGTTACTTTACACGGTAGCAACAAGTTTTAAGACTTATAAAACAGAAGAGGTAGGTAGAATTGCAAGAGCAGCTCAAAGTCAATTGAAAACAAAAATCTAAATTAAGATTTAAAAAACACAGGACCTGTCATTGAAATGCTCTGATTCATGACTTTGTGATTACCAGAATATAGCCATTTTAAGAGCTGTGTTTATTTAAAGATCTATTTCATTCAAGAGCTGATTTATTTGTAAGACAGCTAAAAAAACATTGATTCCAAAATACTGGTACAAGAGGATACCTCTAATGTTTATTTTATTGTGCTTCAAAAGTCAAGACATGGCAAGACATGGCAAGATCTTCCTCTACTAAAGCTGAAACAGCAACAAGAAGTCTGAGTTTAAAACAAGGTTTTGCTAAAGTTTTATGAACAGAGATTTTGAGAATAAATGGACATGGTAAAAGAAAGAGACCAGAAGATGAGACATTGAAAAAAAAAAAAAAAGAAGAAGAAGAAGAAGAAGAAATAAATATTTAAACATGTTTGGAATATGAAACACAAGCTTTCTCCATAGTCACAAATGTATTCAACAGTTTGACTTGCCACCATGACTAAGAAATGGTCAAAACAGGATTTTATGTTCCCGGTATCCAAAGAAGTTTATTTTCTGGGACTCTCAATTTACATAGTGTATTATGTCAGTTTTCTTTCCAGGAAAATATAGACGCCTTCTTTGCTAGTGGTTTCTAAATAGTTGAATTAACAAAAACCACCCACCAACCAAGCATAGGCAGAAGACATTTGTTATGACATTCCGAACTAGAGATCAAGATGCACCTTTCTGGAAGTCAATATTTTAAATCTTTCCCAAGTTACATGTGTGAGTTTGTGATGGGGGGAAGACATGGGAGTAGAAGAGAAGGGAATTAGAACACCTCAAAATATGACATCAAGGGAATTCTCCCATCCTAATTTCTGGATACTCGTCTAGCTGATATCACACTTTGTCATCATTCAACGTGTGTGTGTGTATATGCATGCACTCGTGTGCGCGCACACACACACACACATACACAGGATTATGCACTCTGGCCTCCTTTTTATTCCTTTCCTATGAAAACTGCAATTTCAGCCATTTGCATAAATCAAACCCTCTGCCTCACATGCTTTTCCTCTAACTCATCCTGTGGCTGGCTTTTAGCCTTCACTACAAATGTCACCTCTTCAGAGAAGCCCTCTCTGACTCTCTTTGCAAGATTCCATTCTCACCCACCACCATTCACTTTCTAGGAGTATACCCTGTTTATTTCCTTCAGAGTACTTAAAAAGTTTCAAGTGATTTTATTTATTGAATTTCCTATTGTTTACTAGTGATTTCCTCTGCTATAATGCAAGCTACCAGAAGACAAAGGTCCTTGTCTGTACTGTTTATCATTCTTATCTCCAGACCTAGAACCATTCCTGGTACATGAAGACACTCACAAATCTTTGTAAATAAACAAATATTGAATATAAGTCTTGGGACCTAAAAATTCTGTCCTTTATCTTCATATTTAATATTTTGTGCTTTACTCTTTTTTAATTTGACTTTCAAAACCACTTTCATTCCCAAATGTGTTTTAACTTCTACAGAAAGAAATATTTATACGTTATTTTTCTATATTTAATATGTAGCTCAAGCCAAATTGCCTTAGCCACTAAATTCACCTTCATCGCATTCCAGTTCATAACAGGCTGGCTGTGGCTTCCCTGGGCTTCGCTGTCACTACTTTGGGAGCTTTTCTTGTGATTACTTTCATTCTATAGAGAGTCAAAGATTTAGACTTCAAGGAAGAATGAAGAAAAACTTGTTAGTATAAGTTTTAAAAAACTAAATGTATTACTTTAAAATCATTTAAATCAACATTTTAATGCATTCTAGAGAGACAAGTCATGTGAAACACTTATCTTGACAAGTTGAGCTTAGCTCTGATCTTGTTTGGACTCCATAGGATCCCTCATCTTAGTTCTATTCTATGCTCTTGCTCTGGGATCCATCTAAGTTCATTATAAAATGGCCTTTGTGAAACATAAGTACATTCTGTTCATTACTCCTATCCAATGGGTCCTTCTATCCAGCCTTCCCCCGACAAGATAAAATAACAACCCCCACAGTAATTTATCAAAAAAAAAAAAAGCTTATAAAACCTTACTAGGACTCCTTAGATGGTTTTTAACTATAGGGTATAGCCTATAAAATTTATAAGTTCACCTTTTCATGTATCTTTCTTCAGTTTTTATAAATAAAGAAAATTTTGCCAAAGAGTTAATTAAATTATTGAACAAACCAATTGAGATAATAATGTGTGCAAAAAAAGATCACAAAAGATAAAGTATTGTATATATATAAGATCCTATTTTTAGGGAGGGAAAAAACAGAACTTGTATCCTATGATTTGGGTTCATTTCCTGACTTTGACACTCCCTAGCTCTGCGACTGCTCTGTGTATCAATTTCTTCATTTTTAGGATAGGAATGGTAATATTCACCTCACAAAATAGACCTAGTGACTAAAGAGTCAACATACCTAATACATAAAATGTGCTTGATTGAATTTTAAAGAATGCATTAAAAATTAATACTTTAATCTTTCTATGTTTATTCTACATATTTTATATCCATATATTTAAATGAACTTAAGCAATATTCCATAGAGTAAAGTTTTTTTGCGTATCAAGAAAACCATGCATCCTAAAATTCTAGATTTAGGATAACTTGGAATGTTGTGTCCTGTTGGGTGGGAAATTGGCTTTGTGCGTTCTATAGCTGCGGGCATTGGCCAATAACTTAACCTCTGGGCTTCGATTTCCCCCTCATATGCAGTATAGAGGTGTAGAAATTAGTGGCTGCCCAATCTTGGTGCCACATTGGTATCATCTGGAAGACTGAAAGCAGATGATGCCCTTTGACCCCCACCTTCAGAGATTCTGATCTGGAGTGGCATTGGAATTTTAAAAGTTATCTCCTCAGGTGATTATTATATAAAGCCTGGGTCAGAAGTTTTTGATTCTTCATTATCTTACGACTATTCTGGAACCAATAAATAGGAAAGCAAAATATTTTTAAGAATAGACCATGCTTTCCATAAGTATATAAAACATAAGGCATGAATTCAAATGAAGTAATTTCCCACCTCAAAACATAAGCCTTTGGGAAAAAATTTAATGTTATATAAAAAGGGACAGGGCCTACAAAGTGAATAGGTTTATGTGATGCTTTTATTATGGAAAAAAATCTATTATTAGAACCATGGTACTGAACTATAACGAAAAGAATAAAATTTTATCTAGAATTATTTGAGAATTTTTATTAGAAAAATATATTTTCAAACAATGAATGAATTTTTAAACTGAATTATCTTTAATTCAATTGCTATTTAATAAATAAGACTGCAAACTATAACTGTTAACAATTCAGGTACAAAAGGATACCATAGCCATTGCAGAAGAAACAAGGAGGAAACTTTTTATTAAGGAGCTATTATGGATCAGGTACTAGACTAGGCGTTACTGTATTGATAACTCAACCTCACACAATTCTGTGAAGTAATTGTTACTCTCGCCATCTTACAGGTATCCAAAACCTGTCCCAAAGAGGTAAAGTGATCTTCCCATGGTGTTTTCCAGGGAAAGTAGCAGAGCCAGGATTTGAATCTGATTTTGAATTGTGTTTGAAACTCATTCTACCCACAACATGTAGTCTGTAAAATTTTTTCTAACTTTTCTTCCATTCCTTCATTCATTTACTCATTCGTTCACTCACTCATTCATTCAGTTACCAATAAACCTATCCACCAAACACTTAAGTGACATGTTGAGCTGGAGTCTCAAATATACCCAAGGAAAGTAACAATTGAAATGTAAATTGTTTAAGGCATAGGCATTGAGGCAACTAAGAAATACTTTGGTGAAGAAAAGATAATCGGATTGGTCTTGAGAAAGCTATAAAAGCAGCACTTAGTGAATCAGAACAGACATAAACAAAATCACATTAGAGACAGAATAGCCCCCAGGCTGATAAGGGAGGATTAACTGGTAAGTGCACAGGAAGAATGTGTCAATCAGTAGGAGATGCTTAAGTTTGCAAGTGGAGGAACGACACAGTCACAGAGGTGAAGAGGTGAGTACTGGCAAGCCCACATGAGCTCTGAGTTGGAAGAATGTGCCTTTGCATGTTGCCTTCAGTGACTATATGCCGACGATTGACTGAAGATGAATACTTAAGTTGTTTTTCTGACCTGCAGCCACGTTCTCCACACAAGCTTCTGGTTATTTAGGCTTCTTACCTAGATAGTCTATAGTATTAGAATCAAAAGAAAGAAATGTTTTAAAATACCAATGCTTAGAACTCACCAGAGACTAATTAATCAGAGTTTCTCAGTGTGGGTGCTGGATATCTGTACTTCTTTAAAGCTCCTCAAGTGGTTCACAAATACAACATGAGATGAGAACCACCGGTCTATTGCAGGGCTTGGCAAACATTTTCTGTAATGAGCCTGATAGCGAATATTTTAGGCTTTGTGGGCCACATGGTCTCTTTCGCAGCTACTCAACTCTGCTCTGGTAGCATGAAAGCAGCTATAAGTCATCTTTAAATCAATGAGTGTAGTTGTGTTCTAATAAACCTTTATTTATAGATACTGATATTTGAATTTCATGCAATTTTCATGTATTACAATTTTATTTTTCTTTTATTTCCTTTCAACTATTTAAAAAGCATAAAATCCATTCTTAGCTCATGGCTGTACAAAAACAGGTAGGAAGCTAGATTTCTCTCACAGGTTGGAAGTGTCAAATCCTACTCCATGGGGATGATACAAATTCACAGATCTCCTGAAATGTTTTATTACAAATGGATTGGTAGTCTCATTTTTTATACCCGTCTCAGAATCTTGCCACTGGAAGCCAGGATTCTGAAATAAATCAACTTAAGGACTTTGGATAAATAAAATTTTTCTAAATCTATGAGGCTGAGATCTGGATCCTGGACAATGGTGAAGTCAGATAAATGCCTATTTTTAAGGAGCTGACTAGGGAAGCAGCTGGCTTTCCTCACATTGGACTGCTTCCCTCATTACCACATTTATTAGGCATAATTAATGAGTTTTATAACAAATTATTTTTTTTAAAGTTCATATGCTCTACAGCAATGCAATCTAATATGGTAGCTACTTGTCACATGTGGCTGTTGACCACCTGAAATGTGGTTAGTCCGAACTGAGATGTGCTATAAGAAAAAATGAGCACTAGATTTTAAAGATTCAGTATGAAAATGTAAAATATTTTATTAAAAAAAATTTTATTAAGATTCAGTATGAAAATGTAAAATATCTCACTAATAATTTTTATCCATAATAATAATTATCCTGTCAAATATTATTTTGGTATTAGATTAATTTTATAATATTTAATGAGTATTTAAACCCCAATTTTAGATATATTGATTTAAGTAAGATATATTATTAAAATTAATTTCATCTGTTTGTTTTTACCTTTTTCAATGTATGTAATTAAAAAATTAAAATTACCTATGGAGCTTGCATTGTTTCTATTCGGTGGTGCTGCTCTAGAGAGCAGAGGCTGAACTGCTCTAAACCCTGGGCTTCTGCCGGAGTGGGGAACATGATGGGTTCTAAGCAATCGTTTGCCGAGGGAAAGAATGTTTCTCTGGTAGAGGCACATACCAGCTGCGATGCATGCAAACGAGGGGGTGGGGGGGCAGTTCTGCCAGACCTCTGGAGAAGGCATGCAGTACAGACTTCAAGGAGGGTGTGGCGTTAAACTTGGACTCAAAGGTTAAATTAATCAGGTGCCAAAGAGGAAGAGCCATGAAAAATACACACATTCTTCTCTGTTCTTGTTTATTTACTAATTCCCTGGTGCTATTATGTTTTTTACTCACTGTCTAGGCTCCACAGTGTCTCCAATCTTTGCTACTAGAATCTTTGCCCCAGACCAAGAGCACACAGTGCCAGGGAGACTCAGCAAGGCATGTGCCCCTCCAACCTCCTGGGAGGAAAAATTTGTTCTTCAAAGCTGTGAGAACAGAATCATTTTACTAGATAGAAAAATAAAGCAAAGAAAATCTAAAGCACATTGGTATTGGGCAGTGGTCTTTGCCATCATCTTTATTGGCTGGTGTGGCTCTCTACCTGTGTGGCCTTTGATCATTGCAACTCTTGCTTGCTTAGTTTGCATAGTTTGGCACTCAGATATATTCTTTCCTTTGATTATGTGATAATTTGGTCTTGAACCATTGTGGTCCATTCAAAATCCAAAATCATCTCTTTCTCTCTTCTGTGTTGTCCTGTACCACAAAGGCTGGAGAAATAAATCCTCAGGCTTTCAGTCTTTTGCAGGTAAGGGTTACCAGGTGACGCAGTTCTGGCCAAAGAAAAGTGGGCAGGAAAGAAGCTTTTCCCATGAAAAGTTCTTGTTTCTAGGAGTCCCTTGGTCTCTGCCACTTGACAGGAATGCAGCTGTGAGGCTGGAGGTGGAGCATCCTCCATTCTGACCATGAGAAAATAAATATGAGGATGACAAACTGAGGAGGGTAGAGCAGACAGAACTCCATTCCTTAATGATATGGTGGAGGCTTGACTTCTTTCAGATTTCTTGCATGAGAAAAATAAATCCTGAACATGTTAATTAAGCCACTGTTAAGTCCAATTTTCTATTACCTACGGTGAGTATAATCTTAACTAATATAGTAACTATTATTTACAACATCATAGTAAAAGTCTTCTTTTATCTCCCTGGAAATCTACCAATGGCTATGCCTCTCTTCCATCTTTCATCCAGTTGTCTTGTTCCCTCTGTTCTTTCCCTTCTCCCCTCCCTATCAGGTCTTGCTTATGAGCTTCAGAATTCCCAGCAAAGAATAAACACAGTGCCCTGAATAGTAATGGCAGTTTACAGCCATGGTCAGTAACATATGCAGCCTCAATCCATTTGTCCCCCTCCTTGCTCCGAGGTCTTGGTCATGTTTTCACTAAGCAAAAGAGTCCCATCAGAGCACTTTGCTGAAAGCGTGCTCAAGGCCTCGACCACACGGGCTCAGGATCAGAGAGACGGCGAAATCTCCACCAGAGATATAGAGGCAGGAGAGGTGGTGGCGGCAGCTCCCCATGTTGGCATGTTCATCTTATTTCCCTATTTGGTGAGCCTTTGGGCACTATAGGACATATTTTAGATCTTTATGGGCAACACAGGCTTTTGTATTCTGTAGTAAATCTACACGAGCCTTGCCATCCCAGCAATGTCATCAGGCTCTAGTTAGGAAAGCATTTCTCTCCACAGATAAGAAAAAGAAGCCTCCAATCCAAAAACAGCCAAGTCAACAAAGGAAAATTGAAAAGATGCCCAGACAACAGCACAGAGACGTATTAAATCAGAGAAGGAAAATGTTTTTTTCCCCCTTGAGCTATTTATTCAGAACTTTTTAATGTGACTAGGTGATATTGGGTAATGTCGATATAGCTACAGTCTCCATTTTTCTTTCGACGCAGTGATATCTTCTTTCTTTCTTTCTACAATTTCTTCACCTGGAAATACATACCTAGGATATTCTGGGTCAAATAAACCTCTCTTGTTTCCTATATAAAACCATGTGGGATCAGATGTAGAAAGAACTGGCAAAGGCATATCCCAGAGGTAACGTTACCTGAATATATGCTTGAATGTATTTCGCATATTTTAACTTAGTTATTTTATTTCGAAGTCTACATTATTTTCTTCCAACAATGTTATTGCACTGCATGCCACTGCTATATTATAATGCCATTCTCCATGGGTTATATTCATAAACATAGGATTTCAAAATGGATATTTTTGTTGTAAAGCCCCTGGAAATGAGAATTCAGCAACTTCCTTTCTCACGAGTTTAATTTACTTATTACATTTTATAGGAAAGCTTTAGAAATGTTCAGTTTCCATACCCTCTGTCACCTCTCTATACACCTGCCTGAAGGACATAACTTTAGGAATTTTGTCCCTGACCTATCACTACTTTGTGCCCAATCTCGGGACACCTTCCTCCTTCATCTTTGCAGATTATGAAGCCAGCCCTTTTCCAACATTACCCAAGATTTTGCCCCAGGTCCCCAGGAGAATCTCTCTGCGAAAGAATCTTTGTCTTCAACTAGTTTTAGCTTCTATCGTAGCTTCATTCTCTCAATCCTCACTCCTTATGGTTCCTGAGATATCTACTCTGCATGAATTGATTCATTCACTGAACAAACATATGACCGTACAGCTCTAGGCTTGATAGGTAATGAAGTGAGAAAGGTGGGTAAGAGTCTGCTAGTTTGAACAGACAGAAAATCAATCAATCAATTAATTAATAAATAAGAAAACTCAGGTAAGTGTTAAGACAAAATACAATGGGGATTACATGACACAGAGGGTTGAGAGATCTCTTTGAGTAGATGTTGCAGCTAGAATCTAAATTTCTAGAACCTCCTCATTACTGACTCTAAGACCTGCATCCTGCTTCCTAATATTACTAATTCATCAAAATTACAACAACACAAATCTTGCAGAAGTGAATTTTAGGAGGAAAGTGGTACCTGCTTTGTTACAGTGTCTGTGTGTTTCTGGAGAATAGGATAGTCATTTACCTCATTATACACATGCAACTTAATATTCTCACTCATAGGAAAGCATGAAATAAATTACATTGTCTGAGATGAGAGTAGTGGATGTGGAGAAGATACTATGAGCACAACTGCTCGAGTTATCAAGTCTCCCTCTTTACTATCAGGTTGCACCTCAAGCTCTTATGGAAGTATGTTTGCGTGCGCGTGTGCATGTATGTGTGTGTGTGTGTGTGTGTGTGTGTGTGTGTGTGTGTGTAGGAGTCTCTGTGACTGACGAGTCTGAGTAGCTTCAGAAAATATCAAATACATTTGTGTCCAGCTTTCCTCTTTAAAAAATGAATGGTAAACAAAAATAACCCCACTATATTTGTGAAATAAGTTAGCAAATTTAAGTGGCATGTCAACAAGAAAGTGATTTGCAGAGAAAAGAATAAATGATGTAGGGTTAAAGTTCAGCCAGTGCCACTGTATTAGTAGGAACTGAAATGATCTTAACTACTTTTTGTCACATGTGAGTCATGTGTCAATTCTATCTGGCTAGCTCTGAAATACTGCAATTCTATGTTGTGGAAACCCAGGGTTTCAAATAAGATGTGAAAAAGACTCCCATCGTATTTGATTGCATAATTTGCTTATCATGTGCTTTGCACACAACTACTGATATTTCTGGTCTTAAATAAGAGCAGATCCTGTCAACTCCTGGGTCAATGCAAAAGTCAAGTCTAAAGCAGGCTTGAGAACTTTTATACCCTTTTTCAAGCATACAGGTAAATCTTTTAGTTATAAAGTGTTAATTTCATGTTACTGCCAGGCTAAGATAAAAGAGACTTCTTTTTTTGGAACCCAAGATCTTTAAAGTGAGGGTAACAATATGAATGAAGGTAAAAGCAAGATTTGACCCCAGGGAATCCAAATGGGCAAATGGCAGTGAAATGCAATAAGATGGCAGGCTCACGAGATCATTAATGGCGAATGATTTTTCCTTTAAAAACCATGAACTATTTGTATGTAACTATTAACATGAGAATATAACCTGAGTAGAAACTTAACTAAAGTTGTGAAAAGTGTGTTAGTTTCTTAGGGCTGTTGTAACTCTCAAACTTTTTGGCTTAAAACAACAGAAATTTAGTTTTTCATAGTCTAGGTGTCAGCAGAGCTATGCTCACTCTGAAGGTTCTAGGGACTAATTCTTTTTGGTGGGTCCTGTCAATCTTGGCCTTCCCTGCTTATAGTTGCACCCACTATATCCCTGTTTTCACATTTTTTTGTCCTCCCTTCTTCTTATAAGGACTAGTCGTTGGGTTTAGGGCCTACTCTAATTCAGTATGACCTCATCTCAAAAATTATAACTGCAAAGGCCCTATTTCCAAATAAGATCACATTCTGAGGTTCCAAATAGATGTGAATTTTGAGGTAATTCAACCCACTGTAGGTCTTATGAGATCGATGTTAAGATATTAATAGCAAAAGCACCATAAAACAAAACAAACTACAAAACCAAAAAAGCCAATGCCAAGAACTCTGGCTCAGATCTTGGATCCTGGGGCTGATTCTTGCTGTTGCCTGAGGCCTGGTTCTCAGTATCTTTTACCCAAGGCCATTGCAATAGACTCCCAAATAAGATCTCTGCTTTAGCCAGTCTGTCTGTGTTCAAATTCTGCCTCTCCCACTTTTTGGCTTTGAGACCATGGACAAGTTACTTAACCTGTGAGTGTCTTCCTCACCTGGTAAATGAGAATAATTATACTTCCCTCATATGATTTCTATGATATTAAATCATTGAATCTTGAAATCACTTACATAGTGCCTGACCCGGAGTAAGTGACAGCTTATAATTTGTATAATCATTAGTTTCCTTGTTGTATAATCCATCCTGCCTGTTACTGGCAGGGCCACGTTTCTAAACTCAAATCTGATGTCATTCTCATCTTTAAAATCTTACATGTCACCCAGCTGATTACCAGATAAAGTAAGTTCTCAGTAAATATAATGCCCTTAATATCTGGCCCATTTCCCTCCCTCCCTTCACCCAACAGTCACCCTATGTCCCAGATGCATGAACAAAAAATATGATGCCTTCTCATATCTCCTTGATTTTGCACATACAGTCTCTGGGTCTGGAATTCCCCTGATACCTTGTTCACCTGAATACTGACTCAGATTTGCTCAGTGCTCAAGTGTTGGCTCCCTGAAAAGGCCCCTCTTCTTTGCTCTCTGAATATCTCAACCCCCTGCATTTTCTTGTGATTATTTATTGACATATCTTCTTTTGTGGATTAGGAATTCCCTGTGGCTAGGCAAAATGTCATATCAATTCTTAAAACTCTAACTCCTTGAAAGGAAATACAACATATTGGTTAACAATATCTGTTTTGCAATTGGACAGACCTGTATTCTACCTTTTCACCAGCTATGCTACTGTGGAGAAGTTACTTAACTTGTAAATTGGGGTAAAAACATACCTACTTACTGAAATTGAGGTGATATTTGCAATGCATAATGCCAAAATATATTAGAGATACTTAATAAATGCCTTTTTAAAAATTCTGTTAGCTGAGCACAACTGAACAAACCATACAAGCTTGCAGATTGTTACTGTCAAACATTGTCTCCCACTCTCAGCAGCCTCAGATTGATCTTCTTATTTTTATCTTCAGTAATTCCCTTGTCTTCATGCCTTAGTCTTCGTCTAAACCCTTGCTGTTCTCTTACAACTCCATTTCCTCATTCTCAGCAGATGACTCTACCTTTTACTAGAAAAAATAAAAATGAATAAATAAATAACAGTCACGGTCTTCAAGCATGATCTTCACCTGCTTTCCTGGGTATGAAAAGGAAATATTCCTTCCACTGTTGAATGTCAGCCCCTCCTCTGTGTGTCCTTCCCCCTGGCCTCTCCTGCTTCTTCCAGAACTGTGCCTCTCATCAACACTTGCCTTTCTAGTAGGCATCTTTCCTCGTCACCTACAAATATCCTAAACATCTCATCCCAACAAAAACAGACAACAAACAGCAATGAATCTCTTTTGGCTCTGCCTCTAGATTTTTCCTTGCCTCCTTTTAATTTCATCCTAACCATCAAAGAATAATCTAGAAAAGCAGTCTCCATCTTTTCATCACCCACACACTCATCAACCCACCTCACTGCATTAAGGACAATCACTCCAGTGACACCACTCATACTAAAGTCACCTATGATCTCATTGCCAAATTTAATAGATGTTTTGAGGTACTGTTTTTAGTGATTCTTTCTCTATATTCAATGTCATTGAGCAAACTCCCCTGAAAACTATCTAAATTTCTATGATCTGGGATACGAATCCCTTCTAGTTTTCCTGGTCAATTTCTGACTATCCCATTGAACTGACTATTGAAGACTTTTCTTCTCTTCCAAATGCTGGTGACTTTATGACTTGCATCTCTGGCCTTCTGTTTTTTCCACTGCTCTTTTTATCCTAGAGGTTTTCCTTGAGAAATGACATTCACTTTCTGATTTTTCTTACCATAATTTATGGCTTTTAAATTGGTAAGTCTTCCCAGGGTTTCAGAGTTGATTATCCTACTGTTTGAATGTTTCTAACTGAATATTCTAAACACATTTTAAATTTAGCTTGTTGAAAGCTGAACTCATTATCCTTCTTCCTGATCCTCTTCCCATATTCTCTCTATTGGCAGTATAATCATCCACAGTCACCAAAACCTAACACGGAATGAGTCAGGGCAGGAATTCAAGCTGGTGCCCTTTTCGGGGTATGTGTGAAATTTAAGGTGGTTCTCTGTAGACTAGGATTGAAGGCAAAAGCCTTGGAAGCAAACCCTTTTGGCTCTGCAAAGAATCACCTCCAAGATTTCTCTAGATTTTGTAACTATAGGGCAAAGAGGTATCTTTTATCCTAAGGTAAGAGTTTTGCTTTTGTTGTTTGTTTTCTTTTGAATACTTATCACACATTGTTTCACTTGATGATGTTTAGAGATATTTCCTGGGGGTGAGGATGGACAATTGGGTAAATGGAGACCAGGGCTTATAAATGCTCCTTGAGATCTGAAGTTCTGAGGACCTGCAGTATAGACAAGAGGCCCAGCTTAAGACTCCTTGGCCACACTTCATCTACCCATACTACTCACCCTGTCCCATCCAATTATTCACTAATAATTTTTCTTAAATATTTCTGGAACATGCTTCTTTCTCTCTATAATTACTACTACCTTCCTAAATCAGCCCTTCACCACCTATCTCTTGAGTACTGCAGTAACCTCTTTGACAGTGTTCCCAGTAATTAAGCTTGTCCTTTTCATAACTATCTTCCACAAAGTCATCTGCATGACCTACCTAAAATTCAGAACATTTCAATAACTTTCCATTTCTTATATGATAAAAACTCATCTCATTAAATGGCACAAAACCCTCTCCATTTTCATTTTAACTAACTCGGCTTATTGCTTGCACAGCAATGACAGCAGACAGCATAGTTTCCTGTACAACACATTATTTCATCTCTCTTCTGCCTTTGGCTCATGTGATCAGCTTTGCTTGGAATGTCTGTTCCCAGTCTCTTCACCTATAGAAAGTCTGCCCATCTTCCAAAGGTTCCAGTGATAGTTAGCTGTGTCAAGTGATCCGTTCCTTCATTTTCATGGCACCCTGTTCTCATGTCTACTGGTTCACTTCCACACTGTACAGTATCCACCTATTCATTAGCCTGCCTCCCCCCACCCCCCTTGCCTCCTCCTCCTGAAGGATAAAGTCTTACTCACTTTTAAATCTCTAGCACCTATCATAGTGCTTGAAACATAATGAATACTCAGTAAATGCTTGTTCAACTGAAAAAATGAATTCCAGCCCTCCCACCAATTTATTATGACCCTGGGCAAGCCCCAAATTCTCTGGCACTCAGTTATTTCATATAAAGTTAAGGAACTGAATTAATCTTTTAAATGTCCCTTCCAGTTCCAGCATTCTATGATGCTTCTATTATATTTGTTGAAAGAGTGTAATGGAGTGAAAATTTATTTTTAATGTTCTGTAATTACTAACAAAAACATCCCTTATTTCATCACTCAGCTCTTCTGCATGAAGTTTAATATATAAAGAGTTTAACTTAAAATATCTCCGAGTAGGTTACAGTGCATAAAGATCCTACCTTAATGTGTTGAAGTAAACAAAAGTAATTCGCATTCACAAAGTTTAATCACTAGAAATGCTTTTAAACTTTTAGAAAAGGCGAAGAATAATTACTGCATTATAACTGGCTCTTGGGTTATGACACTAGTCTTTGTTTCCTACTGTTGTATTTTCTTATTGTTAATAACTGGTTCTGTAAGTCATACTTCCTAATATAAACTTATTATGTAGGTTATTTTTTCTTTTAAATAAGCTTTTTATTTTGGAATAGTATTAAGTTTACAGAAAAGTTGTAACAATAGTATAGATGGTTCCAGTACATATTCTGCACCAAATTTCCCCTATTTTAACATCTCCTCATAGTAGAGTATATTTATAATAATTAATGAGTCAATGCCAACATATTATTACTAATTGAAGCCCATACTTTACTGATATTTCCTTAGTTTTTGCCTAGTATCCTTTTTCTGTTCCAGAAGCCCTTCCAGATTATCATATTACATTTAAATGTTATATATCCTTAGGTTCTTTGTGGTTCTGACAGTTTCTCCTTATTTTTGATGACTTTGACAGTTTGAGTAGCACTGGTAAGCTATTTTGTGGGATGTCCCTCCATTTCGGGTTGTCTGACTTTTTGTGATTATAGTGGGATTATGAGTTTTTGGAAGTGGACCACAGAGGTAAAATATTCTTATCACATCATATTAAGGGTACATACTACACATATGACTTATCAGTGGCGATGTTGACCTTGAGCATCTGGCTGAGGTAGTGATGTGGGGTTTTTATACTGTAAAGTTACTCTATTCCCTCCTTACATGCACTCTTTGGAAGGAAGCTACTATATTCAGCCTACCCTTAAGGGGATAATACTTTCTACCTCCTCGAAGGTGGAGTACCTACATAAATTATTTGAATTGGTTTACATGGAAGATTTGTCTCCTTCCTCCCATTTACCAATTTAGTCAATTATTTATTTTTATCACTATGGACAGGATTGTGGGTTATTTGTGGAACATTAAATTAACATTAAATAGGAGTCAAAGGTGAACAAAATAAAAATGAAGCAGAGAAGGAGACAGGGAGTCAAGGAGCATCACCTTTATTTATCTTGATGCTAATCTAATTCTTTTCAACTGATTTAAGCCCCTGTACAGTAAACTACAGAAGAATATAACATACACTTAAATGTACATCTCAATTAATTTTCACAAACTGATCAAACCTAGGAAACCAGTGCCTAGTTCAAAGAACAATATTATTGGCTTTCCAGGAGCCCTCCACATGCTTGTTTCCTTAGTTATTTTGTCCTCAGTGTAACCATGATCTTAAATACTAACAACATAGATAAAGTTTGTTTGTTTTTGAACTTCATGCGAATGAAATCACATTGTATGTATTTATTTGTGTCTGGCTCCTTCCACTTAATATTTTTTTGGAGGGTGAAGCTGAGGAGAGATTCATCCACGTTATTTCATGTAGTTGTAGATTATTCTTATTGCTATATAATGTGAATCATATTCTGTGAATATACCACAATGTATTTTCGTGTGTGTAGTTGTAGATGTTTCTCAATACAGTATAGAATTTGTAGTGTGAATATCCCACATGTTATTTGTGTTCTTCTATCGATATGAATTGGATATTTACAGTTTGTGACAATTATGGATAGTGCCACTATGGACATTCAGGTACATGTCCTTTAGTCAGTGTATGGAAACACATGTTGATTTTATACCAAAGAATGGAATTGTTGGGTCGTAGGATATACTTACAATCACCTCAAGTAGATCATACAGTTTCCCAAAGGCATTATACCCATCTGCATTCTCACTAGAAGGATATGAGAATTCCATTTGTTTTACATCCTTGACAACACTTAGAATTACCCCCTTTTTATTGTGTACACCCAATAGTATGTTATTGAAGGTTTATTTTTTATTTTACTTATAACTAATGGGACTGAGAAAATTTAGTCATTTAGATATTTAATTTCATGGAGTTCCTTTTGTAAAGCTTTCACTCAAGAATTTCTTTTTCTATTGGGTTGTCTTTCTCTTTTTAAATCTCTCTGTAGGATGTGTGTGTGTGTGTGTGCACGTGCGTGCATGTGTGTATATTCTGGATATGAATCTTTTGTAGAATACATGTATTTTTAATACTTTTTCTACTTTGTGGGTTGCCTTTTCACAATCTTAACAGCGTTTTAGATGACTAGATTTAGATTTTTTAATGTAGTCTAATTTATCTAATTTTTATTTTTTGGTCAACATATTTTGTGTTCTGTTTAAGAGATCTTTGTTTACTTCAAGGTCATAAAGATGTTCTAGAACACAGGTTGAAAATCTTTTGCTTATGAGCTAAATCCAGCCGGTCATCTGTTTTTGTAAATAAAGTTTTATTGGAGCACAGACAAGATCATTAACATGTGTGTCATCTATGATTGCTTTTGCTACAATGATACAGAATTAAATAGTTGTAACACGTACTATATGATTTACAAAGCCTAAATTATTTACTATCTAGCCCTTTAAGAAAAGTTTGCCAACGTATTCTAGAAGGTTTTTTTTTTTCTTACACTTCACACTTACATTTACAATTCATCTAGAATTGATATCTGTGTATGTTGTGGAAAAGGGTCAAGCTTTATTATTTTTCTCCATAATGCTATCCAATTGACCTTGCAGCTCTTATTGGGGGAAAAAAAATCCTTTTTTTCCATTGCACCAGTGTTGTCTTTGTCATAAATCAGGGGATTTGTATGTGTAGGTCTGTTTCTGGACTCTCTATTCCATTTCATTGATTTATTGCTGTTCTTTTTGTACCAGTACTGCACTGTCTTAAATGCTGTTGTTCTATAATAGGTCTTGTATTTTGTGATGCCAATTCACCAGAAGGCCTCGGCTATTCTTGGTTCTTTGCATTTGCATATGCATTTTAGAAAGTTTGATATTGATTTTGCCAAATATTTTTATCGTTAGAGAAGTAGAAAAAAGGTTTCCCTTTTAAAAACATATATACTTTTCAGCTATAAAAAGAAAGCTTCAAGTGGAACATAAATTTAAAATTTTAAAATATTGAAACTAATGAATAGTTTCTCTATATTATTACTTTTGTTTATTGATATACTCAATATTGTGTATCTTATAAATTATGTTTGATATCCTTAAGGTAAACATCACAATTTAGTTGGTGAGTGTGCAGACATTATATTTTCAATGAAGATAACTTTTTTGGTAGCTTCAGAGTTCTTAGGGAAAAATTTCCCCCAAATTTCTCAGGATTAACAAATCGAGAGTGCACTGTTGTTATTTTTCCTAAAGGCTGCAGTTCAGTGAGGTTGATTTTAAAAAATATATTATCTTCTGACCCAACAAGTAACTATAAGTTCAGAAATTTCACTTCTATCAAGCCTATTTATTTTACTAGTATAAAAAGGAATTTCATTACTTAGTATATAAAAATCACTTAACAATTTATAATGAACTATACCTGATAAGTTTCTTAAATTTGTCAATCATTAGTGTTTTCAACAATTAGCCTTAAAACTCTCCTCAATGCGCTTTGTAACAAGTATGCTACAGCAATCGCCGATTGCAAATTCAGGCCTACATTATAATTTTGTGTACGACCTTTTAAAACAATGTATTTTCTGCAGTAATTATTCTAAAACATATACAAGATTTTTAAAAATGTAAGTGTATCAGAGGTAAAATATCTCAAGAAGTAAGTTAAGGCCGAATTTCAGAGTGCAAATTTTTTTACAAATTCAGAATAATAAGGACACAGAATTAGTGAAAAATCTGTATCATAAGATATGTAGCTTAAGTTCTTATTTTATAAGGTGAAAGATTTTAACTTTTTTGGAACTATGAATCACTTGAAAATTTGTTGAAAACTATAGGCTACCTCCTAGAACACACACACACACACACACACACACACACACACACACACACACTCACACACACAGTCGGAGTTTTGCATACAATAGTTCAAGGATTCTCTAAGTCCTTGTTCCCTTTTCCCAAACTCCCTGTCCATAAATCCCACCCTCTACTCCCTGTATCTGTCTTCCCAGCTTCTATCCATAAATCACATTACTGTCAGCAGTCATTTTTAAATTATTGGCAAATAATTTGGTTTCCTAATCCGTTAAACATCCCAGTCTTCAAACTCTTTATTTAAAAAAGTAAATTTAATTCAAGTGAAGGTGTATTAATTGTTATTCTCTTGAGTTAGAATAAATGAATACATACCCATGTTGTCTGAGCTTTGAATGCCTACTAACCTTTTGAGATTTGCTCTTATCACTATCCCATAATAACCTCTCCTTCCTGGCCATATATCATCTTGCATGCACACAGCATAGCTTTTTCTCTTTCATCTCCTGCTCACCTTTCCAGGAAGGTTGCCTATTCCTTTTCTGCTCCTCCTCTACATGTGTGAGAACTTCTTTCAGTACATCTGATTTACTGCCTTGCTTTGGTTGCAATCCTCCTGCCATTTCCCACTTCTAGCTTGAGGGTCCCTTGAAGGCTGAGAGGATTTCATATTTATTTATATATATCTGAATGCCTGATACAGTATTTGGCACATTACTAAACGATAATAGTTTGTGGATAAACGAAAGAAGAATTACTTTCTGTAGTTTTACATTTATTTAAAAATATTTTTTACTACGATAAGAACACAACGTTAACATGAGATTGCTCTCAAATTTTTACATCACAGCACAGTATTGTTAATTCTAGGCACATGGCTCCTATTAGGGTAAATATTACTAATTTATGACTGTATGCATAAAAAAGTCCTAAATCACATATTTTCAGTTCATTTTTTTTTCTATGATACTCATATTGAAGTGCCAAATGAATCTCAGTAACAGATGAGAATGGGAATATCTAAGTCCACAACATTAGAGTACCCAAAAAGTATGGAAAATGAAACCGACTCACATACATAAATAAATGTTCTTCCCTACTTGAAATCATTATTAACTTCATACTGAATGTTCTTTTTTTAAAAAAAAAATTATTTTATTATTTGTTTTAAGTATGTAATACATTGGTTAGACATTTATATAGTTTATAAAATGATCCCCCTAATTGCTCTTTCTTTCATCTGGCTCTCCACCTAGCCATTACATGCATCATTGTATTTTCTTTCTTTCAAAGATTATAATATTTAGTTTCATTAAATTTCATTTCTTTCAACCCCCTGAAGTAAATCTACTTGTCATTCTTTTTCCTCAGACATCAAGTCATGATGAAAACTTCTCACAATCATCTACTGATGTTTTAATGTCTTTAATACAAAAGCAGAAGAGTAGGTGAGAAGTCTCTCATGTCTTTTGAGGTAATTTCCCTCAGTCAACTTGAGATTTAGACCTACTTATCCTTCCGCTTCTTTCTTTTCTTCCTATTGCCTCTATTTTTGGACTATTGACAATAGAATAGTTCGTTACTCCTAATAAAACTACCAACATTTTCTAGAGTTTATTCTAAAAAGAAATTTTAGTTCAACGAACCATTAAAAGCTATTTTAAACCATATCTCCCATTTAAACTTTCCAACCTGTTGCTTGAGATAGTATTGAGAGGGCTTCCATGCTGTTACAGATTTACAGGATTCCGTTTCTTTTATTGAACGTGATTTTAAAACTCATATCTACTCTAGGCAAGCCCTCTCCAGGAGAGTGTGATAGAACGCATCACCTGTCAGCACAGTGCCTAAAAATAGTTCTTAGTCTAGCCGATTTTCCACTTCTATTGAATTAATAGCTGTTGTGTGCTTTGGATCTCCAAAGTCTATTGAACTTCTATTTTCCCATCTTGAAACAGACCAAGAGAAAAGCCCATCATTTTAACTTCTTGTTATTTATACAAACTATTTTCAACAAAGTTATGAAGTAAGCTGTTTCTGAAGGTATAGAAGTGCATTTTAGCGAGATTTTTTTTTCCTCCTTCCATATTTCAGTAGTAGGCAGTTTGCAATGATCAGAATACCAGTGCATGGTACAGTTCTGTGTATTGCTACAAGACGTTTTCAATGAGCAGCCCAGTGGTTGCCAACCCTGGCTGCACATGGAATCACTGAGAGAACTTACAAAAACTGATGCTTAGATCCCCCTCCAGAGATTCTGATTTAACTGATCTGAGGGGAAATTTTGGCACTGGTATTTTCTTTAGAAACCTCTCCAGATTAGTTTAAGGATTAAAAATACAGATAGATTTTTACTTTTGTGATGTATCTATGATTTTACATTCGATTATGCTTAGATTTATTTGATACTTTGTAATTCTATCAAACAACCCAAAACACAACTATTACCTTCAAAACTGTATTTTTATTATGCACATAAAATTAAACATTATATCACTGATTTTATTTCCATCTTATTTTAAAAATCCAAAATCACTTTTGAAAAGATGAACACAGTTGAAAACATATGCATTTGTCTTCTACCAATGTGTTGGCATCCCATAGTATTTCTGTTTCAATTTTAAATTATTTACTCTGTTCTTCTCTTCTACTGGTAGTTCCATTGTTTTTTTTTTTTTTTTTTTTTGATCACTGCATGAGTCGAAATAGGAAAAGTATTTGGGGTAGAGGAGTATTTGGGGAGTTCCTGGCTAGGGCCAAGGCTAGGGAGACTGGCTATTTGGGGAATGAGTTATTCTTTTCCACATGATGAAATGCTTTCCTCTCCTCCTCTACTGCAAGAATTGTTGGCTGAAGCCCAATACATAGCTCCAACGGTGAAGGGAACAGTGAAATATTTATAAATGTAAACTGTGTGGGATAGTCCCAGTATGGGACATGATGAAAGGAAACCAAAAGTTGGGTTTTACAACTGAAAGGAATTTCACACACACACACACACACAACACACACACACACACACACTTTTAAAAATAAGGCAGTTGTAAAGAAACCCACAAACCTCATGAACTGGACTGATATAACTGGGGTGATTTATTTGTATCCATGCTATCTGCCTTCCTTCCAATTATGATGGATAAAGGGTCCCAGCTCCTATTCAAGGTTCATCCCTTTTCCAAGTAGGCTGTAGATCCCATCTTCTCTCAAAGACTTTGCTCTGATAATTATCCATCATTTTTCTCCTGTAGCATCAATTTCTCCTTTTGTATTAGAAGAATCACATCAGAGAACAAAGCTGCTCTAAAACAAAGTAAAACGAACAAAAAACAAAACCAACAAAACTCACGCTACCTTAACCCAGTTCCTATCCCATCTTTTACCTTCTAAGCAAAATTTCTCAAAGAAGCTATCAGTAGTCACCTTCCCTTCCTCATCTTCTTGTCTCTTTTCCACTCCAGTTAATTATTCCCTCTTTCTGGAAACCCACTCTTCTCAGCTCTTCTCATGTATTTTATAGTTCCCCTCCCAGCTCATTGCCCACTGCTTTGCTGCTCTGCATTTTCTCCTTCTGTTTATATATATTTTTGGTAACACTTTTACTGAGGTATAATTCATGTATCATATAGTCACTCACTTTAAGTTTATAATTCAATGGTTTTAAGTATATTCAGAGTTGTGCAAGCATCACTACCATCAATTTAAAAATATTAACATCTCAAAAAAGAAAAACAAGAACAAAAAACCAAACTCTATATATTTTAGCAGTCATTTCCTACTTCCTTTTAACTGTCTCCCTCCCACCAGCCCTAGGCAATCACTAATCCACTTTCACGAGCTGGTGTTAGATTTCAGGTATCTTTTGATATGACTATGTGATTATTCTTCTTTAGCCTATTTATGTGATAGATTACATTAATTAATTTTCATGTGTTGAAACAGCCTTGCACACCCAGGATAAATCCCACTTTATTGTGGTATATAATTCTTTCACACATTGAAGAATTTGATTGCTGGTATTTTGTTGAGAAATTTTGCATCTATGTTCATAAGAGATATTGGTCTGTAGTTCTCTTGTAATAAGTTTGTCTGGTTTTGGTATTAGAGTAATATTGGCCTCATAAAATGAATTAGGAAGTACTCCTGTTTTTATCTTATGGAAGAGATTGGAGATAACTGTTAAAATTTATTTCTGAAATGTTTGGATTTACCATTGAACTCATCTGTGCCTGGTTGCTTTCTGTTTGGAAGGTTTTTAAGTATTAATTCAATTTCTTTAATAGATATGGGTCTATTTATATTGTCTATTTCTTCTTGCATGAGGTTTGGCAAACTGGATCTTTCAAGGAATTGGCCCATTCCTCCTAGTTCAACAAATTTGTGGGCATAGAATTGTTTATCATATTCCTTTATTATTTTACAATGTCCATGGGCTCTGTAGTGATGTCTCTATTTCCTTTCTAAGAGTGATTGTATCCTCTCACTTTTTTTCTTACTCTGGCTAGAGGCTTAAGAGTTTTATTGCTTGTTTTAAATAACCAGCTTTTGGTTTAATTGATCTTCTCTATTAATGTCATGTTTCCAATTTCACTGATTTCTTATTTCTTTCTTCTTATTTCTTATTTCTTCTCTAATTTCTTATCTGCTTTCTTTATTGGATTTGCTTATTCTGGAATTTTACATGAATGGAATTAAATGATATGTATCTTTTGTAACATCATACTGTTTTCAAGGTTCATTCATGTTACAGCAAGTATTAGTACTTCATTCCTTTTTATTTCTGAATTATTTTATATCACATTTATCCATTTAATAGTTGATGGACATTTGGGTTGTTCCACTTACGGCTAAATGAATAATTGTGCTATGAACATTCTTATTCATATTTGTGTGGACATATTTTTCATTTCTCTTGAGAGCATATCAAAAAGTGAAACTGCTGGGTTGCATGGTAACTATGTTTAACCTTTTGAGGAACTGTTAGACCTTTTTTCAAAGTCATTGCATCATTTTATACTCCCACCAGCAGTATATGACAATTCCTCCCAACACTTTTATTATCTATCTTTTTTATTATAGCCATCATAGTTAAATTGAATTGGTATCTCATTGTTTGGTTTGCATTTCCCTTGTGGCTAATGGTGTCAAACATCTTTTCCTGTACTTATTGGCCATTTTTATAACTTCTTTGGAGAAATATCTATTTAAATCCTTTATATATCTTTAAAGTGGGTTATCTGTCCTGTTATGATTGAGCTGTAAGAATTCTTTATATATTCTGGGTACTAGACCCTTACCAGATATGTGATTTGCAAATATTTTCTCCCATTTCTGGATTATCTTTTCACTTTCTTAATGGCGTCTTTTGAAGCACAAAAGTTTTTAATTTTGATAAAATCTAATTGATATACATATTTTTTTCTTCTGGCGCTTATGCTTTTGGTGTCATATTTAAGAATCCTTTGCCAAATCCAGGGCCATGATGATTTGCCTTTAAGTTTTATTCTAAGAACTTTATAGGTTTAGCCGTTACATTTAGGTTTTGATCCATTTTAATTTATTTTTGTACAAGGTGTGAGATAAGAGTTCAACTTCATTCTTTGGTATGTGCTTATAAAGTTGTCTTAGCACCACTGGCTGATGTCACCCCTTTCTAACTTTAAATACGTATTGCATGTTAACAAGTTTCTTTGCATGTCTAACAAGCATCTCAAATCTAATGTGCTAGAAAAAAGTCTTGATTCCTTCTCTACAAATGTATTGCTACTTCTCCTCTCTACTCAGTGAATGATGTCATTATACATGCAGTTGTTCAAGACAATAACTCATGACTTACTTTCTTTCCCTGATCCATCATTAAATTCTGCTTCCTTTCTACCACCCCACTTCTATTGCCTTTTTTTCTTTTTTTCACACAGCAGCCAGAGTAATCCTTTAACAATATAAAACCTCTCTCCAAAAGTTTTCAATGGGTTTTCATAAAATTTAGAACAAAATCCAAATTCTTACCATGGTCTACTTTACCCTGCATGCTCTTGCCTTAGACCTCCAGACCTCAATTTTTTCCACTTGCTTCCTACCCAACTATGCTCCAGTCATACTGCTGTTGTGATTCCCTATGCACATTCTCATTTGAGATCTTCTTGCTATCCCTCTGTCTGAGTCTTCCTTTCTCCAGACGACTGTATTGTTTGTTCCCTCACTTTATTTATGTCTGATAAGAGGTTTTCCCTGACCAGCCTATCTAAAATAGTCCAACCATTCATCATTCTCCTTGATTGTCTATATCTTCCATTGAATATAAACTACAAGAGGGCAGGTCCCGTGCTTCTGACCCTTGCTGTATGCCCAATGCCTAGAATAAGATTTGGCACATAGTGGTCATCAACAAATACTGTTAAATGAACGAATGAATGAATAAATATCTTAATTATCATTATCCTAGTTTAAGGTACTATAATCTCTTTGTTAACAATTCAATAATATCCTAATGGATCTTCTGGTTTCACTTTTGCCTTTTACAGTCTATCTAATCTTCATAGAGAAAATAATATTATGTTTTATATATGCTAATTAGATCAAGTCATTCCCTTGCTTAAACTTCTCAGTGGCAACTAATCATAAAGTCCAATCCAAATATAACATAATACATATAATACAATCATATAATACAGTCCAAACTCCTTACTTGTAGTATAGGAAGATAGATGTGAACTGTCTTCTGCCCATCTCTCCTTATCTTAGTTCACATTTTCAACTTGATCACTACACTCTAGCCATAGAATCCTCAAACACCTCTAGCTCACTCCTATTTTAAGGCCTTTTTTTGTACTAACTGGTTCTTCTTCATGAAACACCCATACCCTGGTCTTCACAGGGCTGGCTTGTTTTTGATCCCTGAGATTTCATCTTAAATATCACCTCGTCATAAGGAACTTTCCTGATCACTGAGAGTAAATGAGCTAGTCTGACTCATTGCTCTGTTTTAGTTCTTGGCATAGCCCTTATCTTGACCTGATATTTTCTTATTTATTGTTGATTGATTGTCTGCCTCTTCCTTCCCTTCTTAACTAAATGTAAACTACAAGAGATGAGGATTGTGCTTGCCTGGTTCAACACAGTATCCCTAACATCTAGCACAGTACAATAGTTGGCACATACTAGATACTTATTATTTATTTGCTGCTTTGAGTAGTTTATATTTTTTCATCTTATTTGATACCAAATACCAATTTCTGGTTAGAGGAAATACTCTGTAATGTCTCATACAGTTTTCTTGTTTGTTTGTTTTAGTTTTGCTTTTGTCATTCCAAATAAGTACAATTTTTAATTGAGAACATATTTCCAATTAAACTATGAGAGTGTTTCCTCATGACTAGAAGTCACATAGTCACATTTGCTTGGTTTCCTGAGTATGACCTTGACTTTGGCAAATACAACTTTTCTAGTGACTTGGCTTACGTAGATTTTCTTTTCCACTTCTAGGTTGCTATTAATAAAATAATGATCATATAAGACCTTCTAGTTGTATAGTAGCTTAGAGTTTACACTTATTTTACAAAAGCAAGCTCTTGTTTTGCTCCCTTGTGTTCATTAGCATTGCATATTGAGATGGACACTAACGTGCAAAGAGAGAAATGACTTTTCCAAGTA
Organism: Eonycteris spelaea; assembly: GCA_003508835.1. Classification (NCBI taxonomy): domain Eukaryota; kingdom Metazoa; phylum Chordata; class Mammalia; order Chiroptera; family Pteropodidae; genus Eonycteris; species Eonycteris spelaea. The sequence goes on from PUFA01000140.1 coordinate 316,952, forward strand.
TACAAGATGGAAATGGTGGAGCCAGAACTCAGTTCGGGTTTCTTTTTTCTCTCGAAATGTTTTGTTCTTTCTACAACAGATTGATTATCCCTCAAGGGACTACTTTGAAATATGAAACATTGGAAATGTCCCTCCATGCATCTTCCTCCTCTTTAGGCTTTCTCTCTCCTTCCTAAGAGAGAGAAACCTTAACTAGAATACTATGGAATTCAGAGAATGCGCTAGCTGGAGACTTCCCTTTGTGACAGAGATTATAAAAGAAGTCTCAGAATTGAAATGAACACCTTTCCTCTGATAATATAATTTGTTCTGGTACTAAAGTATTAGAATTGTAAGAATTTATATTTTAAGCATTCAGATATGAAGAATCTTGACACAAGACTATAAAGGGCACCAAGCATGACTTGTAAGTGGCACTTTATACATTTACTTAAAGGAAAGATTTATTGAGAAACACTGGAATTTGCAAACTTTTGGGAAAGAATATGACAGGAGATGAGTATATGTGTGGGAGAAAGATGAAAAATAGGTTCTTGAACCTGTAATTTAAACTCCCACGCTATTTCTTTCAAGTGTCTACACAGATAGTGTTTATAATAACTCATCCGTTTAAGGCCAACACATCTTGCCTTCGGGGCTATTAAGACTGTTAAACAAATAATTAATGTACTATTTGTTAATATTGTTAAATGTGCTGTGGAAGTGACACATCCAGGTCCCAGGGCACTAGTACTTTTTCAGAAAAATAAATAAGAAGATATATCTGTATTCAAAGGAAAATTTTATGTTTATAATAAATAAGTGATGTATTACATTGTTCATAGATAAAATCTATTATCTGTGGAAACTATTTTTATTATTGTTATATAAAAACAGATCTGATTCTGGGTAATAGCTTATTAATATAATTGTGTAGGGTTTGTGTGTGTGTGTGTGTGTGTGTGTATGTATGTTTACTATAAACATTACTAAAATGGTTCAGTGCTATCTAATTAGCTTTATATCTTGGGAAGATGAGATTAAATCTTTAAATCAGATTTAAATGATAGTAATAGGGCAATTTAGCAGAAAGTATGAAAAGAAAATTTAAATAAAATGAATGTAATATACTTGCTTAAGTGATTCTTGAGACACAGCAGTAAATGTAACTTATTCAAACAATAGCAAACAATGTGTACTATTAGTTACTCATTTAATCACAACACAGTGACATCCTCCTCTTAGCTGGACAATAGATTGTGTTCATTCTAGTGCCTAGGAAAAACTTCCCAACTTTGGATGTTAATCCAAATTAACTTTTTCAGAAATTCCAATAGCATCACATTTTTGGCCACACTACATAGTCTTTTTTCCTGATGTTTTCAAAATTCTGCGGTGTCAAGCATCGTTTGACCATGGTGAAAGATAATGTCTAATTAAAATGGTAAATGATATGATATCAAATCATTAAGTGTGTTGTCTTCAGTCAAAAGATGTGAAGAGTCCAAATTAAAAGCATTGAAACAAAAGAACAACCTAAGGGCCGTTGGTTAGTGGCAAAGCTGTGTTTCAAACATAGGCCTATGCTTTCTACGTTGACTTCCTCTTCTCACTTCCTTGTGCTTTCCCACAAAATTAAAACCATATACTAATACTTTTAAAACTGTAAAGTCTCTCTCTCTCTCTCTCTCTCTCTCTCTCACACACACACACACACACACACACTCAATATTCTTTCCTGATTGTAATATCCTAGTCTTTCTTTCCAAACATTTAATGTGGTTTTATGAATTCTTCATATATAGAATGCCAACAGATAGTTTTGATTGATTAAACCTCTCTAGTGGGGTTCCCTCTGACTAATAGTGAATATCTCCTATAAGTGAGGCTGGGAAGAAGGAAAATGTTTCCTGGACACACCTATAACCAAGCTCTAGCAATGAAGAGGGGTCAAAATTTACATTTTTGACAAATTCCTCTGCACAGGCCTTGGCCACTGTGACAGAGGAGGAAAAACAGACCTTTTCAGCACCTGGCCTTGGACACTTGCAGATACTATCTAGGAATCTTGGTGATTTCTGCTTATCAAAGGTTTGTTTCCAACTGCTACTACCACTAGTGGAGATAAGAGTATCCTAAAATGTAACTCCGCCATGTATCTGGGGATAGTAAGCTGTAATATTTTTAGTTATTGCATCTCTTCCCCAATCCTATCTAAAGAGAAATACTAAACAAGAAAATATGCATATTGCAGTTACTGCAAAAAAGACACCTTTTAGAATTATAGGTCAAATGACATTACTATATAAAGAAATGAAATGATGTGGAGAATACATATATATTATTTAATAATTCTGAAAGGATTGTGAAAAATTATGACTTTATAACTATGTTTATATTTATGATTGATTAAATATAATAGATATGAACATGTTTTGGGCATTTTATTAAGAATCATGTGCATATGTTAATTATTTTTTATAATGTAGCTTAGAAAAATAAGAAAGAAGGCTTGAGGGGGAAAGAATAAAATAAAAGAATGAAGCTAAAAAAATTTTTTAATGACTTAATTAGCCTTTAAATAAATTATAATTTTTTTATCTACTGAAACTCATGTGGAAAATATCTTTATAATTTTACCCTATCCTTGTTTTACATAATCTTTAAAATATTTACATTTTTATCTTAGATTCTATAAAATAGTGTGATTGCAACTAGTTATTTTGTTAAGTTCTTTTCCCAAAAGAACTTAATTCTAAACAAAAAGCTATTATAATTCTAAGAGAAAAGAAACAAATAAATTTATTATCTTGGCTCTTAACATTTTTTGGAAATTCTATCTTGCCTTTGGACAGTAAAGAAAATGACTCTTAAGGGCTAACTTGATGATGTCAAATTCTAGGTTTACCTTATGTCCTTTAATTCTTAGTCCTCAGAATTGACAAATACACCCAAAAGAGACAGTCCCCCAAGTGAGAAAATGTAAAAGAGGGTGACTATAACCACAGATAAATAGCTGGAGAAATAATATAATAAAATCTGGCTGTGACCATGGACTCAAACTAGGAATTAGAAACTACTTACAAAAACTAAAAGCATAAGCACGGTATCTGCAATAAGGTTGCCTCAATTTTTTTTTTTTCTGTTAAGATTTCTTTGTGAAAATTTTCTATTAAGTTCAATCACCACCGTACTCCCCCCCCTTTAGATAAGTAATCCAGATAAGTAGGTGCCTATAATGTTGGTTCATTAGTTTTGACAATAGATACAATTCTACATTATGAAGAAAAGTGATGCGTTAATGGGTGAGAGTCTTTCAACCAATAACTGATGAAGAAAAAATAATACCCACCCCTTCTAGCCCAAAGGGTTTCCATGGGAATCCTGTCTATAATATTAGCTTTGGCAGAGACATGTGGCTATTTTTAGAGAATTTGAAAGCAACTAAGAATGCCTTTCACTTTTATTCCAAAGCTGATCTGGTATCTATGATTACAAACCCTCTCACTCTAAGCGCGCGCGCGCGCGCACACACACACACACACACACACACACACGCACACACGCACGCACGCATGCACGCACACTCCTGATAAAACAATTGTATTGTATTCAGCTTTAACTTGACTGCAGCTCAAAATCAAAAGCTAAGTCACTGGCTCTCTTTTCTACATTGTTCAGGTACTGATAAGCCTTTTTTTTAATTAGCCCCTAATTGCTCTTAAAACTTTACCAAGAGACCTTGCTACATTGTCTTTTAGACCCAAATCTGGAAGTTAATGCTGCTTTTCCAACAAAAGCCTTTCTTGGTACAACATGAATTATTGGACTTGGTTTACTAATAAAAGCTACCAAGTAAAGACAAAGTCCAATGGGAGAACACCCTGATTGTGAAGAGGAAGTCTGTCATCTGGAAGAAGGTTGCTTTCTCCTTCTCATGAAATTATTTGCTCAAAGGAGTTCTGTGTCATTCTGGGACAGGAATGCTGAGTGCTTCAGTATGTTCTGTTCAGTAACAGCAGAGTTTCTCCTTGCCCTCTCACTCTTAATAAGGGTTGCAGCATTTGCACATTTTATCTTTTTTTTTTCCTTTTCTTCTTACCGTACTTCTAAGCCTCACAGGCTCTTCAGTTTAAAAAAAGACTGGAGTGTGTATTCATGAATCTTTATCCCTTTACTTACATTGTGCTTCTGTTACTTTAGTTCTTTTAATGTGACTATAAAATGTGCAAAGTTTGCTTTTAAGTAGCATTTAATACTATCTGTGGGTGTATTTAGCTAGCAGTTTCCCCTCTGGGGAGGAGCTATCTTGAGAGGAGTGGCTCATTAGCAGGGTTACCTGTGGTTTTATGTTTTCATCCAAACTATATTTTAAGAATGAAAGGGGCATGACTAGGACTGTACCAGGTAAGCTGAAAGACATGGCTACCTACCCTTAAAGAAACAGTCCTCATTTATGTACAGGTAAAACTTAAGCAATGCCTCTATTAGAAATAATTATTTCAAAATGTTTAATTGCATGATCATTATTCTATTGGGGAATGAAATAAAAATGGAAAGAGACAGATTATTATCTGAAACTAACTTAGATATGTTTCTCCTTTAACCTTAGTCAAGGTAAGCTTGAACTAATCATTATTTCTTCTACAATTATATTTTGCTTATAACTGGAGTGGGAAAGAGACTGAATGTCTTGGAGAAAAGGAAATTTGTTTGCTAAGATTTATATGTCTTTTGACCAGACTTATAGCTCCACAATTTATGGATCAGTTTTTGAATTTCCTGAGAGGATTCTTAATGAAGAGGCCATTTATCTCCCCAAAGTTTGGATTTTATACAATTCCAACTGTCGCTCATAGTACTTCTGTGCTGGAGAGTCAGTTCTTCTGAAATAAAATGCATCACGTGATGCCTTTAACTTTCTTTTGGCTTTAAAGTACTTTGTTCAATAGAAAGTTCTTGAAAGTCAAAGCTACCTTTTCCCTACTTACTAAACCCCTAGTTTTAATAGATTCTCACTAGTAATTATTCATGTTGAAATTTCTGGCCATTTTGGGTAAAGTTGATAACCTTTTCTTCCTAGCATGCTTTCATGCTTCTGGTTGTATCATTAGGTCAACTAAGTAAGTAGGGAACATGAACAGAGTCTAGCTCTGACACATCTCCTACTTATACTCATACTATTTTTTAAATGGTAAACTAATGGAAATACTAAACATAAATAAATATATAACACAAAGTGCACGATCTAAACAAGTGAGTACATTCGAAGATGATTATAAGCACTAAATAAATATATTACAATTGCCCTAAATCTCATTTCTAGTCTTTCACTTGTTTGTGTATTTCTTCTTATACTTTTCCTAATTGGCAGCTAGTAATGTTAAAGGCTTCTTGCTCTATCCTGGCTCTCAGCTCAAGCTTTGGCTCTCTAATCTGCCTTGGTTCGACCTAAGTGCTTTGTAGTTATGTGACTGTTGAGGACACAAAGAGAAATTTTACACCTGTTCCCTTGAACCTTTCCCTGGGTTATCGTGGCTACAGATTTGGTACAGATACGCTTTTCAAATAGATTACTGAAGTCTCATAAAAATGTCTTAAAATCCTGAAAAATAATATAAAAGGAAGACACAAAAATAAATAATAATAGTTCTAAAGTAGCATAGTTTTGAAGTGCATTCTTATGAACAACAAAATAGAAAGGTAATTTTTGACGGAGAGAATGAGAGCTGGGAAGATGTAAGTGAATTGCATGTGGAATTCTACATTCTTAAAGTAAGAAACGCTCAGTTTTGAGGCCATAGCTTGTGAACAGTATCATGGGGCTTAGAAGAGGGGAATCTTTTCTATTTCCTCCCTGCAGCGCAGCACCCCTGCAGTGATCTCTATTCCCCATTCTCTTTCCCTTGGCTGCATGGGAGACTCTGGGCATGCTGAATGTTATGCATGCTTCTTGGAGCTCTTACACTAATGAGTGTGTTTTCTTGCCTTTGTGTTGAGTTTAGATCATCCCCTTGTCAGGCTAGAAGCTGCCTGAGAACAGAGACTATGCTGTTGCAGCTGCTGAAGTACCTGGTCTATGCCTGACAATGGAATATTTCTTGAATTACTTTAATTCAATGCTAAACTCCAACTCCGAAAAGAACTATTGACGTAGTTTGTAACTTCATAATTAACTTCGCTAATTTTCTCCTGTTCTCAGAAATGGATTTTTAAATCAAAGTGTTTAAAATTTCCTAATTATATTACTTTTTTCTTAGTGGAAAACTAAAAAGTAAAATAATAAAAGCTCATATACAAAGAATGTATATATTTTCCTTAAAAGATGACTTAAATACACAGTGATTAGGCAACATTATGTGAACAGCATTTTCTTAGGGTGCTTTTCCTGGAAAGATGAAACTGCTTTATCATTCACTGCTCCCACAATTCAATCGAATTTGCATTTTTTTAAGGGCTAACAAGCCACTACACGACAAATTCAACTTGAATGCCTATTACAGCCCAGTTTCTTTTTATGTTAATACACATTTAATGTTAATTTCTTCACAACACTTCATCCAGGATAAATGAAGGTGAAACTATTTTATGGGCATAAATCCTATTCTTTGTATTTGAATTGCTATATATTCCAGGTTTCAATATGCAGAAGCTGGCCTTAATATTATTTAAGAATATATAGATATCTTAAGAGAATCTTAAAATTTTGGGGTTTTTTTTTTGCATGCAGTTCAGAATGAAAGTAAAAAAATAATTATTGCTTTTAAATGAATTTAACTGACTTTTATCAAGTAAGTGTATAAAATTAGAGTACATATGAATCGGGAATGATAAATATGTTCCAGAGATCAGTTGACTCTTAATCTTATGTAGAGAATTTATAGGAATTAAAATATGTAAGATGCAATAAATAGAAATTTAGGCATATCACAAGGTTAATCTCATACAATGAGATTAACAGCTCCCAACCTCAACCACGGAATTTATATTACTTTCACATTTACAGCTTTTTGAGAGTTGATTCTAACGCTTATAGAAATAGACCCTTTGTAGCCATGAAAATAATGTCTAAAATAAAAAAATTCCACAAAGAGTTAGTAGGTGGCACATGTCCTTCTGAATAATTAATAACTAAGATAGTATAAGATACTGCAGGGCACTATAAGCTCTGTTTTTAAATTAGCTAGCACCTATATTTATTTAAGAGATGAAAGGGGAAGTCCTTTCAACAGACAGAGGATGTAAAAAACCATGAGAGTGCTGCTTCATCAATGAACATGAGACAAAAAGTTACAGAATTACTATCTCCTTGAGCTTCTTAGAGAGCTGATGTGCAAAGGGATCAAGTAAACTGAATTCCAAATAGTGACAAACTCCTTTAAAAGAGACATGAAAAAATCTTTATCTTTGCCCAAGTATGAGAGAAAAGAGGGCCTCCATACAAAGGGGTGAGAGGAAATTAGCTAGAATTCTAATAAAATTTATAAAAGACAGCATGGACTGTTACTTCAATTTGAAGCAGCTAGGAACTCCAGACACTGGGGAGTCCACATAAACTCTTGTCCTTGGGCCTCTAGTAGGTGCTCATGAAAAAGTTTGGGAGCAGGAAACTAAGAGAGAAGTCCTTGCGATGGCAGAGACATCCAGGAGGTAATCAGTTGCCTCTGGAGAACAGGCATGAAGCCAACAAACCTATGGTACAGCACAAGTTAAAGGAAGTTCTTCAGACAGAATGTATATGATACCAGATGGCAATTTGGAGCTATATAAAGAAATAAACAGCGCTGGAAGTGGTAAAAAATAAAGCATATAAAAGACTTTTTTTTCCCCTCAGTTTTAATCACTTTTAAAAATAACTGGCTTTCTAAAGCAAAAATAGTAACAATGCATTATAAGGTTTATAACATATAGAGAAATAAAATAGCACAAAGGACGGCAAAGAGTAAATGAAATCTGTGTTGGAAGGTTATTATATACTATAGGTGAAATGGTGTAAAGTTACTTGAAGGTAGAATGTGATAAGTTAAAGATATATATTGTAAACTCTAGAACAACTACTAAAAAGATTTAAAAAGAGGAACAACTAATAGGCTAATAATGGAAATAAAGTAAAATCATAAAAATATTTAATTAATCCAAAGATAGGAAAAAAAGAAAAAAATAAAGAACATGGAATTGATAGAAAACAACTGGCAATATGGTAGATTTTAATCTACAATATCAATAATTACATAATATATAAATATTCTAAACATGTTAAGAGATAGAAATTGTCAGCTTGAGTTAGAGAAAGTCCCAATTACATGATGTGTACAAAATATACTTTAAATATAGAGACATAGGTTAAAAATTATAGACTGAAAACACACATAAACACTAATCAAAGAAAGCTGGAATGACTATATTAATATAAAATAATAGAACAAGAAATATTACTAGAAATGAGACATTAAATAATAATAAAAGGTCAATTCTTCAAGAACTTACAAAAACCTGAATGTACTTAACAACATAGTTTCATAATATGTGAAGTAAAAATAGATAGAATTAAAAGAAGGGAGAAATTAACAAGTATAGTTGGAGACCGCAAGACTCTTCTCTCAGTAATCTATAAAACAAGTAGATAGAAAATTCAATAAGGATATAGAAGACGTAAACAACACTAGCAACCAAGTTGACCTAACCCACATTCATGCACTATTCCCTCTACATTAAGAGAATGCATTTTTTTTTTTTCATGTGTACATTGAACAATCACAGTTATATTTTGGGTCATAAAGCAAATCTGAATAAATCTAAAAGATTTGAAACCTATAATAGCAGAATTTATCAAACTTGGCACTATTGACATTTGGAGTCATAAATCTTTGTTGTGGGGAGCTTTCCTGTGCAATTTAGGATGTTTAGCAGAATCCCTAGCCTTTTCCCACTAGATGCTAGCAGCAAATCCTCCCACTCCTCCCAGTTGTAATAATCCAACATGTCTGCAGACATTGCCAAATGTCCGCTGGGGAGCAAAATTGTTTCTAGTTAAGAATCCCTGATATAAAACATGTCCTCAAACCAGAATGAAAAAAAAATTTTAATTTATTTTAAATTACAGTTGATATTCAATATTATTTTATATTAGTTTCAGGTGTACAGCATTGTGGTTAGACATTTACGTAACTTACAAAGTGATCTTATCAGATTAGCCTAGTACCTGCCTGGCGCTATACGTAGTTATTACAATATTACTGACTGTATTCCCTATGCTGGACTTTACATCCCCATGACTATTTTGTAGCTAACGATTACAACAAAATTTTGGTAAATAAATTTCAGTGGTATAGGAAAAAAAACAACACATTGGATCAAGTAAGTTTACTGCAGAAATGCAACGCTGATTCAGTATTTAGGAGATTAAAAACAACTGCACTAATATAAAAACATAATCTCAATAAATACAGAAAAAGCATTTGACGAAATGCAGGATCCATTCATAATAATAAAACCCTCAATATACAAGTAGAGAAAGACATCCTGAATCTGATAAAGGACCTGCAACAAAACAAACCTTACCCTACGTCACAGCTAAAGGTGAAAGACTGACTGTTTTCACCTAAGATCAGGTACTGTCTGCTCTCACCGATCATACTCGGCCTGTAGTAGACGTCCTACCAATGCAATCAAGTTAAATAAAGAAATAAAAGGTCTACAAATTAGAAGCAATAAATGAAACTATCTTTATTTTGCAGACTGCATGATTGTCCATGTGGCAATCTCAAGGAATCTATACACCATAAAAACACTGCTAAGAAATGAAAAAGGCAAGCGTAGACGTGGAGAAATATTTGCATGAACATATCTAATAAAACATTCTTTCTATTCAGAATTTGTAAAAGAACTTTTATAATAAATAATAAAAGCTCAATATTAAAAAAAGGGCAAAATATTTAAAAAGATAACTTTACCTAAAAAGAAATGGTGGCAAGTAATGTATGGAAAGATGTTTCACCGCAAGATTAGATATTAATAGAGAAATGCAGATTCAAACTACAGTAAGATACCATTAAACATCAATTAGAATGGTTAAATTAAAAAATTGCCACTACCAAGTGCTGCTGTAGATGTAGAGCATCTGAAATTCTCATACATTGCTGATGGGAATGCAAAATATATTATAACGCCACTTCGGAAAAACAGTTGGTAGTTTCTTATTAAGTTAAGCATACACTTACCATAAATCAGGATTCCCTCTCCTACATATTTAGTCAAATAAAAATACCCACACAAAGACGGATGAGAGAATGTTTTAGCAGTTTTACTTCTAATCACCAAAACCTAGAAATAACTCTCTTTCATCAACTGATAAAAAAAATAGACAAATTGTGGTACATTCATCAACATGAATATTACACGACTTAAAAAAAAAGAATAAACTCTGATTAACCTCAACAAAATGGTTACCTCCAAACAATGTCAAAGTGAATAAGGGTTATGTGACATTTTGGAAAAGGCATAACTATAGGGCCAAAAATGAGATCTATAACTGCCAGGAACTAAGAATGAGGGAATAGAAATGGAGGAATTTGGAGGATGACAAAAATATTCTACAAGCTTGATTATGACTGTATAGGTTTCTCAAAACTCACCAAGTTATATGTATGTCTAAAAATGACAAATTTTATTGCATATTAATTAAACCTCAATAAACTCGACTTAAAGCAAAAGTGATATTGAAGGACAAATCTTTAGAAAAATCGTAGTATCTGACAAGGTGTTTCGTATAACATTTAGGGGGAAAAGTCCCCTAAATAAATGAAGCTAATTGCATATAGAAAGGCTAAAATATGAATTGTGCTGTATTCAAGAATTCAATACCAGAAAAAAAAGAATTAAAAATAACCAAATATCAGATTTCTTTCTCTAACTCTCAAAAATTTCCCCGTTATTCTGCATATTTTAATATCTGCATTCTTTGTCTGTTATAATAGCAAATAAATTAAAATCTTCCTCATGTGAAAGCAATTTTTCTGTACTCTTAGCAAGTGAGAAATTACATTATATTGTAATTATTAATTTATTGATAATATTCAAATATTCACAATAGATACCATTTTTCCTGTCTTTTCAGAAACTATTCTTCTAGAATCTAGGAGAATCTAAATCAATTGCTTTTCACTTCCTGCTCTTTGTCACTGCACTTATTCACTATGCCCTATTTCTGACAAAACCACTTATTCAATTGAAAGTAGTATCAATACCTGTATAAAACTAGAAATGCAATAGTATAGATTATTAGGACAGAAATAGAGCTTCAGAATAACTTAGTCTAAAATCTTATTTTACATGTACTGGTTGTCTCAGATTGTCATTTTAAACTGTGTGCACATTAGGATGTAGGTAATTCAGGAGGGTGTGGGATCTTGTAATGGACTGTTAGTAGTGAGCATGTGAGATATGCTCAGCAGGCTTACAGAAATAATGGGTGCTGAGTTTGAAGACGAGCACCAATGTCAATGGACGGGGCAGAGCCAGAGTGAAACTAATACATTCTTACTGTTTTTTATTTCCATGCTCACTTGCTTTGAAATATAGTTATTACTTAAAGAAAACAGAAATCTTTACCTGAGTTATTATCTCTAAAATCCTTTTATCTCCTTTTCCTGTTAGCTCCCACTCATCTGCAGGTCTTAGCTTACATGCTTGAGGCTATTTTTTCTGCTCTGGTATCAAATTTCTTCTCTTACTCACTCTCCTGTACTTTGTCTTGTAGCACATAGCTTGATTTTAGTGAAGTAATTAGCTTGTAATTAGTATTTTTAAAATCTGTCTCTTAACTTAAATATAAGCGCCATAAAAAAAAGGACAATGCCTTTCACCCAGCTCCTGATTCTGTGTCCCATTCAGCATAAGTGGTAAACAAATGTTTGATTTTCCACTAGAGGATTGCTGGTCACGCTGCAGAAATAGCTTAACCTCAATGTGCAACAAATATCTAAACTGGACAAAAAACAAAAAGATGTATATTTGAATCCCATTATTATTATTTATTTGCGAATGCTTTGGGGAAATTTATATAAACATTTTGACCATTATTTGTCCTTAAAATTTGGCTAGTAATAATTAATGAATGTACTTAGGACATAATAGGTGGTAAAAAAATATAGAATTAAATTGTAGAATTAATTATTGCACTAAATTACAGTAACACCTCTCTCAATCTTAATTACATTACATTTTAAGAATATATTTTCATAAAAGAAGTCAAAGGTAAAATACATGCCTATGATTCAAGGATGAATTTATTAAGGTGAAATCAATGAGAATGATATTTGACTTGCCGACACCCAAAAATGGCAATTTCAAGTGGTTCAAACTATTTGATGACTTTTTATTTAAAATATGTATATTTTCTTTACATTTCTTTCTTTTTCTTCTTTTTTAATTTTTTTGTAACCAATGAGAATGTGATTTGATGATAGACAAACTCTCGAACATTGTATCTTGGTCCTCCATGAGACCTAAATAGTCTTAACTACATAGTGTGTTATTCAAGCCTTCTCAAATCTCACTTCAACCTATACTTTCACCATATTTTCTAATCACTTTTTCCACTCTGAGCTCAAATTATACCAGATGATTCATTACCTAAATGTACCCTGTACTTTCATGAGTGCTTGCCTTGGCTCACACTGTACCTTCTCCTTGAAATTACCTTTTAATGTTTCTATCAAAACATTGTCTATCCCTTAAGATCCAGTTCAAATGATATTTCTCACTTTCCCTCTATGCTCTCCCATTACTACTCTGGATAACTCTTCTTACATTAAAGTTAATTTTAGGCAGGTTTTTCTATTGAGCCAGATCATTGACTTCCTATTCGTAGGAACCATATGTTAGCCTTTTTTTTTTTTTTTTTTTTTGCGTGCCATAACCAGCTCTATTGAAGCAAACATCTAAAATAATATTTTTGATCAACTGGCATACTCTGAAGATATGTATTTTAAGTGACATAAATTTATGAAACTCACTAAATATATGCTGAAGGAATGAAAGCGGAAAGCTTGGACAGTAAAACTTCTTTTCAAGGATACTATAATGAGGTAAAAAGATTTATCTGGGGTAAGTTATACTCTTTTAACATCAGTGCAGCTTTGCTTATAAGATATAAAATCAGTATAAATGTGACCAATGGACCAGGTACTTTTATTACGTATATGTTTAATTCAGAGCATTTAAACTTCAAATTCAGGAATTTTAATGTATCATATAGAATCATATTTTATTATATAGAGTAACTTTATATTATAAAGTGATAGTGTTGTGATTTTTTTAAAAAGCAAATGGTTGTAAAAAGCATTATACTGTGGCTATATGAAAAATCACTTCAACTTAAAAAAAAAGCTTATTATTTTTCTACAGCTCTGTCTATGACCAAAATGTAATATCATCTGGTTTTACTGTTCATAAAATTAATAAATTCCAAACTACATTGATAATTCACTGAAAGTTTTCTGACCTGAATAAACTTTAAATAGTGCTGAGTTTCCAAACCTACTATGTTGAAATAGAATATTTTCTCTCCTGAAAATGAAATCTCAAAATGACATTGAAATTGATTTCTAATAAACTTTTATTACTAAATAATTGATACGTAATCATATCAGACTTCATAGATTATTTATTTCTAGAGCATTCTTTCACTCTGGAAAGAGGTAGTACATCTGAACTTACAAAACACTCATTTAAGAAATGCATTTGGGAGTTCCTTTTTAAGGTTTGTGAATGACTCACACGTGGCCAGGTTATTTACTTCTTTGTCTCTTAAGTGGCCCTATTTATAAAAAGTATGTAAAATTTTCCATGTGCTATTTTGGAGAACATTTTGATAGCAAGCTGTACAGACCAAGTTTTTATGGAATTTAAATTTTGTGTTATTTGCATTTTAATTTAAAAAGTTGTAAACAATGAAGTGATTATGGGTTTTAAAAAAGATTTTGCTTTTTTTGATAATGTTGTCATTGTACCTGACCCATAAATGGTGACCATTTCCTTGACAGGCTACATTAATTTATATGTTTTCTTTTAATTAGATAATGCTTTCTGAAGAACCAAAAATATTCTATGAAAAAAAACCCAATACCTCAATGGCATGTCAAAAACAACCCTAAGTTGATTACATAAATGGGAAATAAAAATATTTTTTAAAAATATTGTCAGAGACTGTTCAAGGCATGATTATTCCCTATGTGGGCCATTTGGGCCTTGTATTTTTCCATCCACCTACCTATGTTTGGACCATTTCCCTGACCATTTTCTGTGGAATGGAAAGCAGAGCATAGCAGGAGAAATAAATGTAATGAAGTTCAAATCCTTACTTTTGGCTACTTGCGAGCAATTGGAGGAAGTGGTTCAGAGTGAGTTTTAACAGCAGGTACTGAAGTTTGCGGAATATTAATGCTTTTAATTTGTCCACATTGTTCCATGAACAGGAGTAGCTGAGGATTAAGTGACTAACTAATACCATCTAAAGCATATTTCTGAGTGAGAATAATTCCCGCCTCCAACTAAAAAATAAGCTGTAAGTAAAAACACCTCATAACCAGGTGGCTTTAAACTATAAACCAAAATTACTCTTTTTAATTGGTTGGATACGTTAGTATTCTGTTTGAACTTTTAGCAGAACCACAGTCTACATATCAGAGCAAGTACTTGCCTTTAAATGAAAATGCTTTGGAGTGTTGAGAATTCCTTCTGCAGTTTATTCGAATTTCTCTGAGTTGTAAGTTTCTATCACAGCAATGAGCAGTGAAGAGAAATATGAGAAGGAAGAAAATAAATATGTAACTTAGAATTTGTTCAAGATCCAAGAGTTTACTCCCTTTATTCAAGAAAGTTGAGTCATGGGCAAACCACAGGTGGTCAGGGAGTGGGTGAACCATGACACATCTGTTTCTCATAAACCAAACTGTGCCATTCTAGAACCTTAACTTTTTCTGAATGAAATATATTCATGTATGAACATGTCAGAGCTAGTGCAGGAAAAACCTTAGTTTTTGCTGGCACACTATGTACTTATGATTTGCCTAATGCAATACTTGGGCCTTCTTGCTCCCTCTAAACATTCACCCTTATACTCACTGAGTTCTCCTGGCAAGGATGTGGTGTCGATGGGCTGGTTTTTGTAATACATTGTTCTCTTCATTATGAAAATTTGTTTATGAGCTCTTTAGGAACATTTGTCTGATTCAACGAGATTTTCACCCAAAGAAGTTAATGCATTTTTATTAACACGGGCTTCATATCTCTTGATGAAGGTACAAACAACAGCAAAAAAACTCGAACTATGGAAGAGCAAGATGTAGAAACTTAGTCATCTCTCAGTTATGACGGCTGAACTTAAAGTCATCAGTGCTTCTCAAACCTTAATGTGCATTCAGATCACTTAAGAATCTGTTAAAATTCAGATTCTAATTCTGTAGGTCTGGGGTGGGGCTCAAGGTTCTCCTGCTTAACATGCTACCAAGCAAATAATGCTCTAATGAAACACCTTTTGAATAAAAACGGCCCCACAAGCAGTTCTTCAACAGGAAGCCTACAACTAACCAAATGATATTGAAACCAAATTGGGTTTATTTCAGCTGGCGCCACCTCTTTTCCTCACTTTTGTATTTGTATTTAGGAAAAGACAGAGATAAAAAAAATGATCACATACCAACTGTATTAAAGTTTACGGGCAGTAACTACTTTCCCAGTCCCAACATCATTCTCTCTCTTTCTTCTTTCCTCTTTTGAGGTCTTCTAACCAACTTTATTCCTAGCAAGCTATCTTATACTTTCAAGAAATGTATGGATTGGATACCACAAAAGACTGGGGATTTTCAAATGCATAACTTTTCTAAAAAAAAAAAAAAAAGATGTGAATGAAAGTCCTACTGAATTACAGTATCAAAGAACTGACCGTTTTCTTACTCCATCATTCTCTGCTTAAGGGAAAGTCATTTTGTTACTTAGAAACTAGTATGATCTTACTCTACCAATTCAACACCTATTGAGTTCTTATGTAGGACAGCATTGGGAAAAATTTTTTAAAAATGTTATACAAATATGTCATTATTTTAAAATATATCAACAATGGCAATTCATATGTTATGTAATT
The DNA here is from genome assembly GCA_003508835.1 of Eonycteris spelaea. Lineage (NCBI taxonomy): Eukaryota > Metazoa > Chordata > Mammalia > Chiroptera > Pteropodidae > Eonycteris > Eonycteris spelaea. Next base: position 333,075 of record PUFA01000140.1, read on the forward strand.
AATTAGACTGTAATGTCACTGAAGACCAGAATTATATGTTACACTTCTATTTTTTTGACCTCACACCTTCAGTCATTTAGTCCAAAGTCAGATATCATAGTACTCTAAAAAAATAATTCAAGTGATGAATAAATTGGTTGACTGAGGAAGAAATAAAGTTGTAATACACAATGTTGACATTTGAGCCTATCTTTTAACCTGCCATTGTGACACTAACACAGAGGTTCTTAACCTCTTTTGTGTCACGGGTCACTTTGGCAGTCCCATGACGCCTGTGGAAATGTTTCATTAAGTGCATGAAATAAATATGTTACAATGAAAAACAATTATACACAAATAGTTATCGAATTACTTTAAAAATTCTTTATTAATGAATTAAATAATAAGATCTAGCAGCAGGTCTAGTAACTAATATAATTTGGAAGTAGTGATTATATTTTATGTATTTTCAGTAACTGTGATGTGATTTAAAAATAATCTATGATTTTTACTGGTGCCAATACTACTGTGGTTTGTTGCTTACATTCATAATTGAAGAAGGTGTCAAATATTAGAGTTAGTAAAAATAAAGACTCTACCAAGTTCTGAACCTTAGGTTATGAACCCCTGAACTAGAGGCAACTAAATATTAGAGTTATAAAATAACGTAATCTTTAAGAGACCTCAAAATCCATACCATGGTCTCCTACTAGGCAAAGTTTACACTATAACACATCACCTTTTCTTTCTATAATGAAAAGGATTTGCAGTTCTGCTAGATAGAATCAAATAGTTTCATTACTTTGGGCAACTACTATATTAGTATGTATAATATATGGTATATAGTAGTTTAATGTAGTCACATAATGTAATATAAAAGGTGCTATCACATCTCAATTTTTTTTATCTGGCACTTTTGGGTCTCAATTTATTATCCTAAATGGAATTTTCTAACTTTTTCTCTTACCACTATACTGAAAATTATATTAACGTTACTTTGGAAGAAAAGGTGGTGTTCCAAGATTTTGCTTAGATTTAAAAAAGGGGATTTAGCTAAAAGTACTCAAGTATTATTAAAGAGTAAGAGGAAAAAACAATTCTAAGTATGTTCATTAAAAGCAGGGCTGACCTTGTTTTCTTTTACCGTTGCTTCAGATTTAGTTCAGCTACCACTCGTATCTGTTAGCAGATTCCTGACAGGAGGGTAAACGGTGACTCACCCTTGATCACTGGTACATCTACTTTGGTTCACCTGAACTACCTCCCAATGCTTTCACAAAGAAGGTAAAAGTTTGACAAGGTTCACAGAAAATCATGAGAAAGAGAAGCAAGTACTGATATAAAGAAGCTAGGTCTTAGGTCAAGTAAACAATGATGTAGAATTTTAGATAACATGGCAATCAGAAACAAGGGAAATTATTATCTGGCAATCTTGATGAAATTAGCATCTGTCATGTATTTTGGGTCTGGGAGAGAGGATATTCCACCAGATCCTACAGACGGAATGCCAGAGAATTACAGAAAATTCTCAATAATGCCACTGATGTGGGTTGAATTGTGTCCCCCAAAAAGATATGTGAAGTCCCAGCCTCTAGTATCTGTGAGTATGATCTCATTTGGAAACAGAGTCTTCGCAATTAATACAGTTAAGTTGAGATTGCTCTGGGTTAAGGTAGGCCCTAATCCAATGAGTGGTGTCCTTTGAAGAAGAGGAAATTTTGGAGACAGAGACACAGAGACACACAAGAGAGACAAAAGGAAAACAACCATGTGATGATAGAGGCAGTGACTGGAGTGATGTGACTAAAGCCAAGGGTTGCTGAGAACCACCAGAAGTTAGAAGAAGGCAAGGAAGGCTTGTCCCTGGAGCTTTCAGAAGAAATATGATCTTCTGACACCTTGATTTCAGACTTCTGGTCGATGGAACTTAGAATAACTGACTGTTATTTTAAGGCACCCAGTTTGTGTAATTTGTTATGGCAGCCCTAAGGAAAATAATACAACTGCCTCCTTTAAGAAAAGTTGGAAATTCACTGTGACTACCACAAAGGTGGTACCTAGTTTCTGTCTCAAAAAGTTGCTTTAGTTCCAAACAAAAATGTAAACTTAGTTTAAAGAGAGCATGGCTGCAATATTCCCATAAATATAGGCTAAAGTTTAGGAAAAGGAATGAAAAGTCACAAGTACCCTAACTGATCCTCGTCTTGACTGTTGCTGTTATTGAATGACAATGATAAATGATTTGGGTGGCTCTTAGAAATGGCAAAATTTGTGAAAGTTATACACACTCACTTGATTTAAACATTTAATTTTTTATCGATCTGAAAGTATAATGAATCGCTAAGTCTTAAGAGTACAACTGAAGCACTTAAATGGTTAGAGGTGACAGAAGAAGTGTGAAGGAGCCAATGATATCCTAATTGATCTTTTCAGTTTTAAGGAGCAATTGTGCACAAAGAAGTGGTTATAAATTCCAATTTTTTTTTTTCATTGCTGGACCTTTAAATGGCAAAGCAATAAGACAAAGTACAAGAGAAACAAAGACAAAAAAGCTGAGTCATTAGATTAAAAGGTTCTGATGCTTCAGCAAAAATGACATAAATGTGCTCATTAAGAATAGCCCTGAAATCAGAATTTCTGTGCTGGAATTTTTGTTCTCTGAATTTTAGTTCATCCTTTTCTTTTCCTAAATCACATCCCTCTTATTTTTCGATATCCAGTTCTTAATTCATGTTTCCCATAAAAACCTTCCACAGTCTAGCTATAGGATTCCTCAGAGAGCCTGGTGTCCATCTGCCTTTCATGCTATTTTCATACTATTTCACATACACAAATATATAAATATACAACATATATGTATATGTTACATATATATACACAAAATGTTCTAATAATAGTGCCTATACCCATAAAATGTACCCTGATTTTTATTTATCATTTCAGAACATCTCCCTTTCTCAAATCTTTGCTGCAATATCCATAATTCATAGTAGAAAGTTACATAATGGAGTTCCCTATCACTGCAAGGCAAAAATAATTTCTTCAATAAATTCGTGTCAAGATAAATAAAAATTGCAATTTCACATTTAAATACCTGTGATAACCATTATAGCTCATCCCAGATTTGCCTGTTCCTCTCTCCTTCCAAGCATGTGGCAGAACTGTACTTCCTCACTTGCTCTGACGGTTGATATGGCCATGTGACTTGCTTTGGCCAATGAAATGTGAACATGTGAACAGAACTGGTGTGCCATTTCTGGGAGAAAGTTTTAAGTGTCGGTGCATAATTTGTCAGCATTTTCTCCTTACCTGGTAGTTGTGGAAGCACCAGTTAGTGTGGAGCATGGGCTCACAGGCTCACAGGGGTCTCACGGGGATTACAAAGAGCCCAGCTCTTAGAGACCTGAAGCATGAGAGTAAAATAAACAAACTTTTCAAGACATTGAGATTTAGGATTTTGTTTTTCCTTTGTAATTAAAGCAAAATTTAGCTTATTGTGACACCTACAATATCAAAAATTCATACTTCATTCAATACTTTTTCACCTCAATTAATATTACATAAAATAGGCAGGGTTTAGATTAGAATTGCCAGCTAACCAAAGAGAAAACTAAGGTTTAGTGTTATAGACCTGGTAAGAATCAAACCAGGAGGTTAAATCCAGGTCCACTATCCTTTCCTTTATAATTGCGTGTAATAGATACAAAGTGAATATAATCATAGTCCTAATAGCAAGGATGGTATCTGCATTTTAAAGTGGCATATGTTTATTGTAGCATAATATTGGTATAGTTACAACTAGAGATGTTAATAAATTGAATCTGTGAAATTGCCATTATTTTCTGTTTTCATTCATTATGTTGTATAATGAAAAATAAAAATAAAATGGTTTTGTATTTACCACAAATTTATTTTAAAATTCAAATTATGAAGTTGTTTGGTAATGTTAAATTAAATTTTATTAAAATTCTGGTAACATAATTAAATTACATTTTAATGACTAATATGAAAAATGCTTAACAAATGAATTATTTATATTTCATAAAATTTCATTAATTAGACTTAATAATATTTGAACTCATTACCAGTAGAGAACTATAGATCACAAGTTTATTAATGCTTTTATATGTATAGCTACATTTCTACTTCTATTCCATACTTCAATCTTTAAATCTAAGTATTTAATGACTACCACTACATTACTTGAAGTTGAGACTGAATTTTAGATCAAGATACATCTAAAATGGTTAAAATGATCAGGGAGTTTTGAAGAATTTTGTGCAGAAGCTAGACAGAGTAGTCTTTAACATGGACAATTTTGAGATAAAAGTGTTATCGGTTAGTTTCACCCTTAGAGAGAGTTTTATAACCCAGTTTTCCTTGACTGATAGTTTCTCTCAAAGAAGCAAGAATGTTTCATTTCTTTTGGTTACAGTGTAAGGGGCATAAAATAAACAGAAGCCCACACTCCCTAGGTCTGAAAGATATCAGGGCAGACCTGGGGCAAATCAGACAGCTGTACTCTTTGAGTATATTATATTCATTTCTTCATCTGGACTTCACTAAAGTCTCTCACAGAAATTCCAACTCTAGGGCATAGACTCAAAAGACCACCGCTACTGCTTGTTTCTGAATGTCCCTGCAGCGTCCAAATTCGACTTACCTGCTCGTTAAAAATAGTAGAGTTTTTAATAAAATTATTGAAGCCAGGTATAATGGTTATTGCATTTTCATATAAAAAGTATAAATTTATATTAGTAACAAAAGTATATTAGTGCTAAATTAGGAATATAAATAACCAGATAGTCTATGAACTACCTGGAAATCTTGTACAGATTATACTTAGAGAACTGTGTTTATTTATATTTGACACTGCGAGGAAAGCTGATCTGTAGGACAGCTGATATAAATAGCAGTAGAAAGAGGATCAGGGGAAATCATATTTTTTATACGTGAGCAGATCAAGTAGAACTTTTGCCGCCCTTATGAACTTTGGAAACTATTTGCAATGTTGCATTATAACAGCATACAAGGGAAGTTTTACTGTATGAGTTTTAAGAGAAATACAAATTCTCTGGTGATCTTTGCATTACATTGCATTAAGCATTCAAATGACCTACTATAATATAGAATACCAAAGCTACTTTCTAACCAGCCTTCCTCCATTACTCCTCCACTAGGTAGATTTCATATACCCCTCCCCCCACCCCCATCAAATTACTTTAGAATATTTGAAAACCAAGTCTAAAATTCATCTACATCTATACGTAGGGACCTTCAGTTGCTTCCCTATTGTATGAAAAGCAGTTGAAAGCCAGTGGCAGGCATGGGATGAATGGCATGGCATGAAGAAGGGTGAGATGGGAGTGGAGTGGGGCATGGGGGAGTAGATGAGTTCTTTAACCATCTGGTGTTAAGTGGCCCTGAAAATTTAAAACAGATCATATCCTTTAGAGTTAGGAGGTAATGGAGTTAGGTTTTTCTGCTTCTCTAATAATTGCCAGATTTCCTGTTCACTCTTGACATGTCCTTTAGAATTTGCTTCAGCAAATGTATTTATTTATTTTTTTTTTTTTCCTTGATATCCGTAAGTCTTCCTGAAGAGTTCTTTAATTTCTACTTCGGTTGCATGGGATAAGCAAGTTTCCTTTTATTTTGTTACTTTATAGTGTTTAAAGACCATAACCACATATTATATGTTTTCCTTATTCTAATGCTCCAAAGTTTTGCTACTTAAAGTGAGGTCTGTGGATCAAAAGAATCAGTATCACTTTGGAACTTGTTAGAAATGCAAATTCTTACCAGCTCCATCTTCTAGCTTACTACATTAGAATCTGTCTTTTAATAATATTCTCAAGTGATTCATATGATCACATAAGTTTGGAAACAGTGTCCTAAGAGACAACTGAACTCTTGTTTCCGCAGTTCAGAGACTGTCATTCACTGTTTGGGACTCTACTCACAGTCGGCCTCCTGAGGAGGTAAAAAATTGAGGGGTACTGTCCTTTCAATTAAATCAAAGTCTTCATGGTTTTCTTTTACTATTAAAAGGCCACAGAAAAGAAAACATTGTATAAATTCAGGGGACACTTGAGATATTGAGCATTTACTGAGCAATCTTACATCCAAGCTCAAGCTAGCTAATATTCAAGTCATTGCCCATTCAACTTTCCTGAACATCCCAACTCCTATCTCTCACTCTTATAGAAAGGACAAGCACAGCAGTAACTCCACCCAAACTCCCATCAGAGACTCTCTTCCCTAATTTATAGGTGACTAATGCCATCCTCACCTGTTAAACCTTTCGCACAGAGAAAGCCCTCTAGTGGTGTTATTTTAGCTATAAGGTTCATTATACTGCAAGCCAAACAATGTGACCTCCATAATCACCCCAAATCCTAGAATAATTCCTAGATCTCTCTTTCAAAAGATGCTCAGTTCCAGCAGCAATCAAATTATAATTAGAGGAAAGAGGCAGGGATTAGACAAGGACATAAGACCTGATAGGATTGAGCAGCTAAAATCCCTAGGGTTTTATCTAGCATTCAAGGTAGATAGATGATGGTACCAGAAGCTTGTTAAAGCTTTCAGCATACAATTAATTCTACTTCCTATAGTCTTCAATTTTATTTGCATAACTATGCTTGGAAAAATCTTTATCCACCTTCGATCCTCTACTCAGAATTTCATCTTTCTTATGTGCTGGGTGAACATGGTTCTATCTTCCAACTATAAACATTCTTATAAAACTACTTTTTAGACTTGGTCTGTCATTGAGTATCTCATTTTAGCTTTTCAGTCTTATGTCAGTCCTCCTCAGCTTGGATGACCTCTCAGCACAATAGCTCCCCTTAGCAAATCTATCATGCGCAGAGAATTTCTAGTTACTCACTGGTAAGGAAGTTTCTCTTAAGACAAATTGATCGTGGCAGCTACTCTGAGTTTCCTTCTTCCTCTCAGAGTGATTCAGGCTTGGTCACCCTTAACATTCCCCTAATCTGCTCCACTACCAGATTATTCATCCCCTGAGGTTGAGTCCTCTTACTCACTTAGTGTTTCCAGTGTCTTGAAATGACAAATAAGAAGTACTCAATAAATATTTTTGAACAAAAGATAATTGAAATGGAAAAACTAGAGTGGCTCTCTGCAGATGCTACTATATCCAGGGAAAACATCAAAACTTATTGAGAAGGCTATGGGATTACTGTAGCAAAATTAGAAAATACTATTTCTCTGATAAGTACTTCAGTGTTTTGGTGGCTGACACCTTGATTACAATCTGGTGAGACCCTGAGCAGAGAACCCAGATAGTCTGTGCCTAGACAGTGACCCACAGAAACTGTGAGACAATAAAATTATGTTATTTTGAGCTATTGAGTTTGTGGTAATTTGTTACATTGCAATAGATAACTAATACAACAGAGTAAGTTTATAAACATAAATGTTATAAATATTCTTAAAATGCAAAAGTTAATTTTATTTTCTCATTTTATAGATTTATAGTGTATGAAGCAGACTTTGAATGACATCAATTTCTGGAACCATAAAATAGTAGAAGAGCTTCTGTGAGAATTAATAGCTTCTCAGCCCTAAGTTCTCGGCTCACTGAACATACCATCTGTAGCACTGTTGCCTTCTCTGATAGAGAAACAAATTATTTAGAGGACTATGGTTTTCTTTAAATGTATTTGTAAAAGTGGTGTCTATATTATCATTTCTAAGAAAGAATAAGCTTTAAAATAAAATTTAGTGAAGTGGCAAAAACTCAGTTTCTGTTACGAAATGAAAGAAGTATAGAAGCAATAGAGACTAAGCTGAGTAAAACCAAAATGAGCAGTTGGTGGAAAGATCATGACTAGAATAGGGTGTGGTAAAATTTAATTCATTCCTTATATTTTATTGCTTGGTCCCATAATACATCACAAATGGTGGCTTCAGTCCTTCAGATATAGCACCGTTGTCAGGCTTTTTTCAGCAGGGTTATTCCATGGAACTACTCAATAGAGAACTGAGTTCTATAATTCTTCACAATGACACCCTTTTCACATTTCTCATATTAATCCCTAATTTGTTTTTATAAACGTTTTAAAAGACTTTATTTTTTTAGAACGGTTTTAAGTTCACAGCAAATTGAGCAGAAAGTAAAGATTTCCCGAGCGGGTTTGACCCCTACCCATGGACAGCCTCCCCAACTATCAACATTCTTCACCAGAGTGGTACGTTTATTAAAACTGACGAACTCACACTGATACCTCATTATCACCCAAGGTCCATAGTTTATGTTAGAGTTCACTCTTGGTCTTGTACATTATACGGATTTTGACAAATGTATAAGGTCATGTATCTATCACTATAGTATCATACAAAGTAGTTTCACTGCTCTAAAAATCCTCTGTGTTCCATCGAGTCATCCTTCTCAACCTCTAACACTTGGCAACCACTGATATTTTTACCGTATCCATAGTGTTGCCTTTTCTAAAATGTCATATAGTTGAAATGACATGTTTTGAATCTGAAGGACTTGGAGAATATTTGTCTTCAGTCCTCTTTTACCAACAGATTACTTCTGCCCTCTAAGGTAGTATTTTTCAATTTTTTTTCACTCAAATGATAAGTAATACATTTTATTTCTACATCTCTCTTCCTTTCTCTCTGACACACACATACTTATAGTAGCACAATACTATTGTGATAAAGTAAAAATATAACAAAGTAAATAATGAATAAGATTTCATTACTATTTAGATAAAACAGAAAAAGTTTCCCACATCAATAGTATAAACACACACACACACACACACACACACACACACACACACGCACACACACGCACACACACAAGCAGGCTTTTCTCTATGCAGTAAATTGATATCAAGCCTTACTACAAGCCCCATAGGATGAAAAACCACTCCAACTCCCACCCAAACTTTCAGGCCCCCTCAGGAAGCCACTTTTACTTCTGACCAGTCTGGTGGCTTCCTAAAGAATAAACAAAACATCATCTCTATTTTCTGGAAATCTTTTGGACCTAAGGTAGAGACTATGTCTTAATCCCCTTTGTGAGCCCTGTACAAACTGGGCCATGTACAGATTATATTTTAACTCCTTATTGAGAATAAAAAGAGAACATGTGGTTCAATTTCTCTTGAAAATATTTTAGAGTTGAAAAACTGCTAGACCAAAGCAGTGATTTCCAGCTCAGATTTGTGAAAAATAATCAACCATACTTCATTTTATTCATTTTCCTATTTTCCTCTTTGGTATTTTTTTTCTCCCTTCTCAGTACACTCTGAGGCGAAAATGAAAAATGTTTACTCCTCCTGGCAGGGAATGGAAGTTGCTTCCCTGAAATTCGTTCTTCCCTTCTTCTTGAGTAACAGAATCTATTTATCCTTGGAGCATCTTCTTGTACAGAAAAAGATATGGTATAAAGTGAAAAGAGTGAGGCTTCTGAAAGAGCTTAGAAGACGGTCGATTTAGCGTGGGGGCACACATGTTTTGCCCTGCTCCTCTTTCTTTGTCCTCATGCCCAAAATGTGAATGTTGGTGAAAGCTTTGGCATCTATCTTGAACCATGAGGCAAACTTGAGGATGGAAATCACTCATAGAGGACAGTAGCAGAAAAAGTAATAAGGAATCTGGATCACTGATGTTTCTGGAATTACCACACTGATGTTGGAGTGGCAATACCCAGAACTCATACAGAAGAGAAAAATAAACCTCTATCTTGTTTAAAATCACTGTTATTTGAGATAACTATAATATGCAGCCAAGCCTAATGATAAAAATTCTTAGACTCATTTCTTTTCTGCTTATAAATGACTTGGTCTGCCTTCCGTGGTCTTCCCATGTACATTGTGCTTTGCCCGTGTTCTGTGCCTGATAAATCTGGTGACTTTTGTTGGGTAGGATGACAAAAACTAGTTAGAACCCAATATGCTATACTTTCCCACCTGTCCCCTCACTTCCAATTAAAACTTTCATTTGCATTCTTACTACAGTATCTGTTTCTCTTAATGGCAGAAATTTGTATGCAGAGCCTGAGTTAAAACAGATAACAAGTCCTCCCTTCTCAGCATCATTTATGCTAAGCCATGAGTAAAATCAAAAGAAAAGCATTTAATTAGAAATATGTAAGAACCATATGAAGAATACTATTAAAATGCTTCTTAAAGGACATATAAGACAACCTGAAAAATAGAAATGCATACCACTTTCATGGACAGGAAAACTCACCATAGAGACATTTATCTTCTCATAGCTAATTTATATATGTAATGGCACCCCAAAATAAGTCAATATTTTTTCCAGAACAAAATAAGATAATTCTAAGGTTTATATGAAAAAATAAATAAACAAGAACATTCATGAAAATTATGAAAAAAGTAATGAAGAATGAGTAACTCTACCATATAAAACACCATAAAGCCTCAGTAATTAAACTGATATGAAACTATTGCATAAATAGATGTGTAAACATATGGAAAAAATAAAGTTCAGAAAAACATAAAAATATACAGAATTTTGGTATATAATAACAGTGGTATTTCATATCTGTAGAGACAAGATGGACTATATAATAAGTGATTTTCTACATGTGTAGCCATAGAAAAATAGTTGAATCTCTATCTTAAACATACACCAGAACAAATTATAAAAGGATCAGAGGTCAAATACACAAAATAAAATATAAAACTATTAGAAGAAAGTACATGAGAATTATTTTTATAACCATAACTTAGGGAAAGACTTTTTATTATACAAAATCTAAAAGCCATGAAAGAAAAATTAATAAATTAAGCCAATATATTAAAGAAAAATAAATAAAATTCTGAATAATATTTTTTAAACTACAAGCAAGGTAAATAAATATGAAAAATATTTACAATTCAACAACTTAAGAAAGGACTAATTTCCTTGGTATACATGCAGCTTCTAGAAAATATTCATTTAATACCTATTTAAGTAAATAAGATAAAACCCAAAAACCCTATGGAACACAGTCCTAGTCTAAAAAAAACAGTTAATATGTTTTTAAAAATAGAAATAGCTCTTAAATACATAGATAAGTTCTTCACTCAGAATAAAAGAAATGCAGCTTCATTTTCACTTAGAAAATTGGTCAAATTCCAAAAGTTTACTACCACTCTGTTGGCAGGGCTGTAGATAAAGAGGCTTTCTGTATACTGTTGGTGGGAGTGATACTGTTAGAAATTCCATCAAAGGCATTTTGGTATTTTTTTCTCAAAATTATATATACTTTGACTCAACATTTCCATATTTATTTTTTTATACTCATCAATGTGTGAAAAGGCTATGTACAAGATTATTCATTGTAACATTATTTGTAATAACAAAACATGTGAAACACCCCAAATGTCTTTTAATAGGGTCTGATTAAAGAAATATGGTATATCTACTAAATGGAATAATATATACCTCTAAAAAATGAAGGAACACTTTCTACACTGATATGGAAAAATCTATAAAATATGTTAAGTGAAAAAAGAACATTCATGATACTTATAGTTGACTACTGTACTGTTTAAAAAAAGAGAAGAAAAATATAAACATTTTTGAAAATATACTATTCATTTTAAATCTTTGTATACTTTTTGGTGTTTGGACCATTAAAAAAGATTACCTAGTCAAAAAACTAAATAAATTATTTAAAATAAAGGAAAGAATATGTGTACATAATACCAAGAACTTTACAAATCTGGAGACCTGTGTGATTATTTCCTAGGATATATCATATTAAAGAAGCACAGAAAGTGTCAAAAATAAAAGAAAAATTTATTTCTTTGCTTATCTCAAAAATCTCCATGGTTTCTGAATATGTTTGCCAAGGAAAGAGTTTATATAACTTCCTTTCCTTTCTTGCTAATTCCCAGAGCAGGATCTGCACATAATCCAAGTAGGGAGACCTGGAAACATTCTTCCAGTGGGATTTCAGAATTGCTATGGATCAGTGACTGCTATGTGTCTCTCGTTGTCCCCATTTTGAATGGAATGTTCACTGTGACTGTTCTGTCTCTGTTTTACAATTATATTTTGTGAGAGTATCTAAGGGGAATGAGGTCAGACAATTTGTCTTTTAAATATACAGGTATCCAGGTCAAGAGATGCTACATCTGGAACTAATATAAATCATAAAATCTTGAACTTTGAACTTGATCCTATAAATTAATAATAATTCTGGGATATTTTGGGAAAGAAATTATTAGGTATATGTATTTTGTGTGTAAAAGGCATGTAAAAATTGTGATCTAGAAATGGAGAATAGCAGATTGCATTTTTGTTCCCCATTCTCCACTTGACATATGCCATATGAGTTTTCAGAACCTCCCATTAGAATCAAAGTATATTTTCTTTCCTCAGTGATGGTAGTTTGGCCATGTGATTTGCTTTGGCCAGCAGAAGTACTTGAGCAGAGGATTAAAATGTTCTTGCCTTGTTGGACCATGACATATTTACTTGGCCTTTTGCCATGAGAAGACTATGCCTCATATAATTCTAATCCAAGAAGAATGAAAGAAAGGTTTATCAGACCTAGACCAAAATTGTAACTTAAACCAATTTCCAACTAATCTCAATTTATGAGTAAAGAAGAAATAAGTGCTTTCTGAATGACCCTGGGGTTTAGGCAATCTATTATCCAGTACCATGGTGGTAACAGTTAACTGAGATACCAATCCAGGAATCTGAAGAATTACTACATGAATAATAATTAGCTGATAAATATTGATTTCAATTGCTTTCAGGAGCAATTTTTGGGAAATCATTGGTATTTGGTACATGTCTACAAAAGTCCAAAAAGATCCAGAAAAACAGTGAAATCACATGCTACCTCTCAAAAAATGCTGGAGATAAACTATGAGAGAGAGGGACGGACACTGAGTATATGAATATCATAAGTGAATTTTAGGGTGGAAATATTTTTATTTAATATTACTAATAATGTTTGGACATTATGAGGTGAAAAATCCTAAACAAACTGGAACTCATTACTCCAGAGATGAGCTTGACAGTTTTTTGCACTTGTTATTTCCCCATAAATCTTGGTCAAAACAAAAAGTGGAAATCTCCAGCCCATAATCTAAGTTACTCTCTGTGAGATATTATTTCTCAGAACCCCATGGCAGGTCACACTGAGACCCAGGTTTGCTACATAGAGAACATGGTGCATCACAGTTGAATCAATGGTCCATTTTGAGAAAACTTTTCTGTGTGTAAAGAATGAATTGTTACAGCAGTTGATCAACTGCTATATTATCATTTGAAAGGAAATCACTTTTCCTGAATACCATGACTCAGTGTGGTCTGAACAGCTTACTTTTAATCAACATGTCACAGAACTTAAGACTTTATTATGTCTTTACTCCCTCTTTTTATGTCTTCTCTTTCTCTACCTTAGTCAGCTTGGGCTGTTATAACAGATTACCATAGACTGGGTGGCTTAAACAACAGACATTCATTTCTCATTGTTCTGAAGGTTGGAAGCCCAAGATCAAGGTGCCAGCAGATTTGGTGTCTGGTGAGAGCTTGCTTCCCGGTTCACTGTTAGCTGTCTTCTCATTTTATCTTCACATGGCAGAGAGCAGAGGACCAGAGCAGACTCTTGTGTCTTTTTTTATAAGGCACTAATTTCATACACCCATTAAACCTGATGACCTGGGACCAAAAGGCCCCATCTACTAATAACATCATATTGAGGGTTAGGATTTCAACACATGGATTTTGGGAGGTCACATTCAATCTATGACATTCTCTTAATTTTATTCCTCACTATTCTTCCTTTCCTTCAACCACTAAATAGAATTAAAGAATATATATATGTGTATATATATATATATATATATATATACACACACACACACACGGTTTATTCAATAATAATTTATAATTTATTCTCTACTTCAAACATAGCTTTTTAATAACCCAATCATCTCTCTCTATTTGCCACCCTTACACTGGCCAGTCACCTTTGACAAAAATTTAAAAAGGTGCCTTGTTCAAAAAAGAGCCCTCATACACCGCTGGTGGGAATGCTGTCTGGTAAAACCACCATATAAAACAGTATGGAGGTTCCTCTAAAAACTAAAAATTGAATTACCATATAATCCAGCAATTCCTCTTCTGGATATTTACCCCTGAAACCTGAAAACATTCATCTGCAAAGATCTATGCACCCCAATGTTCATAGCAGCATTATTCATGGTGGCCAGGACACAGAAGCAACTGAAGTGTCCTACAATAGATGACTGGATAAAGAAGCTGTGGTACATGTTTGTAATGGAATGTTACTTGGTCATAAGAATAGATGAAATACTGCCATTTGCGACAACATGGATGGAGCTTGAGATGATCATGCTAAGTGAAATAAGGCAGGCAGACAAAGTTGAAAACCATATGATTTCACTCATATGTGGGATATAAAACTGAAAGCAACAAACAAACATGACAGACAAACAAACAGAGACTTATGGACACGAACAGTGGATTAGTGGTTAGCAGAGGGAAGGAGAGGGGGAAAGGGAATGTTGATGGGATAAAAGGGATCAAATATTTGGTGAAGGAAGGAAATCTAACTTTGGGTGGTGAACACACAATGCAATATGTATACGACACACTGTTGAATTGTACTCTTGAAACTTATTTGAGTTTATTAATCAATGCTACCCCAATAATTTTTAATAAAAGAAATGAAAAAATGAAAAGGTGCCCTGTTTATCTGGAACACTGAAATTTATGAAAAGAAATAATTTGATGTGAGATAGTCATAATATTTGAAAACAGATTTTATTTATAGTTTATGAATACCTGGAATTCTCTGATAAATTTAAGAGATTATATTATTATTTTAAAGTAAAAATTTTTTTACCAAATTTCATAGATTTTTCTTAGATTATGTGAGATGAGACTTTTTCTATACAATAAATACATGCATTCTGCATGTAAATTACTTTGGGAGTAAGGCATTTTAGGAAACTGTATTAAGAGAGATATGATAATGATGCATCTATTTTTTATATAATAAACTCTCTGATAAAATATTGCTGATTTTATAAATTATCTTACTGTAAAATCACATATTCTAATCCAAAATGGGATTTTTGCTAAACATAAAAATAACTAGGTTATACCATCTTCGATGATTAAAGATAATTTTAAAAAATAATTCTTATAGAAATTATATTTTCCTACTACATTTATTAAAGAAAAGTCATTCCCCACCATAAATGCTACTTTCAAATTTATCAGTGAAATCCCCCTAAAACCAGCAATAAATATGATCAATTAGTTTTGAGAGACTTCTGTAAGCATAGGAAAAATGATTGCTACTTGACCTTTATTAAATATATTGGGTTTATGCTTTTATATATTAAGAGCTCAGTACAACTCAGTGTTATTTATCATCAATTAGATTACAATTTGATACTGCATTAAAAAGAATATTTTAAAAGATACTATGTTTCCTCTATTAGCTCATTTTTTAATGAACCATATTTAGGGGAAAAGAAGGAAAAATTATAAGAAAAAATACATATTTTATTTTATTATATAAATCAATTTTTAACATATTCTTTAAGACAATTTGTTAATTTCATCATGAGTCAACTAAGACATTATTAGGTTTATATTGAGTTGTTTAAATTTGTTGTTTCTATTTCCTAAAACAACCATATTATAAAGTATAATATAACTTGTATCTGCCCTGACTCCTATGGTAAGTTGAACAATATATTTTCTATTGGACTTCAAATACCTCTTTTTAACTAAGAGCGACCCACACCTAGAGGGCACAGATAGACATTTTTTTGTAAGCATGAGCTATTGCTTATTAATAAAAACACAAATCACCAAGTCTATGGTAGTATAGGCTTCAGCACTGCTTCTCACATCTTAGCCATGGCATTCATGCATGGCCACCATGGAGGAACATAGGAACATAAATCTTTCAACAGAGCCAACATTTTCTACTTTGTCAAATGAATTCACCATTTCTCATTTTAAATCCACTTGTGGGGTGTGTGTGTGTGGTGTGTGTGTGTGGTGTGGGTGTGCGTGTGGGTGTGTTGTGTGTGTGACTCCTCAGAATGACTCCTTAGAGTAGAATGGACAATTTTTCAAGGCACTGGGCTACTGAACAAAGTTCATAGGGAGAGCCTACAACCACTGTGGTTGCCTGTCTTATATTCTAGCAAAAATACACAAAGAGCAGACTGTCTTACAGGTCATAGGGGAAATTCCCAGTTGCCTTTTAGGTAAATTTAATCCCCTAAATTATATACAAAATTAAGTCTTTCTCTGAATAAAAGTGGCCAAAGAAAAAAAAAGAGGAGGTAATCTTTCTTTGCTTTAAAAATAATAAAGGATAAGGGCTGAGTTCTAAGGCATCTATTTAGTACATTTAAGTATACTTATTTTTTCTCTTTATAGGAATTAGTTTCATTTTTCTTTCTTGCTTCTAACAACAAAAGTAGTCATTACTACCAATTTTTCCTAGCATTCTTGTGTCATACTTCCTTGGGGATATGGAACTATTTTATATGGCTTAAATAAAAATGAGCAATTCCAAGTCTCCTTAAAATTGAGTGCAACCAGGGAGAAAATATCTATATAAAATATATAAACATATATAGAGATAAAATACTGGCAAATAAGCCCGAGTTTCTACAGAAGAAATCATGTCAAAAGAAACTCAATTACTTAAAAATCATATTACAACATTACAGACAAAGGAAGTGCAGAAGATGTAATAGACCTTAATTTTAGCATAGTAGCTCATGAACTCTCATTTGAAAAATGAATTCAAATTAGCTGAAATAGAAGAGCTTTCATCTGCACTAAAATAGCTTGAAGGATCGTAAAGGGAAGGTAATGATGAATGGCAATGTATTGAATCACTGATTTTTTTTTTTCTTGTGGCAAAAACGGCCCCCAAATCTAATGTAGTCAAAGTACTTAAAATACCAAATTATTCATACAATCACTTGAGATAAAAGAAAGACAAGAAGGAAGGAAGGAAGGAAGGAAGGAAAGGAAGGAAGGAAGGAAGGAAGGAAGGAAGGAAGGAAGGAAGGAAGGAAGGAAGGAAGAAAGAAGACACTATTTAAGCACTATATAGTATTAACTCATTTAATCCCTACTTTCACAACAACTCTTCATAGTTGGCATTATAATCTCCATTTTATGGGTGAGAAAACTGAAGTTTGCAGGAATTAAATAGCTTGTCCAATATCACACAGCTAGAAAATGACAGAACTAGTATTTGGTCATTTGTCTGGCTTCTAAATTATATACTTCTTACTTTGCTGCTTTATCCTCTGCTAACCATCAGAAAACTAACTACTCTAGTCGTACATGGAAATATAATGGAAAGTCTATAATTACTTAATAGATGTACCTTATTCTTTTTAAGAAGAAGACGGTGATAAGAGTGGAAAGGGGTAGAAGCTATGAACCAAGAACTAGAGGTTGGAATTTGAGTCTGGCTCTAGGCTCCCCAATTCTGGGACCTTGGACAAATTCTCTCACCTTCATGGTCTACATTTTCCAAATTTGAAAATCAGAAGACCAGACAAAATAGTCTCTGAGATCTAATATTGTTTTCTGGGAGTTTTATGATTATAGCAATTATGAATCACATCAAACAACACATATTTGATCATAGTTTCCTCCAAGAAGGACTTCTACATATTAGCAGATCTTTGGCTAAAAAGTGGCTAAATACAGAAGAAATTGAAGAAAATTACATGTTCAAACCTGCCTAGAATATACAAATAACAGAGAAAATTTCCCTTACCAGTTACTTATTCCAAAGATGCAGCAACACAAATAACGTGATATAGCTGAGAGCTATGGAGTAGGCAAAAACTTCCTCTGAAAAGGCAATAATTAATTCGGCAGATTCAGAAATTTAAGCAAATGCAGAGGAGTTTTTCCCTGGGAGTCTTGTCATCTCTCATTTTAGATACAATGTGAAAAGCATCCATTCCATGGCAGATTAAAAGTAGCAAACCTACCAGAAGGTTAAGTGAGCTGTGTACTTCCAGCAGTAAAAAGCTAAGGAGAAGATAATAAAACTCTTACAAGCTGACAAATGACACAAAAGCATAGATCTGAAGCTCCTTTGTATGGGATAAAGGACACTTCAGAGGCCAAATGATAGAATGATGGTAAGTACTACTTTGAGTGCAGACAGATACTGCTTTGGATCATGTCTCTAATGTTGATTCAACATTTACTGAGCTACCATCAGAGTTTGGTTTACGTATCAGGCAAATGAGATTCTTGCCTGATCCTTCAGTAGTCTGGGACATTGGTGAAAGATACTGGCTCTATGGTATCATGAGTGAAGCACCTAAATCAGGAGTGTCAGTCCTTGAGGGAGTACTTTGGAAGAGGTCTAGACAATTGCTTCCAAAGTAGAGACTTCTGAAGGTGATGCTGAGAGAGCAACACTTCACTGTCTAATTCCTGAGGAGTTGTTTGAGGAAGCAAGGGAGTTATAGATGAAAGGAGAGGAACCTATGAGAACAAACTATAAAGGGCCCAGTAGGCCACACTGCCAAGAAAAGACGCCACTTCACAGAGAAGGACCTCTAAACAGGACACCACAAAGCTATGACTTTTAAAGTGCATATGTGGAGTCACATAAACCTGGCCTTGAACCTGACTTGGCTTGGGTGCTCAGTATCAAAGTTTTTCACAGGTTAAATATCCACCTCAACTCATAGATGTGAGAATTGAATGAAATGTTGCCAGTATATAGCTACCCTTCAGTTAATCAAAAGTTTTCTTTTGTTGTTTTATTATTACTTAAGAAGTTATGGTTGCACTCAGAGAAAGGAACACATGAAAGGAGGAGCTTCTGAGTGGAGTTACTTTTGGAAGCAGCTGTCTAATGTCTGGAGAGATCCCTGCCTCTGCCTTCCACCTCAATGCACTTCATTGCTAGGGAAGGGAGACTGTATTAGTCTTTCAAAATATTTTTCAGAGCAAAGAAAAAAATGACAATTTTTCATCAGAAAATAGTAGGGGGTCTACAAATTTGAGTGGGAGTTCAGACTCCTGCTGGTTCCGTACAAGATTATGATTTTTCCATCTAGACTGCATATTTTTGAAAAGTGCAATGCTGTTTTGTTCATCTTTGTATGTGCCACAGATTCTGACAAAGAGTAGATGCTCAATAAACAGTTATTGAATAAATATGTAAATGCTGAACGAATACCCTCTCCTCTGATCCCAGCAGTATCTTTTTTCCCCATTGACTATTTTTAAGAAAAAAAAAAGACTAGAATATTTTTATATTTCAATACAAAAAGAGCAACTGATAAAATATAAGCATATACAAAAGCGGGCCTAAAATGGAACTTATATTGGGAAGTAGGGAGAAAATGTCTTTTTTTTTTTTTTTTTTGTCCTTCCTTGTCTGGGTATCCCAAATATGTAAAAGGATTCAAATGAGACGGTAAGAAGGAGCAGAAGGGAACAGTCTCAAGATCTGGCTTAACTCCCGAATCTCCAAGTGAAAAGCAAGATAAAGATAAGGCAGCTGTTGCTTAATGCCACCAACTGCTGATGGAAAACTGGCAAGCCGAGTAGGCAGACCAGTGAAGGATGAGGCCTACACTTGTAACATAATTAACTATTCAAACCCTCTTAAAGATCAGTTCAGGGGAACTTTTTTTATAGGATCATGTATATCTAAAGAAAAAGTAAATGCTGGCTGCTAAGGCAACTTCAGTTTCTCGGGAAAGGCACTCAAGGGAAATTTTTGGCTATTCAAGGCAAAGAATAGAGAGCTCTCCACAGCTCTTTGCCAAAATCAATTTGTAAAATATTATGGGTGCTCCGTGTGTGAGGGTTTGTATATGCTTTGGTGTGGCCGTGGAGGTCAAAGGGGTGTTCTCATGAAACATAATCTTTGTCCTCTAGAGATTTACGGCTAAGGATTGTCAGTGTGATATTTGGGAGAAAGAGAGGCATGTGAGGTCATGCTTGGGAAGACTCCATAGCAGGATTCCAGCTACTATTGGTAGTCCTGTACTGTCAAAGCTGAGTGAATACCTACTAAACACACAGTCTTTGAAAAAATAAAGAAATTTTTCTAACTCCTCCTTAGTGCTAGGGATATTTTTCATGTTTTGGGGAAAACTTATTCACGAATACATAAACAAAGGCATTCACTTAGCTTTTATTTTTGCCTTAGCTGTTAAAAAATCTAGAGACAGCTTCATGGAGAGGGATTCTAAATTAATGACTTAGGTGATGCTATGCTTATTCTCTAAAATGTGGCTAATGCTAAGATAAAGAGCCACAGTGTCTGCAGACTTTATTAAAGATTGTAACAAAAATAAATGTTCTCTTTTCAGTAATTTTTAAAAATTTATTTTTATCTTTTCCTCAGCTTTATTGAAATAATTAGTTGCTTGTACTTACATTGTACAATTCAATGAGTTTTTTCAATTATAATTGGAATACAATAATATATTAGTTTTAGTTGTACAGCATAATGATTAGAGATCTGTATAACTGACAAAGCAATCAACCCACTAGATTTAGTACCTCTCGTCCCCCTTACATATTTATTACATTGACGGTTTTCCTTATGCTACACTTTATATCCGCATGTCTATTTTGTAACTATCCAATTGTACTTCTTAATCCCTTTGCCCTTTTTCACTGTCTCTCCAACCCCCTCTTATTTAGTAGCCCTCAAAATATACTCTGTATCTATGAGTTCCTTGTATTGTTGTTATCGTTTGCTTTGTTCTTTAGATCGTACGTGAAATCATGTGATATTTGTCTTTCTCTATTTGACTAACTTCATTCAGCGTAATACCCTCTAGGTCCATCAGGCAATATCTTTTTCCATCCCCTTCCTTTTAGTCTGTGTGTCTTTTAATTTGAAGTGAGTCTCTTATAGGCAACCTATAAGGGGTCTTGTTTTCTTATCCATTTAGCCACCCTTTCTTTTGGTCGGAACACTTAATTATTGTCTATTTGAGGTACTTGTTGACAGGAATGTAGTTATATGTGTTATTTTCTGAAAGCAGATGTCATCCAAGAACATTCTCCTATAACACACTATTTGGCAACTGTTGGAAAATTCAAGGTAGTCAACCATTCCTCTTAAACAGGCCGTTTATAATATTGGTGAAAGAATGCTAGGTGTTATGTACCCCAAGGTCTAGATTTGGTCAAGTTGCCTCCCTTCTGTGGTATAGTTTATGAAGCTCCTCAAATTATGCCAGTGGGATCCCACTACACTGCAATCATAACTCACATTTTGTCAACAATCAGAAACAGCGCTCACAAATAAATTATAATATCTTTGAGAATCATCATTCTCCCACTAGAATGCAAACTCCTGAAGAGTTCTGTTTTGCTTCTAACTACTATCTCGGTCTCTATAACATTCTTTGCCATGTAGTAAGTGTTTAATAAAGATGTTTTGATCAAATGCATAAACAAATTTAAATTGGTACTTTGAAGTAGCACTGGGGAAGAGTGGCTAAAGTGGAACAAAAGGTTTATATATCATTTTATGAATAGTATTCCTAAAATTTCTTTTCTAAAAATTGCTTTTGTTAAAATACAATTTTCTCTCTTGTCTCACCCAAGTTGAACATTTCTTTCAAATATCAGGAAACCTAAACATGACAGGGTTTGTGTCTGACATCCAATAATCACTTGAAAGACAATATACGGAGTACTATGACAGTCATACATCAGTGAACCAAAGAGATATGGTCTCTTTCATGTCATAAAAACATGAAAATAAATTTAATCTTTGGTGATTATTGTTAAGATCAACTCCCGTTGTCTTATTTAAATGTACGCATTCTTGAATCTCAGTATTTTATACTTCACCTCCTAAAGATGCATTCCTAAAGTAATAATTTTATTTCATCATCATCTTATTATTATCTATATTATAAGATCTCCCCCCCCCCGCCATCACACTTAGGATATTGCTGCAAACCTTTCAAAATTACATATTTAGATGTGAAATATAATGTTAATAACAGAGCTAAAATAATCCACAAGCAGATTAAAGGTATTAAAATTTAAAATATAACGGGAACTATTTCCCCTAGAGTATCTATGAAAAAGGATGATATGACTGTTTTATCTGATGTGTTTCTTTAAATTCAACTTAGGATTTTGTTTTCCACAGACAATTCTTTATACCACTTCCTTTAAGTTTTAGGTCTTTCTTCCAAAAAGACGAATGTAACGTCTAAATTTTTATGTCAAATCCAAGATACAAAGGCTTCTTGGTGTAATATCATTTAGAAGTTCTTCAGAATAGACTTTTCATTTATTAGGTGACATTCACAAAATTATTGTTCTAAGTTATTATAAAAATGGTAATGTATTTTCTTTAAATATATATATGTTTACATTAAAAAAAAATCAAAAAGAATATGAAAAGTTTAAGCACAAAAGTTTTAAGTATGATAACTAATGTGTGAGAATATTAAAATGGTCTCATCAGTCATCTTTTAATCTATTATAAATCATATGAACTAATAGTGCTTTATGTGAAAGTATTTTTCAAAACTAAAAAAAATCAACTCCTTTATTTTGTCTATGATACACATAAATATCATATTTCTGGATGTTAAGAGACAATAGTTTCTCACAGCATTTCACCCTTAACAAACTGTATTTCCTTAAAATAGGTGCTCAATTACAATCTCAGACATATTTTCATTATTTTACATGTGACAGTTTATACCATAAACATTAATCACAAACTCTTGAGTTTTGATGTATGTTATGAAGGAAAATTATTTTTTTTAGATACAAGATTTCTCAACACAGATGAAAAATTGAGACAATATTAGAATATTCAGATATTTAAAATAATTATTTTTAAGAACTCAATAAGTGAATATCATTAGAATTTCATAGTACTAGATTATTACCATCATCAAAATTAGACTATTTCATAGTATTAGATTATCATCAAAATACCATAGCATGAAACTAAACATTATTTTTAAAGATATTTTAATTCATCTTTTGATTTCCTTTTTTTAAATTTAAATGTGTCTGCATTTCAAAGTAAACAGAGGTGCAGGATGAATTAAGTTCAAGAGATCTAATGTATAGTATGGTGACTACAATAAATAATATAGTATTGTATACTGAAAATTTGCTAAAAGAGTAGATCTCTGGTACTCTCCTCACACACACACAAAGCTAACTATGTGAGGAAATGAATATGTGAATTGACTGTAGTATTCTTTCACCATATATATGTATATCAAAACATCATGTTGCACACCTTAAATATATACAATTTAAAAAACCCAACAAAGTAAATTATATGTTATTAAATTGGTGCATGGCTTCAGCCATGGAAGACTGTTCATCCTCTTTACACATTAGGGAGAGACCAAAGAAGCTCACTATTATGTGAAGGCAAGAGCAGATTTTAGCAAAATTTAGAGTTGGCTTCTTCTGCAATATCCTTTTCATCCTATGCTTTAGAATATTCTCTGAACCTCTGAACCAAAACAAAACCTTTATAATATAACCAAAGGGTAAACAATTACTGAGAGGCCATAGCCTATACAAGACTGTAGCTGTGATTAATAGCCAAAGTTTGCAAGAGAAAGCCAGAGCCCCCCAAGGCATTTGGGATAGGTTTGGGGAACTTGGTTATAATGTGAACACACCCAGATTCTGGTCATTCTGTGTGCTACATGCACCGGTGTGTTCTTCAAAGAGCTTACCAGTAGGTACAAGGACAAAGTTAATCCTCCACATCCACCCTGCAATGACCTGCCTGAAATTTGCCACTTTAGAAATGAATCATACTCTCACTTACCTCTGTCCAATTAAAGAAATAATTTGGCAAGTGCTGCTTTGTCATAAAACATAGTTAAACATCAATTTTGGCTCCAATAGAAAGACAGCTATTTAATGATAGGAACAAATAATATCTTATTTAGCTGAATTGTATGATTTTAAAACTCTTGCCCACATTTAAAAACTTCCGTCTATTTTACGAAAACAATCTGCTCACTGAGACTTTATTTTTCCTCTTAGTAACATTTATTTTTATTTTCCCATTTCCTTTATTATCTCCTGTTAGAACATTATTTCTAGCATTAACTTGTTTATTCTAAATATGATAGCAAAAATCCATCAGATTTATTGCCCAGACTCCCTGGTGCCCATGAATATGATCCTTAGGATATTAAAGGGAAATCAAGTTTTTGCTATTTTTGAACTGCTTTAACATTAGTTGTTATCTTTTAGAAGCCAATGGAAATTAGCCTGTATATGAGGCGTTCTGAAATATATCAGTTGACAATTAAGTTCTGAATCTGATGGTCATTGGTGAAAGCACAGTAGCTACCAGATAATACTCAAGGCTACCACTATCCATATCTATCATAAAAGAGATTTTTAGTCCTTTTGTAACCATACAATATTAGGCATAAAGTAAATAAGCAAATGCTCCTGAGCTACATCAGAGAAAAAAAAAGGGAAAGCAAAGTATTTAACCATATTACATAGGACATTCAGTTTAATGGAGGATTCATTTCCATTTTGAACTCTGAAGACTGTGTGAGGGTTCCTACCAAGTGGGCTATAAAATCTCCCCTATCGCTGCAGATCAGAGATGGAGAACTTCAGTGAAAAAGAACACAGAAGTGATGTTGCAGAATCATGGCTAGCACTTTTCAGAGCATATTGAGGGAATCCAGGAACTCCTTAGAGGTATATTATTTGATATAAACTTGAAATCTTGACTACGTAATTAGGTAGAAATTAAGGCTTAGTAAAAAGAAGTCTTAAACAAACAACAAAAAAATGGGCTCACCAGGAGCATATGTCTTTAAGATGTTCAGAATCTACTCTCCAGCAGATATAAGTGCTCTTACAGAGGAATAAATAAAGTCTGTGAGCAAACAGAAAAGGCTTAATTTTGCCTGGGGTAGTGGTGAGCTGACATTTGAGTTGGGCTTCTAAGAATGAATGGGATTTTATCACATGTGTAAGGCAAAAGAGGAATTCATTCCAGTTAGAGAAATGAGATAAAAAAAGACACAACCCAGAGTGGAAGTGCATAACCCTTCTGGAAACAACGCAAGAGTTATGTAGAGTATTTGTGTTTAGTCTTGAGAATGGTACGGAATAAAGCAAGAGTGTTTGGAATATCATTTTAAGGGATTAAGTTTTATTATACTGGAAATGAGAAGTCTGAACATTTTTGAGAAGAGCAATGACATGATCATTTCTGGTCTCAGTGCCCTTCTACAACAAAGAGTCTGTGTGGGCTTAGACTATTCCTTGAGCACAGAATGGATACATAAAAGGAATTTAGTTAATATTTATTGATAAATTAATATTCACATCACTTAACTGATATCTTATTTTAATAGATGTCAGCTGACAATATGGAATATTGGACAACAAAGAGGCTAGAGGCACTAGAAGATCTTAAAAAGCTATTGCAACTGTTGGGAAAAAGGAGTTGCTATCCTATGAACCAGGACAGGGGCCAAGTGATTTGGAAGGCAGATATAAAAAAACATTTCAGAGGCAGGATTGGACGAATAGCTGAAGGAAAGAGTTTTATAATTTGACTAAGTAAGTAGATGGTGATGCTTCTTTCAAAGTTAGAAAGCCTTGAAGAAGAGAAGGTATGAGGTTTGGGGTGGGGAGCAAAAAAAGAGAAAGAATGGTGTTGGTATATCTTAAATTTAAAATGCCTATTAGGTCTTCTTGTGAGAACATCCAATGTGGGGCTGGAGCTCAGAAGGTCAGCCAGAGATGGTAATGAGAAGTTGCCTGAATTTCAAATGTGTAACTTGATATCAGGAATCACTTTTCATACTAAACTGCACACTCAACCCACATTTTAATATTTACCTCCTATCATCATGTGTTAAGCACCTATTCATTTATTCATTCTGTAATATAACTGAACACCTACGATATTTCAGGCATAGTGTTGGGACAACAGATGCAGAAAACATGAGAGACAATGTAGTTCTCATGCAGATTATTTTTCAAGGGAAGAGTGAACAAGACCAAATAAAGTAATAAAAATAAAATAAAATTTTAAGTAGAATAAGTGTGTTGAAGAAAAAAAAGCATGGAGGGAGAGGGAGAAGTATTCCTTAAACCAAATATTTACTATTGGCACCTGAGATTTAAATCGAGGATCAATTAATGACTTTCCTTCGTATTTTTCAACTGCAGATAATAACACGTAAAAGTCAAGTGAATTATCCATCTCAAGGAAGAGGCCATTCAGAGGAACTGGAGAGACAGAATTTTCTGCTGAATATCCTTGATCTCTAGATTGAGAACTGTGATTCCAATTTAACAATAAGAAAACTGTGCTTGTGAGTATGAGGAGTGGTCCCCAGAGGGTCCCACAGCTCTGCTGTAAGGCAGAGAATCTATGAGAATAACTACATACAACCTTGGAAATTAATTACAATCTGTACCAATCTGTATCAGTCTACCTTTTCTTTTTTAGAAGGTATACAGATGGTGAAATAAAATTTTTTTTTTACATTCAACCGAATCTTAATTATGACTCATCATGTAGTTATGCATGAAGCTAACAAAATCCTTGTCATGTAGAGTGTAGGGTGAAATAAAAGGAGGGAGAGGAGGAGGTAGAAAGGCAAAAAGTGGTTGAGCTTTCATCCAGAAAGGAGACTCCAAGTGAACTTGTCAAGAAAAGTTATTGGTGCTCTATCACTTGACTACCTTTTATTTTGCAACTGTCATTCTGATCATAA
Organism: Eonycteris spelaea; assembly: GCA_003508835.1. NCBI lineage: Eukaryota > Metazoa > Chordata > Mammalia > Chiroptera > Pteropodidae > Eonycteris > Eonycteris spelaea. The sequence continues at coordinate 359,843 of PUFA01000140.1, forward strand.
TTTAATGCAAAGAATGATGATGTAATTATGTATACGCCCATGCTGGAAATGTGTCAGAGATGTGCTTTCAAATGTGGTTCCAAGGGATTATTACCTGAGGTAAGTCTTACACGTAAGAAATCAAATCTTCTTTGATTCAAAGATTGACAACAGTGATAACTAAATTCAAGTATTTTAAAGCCTAGTAGGATTGAGAAGTGTTCCTTCGTGTGCTAGGCTTGCTACTGCATGCCACTCACTCCAGAGGATGGACTTGCTTTTTCTTGAAATGCTCTCTTCCTCTGGCCTCTTGGAACTCAGACTGTTCTTGCTGATTTTCTTCCTCTCTCTGACAATTCCTTTGCTGTTTCTCTGTGAGTTCATTCTTTTTCTATCCAGCCTGTTAATGTTGACATTCCTCAAGGTTTTATACTTGACCTAGTTCTCTTTTTATGTTAAACTCTCTCCCTGAGTAATTCATTCACTCCATTGATTCACTCTTTCATCCAATGACTATGGATTGAGTGCCTCCCATAAGTCAACACTGCTCCTTACACCTGAGATACATCACGTGCCAGAATGTAAGCTTCCAAGGTTTTGGCACTATATCCTCCCAGTCTAGAACATGTCTGGAATAGAGGAGGAACGCAATATATATTTTTTAATTGAATAATGAGTGCATTTATTTGTATAGCTACTTGATTCTTATCTGTTTGTCTCATCAGACTGTAATCTCTGTTATATAGGAAAAATGTTATGCTCACAAGTAACTGGGCACTTAAAACTAGTGGCTGGTACATGGCACATTCATAGTAAATATTTGCTGAATGAATGAATAAAAGTAAGAAGCAAAAGTTGTAAAAGTTTATAGAAAACATCTCGAAACAATTTGCAGAACATGAAGAAAAGTTGTGGCATTTGTAGCTATTTCACAATTCATTTTGATTTAGCAGGGGTACACTCTCAGTTTAAACATGTCTTTTCTGGGCCAAATCTCTGTTAGGGGCCATAAAACTGCCATCAGAGTGCTATGAAAATTATAGGAGAAAGAGAATAACAGTATTTTTATTTCTAGAAATATTTCCTTTCCAAGGACCAAGTGTAATCCCAGATTACTATTTATTTGGATTGTCTTTTAGCCCACAATGACAGAGATTCCAGGACCAAATTATTTGGATGTTTTGTATGGATTGAAATAAATGTCTTAAAAACAAAGCAATAAAAGCACACATTAAGAATAATTCTTACTCCAAACCAAGTAATTTTGAAAAGTACATATGTTCTCTACTTTTGTTTTATTTTTAGACAATCTTAAAAGGAAGGAAAACTGATCAATATAATATTTAAATATTATATTATTTTGGAATTTATTAAAAAAGTGCAACTTAATAAAATATCTAATATATAATAGTTGAAATTTCTTTTTTTGAAAAAGCAGCTATACTTTCATTTTATTATTTAAAAAAATTTTAAATTAAATTTATTGGGGTGACATTGGTTATTAAAGTTATATAGGTTTCATATGTACAATTCAATAATACATCATATACGTATTGCATTGTATGTTCACCACCCAAAGTTAAATTTCCTTCTGTTACCATATATTTGATCCCCTTTACAATTTCTTAGAGAACTGTGTTCTTTCTTCTCCAGAATAACCTTGTAGGAACCTGATTACTTGTTGGAAAGTACATGAGCCAAAAGAACTATACTTATTTCCATTTTGATTTGTCTCTCCATCTAGAGGAGAGTTTGAAAAAAAGTATTTATTTAATAAGCTCAAATATAATTTTTTTCTTTCTTTGCAATAGAATAAAATTCCAAATAATTTCCTGTCTTTAAGAATATCTAAAAGAATTTTCCCTTTCACATTTCAAAAGTTTTTCCAACAATGTTTTCTACCATGACTTTTTTTCCATTTCATATCTTAAAAAATATCCAATGTGTTAACATGAGAAACAATTGAAAAAAAAAATCAAAGTTATGATTGCTTCGTCACTTAGTTGTAATTAAAATTTAAATACCAGAAAGTACTTTGGCCAAGGGTAAAAACCTTATTGCAGGAGGTAATATGAATAAGAAAGGGTAAAAAATGCTGAATAGCACAGATCAAAGAGTAAATTTAGGAAGAAGGAAGCTGTTATCAAGGAATTAAGGTAGTCCTTACTATGTTTTGAGAAATACAAGGTAGACTCAGTTTATCTTTAATTTTATTGTATGGTCGCCACATGAAGGTTTAAAGAACTAAATTTTCAAATTCCTTCTGGCTCTCTCTGAGCATTTCTTTGATCTTCCGTAAGTAGTGGGAGGAAAGAGGGGAATTGCAGGTAGTTGTGTCCCTTGGCTGAATCCCCAGAGGTTCTTTCTTTTGAGGGAATGCATAAGATCCTTGGTTACTTACAGTTAAATGTAACATCTATTTAAGCAGGATTTCCTAACTTTGGTACTACGATATTGTGGAGTTGAAGATAATTCTTTTTTGTGGGACTGTTCTGTACACTGTAGAATGTTTATTAGCATCTCTGGCCTCTGTAGGTTCCAGTAGGATCTCCCTCTCAATTGTGACAAACAAAAAATGTCTTCAGACATTGCCAAATGTCCCCTGGGGAGCCAAAATTGCCCCTGATTGAATACCATTGACTTAAGGTTTTCATAATGACCTTTGTAATCTACTCAACAAATGAGAAGTTACTGAATACCTGATAGTTCTCTTTGTGTTCTGCGTGGGGATCAAGAGAAGAATAAGACATGGCTCTTTCTCTTAAAAAGCTGAGTCCATGTTACAGAGACAATATCACAGTATAACAGAAGACATATATCGCTGAGTTCCATGTGCCCTGTATTGCTGATAAATATGTATTTCAGAGATTAGAGAGTGCTCGAAGTAGTGGAGCCTGGGGGAAATCTTTGGGAGGCACAGCTTCACATGGGTTCTGAAGACTGGGTGGGATTTGGAAAGTCAAATTAAGAGAAGAGTCCATTTCATGTGTCATGGAAACATGTTTGCAAAGACTCAAAGTAGAACTATATGAAGTCGGTGTAAGAAAAAGCAAAGAAATAAAGGGTGAAGGGAATTACTTCCACACTCAAGGAAGGAGGTTACTATAGAAATATGACAGGATGTTAATGGCGGGAAAATAAAAAGGTGTGGCTAAGCAGAGGGTGTGCTTCTTAAAAACTGTGGCTGGGATTTGAAGAACTGATGTGATTTCTTCAAAAGTTGTCTAAAGCCCTGGATGAACAGTTTAACAGCAGATGAAGGGCATGATGTGTGTGTGTGCAGGCGGGGGTGGGGGGCGAGGTGGACGGTGAAGGATGATTGGAGGAGAAGACAGCAGCTTTAGAACTGATAGAAGTAGAGGCAAAGGTCTGAATCTCAAACAAGAAAGAAAGATCTAGTTTTGGAGCTGATTTTGGGTTAAAAACCAGGTCAGAGTCAGGCTCTAGAATTCTGGCTGGTAGTGTAAATGCTTGGATATCAGCTGTGGACCCTGAGAACTTGTCGGCTTGCTATGAGTAGCTGGCTGGGAAAAAAATCTTTTTCATTCAGATTTTATTAAAAAGTTCTGTGGCTGCTGAATGATTCGCATGTACATACAAAAATTATAATTGATATCTAGTTTCCCTTCTGTCCTAAATTAACTATTATCAGATTAATGTGTAATTTAAATTCCAGGAGAATCAAGGATCATGAAATAAATTGAACATTCTTAAGCATTTCATCTTAGCAATAATTTGCATCATGGGCTATTTTTGGATCTTTTTCAGTATTATTCATTTCAATTGACAAGTATAAACTTTATTTTATTTCCTACTGAATCCAGATATACAGTATAATGTCGTTAAAAGAAAATAAACACACACATACATACACAATCGAAAGCTGAATAATGCCCACAGGCGAAGGAAGAACGATCACATATAGAACACTTTAATTACTAAGACAAATTGATACTGATATATTAATTTAATTAAAGCTTTCTGCCTTTATGTTTAAAAGTCTCGACACTGATTCTCTAGTGGGATTGGCAACATCTGTGAGATCCAAAATTTCACATTTAGTAATGGAGATGGTCAACACTTAAAAAGAAAACAAATTTATGTAGTAGTTAATTGCCATTCCCAATTGCAAACCCTGGTTGTTACACATGTCTAAATGGGTATACATGCATATACACACTCATAGTTTGTATAACCATGTTAGCTAGACATCTCTGTCACTGACATGGAAATAAAGAAACAATTAAGTTAACAAATTATTCCTAAAAATATCTTAACACAGGTAGAATAATCACATGGGTGTGGATGTCTTTGTGTTTAGGAATATGAATGAGCATAGATAATGATTACATGTGGTTTTAAGTATTGTTCTTTTGACAAGAAAACAGATAAAGATGACACTTTATAATCATTAATACTGTGGCTTACTGTAGGTAAATTATACTATACTATGCTTTTTTTGAACATTTGCAGTAGTTATTCTCCCTTTTGGTTAAATTATGCTTTGGTTTTATTTTAGATATTTTAGGAAGGCACCTTGAGGCTTTCAAGGCCACTATGACACCAATTTAGTGTTCCACATTAGGAACTGACAAAAATAGAGTCTCTATTGCTTAATGGAGTTGATGTGCTTTCTCATTTACCTAATCTAATACCAAGATATGATTTGACATGGGAAGAATATGAAACAAATGGTTATGGGCTGATATTCATAAACTGATTAAAACATGAATATGTATGTATATAAATAGACACATTCACACATGTTCTCAGATTTTTGAAATTATAAAGATATATACATATGAATATATTATAGTATATAGAATAAGTACTTTAGAATCCAACACAAGGCCATGAGCACCGTTTTTGTGCTTCCGCTATACCCCACATTTATATAAAATTTACTATTTATATTGTAATTATTTAATTATGGGTCTGCTTACACTCCCTGTACTGCAAATCTCTGAGGAATGATAGTTATAATTCATCTCTCCATCCTGAGTGTCTATTAGTATCCGGAAAAGAGAAAGCACTAGTAAATGTCTAATAAATGAATGAACGTATGTATATATTTATTTATATTTACATTTATATTTATATTCTTAAAACAGACATTTTGTACATTTCAATTATAACAAAACAGTTTTAAAATATTAAATTTACCAGAATTTCAACTTATATGGAAAACACCCTTTCCATTTCAGTTTGTTCTCAAAATACCTAAATACTGCTATAATAAAAGGAAAGATAATAATAGCCAGATTTACAATGGGCAATAAGATGCGTTGTCTTTGAACTGTTCAATAATTAATTTTAAAAAGAAAAAGTACAACTACGCTTTGAGTGACATTTTAACCAAATTTAATTTTATAATGTTTAGTTTTTCTGAGTTTTGCTGTCTCATTTAAGCAAAATTCCAAAGTAAAGTAACCAAGCTATTTATGCAATAAACATCTGTCAAATACTTATTGCAAAATAATTTGTGCAAATGTTAATATCTCATTTTAATAGTTTGCTATTCTTTCTTTTGTTTAACTTTCATACACAAAAAACTAATTTTTTAAAAAGTAAAACAGCAGTATGAAAAAGAATAAAAAATGTATCTTATATTACATTTATTATTTTGATCATATGTATCAGGGAATTTGAGCCTGTCAACATTGTAACAATGTAGTAAATTTGCTCTCAAATTGAAGTAATTAAGGTATAAAATCTAACACCTTTTTTTGTGTTAAAAAATATGGGGGGAAAGTGCTTTGAACATTTTATTCCTCCTTTAGTCCCTTTTTAAAGGGACTAAAAATTTTACAGGAAGCAAAATTAAGTTTTACAAATTTTCATTTATCTTATTGGCTGTGCTTTATCTAAAAAATAATGACAGTAAAACCAAACAAAACAGAAACAAACTCACAGATACAGAGAAAAAAACTGATGGTTGTCAGGTGGGAGGAAGTTTGGGGGAATGGGTGAAAAAGGTGAAGGAATTAAGTACAAATTCCCAGTTTTAAAAACAGTCACGAGGATGTGAAATATAAAATAAGAAATATAGTCAATAATATTGTAATAACTATGTATGATGTCAGATGGTACTAGACTTATTGAGGTGATCACTTTGTAAGTTATGTAAATCATTATGTTGTGCATTTGAAACTGTTATAATGTTGTATGCTAACTATAATTAAAAATATTTTAGAAAACCTCTAGGCACATTTTAAGAATAGATACACAATTAAAAACACTCCAACAATTTAACCTGCACCTAAACTTTCTTGCTTTTAAGAAAGTAAGTCTCCACAGAGAATCAACTAGTATTTGTTTTACTCTATTGGGGTAATTCTACTGTTTATGTCTTGGCAAAGTATGTCTGTCCTATTCACATTTATCAAACACTGACTAAAGTAGTAAATGGATTCAACATTCTATTTTTAGCTTCTGCTGTTTAATCTTACTGATAATTGATAGACATGCAATGAATTCTAATGATCTGGGATGTGTGTCCTCACAACTTAACCATCTAAATCGAAGTGAATAAGTAGTTATTTAGGACACCCCAGGGTGCAAGTATCAAGAAAATCACCACCTGTGTGGTTAAGGGAACTTATGTGGGTGGGATTTGAACTCAAAAACAGAGGAAGCACTTCAGGTGGAAGTAATAGATTGAGCAAAGGCAAAGAGGCAGAAAAGAAATCATTGGAGAAACACTAATTCAGTTTATTTGGGGCAAAGTCACCAAGAAAGAGTCAAGTCAGGAAATAACTTGAAAGCCTGTTAAGCTATTGTGTAAGCAGTGGAGTGCCTCTCTGTTTCTGAATTGAGGGGTCATAATAAAATCTACAACTGTATCATCTCTGTAAATAACTTTTATATTTAATTCAATAGCATTGTAATCATCTTTTAAATGCAATTAAAGTTAATGGAGTAGAGGAAGAAAAAGGGAAAGAAATGGCATGGTTTATACAGTATTACTAAATTAAGAGGTTTATACTAGAATAAAGTAGGAAATCAGAGCTACTTAAAGATCAAATAATAGCATTCCATGTTTACAAAGGCTTCTTGTTACAGACATGGTAATTCTAAACAAAGAGAAGTTTACGTTTTATATAAATGGAAATGACTTTTCATCACTTACAATAATTATTCTTCAGAAAAATCAAGATTATTTTTTTTCAAAAGCAAGAACAAGATGTACGGAAAATTTAAACTCATATTTATGTTCCTTTTTTATTAGGAAGCAATTTCTCAAATTATAAAGTTGCTATTGGCATATATCATTCTATATGTGATTTACATTTTTTTTCTGAAAAATACCAAATATCATTCAAAGCAAAGAAAGCCATTATTGCAGTACCCTAAAAAATTTACCGAGCGTCTCTTACAGACATCCCTCAGATGTCTCACTGGGTTAGGTAATGACTGAAAAAGATGAAACAGGACAGTTTATAAAGGCATAAAGAGAACCATGTATGTTGTCGATTTAAAGACAAATAATGAATTTGCAAATATTTCAGTTTGATCTTTGTGTATTATATAAAATAATCTTTTAAAAAATAGATTTAACATGCTGCCACTATCATTACATAAATCTAGGAAGAAATAATCTAAAGATTTAGGTTGCATATGTAAAAAAGGAAGAACATGAAATGATCTTCCCTCAGACTTAAGTATGATAATGAAAACATATCTAAAAATTTGAAGCTTAATCCTAGAATAGAAAACTATTGATAAAATTTTAAAAACACAATTAATACATTATTTTACACACAGTTATCAGTTTCAGAAGTAATGTAGAATTCATTTTTATTTTCACAGGAAAGTATAGCTTGGCCATATTTTTTAAGGCACACAAAAATGTAGTATAAAACATTGGTATTTAAAAACAGCCACAAGTAAACTATTTATTGGATTTGCCCTATTTTAAAACCTTATTTTAAGAGGAAATCTCTTAGAATGAGTAGTTTTACAAGTTTCACAAGAACAGCAAATATATCAGATGTCCTCATCCTGGGTAATTACTTCTTTTGCAGGGCCATGTACATTCTTGCAATTTAGCTTAAAATTAAAGCACACATTACAAACACAACTGGATAAATGGAAAAATGCTAAAAAAAAAAAAAAACCCAGACAAAATGAAGGACTATTTCAAAATGCTGACATACATCTAAGACACCTGAAGTTGTTGGTTTATAGACTGGGCTGGCTTCTTTCTTTGCAAATGCTTCTTTGCGGGAATTTAAGTCTGTGTACCTTGCTTCTGGCCAAATAAAATATTTTTTAAGAAATGGTTTAAGTAGACATTTGCAGCCTTCTGGTTTTGTTGGACTCGTATGACATTGTTTTTATCCCTCAAATGTTAACTTACTGGGGGAGGCAGACACTTCAAAACAATGTGGACATGCAGTCAGTAATTGAGACAACCGAGAGATGGGCTCAGACACGAGAGCTACCCAACATGCATCTGGAGGAAGTGACTTAGGAGCAGAGTCGAAAAAGAGAAATTAGAGTAAAAGAAAGAGGAAGGACACTGAGGGGCAGCATGGGCAAAAGCAGAGGATGAGCGGGGCAGGGCACTGCAAGTAGCTCAGGGTTGCTGGAGTAGAGTCTTGAATCTTAATCGAGAGTAGACAAACAGAAGGCAGCTCCCGAGCACAGGTCTGCCCCAGTTAAAGCTTGTCCTCTTTCTGCTGGTTGTGGGGAGCTACTGTGTGTGTGTGTGGGGGGGGTGACAGCAACAGATCTGCACCCTAAATAGATCACTCTGTGGCCCGTGCAGAGGATGGTGTGGAGGAGGAACGATCTAGTTACGAGACTGATTGAATGGGTTGAGAGGGTTGAATAGAGACTGAGAGGCAGGTCGGGAATGACAGGGATGAAGAGGAGGAGAAAGATTAGTAAAGTATTTGTAAAAAGAATGTAGATTAATTCTAAGGAGATGAAAAGGATGAACACTTGGAACAATTATAAATATGAATGATTTTTTTTCACTTGAATCTGTCAAAGTACAGCTTTATGAAGTGAAATCTTACTGTAAAGTCACCATTTTTTTTTCAATTGCAAAGGAGTCTAGAGTAATGTACACTCCCTGACAATGGGAATCTATGTTTGTCTGTCCATGTTCTGCATGAATGGGTCACGTGCAGAGAACATGGGAGAACAACAGCCGAACTTATCTGATGCTGCACACAGTCCTGGGGTTGAGTCTTAAAGTATTTCCATAGAGTGGAAGAGAACAAAGAGAGCTTTTGTTCCTTGAAACTTGAAAACACACCTTTTTCTACTTGAACCATAGCTACTTATTGCAACATTCCAAGAACTTAATACTTTTTTATCGCTTGCAAAAAATTACATTTCCTAAAACTTTTCTATACTCCTTTAAAAAAAAAATCTGTATTTCCTGAAGCTTACCCCATAACTCAAGAATGTCCACCTTTATTTCCCTTGAGCCACACTCTCACCCATGTTCATCGAAAAGGCATTAGTTCGTGAATATTGGCTTTTCTCTGAAAGGGTGTTCTAGGACAGCATGCACGAATTAAGCAGAGCAGCCAAAAAATATTGTATTTGTTTTGAATTATTCTATAATTCTAACATTTTAAATTATTCTGTCATTTCTAATGTGGAAAGAATTTAACAACTTGGTTGAACATTCTCTTAACAGTGATGTACAGTAATGTAAAACAGTTTATTAATTACATTACAAACAAGTCCACAGAACTTTTATTCCCTCCACATGTATGAAACACAAAATAATTCCTAACTATATAATTTATAATACCATCTATTTATAAAATTACAAAATTTATTATTGATTATTTGACAGCATTTATTTGCAAAAATTTTATCACAATATTTCGTATTTGCTTTTCAGAAGTTAAAAACAAATTGTCTAAAACAGAATTTTTTGATCACTTTCAGAGGGTCTGATGTTGAGGTAAAAAGCTTTAAATATTATGTTAGTTTCGGTTAACCTTTGCACAACTCCATATATATAAAAATTTGGCTGAATTTCTGGATTGCTTGTTAAATTTTCATGAACACAAAGCTTTAATTATATTAAACATCCTTTCACCTTAGCTTGGTACAAATAACCTTCTACAAAGATACAATTTATCAATCTTCTTAGAGTCATCTTAGTAACTCAGCTAACTATAAAATTTCCCTTCATATTTTTGGTATTAAAGTCCCACCTAGAATTTCATTTGTTGTTGTTTGTTGTTGTTGCTGCTGTTAGATTTCTGAAATGAGCTGAAACATGAATGATTTAGTAAGCAACAATGTAGTCAGATGATCGAAGGGTGACCAAATGTCATTTGGTCCCAATCATACAGGGTATCTGATGAATGTAGGTATATTACTACTTTTTTCTTACCAAGTCAATTAAGTTAGGAGAGAAATCTTTGTAGAAGTTTAGCTGAGGGGTGGGTGTGCTCAGGATTCTTTACCTTTCATCCTTGCAATCCAATCATGATAAATGTCATAGAAGACCCCATTCTGGGTGTGTGTAGATTATAGTCTGTAGTTTATGTAAGATTCCCAGAGGACTGTTTGCAGTTTGCAATTCTACCCTTGCTTATCCTCTTAAAAAACATGTTTGTAACAAAGCAAATGGGACACTGTTTTAAGGGGATAATCTTGCATCTGCTATAATTTATTTTAAAAAGTCACTCGTAAACTTTAGTTCTTTACTTCGCTATGTTACCATTAAGAATAAAATTCCCTGTGACACATCTAACAACTGGTGCTGTGGTTGAGGACCTTGGAATAGGATATTGCATTCTAAATGTAGAAACTCTGTCTCAATCTGATAAATGTTCTTAAAAAAAAAGAACTGGATGAGAAAGTACTGAATGGGTCTGAGCAAAGCTCGGACAGGGATGCTAGGTATGGGATTATTCATTCCAGAGTTTGTTTGAAGAATCTGGAATATGTTAAACTAAAAGAATTTTAATAGGTATTTAGCTCTTTGAATGCGGCTAAAGGACTGAACTCCGAAAACCAAACAGAACTGGGTTTGCATCTCAGCTTTGCCAGTTACTAGCTGTGTGAGTTTACCTATACATTTAAAAACTGGAATAATAATAATAATAATAACTCCTATTTCATAATCAAAACAGCAATATTTAGATCAGTATGCTGATCTAAATGCTTTATATAAATTATCTCATTTAATTCTCAAACCAGCCTTTGAGATGGCGCTAGTTATTATCTCCATTTTACAGGTGAAGCAGAAACAAAGAGGAATTAATTATCCATGAAAAGTAAGGTGTGATACAGGGGAAGCATGATGCCTGAAATGGATTTAATAAATCTTAACTGCTTTGCTCACAGAAATCTAATCCAACAGTGTAAGTAAGCGGGGGCACTTCAGTATAAGAATACTTAAGTCTAATCTATAGTATGCTGTAGATTAGCATACTATGTAAATTCAAATTAGTAATTTCATTTTAGCATAAACCAAACTAAGTGGTTAAGAATGAAAATTATGTGGCTAATGGTTCTTGTATTAAATAAAACTTCAATTCATCAAATTATAGATTATTGAGATTATTGAGATTAATAGAGCCGTCATTTGTTTTTCAGCTGCGCTATTTGTGTAGCTCACAATAAAGTCAGAAATGTGGCAGTTTTCTAATTCACTGATGATATAAGCAGCCAAGTAGGATAAAAAAATTGTTTTTAACCTAAATCATTAATTTTAAAGGTCAACAGAAGTGCTAAACAAGGTCTTACTCAGCTGGCATGAATAAAAGAATTGTTTAAATCCCTTTATGACAACTGGAGTAATGTGGGAATCTCTAAATGGCACTTCATCAGCATTTAGCCACTGATCTCATCTTCAGTCATCATTAGTTTGAACCTGACACAGTCATCTGATAAGTAATATGTCATACCACAAGGAAGACTAGAGTAACTTTCTTATTTCCTAATTGCTTCTAAATTTTCTGGTTCTGAAATTCATATTGGATTCCAGTTTGTTTTGCTGCCCTCACCTGCTTTCTTTGCATATAATTAAAAAAAAATGTTCTTCCAGGAATGAACCTAGAATTTGTATTCCAAATTTCAGCAGAAGAAGTTGTTGAAATAAACACAGCTGTGACCCATCATGAATTACTCAATTCTATAATGATTCTACATGGCCCTTCCTTCCTCCCTCCCCATGCATCCCACTTGCTTCCTCCTCATTTCAAATGGTGCCCAGAAATGCATAATTGGTGAGATCTAGGGTACAAGTGAACATTCTGAATAACCAGTAAAAACAAACATCCAATAGAGCTGCAGAATCAATATTCTTTGAAATACTGTTTTTCTGGGAAAAAGTCACTTGGTGATACTCGAATAGAATGAAATCACAAAGCTAAACCCTCCCTGACTTTAATGATCACCTGATTTTTAACATAATAGTTTTACAGAATAAGTTAAAAGGTTACTCCATCAATTACACAGTGATGAACATGGCAAGACATGGAAAAGAAGAATGATATCATGATCGACCTCAAAAGTGAGGTTTTGGAAAGGTGAGCAATAGTAACCTGGTAATCCCCATCTTTAATTGAGTTTCTTACTACAGTTACTAATACGCAGTATTGAAGTGCCAATCATCATTTAGTATTAAAATCACTACCTTTCAAATTATGGATGTATCTTTCCTCATTATGTAATAGATGTATTTCTAAAGCATTGAAAAAATAAATTTGGTATTATTGAATCATATTTAAGATACTGTCGGTGTCCTTATGCAAAGGTATTTACAATTGTAAGGCCTAATATCCTTCTATTTCAGGAAATCTTCAATTTGCTATATATTTTAAGTCCATTTTTTAATATGCCAGATTTTCTTAAAGGAGAGAACCCCCAAATTATGTTAATGTACAAGACTTCTTTGTGATCTCCTGAGATAGTATAGTTGCCACTCAGCATTATATAAAATCATTGAATTAAAATGCAAAGCAAATCTTGCCTATTTATTAATCTGCACCTTTTGGAGATATCTTATTTTTCTCCTGTAGTTATCTCATGCAAGCCCAATACACTGGTTTAAGACAGGAAAAGATTATATAAAAATTATGGTGAATAGGTGTAAGAGAATATACTTTGCTTTATAAAGTGTCTAATATTTAAATTTTTTCACACCTAGATTTTTTCAAGTATCATTTGTATGTTTATGTTTTTAATAGTTTGGTAATTTTTCTAAGATTACCATATTTTGTTTTATTAAAATGCTATTTTAGCTGCTGTATAGTTTTGGACTATTTGCCCATTTCACTATTTAGAGAAAGTTAGATTACTTCCATGTTTCATAATTAAAATCACTGCTATAAAAAGCTTTATGCATATCTCTTTGCACATGCATGAGAGTTTTTCAAGATTACACCTAAAGGTGGAATTTCTGGGTCATAGGATGTATATTGTCTCAAATTTACTCAATATTTCAAAATTGCTCTACTGAATATCTGTACAGATTTACCCTCTTACTATCAATATCAGAACCCACATTGTCTTTTCAAGTTAAAATGAATTAGAACTATGGTAATATGGTGAATTTTTGAAGTGAAACAATTTATGAACAAGTTTAATTTCTCCAGAAATAGCAGTGTATGTGTTTGCATGCATATATATTACATATATATGCATATATAATGTATTATTATTACACATACTTCATGGAAAAATTCACATGTAATAAAAGTACAAAAACATACATGCATGGGGCTGATAGACAATGACTTAAAGATAATGGTAACATTTGGAGAAGGAAAGAGGGACTGGAATGGGAAGGCGAGGCTTCAGCAGTATTGGTGACCTTCCTATATTTGGAAGAAAATTGGAAGGAAATGAGATAAAATGAGGCAGCGGTATTTTATCTAAGAGGAAGGTACAAGAACATCTATGATTGTCTCTACTTTTTTGTGAGCTAAAAAATTCATAATGAAAAATTAGAAACGAAAACATTATTGAGTTTCGGTAGAAATTAATGTCCTCTTGAAATGGCAATGAGTCATGAAACACAAACACATGGTGCTTTGTTTTACAACAGTGATTATTTATGTATACAAATATCTAGGTAGTACTTGTCCTATCATGGAGAAAAGTGTAGTTCAAATATAATGATCATGACATACTTCAGGTTGTTGGTCTAGGTGTTCTCTCCTTAGAAGCTCATAGCCATTCTATGAGGTCATCAGGGTGGCACTATTGCTTTTATTTTATAAGTAAGGAAATTAGACTCGGCAAGCTTCACTGACTTACCCACTGTCAGTTTCAAGGTTAACAAGGGCCCGAGTTGGGGCTAGAGCCCAGGACTCTTCCTTTCTTGGCCCAGAGCATTTTCTCCAAACTCTGCCACATGACCCCCATGTCTCTCAATCCATGAGAAGAAAGGACAGATACAAAGAAAGGATGGATGTGTTACCATGTCAAACATTCAGACCAAAATAACAGAAACCTTCAGTCATCCAGCGGTTTATCTGCAGACCAAGTCCTCCTCCCAGCCACAGGGCACATCCCAAGCGAGACCTCTCTGAAGGCCACAGCATGGGTGTCCTATCTAAGGGGCACAGATTTTGCATATTTCCTACATACTAGTTCTCATGGAAATGATATCTTGTAAAATATTGAAGACAACAATTACGGGAAAAACTGACCATATTTTACACAATCAAAAATGTACAATTTCTCACAACTCCATCAGTGACTTTGCTGCTTAAAATAATGTGGGCTGGAATGAACTGCCCTAGTTTTGCTGGGCAGAAGGCAGCTGGCATTAATGTATAAGGGTCCAAAGGAAGAAATTAAATCTAAAAGTTTAAGCTAATCAATGTTCTCCAAAAACCAGTGGAAAGAATAAATAAAGAGAAACATGAGTTCTGAAACTTTCAAAAACTAAAACATTTGAAGCTATATTTCTTTCCTTACTGTAATAATTCAAGTTTAAAACTGAGAACCAATTTTGAAATAACCATGGTGTTGAGAAAGGTTGAAAGAAAAGTCTTAGAAACAGCTAATATAAATGTCTCTCTCCAAATTAAATCAGTGGGGTGCTAGTTTTAATACCTCTGCTTATTAGCTCATAATTTGGATTCAATATAAGCAATTAAAATATTCACCTCTCTGAAACAGTTTAAGTGGCGTCTTGGTCTACGGTGGTACAATTTAAAAACCAGTAATAGTCAGTCCTATAATTCTATGATTAGGGCTTTCTTTACTGCTGGAAGATTAGTTTCATTTTCCTGTAATCCTTCCTTTTTTTTTTCCTCTAAAGAAAAACTTTTTACTCTATTAGGTTCTCTCTCTTGCCCCAGAAAATTCTTTACTCCATTACTAATAGGTCTCCACCCCCCTCCCGCCCGCCGCCCAACAAACAAGGCCTTACAGAGTGAACCTAAATAGCACTCAGGTTCAAGTGACCTTCTAATTGCCAAATCCACTGGTACTTTTTCGATTTTCATTATACTTGGCTCCTTGGCAGCATTTGGCACCCCTTACCAACTCCTTCTTGATTGGTTCTTAACCACTCTCCTGGTTCTCTTCTTTCTAATCACTCCTTCACAGTCTTGTTTACTTGTTCCTCCTTCTTTTCTCCAATCACAGATACTTCTAAAGATTCCTTTCTTCTTTCCTGATTGTCTTCTTATTTTACCTGCTTTCCTGGATCCTCCAATCCATGGCTTTAATTATAATCTGTAAGTTAGCAACTCATAGATTTCTACCTCCAAGTTCAATCTCTTTCCTAAAAACCCAAATCCAATATATTCTCCATCTTGCTACTAGAATTATTCTCTTTAAAAAAATAATCGCACCTCATCTCCTGTTGAAAATTTGATGGCTCCTCTGCCTGGAGATAAAGCCCACATTTCTCAGTATTGTGTACAAAACCTTCTACAGTATGTCCTTATATTCTTTTCTAGTCTCAATTCTTATTTGCTCCTTATCATAAATCTTGCACTGCACTATGGCAGTGCCTTGCCAGTTCTCTTTCATTCTTCTGTGTCTTTGCTACATTGGCCATATTTACAGGATCAAGAGCATCAGGACGTAAAGTCTGATAAAAAAGGTTCTCACCAGAGGAAAAGGGCTCATTTTAAGTTAAGACTGTCTTGGGAAGCAAAGGCTCTTCCAAGATGTGCCTACAGAACTCTTTCTATTCTTTGTCGCTTATCTTAGAACATGTCAAAAATATTCATACTCACATAGAATGTATTTGCAGTCTTGAGTAGAGGAATCTGTATTCTAGAATCCCCACTCTAGGAGGACTAATATTCCCTAGTTGAGTTATCTTCTTTAACTAACAAATCAGTTTTAGAAATGGAGAGGAAGGAAAGAGACATGCAAAGGAACAAACAGATCAGTTGGATGAACTTTGATAATCAAGGAAGTGACCCTGCTACAGGCAGATGTTTCTTACACACACCCACAAGCTAAATCTGACTTAATCAGTGAACATAGTTCTTTCTCTGTGTTCCTATAACATCTAGTTTATGCCTTGATTATAGCTCAAAGTATATTAATCTGTAATTACTTGATTTTAAGTCCATTTTCTCAGTCAGTCTGTAACTCCTGGCACAGAGCAGATGCCAATGAAGAAGTAATGAACTCACCCTTCAAAACCATCAATGCCAAGGATACGGTAGAGACATTTCTTCAGGATTTTGGCAACGATAGCAATGGCTATGTTAAAATGGCACAATTTGGTCAAAGAAATTATGAATGCCACTAGAACATATCATATGGACTGTGAGGTCTCTCCAATTAAAGCAGCATCTTCGTGAAACAATCTATTATTCAACTGTAGTTAGAGATAACTATCTGCAACAAATATTAAAAACAGCATAAAGAACTCATGATGGCACAAGCTATTTGTGCATGAAAATATAAGATTAAAAAAGCTGACAAATATTTCTCTATGCAATTCCATTAAAATCTCACTTGCATGTTTTAAAAATTTGCTAAGATCTAATGAAATACATTTGGTTTACAAAAGAAAGTTAGATGCTAATCTTTTTAGCTATGATGAATAGAGATGTAGAGCACCCAGGACATTAGAATATCTGTCCAAAATGCTAGGCAATTAACAAGAAAGTGCTGATAGTAATTCTCTTTTTGACTTTCACATTTCTAATATTTCTGTATTTATTCCTTTCCTGATGTTTCACATTTATATGACTTCTTCTCTGCAATTTAGTTCTTCATTTAGCTCATAAAGTAGGCATTATATTAAGAAGGTAGAGTATTCATCTTTTGGCATCAGTACCTGTTGCCCTTAGCAACCACCACTTGAAGGAAACTTTATTTTCATCTGGTAACTCAAAATAGAACTAAAGGGTCAACTGCAGAGCAATTGTAAAAGGCAGGTCTCAAACTGGCAAATGGCTCAATACAAGACCCCTTTCATTTGGATCATTCCAAAGACACTGGAAGTTTTGTCCAAAAATATTGCATAAATTAGAGTTATACATTGGTTTCTAAAGAATACTTGTAAAAATAGAACTATTTATCCCAACTTGAAATTTCTTTATCATTGAAGCTATGGTGAGGAACCATATAATTGACATAAGTCTAATGCAAACAGAGATAGGTGAAAAGAATAAATATTCATTTCAAATATGTCAAGTACTTTGAAACTATAACTGCTTTTGAATTTACTGATCTTTAATTTGAGTTCAAGCTTTCAAGAACCTATGCTAAGAAGCTAAGCCAATTGTTATCTGTTATTTGTTTAGGTTAAGCAATCTAATGATGAACAATGAAATTTTAGAAAAAGAAATAAAAAACAATTCCTTTTGCAATTGCAACAAGAGGAATAGAATACCTAGGATAAATAAATTATGTAGGATAATAAACTTAACAAAAGATGTGAGGACCTATACACTGAAAACTATATGATGCTATTAAAATAAATTGAAGAAAACAAAAGATATTCTGTTCATGGATTGGATGAATCAACATAATTAAGATGGCTGTATTACCCAAAGTAATATACAGATTTAATGCAATCCCCATCAAAATCTCGATGGCATTTTCTAAAGAAATAGAGCAAAAATCATCAAATTTGTATGGAACCACAAAAGACACTGAATAGCCAAAAGTAATCCTGGGAAAAAAGACAAAGCCAGACGTATCACACTCTTGACTTCAAATTATACTACAGAGCAACAATAATCAAAATAGCATAGTATTGGCAGAAAAACAGACACAGAACAATAGCATAGAATCGAGAATACAGAAATAAACACACATGAGTATGGGCAAATATTTTTTGAAAAAGAAGTCAAAATTATACAGTGGAGAAAAGAAAGCCTCTTCAATAAATAGTGCTGGGAAAATTGGAAAGCCACATGCAAAAGGATAAAACTAGACTTCTATCACCATACACAAAAATTAGCTCAAATGGACCAAAGACCTAAATATAAGACCTGAAGTAATAAAATACATAGAAGAAAACATAGATACCAAACTTATAGACCTTAGTTTTAGAAAGGATTATATGAATTTGACCTCAAAGGCAAGAGAAGTAAAAGCAAAAATAAATGAATGTGACTACATCAAACTAAAAAGCTTCTGCACAGCAAAAGAAACTGTGAACAAAACAAAAAGGCAACCAACCAAATGGGAGGAGATATTTGCCGACAATATCTCTGATAAGGGGTTAATAACCAAAATATACAAAGAACTCATACAACTCAATAACAACAACAACAAAAATCCCTAAACAATCCAATTAAAAAATGATCAGAGGATCTGAACAAACACTTCTCTCTAAAAGACAAATAAATGGCTAACAGACATATGAAAATATTCAGCTTCACTAGCTATTAGGAAATGCAAATCGAAACCACAATTGAGATACCACCTCACACCTGTAAGAATGGCTATTATCAACAAGACAAGAAATAATAAATGTTGGAGAGGTTGTGGAGAAAAAGGAACCCTCATACTGCTGGTAAATTGGTACAGCCACTTTGAAAAGAGTATGGAGTTTGCTCAAAAAGTAAGAATAGAATTACCATATGACCCATTGATCCCTCTTCTGGGTATATACCCCCAAAAAGTTGAAAACAGTTATTTGTAAAGATATATGCACCCTGAATGTTCACAGCAGCATTATTCTCAGTGGCCAAGACATGCAAACAACCAAAATATCCTTTGGTAGATGATCAAATGAAGAAGATGTGATCTAATACACAATGGAATATTTATTACTCAGCCATAAGAAAAGATGAAATACTGCATTTGCAACAATATGGATGGTTCTTGAGAATATCATGCTAAGCGAAATAAGTCAGATGGAAAAAGTCAAGAACCATATGATTTCACTCATGTGTGGATTTAATAGAGGTCCCCAACCTTTCTGGCACCAGAGACCAGGGATCCTATGAGAATCCATGCTTGATGATCTGAGGCAGTGATGCTAGTGCTGGGGAGCTACTGCAGATACAGTTTGAAGCTTCACTTACTTGCCCGCTGCTCACCTCCTGCTGTGCAGCCCAGTTCCTGACAGGCCACAGACTGATACCGGTCCATTCCTCAGGTTGAGAACCCCTGGGATATAAAACTGAAAGTAACAAATGAACAACGAGACAAACAAAGAAACAAAACTCATGGCACAGACAACAGTATGGTGGTTACCAAAGGGAACAAGGCCTGAAAGGAAGTTGAAGAGAGTAAAGGGGATCAAATATGTGATGACAGAAGACTTGACTTTGGGTAGTGAATACACAATGCAATATACAGATAATGTACTATAGAATTGTACACTTGAAACCAATATAGTTTTATCAACCAATGTCACTCCAATAAATTTAATAAAATTAAAAAGACAAAGTTACAAAAATGCAATGATTAAATAGCTAATGCTTTTGGATATTGTTGAATCATTCGGATGCACAATTTTCAATCTATTATTAAGGAAAACACAAGGGACAAATGTAATTTTTATTATTTTTATGTTCTTTGAAGCCCATTTATATATAACTCATGTATAATACTCTAAGTGATATTTAATGTATACCATACATTAGCATCCTTGTTATGCGTCAAAGAACTGAAGAAAATAAAAAAAAAAAAAAAAACACATCCACTATTGTAGCTTAAGAAATCTAAACTATTGGGATGTTAGGGCTTTTTCGGCAAATAGATTCCAGAAATCATGTGTCATCCAACTTTAGAGTTCTGTGTGTGCTTGGGGACAGACGTTGACATCGCTTGGGCAGCAGCATCATTCATGTTGACACACATAAGCATTGCTTCTTCGATTGTAAGTCTTCTGTAGGAAGATGCCTAGTCATCGCTATCATCAATGTTTTACATTAAGTCAATTCAATTCAATGATGTATGACAAGGTATTTTATTAGTGCTGAGTCCACAACCCTAAACAGGACACAAGCCTTGCTTTCAAGCAACACAATTTATCAAGGGCAATAAGGCAAAGAGAGGAGTGGAACGGGAACTGAGGCACAGAGAATTTGAAGCAGGTCACAAATTTAGGAAGAGTAACTTGTAAATATGATGAGGATGACAATGAAATTATATTAATAAGCATAGGAGTGTGACTACATACAATTGTATGGCAAAAAGATTTTATAAAAACAGCATGTTTTTGTGCCTTTTGTAAGCTATGCCTAAGTTTTAAAATTGATATGTTACAAATTTAATATTGTACTTTTCAACTCTTAAATAGCTCTAAGTAAATCAGTTACTGAATCAAATACTGTCAACTTACTATGGGGTTTTGTGTTTTACATTTTTCCTTCAAAATTGATGTATCAAAATTGTTTTCAACCGGAAAAACTAAATATAATTAAACTACTTTAAAACTTCACTAATATTACTGAATTGTAGTTCTTTTCAGTATGTAAATTTTACCTCAACCATAACAAAAACAATATAATGAGTACAGATTAACTACAATTTACTTAATATTTTGTAAGCATGAGTATACACAGTCTTTGAATTTTTATTTGAACACAACTTCTTAGCTACTATAAAAGCTTGTCATGTCTGAAATTTAGCTTTCCAGGGAGACCGAGATCTTCTTATGCTTTTTACTCTGTTAGCTAGGATGCTGCTCTAGACGCTTCGTTCACCAGATGCTCCTTGCCTTTCTGAGCTGACACTCAGTGCTCTCTCACCTAGTGTCCCTTGTAACAAATGGTTACGTTTGTGAGGGGCCAGGATGATCTTGGGATGATGCCTGAGACTGCAGAACATTTTTTTAGTTGTTAGAGATTTTCCGTTTTGTTTTTCCTCTGTGAAAGTCAACTCCACCCACAGGGGAATTAGACTCATAACTTGAAGTCCACTAGTCACTGTCTCCTTGTCACAGCTCTCGCTCATTCTGTTCCAAATGCCACTGTTAGAGATTTCCACACATTTGGAGAGTGACAAGAGTATCTGCACAGTGTTTTTGGTCTAACCAGAGGTCTTCAGAGGCTGTTTCTGTGAAGTTTATTTTAAATCTCAAAATTAATTACAGATAGACCATCAGTAAATTAAGTTCTCAATTGTGACAACTTGGAATGAGCAAAAATTGTTTAATGACTTAATGTGACATTTTTAATGGTAAAAACTACAATTGTTTTTATAGCTATAATATTTCTCTCTAACGAATTGTTTTCACTTTACATGTGCTCTATTTTGACATGAAATATTTCTGGAGGTAATAAGTATTTATTGAGCTTATATTTTTTTATACCTCGGGTATAATGAGAAAACAGCACACTGAAAGACTGAAATTTTAAAAATTTCACTATTTCTCAATCATAGAGATTTTACTTTATTATATACCATTAAAATAAGTTAGATGGATAAATACAATAAAAAATAAATATTTTCTATAAATAAATATAATGTAATTTTAATAAAGAGTATAAGAAATGGCATTAAATGTTTTCTGGAAAACTTTTATGTGTTATTTTTTATATGTGACCATACCTTACCTATCCTCAGATAACTTATTTAAAAACCTCAAATGTATTGCATCTTGGTGAAAAATTAACAATAAATTTAAAAGATCTGATGACAGTCAAAATTGATTGCATATGTTCTAACACCATAAAACTCATATACATTTATTTGTAGAAGGAACCATAATATCATAGAGATCCTGTAACTTTTTTCAGTTATAATTCTAACCAGCTTCTTTATCTACTTTCCCAAACCATACATGATAAGAAGCAGCAAATAAAGAGGGATAAAGTTAAAGAAGTGTTGGAAACAAACACTTGGATGACAGTCTAGACTTATACAAGGGAGGAGATAGAACAACTCTTAAGAGAGTGAACTTTAAGAACCTAGGTACCCAGGAGGTCTTGAATAGCCCCAAAAGGTGCGGTGCTGCACAAACATTCTTGATGGTATTTTTGAAGCAATTTTTTTCTTTTCATTTTATGTTTTTCTTAGTGCTTGTTTGTTTTTAGCTTGACATATAAACAAACCAAACAGAAAAGAGAGAATACTATGTGCCAAGAAATGCAAACCAAAGGGAAGTGTTTTTAGAGCATCACATAGAGGAGAAATAGAGCAGTGCCCATGTGACAGGGGCGGGTCTGCCCCAAAAGACAATGATTAAAGTTTTTTGAAAGCTCTTACTGTCTGTCAGAGTGGACAGAGTTTCCCAGGTAAAATAGTTAAGTAACTCCTTGGAAAGGAGCCCGAATACTTTGTCAGTGCAGGCTCTCACCTCACTCTGTGGATGTGCCTTAAAATGGGCAAGTGGCTAGGGTCCTCTCTGTCAGGATCTCTGGGTATCGGGGAAGTTTGGGATGTGGTCTCTGCTCATGCAAAACAAGAGCTCCTGGACCTGACTGAGAAGCAACTTTGGATGAGTAAAATGAGATAACACTCATCTAGAAGGGGACTGGCAGAACCACAGTGGGTCAATTGTACATATGTACATATCTATCTATCTATCTATCTATCTATCTATCTATCTATCTATCTCTAGCTAGCTAGCTAGCTATCATATTTATTTATTTGTTTGTTTATTTTTATTGCTTTCTAGAGACCAAGTAATCATGCCATGTGCATAACAGGTGATGAAAATAGACACATAATATGGATAGACAAGAATGGATGGAGGCACTGGTTGTCCAGGAATTGAAGAGAAAGGAAGTGAAGTGGGGTGGAGAGAAGCAAGGAGGGCCCGTGTGTGATCAAAGGGAAAAGAATGCAAGTCTTGTTTTTAAACTGGAAATGATCAGAGAATCAAGACTAGTAGAGTTAGAAGTTTTGAAGATTACCTCTTTTGGGGGCTCCAGAAACAAATGCCTTCAGGAGTCAGACAGAACATATCAATCAGAGAAATGGGATAAATGCAATAGGGGCTGTGGAGAACTAAAGCAAGTTGTCATTCCTAAAGACAATGTAATTGACAATAATAATAATACTGTGCCTGCCAACAGAACTTGACTGTGGGAAGAATTCATACAGTCCCTTCGATGTTATAGATGGGATTGCTAAGCATTAAAATATGTAAAGAAACATTTTATGATGTGAACTTGTACACAAATAGCTCACTCAGGCTCTTTTCTCCAAGGACTTGAAAGATGGGTCAGATGTGAAGATCTCACAAGAAGCTTAGCTCCTGACATTCCAGGAAATCCTCAAATCCCGGAGAACTCCAGGAGTTTCCCAGTTTTCCCTCAGGTAAAAACTCCTTTCATTCTCCAAGGCAACCCAAAAGTAAGTCCAGGGTACGTCTAGAGACCCCTTAAAAGAAAATTAAATTATTTTAGGGTGATTCTAGATTCTATAAGTGAGAAATGGGTACTGAAGGTATTGAAAGGGGATGGGACAAGTCATTAAAAATAAAACTATCACACCTTGTATTGGATCACAGCCTGAGGGATGGTGGCACACCATAGGAATAAGCTTAAAGGAGCAGCTATGAAGGTGCAAGATTCAGAATAAAGGCAGGTGAACAGGTTTATCTGGGGCACACCATGCAGTGTTTGCATCTTTTGGGCTGCATAATCTATATTATCATCAATATTATAAGTGTGTGACATCTATAGTTTTGATGTCAAATATAATTACCCATCATTGACTAGTTCAAAAAGAGAGACTTTGGATTTGGCCAAGCTTGTGTTTGAATTCCAGCTCCATTACTCATTAGCTATGTGCCACAGGGAAAATCACTTCCCTATTCAACGTCATACTTTCTCTTCTCTCCAAGATAAAAGTTATCTTGGAGGATTGTGAAGAAATAAAATACAGATGCAGTGTCCAGCAGATAATATTAGATGAATAACAGCTTCTGTTATTATCCATCACCCTTGTTATTATTATCATTATAGTGGTTACAGACAAGCACCACCACACAGCAAGCAATCATGCCTGCTTCTCGCCCCCTCATGATGCGATTTCCCAAACGTGCAGGACCTGTAGGTTCTTTAGGAGACCGATGATAACCTCACCGGTCACTTATCATGCATCATGGTTACAGAAGCAAGTACATAACGTGATGAACAAAGCTTCATCGCCAGTCCACACTTTTTCACTCAGGCTCTTGGGTACATAATTATTAAGCAGTATTTCTAGCAGCTCATGATTTGCAATAAGTAATTGCAGTCCAGTGGTCTTGCTTCTATTGCCACTTTCTAAACACCCACTTAAAGTATCAGATCATAAAATTCACTATAAATTGAAATTTATGTTTCCTTTTGTGTTGTTTGGGAATAATCCAACAAAAACAACGAGGAAAGCATAATGCTAATTTCTATTCTTGTTTCGATGATACTATACTGATTATTTTCAGACTTCATTTGAAGCAAAACAATGAAAAGAGGTATTGCCTCTTATATTTTTGCTAATGTGGATTGTGTCATCGTTGTTCCAGCCAATGAATTTATACTAACACTTGTCAGGCAAAATAAGGAAAAGTAAAATGAACTTTCTGAGGTGTTTTACTGAGGAAACATTCTCATGGTTCTCTTTTGCCTTAATAAGGAAATCGGGGTTTTTCTTTTTAAAGGTGTCTTCTTTTCATAGACTGTGATTTTGTTAATATGAGAGAGAAGGCAACAGTGTTAATTATTGTCCTCCAGTTGGAAACTAGCATGGATTGTATTCCTGCTTCTGCTCTTCAGATTTTTAGTATGAAAGAAATATATGACCCAAACATCCATCAAATGATTAACGAATAAATAAAATGTGGTCTATCTATGCAGTGGAATATTTTTGGTAACAAAAAGGAGTGAAGTGCTGATAACATGCTACACCATGGACAAACCTTGAAAACATAATGTCACATAGAAGAAGCCAGGCACAAAAGGCCACATATTATATAATTCTGTTTATACTAAAGGTACAGACTAGGCAAATCCATAGAGATGGAAAGTAGATTGGAGGTGCCTCGGGGTGAGGTGGAAGTGGTAGGGGTGGGGAGCAACAGTTACTGAGTGTGAGATCTCTTTTTAGAATGATAGAAATGTTTTGGAATTACATAGTGATGATGATTGTACAACCCTGTGAATATACTAGAAACCACTGAATTTTGTACTTTAAAAGGATGAATTGTAGGGTATGTGAATTTTATCTCAAAATTCTACATGAAAAGTTCTTGCCTGTCATTGTCATCATATTCCAAAACAAACATTCACTGCAAGCTTACCTTGGGAAGTTCAGGGAATTCTTGAGTGACACTGCATTAGCAAAACAAGTTTAAAAATCCTTATATGTAAATATCAAGTTGGTTTCCATAGTTTCATAAACAAAATTTCCTGTCAATTTTAAATTTTGAAAAAAATTGCCTTGGGTGATTCTTTTTTTTTTATTGGTTTTTCTCATAGGTAAAAGAAGTGCTTCACATTTTTGTTTGTTTGTTTGTTTGTTTTTGAAAAGAAGTGGAGTCAAAATGGAATTAAGTAAGAATTATATTGTATTGTTTCTTAAAAGCAACAAAAGATCAAGTATGGAACATACCCAAAGTGCAAAAGAAATAATTACTTAATTGAGCACATTAATAAAAAAGATCTTGCTAATTAAATGTTGTTCCAAAGACATCTTAAACACTTATTGGAGCATCATACACATATGCTGGGAAAATGCCAAGTTTTATATTTTGATCTTCTAGCAACTTAATGCAATGAAAACTTTCAGAAAAACAAAAAGAATAATGTAATGTTTATTAAAAAGTGTATACACACATGCAATCGGTGTTACTTTTTTCTTTATTTTTTAATGTAATGCATTTGGAAGTGTCATTAGTGCAAGGTTTTATTTAATAATGTGTAGCAGCATGATGGTTAAGAGCACAAGCCCTAAAGTCAGTCTGATTTAAATCCTGGTTCCCCTGTTTATGCCTTTGAGAAAGTTTCTTAATGTCTATAGGCCTCAATTTATTCATCTTTAAAATGAGGACAATCATATAGGGTTGTGAGAATTCAATGTGATAATACATTCAAAAGGCTCAGTATGATGCTGGGCACAGAGTTAGCTGAAAGTATTATTACCATTATAATTTTTTTTCTTTTTAGCATTGTTTAATGTCCTTTTATAGAATCATTTTTTATTTCAGTGACACTTCTGATAGAATCCACAGATTTCAGCTAGAGAAGCAATGACAAAACCAATTTTGCCCTACAGGGAGACACTTTCTTCTGTTTCTCTCAAAAATTCAAATTATAATTCCAAGAAACCACTCATCCTTTTTGCTAACAGGCCTCTAACCGCAATTTCATAAAATGTCTTTTTTTTTTCCATAAACAAAGCCAAACATAATATCTTGTTCATCTGATTATAAGTAGAATAGCTGCTGTCTGAGCACTGCCATATCACAGACAATAATGGCAGTAATTACTAACCACGCGGAAAAAATCACCTAAGAAAGACATGTGGTATCCATCAACGTAATGAAAAATGAAAAGAATCAAACCAGGCTGCTGGTTCAACTTGGTGTGTCGACATTTGACTTACAGTTCAGTAGCATTACTTCTAGCCTATCAGGAATTCTTAGGTACTCACAATGTTTTGAATGTGGTAGGTACACGGAATAAATTTCTCATTCAACTGAATTAGCTAGCATTGTGCCAGGTGTCACAGATACAAACTGAGGTTAAAACATGCTCTCTCACCCAAACCTTAAAAACTTATTCTGAATTATGTTGTATTCAGAACAAAAAATAGACAAGTTCTTCAATTACAAAAAAATGGTTTAATAAAACAAGGCAAGCATCAGTAGAATGTTCATGCCAGATACATTTATCCTCTGGGACAAAAGACATGAATCACATTTAAAGATTAAGTTAAGTAGTGAGAAAAGTTCATGGTATGGCAAAAAGTGGTGGTAATCTTTACCATAAGATTCCTCCCTTCTAAAAAAATTATTTTCTGTCATCCTAATATGAGCATTCCCATTCCTGAGCTTCCCAAATAATCTGGGAACTCTCCTACATGCACCGTTCCTGCAGAGAATCTTAAATCTAAAGGCTGGTGCTGGTGTTTCTGGAGGGCAGAACCTGAAAGGCCTGGAGTGCTCACAAGTTAATGATGGATCTGATATGAGTAACTGCAAGCCTGGCTTTTACATGTCACAGCCATGGAGCAGGGCAGTGGAGGCTTCAGATGGAGCGACATGGTGTGTATTTGATCCTGTCAACCAAGTTGTGGCTGACTCGTTGTTAGGGAAACAAAAAAGAACTGAGACAAGTTACTGAACTAATTTGATTTGGTAGCTCAAGAAGATAAGACTTAAAAAGCCTGTTATGGAAACACAGACACACACAGACACACTGACACAGACACGTGTGCATGTACACACACACACACACACACACACACACACACGGCAAAAACAAAGCAACAAAGCTGGAAAGAAAAATACTAACCAAAAAAGCAATTGTATCCAAGACCTAAACATTCCCTGTAATCCAAAAATACTGCTTACTGCTTTGGATTTAAGCCAGCAAGAACTCTTAACATTTGGTCTATTATTCCATTTCAGGCTTTTGAATGAAAACAAAGTGAAAGATCTAGACGCATCAATTTCATCACCACATAAAGAGGTTTAAAAAAATCAGCATTTTATAAGGAATCAGGATAAAATTAGTATAACAAAGATTTCACCCAGAGTTTAAAGAGAATGTCAAATTTACAGGAAAGATGCAAAAATAAAATACTAATGAGAAGATAATTAATAGCATTTTTTTAAAAAAAGAAGTCATGCTGGTCAATTAATGTCATGATTGTGCAATACAAAGAAATAAATAGTAAAATTTCTTTCTAATTACCAAAGTCTTGTTTTCTACCAATTCAATACAAAAATTTTTATGTTCTTTTTTAATCTGGGAAAGTTTGAGATGCTTACTCCAGAAATTCACTTTGAAAATTAGGGATATGGATGCCAACCTGTCTCTTCTTGGACTTACTGTGTGACAGAAATATGCTGTCCCTCCTATGTCATCCCTGAGAATGCTCTGACTCAATATAATTGAGCTTATAATAAATAGAGTGAAATACTTTACGATGAGACTTTTATCCTATTACTTCATGAAAGAGAAAATATTATTTAAATAATCCAGGAAAAAAGAAAGAGAAAATTCTCTATTCTTTTGGATGTATTGCATTCCCATACATTTCTCCTATTTCTAGCTAACATGCTAGGAGGCATCTTTGTGTTCAAAAGAAGAGGACAGAATAACTAGCCCTTTTCGTGGAAAGCTAAATAGGATGTATAGTAGATCATGGCAGGTTAGTCGCTTCTCATTAATAACTTCAAAAGTCAGAGGATCTTTGTAATAGTTAATGAAATCAGATCTGATAATAGTAGTACCAAAGATACAATACTCTGAATTTATTTAAACAGCTACAAAAGGAACAAAACACAGTTTCAAAATCAATAAGAAGCTTAGACTGAATATATTTTAAAAACAAAGACTGTCCTAGAAAACTAGGTTAAAATGTCCAGCGATTTATTCCCTCAATTCTGAACTGGATTGATTCTTCTAAGCCACTGCTCCCATCTCATAAGATCATCATTCTAAAAATTAACAGCACAAGGCTACAGGAATATAAAACCCTAAGGCTCAGTAAAATAAGGGAGATGAATTCCATAGGCAAAGTTTCACTGGGGCTCATTCTGGTAAACTGTGACACACACCTTCAGAAGCATGCCAGGAAAGTTCATAGTCATTATCTCACTGACAGTTCTCACTATTGTCCAGTCACTCAGTCTTAACCACTGATGGTTAATCTCAGATGGGTGTTGTTTGTCTTTGTAAGAAGCAATACTCTAAGACAAAATGGGAGCAGATACTAGAGCCAGAATAAAAAAATTGAAATCAATGGCCCCTAGACAGTTTTTTCACAACAGAATTTAAAAGCACAATGCTTTAACTTAAATATTATTTCAGCCATAAGATAAATTAATATAATTAGATATCTTTCTATAATTATCCCTGGGAATTAAACTTTTAAACTTTATTTGCAGCAGATGACAGTGTTATAATTTTGGGGAAAACCCTTGGATAGAAAATATAACTAACTTGATAGTTTAAAAAATAAGTTCATGATTAAGTTTTATGTATCCTTAAGAGTGTTATGGATATTCAATTTTAAAAAATCAAGTGATCCCCAGGTACAATATATATGTTTTCTGGGAAATATAAACAGAGAAAAAGGTTGGTTTGGTTGTTTTTGGTTTTGTCTGAGGAAGACCTGAGCAAAGCAAGAATTTACCACTGCATTTTTTAAAGACTGAACTACGATGCTTTACATATGAAAAACGTAAAGTGCAACTTAGCAAAACACTTTCTACAAAATAGCCTTTATATAATAATTTATTACTTAAACTAAAAGATCTAGCAGTATCCATGTTGTTATGCTAATACATATATTTACTCACTGAACAATAAAACATAGTTATTCTATGAAGCAGAGGATCAAAACGAGTTGAAAGCAAAGACTTAGTTTGTCAAGACAATTTGCCACACCTACACCCAAACTTTTAAAGACTTCTATCCATTTAACATCTCTTGAATCCATCTTCCAACCCTTATAGTTAAGAAATTTAACTATAATTATTATCAAGGCTTTGAAAAAGTGAAAAATAACTTCTAAAAAAATCAAACACTGGAGATGTTCGATAGATAGATAGATAGATAGATAGATAGATAGATAGATAGATAGACAAACAGACAGATTTTCCTCCCCCATTTATAAAAAGATCTGAAGTGACATATTATTCACTGCAGTTTCAGTCTTAGAAGTTAATTTATAATGTTTTATTAGAATAAAATAAAAAAATAATGCTTGTAGTGTAAATTGGTTGAAATTCTAGAAAGAGCAAAATTCATGTTAACCTCTTCATACAGCTGAAGTGGAGAACTTCTGGTTTGCAAACATTTGGTTTGATTTTATCCAGATGAAACTACTTTGTCGTTGCTACTGTAGTCTGGAAAATAATTTCCAACGTCCACTCTGATGGACCTCTCAAGTTATTACACCAAAGTAAAGTAATCAGAGGGTTGAAACTCTGGATGACATAGTTAACCACCTAACCAATTTTCAAAGGCGGAAGATAAAGGATGTTACAATGCCAATTTCCACAATCTAAATGAACAGTAGGGTGCGTCCTTTACTAAATCTAGCATTTCCTCACTTCGCATCCTCCTTTCTCCTCTCTCCTCTCCACCTCCACCCCTTTTCTTCAATGCATAACCTCATTGCTTGTCTGAATCCATTCGCTCTGTCTCCTTTCTTCCTCCTCCACTCCTTTCTCTAGTCTCCTCCCTCAACTCAATCACTTTAAATGAATATAACCTTGGGAAAAGTATGTTTTAATATTTACCATACTCATTAAACAAGTTTCTTTCCAATATTTTAAAATCAAAATTGAACATTTTAATTTTCAAGAAGGGAATGAACAACCTAGGTGACTCCATCTTAGGCACAGGTCAGTCCCCGGAAAAACTGTAGACAGTGAGACAATCACCCCACCCTAGACACAGCCAATCACAGCAACTATGGAAAGTAACTCTCCAAATTCCCCGCCTTGTTCCTTGGCGCCATCACCCAGCCGATCCCACTAAAGGTCAAGCTTGTTGTACCAATCCTGTAACGCCAAGACATTGCTCCCTGTGCTTAGTTTTTTTCCCTTCAAATACCCCTAAAGCCCCATGTTCAGGACCGCCTCCTACTCACTGCTGCGTGGGTGTGCGGAGTGCAGTCCGGACTCAAATCTGAAATAAACTCCCTCTTGCTCTTGCATCGGTGTCGGCTTCTTGGTGGTTCGTGTCGGGGCATAACAGGAACATGCATTGCATATTCAGTGCATGACTTTCCATTGTTTATTTATTTTTCTGTAGGTAAACAATCATTACCAGGAAAATCAGAAGTTCTGTTACTCACTAGCTCAGCACCCTAGATTTATATGGAAGCACTGAGTACAAAGCTCACAGGAGCCCTGGGTCTCTGAAGTCTGAGTCCTTGACTTAAAGGCAAAGCTGGAGGTCAATCACCCCCAGTCAAAAGGACAACAGCCACAAATGGAATTTCACTACCTCCTCAGAAGCCAATTCTACTTTGCAGTCATTCTCACTATTGCAAAGTTATTTTGTTCAATTAGCTTAAATAACTCATGTTAAACTTTTCCATTCTGCTCATCATCAGTAACTCTCTGAAATAGCTTTGACGAGCCCAAAGGCAATTCTTAGATTATCTATTGGTCCTCTCTTCCTCATATATCATCTCTACAAATCATTTCATCTTTTAAAAAATAAGTGCTTTTTCTTCCTTATATCATTTTTGCTGCAATATTGATATTTCTAGACTTTTACCATTACCTTTAATTATGAATTGTGAAATAAATATAAGAAAATAATCACTATTATAGTAATGAAACAATGAGTGAAATAATGTAATGTTTTACAGTCCTTCCTTGGGCATTATGTCTGCTGATTCTAACAAGTCTGTAAAGTAGGTCCGGCAGGGAACGTGGCTCTCATTTTCCTCGAATGAGGGAAGTGAAGCCACAGGAAGCTGGTACTTTTCAAAGACTGTATGACTATGCAATGCCAAGGACCAAGCTAGAACTTGGGACTTCTGACACAAAAACGTTACTATTTTTTATTTTTAAAATGACTAGACTGCTTGTTCATGCCAAAACCTATGGTACACTCTTATTGGATCTTTTTGTCTTTCTTCTGCTAAAAAAAATTGTTAATATATGTGAATGTATACACATATATTTATAATTTGGATAATGTGTATGTGTATATATATCTATATGCATACATCACCAAAAGCAAATATTTCCTACTAAGAACCTTGTTCTGTCATCATGGACTGGGTTACAAGGAAGCCTGTTGTCATGGTTACTTTGATAATCCTAGTATACTTTACTATGTATAAAGGTGAAATTATTATATATTGTACAAAATTGATGCTATTTCTTGAATAAATATTAGAAAATTTAAACCCAAATGGCAGTACAATTTTGAAGTGGCGAATAAAAATGTATTCACTGTCATTATCTTATCTTTCTAGAAAACAAAACCCAAGAACACAAAGGTTTGTGGTTTGGAGATAAGGTCGAAGACAGCTGAGTAAACTGTGAGAAACCCTTCTGACTATTCTGACAATAAACAAATCTAAGCCTTCAACACACAGCTCTATAAACCCTCACGGTAGACTCCCCTTGAAACTCAACAGTTTCCTTACTCCTTTCTGAGGCTGTTCACTGTTATGAACTGAATGTGGTGTCCTCTTAAAATTCCTATGTTGAAGCACCAACCCCCAATGTGACTGTATTTAGAGATAGGGTCTTTATGAAAGAAATTAAAGTTAAGACAGATTTTGGGACCCAGAAGTGGAGTGCTAATGTAACAAGTACCTACATATGTGGAAATAGCTTTGGAACTAGGTGATGGGTAGAGGCTGGAAGAGTTTTGAAGTGCATGTTAGAAAAAATCAAGATTGCTGTGAATAGACTGTTAGTACAACTATGGATGTTAAAGACAATTCAGGTAAGAGCTCAGATAAAAAGAGGAGAGCTGGAAAGAGAACTTCCATCTTCATAGAGAATACATAAGTTATCATAAACAGAATACTAGTTGAAACATAGATGTTAAAAGCCATTTTTGTCAGTTTTCAGATAGAAAAAAAGGAACATGTTATTGGAAACGGAGAAAAGGCAATCCTTGTTATAAAGTGGCCAAGAACACGGCTAAATTGTGGCCTAATGTGTTGTGGAAGGTAGAACTTGTGATTGATGAAACAACATTTAGCAGAAGAGATTTCTAAACACAGAACTGAAGGTGTGGCTTGGATCCTCCTTACTGCTTATTAGCAAAATGTGATATTTGAGTGATGAATTAAGAAAGGAACTGTTGAGCAAGAAGTAAACAGAAATTGGTGATTTGGAAAATTCTCAGCCTATCCATATTGCATGAGAGAAAAAGAAAGAGAGAGAGAGAGAGAGAGAGAGAGAGAGAGAGAGAGAGAATGGAGAGAATGTTTGTGCTGAAGAGAACGCTAAGGTGTAGCTGAACAATCATTTGATAAAGAGATCATGGGTTCCACTCAAGGATTTAATCAATCATCTCAGCAGAAGCCAGGAATAGATGGGATTAGACCAGCAGAGACACTGCCAGTTTGAACTAAAGGGAACAGAGAAAGGAAGGCTGTCAGACTTATTGGGTTCTGTAGGACCAGAAGAAGGAGCTATTCAACAGGAAATGAGGGCAAGGAAAGGGAAGACTGACCCATAAGCATTTGAGATCCTTAGGGCTACCACTCCCAATACAAGCCCAGGGGCAAGACTGTTACCTCCTGGGTTTCAGAGGGCCGTGCCTCTGCAGGGAGCAGAGGGGCAGGGTCACTATCCATAGATGAGGGAATAGGAGCACCCTACCCAGCCATAAGGGTAAATTTGCCACCTCAGTGGGCCTGGAAGGTGAGATATCCACCTAAGAGAATTATTCTCTAACTTTAAAATTTTATGGAATTTGCCTTGCTAGGTTTTAGATTTGCTTAGGATCTGTCATCTCTTCCTTCTTTCCTATTTCATCGCTTTTAAATGAGAATGTCTATCTTAGGCTTGTCCCACAATTGAATCGTAGAAGCATATATATAACTTGTCTGTTTCACTGGTTTACAGTTGGACAGGAATTTTGCCTCTGGATGAACTGTACCTGGAAATCTTACCCATATATGATTATAATGATACATAGATAAAACTTTGGACTTTAGACTGGTACTAAACCAAGTTATGGCTTTTGAGGCTATTGGGATGAAATGAACGTATTTTGTATAAGAAAAGGACATGAATTTGAGGCATAAAATATTATGGACTAATATTTGTGTTCCCCACAAATTCATATGTTAAAACCTCAACTCTCAATTGTGATTATATTTAAGGGTAAGGCCTTATGGAGGTAATTAAAGTTGAATGAGACTGATAACTGTAGGGTCCTGATTTGATAGGATTCCTGTTCTTATTAGAAGAGACAGGAGCGAGTTCCTACTCACTCTCTAAGCCATGTTGTTAAGGATGGAAAACTTTCCTGTAAACCGGCATCAAGGATTTACTCTAATTTTGTTAACCAGGGTGTGGTAATCTGTTCAAAGATATGCTAAGGGCCAATTGCTGCTTCTGTAATCTGCTTGCTTTATGTTAACCAGAGTGGCTCAAGGCTTTATAACTGCCTCCTCTGAAAGCTCGGGGCTGATTCTCTGACCCTACCTGGTGAGAGAGTCACTTGCTGGCCAGCTAATACAGGCTGGTAAATTAATCTCAGTTGGCTCTGTGGGTCTCAGGTTTGAACACGCCACAACAATGGGAGGTCACAACAAGAAGACAGCCACCTCCAGTTTGGGAGGAAAGCTCTCATCAGGGACCTAATCACTCAGCTCTTTGATCTGGAACTTCTAGCCCCCAGAACTGTGAGAAAATAACATTTCTATTGTTTGTGCCACCTCGTATACAATATTTTGTTATGGTAGCCTGAGCTGACTAAGATATCCACTGATGATCTGAAATAATACACAAGTAATAATCTATGTTTTGACAAACTGGGTCACCTATTAGTCCCAAACACCCTCACTTTCTTGCCTTACTTTGTGCTGATCTCTCTGCCTAGAACCCTTCTCTGTCTTCTGTCAAAATTCAAGCTAGTCTTCAAGTTCTATTGTGTTATACTTACATAAAGCTTTTCTAACCTTTACACATATACTTTCCCCACAGTAGGTCATATATGCCTCTTTTGCATCAGCTCTCATGCCACTGGCTTAATTTATACTATTGCCCTCACCAAACTATAAATTCTTTGAGAAAAGAAACTGTGTTTACTGATCATCATAATCTCTGCAGTGGTTAGCATACAGAGGGCGCTCAGTAATTATGTTTAGTCAATATGATTGAATTATATTTATTTGAACTGTCAAGTTTTCTTTTTAAAAATAATTTTAAAAAATTTTGAATTCATTCTAGACTTCCAGAAAAAGAGGCAGAAGTAGTACAGAGAGGTCCTATATACCCTTATTAAAAAAGAAATAGTAAGCCCAAATAAAGTCACTTGTGTTAAGTCCCACATCAGCAAACCAAGACTTAAGTGCAGTTTCAGCCTCTCCAGGAATGTTACCTTGAACCAGTCAATCTGAAATTATCCTCAGAGTTATTGAAGTAGTCTGCCTAATAGGCCCCAACACTTCCCCAAAGGAAGGTGACCCTTCCTGAAATAATCCACTCTTTCTTAGAAACTTCCTTTTTTTCCTCACCCCCTTATGCTTAAAAGCCTTCCATTTTGCAAAGCTCCTCTGAGCTCCTTTCAATTTGCTAGAGAGGATGCTGATGATTCATGAATTATTGAACAATTTACTCAATTGAATTTTGTTTTTTAACACCTATCCCCCAGCCTCCCCTGTGGCAACATCTTTTATAGTACATTTATCAAAACCAAAAAATTAATACTGTTGTGTTATTGTAAACTAATCTTCAGGGTTTTTGTTTGTTTGTTTTTTGTTTGTTTGTTTGTTTTTAATTATACAAGTTTTTCCACTAATATCCTTATTCTGTTTCAGAATCCAAACCAAGATCCCACATTGCATTTACTTGTCATATCGCTTCAGTCTCCTCTAATCTGTGGCAGGTTTTCCTTCCTTCTCTTTCATGACCTTGAAACTTGAAGATCACTGGTCAATTATTTTGTAGAATATCCCTTAAATGACTTTTTCTTATAATTCAATTGAGGTTATGTATTATTCACACAAATATCATCATATAGGGATCTGTGATTTAACATTCTGTTACCATCACATTTGGAAATACAACATGGATATATCTTATTACTAGTGATGTTAACAATGGCCATTTAGCTATCGTGCTGTCTTCTGGTTTTCTCCACTATAAAGTGACTTATTTTTTTCCCTTGTAACTAATAAATATCTTGTGTGTGTGTGGGGGGGGGTACTTCAAAACTATGTAGAAATCCTGTTTTGCTTCTAGATCTCATCTACTCATTTTAGCATGCATTGGCAATCTTGCTAGCAGCAATGATTTTTGTGGTGTTTAATTTATGGTGATTTTCGATTTTTCATATTCTTTTCAACTCTCAACTTTCAAAACAAACTGATCAACTGCAGTCCTCTGTAGAGGAACAAAAGACAAAGGCCTGGATTTCCCTGCTTATTGAGGTAAGGGGTGAAGTCCAAATATGAGTCTAAGGGATCAATACACGTACAATAGGAGGCTTATGGACAACTGCATGCAGAGCTGGGACAGGTATCAGGCATAAGTAGCTTTGGTAGCTGTTTTAACTTGATAGATCAAGCTTATCATGCTCTTTTTCTCCTCATTTTATAGTTAGATTCAGTTTTTAAGCTGAGCTGGCTTAAAGGCTTGTAAGGGCAACTGAAAATAGGTTGAGGGGGAGAGAGAGAGAAGAGGAAGGACAATAGGCATTAGACATATTTCTCATCAGAAGCTCTTTCTCACCTCTTCTTAAAAAAAAAAAAACTGTATTTCCTCAATTTCTTAATGAATATTTGGTAATGTTACAATAGCATGCATACATCCTTGAAAAATTTTATTAATTGATTTATTTGGTGATTGATTTTGGCCAGTATTTTAGTAATATTTATCTATAAACAGTGGAACATATAACTGTGAAAGATGGAAACAATAACCTACAAATTGGACATGTAGTTAGAACCCTACCAGTTAGTTCACCATTATATTATGACTACGCCTGATAATTTTCTTCTTGGAGTTTCTGCTACACTTTATTGCGAATTTTATAATAAAGCAATTTAAAAGTTTTAAAGTGCAAATGTTCGTGGTAAAATAATTATGAGGAAGTCATTGTAGTTAATTATTAAAATATTGCTTATATTTTCATGTTAACATTTCATAAGTCTATACTTCAGGTCACCTTCTAGATATTTTGTATTTTGAGTCTTTTCATATACATGTATAATTTCAATACTTTAAGTTTTTAAAAGAAATTTAAAAAATTTTAAAGGTATAAATAAGATTCAAACTTATGGATCTAAATCAATTCAAAATAGGGGTAAATATTTATCAGCCTATTAAATTTGGCAAAAAGTATTAAATTCTCCTTTGTTTTAAAAGATTCTGTTTTATGACATTGAAAATGATGATTTGATAATATCAAGAAATTGAGATAAAGATTGGCTTCCTCAGAAATCAATATATAAATTTATTTCATTTATTGCATATTTTTATATACTACTAAGATAAATAGAAGTTTGGAGTTGGAATTTTTTATAATGACATTAAAAGCCTTTATAATATCATGATATATGGCTCTGTTTTTTCTTTATCGGTATTACCTTCTGAAAAGTGAATAATATTTAATTTTAATAATTTAATAACATTAATATTTAATAATTTAAATTTAATATTTAATAATATTTAAAGTGTGGATATCACCTCATCAAATCCTTGAAGATTCTAGTCTTCAATGCTCATGAATAAGGCACAATCATATGGTGAATCTATAAAATTATTCCTATTGTACTTCCCACCTATGGAACTCATAGTTTGGATTATTTCCTTTTTGATTGTGGAAACAAAGATGAAGTCATTAGAAACGAAGAATAGTGAGAAAGGTGGGTGACAGGTTTGGGGATTCATTTGTGAACAGAAGCTAAATAGTGGCTGAAATTCTTACGTGGTTCATTAAGTGACTGAAGACAATTCCGACAGATTGAGAAATAGCTCCCACCCTCATAATATATACCATTGGTAGGTATGGCCACTGGGGATATTACCACAAGGACAGGAGGGTGTGGGGTCCCAAACCTCTGGCATACTGTAACCACCTTCACACAAGCAGCTCTTGATCATCCAATGTGATTGCACCAATGAGGGTAAACAAGTGGAAATTTGAAAAAGGTGCACTATCCATGAAAAATACAGTTATGTGGAAAGGAAGTAGCTTGATTGCTTTGGGCAGAGTTACAGTGCTTCTAACCACCTCATGTGAGTCCTGATTCTGACAGTGGTTTCTTATGTAATGGCCAATCTACAATGTAAATAATCCACATTGAGCTATTTAAAGCCTTACCGGGATGCTACTGATTCTCTTTCCAGAAATTCATGGCAATTCTTGGGTAGATCTAAATGATGACACTAGAGTTTTAGACCCTGGAAATTTTTTTAAAATCATACAAATTATAGTCTTAGAATTGAAATTTTTAATTGTTGCAATGGGTAATATAGGACTAATACTTTGTGAAAAGGAGAATATTTTTATTTATATGCAAGACTTAGTTATTTATCTTAAAAAGCTTTGTTCTTAAAAACAATGCTTTTATCTTAAAATATATTTGCACATAGTAAACCACAACCTGTCTACCTATCTCATATCTATGGAGCTAACCACTTCACATTTTTAGCAGTTCAGTAGAAGCTAAAATATTTTGAAACAACTGACCCTAAAGGTATATTACTCAATAAATGAATTACACTTAACACTAATTATGATTATAATTATGTTACATGATCTTCACATCCTTGACAAATCTTAATGAAATGAAACTTTAATCCTCCTTGAAAACATGACTTCTTTAATGATTAGGCAACTATTATTGTATCATGCACGAGTTTTCTGGAAGATCTTTAAAACATTTCCTTGTGGAACGCTTTTACAAGAGTGACACAAAACTCACCAATATTATTCTCCATGCCTTTGTGTTTAGAGAAAGTTTGGCAAGTATTCCAGTCCATCTTATCTGTAGGTTAGAGCTGTCAAAAGTGGTCATCTTAATTTTTCTTTTACCAGTAATTAGGGTTATTTAAACAAAAAGAAAGCAAAACAATAACAATAAAAAAGCAATCTCCTAAAAAGATAAAGATTAAGTCAGTTATTAAGTTTCCCAAAACTGTATTTGCTAAATGGCACCATGAGCCCTTTCTAGAGGTAAAAGAAAAATATATTTTCAGGTATATAAAAAAGTTTCTTTTCCAAGAGATAACCGAAGTTTTTGATCACTTACTTATTTCAGTTTGATTATTTGTAAACACTACTTAATTTTTAATTTCTTTTTATCTCTCATGGTCATAGTGTTATGTTATCTATTACTAGCTGCTCTACGCCTACTTTTCAATAAATTAAAACATTCCAGACAAAAGTTATTCATGTCATCATATCACTACCACACTTCTTGAGTGGCTATAAAGGATAAAATAGAAACTACTATACAGGAAAAAAAAACAACATATATATTTTTTATTTTTATTCTTATTCCTAGAACACAAATATCTATTCTTCATGTATAATACTTTTAATCACTAAAAAATATTAAGCAGTCATTGTGATAAAGCACACATACTTATATGCCAATATAATTCTCAGCTGCACCATAAGGTTCAGGATGTAAACGTACTGAAAAGAAAATACGTAATAATAAATATTGCTTTCAAATAGGTGAAAAATTATGTATCAGATGAGGAGAGAAATAGAAAAAAAGATGACACTAAATAGAGGTTTAGGAGAGGAAAAAAAACATTAAACATCAAATAAAAAAATTGATGGCGTCCCTGTATCACATGTGAACATTTTGAATGTGCCTTCTCTACTTTATTAGGTGCTGTAATGAATACAAACAAGTAAATAACTTAGAAGCAGTCCAGTCCTTCATCTTGTGAAGCTTATTCTAGCCCGTGATGAGGTTCTATAAATCCAGAAAAATAGATGATTATGTGTCAAACATATGCTAAATGCTTTACATATATGAACCCATGAAGAACACACTTAGGAAGATTAAATAATTAAACCAAATAACAAAGCATACAAAACTAGTTAAGTAACAGGCCAGCCTTTAAGCTCAAGTCTTTATGTCTCTAAAGCTCATCTAATCACTTCACTCTAGTGCTCTATGATATAGTATATGTCATTCAAAATGACAGGACAATATTTAAAACATGTCCAAGCCTAAATCAGTACAAAAAAAGTAAAGTCAAATAAATTAAAAACATATGTAAAGAAACCAATTTCTATGGAAAATCATCTATGTGCTTTTAACTTTGTTAGAGTAATTTGATGATATTATGAATTTCAACTTGCATTTTTCTAAAAGTAACTCTCAATTTAAGAATAGTATCTCAAGGCAGGCATTCACTTTTTATTGTTTTATTACATAATTGTGCAATAGTGATTATGCTAAATAAGTTCATAAACCTTTATGGCAACACTAAAGAAAAATTAATCAAGTTTAAAAAGTACATTAAGGTGTATAATTATGTCAATTTTATGTTGTACCTTATTCAATAAATTCATTATGTGAGATTATAATTTAAATAGAAATAATAATAAATTATATAGAATTTTAGATTTCTAAAACAATAAGAACCAAAGAATATATTAGTGGCTTAGTTCTTTGTGAGAGTGTTATATCTCACTATATATACATATAGTGAGATATATATATAGTGAGAAAGATATATATATATAGTGAGATATATATATATATATATAGTGAGATATAACCCTTTTTACATATATATGTAAAAATATATATGTAAAACAAGTTTCTTTGGACAGTTATTTAGTTATCAATAAATTTTGGAAAAGAAAAAGAATATTAGGGCTGAGTAGTGGTGACATTTATACTTGCTTAAACTTCATGGAAAAATTAAGATGTGATTTAAAAAATTTTGTCACCCACAAAAATGAGTCTCCTATACATTTTTAACAGTGCTTTTTACTATATGCCAATAGTTAGGTTTTAATAATTTTGGTACTAATCATCAGTATTAGTGTGATAAAACGCAGTAACACTAACACTCCCCAACTGAACTAAAATTCTCTTTATCTATAACTACATTCCTTTTATTCCTGCTTGTTCTCATCAAGAATAGAATCTATTAATACATTTTTCTGAGAACAGCACTCATCACTTATACTCATTTATCACCTTAATGAACAATGATTTTAAAAACACAGTGATGGTGAAAAAGTCAAAGCAAGACATTGATAGCGGAATTTCAGTAAGGACTAAAGTGCAACGTAAATGTTAAAATTTAGCAGTGGTAGCTCTAAGAAAGACTAAAACAATACTGGAGCCATCAATGTCAAGAGAAATATTCGGTTGTTACTCAGTGTACTGCTAACCACTTTTTACATAAACAGGATACTACAAAACTTCATCATGAAGTAACCCTTCTAAATATATTACCTGTTATTGTTGGCTCTTTTCATTGATAAAAATGAGTGACCAGATAGATCTTGTTTATAACGATATATTAAGAGGTTAAAGTTACAAAGAAAGAAGAGAAAACTGAGCTTAGCTTTTTACTATCCATACTCTGGAATCTGAATGGTTAAGTTTAAAGCATAGCTCTGCCACCTCATTATCTGAGTGATCTTCAGAAAGTTACTTCATCTTGTTACAGCTCAGTTTTCTCATGTGTAAGATAGCAATGATAAAAAGGATTGTGATGAGAATAAAATGAGAATAGTCACGTACGTTTTTAGCATAAGTTTTGCTACAGTGTAAGTGATCAACACGAATTAACTAAAGGTATTATTAATAATGTTCATACATTTTAGTGATATTGATTGCTAGAGGGTTTTCAGTGGAGGAAACATATGATCTAACTTAAATTTTAAAAGGTTCACCCAAGCTTCAGTGTTGAGAACAGACTGGAGTAAACAAGAGCAGACTCAGGAAAATTATGTCGGCAGCCAAAGGCAGTAACTACCCACTTGAGTGTGGAATTAAGTGGTGAGAGTGGGGACGTTACAGAGATAGCACAAAGGGATTACCTTATGGACTGGAT
Organism: Eonycteris spelaea; assembly: GCA_003508835.1. Classification (NCBI taxonomy): domain Eukaryota; kingdom Metazoa; phylum Chordata; class Mammalia; order Chiroptera; family Pteropodidae; genus Eonycteris; species Eonycteris spelaea. The sequence continues at coordinate 402,054 of PUFA01000140.1, forward strand.
GTGGGGTTTGGGACAAAGAGAGGTCATAATCAAAAATTGTTGATTTTTCTGTGGAAGGGGTTGTTTATTTGTTTGTTTGTTGGAGGGTTTTATTTGTTTTTGTCTGAGTGACTAGAAGGATGGCATTTGAAGTGGCAAGAATCCTGTGTGGGGATGATTATGCAGGTGCAGGCGTGTAATGAGGAGACGAGGATGACCAGGGATTTGGTTCTGTATGTGTTCAGGGAGAGATGCCTATCAGACTCCATGTGGAGATGTTACGGAGGTACCTGCATAGACAAGAGGTGAGGTCTGGGCTGAAGATGTAAAAGTGGAGTCACAACTAGTTAAATTATATTGTATGGGATGAGACCCAAATGGGATGGGAAATTGAAAGAAGGCAATCCCAAGTGGACAGCTAACTACAGTTAAACTAATTTTCCCCTCAATAGAGATTAAAAAAAAAAAAAACCTTTAAATTATCTGAATAATTGCTAAACTGTATGCATGGCACACTTTGGTACTGTCTGGTGTTGTTTAAATATGTCTGGAAAGCTCACACTCTCAAAAGCCACAGACCACTGCAAAAAAAATTCACAATTCTGAGAAACATCTATCATGAAATGTGCATATTTGCGTAAGAACACAGGAAGTGGCCAATACTCAGGAAAGCAAGTTTAGTCAACATCTCAATTGTTGATCCAAGAAGCATTAATCATTGCCTGGTTGTAAGATTCAAACATTAAAATAACTCTGCCATTCAAACTGGAAGCTGGTTATAGTCTCTAATAACTTAGCATTTATTCATGGGGCCAGCCAGTCACTAGGAATAGATGAAGAGTCAAAGCTGGAGCCTAGAGGAGCCTAGCACAGGAGACACGATTGCTGCAGGAAAAATTCCTATGTGTTCCACTAAAGGCTCTCAGGGGCTGAGGAGGCACAGGGAAGGAGTCAGTCATTGCATCTGTGCAGTCACAGTAAAGACTTCTGGGAGGTGGTGACTTTTCAGAAGGACCTAAAGGAATCTAGAAACTTGTAAGGTCGAGAACATGGAATAGAAGAAGCATACTAGAAGACGGAATGCACAATCAAGGATTCTTTTCCACAGGCTTTACCTTGCCTCCTGTAACTGTTCTATTCTTATTTTTGTTTTAATTGAACTGTTTTCGCATCATAAAAAATTAAGTAACTGACTCTTCAAGTTGACACAGATAAATGTAACTGATTCACAGAACCTACTTTATTTTCAAAGGGTCCTACTTAGCATTTATTCATTCAATATAGACAACATTTGGAATGTAGATTGAATCTTCATCAGTGATCCAAGCACAGAAGGGGAGGATTTCAGAAGTTTCAGGAAAGCCTCTTAGGCTACCCATGATACTTCCTGCCCTGCACATGCCCCAAATACAATAAATGGCTATGGCTCATCTAAATCTAATTGATGGATTAAAATGTAAACATTGTGAGAAGCTTGGTGATATTTACTTCTTAACTTCATTTGAGAGTCAGATTCTGAAACCTCCCCAAAAAGGTAAAGTTGTAGCAGCCACGGTAAGAATTTGTGTCGATTTGGGAATATCGAAGATAAGCTAATGTTGCTTTATAGGCTGCATTAGATTCTCTTATAAAATATAGTAATTATACAACCTTGACAAACAAAACATAAAGGCTATGCCTATATCATAATATCACTTGCAAATAAACTATGAGTTTTTCTTTACAAAGACCTTTATTTTAGGGAAGAGTTTTGTAGTCTTGGCATGTTCTCCATCTCTGAGTAAACTTATTAAGCACCTCTCAGCATCCGCTGTGAGTGAACAAGACCTTCTTTCCTCCTATAGGCTCTAACAGTCCATGAGGTAAACTCCAAAAGCTTTAAAAGTAAAATAAATAGTCTATTTTGCTCTGAGAAAGTATGTTATAATACTTAAATCTGTTTCATTGAAAAAGGCCTGTTATCTTTAATGAAGAGGTATATTTTGAAAGAGGATGAGAAAAAATTATGTGATACCTTATTTTTGACTTTTTATAATTTTTTTATTTTTTAATTAGACATTTATATAACTTATGAGGTGATCCCACCAATAAGTCTAGTACCCAGCTGACACCATACATAGTTATTACATTTAAGTAATACTTTTAAGTACTAAAAATCATTTCACATTTGCAAGAACTCTCTCAATGAAAAAATATGACTTGATTAATCGCTATATTTGAGAAGATTAAAAAAATTGTGTAATGAATTTTTAAATGAAGGGGTCTTTCCTCCTCCCATCATTTTATTAGGCTTTAGGCTTTAATTGTACCTCGATTCATAGGATTTTGGTTAAAAAATAATTTGTTTTATGATGTTGTGTAATAATGTCCTAAAGCACCTAGTGACAGAGCCAAATGTATTCCAGATGCACTCATCACTGGTAGTGATTAGGCCCTAACCCAAAGAGTCAGAGCCAGAGATAAGGGGCTCGCAGTGGACGCTCATGTGTGTGGTGGAAAAACTCTCATGGAGCATAAAAATCAGGAATCTGAGTCTATGAGGTTTATTTGATTCATTAAAATGAAGAAAATGAAATTTATTTTTCATTAGGTGAAAGGGAGATGAAAACAAGGCCAAGAATGATAGATTGTTGATTCTTGTTTTATAGTCATTTGTGTTAGAAGTTTTATTATAACTAAATGCGTTTTAATATTGCAAAGATATAACAGATGAATAAATAATATAATATCACTGTCTGAAATGCCCTTTGCTGGGAGATTATTCTTTTTACTGAGTGGAAAACTGAGATTCTTGAAATATAAATAAAACAATAAATTTTCAAGCATACCAATTACTCCTGATGGAATATCAGGTGAAGTGCACTTGAGGCCTGAACCCAGAGGGCAAATACACGAAGTCCAAGTTATAGTGGATGAGGAGAGCAATTAGTTGTCTTTCTAAAGTAATTAAGAAGCCATCTCTAAAACTCCTGGGGCAACCAGTTCATAACACCATACTGTTTTATAAGGTCCTGAATTCCCAGTAAGATTTGGCTGTGTGAGTGTGCAGCTTAAGTGGACTAGAAGCAGTGACTGACTTTACCTGCATATCCACTTTCATGTCCTGAGAAGGTGAGAAGACCCCATTAATACAGAAAAAAAGCATTCCTCTAATCTGAGATTGACCTGTGCCAAATCAGAACATAGCTTGGCCTGTGCCAAATATCTGAGGGCAAAGTGGAAAATTAAAACAACTATCCAGATACATGCTCTATGAAATTCCACATGAAATGTTTCCAAATATTTGCATTTTGGAAGACCCACCTATAGATTCTTTCCTTTCATTCCATCCTGATTCAGACTTTTATTAACTGCTGGGCTTTAACAATAGCTTCCCAGCCAGTTTCCCCAGCTCCCATCTGCCTTCATCACGGAGCATACTATGCACTGCTGTCTTATCAATCTTCTAAATTACTACTTCAATGACATCATTTCCCTACTCAAAATCCATTCATGACTCTTCACTGTCTATGGAAATAACCAGAATTTCCTCACACTAGTACTTACGGTATGCTCCCACATCTCCCTCTCTATCCTAATTTCCTCCTACTCCCCCACTTTTATGTCCCTTTTCCTCTTTTCCCCTAGCCAGCAGGACACTTGTTCCCCAGAAACACCATGCACCAAGCCTGACTATACATCTTTGTTCATGTTGTTCCCACTGTTGGGAATGTGGCATCACTCTCCAGTCCTTTTTCTCATTTCTCTCAAATTCTACTTCTCCGTGAACTTTTTTTTTTTTTTTTCGCTCTAGCTCTCAACCAGATGGTGTCTTTCTCCATCAAATCTTCACTGTCCTTTGGAGATGTCTCACGGTGATCAGCAACTTTATGTCTTGGTTATTTATACTATATTTGTCTCCTTACACTTGAAGATAGTGAGCTTGTGGTTTGCAGAACCTAACACATTATTCGAAAATGGGTGGCCAATACATATTTGTTGTTTTGAATTGAATCAAGCAGTATTTGAGGTCTCCTTTACTGATCAGGCATTGGGTTATAAACACTAATAGGTCTATCACAGTTGATTCTGAAGGCCCTTTCTCCATTTTTTATTTTTTGTTTGCACATAGCCACTAAGACAAAACATCTATAAATATTTTTTTCTTAAAAAAATGCTTGCTACTTAACATAATAAAATAAAGTAAGCATTATTTATCGGAAATACGTCTGGTTTATGACAAATTATGCAGAAAATTGCATAACTAAGCATTTTCAAACATTTGAGCATGCTTAAATCAGGATTTAGGCAAAAGTACATTCTTCACTGTTCATTGAACAACTGCTTCGATACCTTTACTTTATGAAAACAATGGTTTCACAGTAGAATAGTAGATATGTGTAATTATTTTCATTTGTAAATATGGTAAATTTCTAAGCCAAGAAAAAGCTATCTTTATCTTAATTTTCTATCACTGTAACTTGTAAGAATGATCCTAAACTCTAAAAAACATATTCAGTGTCTATAAAAGTGATTCTTCTGGACATTTGTGATTTTTGGAAGCTCTTTTCTCCCCTAATACAGCGCTCTCTTGACATATCTTTAATCTCTTGTGTTAGTTCCTTGGAGATTTCTTCCTTCTTCTCTCTTCTCTTATTTGTAATCATTGACTAACTCTTCATGCTTCGCACATTGCTGATCACTCCTAAATTTTCCTTAGAAAATTGACTCACAAATTTACATATTTTCACCTTAGGTTTCTCAGCTAAGCACAGTAACTAGTACATAGTTGGCCTACGAAAGATTTCTCTTGAAAAAATAAGTTAACAACATAATGGTTCTAGTCAAATCAGTGAGGTGGTTATAGTACATTTTTGGCACAATGACCTTCTATTATTTTAAATTCAGTGTATCCCAGACACAAGTCAGTATTTTCTATTTTCTCCCAAACCCCCTAAACACTCTCAATTCCCTGCCCTTGGACCCAAATTTCCTTCTTATTCTTATATCTCAAGATCTCAACACATGGAAGTATTTCTATTTATTTCCTTTCTGTCTTCCCCTATCTAAAATGTTGATTATTCCTATTATTGTATTCCTAAAGCATTATAATGGGCTGTTTATGACAGGAACTCAATCATAGTAGCTAGCATAAGTGCTTACCATATGCCAAGTACTGGTTAAGTTCTGTATGTATTATTTTTATTAATTTTCAAAGTAACAATGAAAAGATGTTACCATTATTTCTATTTTACTGATGAGAAGACAGTCTTTGAAATATTAATTATGTATATAAATACATAATTATATATAAAACTATCAATATACAGGTTTATATAAGCTTCCATCACATAGTCAAATTTGTAATACCTATAATTTATTTTTTCTGGAATATTTTCTCTAATAAACATTTAGAAATAGTTGTCTTAAAATATTAAGATAATGTCATTTTACTTTGATAAATAATTATCTTTAGCAAGAGAATTAACTTTTGTATCCACACAGCAACAGAAGTTGTTATTTAGTATATATTTACAATAACAAAATAAAGTGCCACATTTGCAAGCATGTTATTCAGAGATTGACATCAACGCATTTATTCCAAAAAACTATTTTTAATAATCAGTATAATAGCCACAACTATAAAATAAGGCAGCTGATAAAAATCATCAAAATGCAGTAAAAATCTAAAAAGACATTTTTTCTTAGCTTCCTCTTTTGGGTACCATCCATTATCTCTTCTCTCTGAATTGTACTGAAAGAAAATTAACATCTATGAAACAAATTTCACAAATAGAGATGGAGATAAAATTACATAATTAGACAGATAAAAAATGTGTAAATCAAAAAGGAATCCTTAAAGCAAACTGAAGAACTAAGAGAAGAGAGACTCATTCAGCGTATCTAAGACATGCAGTAAATGGCTTGCTCCGCCGAATCAGACAACCTGCGGGCTGGTTACTAAACATCAACTCAAAGGCTTCAAGTCCTAGAAGATTCAGAAAACGTGGCAGCTGAAACATATTGCAATGAAAACACAAGGGATATGGCCCTCTCTTTTAGAATAAAACTACTCTTGGGGAATAAACGAGTTAAGCAAACAATCGCTACTATGATTCTTATAATCTGGGAATACCTGTGATTGTGAGTAAATAGTGACAACTACAAAGGGGAACATGTCCAGAATGCTGTAAACAACAAGCAGCACCGAAGAAAAGGAAGATGTACCAGGAGCCTTGCTTTTTATATCACTTCATGTAATTCTCATGACACCTTTGTGAGATAGGTGTATCCATTCTCATTTTATAGATGAGGAAACTGGGACCTAGAGGTCCCACTTTTTAAATTATAGGCTTCCTTAGCAGAGTGGGATATTAACTCCTCTGAATCATTTTTTCTTAGCTTCCTCTTTTGGATACCGTCCAAAAGAAAGATCACACTCAGAGTAACCTGTGAACCTGACTTCTGAATAGGATTGAGTATTCCTTTTTTTTTTTTTTTTCTAGTATAGAGCCTCTTTTCAAGGTCAAACCAGATACAGCGATTTTGATACCAGTAAGTGTGCCTTCTACCTTTCCAAAGGCCCTTGAACAATGTTCATGACCAGAGTGAGAAGAGATGTTGGCTGTGATGTGGCTCAGAAAAATCAGAAAAGATCCAAGTGTATACAGGTCCTCATCACATCCCTAAATGTGCCTGGGGCAAGGCAGGGAATAGAAGGAAGTGAGAATTACTCCCAGTTACATTTTGTTCATTCTAGGGAATCTCCAAGCCCCTTGGGCTTTTTGTGGAAGGGGGATGGAAGAGAAGAGAAAGCTGAGGGGAAAGAAGAGGGAGAGAAAAATGAGAGTGGGGCTCCAAGTTGGAGAGAATGATTCAGAGGAGTTAATATCCCACTCTGCTAAGGAAGCACATAATTAAAACTTCTTCATCTTCTGAAACATCTAACTAAAAAAGACATAAGACTAGAAAGCCTCTTTCTTTTTTTGCTTCTTTCTCCAGCACTTTTAAAGTTGCCTACACATTACAGAATGTTTTATGTCTGATTTCTTTTAACATCTTAGTGAATATTTGGAGTGTTTTTACATTTATGTATGGTGTGGGGTTGTTTACACATAGGTCCCATGAAAAATAAAAATAAAAAGATGTGAGTATCCAGGTGTGAGCATATGCATTGAGACAGGAGGAAGAGGTGTTTAGAGGAGATGGAAGAAGCTTTTAAAACCATGTTTCTTACCCTATCCGACCCTATCAGAACAAACAAACAAATTATAATTAGTAAATAAAACATTATATAAATTTTATATCAGCATTATAAAGATCTTTATGAGTAGAAGTGTTTTTTAATGTTATTGTGTTATAAAATTTAATGGAAAAATTTTCTTTCCCTTAAAAATAAACCCAAATACCACAGACATTTCCCAAAAATTCCAGCTGTCTGCTTGCTTTCCTTGCGTCTCCAGAGCTATTTTATTTTTCCTCCATTGGTAGTTAAAAGGTGTACTCTTTGATATATAATACCATTTTAAAGAGTTTAACAGAATTAAGATTTTTTCCAGTGTACAAAGCAGTTTATTTTCACAAAATTGAGGTACATGTTGCACAATTAGAATGTTTTAAGTGGAAAACTTTCCTTACTATTTAAAAACTGTCATCTTAATGAAAGAATATACTTCCAAATCAAAGGAGAGCTTAGTCCAACAATTTAACAAGTATACTAATGTATGCATGAGTGTAAAATTTTGGAAGGACCAGGCATAGTGGGAAACAATTTCTAATTTGTAATAAAGTCTAAGAGTGTTTCTAGTAAAAATATTTTTATATATTAGCCACACCCAATGTATTGCATTTTTTCTCCCTATGTCATTTTTTTCCACTAAAGCAATCTGAGCCCAAGTACATTTCTCTCTAAATACAGAGCATCCATCCATCAATCTAATCAACCATCCATTCACCTATCCATCAATCTATTGTCTATTCAACCATTTAATTCAACCAAAAGAGCATTTGTTTCATACCCACCAGGTGCTTGGCCTATGCTAGGCACTAAGGAACAGAGACAAATAAAGTACTGTTCCTACTCTTGAAAACTTTACAGGGCAGACTAAAAGGTAATCAATAATTACAGCATAATGAGGAGGCAGCTACATTAAATTTATGGACAAAAGCATGTGAACAAGGCTCTAAGAATGCAGATATCTCACCTCTTACCTCCCCTCCACACATAAGGTACAATCTACAGTTCACAAAATATTCTCTCCAGTATGGTCTCTGTTCCTAATCCTTCCCACCTATCCCTTTAAACGTGCTGACCCTTGACATCCTTCATCAACCAAATTTAAGCATCACCTCCCCTGACTACCCTCTCCTCTGTGCCCCACAGGATTAGTTACTGCTTATTTCATTTTTATTGCACACACACTGGGTTGTGTCCTTAGGTTTCACCCTTAAAACTGTAACTACTTGAAGACAGGGACCATTTCTTTCATCTTTGTATCACCAGAGTTCACCTGGTAAATGTGTGATGAATGAAAAAAAGGAATAAAATAATTACTAATAAACCAAACCCTACACAAATACTTTTTACTGTGCACTCTCATACACATATATCCTCCCACTCCCACTGCTAAGAACCACTTTTTTTTTTCTTCTGTAAAGGTAAGAATTTAAAAATATTTTCTCTTTTAAATGGATTTTTTTCCCCAGAGGGCAAACCATTCATTTACTCTCCTGGCAGAGAAAAATAGTAAAGTGTCAAAATGTCTAAGCCAGTTTGAAAATATTCTGGAATTTCTGGTTTCTTTTCCTTGCTTTTTACACAACTATATAAATGTGGACCTGTTCTGAAAGTCAGCTTAAAACACACATTTTAAGGTATTTGCAGTACTTTTTTTTTTTTTTTTTTTTTTGCATTTTATTTGGCTGGGCAGTTGTTTAAAATGTGGTATAACCAGACTGCGCCTATTTATATTGGTTATTTCAAAATAGATGTCCATGAACATGGCTTTTATATACTTTAGCTAGTCAGTTCAGAGAAAAAAAAATGGTTAGGGTAAATTATAAGAACAATTACTAGATGAATGATCTAATACAGATTAAATTACAAGAAAGAAGACAGAAAAAAGAAACTTAGTTTATATCTTATGTAAGTTGCATTTTAATTGTCTGATCAAACCAATAATGATGTAAATATCATTTCAGAAGAATAGAAAATGAAATTTAACATTACAAAATATCATTAAGTATTTAAATCACAAATCAGAATGTGTAACAGTCAGGAAAAATGTAACACTTGCAATGAAACTGTATTAAATATACTTAGATATGTCAGTCACTGCAATATTTATTCAGTGAACCAAGCTTCTGGGATTTCATTTCTATTTACCACCTGGTGAATAAAAACGTGTTAAGTTCGTATTGTCTATGACCTTTTAACAAAAATTTCATTCCTTAGTCATATTCTACATTGGTGGTCAGAGTTTGATGCAAACAGTTTGCTTGTATCTGAATTTCCTTTCAATGCAGTCTTTCAGCTGGATTACACCATTTTAGATGACAGCACATGAGGTGATAGAATTAGCTGAAGAATTTTCTATGCCCAGTGGCTTCATTCTTTAAAGAACCATTCAAGAACCATTAGAAAACAATTAGAGCAAGAAAGGTTCTGTATATTTTGGGCATTTGTGCTCCAAGATTGATAGTGACTAACAGGATATCTAAATCAATGCACCTATAAAGTCTCATTGAGTGGCACAAACTCTTTACTGAGTCGGCAACTCTGTCTCCAGAATCCTGTGTATAGTCACAGAAATTATAGCAAGAGTTGTCTTCACTGCAGGATTTGACTAAATTTATCTAAGGCAACGTGTCTGTATGTTAGGTCGTTAACCAAGCTCTCAGATCCCCTGGTCAATGAACTTGAGGAAAAATATACATGTGTATGTACACATGAGCACGCATATTTGTTTAAAGAGATGGCTCATAGTTTTCTCATATTCTCGTAGAAGCGTGGCCTCCAGATGTTTGAAACCTTGGTTTTTGCAGCAGAAGGATTGACCAGGGATTCTTGACACATTTGCCATTCAGTTCTCAGAACTCTGCTGCTGTCCATACATGCGCAGATGCACACCTGTGAGCAGGAAAAAGCCTGTGCTCGAACACAGCCATCTCCAGACTTCGTTTATTAGTTTGATCACATGAAGTGGCACCTTGATGCTCTCACAAAGCAAACTTCCCTTGGCTGACGAATACGATTAAGCACACAATAAAATGAAGGAGCTCAGAGCTAAAACTGGGTTTTAATCCATGTCATCTGGCCTCAGAGACTAAATGGTGTAACCATTCACATTTTCTTTCTGTGGAATGTGTCTCCATACAAGCACACTCAGATTTTTCTCTTTTTTTACTTTTGAGGTATTCAAACGGAAAAGGTCTGAGAATAATAAAATGAAAGGCTATGTATCCATCACCCATTTTGCTATATTTCCTTTAGAGTTAGGCCTTTAAAAAAATTAAACTTTCAGATACAATTCAAACCTGTCCCTTCAATTTCGTTTCCCTCCTTCTCCCTCTGGACTTAAAAGCTATCTTTCTATCTTAATTCTAAACATTAAAAATATATATTTATGCCACATATGCATGGCAGTCTAAGCAATATTTAAGTATTGGTTTTCAGGTTTTAAAATATTATATAGTCTTTCTCATACTATAGGAATGTTTTTGCATCTAACTTTTGGCTCAATGTTAGGTTTGAGATTTATAAACTCATGTAGCTCTGATTCAATCCTTTCAATCATTAGATGATATTTTATCGTATGATGACACTGCCAGTTATTTACTCATTATTCTCTTCATGGATATATAATTTTTCTATTGTGTATGAAGTTGCAGTGGACATTCTAATTATATCCATGCGCCCATCGCATGACACCCCATGACAGCTTCCTTGGTCTCTGTGGCAGGAAGCAATACTCCCTTTTTGTGCACAGCGCTGCTGTTTTTCCAAGGTCAAAGTCTCATCCTCGTCCATTTCGGTATCCATGGTGCCTGGCATTATGCTTCAGTACATAATGAGTCCACTATAAATATTTACTAGATTTAATTGCCACTGGTTTCTCTGTATAGTTGTTGGTATACCTGTCCCAACTTTCTTACAAGTTTGCTTATGTTCCTCGAGAGTGTCTTGTTATGTACATGTTCTCATCAAGCTGCCATGCACAAGTTCTTTATACTTAGTAGGTCTTCAATATTTACTGAATGACTGAACAAATGAAATAAAAGGGGAAATGTTAATTTCATTAAGCATGCGCTATCTTAACTGCAGTTAACATTACATTTAAATTTTCTATCATGGCCCTTGTCCATTACATCAAAAGACTTTCTGCCAAAGCTAGTTTATTAGTGCTTATTGTTGAGATTAAGACCCCAAAAAGGGAGTTATTCTCATAGGAATTGAGAAATAAGGGAACTCCATGATAGTAGAATACATAATAGTTTTTACTCCCTCTCTTTTAATTGCAAAGAGAAGAACCCCTTGTCTTATGCAGATGAACTTTTATGCACGTGGGTAGGACAGCTGTCAGAAAACCGTGGAGCTTGAGGAACAAGCTAATCTCCATCTCAGGGCTAAATGGTCTTTCTCTCTCTCATCTATGGCATCTCTGCTTTTCTCTGGCTCTGATCTACTCTCCTCTGTCTCCTGACTAGGTTCCTTTGCTTAACTCGTTTCTGCTCCCTCATAATTCCACTTTGTACTCTCCCGCACTGGCCATGACCTGAACTCCAACTGATGGCATCTTTTCAATTTCAATTCTACTCGATAGTTGATTCACCATGTTTATGTTTTCTTCCTACGTTTCCATGAGTCATCTGCCAACAAGGCAAGGACATGTGACAGAAAACGGTTTTCTGGCCTAGGCCAGATAGTAAACATTTTAGTTTTATGGGCCATAAGGTCACTGTTGTGGCAACTCGACTCTGTTGTTACAGTGTGAAAACAGTCCTGCACAATACATAAATGAATGTATGACAGTATTCCAACAAAACTTTATTTATAAAAACAGGTAGCAGGCTAGATGTGGCCTGTGGCCTAGGCAGTGGCGATCTCTGAAGAGAGTGTGAATGGGAGGCATCAACTGATAGCCCTTATATAGAAGTAGGCAATGGACCCAGATCTACAAGATTTGACCAGAATCTGATTGTTTTGTGCTTATTATTTACCAAGGTACCTTCTGATGATGGTTTGATTTTGCACATGGCAGGTTTTGCCTACAGGAAGAGAATTAAATATGAGGATTCTAACTCATTAGAGTTTTATAGGTCTAGTAAACAAGAAGAACCCCTTTAAATGTGACTAAAGTTTACAAAGTCATGGTGACTGATATCTAAGCGCTCACAGACATGGCTAGACGATAATTTGTAAATGGAACAATGCATCTAGGCTGTACACTTGCCTGTGGGCAGCAATAATACCCTATAGTGTATACTCATGGAACAAATGACACTAAGAGAATACAAACTTGAGCCCAGCTAGTTGCCAGCCAAAAGGCATCCTCGATAACTCAAGAAAGTCTTGACCAGTGGAGTACACTCACTATTCATAGGTTCTGATTCAAAAAGGTCCCTTTAGTTTTACTGAAGTTAACTATGTATAAATGCAGCTGTAAACTATGCAGATCAATAGATATCCATACGCTTCTTCCTAAAATCCTTGTGCTTTTGCAGATATAGGATCAGTAATAACTACAATCTGTTCTGCTTGTGGATAACTGTCATATTTGGTAAGAAAAATAAATGTTTGAGAATTCTTACTAATTTTATTTTTAGAGGTCCATACATTTACAAAGTTTATTCTTAAAATAAACTCAGCATTTGTTGCTAACATTATTCTTTACAAGCCTGTGCACTTTTTTTTTTCAAATGAAGGAGTGTTTTCACACATTTTGATTATATATGTGTATATGCATATAAACATATTTAAAAGACAGTATTCTCAATGTTTTAGAAGAGATACAGTGATGGATGGAATACTGCTGGTAGAAATCCAGTTATACAGAAATTTGAACTATTTTAGGTAACAAACTAAGAAGGGATATAGGGTGACAATTCATGGGAGATCATTAATACTAATGAATCCCCGCTATAATTAGATATGGGCATCTTTTTCTTTACCCATTGTCAGCTTAGCTTCAGCTTGCTTTTAACCAAGGTTACAGTACATCACAGGAAGTACTGGGGGGAAACTGGAAATCTCTAGATTAATTAGGAAGAAAGCCTCTACAGGGAGGTTACTTTCTATTCAGGCTTTTCATGGGTGGTCAAAGGAAAGATCACTATGACATATGCAAAGAATGAAACACTAGACAAAATTAAAGCTTTTCCCTCTTTTCTAAAGTTACAAGTTACGATTAGCAAGATTTCAAAATAATCCAAGAAACCAAGCCCACGAGCTGAGGAAAAGCCAAAAATGGATGCTCTTGAGTTCTAGATGTTCTGGGTAAGGTGGGATGCAAGAACTCTGACTGAGCTCAGTATGAAGCCAGTGGGGACCAAACTTGGAGACTTGCCACCTCTCCTGCCACCAAGACAGGAGGTGAGAAGGGATCAGAACCTGAAATTCTACCTGAAGGGAATTTCTACACATATGCCATATTTTGACTTAAGAGTTGTCATTGTATCATTAATATTATTTGTTTCCTACTTATTAGACAACCTGTGGTAAAAATTTAACCAAGAATATTCGCAAGACTTAAAGTGCCCTGACGTCCAGGCCTTCCCCAGGTACTGAGAGACAGGAAATGTTCTTTAACACGCATTACCCAGAAAACTCACATTCTGAGCATCATATTTAGCATTTGTAAAACATCCGCCATTTGCAAAATTATATTGATCAACTTTATAAGAGCTGTTTCAGTGGGAATTCACAATGATAAATAAAACCTTATCCCTAGAGCTCCTGAGAAAATGCGCATGACCTATTGAGAGAATGGAGATGGTGGTGGTGGTAGAGGACGAGGAAAGAGGACAGAGAGGTATATGTTATGTCCGCAGCAAAAACAAACAAACAAACAAAAAAGCCACGTGGAGCAAAGAGAGTCACAATAAAAGGTACAGCTTGTTTCACTTCTCCCCTAGAGACCTATTCTCCAAAGGTCACTTCCATCTTGCAATGTCTTTCAGTCCTTTCAGATACTTTCCATTTGTGTACATTCATATATGGGTGTGTGTGTGTGTGTGTGTGTGTGTGTGTGTGCATATACATATATTGCTGATCCTCATTATTTGCAGATTCCATATTTACAAATTTGCTTACCCTTAAAATCTATTTGTAACCCCCAAATCAATGTTTGCTGGGCATTCATGGTCATTCACGGACGTGCAAAGGGCGGCCAAAAATCTGAGTCTCCTGATGCCCACCTTCCCAGCTGATATTGAATAAAGTGATTCCCTGCCTTCTTGTTTCTGCTCTCACATGTGAATAAGTGTCCTTTTCAAGGTCTAATTAACGCCTTGTTTTTCACATTTTTTCCCTCCCTCCCTCTTCCCGCCCTCCTTCTCTCTCTCTCTCTCTCTCTCTCTCTCTCTCTCTCTCTCTCTCTCTTTCTTTCTTTCTTTCTGATTTCACTATTTAAAATGGCCCCCACTGCAATGCTGAAGTACTGTCTCAAGGGCAAGAAGGCTGTGATGTGCCTTCTAGGGAAAATACATGTAAAGTAAAAGCTTCATTCAGATATGAGTTGTAGTGCTACTGGCTATGAGTTCAATGTTAATTAATCATATATTAAATAATGTATCTTTAAACAGAAACACATAAAACAAGATTACGTGTTGGAATAGCTGACGAAAATGTGACCGGAAGGTTCCAAGGCACTTAACCCTATATTTCTGCTAGGAGCAATGATTCAGTATTTGCTAATTCAGTGTTCACAGAGACTTGATAGACCATAACTACTGTGAATAATGATAATCTACTGTGTATTTCTTATTTACAAAAGTGGACACTTGTGTATGCCACATACACTGTTTTATACCTTGATTTTTTTCATCTAATAATTCAATTTAGAAACCATGCCATATCATTCATGTTTACTTCCTTAAGTTCAAAGAATTCAGTTTTCTCTTGGACGATTTTGCCACTATTGATTTAACTAGTTACTAATGACAGAATTTTACGTTGTTTCTGTATTTTTTAAATGACAAAACAATACTTCAGGGAACATTCTTATTCTTACATATTTACAAACAACACAGATTTCTGAATGAAAGAAAATTCTGGCCTTTGTATCAAATATGTAACAGCTGAGGCTATCTTTAGAAGCCATTGTAAAATGTAATAGATTGATATTACTACATGGGGTGTGGCTGAAAAGTAGCTTCCACACTGAGGATGTTTAACAAATGCCACATAATCAGAATTTCGTTGATATGGTAAGGTCAGGGTTTAATGACTTCACAGCCCCTTTATTTGAAAGCCAGTGTAAGTACTCTGCATCTGTGTACAAATCTGCTCCATGATGAAGAGAGGCCTTAAAGTGCTCTTTCCTTATGGCACCAAATCGCCCCTCTTCTCTCAGGAAAAATAGCAATAGCCAATGTGCCAAAGAGAACCAAGCCTCTCCTTTACCTGTCCTCTGCCCCCAAACGCCCTGGTTGGCTGAGTTTGGGTAGTGAATGAAGTAGGTTTGAACCAGGACCATCAGTGAGGGGGTTATGATGACCAAGAAAAAATATTGTAGATATTCATAACTCATGGAATAACTTAGGACTTAAAGAATGGTTCATAAGAATCAAAGAGAGCCCTTCATTTCTCCAAGTCACTTCTCTGCCTCAAAATTTTCCTAGCAAAAATGAAGATGCCTGAAGAAGCATATATAGTACACATCAACCTCTCAATGTATGTATATGACTCATGCAGAAAATGGCCACTAATAGGCCAACGATTTTAAACAACTGCCCAAATTCTTTTTCTCCTCATAATTTATAAATGAAACCATTAATTTTCTAATGATTTATTAACCATAAAAGCTTATTTTATGTAGATGAAGAAAATCATGAGAGCGGAAACCAAGTTTAAGTAAATTTTAACCATTCACATTTTAAAAATACATGTTTGTGCTTGCAAAGCTGCAGATGTCTCTCACCTCTCATGAAGTAGGGAAGGAAGTTTCAGAAGTTAGGGTCATCTCAGCCTGCTGTTCCCGCCTGTGTCTCATGGTCATGGCCCAGGTTCTCTTGGGCATGCAGGCTGAGTGTTAGGCCCGTTTAACATGGCACACTTAAATACAGATGTTCGATCTCATTTGAATTTCTGGATGAACACATATGATTTTTCCTAATGAATTTACCAAGTATAAGAGAGAGAGAGAGAGAGAGAGAGAGAGAGAGAGAGAGAGAAGGAGAGGAGGATGCTTTCGAAATCCTCATATAAAATTTATATGTATTTTTCCCACTCTCACTCGAATTCTGGAGATATTTCTCATAAAATTTTCATATCTAGAAAGAAATCACAATGCTTTGACCCAAGGTATGAGTATTAGTTTTTTTTTTCTTGATCTATTCATTCATTGGAAACTTTAAAGAGCAAGTCAACATATTTTTTAACCCCAAAGAGATACTTTCCTCAGATTTGACTTCTTTAAAAGAAAGAAAAGTCATAGAAATTAATATCTTTTGCTGGCTTTTAGGAATTTGTAAGAGAAAAAATATTTTCTTTGTCAATATACAGAGTGAAAAAGTACTAAAATGCTTTTTAGCAGCATATTCTTCATGTAACAGTTGAACCAACAACAGTATTTGAAATGAATGTACCTATTCATCTTTTAAAAACCATAAGGAAAGGTTAGGGCAGATTATAAGACTTAAAGCTGAAGCAATTTCTCTAAAGGCAATGGAAGGCATGGCCACCAGTGCTGCCTCTTACAGTGAGTGTTTGATTCAGAGAAAGTTATTTAATATTTTGCAGTCTCAGTTTTCCAGCCTTTAAAGGACAGTGTTAGAATAGGTGAGCAAAGGCTTCCAGCTCTGTAAGCCTATTATTTAAATGTGGCAAACCATTAGTCCTTGGCAATTTTTTTTTCAAATTTAAGCTTTATCCGTGTACTCAAAAATTAAGAGATTATAAAATATTTCCTGATTTCTGAGAAAAATCTTTTTGTTCAAGCTCAGAGAGCTTATATAGACAGTAGGACATTTCTGACCATATAATCTTGGTACTAAACACAATACTGTTGTAAAAAAATAATATATTATGTTAACCGATTTATTCACTCATTCATTCATTAAAAACATGTTTCTACATGTGTCTACCATTGCAAAACTATATTTGGTTAGGAGTATAAAAACTTTTTTTTTTCTTTTTTTTGTGCCAGCAATAATATAAAGAGCTTTCACACTTGCAAGTTTCCACATTTATCAGATAATTGGTGCTTAGGGATGTTAGTGGTTTGTCCAAGGTCACACATGTTTATTGTGTGGAACCTCCAGAGCTAGAGCATTTCTCATTCCCTTTACGTTGGACACAGAGTTGCCAGCTCTGGGTTATGGCTCCACCTACTTTTTAAATCTCCCCTGCATACCACTGTTAGATTCTCAGAATCACACTCACTGAGTCTTCCACCCAATCATACCAAACTCTATTAGAGCCTTTGCTGTTGTCAAAAAAAAACATGTTATCCACTTCCTGCTGCTACCTTATCACACCTCAAAAGCCACCATCCAAAACTTTTATTTACCACAAATCCCTATCTCTCTTCTTCTAGGATCTTGTTTCTCTCAACTACTTTAATCTTTCCCCTTTCCCTAGGCCTTTTATATTTGTACAGACCTCCGGCTGCTTGGAGAAATAAAGAAAGATTTAGTTTGACTCTGCTGCTCCCTAATCTACCATTTTCCCTCTCTCTTCACCCATTTAATTGTCAGTTATGCAGCCTAATCTGTCTCCTCCTTTTCCCCTCCAAGCACTGGTTGGTGCTTTATCTCAAATTCTTCAGAAGTGCTTTGCACTTATCCGCATCTCTCTTGGGGACTGCAAGATTACTTTCAAACCAGATTTCCCTGCTTTCACAGGAGGCTCTGAATACCACTCTTTCTCCTAGAGTTCCCATTCTAGTGACGCCTTCCTTACAGGACACTCCTTACCCTGTGAGCTGCCTTTCGAGATGCTGATTGCTGTGCCAGGACACTGCTTAGTTGGTGGGTTATTCTGGCCCTTTTTCCAGGACATGATTTTCTTATTCCTGTGCTATTGGATGTCCTCCTAGCAGATGGTGCTGCAGATGCTGTCCACTCTTAGATCATCGTGTTTTCTTTGAAGCTCTGCTCCTCCTCCTTTAAGCTATATCATTGCCTCTTTTCACATTACATCTTCATTTCTCTTCTTATAATACTCTCCCCCCAGTGTAATCCTTCTTTGGACTTGGTCCTCCTGTGGATGCTGGATTGCCCTACCTTTTCTCTTCTCTCACAAAGCCCTTTTTCCCCAAATGCCACTATTCCCTTAACCTCTTTCTCTACATTCTTTTCCCAACACCTTTATTATTTCTTCATCCATCACCTCTGCATTGGTAAGTAAAGACCCTCTATCTTTCCCAAAGCCCAAATAGGTTACACATCCACATGTGCACCCTATCTCTTTCTGAAACAGAATTAAGTAACTTCTGCTTGTCACAGTTACATTTGCTAGAAACCTTGAAAGCTTTGATTCTCGATGCTAATCAAGACTAAGAAATCCAGTTCTCCCTTTGAATTCTCTCCTCTTCTCCCTTCACATGCCCAAAGCTAAAACTCCGGACCAGGCCCTCATCATCTATGTTGCTGCACCATGTCCAGACACTTATTCTGGAGTAACCACTAGCTTTACATGTTGCTTTGAAGCAACTGTTTAAAGACACACACACGCACACACGCACACACACACACACACACACACACGATTTATTATGCATCGATCATTTAAATGTATTATGTGCTTTGGAAATCTACATTAAGATTGCAATCTGGAAAGGGACTTAGGACCAACAGCAAATCAAAAAAAAAAAAAAAACCAAGTAATTGCCTTTTAACTTTTTGGAGGAAAAAGGATGATCTTTCATTGATGACAATTATAAATTATGGTATCTACCCTCGAATTAGAGGAATATTCCATTTTCTCCAGTATAATCTGACAGTTTCTTGACTATTCTTGTTTAAGGTTGTCTAGGCTACCTCATGTTAGTGCCATCTATAAACTTATTCTGTTATTCATTTCCTGCCCTGAAGCCTGGAACAAAACTCCATATCCATGAACTTTGGAAAACAGCTAAACCATATCATTATGTCTATCCCTTGGTGGATCTGAATTTAAAGGAACTTATCATGCTTTTTTCTGGAAGGAAAAAAAAAAAAACTTGGATGCCAATTTGAACATTTAAGCTTAGTAAATATGTTGCCTCTAAACAAAATGACTATCATTTTTTCTAGTTGTCAAGGACTGCATGAGTAAGAACAGATACCCCGTAGGTTCAGGATCCTATCTCAAAGGTTATAAATGGGTTCCTTCAAAGCCATTTGTATTGCCTTTTAAGTTCTCCATTTGATAGACCAAAGCAAAATGACTATAGGATTTTATCATCTGGTATGGTAAATTTAAAACCAATTTAACCTCACCTTGTAATTCCTTAACCAGACTGCTTATCTACTTCAGAAATACATTTGAAGGATTAGGTTGTAGTCTCAAGGAGATGGATCAAGAACACCTTAGGGATCATGATGAACAAACATTCTTACACTTACTGACCTGACCTTCACTCTGAAGCGCCACTCTATAGTTGAAGAAATGAGAAAGCCTGGAGAAAGTCAGTCAAAATCAAACGGGAAGGGGTGTTTCCAAAGTGTTCCAAGAAGTTGGTACGTGGTGGGCACTCAAATATTGAATACATGAAAGAAAAAGAGAAAGAAAGCTAGGCCCCATGAAAGGCTGGGTATAATATTTTCCTTCCCTGTACTGGAATTAAAAAGTTAACAATATGAGAAACTTAGAGTACACACTGAAAATGAATAGGCATTTCTTGATTAAAAAAAAAAAGAAACACTTTTAGTTTACCTTATTGTTGTAAGCCATTTTAAGGAGAAAAAAATAATAACATCCCCAAAGTATTATGAAGAAACATTAGTTTCTTTTCTATTTTTAAAAATACTTTGAGCAAATTAAACATACTCAGAATGTTTCATTAACTAGAACATTTAGTTTAACTAGTTTAATTACTACTCTTTGGAAATTACTATGATCAGGGGAACTCCTGTGTTTGGTCTTTGTGTGGAATGCCGTGAGCAGAACGCCCACCTGCACAGGCAGCTGAGCACCCAGCTCCAAAGTTTCCAAGGGGTCAAGGGAACTGGCAATCAGCAGTTCTCTATAGTGATCCTGGTTTACCTTGTAAGTCTCTTCAATAGGAGCAATAGCTAAATGCTGCTGGAGAAGGGCCAACCTTTGCTTTATGCTGTCAGTTCAGAGAGATGGTTTTTGTAGCTCAGTAAATAGTAAACTAATATCCTTCTGGAGTGAAAATTCCTAGAGAACAAACTGCGTTTCATTCTGTTCACCCTGTAGTTCCTGCTCAGGGCCTTAGACATAGCATGAGGTCAGGTTACTGAACAAACATTGAAGAATTATGTCCTAATTTTACAAATCGAAAAGCCGAGAAATGTTCCAGTGTCTCAAAACACAGGGAGCAGGATCTAAATTCTAAATACCAACCTGTCCTAGATCATCAAGTGTGAGAAAACAGGTTTAGAGAATGGAGCCCTAAACTTGATTCACATTCTAAAAAAGGTTATAGAAATAGCTTTTATGAGGTCTATGCTTTGAAAAATTTCCAACTATGAAAAATGCAGGTAGTTTTTCTGTCTCACATGCTATACTATGACAACTTGCATTTTGAGACCATGCTTTAATCTCTCTGTTAAACAGAAAAACTACAGTTCTCTGCTGACAAATTATAGATTGCTTCTTGGCTCACTGAGTAAGAAACTCCTAATGATTATAGCAGTCTATGTGATAAATTTTTAAGTTAACTGCTATTTAACTATGTTACAAACATATTTGAACTGCTTTAATGTGCCTTTTAAAAAAATAATAATTCCATCTAGAATATAAATAATTTCTAATTTATTTCTCAACTATATGTAGTAGTCAGTTTCCGAAATGGAAGCCATGATCTTTTTAAAATTATTCACTGAATATTTTGAGTACTCCAGATTTCAGGAATAATAGCTATCAGAAAGCCTCAAATTTTTAAGCTTCATTCCCTTGTTTCTAAGAAATCTGGCCCAACTAAAACTCCAGAAAAGTAGGTTCTCTAACACTCACATCTTTCTTGAGAGGCCTCTGTTAATTACTGCAGTGTGATGTGTAAATTAGGTAGCCCAGTCTACACGTGCAGTCACTTAGCTCGTAAGCAATTTAGGTCAATACATCTCTTGATTAAGAGCAGACAACTTTTAGAGGAAGAGAAATCAAATTATATATGGTAAAAATAAATGAAGAGAAACACCATTCCAGATAGACAGATGCACAGAGAAAAAAGACAAAAAAACAATAAGCTGGAGTAATTTAATTTGGGAAGGAAAACAAGGGACAAAGGAGAGAGAAAGTAGAAATCCAGGAAAAAATGTATATGCGGGAAGGAGAGAAAGCATGAAGGATAAATGAAGTATTTATATTAGTGTGAAGAAAACAAACATTTATTTATTAGTTTAAGAAAAAATCTTATAAAATCATTGGAGCAAATGTTCTATATTCAGCCATTATGAAACAAATGAAGCAAATGATTTTTTTAATGAGTCATAGGGTATTCTGCAATGAAAGTATAAATTAGAATTAATGTTCAAAAAATGTATTAGAAGTTATAGCAATTTAGGCCTCAAACAAGTTGCTCCGTAATTTCAACTAGCAACTTAAGGAAATTCTGTTTGGAAAAAAAAAAAAAAAAAGTTATGACATTCAAATAGTCCTTCTGGTAGCAATAAGCTAGGTAAAGTTTGATTAAAATAAAGAATGAAAATCTGGGCTTGATGCCATAAAAGATATAAAAGAGAGGGTACTTCATTTCTTTAAACAATTTTTTTGCAAAAGAATTAGATATACAAACAACGCAAGATGTAATTAAGGCTAAAATACATAGTCCAAATAATAAAAGTTATGGGGTAAATAAAAAGGAAATAACCAGAGCTGCCAGGAAAAACTTTATAGAAAAATTAGATCTCAAGCTGGTTAGAATTCGAAGACAAACATTCCTAATATTACAAGTTATACATAATTCTCTATACAAGGTTATAAAGAATTTATCGTTCGTTTTTTCAACAAATATTTATTGCATATATATAGCAGGTCTCGAATAACACTGTTTTGTTCAATATAGATTCTCAGCCAAGGTCACTTCTATGTAAGTTATACTCTCTCCACGTCTGCGTGGATTTTCACCGGGATGCCAGCTTCTGTCCCAAAGATCTGCACATGAGGTGAACTAGCAAGTCTAAGTTGTCTCAGTCTGAATGAGTTATGGGCGCATATGAGTGGCCCTGTGATGGAAGGGCATTCTTGCACCCTGAGCTGCCAGGATGAGGTCTGGCCATCTGAGACCTGGACATGGAATAAGTAGGTTGATAATAATCATCTTACTCGTTTTTATTAATCTCTCTTAAATGTATGTATAGCTCACATTTATTTCAATGGTTAATATTAGAAGTGTTTTAAATCTTTATTTAGGAGTTTGGTAATATTTCTATGACCCAAAATATGCCAACTTAACTTTTATTTATATCAATTGTTATGGTAAAATTAGTTTCTTTATACATTGTTTTGCTTAAAGTTGCAGTTTCCAAGAACCTATCATAAACATTAAGTGAAGACTTACTATACTGTGTTGCTAAGAACATTTTTGTAATTATGCCATCCATCTGATAGGAGGGCCCCTGGACTCACAGGTACCATCCACAATCAAGAAATAGTAGCTAAGAACAAGAAATAGTGGCTTGGCCAATCTGTCTTGGTTCAAAGCCTTATTCTGCCATTAACTCAATAGCTAATATTGGACAGGTTATTGAACCTCTTGCTACCTCAGAATTCTGGTCTGTTAAAAGGATGATAAGACTAAAAGTACCTTTTAGGGCTATTCTGAGGATAAAAAGCATTAATGTGTATAAAGCATTGAGAACAATGTTCATCACGTAATAATTGCAATGACTGTTGTTGGTGATAAATAATTTTCTTTCCCACTCTCTGTACTTCGCAGTTGATTATTTTTGAAAATCTGGATATCCTTGGTTTCCATGACTCCCAGACCATTTTTGTTTAGTGATTCCTTGCATCTTGCTGTCTATTTCATTTTATTCCCCTTTTCCTCTGCTTACTCCTTACATATTAGTATTCCCCAGGTTTCCATTCTTGAGCCTACTGCCCTCTCTCCTTACATGCTTTCCTCATGCATTTATCTCTTGTCTGTACTTTTAGGTATTTCAAAGTTTCATCCACAGCTGCTGGACATATATAGTTGGAAGTCTCACAGGCACTCAAAGCTCAGCATCTCCAAAGCTAAACTTATTTTATCATCTCCAACACGCCTCTCAACCTGTATTCTTGATCTCAGTTAATGGCCCCATTATCTAGCCAACCACCCAAACTAGAAGTCGAGAAATAACAAATCTGTTCCTCTTCTTCTCCCACATTCACTTATTCATTAATACATTTCAATTCTATCGTCACATTTTTTTCTTCATCTTCACTACCATTGACCCAGTCTAAGTCCTAATTATATCTTGCATAAGTTGTAACAACAGTTTCAAAATGGTTCTCCTACCTCCAGTTTGTGGATATAGCTGACAAAGTGATCAATGTAAAATGGAAATTCAATGACCTTTTTACCTGCCTAAACCCCACCTACCTCAAAGACTGCCTGTCACCTATGGGATAAAATCTTAAACCTTTTACATAGCAATACAGCCTTCTACCACATTATCTCCATTTTTCTCTCCATTTTTAATAACAGCCATCATGTTAAGTATAATTATATACGTACATATATAATATCATAATATCTTGATTTAATATTATTATTTTTATTTTACAGATTAAATAGATGATATTGGAAGCAACATGCTCACAGTCATCAATCAGTAAAGGAAATCTTGATTATTAAATCCAAATCTAATCATATTCCCCAGTGGAATTTCCTTGAAGTCAAGATCTATATCATTCCCTCTTTTGAATGCTATACATTTGGCTTGTAATTAAATATTAAACTCAATTGTCTCTTTAAAAAAAGAAAAATTATGACATGATCATTATAAAAGGTCATCTTGCCACTGACTGAAGAAGGAATAGAGATTCTAGAATTACCTCTCAGGAACTATAAATGGAAATAACAAACACTATGACTATGCTTATAAAAAATGTATCTCTTCATATATACTTAACTTTAAATACCTTTTAAATTAAGATATAATCTCCATATTATCAAGAGTAACTTCAAGATTCCTTTTACTTTTAAATTGCATTTTATTCAAATATCTGATTTACTTTCAGAGGAACAAAAATAAGGTAAAGGTAAATATTTGCACTAACAAGTTCTCTACTAAAAGATATAGTGTATGTATGATATGTTGTGTGTGTATTTGTGTGCATATGGAATATATGTTGCATATATATAATACACATCTACATTTATATGTACATAGAATATATGTGAAAAAAGTTCAAACTATTTTTAAGTTTAGAAATAGATGACCACTAACATTTAACTTATTTTTGGACAAACTGATAACAAAGAATCAAAAGATCACCTGAAACTCTGAGACTCGCCAAAGAATTTCAATAAATATGAAAAAATGCAGTTGTGTGGCTGATCTATCTTCTAAGTTGCAACCAAGTAAACTTCGACAGAATACTAATAAATGGTTGAAGAAAAAGGAAATTAAAATGGAAACATTTACAAATCATTAAACATAACTATGAGCTATGGCTGTTTAGCAATTGGACTTTAAATAGTTTCACACCCACTGGGCTAGGATAGAACATGCTCTGCTGGCATTTTCATCTGCCAAAATAGCCATTTGTAATTAAAAATTAAAATTGAAACCACTTTTTGCTGTGGCTATCTTCCTTGTTTAGTGTTTCTTGTACCAAGACTTTCTTTTATTTTGAAATATTCTTTTTTTTATGTTTTATTTCTCTTAGGCTATAATAGTCCCAATACTAATATTTTAACACTTTCAACATTTTTAACTGTTATATGACCCTCAAATATATAGTATTTTTTAAATTCTGAAAACTTATTGATTTGAAGAATATAGAGAGTATTTTCTGTTACTATATTAGCAGGCTATAAAGTTGTATAGCTTGTTTAAGGCATCTTTACATTAAAGGAAATCAGTGATTTTTTTAAGGAATGCAGGACAAAAGTAAAATGTAAAAATTAATTTCTATAGGCATAGACTTAATTTAGAATAGAATATGTATGTAAATAATAAAGTCATTTGTCAAGTATAATTGAGTCTTAACACAAGGATTGGCCCATAGAGTAAAATTCCATCTTCTACCAGGAAACTAGTAGTATATTTTGGAGATTGGAGTATCAGTAAGTGAATCAGTCTGAGTCATCTGCATGGTTTTGGGTGCTGGTGCTATAGCAGAGAACAAGATGGAGAAAGACCCTACCTTTAAGGAATGGAGTAGAGATAGGCAATGAACAGCTTCCTCTTCCAAGCTGAGGAGTGATCATTCTATTTAACTCTTCAGAAGTACCACTTTGGCTACTATGTGGCATATAGATCTCACCAGAAGTTAAGAGTAAAGTTAAACTGGCTAATTAGGAGGTGACCCTGAAGCTAAGAGATAAGAAAGGAAAATGATAAAAAGATCAGCTCACTTCTTATGACAAATACTTCTTCTCTTTATGACAGTATTTTAGGTAACCTACAGTATCCTCCATCATCTTGGCTGAATCACAGACACTGTTGTGCCCATTTCACGGATAAAGATTTGGAGACCCAAAGGGGTGAAATGACCTCTTCCAAGTCACAAAGCTAATTAGTGGAAAAGTTGGGAGCAAAGAAATTGGTCTCCTTCTTCTAGCCTCATACCGTTCTTCTCTTAAATGAATCATCAGTATCTTCTAAGAAAATCAAAAACACTTGGTAATTGATTCAGCATTGATTCACTGTAATACTTCTCTATGGAAGACTTCCAAGGAAAAATATGTACTTACTCAAGAAGCAAACATTTATTGAGGTTGTACTGGGTAGCAGGTATTTTGCTAAGTGCTTGGGATTCAGAGGTAAATAGGTGATTTTCTGTGTGGGTTACTCACCTTCTTGTGGGAGACACAGACCATGTAGCACACAATAACAACACAGTGGAGCAAGCACCATTATAATGACATTCTTAGAGTGCCATGGAACCTGAGACAGGAGTACCTAAATCATTCTAGCAATGGGGAGATGTGCCCAAAAGGAAGTGATCCTTAAATTGTGTTTTGAAGAAACCGTAGGAGCTGGACAGGCAGCATGCAAGAAGTGGGAAGAGTCCACAAGAACAGCATGAGCAAAGGCACTGCAGAGAGACACAGGATGGTAAAGCTGGGGCTTAGGGTATAAATTAGAGATGAGACAAGAAAGGTGGACAGAGGCCATGTCATGAAGAGTCTTGTGAGCTGTTCCAAGTAATGTGAAGTTAAACTACTGGCCCTACTTTCTGACCTCTTAATGTCCTCAATCTACTTACATCACATTTGTGACCCTCAACATTACACTGATGTTGCTATAGCAAAGGCCATCCATGACCTCCTTCATGACCAATCCAATAAATTCTTACTTGCCTTCTCTAGTCATTTCTATAGTACTGGAAACTGAAGACTACAAACTTCTTTTGCTTTTGTGAAAATAAGGTCTCTTGGCTTTTTCCTTGGCCTTTAGGTCACTTTGTCATGTTTTCTGGGACTCTTACTCTTCCATTCACTATTTGATGTTGGTATTTCCCAGACTTGTCCTCTACTATATCCTCATCTTACTCTGTATCTCTGGGCTACCTCATTTACTCTATTCATTGTTTTAATTCCCATGAAGTTGTTAGAGGCTTCCAAATATAAATATCTAATCTAGACATCTAGACTAAGCTCTAGATTTGTAAATGCATTCATTCATTCGAAAATATTTTATTGAATGCTCTCTACATGCCAGAAATGGTTCTGGTTGAAAGAGACCAAGTGTACCTGGTTCATGATTGTTTTTATCACTTACAATCTCCCCCTAAATGTCTTACAAACATTTGAAGCTCAACAAGTCCAAATCTGAACTCATTATATTGCCCTGCAAATGTGCTCCTCACTGTTTGTCCCATATATTAGTGGTTGGGGGGTACTTCCATTCTCCATATCACCCAAGTCAGAATCATTCTTCTTACACTACACATCATACTGGTGAAAATAATCTTCCAAGTCTATCTACTTATCATTTCCCTACTTAAACTACTCCTTCTTGTCTCCACAGTTACTATGTTCCTCAGATAAGCATCTCTCATGGCCTTTCTAGAAAAGTCCATGATACATAATAGATAGTCAACAGACAATCATAGAATGAATTTATAAATGAAAGAATACAAGAATAAGTGAAAAACTTGAACAATTGCCATCATCTTTTTACAGGCCATACAAACTCCATTTTGAACCTTTCAATCTATTTACAGAGTCAATGAAAGACAAATCTTCCTCAAATTTGTATCTGATTACATCATTCCTTTGATGATAATCATTCAGTGACCCCTATTGCCTACCCAATAAAGACCGGATTTCAGGGCTGACATCTGAGGCCATCCAAGGTCAGGTATGTATGCCTTTTGTTCTGCCCTCGTTTCATATGGCTGCCCTCATAATGCAAATGTTTAACAGTGCCTAGAATTACTGTGTTGATTCATAATTCTGTAGTTTTCTCTTAACAGGATCACTCATTTCTGACTGCTTTTCCCATCTGAAAATCAACTTACTCATTTGTCAAAACTCAATTCATGTCTCACTTCCTCTTTGAAGCCTGTGCTGATGTTTCTTCCTTCTTCTCTACTTCCTTCTCTTTTCCCATGAGACTTTGTACTTACCTCTGTAATAGCACCAACAACATCATTTGACATTTGATCACAAGCTCGTAGTCATCCTTGAGACTGGAGACCACTTACTTGTTAATGGGGGCTTAGCACATAATAGACACTCAAATGTTTGCAGATGGATAAATGAATGAATGAATAAGTAGATGGTAAAGTATCATGGAAAGATCTTAATCATGGGATGATAATAATAAGGTTTACATTTTAGGGAGAACACTATGGTGTCAAAACAGAGTTGTAAGGCTGAGAACAGAAGCTAGATGATTAAGTAGGAGCATATTGCACATAATCCAATGGAGAGACATTGAGAAAGAGAGATAGTGGCAGTCGCAAATGAGAAAAGGGAATAGATTTGAAAAATTATTTATAAACTGAATACCCAAATTTAATGAACATTTGAATGGCCGGCAGAAACGAGTATGAAAAAAAAAAGGCATCAAAGGTGACTTCCAGGTTCCTAGCTTGGGTAATTGGACTCGTTTTCCTAGTTTAAAATATCTATAAAATCAGTCCATGGCCTTACATCAACAAAGATTCACTAAACAAAGTGATGTGTTACATGTATCTGCACACTATTTCTTACACTAATCCTCAGAACCACCTTTGCCTCAACAAAGCAAATTTATATATGGAACTGCATCATGTGTTTCTCAACTACCATTATTCTTCTAAACTTTTCAAAAAATGAGGAGAAATTAAAAATAGACAAACAGCATTCAAAGAAATATGTCACCTCATATTTGAATAGCTTGTCTATGAACTGAAGAACAGTCAAAGAAAGGAAACAGAAAATGAGAAAACAAAGCTGTCTGGTAAATCTAAAAGAACTGTAAGGGAACAAACTCGGCTCATTTCCACTAATTTATAAAGAGTGGCAGAAAGCATTTGAGGTAGGTCATATGTTGTTCTTGCCAGCCATCTCGTCAGTAGGCTATGATACATACGCTTGACACCACATTTTATACCATTAAAATACTGTAATAGTAATGATTCCTGCATATTTAACAAAATTTTTTCTTTACTTGAAACATAACTTTACACTTACTTTTCTTGCTTCTTGGCAGTGAAAACATGGGTCTACCAAGTAAATCCATCCCCAAAGTACCTCATTAATCACAGTGCACTTGTTCTTGGCAAGAGCCTTAATGCGCTACAAAAACTGTTATTAAAGTAAGATTTGGGGATTCCCAGGCTGGCACGGAATTAGTTAGTTACACCCCTCTAGAAATTGTTTTCTTATAATTTCCTTTATTATTAGTGGTCTTGTTATACTCACAGCTCAAAATAACTTTATTAATTTAATGTGTAAAATCCAGCTATTCTACTTAAAGTCATAAATAGCAATTGTCAAAGTGGCCTGTCCCCCAAGGTTGCACAATCCTCCCAGAAAATGATACTATTCATTGCTTCTTTGTGTTAATGTGGACCTAGCACCCCTATCCAATTGCTCAAGCATTACAGTGTCAGACTCTAGAAATATATAACACAAAACTTCACATTAGCATATTATATTGAAAGGTACATAATTAATTTCATATCTATCATTAAAGAAATTGATAGACTGATTAAGACTGGTGAATTATCTAAACTTAAACTCTTGAAAAAACCATTTGCCAATATTTAGAAATTCTGTAAGGGCATAAAACCCCATAAAACACAAACAAATTGGGGGGAAAATGTTACATTACAAGAACCCTCATTCAAGTTCAAGGGAAATACGTAGAACGTGTGAAATATGAGCACCAGCCAAGTTTGTCTCTAACCCTCTCTAAATATATAATGCATAATTTACCAAAAAATTAGATGCCATCAATGGCATCATACTGTAAATTCAAAGCTATGAGTTTTTCGAGCATACTCTTGTAAAATAATATCATTACCCATACAATATGTATTTACTGCCAAAGTGAGCACAGATCATTATTGCAAAATGTTTTAGCAGATCTTGACAAATCAAAATAATTTATTAGGCTCATTAGGTAAGAGGATTAATTATATATTAACTAAGAAGGGATGAACAGGAAAAGTATCAGTAGTGTTTCACTATGACTATCATTACAGTAACACATCTAAATCAACGTGTATTTTGCATAAGTGAATAATAAAGTTATACCTTTTGATGTAATAATAATGCAACACAACGTTCTCCTTGTGTACATTGTGAGATGGAAAGTTGGCTGGAATAGTCTACCTAATGCTACATGTTCACATCAATCTGGGACTGTAAAATTTTCCAGACACCAGAGCCCCACAGATTGTAGACTCCACCAATTTCCTGACTCCTACGTGGTCAAATTCCAGGTTCACCTATTTACAAAACCAGCCCCTTCTCTGTTATTTCAAAAAATGGTTCTGGTGTTGTCAATCCCAGGTAAGAGCTATGTTTGAATGGCGCACCTCATTTCTAAAAGAAACCTAGTTCATGTGTCAACACCAATTTACTGGGGAGCAAGGAAAGTAACAGTGACTGTAACTTTCTCTACTGGTCTCCTAAGGTCGACGTCTTTATATTTCATTTGAATATAAGAAGGCTGAAAAAAAAAAGAACTAAAGAGAGAAAAACGACATAGAAGAAGAAAAAATAAAGAATTAGAAGGGCATAATGGCATAAGAACTACCTTAAAATGTCCAGATAAACTTAACTCTAACAGGAGGCTGAATGAATGGACGTTGTGGGAAAAACAGTAGTAAACTCTAAAGCCACTGAAAGGTTTTAAATGCCTAAGGGAAAAATAAACATTTGCTTCCAATCATTTTCTCATTAAGTATTCTCTGCTAGATGGCGAAGGCTTACTTAACACACACGCTAGCTCACACACACACACACACTCACTCTCTCTCTCTCACTCTCTCACTCTCTCTCTCTCTCTCTCTCTCTCTCTCTCTCTCTCTCTCAGCGCCACAAATGCCTACTTAACCCACTGTCTGATTGCTGTCCTGGACGGCCCACTTGCGCATCTGTTATTGCACTTTGGCCGGGGCTTATGCACCCCAGACTCCCCACTGCGCGGGAGCATCACCTCTCCCGGCCCTGCTCTAGACCTTGGCCATCTCTGTGGCAGGAAGGGCTACATGCACTGACAGATTTTCCGTTAATGGTGGCTGAGGTGGTGGCGAGGCGTGTTTCCGGGCGCACTTAAAACTGAGCTGCTCTCCCCAACAAGCAGCAGCTTCCCCCAGCTCCGCCCCCAGGACTGAGGACCCAGCCCTCTGTTTTTCCTCTCTCCACCCGGACCAATCCCGCCATCACCTCCTAACCTCCAGTAAACTCTCACAAGCCTCATACCAGCGCACGTCCTCCCTTTGCATTTCCCAGCTCCCGGGCGCCCCGCTTGGTTGAAGTTTATGTATCTTGGGACCTAATCGCTCCCAATTATCCGCGCAGCTTAGGTCTCAAGTCTGCCTGCCTGGCTCCCGCCTTTGGTGCCTAATGCTGCGGGACAGCTCACTGGGAGTTCTCGGAGAGAAGGTTCAGTCTGTAGAGGTGGGAGAGGTGGGGCTGAGGGTGGTGGAAGGCGCCGTGAGGAAGATCGTAAACACGTGCAAAGAAATAAAAGCCACCACGTGTGCGCGCGAGTGTGTGTGTGTGCACGCGCGCGCGCCGAGCCAGGGCGTGGGCGCAGAGCGCGTCCCAGGGGGCCAGGCACATCAGCCCCCCGAAGCGGGCGTGGCGGGGGGCGTGTGGGGCGCGGGTACTCACACGAAAGCGTGGTATATGAACGCCCAGCCGCGGGGTCTCTCCAGCACGTTGTACAGGTAGTTCTGCACCCTCCGGTACTTGACGTTGCGCCGGCAGCTCTGGCTACTGGTGTACGAGAGCGGTTTCCCCAGCAGGCTCATCCGGGCCCCCTGCTTGCCCCGGCGGCTCTCCCTCAGGCCGCCGCCGCCGCCGCCGCCGCCGCCGCCGAGCGCGGCCGCGCGGGTGCCCAACAGTAGCAGGCCGTCGCCCCTGGCGGCCGCCGAGTTCAGCAGCACCCTGCCCCGGCCCGACTCCACATCCTTCATGCCGCTGCCCAGGCGCCCCCCGCCCGCCGCCGCCGCCGCGCTGCTCTTCACCCAGAGCCCGGCGGCGCCGCCCTCCTCTCTCCCGCGTGGTGGCGGGGCATGGCATCACCACGGGCACCGCGAGGGGGCGCCAGCGCCTGCGGCGGGGGCAGCGGCCTCATGCGCGCTGGCGGGTTTCAAGTAGGAAGCCGCGGTGGACCTTGCGCCAGCCGGCCGGCGACCTCCGAGTCGGGGGCGGGGAAGCAAGCAGCTAGCAAACTGCCGGGGCTTCGAGGCTGGGGCGAACGGGGGTGTGCAGAGGAGGCAGAGGAGTCCTAATTTCTAGCAGCCGTGAGCTTCGAATTTGAAATCTGGACCTGTTTGGGGCGTCACTTTGAGAGGGTTTCTCTTGCTTCCTCTGATTCCCGTGGCCACCACTCCCTCCTTCCGAAGTGGAACAGGGAGTGCGGGCCGCTCCGAGGCGCGCTCCCACGCGCGCACACCCAGCCCCAGGCTTCCCCTTTCTCCTCTCCCTTCACTCTCCACACCCAGGCTGCGTCGGCCCCCCTCCCCGGGAGAGGACGGGGCTCGGAAGCCCCGCTCCGAGTTTGGTTTGGTTCTCTCGGGCGCTTTGGAGCTGTCCGGAGGGTTAAGTCTGCCTCGTGCCCTGAGAAGAAACTGGAGATGCAGGTCGCTGCTCTCTCCCGCGGCTACGCCGGCGCGCCAGCTCTTGCCATCCTTCCGCAAGGGGTGTGTGAGCGGGAACGGCCCTGCCCTGTGCTCCAGGTACCAACCAAATCCCGAGTCTGGGCGCGGGGTGATGGTCCGGGCAGTGGCTCTCGGGTCCCCGCACAGCTGTCGACTCCTTGGCAGTTCAGTGTGCAGACCCGCCGGACACGACTGCCAAGACGATGAGGTGGGGACCGGGCATCTCCCCGCGGCTCACTCAAGCTTGCGGTCCGTGACTTTCCATCCCAGCTTCAGACAGCAGGCCCACGAGTAACTGGCCATCCTTCCCAGCCTGGGGGTGGAGTATGGGGGAGTAAAAACTCTCAAGCGGCTCCTCGGCGGTTAATGAGTTGCCTGGGGACTCCGCCTGACAGCGGCGCGAAGCGTGGCAGAACAACCCAGTTCCCTCCATCAAGAAATTTCTATTTAAGTCTGAGAAAGTCATAAAACTGCGAAGTCTCGGCAGTTGTGGCGGCAGACCCAGCGTCTGGGAGAAAAATCCTAGAGGGTGGAGAGCCCAAGGACACCGGCTTCCAGAGTCCCCACCCCACCCCTATATGCTGTAACGTACACGGTGAGAGATGTACCGCAGGTTAAGACTGTCTGTGTCTCCCACCCTCTTTGACACTCGAACGCCCCAAAGCCTGCGAGGAGGCCACGGTGCCCCTGGCTTCGGCCTCTGGCCTCCAGCAGCACTATCTTATAAAGCATAAGCAGTTAAAAACATCAGAGTCAGCGTGGAGAAACTGAAAGGAAGCCAGGCTTGGGAAATTCTTCCTACACAGTGGACCCCTCGCCCTCCACCCCGCCCCCCAAATATGAAAGAAAACCATCATTAAGTTAAACCGAAGGAAGAACTAAGCTTCCACCACAAAACCATAGCATATAGCGGCAAGGTAGTGATTCCTTGTGCCTTATTTTTTCCAGAAGCCTAAAACTGAGGCAATGCTAAGATTAAAAAAAAAAAAAAAAAAAAAAAAAAAAGTCTTATTTCAGCTGTCTCCGCCTCTCAGAAATACTCTCCCAACTCCCTCCTGTACACACACCCACGCCCACGACAGCTCCTTTCTGCCTGTCAGTAGTTTATTTAAATGCGTTACTTCTACTTTTTATTGTTATTGCTGTTATTTTCGCGAAGCCCTCTTGCCAGCTCCTGGGCCACTGGCAGGACCCTGCTTTCCTACCCTACTTTACCCCAAGCCTCTCGGTGGCGGGCACTAGCTTAGAGCCGCTCCATGCATCTGGCAGCGGTGCCACGTGACTGTTCGCCAAGCACCAATACCCAGAGTCACTCTCGCTTTCCCCTAATACACTTCACACCCACGCGCTGTGGAGGTGCAAGAGAGATTGCTCCGTGCCCAGCTATTCGAGGCAGATGCAGAGAGCACCCTGGAGCAAGCTCTCCAATCCTAAGGCTGCACGAGGGCCGTGGCTAAGGGCTGAGGGGAGTTTGCTGTTGCTATATTTAGACTCCCCGCGGAGTTTCTGGGCACGGAGTTTCAGGGCGAAAGATCTAGAGACTCAAAATGACTCGCGTGCACGCTTTAAACTTGAAAATCCTGGCTTTTCTGCAGGGAGGAAAATGAAAACCATTTCCTCTTAACCAAGAGGTTTTCTTTCTTGGAAACATCACCACGGCTGCGTAGGTCATGTCCCCTCCATCTCACTTGGTGTGGCTGGGCCCAGAGTGCAGGCAGGAAGTCTCTGGAAGGCAGGAACACCAACACGTTTTCCCCGGAAGAGATCCAGAGGCTTAATTACCCAGCGATTCTTTCCCGAGGGCGCAGCAATAATACAAGTGAAACCATGATGTTGATTGAGCTAATGCCATTAAACTTTTTAAAAAAGTCAGATCCAGTTAATAGCGGTTTAGAGCTGGGAAGGACCTTTGGGATCACCTCTTTTAGAGCAACCTCCAGTTAGAGAGCCCAGAGGAGACCGGCCCAAGCATTGACAGGTGCTTAGTAGGAGGGTTAGTAAGAACCCAGCAATCTCGCCTCACAGTTCAGTATGCCTTCCACCCAGAGGTCTGCATCTCCAACAGAGTAAGTATTTAAAAAGCACATGGCTTTGTTTCAGTGTTTCTGCTTCCTACCATTGGGAAAGAGGTGTTTAACTGCAAGCCCTAACCCTCCTGCCTTTGCATACTGGGGAAGGAAGGCCAAGTGAGGCTGCACAGCCTCTCTCTTATCAGATTCTCTGTATGTACTTCGCTTCACTACCCACCAACTTCTCTCAAAAGGCAGGAATTAAGTGTGGGGGAAACAAAGTGTTGTGATTAAGCTTTTTCTGTTGTGCCTTTGAATACAGGTGTTGCTAGGAAACTGCCTTTCATTCTTTTTGCTGAAATATTAAAACCCAAATATCAGAAGAGAGGGTGGGCATATTGGGCAAAGAATAAACCTATATAGTGTATATTCTGTGCATAATAATTACATTAGAGTATTATAAAGAGGTGTAAAGGTAAAAGACAACCACCTTTTTAAAAGGCAAATGTGTATTGTTAGTGTAGAGCCTGTGAGTTCATTGGCCTTCCCTATCCTTTGGAGATAGGTTTGCTTTCAACTGTTCATTCTCTACACATTGTGAGATGCCTTCCTGAAATTCATGACCTTGGAAACCTTTATTCTCTGAAGTATACATGGAGATGGCTTCAATTGCAAATAGTTACTAAAAATATTTTATTTCAGTGTGTTTTCTATCCCATTATATTTTTCTTCTGGGGCTCTAACATACATAGTAATACTGAACATTCTATACGAGAGCTAGAGATGCCTAGGAAAGACTTTTCAAGCAGAATAACTAGAGCTGAGCTAGTTTCACAAAATGTCAGTGACCCTATTGCTCTCTCTTTTCCCTCCTCTCTATATCTCCCCATTTTCCCATTTGCCCCGGCCCTACCACCTCAACACATCCTCTCATTAAGTCATGTTCATGTTTCTGATAGACTAGTGAGTAATATAAGTGCCATTTTCAGTGATGTGGGTGCACTGTGATCCACTGTGAAATTCCTGGGCCAATGAGAATGGCAATGATAAATAGAACCCTCAAACGTTAGAGCAAAAAAGGAAATTTACTGATTAAGAAATGGAAATCCATTGCCAGCTGCTGTTCAATGACTTGCCCAGTGCTCAGCTATTTGCCTTGTAGACCCAGAGACAGAATTGAAGTCTTGTAGCTCCTGAATAAATTGCCCTTTAAACTATGCCACCCTTTCCCTCAGCTTTTATTTCCCTCCTATCAGGTTATAACAAACCAATAAGCATGGCAACTATAATTGCATTTGTTAGGTATCTTATTATAACCATTGGTTCAGTAAACATGTTTACTTCCTCTTATTATTTTAAATGCATCGGCATTGTGTAGCACAGCACCATTTTTAATCTATCAAGAATTTTTATCTGTAAGAGATATGATGCTAAATTTCTCAAGATGTTTTTCCAACAAGCAGAAATTAGAGAACCCAGGGTGACATTAGAGATCATTTGAGCCCGGTCAGACTTCATGAAGGTTCTAGAGCAATAGGGATTCCAGTGCTGCCTCATACAGTAGATGAGGCATAGGCCTTTCACAACAGCCTTTGCCCCAGGAATGCAGAATGAATATAGGTATGAGTGTGAAGAGAGGCTGATAGAGGAGCAGACAGCAGAAAAGAACTGACAAGTTTTCACTATTTTAATTCCAGCAACTATCAAAATTTATTCTCCTAAGAATTACCAAAATGATGTACTGATCACCATTGTCAAAGCAAAATAATAGCAAATACTTAACGTATGTTGCTGTGCTCTAGGCATCGTGATTTGCAAGAATTATTTCACTTGATTCCAACAATAACTAGACACTGTATTCAAATCCAGTTTAAGAGCAAGAAACTGAGGTGTGGACAGGTTAATAATTTTTTTCAAAACTACTAAGTATTTGAGTCAAGGCTCAAAGTTATGGATATTGAATGCAAAACAAAACAAACAAAAACCCAGAAATACAAAAACAAACCAGATTTTTAACACTAAATTATATTAACTTTTGAAATAAAAAAAAATTTTGTATGTTAGTAATCTTGACAGTTTCTTTTTCCAAAAGAGAAATATTGGAAAATTTCTATTTGTTGTTGGAAAGTAAGATTTTAGGTTTTATTCCAAACACAGAGATTTCCTCAATATTCCTCTTCATTTTTTCTGCAGAAGGGTTTCCCTGCAGATACCTGTGTGTGTGTGTGTGTGTGTGTGTGTGTGTGTGTGTGTGTGTGTGTGGAAAGGTTTAAAACAGTCCCAAACCTTTTAATATCAATTTCTTGAAATAGTGTTTACATTTTGATATTTTTTCCTAACTCTACCTACAGTTTTATCCATAAAATCCTGTTTATTGTATTTGGCTATACCTGATTTCATTTTTCTGACTCTATTTCAGTCAACTACTTAAACATTTCTTTCTGGAAGTAGTTTGAAAACAATTATTTGATCTTTTTAAGATTCATATATTTAGAAACTGTGTGAAGAGGTTGCTACAGAAGCAAACTACCTCTCCTCTAAGCTAGTGTGCTGGAAAATTCTGTTATAATTCTGTGCCCCCTAGTGGTATTGACATTTTACCTTTTTTTTTTTTTCCTCCAAAGGAATTAAAGCATCCTTTGTGAACCTCTCCAAAATTATTCATCTCTTCAACAAGCAATCCTTAATCATCGGATGCTCTGCTAGCTGGAGGGGTTGAAGAGATGAAAAAAACGGCCCTGATTCTTATCATGTTCATCAACTAGTCCAGGAGATGGGTAGACGGGCAAGTAATTATGAGGCAGTGATGAGTTCACAGAGATTTGCACAGGATATTATAGGAAGCCACAGAAAGTTTCCTGAAGAGTGCAATAGCTGAGCTAAGTCTTGAGGAATAACTGGACTTTGGTGAAAGCATAAGGGAGGGTATTCAAAGAGAAAACATTTGAAAAAATGTGAAGTCTCAAGAGCTGATCATTCTTTGAGCACGACCAGTAGCTGGATTCTTCTGGAGCCCGGGAGGCTTCTAAAGGTGTGAATGTGAGGAGGAGGAAGGAGGAGTAAGGCAGGGGATCCATGGACAAAGGTCTCAGCAAGGGCTTTAGATTTTATCATGAACTGAGTAGGGAGACACTCAGTTTCCCCTATTAAGCAAGAAACTGTATATATTCCTACTCCTTCTTTCGGAAAAGCACTTGATATTAGTTTAGTTTAATGGGGGAAAACAGTGTGGATTGAGCACCTATGTGTGGTACACACTATTCCAAGCTGGGGACTCAAAGATAAAGTGTCTGGGTTGGCGTTTCATGATAGCTACCAATCCATGGACAAAACTAAGCCCAATCTTCAGTTTTCAGGCATGAGTGGATTGTGGTATCATTCACTGACCTAGGAAAGACCATCTGGGGAGGCCATCTGGGGGAAGGAGAAGTGTTGATTTTGATTTTGTATTGAATTTGGCATGCTGGTGGAGACAGCCCAGTTGGATATATGGATCTGTAGCTCAAGGGGGAGCTAGGAACCCAAATTTGATAATTATCAGCATATATAATATATGCTGATATAGCATATATATAGCATATATATATATAGCATAGATAAAAGTGATAAGTTGGGATCAGATTACCTGGGATATCATGCAGATTGGCTTAAAAAGGAAAAGGCATGGGGACCCAGCCCCTGGTATGCACGAACATTTAGGTATGAGAGAAGGAAAAAGAATGGAAAGAGACTGAACTAGGGAAAGCTGAATAACCACTGAGGATCATTGCCACGACAGTCAAAAGAGAAGCTTCACCAGGGAATGCTGGAAAGATATCAAATGAGGTAAAGATTTTGGATTTGGCAACAAACAAGCCATTTGAAGAAGTTGTTTCTGGTTTTTTTGTTGTTTTTTTTTTTTTTCTCTTCTCCCAGAATTATAGAAATAGAAATCAGGTCACAGAGGACGGAGAAAGAATTCGATGATGAGGGCATGGAGACAGTGATTCTGAAGGGTAGGAGAGGGGCAGCAGCAAGCAGAGGTTGGGGTTCCGTGGCCATTACAGTTGCTCTCACAGATCCTGTGGCTGAATCTGAGCAGGCTTTTGGACACCTGAGCTGCAATTTCGACTGACAATATCTCACTGTCAGTTGTGAGATCTGAAACAACTTGAACAACTTCTACTGATTTTACTCAGTACTTTTACAGCATTTTAAACAAAAACTATCATATCATTTCTAGCATTTCCAAAGAAGTTCAATAACTATACATTTCTCCTGTTTAGTTTTACCTGGAAGGAAAGAAGAAGTATGTTGGATAAATGATACCTTTTTGTTTCATTTTATTTATAATGAAAGGTTGAGAAATTGACCATATCATCCAGGAAAACAAACAAACAAACAAACAAACAAAGATAGATATGCCTGTATCTGTTAAATATTCCACAAAGTTTCAAATGGTGCTGCTGGGACATAGAGGGGAATACCTGGAGTCTCTCAGGTTGGAAATTGGCAGGGGTGAGGGCATCTGAGTTCCTGGAGTTTTAATCAGAGATATGTTTTCCTTTTTAAAAATATGAGGCTTCTGAGTAAAATTATATTACTAGAAAGGCTGTTAAAAGTGTTTTTGAAAACCAGTGTCTGTGGGCTGCTTTTTCCCAGCTTTTTAAGTCATGGCTACAAAAATAGTAAGACTCATGGCCCACTGGGGCAAAAGGAGGAGGCCAATGATAGCCAGAGATGGTGGCTTGAGGTCTGGCCATCTTAAGGTCTGCAACATGCAGTCTGGGATGCTCTGGATTATGTAAAGGATGAGGATCAAATGCTACAAAAAGACACTGGACCGTTTGTAGGAATCTTGAAAGTAAAAAGAATTAATTTGTATGAGAAGCAAGTGTCCTGAAAACAGAGGGAAGGTAGGATTGTAACAAAGTTGTATTTATTTGTTTGTTTTTTGCTACCATGATGTAAAGTTTTGATAAAGTCAGTGGAATAAAGGGACTATTACTTGGCATGTTTTCAAAGTTTTCTGTTCTGTTTTTGCTTGTTCTTTTGTATATGAGAAACAGCATATTGAGAAAAAGAAGAACAAAGTTGAAAATTGTTTTAAGGAAGATGATATTTTCTGATGTGAACAGGAAGATTAACTGAGGAAGAATATTGTATTGGGTGATGAGAATCGAAAGTGGAGCAATAAATACCA
The DNA here is from genome assembly GCA_003508835.1 of Eonycteris spelaea. NCBI lineage: Eukaryota > Metazoa > Chordata > Mammalia > Chiroptera > Pteropodidae > Eonycteris > Eonycteris spelaea. The sequence continues at coordinate 442,018 of PUFA01000140.1, forward strand.
ATAAATTGCTTTTAAACTGCTCAGGGTTTAGAGTCAGACAAAAACATAAGCTGTGGGACCCTGGTTCCTGGCTGAGTATCTGAATTTCCCTAGGTCTTCATTTCTTTCATGTTAAAAGTGGGGATGATAATATCTATATCACATGGCTTTTGTGAGAATTAAATGAAAGTTTTTGTAAAGGCCTTAGAGTAGCTCTGACGCATAATTAGTTTTCTATAAATGCCAGCTGCTACTACTTATGTTCATGCATATCAAGATTTATCTTAGGTTCAATTTGTGATTTAGTCTGCAATTTAATAATAATAGCTGGTTAATTTTCTGAAACGTTAGCTTCTGTACTTGTTAACATTTAACTAAAATTTAGCAAGCACATAAAAATTATAGAAATATGAGCTTGTAAAAAAATACGATTTTTATGGGTAAACCTTGAGATAACCCAGAAGTGAAACTTTAAATTTGCGGATGATAGATTTGAGGTGAACTCTTTATGAAGCTTTAAAGAAAATGAAAGCAAACATATCTGATAATATATTTGGCCATATATTCATTTATTATTTAATAATACTTTGTTAAAGGCTACTAGATATAATTAAATGAGGTAAACCTTAAGGTATATAGCTTGGGATATTATTATATTCCTAACGGCAATATTAAAATGGTAATAGGTTTAATTCTTTCACTCTAAAATACATGGATATTTTAGATGTCTGTGAATGTTGAATTTGCGCTCTAGAATATCTTTGAATGTATGATTTTCAAGTTTTTCTGGATGACACAGTTTTGAGAATTTCATGAAAGCCTTAGAAAAATGTCTGAAAAGCATACTTACAATTTCGTGTACGACCGCAGTGGTTACAGACACTCTGAAACCTGGAGTGAATGGATTTCAGAATGCAAGCCCTTGGACTGCACCCTTAAAGGAATGGATTTTATGAGGATTCTCTGGAGGCTATCTTCAGGATGCCTTGTGTCAGACATATGGGAATATTCCTAGTGGTAGGAATCTCCTCAACCTCCCTGAAATAGCCCATGTGATTTCTCAGGCAGCAGTTAGAAATACCCTGATGTTGTTTATATAACGAGTCCAGGGTATTCCCAGGGCAGGAAGGTTTGTAGTCACCATAAAGCCCTTGAATTGGCAGAACAGAGATTTGGGTCTCTGTGATGGATCGTTCTGTTAGAAGCGTCTAAATGAATTCTTAAACTCTCATTACTTTCTTCCTATGGTATATTCTAGGAGCATATTTACTCAAAATAATAATATTTCTGTTCCAAATTTTTTTCAGAGTTTGACTATTTAAATCCAAAAGTTTGTGTGTGTGCGTGTGTATATGTATAGCTTAATGTGTGTATGTATAAACACATATAAATATGGATTAATATAATTACCACCAGTGCTTTAAAATATTGCCACCAACATACAAACCACCATTTACTCATGCAATAAAAAGTAAGATTTGGGCCTGCTTAGGGCTTCACCTCTGGTAAATGCATCACAGTTATTTTTATGCTTAAATTCCTTTTACTGTTGCCTAATAACTTGACATTGGAAATTCTCAGTTTTGTTCTTGTCAGTCACCCCCCAGGAATTAAAGCCTTGACCTTGTGTCACAGAATGGTGACTGGAGTACCATTACTGGTTTACCAGCTTCTAAATGTCAGCTGCCTACCTGCCCTCCCACTCAAATCTTTACATGTCATCTTGGCTGCAGTATTTCTTTAGGGGCAAGTATTACATATATTGGATTACCTCCAACTTCATGGTTATACAGCATGAGCCTTAAATGAGGCAATTGCTGCCTACCAGACAATTTTCTACCCACACCTTAAACGGGCTATTCTCCCTGGCCCTTACCTGGGTTTCTAATTGGGCCTGTCAGTGTTCAATTCTACACTGGTTAGTTGGGTCATGAGATCATACCTGAGTTTACACAGTACCCCGTCTCATTATTTTAGTAAGAATTCATTCATTCAGGCATTCATTTATTTATCAATTCATTCAACAATTGTTAACTGAGGGCTTACCATGTGTCAAAATTCTAGAACAGATATTACCCCTATCTAATGCAACCTGTAATTTGTCAAAAGCTTTATAAACTTCTAGCAGACTTAAATATATAATAGAATGATAGATTATCTAAAACTTGATAATCTAAGACCAACTAATAATGTTTTTCAGTTATGCATTTATCAAGAGCTAATTCTTTACACCAGTGGTGATTTTGGCCCTTGAGGAGATATTTGCAATGCCCAGAGACATTTTTGGTAGATGCTGTGCGGAGTGGTTGAGGATGTGGTGAGACATTATGATTGGTTCCAGGGAGTAGAGGCTGGTGATGCTGCTAAACATCCTACAATACCCAGGACAGCTCCCACAACAAAGATTTATCCTGCCCCAAATGCCATTAATGCTGAGGTTAAGAGACCCTGATTTAGACAAACTCTTTAAGGCAGCTTTTGAAGATATCAAGGTGGGGAGTTTTATCTGCTATTATATCATAATATATGCTGCTTTATATACGATTTGTTTCTTTATTTAGAATTTTAGGTTATTTTTTTTTACATGTTCAATATTTACTGAAGAGGAGAAAATGTTTCTAAAGTGTTTTAAACAAATATAAAAAAAAGCCATAAGTCAGGGCCTGCCTTCTACATTCATGCCTGCTCTTTCCCTTCCCTTCCCTTTCCTTCTCTTCCCTTCCCTTCCTTTCCCTTCCCTTCCCTTCCCTTCCCTTCCTTCCCTTCCCTTCCCTTCTCTTCCCTTCCCTTTTAGTTTCTTTCTTTCTCTCTCTCTCCCTCTTCCTCTCCTCGTTCCCTCTCCCCACCATGAATTTTAGTTTTTAGTATGTGTCTCAGAAAATGATGCTAGATATTCATATGAAAAATATTTTACTATTTAAAATAAAATAAAATCTTTCAATGTATACACTACCAGAGGTCAACAGGTGAGGGAGCATGTCTATCTTAGTGATATTCTAGGTTAAAGCACTATCAGTATTACTTGTACATAAAGATTAATAGCTTTCTGCTTGTACCAGAGGATAGAGATGAAAGAGGCAGCAAAGGAGTCAAGGAACAAATGAATGACCAGTTAGTTCAGAGTTTTGAGGGCTCTTTGAGACATTCTTTCTTGATTGCATTAGAATATAGTTCCTTTGAATGATACTATAGGTTTATTAAAGTTTTATCTAATTCCACATAAATTTATATAAGAACTTTTAGGTTAGAATGGTGATACAATACCAATCAGCAAAGTAAATTAACTACTGTTTATAGTTAAACTGCTTATTTACCACTTCAATAGAGGTATTTTATGAGAAATTCAAGCATGGACATTTGGTCCAAGTGTCAATCTAATGCAAGTATTTTCACTGTGAGTTACTGCATCTTTTTAAAGAAATGTAATAAAACACGATTCTTTGTTGTAATCATAACCTCAGAAGAGCTGTATCAACTAACAACATATATATATTTTTAGTTCAGTTACATGAATGCACTATAGTGACTAATAATTTTATTGCATAACATTGGTCTCTGGGTTAGAAGGAAATCTATTAGAATGAGAAAATATCAAAAGGATTGAAGTGACTTAGTACTTTTTCTTACTGTCATGTTTGCATGAATAAATTTACCTACTTTTTTTTTAATGGCAAAATTTGTTTTCAAGCTTTCTTTTCTTATCAAAGACATGTTTTCTATAGGTAGTATTTATTTTTTACATATACATATGCATACTCAATTTGATGGGCACATAAACAATCTAAAATATTAGCTTTCGCTCTACTTTCTCTTAATTACTGGGCTTCTTAAGCTTCCCTGTCTGGAAAAGAAAGTCATTTCTTTAAGAAAAATAAAACTATTCTTAAATTTGAATTATGAAGATACTCCTATTTCCTTAACACTCCTTGAATGATATTCCAAATTCTGGTTTAAATACAAATAATTAAATGTTTGCTAGATATTTTTCTGTTATGAGTTGTACTAGAAAAATCAAAGATTTTTACCTAGTTTAGTTTAAATCATCATTTTCCTGCTTAACACATGAATAAACTTAGAGACGTTTTATTTAGACTCTGTCCCTCGACTTTCTCATTTTTGAAATGAGAAATGAATTTAGTTACATCAATACATGCAAAGTGCCTTGCACTTCGTTGGTGCTCTGTAAATGTTAAAAAACACTTATAGATGCCTTCTCATTTTGTTACGGGAAAATAAGAAAAATATTTTAGGAGAAAATATTAAGAGTCAACACGTGTTGCAATATTTATTTATTTAAAACTTTTTTCTTGTAAAGGGACATGGTTAACCAGCAAATTCAACATTGCTCAGCCATACAGACTAAGATGTTTTTAGCTGCTCCAAAACTAAGTATATATGGGAAAACTATGTACATGAACTTAAATAGGCTTAGTCTCTTTCTTCTATTCATGTTTGTTTGTTTGTTTGTTTGTTTATTTTTTACATTTCTGGGCTTTGTCTCCACCACCAGAATGATGTACCAGTTCAAGATGGCAGATGTTCAGAATCCTTTTATTACTTTTCCTAGAACAGAAATTGTAGTCTTATAGTGACATCCATACACAAATTTCTTACCTCGTTTGGGACAATGAGATGATGTTGGTCTGTATTATTTTATGCAAACATAAATTATAAGCAAATATAATTTCAAATATAAGCAAACTAAAAAACAAACAAAAAGAAAGACTTAATAGAGAATTTAGTGACATTATCTGTTCTCTATCTTCTGGGAGCTGTCACAAGAGACAGTTTTATTTCATTTCTTTTCCAGAAGGAAAAACAACTGCATGGTGCTGTCAGGGATCACAGATTTTATGTAGAAGATTTTTTTGAGGGGCTCCTGTGGATTCAAATACAACAGAAGCTGAAACAATACAAATTGAAAATGGTAGGTAATCAAAAACGTTAGTTAAAAAAAAAAAAAAACAAGCACTTTAATGTTATTCTCAGATGTAGGCATCACGTGTAATTTGGATAATTATTTAATTTTTAATGAACAGTAGAGAGCAGATATTTCTACACACACACTAACCAAAGTAATAAGGAAATCTGCTATTGGTGTTCTGTTTTGACATTGTGGAAGAAGATGCACTATGATTTAGCCTCCCTCAGATATCAAAAACTAATTAAAATAAGAATTCTGACAGGTAAGTGCAGCTATCACCATAAGATATATACCAAATTCAAGAGAACTTGAAATTCAATTTTCACAGGGTGTTAGGGTTGGGGGCAGAGAATAGCAGGAGGAAAACTATTCAAAGGAGGGGTTCTAATAGGTGATTCTCCCTGCATAGAACCTCAATGGGGCTAAATTCTCAATGACAGGACTAATTGGAAGACTGAAAGGAAAACTGTCATAAAACTTGGTATTAGCTTTTTGGGAAAGGAGGATTTCCAAGTAACTCTTAACAGGACAGTACACATGCCTTTACAGACTGCAGTCATATCATGTGAGTAGTTCAAAAAGGCTATTGGTAATATTTTAGTTTAAAGGTGCCCCAGGTTGTTAATGTGCTCAGGAACTTGGAAGAAGTGAATGCAAACATGCTATTCATATCAAGCCAGGACTCAATGAATACCTGCAAATGACATTCCAAAGAATGATAACTCATTGTCAAAATCACAAACATGCAAGGAACAGGACAACATGAACATCATAAGAGTAAATAAACAATTAAATCAAATCAGCAAAACTTTTAGATATTGGATTTATCAGATAATAAAATGGCTGTGCTTAGCATCTAAAAAACATTTTTTAAAAAAGAGAGAGCATTAAAATATAGTGCTATAAAATTAAACAAGAAGACTTGCAAAAGAATAAAATAGAATTTTCAGAAATAAAAAAATATTAAAATAACAACGGTAGTTAGGTTTAATGAATAATTAGGTATATCATGGGAAGATTAGTGAACTGGATGATGGATTTAAAGAATTTATCCATAATGTAACACAGTGAGTGTGTTTTGTTTGTTTGTTTATTTTGTTTGTTCATTTATTTTGTTCTTAAGGTTAAATAGAATTTTCATTAAGAAATTGAATCAGTAGTTGTCTTCGCTCCCATGACTTTCCTAAAAGGCTCAAATACCTTACCCCTAATTTCTATCAAACATTCAATAGGTGAATTAATTCAAGTCATATACAAACTATTCTAAAGTTTAGAAATGGAGGAAATATTTCCAGTTATTTTATGTGGCTCTCCTTACCTTGGTTTTAAACCTGAAAGGACAGTATAATGAAAGTACTGGTCAAACTAACTTGTGGACATAGATTTTATAGTTTTAACAACTAACATATGTATGTTCATTTAAGAATATAATATGGTTTAACAGAAAATAAATTTCAATAATATACCATATTAACAAATTAAAGAGAAATGTACAATCATCTAAATGGATGCAGATAAAGAATTTGATAAAATTAAAGTTTCTTTTGTGTTAAAGTATGTTCAAACTAAGAATTAAAAGTAAAAATTACCCTAATTTTTAGCATACCTAGGGATAACACTTTGAAAACATGCTTTTGAAGAGAAGACAGAGACAAGGGTTCCTGCTATCACTACCATCATTTTTATTAGGGCAGCTTGGGAAGAAAAGAAAAGGAATACAGTTTAAAGAGATAAATTGAATCTCTTATTTTTCATAGATGATATATATGTAATGTAGAAACCACTAAAGAATCATTTTGTAAATTAGGTAAGGCTGTTGGACACATGAATCGATGAAATACTTTAACCATATTTCCATATATTAGCAACAAAGAGTTAGAAAATATAACCTTTACAATGACATTAAAAAAATTAAGTACCTAAGAATAAATAATTACAATGTGCAAGACATTCATGGGAAAGAAAAAAAAATTTATAAAAACTAATCAAAACTATACTAACACAGACCTAAATAAATGGAGAGAAACACCATATTTATAGATTGGAAAATATAATATCATAAAAATATTAGCTTTCTTTTTAGTTAATCTGTAAATACAATACGATTCTAATAAAAAATTCTGATGATTCTGTTTTTTGTTTGTATATATTTTATTCTGTTATGGAACTTAATAAAATAACTGATTCTAAAATTTATACTGAAGAGCAGAGTCCAAAATAACTAAGACATTGCTAAATAGAACAAATTTGCCATATTGAGATAAACCGTAAAGTAAATAGAACAAATTTGCCATATTGAGATAAACCGTAAAGAATTACAAAGCTGTAATAATCAAGTCAGTCAACAAAACGAAAGAGTTCCCAGAAACAGAATGAAACATATATAAACTCTATTCATAATGAGTTGGCATTTCATATTAATGGTGATAAAAGGACTTTTAAAGAAAAGGTATTGGAATAATTATGGAGAAAAATGAAATTGGGCCTAACTAAACATAAACAAAAAACAATTTCAATGGCTATAATGACAGAGAATGATCTTTATGCTTACAGCATAGAGAAGGCTATTAAAACAAGACCCCAAAAATGCATTAATGGATATATTAAAATAAAGAACTTCTGCTCAAAATATTCATAAATTAAATTAAAAGACAAACCAACATTGGAAGATATTTGCAATGTATATAACTGGCAAAGAATTAGAGTTTAGGATATTAAAGAAATCACACAAAATCAACAGGAAAAAGACAGACTTTCATGGACCAAAAAGAGAAAAAGGAAAAATAAAAGTGTAGAGTCATTTCACTTGAAAGAAATAAAAAGCTGGAAAATATACAAAAATGTCAATCTTGTTAAGGATCGGGAGAATGGAAATTAAGACTATAATGGGAAGCTAGTTCACACGAGAATATATTTTGCCCAATGCATGGAGCCACTAGACCACTATGTGCTCTTGGTGGACGTGTAAATTGGAATCATCATTTCAAAAATATTTGACATTTTCCAATGGAGCTAAAGATACACCAATTCTATGACCTACAAATTCCACTTCTGTCTATATTCCCCAAAACTACACACACATGGATACCAGGAAATAATGTGCAAGGATGTTATTAGAAGCACTGTTTGTTATTAGCAAAAAACTAGAAATAATCCAATAGTAGACTGAATAAATAAACTGTGGCATATTTGTACAAAGGAATAGTAAACAACTGAAAAATGAGTGAATTACAACCAGATACAATGTTTATGAATCTCTAAGGAGCAAAAAAAAAAAAAAAAAAAAAAAAAAAAAAAAAAAAAAAAAAAAAAACAAATCCAGGAAAACACTTGATAATTCCATTTATACAACATACTAAATCATGCAAAAAAGTAAACAATATACTTTGCATATATAAATATACTTGGTAACAATTTTAAAGCAAAGGAATGATATAGAAACTATGATTATGGTTACTTGGGATAGAGAGATGGAGCTGGGAAAAGAAATGAGATCAGAGAACTACATTTAGGAGACTTAGAAAGTGATAGTAATGCTGGATTTCTTAAACTGGGTTGTAGGTAAGCATGTGTTTGTTGAAGTGTTGTACTGCTATTTTTGTAATTTATACATATTTTATTCATGTTTTTGAATCTACACAGTATTTAATGAAAAAACGGAAAGAAACTGTATTTAATAAGTACTATAGAGCAAACTCATTCATAATGTAATAACTGGAGAAACTTTTAATAGTTCATTTCCTGTGAGACAGTACTATTACCTGAAAACATGCCAGGGGCTATCAGAGTAGATCTGATTCTGTATGAGACAACCCGGTGCAACTTCTTAAATACCTTTTTTCAGTGTCAACTCACTTTGACATTATTAAGGCATTTTTAGTAGGGAGAAGAGATGAACAACAGGATAATGATTGCTCACAAATCTTTACTATTGTTTACTTTCTTGAGATTGCTGTAAGTGGAGGGTTAAAATATGTTGCGGTTAAAGCACAGCTTGGTCCCTAAATTTGTTGTTTGGGGATACTTTAAGGTTACGTGGGATGCACTTATAATGTTAAATGAGACATACATATAAATTTTCCCCATCATCTTTTGTCTCAATTTAAATTATAATTCTTTTTATGTGAAAAGATCTTACTGTTTTCAGTCAACATTATGAGCTACCAATATTTTACAGAATATTAAATAGAAACATCTTTGTCAAATATATACTCTTGAGGTTTTCTTCCCCTCAGTTTTATGTGGGTCCTAATACCTTTATTAGTGTTATCTTAATTGTCTCCTCTTCAACAAGTTTCTAATCTATAACTCTTTGCTTAAGGCATAATTGCTGTTCAAACAGCCACTTGTAAGAGGCACTAAGCTATTTATTGCTTTTTGAAGTTGCTTCTGCCTTGGAGAGATGTGCCTTCAATTAGTTGTAGATCAAGGCTTGGGCTTTCTTGCACAGGATTCTCCTCTTACTCTCACCTTCATAGACTCAATTTAGTGACTTTTCCAGAGCTCAGCAGGCTACTGAAGACAAATTGAATGTAACAGTACCAGTTATCATCTTTCCTTTTAGCTAATTTGAAGACACAGTTTTTAAAACCAAAATAATAATAATAATAATAATAAAATAATAATAATAATAATAAAATAAATAAATAAATAAAATAAAAGAAAAAAGAAAAAGAAAGAAAGAAACCCAAAGAAACCCAACAGACTGATATATTATTTTAAATTCAGCTGCCTTGGAGACTTTTAGTAGTAAATGAACTGATGTGATTAATACGGAAAATAAGTCTGCTCTCCTTCACCCCCACACTCCATTCTGTGTTTTAGTTGTATTTGTGCCAAGAAGTTTCGGCAATCTGTACATCTTTTGTTTTGAAACCTCAAAAGTAAATAACAAAACATAGACTCTATGGATGTGTGGTTGATTTTACAGAGTATTACGGCATGGATAGCTCTGATAAAACTCTCCCAAATTTTACTACCCCCACAAGTGCCACTTTGGAATCCTGTGTCTGTGTGTGTGTGTGTGTGTGTGTGTGTGTGTGTGTGTGTGCGCCCAGAGAGAGAGTGTGAAAGAGACACACACACACACACACACACACACACACAGAGAGAGAGAGAGAGAGAGAGAGAGAGAGAGAGAGAAATTTCTAAATTTGTATTACATTTACAAGATTCAAACTTCCCCCCCAAAAAAGATTTTTAGTGTATCCTAAGCATCCTGAATAATGACTTTAAAAATCTAGATAAAATGTTTAAAATTTTTCTAAAAGCATAAATGAGCTAATAAGATAATGAAGATTACCTAGCCAAAATCTAGGATAAACTGAAAATTCAGAGGGTTAGGCTCACACAGAAAGCTGCTTTTATAGCCTTTGAACTGAGCTGTGGTTTTGGCAGTCTCCTGGGGCAAAAGGACAGACTTCAAAAATCAATTCCTACCTCATTGCAAAATTCAAAAAGAGATATACCCTCTGAGGAAGGGTGGACCAGAAGGAAAGGAGCCTTTAGCTGAACCTGCAGCCTCAGTAGATGACACTTTTGTAGTACTCCCAAGCCCCTGGCAAAAGCAAATGAAAATTCTCTTTTGAAGCCTCACATTATTCCTGTGATTTTTTTTCGAATACAATGATCAGACACACAAGAAAAAAAAATATCATAAATTACAACCAGCATAGAAAAGTAAATAGAATAAAATCATAAAGAATTCAGATATTTAAATTAACAGACATATAAGACAAATTATGCTTACAAGCTAAAAATATAAAAAATATATATAAATAACTGGCTTAAGAAAAAAATTATTTAAAATATATTAATTAAAAAATCAAACCAATCTTCTTATTCTGAAACTGTAACTAAAATTAAGAATTCAGTGGAAATGTTTAATAGCTGACTAGAAATAGCTGAAAAGAAAATTAGCTAGAATTAGTGAGACAGAATAGCATAAGTTTTTCAAAATGCAGCATGAAAGAACAAAAAGATAGAAAATGTAAACGACACATTGAGAGACATAAAACACAGACCAAGAAGATCTAAAATAATATGAGTAGGAATTGAGTTTTGTAGTTTGTCCCTCTAGACCCAGGAGTCTGCAAGAGGGAGATGAATGTGGTTATAAAAAGGCAACATGTAAGATTCTCACGGCATTGCGACTATTATTTATTTTGATTGGGGTAAGGAACATTCAAACCTACATATGTGATAAAACTGTAAAACTAAATACACAGAAATAATTACAAGTAAAACTGTAGAGATCTGAATAAGATCAGAGGGTTGTATAAATCTTAATTTCCTATTTGCGGTATACTATAGTTTTATAAAATTGTAAAGTTGGGGAGAACTACGAAAAGTGTACATGAGATCTCTCTGTTTTTTTACTGCATGTCAATCTACAATTATCCCAATAAAATCTGACTTATAAAAAGAAGCACACATCTTCACATACAATAATAAAAATTCAGAATATGTAAGGCAAAAGAAAATCTTAAACACAACAGGAGAAAGAAAAGGTAGATTACCCCTAAAGGAACAGCAACTTAACTGACAGCTTACTCCTTCACAGCAACCAAGGATATTAGGAGTCAGTAGAGTAATATCGTCAGTGTTTTAAGATAAATAGCCAGTGAAGTTATCCCCTCAAATGAATGCAAAGTCTTCAGATAAACAAAAACATAAAAAAATAAAAAGATGGGGAGTGTTCAACATCCACAAAACTATATTAAAAACAGATTCAAAATGATGTACTTAATAAGAGTAAAAATGACCCCCAATGAAAGATTTGAGATGCATAAGGGAACAAAAAAGCAAACAAAGTGGAAAATATGTTAGTCTGTGAAACATAACAAGGTATCAGATATCTCAGCTAGACATCAAAACTCAGTAACATTAAGACAGCGTGGAATGATTAAGACAGCCCGATGGGACAGGAAAAGAGCCTACAGAGTCATACATTTATGGGTATTTCCTTTCCTCTCCTCTCCTCTCTCCTCTCCTCTCCTCTCCTCTCCTCTCCTCTCCTCTCCTCTCCTCTTCTCTTCTCTTTTTTGAGCAGTTATGGGTTAAATAATGTTAAGTAAAAAGACTTGAATGAATACTGTGTGCAGCACACAGTTTCCATCAGTAATGGATAAGTGAACCTGGCCCATCACACAGCTATCGTCAAGTTTACTGTACACATGCAGCTGTCCTGCCTGTGTGGTTGTTGCTTAAAATGTAAAAACTCCCATGAAAGGAAATTCATCAAGACATTGTAGTGTAGAGAGAATAGGTTTATCAGATTCTTGGATCTAAGAGAAGAAGCATCAGGAGTACATAAAAATCCTGGACACTTGGGTGGAACATGGCAAAGGGATATTAGGACAGACAGGATATAGTCGCCGTCTCATGGTTTTCTTTACCAGTTCCAATAAGGGGATCTTAGAAAGAAATAGGCATTCGAGGCAAAGAACTGCTCTTTTCCTAGTCAGTGTAGGATATAAGTGATGAAAATTCCTGGGCAGGAGTACAGTTGGGCTTGCATTAAACACTGTGAAGTTCTTTTTCTGTTGTACGCAAAATAGCATTTATTCTCAGTGACAAAAAAAAGAAAATCTAAATATTACTTTATTTTCATAGTGATTAGGAAAGATTTTGATCTACTCTACTCAAATGGTTTTTAGAAATAACTGACACTTTCTTTCAAGAATCCTGATCATCTAAGTATCTTTACCATATATTTGTTATTAGCTTGAAGAGCCTTTGATCATGAATTTGTCCTTGCAGTCTTTTACTCTAATGCTTCTAATTTCTTTATCTCTTTGCAACTGTGATTTGTTTTCTGAATAATTAAACACCATTTGCATTATCACACCGTCTGCTTCATTTCCAATATTGAGGAAGTGGCTTGTATACTTTTAGGAAGCTATGATCTTGAAACACTCCAGGGAATAAGGCTCTTGAATTAATTATCTGCAAGATGAGGATGGTCTGTAGACGGGGAGAAAGGAAGGTATAATTCTCTGGAACAAAAAGAAAAACTAGCTTAAGGAATAGTTACAGAGTAACTGTTGCTAGTAGATAGTTTAAGAAAGACTGTGACAATCCTCTCTGAGTATTTTATACCCACATGTTTAGGTAATAAACTTGACTGTTAAAGCTTAAATTATGTAATTATCTCAACAGAGCTTGTTTCATTATGTTTGCTACAGCAAGTATGGAAATCTAGTTGAAATTTACTGAGCCCCTTGCTAATGATCCAAAGAACCATGCACCAGGTGAGCTTGATAGAGTTGCTCTGGGCAACTTGCTTGAACCTTGAGGACATTCATGACCTTCAGAACTAAAACAAGGGGACAGACTAGAAAGAACCTGGATAGACTCAAGAGCTTTATCTTAAGTGGTAGCCACCCTAATACACATCCAATCTTACAGTAATGAATTTTATGTCAGAGAAAGACAACCTAAGTAAGACAATAAAGTATCAAAGGGATATGGATATTGTTATATAAGGTGTGCTGGTCCTTGGAAGAGATACAGACCATGTTTCCAAATGGTGCTCGATTAAAGAGTCATAAGGTTGCACACTTGGGTGTCATTTTCCCTGTTCCACAACATAATCTAATCACAAGCAGACTTTCTCTCCACTGAGGTAGTAGTTGGCTACCTACATGTGTCTTTGGAAGTACTCTTCAGAATAAAGAGCTCACCTAATTTTTTAAATGGCTCTCAATATCTTCCTATTTATTTTTATAGCTCAAAAAAAAAAAAAAAACCTTTAATGGAAAAAAAAAAACCCAACATGTAATTACCCCAATAAACTTTATTATTAATGCCATTAAATTATTTTTGCTGCTTCCAAATACAGTAGGTATTTTTCTAAGGAGCGAGCTGAAAGACAAATATAGCTGCACTGTAGAAGAGCTGAAGTTGGTGCTACTGATAAGTATCAGCTGGAATTATTACACATAGACTTTTTAAATAGAGGAAATAGAAAACATTAAAGGAATATCTTTAGTATAAGAATCATCAAGCTAATCATTATTGTCAACTATTTCTAAGACAGTTTCCAAAGAGTTTTCTATGTGAGAATGCTATTATAGTATGGTTTCTTTCCACACATGGATTGCAAGTTGATAAATAGGTAGGACGCCAGCTCATAAACTCCTATTAACTAAAGTAGTTCCCCCTACAGTAGCCGGAAGCATGCAGCAGATGGCACTAAGAACATTTAGCAAAGCAGTCAGGAAGAGGTCTTCCTTAATTGCATCTTCAAGGTCAGAAAATTGGCTGAAAAATGAGATACACTAACTAACTGAATACATCCTCCTTAAGACAAGTTACACAATAGAAACTGCAAGTTCCATAACTGCCTTCTTAATTCAGAAGAACTTACACTATTCAAAGTAAACATAAATAACATGTAGAGTCTCTTCAAGAATTAGAATATTGTGATACTTCCTGAAATGTGAGCTATCACAACTATTACTTTTTAATTCTCAGATTAAATGCATTCATTCGCTTTTAACTTTGGAAACAAAATAGAGTGCGTGTAATTTTTATATGCCAAGAAAAAGAATGACTTATACAATAGATGGCAAAGCAAATATATGATTTTTTTTCACAGTATTTTGTCCATGGCTTTTACTTTTTTCCTTCCTTCTCTGTCTTTCCACTGAAGCAGCATTGTAGAACATTTATTTTGTCACAGTTATGATCTTATTCTCTATGGTGTGCTTTTCTTTAGTAAACTGATGTTTGTGTAGGATTGGATTGTTGAGTTACAGTATCTTTAGTTACCCAATAATATATGACTAAACCATAGATTAAAATTAAATTAGGCTAATTTTTACCATGGAAAATAAAAATCAAAACAAATTTTTAGGCAGTGTTTTGCTTTTTAAAATAACCTCTATTATAGATTAATTTCTTTTCTACTTACAGTGCAAATTACATCAATTATTTTTGGTCTACGAGTAACTTTTACATAAATATTTTTTTTGCATAAATAGTGCATATTTATATCAGAACCATAAGGTGCAATGAGTTTTGAAATGTATTTATTATACCATGGGAAAACAGCTTCAGCCCATCGCTTTCAGTAAGGGAATCCTTATTTAGAGGAAATAAACTCATTAGAGGATATGGATACACAAAGCCTGGAATTTTTTGGTGAACCTGCATCCCACAATGATATTCTGTCTCCATGACTGTTTTGTGGTCACAATACTTTGACATTCCACTTGGCCTGTCATCCTTACATTCTAAAGCTAGCAGTTCTAAAAATTTTTTTGTGACTTTTTGCTCTTACTAATTGAAATTTTCTTAAATTTTTATTCATTTTAATAAATTTAAATTTACATGTAAATTCAAATGTAGAGTTTAATGTAACCATTGCTAGCAGCTACCCATTGGACAGCACAGATTGACTAGACTAAAAATGCTGTTGTATTTGAGGTGAGAAATCACAAATATCTGAAAGGAACAGGAGACAATGACATGGAGGACATACTTTCTAACTAATTGAAATTTTAATCAGATTAATTCTACATACAATACAGACGAAGATAAATACAATGTCTGCTACAGAGATGTAAAGTAGAGATATAAAGTATCATTCTGTCTCATTTCTTTATGTAGAAAATTTTCCTCCCAGGATAATTCTATAGAGGGAGGAAGGAAATCATTGGTTGATCAGGATCCTGAGAGCCTCATATATCAAAATATAACACAAATGAAGTCCTGACTTGTGAATTTAATATTCATCATTCCTTGAAGGTTCTTCATCTTCAAGAACAGGTTTTAATAATTTCTGCCAGCCCTAACATGCTCAGCATGCATGTACATCAGGAGACCAACAGCTTTTGAGGGAATATAATATGTACTGTTTCTAGCAGAGTCTCTTAAGAGTAGAAATGACACTATGCTTTAGCAAACTTCTGTTTATATCTTGTCAGTGTTTGTCAGGATGAAAGACAATGCTGTTTGTTTATTTCATCTTTCAATAGACTATTCCTCCTTTATTCTGAATTACCTAATCATCTAGTGCAAAATTTTCCAATACTGTTCTATAGAATACTAGTGTTTCTCAAGATGTTAACAAGTGTTCTGTGCAAAAATATTACAATATCTTTCCTTTTAAATGTGTTTTTTTAAAGTGTGAAAAATTTTAAGATAGGTATATATGTTTTTATTATTATGCCGGAATCTAACTTTGAGAAAAATTCCCAAGGGTGTTAAGAAGTCAAAAAAAATAAAAAATAAAAGTACCTGAAACATATTTGATCAGTGTATTAAAGCAGAGGTGGCATCGCCAGTACTTGCATGCTGGGAGACAGACATTGACCATCTGCTCATGTTGCGCCTTCTGGTTTTGTGTCTTTAGCAATGGTAACATTTTTAATATTTAAGGTATATGAAATATTCATAGATTAATGAGTTCTATTGGGATTCTGTCAATACATCATAATTTAAAAACTGTTTGGGAATCAAATAAGCTCGAGATATGTAAATGGAGAGCAATTTTACAGTTTTCAATGATCCATGAATAACAAAGGCTGCTGATTCTGTAGAGGAAGAATAAATGAACAAAATTTTTCTCCCATCTTATATGATAAGTAGTTTTATACATGCAGTAAAGATATTATTTTCAATTTTTCCATAGTTGGTTTGATGACATTTCCAATTTTTAAGTACTATTCTACAAAGAATAACCGGCATTACTTGAAGATTTTTTTAATTAGTAAACTTTATTTTCTATACCAGTTTTAGGGGATAGCAAAATGAGCACAAAGTACAAGGAGTTCCCAGATATCTTCTGCCCCACACATGTACAACCTTCCCCCGTATTAACATCCTGAACTACAGTTATACTTGTTACAGTTGATGAGCCCACATTAACACCTCATTATCACCCAAAGTCCATAGTATATTTTAGGTATGTTCTTGGTATTGTGCATTCTATGGATTTTGACAAATGTATAATGACATATATCTGCCATTGTAATATCACACAGAATTGTTTTTTGTCCTCCTGAACTTCCTCTGTGCTCTTACCTCCTCCTCCTCCCTCCCCCTTAATTCCTGGCAATCTAATTTTTTACTGTCATAGTTTTGCCTTTTCCAGAATGTCTTATAGTTAGAATCATACAGTATGTAGCCTTTCAGGTTGATTTCTTTCACTCAGTAATATACACTAAATTTCCTCCATGTCTTCATGGCTTGATAACTCATTTCTTTGAGTACTAAATGATATTCCATCATCTGGATGTATCATAGTTTATCCAGTCACTTACTGAAGAATGTCTTGGTGTTTATTTGGCTTTAATTTTAATGAGGTCCAATTTATCAGTTCTTTCTTTCATGGATTGCACAATTGGTGTTGTATCTAAAAAGTCATCACCATACGTAATTAAGGTCACCTGATTTTTCTCCTATATTATCTTCTAGGAGTTTTATTGTTTTGCATCTTACATGTAGGTCTAGATTCATTTTGCATTATTTTTTTGTCTGTAAAAGATTCACCTTTTTCTTTGTCTAGATGTCTAGATTCATCTTTTTTTTTTTTCAGTTAAATGTCCAGTTGTTCCAGCGCCCATTTATTAAAAAGACTGTCTTTGCTCCATTGTATAGTCTTTGCTCCTTGTCTAAAATCAGTTGACTACATTTATGGGGGTCTCTTTTAGGGCTCCATATTCTGTTCTATTGATCTATTTGTCTATTCTTTTATCAGCACCACACTGTCTTAATTTTTTTTATAGTTTTATAGAACATCTAGACTAATAAATATAAAATGTCCCATAGTAAACTTGAAAGAAATCACAGGTCAAGGAATTGCAAGCAAAGATATTTGCTCTGAAATGGGTAGCAATTTCAGCTAAACATATTTCAACAGATAGACTATTTTTAAAAGCAAAGTGAAGTTATCTTTTAAATTTTATCTTTTAGAACAGAGTTAAAAATGGAAATTTTATTTTTTATCTGTTCTTAACATGGATCTTTCTAAATACAGTAAATTTTATGATAATTAAATTTCAGACATTTTATTTCCATTAAAATTTGTCAAAAATCATCATCTATTTGGAAGTCATTAGTCTTCAGAATAATGGGTGATACATTTTGGTTTACTTCTGTTATGTAGAGTAGTATATTTTGGTTAAAATTCAAAACTAGTTTTTATTTTAATTTGGGATGTGCTTTTTAGGTTTATTTTACTTTTAGTATAAAAGTTGTATTGGAAAAGATGGGGAAATTAGTGCCTCCCTTAACTTCTTCTTTTTTTCTACTATTAAGCTATTTTATCTGACTGATTCTATTGTTTTTGTATTGATAAGGAGCTGCATTAGAGAATAGAGTAATCACTTCTTTCTAAACCTGAAGAGATGAGATACCTTTTTGGAAATGTTTATTAGACTTGCTTTATTTGACCTTATTTTTTTGACAATCCTCCAAAAAAATCTCATTAATGTAAACAAAGTGTTTATTAGATTAAGTGGCAAGATCCTCAATATTTTTTAAATAACAAGTTTTACAAAAGATGAATAAAGTTTGTTATATTTTTACATACTCAGCAAGTGTGAATTAATACTCAAACTGCTATGGACTAAAAATGTTGACCTCACAAGACTACAATTACCATGAATTATTCAATTTTCATCTTTCTTATACTTTAGAAAAATAAGCAAAATTTTGAATTAACTTTTATCTGTATCTTGAGAATTTTAGAAGTGGAACAAAACCACACTTTCATGATTGTTGAAGTCTTGAGTAGTTAATGATCTTTAAAGGCTAAAGACGTATTATCTTATTTCTTAGGAGAAAAAAGAATACAAAGGATTAAAAGATCATTCACTGATATTTCATATTCTGCTATGCATTATCTTTGAACAACTAAATATCAAGAGCAAATATGGATCCTAAAACAGTACTCAAAAGCTGCTGCTTCAAAATGTGACACTCTAGAGGGGGTTCTCAGATGCCTAGTCACTTTTCACTGTGGCATTTACTATAGAAAATCGAACGGAATGGCTAGTTGTACTCTTCCATCCCTAGTGGCTCTCTAAATGTCAAATGACATTGCTGACCAAATGATTCTCAGTATTTGCTATCCCTTAAGCATGTATTTTAAAGCTGTTTCCATGCCATTAAATTCAATAAGGACAATTAAGCCATGGTCTCTACCTTCAAGGAACTTCTATTGTCAAGGGAGAGAGATAGACAACTAACCAAAGATAGTAAAGTAAATACTATGCTCTTTGTGGGAACACAGAGGGAGAAAGTTAGTGATTCTTCTGAAAAGATTAGAAAAATTTTTACAGGTGAGGTGAGATTAGAGTTTGCCCTTGATCACTGAATTTATTCCACAAAAACATGTCTGAGGGTAATGAGAGAAATTAAAGAAACAAACACACAAATTTTTGAACTTATAAGATTATGTAATTGGTTATTAAAAATAACCTCGAATATGATTATTAGAAAAATCAAGAAAGATACTCAGCACTAGAAGAAATAAAACTATAACTTAGAGCATTAAGGAAAAAGAACCTCTTTCTTCTTTCTAAACTTGAACATTTTCTAATGAGTATAAAAATCAAAGAATATCAAAATGCTTGCATTTAACTACTTCTTGTATTTATTATAGGCAAGGCATAGTACTAATTTCTTTGCACATGATATCCTAATTGATTCTGTCAACAATTTTTATATTTAGATATTATTATTTCTATTTTATAGCTAATCCTTCCCTCCAAATATCAGTAAAGATTAAATAAACATTCTAAGGTAACCTGGCTAGTAGGTGGTATATGAGAGATTCAAATCCGTGCCACCTAATTCCAAAGTTGATTCATGCACTTAGCCTCTGTATTACATTATTGCCATCGGACAGGAGATGTGCTGAAAAGGACATCAAGAAACGCAAACCTACTTGGTCCCTAGCTTCTAAAAGAAAGCACGCAGGACGGGGTCTTAGCCTGGAAGGAATCCACAGAGACTTAGAGAACTCATCAAATTGACGAACACCACTATGACTAACTATCCCGATATTTAGTTTCATAATTCAGGAGGATATCACTTCTTACATCTCACTGTTAGAGTTAGATAGTCTGCTGACATTCTATTTCCTTGGCACAAGACTACAAAATCCTAACCTACATATGTGGAAATCAATACTTCTGGTCTCTACCTTTAAAATTCCATTGTTTAGTT
Organism: Eonycteris spelaea; assembly: GCA_003508835.1. NCBI lineage: Eukaryota > Metazoa > Chordata > Mammalia > Chiroptera > Pteropodidae > Eonycteris > Eonycteris spelaea. The sequence continues at coordinate 462,101 of PUFA01000140.1, forward strand.
ATTTTCTTCTGTTTTCAATGCTAGGACTCTATATTAATAAACTAGGAATTCTCCACTGTTAATAACTACAGACTGCACTACTGGGGAAATGTGAGATAGAAAATGGAAATGGAAGACCGTTAATTTTGGCTGAGTATTCATAGATAATCAAAGAGAGAAGTTGTGCTGGCAGTGAAGGGCATACTGTCTCAATTTGCATTTCTGTCTCAATTTGCATTTCTGTGACCCACAGGCTACAGGGAAAAAAAGTGTCTGGAAGACTCCCTGGTAGTTGATGGAAATGTCTGTGGATCATAGTAGGCCAGGTGGGGTGTTGATCAAACGCCTGATTTATGGGATTAACCAAAGCTAGTCTGTAATAGGCAATTTCTTCTTTCTTCCTCAGAAATGCAGCACTCAGTTACATTTCTCATGAAGCTCTTTATTTTACAAATTAAATAGTGTTTCCGTGTTGGAAGAACAAGTGAAATCCATCCTTAATTCACCTTTTTTTTATACCTGATTGAATACAATAAAAAAATTTCTAATGGTGAGTTAGTTACTCATGAAAACTGCTTGAGTTTTTCTCTGTAGCAATTATCTATAAAAGGATTTGTTTTGGAAAGGGCAGTGAATTTCAGCTCTTGATTCAAAATTTTCTATCACAAATTAGACTATAAACCATCTTATCTAAGGTTTGTAATTAGAGAAATGTTTGAAGTGAGAAATGAAAAATTAAAAGGTCTTGGAGAATCTTTGTATTTATAGGCAAATTTCAGCAAGTCTGACTTGGAGCACAGTGAAAATGATGCTGTGTGTGTGTGTGTGTGTGTGTGTGTGTGTGTGTGTGTGTGTGTGAAACTCTTGAAGCAAAAAGGGAGAATCTATCAAATGCTTTTGTATCTAGTATGCAGTATACATATTAACTTGTTAGCAAAAGGAAATTATGACAGAAATTGATTTAAAGATTTAACACTGGGGAGATTATTTTAATATGACAAAGTTAATATATTTAGTAATAGAATGACTACATTTGCAAACCTCTTAATTGGATTTTTTTCTTTATATAAATTGCAAAGCACTTGTACTTTATTACAAGTGAAATGACACATCCACTCAGGTAATTATCACTTAATATTGAGCATTCACCTCTGGGCTTGTAACTCATATAAATCTGAATTTTGATTATTAAACAGGTGGTTAATTTATATACCTTTAAGTTATTTCTCATTTGTAACTCTAGTAAAACAAAGACTGGAATACTGTAATATTCTTCTGTTCTGATATATTAGGGATAAAAATTTAAGGTAGACATTCCAGTAATGGACATTATTAATTATTTTAAAATTTTATTAAAGAAATATCTTACCTGTTATTTATCACTATTATCACCAGTATCATGACTGTTAAGAATAATGCTATAAAGTTTTAAAATAACTAATAATAAATTGATTTCTTTCAGAGTATTATTACCTTAAGGGTAAAATTCACGAACATTCTTTATCAAAAACTGAGATGTATAACTAATGATTTGTCCTTATTGGTGGCAGCATGTTTTAACAAGTGCGATCTTAGAAATAAAAAAGCAGGATAATACATTAACTATATATAATAAATAATTGAGAAATAAATTATATTTCTTTACTTAAATATTTGAAGTGAATAAAGGATGAAAACCTGAATATACTAGTTCTAGTCCATGGCACAAAGAGTCAGAATGAAGAAATTTAAGGAATAGCAAATCAACCATGAGTGCGAGCAGTTTCTCCTTTGGCTTGTGTCCTGGTAGAATAACGGTATAGGAGAACCTGTAAATAGGCAAAAGACTTAATGCAATATACTTCTCTTGATTTCTATTTCCCTGACACTGTATTAAAATAATAATCTTAGTAAACTTTTCCTTCCCATCATCAATACAATGCCCTTTGAGACTGAAAAGGTGGGCTTGGAAAGCACGATGAGCTTACTTCACCCTTAGGGGTTGAGGAGTGAGTAACCACCCTGTTCCTACACAATGAATAGAATAATAGGTCCTGCATAGAATGAGACCACAGTCTCTAGGGCTATACATCCCCCAAGGTCCAGCATTCTTGGTCTATAGCGAAGCAGGTGAAGACATTCAGAATATGCAGCTAGATGTGTGGAACTGAGGCTCAGGAGGTAGACTGAGCAGGAGACAGAAATAAAGAATTTGTTTTTCTTAGGAGGTAGTAAATAATGTGGGAATGAGTGATATAACTGCAGAAATGCAAATGTGCTGAATGAGAAAAGTAGAAAGTAAAGATGGAAACCTTGGGGAAAAGAAAGTTATAGGGATGAGCCATAGAAGAAAATCCATTGGAAACTGCAGGACAGTTAGATAGATAGTGTATATTACAAAATGGGGAAGAGGTATAGATTCAAGCGCGATGCTCTAGCATAGTGTCAAATGATGCAGAAAGACTGAGTATTTAAAAGACTGTGGATTTGTCCAGAAGACGTTAATTGGTAGCCTTAGCATTGTGCAGTCTGAGTGGATGGTGAGCGTGGAAGCCAGTTTGCTACTTTCTGAGGTGAATCAGAGGAGAGGAAGTGGTGAAAAGCCAGCTTTGTCTCCGCTGGTATTGATTTATGCTATTATTTCTACCGCAGAATGGTAGGAGAAGAAACAGAATAGCGTAGTGCCAAAGTTCACAATATTCCAGTCACCTTGAGAAGGATTTATGTAATTTTTTTTTTTGTCTTTATACTAATGTCTGGGTCTCAAACAAACCGATTAAATCTGAATCTCTGGGGGTGAGACCCAAAGATTGATATCTTTAAATAGCACTCCAGGTAATTCTAATATTTAGCTACAGTTGGGACCACCGGATTAATTAGGTGAGAATATGGGTTCTAGAATCAGCTTTAGTTTAAATGTCAGCCTCATCATCTGCTGGTTGCATGACTTCTCCAGCCTCGGTTTCTTTTTAAAGAAGTGGGAATAATAATAATATCTTCTTTGTCAGAAGAAGGATTAAATGACATTGATGCAAGACAAGGCAAATTCCCCCGAGTTGGGGGGAGCTCAAGTCCTGTGCTGTGAGAGAAGAGGGTTCTTGGCGGAGAGTAAGAAAGAACTCAAACACATGCCAAAATTAGAGCCAAAGGGAAAGTTTGTTAGAGAAGGGGTAATACTCCATAGACAGAGCATGCTGTCCTCACAGGGGCAGAGATTGAGAGAGCCTGAGAGGCTAGAGGGACAAAGACAATAGGGAGAGATAAGGACTGTGAGAGAGACAGAGTAAAGACACTGAGAGGGAGCCTGAGTGTTGGGGAAATTCAGTGATATGTCATTCTTTAGTTCCTGTGAATTACAGTTTAAAGACTTTGTTTACCCATTTTCCTTTGATATGGACATACAGCAAGGAAGGATAAGAGAATGTTGTATGAAAAGGTAAGAATATGTAGCATGAAAGGCCTGCTGACAATTCCCAACCTGTGATTCATAGGTTCCCCATGGTTTTAGCCATAGGGAATGGATAATTTTATTTTGTGTGGGGCCATTTAAAAACTCTGTTTTCCGGTTTTTTTCTTCACAGTGTGGGTAAAAGGGTTGTTAGGACCCCAGCAGAAATCTTCCTTTGTTCTGAAGGTTTCCTCATGGTCTGGCTGCAGGGCTGATTAGCATATTGCAGTCTCTGAATATAGCTTGATTTAACATTTTATTTCTCTTGCCTCCTCCCTATGTTAACATAAGATATGTAGAACACTTGACATGGCACTATTATTGGTTGTTGTGTTTGCATGTATATGGATGGATAGATAGACAGATAGAGAAAACACTGCTCTCCCTCCCCCTCAACTGTATACTAATCAAGAAGTGAGAAGAGGCAGGCTTTGCAATTCTATCTACCACTTGTACTTCCTATCATCTACTCAACAATTATGTTTCTACGTATGCCTGGTAACTTGCTCCTGCCTTAGTATTAGCTTTGTCAAAAGTTTCTTGCTTTATTCTTGTTGTTGCTGGAGTTTTACATATGCATCTTGGGCTTTTTTTCTCTAACACTAACTATAGAAATGAATGATTCTTTCATAGAAATTTATAGTATCTCTCAAGCTACCATTCATTTTTCAATTTCACATTAATATCATTTGTAGTCCAGCCTAATTTGGCTAGTAATCTGTAAATACCATATTCTTTGCTAGATCAGAGAGCAGATAGCATTTGAATGTGTCTGTTGATTGGTGGTACTTGTGTAGTGCCTAGTTTCTTGCCTGATGTTCTATCCTGGGATCTTACCTTGGCTGTCATAGTCAAAACAAAAATTAAATTGGAGAAAGTTAAACAGGCAAGGAAGATTTTATTCAAGGCAATATGGTAGAGAGGCTTCACTGGCAACTAAACTCTGCTGAAACAAAAGGTAGAAAGGTTTTTATGAGCTGGGTGGGCTAGTGGAAAGTACTAGAAGATGGTTATTGAAGACATTGAATAATGGGGTGTGTTGTAACAATGAATTATTTCTGAGTTTGCAAATGTTCTCTGTGATCAGGCCTTTGTGTTTTGCTAATTGGTATCCATCAAGTTAGGCTCTTAACCTCCCACAGGAACTGAGCAACAATGGCACTATATCTGCCTTAATTTCACTTTAAAGGGGTGGCTCTCAGGTACTTGAGAAAGATATTCTAGAGTTATAAAACTGGCAAGAGGTTCGGAAAGATTTATGTCTCAAAGGGGCAGAGGAAGAGTTTACAAGTTTTCTAAAGTAATTTACTCTAAGAAAAGGGATATGAGGGGCTAATCAAGAAGAAGCCTATTTTAAGTTTAGTCAAACCGAGGATGAAAGTTTAGGCTGTCTTGGTCACCATATTTGAATTTTCTTTGCTTTACTCATTCTTTTAACATCAGCTCTTCTACACTCCTTCGAGTCTGGTTTTTGCTCTGCCATCATGCTATGTTTTAAGTCAAAATTTTATTGAACTAATAATTTTTTTAATTTAAAAAATTGTGTTAATTGGGAAAAATACATAAGTTTAAACACACACACACACACTTTAGATTTGGAAGCAATCTTAAAAATCATCTAACACCTGTGTCAAATATCTGAGTTTCCTTTAAAGCATTCTGTTCTAGTTTAATTATTTCCAGGGAAGGTAAGTGTTAGATAATTCTTCCTTTCTGTGGCCATGTCCTAACTCTAAAGACAAAAATGTGCAAATCAAATTAGTCACTTACATGAGCATTCCTGAAGTAATTGTACATACTGTTAAACTTTGATCTTCCTTTCTTTGCTATGTCTTTCTCTTCTTTGGTTTAGATATTCACTATTCCATTTATGATGTTGTTTCAAGGCAACTCATCATTTTGGTTGTTTTCTCTTAACATTTCTTTTAAAACAAGGCACTCAGAAATAAGTGCAAAACTCCTGAGTGTTTATTTGGGATCTTTCTTGTTTCTTGAGATAAGCTTGTAATGATATGAACTTTTCTCTTATTACCATTTTTGCGTTGTCCCAAAAGTTTTGATATGTTGCACTTTCATTCTCATTTGTTTCTATGTATTTCTTCTATGACCCAAACTAAAAAGCTTCTGCACAGCAAAAGACCCATCAACAAGACAAAGAAGTAATATCCAAATGAGAGAAGATATTTGCAAACAATGCCTCCAATATGGGCCTAATATCCAAAATATACAAAGAACTCATACAACTCAACAATAAAAAAGCAAACAATTCAATTTAAAAATGAGCAGAGGACCTGAACAGACACTTCTCACAAAAAGACATACAAATGGCCAACAGACGTATGAAAAGATGTCCAACTTCACTAGTTATTAGGAAAATGTAAATAAAAAACACAGTGAGATACCACCTCACACGTGTTTAAATGGCTATCATCACAGGTCAAGTAATAACAAGTGCTGGTGAGTTTGTAGGGGGAAAAGAACCTCAGACACTGCTGGTAGGAATGTTAATTGGTACAACCACTGTGGAAAACAGTATGGAGGTCCCTCAAAAAATGTAGAATAGAATTACCATATGACCTAACAATCCCTCTTTTTAGTATTCACCCAAAAAACTTGACAACTTTTATCCACAGATATATGCACCCCAATATTCACAGCAGCATTGTTCACGGTGACCAAGACATGGAAACAACCAAAGTGTCCTTTGGTAGATGATTGGACAAAGAAGATGTGGTCCAATATACAATGAAATATTACTCAGCCATAAGAAAAGATGAAAGGCTGCCATTTGCAACAACATGGATGAATCTTGAGATTAAGCAAAATAAGCCAGACAGAAAAAAATTGAGAACAATATGATTTCACTCAGCCATGGGATATAAGACTGCGAGCAACAAAAACATGACGAACAGAGACTCATGGATACAGACAGTAGATTAGTGGTTACCAGAGGGAAGTGGGGAGGGAGAAGGTGGATAGGAGAAAAGGGGGTGAAATATTTGGTAATGGAAGGAAATTTAACTTTGAATGGTGAACATACGATGTAATATACATATGGCGTATTGGACTGTACACTGAAACCTATTTGATTTTATTAACCAATGTTACCCCAAATAATTTAAAAAGAAACTTCCTGGTGGAGATTGATCAGTTCAGAGTAGAGAATGATCGCTTTACTTCTTCTGGACAATCTACTTTTATTAATGCAGACAGAGCTCAAATTCCCTTGTAGTAACTTTTCTTTTTACTTATACTTTTTTACCATATTTTTGAAAACTGAGTGTCAGACTTTACATACACTCCTATTAAATATTTTGTTGGATTAGATCCATCATTTTAGCTTGTGAAGGACATTGGTATATTGGTATATCCTACATTTTATGAGCTAACTTTTTCATTTTTATATAATCTGCTACTTCCTTCCTCTTCATCACCTAAAACTAAGAAGAACCCTGTTGCCCACCAATCACCAAAGAGTCAGCACATTTAGGACATGGTCATTCAACAAGTTGTAAATTTACCTCATTGTGCCCAATCTCTATTTATCTATCTCATTTATGTCCATATTCTAAGATACTTAGATGGACTGGTAAAGCACCTCTTGACAAGTTTTATTATTTTATTGTAATTATGAACTTAGCTTTTAAAAATCAAAAGATTTTACAAAAATTATAGCAGACCCTTCAAACCTCTTGTGGAGCACACAGACATTTATTCAAATTAAAATACATACTATTTCAGTACTTATAAAACAAACAAACAAACAAATAAACAAACATTAAATTTTGAAGCCTATCCTGGCCTATCTGCAAAACATATTTTCTCGAGAAAAATTGATTAGAATTATTTTTGGAGAAAAGGAAAATTTTTATTCTTACATTAATGAACAATCAAGAAACAGAAGCTCCAGGTGTCCTTTGCTTGACTTCTCTGGCAAATGATGTTTCCTCTGCTTCAACTTAAATAGAAAAATATTTTAAGGCATAAGCTTCCTTTAATCCCACATAATTAGTGTTCAAACATTAATTTTCATAACTTTTTTCTTGAATTGGCATCTATATCTTTGGCAGCATCTTAAAAATTTAGATGATTTGTTTAAATTCTTATTATGTGAATTTTATGTATATAAAGACATGCAGCATATAGGGTATGTTGGCTAGTAATAAAATAAACATTTATTCCCCAGTTTAAGAACTAGATTATCATCAACACCATTGCATTTTTCGTTATTGCATTTAACTGCCTTCCTCTTGGGAAATAACTTTTATCTTGAATTTTATTTTTAACATATCTTTTATTTAAAAAATATTATTATCATATATAAGTATGCCTAAACACTATATTTAGTTATGTTTGCTTGTATATTTTATTTTTCAAATATGAGGTAAATATCAAAATGTTTGGACACCCATAAGGACCAAAATGGAGATTTACATGGCGAGTTCTTAACAGACCAACTGGCTGAACACTTGACAATCTGCTTTTCTTTGGATCCATCAGTAGATTTGGAGATGTTTTCAAAAACTGTATTATAGACAATGTATCCGATACTGCCACTTGCCAAAGTACTTCTTTACTTTCACTTCTCAAAAAGTTACATGCAGTACATGTAATAATTTTGTTGCTGTTAATAGAAAATTAAAAAATAAAAACATATTTAACTCAAATTTTGATATAACAATGGCTTTGACCATTCTGCTTGCAGGAATAGTCAAGTACATTCACAATCAAAGAGTAATCATGCCATTTTATTTATGTAATGGTTAAATTAACAGTCCGTATAAGTACTAAATTTCAGATACCCAGATTATGATTAGTTGAAGGTCTTCATCTAGATCTTGTAAAATCCTGTGGTTCTTTTTATAAGGTCTTTGTTCTCCTTGGTTGGTTGTCTAGCTGCTTATGTACTTGTTGATTCATTTCTCTCCTATCTGAATTTTGCTTCTTTCAACATCTGTCTTTCCTTAACCCTCTATTGTTTGGCATTCGCTTTCATGTCATGTCTGCCTCTACAAGTCTCTCATTTCTGCTTTGTCCAGGAGGCAGGATGAATTTAAACTCTGAGTGTTAGGAGTGCAGATTGAAACCTTCTGAAGAAACGCTGGCCATATCTAAAATATGTTGTGTAATCACAAGGAGAGAGATGTAAAACTTCTAGGATCAGATAACAGATACTAAAATAGACAAGGAAGAAGTGAGATGTGGACACAGGTGGGGATAAATTTTAGTACAAGATGAAAAATAGGAAGGAAATGAATTTCAAAGTTAAAGGAAATCTACACTAATCATTTTTGTAAAACTGAAATTTTTAACTGCTTGATTTGTTTGCAACCTACACTGAAGACCTCTCATCCTGGATGAATGAACTCAAGTTTCGTTTTCTTATTTTATTGTGGATTGTTCGCTGGGGTTGCTCATAAATAAGGCAACCATATCCTGTTTCGATAGAGCTTCCATCCAGACTATAATATAAATAATTGCTGGTTTGTTTGCAACTTCTTGTTTTGTTTGTATTATCCTTTTATAATTTCTGCACTCATGGCATGCCTTCAAGTAGACGATAAACCTTTGTTTGGCAGAATAAGACTCTGGCGCTAGACACTTAATCAAAATGAATCTCTTGAATATTAAATAAACATTTAGGGAAAGGTGATTGCTGAGGTAGCCAGGAATAAAGAAAAGGAACGAGAGGCGGGAGTGATGTTTCTCTATCACAAATCTGTCACTACACTGTCACTTTCAGTTGCCAATTTCCACTATCTGCCATTGAATTCTGTGTGGTTTTCAGTCTCAATTTTGAGTTCTTTTATGCAGTAAAGCAGACCAAAGCCAAGGAGTAACCTAGAGATGCGACAGGTCTCACTTCAAGGTAAAGCTTTTGTGTCATTGATCTTGTTGGGAATCGGTGGAGAACTAGGGCTCCAAGAAAAACATACAATTTATAATTTTATGAACAAGAAACATTTTCAAGTGTGGCTATAGTTGTCATTGCTGTCTCCAAACTAGAGAAATCTCTAGTCAGCTGAGACTGAGAGTGGCTGCCCTGGATCTTGGGGCCCTGAAAGCCTGAATTATACACAGTCATGGATATTCTAACTGTGAGGAAGAGTGATGGCCAAGGAAGTTCCTTAAGTCGATGTTTCTCCAGCTTTAATGTGTTTACTACTCACCTGGGGATCTTTAAAAAAGAATGCAGATTCCAAAGATACTGATATAGTATAGTTGGAGTAGGGCCCAGAAGCTGCTTTTTTAGCAAGCTCCCAGGTGCTCTTGCTCTTTTGAGGACCATACTTTGAATAGAACTGTCCTCAGCAGTCATTTCATTATGATAAATTCTGTCAGGAATTTGTGATGGCCTCTATGAATATCCAGAACCAAAGAACGGGCCTCTCTGGAGGGCTGCGCACAGACTGGAGATAAGTCAGCAAAGCCAATGCTGGAAGTCAGTGTGGTGGTAGAAGACACCATTGGATCACTCTCCCAGCCAGGAACCAGTATCGCGAGTGAAGAGATGAGTCATGGTTGTGACCCAGACAGGAACCTCCTACACAGAACCCGGTGCAACCAACACTAATTAATGAGTTTAACATAGGCTGTCACCTGTGAGTGACCATTTGTCTGGGCTTGCAGAAAACTTTTAATATAAAGTAGTGATCAAAACCAAGGCTTTTGGGTGGGATAGCCTGCTGTAGAAGACCTGCACTGTCACTTCTTAGCTGTATTCCTTTGAAAGTTACTTAACCTTTCTGGTTCTCATTTTTCTCTCTATATAAATAGAAATATTAAAATTACCTTCTTCTCAGGGATATTATAAGACATATAGAAACACTTACCACCATGCCTGACACTTGCAGAGTGCTCAATAAAGATTAGCTACTATGCTTCTAGCAAGATTAATTTTGTTTTGGTGTTATTTACTGACTTCATCAGAATAAAGACTTTCTTATATATTTTAATGTGATAAATGCAAAATATTCATACATGCGCTAGAGATTTTTTTTTAAAAAAGTTAGTTTGATCAGAGTATATAAATTCTCTGTTAAGATTAGTTCAGTTACTGTTTTTGTGATAATAACAGTGCTAGCTAAAAGGTTCTTGGGCCATTTTCTCTGAATTCACGTTCTAACTTAGGGACAATTTATCTCACAAATTAGCAAATTCTAACAAAGCTAGAATTTTAGCCATTTCTGTATAAGGACAAGTGGATATTTTTCTGATACAGTTTCTCAACCATCAGTTTGATTCTGAGTTCTCTCAGAATATGTATTGTGTTTATTCATTATTCATTCCTTTCTACTCTTTATTGTACATGATCTATTCCTATTACCATGGGGATAGCTATTAATGACAATAACTTCTTTACTTCATTTCAGTCATTTCCACAGTTACTGTTTTGTCAGCTTGATTTTGGCTTTGATGTTGATGAAAAGGAAAAAAGAAACTTATTTAATAAAGTGATTTTTTTCTGCTCAATTTACTTTTGCATCTCTTTATCTGTGCCTCAAATTTAGCAAGTGAAACATTTGTTCCAAGGGATTATCTGAAATACGTTGTTGGATGTCACATGCATGATTGATTTTAAGCATATGCCTAAATCCTTCCTACCAGACTAAACCCCTAGGATAGCAAAACTCTCTAAAAAAGGCTTTCCTGTCATCGTCAGGTACACCCGTCATCTTTGACTTAACCTTTGTATTGTAAATAAGTAGTTGCTGGCAAGAAATCCTAAATAAAAACAATCTCTGTGTCTCCGTTTTCCACATGTCTTGCTAAATGGTATCTTCCTAAGACATAACCCATTTCATCTTCTCCTGGTCCTTCACTCTTTGTCCCTCTTCTTGCATGCCATATTTACTTTCCCTGTATCCATTTTGAATCAGTCTGCACTTCTCCAGTTACTGTGGCTCAGCAATGAGTCATGGAAAATGCTCAAGACTTGTCTCTCTCGATTTATCCTACCAGCCGTATCCTATGATTTGTCTGCCTTTCAGCTGCCCTTGTGTAACAAGACGCTCTTTCACTTGACTTCTTCAGAGTTTTTTCTTTTGTTTAAATTCTCTGTCTTCTTTGAATTGCCAGCCCCCATCCTCATTTTTAATTTTAAATATTTCTATTAATTTCTTTTCTTAAAAATAGCAATTTAAGTGACAGTGTCTCTCATATTATGAACTAAGAAATAGTATAGTGCACTAAATTTAATTAATACTAATTAGTATTTCAAACCCAAGTGATCATATGCCTTATTCTCATCTCCTTTCAATAGCAGAGAGATATAGTAAAAATTTACAGTGTATGTGCAAAAACCTGATTTCCATTTCACTTACTAATTGTGCTATTTTTATAATATTTGAGAAAATAACTGTAACCAATTTTTATGATTTTTGAGAATTCAGCTATATCCAATTGGACTGATTTTCCAATTGCTGAAATTTAATGTCACCAGAATATTGGCTAAGTGCTAGTTCAGTTGTGACATGAGTTGGAAAACTATAGTGTACGGGTCAAATCTAGCCTGACACATTTTTGTTAATAAAATTTTATTGGAACACAGCCACACTCATTTATTAATGTATTATCTGTGATTATTTTCACACTACAAAGGAAGAATTGCAACTCTTCTGAATCATACAAGATTGTATGACATGCAAAACCTAAAATATTTGCTATTTAACTCTTTAAGGATATGTTTGCCCACTTGTGGGTTATCTAGTACATCAAATCTGGTCAATTTCCCTGGTTAGTCTTGAGACAAATTTTATAAGTTCATTCATGAATACTTCTTTCTTGCAACTTTATAAAAATAATGTATTGGCTCATTAGAAAGGCCAGATTATTTTCAGAGACAGCTCAAAGCTAATTCATACAAATAGGATTGACAGATTAAATATACAGAATACTCAGTTAAATTTGAATTTCAGATGAACTACAAAGAACTTTTTTTGATATAACTCTTATCCTAATATTGCATGGAACATACTTATATTAAAAATCTATTTGTTGTTTATCTGAAATTCCAATTTAACTAGCCATAGTGTGCCTTTATTTGCTAAACCTGGCAGCTCTCTGTATAAAGGGATGAAAAGAAGAAACGCTGAAGAGAAGTTAAGCAACATCTACAGGGCACCATGTGAAGTTCTAGTTTTTAGCACCTTGTGATGTATTGTCTGGCAACATTCCAGAGTCCTCCAGTCGTATTCATGATTAGAACCAATAACGAGAGGTTTTATTCTTTACGCCCAGGTGTTTGTCACACAGATGGCCAGCTTTCCCACCCAGGAATCCAACCTGTTTATTTAGTAGTTTAAAAATTTCAATTGTACCTCAGATTTCAGGAGGAAAAGCATTTTGCAGTACAAGATAAAGGAGAATTATAAAGCAGCACTTCATAGGTTTGATTTAGTCACAGGAGGAGAGCAAAAAAATAGAAAGTTTACAAAATGAGTGATTGGGGAATTGGCAAGAATTTACTTGTTCTGATATTGCTCTCTCTGTGAGGGACAGTGTTAGGGATTTAATTGTAATTAGGAGGCACTGGGCAATGCAGGATATTAACCAAAAGAGAGCAAAGTTGTGTTAAACAGAAAAAATAATTTATTTAAAAAATCTATATTGGAGGCAAGCTTTTGCTTAGGTGTATCTTACAATATTTAATGAACTCCTGTGATGGCTTTCTTTCTCATGCCCATTTTACTTTTCTAATTCGACTGCGTATAAGAAAAAACATTTATATATATCTATTAGCACATTTGTCCCAACTCAAATCATTATTAACTTGCTGAGCGATTTTATGTCAATAACTTCCCTTTTTGGTTCCCTATTTCTCATCTAACAAAGCTGAATTAGAAGATGTTACTAGGTCTAAAACTCTACTTCTGTTACATGCCTGTGTATTAGGATGTGATGTTAATAATATATCTAAAATATTAAATTATCAAAATGTAAATGTGAATACTAGTCCCAAATTTTATAAACATGACAGCATCAGACGCTAGCTGATTCTCATCAAATTATAACACACCTGTTTAAGTTAGTGGAAGCACTGGCTTATTATCTTAGGTTTGTTGGTTTCTAGCATGTTTTCATGAGGTAGATGAATGTCTGAAATTTATTCTTCTCTTTCTTTATAAAGATTTTGGTTTTCTGGTAGTTTGTAAAATTTCAGAAGAATTTTGATGAGTAACTCCTTTATATGGTGCCAGGTTTGGTAATATGTACTGTAGAAAGAAAGTCTGTCTTTCGTGGGGCTTGATAAAGTAATCTATCAATTAGACAGAAAAAATACAGATAAAATCATGGTAAAAATTGAAGGGGAAAGAACTGACCCTTGAAATGCTTATTTAGAAATAGTTATTGGAGAAAATACAACTAGAATTGGGGAGATGATAATATGCGCTCTCTGTGTTAGCTTTTTAAAAATATAAATCTCATGAAGCAAATGAGTGTGTAAACATGCTGCTAAGATTAATTTACATACCTCCTAAAACATTTTTAATTGAATTTTTATTTACATAGTAGTGTATAAAGGCATTCTCTTTGTCCAAAATTAAAATATTAGAGATGAGGCTAAAATTGCCTTTGACATCACTCTAATTTTCTCCCTTCACCCACTCTTTTGAAGTACTGTTGCATGTACTTTCAGGTAATTTTCAATGCATTTTCTCACATAATTTGACTCTTCTTTGCATTATATGTATGCTAACATGCATAGCCTTCTGTTTTTGTTAATGTTGAACAAGAAAACAATGTTGCTTTATGAAAGAATTTTGCATTGGGCTTGACTATCAAAATGAAGAAAATATCATTGGCAGAGGGTGAGTCACATCAGGGCAAGGTATATGTGTCTGTACATATGTGTTACATCTATACATACACACACACACAAATTTGGTTCGCAAGTCACTCTAGTTTGGTTTCCTTATCTGCAACTCACAATGTGGTAAGTCAAAACATCACTGGTTTTGTTCAGCTCTCAGTTTCTGTTGGTCTATTATTTGCAGTGCTGATATAGCTGAAAAAAAATGACTGTATGACAGGATTTCTGTTTTGTGCCCTGTGGCATTTGTTCATAGTTTCTGTTTATGCAGCCTAACATTGTTTGCAGGATCAGTGCATACTCTTTTGCTCAAAATGAATCCAGCTCATTCCTGGTTTCCACAATGTTGGTTGTCCTTTCAGAGAATCTTATGGTTGGTTATTCCTTAGGAGTTTTTCCCAACTCATTTGGAGTTAATTTTGCTAAATTTACCCTCTCAGAATTGTTCTAGGTATAACTGTAATCCTCTCCTCACACTGGATTTGGGGAGCAATGCCATTAACTCATATGCTATTCTGCAACTTCTTATTTCAGAGCTGTAAATTCAGCTTAGTTTCTATATACCCCTTTCTCTGATACCTCATATTCTCTTTCTCAAAATCACTGCTACCTGTACTAAAGCCCCAAAGGATAGGCTTTTTAGAACCTTTTTTTTTTTAAGTTTGTAATTTCTACACTTATGTGCAAGTAAATTTTAATCATTTTTTTTTCTTCTCTATCTAATAGATGATTATCTATTTGATCTGGGTACCAGTGTTAATATATAAGCTCTACATCCTGGCCATCTATGGTATTAGGATTTTGTTGTTGTTGTTTTTAGAATTTTTTTTAACATTACTTAAGTCTCCCTCCTCAGCCAGATTTCCTATTACTCTCCATGGCAAATGAAGCCTGATAAATATAAGAGGTTAGGTGGAGTTAAGCAAAGGATTGGGAAAGAGAGCTGAACACAAGGTAACAATGTGTTAAGAGTTCCCTGTTGTCTTCAAAGCTGTAGGAAAAATGCAAAATAAATGAATGAATAAACAAATAAATAAGCAGGCAAGCAAATTTCATGAAAACATACTTTTATAATTTCAAAGTCCAATGGGAAATGCTTTTTGCAAATTTGTTCCTTCTTTATAATTGTGTCTTCATTAATAATCCTGAGTAGTTGAATTGCTACTTAATCTGAGGTTTTTGAAATAGGCAAGAATAATATTCCACAATAAAAATATCATTCATATATGTAACCACTGACAGTTTCTACTTGTTTAAGGTATCTTGTTTCTAATTTGACATGTGTCAATATCTGGCTTGCTTCAGCCAGTTCCTTTGCCAGTTTTGTTTCCTGTGATTTCCAGTTAAAACTTTATCACACTTAGGTGGTTGGAAGCAGTAAAGACACGGGAGGAAGAGATTCAACTTCTGAGGCATCAATATTCTTTAATATTTACAGGCACTTTGCTTTATTACACTTCACAGATACTGTGTTTTTTTACATACTGAAGGTTTGTGGCAACCCTGTGTCAAAGAAGTCTGTTAGTGCCATTTTTCCAACAACAGTATTTGCTCACTTCATGTCTCTGTCACATTTTGGTAATTCTTTCAATATTTCAAATGTTTTTATTATTATGGTATTTGTTATGATGATCTGTGATCAGTGAGCTTTGATGTCATTTGTGTAATTGGTAAAGGGAACCAAGAACCACGCCCACACAAGATGGTGACTTAAAAAATGTGTGTGCTCTGATTGTTCCACCGATCAGCCGTTTCCCCTCTCTCTCCCTCTCCTCAGGCCTCTTTATTCCCTGAGACACAGTAAATTTGAAATCAGGCCAACTAGTAACCCTGCGACGGGCTGTAGGTGTTCAAGTGAAGAGTTCTACATCTCTCACTTTAAATCAAAAGCTAGAAATGATTAAGTGAAGAAGGTATGGCAAAAGCCAAGGTAGCCAAAAGCTCGGCCTCTTGCACCAAACAGGCAAGTTGTGAATGCAAAGGAAAAGTTCCTGAAGGAAATTGAAGGTGCTGCTCTAGCGAACACACGAATGATAAGAAAGTGAAACCAATTTCCTGCTGATATGGAGAAAGTTTTCATAGTCTGGATAGTAAACAAGTCACAATATTCTTCTAAACCAAAACCTAATCCAGAGCAAGGCTCTAACTCTTCAATTCTATAAAGGCTGAGGGAAGTGAGGAATCTGCAGAAGAAAAGCTTGACGCTAGCAGTTGTTGGTTCAGGAGGCTTAAGAAAAGAAGCTGAAGCAACAAGTGCTAATGTAGAAGCTGCAGCAAGTTATCTGTAAGATCTGTCTAGGATACTTAATAAAGGTGGCTATACTAAATATCAGATTTTCAGTGTAGATGAAACAACCTTATATTGGAAGAAGATGACATTTAGGTTTTCATAGCTAGAGAGAAGTCAATGCCTGGCTTTAAAGCTTCAAAGAACAGGCTGACTGTCTTGTTAGGGGCTAATGCAGCTGGTGACTTTAAGATGAACTCAGTGCTCATTGACTATCCCCAAATCCTAGGGCTTTTAAGAATGATGTTAAATCTACTCTACCTGTGCTCTAGAAAGGTAAAAAAAAAAAAAAAAAAAAAAGCCTGAACGACAGTGCCTATATTTATAACTTGGTTTACTGAATATTTTAAGCCCACTGTTGAGACTTTCTGCTCAGAAAAAACATTCCTTTCAAAATATCACTGCTCATTGACAATGACCTTGGACAGCCAAGACCTCTGTTGGAGAAGTACAATGGGATTAATGTTGTTTCCATGTCTGCTAAAATAACATCCATTCTGCAGGCCATGGATCAAGGAGTAATTTCAGTTTTAAGTCTTAATATTTAAGAAATACATTTTGTAAGGCTATAGCTGCCCATCGATAGTGATTTCTCTGATGGAACTGGGCAAAGTACATTGAAAACCTCTGAGAAGGACTCATTATTCTAGATACCATTAAGAACATTTGTGATTCATGGGGAAAATGTAGAAATATCAAGGATGTGAATAGACATTCCTCTAAAAAGAATGTACAATGGCCAACAAGCCCATGAAAAGATGCAAACATTGTTTGTCATTAGGAAAATGCAAATCCAAACCACAATGATATTTACATCTTCTAAGTTGGCTATAATTTAAAAATGGAAAAAATTAGTGTTGATGTGCATACAGAGAAATTAAAACTCGTGTGCATTTCTGGTGAGAATGTAAAATGGTGAAGCTGCTGTGGAAAAAGTTTGGCTGTTCCTCAGTAACTTAAACACAGAATTGCCATATGACCTGGCAATTCCCAAAAGAATGTAAAATATGCACATATGGTCAAACAAACACTTGTACAGGAATATTCATGACAGCATAATTCACAATAGCCAAAAAGTGTTAAAAACTCAAATCTCTACCAAGTAATGAATTAGTGTTATATCCATACAATGGTATGTTATTTAGTCATAAAAGAAATGAAATACTGATACATTCTACAACATGGATGAAGCTTAAAGACATTATACTGAATGAAAGAAGCTGGGCATAAAAGGCTACCTACTGAGTTAATATAATTTTATTCATATGAGCTACTCAGGAATGGAAAATTTATAGAGAAAAAAAGCAGATCAGTGGTAGCCAGGGTTTGGGGGAGGGAGAATGGGAAATGACCGCTGAGTGCGTACCAGGTTTCCTTTTGCGGTGATAAAATTATCTGAATCTATAAAGTGGTAAAGATTGTACAACATTCTGAATGTACTAAATGTCAATGAATTGTACTTTTAAAGTGGTTAAAATGGTAGATTTTATGTTTTGTAAGTTTACCAGCAAAAAGCATATGGTAGAATTTTAAAAAATACATTTATATAGTCTATCAACTATAAAATTCTATGATTCAACCTATGATTCTATTTCCACTTTAGTGCTGTCTTAAACATCATGAATTTTGATGTCAGAAAACCTCTGGTTTATTGCTCTCAACATTAAGGAACATTATAAATGTAAAAGTGAGCCTAGAATAAAAGGTCTAGAAACATCAATCTATATCAACTGGAATGTTTCTATTCCAGGGGTGTGTATGATGACTCATCTTGAGATGTGCTTGAGGATCATAGTCTTGAAAAGATTTCAGAGAAAAGTCACTGACATTATTAAAGGATAATAAAATTACATTTGTGAGAAGAAATGAAAAGGATAGGGATTAACTTGCCTAGTAGAGAATAAACTCAAGACTGATTTAATAGCTGGCATCAAGTACTATATTAAACATAACAACCTGGGGAAATAAAAGAATGCTGTAGTATTTAAAGGCTAAAGAAAATGCTGGATTTTTTGATTATCCTGTTTTCTTTCTCAGAGACATTTTAGTAAGCTACTTAAAAAATATGGAAGCCAGGTGGGGCAGGTGTGGTGGATTTGCCATAGTAACCTTTGTGAGAGTGGCAGATATTAAAAGATGTGCACCTTATCTTGTAAAGTTACAAGAGTTTTGATTGTTTAATGGTCAAAGATAGAAAAAGGAACTAATCTCACTTTTCTCTGAATATTTGCAAATACTTTTGGCATTTCTCTTCAGGTAGATCCGAAGAACACTTTGAAACTAAGGAGGTAATAATAGACAAAAGTAGGAGGATGGCATTGAGTCCATGATGACAGAAGAAAGAGTCTTCTTTAGAGTCAGAGATGATAAATACTATAACCACGTTTTAAAAAGTGTGATTTTCTTTGAAAAACTTTAAATAGAATACATTCTAATCTATAAAAATCTGTTTCATTGTCATTTTGCTTGAGAGGAATGAATGGATTAGATGCCCACTCAAATTTCATTTAAGCAAAATATGAGAATAATGTTTTTCTGATCTTAACTCTAAATTCATAAATTCTTAGAAACAGAAGTGCTCTTAAGACAAAATTAGATTCTTTAACAGTCTTGCTTAATTTTGTACATTTTTGTAGGTAAATAGTATCACTAACATAGTATCAAGAAAGTCAGTTTATTCTCCACACTTTTGTGATTTTTCCAGTTTTCTTCTTGTAGTTGATTTCTAGTTTCATACCATTGTGTTCAGAAAAGATGTTTGATTTTAATCTTCTTATTGAGACTTGTTTTGTGTCCCAACATAACTGTTGTTCAGTATTTAAAACATTTGGATTTTTTTGTCTTTCTGTTATTGATTTACATTGTGGTTGTTAATCATAGTCTTTAAGATTTCAATTATTTTAAATTTGTTGAGGTTTGTTTATGTCCCAGAATGTGGTTTATCTTGATGTATGTTCTATGGCTACTTAAAATAAATTTGTATAAGCTGAAAACCCTATTTCCAAATAAGGTCATGGATTTTCTGTAAACAAATTTTCTGTAAGCCTTTGGTGTCCTATTAACAAACATGTTAGTGATAAACAGTAATTGTCATGAAGAAACTTTCTGCAAAGTTTGGAAAATCTAATAGAATTTTCAGGAATAGAGAGAATGTGTTCTATAGGTATATGCATACACTTCATTTGACATTAGAAATGATAAAGAAAGGTCAAAGAATTCCAAATATGCTGCACTGAAGAACAATGCAAGCCTAGTTATGGTTATTAGAGTTGAAATGTGTTGCTCTCAAAAGAGAGATATTCAGTTCAGAAGTGTTCTGTGATTATAAAACTCTCTTGAGGCAAACATTCACAAGTCTGTTATGCTGATTAAGCTCTTGAAACACATGCACACACACATATACACAACATACAATCGACAGTATAGGGAATTGCATCATCATGCAGATTCAAGTCAGGTCAAAAATAGATAGAAAAGTATGGAGATCATGCACTAATCTTCACTCTAATCAACAATCCAAACAATAAAAATCTAATGCTGGATTTAGGTTAGATACAAGTAGTTTATGTAATGATGTTGAAAACCATACCAAGAAAATCTGTCCGTGTAGCCACAGTGAGAGAAATGTAATGGTTACTAAAGAAAGTACACACTCTCATATTTTCAAAGACAAAGGAACTGCGATGGGTTCCAAGAATTCAAGATCCTTCTGGTTTATACTCCCAGGTGGAAAGTGGAGAGTTATGGGTCATGATTATTTATGAGCATCATCCACTCAGCTACATTAGCTATTTGAGTTATCCTTAGTCTGTGCCTCTCTCACCACCTTTCCCATTCTGCACCAGCCTTGAAGAGACTTAGGGCAAAGAGATTGGTTGTCTTGTTAGGATTAAATATTTTGAATCTAGTCTTGCTTTTGCAATCTACCTCTAAAAGGACGTTTTTCCTTTGTCAGCCAGTGATTCTTCTTCCTCTAGTCTCTGAGAAATGATCTGACAATGCCCAACCGACTTTTTGGAATTATGTAATTTGAAAAAAAAAGTAAGGAGAGGAAGATAGAACCAGAGAAATAAGAAGAAAAGTAGAGGGTTACAAAGATCAAGAGGTAGGTCAAGATTGGGGAAAGAGAGATGAAGGAAAGGATTTGGGGAGGAATGTGAAGACACTGGAGCAGTGCAGCAAGGTGTGAGGAAAAGAGGCAGGAAATACGTGGGCTCTAAATATGCAATTTGAACTCTATATATCTGAATCATCTTCATGGTTTTTGAAAACTCAAATAAAAGGCTTTAAGTAAAAATAAAAATTAAAGAAGTTTTTGCTGACTTTTAAATCTTTTTTTTGATAAAAATATTGAGATCGAACTATATGGATCTCCAGGTTCATAAGCTTGTACTGGAGACAGATAACAAAGACCTGAATTTGGTTACTGGTTTACAAAAGCACTTTAGTCCCACATGCAGATGCCTCATCAATGTCTCTCCATTTCCATAGCTTCGGCTGTTATTTATATCCCGATTCACTTGGCACACTGAAAAATTCTTCTTTCTTCTACCTTCCTGTTGATCCATTCTCTTTCTTGTTCCATAGCATGGTCTTCCTGGAGAGTGAAATTTAATGCCTAGCTCTTCTTACTTAGTAGTTCAATGGACCTAAAGAAATAAGATGATAACACTATTTCAGCGGCTCTTTTGAGCTGTCCTTGTGTCTTCCCTAATATCTCTCTTGGGAAAAACTTTAGACTATGGTTTGGCTGAGTTGTGAGCAGCAGGGCTTTTAGGGATTTAAGCATGGAGATGTCAGCCTTTTCTTAAGGATGGCCTTTAAGCTCAAAGGGATATCTGGGATTCTAACCAAACAGGCAAAATAAAAAGTTGATAAAGTAATAGAAAAAAAATCTGTTAGAATTTTAAAAAAAATGCATTGTTAAGTTCCTTAAGGAGTATAAGCCTTAAAAATAGGGTGTTGAGGGAGCACAAATAACAGCTATCTCATTGGGCCAGGATGGAGGAACATGAAGGTATTCAGAGATCAAGTTTCAGAAGTGAAGTGTGACTCGGGAATGTATTGTTATTGGAGGAAGCATGACAATTTGGGGTATACACTACTGTGTAATCAGATCATAGTATAGTTCATTATCACAGTATATTTTATTATATTTTTATATATCTTTCTTCACTCACACATACATTTTTTTCAAATAAAAGTTTGTATTCATTTATTTATGTATTCAGTACTTACTAAGTGCCTGTTATGTGCCAAACACTATGTGAACATACTAGTGATTCTGCAGTGAAAAAGCAATTGATGTTTTCATGGGACATAGTCAATAGGGGCCCAAAACTAAGATCATGCAAATTAGTGAAACCTGCAAAGTATATTGCAATAGGGAATTGTAAAAACTTATTAAACCTCACAAAAGCTTCTATCTATCGGTATTAAAATTTAGATTATTAAGCAACACCAAGTTAGTCACAAGATGCCAACTGGAGTCTTCTCTAAGATCAGGAGGAATAGTTGCTTTACAGTTAAAATGTAGAAGGGAAAGTTCTGTAATACAGCATCATGAGGACATTTGAATCATACAGAAGAACACTGGAGCAGACAGACATGAGTTCTGGGGCCCAAACAGATAGGAGCCAGCTGTGGAGTCTTGGTTGTCAACTCTAAAGGAAGCATCACTACTACCTCATTCCCATTTCTCACCACTTTCCACTTATTTGCTAATAGTATGTACCTGGAGGGCTGAATTGACTTCACTTTTTTTTACATCCCTAAATTAGATTTTCAATGAAAGAGATAAATCCATAGAAAACATAAAGAACTATTACGGTTATGATGCTGATAACCTACCTGCCGGAAGGATTCATAAGTTAATGGAAATAACTTCCAAGTAAAAGCAAGAGGAGAATCGGCCATTTCAAATTGTAAGGGTGATATTGAAGGAGGTTTTCTCCTAGCTCCTGTAAATAGAGAAGAGGTACAACCCCTAAAATGTGGGAGAAGGAATGATATGTGGATCTCTGAAGGGTCCAATTCACTTTGGAGCAATATCAAGGAGATGCAGCCTCTCAGTGAGGCAGCCTCAGGGCAAAGCTCATGCTCTACCCCAGAGCAGTGGCCTCAGCAATGGGACACACACAAGCTGAAAGTTACCTGAGGAAGGTACCTTGGCAGCCATGAAGCCAAGTGTCAGTAGTATGATGTGGACATGGGGGAGCCACAAGGGAGTGGCAGAGCTCTGGCTTAGGGACATAGGATGGATCCCCCAGTGTCACCCATGTTAGCCACTGTGAGAGTCAAAAAGAGCATTGCTAGAAAGGAGAGAGGCCCCAAGGCTAGAAGCAGATGTGGGAGGCTTCCTAGTATATGATTGTGGGGAGGAAGGTTAGCAGGACCAAGAGCAAGATAGGGTATCATTGTGAGCCACCGTGAGACTACAAATGAGGCAGGGATGACATAACACTGTTGTGTGCTGCTAGTGTGGCACAACTACCACCTCTTGCGTAGGGGAATAACCTGGGACACATTGCTTACATATGCTGTCTTCTGTAATGTCCATATCGAAAAAACACAAAACAAGTAGAGAGAGCGCTTTTCTCCACTTTAAGAGAGTTTTCTGGAAACTTTTCTATTCCTGATGTCAGAGTAGCAATACCCAGTCTGAGCATATATTTCCCACTCCATCTGGTGGTAATATAATTCCAACTGCTTCCCACTTGTGAAGAGGAAAGAGCCAATAAAGATTTTAATGAGTACTTGGTTTAATAGAGCATCTTGAAAAGTAGCCACACATTCTATTAAGATTATTACAATACATTTGCACAAGAGCAAGCTTTTGGGTAAATACATAAAGCTTAAAAGCAACTAAATAATCACTCTATACAGTGTTGGCAAAGGATGTCAGTTTTCTAAAAATATCTTGGCATAGATCGAATCTTTATATAGCAATGCTTAGGGGAGATGGGGCCGTTGCTGGTGTATGTTTATGTTTGCATCTGAAAACAAAACTCTTGGGTAGCTTATAGTCCAAATTCAGACTTTCAAAGGAGACACATTCTTCATGCCAGTTATAATATGAGCACTCTGTTAAGTAATGTTGAAATTAGGTAAAGACACATCTACTTTTCTCCCACAGTAAGCCTCAATGTCTCTTTAGTTTGCCTCCATATCTTGCTCATTTTTTTTGCTAATGCACTTACGGCTTTTTCCGTTGCTTTGCAAAACTGATCACAGTGTATGGAATATTTGGAGATTAGCATCAAAATTCATCAGGAAGCATTTTTCATAAGAAATGAGAACATTATCTCTTCCTTATACTCTTGTCGCAAATTCTTAAGTATTGACTAAAACAATTTATATCCATGATTTCTTCTATGGTTGAACAAGGGGAACATCTTTCTCCATACATTTTAATAGTTTCTATTATGGGTACTAACTTATTCTGTTTTACTGTACTTCTCTTAGCAGATCCCTCAGATTTAACACTTACAAGTTGAGTAATTATCCAGCATATATATTGACAGATCAACAGTCTCAAGCAAGCAGTGAACAAACTTGCTACATATGTTCATCTCACCACAGATGCTTCCCTCCCCTCCGGTTTTTTAAGCTCATCGAATATTAATAAATGCACTTGTGAATGTTCTTACATATGTCTCTAAGATAATCTGATTTTGTACCAAAATCTATCTTTACTAGGTTTACAAAATCTTTATATAGGCAAATCTTTTGTAATCAAAAATTCCTGAGGGTGGCATAGTACTGTAAACACAGATTGCTAAAGGCAGAGAAGAAAAAAGATTCATCAGTGTGATTTAGACTCAAGAAACCATATTGAAAGGCATATAGCCAAATGATTACTATTTAGGAAATTCATAATCAGGGCCAAGACTGCTAGTACAGGATGCTGACTATAATGATACCGGGGCTGCATATTGGCCAAATCCATGGTGATCAACAGTGTGGCCAGTGTTAATAGAGTCAGTTTAAGACCTGCTAAAAACGATGGGTAGCGTAAACATCAAAAGCCCCTCTTTTATTTGGAATGGGGAAATTATTTTCAACCAGTAATGTTCAACATGTATGCTGGGTTCCTCTGACAAACGTAATCAACTTATTTTACTGAGTAAGGTCAACATACTATGCACACACAACAAACGTAAGTGAGGATTCAAGCAAATAATATATATTAAAAGATGAGGATAATAAGCAGTTGTAAAAGTTCTAAGCTTGGAAGCCTGAGACTTGACTTTGGATCCCAGTTTTATATTTAGTAGCTCAGCAATCTGAGAAAACATTTATCTTATCTCAACCTTTGTTACCAGCCCCATCTGATGCCCAGGTTATTGTGAAGGTCAGATATGAAGATCATATTGTTTGGAGATTTTATGTTCTCTTCCTATGCTGTTGATGAAATGATGACTTGGCATCATTTATACTAGAATCACTTATTTAGAGCATGCAGGTTCTTGATAAGTGGTGGTTTTCACTTACTAGTTCCTTAGTGATGCTTGATTAAGTTTATCTTCTGTTCTTTGCTTATGTAGTTCAAGGTTAAATGTAATGGAAACAGTGTGGTGTGGGCAAAATATGAAGTTTAAAATCAGATTGTCTAGCTTAAATTCTTACTCTATGTCCTAGAGTAAGTTATTTAATTAAACTGGAAGATGATGATGATGATGATGATGATGATGATGATGATGATGATGATGAAATTAATCTTTCAAAGTGCTTGTACATGCTTAAGACTAAGTCTCCTACATCTTGGTATTAATTCTTCACATCAACCTTATTATCATCCTTATTTTATGAATGAGGAAATAGAAACTAAATAGTTCATATGACTTGGCAAATTAACCAGTATTATAAATAGTGAACATTTGAACCCACACAATCTGATTCTATACTCTTACCTGCCATCATCCCACAAAATGGGGATAATAACCATCTTGAAGTGACTATAAAAGTAAAATTAATTACTATCACTGTAAAACACATTCAATGGTTATTCTGAGACCTACTGAGCTACCTCAAACAAACTTTTTTGGGGATAAAAGTTTTAAAAGTTTCTTCTCTATCTTCCTCTGGGACCCCTACTGAATTTGAGCTTGAGAAAAGACAATTGGTGATAACCTGAGGAGAGCTTCTGAGTACATGATGCATTAGAATAGTGGGAGCTGTTGTTTTCCACACTAGAACACTGGGACAGCCACAGAGAAGAGTTTTAGAAAGTAAGAGTTATTCTGATCTCAGTCAATGACTAGGATGTGATTTTAAATAACAGAAATGATGACATGCCGTGGAAGCTCTTGGATATGAAATTTTTCTCCATAACTAAAAAAAAAAAAAAAAAAAAAAAAGACTATTTATCTCTCTGAGTTTAGCTTTGGCTTAAACCTATAGAGTTAAAAGTTTAATATGACCTTTTAAAATTTCTTTTAAACCTTTATGAAACTGTGATCTGTATATTTTAATAATTTTTTTAACAAGCTGCTTTGATGCAATCCCTTGAAAACAAGTTCTTTTATTGGTAAGCTCATTAGGATTGCCAAAGATAAGAGACTAATAAATTTTGACTGAAATGTCTTTTAAACAACCCAAAAATGTACATATATGTTTGCATACATATGAACTACTTTAATTTCAATTAAATTGAGTGAAAAGTATCATAAAACACTCAGGGTTTGGTAAATTGTCTTTTAGGAACAGATGTTGTTATGACAGTTTAAAAACTTGATTACATTTTAATGTGAAGATGGGATGCAGTTTCAATGATGGTGTTTGAGATCTTCTATAATGAAAGCTGACATTCCAGGGCCAGTTGCTATAATACTTGGTGATATTAGTGTTATTACTATTGTTTATGTGGATAATTGTCTTTTGGGTATTGCTTTTGAAATCTTTCTGACATTTTGTTCTCATTTAGGATGCTTTAAATATATAGAAAACTGAACTTTGGAACAAAATCTCTTTATTAATCTGGCAGGTTTTGAAATAAAATCATCTATTTAATTCTAACTAGAGAAGGTTAACAGAGCTGGTCATTAATACACAAAATAAAAATAAAGAGAGTAATCAGTTCTACTTTGGAGGAGTGCCTACATAGTAGTAAAGGACAGTAATGGTGTAAGGGCTGGTTTGCATGTCAGTGGAGGAATACAGTTGATTTTTTGACATGAATGTTAAGAACCCACAAATTATACTTCATTGGTTCAAGGCACTTCTGGCGTTTATTAAAATGCAAATATTAATTGGTGTGTTATTTTAATTATGGTCAACTTTAGCACCTTAGCTCAAATGCATACTTAAGGTTAACTTAGTAATATATTCATCTTTTAAGAGAACTTCCAACATGGCATATATGTTCTCAGCTTGGATGTGTGTATGATAAAAAACGGTCTGGGTATATATGAGAGTTTCTAGTGTTGAAGGATTCAGTCTAGACACTGTGGCAGAATAATGGTGGTTGTGATGAGGACACCCACTCATTTTCTTGGATATGATACAATACAGAGAGTAATGCAATGAGTCTAAACCTTGGCTCCTTCCCTGGATAACTCAGTACCTTTAAGTATAAACATATCAAATAGCCACTGCTCCCACCCAGGAAATTGCCTCTGCATTATCTATGCTCATTTCTCTTAGTGAGCCAATATCTTTCTCCTTAAAACTTGGATTCATCGATTCAAACTTTGCCCTCTTAGAACACACAGAATTTGGTTAAGGTCAAATACATATAGAATTTTTTTTTTTGTATAAAATATAGAGCAGCAGGGGTTAATATATACAGAATATGCTATGCAAAGGACCCTGGAACAAGAAAGGATCCCCATATGTGTTCATCCTGCTAGTCATAATAACCATCTCAGTTGTATCCATCACAATGTATGGCTTTGAGTACCTGGGAGAAGTGATAGTGTGTCTGTAAAAACTTGGTAGTGTTGATGGACTTTCCTATTTCATCCAATGTTAAAAGGAAACAGTTGATTATTTCTGAAGGTCAGGATGAAGTAGTTGGGCCAGAGTGGTTATTCCCAAAAAAGAATGGGAAAGGTTGTTAGATTGATGTCAATCTGTATGTATTTCTCTAGGGGATATAACAAAAGACTGTTTCATGCTGTTCTATTCAATATTTTAAATAAGTGGACTTAGAAAAATACATCTATGGCATATATTGAATCAAATTCAGAGATTAAAATATTAAGAATAATAATAAATATGTTGGATAAAGAAGTAGGAATCAAAAATAACTTTAAAAAGCTAGAATGTTTATATAGGTAAAGATAACATACAGAATGTAAAAGGCCTGAAATCAAAGTTATATGTTTGGATTTAGAAGTCAATTTATACAATTCTAGTATAGAGGAGATTTGGTTTAGCCAACTGTCAACTCAGTGAATAAAGAGCAGATGTGTTCACTAAGAAAGCTCCTGTGGTTTAGGCTAGGTTTATAGAAAGTGTCTAAGCGGTCTCGCTGGATTGTGTGTTGATTAGACCTCATTAGAAATCATCTGTTCAAAGATAAAGAGATTCCTGAAGGGCATCCAGAGGGAGGTGTTTGGAATAGCTAGTGGTCTAGAAACCATATCCCATGGTTGTAAGAGAATGGGATGTTTAATTTATAGGAATGAAGACTTGAGGGAGGGCACATGATGGGTGGTCTTTTGAATATAATGTTTTTATACAGGAGGTGGATTAGATTTCTTCCGTGTGATGTAAGAAGGCAAAGCTAGAATCAATGGGTCCCAGTTTTAGGGTTAAAAACATTGGCTCACTCTGAGGAATGATTATGGATGATGAGAGTCGGCATCCTGGGTAGAGGCAGTGGTTATTTGACGTGGTTATACTTAAAGACACTAAGTTATTCCATGAAAGCCAGAAATTCAAGGAAAATGCAATCTTTGGAAATGTTGTTTTCCATTGCTAGAGGTGGTTAGGAATAGTCTGAAGGATCATTTTTCAGGGATGTTATTATATCTGGGGGCCATTTAACCCCTCTCATCTTGAATTTCTGTGAGATTCTTTGAAGGGAAAATCTGAAAAAAAAAAAAAGATTACTAAACTCTATTTATGGAGAAAGAGTAAATGTCCCTTTCATGTAATTTGTTTGTGTGATTATTCTTCTAATTTTTTATCTAGTTTGTGACCATAATCCTTCTGCTCAGATAAACATTCTTTGATATATACAATGCACATTTATATTTCTCTAAATACATATAGATATTTTAGCATTTGAAAAACTCATGCAGTTTTCTGTGCTAGAGTGTTGAGCTCTCCCTACACTATCTAAACATAATTTGCCTCTTTGTAGCTACGTTCTGCTTCGAATAGTTTTGAAAGGTGCATCATAAGAATAAAGTTAACTTTACAAATGAGGAGTCTGTAAACTATATGTTTTGTGACAATGTCTTAAGTTCTGTCAACAGTATTTTATTAGAGGGTGAAAAGACCTCACCACCTGGCACAATGAAATAATTTTAGAACTCTCTATTCTGGCAGAAAAGAAGAAAACAACTGTGGGAGTGATGTTCCTTTCTGACAAAGAAAGAAAAACCAAAGGAGGAAGAAAAAAATAAAATGCTGCTTGGGAATTAAAAGAACTGAATAAGTGAGAAATACTCAGTGAGGCACAAAATGAAATAATAGAAAATCATGCCAAGAGTTAAAAAACACTTAAGCCAGGAGAGTAGAACTTTCTCGGCACAGCCTTTCAAAGCTCCCTTCCAAAAGGGGTATATTGAGTCCAAAGTTTGTCTGGTTCTTATGCAATATGGTCACTTAGGTGAGTGAAGTGATCATAAGATCTCTTATATATGTATAAAGTAGAAGAGAAGCTTTAGTTTTAGGAATCTTATCTGAAATGTACTGAAGTTAAAGGCTATTAGCAATCAATTCCTCTGAGAAGTCAGATTTCAGAATGTTCTTCTCTCAAATATCCTGCGTACTAATAGCTTCCCCTTCATAATTGACTTTATAACTTTTTCAAGAGGCTAAAGAAAGTGCAAGGAAAAGTATGTGGGAACTCTAGATTCTTCTTCATAAATATTTTCTGGCTGCTATTAATCACACTTACATCCTTCTAATTACATAGCACCTCGTTCAGTTCTCAGCATACACGAACACTCACAAAATGCTTTTGTTGACCAATTCCTGGGAAGATAAAAGCCTATTGCCAGGACAACTTGTTCATATTCAGAGTTTTGCCTCAAAATAAACTATTTGATTAAATTCACTGGGAAAAATATGTTTAAGAGACAGTCCAGCCAAAGAAAAAGGAATTTATTACCTGCTACAGATTGAACATGGATCTTATTTTTCTCTGTGAGGGGAACCAGAGTTTGCCACCCCCAAATACACCTTTCTGGATATTGATTTTAAGGTGTTTACTAAGAAACACAAGACTCAGAAAGAACCTTTGACCCCCTCTCCCTTACCTGCCTAAAGTAATTCCGATAGAAAAACCTGCTTAAAGGAAGGGAGCTATTTACTTTAGCTACTCATTTTAGCATGAATTAAGTGTGGCAGATGGTGAAATCAGCAAACCCTGTATGTTGGATTCCCTTCTGTGTCCCATTATTTCAGGGGGTGGGGTGGGGTCCAGCAGGAACGTACCACATATTTTCTCATCTACCTGTGATTTCCCCACTTCCCCTTCGAAATCTCAGACCCCTGATTTTTCTCCTTAGTCCAGAGTGGCATATAAACTTCAACTGCCCAAGGTCTCTTATTTTTATGGAACCCTCCACACATAATAAGTACATATGTAATAAATTTTTTTTCTGTTAATCTGTCTTATGCTAATTTAGTTATTAGAATTGTCAATTAGGTATGGAAGGTTTTCCCTTCTTATTCTGGAGAGGGTGAACATATGTCTCCAGAGACAGTCAAGCTCGATGATGATGATGATGATGAGAGAGAGAGAGAGAGAGAGATTGATTATAAGAAGTTGGCTATGCCATATGGAGGCTGAGAATTCCCACAGTCTGCTGTCTGAAAGCTAGAGATCCAGAAAAGCTGGTGCTGTGGTTCCAGTGTGAGTCTGGAGGCTTGAGAACCAGAGGAACCAATGGCATAAGTTCTGGTCCAAATTTTAAGACCTGATTACTAGGCGAGTCTATGGTATAAATTTGAGCCCCAGGACAGGAGAAGACTGATGTCTCAGCTCTAGCAGTCAGACATACAGAGTGGGAACTTTCCCTGTCTTCGCCTCTTTGTTTTATTCAGGTCCTCAATAGATTGGATAAGTCCCATCCACTTTGGAGAGGGCCATAGGCTTTTTTCAGTCCACCCATTCAAGTGTTAATCTTGTCTGGGAACATTCTCATAGACATACCCAGAAATAATGTGCGTGTGTGTGTGTGTAAATATATATATATATATTTATTATATATATATATTTAATTTATTTATTTAAATTAATTTAAGTATATAGTATATTGGTTAGACATCTATATAGCTCATAAAATGATACTCCCAATTACTCTCTTACTTCCCTAGCCCTTTCTCTAGCCATCATATTAATGCTAACTGCATTCCCTATACCATGCTCCCCATCCCTGTTACCAACTATCAGCTATTAATTTGTACTTCTTTAACCCTTCACCCCATTCTCCCAGCCCCCAAACCCCTCCCCTCTGTCCATCATCAAACTGTCCACTATATTTGTGAATCTGTTTTTGATTCTGTTTGTTCTTTTTGTTCCTTAGATTCCACATACAAGTGAAATCATATGGTATTTATCTTTCTCTGTCTGATATTTCACTCAGCATAATAATCTCAATGTCTATTCATGTTGCAAATGGTAGGATTTCATTTTTTTAATGACTAATATTCCATTGTACATATGAACCACAATTTCTTTATCCAATCGTCTATTGATGAACGTTTAGGTTGCTTCCATATCTTGGCTATTATAAATTGTGCTGCCATAGAAATAATATTAATCAGATATTTGGGTGGCCTGTGGCCAAGTCAAGTTAATATATAAAATTAGCCGTCATACTTCCACATTCTTTTATGTGTTGCGCCATTTTGCACTGTCTTCAAAGATTTCTCATTTATGGTTTGCTTCTTACACAGTGGAATTGGTTCAAAGAGAAAAGTTGATGACGATATTGACATCCAAGTCAATGATGATGATTATTTTTTGTTTTAGGCAACACTTGATTGACCTCACTGATGGCAAGGACCTTGTCAGCTTACAATCTCTATTTTTTTTTTTTATACCACAACACCTGGTCTTCCTAGATGGTCTCCCATCCAAGTACTAACCAGGCCCAACTCTGCTTAGCTTCTGAGATCAGATGGAATCAGACTTGTTCAGGGTAGCATGGCCAGAGACAATGATGATGATATTGACAGCCAAATCATATTAGAAGTTGTGTGTGTATTTTATTTTTAGCAGCAGTTTGAAGAAAATTTTGTTACCTTAGTTTAAGGAAAAAAATTTAATGCAGTATTTTCAAGAAGATTCAAGACTATAATAATCATCAACATTTTAAGAAGAATCTCTTTTTTCAATTACAATTTAAAAGTTTTCATTTGCCTCTACCATGATGACAATTTGATTAAAAGAGGATTGATATTTCTCATATGGCTTAATTAACTATTATTAATTATGGTTTAATTTAAACCATTATTTATAAATTCAAATTCCTAAATTACTTTTAGAAAAAAAGAGAGCAATCTTCTGTACTTTCTGATACCTCCCTCTTATGAAGTCATTTTTTTACCACTTCAATAAATTTTAGTTTCCTTTTGTACATTCTGAAACTGGCTATTCAATGGATGAATTTATGTTACTTTGGCTTTAATAAGCACAATTTATTGATATATTTATCTTGTGAATTATGGAGTTATATTGTTAGATGCTTTTTATTATTTTATTGTTCTCTGAATGGAATCTTATTTTTAAATAAGCTATATCTATATCTATATATTAAACATTTCACCAAAGATTATATACAAATGGCAAATAAGTACATAAAAAGATGTGCTGCATAATTAGTAAGTAAGGAAATATAATTGAAAACCACATCGAGAGAAACCTGGTCGAGTTCTGGAGCCAAGATAGAATAATTGCACTTCCCTTTTTACTCCCTCTAAATAAAGTTTAAAATCCTGGATTATATATTGAACAAACATTGGAAGAATCTGAAATATGGAGAGAAGCAAGCAGCCCAGCTAGA
This sequence comes from Eonycteris spelaea, assembly GCA_003508835.1. Classification (NCBI taxonomy): domain Eukaryota; kingdom Metazoa; phylum Chordata; class Mammalia; order Chiroptera; family Pteropodidae; genus Eonycteris; species Eonycteris spelaea. The sequence continues at coordinate 494,794 of PUFA01000140.1, forward strand.
TGCCTTGGGACCTGCGAAAAGACACTGTGGTGAATTCCCTGGGCTGCCTTTCTTGCTTCACATTCCTGACTGTGTGCTGGAGGAGGGACCTGGAAACCCCAAAGGATGTAGATAAAGAGAATACTCTCATAAATAACAGAACAAGAAAAGGAGTAGCACAGCAAGATAGAAAGCTTTTAGACAATAACCTCTCTCCCTACACTAGCCAAACATGTTGGACAAAATTGTGACTGCATTCCCACCCTGATAGCAAAGACTAAGTGGAGGCTTAAATTTTCACCCTTGTGAGGCTATAACAAGTTGCCGCCTTCATCACTGGGGTAGAATCAGTGAGGACAGGGCAGGAAGCTAGAACTTTTTTCCCTTCCCAAAGCTAACAAATTCCCTTCTTACCCACCCTCACAGTGTCTGTGGAGGCCATGTCAGGAGCAGTAATGAGACATTCTTCCCCTCCAAGTTAGGGCAGTGACAGTAGAAACCTCGTCGGCAGCCTGAAATCCTACATTTACCCAGTAGCAACAGGCCTTCTTCACCGAGGTATCAACTGAGGCTAGGTGGGAAGCACGGACTTCTATTCCCATCTAGCAGTAATGAAGTAGTGCTCCCCTTTTCCCATGGGCATGATTTAAATAAGATCCAGAATCTCATAACACAGGAACCAAAATATTCAGATACAATAGAAAATCACTTGTCATACAACTTAGCAACACATTTTATATGCTTAATGGGTCAAAGAGGAAGTCCCAAAGAAAATAAAAGTACTTGAACTGAATGAAAACAACAACAACAAAAACAACACATCAAAACTTTTTAGATGCAGCTAAAGTAGTGTTAAGAGGAAATTTCTAGTATTACATACTTACAATAGAAAAGAAAAAAAGTCTCAAATCAATAACCTAAGCCTTCATATTAAGAAACTAGAAAAAGGAATAAAATAAACAGACAAGCATAAGGAAGAAAATAATTAAATAAGAGCAGAAATTCCATAAAATTAAAAGAAAAAAATAGAAAGTTGAGAAAAAAGAAAGCCAATTTTTTGAAAAAAAAAATTAACCTGCTAGCAAACAGATAAATAAAAAAGAGGATGCAAATGATCATATCATGAATGAAACAAGAAATACCATTTTATACTCTGCAGACATCAAATGGATAAAACCACAATGTGATATCACTACTACTGATCGAAGTGGCTAAAATAGAGTAGTGTAATAATGCCCAATATTGCTGAAGATTCAGAGAAACTGGATCAGGTTTACATTTCTGGTGGGAATGGAAAATGGTACAGTTATCTTGGGAAATAATTTAACAGTTTTTTTTTTTACCAGACTAAATATGCATATACTTTATGACCTAATATTGTATTCTTGAACATTTATCTCAGAGAAATAAAAACTTATGTTCACACAAAAACATGTAAACAAATGCTCATAGCAGCTTTATTTCTAATAGACAAAAACTTGAAACAACTCATATTTTCTAACAAATACTAAAATAGTTGTGTTACCCTATAGCATGGAATACTATTTAGCAACACAAAGAAACAAACTATTGATATACATAGCAACTTGTATGTATCTCAAGGGAATTATGCTGAATATAAAAAGATGATCTCACAAGGTTACATGCTATGTGATCCCATTTATAAAACATCTTTGAAATAGTAAAAGTGTAGAAATAAAGTATAGTTAGTGCTTATCTGAGGGTAGGCATGGGAAGTGAGGAGAGCAGGTAAGGTTAGAAAGGGGTAGTACAATGGGGTGTGGTGATGAAACAGTCTGTATCTTGATTGCTGTGCTTACACAAATCTACAGATATGATAAAATTTTATAGAACCACACACAAGTATGTATACACACACAAATACATGCATACAAACTTAATAAAAACTGAACAAACTGTGTATTGTACCTATATCAATTTTTGAGACTGTATTGAATTATAGTTATGCAAGATATTACCATTGGGAGATCTGGATGGTGGGTACACCAGACTGCTGAAGTTAGAGTGTGGACTTCTACTTCTGATCGAAGTGATAAGCTAGACATCACCTGTTTGGGGATGGACACTATCAATAGGTGACAGTTACCAGACACTCTCTACATGTCAGATACCTGCTATAATCCATACATGCAGTTTCTCATATAATCCTCAAATTTTTGAGATAGGTAGTATTTTTCAGATGACGAAATAGAAGCTCAGAGAGGTTAAATTAATTTTCTCTGTTTTTATAATTAATATAGTACCACATTCCACAGAGCAAGATGGAACATGAAATGCTTTCAGGAGTAGTGGGAAAGCCTGCCTGCTTTTTTAGCCACTCTTGCTCTTGTCATTGATGTCTACTTCCTACATCAGGAGAAAAACCTTTCGATTTCTGATTGGAAATGTGTCTGATCCCATGAGGGAAGGAAAAAAAGATACCACAAAGAGAAAAAACTGGAGAAGACACAGAGGTAGGCTATCTGGGACATATTGAATCCACTTTGTGATTTCGCTCAAGAAATGTTCTAGTCTCTCCTGAAGGTAGGAATTTCCTGAAGACAAACTTTGTATACTGAAAGATATCTTCTAAGATTGGCCTTGATCTTGTACATAAAATTGAAGCATAGCAAAGTTGATAGAGATAAGTCAACCCATTTGAAAATTAGTAGGAAACAAACAGATGTAAAACACTAAAAGGTCAAACTGATTTCACTATGTTCAATCAATATTTTTTCATTTCCAATTCAGCAGGTAGCCTTCTTTTAAACATCCATCTAAGCCAAGAATGACTGAAAAAGTGTTTGATTTTACCACATACTGTTAACTGAAAATTAACCACAGGGTGGCAGAAGACCAAATATTCAATAACAATTCTATTTCTTTCTTCTGCATGAAAAAATTCTCATGTAGAACATGTTAAAAGATACTCTATAATTTATATACTAAGGTTTAAATGCATTTTTGTTTGATTTTTAGTGTGTCCAATATTCTAACTAATGATTCTTTTCTTGGGTTAAAGAAATTTTGATAGAGTTTAAAACAATGGTATGGCTAGAATCATTAATTTAACATACTTTGCTGGCTTAGATGATGACAATTTAGTTTTTGATCTTAAAATACTAAATATTTGATCTTATGCTATAAAAGTGAAGGCTTTAAAACTTTGCAGATAAATCTTAAATCCAGATGTCATGAATAATTCCTCCCTCACCCCAATATTGGTAAAACCTACTCTTTCTTTCAACAAAAAAATGATTTAACATTTATTTAGTGCTAGATATTATGTTCAGCACTAGGTTATATCAAGTTAAATTACATGAAGTTGTTAATATACAACCTAAAAACAATAATTTCATACTGTTCAATTTAATAAAAATAAAAATGAAGCTCCTTCCATTAACACTTCACAAGTTAATACAAGAAAATTGCAAATAAACTAAATTAGAAGTTGAGGGAATTCAGGGAAATGTCCTTGAGGAAGTGCTCAGACTGATTCCAGAAGGATGAGTAAGAAGGCATGTGGGACAGAAGCCTTTTCTGGGAGAGAAGAAGTATTCACAGAGAGCTCTAGGGTCTGAGGCAAAGGGAAATATTATGAGTCTTGATGGAAAAGAAAGGATCAAAATAGAAAAGACTCTTATGTGATAAGAGTTTTAATGAGGGTAATTGGGAAACATTTAATAATTATAAGTGAGAGAATGGAAGGGAAGTTTTGCATTTTAGGAAAATCACTCTAGCCACAGTGTGTGTTGTGGAGAAAGGTATAGGAGGAGTTAGGCAGGATTGGAGGCTGTGAGATCACTTAGAAGTGATTGCATTCTGGGAAACATGGCAGAGTGAGAGATGTCCTCTGATCTTTCCCCTTGAAACGACAATCAGCTGAACATATAAAACTCAAAAAACACCTAAAATGCACACCAGCACATCTGAGTGTAAGATCCCGCGGATAAGAGCTACCACAGGTCAAAACCCCGGGTGTTGGGCAGAAATAAAGAAGCTGCCTATCACAATCTCCAGAGCTCCCTGCAGGAGGAGGGGGAGGGGAGAAGGTGCAATGACTTCCCTGAACAGCCCTGCCTGGGAGCACTGTGAGTTCCACGCAGCCAGAGGCAGAACCCAGTCACCAGGGCAGAAAGTAGAGAAGAGAGACAGGACTGCAGAGAAACATTAGTTGATTTTTACTCATCGTGGTTGTAAAACCAAGGCGGAGCCACAGCCTCCAACCCCCAACCCAGAGGGCCCCTCCCCCCATAACCAAACACCACAGAGCCCCAGAGGAATCTGAGCAAATGCTATCAAGACTGTCGCTGACACTGACAGGGACCGAAACTAAGGTAGCGAGGGTGATTAATATCTACAAGAAAATTATTAAGACTTTATATAAAGCAGGGATTCAAGAGGCTTAGATGCCACCTACTGGAAACCAAAGAAAAGAGACCTTTATATAAATCTTTGTGGAAAAAAGCAGAATACATTTCCAATTAATGTCTAGGCAGAGAAATGAACAACCAAAGTACAAGGCATTGCAAGAAAAACAAGAGAAAAAGTCTCCAGAAAATAAGCTTACAGACATAGAAATGTGCAACTTAAATGACAGGAGAATTCAGGATGGTACTTCTGAAAAATAGGTGAGTCCAAAAGCGTCATATCAACAATTTTAGGAATTGAAAAAACAACTAGATGAGCAGAGCAAAGAGATGAACCCTCAAAAAGAACCAACTAGAACTTCTGGAGAATAAAAACACACTGCAAGAATGAAGAAATAAAATAGCAAGTTTGAGAAATATAGTCGACCAAATGGAGAAAGTATCAGTGATATAAAGGCAGAAATCTAGAAATAAAAGCAGAAGAAGAGAGAAACTAAGAATGAAAAAATTGAAAGAGAAATAAAACTAGCTGATACACAGGAAGGAAACATAAGAATAAGGGCATTACCAAAGGCAAGGAAAAGGAACAGGGACTAGAAAGCATTTTCAGACAAATAGTTGGATGAGAATTTCCCAAATCTAAGGAATGAGCTGGAGCTTGGAATTCAAGAAGTCAATAGAACACCCAATTATCTCAACCCAAAAAGGCCTTCACCAAGACACATTGTATTAAATTATCAAAAATCAATGACAAAGATAGAATTCTCAGGGCAGCCAGGGAGAAGAAAATGGTACTGTATAAAAGAAAACCCATTAGATTATCATTGGACTTCTCAGCACAAACCTTACAAGCCAGAAAGAAATGGAAACAAACATTTAAACTATTAAGTGAAAGGAACTACCAGCCTAGAATATGTATCCAGCTAAGCTCTCCTTTAGATATGAAGGAGAAATAAGGACCTTTCCAGACATACAAAAATTGAGGGAAATTCTCTAACAAGGTGCACTACAGGAAATACTGAAAGGGTCAGCTCACCTAAAACAAAATGAAAAAAAAAAAACATATAATTAGGAGTAAAGTGACTATCAGGCAAATAGCAGAGGAGAATCTACTAAGAACAGGCATTATAAGCTTAAATAATAAGAAGAGATTGCTATAGCAAGATAGTAATGAACATTCAGCATACATAGGGACAAATTGAGATAACAATGACTGAAAAGGGGAGGATTCAAAGATTCAGATTGCAAAGGGGAATGGAGATAAGCATAGCAAAAAAAATGACGACTGTATATAATAACTATCCTTTACATATTCGTAATGGTAACCACACACCAAAGATTCAGAACTGAAGTATATAACATAAAACAAGAAGACCAGAGGGAAAACCCACAAAAGCCAACCAAATAAAGAAAAACAAATACAAGGACAAGGAAGCAATGGAAACAGAGCTACCAGAAAGCAAAAGATAAAATGGCTATAAGAAGACCTCATATTTCAATAATCACCCTAAATGTAAATGACTGAACTCACCAATAAAAAGGCACAGAGTTGCAGAATGGATCAAAAAACAAACCAACCATATGCTGCCTCCAGGAGACACATCTCAGCTCCAAAGACAAATTAAGACTCAAAGTGAAAGGGTGGAAAATATATTTCAAGCAAATGGCATTCAGAGAAAAGCAGGAGTAGCAGTACTAATATCAGACAAAATAGACTTCAAAATAAAAAGGTAAAGAAAGATACTGAGGGACACTTCATAATGATAAAGGGAAATGCACCAAGAAGACATAACACTTATTAATATCTATGCTCCCAATCAGGGAGCCCCAAAATATGTAAAGCAATTACTAACAGAACTAAAGGGAGAAACAGACCAAAACACTATCATAGTAGGGGACCTAAATACCCCACTGTCGATATGGACAGATCATCCAAACAGAAAATCAATAAGGAAATAACATCCTTAAATGACACATTAGACCAACTGGACATAATTTACAGAGCCTTCCATCCCAAAACAGCTGCTTATACATTCTTCTCTAGTGCACATGGAACATTCTCAAGAATCGACCACATACTGGGACACAGAGATAGCCTCAACAAATATAAGAGGGTTGAAATCATACCAACCATATTCTCTGATCATAATGCTTTGAAACTAGAGATCAACTGCAAAAAGAAATCAGGAAGAACCACAAATACATGGAGATTAAACAACATGCTACTGAAGAATAACTGGGTCAAGAAGAAATAAAAGAGAGATCAAGAGATACATAGAAATGAATGATAATGAAGTACAACATATCAAAACTTTTGGGACACAAAAGTGGTCATAAGAGGAAAGTTCATATCATTACAGGCCTATCTCCAAAAACAAGAATGAGCCCAAATAACAACCTAACACTTCATCTTAAAAAACTAGAAAGGAAGAACAAATGAAGCCTAAAGTCAGCAGAAGGAAAGAAATCAATCAAAATTAGAGCAGAAATAAATGAAATTGAAAAAAAAAAAATAGAAAAAATAAATGCAACAAAGAGCTGGTTCTTTGAGAAGGTTAATAAAATTGACAAACCCTGGCTAGACTCACTAAAGAAAAGAGAAAGGACACAAATACAAAATCAGGGATGAAAGAGGGAAATTAGACTGACATCGCAGAAAACAAAGGAATACAAGAATACTATGAAAAAGTATATAACACCAAATTTAATAACCTAGAAGAAATGGACCAGTACTTAGAAAAATACAATCTTCCTAGACTGAATCAAGAAGAACTGGAAAATCTAAATAGATGATCAGCAGTATGGAAATTGAAACAATCATCAAAAACCTACCAAAAAGTAAAAGTCCAGGACCAGATGGCTTCACCAGTGAATTCTACCAAACATTCAAAGAAGATTTAATACCTATTCTCCTCAAACTCTTCCAAAAAATTGAAGAGGAGGCAATACTTCCCAACTCATTTATGAGGCCAATATTACTTCTGATACCAAAACCTGGTAAAGATAACAACAAAAAGAAAACTACAGACAGTATCTCTCATGAACACAGATGCAAAAACCTAAATAAGATACTAGTGAACTGAATACAGCAACATATTAAAAAGATTATATACCACGATCAAGAGGGCTTCATCCCAGGGACAAGGGATGTTCAACATACACAAATCGATTAATGTGATACACAATAAACAAATTAAAAAATAAGAATCATATGATCATATCAATAGATGCAGAAAAAGCCTTTGACAAGATACAGCATCCATTTATTCAAAACACTTAACAAAATTGGTATAGAAGGAAAGTACCTTAACATAATAAAGGCCATCTATGACAAACCCTCAGCCAACATTATACTTAATGGTGAAAAACTAAAACCTTCCCTCTAAGATCAGGAACAAGGCAAGGCTGTCCACTATTGCCACTGTTATTCAATATAACATTGGAGGTCCTAGGAGTGCAATCAGGCAAGAGAAAGAGATAAAAGGCATCCAAATAGGAAAAAAGGTCAAACTGTCACTATTTGCAGATGACATGATTCTCTATATAGAAAACCCTAAAGACTCCACAAGAACACTACTAGAAACAATAAGCAAATACAGTAAAGTTTCTGGATACAAAATCAATGTTCAAAAATCCATATGTTCCTATTCTAATAATGAAGTGTCAGAAAAAGTAGAAAAAATAATTCCTTTTGCAATTGCAACAAAAAGAATAAAATACCTAGGAATAAATTCAATGAACATGTGAAGGACCTATATAATGAAAAATATAAGACCCTATTAAAAGAAATTGAAGAAGATACAAAGAAATGGAAAGATATTTCGTGTTCTTTGGATTGGAAGAATCAACATAGTTAAAATGACCATATTACCTAAAGCATTATACAGATTTAATGCAATCCCCATCAAAATCTCATCGACATTTTTTAAAGAAATAGAACAAAAATCATCAGATATTGTAGCACAAAAGACCCGAATTGCCAAAGCCATCCTGAGAAAAAAGAATGAGGCTGGAGGCATCACTCTGCTCTTCTTCAAATTATACTACAAAGAGACTGTAATCAAAACAGCATGGCATTGGCAGAAAACAGACACATGACCAGTGGAACAGATCGAGTCCAAAAGTAAACCACATATTTATATGGGCAAATAATTTTAACAGAAAAGCCAAAACAACAGTGGCAAAAGGAAAGCCTCTTCAATAAATGGTGCTGGGAAAACTGGAAAGCCACCTATAAAGAATGAAACTAGACTGTTGTCTATCACCACACACCAAGTTAACTCAAATGGATTAAGGACCTGAATATAAGACATGAAAAAGTAAAAGAAGAAAACATGGAACTAAACTCAAGAACCTTGGACTTATAGAGGATTAAATGAATTTGACCTCAAAGGCAAAAATAAAAGCAAAAATAAATGAATGGAACTACATCAAACTAAAGAAACCATCAACAAGGTAAAGATGACAACCATTTGAATGGGAAAATATATTTGCAAGCAACTCTTTGATAAAGGCCTAACCCAAAACACGCAAAGAACTCATACAATTCAATAACAACAAAAAAAGAATGATCCAATCAACAATGAACACAGGATCTGAACAGATACTTCTCTCTAGAGGACATACAAATGGCTAACAATATATAAAAAGGTGCTCAACATCGCTATTATAGAGAAATGCCAATCAAAATCACAATGAGGTACCATCTTGAACCTGTTAGACAACTTATAAAATTATGCAAAATTCCTATGATTAGTGTGTACCCAGCTAGCCTATACATAGTTGTTACAGTATTCTGGACTGCATTCTCTAAGGTAGACTTACATCTTCATGATTACTTTGGAGTTACCACTTTGTGTTCCTTAATCCCTACCCCTTTTCACCTAGATCCCCCACCCCACCTCCCTTCTCTGGCAAGCATCAGTTCGGTTTCTGTTATCTATGAGTCTGTTTCTTGTTTTTGTTCACTTCTTTTGTTCTTTCATCCAACATAGAATAAGTGAGCTCATATGTAATATTTGTCTTTTCTCAGTCTGACTTATTTCATTCAGCATAATACTCTGTAGATCCACTCATGTTGTCGCAAATGTGAGATTTTGTTCTTTTTTATGGCCAAATAATATTCCACTGTATATAGTTCCATGTCATCTTTATCCAGCTGTATATCCATTTCCCTGAGGTCGCTTCCATGTCCTTGGCCATTATAGATATGCTGCAGTGAACATAAGGATGCATATACCTTTTGCATTAGTGTTTTGGATGTATTTGCATGAATACCTAAAAGTAGAATTGCCAGGTAATAAGATAGTTCTATTTTCAATTGTTTAAGGAACCTCCGAACATTTCAACAGTGGTTGTGGCCATGTACATTTCCAGCAATGGTGCATGAGGGTTCCCTTTTCTCTGCGTCCTAGCCAACACTTGTCATTTGTTGATTTATAGATGATAGCCATTCGACAGGTGCTGAGATGATATCTCATTTGTGTTTTAATTTGTATTTGTCTCATTGGTGACCTTGGCATCTTTTCATATGTCTGTTGGCCATCTGTATGTCCTCTTTGGACAAATGTTTCCTCAGGCCCTCTGCCCCTTTTTAAACTTGTTTGTCTCTCTGCTGTTAAATAGTATGGGTTCTTTCTATATTTTGGGTATTAATCCCTTATTAGATGTGTAACTTGTGACTATCTTCTCCCTGTTGGCAGGTTGACTTACATTTTGTTGATGGTTCTTCTTCTTGCTGGTAGAGCCTTTTTAGTTTGGTGGAGTTCCATTGTTTATTTCTTTCTTCTCTTGCCTTGGTCCATAGAGACATATCAGAAGAGATGTGCTAAGACTAATGCTAACGAGTTGAATGGCCTGTGTTTTACTCTAGGAGTTTTGTGGTTTCAGGTCTAAAATTTAAAGTCTACAATCCACTTGGACTTATTTTTGTATATACTGTATAGGAAGTTGGTTTAATTTTGCTTTATTTTTTGCATGTGTCTGTCCCATTTCCCCAGCATCTCTTATCAAGAGGCTGTCTTTACCGTCTCTTTACAATTAACATTGTATATTCATTCTTGTCTCTTTTATTCAGATTGAGAGACCATAATAGGTGTGGGTTTGTGTCTGGGCTATTTATTAGATTGAGATATTCTGGACTATTTGAGCTAATTTTATTACATTGAGATATCTATAGATATCTATATAATATGTAGTTTGAAAATATAAGGAGTGCGATACCACATTCTTTTCTTTCTTCTTAGGCTTCCTTGGCTATTCAGGGCCTTTGTGGTTCCTGATATAAATTTTTAGCATTAGTTGTTCTGTTCTGAGAGGAAGGCTATGCTATTTTGGAGGAACTGCACTGAATCTCTATCATTGCTTTGGTGATAAGGACATCTGAACAATCGACAAGCATGATATATCTTCCATTTATTTGTATCCTCTTCAGTCGTCAGTGTCTTACAGTATTTCAGGGTTCAGGTCTTTCACTGGTTTAAATTTATTCCTAAGTATTTTATGCTTTTGATGCAAACTGTAAATTGAATTGTTTTCATTCCTCCTTCTAATAGTTTCTTGTTGGTATAGCGAAACGCAACAGATTCTCTGTCTACCAATTTTGTATCCTGCAAATTAGTGAATTCACTGATCAGTTTCTGATAGTTTTTTCAGTGGAGTCTTCAGGGTTTCCTATATTATAGTTCATGTCTTCTGCAAATAGTAGCTGTACTTCTTCTTTTCTGATTTTGAGGCCTTCGATTTCTTGTTTTCTGCTGTGCCTAGGACTCCCAGTACTATGTTAAATAAAAGTGGTGACTAGTGGATGTACTTGTCTTGTTCATCGATCTTAGAGGAAAGTCAGCTTTTCACAACTGAAGATGTTAGCTGTGGTTTGTCATATATAGCCTTTATTACTTTAAGGTATGTCCTCTATACCCATTTGTTGAGTGTTTCTATATGAAAGGATGGTTTTTGTCAAAGATGTTGCGAGCTTTTCTGAGATATGATTTTTATCCTTCATTCTTTGATGTATCACATTGATGGTTTATGGATGTTGAGCCATCCTTATATTCCTGCCACAGATCTCACTTGGTCATAGAGTATAACCCTCTACTGTTTTGTTGAATCCAGTGTGTTAAGTATTTTGTTGAGATATGTTGCATGCGTGTCATCAAGAATGTTGGTCTGTAGGTTTCCTTTTTTGTTTCAAAGATGTTGTTTGGTGTCGGTATCAGGACAATGCTTGTTCGTAAAATGAGTTTGGGAAGAGTCCTCTTTCTTCAATTTTTTGAAATAGGTTAAGAAGGATAGGTATTCCTTCTTTAAATGTTTTGGTGGTAGAATTCACCTGTGAAACATTTGATTCTGGACTTTTATTTGGAGGGGATTTTTTTGATGACTGCTTCAATTTCATTGGTAGTAATTGGTCTGTTTATATGTTCTGTGTCTTCTTGTTTTAGTTCTTAGAAGTTTATTGGTTCTAGAAATTGATCCATTTCTTATAGATTGTTGAATTTCTTGGCATAATAATTGTTATAAGTATTCATAATGATTCATTGTTTTTCTGTTCTTCTTTGTTTGAGATAGCTATATTCAGACATGAAAAAAAAGCACTTGTAACTCCAGAGAAAAAACATTAAGTAATGTATTAATGTTTACATTTTAATTTATAATCTTCCAGATTTTTCTATGCATGAAAAGGCAAGTTTGTGTGTGCAACGTGTGTGTGTGTGTACACATTATCAGTAAATTGCTGTCTAGTGATTCTGTATTATTACTTAACATATAATGAAATATCAATAAATAGTCTTATGTGACATTTATTTGATCAGGCTCTATGGATGTACCATAATTATTTAACTATTCCATATGGTTTGACATTTTAATTATCTTCATTCGTAGCTACATGCTTGTCCTCTTCACCTGCTCCTATTTATACTTGTTCTTTTCTAAACCTGGGCACAGCTGGCATCTTAAGACTCCCCTTTCACCTGCCAGTTCTTAAAAGTAATTTTTCTGATTCCTCACATGTCAGGAAACTTAAAAAAATTCTATTGACTCATTTTGATACAAACTTTTGTATATAGGCTCTGGGCTAAAAATATCCCAGAACTCCCAACATTGCTTCATTATCTTTAAGTATCGACTGTGCTGATAAAAACAGAAAGAACAAAAGAAAACAAAAATACTCATGTTATGATTCTTTCTCTTTGTACATACCCTGATTTTTTTTTCTTGAAAGGATTGAAAACCTCGCCTACATACTTGGTGCTCCAAAATTTCAGAGTTGAGGAATCCAGATGTTTGGTCTATTTGAATTCATTATTTAGTTATTCAGTGGCCTCTTTCAATTAGGAGGTTTTAAATTTTTTAACTCTGGAGACCTACTTTCAACTGTTTATTTGATCATTTCTCCCTTTCGGTTTTATCTGCTCTTTATCTTTAGAGATTCTAGTCTATTGATCAGAAATGTTTGAATCTTCTGGAATGTTTCTCTATGCTTCTATGTCTTCACATGTTCCATTTTTTTTTCATTTGTTTGGTTGTTTTTGCTATATATTCAGTGGAAATCTCTCATATTTATCTTTCAATTCACCTAGGAAACTTTGAAGCAATAGATTGCATATGCAAGAGCTTCTTTGATTGAGTTGTCCTTTTTCTAGGCTCCTTATTCTTGTTTGGTGGATGTAATTTTTTCATGAGTCTTTGAAGATAACAGAACTATTTTTGTTGTTGCTTTCTTATTTTTATAAATTTGGTTTTTGATGTTAGTTTATTTTTATCACTCACAGTGAAAGTTTTTTTCAGGCTTCTGATAAGTGTTGGGTTTTGTTTATTTGTTTGTTTGTTTTTATACACAAGCTGGTAAAAAAAAAAAAAAAAAGCTCCTTGGTAGCTCCATATTTGTGGACAGTGCTAGTTGACAGGTAAACACTCTTCAGAGTCATAGCAGTGGGAGTGAGATGTGATGGGGCTGCGAGGAAAACCTTATATTTAAGTTCCTATAACTGGGGACATTTTAAAATAAGTTATTTTCTCTGGACTGCTCAACTTCTTCAGGAAAATACCTCTTGCTGGGTGAATAGAAAAGCCTGCTTTTGAGTCTATTTCATTTGGAGGTTGGAAAGGTGTATTTGTGCGATAGCCAGCTATGCCATACCACATTTTCACTGCTGCTCTTATCTCTATACCTAACTTGTCCTTAAGTCAATACAGCATTTTTTCAGGTCCAAGTGTCGCCTAGATTCTGCAATTACAGGTAAGTTCAGAATATAAGCCTCTCCATATGTTTTAGTTGGGAGATTTCCTCTGACCTAATTCACTAGTTACCACTTCACAATTTCATGTATTTTATAATTTGCTAAAAATCGCTCATCTGTTTATGACCATCTCCTCTTCTTTTAATAGTTAGCAAACTCATAATATTTTAATGGGGGTGCGTGTTAGAGATGAGATACATGACTCTTAACCAAATGTTTCCTTAAGTACAGGTTAATTCCTGAATGTCTTCTAGTTTATGAACTCTGCGATGGTAGGGATTATGAATGTTTCCACTGCTGTGTTCTTAATATCTATTACAATGTCTGAAGTCTTGAAATAAATTGCTGAAAGAGCAAATAGGATTTGTAAAACCTTGATAAGAAAATGTGCAAATACAAAAGTAAAACATTGAATTTTAATCCAGTTGGATCAACTCTAAAATGTTAAGGAGGGACACAATCTGTTTTACATAAAGTTAGCATAATAAATTATCTTACATTCATTGAGATCTATCTTAGCTACTTATTTTTTGAACAATGAAAAGGGTGATACTGGAAGCAAGCAAGAGTGACAAAGAATTTGGCTTGTTTTAGGACTGACTGCCCTTTATAATTTATATCTACTCGCGTGTTTGGCGCGGTGGGGGGGGTGGTAGGGAGAGGAGGGGTATATGCTCATGCATGCACATGCACAATGCTATTTTTATTATTTTTTCTCAGAATCCTCTCATTCACTAGGCTTTGAAATTGTCAATTATGATTTCACAACTAAAGTGCTTAAGTAAAGCAATGCTTATATTTGGTGAAGAGTAGCTCTTTTTGAAGACACTCAGATATCACAGTTGTCATCTGCCTGGCTCCAAATAGTCATATACTGAGGTAAACTAATAGCTTAATTAATTTAATCATGGCTTCCTAAGTTTGAATGTCTAATGCCTACTGCTCATTCTCATTGCTTCATTCATCTATTCATCAAATAACTATGATATGCTATTTATTTAAAAAGCAAAAGAGTTAGGATTTCTGTGTATTTAACTATGTTAACAGCTACATTAAAAAAGCACAGGCAAAGGACATACATAATTTCGTAACAGAGAATACAACGTTCACAGGCACTCAGCAGTGATGGGCGAGAGGAAAGAGGAAGAGAGAGGTGCTGTGGTTTGCAGCGACATGGTCACTTAGGTGTCAGTTTCTAGAGACCAGAGATTTGGACACAGAGTCTCAATACAGACCCCCTAAAAAAGTAGCAGCTCTGGACAGAGCAATTGCATACACCAAACAGTGTTGCCAGAGGATCCCAATACACCCTCTAACTAAGCCAGAATTGGTCTTGAACCTGGCTTTCCTGGAAGTGATGGCATCAGTGGACCAAACTGCAAGGAAATGGGAAAAGCAAAACAAAGAAAATAATACAGTTGCTAGCATAGAAGGTTTGCAAAATGCACTGAATAACAGAACAAGCCTTTTTGGTCTGTGTTCTTAATAAAAAGGTTGTTAAGCCTATTTTTTTTTTTATTACTTCTAATACCTGGAACTCCCCTCAGTAATTCTGGTCTTTGGATCACCAGAGAAATAAGCCGAAGAGAAATTCAAACATAGCTTGAAGATCACTAGAACCATGAACTGTAGGATTTCAGCTAGCAGTGAGGAAGGTGGTAACGTGACAGCTCAAGTATGGGCTCGAGAAGTCAACTTAGACAAAGATACCGTCTATAGTTAAATGTTTCTCCTCCTTATGGAACTTTGACTAGAATGACGAGTAAGAAGCCTAGAGAAAGTGCACAATTTAGGGGGGTCCTTACTCCCAAAGTCACACAAGTGTCACAGTGCTCTTACAAGACCCTGAGAGTGGGTTCCGTCTTCAATTTTCTGTCTTTGCCACATTAAAATATGTTTTAAGGCACTATCATAACTCAAAATAAGTAGCTGAAGGGGATCATAAAGCAATGGAATGCATGCCTGAACATGAGACCTTCACTCTCAACCTAAAAGATATTTGTCCTTAGATGTCTCATTTGGTGATTTTTAATCTTCTTTTGGCTTTCGGAATCCTGCAACAAAATAGCACATGCCTATAGCCATTTTTGGTGGCTTATGTAAAGACAGAGAACACACTTGAGCAAGTTACATTTGACACGAAGTTGGCAGGGATAGTGAATATTGTTGCATGCCAGAACCAAGATTCTAAAAGATTTTGACAGGTTGAATGATGGGCCAAATATAATAAGATGAAATTTAACAGGGATGAATGTCTGTACTTTGGTCAAAATTCCAAATAAACAAATGCAAAATGAGAGAGATGCAGTTAAAAGGCTAGTCTTCTGAAAAACTTAAAGGTTTCAGTTTAAACAGTTTCAATGATTCAATTGTGAGTTTGGACCTAAAACTAAATGTAATTTTAGGCATTGTTGACAGAATTATCTAAAATGAGAAGATGATAACTCTGCCCTGTTCAAATGGAGTCACTCCTCCATTGAGGGGACTGAACAGCTCTTTTGTTTAAGAAAACCTATTAGTGGTCCCCTTGTGAATGTGATATGTGGACTTATTGAGGAGTGAAAGTGTGATACAAGGAAAGCTCAATTTTCTGGATAATAAAGTAATGGGAATTTTGTACGAACGATCTCTGAGGTGGAGGTGGGGTCTAGCAGTACAGTGCAGACTGGAGACTAGGAGAAAAAATGGACAGTGAGAGTTTTCTTGTTTGGGAAAAATCTGTGAGCTTTTGGAATGGCTATTAAATAGTAGTAGATTGTTTTCTGTTTTGAATTATAATTTCCCCCTAAATCCAAATTTCATTATAGGCCAGTTATATGTCATAAGTTTGTATTTGGTGGAATAAAGGAGGAACGTTAGTTCACGAGGGAACATGGACAACAGCCATAGGAAGTAGGACACCATGAAGACATTAAGAATGGAAGCATGGGGCAGGGATTTGGAGCAAGAGAAGACAAATGGTTTCTGAACTAATCAACCCCATTTCCTGATGAATGTTTAGCAGTATCAAAAGGATGCTAAATTTCATTTGGCATGGGTCTTTGAATTATTTTATATTATGTGATTAAAAGTAAAAGTAAAGCAAAGGATGAGAGTTGAAGAACTTGGGAAAACTGGATTGCATTTGCATAGTTGGGGTCTTTCCTGGTGGATTTGAATTTTTGTCACTGGACTGTTTTTCTCTCACTTGCTTCTATAACACAGTGCCTTAGACATAGAAATAACAAAAGATCTGTTGAGTGAATTAGTGAGATTACTCCTGCGGTATGCCAAGGGTAAAGTCACACAAATAGAGATTATTAAAGATAGAGTCTGTTCTCAAGAAGCTTGTGTATCTTATGAGGAGAGTCATTCATTCAATTGATTATTTATTAATATGTTTTTCTGGACATTTGGAATGTATAAAGAAAAAAGCAGAGAAAGTCTGTTCTCATGAAGTTTACTTTCTCTCTGGGGCACTTAGATAAGAAATAAGCAAATTAATAATTAAGAAAATGTTCAACAGTGATGAAGCTCTAATGCAGAGAAATGAAATGGTGTAAAAGTGATAGAAACAAACAAAGCATTGAAACGGTTTTTAACCTTGATTGTGATTATGAGAGTGGAGACAGAAAATAGTAATACAGTATGATAAGTGCTCTGGTAGAAATAAGAAGATTTGTCACAAGTTTCTGTGGGAAAAGCCAGTTGCTGAGGATCGGCTATCAGGGAAGCTCCTTGGAAGAACGTGGTGCCTCTTAATAATGTCCAACCAGTTAACCAGATGAAGAAGGAGAAAGGAAACAGGGCATGGAAGTGTATTCCAGTCCTGTATGCTGGATAGCGTATGGCTTTGTCATAGTATAGTAAAGAGCATAATATTGATAAAAGAGAAAGAAAAAGATGAAGCTGGAGAAGTGAGTGGTGGATCCAAATGGGAAGAATCATACATGCTTGCTAAGAATTTGCCTTTTTTGCCCAAAGACAATGGGAAGACAACACAGAATTTTTATCAGAGGATTTCTATGAATCAGATCTGTGTTTTTAATGGGCATGACCCAGCATCATCATGAAGACAAATTGTAGCTGTTCTGAACTAAGACAAGTGGGAGTAGAAAAAAAGAAATGTATGGGTGTGATAAATAATAAGGAAGTAAAAAAGATCTTATTTAGCTGATTGGCCACTAGGTAATGGTGATATGTTTCCTAAATGAGAAATAAAAAAGAACACCAAAGCCTGTGGAGGGGATATAAAGAAAATGGAACGTAGTTGGGTGAATTTAGTTTTGTACTTACTGACTTTGAGACACTCAAAGAGATAAAATGTGGATGTGTTTAGTAGGCAGTGGAATATTCAGGTCCATGCTCAGGAGTAAACGTCTGGCTGCAATAGAGATTTAAGTTCCATCAGCAAGCACATGGGTGGCAGTTGACTTTGAAGAGATGGACTAAGGAAGAGTGTGCATTAAGAAACTAAATGAGACATGAGAAACAAAACCTGGAGGAGCATCAGCTTTTTAGGGAGTTTCGAGGGAGAAGAGTATGAATTCCTGGGGAAGCAGGAAGAGTGTGAAGAAACCTGTCACAGAGTCAAGTGTCCTTGGCAGTTTCGAGGAGATACAGGCTGAGAGTATCAAATGCTTCCAGACATCAGAAAGGACTGATGAGTGTCCTCAGAGTTTAATAATGAAAAAGAAAAGGTAAGTGATAACAACTGTTAAAACTCATTTTATTGAAGAGGCAAGAAGAGTTTGTCACACTGGGAAAGTTTCTAAAATATCAGATATGTCCAAGAGGAAATATGAGAATAACTTCCCTATGGCTGGATGTGTGCAAGTACCACTACTTGATAAGATTTTTGCATAATAAATTCAAGGTTTAAAGAAAATTTAAGATTTAAAAAAATCATAATTAGTAATTTATATAGATGAAGAGTGTAGTAATACTGCCTATTCATACCAAAGTAAACAGATATAATAGTAAAGGGAATGAGCAAAGGGGCTGTATTCTCAAGAGGAAAAGTGAATTTTCAAACTGCTGATGCAATAAAATGTTCAAATACATACATACATACAGACAGACAGACAATTTTCAAACATGGAGAAAAAGTTGCAAAAAACAGAAAAAATTTCCGTCCTTAATTTGAGAGTAAGTTGATGACGTGCTGCTCCATCACCCCAAAGTACTTCAGTGAAGTACTTATAAACAAAGACGTTACCTTATATTACTGAAAATCATCAATATCAGGCAATTTATATAACTATATTACTCCTATATAATCGCAGACCTCATTACCATTTACTCAGAAATGGATTCTGTAGCAGAAGGATCCAGTTAAGAATCACATGCTGCACTTAGTTTCCACATCTCTTTTTTCTCCTTCAGTTTGGAATAGATAGATCTTCAGTCTTCCCTAGACTTCATGGCCTCAACACTTTGAAATAAAGGTCAACTGTTTTGTAGAATGCCCCCAATTTGGGTTTGTCTTGTTTCCTCATACTTAGTTTCAGGAATATGCATTTTATTTCTTCAGGAATACTACAGAAGTATATTGCATTTGTTTCATTTGTATCTCATTAACCAGTACATGATTAATTTGATTTTGTTTATTACTGTTATATTAATGTCAATCATTTGTTTAAATAGTGTCTACCAGGATTTGCACTAAAAAGTTACTATTTTCTCTTTTGTAATTAATATGTATTTAGTGTGTATGTACTTATGTAAATATGAGAGATGGTCTCATCAAACTTTAATTAATATGGTATGGCTCATGGATTATTTTATTTGATATTATAATTTATTACTATTATTTTCTAATTTTGATGCTAAATGGTCTAGCTTTGGCCTTTTCAAGCTAGCTCCTTTGTCCTTTAAATATCCTCATCATTCTTTGAACACTCTTTTATGCACATCAAGATGTTCTAGGATTATTTTATACTTTTCCTGCCGCCAGCCTTGTATATTCAGCCATTTCTCAAGGAGCCTTTTAAAGGAATAATAGTATTTAGTAACCAAGATCTGGGTGCTAGGTACTTTAAACACAGACCACACAACACATATATTGTGATGGTTAATTTTATGTGTCGACTTGATTGGGTCACAGGGTGCCTGGACATCTGGTCATACATTATTCTGGTATGTCTGTGAACATGTTGAATATTTCTGGATAAGTTTAATATTTGAAATAGAGACTAAGTAAAAAAGACTGCTTCCTCACAATGTTGGTGGGCTTCGTCCAATCAGTTGGAAGACCTGAATGAAACAACAGGACTGGACCTTCCCACAAGTGAAAGGAAATTCCTCCTGCCTAACTGCCCTGGAATTGGGACATCAATTTTTTTTCTGCCTTTGGTCTCAACCCTGAATATTGGCTCTTCCTGTGTCTTGAGACTGCTGGTCTTTGGATTTGAGCTTCACCACCAGGTCTTCTGGGTCTCTAGTTTACCAACTGCAGATCTTAAATCCCGTTCAGCTTCCTTATTCGTGAGCTAATTCCTTATGATAAATTATGCACACACCATACATGTGCATGCACACGCAGACATCTTTTTGGTTCTATTCTCTGAGAACTTTAACACACATTTACCTTATACATATATTTCTATGTTATCTAAATACATTGAAAACATGAGTTCATACCAATATCTCCAATTTGGTGCAGTACCACAGCATTCACTCTAGTTTTTCCCTTTTCATAATTTGTACTTCCTCCTCTGACCATGAAGAAACCTGACTCCCATCATGCTTAATATGGATTCTTATTTGATCAGAATCCTGTTGCTGTTTACCACTCCTTGTCTCAATGCACTGATGCTGTTTTTATTCTGTTGGGGCTCTAGCATTACTTGCCAGGCTATTGTCACTACTGTTCCCTGAGCTGCACTGCCCTCTCTTCAGATGTGCTCCTCACTCCACTCAGGCACTGACACTCGCACTGGATAGCTGCCTTTGCAGATTCCTACCTTCCTTCTCACACCACATGGATGCCCTTCTCACCCACTTATTTTCCTAGCCCCATGTAAGTCTTCCTCTCTTGCAAAATACATCCTCACCTGTTTTTTTTTAAGTTCATCAAAAAAATATGTAAAAATTTTCAATAAATAGTTTTAATGTTTTCTCATATAAACAATTATTTTAATCATCAACTACATTTAGAAAATACCTATGAATACGGGTATTACATAGCCTTCCTCCTCTATATACTACTCTTGAGCCTTCAGTGTTAGTATCACCACAAGTGTAGTAAGGAAAACTCATGATCTTGATACATATTTAGAGGACCCCATACTGTTTTTGAGAAAAAGGTATTTCTATGGCCCACTTATAAAAGTTGTGTATTCAAATTTAGGATTCATGGCAGCTGTGCTACTATACTTAGGAGGAAAATAAGAATAGAAATTTAATTTTGACAAATTTCACAACAGCATAAATCTTGTTCTGAAATATAAATTACTTAAAAAACAAAACACATTTATGTAAGTGTGCTTTTCGAAGTCTCAATTTAAAATATTCATAGCTTTAGTCATAAAGGAATATATATTACAATAAATATCTGCATTTCTTGTTATAGCTCCTATAAACAGAGTTTTTAAAGAGAAGAATGTTTTTATAGTGAAAACTGGCAAAAATGTCTTTATCTTTCTAAATGTTATGCTCTTTAATTTAGAAAAACAATGAGCACTCTCTCCCTTAATAGGCGCTGAAATGCTGACTACAGAGTGTAAATTTTATTACTTCACATGAGGCAATGTAAAGTGGTAGATATGTTCTCCTTAAGATTAAAAAAGAAAACACTACAAATTTCCCTGTCAAACACCATGATGATAGGAGAACTTACATGTGATTTATTCACAGTAATAGAGTTGTCTAGAAATAGGAAAGGAAAGATATAATATTCTAGAATGATTCTTTATATATTTCGAATTGATTCCTATCACTAGCTTTATTCCAAGAAAATGGTCCCATAATCATATTGTTTTACTAAAGAACTTTACTTAAAAAACAAAGAAAAAAAAGCATATGTAATAAGAAATGAAACACCATCACAAAACTTTAACTCTTTCTTAGTAGGAAATATGATTTGATGTTTAGACTCAACATAGAAAAACTGAAAATGGAAACTGTGATTGCAAAATCTGCTTCAGTCATTCAGCCTGCTTCCAATTTATTTCACAATGTGTGTGAAATATGTATTAAAAATGTTTATAAGCTATTCGTTGTCATTAAAAAAGTAGTGGTGACATTGCAATGAGGATCACATATTTAGGGAATTCACGAGTACCTCTAGGAATGAGAAAATTGCTTATTTACTTTTTACCTACAGACTTAATTATTTACTGAAATCGTGTTAATGAAAACCTGAATAAGCCAAATATAGTAAAAATACTAAAGCAGTATTTTCCAATACGTCAAAAAGATTAAATTTACTGATTTATAGGCAACAGTTAAAAATAAAATACAGAAAAATCAAATCATCCATAGAGTGAAAGTAAGTTGTTTTTGTTAAAAAAAAATATATTTCTGTTATTATGTATTATTGGGTGGTGGAGGATTCGTATTTTTACTGTTGATTGTATAAAAAAATGCTTGAAAGTTATTCTGTTTGAGGAGTAGCATAGTGAGTTTTGCATTTACTAATTCTCTCACTCAAGCTTTAATTCAATTTCCTCAATGCGTGTGTGTGTGTGTGTGTGTGTGTATTTCTCCCACACTGCTAAAACACAGCACATACTAAGCACTTAATCACTTTTATGTTGTTCCAATTATCAACTAGTCAGCAACTATTGTTGGTCACTTATTGTATTTCTCGTAGTCTGGTAGATCCTAGAAGATAAAAAACATAACTTGTGTTCCGAGGGTTGAGTCGAATGGGAGAAAGTGAGGTGTGAACAAATGATTAGAGTAAGCTTGTGGCCTGAGTGCCCAATAATTAGATGGACAAAATAGAATGGCAAGGATACACCAGGGCCTGAAACTAAAAAATTCTGTGCAAATAATATTAGAACTGAATCTCGAAGGTGAAGAGTAATAGTGCAGGAAGGCAGAAAGAAGAGAAAATAATAGATGTGAACAATGTATAAAACTGTGGAACAAGAAATCAGTAAATAGTGTCTGTGGATGGATCTGTGGGCGGGAGGTAGAGGAGAGTTGTTAGGCTATAGTAAAGGATGAAAGAGCACACTCTTAAAGATTCTATTTGCTATATACTACTAACATGCTATATTTTGTCCTATAGGCAATAAGGAAATGTCACCCTTGAGAATTTCAGGCACAAAATTAACATGATTAGATCAAGTTGTTGTAACAGAGGCTTGGATGTTGATTAATTGGCAAGGGGACCCAGATTATGGATGAAAGAAAACTCAGTGCAAGTTCTTTTATTATTCTTCTTCCCCTATTTCTAGACAACTCTATTACTTTGAATTTGAAAGAGGTCTAAGAGGAAGAGTCATAGGATTTGTGACGGGAGATCTGATGATTAATTTAATTTCAGATATGTGGATTAGAGTTGTTGAGAGAACGCACCATACTGGTATTTACATAGGGGCTGAAATAGAATAAGTTCTCAAAAATATTTGTTAACTGAACAAAATATATGTGCGGTTGGACGTTGAAGGTCAAAGTTCAGGAGCCAGCATCAGTGATTTGGGGAATCTCCTGTTTGGAGTATAGAAAATGACTGTCAGAGCCTTCAACATGTAGTACAGTCCAGACTTTCATGAGCCTCTTACTCTCAGCTCATAGGCAACTTCCTTGAGTCTCCAGACTGGGCCAGACAACATCTGAGACCATATAACAAAAACTGATATTTCCCTTTATAAAACTAATACACTTTTACTGACAAATGTATTTGTGTAATAACATGGTTAATGTCTCTCATCTTACTGGACAAGAAAGTATCATGTGGTCAGGGTCATATTTATCTTATTTCTCATTGCATCTCAGCATTTAGCAGAGTGCTAGGAACATGGAGAGGCTCAAGATGCTTGGAATGAATGAAGCCCTGGGAAGGAATCTGCTGAGTTGGGTGTGAGTGGTGTCTGCTTGGACAAACAGAGAGCTCTTTGTGGAACCAGCCCCACTTTAATCTACTTCACAGTGATATGCTAATATGAATATGTTTTCCTGACACCCTGTCTTGTAGAAAAAAAAATGACAACTAGCTTACCAAGAAAATGTCTTTTATTAAAAAGTTTTAAGATTGAATTATCTCTGTGGTCTTTTCCAGCCATGAAAAATGAGTACCTAATATGCTATTAAATAAAATAGTATTTTATACTTGATTTAGAGTGTTATATCTAGTAATATGCCTTTTCCTGTATTTTCTACTACTTGTAGGTCATGGTTTGTAATCAATCCTTGCTCTTCTTATTTTGGGGAGTTTTAATAAAATTAATTAAATGCACTATCATATAATGCTTTCTGGCAGGAGGGAAAAGTTTAATGACTTGTTTATATCTATGCAATTGTAAATTATCCTAATTATTCTTTGCCTCAAACTGACTCAAATAAAATTTGAATTTAGCATTCTTGAAGAAAATTGCAAGTATTGGTGCATGTTAATATAAAGAGCCCACTTAAAGAATAGCTAATCCTGAGTTCAATATAGATAATAATTTTATTAAAATTAAATATTGTCTTAGAGAATATGTTATTAATTTAAAAATTATACCTCATTTATGAATTTTTAAACATCCTTAACACAAAAAAAGAACAATATTAGATGAGATCGTGTCTGATGAGCTGATGGCAAAGGCTTCTAGGAGGGTGAAGTGGTGAACTTTGTACTTTGTCCCCAGCAACCATAATTTTTGGCAAAAGTTCCAGTTTTAGTCTAAGGTTCTCTTCCCTTTAGTCCACATGGGCCTCCATTCTCAGTTCAAGGAATGAAACATGTGATCAAGGCCCAAGTCTCACAGACATTTTTTCTTGTAGTCCCCTGGTCATCGTGTTTATTGAGAATAGGCATGGAACTCAATCAAAGCCAATGAGACACAATAAAACTCTCAACTGGGAATATTGAGACAGAGGCAGGTCCTCTTTCCATTAGACTTGAAATTGGAAGGTTGTAAGGCTGCAGATGCTGCAAACATCTTGCTCTCATGAAAGAAGACCCACTTGAGGCACTAACCCAAGGAAGTCTTAATGACATCTACTGGTCTTTGCATTAAGACACCTGAAACCATCCCTATTCTCTGACCTTTTTAGTTATGTAACCATGAAATGTCATGGGTGTATTTTAGTCATTTTTGAGGTTTTCTTTTCTTTTTTTTGTCACTTAACTCAGTGTTATACTCATGCTTTCTAGAAGGAGCTGAATTTATATCATGAAAAATAGTTAAATACTCATTGATTCAGTAGCTCTATGATATCTGTGCTTTTTAGATCTTTCACACCCTCACTTTGGAGAAGCTCTTAACTCTCTATAGATCTCTATAGCAGTCACATAACTTCTTTGGAAAATCATTTTTTTCTAAAAAACAAAGGTTTTTTTTTTTAATCAATTCACTAGAGTTATTGTACTATTCACATGAGGCCAATTTTAATTAGAGATTCTTCACACTCAGGCATCCAACTGGATCAATGACTTGTTCTTCATATTAGCCTTGAAGACGGCACAATTCGACACTGTAGTTAGATAAATTCTTAAACTACAATGCCATAAATCTACATGATTGTTTTAAAGTGGTCAAAACTAAAATTTAAAAACCTCAATGCCAATGAGAATTAAACATGTTTGATAGTGGTTCATACTTGCTTGCTTATACTCTTTACAAGATAGAAGCAAAGTATTGCCATTCTTGGTAGATATATTTTGTGCCTAATCAAATCTATGATGAGTAAGTTGATGATATATTTTTTAAGTTTAAGCAAAGTTTAAATATACAAGAAGATGCACCCTCTTGTATTTTGGGTGAGAAAATAAATTTAATTTAGTAGGTTAAAGAGCATAAAGTTATAAGTAGATAAGTATCTGGTGGCTAAGGGGATCTTGCTATGGTGGGTGTGGAAGTGTTAGGAGGGAAAGAGGAGTTTCATTGCCCTCTTAAAATGAGAAATAATTATTATCTAGGAGCTGCCTTCTCTAGGGAAATTATATCTTTCTGAATAGATGAATTTCTCTGGAATGGTTACCTCTAAGATCCAGATACAGCCTTTTACAAGGAGTCTGACTTCATCAATGTCCTCTGTTTCTTAGCAGATAGGGCTTGCCAGAAACTCCAAAAGCTTCCACAAAGACCACCCTCATGCTCCGAAACAGGGAGTGTCAAACACTAATTTTCATTAGCCAGGTCTTTGCATGGCAATATTTTGTTTCCACACTGGAATAGAAAAGTTTCTCTTGAAGGGCAACAGCAGGGATCTTAATTGTGTTAAAAGAGTAACAGATTTAAATGTTCTCAAATGGTTGTTATCTCTGTATGTATGCTACAGTATCTGTATTTTCACATCTGTAAACACAGCAGATAGAAAGGACAAACTGTGCTACACATAATCTCTTGTGCATCAACTCACACCAAAGAACTGTTCAGTTCAGCAAGGCTGCCAGGATCTATTGCAGGAGTTAGTTCTAATCTTACCTTTTCCTGGTGCCAAGACAGTGTTTACACAAACTCCCTCAAGCATGTTTTTATTGAATGACCCACAGTGAGGACTTCATAGATTATCCAGTTAAGAATTTGTGTAAGGTTTTCATTTTTCTTAGCATATTTGTTTCACTTTATTTTCCATTTTAATTCTCTCTCTTAAGCATTACTGGGGAGAAGATATAACCTTGTGTAGGACATTAGAAGTTGATTCTTTTGTACATTAAAAAAAATCTATTTCAATGATCAACACATGTTTTATTCATTCAAGCTCTCATCTCATATTTTTCCAGAGTGTAAACATTTAGACATCAATATTTTCATTATTAGCAGTAATGAAAATACTGTCATTTTATTTTGTTTTATATATGAAAACACTGTCAGAAGCCAATTTAGTGATTTTCCATAACAGTTCTCTGAAGGGCGTTAGCAAGAGAAATCCTTATGCTGAGTCTTAGCCATGTGAAAAATCATTCTTGTTATTTTTATTTTCTTTGAAGAGTTCAGTTATAAAATTGAGTCTTAAGGAGGGGGTGTCATTTTTATGCTATTTAAAAAAGATCAGTCTCTTCCACTCAAGGAAATTTTGCTAAAATGAAGAGAAAATAAATGTACCCACATATATATTTAGGGACTAACAAATAATTATTGTCTCTTATGGAAGAAATTGTGTGTTATTGGGTAGCAAAACTGAATTGGCAAATTGAAAAAAAAAAAGAACCTTAACTTTTAACCTTTCAAAACCTTTTAACATACATTTGAGTAGCCTCTGTTCATAGGTCTGTGAGATGCACTATACCTTTTATGTAGCTCACTGACAATGTTATGTGTACACATGGAGTCACTACCCACTGGGAATAGCTGGTGTTCACTGAGGTCCATGGGATACTGGATAGGCTGGAAACAACTATTGAAGAGGGACGAAAGGCAATTCTTTTTGAGGGCCTTTGGGAATAACTTCCAAGAGATTCCATAATAAAAATGTATAAAATCAAAAAACAAAACATGACCTCTGTGTATTGTCTTTTATAGTTCTGATAACATATTCCTTAAAATGTCAATTACTAGACAACTCTGAGCTATTTTTTCTCTTTACTGTGACTCCCATGGAGTTTCATCATGAAATGAGTAGAGAGTTATTCTCAGATAATAATGACTGAACTGGAATAGATGGAAATGGTGGGGAGGAAGAATGAATGATAAGCCATAGGTGAGAAGTCTAGGTGAGGCAAATTTAATATAAATTCTTTATTTGTTGTTCCTAGTCTGTAAGCTTGCATTTATTGATATAGAATTCACATGAAGCTAATCATCTTTAAGGAGCCAAAATAACATAAATATCTACTTATTAATAGAAAAAGACATAAGACTTGCCTACTTTTTAAAGTTATTTTTTTTGAGAAACAGAATGGTTTTCTGTTTTCTTAATTTTCCATGCCTATGCTGATTTTCTTGTAGTTCTTAAGAACTGACAATTTTTTTCTCATTTCAGTGGTCCAACTCAGGGTCACTCTCTGCTTACTCTTCTAGTAGGCTTCACAAACTTTTTTAAAGTGATTTAGAATAATTAGGCAACGTATTCTTTATTTTGCTTAACATACAACCAATATTTATGTATAGTTCAGTAGGATTATAACTTCTTTCATGCTTCTCCGAATGTAAATAGTTTAATAACTATTTTTTATACTATCAGTTATGCTATACTAAGTTTTATTAGAGCTGAAATGTGAATACCCCAAGATCCAACAATGTCCCTCCCACATATTAAATGCTAGGGAAAATTATTGCATGTAGTACCAGGAAACAGATAAATGGATATTCAGGGTTCGTAATAGCAAAAACAAAAGCAAATAAAATATCCCCTCCCCCAAAAAAAGTGGAAATAACATATAGATCCATTAATAGTAGAATGGATAAATTGTGGTAATTTTAATACTATTAATCATTAATACTATTAATCAGTGACAAAGAAAACACCCAACAGATACATACTGTACAGAGATGACTCTTAAAGAAATAATGAGGAATGAAAACAGGAAGTCATAGAAGAATGCATATAGTATGATTATTCCATTTATAAAAAGTTTAAAACCAGGCAAAACTAACTATTACATCTTTAGTATATACAAAAATGGAAAAATTATAAAGAAAAGCTAAGGAATGATTAACACAAAACTCAGGTAAGACAGGTTATCTCAGGAGGATGTCCTGCTGTTTTTACTCTGCTTTTAAAGAAGGAATAATTTTAAAAGGTCCTTTTTCTAGAAACCATTATACTCTCTGATACTGATTTCTAAATGTGCCCAGGAAGACAACTTGTACAAAATGAGTCAGGAATTCTATCAGTATTTAGTTCACAGGCAGTGTGAAACTAATGGTACTTCCCAAATCAAAACTTGTCATGGGGCTCAAGTTCATATATTATAGGCCAAGTCCGTCCTCCCTCTCTCTCTCTCCTTCCCTCCCTCCTCCCTCCTTCCCTCCTTCCCTCTTCCCTCCTCCTCCCTTACTTCTTCCCTTCCTTCTTCCCTTCCTTCCTCTCTCTCTCTTAGCTAAAAATAAAGTCAGATGAAAAAAAATCTGGAGAGCTCAATCCTATACATTTGAGAATTGCTTCACATCATGGAAACTCATAGTATGTTGAAAAGAGGAAGAAATACTTAAAATGTTCTTGTTTCACCTCCTAATTTTACAGGGAGAACACCAAAGTCAAGAGAGATTAAATTAGGTATAAAAGTTAATCAGTGAGTTAGCAGAAGCTCAGCATAGAACCCAGCTCTTCTTTTAATCTAGCGCCTGGCATTATAGTACAGTAATTAAGCTCGGTCCTTCGAGTCAGGGAGATGTGGCTTCAGATTTTCCCTCTTCCACTTACTAACTGTACACCTTGGGCAAACTGAATTACTTAACCTCTCAGAATCTTAAAATGTAAATCTTTGAAGTGGCAATAATTATGGTTCTTATTGCACATGATTCACATAAGAGCTAAAGGTATTTTGTACAATGCTTGTCTCTTACTAAGTATTTGGCAACCATTTATTGTTATGAGTAAAAAAATGATTTGTCGTCAATTTTGAAACTGGTATTAGTTCTTAAATGTTTTATAAGGCAACTAACAAACTGTTCATACTTCCTTACTTCTCTTTCTAAAATCTTATTATATGTTACATACAATAAAGTCAGACACATTTGGAGTTCTACTATTGCTCTACCATTTAATAGCCTTTTATCTTTTTTCACCTTTGGTTTCTTTTATTATATAATGTGTGTAGAAAGATTGCATGATGTGATTGATAAGAATGAACAGATATTTTCTTCTTTTTATATATTTATTCATAAATCACTCTTCAATCATAGTCAGAGGAAAGAAGAAAATTAAATTTTGTTTCCAGAGATGAGAGAAACTCTCAGGGGACAGTTGTAATATTAATAGTAGAGACAGAAACTTGAAATCTACAAAGCACAATAAAAATATTCACAATATTATGATTTCTAGTTTGATGTGTGGCCTTTCACACCACTTTAACCTCTTATTTGCCAAACATATTCTTGGCAATTTACTGAGTGATTAGTTTTCTTGAGGCCAACTTTTTATATTAAAATGGAAACCTATAGGAAAAGGAGATTTCTTTTCTAGTTAATATCATTTACTACAATGTATATAATAATTAACATTTAAGCAATGTTTTTAACCCCCAAAAGAAATTTAAACCACAATAGAGTATTTGATGTACATATAGATATATCTTTATACCTAGAAATGTATCTTAGTTATAATATTTAAGATAAACAAATGACAATCCTTTAGAGGTACATGTTGACAGAGTATATACTGTATGCTTTAAGATTAAATATCAATGCCACGCCATATCTGCAAATACAAGAAATACTAAAGTACTATAATCGTCACAGCCAAATTCATTTTGATGAAACATCTTTGATTGCAAAGATTCATGAAATCATAGCATGCCAATTATGAGAGAAATCTTAGAAATCATCAGACCAAAATCCTGACTTTTCAAGTGATGAAGTTGAGAACTCCAAAAAGGAAAACGACGTGTGCAAATACACAATTAGCTGGTCCAAGAGTCCAGACTGTACCTGGAACCTGACACTCTGATCCCATGGCTTTCAACAGCCTCTGAGGCCCGTGGCAACAATTATGTCATGAAGTCTTTTCAGAAGTTGCTCTTTACACCAGAACAAGGGATGAATGAAAAGAAAAACAGGATAGCTATCAAACATCAAATAGGTGGTAAATCTTGAACTGGCCCTAATATATGATTTTTGTCCCCTAATTTAATGTCAGTAAATTAGTACAATAGTGAAGTTGGTAGGATGATAACAATCTTCAGCCACATTTCTAGTAATGACTTCAAACATTTGTGTGTTGAGAAGATAGGGGAAAATAAATGAAATGGCTCAACTGTTGGGTGCTGGAGTTTTGAGATATGAAAGACTGCTTTAACTATGAAAAAGAAGCATAAAATTAACATCACCTATTGCATTTAACAAACACCATTAGAGTATCTGTTATGTGCAAGTCAGGAACTCCACTAACTATTTATAATAACAAAATAAGAAAATAGTGTATTTATTAAGCATAATACTGTATTTCACTAAAGGAATTTAATAGCTCATGTGATGTAACTGAAGAAGGCCTTTAGACATTAATCTCTTTCTCTAGGGACTTTGATGAGACTTTCAAGACTTTTTTCTTTTTCCTTCCATCTTTTATCTCAGCTTCTCTTGGTAAGTTTGTCTCATTATCTCCAGCTTTTCTATACACAGTTGCCATCTAAGTCATATCCTTATAACATCTGACCCCAGAGGAAAGGAAAGACTTCTTTCTCACCAGCAAAGTGTTCTGATTGGCTCTGATTAGGTCATAGCCAAAATTAGAGCCAATAACAGAAGCCACGAGAACCTGGCATAAATCTTATGACTTATGAATATCCAACACGAGTAGCAAAAAATACTAAGAAGACAGCCATGTCAAGGCAAATAATTTTAGTGGTAAAAATTTTCCAAAGGAGTTCGAAAGAGAGCATATTTTAATATGAGTAGATGCCAGCAATGTAAAAACACAGAATGAGTTGTCCTTACATACTAAGTCTACATTCGAAGCACTCACCATTGAGTAAAGACAGATGGTAGTAACACAATGTTATAGATGCCACGGTAACAATGCATCAAGAGCACCATGCATGAAGGTTAAAGCGGCAACTAATTTTCCTCGGAATAGAGGAAATATTAGTAAGATCTAATATGGGTCTTAAAACATGAGTATAATTTTGTCCCCAAATAAATTGGAAGATAATGTGGAAAAATATTCTAGATGAAGGCAAAGGCAATGACAAACTTATCTTACCTTAAGAATAACTGTTTAATAGGCAAATCTACAGAGACAGAAAATAGATTAGTGGTTGCCAAGGGAAGTGACTGCTAATGGGTAGAGGGTTTCATTTGGGGATACTGAAAGTGTTCTTGAATTATATAGCAGTGATGGTTGCGCAACTTTCTGATTATACTACAGAGCTGACTTATATTTTTAAAGGATAAATTTTATGGCGTGTTAATCACATCTCAATAAAAAAATATATAAAGAACAACTGTTCAGCTTTGGTGGAATTTTGGAAGGTCAAGGAAGAGTCATGAAAGGGAGTATAAGAAAGATAAATTTAGACTAGCTTCGCAAAGCTTATAACTTATACCAGAGAGTTCGGATTTTACCCTTTAGGCCCAGGATTAGGTGCTGCAAAATAAATTTAGGGGGCACCCCAAAATTCAGTAATCAATCAAATAACATTTTCATGTATTGTTGTTGTTGTTGTTGTTGTTGTTTCATTTAAAATAATGTGAAAATTCATGGCAAATAAGATAACAGAATTTTAAATGAAGACAGGATCACTAGTAACAGGAAATCAAAGTGTTTGGCAGAGCCATGACTAATCACACTGAGGCTTTGGAAAGATAATTTTTGGTGATGACAGAGACTGAATTTAGAGGGAAAGGTTGAGGCAGAGCCATCTTTACCAGGCTATTCAAATGCCCCAGTAAGAGATAAAGAGGTCCTTAATGGCATGGCTATGTGGACGAGAAAGGGAATTGTTTCAGATAATCTGCATTTCTCTGTGCCCTCTATCTTCTGCCCTGCCTGGGGACAGACCTTCAAGTCATCTCTACTGTCATTGCCTGCTTGCTGTTTACTGCAGTGTTTGTAATCACCTTGTAAAAGGCATCATGTCTCTGTACTTCTTATTCTTATGGCAGGCATTTTGTACTCAATAAAAATTTGTTGAATAAATGAATAATGAATGAATGGATAGATGATGAAAAACTGATACAAGTTGAACGGTGGGTATGGGTAGTGGGTGGTTGTCTTTGAAGAGTGACCAGATGAATATGACAAAGATTGAGAAAATAGATAAAAGTTTTAAGAACATATGTAAGTTCTGACTTATAAATATAAAGAAATTGGTAAAATGAATGACTTTTCTAGGAAAATTAGCTTATGTAGAAGAAGAAACAGAATAGACTGGTAAACCAAGAAATGAAAAAAGAATTGTTCAAGAACTCTCTTCCTAAACTTTTGGGCTCAATTTTAAAGATAGGTTTTAATTCGAAAATAAGATGACTCCTACAAAATTTAATTTGTTCCCAAATGTAGAAATAAAAGAAAATGTTCCTATTTTTTTTATTAAGGTATTGCAACCCTGATGTTAAAATGTGATAAAAACAGCTTAATTAAAAAAAAAAATAGAGACCATTCTCATTTGTGAGCATAGTTATAGGAATAAATTATAGCAGGACTGACTTACACATTATGCATAGCAGGCACAGTGCTTAGCCCACCGTACTTTTAAGAGCCCATGAAAATGTTTTCATTTCTTTTAAAATCAGAAGAAAAAAGTGAACTTGTATGTCAAATAAAATGTCGCAATATATAATATAATATATTCCCCTTTATGCCAACAACTATAAAATATTATATATTTTATATAATATTGTAAAATATATATATACATAAGTAAAATAGAGGAAGGAGCACCCAAAGGAAAAGTGGTTAAGGCCCACGACTGATAGATAATAAGCCCTGCTTGCTTAAATAATGGCTCAACAACAGTTGCAGCAATATTTAGGCTTAGCAAAACTGTGACAGAAAAAACAACTTTTTTTTCTGTAATTTATCAGTGAGAATAAGAGAGCCTGTTTTGGGATTCATTTTCTCATTCACGAACTTACTATTTTTTCCATACATTTAATGTGTCTCTTTTAAGACTGACGATTTATCATTCTTTGGCGGTGGCGTGGGGGGTGGGGGCGCGACACAGAGGGTTTGAATCTGAAGCACAGTTTGCTCTGCTTGTTCCATAACAAAGCCTGCAGTATGAGGTGGGGACTAATGTGGGCGCTCCCTTGCCCAGAATCAAAGCAGAGCCTGGGAGCAAAGTAAGGCCTGGGGACTGTGTCCTCATCTCCACTCTGGCACCACAACAGACAAGGACATTTCACTACTTCTTGTTCATTTCACTTTATCCCTCCACTGTCATTTACCAAGATCTCTTTCATCTAGAAAAGTATAAAATTACAACTGCAAAACATCCAGGGAAGTACTTGTTCTCACAATTCTAAAACAAAGAGAAGAAAATACAGAGGAAGAGATAAATTTTTAAAGGGACAGTTTTTTTCCCCTTAACAAGCAGCATCGTTAACATATTTCAGTCCCAGATCCACAATTCTAATTTTATTTTTGGTGACTTTCTTCCAAATTACTGCTCTTAATGTCATATATATCAAATCAGAAGATTTCCTCTTTCTCCCTCCCCCCCAAAGTCCTTACAGGTCTTAAATTGTTTATCTGTTATATTGTCTAAACCCCCACAAAAGGTAAAAAATTGCCACTAAAAAAGCAAAGAGGGTCGTAGGCCTAGCACGGGAATACAAGTGAGGCTAAAGCCTGCCTGTTTGTAAAGGATGAGCATGAGGTAGTTCAGTATTGAGGACTTTGTCTACAGTACAGAAGGTGAAGAAGCTGTGTGTGTATAACAAATAGAAACTAAGTTCCTAGAAAATGTGTCCTGTGGTCAGAGTAGTAATAATAATACAGATTAAAGAAAACGTACTATAACCCCTTAGCGGAAGGCCTATTATATAGCAGGTGCTCAAGAAACAATTTTTACTAATATCAGTAGCGTTGGCACCAGACAGTGAAGTATGTTAAACAAGTCACTTTCATGTAGGTGCCCCCAATTTACAAATTGATCTTATGTAAATACTCACACATATTGATCTCACTTCCTCAAATTCGTGTGTGTGTGTGTGTGTGTGTGTGTGTGTGGGGGGGGGGGCAATATTTCTTTCCCTGCTTTGAAAGCTGAGAAAACTAAGATTTGGAAAATTTAAGTGACTTCCAAATCACACAGGCCTTTTATTCCAAATCTTGTATTCTCGCTTATAACAAGTTGATTGTCATAATTTTAAAGACATGCTTAACATGTATTATATATTGCTTCTATACTTGTTGGAACGTCATCCACTCCCACTGCCTTTTGATTAGTTGAAGAGATTTTGTAATGACTCTTTTTTAATATCTTATATTTCCTTTTTCCATAAAGGGGTAATTTAATTCTTAGCCATCAACACAGTATTGAATATTTTGCTAAAACGAGAGATTCTAGGTAAGTGTTATTTTGGAGTTTACAATGCAATAGAATGAAGGGTAATTTTTTAAATCTCTACTCTATATGTTATATTTCTAAAATAAAATTGATACACCTTCCAGTACTCTCTCCTTTTACATTTCATATAATGCTCCCAATAGATACAGAATCTTCTTCTCTATTCATTGGACTTACTGCTTTATTTCTGCACCTGTTAGGTACAAATGATGTTCTCAGAACTTTTCATTGATTCCCAAGCTCCAGCTCATTTCATCTCCCATTATTTCTTTCTTTCTCATCTTGATTACATTTTACGAGGGGATCGCCAATTTTATAACATTGCTAAAAATATTACTGGCTCACACTATAAAATTCTAACTTTAAGAGAGGCCCTAACCAAGCATATGAATGAAATGAAAACTTTGAGGGGGTACACCTAGAGAACAGTTAACCCACAGCTAAAAGGCAATTTCTAAATTATAGTATGTTGCTTGTTCAATTACTAGAAACAGCCACAAAACTAGAGCTAGACATCAGAATAATGGTAGTATCAACCCAGGGAAAGTGTAGATGTGAAAATCATATCTATCAGATTAAGCCCACCCAGTTAGTTAAGAACAATTTAATTATTTTAGCAAAAGGAAAATACTTCACCCTTTTTCAATACTTGGGAAATAAGGAGTTGTATGCAAGGATAGATGGTAGCAAGAAAAAGCTGAGCAGCTCTTGGAGCAGCCACTTAAATTCAATGAATCAAAGAAATAAATTAGGGCAACCAAATCAAAATCAGATAAAGCCACAAAGCTAAGGTAGTGAACCAGGCAATGGCTATGCCAAGGAAGCAATAATAAGGATGCTGGCCCCAAAGCAACAGTTGTCCCTGAAAGTGGCGTGTTCTGATTTTGTAACGCCAGCTCTACTGCGAGGAGGCACTGTTTAGACATCTGGGGTCTACGTCCTGATGCGCAGAGCTTGTCCTCTGACTTAAAAGGAAAAGATGAATCCTAGTGACGTATATTAAAATATGCTCAAACTGGTACATTCTCAGGGCTCTAGAAGCCCAAGCGAGACTCTGCGTCATGTGAGAGGACTGCGAATGGCTCCCTCTGAGCTCTGTGTCTCTTTTCACAGCAGTAGCAGTTTGATTTGCTCATTTGATTTGTACTGTATGCCAGTAAATACCACAAGCTGCCATGGAAGCCTGAACCATTTAGACTGATTCTGTTTTCTTGATCTGTACAGAGTAGAGAATAAAAACAGACACCTCAAAAGGTCATATTTTTCTCCTCTTCTGTTTTATGTTGGTGGTGGGAGTGTAAATGGGGCTATGATTGTTAATTGATCATTGTCCTAATGAAGCCATCCCAGTTCTGCCAGAGAAATGCCTTGAATAGGGCACTGGAATCACTAGTTATGAGTGTTGGAATGGGTGTGAAGTACCCAATTAGAGGCTGGAACTCAGAAACTTTCCGGGGCTGTGCGTTTCATGATAGAGGAACAGTGAAGTCCTCAGAATTGGTGACTTTTCAAGTCAGTGGGTTAGCCACATCCTCTTACATTTTTCAAATGTGTGTCACCTTCTTTATCTTGGACTTTTTTTCTATTGTGGTTCATTTAAGGTGGCCTTTTCTCCTCCTCCCCTCCCTCAAGAACTGTTCTCATAATTTTCTAAGGTAGTTCTTTAGCTACCATGCATTTAGCCATTGCTGACTCGCTATAAATAGTTCAGTTTTACATGCCTGCCAGAAAGAAATGCAAACAGGCACACGTTCTGTAACTCACTTTATTTTCTCAAGCCTTGCAGGGAATACAGGCTTACACTATGTCCTTTCATGCATTATTTTACTAGCTTGCCCATATTTTTCCTCATAATTCAAAATCATACTTTCAGCTACCCAACTAAGAATTCTGGCATTACTGTCATCCAACCCAAAATCTTGTAAGAAAACTTTTGCTCTCTCGTTAGATAGCTATAATTTTTTTTTTTTAAACTCAACTTAAAAAAAAAAAAAGACTCGATTTCTTGTTTGATTTCTCATTCCAGGAATGCTGTAAAGTGGAGTTTGGCTAACTTTTTCTGTCAAGGGACAGATAGTAAATATTTTTTGCCTTTATGGGTCATAGGGTCTCTGTTTCAAGTATTCAGCTCTGCCATTGTAGCTTAAAAGCAGCCACATAAATGAATGGACATGATACTTTATTTATGGACACTGAAATTTGAATTCCATATTATTTTTACATGCCATGAAATATTATTCTTCTTTTGATTTTCTTTTTCTTTACCAACTATTTTTAAAAATGTAAAACCATTCTTAGGTCATAGGCCTCACATAAACAGGCAGTGGCAAAATTTGGTTCATGGTTCATGGGTTCTAGTTTGCTGACCTCTGCTATAATTTTTTTTCCCATTGGAGACAGCCTGTGCTATACAAAGGCATTACTGATACAGCGTTGTGTATGCACACACATATGTACATATATATACATGTATGTATATACACATATACACATATATATGCAGACACACACACATATATATTTATTTCTTATGAAAAAGCTAAATAACACCAACAAAACCCTGAGGACTAACAGCAAAATGTCAAAAGGCTATATTTAAAACTTTCAATCTTTTGAGCTATACAAATGCCTAGTGCACATTGCTTGAATTAATCATTGGGCAACATTTATGGATTATAACCAGTGACTATTATGGTGAAGGGGTTTTTGAATTAAACTTTCTGAAGTACGAACAGCTCTGATAATTTAGGAAGAAGGCAAAAATTTCCCTGTTCATAAGTCAGCTACTATAACTTTCCTATGTCTCCACTTTCAGCGATTTTGGTTTTAGTTGAAGAGAATCTTCATTTTACTGACAATATCCTCCTTCTGACTTAGCTGTATCGTGAAGCCATCAGGGAGAGTGAGTAGCTCAAAATAACATTTGATAACTTGATTATAACATGTCTAGTCTAATTGTTCCTATGAATACTTGTATGCATTTCATTTGTAATTTTTTTCAGCTGGTCTCAGTGTTGTGGCTAACAGGCATATTTCTAGATTCCAAGATATAACATTTTGAAAATATTTCCAGACTGCTACAATACGGTTCAAGATAATAGTATCTAAAGGCAAGTCCATACTGAATCATACATGATTATTAGCATTATATAAACAATGAGGCCATTTGGAGAAATCAGACTCCTTAAAACAAGGCAGTTTGTTTCTAGATGCGGTTCACTTAACCTTATGTAGTCTAACACAACCTTCTTCTTTGCTTTTTTCTCAAGAAGCAAAGAAATAGATATTTGATCTTGAGCTAAGTAGAGACCAGCATACATTTCCTATTAATAGTCATTATTGTTGAGTGTCACATGGCAATCCCGATAGGCTATGTGTCTTTGTGATGTATCACTTGCTTTTACTATTGAAATAAATTGTTATAAATTTCTCCTCTTCAAAATTCCCTATTTTAAGGTTATTAATTACTTTTTAGGCTCATAGGTTTTATATTTTCCCTAAAACCTATCTGATCATATTATTCCTCTCTTGCAGAAATTCAACATCCAATCACTTAAACAAGAATAAAATTCAAACATCTTAGCCAGTTCTTAAAAGTCTCAATAATTTGATTATCCCACTTAACTACTCTTTATTTTCACGATATTCCTTCCTCACCATCCTTTCACACCTCACTGCACCCATGTCTTTTCCTACCTAGTTTCCTCAGGGTTGCCTTCAATGCCCTTCCCCTTGGTAGCTGCCCATGAATGCACCATTCATCTTTTGATGTTGAAGTCGAAACTTGACTCTTCTAAAAATTCTTAAAAACTCAAGGATAT
Source organism: Eonycteris spelaea (assembly GCA_003508835.1). NCBI lineage: Eukaryota > Metazoa > Chordata > Mammalia > Chiroptera > Pteropodidae > Eonycteris > Eonycteris spelaea. The sequence goes on from PUFA01000140.1 coordinate 533,456, forward strand.
GCTTGTCTTTCCTTAGGTGATCATGATTATTCACAGATTGCCTTGAAATTGAATTGTATGTGTATGTATGTGTATATGTATGGGTATGTATGGGTATGTGTAGATGTATGTGTATGTGTATGTTTGTATATGTATATGTATGTGTGTGTGTGTGTGTGTATAAAGTCTGTATTTAAATCTATCTCCCTTATCTTCCAGGTTATATGCCATGAAGAGTAGATATCTTTGCATGTTCTAAAGCATTTGGTATGATGCTTTAAATACATAAGAGCAGAAGGCCATGATTTCTAGAGTAGGTCTTAAAAGGATCCATCATTTGAGAATCCACTGTCATCGCTGCAGGATTTAGGTCTTCAGTTAAGCCCAGGTATTATCAGAGACTGCTGAGAAGTTCACAACACCTTCTAAGAAGCTTTAATTAAACTGATAATCTTATTGGGGATTGAAGAGGGGAGGTGAAAATGAAAAAATAAAACAAAACCAAACCCCAAGCTCAAAATCTTGTAACTTCAAAAATTCCATCTATTTTCTGTTTGCAAGAGCTAGAAACCGGAAATCTCTTTTGCTTCAGCCATTCTATTTTAGATAGAAGATTGCAATTAAAAAAATTTTGGTGTGAAGGGGGTTGTTTTGTTTAGGCATAAGTATAGGAAACCTGTAGCTGAAATTGAGACTGCAGTGATTTTGTGGCTCTGGGAAGACAAATATTTTCCTTAGAAGGAAAAGAATGGCCTCAAAGAGAAACAGTCTTCGAGGGAGCTAAGTCTGAGTTGATGGGAAAGATGGATTGTGAGCAAGCGCATTATTTTCCACACTCTACATAGAACCCAGATTGCTCTGACAACTCAAAGACTGGCAACTTTGGAAACTTGGAGAGACACAACTTTAATGTCTATAATGGTGTCCTCACAATGGGCACAGCCAACAGTGTCTGTGGGTTTCTATGGAGACTCATGGCCAAAGATAATGGACAAGTGGGAGCTGGACATAAAGAACAAGATAGAGGACATCGAACAAGGGCTGCAACTGACAGACCAGTTTGGTTTCGTGCCCACCCTCTTTTTGGAGACTCTAATAATTAACTGTTGAACCCTCTGAAGATGCTGACATATAGAGAGAACACTTGGATCTTAAAAACTGATGTGACATTATTTCATAGAATAGGCCAGGACACAGTTATTTAATAATTTTATTTAATAGAATTTTGTCCATTTTGATTTGAATTTTGGGTGATCAGAATTGTCATTCTGGTGTAATTGCCTCTTACAAGAAGCTCTCCAACCACCATCCTACCACGAAACTATTGAGACATCCTCTAGATTACTGTTTTTTTGCTTTCTGCTTTTGTTTTTGTTTTTTCAGCCCAACAGAAATATGCAGACCATTCTTGAACATAAACTTTGGCAATTTTGGCATCTTAAAAGCAAACTTACACCCTACTTAATCTTAAATTTTGCACAAAGTGTTCTTAGTGCTAGGAGAAGAGGCTGTAGTGACTACTTATGATATGCGAGTTTATACTCGTCACCTATATACCACCCACAAACATAACTGGTTTGTGTGCACTGGTCTCTGAGTGTGGCCATGAGCACAGCTGCCTCTCTCATCTGCTACCTCAAGGCCCAATCTGTAGTTCTGAGGAATAAAACTTCATTTAGTTTAGGCATAGGTTACTCTTTTCCACCACAGAAATCCCGAGTGCTAGGAGTGATGCCAAAAGCCTAGTTTTCCACCTTCAGCACTGTACTTGTTCTTTGAATTTTGGTCACATTAGATATATTAGAATTTTAATTCTGTTTCAATTACTTAAAGAGTCTACTTATATGTATTTATATGCACATGCAGATGCACATGCATGCACTCACATGTGTGCACACATGCACACACATACACATGCAAACACCCAAGACAAATATGTTGGCAATACAGTGTTTTGTTTTATAGAAGAAACAATTAAGAACTATAGCTAATTCCTAAGGCTCTTAAATACCTTTTCATTTCCATTTCCTTACTACGAGGCATTTAATGATTTAAAAAAAAAAAAAAAAAACAACTCTCAGCTAGACCATGCATTAGTCTGCTCCAATATGCTTTAATTTTAATTTTATTTAGAGTCAGTGTAGGCTGTGTATATGTCTTTCCTCTAATTTTATTTGCTTATTTTTATTTTAGGCATGCCTCTTAGGACAATCGTGTACTTTTTTTTTTCTTTTTGACAGAATATTCTCACACTGTAAGTATTCTCTTCACATTTTAAGAACACGCTTGTAATCCAGTTACACTGGTATATTCTCATTGGCCATTAAAAGAAAAGACTAATTTTAGGGTGTGGCAGAAAAGAAGCATACGAACAATGCTAATTTTTATAAATTTTCAGTCTTTTATTTTTATTTTTTTTTTCAATGTTAAAAATAGCATTTTTGCTTTCAGGGCTAAGTGAAAAGAGAGAAACTATATTTTTCCTAATGGTCTGCTTAATAAGTACTTTCTTCTGGCAAAGGAAAAAAAGCAGTTTAGGACTGCAGGGGTGGATAAGGGTATCCAAATTACCTTCCATTGGAGGACCCTGCAGTGTGCCTGCTCTGGTGGCTGCCTCCGTAAACAGCATGAAGCACGTTGTTAGTGTTAGAACAGCCACCTTTCTTTCTTTCTTTCTTTCTTTCTTTCTTTCTTTCTTTCTTTCTTTCTTTCTTTCTTTCTTTCTTTCTTTCTTTCTTTCTTTCTTTCTTTCTTTCTTCCTTCCTTCTTCTTCCTTCTTCCTTCTTCCTTCTTTCCTTCTTTTTTCTTTCCTTCCTTCTTCTTTCTCTCTCTCTCTCTCTCTCTCTCTCTCTCTCTCTCTCTCTCTCTCTCTCTCTCTCTTCTCTCTCTCTCTCTCTCTCTCTCTCTCTCTCTCTCTCTCTCTCTCTCTTCTTTCTGTGGTTAGGTGTTACTGGATGAGATCATTAAGTAAAGAGAATTTACTGATTAGGTGTGGGGCCCAATCACTTTCCAAATGTTAATTTGGATGACAGGCTGTGAGGAGCACAGTGGCTTTCTCAGTGTAGGTCAGTTTTGTTCCCTAAGTCTCTAGCTGCCTTAAGAAATGTTGTGCTTACAAGGAGTACTCACACATGGGGATGGAGAGAAATGCCAATAAATCCTTTGATTTTCTTCCTCAGGAATGTGAGCTGTGGTGGTTCAAAGGAGGAGAGACTTCATGGCGTGCATGCTCATTGTCTTCTTGTGGCACATCTGAAGGGTTCTTTGCCTTGACCAGCAGCTTCCAGAGACCCCGGCTAAATTGCTCCTCAGCCATTCTTGGCTTGGCTCTCACAAGTCAATTCAAAGGCATGGTTAAGATTGATGTTAGAGCTAGCAAAAGGCAATGAATAAAAATAGGGAAGATAAGCAAGATTTCTCCAATGTCTAGTTATGTGTTAGTACATGTGCTCGTAAGTAGACACGTATATAAGCTGGTATTCACAGAGTATTTGATCTATGATTGTAATTTGGATTTAGACATAGGAGTAAACAGAAAAATATGTTAGAGGTGATAGTTTATTGTATAAAAATTGGGATAAGGACATATTGCTTTCAAGGTCAAAAAGTGAGAGAGAAAATTGCAGGAGTGGAGAAAAATCACCTTGTTAACAATGAGATAGAGTAAATCACTTGATTGGGAAGATAGAGAAACACTTTTAGGAGGTGCAGGAAAGTGTGAATTAAACTCTGACAGTTGTAATTGATAGAGAAAGAGATCTCTATACTTAACCAAGTATTCTATTCACAGTGACTGCACCAAGTAATAAAAGATAACTGAGAGTGACATCAGGGACCACTGTTAACCACTGCTTTGCCACCTCTGCCAGGTATTGGTTTAGACAGCTTTAATGGCTGTTTTGGAGATCTGGGTTTTACGTTCGTTTGCTTTCTTGTAAAAATCCCACAGACTAATAACTAGCTTTCCAAGTGAGTTCCATGCTTCTGACAAAATCCAGCTTTTTTATTTCAGCAAGTTACCACAGATTAATGTTTGATAGAGAAAGATGTTATCAACTAGGCTAGTAAGAATGTGTTGTCTGAACAGTGTTGTTATTTTCATGGGAAAACTTCTGGGGCTTTAAAGATAAAAGGGAGAGGAAAAATAAAGTGTAATTTAGATAAACTCCACTCTAAGTAGAAACAATTTTTTAATGTTGTTTGTGAAGAGGAGCATGTGATAGGAATTGATTTCATGATTTTCCATGGAGTTCAAAATAGGAAAGTAAACGTGCTCATTAATTAGGATAATTATGTAGTTATACTGATAATAATATTTATTTAGTACATGAAAATAGAGTTTCAGACCTGCAAAGGTAAGAGAAGTCTCAAGCATTAGAGTTAAAAGAGAACTTGGGGACAATTTAACCACACTGAAGCCTACAGAAATCTTTTGACACTTAAGTTCACAGGGTAAGTAGAGAAATAGCCCAGGCTCATTGAAGATATGATTAGAACCAGTTGTTCAAAAATAAGGTGCACAGATTATGAATTAGCAAGACCTTTTCTTCTTCTTTTTCACTGATTTCTTCTAACTTAAATGGAGAGGTCAGGAAACATTCAGACAAAATAAGTAAAGTGAAGAGCTATGCACGTTACTAGATCTATCAGTGGTGCCTACGTATGGTTTGGAGTAAACAGAACTGAAATCAGTGTCTAAACTGAAATCTAATTCTTTGTTCGTTTGCAAAGAATTGGTACTTGATTATATAACTACACGTGAAAGATTATATTTTGCAAAGATGGCAGTAACAATATCTTTCATTCCACATCTTCTTGCTACTCTCCTTATCCAGAGGTGAATCGATTTCCCCACCTGCTCTAGTCCTCACCCTAACTCTCCTCCCTCCTCTCTTCTTACACCTGGGTGCTGCTTTGTGACTGTTTGGTGAAATGATGCCGTGTTACTTCAGAAACTAGGTCACAAAGGGCAGTACAGCTTCCACATCTATGTTGGGATACTTAACTTGGCATCAAGCTGTCATGCTATGAGGGGAGCTCAGGCCACCTAGAAAGGCCACTTATAGGTGTTGTGGCTGGAAGCCCCAGATGAGGTTCCAGGTAACAGCCATACATATGAGAAAGCCTTTAAGATGACTCTAGTTGCCACCACCATCTTACTGCAGCTGTGTAAAGGACCCTGGGCAAGGTCTAACTTGCCTGAGACCACTTTCCCTGCCACACAATGAAAAATAAAAACAACTAATTTCTGTTATTTTAAATTATTAAGATTTTGAGGTGGTTGTTTCAATAGATAAGGAGAGAGTGCTACTCCTAAAAACAGGCGGGGGCTGGAAAAAGAAAGTTGTCATTACCCTTTAAAAAGCAAATAAATTTAGACTCAGACTGACATTTTACCACAAAGATACCAATTGATTTTAAAGAAAATGTGAACTAATAGCAAAGCTCATATGGTTCTAGCAAAACCCACAGATAAGAGGCTACGTAAGGGGGAACCAACAACATTTTCTAAGCTTAAAATGCTGTTACATAGACTCAAACATTACTGCGCACACATCTTCGTATTTGCTTTAAAAAATAAAATAAGCAAGGTGACCTTATGCATCTTTTTCACCTCTAACTGCTGTCATTCTATCTTCATCGTGTGGGTGTTCAGTTTGCTGAAAAAGCCAGATTTCAGAACAGCTTTCTTTCGGAAATGATGTTTTTAAAGTTAAGAAAGAAAGCTTGCCACATGGTAGAAGTGGCAGCTATAAAAATAGATGTAAAAATAAATTGAAAATTCATAACAATTGTGCTGCAAACTGAACTGAATTACAAAGTAAAATTAACAAAGTGGGCTTTTGATTAAATGAGTAAGCCAAAGTACTTACCATATGATAATATGTTGGAAGTGGCTAGAGATATTGCCAAATAAGTGAAGAAAGCACCATGTATTTAGTGCTAGGATTGAGCTAGCATAAAATAAGAATTTTAGAAAGTATAATCTTATAGTATAAGGCTGTGGTTGGAGAGCTGGGTTAATTCCTAGCTCTAACAGAAAGAACACACTCAAAATTATTCTCAGAAACTTCAGAGGAATGAAAACCATGACATGTCCAAAAAAGTTCTGTGCTGGTAGAAAGATACTAAGGGAGAAAACCAAGGGATTTGGACCGGGTTGTATAAGATGAAAGTACATTTCTTTCCTCTCCTCACATTCCACCCCCGCTGTCCTCAGACACATATCAACACCTTATATTTTAAAGAGCAAAAGTGACTCCATGTTCCTCACTTACATCTGCACAGTGGCAACAATAACTCATAAGTTTCCTAACAGATAATTGTCTCTTTCTATGCAAAGATTGGAGACCTTCATTAGATTGAATTTCTGATAAGGCTAAGGGTTTCATTGAAATTCCTCTATAACAGCTTTTTTTTTTTTTTTTTTTTTACTCATTTAGCATCTACTCAGCATGATGTTAAGCACGTTGGAAGGATACAGAAAGCTAAAGCCTGTGAGTAGCCACCTATTACCTAAATGAGGAGACAGAATTAAAGAAAGACTAATGAGTTCCAAAAAAGTCCAAGTAATGTTAATGGGAAGAATAAAGTAAGTGGGGTTTGAAATATGGGTGAGAAAATAAACTGAGAGGGGAAGTCATTCCTGACAAGTGCCTTGCTCTACATTTGGTACCTAGTAAGTGCTCAAGAAATATTTATTGAAATAATGACAGCAAAGAAAACATCTGCTAAGGGGACCTAAAACTGTGCTAGGCAGGATTTTAGGCCAACTAGAGATGTGAGGGCAAGGTCAGATGTCACAACATGATAAGGAGGCCTGGGAAGGCAGATGACACCTTCATTTTCTGGGGTAGAAAAATGGAAATCGATAAAGCTGCCTGATATACAAGAGAGATGACTCTGACAGCAGAATGTGAGAGGGAACAGAAAGAGAAAAATCAAGTGAGGTAGCGTCGATATCAATTCTTTCCTGCCTTGGCAGGCCTGCGTGCACTACGTGCTCAGCTGAAGTCAAACAACCTCAAGCAAGATCCGTCTGTGGTGGGCAGGGGAGGTTGCTGCACGAATACTATGAAGTGCAACTGGAACTCGCTGGCTGGAGATCCTACGTATGTGGAGGGGGAACGCCGAGATGTGGGCAAGTCAGTTTGAACTGAGACTTCTGGTAAAAGAAAGCTTATGAACAAGTATATAAAATAAAGCTTTAGAACTCAAGGGATGGAGCACATTGACGTTATTGCTGAATAATTGTGAGATGTATACCCTCTGTGTGTCATACTGTTTACAAAGAACCATGTTTTCTTGTCAGAAAAGTAACCATACACCTGGCTTCAGCTGAGACATAAGGAGAATAACCTTACTTAAAACAGACAACCTTTAGTAGAGTAATTACTACACTGAAAGTTTTTCATTTCTGCTGATCCACTAAATGTTCTGCCTTGGGAATGAGAACTTATATCTGTCATTTCACTGGAAAAGCAGCAAGGTGTGCAACTTTAGGCAAGTAGTTTAAGTTCTTCGTGCCTCCAGTTTCTCATCTGAAAACAGGGATAGAATTAGAAGCCTCTATATAGAGTTTTAATGAGGATTAAATGTTATTAATTACATATGAAGCGCTTGGAATATTACTTGGCTCATAGACAGTGATGAATAAATATCAGCTACCTATTATTACTGTATCTGTACTCTATTGTCTTTTTGTCTCTTTTTGCCTAGGGAGAAACAAATTATTACTACCCATTTTTTTCTATGGTAAAATGTCAGAGAGAGAGACAACTTGGTGGCTTATCCTAAGTAACACAATAAATTGTTTGATGGCATTCAGCAAGTACTCCCTTCTCAAATCCTTCTGGTAAAAAGAACCGTATTTTTATTTTTCTGGAACAAAGCTCAAAAAAATACACTTATTGAGTTGAATGAAAAAGAATCATAAATAAATTGTTGCATTTTGCTTTTCCTGTTTGAGGAAAACTGAAAAATTATTTTTCTTTCTATCTGAAAGGACATCTCAAAGGAACCAGACCACACAATGACACAGAGATGTCTGTACCTGAGATAAAATGAATCACAGTGGAAAAGAATAATGTCTGACAGGAGGCTTTGGATATTGTTTTCATTATCTAGTTATATTCTACGTAAAAGCCACTTGTGTCTTGGAGTGGACCTTGTCATCTGAAAAGCACTTTATCTTGTTGTATTGCCAAAGATTTAAATGAAAATTGTTGCTTTTGGAAAATAGCCATAAGGAAACACTTGGCTGCATTTAAAAGCCTCGATCCATCTGCCTCCTGATACCAGTAAGTTCCTCCCCCTTTGCTACAGGTTCTGCTTTCTCCAAAAGCTAATACTAGTCTAATAATCACAGAAATCAAATCTCCAAAGCGTGCACACACAACGTGTGCTATATTGTATAGTCACATTCAGGACTACCCACATGTAACTCTCAATAGCAACTTTACAACATTTGTATGATTTTTCTAATTTCGCAGACGAGAAAACTGAGGCTACAAGGATCAAATTCCTTGCTCAAGGTCACGCAGACACTAAGGGAAAGGATAGGATAATCACTTCCACTCAGCTTTTTTCGTTTCCACCTCTTGAATATTATCACCATCCTTGGAGGATATTGTTCAAGCCCTTTCATTTAAAATAATAGAAAACTTAAAAAAAATAGAGCCACAGACTTCAGAGACTTGTATCTGGACAAATTTAAAAACAGTTCAAAAGAAGACATGTTCTGTCGCTATGCTTTGTGCTGTCTGGTCATCAACAGTGTCATGTGAACTGGCCTTATGTGTTTCTACTTACATAAATTCCCTAGAAATTCACTGTTTGTGGGGTTGGTATCTTATTTTCTTGGCTTTCCTTTGATCTGGCACCCCCACTGTTTTGATACAAATGTGTTCTAGGCATGTTATTAATACAAAATGAAATTACCTTTCCTATAAAAGATTCTTTAGAATGTTTGGTGGAATAGGTAGTAGGTAAAATTGACTTTAATTGCAGTAGTGTTAAGCTCAAAATAAATGCCCAGGTTAAAATAAAAATAGTGATCTCAAATATTACCCTTTGAGATTTCTATCTAAGAAACAGCATTAAATTTATAGTTATTCATTATAGATTAGTGGGTGTGTGTTACTAACAGCAAACTTTTCTTTCCCAGATGCAATATTTATTTACTGACATTTGAAATTCTAAAAATATGCTGTCTCTTGACTTATGAAAAAAAATAAAACAAAAATTGGACATAACCACACTGATTTAGGCCTCTCAGCTGAGCAAAGCTGAAAAACCCATATGCAGATGCTACTAATCCCTTCTTTTCTACAATTGCCACTTTAAAAAGAAACTCTAGGAAATTATAGAATTTAGGAAGAGCAAGAGAGATTTCTAATCCTGTTCTGATAACTCCATTTTTTTTCCCCTTTGCATTAGGATATATTCTTTCCTTCATTTTTTTTTATTCATATAACTGACTGCAGAATTCACAGTCTTTTCAAGCAAATACTATTATTTAGAAAAACCGACCATATATATTGGCCATAAAGCATGGCTCAACACATTTAAAGGATTGAAATATTGCAGACTTTGTTTTTTGATCATAAGGCAATTATGTTAGAAATGAAAAACAACTATAAAACTGGAAAAATCCATATGTTTGGAAATTTAAGAACTGATCATATAAATATCATGATTCAAAGAAAAAATCATAACAGATGAGACAATATTTCAAATTGAATGATAATTGAAATACAAGATTTTTATTATTTGTGAGCTGCTTTTAAATCATTACCTAGAGGATATTTCTATTTAAAATTTATTTATCAGAAAAGAGGAAATGTTGATATTAGGTAAAGTAAGCAGCCATCTTAAGAAGTTATAAAAAAAGAGCAAGTTAAGTGAAGGAAAACAGAAAGAAGGAAAAAAAAAAAAGAGCAGAACTTCCTGCAGTAGAAACAAACCACACAATAGAGAGGCTCAAAAGAGTCAAAAGTTGGTCCTGTTGACAGGTGATTAACTTGCTGTAATTTGCCAAAACTGACACAAGAAGCCACCCCCCCCATAAAATAAAATAAAATAAATAATAAAATAAAAAAGCCTAAGTAATTCATCTACAGGTATTACAGAAATAGTAATCAAAAATCTTACCATAAAGAAACTCCAAGTTCAAATGGCTATAATATTATCGAAACTTCTAAGTGGTAGAACAAGAGAGTAGATTCACCAATCATTTTAGGAGGATTATATAACATTGACACTAAAAACAGGGAAGCAAAATTATGTAATCCAATCTCACTAGAAACATGGATGCAAGAACTTTTTGAAAATTAATAAACAAATACAGCAGTTTATAAAAGGAGTAATATGTATGACTAATGAGTTAATCCCAAAAATTTAAGATTGCTTTGACATCCAAAAATGAATCAATATAATTTTCCATTTTAAGCTATTAGAGAATTATAGTATCATTTCAATGGCTGCATACAATGCATTTGACAGAATTCAACATCAATTTATGATTAAAAACTTTAAAAATACAAAAAAAAGAGAGAAAAGTTCCTCAAGTTGAAAGGAATGTCTAAAAAAATCTACAGAAAACATTGTACTTGCTGGGTATACTCTGATATAGAAATAAAGAATGTCACTATTACTGCTTTCCTTCATCTGGATACTGAGGGTCTCGGCAACTGCAATAAGGCAAGAAAAAAAATAAGGCAAGAAAAAAATATATAAGAATCAGTAAGGAAATGTTCTTTTTTAATAAGTTATGTAATTTTGAAAAAAAATTTAAATAAATCTACAGGTAAACTTTTAGTTTTAAGAGAATTTAGCAAAGTTACTCAATAGATGTCATTGTATCTTTCTATACCATCCATAAATATTGAAAATTAAATTTATAAAAAGATAAATTTTATACTAATGAAAAGATTTTAAAGACTATACTAAAATTAAGAAGAAATGTGTGAGAACTCTTTGTAGGAATTCATACATATTTAGTAAGAGAGATTTTAAAAGACTGAAACAAGTGGAGGTATATACTATATACATGGATTAGAGAACTTAATATTTTAAAGATGCCAGTTCTTCCAGCATTAATTTATAAATTCAGTACAATCTGGGTGTATATTCCTACACATATCTTTGTGGAACAAGAAAGATGAATTTAAATTTACATGGAAAAAAAAGAGTCCAAGAGTAACACAGACACTGAAGAATAGCTAAGTGGGAGAATAGGTTCTAATGTTTATTAAATCTTACCAAGGTATAAACAGAGACATATTTACCATGGAGCTTGTAATGTCCCCTTTCAGGACCTTTGGGGATGTCCTAACACTGTGTTCACATGATATATATATTTCTGTAAAATGTGTTGAAAAAGATAATTTAACCACAGCCCGTTATGTCTTTCCTTTCTAAACTCACTCCATCACTCATCTATTCATGTTGGCTGACTTTGGAATGGCTGTGGGTATTTGTGGGATTTTAATGAGAAGATTTGAGTTGGGAATATATTTCTTATTAATTTTAATATTAGTTTATTGTGATATACTTATATGTATCTCAGTCACTTCCATATTTAGTTATTTTATTGCTAGCCTTCAACTGTAAAAGTGGCTTCCAGGAATAGGTCTAAGACCCCTGTGCCAACTCTTGCAGTGTCGTGACCTGAAGATGTGAGGGCAGAGGCTACAACAATACATGAATTTGTCTTATGATACCTGGAGCTACCGGTGTGTATGAGGTGATGGAGGAGAAACCAGATGTGAAAAGTAGTGCCAGAAGCTACTTCGTGGAAAAGTTCTCTAATCAGGAGACATGTAAAATATTAAGTGGAGAATTCATTTCTCATTGATGCTTAAGTTAAAATAGAAGTTATCCTGTTTTAGGCATGTAGGGGAAAAAAATAATTTCCTTCCTTCCTTCCTCCCTCCCTCCCTCTATTCCTTCCTTCCTTCTTTCCTTCCTTCCTTCCTTCCTTCCTTCCTTCCTTCCTTCCTCCTTCCTTCCTTCCTTCTTCCTTCCTTCCTTCTTCCTTCCTTCCCTTCCTTCCTTCCTTCTTCCTTCTTCCTTCCTTCCTTCCTTCCTTCCTTCCTTCCTTCCTAAATTCTCTGGCTGGTCCAATAATCAAATTGATATAAGAAAGATCGAGTAGAAAATAACCAAATTTATTACACATGCACATATGGGGTTCTCTAAGACTATGAGACCCTAGGACACATTGGACAGTTGAGGCTTATATGCCATTTTTAACTAAGGAGAGGGAGGCAGGCATTTGGGTCATCAAAGGGAAAGTAGGGAATTCATAGGTATATGAGAAAGAACAAACATTTAGTAAATGAATTCTTGCTGGCCAACCCAGAACAATGGGATGCTTGATTTCTAGCTGTCTGCCACATTTAGTTTATATTATGATACTAAGGTGATAGCTCTCTTCCTTTAAGCAGTTTTTTTCAATTTGGATTCCTATAGGCAGGTAAGGGGTAGGATCAAAGCTATTCTGAGTCTTTTATTTCTTAAAAATAACCAATTTTAAAGAGCTAATATCCCAAAAGGCATATTTTGGGTTGGCAAACTCTGCTTCCCCTCAGGCATATACTTGACAACAGGGTATAAAGTCATAAGTTTACCATACTTTTTTTTTTTATGGGAACCACACAAAGTATAAATTATCAGAATTTCTCTATTTATAAGGTACAAACTTGTAGCTCAAATATAATAAATTTTGGTGATTGTTATTCCAAATTTAACAAATATTGTAAAATATTTACATGTTTAAACATCAATGGGTTAAAAACTGAACAAAACTTTCCTAAACTCACAAAAATGAAATATAAATTTTGATTAGCTGTGTTAGAAGAAAGACTAAATTTTTTTCATTTTTAATAGAAAATTATACTATAACATCATCATTATATGAAAAATCAAACAAGACTATGTGGCCAAATCTATACAGAAAAAACCTCTTATGTGGTATATTAAAAAATTAATTAATAAAATATGTTATTTTTCTGGATTTCATAATGTATATGGTATTGTCAGCTTTTTAAAACTTACAATTTGTTGTGGTTTATTAATCTTATTTACTTTTATTCTTAATTTTAGGTTCATAGAATTTTATTCTTATAGAAGAGCACAAAATTCTATAAGCTTCAATCTCTTCAATACTTAGCCTTTACCCCAATTATAACTATTAAGAACAAAGCATCTTATAGCAAGAAAGTATGGAACTGGCATAAGGAAAGATAAAAGAGTAACAGAGTATAATAAAGAGCTTGGAAATGAACACATTTAATATATGGTTACCTGATTTGTAATAAAAGCAGTACTTTAGAGCAATTGGAAATGATAACATTTTCAATAAATAGTATTTGAACAACTGGGTTTATATGGGAGAAATATTGAACACCTACTTCACATCACTCACAAAAATAAATTATAGACACGTCATAGCCATAAATGTAAAAATCTAAACAATAAAGCTTTCACAACATAATTTAATACAATATCTTCATGACTTTTGGGAATAATTGCTTAAGTAAGATACAAAAAACACTATCCTTTAAAAAACAGATAATTTAACCTTGAAAGGCTGCAGAATTTGTCACCCCAAAATATACTTTTTTGGCATAAGGATTATTTTAGGCTGTTTATTTTTTAAGAAATTGCAGACACAGAAGAAGCTCTGAGAACTGAGTAAAAGTTACCATTTTGTAAAAGATATTTATTTACATTTATAAGGAAAACCATGTAAGGGTGTTTCCCTCTTTGTACCAGAAAGACTATCAGGGAAGAAGACTAAGATTTAATTCTGGATTACTGCTTACTCTTGTTTTCTGGTTACCTCTCATAATTGGCTCCCCTACTCCAATATCTTCTTTTGTCTTCAGCTGGAGATGTTTAAGATGGTGTCTTGGGCCATTTGGAGGAGTTACTCAGTTTTCCTAAATATCTCCCATGTATATGGGAGGTATACATGTTGTTAAATTTCTTTCTTCTTTTCTGTCAATCTGCCTTTTATTATCTCAGCTGAGAACCTAGAAGGGTAGAAGGAAAATTATTTTTCCTCTCTCACAATTTCATTAAAATTAAGACTGTCTTTTCATCAAAGGCAACCTAGAGAGAAAGAATATCTATGTAATACATAGAATTGTCTACAGGTGCGCACCTAGAATGCATTGACCTAGAATCAATTAAAAACAAAGAAGAAAATGGAGAACGATCACTTCACAAAAGAGGATATTCAAAGTTCAATTAACATATAAAAATATGATCAACTTCTGTGGAGGTAGGAAATATCCAAACCTGCAGAGAATTTTTATAAGAGTTTACTTGAGTCGAACAGAGGGTATGCTTGGGAGAAAGCTTTTGACAGACTGAGAAAAATGCTTCCAAGAAATGACAGTTTGCGGCTTCTCTGATGCTTTTGAAATTAAGGAGGGACTATAAAGAAGACTATATGAGGAAAAGTGAGCAGGATTGGATTGCAGGACAGTTAACAAGATTACCAGCTCTTGAGGGGGGTGCCTTTTAGAGAAAGGGGTCTGAAAAGAGGCAGTTCAAAGATGTGCTTTCCTAGTAGCACAGAAACAAGGGACAGGGTGCGCTTAAGGCAAAGACAAGCCTTTTACTAAAAAAGCCTGGGGTATGACCTGTCCACTTAGGAATTTATGATCAGATCACCCTGTAAGGTTATTTTCTTTAGAACCCCCTTTTTCATCTATACTCATTAGCTATCAGGGAAATGCAAATAAAATGAGATATCACTACACACTCAGTATATTGGCAAAATTTAAGAAACCTCTAATTCTGTAGAGCAAATGGGAATATTTTTGCACTGCTGGTAGAAGTATAAATTGGTAGTTTTGGACAAATATTTAAGGGTAGCTACTAAAACTGATTATATTAATGCTCCACGATCAGCAATTTTATTTCCAGATATACACCATACAAAATAATGCATCCTTATGTAAACTGTGATACATGTTCAAGGGTATCCGATGTATCACCATTGGTTATAGACCAAAATTGGAAACAATCCAAATATCCATCAACAGTGAAATGCTGTATATTTTCCATTATATTAATTACAGATTCAATTACACATTCACAGAACAATATTAATGAATCTTAAAGACATAATTTTAAGCAAAGAATGTAAAAGCATACTGTATGATTCCGTTAACAATGTTCAAAAACAAGCAAATTAAGTTACACTGTTTAGGAACAAGTCCAGAAACAAAGGATAGAAATAGTTCTTTTGTAGAGAAAATGGGCGTTCTCAGGGGCTATTGAAAACAGAGTCCCCTGGAAGAAATTGAGACTTGAAAGCGTGGTGGCTTTTTATCAGCTGAGCTGTAACAGTCTTTCATTGGGTAAGTGGTTGCCCGGTGAGAAGCTCCTCCTTCTTCCTGTTGGAGCAGTAGTGTAAAAAAACATCTTCCTTTTGTTTGGGGTAATTGATGATGAGTGGGAGGGCTTGAGAGCTCTCTCTAGAGGCCCTCCCGAGTCTAATTTAAGTAGGATTTCTCTTTATTAATTTTTACTACTATAAATTTTTAAAAAAATTTAATGCATTGTAAGTAAAGTTGAATAAAATTAAACTTTATCCCAAATAAATAGTTATTAAGGAAACGATGTTCATTATACCTGTTAAAATGAACACCAGACATTTTATCTTGCTAATTTCTAATAGAACTTTTCATTTTACAAAAAATGTTGTTTAGTGTCCTGTGGAAAAAAAATTAATTGAACATTCACAGCCTAGCTTTGCTGAATGTCTTTTTTTGATGATAAATTATCTCTCTCTGCTAAACACTTGAGTGGAATAAAATATTTGATTTAGATGAACTTAAATTTTACTGTTAAAGATTACAATCTCTTAATTAATGCCTGGACTCATAATTAGAAAAAAATCAACCAAAAACAAAGAACTATGAAACACTTAGAAAAAAAGAAGACATTTTTCATAATAAAAATAATTTTTAAGTTCACTATATTTACTTAATAGTTCAGAGTGACATAAAAACTGAGCGCCTTCAGCTAGCATTCTGACTCTTCCTATAATAAAACCAAGTAAGGGACAATTCACTAGTTGAATTTGCAAAATTTTATTTATTTGTTTATTCAAAAAATATTTATTGAGTAACTTCTATGTACCCTGCACTGTTCTAAGTGTTTGGGTTATAGTGATGGATGAAACAGTCAAAAATCCATCCTCTCCTGGAATTTCCTTTCTTATTTGGAAAACAGGTAATAAACAAATAATTAAAGTCATGTCCGGCAGTGATAAGTGCTATGAAGACAAATAAAGCAGGATGAAGAAGCAGAGAGTCAGGATACAAACTCAAGTAAGATGGAATGCTGAATGCTGGTCTTTGTCTAGTCAGTTTGCTTGTTTAGGAATGGATGAAGGAAATTCCTCAGAAAGCAGATGTATTTTGTAATGCTGGGAGTGTCTCCAGGAATACAGAAGGCTGGGCATTCTTCAGGTGTGGAAAAGCTACATCTCCATATGGGGAAAATTCCTATATTCTTAAACAAACCTCAAGAAATAATTGATAACAAAAATATTCTGAAATGTTCTAAATTAAAATTACATTGGCTGGAAAGTAAAAGAGATAGAATAGTTAAGTCTGTTAGCAGCTGTGAATCAGCTCTGACAAAAGACTGCTCACCCTCCTGTATGCCTGTAGAATTTAGGATTAATTTCCAGGTGGCCATTTCCAAAATTATCTAAAGGGAATAGCCAGGCACCATAGAAACCAAAGAGCTTCTCCTTATTCACACATGAACTTTCCAATGCACGCCCATAGCTAATCCATGGAAGTGGACACTTCTTCCTATGCTGCACCTATCTCAGAGCTAGACTGCTTCCCCTTCTCCCATCCCCTTTGTTTATAGGTAATGTAAATCTTTTGGAAAGGGCTTACATTTTTCTCTCACTACTTGATGTACAAAAATGCTTGCAAAACATGTCCAGGGACTTATTGTCTTCCTTCATAACCATGCTGCTGGTGTTTTAGACTCCATGCCCCAAGACTGGTTTCTTCTTTGTTTTGCTAGCAATGGCATAATAAACCTCTTCTTTTAAAAAGACTTTCAGCTGTGGAAGTTAAAGTTTTCTGTTTAACATAAGGTAGTAGTTCCTCCACCTTTTCCAATTCTGGCTTTACACAAACTCGTCTCCAATCAGAGGTTGTGCGTCTCATTTCTACATTCACATAACATCATGATATTTGTATTTTCTAAGGAAAGTAACTTGGAAGTAGTAAATAACTCAAGAGTCAGCTAAAAACTTTTTTTCTCTTAATATGAGGTTCATTCTGAGTCATTCACGTTTCTTATTCTTGTTTGAAAAAAGAATGGGTTAAATTGAGACAATGAAATGGTTTGAGGATGTATGAGACCCTCGTCAGCTGTAACATCATTGTTTTCGACAGCTTTCAATCATCATTATCTTTTGATGTAACAGGGAAGAAAACTCAATGTGTAGCAGCCCCAGAACTTCCTCTGAAAAGTGTCAGTATGATTTCTTTGATAACGTGTCCTTTTTTCCTAAATCTGGACCATAGTGAATATAAATAAATGAAGAGAGAGAGAGAGAGAGAGAGAGAGAGAGAGAGAGAGAGAGAGTGGTTTTGAAATCTGATTGAGCAAAGACTACTTCTAGCCCCAAAATTTAGCCCTTTATGTGGGACCTGGAGGTAATCCACATAAAATTTTAAAAGCCGTTTAGATCTCATTTGATTTTTAAGGAAGAATCAGACTAAAACTCCTACATCTTTCTTGGAGACTTTTTTTATAGCTTAACTGGAAGTCTACACTAAACTCGATTCCACTAGATGAAACTGAAATTTGTTTTTATTTCTTTAGTACTTAATAAGACTTACGTTAGACGACTATTTTAAAAATCATGTCAGTAACTGAATACATTCTGACACATCTCTATTTTTCTAATTGTTTCTCAGAAATCATTATCACTTTTTTTTTTTTGTCTTCTTTAGCTGCTGACTTCATACTGGACACAGGAAAGTGGTATTTCAAAAGAAACAGTAGTAATTTCATTGAATAGTATCTATTGTGCAATTTTTGAAAGACATCAGGAGGTCCTTAGTTAGAAACATCTCTTAGAGTCTGAGTAGTGCTGGACTGATCAAAGCTACACATGGGAACCAAAAGAGTTCTCCTGAATTCGATTATGAGAAATGTTCCGTAAGGCAGCTGTTTATACTTGTAAAGTTTGTGCACTGCACATCTCTAGGGCACTATTAACCTTGTACAAGGCTGCTTTGACTTGATGAGAAAACACCATAATACTGGCCTTTGAGCTAAAAAAGAACCAAGTACTACAATTCTCAGTGTGAGAACATATGTACTTACACTGCAGTGGCTATGTCTCCTGGGGTATAGAAGACTGGAAACTCTGCAGGGTTGGGGAACCTACAGCATCTGCTTATGCAAAGCAGTTCCATTAGTGCACAGGTGAGCAGGTGATTCTTGCATAAATTGCTACAGTCTCTGGACAGCTTGTCCACTTTGGCTCCCCATGGATGCCTCTAGGACACCATTTTCTCCCACTCCAGTCCCCCCAAAATAGTTCCTTAATCCTCTGACAGAGATGCCTACAGGAGAGAATAAATCTTTACTTGTGACTTCTGCCAACAGATTGGGAAGTGAGTGGATTAATTTGTAACCAAGAACCTGAAAATGTATCAGCATGGTATTGGGGATGTACTGTGAATTGAATTTAAGTCTTGCATTCTGCTCACACCTACAAATTAAAACTCTCCAAGCAAGGCATTTGAGGATAATAGAGAACAAAATCCATTTGAAAGGAAATAGATGCTTTCGTCAGCTACAGCATTTGGTATATTATAATATTTGGACAATGAATTTGGCTCTACACTTTCTTTTAGCCAGGAAATGCACTACGATTCCGGAGTTTTGGGTTTCTGACAACAGAAAACATATAAATTTATCCATAGCAAAAAAAAAAAAAAAAAAAAAAAAAAAAAAAACATAAATTGAAATGGCAGCAAGAATCTATCACATGTGTGACTACATCATAGGTCTTAATGGGGTCTAGAAAACATCTCATTCTACATATGTGAAAATTGGTGCTTAGAGAAATTAGTTGATATGAATCACAATCTTAGCACATGTTCTTGGTTAGTTCTCTGTGGAGGAATTCTAAAGATGTTTGTAACAAGGAAAATCTGCTGATTTATTAACACAGTGACAAGAATTTTGAAATTAAAAGGGACATTATAACTGTGTAGTCAAATATCCTCGACTTCCCAGATTAAGAAACAGACTCAGAGAACTTAAAAACAAAACAGCATGAGTTAATAGAAAGGGGAGCAGGAGTAATAGAATTGTGAGAATTTCCCATTTAGCAAGATGTTGAGAGAGTATACTCTAAACCCAAATTTCTCTTGATACATACCCCCAAATCCTCTAAAATTATACAATCAAAAATGGTTAGGATTTTTAAAAAAACGTTTATGTAAGGAAACAGTCAATTATTAAGCACATAACCACTACATTTAAGTGGTCAATAAGAGATTTGGTAAAAGATCTAAAACTATTAAAACAGGTTATTGTACAGAGTAATAACGCATAAAGGACTAGAGATCTGAGATAACTCTTTGGAGGAGGAAAAAATTAGAAATCTAGAATCAATGTCACTTAAAATGAGACTGAGAACAAATGCCAGTCTCCAAATTTTTATTAGAATAAACAAGTTTGATTTGCATATGCTATCCTCTGTGTGGCTGCAGGTCTACACGTATGAGAGAGAGCATCACACAAGACTGAGAAGAAAGTGATAAATGCATAAATTGGTTTAAGTAAGATCAGGTAGAGGAAAGAGAGACAAAGAGACAGAAGTAGAAGCAGGAGATGGAAATAAGACGGGAACTTAGAGAAACGAGGTAGATTTTATGGATTCGTATAAAGGCTCACTACAAAAATAAGCGTCTCTT
Organism: Eonycteris spelaea; assembly: GCA_003508835.1. NCBI lineage: Eukaryota > Metazoa > Chordata > Mammalia > Chiroptera > Pteropodidae > Eonycteris > Eonycteris spelaea. The sequence goes on from PUFA01000140.1 coordinate 553,423, forward strand.
CCTCCTTTGCTGATGAGTATTTCCTGCTATTAAAAAAATAAAATGTCACCTCAGATAAAAACACTGAAAACCATGATCTTGTTACATCATAAAAATGAATGAGCTATTGGTTGAAGTAGACTGATTTTTCTGGATCTTGCCTTACCCAGAAGCCTCTGATTTCCTCTAATTTTTAACATGAACTTGAGTTCCCTTGCAAAAATACATTTAAACACCATACTTTTCATGCATAGGGAGAAATGGGAATATCCGGAGAGGATTAGCAAGAACTGAGCTCATTTTTTTGTAATGTTGATTAAAAACTCTTTTTCTGATGAGTCCCCTTCCCAAACTCAGATGTTAACATCTTAGTCTCAGGCTAGGAACAAACAGAGAAGCCGATCAAACCCATGGGCTCTTTCTTCAGACTTGTCTGAGGTTTGACCTCAGCCTGGCCCCACGGCTCATGGTCCCTCGGGCCGCAGGAAAATTAGCTGGAAATTCAGAGTAGGAAAGGCCCAAAGAGCTCATTTGAGTGAAATACAGAGAAATATTTTTTTACCGAGGGACTTCGTCTGTGCTATAAAGTCATGAACTTGATGTTCTTTTTTTATAAATTTATTTTTAAAAATTTATTTGCAATTACAGTTGACAGTCAATATTATTTTATATTAGTTTCAGGTGTACAGCATAGTGGTTAGACATTTATATAACTTATGATGTAACCCCCTCCCCAGATTTGTCTAGTACCTACATGGCACTATACATAGTTATTTTTTTATTGACTATATTCCCTATGCTGTACTTTACATCCCTGTGTCTACTTTGTAACTACCAACTTGTACTTCTTTTTTCACATTTTTCACCCAGGTCCCCCAAATCCCACTTCATCCTGCCTGATGTTCATTTTAATGACTGGGTTTATCTTTGGTAAGTTTAAATATATTTCCTATGAGGCCACATAGACCAGTACTCATCTAGGCAAGTAGATTAAAGAAAAATATTCTCATACTTTAAAATTCCATAAAAGAATTGGTCCTCAACAATGACTGAATTAAAATAATTGCTCTTTGCACAATTGTGTTCCTTTTCAAATGCGGGCTCAAGAAGGAAAGATGTTAGTGTTATGGTTTCAGGATCAAAATCAGCAATTTGAGCTTGGCTACCATTCAAGCAAACGCTTTGAGAACTTTTTGTTGTGTATCCACAGTTGGTGAAGAGCCACGAGATGAAAAATCCTGTGTAGTTAGATGAGCTCATGCATTTTAAAGTCCAGTGTGTCTTTGATAAAGTCAAGATACAAGTTACCAGGTGAGGCTACTAGTGCTATATGAGATGACAATGTAAGAAAGCCAAAAATCTTTTTTTAAAAACAAATTACCAGTTGTTTTATGCCTCATATCGATTGTTGCAAGAGATGTCTGCCTGAGGTGAACATGGGAGCAGACCTCTCTCTAATTATTGCTCAGATGGTAAATCTTGTGGCCATCAGGTCAGGTTTACTTAAAGAAGTTGCAGACGTCCGAGTTCTATCGGCCTAAGAAGATTTTCTTTCACCCACTGATTTGCAGAAGCAAGAAATTTGGAAGAAAGAAATGATAAATAGTTGTCCTGAGGCTGTTTGCAAACAACAGAAATCTATTCAAACTCATTCATTAAACAAAAAACAAAGGGGCGATGAATCATTAGAATCTAGGAGTATAAGAAGACCTCAGGGGGACTGGAACTAAGAACAGGGAAGCCATCAGGGTGCAGACATTTATTTTCTCACTCTCTGGAGGCCACGTAGTTTCTCATTTTCACTCCTGTCTGCGAGTTACCTTAATTCTCTCCTCTTTGCTGACTGATGTTTTGTTTCTATGTGTACGTGGCCAACACAGCCAGCCCTGCCCACCACTAGGTCATTTCCTAGTTAAAAGCCCAGCAGAGACTAGCTAGGGTTTGTATCCCTGTTTGGCTCAGGTTGTTCGGTTCATCCTAAGCAATCGGCAAAAGCGTGTATATGGAATTTAAACATGGCTTCCAGGATTCCTCCCATTGGATGAATAAGCCATTTGCAAAGTAGTATAGGGAGGCAACTAAATACACCTACTGCTATAGTAGGTTAGGCAACTGCAGCCTATTCAATTGCAGTTAGTTACCATGTTACCCTGTTTTCTCAAGCTAAATAATAAAGTGTTATAATATTGATTTCCATTCATAGTTTGTTAAAGAAGGTATTTCATTTATGTATATGAAAATATATTTTCAAATACAACTGTCAGAATTGTAACCCCCCTCACCCCCCCCCATTAAATCAATGTGTATATGAGAAAAGCTTATTTGATTTCTATTGTTTTGCACTTCACTGCTGGAACAAGTAATACAGATTGTTGTGACAGAGATAGCCAAAAGATTCACTCTCCCCTTCCCTAGCATGATATTGTTATTAGGAAGGAGTTGTCCAATAGAAAGTCCATATCCTAGGTCCTTTTGAATCTAGGTGGGACTGTATGCTGGTTCTTGACAACGCTGACATGTTGTGCTACTATTAAAGTCACTCGTTAAAGATTACAGGGCCTCTATCAGCCTGCGTCCCTGGAGAGCCTGTATGGATCAGAGGTATTAAGAAAGGAATTCTGTTCAAGAAAAGACCTTAACCATGTACTTAGAATTTATTACTCTCCAAGGCAAAGAAAGAGCCTTGACATACAAGTACACTCGGAAGAGGTGAGAACTTCTCCTAAAATCACATTAAAGTATAAATTAGCGTTATTCAAAGTGTGTTCTGAAAACTACATGAGAAGAGTTTGTTTCAGGCCACAGAGAGATCAAAAGCTAGCTCAGGAATGTAAATCACTGCATCACCAAGCACACCGTTCAGTTCAGCTGATGTTACCTCTTCATAGGAAGACTGTTTTGCTAAAGAAGCAATGGTTAATTTACATAATGAAATAAACACCTAAGCTTGTCATAGCCCAGTGTTTTAAAGAACAGTGGTGTGAATTATTTTTATTAGATTTGTTGCAGAAAACAAGTTTATTTTATTCTTTAAACCAAAATAACATATGGGCATACTAAAAACAAACAACAACAAAAAAACTAACAGTACAGAAAGGAGACAAAGAACATGAAAATTTCCTTTCTCCTTGAACCCACTCAAGTCCTTCACCCCAAATTAAACACTTTCTTTTGTATACACAGTCAGAAAATATTGTGACTATATTTGCATATAAAAGTGTACAGTTTAAAAATGTATACAAATGAAATTAGAGTATTCACACTCTTTGATATCTTGCCTTTTCATTCAATAATAATTTTTAGAAATACTTGTATAGCAACAAATATAGATCTATCTCATTTCATTGGAGAACTGTTTAGTAAGAGTGTTGCATTGTATAAAAGTATCATAATATAACTAACTAGTCAGTAATCAATTTGTGGACATATACCACATTTCCTCTTTTTTTTTTTTTTTGCTATGACAAATGATATTGCAATGAGTAGGATTATATGTACAGAAAATTTTGTATACTATAGATCATATGTAAAATGGAACTTCTGATTTAAAAGGAATGCACACATGAAATGTTTGCAATATGTTGTCAAACTGTCCTTCAAAAAGATGATTCCTATACACAATCCTTTCCAAATTAATATGAATAATTTTTCTCTCATATTTTTTCTACCTTTTACTTTTTCTCTATTTCCTCACCAAAACTGACTATTACTGAATGATAACATTTTCGCCAATCCGATAAGTGAATAATGTTTAGTTTGAACTGTTTAATTTATGATTGTAGGTGAAAAAATATCATATGGAGCCAGCTCAAGAAAACCAATTTTAGAAAGAACATCCAAGGAAATAGACTGGAAAACCATTGTGAAAAATAGATTCTCTCTCTCTCTCTTCCTCACCATCCCCTATCAGTCATTTTTGCTGAACGAGGCACTGATAAAGAAGATGATGCACTACAGCATCAGAATTCAAGCAAAACAGAATGACTGATATATGATTTTTGGTCCCCAGGAGTGAGAAATTAATAGGTCCAATTATTCAAAAGTGCCACACAATATCATCAGTGTGGACACCTGGTCCTCCATCCTACCCACTGTGATTTCAGAGATAAGAGAAAGGGTAAGGAGTGGACTAGGAAGATGCCCCCAAATTATCTATTGCATGAATTTCCTGCCATGGTTATACAAAATATTGACCAGTAACCTACAATTATTCTTCCTCTTTTATGTTATTCCTCAGTATTTTACTCTCTATTATAGCCTATCTCCCTAGCTTCCTCACTACCACTGCAAACGTGCTCTTCAAATTCATGACACTTTCCATTTGTCCCTACCCACAAACTTTTTCTATCACATTTCTTGTTCAAACCTACAAATTCTCACCCCCTTGATCTAAAGATATTATACATGGCAACTGTGAATTAATTCAACCATCATCGTTCTTTGCTATACAGCTGGATTTCTGAGCACTGCTGGAATAAGTTTCCAAAGCAAAATGGATTGTTTAAAGCATTAAAGTTTTTAAAACAACAGCAATATGTCAATACTGCTCGACAATCTTGAGGTTTCACCTTGCTCATGCCCCTTCTTCAGGCTATACTTTCAGCCTTCTGCTCAAGTCTTTCACTCCAGGAAGCTTCTTTCTTGCTATAAGGAGATTTAACTTACAATTACATTAGCTCATAATTTTTCCCTTGCTTAAAAGCATCTGAGGACTCATCTCCACATTGATTCACAAAGTCAAAATTCCTCAGCAAGAACCTTCATGGGGTGGATCCCACTTACTTCCCATTATGTCCCACATTTCTTATGCCCCATATTCCTGCCAAAGCAGTACCTGAGAGATCTCAGGCTGCACCAGAGGCTTTCTCACACCACTCTATTTGCACATCTCATTTCATTCCTAAGCATGTCATCTTTTCCTTACTTTGCTGGGGGAGCTTCCTCTTTGCTCTCTCTATTCAGTTCAGGTATAAGCTTTCCTGAGAAGCTTGCCTGCTTCCTCTCTCCTCCCACACCACATCTTACTCTATTAGCATTAGCTTCTTTCTCCTCCTTGTACCCAGAGACCCTATGCTCATTCCTTGGCTTCCTCTGCAGTCCCTGTCCAACAACTCCACACCTCAGAGCAGAGATTTTCTGTCTCAAAAACTGCAAATTGCAGCTTCCCCATAATAAACAGTCAATAAATGTTTCTAGAATGAATGGACAGATGGGTTTTTAATATGAAGAACAGGACATTCCGTTTTGTTATTGGGGGACTGGGAGAAAAGTGGGGTGCATATTACTCAGTATGTAAGATTCTGCCCTCCTATTTGGTAATATCACTAAAATCAATAACCTAAAGCCAACTACAAAAAAGTCTCAATCTGCTTAAGAGAGAGGAACGTTCTATCTTTGAGCTAATTGCCTTCAACAATATTTTATGAAAAACATTTTTTTGTGTGTGTGCTGAGTTGTCACATGGGTTTGAAATCTCTGATGTCCCTACCTTCTGGCTTCCCAATAAGAAAATAAGGAAAATATGCTGACATTTTGATTGAGTGGAAAACAATACCCATATAGGCAGTGTCACCTACAGAGACAGTTTCCCAGGCTGGCAGGCTTTCCTGTATTCTCCAAAGGTGTAAGCAGGTAGAGAGAAGAGCTGCGTTGACCAGAGCAGGATTGGTCAGAATCTTATGGAAGCAGAAGTAAAAGGCAGATACAAAGGTGACTACAGTCCAGTGTTTCACAAACACCTGCGAGGTTTGTTTAAAATGCTGGTGACCAGGCCCCATCTCAGTCCTGCTAAATCAGAATATCTAGAAGAGGAGTTCCTGAATCTGAATTCTAACAAGTTTCTCTAGTGTTTCATTGGTGCATTAACCTATGGGAGAACTAATGCAGACAGGACTCTCCCCAGAGCTGCCTCGGGGCAGAGAGAAGGGTCTCAATATGGAGATGTGCATTTTGGGCTAAGGAAACCCAGATGCCCTTGAAACTGGCAGATCCCAAGTCTAGTTCTCCTGTTTTGAATTCCATGCTCACCAAGCACCCTCTTGCAATTAAGTTTCTATGTACCTACCTACTAAGGAGACTGTGCAGATACAGATAATATGGATTTCAGTTCTTTTCACAATGTTTCTCATTACAAATTAACAAATAATCATGGTTTTTCTATTTAATAATCTCTTGGGAGCTCTGTTCTTGTGTATTGAAACCCTGAGTCTGAGCAATTCTTTAATAATTCTTTTAAGTATATTGAGCATCTGAACATGTAGGGCTGGAGGAAGACCCTAGATTACTACTATGTGCCAAGTCTTTCCCTAAGGACCATCTCTGGCCTCCTCCCAACAATCCTTTCTCCCCGACTCAAACTGTCTTATCTTTCTCAAATATTTATAATGAATTTGTAGCGGCTTTATCTGAAGAGATTAAATACATATAAAACATCCAGCCAGTTTTCTTCTGTTTTAGTCAAGCAGAGTTCAAATGATGAAACTCCAAGACAGAATCTAGCTTCTGTTTTTCTGTAGGCCAAATTCTGAAAGAGTAGTTTTCAACCAAGGATGAATGTGCCCACCAGGAGACATTTGGCAAGGTCTGGTGAAATTTTTATTTGTCTCATTTGGGGGATCCTACTGGTATCAAAACTATAGAGGCCAAGGAACACTGCTAAACATTTTACAATTCACACAATAGCTCCCTATAAAGAAAATTACAGTGGGCAATGGGTATATGGAGACTGTCTATAGTTTCTGTTCAGTTTTTCTATAATGTTACAACTGCTCTAAAAAATCCAGTCTATTTTTTTTTTTTAAGAATTATTAAACCTCAAATGTCAATAGTATCAAGTTTGAGAAACTTTACTCAAAGGAAGCCAGGAAAGTTTTTTCTTATTTCTGAACTTGCATTCAACTTTTTTGATAATGCTAGCTAGTTTTTGTCCAGGATAGTAATTTTACATGTAAATGCTTTCAAAATGAGTTTAGATGTACACCTCTATCCCTTTCTTTTTGTTCAAATCAGAAGATGTTACAATTGAGTAACATATGTTCCACAACATCATCCTGAAGACAAAGCCTTTTAACTATACCATAAATATGAGCCATGCTGAGGTGAGAATTGAATTCACTTTTAAAAGGCACACACTTATGTCAACAGAGGTAAGCTAAATTAGAAGTATGTTATGTTAATGCAACAGAAATTTGTTCTTGGAATCTGGTTATGAGGGATGACCTACTTTGTGGGGGTTTTCATTTTGGATTTCCAGAATCTGTGTGTTTCCCTCAGCTCACGAGCCTTCCATACCCACACATCTTGAGGGCCATATGGTGCTCTTTTGGGATGACTTTCATTTGATTTTCTTCCTTCTTCAGAAATATTTCTTTTCTTTCTCCTCTGTTAGAAAGTGCTGAGGTCCTTGAGGAAGGGTCTTTTGTCCAAATGTTCTTCTTGCTAATTAGTGACCTTTGATAACTCCACTAAGACTCTTAGATCTTCTGGTAAAAACCTGAAGTGCAACACTATTGGTGAAGTTTGGAAAAGCATTTGCATATAACTTATCTGGATGTAGAGACATGAAAGAATTAACTCTTTCTTTGGGGTCAGGATGTCAATAATTATTTTAGGTGAAAAATTCAAGTTCCTCTTATGCAATGGGGGAAATGGGCAAGAAGAGAAGCAAGTTAGAGGTTAGGAATAGAAGGCTAGAAGTGTCACTTCCTGGAAAGTTACTGCACTGTATTGAGTTACAACCTCAGGGCCATGGAAATAGTATATTTAACAATGTCAGTTGTGACTTAAGTGGTTTAGTAGTAAAGATAAGAGAAAATACTAACTGCTTTTTACAAGGGCAAAGTGAAATGAATGGCAGAAATTAACTACCTGTTAGTATTAAAAGATGCCAACAGGACAGCAGGAAAGAATTAAAATTAATTAAACACAGTTAAGGAGTGGAACCCACTGTACCAAAAGGGAACCTTGTCATTTCCCAGAAAGCCTGCACCTCCCTCTGTTTTGCACCCATCAGTCTTCTCCTTCAGATGTAGTCATTAGCTTCAGTGTAATACTCAGTTGCCAACGAGGCTGGGCAGAAGCACTCTGCTCTGTTTCCTTCTGAGAAGATGTCTCCACCTCTGTGTCATCTGTTATATTTGTTTAGGACATTTATGCCATTGCATCTGCCCCGGAAATCCACACTTGGAGAAACTCTTAGATGGGAAGTTGCTTCTCAGTAGAAGTGTAGTCATAGTCATTATCCGTAGGATGTCACCTTCACCAGTGTTTAGTATTTTGGATTAGGGGGAGACCATTCTCAGCTGATGGTTTGGTATCACCTGCACAAAGCCAGGCAGGCTTTAAGCTAGTTTCAACATGTTGTTTCAACCAGAGAAAGAAATCTGAAATCTAGAATAATTGAAAGGCAATTTAAATCTCTATTGAAATGGCTCAACCCAGTATTGAAAGGGCTTTATGTTCATATCACATAGAAAGTAACCCCAAAGCCTCTTTCCCTATCTCCTCCAATTATCTTATACAAACTGTTGGAAATTTCTCTTCTCTATTCCCCAACACTATCTCTAAACTCAGTTCATGTTAGGCTGAGTACCTCCTACTTCTTCTGTTCTCTTAAATTGTCCATCAAATGCTTTTCTTCCGTTATAATCTAGATTAGTCTAGACTTTAAAAGTGCTTTTAATTCTATTTTCTATTTTCTATCTATTGGTCGACAAAACCAAACGCCAAATTCTTACCAAGCAATGAAGGCACGCTACTTTTGAAAGTGATTTTAAAAACAAAAGCTTAATAAACACACGATTTGCCTTTATGAAACACACAAGCACACACAATAACAAAGCACTCTGTTCTTAAAGAAAAGAGACTCGATTCTTATGTCAAATTGTTAAAAGTATGTTTATTCAAGATTAGTATTTTGGTGGCCCAAGGCAGGGAAAAGCATTTCAGCAAATATCGTAGAAGGAATGATTTCATCCTGTTAATAGTTTACTGTCCAAGAAAGCTCTTGAAAAGTTCTGATTGGTGCTGTCAAAGCCACAGAATTTTCTCTTTCTTAATGTCTTCATGGCATTAATATCTAGGCAGAAAGAGTGATATGTATTTCTCCAGTCTTCTTTCAAAAAGGAACCTCTTCCCAATTGTTCAGTGGGTTAACCTTGCGGATTGTTGGCTTCTGAGGTGGTGGTGGCAGTGGTGATGGTGGTGGTGGTGGTCAATAGAGCATTTGGAGGACCCAGACTTCAGGCCCTTTTCAGCTCAGAGAGAGTCCTAAACTGGTTAGGGTTCTGAAGATAATGGACAGCACCAAGAATGCTAATAATGAGAGACTATCTTGTCAATTAGCAAGAAGCCTAGAGGGTCCTGTTACTAAGTTCACATCTGTGCGTTTTGTAAAGGAAAGTGTAGATTTTTTAATGCTTTAAAATCAAGAAATTAATAAGTAGATTTTTTAACATTTTAAAATCACAAGATTATTAAGTGCTAATATAAGTGCTAAATTCCCAGGTAGCTGAGAATTGGGTTATTCCCTGGAGAGAGAAGGAATAATGAGCTGGGCTTTGAATTATGAGTCAAGGAAGAATTAAAGACCTAACCATGAGTACTTTTTCATGTGCTTTCTTACTTGTTTTTTTTTTTTGAAGGAAAAAGAACCCCAAATGTTAACGAAAATTTTGTACTTTCTACATGTTCCCAAATTTTCTGCCTATCAACCCAAGAACAATTTTCTACATATAAATTCATCTTATATTTTTTATTATTTATTTGTATCATTTATTGCTTTCTTCTGATTATAAAAGAAATAGTAAATATTTTAGCATCAGTGATTGTCAATAATAAAAGAAGTAAAGGAATGACTTCTGAAAACTATAGAGATTCATTACAGAGAATTTGGATGTTACAGAAAAGACCCCCTAATCTCACCACCTGGAGATAATCTTTTTTTAACATTTTGGTGTTATTTTCTGTTTTCAGATTTTTTTTTTCTTGAAGAATGACTCAATATTTTGATAATTTATCGAGATTCTCTAATATTTTAAAGATTTTGTTATGAAACATAACCATTCATAAATATTATCATTAGTTAATCATTTTCTGACTAGAAACATCTGTCAGAAAAGCTCTTTTTTGAGCTATGTTTGCTCAGTTGTGGCCCTAAATAGCCTACATTTTGGCCTTTCCCATAGCCCCAATAGCATCTCTTAAGTACTTCAAAGGGACTAACAAGTGAAATGGTGACTTGCTGAAAGTAAAAAGCCACCTGTTCTTATGAGAATAATTTTACCATTTATTTATTTATTTATTTACTTACTTACTTACTTACTTACTTACTTACTTACTTATTTATTTTGCAACCTCTCACCCAGGTCATTTGGAAATACACAGTATTCTTAGGTGGAGACCCTTCTGAAAGTTTTAAGGATATTTTCCCACTGCTAACATAAAATGTTAATAATAAATGAATGGATGCCTTTTCTGTCAACAATAGGATGACTTCCTGTTTTAGTACCAAATACCCCTGTTCCCTCACAAGATAATAAGCCTTCTATTAGCTTCATATTTAAATTTAAGAACTTGTTTTATTTACTTATTATTTCATTTTCTATGTGTTAGATAACCTTAGAAAATGAAACATTGGAGTTAAAAATTACTAGAGTATTTGAAAGTATTATATTTATTATAGGCCATTTCGATTTAACAGCCTTCTACTTGTTTCACTCTTAAATAATTGAAAACATTTGAAGACATTTATGCTATTCTCCATTTCCACTTTGGAATCCTGTTTTCCCATATTTTTCTAAAATCAGAGAATTATTTCCAGACATATTATGTGGCTTTACTAATGTCTGTTCATAAACAATGTAATCATGTACAGTTCTTCATATCGCTGATACGCTAACTTTAAGGAATGTAACATCTGGCTCAGTCATCATCTTCCCCCCAGCTCCTGCCATAACCTTGGAAGAATTTGAATCTATTGAGTATCTCTTTGTGAGTATGTCAGAATAGGCATCTCAAATTTGAGAGGTCTAGTATGGAATCAGTCATCTACCCCTAAATCTCTTTCTTCTAAGCTAGAACTATTATAGTTTATTTTTTTCCTATATCTAATTATTTACCAAATTTGTTTTTTTCCTGACAAATATATGTAGAATATGTTCTATAGTTTTTCATATTAATTTTCAATTGTTCCATCTGAGTATAAAACAATTGCTTTCTAACTCTCTATTGTAGGTGGCTACTCAATTCACATCAAGTCACTAACAGCTCCATTAGATGGGAATCGTAAAGGCTGTATCTCTGTTAGTTAACTTCATCTCCTGAACATGAATATTGGTCCAAGTTGGGCTAATCAGATACTTTCTTCTAGGAATATGAATTATCTATTCTGTAGTAGGGGAAGAGACTGACTAAGAGTTAGTGGAACTGTAGGGAGATGGCTTATGATTCCTGTAGCTCCTCCCCTGGTTTTCATAGTCTTAGTTGTTTAATAATTTCTTCAATGAAGTGAAATAACTCAACACTTTGCAGCAGATTTTTGTTGTTGTTAATTTCGGCCCATTTGTTTATGTTGTTTGAAAATAAAGCATACTTAAACTATATGCCCTGTGGTTTTTAATACTGTCATTGCAGACCTCTTTCTGAAATATAAGGTTGATCTTATTATTCTTTTTAAATTACTTCATAGAGACTCCATTGCCTAGCACATAAACTCAAATTCCATAGCTAAGCATGTAAGAACCAATACATCCCTGAGTGTAATAGGAATTTTAGTCCCACTACTTGTGATTCTGGGATCTTCTGTGTTCTGCAGGCTGATGAGCCCTGCCCGTATCTCCCTCCCTGCCTGGTAGTGTGTGCCTCCTCACCCCTGTGTTGAATTCCCTAACTCACCTCTTCTGACACCCTTAGGTGTGATCAGTGTGTTCCTTCCCTCTGTTCCCATAGTACATTCTATTTACTTCTGTGAGTGCTCTCAATGCTGCAGAGTACATATTGGTTTACATGCCTAACATCCTATTAGACTGGAAGTTCCCTGGTGGCAGAGATGTCTGGCCAAGGAACCCACGTGTCTCTGGAGGCATCGTTGTGGGATGGTGGCTGGCTGACAAAACATCAGAGACACTTAGAAAGGTTGGAGAATCATGGTGACCTCATATGCCTCTCAAGCAGGTTCCAGGGTGAGATACTCCTTGACAGAAAAGTGTATCATGATATCATAAACTGAAGTAACATGAAAGGAAGGGTTATAACATTAGGGTTGTTAGTAGCCAAAAGCAGTGCTCCTCTAATTTGGAGCTACAGGGCTAACAACATAGATAAAAGAAAATTTTTGTCTATGTCAGTGTAAAGATGGCAAGAATTCAAGAGCCTGTGGCATGAAGCTGGGAGATGTGAGGAGGACTGAGAAGAAAGTTTATGGACATATGAGAGATGTACTAGTGATGGCTGAGAAAAATGAGAGGGCTCTGTGCACTTGGGCCCACTAATTTAGCTTCTAGACACCTGACGATCTTAACTGTTACTGGTCCCATGTTGTTGCTACCTTAACCATTGCTGAGGTGATTGAAAATAAGAGCCAAATATTCCACAAATGATTTCTATAAACGATGAGAGCCATTATCTGGACTTGGGACCTCTGTCGTTTAAGAGTTGTGGGAGATTGGTCAAGGATATTGAACAGATGAGACAAGTGAGTCAGTTTGGCACAAATGAGTGTGAATATGTGACTAAGAAGCCAAGGAATAAAATATGTTGAACAGAGGTTAATTAAAAATGTAAATCTGGCAAGCACTAAAATTTTGGACAGACTTAAAACTTTTAAAATGTTGCCACTTTATTATGCCCTTAGGTTTTTACTTATTTCTTTAATTACCATCTGTTAAGTGAACAGTGATGATGAAGTAAAATCAAGTTTTTCCAAAGCTTTTGGTATTAAATCTGCTTTAAAAACTCACTCATCTGTGAAAACTTATTTTATTTTTTGGCTATTGCATGTTCTGTCCAGGCCAACTATCCTTGGTTTTGGTTAAAACCAATATCCAATATTCTCAGCTTTATTATGGTCACTATAACCTTCGTTTTAACATTCCCTGTGATGTTGCAAATGAAAACCCGAGTCACTCTTATCTTGTGAAAATCGTGTGCTAGATTTGATGATGAAAAGGAGAAGTGCTTTTAAGAGCCCAGTATGGATGCACTCCTGCATTTTAGCATTGTAATATCTACCAACTGCGAATTGGGTTTTGGCAGAACACGCTGTCACCTTTATGGATATTTCAGTAGCGGCTGGTAGTTACGTGATTTGACATTATTTTTCCTAATATTCATTTATTAAAAGTAAATACATTACAATGAAGCAATCATCATGTTTACCACCATTCTATTACATAAAAAGTAAAATGAGATTTCTGATTATTTATTTTTCCCACATCTGGTAGTAAACAGAGTAATATAGATGCATTTTGATAAAGCAAATTTGCTAGAGTAGATTTCCAGTTTGTCTTTTTTTTTTTTTTTTTATTGAAAATCTGCACCTGGCAGAAGTAAAAATGATTTACATCTGATATAACCAGATTGTATTAAGGGCATAGAAGTCACAAGAAAAATCAGCACCCTAGGGTGCCGATATAAAGTGAAAAAAGATCAGCCAGCTGCTAAGGAAATGAGATGTTAACCCCATAAAGACATGAAACTATTCGTTAGATACTGCCCCTTCTAGGGACTAGATTTAGATCAAATGGCTTGTCCTTAGTACCTTCCACCAATCCTGCTGGCCTTCTCATCGACACTAGAGCGCTGCTGTTTCTGCCTCAACTCCAGAGTCCTCTATTTGCCCTGAATATCTGAATACTACCTGCTCCTGATAGTCCAATTCAATTCTATTTTAACTGTGATGGCCTTGAATCTCATTGGTTTATCTCCCATCTGCATTAGTTTGCTTACTGGTAAACTGTGTGTAACTCTCATTTAAGTACACGCAGTGCAATACTGTTCAGTATTGCGGCATGTATCCACATCTTTATTCCCTATGTAGACTGTAAACTTTAAAGGGCAAGATCATGTTTCATACTTTTGTGGTGTCCACCCTGAAAACGCTGAGCATTTGTTCAACACTTACTTCTTACCTGAGTTATAGTTTCCCATGAACCTGCTAAAGCGAAGGGAAGCATATAAGGAGATAACCTGGATTAACAAACTAATTGAAATCTCCCTGCAGAGGGGGCTTTTAAGTACTCATGCAATTCATCTATGACACTTAAATTTGTACCAGTTTTCATGGAATGGAGAAGAAGCAGAAAGTGGAGGTGGTGTGGGGAGAGTCAAGAGGGAAAAGTTCTGTATAGAACCTCATTAATTTTGGTTATTTTTCCTTCTAAAAGTTCCCTGTGTCCTAAATATGGTTTATAAACTATTGTATACTCACTGTTATATATAAGCACAGCTTCTTTCAACAGCTGACTACCAGTGCATTAAATTTAGTTTATTTCTATTTTTCCCTCTTTTGAGCCAAAGCAAATAGTTGTTATTGTCTCTCTTTCCTGTAAGAGTTATTGCTACCATCAATCTCTTCCGTAAATTTTACAGAGAGGCATAAATCTATCCCTAATTCCAGATAAGACACTCAAAGAAATATAGTACTTAAATTAAAAATAATACAATTTTAAGCTGGATTGTGTTTTCAAAAATTGTATCTCAATTTAATTGACCACCCATGACTCCATTTATCTACTCCTATACATTAATTTAATAAATAATAAATAATGTGCTCTATAAGATAATTGAATGAAATTTAGGGCTTTCCATTTAAACTAGCATTTCGGTTTTGAAAAATGAGGGCTGCCAAAATTGGAAAGTAACCAAGATGTCCTTCAATACTTAGTGGATAAACAACCTGGTACATTTATACAATGGAATATTACTCAGCCGGAGAGAGAGAGAGAGAGAGAGAGAGAGAGAGAGAGAGAGAGAGAGAGAATGAGAGAGAGAAAGACAGAGAGGGAGAGACAGAGAGAGAGCGACAGAGAGAGAGAGCGCGCAAATCAAGCCACAAAAAGGCATAGAGGAATCTTAAGCACATGTTGTTAAGTGAAAGAAGCCAGTTTGAAAAGGCTACATACTGTATAATTTCAACTACATAACATTCTGGAAAGAGCAAAACAATGGAGACAGTAAAAAAATCACTGATTGCCAAAGATTCACAAGGAAGAAGGAAGGGAGGAATGAATAGATAGAGCACAAGGCATTTTTAGGGCAGTGAAACTATTCTGCATGATACTATGGTCAAGCCCATAGTTTGGGATATTGCCTCATCATTTGTGACAGATGTACCACACGAACGCAAGGTGTTACTAATAGATGAGACTGGGAGTTGACGGGATGAGAGCACATATGACAACTCTCTGTACTTTCTGCTCAATTTTTCTGTAAACCTAAAAGTGAAAACTGCTAAAAAAAAAAAGTCTATTAAAAAAAGGTGGGAACTTTAAAAATTTTATATGCAATAGGTTGTATTCTTGAGTGAAACCTTTTTCTTCCTTTTTTAATCTCTAAGATAGCTGAACATTATAAGGACTAAAGTCATTAGTGGTTTGTTCAGATAAATTTTAAAATTCAAATATAAAAATGAATGTTACAATGAACATTTCAAAGGTCATGTTGTCATGTTGTCATAAAGCACTTGGCAGAGGGTGGTTGATAAATATTATTTGAGAATATGCTATAGCACGCCCAGAATCTGCAAGCTGTCATGTGTGGGTGCACCAACTTTTGTCTGCCATCCTTAATCTAGCCTCTCCTTCTTCTCCAGCCTGCCTAAGCAGTGAGTGGACTTTTGTTTGAGGGAAAACAAATGTCTATTTTCATGTGAGAGACACTAGTCAAATTTTCAAAAAAGGACCTGACATAACATTTTGAGAGACTGGTGTGTATATGGACAGGATTAAAAGAAGGAATGAATGAATGAATGAATGAATAATGAGCATAATTCTAGGCTATTGAAATGCATTTTATATCATTTAACATTTATTAAGCATTTGGTTTATGTCAGGCATTGACAAAATGCTTTTAGAAGCAGTCGTAGAACATTTATTTAACAAAGACCTAATGGGTGCCCACTCTATGTCAGGCATTATCTTACTTACTTCTCATTATAACTTCATAAAATAAGAGCTCTTATTATCTATGTTTTCTGATGAGTAAACTGAAAATTTTATCTTAGTAAAATTTTCTATGGTCAGATAA
Source organism: Eonycteris spelaea (assembly GCA_003508835.1). Taxonomy (NCBI): domain Eukaryota; kingdom Metazoa; phylum Chordata; class Mammalia; order Chiroptera; family Pteropodidae; genus Eonycteris; species Eonycteris spelaea. The sequence goes on from PUFA01000140.1 coordinate 569,644, forward strand.
TCAGAAAGTGGCAGAACCAGAATTCTAACTTCAGAGCCCAAGCTCCTAAATTGGATATCGTATTGCCTCATGTGATGTATCGAACCTGGAATCATGAAGTTCTATCGCAATGCATAACTTTGTTCTCATATATGGAACAAACAAGGAGATAAACCAAGTGAGAGCTAAGGAAAGAGATGAGAATCAAGTCATTTCACTTTAAAAGCTTTACATTTTTGTCACATTTTGATAAAATTTTCAATGTTTTATTTATTTTTCTTTCTTCCAGTTTTACCTTAACTGGCAGTATGCTGGTAAACATTTATTATCTGGCTCTCTGATGTAAAAAGCCCTGATTTATAGCATTTGTCAATTTCCATGGCATAAATATTACCTGGTTGATTTTTAAGCTACCAACGTGACATCACGGAACGCAGAGCTGGGAAGAGACATGCACCATTGGTTCTTGTAATCTGGCTCCAACATTCCACTGTTTATACCTTGTCAAAATGGGCACTTTCTAAATGAGAAATTATCAGTTCCCTTAGGAAACCGTTTTGAGAGTTGAGAGAATTAGGGTCTATGATATTTTTGGTATATTGGGCTTATTGCTGATAAAATTTAGAGAGAAGCAGCAATTTTCCCCCAACTTATTTTATGGCATTCCATCAAAAACTAAGAGAACCTTGAACGGCTTCTCAGGTGATTAGCTGACCCTAAAGTTCTGGATTTGAAAACAAGGAGTATATCCAGAGGTAGATCTTTGACATCTCTACTGGATGATTCGCTCGATTAACCCTCCTACAGACCTGCTAGGGCCTCTAGTGTCTCTTGGTAGAAAGGAACAAGTAATGAAAATAGGAAATAAAAATATGGCTTCACTGATAATATAAAATCTAAAAAAAAAAAAAAAAAGGAACCAACAAAACAAAACAGAACAAAACACGGTATAGAAACAGGTCAAACTGATGGTTGCCAGGGGGTGGGGTGGGAGGATGGGTGGAAAAGGGGAAGGGGAATATAGTCAATAATATTGTGATACATTTGCTCCATGATAGATGTTTAATAGACTTAGTGTGGTGATCACATTGTAAGGTGGATAAATGTCTAATACTGGATTTTACACCTGAAACGAATGTAATATTGTATACAAACTATACTTAAATTTAAAAAAAAAATGTATTCCTAGAAACTCATCTGTGAAGAACTATAATTTACAATGGACATTCAGCTTTCCCAGCGAGAGCCGATACTGGGAAAAGTGCCATGCACTTCTGGCCTCTGTGTCCTGGCACAACACTGCTGCGCTGGAAGGAATGGCTGTCTGTAGCCACTTCCATCTCTCAGTTGACGCACTGCCCAGGGCCTCAGCCAGCTGGGAGCCAGCTCCCAGCTCAAACACAGGAAGCACGGGTACCCTGAGGTGAAGCCTGGGGCCGGGGTGCTCTGTGAGCTGCAGGAAGCTCACCTAGGCCCTTCCCCTAACTACAATACAAGCCCAAACTGCTTTTTCTTCACTGTTTCACCCATTCTAGGACAGCTGGGAGGCTTTCCTGCTTATCCCAGGAAGTCTCATTATATGGGTAATAAATCTCATATTCCCCAGGCGCACGTGTATCGCTGTCAGTCCTGATACCCACACAAATACTGAATGCAGGATGGATCCCTCCCTTCACTATTCATACCCGAAGGAGACAGGAAGACTTATGGAATCTGTGCTGTCACACATTTGTGAGGTGTGAGCCACGGGAAAGAGCACCTTAGGCTTTCTCGCTGACCTTGGGGTGGGGCCTGAGAGCTACCAGTGGTCAATCAAACATCAGAATGGAGTCCTTGCATTTAGGTATTATAATAGTCAAGTCCAGTTTTGCCTCAACTTAATATGCAGAAGGGTGTGGGTAGGGTATAAATAGATGATAGCCATGTGTGCTGGGTGATGAGTCCGTGGAAGTTTATTACACTACTTTTCCATTTTGGCATGTCTGAAATTTTCCATAATTAACAACAACAACAAAAGTCTAGTCCAGTCTAATATTAAAACTTCAACCTCTCCTCCAGTTTAAGCTCCTTATTTTTTTTTCTTTTTTGACAGTGTGGGCCTGACTCAGGCTCAGAAATCTGTGGCACAGAGTGGGGCATTCCATTTCCTCTTTCCCGCTTCCTCTCTCTGTGTTGCTTCTGGCTGTTTCGGGGTGGTATTGAGAGCTGGGAAGAAGAAGGAAAGACCAAAAGGTTGTGATCCAGCGCTGGTGCCCTCCTGAGTGTAGGAAGTACCCCAAATACTGAGTTTCCAGGTCATTTGCTTCACGGTTCATGTGGACTTTCTGAATCCGTTTCACTGGGCCCTCCTACAGCCCTGATTCCTAGGGTGAGTAATGCAATCTCTGGTGGGCATGTACATCACTCCACCCACCTCCGTCCCTTTCATGCTTCTTGGTCTGTGTCGCCACAGTGCCTCACCCTGGAAGGAAGCCCCCAGAGCAAACTCTATCAAGATGATATTATCAACCAGTTATTTTTCATGCGTTCACCCAGCTCAAGAGAGTCCCAGGGTAGGAGCTTCCTGTAAACACACTGTAAGCATGGGGTTCACCCTGCCTTGAGGGAACTTGCAGATTGCCTTCCTCCCTCACTCCCCCAGGGCAGAATTCAATTCCAGAATTCAATTTGAGTCCTTCTGGCCCCACAAGGCATCTGTCAGAACTGGGAGGCCACTGGGCCTGCTGATTTCTGCTGTTTACAACCTTGAAGAGGTGGTCTGCCCCTCTTGCCTTGGCCAGTGTCTGCTCCCCTCACCTCCTCCCTGTGAGGGGCTCTCCTCACTCACTTGTGGTGGAGCAAAACTAGCCCTGCCTTCTTACCCCAGAATGGTGACGCTCCACTCTGGCAACTTGGCAAATTTTGCCTAAGTGCACTGGCATCTCTTTTTGAATGTGCAGACAGTTAGCACCCTACCTTATCAGCTCTGGTGGCTCAGCCAAAATTCTAGAATGACAGGGAATTCACACTTGGTCCCACCTCTTACCTTTGCGGTCATTTTAAGGTAATGCTTCTCATGGCATTTCAGGAAAAAACACAAATATATTATGAAGTGTGGTTGATGGTTATTTTATAAAACCTCTTAAGAATTAGTAGAAATCATATTTTGGGTGATAAACATTATAAGTAAGTGCATGACACTGATAGAGAGACGTGGACGTTTACAGAAAAATGTTCACAATTTGCATCTACAAATTCCTAGACCCAAGTGATTTTAAAGACCGAGAGCTGAAGAAATCAGTGGGAGTTGGGGGGAAAGTCTACCTATTACTACTCTTGCAATTACTACTTAGAAAAATCTTTGTTGCATTAAGTCATGACATAGAATCCCACTTTTTTCACACCAGATACGGAAAAAGAAGACAAAAGGACTGGAGAGGAGGGTGCCAGGGTGCAGCGCCCACCAACGCTCTCTTCCGAACGGAAGACGCAGGTCCTAGTTGCAGCCCAGGCGCTCTTAATGACACGAGCGGAAACGAAGACACGAATGTATGTGATACAGCTCTCATTGGGAAAGGACTTTCATGTCAATTTAGACAAGCTCCTTTCTTGTGCTCACTGAAGCAAATAGCCTTTTATCAAGTGGTCGTTTAGGAAGTTCAAGGAATTTTATATGTAATATACACAAAAAATCCTTTTGAGTTGTACCTACCTTCAGCCATAAGACTGACACCATTCAGTCGTGGGGTTGGGGTGTGGGGGGAGCGGGGTGGGAGGAGGAGGGTCTTCTCGGTGCCGTTGGATGGAAAGGTTCACTCTGACTCTGGGGAGCAGAGTATGAGGTGAACCATCTGGATTTCCTCGCCCTCTTGGCAATGTGTTAGAAGGTACTTGGCGCAGAAGGCAGATAGATATATATGGAAGCAAAAGTAAGGTGAGAAATGAGAGACCCTTAGGGACCAGCTCCCACCACTCCAGGGACCTGGGTAGGAGAGAGTCTGCAGTGGCAGCAAAGCCAACTCCATTAAAGAGATCTTTACAGATGAGGTTTTGCCTTCCTCTGAAGAAATCCTGCTGCTGCTGCTGCTGCTGCAAATAATAATAATAATAACAGCAGTAGTAACAGTAATAATAACAATGTTTAAAAACCACCAATATCATTCAACTCTCACATGTTCTAGGAGAAGGGATTCAAAGGGAGCAAATGACCTGCCCAAACAGTGGTAGGGCCCTGCAGTAATTCAAAGCTGACCACCCTCGGGAGGCATGTGCTCTCCTGGCGGCCTGGCTGCCCGCCCCTTGCTCTCCCCTCTGCCCTCACAGCGCAAGGACCCACAGGAGCGGCGTCTTTGGAGGTCAGCAGGCTTCTGGGTTAGTCATTTTTCCTTTATTCTGTCTTAATTCCTCTCAATGTTAGCAAAAGCCAGGAATGAGCAACGAAGACCCTTCCAAAACAAATCTCACTCATGTGCTGTCTTTTGTGTCTTTCTCGTTTTCCTTTGTATGTCTCTCACTGAGCAATTCTTCCTGAGCCTGCTCCGATCACTCTAAATCCCCAAGCCCGTATCGAGGAAACGCAAGAGAGCAAAACCACCTCTGTGCAAATGGGATTTGTGTGACTTCTGACATTTCAACATTTCCGGAATGGATCCCAATGGAAGTCTTTCCAGTTGAGGAGTAATCTCAAGAAACACAGGACGGGGAATTGAAAACCATTTCAGGAAGCTTCGATCTCACTTAATAGGTTGTTATATCAAAATCAGTACAACGTGCAGCCCAATAAATGAGGTAAGGTCTGTGAACAATTTGGAACATTTTTTTTTTTTTTAAACATCGTCGCACTCACGAAATCAAGAGCCCATGAGACGTAAGGAGTAGTCCTGGCTTAAGGATAATCGTTCTAGTCCTGCTCTGCCACCAGCGAGAATCACATCACTCTAGGCCTAATTACTTCCTCTATAAAATGAGTGTTTCCTGCCAGCTTTAACAATTTAGGATTCAATCACATTTAGGGAGTTAATGGGATTTCTGGCACTGCTGTTTTGTAAGGCTGATTTTGACATAAGCATATGCAACACTAAATATAATGCTTTAACTGCGTTTTTGTCTCCATTTATGGCTTCTTTTACTAAGCTGAGATGAGTCCGTCTGGATCAATGCTAGACAGCCCGGGCGTGCTGAGCACGTCCAAACTGTACTGCCTGTAACTGCAGCCTTTCTGGAATCGTCTATGGAAAATTAGGAATCTCAAGCAGGGTTATAGTCTTAATAACCAGATAAGCTGCAGAGACAAAGGTTGTTATTAACTGCGTGAAATGAATGAATATCTGGGCTGACATATTTCTATTTATAAGAGTCCTGTCAGCTGAAGAGCAGGAAATCTAAATCTCCGATCCCTAGGCAAGTCTCCTTAGGGACCGAAGGGCCCTCTTTGGTCTTCTCTGTATATTCACAATGGGGTTACCCAAGGCAGACACCGGGGTGGGCCTGGGAAGACAGGCTCTCTCAACAGGCTCAGTTAGTTTTCCTAAAACCCTTGGACTACGCAGACACTCAGCGTTCCCCACCAACACTGACTGTGTGTGTCCCCCTTCTGTGAACCTCACAGCTCCTCACAGACAGAGCAGGGTCTGGCAGGGGGAGCCTGCCCCCTGGTCTCAGCACAGCATGAGAGGCTGGTTGTCAGTGAAGTGAGGACTGAACAGCTCAGGGGAGGGGTCTCTGGGGTTTGGTGGCTTTGTTTTTAATTGCCCTTTTATGACTTGTGCCCAGAGACTTTTCAGGAGAGCCTGGGTCATGGATAATGAAGAAATGATGGAAATGTATTTGGATCACTAAATGGGGGTTGGAGGAAGGAGGGACTGTCTTTGATGCAGGCAATTCAGTGGATTGTAAAACAGTGGTGGGTTAAAATGTAGAGTTTTTAAAAAGTGGAGAATTCTGTTCTTACATCTGTTTATGAAGAAAACCATAATGTCTTTAAATCATTCTTCTGTAAAAAATTACCTTTTGTGGAGTGTTTAGAAACAAAAACAAGACAAAACAAAACAAAAACACTTGGGAGCCAAGCAAACCCAATCCTATAAACACTGTAAGATGAAAGTCAGCAAGCTCTGGAACCTTGGCTGTCAAGGAGCTCTCTGGTGGCCACCCCTTGACTGGAGAAGGTTAAGTTGCCTTCTGTGGATGTTACAGTATGTCCAATTAAAACGAACACAGATGGTGGGGGCCCGGGTACCCTGGTCTTATGACAGCTGGAAGAACACTAGTAATGGAGAACTGTCAATCAGCCATGTATGTACACTTGTTAAGCACTGAGGATCCCGGCAGCTCATTTGAAGAGGAGGCGGAGCCTGGATAAGCAAATACTACAAGTGGGCCATCGGGAGCCATGGCTGCTGATTGACAGCTCGTGGTTGCAAGCCGTACATCTGGGCTATCAAATTACTGGTAGAAGGCTTCTCCACGCCCCAGGCTTCTACGTCAGGGGTGGCATGGTATAAAGTGTGTGACAATGAATTTACAGAAACACAACAGTCACCAAGAATTATAAAGTGAAGATCGAATGCTTTTTAAAAAGCTTGTTATTTAATGAGCTTTATGGAAAAAAGTTTTTTTCTCCTCTCCTGGCCTCTGAGGAGCTACTGGGGCAGTGGAAAGTTGAGGCCACCCAAAGGTTTTCTAACATGTTCACATTAAATAGGGAAGAAAAATAAATTTTTTTTTCCTGTGAGTTTTAGTTGGTGAACAGAGAATAAGAGCCTCTGTGTTGTGTTTCTTAGTTTTCCAAGCATTACCACAAATTATCCTTTGCTCTTACTACCTTCTTTCACAGATATGGGAAAGATGTCAAATGGCTCCTGCAAATCCCACAGTGATTTGTTGGCAGGTTGTGATGAGAATGCCAACTGAGCAGACAGAATCATTTCTTTAGGGTAGCGCCTTTTGGGCTTCTTAAAGTTTTTAAAAATAAGAGGGTGATTTTGAAATTATACTCAAGTGACTGTCAAATTTGAGTAGCTCCTTAAGCTATTTTTATTATTTTATAACAAAAAGTAATATCAATAATTAGTATAATGTATTGATAATAAAGATGATAATAATTTCTGGAGAACTTATCTGTTGGGAATTACACTAAGCATATTTGCATATATTGTCTAATGTAATTCTTATAATACCTCTTTTAGAAAAGTAATACTGTTTACCCCAATTTGGAGACGAGGGATCTGAAACACAGAGTATTTAAGTTACTTGCAAAAGGCTGAAAAGTTAGTGACTATTGCAGCTTGGATTTGATCCCCCATGTGCTTGGCATTATGAAGCACACATCACTGTTCCCAGCTGAATGCCACAAAACCTGATATCTTATCTTGCACCCTCTGACTGAGGATAGTTTCACCACCACAAGAGGTCTGCATCCTTCACTCTGGAGAATGTCAGATGAGAGGCTCTCCATGATCCATCAGAAGGCCCTGGATAGTCTAGCATAATGGCTAAGAATTCAGCATCAAGTAGACATGAGTACATACCATGGCTCAACGCACGACTAGCTGTGACACATGTTTAAGTTACTTAACCTTTCTGAGATTCCGTTTCCTTTTTCATAAGTGCAGGCAACCTCACCTACCTCACAGGATTGGCGGGAACATGAAAATTAAATGCAATAACTATATAAAGTGCTGGCAACTAGTAAGTCTTTAGTATGATGATGTTGTTGTCCCTGCCTCACTGAGGTTTCCTGAAAAACTTGCTGTTGTTTGGCTGTTTCTGCTTCACCGTCTTTCAACCTTCACTAAGGGGTGTGTGTGTGTGGGGGGGGGGTTTGGGGGTGGGGGTGGTAATTTATTCAAATAATTATGTGCCAGGCACTTGGAATAGAGAAATAAACACCATTCTTGATCTTAAGGGAATTACTTGACTGGTCAAAGGAGTAGACCCGAAATAATTACAGTAGACTGTGATAAGGAAGGCTTGACACTTGTAGTCGGGAGCACAGAGGAACAACTAATTCTGTTGCGGGGCGGTCAAGAGGTGTTCCAAGATGTGCCATGAGCAAGACAAATACATGGTAGATCCAAGCCCTGTATCTCCTGCAAGAGGAGAAGATGGCAAGACAGCATTTCTCTGTGGTCCTTAAGGAGCATTGTGCCAAGCCCAAGGCGAGTGTTATCTGAGGCTGCCCCTCGTCATTGCACACCCAGGTTTGCCAGCAAGAGGAACCGTAAGACCTCTGTGCCTGGCTGAGACAGTGGTTCCCCGCAGAGCACATAAGTCCCGGCTTGGGTTTCTACGTCCTGTTCGTTGTTCCTGAGGAGGCTGCTTCTCACTGTTTGAGTTTCCATCAGCGTGAGCTCCACTTGGAAGAGAAGAAGGGCAGGCTCCCTTTCATCCGCCATCATTCGCTTTTGGCCTGGTCACTCCAGACACATATCTTTCATGTGGACTCTGCTGTCAGCTCCACCAAGCAACCAAGAACCTGGGCCGCCCTAATCCCTTTTTCATCAACTTTCCTTTGTGACAGGGCCCAGGCAGGGAGCCCACCAAGCCCCAGTGAGACCAAGTAAGACCCTGAAGAAGTGTCAGCTCACTCTCTACTTTTAAAATGCAAGAGACCACGCAGGGAGACTCTCTCTCCTGCAAAAATGCCGACCCAGCTGCCTTCACTTTTGTATTCGTAGAGCACCCTTCATCCGCACCTCAAAGCAGGACTGCTCTCACGACTTGGGTCTTACTCTGTTGAGATGCACGGCATCATTATTCCCATTGTCACCGCAAAGAATCAGGGGTGAGAAAAGTCAACGGATTCTCCATGGGCTCTTTTGTTCTCCTTATTTATTTATTTATTTATTTATTTATTTATTTATTTATTTATTATTTTTTATTTGTTTAAGCAATGTCCTTGGCATTCTTTGTACTTATTCTTTCAGTTACCTGTGAAAATGCTACATTAAAATGACAGGGTGAGCGGCACAGGATATTTTAGGTTCCCAAATCGTATAGCCCCATCGATCTTCCACAGTAATCAAAGCTGCACCCAGCTGCTGTCCAAGCCAGGCCTTGTAACTGTGGCTCATGATCCAGCTGGGGATTGCTCACACCCAGGATATTACTAAGGCGCTCCCAATAATGAGACAAATATCGAGCGTCCCCATTTTCCTGTATGAAACTTACCAAACGGAGATCATTTAGGGCAGAGCTTTTCAAAGCTTATGTGTATAGGAATCACCTGGCGAGCTTGTTAAACAGCTGGTTTGGGTTACGTCAGTCTGGGGTGGGACCTAAGGTTCTGCATTTCTGGCAAGTTCTCAGGTAATGCTGATGCTGCTGGTCAGAGGACAGGGCTTTTAACAAGCAGAGTTCAGGCTCTCTGTCTGTGTTCATGTGACCCCACATGTGCCTGTACATGCTGTAAAAGTGGGAGAGAAAGAAAAGCACACCTCTCATACTGGTAAGGTTTTCAATATTTTAAAACATTTCATATACATTCTTCCTAGGCAAGCAGGGTAGGTAGTATTGTTATGCCGGCTTTTCTGCCCAGTGACACATAGCTAATGAGAGCCCAGATCCATTTTTAAGTACTTGTTCATCGCAAAAGACTAATCCAAATAGAATATTTTCCCAATTATTTCATTTTTTGTCATTATTATAGTATTTGTATATAAATTAGAAAATCATGATTTTATTTTATGTGACTGTTATTAAATACACACACAATATTGAAATGCTCTAAAGACAAATGGGCTTAGGTTACTAAGAAGCCATTTCATAAATCACAGAAGGGTTCACAGAGACATCTGTGGGGAAGGGAGTTTCTTTGCTCATGGTGCATCTACAGAGATTCCCACATCCATAGCCAAGTGAAGTTTGCTGCTTTTGCTCAGCATTTACTGGCTGCTGTCCAGATTAATTGAAATTCCATAATTCTGGTGAGAATTATTAGAGCGATGCCTCCTAGCTATAGTGGATTGAATGGTGTCCCCCTCCCAAGATAAAAGTCCTTCTGGAACCTCAGAACGTAACCTGGTTTGGAAAAAAAAAAGGGGGGGGTCTTTGTAGATTTAATAAAGGTAAGGATCTGAAGATGAGATCAATCCTGATTTAGGATGGGCCCCAAATCCGTTGATGAATGTCCTTATAAGAGACAGAAAAGAAGACACAGAGAGTCACAGGGAGGTAGGGCATGTGAGATGGAGGCAGAGGTAGCGTGATGCTGCTGCAAGCAGAGGAACACCAGCAGGCCCCAGGAGGCCCCAGGAGGCCCCAGGAGGCCCAGGAGGCACCAGGAGGCACCAGGAGGCACCAGGAGCTGGAAGAGACAAAAGAAGGATCCTCTAACAGCCTTGGAGGCACTGTGACTCTGCTGACACTGCGATTTCAAATTTCTGGGCTCCGGAACTGTGAAACCATACATTTCTGTTATTTTAAGCCATCAGGTTTGTGGTAATGTGATGTGGCAGCCCCAGGAAGCTAACACAGAACCCCTTACCAACTCTTCAGTGGCTACAAGTGGTTCAGCCTTGGGAATTTTCTCCCAGTGCTGCTGACACTCTCTCTGTTCTAGTGTCCCAGGCAGTTTGCCTTCCCTGTGCAGATGTATGTGGTGACCACAGGTGAGCATGGTGCCATTGGCCTTGGGGAGAGGGCAATGTGCGATTAGAGAAATGGAAATGTTAGTGTTTCTCTGACTAGATACATCTGTGGACTGAAAATGACCTCGCTTCACCCTCAGGAAGGTAAGTCACAACTCAGAAATCATTCAACAAAATCGGACCTCTTGACTAATTCTTGATGGAGGTAAAGATAGAAAAGCTTTGTGTGTGTTTATAATGATAAAGTATTCATACTCTTAGATAGCTTTATTCCTTGAAAAAGGCTTTCCCCCACACGTTTTGTCCTTAACCTTAAGGGTTGTTTAGTCAATCCTAGTCTAAATCCTTCTCACGTCAGACTTCCACAGCTCAGAAGGTCCTCTGCCTTTTGCGGCCTCCCGAGCTACACGAAGCTCTACTGCCATCTTGTGGTGGAGATGCGGCAGCACAGCCACTTGTTTGATGAGGTTCCTGCTCTCACCAACAGAGGGCAGGCCTTGCGGCCCAGTCTGGAGGCTGAAATCCTTGTTTACAATTTTGAGTGTCTGGCTTTTAGCTAGTACAGCAGGGTGAGATTTGAAACTGCACACTGAGAGGAACCGTATAAAATAACATGTTTGTTTCTTATTAAAGTGGTGGACATTCACTAATACTGCACAGCCTCCCTGAAGGTGAAGACAGGCTACTGGAGACACTATTTTGAAGTTCCAATTTCTTTTCTATCCCTACCAGGCCCATGCTGCAGTGGTAGCCTGCAGGTAGGCACCTGGGTGGAAGGATAATGAGGGTCGGAATTTCAGACTAGCTAATACCCAGGCTGCTCCTGGGCTTCTTGTTGCATTCGGAATGGAGGGGCTACCTAACCCTCAACTGGTAAAACTTTGTCAGACAGCTCATTTGTTTAACTCCCTAACAGCTATGGTTTTGATGGCCTAACTTCCTAGGAACTAGGATTTATGGAACTCAGAGACATCTTTGGCGTGTGGTAGCTTTTAGATAAAAATAATCATTCTGTCTCTGTCTTCATCTAACTTTTCCTGACACTAGAACTTTCATGACTGACTTGTGTCAACATTCCCCTTCTCCAAACTCCAATAAAATTGCCAAACAAGGTAAAGCTCAGAGCTCTGGTTAGAGAAAGAGTAAAGGTTCGGGGAACTTCTACCTTTTTTACTGATATCTAGAGATAAGTTCCAAGGTTGTCCCTTAGTTCTCTAGAACAGCAGTGCCTAACCTTTTTGTCACCAGGGACTGGAGTTCCTAAGGGAATCTAATGCCTGATGATCTGAGGTGGAGCTGAGGCGGTGATGCTAGCACTGGGGAGTAAATACAGCAGAAGCTTCGCTTACTTGCCTGCTACTCTTCTCCTACTGTGCAGCCAGTTCCTAACAAGCCACGGACTGGTACCAGTGGGGGCTCCTGCTCTAGACAAATATCGAGCGTCCCATTTTCGTGTATGAAACTTATCAAACATTTGAAAAGCCTCCATTAAGAGAAACTGTTCTGAAGGGGAGAGGCGAGGGTGGGGCGGGGCGGGGAAGGAAGGAATTCCTAGAACACTGTGGGGAACCAACTTACTGATTTTAACCAAATGAATCAGCGATCTAAATGGCTAAAAATATCCTGGCCAGTTTTACCTGGGCACCCCTCTCAGTAGAGAGAAAGGCCCTGGAAAGGATGGCTGACCACAAGTTTTTGCTTTCCAGGCTTGAACACCCACACCTTTCTACTGAAAGTAAGACCCACCAACTCATGAATCCCCTGAGAGCAGGCCAGCCTCACAAATGTGAGGCTTGTGCCATCACATGGGGCCCTGTGCTTGATGGTCTGTTGTTGCCACCTTGAAATTCTCACTATTTTTTTTTTTTTTTGAACAAGGGGCCCCTCTTTTTTTTTTATTTTTCAGTGGGCATTTCCAATTAATTGGCAGCTCCCGCCTGGGAGTTTGTTAGAAATACACAGTCTGAGGCCCCACTTCAGACTTCTCAAATTGAATCTAAATTTGAAAAAGATCTCAAGTGAATGTTGCAACATTACAGTTTGAGAGATACTAGTTTCAGCTACTTACGAGGGAGATAGGGCTCCAGATGGGGTGTGAGGCAGCAGAACACAGGAAGAGCTGCATTCTTCTGTTCCCAGAAGAAGAATCAAAAGACTTTCAGACCAGAGAGCCTGTGGCGGGGTCACTTGGGGCATGATTAAGTCAGATGAGAGAGGAGAATAGGGGACATTATTTTACAACACAGGGAATAATAGCCTCTTCAGAACCATTTCTTTTACATCTTAGTGATGTGTCACAAAGTTTTGAAAAATTCAGTTCTAACTTTAGAGTAAAATAGAGAAGTTGAACAATGACTGACCATTGCCTTTTGAGTTTGGGATATAGCCTGACCACTGTTGAGCTATTGCTTGCCAAGAAATGGGGTAGAATTTTCCATAATTAGGAGTAAGTTGCTCTTTATTTCCTCAGTGTTCCTAGGATTTCCCTTCTTTATTTCCCTTTTGGCTCTCAAAGCTCCTGTCTCCTTTATTATTCTCTGGACATGCACACTTTGCTTTATATCATCAGAGGGTCTGCACATTTACAAAAGAACAGATCAGAAGTCTTTGACTTCATTCAGGCTGAAGTTACTTTTAAAAGAACAAGAAATCCCCAAGGAAAAGGCTCCAATAAGCCAATTGCAGAAATGGTGGTGGTGGACTTATAGGATTAAATCAATTTATAATGTAGAATTGTACTGTTGCAAAATTATGTTGCAATAATTACAAAAAAAATTTAAGTGGGCATTTTTGGAATGGCATCATAGAGCACTTATATTAGTTATATTTGCAATTTTAATGAGCTAGATCATTACATTTCCAGTGTGGATATTGCCATATTGGTATGCATAGGTTGAAAAATCAAAACACCATATTTGATATGATAATACAATTAGATAAAGAAAACATAAAACCAAACCAAACCAAAAGTATTGTTTTTGGAATACAAACTAGAGAATAGCATGCAAGAAAAATCTTGGATACAGGCAACAATAAAGTATAGAATTTGACCTTCTCAACTGAAAGAAGAGCTATAGACTATTTGAGCATTGCAACTGTAGCCCCGTAGGGAGTAGGGGATGCCATTTGTATGTTTATTCAAAGTTTATCGAGTTTTAGGAGACTGAGAAACAGTGATCAAGGAGAACATGGAGTTCTCAGTCTTTCTGCCATTCCTTGTTCTTCCATCTTGCGTTCTGTACACATTCTATGTGCCAGGCACTGATGTACTAGTTCATGTCATCGTTTTTTTCCCTTGAATCACTTCAAAAGGATTTCTGAAGAGTTTCATCAAGCCATTTTATTATAACATATTGGAAAAAGGCCTAAAAAGAAAGAAAAAATAAATACAGTAGCCCTGAGCTCTACTATCGCCTGAGAGTGCAATTGCTGAGCAGTGCTTTGGCTAGCCAGGGTAGATCGACTGCACAGCGAGTTATGCTATTCATCCTGTGGCCTCAGGAAGGAATTCTGGAGGTCTGTGAACTGAGGTGAAGAAAAAAATATGCCTTTTTTCCCCCTTGTGTCTAATTGAAAACTGGGCATTCCTGTCCATTGTCACCATAAACAACAGACCACAATAGCATAGTGGTACCTGTGGCCTTGTTGTCAGTACAATCACACATATTTTTATGTCACATTAGAGTTATTGCAGATATTTTGAACTATCATATGTTCACCGTTCCGTCAAAAATACAGTGGTTATTGGATCTGTAACTTTATTCAATGCAGCAGTAAAGTCGTATACATTAATTACTACATCACAAATTTGTTTTTAAAATGATTTTAATTCTTCCAATATAATAATTTCCTGTTAATCTTATGCACTTTAAAAATGAATTTAATGTATTTCTGAGGATCTCTAGGCTTCACTAGGCTCCAAGGAGTCAAAAGCACAAAAAGGGTTAGGAGCCTTGTGGTAGAAGCAAGTATACAAGTCCATAGAAGAAAAATCTATTCTGGACACTAAATAATAAAGTGTAGAGCACACAAACAAAAACATCATGTGCGCCTCTTTGAAAAAAAAAATAAAACATTGAGTGGTCTATTGGAAAATATCTGATGAAAATGTATAGGCGATATTAAGAAGAATTTTTAATTAAAAATCAATAAAAACAAAGGCAACGTTAGAGAAAACCTTAGTGAACTTGTGGTGTTGTGAATATGATGGCAGGAACAAGTTAGTGTGATGTGGGTATGTACACTATGATGGTTTCACTTTATGTGTTGGTAGAACTTGGAAAATCTGGAGGAATAAAGAGAGAACACACGCTAGTCAGGACCATGAAAAATTCCCTATCATGGGGCTTACATTCAGGTAGCATATATCCAAGGAAGGCAATAACCCTGTCTATTCATGCAGATGCACCCTTTTACCCACCTAAGGCTCAGGAATTCTCTGCCTTTCCCCTTTCTGAGCTTTGTCTTGCCCATCTGACTTGTCATTGTAGAATTCGCACACTTACTGAAGGCAGGGACTTCATTTATGGCCATTCTGAGTGCTGTTTAAATTTAGTGTTCGTTTATTTTTATGCTGTGTCTGCTTCTTAGATGTAGGTCCTTTATGAACTAACTGTGGTAGAGCAACATGTCATTCTTTCACACACATTGGCTAGGTCCAATGAGCAGTAGGGGCAAGCCCCAACGGTGTAGTAGCAAAGTGAGCTAGAAAGAATGCAGGCAAACTCTAAATCTAAATCAGGTAATGCTGAAAACTGGAGAACAGTTAAGAGTACCAGCAGGAAAGATGTTCAAGTTAGCGTGTTTGTTCACTCAGTTTTTCATCCATCCATCTATCCATCCCTCCACCATCTATCTATCCAGCAAATAGTTACTTAGCCCCTATGATGTGTCACACACTGTGTTAAGTGCCGGAGATATATTGATGAAAGACAAATTTTCTGTACTCAGGATGGAAGTCCTGTGTAGGGTATGGGAGCTGTGCAAAGAACTGATGACTTTTGAGCTCCGCCGAGCAGAAAGGACACTTCACCTAGATGAAGAATCATGGAGTCTATTTCAGAAGCGAGAAACTTAAGGGACATATGGACTGACCCTGGGATGCTGAAAACCTCTGTGGGGCTGGGGTGCAAGGCTAATCTGTTCAACCCCAAGATGCAGATGTCTGTGTCTGATGCGGAATTGAGGAGTACTTCTGCACTGGGACTGGGGCCAGGAGTTGGGCAGGAGTACTCGAAGGACAATTTTACCTTGGGACAACAGGAAAAGTCTGGGATTCAGTTAAAGGCAACTTTGTTCTCTCTCCTTTACACATACTTTTCCTGGGAGCTGCATATATATGTACTCATGAAGGATGATAATGCAAATGGCGAAAGCAGTTAGAAGAAGACACAGAGAAGTTACAGAAAAGCCTTAGAAAGAAGGTTTCAGCGGATGGAGGAGTTCGCCTCCTTTCCCTACTATTATTATTGGCCCCCACTGCCACTCCTTGGTAATGGCAGTCTCTGGGGCAATTCGCAGTGGGAGACCATGCTGGCTGGGAGCTGCTTTAAGGAGGAGAATGGTTTGAGTCAGAATCCTTTCTCGCCTGGTAGACTCTTCATTCTTGAAGATCTAGCTCAACTGTCAGCACTTAGAGGAGGTTGCTGTGTGTTTGGCGGGGTAGGCTCTGGAGTCAGCCAGGCTTTGGTTCAGGTCCCAGCTTCTACGCTAACTGTCCTGACCTTTGGCCTGTTCCTTACCTTCACCAAGCTGCAGATAGGGGGCACAAGACTACTTAACTCAAAGGGCTATTATTGTGAGAGTTAAACATAATCCCATAGCCCTTTGTATACTAATCAAATGTTACTGTAATTTTTAAAAATGATCTCTCTCTTAAGAGATAGAGAGCTCTTTTTGGACAAAGTGAGTTCTTTATTCACTTTCATACCCCAAGTACTCAATATCTAGTCCCCAAACAAAGCCCTTAACAATGCTAAGTATAATCAAGTCCTATATCTCAGGCTGGGATTTCCAGAAATTAGGTTGTCAGAGTCAGTCAGAAACCATGAAGACTTAGCATGTTTTTTTCCTCCAGTTATGTCTTCTCCATCCTTGTAGGCCTTGAAATCATAATGCCATGCAGACTTATCTGACTTGAAGAGAGACTTTCGCTTTTCTGTCTCTATCTAGAAAAAGAATTCTAAAGTCGTGTTCACTTGCCTCCTATTTCAGCGGCAGCCTTGCCCTCCCCGCCCCCAGTTATCTGCTATCTCACTGCGTGTGCGTTAAACAACTCTGCTCTGACAGTCTGTTGTAAACCGAACTGATCAGTTGCTTTTGTCTCCTGTTGACCCAGCCTAACAGATAATTTCATGTCTTGTAGACCAAACAACTGGTTCATTCAATACAGTAGAATTCAGTCAACTGTTTAAAAAAGTTTTTAAACAACTGATGTAGTGACATGTCTCAAATTGCTTTATTCTCTCAAATTTGATATTGAGTTAGCTGTGTTTATTTCACTTTACGAAGTCAAAAGTGAGGTCTAAAAATTTAAGGGCTCTTAGAAGGTGGAGAGTATATCTCAACGGTCATTTTACTACAAAGCAACATGAAATTAGTGCTTACCAAGTATTCTGTGAAAATGATTATGAAATATATGAACACATTTTTGGAGAAGAAAAATATCATGAAATTAAGAAAGCTAATATCTTTTAACGTCACTTTTAGAGACTCATTGAGTATGTTCAAAAATATAGATTCTATCGAAGATAATGTATTGTATTGCTTGGTTTCTTAAATCAGCCTACTCTAAGGCAGGGCTTCACAAATCAGGCAGGGCCTTAGAAGAAAAAGGTGAAAAGAGAAACCAGAAGCTTTGATGAGAGACGCAGGAATTGGTATTTGGATATGTCACTAACTTGAAACGATTTGGCAATCGGACAACAGAGGTGTCTCTTTTATTAGCACAAACAGCAGCAGAAAAACAACCTTCCATTTGATTCTTACTGACATTTATTGTTAATAATGCCACTTTTCAGAAGTATAGTCATGTGCTCACTTAGACAGGCCGACACAGTGAACACTTGTATGTGATGCAAAGTACCCTTTGGGCCATGGATTAAGACACATAGAGTGCAGTGACAAGTCACGTTAAATGCCCACAGCAGAAGACAAATCCCGGCCTCCCTGCCCCATAGTCTGGCTCCCATTTTGCACCGTAGAATCCACAGTAGATACCTGGGCAAAACATAGAACACAGATGGCTCCCTGACATGAAAAGTAAATTTTATTAAACATGTTTACATACATGAGTTGGAAGTTCATTTAAAAGCACAGGGGAGTGTTAAGACAAGTGGTCAAAATAGAAAGATACTACCCAATTATAATTAGTTGACTGTTGGCCACTAAGACAGAACGGGCTCTAGAAGTGCACCAAGGCTTCAGTTCTTCCTGCTCAGCATGGTGAGTGGCGGTCGGTCTGTGCCCTGTGGAGTGACGGGCAGATAATTCTGGCATGTGTAAATAAGAATAAATAATTCACTTGGTGCAGGCAGTATGTCTATGGATTAAAACCTAGTGTGTACACAGTGTCTACACGTGTTACAGCCCCAGTAGGAATCTACACCAAAATATTTATTAGGAGGAATTTGGTCCATACTACAGCACGTTTTCCAGAGGGTAAAAAATAAAGTCCATCTATAGACATTTCACCCCAGACTCACAGATGGCGTCTGGCTAAAACCTGCAAAATGTCTATAACAAAAATGGATGGCTTAGATTTCTTGGTTATTTCAGTATAGTAATTAACGAGCAAACTGTACAAGTACATGCAACATACAGGCCAGTCTATGTGGAACTAACATACATTATTAAATAGCCTTTTGTTTCTTTTCTTTTTTTTCTTTTTTTCTTTTTATTACAAAACGTGCATGCGGTTTTGAACAGTTCCAAGTCATGCTGCTCTATTTGTGTGATCACAAAAGTTGAATGACTCATAAAAGGAGGGAGAACATATTGATGCACCCGCAGAGCCTGCAGTTTGTAGCACACATACAGAATGTCACGAGGGAAATCCAAGGCCAAGAAAAATTCAGGTGAAGAAAATGCAAATTGAAATTTGACTTTGTTTTTCCCGCCCCCCACCCCATAAAGTAAGATACTTTGCATTAAAAAATCAAGCTTTGTGCTTGCATCAATCTCAAAGAAATGTAAACTAAAATTTGATAAAAATGTTAGTTTAGTGCAGAATATTTCAACTGGAATTTCCAGTGGAATATTGAACAGCTCATACCATGCTCTTTCCAGGGGAGATAGGTGTGTCCACACTGAGACATGGCCGAGAAGCCTGGGCATAGCTGACAGTGTCTTAGGCTCAAACTCATTTCTAGTCACCATTTTGGGAAGTCAAAAGTGTGGTTTACACACATGAGCATATCTTGTTTTTCTGGATATCAGGAAGAAAAAGGCATTACAAGGAGTGTTTCCGAAGTACGATTATGCAGTTAGTTTTAACTCCCGACATTAGTTGGAGATTGACTTCTTTAAAAGTCTTCCATGCAAAACAATGGAAAACATAAATTAATTTTTTAGAACACAGATATGCTCTTCATTTAAAAAAATGATTTGTGATTATTATTTTTGGAAGATAATTTTTTGTTTTCTTTGAAGAATTGTAAAAGGAAAGCCAATGAAACCCTCCATGGGCCTCATCTTGTCTAGCTGTTGAACACTTTGGGGAGATGCTACAGAGACTGCTTCAGCCCTTTTTTTTTTGGTGCTTTTGGAAAAAGAAAGGAAGGGTCTCTGTTAGCATCATGAGGCCTGTCATGACACAACCAAAAACTAGTGTAAATAACAAACAGTAAGAAACGAAACAAATCTAAAACCGACAAATAACATACACAAAAAAAACAAAACACAAAAGAAAAAACTTCTCAAACATCAGAGAAATAACACTGTTTGTGGTCTGTGTAGAAATGTGTAAAATACAACTTTTCAGAGTGAGAGTTTCCAGTTTGTTCAATTTGGTGTGTGTGTGTGTGTGTGTGTGTGTGTGTGTGTACACATTTGAAGTTTCCTCTTTTTCTATTTGTTAGAAGCATCAGTGACTCTCACTAGTACATTGACTTTTACTGTAATTTGATAGATTGCCTTGTTCTGTCATATGAAGCCAGGTTTGAAACAACTGGGACACAGTATTGAAAAACTACTACAGGCAAAACACAAGTTGATTGTCTGTCTCCAACAACGCTTTTGATCATGAAATATCTGGTTCAGATTATAATCCTGAAAGGTAGAGTTTTATTGGAATGACTCTGGCATGAGTTCACTATGATCGAATGCAGGGAGGCCCGGTTGAACTTTCCAGAGATGATTGGGAAGCCCGGCGGGTTAGGGGAGTGAGTGTGGGATCCACCAGGGATGACGGTGGGAACAATTTGTACCATCCAATTACCATACTGGACAGATCGAGTTCTTCCAACAAGATTTGAGCCACACCCATAAAGCATTTATGGTCCATTCTGCCATAGTCCCCCCAGACAATCACCTGCAGAGACAGAGAGATACAATAAAACGTGAACTTCTCACTCTTTCACATTGGAAGAGTTGAAAGCAACTATTCTGTAAAAGTGGGTCAGTGGAGAGTAAATGAATGTAACTAATACCAAAGAGGAGGATAGATAAGAAAATACTAACATGAAGATTGTCAAAGAGACACTTTGCAATTTTTAGATTTGATGGAATGCAAGTAATGTTTCTCTAGTCAATGAGGAATATTATCTATATAAACCATATTAAAGAAAAAAATGTTAAGTTTATTTATATATAAATTTAACACCTTCTTTAATAACCACTATCTAGTAAGAAATAAATATTCAAGTTGATTTATATATAAATTCAACCCCTTCTTTAGTAACCATCATCTAGTAAGTGATGTGCAGGGCAATAAAGATATAAAAATTAAATTTCGTGCAAGCCAGGAGGGTAAACAACCGAATGCAATGTCTAATGGGGTACACGCATGATGGAATATGTATAAAGAATGAGAGACTATTCATTACATTTTTTTATATATATTATAGACTTGTTAGTAAAGGGGCAGGTTGAAAAATAATTGTCAGGTGGTACCTTTTGAGGCCTTGCCTGACAATTCTCATTTGCTCAGATGATTAATAAGTCAGTAAGCTCACTCATAACCTGGGTCAACACCTGTTGGTGACAGATAAGCATCCATCACACTTGCCCCAAGCTTCTATTATCCAATCGATAGTGAACTCATTCACTCGCTTTACATAGGCAGGAGTGGTAAATTTTGCCTTTTCTATTTACTGAGTAACTTCGCTAAATTATTTAATCTTCAGACATCATCTTTAAAATGGAGATATAATATTTTTTGCACACTGGTGGTTAAAGCATTTAAAAGAGGTAATGTACGTAAGTACCTAACAATGCACCTGACCTTAAACCAGTTCTGAACACTTGTGGGTCCCCACACACTTCTGTTTTCCTTTCTTTTATTTCTTTTTATAACCCATGTCTGGCACATAGTAATGCTCAACAAACTATTAGCATTATTTGCCTTGATTGTTTGTGTGTCTGTCTGCCTGCTGTCTTCTGTCTGTCTGTCTGTCTGTCTGTCTATCTATCTATCTATCTATCTATCTATATCTATCTATCTATCTATCTATCTATCTATTTATCTATCTAGTCTATCAAGAAGAGAGGGGTGGAAAAAATGGCAAAAGTGTATGGGGAGGATGAAGAGAAGGAAAAATAGGGAGAGAGAGAAAAGAAAAATTCTGTTCTCCATTAGGGCCACATTATTTTATACATTATTTACACTGTAAATTACCATTTTTTTCTCCTCGAGAATGTTATATTACATTTCTCCTTACTGAATTTTATCCTTTTTGTGTTTGACTACTCCCTTCATGTTTACATAGATAATGTAGATATTACAATGTAAAAAGTCAAACTTTTTACTGACCTGAAGAACTTTACCCTGTGGACTTTCATCAAAAACCAAGGACTGTTGATACAAAGGATCAAGGGTTTTTCGTGCAATTCTTGTCTTCTTCTTGGCTATACAGGCCCCATTTTCCAAAAGATATACTTTGACGTATGGAGCTAAACAAAGGGAATATGAAGATAAAAGGAGTTAATTCTTTAAGTTAAATGGATTTTATTAGAGAATGCCTTATTAGCAATTTAGAGATGCTTACTGAAAGTTTCCCATTGGCTATTTAAATATTTTAAAATTTCCAGTACTTCATAAATTCTATTCATTAACAACCATGTTACCTCTACTTTCATTTTCCTCATTTCAAATAAATGTATGCAAAGTTGTCTTTTAAGTCTCTGACGTACTTGGGGTACAGGGGAATTACAATTCAGGTTTATATCTTAAAGCTCATTGTTTCCTTTTATGATTAGAACTAAACTTTTCTTTGGCATTTGTAAATGCACAGAAAAAATTACTGACACAAGCTAAGAAATAATCATAATTAAACTTTTTTAAAAGATGACAATACTCTACCTAACACTTTCTGACAGAATCATTCATTTTTACAGAATTAAAGGACACAGAAGAGCTGCCTTTTTAATCAGTCAGATTGTTACCAAACAGAGCATATAAAATTCCAATCCAACAAATGCTTTGAGTTTCTGTCTATGTTAGATTTTCTTGTCCAAACATCTTTCCTTACCAGGTGTAGACTTTGAACCAGGTTTTTGTGTTAAGCTTCGTGCTCTAATGACTTCAACTTCTAATTGGCCCTTTTTATCCTCCATTCCAATTTGTATATCACCTGCAAGTGGAGAGGAAGCAAAATATTCCAGCTTCTTTGCAGTTACGTGCATTAAAAAAAAAAAAAAATGAGGTCTGTAGCAGACTCCAAATTATGATCTTCACGGTCTTGATAAAAAGCTAATATTTAGAGCCCCCAACCCCACTCTTGTCTCCCTGCTTCCAAATCAGGTATTGAAATGTTTCACCTCATTTTTCTGTTACTAACCCATCTTATGAGAGTCCCATATTAGTTTATAAATCACTTAACTATGACAAAACTGAATTATTTAAGTGATTCTTATACTCTAATAAGATTTCTTATCCTTTAAGTCATCCAGTATATAATACTTCTTAATGAAAAAACATAATTATCTATATTTCCATTATCTACAGAAACGATCATTAATGTTTTGATGAATATCCTAGCAATCTCATAAGTACTTTTCTCCCTCTCTGCTTCCCTCCTTCCTTCCCTTCATTTCCCCTTCCTTCTTATCTAATTTTCTATTATGACCACACATCCTCAATTTATTTATGGACCACTAAATAGGAATGCCATTACCTATTTAACCACATCCCCGTTGATGGAAATATGGGTTATCTACATTGCTGCTATTATAAACAGCATTATGATGAACACCTTTAAAAAGAATTTTTGCACACTTGTTCAATTATTCTTTGAGCATAAATTCCCAGAATTTTAATTATTAGGTCTAATTGAATGGATATTCAAAAATTCCATGTATATTGCTAATTATCCTTCAGAAAAGCCAGTTTGCTGCACTACCATTAGAAGTATCACAACCCCATTAATAGTGGTATTAGCGATATGTCTAATTTTTGTCAATCTGGTGGTTAAAAAAGTTATAATTTGCATTTCCTTGATTATTAGGAAGGTTGAACATATTTCTAAGTATTTCCAATTTGTATTCCTTCTCATATCTTGCCTGTTCATATCCTTTATCCATTTTTTTAAGATTTTCTTCTTTTTCTGATGGATATAATAATGCTTTATCTTTGAAAATGTTAAATGTAATTATGTCTAAGTTATTTTTAGTTAGTTGAATCATTTTCATTTTTCAGTTGTGAATTCTCTTTATTTGCCAGGTCAGGTGATCAACTCCGTGGTTCTGGATTGTTCAATAGTTACATGTTTTAGAGCTCAGCTCCTAAAAGTCTCTAAGTCTTTTATTTTTATTTCTGTTTTAATCAGATACACACATAATTTAGAGTCAAACTGTCCTATAAGTCTTGTTATTAACATAAAATATTCCCACCCTCTCTCTCAACTTCTTGCCTTCCAAGGATCACTGCTTTCATAGTTTTCAATATTTTTATCTGATTTATTTTTTACCTTTTGGTATTTGCCTTCCTGTTTCTAAAATGCTATACTTATGTTTTCCTACTTTTTCAGTTTTGGATATCATGATTGATGTTCAATTTTGATGTCTCTCACTGCTTTCCTTGCCCACCATATACTTGACACTTTGTCCTTCTATTCTCCTGGTATTAATATTTATATCATTATGATTATGTAACATTATTTATGGCTGAGTGAACTGCAAAACTATGGTTATTTCTCATTTCTTGGATGGCTCTTCTTTTTCCCTATACTTAATAAGTGTGTTTTAAAAAGCGTTTGCTTACATTTTTATGTACATATCATGAATTCAACCCTTTACTTTATCCTGGCTATTTACCTCTTTCATAAAATTAAACACTTCAAGTATTCTATAGATTTTAATCTTATGAAGTCTGACATGCTACAATTTGGACAAATTGCTTTGAAAGCTGGCTTCAGCTGCTAACTTTAGACTTTCTTTCACTACCATCCTGACTGCCCCAACCTTTTCTCTCTTGTGTTGAAGCATTTATTTACTGAATCTTATCTTCTGATTTTAGTTCACAATTATTAAAATTCACTCAGTTCATTTTGTGGAAGTCAATCCTCCAATAGCCTTCTGAGCAGTGCTAGGTATGAGAAAAATGTTTTGAGATCTTTCTTGTCTGAGTACCTAGTTAGTCTAGCCTTAAAGTTACTTGAGAATTTAGCTGACTATTGTACTCCATATTGGAATCAACTGTTACTCAGAATTTTGAAGGTAATGCTAGGTAGTTTTCCAGTTTCCAGTATTAAAGAGTCCAACGAGAATCTGATTTTTGATAGTTTCAGATAGAATAACTTTTCCTCTTAGGAAATTGTAGGATTTTCTATTAATTTCCAGTGTTATAAAATTCCACAGTGATGTGTCCTTGTGTTCACCTATTTCCTTGTATTTTGTTGACTATACCATGGATCTTTTCAAGCTGGAATCTCATGTCTTTCAGAAAACATCTATTGCACTTGTGCTCCATATAATTTTCTCCATTCATCATCTTTCCTTTAACTTCGTTTATGGTGCATTTTGCTGGCAGAAGTTTTGATTTATCTGGCTTCGGTCTGAATCTTTGGAAGTTTTCCCCACACCAGGAGTATGGAAATATTACCTGAGGTGTTTTTCAGTATTTTCTAGTGTCTTTCTCCACTCCTGTTTCTCTTATATAATTGAGACTAAGATATTTTTTTTTTTGAGTTCTGAAAAAGGGAGGCAATTTCAGTTTTTTTTTTGCTTAATTAAACATTCATGCCAACATCCTTCACTGAATAACCCATCATTTTTTTCACAAAATGCTACCCTTATCCTACATTGGATCTACTGTAGACTATTTTGATGGGGATTTTCTGATAATTCAAAGATCTCTGACTAACTTTGTTCACTTTGCATAATGTCTCAAGTTAGAAAAATGTATTAGAAATTAGAATAGTCCTTTGAAACCAGCAACACTCTAGCTAAAATGTTACTTCTCGCTTGCATTACTATTATACTACTTTCAATGACCTTGTCAACCATAAAATATGTTTTCCTGTAGAAAAAATGATTCTTACCCATTGCAGGGGTGGCAAGTGTTTGGCGGCCAACAAGCTGGGCTGGCCCCAGTCCATCAAGAAAATCACTGAATTGACTGTCTGCTCCTAGTCGCACTCCAGGAAATATCAAGCTATTAGCAAAAGGACAAAAAACAAATCATCAGATCTCCCGGAATTCTTTTCATTAGTTTCCATTTGACTACTAATTCTAATCATGAATCATAAACACTACTTAGACCATTAGTTTACTTACTGATTCTTTACAATGAAGCAAGCATATAAGGTTCAGCACTGATTGAGAAAAGAACTAAATTCTCAATTTAAGAGCTAATGTTCTATTTCGGGAGGGCTCATAATAGTTTTTTAATATGCTAAGTTTCTGGACACTTACAAATAAAAGACCCTACATAAATCTGACATAAAATATAGGTGTACATTTTTATATCATGAACTTTACACAAATAATTGGTCATGAACAGTAAGTAACATTAATGCTAAATTTAAAAATGCCTAATAATTTCTTAAGTAAATATTACAGCATAATACAAATCTGTATTTACAAATAAAAATGTTTAATTTATTCATTTTTGAATGAATTAAAATTTTATATTATTTTGAGATTTTTATTTAGTTCAAATAGAAATTAATTGATTAAAATATGTCTATTTCTTACTACACCATGACTGCCTAAATTCTCTGGGCTGTAAGCTCCACTTGAGCAGTGATTATGCTCTTTTTGTTTATTGATGAATCCTGGGTGACAAGAATCAGGCTTGTTAGGTAGGTAGACTTCATGAGTATTTTCTGAATAAGCAGATTTCCATAGAGATTTATTGCTTCCAATGTCCTTCCACACATATTATTTCCTCACAATTAAGGGAATTAGACAGGGTACATATTATTATCCCATCCAGAGACTAAAAAAATAAATCTAGGAGAGGTTAAGGAGCTTATCTATGGTGGAGATAAATATTATTTGATTTATTAATTTTTATATCAGGAAATAATGTCTCCAGTTTTCATTTACTTTATTACTTGATACTTCCTCAAATATTGGTATTTTGTCAGCAAGTTTATCTCTATAACTTTCGTTCTGCTGATTTTTGGTCTTAGCTGTATCTTGCTGGGAGCATGCATCCCAATCATTTGATCAGATAAACAAACTTGCTAGTTTTAGGAATAGAAGCATAATTTTATTTCATTTTTGAGCGACATATAACAATTTCAGTAAAATAAAATAAATCATTAATATCTGATTGGTGAGATATTTAAATAGTAATAAATGGATAATTACAAAAAAATTTGTAAACTGTCAATTCCTAAGTAACCCACTGCAGAATAATAATGACTAATTTAAGAGATCTATCACCTCAGCAAAAGTTCAGCTTCACCAGAAAAATCCTCAAGCATAAGAAAATGCAGGTTTTATGTAGGATCTATATGAAATGTTAAAAACAAACCAAGTAAATGAAACAAAAATCTAGTTATATTTTTTAAAAATTAATTTCAGAATTAACTAAAACTCTTCAATTAAAAATAATGAGCAAGTGAGATCCTGGGCTTTTATCCTAATGAGTTGGTAATGTTTTAAAAATAAGAAAATTTAAGTTGTTGTTATGAAAAGTGTTAGACTTACAGTAACGTGGAGCCCACAATTGTTTGGAGAAAAATAGGAAATGGGAAATTAGTTCCTTGCTTCTAAATTTTAGTTCAGATTTTGGTGATGAGGCCAGACAATGAATTTCACAAGTGGAAGAATTCAGTAAATGTGGCATTTCTATAATAAAGCTCCACTACGGGACTATTCTGAACATTTTCTGGATAATAAAAATCAGTTTACTTGTGTTAACTCAGCATTTCTTCCTTCCTTTGAAAGGTCTGAGTGACCAAGAAATATGTCCATCTGTACTTATCACAAGAGGCCAGGTTGTTTTAAAATGGATGGTTGAACAACTAGTTACATGAAGAAGCTGCACAATAGCCCTTGGCGGCTTTGTTATTTTACCTTTGCCTACAGAATGGAAGGTCCTAAAGCCACACAGACATGCAGATGTCACTTACTTCCCTTCGGAGCTATAACTGTTGATGCTGCCGTCTGTAGACTCTCGGCTTGGCTGCCGCACCATCTTCCTCATTTCAGCGGCCATTCCTGTTTCTGTGCTTCTCTGTATAGTGCTTTTTAACTTCTTGTGGCCCGACTCTGACAGGAGAGAATAAAGGAAACTCTAAGTTTTATTTAGACAGTTTCCCCCTGAATATTGCTTGATTCTGCAAATACAATAGTTAATTATACAAATGATTAACATTTACTCAGAAAAATAGTGCCTAAGAGAATAATCTGATTAAGTAAATCTTTTTGCCAAGGTGTGCTTTGGCCAAGGGGGGTGGGGAGGAGCAGTGGATAGTAAACCATTGCCCCATTTTCAGAGGCTGCCTGAATCTTAATGAACCAAAATGAACTCATTGTATTATTACTGTTGAAGTTGTCAACTTGAATGAAAAATTGGATTTGGCAGTGAATTGCTATGTACAAAGATAAGGCTGAACAACCTAATAGGTTTCTTCTAATCTGGAATGCTCCGAATGTGTGGGAACAGGCCTAATAAAGTGGGCCATGTCCTTTAAAGGAGAAGAGGCACTTGGAACCAAGCATGAAAAATACCACAGTTTTGGTACTGCCATGTATCAGCAATCCTCATAAAGGGAAACAGCACTTCATCTGTAATTTTCATAACACTTTCACATACATGGTCTCTTTTAAGACAGCATATAGGTTACCTATGTAGGTAGAATATGTATTATCTGAATTCCAAGGCTTCACAGCTACCTTCCCAGATACCTGGCCTTTTGATTCAACTGCCTGACTTCTGCCTGGCAGTTTGGGGTGTGAGTCTATTTATGCACTGTGAATTATTCTGGCTGATCATTTTCTTGATAAGCTCTAAGTTCAGAGCAACGTTCTTGAGCCCCCTTAAAATGCATTAACCAGCATTCTATTCATAGCATGGAAATGAAATTCTAAAATATTTAATTAGAGCTATATCAAAAGGTTAGACAAACTGTTAGACTTTGAATACCTAACATGCCTTTTCCATTTTTATATTCTCTATACATTTCCAGTTTTATTTCAATATTTATATAGTACCATTAGGTCATTAATGCTCTATATACATACATACATACATACATACATACATACATACATACATACATACATACTTTTCAAACTTCATAAAACCTTTGTGAAGCAGGTGCCTAAAACACTGCTAAATAAACCATATGAAAGCATGTTTTCCTCTGATTTTTGGCCACTGCAACTCTTTTGTAAATTGTCCAATAAAAGATATAATTGGTTGCTATATGGACTCTATACTGAATATTCTCTACATAACAGCCATGATGAGTCCTTAGAAACACAAGTCTGAATATGACACTTCCTCGCTCAACATCTGTAATGGTTTACCATCAAAATTTAGGAAGATCCATAATTGTTGTCATAAAATGCCATATAAGACCTGGGCTGCCTCTCAGATCTCACCCTCTAGCCCTCATCCCACATGGTCATTGTTGTGCAGTCACACTGTCTCCTGGAATTTTCTTGTACACTCCAAGTGTGTTTCCGGTCCTGTTTCCTTAATGGCTATCCCTTATGTTTTTCATGCCTTGCTCCCTTATATTATTCAGATCTCTGTTCCACTGTTATCTCCTCAGAGAGGCTTTTTCTAATCCTCATCACTCTTTACTCCCTTACTATGCTTCATGTTCTCCATAGCACTGCTCCATCTGCCATTAAACCTCTCCTTGTGTGTTTGTTGTGTTTCTCCAATTAGAATTTATTTCTTCAAGGAGGAGGACATTGTGAATATTGCTTACTGTTATTCCTAGTATCTAGAGGAGTGGTATACAGTCAAGAGGATCACACTACACATACTAATGTGCAATTTCCTCATTCCATTTAATATAATACAAACATGTCTATGTTTATTCTTTTTAATGATTGTACTGTTTCATTGTATGGTTATATGGCATCATAATTAAACCACCTCCTTACTGATGCACATTTGGGATATTTTCAGTTGTTATAGGAGAGTTTTTATAGAATACATTTCCGGAAGTTAAAATGATAGGAAAAGAATAGGAATCTGTATAATCTTAATAGCTATTTCTAGATTATCCTTTAGAAACCTAATAGCTGTTTATACTCCTACATTCATATAACTATATCCATTTCTACCTAAGGGTCAGGAATTTTCTACATTTTCCATTTATGGTCTTTGTCTTGCCCACCTGACTTGTCACAGTAGAATTCATACACTTACTGAAGGCAGG
This sequence comes from Eonycteris spelaea, assembly GCA_003508835.1. Lineage (NCBI taxonomy): Eukaryota > Metazoa > Chordata > Mammalia > Chiroptera > Pteropodidae > Eonycteris > Eonycteris spelaea. The sequence continues at coordinate 599,198 of PUFA01000140.1, forward strand.
GACTTCACTATGGCTATTCTGAGTGCTGTTTAGATTGTGTTTTTTTTTTTCTTTTAATTTGTATACTGTGTCTCCTTCTTAGATGTAGGTCCTTTAAGAAGGAACCATGGTAAAGCAACATGTCATTCATGCACACACATTGGCTAGATCCACTTGGGGCAAGTCCCAAGGGTATACTAACAAAATGAGCTAGAAAGAATGAGGCAAACTTTAAATCCAAATCAGGTGATGCTGAAAACTAGAGGAGAACAGTTAAGAGTACCAGCAGGAAGGAGATTCAGGTTATTTATTTAGCTTTTCATTTATTTTTTTCATCCATCCATCCATCCATCCATCCATCCAACAAATATTCACTAAGCCCCTACTACGTGTCACAGACTGTTCTAGATGCTGGAGATATACTGAATGACAAATTTCCTGCTATCTTGGAGCTTACATTCTAGCGCATGTGTATACAAGGCAATGAACAAATCAACAAATAAATATACAACATGCCTGATAATATCTGCTATGGGAAAACATTAGGTAAGATCAGGGGGATAGAGAATGACAGGGGTAGAGCAGCAACGGTTTTATTAAAAAGGAGTCAGGGTCTCGTTGAGCATCAGTTTGGAGGAAGTGAGATCACAAGCCATGAAGAAACAGGGAAGTAACATCCGCAGAGGGATTGGGCCTGGTGGTTGCGGTGGGGATGCTGTAATGCTGGTCAGGAGGGGACTGTCGTTTTGTCAGCAGCGCAGAGTTCTCCCGGTTTCCTCTGCAGTCTTTCCAATGTTGATCCTGACTCTGGCCAAGAGGCTCTGTCCTGATAGTTGTCAGGGCTCTGCGTGTATACCTGGCAATCCAGGTGACAGTAGAGAGGAGGCTATCAAGACCTGATTTCTCTACATTTCCTAATACGGGTTTCACAGGATTGTCATTCATTACATATTTGTTCCATGAACAAAAAGGAACAATTTAAAAGTGCAAAGTCGATTAATTTGTTTTATTTTTTTTTTTTAACTTGGAATATCAAGTTTTCTTAGAGAAGCTGATACCTACAGGATGTCCCAACATTCTTAGGGCAATTTTAAACGTTAACGGCTTTCAAAATGTAAATGCTACACACTTTGAAAACACATTTGAGACGTTGGTTATTGAACTTTCTTTTATACTTATTTAAGTTTGTGAAATTGAATAACACATTTGTAACTTCTTTTACACATCTGTAACTCGTTTTAGTCCTTCTGAAGATGGCAATCATGGACCAACTTAGCTTTTGTCTTATTTATATTACTATTCAATGTAAAGAGCTTTGATGGACTAATTTTACAAAGGCCCAGGTAAAAGCTGAATACACAGTTCTAGCTATGAGTTTGTCTTATTTAAATTTAAAATGGCTTCAATGTTATTTGGAATGCAGTGGTTTAAGGGAACATTATTTTGTCAACATGAAAACTGTGAATTTGGATGAGTATAATTCATGCAACCGATATTTGTCCAGCACTTGCTCTGGACCCAGCCTTTTCTAGATGCTGGTGATAGAGCAATGAACACAACACATAAATGGAGCCGTAATGGAGCTTACATTCTAGTGAATATAATCACTTGCTCAATACCAAGCTGGGTTGAAACCTGATTTTCTGAACCTCAGTCTTGTGATCATTCCATTATACCACAGATTAGGAAAACACAAAATCTGATCTTATTCATTTTATGAATAGAACAATGATACACACACACACACATACACACACACACACATATGTATATGTAATTTAATTATACCTTCTCATATGGGCTTACAAGTTCATTTGAAAACTGTTAAAATCATACATATTCTATAACTACACATGTATATGATTATTGTTTCTATGTAATATGCCATAAATACAGCATGTTTCATACATGTATTTTTAATAGCAATATAACATTAAATATTAGAAAACATTAAGTTTATTAAGAATACCACCATTATTTAATAATTATTTGTATCCATTAAAGAATCATTAACCTAATGAAGACATACAGTCTATTACCAAATTATGACGTGAGACCTTTGACTTGAAACCACTGTTGTAAGTATTATATGAAGAACAAAATGATTAGAAAAATACTATATTTTAATATTCTATACTCACAAACACATGAAAAATTAGTAAAATTTATAACACTTGGGGGCATTTTACCTATGCTTTGGAAGAACTGTCTCTCACAGAATGTTCTAAGATGTATCATCTTTACGTATAAACTTTTCTCTCTTTTCATATTTGGAGACACATATTATATTTAGAAATGCTCTGCTGACTTATTCATTTTGTACATACTCACTAAGCACCAAGTACATATAATCTAATAGGCATCGCTCTAGGTGTTGGAGCTACAACAGTAATAAGACATAATAGCGCATACGATAAACAACTAAAACAAATAACACACTAACTTTAGATATTGGTAATCAACACACACACGTAAAAATAAAGCAGAAGAGACTGTTTCGATAGTTACTTTTGACCAGCTATAGTGCAACACAGAAGATTTACTTTATATGCGTTCAGCTTAAGGTATTTATGTTATATAAATTTATGTTATGTTAGAGAGAGAAAGGAAAGGAAAGAGAGAGAACAATTTGAAGTATGACTCTGCTGTTTGCTATGTCACTAAACGAGCATGAACCTGGTGAGATCAGGAGGTGAGAAATGCAAACCTTCTCTTACTTTACTTTGTTTCCATTCCTGGAAATAATTCTGGTGTTTATGATGATCTCTAAAACAGGCTGCCTGAAAAAAACAAACCAACTACTTAATCTGGTGTTCAAACAAAGCTGCGGCAATACAGTTATCTGATGATATTGGACTTAGTGAGAGACTATGGATCTGTATCCAAAGGACTTAAAAAAGGAAATTTTAACTCTGAAGATGGTGAAGGGGGATTTGTATTTCATGCCTAGAGCAGCATCATGCTTGAAGGTCCTGAAATGATAAAGAGCATGGCACTTTGAGATAACTACATTTTCAGAATGACCAGAGTTCAGTGAATGGTGAGTGAAGAGAGTGAGACTGGACGCTAGAGACATAAGCAAGGGAGGGACCATGCAAGACTTTCACCTAAGGCTCTCAAGGTGCATGATTATAAATTATTTGGGTGGATTCTGTGTTATTATCGATATTGTCCTTAATGATTTCAAGGGCTTGGTCTGCCCATTATCAATATTGTCCACAGAAAGTTGTGTGTAATTTGTATTATATCTAATATCATACAGCAACATTGTCTTAGATCTCCAAGAATCATTCTTTAAGAGAAAACACCCAACAGTTCTCCTTTGTTGCCGTCCCGATGCTTCTAGTGTTGTGGTAACCAGATTGTTGGAAATTTTTATTAGGCAGTCTGTTCTATTAGTGTCACATTTTTTTTAAACAAATAAACAAAAATGCTCCTTTTGTATTGTGCCAAGGTTTTTAAATAGATTTAATCCCAAGCTAGATAAGTACAACTTGTAAAACTTTTACAGGTCTAAAGATTATTTTTAGAAAATTGCATGAGGGTTCTTTAGCTTTTATGGCTTCCCATTTTCCAAAGAGACTTATAATGAAAGAAATATAGTAGTCAAGAAGTTAAAAATAGTATCATTGAGAATATTTTTATGAAATGGATGGGATAAATTCCCTTGATGACATATTCAGAATACTTCAAATCTTTTCCAGTGATGTATTTATTCTCTTCCACAATTCAAAAGAGGTAAAATGTTTTCTTTTGCTGCCATAAACTTTAAGTTCTCTACAGAATCAACTGCAGAAAAAGGATTCATCTGTGCTGAACACTGACCTTTACTTTTTCATTCTGTGGCAATAGTTCACCTCTGGTAAGAAGCCTGGTATTGTTATGGGCCTGTCACACAGCTGCTTAGTTCATTCAATCACACCCAATCTTTTCAGCAAAAAGTTAGCTCATGTGAGACCTTCTCGTCCAACCGGCGAAAAGTAATGGCAAATTTGAGAGGGTCTTTTAAAATAACTTGCATATTAAACTTAATAAGGCTGCCCCCAAAATTTAGGTAAAGAGGTATACAGTCACTGAAACGTATCACTTGGACTGCATCCTATTTGGCCAAAATGATAAAGGAAGGGGAACATTCAAATGCTGAACTTCTCACTGCTGCAAGTTGTTTGTCCAAAGTATGTTCATGTGAAACACTGTATCGTGTACCCACAAATTCACAGGTTGCAATCCTAACTCCCAGTACCTCGTGATATGACTATTTGGAGATAAGGCCTTTGAAGAAGTGATTAAGTTGAAATAAGGCTGCTTGGGAGGTTCTAATCGTATCTGACAGCTGTCCTTTAAAGAAGAACATAGACACACAGAGAGATGATCATGCGAAGAGGCGGCAAGAGGGTGGCCATCTACAAGCCAAGGTGAGAGGCTTCTGAGGAAACCAAGCCTGACCACTCCTTGATCTTGGTTCTACAGCCTTTAGAACTATGAGAATATAAATTTGTGTTTTCCAAACCATCCATCTGTGGGATTTTATTACGGCTGCCCTAGCAAACTAAGACATCCGGGGAGTGGATACTGTTATTTTAACACTCTAAAGTCATCTTATTTAATAATTGTGATGATTTAGATACAATTTAAAGCACCTGGCGATATATAATCACCTATGATATGGCCTGAGGATGAGAGTAAGCCCCAAATACTAGGATGGATTGGTTTTAGGCTGCCTTGATTAAAAGTGGTCTGAAGTACTACATGATTATACCTAAATCATTTATTAATAATTCTTGATGTTAAAAAATTAAAGCCTCATATTTATTTGTCAAGAGTAGTAAGTATACCACATTTAGATCAAATATCGTTTTTCTAACTCTTCTTTGTCTAATTAATAATTTAGAAAAACCTAGATTTCCTTTATTAAGTATAAACCTAAAATATCTCCTTACAATCTGCCATCCTGACTGTAAAAATAAAACATTGCTTCAGTCTGTAACCGAGAAAGAAGCAAATGTTTTACTGTATCTTTCATTTGTCATCTTTTTAAAATTTTTGTTTAAACTCAAAGTATTACTATCTAAGAATCTTTCCTCTATCCAGTTTCAAAAAGCAGCCTAATACTCTGAGTGGTGGGTGAATAGGAAGTTGTTTGAGGGACAACTCTGAAATCAAAAGTATATGGATTCAAATACCAGCTCTAAGCTCTACCACTTACTAGTTCCGTGCCTCCTGCAGGAAGCTTACTGAGTCTCTGTATGCCTCACTTCGCCCACCTATGAAATTGGGGAGGGGGGAGAACAATAATACCTCACTTGCAGTATTTAGAGTAGCTAATGAGATATCGTAAAGGGCTCAGCACAGTGTCCAGCACCTATTTAAGGTTATCTCTTGTTACACAATAAGATCTCAAAGTATTTTGCATAGATTAGGTCTCCCAGTCAGTGATGCTAATTCCCCTTGCTCTACTCAAAGCACATCTGTCTGTGCTTCATGTTTAACTCGCAATTCTATTCAGAAGGAAGCATAAATAGGTTGTAACATGTCACAGAGACTACTTGTACCCCCAGTACACACTTCTAACCTTATCTCCCCGTCCTCTTCCCTAAGAACTGATGCCACATTTCCCTTTTCTGCTGCTCTCTTGATGGCATGCAGACACGATGGTGAGAGGTGCAGCAGCTACCTTGGACCCCAGGATGAGAGGATGAGAGCACTTGTTAAAGCTGGCAAAGCCTGGGTCCCTGAAATGATGGACCCACAGATGGACTGCCACCTGGACTATTGTGTAGGAGTCTTGATTAAGCCACTATATCCATGGGTGTCTTGTTACAGCAGCCTATCCTATGTCATTGTACACAGTAATCTAAATAAAGCCCAGTGTTGATTTAAAAAACAAAATAGTTTTGGGAAGAGTACTCTCAAGTCTTTAACTTTAGTAGGAGCCTTGGTTATTGAATTGGTCGCTATACTTTCATATTGAAGAATAAGGCTCCTTTTCTAACAAAAGAGTTAATGGAAGTTTTCTTCCCTATGAAGTCTCAGAGAATGAAGGGTTAGAGGGGAATCTAGCAATAAGTAATGTTCATTAAATATCATCATTGTATAAGGTACACTGCAGGGTACACTTAACAGAGATGTCCTTTCCTAGTAAGCTAATAGTCTGAAACAAATATACATATGTGAAGTTCCTAATTATTGTGTGGGGATGACTGTACTGTACTGGTTATTATGGGAAACAAGAGAATTTGAGATCACAATGGAAATGAGTATTTTTTTCCTATATTCTATAAAACAAAGTAAGTTCTCTGTGCCTCTCATCATGTTCCTTGAAACAAATTAGATGGATTTACATAAAATTGAGACAGTCTGGTTTGAAATATGAGCTTTATGGCACATGTGAAATTCTTCTGGGAGATCCAGCGGGGCAACTTAAAGAGGCAGCGAATCTTGAGAGAATCTGAAACAGGAGTATAACTGATCTAGGAGAGGCCTGTCATGTATAACTAGTCACCACTGACAGAGAGCTCCACATTGAAATTCAAAGTCACAGCATGAGGCACTCTAAATAGTGGGCAATGAGGGGCATTGGGTAGTTTCTGATTCTGAGGCCTCAGTGTAGCTTCAATCAGCAGCAGAGCAGGAATTTATTTGTCTTCAGGGTTATGATTTTCTCAATCCACAGTGGAGAGGCAGAGAGCATGTGCGTATGTGTATGTCTGTATAAGAGATGGAGGGAGGCATAAACTTAGAACTTACAGAACAATTACTGAAAGGTAGGAATACATGCTGTCTAATTAAATGCTACAGAGGCAGAATAAAATGGGTTTGACTAACTCAAAGGCAAAGTTCACATAAAGAGGAATTTTTGATTCTCTCCCATCAGCATTGGCCATGATTTCCAAACATTTCCTAACAAACTGTATGGGTACAAAGGATCTGTATATAAAATAAAATCTAACAAATATCAAATTACAAAATGAGTTAATCAAAATAGACAGTTAATAAGAACATATTACATATAAGGGGCTATGAAAAGATCTTATCAGTACAGCCCTTAAGCCCTCTGCTTGTGCTCAGTCCCTCTTATGGCCTCACCTCTTCGCACAGCATGCAGCCTTCCTTTCCCTAAGGATCAGGAGCATGTACCTACCTGGAGCACGTGCCCACCTGTAGCTCATGTATGCCCTTCTGAACTAAGCCTCCAGATCCTAGAATTTCCTGCCCAAATGGTTCCAAGTCCACATGTGAGGCTGGCCCATGTGTCTTTTTGGTATTCAGCCTCTGAGGACGAACAGCACCACCAATGTGCATAGCTCAAAGCCCAAATGGGTATAGGCAGAGCTTCAAGATGGGTGCGAGGCCCTCTGAGGTGCAAGACAGAGCCAAGGGTGGAAATAAAAGTGGGGAGTAGCAGGTCCCAGCAGGAGATGTGGGTGAGGCAAGTTTAAACAGAACTCTGAACAGTCAGAATTCTGAGTGGAAACTTGAACTTGCTGGTCATTTCAGAGGTATTTTTGTCCAGGTAGAAACCTAAAAGTCCTTTTATTTAGCATTTTTGTTAGCTTGGCTTAAAACTTTTAAACGACTTCCATTTCTTGATCAGGGACTGGGGAAAGCCTATAATCTCTCATTTTTAAAACTATCTCACACTTCATAACACAATGAATCCCTTATTTTGGTCCATTTGAAGGAATATCACTAGAAGAAATCTGTTGGGTGTTTTGTATGGAGTTTTAGTCAGGCTCTGAAAAACCTGTGATAAATTTTGATGATAAAAACCCAAGAAAGTCCTATGTGAGTCACAAAATCCTATTCTCTTTCAGAGAGTTTTTTTCTTCCATCTGTTCAGGAAACTTGGGGATTCAAGAAGAAATGAGGGGTTGTGTGTGAAGAACAGTTTTACTGGGTGTGCATATCTCTGAAGACTCAGTTCTCACTTCTTTGTCCCTCTGGTTGATGAGCTCCATGGTGGCAGTCTGGGGGCTGCAAAGTCTATAGACCCAGGCAGAATATTTCTCAGCAAAATGGGGCAACAGCAAGGCAGCAGAGGAAGTTCAGCGTAGCAGAACTTACACTTCACAGAATAAAACAGGTTGTGCTAGCACACACTGTAACGTCTGGTTTATGATCCTCACATAATTGGGTATTTGTCTAAGGGTTTTTAAGAGAAAGTGAAAGGACTATTTACTAAGATTTGATTTAAGCAAAGATTCTGAAGAAAACTGCAGTACTGGGAACAGTCTTTTAAAAATTATTAAAATTGGAAGCCATACAGACTTTTTTTTCTAACTCCAGCATTTTCAGAAGGGGAAAATAAATTCAGAAGCACTAACGGCTCCTCTCTCTTGCATTTATAAAATTAAGAAGTAAGAAATACAAGTGGTCAGAGAGATATCTTTATTACTGGTAGCTTTTAAAATTAATCCTGTTTCCATTTTATTAATAAGGACATTAGAATTTCATTGAAAGAGGAGATACTTTCAATTCAGTAAGCAAAGATTATAAACATGTTTATAAGCAAACTTCTGGGGAGGCAGCAGCCAGAGAATACTGAAGAGACTCCATGAAGGCAGCATCTCAGTCACAAAACAACCTGTACTCACTGCCCCACCCTACCCAAACCTTGCTTCATCATCTCTAGAGATCTGCCTATAACCAGGGGAAGAGTTTGTGTGTCATTGTACAAGAAGCAAAATCAACTGTGAAAAAAGAACTATACGAGGTGGCTGTACTCTCCCAAATATTAGCATATGGAAATGTTTCACTTTAGTTTGTTAAATCATAATTGGAGGATTATTTGGATTTCTGAGTATCAGCTACATCTGGCTGGTACGAGTTAGGTCATCAGATTACCTTCTAACATCCAGCTGACATACCAGTTCTAGAGGATGGGAATTAAAATTAAATAAAAAAAAATCGTATCTATTTATTGAGTGATCGAAAAGGTATAATTTATAGTTAAGATGAGGAAAAAGGTATTGGGATTAACTAGTAGGCATAGGAGGAATTTAAGTTGGTAAATTCAGAAGAAATGCTGCAGATTCTGAAAGAAGATAATGAATTAATAAGCAGGGGGAGGGAGAGAGGAAGAGAAGTCCATTTTCTTGCAATAAAAAAGACAGGTGAGCGTGGCCATCAACACAATGTGATTCAGACCAGCTTGTCCTTGTCAAGTAAAATGCTCTGACTACTTCATTTCAGGTTGGCACTGAGATCAAACCATATCCCAGAGTACGAGCATAACAAGCAGTGAAATGGGCAAATGGGTAAACAGCGGTAATTTGAGCCTGGCCACACAGTTCTTGGGAGTAATATGGGGGCTGGTTGTGTGCGGCTGATGAAGAATGATTCCATGACTGGCAAGAATATCATTTTTGTACAAAAGGGTTAATCTGAGCCCGTGTGCCTGAGAGATTTGAGTAACTGCTGCCTCACTGCTTATCTACTGACTGTGGTTAGAGCAAATGTTAAATAACAAAATATAAAGTTGCATATACAAAAAAAAACAAACAAAAAAACCTTAGGAAATAAAATGTTTGGTGGTAAAAATTGGTAAAACAGAATATTAAAAATTTAGGGTCTTTAATTTTCACCTCACTACCTTCCATCTTTATAGAATTAGGCAAAACGAGAACTTGAAATATGTGATATAATAAAAACCCAAAATCTATGCTGGTGAAGGGAAAATCTGCATGCCAAGGCTTACCAATCTCCAGAACTGCATTACCTAGATTTTAGGGACTATAAAAAATTGACTAAACTATGTCAAGCACAGCATTTAAAGATTCTATAGGCAAACAATGTTATGTGCCTAAGCAGATGTCCAAGCTTTAGAAATGTGAATGTGTTAACAAAATGGTAGATAAGAATGATGCACATATTACTGATAATTTGAGTCCTAGCACAGTCAATTACTATTTGCCTCTTGTTTTCAGATATTGCTTATTACTCTTAAAGCATTGTCCTAGCTTGATTGTAAAACAATGACAGTTCTGATAGTTTGAGGAGTGAACAGAAGAATTTCATGTTACCTACACAAAAATGTTTGATTCTCATTTAGCTGCATGCTATAGACTAGTGTTTGTGTCCCCTATCCACCCCATTTAATGTATTTACACCCAGCACTGAATGTGATGGTATTTGGAAGTCAGCTATTGGGACGTGATTAGGTCATGAGGGTGAAGCCCTCATGAACGTCATTAGTGCCCAGCAAGCTTGCTTGGTTCTTCCACCATGTGTGGTTATAGCAAAAAGGTGGCCATCTGTGGCCCAGAAAGCAGACCCTTACTAGAACCTGACCATAAGGGTCCTTGGTCCTGGAAGTCCCAGCTTCCAGAACTGTGAGAAATAAATTTCTGTTGTTTATAGGCCAACTAGTCTACAGTATTTTTGTAATAGCAGCCCAAACAGACTAAGACATTACACCCTGACAAGTGAAAACAAAGGAACATAGCCAACAGTGTGAAACTGAAAACTCTTTTCCAGAAGGAAAACACTATGATATAAACTATAAATAAACCTGACATTTTTTTTAAAGAAGTAAATTTATAAGAATATTAAATACTTAATATACTTTGAGGCTTATATGATATTAAAACAGTAAACTAAGCCTGTATTGGCAATATTTATTTATTTCCAATCCATATCAAATGAAGATTAAAAAAATGTTAAAAATAAACTGAGCTGAAGTCCTGAAATGTATATGCTGGGTAGATTAAATTGATTTATTTTAGAATAGATCTGAAACAGCACCAGAACTTAAAAAAAAAAAAAAAGTGATCTCAACTCTTTGTTTAAAGAGTTAAAGGTACAGTAAGGTTAAATCCTTAGCTTGTGGTCACACAGCTACTTAAGGCTACAGTGAAGATTAAAGTCTGAATTGTTCTGCTTTGAAGTTTCTGTCTGGCTTTTACTACAAATAAAACTTCAACTCCCATTAGAAAAAAAAAAAGAATAATTTCATCATGAAAGCAGTGAAGCAGTGAGTAGACTGTGTCCCATATTCTTGATTGTTTCAGAAATATACACATTATCACACTCTAGTGGTTCACACTTTAACTGGCCAAGTCCAATCCAATGACTTTAGCATTTCTCTGCTACAAAAATTTGTTATGTAACAGGTGGAGAACCTGGATGCAGCCAAATATGGTGTTCTCATGGATAGAAACCCAACCCCTGCAGATCAGATACAGTCCAAAGGAATCACTTTGTTCTGGCATTCTCTTTAGGGACGGGAAGATTCTGATTGCAAATCTAATTCTGAAGCACTACAGTAAAAGGCTCTCAATAATGCTTGAAGTTTCCCCTAAAACAGTACAAAAGGTGAAATGTACTGTATGTCCCTGGCACCCTAAATTCTTGGTAATTTCATTTCAGCTGTATTTCTCTACAAAATAAGTTTATATTTTTTGAAACATAATAAGTAGTCAGGTTCTAAATCAATCTGATGAAAAAAACTTTTTTCTTTTTTTTGGGGGGATTTGAAAGCTTCATCTACTATGTGCTAAGTTAAAGTCAAAACAATAAACATTAAAAAATTAAAGATGGAACTCTGGAACATATAGGTGAAAAGAATTACCTCAAGACATTAAAAAATTCCGATAAGAAATGACATCTACTTTTGTAAAAGTTCAATACCATGGGAATATATATCGGCAATTTCAGCTGTAAAATGAGATACTTCTCTATGACCTTTACGTTTTCCTCTCAAGGACACTTAAATATAATGTTGATATGGAAAGTCATTTTTCTGGTTTTCTTCACAGTATAATAATTATATTCATAAATTCCACTGCTTGCAAAATATTTTCAACTTCTTGATGAGAGAACTCTATTTTGACTTACCAGTATTTGTAATCATACTAGGAATAGCATACGGCTAGGGGGAAACACAGAGGTGAAATGTCAATTAAACAAATTTGCATAAGACCTACCCATGATGGATCCTCGGTGTCCCCCTTTCTCTTTCTCGTCCTCTCTCTTACGCGTGCACACATGCAAACACACACACACACACACTCTCTCATACTCACATACGAATATATACACATGAAAAGAAAAAGGAAAGAAAAAGTGGTTTTCATTGTGACAAGCCCTTTAAATGCTTTACAGTTAATCTGACAAATAGTTTAAAAAACTCAGGTTTTTCATATCAAGAAAAATCTCTTCTTAAGAGAAAACACATTTCACTCCACATCCATTTGTCTTATTCTCCTGGAAGGACGGATTTCTCCCGCCCTTCCTCCCTTCCAACAGAATCCTCATCCTACACAACCTCTCCTCCTCTTTTTCTGTACCAGGACAACAGCCTCTCTCTCCCTCCTCCGTGGCATTCCTGCCACACACCCCCTCTTCTCCTTCCACCTTATTCTCTTAAATTCTACTCTTCAAGCCTCACCACTCTCAAAACTTCTCCTAATGAGAACTTTTTAAAGGCACATATAGGTGTGCCGTCTACACATTGTTTCCTCATATACAAACCTACGTACCAGTCCTTCATTTCCCAAATATATATTAAACCGTTAAATGTTACGACAGGCGACAGTGAGTTCAAAATTGAAAGTAGTTTACAGCTTGGTGGGGGAGAAAAACATGTAAGCAATTCTATTTCAGCAGGGCAAGAAGTGTAAATATGCCTGAGTGCGTGCGCAAAGGGTGAAGTTAACATCTCTGTTGGGGTGAGTTAACGAACTTCCCATAGAGGAGACACTTGAGCTGTGCCTGGAAGGTTAAGTAAAAGTTTTCTAGACAGATGAGGAACAGGAAGCGCATTCAACACTGTGGGGACAAAAGCCCCCAGGGGGCCTCTCCCTTAAGCAATCAGAAGAGTTGTACCTCTAATTCCTTACTATCTGGAATATTTTCTTATCTATCTATCTATCTATCTATCTATCTATTTATTTATGTATCTGAAATACCTGCAAACTTATTTAAATTGTACTCTCAAAGGTCACAATAAAAGCCACTGTCTTTTTTCTCAGTGCATATTCTGCTGGGATCTGTGGCACCAAGATTCCCAAATGCAGGAGAAAAGCAATGTTCCTGCCCCACTGGAAACCAGTGAAAGTACAGCAAAGAGAAGCTGTATGTGATTATGGTTTTCGTCATAGGTCTTTTATGTCTTTTCATCTTTGAGTTAACTCTTCTTTCTTTGGCCCCTCAAAAATGGCATCTCCCCAGAAATCATCTTTGACGTAGGAATTAACGGGGTGCTCTGAAGATCTCATCAATTATTTCCCTGAGTTTGAATTCTGAGTTTCCATTTGGAATTGGCCAAATCCCACCAGCACCTTGGCATTTATAGCTCTTGGGAGGTTTTATGATGTGTCAGCTTGACTAGGCTACAGTCCCCACTTATTCAATCAAACACAAATGGAGGTGTTGCTATAAAGGTATTTTGTAGATGTGATCAGAGTCCATAACCAGTTGACTTTAAATAAGGGAGACTATTTCAGATAATCTGGATGGGCCTGGTTCAGTTAAAAGGCTTTAAGAGCAGAAATGAGGCTTCCCAGATGAATAAATTCCACCTTTGGACTGCAGCTTCAGCTAGTGCCTGAGTGCTTCAGTTGCTCTTCCTCACGCCCTGCTACGTGGACTTCTGGCATGCCTAGGCAGGCCCACAGTCACATCAGTTAATTCCTTGTAATAAACCTCTTGAGTGTGTGTGTGTGTTTATGTATGTCCACCCCTCCCCCCTGCCACTCCCCGATTCTGCTTCCCTGTTTGAACCCTGACTGGTAGAGAATTACAGACCCAAACTGGCTTTCTCTACTAATGTCCCCTTCTCGTAAAAGTCTTGCCATGTTCCCATTATCAAACATGGTTATTATCACTGTTATTCTTACTGTCTTATCTCCTCTGCCTATTCCTTACTGCTTGTTTCAACTGGTCTCCCCATGTTGAGTTTCTTGTCCTTTTCATAGGGTTGTACAACCACAACAGATTAATTTTCATAAAGATGTTGGTCTCCTGCTCCTATTTTTACTGGCTTTTACACAGCCCACCATGTCATTTACAATGTTCTCATATTTTATTTCCACCGAACTCTGCCATATTTACCTCTCTGTACTCTCTGACAGCAACCTTCTGCTCCAGCTGGTTACATTCTGTTTCCTCTTCATGAGTTGACATGTTCTGCCTCCAAACTTTTCTTTATATCATTCCATCTACTTGAGATGTGCTACCTGTCTTTTCCTGCCAGTCCTCTAAGATCACCTCGAAGCATCTCCACTCACAACTTAGTCTGACCAGCCTAAGCTACAGTGGTATGCCCTCTAAACTCTTGTATTATATCCCTACAAGTAAATTGGTATTGACTATGAACTGCTCTAAGAGAAAGCACTTAGATTAATGTGATAGACCTTTGATAAAAATTTTTACTTATACGTAACTTTTTCATCTGAATACATGTATTCTTACCTCTCTCTTCCCAGCACTTCCTGCCAGAGTGTTCTGTGAAGGAGTGTTGCTCAGCAAATGTTTATTGAGTTGCTGGCTGAATCTTAGTAACTAAAGCTTAGAGCATTAACTGTGTATATATCTCCACAGAAGCCCAAAGTGGTTCCTATTAATCGTCAATCAAGTAAAAAAAAAATTATGGACCACAGTGATTTTGTAATGTTGATCTTACACTAACTTTAGAGTGGGAGGGAGGAAAAAAGTGAACTTTTTACTTGGTAGAAAAATTATTTCTTGCTGCCCATTAATAATAATCACAGATAAGAAACAAGAGACATTTCACTCAGTTGGTTCAACAAGAGGATGCATAAAACCAAACGATGTTAAGATTTTTCTTAAGACAAATGACAAACTCAATTAGGAATAGGGGAGGGCAAGATATAAATCACAAACATATTGCAGCCATCCTGAGTACATTTGTGCCTTCTTTCCATGGATAAGCCCTGTTTCTGAATTTAAATGTTAAGTGTTAATTGAAACTAAAATTAGGAATTAATTCTATACAAATATTACTCGGAATATAGAATAAAAATGTAAAAAAAAAAAAAAACCCGTGAACAAGATTTGGAAGACTATTCTTTGATACTGTATACAACTTTGCAAGTGTCTTCCAACAGATTTTGATTGAGAGGTTTTTTTTTTTTTTTGTCTTTTTAGAAAGAAGCAAGAAAAGAAGTTACTGATAAATCTTCATTTTACCACATAGATTATATGCTGTCTTTTGAAAACAGCACTGTTTTTGAATATATAAAGACTTTCCTTTTTCAGAGGGTTCTCCAAATGGCTTTGGCACAAACTCTAGTGGTGGCAATACTTCCAATTTCAACCAGACTCTCTGTTGATACCAGCATGAGTGAATAAGAAAATGAATCAGGAAAAAAATCACCAGATTACACTTCTCCCCATAAATTATCTGAAAGCACAAAATAAGTCTATTTTTGAAATTATTTTACATTCTTAGAATGTATGTTTCTTTTCTGATCTAAAAATAATAAAAACATAATTATCATTTGAGAATTTTAATTGGTTCCTCTGAAATACTGCTGAGAAAGATCTTCATAATCAGGCATCTTAGGAAAAAAAAGTATAAACTATCTTAAATAACAGTTGATATGAGTCATCATGTTACTCACACAAAAAAATGTCTTTGATTGAACATGACAAAATGAAAGGCAAAATATTTGAATCCTAAATAAAAATATGATTTATAATTTCAAAATACAAAATAAATATACTTCTGAATTTCCAAGGTATGTCCATATAAAGTATTTGCATTTAATTGTATGTAAAAGGACTATATGGTATGACACAATTTTGATATATTGTGTCAGTTATTAATATATACCATGTAGCTCTTATGGTCAGTTGCAACACAACTGACACAATTATGAATATATTTTAATAATTTTAAAATATAAATGAAATTGCTTTGAAGACAAACAACTTTGTGATAACATTAAGATTTATGTTTTGGTATTAATGAGTCAAAACAAAGCACTGCTCAATTTCAAATCCGGCATTAAAATCCTATAAGTATAGGTCTAAAGTTAAACATATTTAGACATTATAATTTCATAAATATACCCACAGTAGCAACATCTTTATATAATGACACAGAGCAATTTTTATATTTTTTATTTTTCATTCAATTATTAGCAATTTCAAGTGGAACACTACCTTGGCATGCAAACTACTAACACATCATTGAAAACTTTAGACAAACACAGAAATTTGGCTTTTGGTTTTAGTTATGAAAAGTTCTAAATTAACTGACAGACTCTTGTGAGGATTTAGTAAAATCATACATGTACACGGACTTACCTTGTTTATCTTGAAAAAATTAAGAATCAGCATTAAGTTGTTCTCAGAGGAAGACTGAAAGCTGAAGAAGCGTGACCTGGTTTAAGTAACTTGTGCTGTCTGGGTGGAATATGGGAGGGAGCTCTCTGTCAAGACTTCACTTTCTCTCTCTCCCTCTCTCTCCCTCTCTCCCCTCTCCCTCTCCCTCCCTACCTCTTTCTCTGTCTCTTTCTCTCCACCTCCCTCTTCCACATACCTTCTTCTCTCACACACAGTATGATTAAATGGCTTCTGTCAAGAGTGTTTTTGGTAGCTTATTATAAGACCATGAAGTGAAAATATCACTCAGTATATTTGCTATGTATCATCTCATAAATATGAAAACTGCTAAATAGCCACAATTTGAAAACTGCTACATAGTTATACAATTTTAAAGGTACTAATGAAGCCATTTAAATGAAATGAAATGAAAATATGTTGCTTACTCTATTAAATACTATGTAGTTTCTCTGGTTATGTAAGAAACATCAGAGAAGCAAAGCTCAGGGCTAATATACTATTTCCAAGTAAACTGTTGAAAGGGCTTTTTCATGGGCAAGACGAAGGTCCCAAAGTGATTTCTTGCACTGAACCACTTGGTACTTGTAATACATGTGTAAGATGCTTAAGCTGTCAAAATTGTTACTTCCAAAGTGTGCGATTAAGCATTCATTGGTGTCAGCTGCTTTCCCATCACCCTTTCACATCCCACCCTCCTGCCAGGAGATGAGTACTAGGAGGAAAGAAATGGTAAAGCGTAAGAAAAGTAAAGGGCCCCACTTTTGTTGAGCATTTTCTACATGCCAAGCACTATGCTCAGTGCTTCACACACATTTCCATTAATCCTCATCATAATTTACGGGTATCGGTGTTGTGGCTATATATTAAGAGTATGAGAACTGGAGTTCAAGAGTTAAGCAGCAGTTAGCACAGTCACCACTATCAAAAACACCCCCCGCCCCACACACACACACTGAAAGCAAATTCCAACTAAGGCCCATATTCTCTGAAACCTATGTACTCTTTAAGCTCTTTGCTTGACACACTACATTGAGGATGGGAAAATGGCAGCAAAAGAACCTTGATCATGACAGCCTTATTTCCTGTGTTTCCTCTTTACTTTCAAAACGGCACCGAAGAATTCGAGTCCACAGTGTCCTGCTCTTTCCTCTTCTTCCCTCCAGTGTTATGTCAAGAGCATGAACAGGGGAAAGGCAGTGGGGTAACTGATTGCCCTTGGCGCAGTTTAACTACGAAGGGACAAGATCACAATATAACTTTGAGATATAAAATGTCATAGGTCACTCTTGTCATTACCAGCACGCCTCTCAAGCTGCTCATTGTATTTTTTGGATGTCCTTAAGAGTGTGTATGGGGTGGTAGCTCACTTGTGACACCTGAAATCCACCATGAAACTTCAATCCCTTGAATAAAATGCAATTGCCCTCAAAAGAATAATATGAAGTCTTCTGAACTTTTAACAACTTAATTACTCAGATTAGAAAATCTTTTTAATAAGATGTATTCCATGTGATAGACAAAAATTGAGTATATAGAAAACTAATTGATGGGGTTTGGAAACAGAGGGACACTAACATTATTGAAAACTTGCTATTAATCACAGAGTGCATGTGGAGTACAACAGAGGAGGACAGACATATCCATGTGGAATGCCCTGGACAAAGATGGACTATCGATAAGAGTGAAGTCCTGCCAGAGGGCCCCAATGAGGAACAGAAGGCACACAGAGAGGAAACAAACAAAAAACAAAAAAAAAAAAAAAAAAAAGGGGCCTCCACAAGCAAATACTGCATGTAGACAAATTAGTAAAAGTACAAATGAACTCACAGACTTGTGGCTGGGCACACGTTGCCTACCTCTAACTATGGTGGTGCTGTAAAGCCGCCCACTGGCTAGGTGCTTTTGTGTAAAGCCCAATCTGCCCAACTCTGGGTGGAAAAATTTTTTCCTAGTCAATTGATTAGTATTTGATAAAGACTAGAATGATGTAAGTTTTACTTAGGGTAAACTAGAAAGACAAAACTTTCCACAGACAACATGTGGGAAGTACACACATAGTAAATAGAGCCTCCAGATACTCATTCTTTACAGTGTGAAAAGTCCTACATGGATATCCATCTTGACTATTTGAAAGGTATACTTATACCTCTATCAACAGAGAAATGCATCCCGATGATGTTTCCTGTTATAATATAGCAAAACAGAGGTAGAAACTACATCAGAAGGGACACTAGAGTGTGATAAAGTTAAAGATAAAGCAAAAATCATACAGAAAACGTAAACTGTGAGAACGACAATCTTAGGGCATAAAACTAGAAGATCCAAAATAGAGTTACATTAATAAGAGCGGGGGAGGGTGGGGGCGGCTTGGCCTATGACCAGGCTTGAACAGGGAGAAGCAAATGTCTGCAATGCAGAAGTTAATGCCAGTTGACTGCACTAAAGATAAGGTGTGTTGCTTGGAAGCTGGTGAGGAAGGTACCAAGTGCCTCCATGGGAAGCAGAAGTCTTATAATGAATTAAGGCCACGAGAATGGGAGACTGTATGGGGTGAGGCCTCCCTCATACCAACACCAGTACTAAATCAGATAACCTTTAAAATCAGATAAAGAAGGCCTGGTATAGTTTGAGAGGAAAATTTCTAACTCACCAATTATCCCCTTAACCAGTTTTGTGATTTCTTAAATGCTCATATTTAGGGAAACTATGTCCATTATATAATTAGAAATAAAATGCGAACACCTGGTCAAAGAAATAGAGTATACATGCACTCTCAGCAGAAAAGCAACCAATCAAGTATGCTTCTACCTTTTTTGTATGTCTTAAATAGTGTGTAATGAATAACATTTTTTAAAAAGGAGTCCTTGTCAATGAAAAGGCATACATACCAGAATCCTTTTGAAGAGATGACAGTTAATAACTCAAGTCTTTATATTTCGACTCCAAATACTCTCTTCATTCTAATTTCCTTGCGTACACTCCCACCCCTTCCCAACCCCATGCTCCCAAACAAGCAGGAAAATCTTTAAATCTCTTAATCAGATCTTTGCACATCTTCGTTCAAAAACTCCTCTATGGTATTCTACTGCAGTTACGATGAAACTGAAATCTTAAGCACAGTCATAAGCGCTCTTGAGAATGTTCTTATACTGTTCTCTCCCTTTTCCCCTATACTACAGTATTCTTTTACCTCCTCAAACGTAGTATCAGCTTTCCCATCACAGGTCTTTGTCCATAATATTTCTTTTGCCTGAAATCTTCTCTTTTCCCCTGCACTGCTTCCCTCTGCCTGGATCACCGCTTCATCTCCCAGGTCCTGGAGTAAACCTCACTGCCACCAGTCCTTGCAGGACTCTCAAAGGGCCCTACACCTCTTTCTAACATTTAATGTGCTTGAGACAAACTTCCTATGTTTGTCTTTTTTGTTACACTGTAAGATCCACGAGGGCAAAGGCCACGTCTACCCTGCTTATTACTATATCCTTTGAGTCTAGCACAGTGCCTGGCACGTACAAGATGTTTAATAAGTAAGCAAGGACCTCATCATAGGTCTTCTGGCCCCAAATTCCAGATTCTTTGTGTCATATCTCCCAGAACACAAGGCATTGGACAACTGAACCAATGGAAAAAATGACATAAATAAATGAATAAAAAGTTGGTTAGAAACCAAACTTTGAAGACATAATTTTGGCAAACGTTCGACCTATTTATTTTTAATTTAGCCAAAACAGATGGAAGCTTTGAATAAGGCATTCTTATCATGCAGCTGTTTTGTTTGATAGTCGGGTATATTAGACAATTGGGGATAAAATTAGTTTGAATTAAGTAGGATATATTTATGCAGTTTGTCTTTTTAAAAGTCTGCATTTTGTGTCACTTTTTCTCATAACATGTAACTATGTGCTTTAGTATCTAATTTTGTATTCATAATTTTGTATGTTCATGTTCTTAAAGAGGGCTTTACATAAACTTCTTACAAAATCTAAAACAGCCTGTGGTAAGTAGAAAAATCACTCCCAAAGATGGTCGTGTCCTAATGTCTAGAATGCGTAGGCTATGTTACATAGCCAGGGGAAGTTATGGCTGCAGATAGAATTAAGTTTGCTAATCAAATGACCTTAAAGTAGAAGATTATTCTGGGTTACCTGAGTGGGCATGGAAGTACGGTCTCAGGGCTCCTTATAAGAGGAAGAGAAACAGAAGAGTCAGAGCAAGAGTGACGTCACATGAGGAAAGCTATTGCGGGCTTGAGGATGGGAGAGGACTGCAAGCTAACACACGAGGACAGACTGGGAAGGCACGGCGACGGGTTCTCTCCCCTAGAGTGTCCAGAAGGAGCACAGCCCTACCAGCGCCTTGACCCGTTTTGCACTTTTGACTCCCGGACCTATACTACGTTTCTGTTGCTTTAAGTAACCGGATTTGTGGTAATTTGTTACAGCAGCAATAAGGGAGGAATACACTCCCCCTATTAATTAAAAAGTTGTTACTCTACCAAAGAGAGATCGCTAACATTTTCTTTTATTCATAAGATTCGTGATCTCAATCCTGAGAAAAATTACAGATTTCCAAATAATTTTGGAAAAAACCTACCATTTAAAAGGAGGATTTCTAAGGCAAGGAAACAATCTACTAATGCTACTATGTTCACATTTCTAAGTCATTTGTGACTAGAGACCATTTAGTCAAATATTTATTAAGGAGCTTAAGGAATTACTGACAAAAAATGAAAGTCTTTCCCCCAAATATTTACTTTTACACACACACACACACACACACACACACACACACACACACTCTCTCTCTCTCTCTCTCTCTCTCTCTCTCTCTGTCTCTCTCTGTCTCTGTCTCTGTCTCTCTCTCTCTCTCTCTCTCTCTGTCTCTCTCTCGCTTATTAACACTCTACATAAACCTACATTTAAATCCAAATACAACCCTTGATATAATTTTTGGTAAGTTATCTTAAGTTTTCTTTCAAGTAAAGTTGAAATTGATGAGTTTTCTGGAAGGAGTAAAAATGATATATGTACAGGGCAGAATCTGGCACCTAAAAAGCTAGTAGCTATAACATTAACATAATAACTTGGTAGTCAGATTTATACATAAAATCGTATGGTGGATCCTCCATATCTTCTTACAAATAAGGAAATTGAATAATAACATTTCCATATATGTTGATAACAGGATATTGTATAAGACTATTTCATAAGTAATATAAAGACCATTTTATGAGTAAGATATGTTTCACAAAACTATTTTATAAGATAAGGACACAGTGCTCCAGTCAGAAGTTAGGTTATAAAACACGACATAAATTAACCTTACACAAACAGGAACTTCAAATTAGCAATAAATGTGATTGTTGAAAGGTGTTTGTAATCCAATATTTCAGAAAAATTAAAACATATGAAAGCTAGATGCTATTGTTGCATTTAAGGTTGCTTTTTAATGGTGAGAAGAGACATGAAATGTAGGAAGCAGCTCAATGAGTAAGAACTAATAATCCTCTGGGAATCTGAAGTGGCTATAAAATTTGAATTTGAAGGGTAAGCAAAACTCTGACTTGTTCTGCTTTAGCCCAGGCATTCCAATTACGGCAAACACACCTACCTGACCAATTTTATACAACTTGTGTTAAAAATCGATAAAAATTAATGCACATTAAAAATTTCTTATATAAAGGTTGACAGAGAAGGATAAAGCAAATATTTTATATTTGGCCATTTTCATGATCTTAATAATTTTTCAGATACATGCTCATGGGGATAAAAGTTACTTTAAAACATAATACCATATATTTGAAACACAACTTTGGGAAGTACTTTGCCTGTGTGATTTATTTTTTATGGGCATTATTTTTTCACATGACCCTTGAAGGAAAATTGTTGTCAATTGTATATAGGCAAACTTTTGTTATTTCACAGCTAATTAAGAAATGCAAGTCAAATATAATAATCAATTTCCTGTCCTAGAGAGGCTCTGGTGACTGCATGGGTGCTAAATGTTAATTTAATGCTTGCTATTTATGTTGCTATTTATGTCACTGCCTTAAATGCACTATTAAAGAGGGCCACTGATGACGTGCCTAATTGATTCTGTACTCTTTGGGGAGGAAGGTAAAATGGAGACAAAGCTCAGAGAACACAGATGAATGAGTGGTGGGAATGACCCGTAGGTGGCTTCTTGGACACCTTAGTTGGTTTATTAGGTTTAAGATGTTTCATCTGATCTAACATTAGTGGCTGGGGCTCTGTTATGCACCCTGAGGGTAGTTAGTATGTTATTTGAAAACCTATCCAAAGATTTGGTAGCACACAGGTAGTTAGCTGGAGCCTGATACACCAGAAGATTAAGTTCCTAAACTTCCACATCTGTCCTTTTCCAACTTCTCTCCTGTCACAATGCAAAAGGTCTCCCTTTTTGTCTGGATCTGATTCCTCCTGACCTCTCAAGGACCAAGCTCTCTTCGTTACATTCTTTCTTGATCTTTTTATCTTAAAATCTTCCTTTTATTAGAATATAAGTATTTCAAAACCTATACTCTTCCCTGACAAAGTTGAGGGCCCTGCTTCTGTGTTTATATTTCAGAAAATTATGCTTTTCTATGATTATTTTTTTATTATGGTGACATTAGGTAACAAAACTGAGTAAGTTTCAAGTGTACAATTCAACAGGAAGTCATACATGTATCTCATTGTATATTCACTGCTCATAGTTAGATTTCTTTCTGTCACCACGTATTTGACCCTTTTGACCCCATCTACCTCTTCCCTCCCCTACTACCCTCTTGTAACCACTAGTCTATGGTCCATGTCCATTAGTTTGTTTGTTTGTCATGTTTGTTTGCTGCTTTTAGGTTTATATCCCACATATAATGATATCACATGGTTTTCAACTTTTTCTGTCTTGCTTATTTTTGCTTAGTATTATTATGTTTGTTTATGAATTATGTTTAAATAAATTTCTTCTTTTATCTGTCCCTACATAATCTCCAGTTAAGTTTAATATTTTGCAAAAGAATTTCTCTTGACTTTATCAAAACAGACTTTGCTAATCAGAAATTCTGGAATTTCAGCTGCCACTTCTAAACATTTCTTCAGTTCTTATGCAAACTTGCAGCTTTACTTTGCATTAGAAAAAGACTCACTGATATGTTTTTGAGATAATGATCTTCACAAGAATTGTAAAGCACTATCACTTTTTGTTACTCTGCCTTGCTTCTAAGATATAATTTTTCACTATATTTTGTTGTATTATATTTTATAATTCCTGTTTTTAACCATTAACATTAGCACTATTTTTTCCTGTTCTTCGTTCACTTATACAAAGGGAAAAGAATATATTCATAATTCAACAAATACAGTGATTGTTTTGGTACTTTACTGTGTTTTATACAAGGTAAGGTGGTAACACTACTGAAAATGAACTGTTTTCTAACAGGCAGCAGCTGTGTTTTAGGGAAATCAATGTATAATGTGCAAAATTTAGGGTTGCACAAAAGTTAAACAGAAGAGAGTTGAACATCACCCTTAATAAAAGTATTAATGATTTGTTTTCTTCTTTATCTCTATAATCAACTCATTTTTGTGTTTAGATAAAATAAAAAATTATACCTAATTATTAATTACCAACTTCAGAAAAGAGAGATTATGATTGAGATAAGGTTATTAGCACATTTAGTTCCAAATTTATAGAAATGTTATTATTAAATATTAATATGTATATAAAATTAAGTTAAAAGGTTTAAAGTCACTGTTGTGTAAAGTAATTTATAGAACCATAGACTGGAGAGCTTGGAAGTATTAGAGACCCTGTATAACTCAATCTTATTATCCCGCTGCTGAGGAAACTGAGGCTGAAAAGGTGAAATAAATTGGGGAAGGTCACACAGCTGGCTTCTGGAAGACAGAGGTCCTAACACCCAGGCCTGGGGCCCTAAAACCCTCAAGCAGTGCACATTCTCATACGGGTAAACATATATATATTTATAGAATGATTCTAAAACCTACTGTTCATACTTAAAGCACTCCTATTCCAGGCAGAGGCTGGTGCAGTTTTCTTAGTATGTGCATCCTTTAGCAGCAAAACTAGTTCTTCATCTCAATGGAGGGATGGCTGCTTTGCAGGATGCCCTCAGGCTGCTACAGAATATACTGAAAATTTCTGCTGGTTAACCTACAGGTATGGACATCTGGCCTTAATTCCGACTTTTGTTCCTGAGGAGGTATAAGCTGTGCTTTAGAGGACATTTGAAAACAGAGGATAAGCATGGAATTCAGAGACGAATGCTCATACATTTACTGAAAGATTTTGAGAATTTTATAGTAAAATAAACATGAGTATGTAAGTGGAAGGCTAAAGCCTCATGAATTTTTAAGGAAAACTCAAGATTTCAAAAAACCCTCCTCCTTTGGCTGCCGTTTCAGGCTATGCCCTCAGCCCTTCTGAAGATACACACCACTTTCCTTCGCCATTAGAGGTGTTTCAGTGGAAGAGCTGGAGAAACATGGATCATTTTTTTTTTTAATCGCAGTAGCATATTACGAAATTCCAAAAATAAAATGATGAAATTACAAATCTCCTTGGGGCTAGTGATTTGGAGATAAAGTAGTTCTTATTTCACGTATTCCACAGATAGAAAACATTTATGTTCTGAAGATAACACTCAGGCCTGGAGTCAGCATGAAATAGACATATCTTAGAGATCAATATGTCAACTCGTTGCATCTAGAATGCCAACCTTAATATATTGGGCTGGGATCACCTCTTCTAGCTTATGTGAAAAGATTATGTTAATGATGATATCCAATTCCTTTATCTGTGTTGGGATGTCTGTGCCAAAGACATAACAACATAATTTTCTGGGAATCAACTAATAATCATTATGTATATGACAAGAATGTGAAAGGTCTGTTTTATCAGCAAATTTGAGATTATACTCATTAAGACTCAATTTTGTTTGAGGGGAAAGGAAAATGGATATAAATAATAAGTACAGAATTGGGGATATATGAAAATTATAAACAGAGAGCCCAAATACTCACTTAACCACAGCAATCAACTACTGGGGAACCACAGGTGGTAGACATATATGTTTATTAAAATGTCATGCAATCTGAGAGATGGAAATATCCAGTGTCTCTTGCTGTGGCAGCCTCTAATCCAAGAGCATAATTTCTGCACAGTTTATCAGTGTGAAAAATTAACTGCTTATAATAATGATGTTTTCTGTCATCTTTATGAACACAAAAGAATAATAACAGAATTAGGCTCTTGTATATAAAGGAAAAAAAATCAAGGTTCAATAATTTTAAGAATTAAAAAATCATTTCAAGCCCAAATGAATTATAATGCCATTGTTTTCTGGGTTATTCCTGCTTTACCTCAGAGTATGAATACATATATTCTGTTCTGAGAAGTCAAGGTTTAATTATATCTATACCAAGTAAATCTTCTATAATAAACTAATTTTTTTAAAAAAAGGACATGTTAAACTGTAATACTTAAAGGATTTGTATATAAGTACTAAACTATATAAACTTTATAGATGGCATAAAATACATCATAGATTGATTAGAAAATAATCTCATTCTTCTTTACCCTCATATTTGCGTCCTGTCAAACATTATGAAGTGTGACACCATTGTTTAAAAAATTAAAATAAGACATAACTAAGCATACAAAGTGAAAGTGTTCATTCTTTTTTCCAAATTGTATTGTTGGGTTAGGAATTGATTGGTGGCCACTGTGGAGCACAATCACAGTACCAAACAGTTTTTCCCCTTATTTGGCTATGACCTTTGCTTAGATGTTTAATATTTGAACATACCACTGAGCACAAAAAGAAGACATTTTCAGGAAAAAGAATGAAAAGCCAACATTGGTAGCTGGGTTCTATGTACAAAGTAGCAGCAGTGAAGATCTCAAGAGGTGTTCAGATGTACTTCTGGTTTGGCGCTGACTTGTATAATAAGCCTCCTCCCCCTCGCCCCAACCCCCCAACCCTCCACCCCCGCCAAAAAAAAAAAAAAAAAAAAAAGAAAGAAAAAACTAAAGAGGTTGCAAGTATGCTGGGATGTGGCTACATACTTTGTGGGTGAACATATACAGGTGTACAAAACTAAATGCATCTAGCTAAATCTTTAATTAGCAAAATACTAGGAAAAGTTACAAATAAATCCCTATAGTTAAGACAATCAATAGAACTCTCTCACACTTAAGAGCTAACACTAAGCATGGGATATGGAGAATCTAAAAACAAAGTGTAGGTAATAAGTGTAGGTAATATCCAATGTTGGATTAAATAACACTAAAAACAAAGTGTAGGTAATAAGTGTAGGTAATATCCAATGTTGGATTAAATATTAACTATAGCAAGTACTTAAGAGTTGGAATCAAAATTAGCTTAATGTCAGAAATAAATTTAACAATATAGAGTTCCACCTTAAGAGCTGGCATTGGAATTTTCCTTTGTGAAACAGTTATCTCCAGTGACAGGCAGAATAACTTAGTAGCTAAGAGAACAGACGGCAGCCAGAAAGCCTGGGTTCAAATTTGGGCTCTGCCAATCACCACGTAATCTCACTGGTAAACAGGAAAATGATAAGAGAACCTACCTCATGGGCTAGATTAAATAAATTAATATTGCTGAAGCAACTTAGAAGAGTACATAAATGTACATTTCTTATTTAGATATTGACAGAATCCAAGAGCCATAACTGAGGAGTGGTGAGAGAAAGAAGAGAGAAAAAATTTTAAAAAGGTGGTAAAATACTGTGTGTACAGTGATACAACCACTTCCCAACTACCTCCTGTCCTCCAATCCCCCTCCTTCCAATAAAATCTTCACCAAAGTCTATTAACTCATGGAAGCTGGGGATGGGCAAAGTTTTTTTATTTTGTTTTGCTTTGTTTTAAATGCAAACAAATGGCTGACCTTGAAACATTGGTCTATGAGGAATGAAACAGAGGAAGCTGGACTCCAACAGTCAAAAAAGGCCAGGAAAATTTAAAATTGAGGAATAACTAGAAATATTGGGGTAAGTTTTGGAATCTGGCAGGCTTTAACACTGGGATAAAGAGGCTCCCAGATTACATTGGCAGTGCACAAATCCTACAGTAACATAAGAAAGCACCAATATTTTTACTCTAAAATAATACTTTAAGCTCTCAAATGATTTAATTATAAGAAAGACATTTTAAGTTACGTGTATGAGAGCCAATTAGCTGTCCACCTCCTTCCATTGCATAAAATTGATAGTAAGTGGCTGTTAAGCCAGGACTTCATTTCCCAGTCCTCATGCCGAGCATGCAGGCATGGTCAGGTGGTCTGCTGTCACTAACAGAATAACAGCAATGACTGTGGTGTGTCCACAGAAATGCTTTTAAGAAGCAGATGTACTTTCTCCATTCTCCTTTTATCCTTCCGCTATGTGGATTCAGATGACGAAAAGGCATAAATGGTAAAGAGCCTGGGTAGTTGAACCACTGCATGGAGAGTGGACTGTCAACTATGAGCAAATACTCAAACTGTTAAATGAGCAATAAATAGAATTTTATTAAATTTGAGCCTTGACACATTTTAGGGTCAATTTTTACAGTAGCTAGAATTATTTTAACTAATATATCAAGCTATGTCAAGATGATAGCATACTTTGACGGCTGAGAATATAGATGCTAGCATACAAATACTGACTCTACTAGTTATTGGCTATGTGGCCCAGAGCAAATTATTTAATCTTTCTGAGCTTGAGTTTCTTTATCTAAAAAATGGTAGTAATAATGGCACTTGATTTAAAGTGCTAAAATTAAGTCAGTCTGGCTCATAATAAGTACCCATTAAACTCTACCTTTACTAATACCTATAATTAGGCTTATCCTTATGGATAAATAAGTCAGTTAAGTAAATAGAACTAATGAATCCAAAATTCTTATAAGTATGTAGAGGCATTCCTCAGGATATAAATGACTTCTAGCATTTTCTCATCTTCTTCCCAACACAGCCAACTTGATAGGTGACCTTGGTAGATAACTGCCTCATATTTTCATTATAGCCATACTACCTTCTCCCACAGGAGCATTGTTCTCCTGGTGCCTTAACACACACGATTCAGACAACACGGACCAGAGTGAGTCTCTCGTATGGCTGCACACAGAGTCTTTTAACTCTCTTCTACCTTCACTTGTCTTCTAACTCCTTCCCAGCTACTCCAGGGAAATCTTTTCCTTTGATAAGCCCCTCAGTGCTCAAAAAGCAGTGACATAGTACAGAGAAAAAACGGTACCATTCTGAATATGACTTAATCCTTTGAGAGAAGACTGTATAATTTGAAGTATAGTCCCTTCTTCACTTATTCCCTTATCCATGGAAAAACCTGGTAGAATTTATTAAACCCCCAGATGCCCAAGAAGCTCATTTTTGTTAAATGAATGAGTATTAAAATTTTATTGTGCTTGAGTCGCTGCACATTTTAAGATAACATGAGATGGGCTAGTTCATTAGGTTGGGGCGGCAGTACAGTACCATGGTCCTAGAGTCAGACAGCTGGGCTGACAGAGTGACTTCACTGGTCAGCTTCGATGGCATGCACCATTAAGAGCATGGATGCTATAGTCCAACTGCTGGTTTCAAATTCCAGCTCTGCCCTTACTAGTGTGAACTTGGGCAAATCGCCTAAAATTCTCTTTGTTTCACTTTCCTGATAAGCAAAATAGGACTAATAACAAAGTAAGACAGTGAAGAAGTAAAAATAGTGCTGTGCTTTAGCTTAGTCTTAGTGTGTCAAGGTATATGGATATACATTTTACCATTTTCTCCCTATAAAAGGAAAAAAATCCAAATGCGACATTTTTCTAGTTATCTTAATGTCTATAAAAACAAAATGCTAACCATTGATGCTGGATATTTATAGATAATTACACACTTAACAAACAACTAATAGCCCTTTAAACTTTCCCAGTATAGTAACAAAAATAACAGAAATTACGTGCCTTATAAACAACAAATATTTATTTCTTACAGTTCTGGAGGCTAGGGAGTCCAAGATCATGGCGCTGGAAAATTTGGTGTCTGGTGAGGGCCCACTTCTTTGTAGACAGCTGTTTTCTCACGGTAACCTTACGTGACGCAAAGGGCACCTAGCTCTGGGGTTCTCTTTTATAAGGACACCAATCTCATATAGAAGGCCCTAACCTTATGACTTAACCACCCCCAAAAGCCCCACTTTCTAATACCATTGTACTGGGCATTAGGTTTCAACATATACATTTTAGGGTGATACAAATATTCAGTCCATAGAAAGACTGAGGTTCTGGGCACAGACAAAGATTCAAATTCTCTTTGCCACTTCCTAGTTGTGTGACTTTGGGCAACTGACAACTTATCTCAGCCTTTGTTTTTCTCTTGTAAATCCAGAGAGAATCACCATACTATGTCATAAACTCTCATAGCAACATCACAGGATTGTTGCCAGATTAAATGTGATAATGCACAGCCGAATGCTTTATACAGAAACAGTCACATAACAGAGGCTGAATAAGTATTAGCCATTCTTATTAGCTATTCATAGGTATTTGATAAAGACCTGTGGGATGAATGAAAGGTTGGGCAACACGTAAACACTGCCAGTGCTGAGAGGGAATAAAAACAGTAGCCACTTAAGTTCAGTGGCAAACAAGTTCCGGTTTCAGGCACTATTGACCTAAAGATTCAAAAGTGAAAAAAAAGGTGAAGTTCAAAATAAAAATAATGGCTTCTTCTTGCTTGGGGAAGTGAATAAGACATAACTAAGAATGAACAAGACAAATGTTAGTATGGTATGCTACTAAAAAGAGATTCCTTTAAAAATTAAAACTTCAGGTGGTATGTATATAAAATTCAAAATATTTATGTTCATTACAATTGTGTTTAATTCTCAAAATTATTTTTCAGATGGACAGAAAAATATGTTAAATTTTACAGAAACGCTGAGGAAAAGAGCATATACTTATATTAAACTTTAAAACTCATTTTCTTTAAAAATTCCGTCCTCATTTAATGCATTCCTAATCTCTCCTAGTATGACCAGGCTCTTATTTTAAAAGCTTTTTAATAATTTTGCACTGATGAAATGGTAAGCATGACATGCTTTGTAAATGGTAAAGTTCTATAAAAAGAGGATCGCCTTTAGCTGTTGCTATACTGCTTAGTAAATGAACTTGTAAACAACTGAAGGGCAAGGAAAACACTTTCTATTTCTTATGTCCCATGAAGAATATTCAGTGCAGAGTTCTAAAGGGCGTAGGCTTTTCTCAAATGCCTAGCTAAAGGGTATGCAATGAGTGAAAACTATAAAAATATAAAAGCGGAACAAAAGAACAGACAACTGGTATTACTTTGGATAACGTCACTAAGCCATTTACAGAGTAAAAAGATGTGCACCACATTGTCAAATTGTGCTGTCTGGGCCAGAGAATCTAGGACATACTGACTGACTATGAATTGAAAACACTGGCAGAGGTCTTGAGGAAACATGCCTCTGCCTGCAGCACCATCAGCAGAAGGGAGCCAGCAGATCTCAGTTATTATGGAGTCACTTTGATTCAGGCACTCTCACCAAGGGACCCATAATTCAGGCCACAAACACCTTGGAAATTAAAATCAATACCTGCAATTACACTTAGACCAAATTCGAGCATCTCTGGGAAAAATATGCTTTATCATCGTGGTCAATGCATTTAATGTGACATTAAAATCTTTTGAGTTCAAGCTTTTCCCTTCATGTTTCTGTAAAATTTGGATTAGAATTTCAAACTTAACTATATAATTTATAAAAAAGAATGTTTTTTCTCTATAAAACATGCTTTTGAGCCTTTATTTTGGAAGATACAATAAGAAGACAGAATTATTATTACGCATTATAGACAGTCAAAGAACTGAAAGCAAATTCTAACTTTGAAGGTAAAATTTTCCTATTCTGATTTTGCTATTCATATAAACCTTCTCGATAAGTCTCTAATATATATGTGAATTGATATATTTTTTTGTCAATGATTTACTGAAGATCACATAATCTCCATGAAATTTCATGTAGTCTTTTTAAAAATGACATCTTCTATTTCTTTATTCTTTCTGCTTTTCCTTTTAAAAAACAATTGAATAATTGGGCAAATTTCCTGAGGCAGAAGTTGTAAATAGAAATTGGCATTTTTAGCAGCAGGTTGAACCATCTACATTTGATTAACTATCTCTAGGATTACTTTCCTGTGGATTTCTAATCAATAGACTTTCCTCTCAAGAACTCTCCCTCATTTGAAGCTTTGTATCTATTTTCAGTTTCTATAATGCAGATGAATCAAAGATTTTTTCTTACACTTTCACATTCAGAGTGATAAAAATATTAAGATGTTAATTTATTTGCTTATATTTTCCAATTAATATACTTCTATTTCATTAGACAACAGCAGTGTTTCAATGCAACTATGTTTATTTACAAATATAAATTTAGTTATTACATATAATTTATAATCTTTTTTCATTTGAAGCTTTTCCAAATATAATAAGAATATTTACTATTTGATAAATTGTCAAAAGTTCTATAGTTTCAAATTAAGATCTAAAGAAATGTGGTATTTCCATTTACAAAAACATCCTAGGGAACTGAGTTTGAATCTGAAATACTGACTATAACTTCTCTTGTAGCCCTAGAACATAAAGTCTATTAAGACTCATTAAAACCATGACTAACCATTGTATATATCACATCCTTTAGTTACAAGAAAAGAATCTCTAAAATGTACATGATTTTGTAATATGTATCACAATGTACTGGCCTGATATCAAAAGTTTTATTTTCAACATAAGAATTCTCTAGCTGACTTGCTAGTAGTGATGTTATATATCAATTATGCACAGGGATCCTTAGTCTCTATCCCAAAAAAAGACAGATTTCCAAAAAATCCAGACATTTTTTTATTTTTTACCTAAGCATTTCCACAAGGTTAAGGAGCAGACCTTTATTAAATGAAGTGATATATGTAAGAGGATGCTGGAAACTGTAATATCTTTCTCAATTATTATCAATGCTGATTTTTATCTTTCAGTAATTTTCCAAGAAAACGTTACTCTATTTGACTTTTGATATAACTGTAAAGAAATTACCATCACAACAATTCATTTATTGTCTCAAAATCTCAAAATAATTATCTATTGTTGTTTACAAAATGGTTAAAACTTAAAAGCAAAAACGTGGAATTATCCAACAAAATGTATCCAGATGAATGTCTAGGTGCTATTGAAGTGACAGATAAGCAAAGAAGAGAAAGGGAAATGGAGGTAGAAAAATAATAGAAAAAAAACTCTGCTTACTAAAAGATTACAAAAAAAAAGACATCTTGATTTCCTAAGAATAATAAAATCCAACAAAGAAAAAGTCCCTTTAAAATTTACTAAGAACAACATGTGACAATGTAAATGATATATCACAACATGATCAATTAATAACCATCTAAGTATGATATTTTGATTGAGCATCATATTCACCCATCCAGTAGATTTCTATCAAAATTCTTCTGCATTAAAGGCACTACCTTGTGTGAGACTAAAAAAATACCCTCTGCATGGTTACCATCCTTGAGTAACTTTAAAGTTTGTCTTGTGACAATAACTCTACAGGCATTTATGGGGAAGAGAATATTTCAGCAGCACTGTATGAGGACGACTAGCGAATGAATATTTTTGGCTTTTTGGGCCACAAAGTCTCTGCCTTTGCAGCATGAAAGCTGGATACTACGTAAATGAATGAGCATAGCTGTATCTCAATGAAACGGTATTTATGGACACCACCATTAAATTTCACATAAGTTTTCATTTTACAAAGTATTATTTTTATTGTGATACTTTTCTACCATTTGAAAAATCACAGAGATCCTTCTTAGCTCATGGACCATAAAAAATAGGCTTTGAGCCAGAGTTTGCTGACCTAGTGCAGAAAAGGTTGGGAAACAGCGCAAAGGGAAAGAGAAAGCCGTGACTGCACCCTTCAAGTGCACGTACAACGTGGTGCATGTGAGTGAGCAACATTTCCTGAGGCAGGGGCTGACGGATATCGTCATATCCTCAAAGAGGGGCTTGAAAACCACCAATTTAGAAGAACTCGAGAGTTAGAGCATAAGAATTTATATTCTAGTAAGTACTTTGTACCTGATAAACAGATAAAAGTATTGGGTGGATCAACATGCCCCTCACTGTCATTCATATATGATGTTAGTGACATCTATTTTTTAACTACCATTCTTTTATTTTGTTCTTCAGAATTACTGAAACTGTTAATTATTATTATCACTGAGCCCTTTCTATATGCCAGGTACATTACTAACCTTCTTCTCACAAGAGTCTTCTGAGGTAGGCACCAGTTATTACTCCATTTTATAATTAGGAAAAATGAGGCTCAAATGGCCTTTCACTTTTTGTTTTCTTCAGGAATTCTCTAGATCCTCTTTCCTTATATTTGACACTTCCTTTCTAAGCCAATTCATTGATTTTGGTTGCCATTTATATGCTATTATTGCTGATGGTTTTAGCAATATTAATAAAACAAGTGCATAAACATATTAGCTAATAATATACTAATATTTTCACAGTGAATTTGCAATTAGTGAAAATACTGAAGGAGTTTCTTATATATATATATATATATTTTTTTTGCTTTCCTATGTTAAAAAAATTTTGAAATATATTAGTAAAATAAATCAACAAAAAATCTCTATATAACACCATTCTGCGTGAAATGAGGATGCACTGAAATTGGTCATCTGCTGTAAAAATAATTAGACAAGTTTCTTGTTATATTTGAGTTGCCCAAAATATTTTTAAAAACCCATTCTGAAATTAATATCATGCTTAAAAATTATCTTAACTATAGTTAACAATAATTATCACCACAAATAATTGAGTACTTATTGTATTGTGCTCTGAAGGCATTTACTATTTCCTTTCCTCCTCCAAATCCTAAAATACAAATTAATTAGAAAAGTTAATTCCACTCAAATAAATATTTTTCCTGCCAAACCAATGTAAAAGTATATCTGCATATTAGCCAAACTAAAATTAATAGTTCAGAGCAAGAAAGAAGACAAAAATAGAGCAGCTGGTGTCTGTTCAAAAATACTAATCCTTATTTGGGCATCTCTTCAGAAGATGAGTTACTATAGCAGAATTGAGTCCCTATTAACAGTAGTGAATTCCTGAGCCAGACAGCAACAGTAAATAAAGGAACCCATGCTTACATTCACTTGATAGTTTTGCAGACTTGAGAATCATTTCTGGCACCATGATTTTTCGTTCAAGAAACAAAGAACATGAAACATCACGTTCCGTAGAATTTTTTTTTTTTTTTTGGTGCCATTAAATGAATCAAATAAACGAGGCACAGACAAAGGAATTTAGACTTCAGCAAGATTTTGATTCATAGTAGCTCTCAGTTTCTGAAACTTGGGGTGGGGGGTGCTCATCCTTTGCAAGATTTCTTTTTTTTGGCTTCCTTTGTTAATCAGCAGAGCCAAGAATACTTTTTCCCAGAATGTTCAAAGAGAATCTTAGCTTTCCTTCCTTGTAGCTACAACTTACTTTTGTGAAGGAAAAGGCAGAGTCTTTTCATAAAGCAGTACTAGATTTAAAAAATAAAGAATATTTTGGTAAACTGAATTGCTTGGAAGAGGAAAAAATAAGTCCTAGGGCAAATGTAAGACATTCATTTTCCCAAGGTAAATAAAGTGTGAGGCACAAGCTGGCGCTCACTTGATTTATTTTATGACTTGCTTTATCTGTGTGACTTTGGGGAAGAAAATTGAAAAAAAAAAAAAGTTAGCAGGAGGAGATTTAATATCTTGGACATCTTCTTGGCATGATTATTATCTAATCTTGGTATGATTATTATCTAAGGACAATGCAAATTTAAAATAATGCCTTGAACTCATGGGGGAAATTAGCTTATTCAAGCAGTATCTCTTTAGGTGTAAGTGGGTTATAATTACAGTTTTATTAGTGTATATTCTTCTTTTCTTGACAGTGTAACAAGGGCAATTTTGTTAGTTTCTATCTATGATTTTATCTGGAGAAGTTAGTAATATGCTTTAGAAAGTCGATAACTCTTTTTAAGCTATTTTGAAATCAAACATCCATAAATCTTCCTAAAACTTCTTAGAATACTTATATTTTTGCCTGTAGTATCATCTTGTAGGATAATAAATTCCTAGTTTTTAACTATTCTGTGGACCTTGTGCAATTTCATTCCCAGGGTTCTAATTAAAGAATTGTTTAGTTTTATTGAGAT
Source organism: Eonycteris spelaea (assembly GCA_003508835.1). Taxonomy (NCBI): domain Eukaryota; kingdom Metazoa; phylum Chordata; class Mammalia; order Chiroptera; family Pteropodidae; genus Eonycteris; species Eonycteris spelaea. Next base: position 634,798 of record PUFA01000140.1, read on the forward strand.
AAATTGTCAAAGCTAAAAAAAATGATCTTTTAGACCTATATTCTGAGTGAGAATAAGAAAAAGATCTGCTCATCAACATAGGAAGAGGTAATATCAATCGGTGAGAGAGAGAGAGAGGCAGGCCTTCGGTCTTCTCAACACTGGAAAGAGTCATACTATGGAATAAATGGCAGCCGAAGACAGGTGAATTTCCAACATGAGTACACCAATTTAGATCTAACTGGATTTTATCTCAGAATCTCAAAGACTGGCAATACAATCTCAAAGAATCCTATAATGATCTCAGAAATCCTGGTGAGGACACTGGAGATGCATAAAGGCAGGCGATGACAGTTCTGAAAGATGAAAGAATAGCTAAAATGAACTAGATACAGGCAAGGGTGACAACGATCCCTGGTAAATGTCTGTTAAGTTCCCTTTCAGAGACTTTGCATTATCCAAACTCTACTGGGATTCCAATAATGCTCAGCGGGGCTTTTATTCACACCAGGTAATTTCTTACAACGTTCCTTGCCCTGTATCCTCACTCTCTCATTTGACTTTGGCTCTGAGAAGATCAGAGGCCTCTGACTCAAGCTCCTTCAGCTTTCAATACTCCCACTGCAACATGCCTCTGGATTTCAACCGTGTCCTCTTTTCTATCAAACTCAGGGAAAGAACCATCTTTCCCTTTCTCTAAGAATAACCTTGTACCCTTGAATGGCCCTGTGTTCTCTGGGACTTTGCTCCATTAACTAAAATTCTTTATATTGCATCTTTATATCTCTTCATCTAGAGGTACTCTTTCCACACTTCATCTTGGAAAAAAGCTCAGACTCCCTTTACTCTAGTAAGTGTGTGTGCATGTGCGTGTGTGCACATATGCACGCGTGTACACACTTTATTTATTCCTAGTATCCCCTCAATTACAGTCTGGTACATAAAACATGCTTAATAAATGTTGGTAGAATACAAAAATGACTTTGCACTTGATCTCTTTCCTTTCTAATGCTTTCTGAAGTTAATAATTGCCTCTGTTTATCCATCTTTCCAGCCCCAGACTTATCCCCCTGAACAGGCTTTAGGATGGTGGGAGAAGCCTCCCTCTATTCCAGTGCAGACCCTCTAGTTCCATCCTCTTGAGCTCCTACCCAAAGTCTCTGCTGTTTTAGCTCCTCCCACTCATGACAAGAGCCCCTTCCCAAATCCAGTGAGGGTGGTTTTTAAATAGCGGGGGATGAGATGATGGTTAGAGAGAAAAAGCTGAAATGAATGATAAAAGAGAGATGGGAATGGGCTCCAGCCCATGTTGTACCCTGTCCCACACTTGAGGCACACTCTATCCTCATGCTGTCCTCACTGGTCTATCTCAATTTTAGGTCAGGAATGATCCTTCGGTCGTCCCCCAATCCAATGGTTTGTTCCTTATGCCTAGCCCCTTCAATCCTTCTGTAGAATCAACCAGCCTCTCTTTAAAATTCGCTCCTTCCTTTGAGACTCTGTCTCCCCTCCTCTTTGCTCACTCTTTTTCTGGATCCTGCCCCCCACACATAAAATTCTCTCTTCTTCCCTCACTCGTTGTTCCTGAATGCAAGCAGTTCACCTTGTCTTCTGCTGATTCCACATTCAGGTCATTCATTTTTCTGAATAAGTTCATCCCTTTCGATTTCCATAGCTACTTCACTGCCATAATTTTTCATTTCATCCATTAGTCTCAACTTGACCTCTTTGCTTTTGAACTGATTTCATACTCGTCACTTCTAGTTAAGCGTCCAGGATCAGAGCTTTGTTTTTCTATTGTCTCGATTAAAAGTTCTCCATCGAATAGTGAGCAAAGTCCTTTAAAGCAGGGATCCCCAAGGTCCGTGGCCTGTTAGGAACTGGGCCACATAGCAGGAGGTGAGCAGCAGACAGCCAGTGAAGCTTCATCTGAATTTGCAGCTGCTCCCCAGTGCTAGCATCTCTACCTCAGCTCCACTTCAGATCATCAGGCATCAGATTCTCATAAGAGTACTGGTCTCTGGTGCCAAAAAGGTTAGAGGCTGCTGCTTTAAAGGGCCTTTAAGACCTGGGCCTAAACTTTATTTCTAAACTTATTTCCCAATATAGCTTTTTCATATACCTCTGCTTTAGCAAAACTGTGTTCATGGGCTGAGATAATTTACTGAAACATACATTTGTTTGAACCCAATATTTTCCTTCTGCTTTCCACAAAATTAGACTTTTAATAATTTCTACAGAATTATTTTATGCTTCCTTGCTTTAGGGATTTCTGTAGGAAAAGAGGCAGCTGGAAGGTAGTAGTAACTCTTTTTAGTCTTTTGTAAATGCCTGAACAGATAATGCTAAATGTGCCAGATCAGACGAGAAGGCTTTACAGGACCTCTAGACTGGGGGGTGGGTGAGGGGGCTTGAAGGAACCTAGGCCCTGCTCCATGCACCCTGTTGTAACATGAAAAGAGAGGAAGAATACACCAGGAGCTTCATGTGACCGAAAGGTATTTTACATAGAGGCTCAGATTCTCTGACTCAGAGAGGGTGTGCATCACTTTCATGTCACTAAGATTTTTTTATTTATCTATGTCCATGTGAGATATTTTTCCTTAACAAATGTACATCAATTACTTTGCTCATGACAGTAGCCCCAAATTTCTCTCCCTGCAGCAAGTTGACAGTAAAGTCGGAGAGTTTTATCTACCTGCAGGAATTCAGAGGAAAAATAAAGATACTGGTGAATTTTGACATAACAGGGAGCAACTTATAGAGTTAGAAGGTCTTGAGCAGGGCCTTGAAGGATTTGGACAGGGGCAAAAGAAATTTGGATGGTAGAAAAATATTGGAAAGGTACTGAATTTCTATTAATAAAGAAACACAGAAGTGATTTTTTTTTTTAGCACATTCTCAGTACATGATGCAATTGGCTTAACTAGTTGAAAATTATGAGTCTGGCCACATTTCCCATAACTTAATCAGTGTTTTAATCATTAAAAATAATATTAATTTATCTAACAAAGTATCCCCAGCTGTTAATGATATAATAAATAATAACTTTATTAAATAGGTAGAATCCAATTATCTACAAATTCTGCCTGTGCTTTCATCCTGGGAGACGCAGATCCTTGACCAATTTTTCTTCCCATTTCATTTGGTAACATGCATAAACGGCATTAGGTTTTATTATGTTAAGTATTTTGCTTTATATTTTTTCATGTGGTTCTTTGGTTCATGTTTATATCAAGTGTGAATGATATCCTTCCACCAGGCATGACACTTTTAATTTTAAAATACCCATTGTGGCTGGTATAGTTGTTTAATGTAATATAAATTGAGCAATTTTGTGTCTATAAAACTTTAGATAATATTTGACATTTATAGATTCATAAAAGCTAAAAGTTCTAATCAAAAATCGGTCTCACCTTGCACATGATTATAAGATCTATTCTGAGATGACCTGCCTCTTGTATCGAGGAGGGTATACAATTAGAATAATTTAAATAATTTTAGGATGCATGCAGATTTATTTCCCATATCCTTGGGGAAAATATCCCAGGAGAATTTTAACATTTAATCAATGTGTTCCTCCCACTGTCCTGGAAAGTCCTTCTCTGATTTGTTTTTTAATGCTCAGATCTCACCTCTTCAAGGAAATCTCTCAAGGCTGCACGACAGAGTAAATCACATTCTTTGCGCTTCCTCTGTACCACTTTGATGTTTGGATAATTGCTCTTTCTGAGCTGTAATATTTATACATGATTTGCCTTATCATATGCTGTGACATCCTTGAGGGCAGGGACAATATCTAATTCATTTCTTCCGTACTCCTAGCTCTCAGCCCAGGGCCTGGCATGGTGCTGACCATGTACTAACAACATAGTTGTGCAGTAAATGTTTATTGAACTTCATTTCAAACTCTTCTTTTTAGCACAGTGGTTAAGAGCATGAGCTCTAGCACCAGGAAGCCTGGGTGTAAATTCTGGTTCAAGCACTTGCAATGAGACATTGGGCAAGTTACTTAATCCCTCTATGCCTTACTTTCGTCAACTTCAAAATGAAAATAATAATAATTGTACTCCACAAATGTTGTTAACCAATAAAGGAGTGAAATTATACATACACACACATGTACCTGTATAACTTAGAGTGCATGGAAAAAGCTCTTGAAATAAGTCTATTATTAGTCTTATATACTTAGACATATGAATACTCACCATTCTATGATACTTATCGTAATTACCTTACACTAGTAAGTTACTGCAAGGATGTATTTAGGAATGATTCTTTACAGATCTGTGTACCATTCTCCATAATACCTTCACTTATAAGTGAGGGGGGAATTTGCACTGGTGAAGCATCATGGTTGACCAAATCCTCACACTACATTGGTTGTGCTTCTAAACCTGCATAAGCTAAACTCTCCTTCATGCTCTAATGTCCAGCCCTGCTTACTCAGAGCTTCAACAATTTGAAATATATCTGGATCAGGAGTCTGTTTTTAAAATTTTCCTTTCCTTCACTACCTCACTTTTCAAATTCAGCTATTGTTTGCTGGATAGGTTTTTAGCTGTGTGCTTGATTGCTTGAAGACATTTACCAGTAGTAACACTAGAGTCACTGGAAACTTTCTTGTTACTTTCCTAGTAAAAAAAAAAATGTATTTTAAAAAAGTTAGTCCTACTTTTGTTGTGAATAAAAATATGATAAAGGGGCTTTTAAAATATTAATATTTATAACTGAAACATCCTATAAGAATTTTTAATAAATAATTAAATATCACCATAAATGATCTTTGTAGTAAACGCTATGTGTGCATATATGTGTTTTTGTGTAAAATTTACTACGCTCTTCAATTTGTTGAAATGAAGTTCACTTGATTTTGAACAAAGATTCCTTTGAGCAAACTTCTGGCTATAAAAACAAAAACAGAAACATGATGTGTTTAAAATCTATTCTTCTAAAAAGAACTAATTAAAATTCATTTCTAAAAGCTTTGTGTTTTCCTGATTATCTGTCATCTCTATGGTAGAGGAGAGAGAACCTGTAAACAAGGATGTATGGAGGTGGATCCCAAAGATGCTCACTATAAGAGGAGTCCTTAATTTTTTTTTTTTTTTAACATTAAACATAATTAATGTTTACATTAAAGATGTACATTCTAGTCCATAGAATACTCAGCTTGTTTTAATATATAGGTAATGCTGTTTTTCCTCTCCAAATCTTGGATCAATTGACATTATTAGAAAATATGTCTTAATCTATGCCCTTGGGGGACCTCCTAAAAAGCCTCGCCAGTCTGAGGTTAACAGTTTTACCTCACAACAAAGACATCTGAATCAACTATACTAGTGTTTCTTAAAATTTGCAATACCAGAATACCTTTTTTTCTGAGATGATGGGCCTTTAGGAAAATTTTAAAAATGAAAAAAAATTATTCTATTAACTATTTCTATTAAAACTGTGGTGTTATAGAAAAAAAGGGGTGAAAATTCAGATTTGAGAAAATACTGAGCTCATTTAAAGTGGGACATGCAAGAGAAGCTGAAGCAATAAAAAAATAAGATTTCTTAGAATGACAAATTCTGAATTTTGGTGAATCTTCACAGGAAGGAGGAAATACAATTCATTGATAGAGGGTTAAAATCACTTATAAAAGACAGAGAGAGGAGAAAAATCAGGCATTCACTGATACAAAGAACAGTGATAATTGAAGTTTGCCAACATGGTGCCATTTACTTTAGAAAGATCAAGAATGAGAAATTTATCACATAAAAAGGTAAAATTATGATGTAGAAAGAGAAACATAAAGTTTTTATACATGGAAGTTTTATAGGGAGGAACACACCTCCAGCCTAACCCACCATACATAAGCAAACTGAGTCATAGAAAGGTGAAGTCGGAGGTCACTCATTAAGTAACTCTGGGAAAGAACTGTTTTGTTTTTATTTTTGGTGTTTTAATCCAATGTCCTTTTTGTTATTGTACACTGCAACCTAGTATCTTAAAGTATGGTATTCCATGCAAGTTACTAACAGTGCAACTTTTAGGAAGGTAGATATTATTTGAAATTCAACAATAACCATAACTGGAATAAGTTTAAATTAATAAAGCGAAGGGCTGAGTGTTTCAATGATAACCCTTTGACCTATTACAAAGCTGTACTACGAGTACAGTTACTATGTAAAATTATTGTTTTGTTTTATTCTAAAAAAAATTATTCCACTAGTGAATGCTAGACGGGGGACTAACTATTGGGAAAAATGAAAGGGAGAGAGACTGTAAAGCTGGGGCAGAATATAAGCCTTCTCCGAAACTTGCAGCCTTTCTCACACACAAGAAACACCGGCTCCCTAAAATCACATCCAAGAAACCTTCCACTTCATATGTGTGATGGAGTATTTTGAAATCTCGTGGTGAAAGGCTTTCATTCACATCCCACACTGTGAAACATCATTACATCAGCGCCCAAAACCAAGAATTACCACCATCAAAAATAAAACAAAGTAAATAAAACTAATGAAAAATGCCTTCTACTCTGAAGGAAAGAAACCTGACCCCAAGGAAGACAAATGATTGTCCTTCACAATAAACAGCTCATTACAGAGATGCTAGCTAATTTATGTTCGTTCTAAATCTTTGGTTTTCAGAAAAACAAACCTGTTTAGATAAATAAGCTGTACATACTAGCTCAATCTCTGAAAGGCTCAAAATTTCCTACCTCTAATTTATTTGTCAATTTGTCCAGTAGCATGTGTTATTTTAAATAGGTACTTCTCAGGATGCCAAGTTAACTGTAAAAAGGATTTCGTGAAAGATTTTTTGGTAAAAGTAAATTTTGCGACAAGACTTTTGCTGTTAAGGAACAAAAATGGAACCAATGGTTATATAACAGGAGAAACAGGTGCTGACAACTGGTATCAGTTCAATATTTCTCTTACCTTTGGTTTTCCACAGTAGAGCATATAATGAATTGCTAATATGTCTGACCAAATATTATATAATTTTAGAAAGTTTTTTATATTTTATAATACAAAAATAACCATCTTCCCTTCTGTGTTTACTTTTTTTCCCCTAAATACCTTGAGGACATAAAGCTTTTAAGATTTATAAGCAGTAGAAAATTACTTGAAACTCGAATTTGTATTAAATCATTATTCTTTGCACAAATCCACTGACCCATTTTTTTCTAAAGTAAAAATAACTGCTAGGTTTTTACTTGCATTGAAAATACAACAATTACAGTTCAATTATTATATTCATACAGTACCATAAAAACTCTATTTCAAGTTGCACAACTGACCTTCTTTTATATAAGAATATAGATAGAGCCTAAATTATAAGTAATTATATTATGGAACATTTTGAAAAGGAGAATCCTGTTGCTTTTCTTGCACATAAATCAATTTGGATCTTTAATACTTCTTTGCATTTCCTTGCATCTTTGTAAACATGACTTTAAATTTTGTAACTTAAAGGAAAATATCTGACCACATTACAGATTGACAGAGATGATACCTTGTTAGACAGCTGTACAGAAAAAAATATAAAACCATACATATATTTCCAGAGACAGAAGAAGAAACTTCCTTTGCAAAGAAGAATCAATACATTCTACAATCCCATCACAACCATAACATGAAGAATCACTTTTGTCTCTCCAGCAAGAACTTGAGACGTTTAAGTTGAATTTACTGCACTCACCTGTTTGGCTCAGTTGGGATGTGCTTCTACTCCTTCGAGACACTATGGCAACCACTTTGGCACTCAGGCTGGATCTCCTTTTCTTTCCACCTGCTCCAACTGTACCCACAGCCGTGTCTGATTGACTGCCATCATTATGCTCCAGTGTGTACATCTCTCCACTCATACTGGTGCTCTTCATGATGGCTCTTCCTGAAGTCCCCATCCGTCTGCCTTGCATTTTAGGGGTAAATGAACTATATTTACAAAGTAAAAACATATATGCATCCATAAATTACAGGTCAGCATAACTGAAACTCTAAATCTAATTTATTTTGAACTAATCCAGGCAAACTTTTAGGGGGAAAAGCCAGTTGAGTAGGAGTCCTACAGCTATGAGTACTTTAAGATCGCACCACTGCTCCCAAATATTTATTAGATGCAGCTTAAAGCAATACCATTTCAACACAGAGGACTCATACACTTTTTTTAAAAAGCAAAACCAAAAAGAAATGCAACCAGTACTACCCATGGAAGGTAAATGTTACTGACCAATTTTGTAAATAGTTACTATGCTACTTTCTAAACAACCAACCAACCAGACAACCAAACAAAAACTTAAAATATTTAAATCAATGAGTCATATTTACATACATTTGTGAGGGAAAAAACATTGTTAAAAATGGATGCTCTGAATGTGCCACATGACACGTTTTAAAAAATGAAAACAGTATCTGTTCTAGTTTCCCTTTGGGATTCCGACTAACAGACACCCCTTTCGCTAACTAGGGCTTAGTGAGCTGAGAAAAGACTGCTAACAAGGCAAAAAAAAGAAATTGCATTTTCTATTTCCTTTCTTGCCCCCTTCATGTTCCATCTCCTCCACACATTCGTCTCATTTTCCTCTTTCGGTGCTTCAAATTCACATGCTCAAGGATGAGACTTTCCTTTTCTTGTTCTCCTCTATCGAAAGTTAATTGTCTATGGCCCCCAATTGTCCTAGGATATCAGAATAGATTACTGTACTTTTCTCCCAAATGACTAAACCATTATTGAGAGTTTCAGGAACCATGAAAGGTTGGTGGAAAAAAAAAAAACAATCCTTTCTACGTGCCAAAATAAATGTAGGTCTGTGAGTTGGGGAGAGGTAAGGCGGACAAACAGGGAGCTAAAGAAGTTAGGCTTCTTTGGATCTTTTCAATGATCTTGCATGTGCAGCTACACTTTCTACCTAGACTAGCCCTTTTTTATTCCAATAAAGACGTGGCTTGATAATATCTGAAATGTCCCGCTCAATTTTATGTTTCCTCAAGATATGTGCAAAAAATTGGCTTTCCTGATCCTTGCCACCATGCTGATTTTCTATTTTATGTTTTGACCTATGAAATACATTATCTGATACAGCATATTATAACAGTGATACCATTTAATATGCAAGTTGGAACATATCCTAATATGTTTAGAAATGATAAAGCAGAAAGTCTTGAGATCACATAATATATCTGTGGTCACATATATAATGAGTGTTTAAGTAGAAAGGGAAATTGGTGGGCGGTGAGTTCAGAAGGTGGGAGGGCAAGATCATGGAGGGGTCAGAAACTATAAAAAAAGAGACAAGACTGTTTGGTCCTTAGGACCCCTTGATGGATTGTGAATTGAAAACTGAAACCCTTTTTCTATAGTAATAATTTGGAATTTTAAATCCCTACCTGCATTACTTGAATTGGTCTCCATATCCATGGTCTTTCAATTTATTCTAATCAGCTTTTCATTAACTCAATATTCTTAAAGCCATTTGCAAACCTGAATTTTTCTGATAAATGGGCACTTTCTACAGTCTTTGTTTCAAAACATTAATGAGGACAGTATTACATATGACCAGTCCAAAACTACTTCCTGTGGGGTTTATAGTCCTAACTCCAGTGGATTTCTTTCCTAATAGATATTAGTCAATTTTTTGTGTCTTCACTAATTTATTTAAATGTATTACCTAAATCTACCACCTCTCCTTAAATCTACTCTCACTGCTTTTTATACTTTATACTCACAGACTTTTGCTGAACAATATGCAGAGAAATATGAGGATTTGGTCAATTTCACAGTTGTGATTGTGATGTAGAAATCAGTAATTTTTCCATCTCTTGAACACCTGTGACTAAGAAATCTGTAGTTTTGCCATCTCTCAGCAATATTTTTAGTACACTCCCCACAGTGGTTATTGAGAACTCTTCTGATGATTTTATTTTTATCTTTATAAAGTATGTATAAACTAACATGCATCTTCGTTATTCCCATTATTCCATAAATATGGAATTCCATTACAACTCTCAATTTGGATTTTATAAGTCATTCCACAAAAATACTATTGTGAAATTTTGTACAATTCTCTTTAGGTTATGGAGAAGTTTAAAAGTATAGGAAAATGTCTTCTATAATCTTTCTATCATAAAAATTTATTCAAGATGATCTAGAAAGATTCAAAAAAATTTTATGGATATTCAATTACAGCAATGAAATATTCTACAATGCAGACAAGTAAAAATTCCAAAAAAAAATTAGAGAAATCTGTATAATAAGTTATTATCATTTGGGGGGCAGAATTAAGAAGTCATGCTAAAATAATTTGTGAATAAATATAATTTTTCCTCAAAAAATAAAATGTTTTGTTTAAAAGCATCCTTATGTAATCTGAGGGTGGTGCACAGTTTCCTAAATAACTCAGAATACCATATGCTCAATGAGAACATGTTGAGACATTTTCAATTCTCCTACCTAATGAATGGATAAACTTGGGGGGAGGGTCTAATTAGATTAATTTAATTAATGTGAAGGACACCATTTTAGTGCAAATGAGCTTTATGTTTTCCTATTTCTTAGCCTTTTATTTGTTCTGCTTCCATTGCCTGGATAATTATTCCTGTCACGTAGGTATGCTCGAATCCTTCAAGATGCACTTTAATGCTTCCTGATCTGTAAACTTTTTTGGAGTCTCTCCAGCATTGTGACTGTTGTCCTAGTCCTTAGTTTTCCATTTTATACTGGTTATATTAAGATTCTGATATTTTACATCCACATACACCTTATGCATCACTAATTTGTTACAGCATCCTTCCCATTGCTAAGTGAATTGATGATTTATGAGCCTGAAGTAACAAAATTAGTGACTACCTATGAATATATAAATAGCCTGAGAATATCCATCTTCAAAAATCAAACAAATATCCCTCCTTCCTTCTTTGATACACCTCTCCTTCTAGCACTGACTTTTGCTGAAAAATCTCAAGTTTTCTCTCTATTCTCTCTATTCTTTCTATTCTCTTCTGAACTAATCTCAATCAGGCTTTGTCCCTACCACTTTACCAAAATTGCCTTTTATCAAAGTCACCAATGGCTCCACATCACAAAATCCTATCATTTCTCAGTCCTAATCCTTTTGATTTCTCAATACATCATGCATTTGACAAAGCATTTGATTCTTTTGATCTTGAAACACTTTATGGGCTTTCCTACCTAGTGCCTCACTGGAAAGACCTTTATCCTCTTTCGTCACTAGATATCTTTGCTTCACTATGTTCAAGGCGGCTCTCAAAAATGTGTTCAACCCAACCCCAAACAGTCCCTCTCTAATCTTCCATATCACATTAAAGACACTCCTTAGCCCAATGGCTCAGAGTAATAATTTCTGCTTTCTGTTAAGAAAAAACGAAATTAAACTTGGAATTGAGATGGAAAAAAAAAGGTTGTCTTATCTTTTAATGAGCATTATCTAACAAGCCCATGTAAGGGTCATTTAACATTCTAGGGAAACATAACATTTTTGACTATTTAGTCTTATAATAATAATTGTCCAAACATTTTACAAGTCTGTAAATTATATGCTAACTTGAGTAAAATTGACAAACAGTAAATGAATATTATTTAGTAGAGAGGATAACCCTAAAAATATAGTTTTATTTACCTAGCAAACATTATTCAGTTTTGAATCTAACTTAATAATCTTATTCCTTTCAGCATTCCACCCCATCCCCCAATGACTATATATGTGTATATACAAATACATGAGTTTCTTCGATTATCTTTGAAACCAGTTATCATGTTGATTTTCTCAATAATGAGTTAAAATTTCAACATTTGCTATCTATTTTTCTTATAATTACATTTTAATTTCGAAAATTATGTTTTGATAGTGTTATAAATCCTATCAAAATGCCCTAATGCACTGCTGAAGCCAATTAATCTGAATTGTCTGAGCAAGCCACTTCATGGACTCTTTAAGCCCAATGACACCTTCTCCTACCTCTTAGATTTAATATCAAATGTCAATAGAACATTACTTTCAGTTTCTGTTACTCTGTTTTCCTGTTTTTCTTACTCTGGTTTTCTGTTCATTTATTTTGTTTATTTCTATTTTTGGTCAAATTGGCTCCTATTTTGCTTTGCTTGTGAGAATAATACATTCCTCACTAGTGACAGCAAAGACAGGGAATCTCTGCAGATAAAATCTGTTGGATGGCAGACTGCAGGGAGATATTGAAAGTTGGGTGGCAGATGACAGTAAATCTGGTTTGTTAGTCTTTTTTGCATAACCGTCTGTTTGCATGCTACTAACAGCCCATATCGCTCAAGAAAATATCTTGTAAACATTGAAAGAAGAATATCCCTTTAGAGTCCGGGCTTAAGTTTTATGTCAAGTTTGGTCCAAGGGTTGAGTTGTAAAACTGGAGCTGCTAGCTCTCTTTGCATGTCTAAGAATAGTCTTTTATGTTGGATATATAAATCTCTTTACTTTCTGTGCCCACTGTGAATAGCTATCTGGGCAGGCAGAATTTAGATTTCAAGGTATCTTAAATTCAACAGAGTTCTTGATCTGATTGATCTATAAGGAAAAATAAGTACTTATATAATTCTAAAATAGAAAACTAAAGAATCTCTGAAGAAAAAATGGAACTAAACTTCTAATACTTTGAATATAGTTCCTTTTAAAAAAATCCACTCTCAAAAAATTGATAACTCAGAAAAATTTTCATATAAGAATCTAAATCCATAATCAAAGTGAATTCTTGGAGCTGTTAAACTAATTTGATAAATTTGGCTTAAAAACAGCCTTATGAAAACTACATTGTGATGCCATTTTACATATACTAGGATAGCTATAAAAAAAAGAGACAATAATAAATGTTAACGAAAGTGTGGAGAAGCTGAAACCCTCATACATTGCTGGTGGGAATGTAAAACAATATACCTCCTTTGAAAAACAATTTGGCAGTTTAGTTAAACTTAAACATTGTTAAACTTTCAGTTACCACATGACCCACTAATTCCATTTCTACATACATACTCAAGGGAACTGAAAATATATATTCACATAAACACTTATGAACATTCATAGCAATATTATTCATAACAGTAAAAAAGAAGAAAACAACCCAAACATCCATCAGCTGATGAATGGCAAAACAAAATGAGGTACAGCCATATAATGGAATATTACCAACCACAAAAAACAATGAACATGAAATTGAAACATTATACTACATGAAAGAAGCCAGAAACAAAAGGTTACATATTGTATGATTTCATTTAAAAATGTCCAATAGTGAAGTACATTAAGACATAATGTACATTAGTGGTTGCCAGGGGCTAGAGGAGAGGGAAAAGGGGGAGACTGATGGGTACGGGTTTCTTTTGGGGATAATAACAATGATCTGGAATTAGATAGCTGTGATGGTTGCACAACTATAAATATACTAAAACACACGAAATAGTAAAATTTAACAGAGTGAATGGTATGGTATGTGAATTATATCTGACATATGAAGTGAAGATAGTAGAAGAAAGAACTAGGGTGGACGATACCCACTAAATTTGAAAGCCGTTTTCTATAGTTTATAATTTAAGGAAGTGGTTGTCTCCTAGTTTTATGGTAGATGACATTTTTAGTCTCTTTCTTACAAAATTTGGTTAGTTTTCACTTGGCACTTAGAGAAGAATAAAAACATCTGTGTAACTGTCAGTCTGCGATCATGAGTTTTATTTAGGAAGTAAAATCCGTAAGACTTGATGACTCACTTGAACATGCATTCCCAATGGGACAATTATGTCCCCAAAGGGTGATAACTGGTTCTTGGTGGAGGTAGGTTGATAATGTAATTGTTTGTGCTCCTCACAGCCACAGTATATAGAGAGATACGGTATATCTGTGATATTAATATGTCATGTGGGGAGGTCAATTTGGAAAAGAATATATAAAAGCCTCCTTAGGGGGTTTGATAATGATAAAAATGAGAAACAGTATAAGGAGGATTAGGGAAAGTTAAAAATTAGGGTGGCTTCTAGTTTTCTGATTTGAGAACTATGTGAATAATGGGGTGAAAAAATATAATTACTCTGTTCAAATACTAAATAAACCAACATTTAAAAATATTTCTTCTAAGAAATGTTTTAGAAATAAAATAAGTACAAGTGGTCAGTTAAACATATATATGCTCATGTATTCCAGTCTATTCTAAATGCAATTAAATATATGTGTATACATACACTACACATACCACACACTGAAAACTGGTGTACAATATAAAGTGAATACCAAAACATTAGAAAATAACCTCTCATATCATGTAGGAACCATGAACTTGTATAAATGAGTCACAAATGATAGTCATAAACCTGAAGATGGATATACACACCAATGATTTCTTGATATATCTGTTATTTTATATTACAAAGGAACAAAGACAACTAATTATTTTGAATGATTGAGATAACTTAGAAAATATTTCCACTAATTACAGGACACTAGCATATATGGCTTCTCAAGAATCCTTCAATGTCTGTATCTTCTCAATTCATTATACTGGATATATAGTATGTATTTAATTAGCAAGTTTTAATTAATACCTATTTGGTTATTGTGTTTATGCTTTAAAATGACCTAGTTGAAATCAGTAATGAGTAAAAAAAAACCGTAGTTCTAAATAATTTTCTAAACATATAAAAAGTGGTGAAATAAAAAAAACTTTAAAGTTTTTATCATATATCGTTTTAAATTTAACAATAGTAGTATGAAATCTGTTAATTGCACAAGCTGAAGCAATGAACTTGAAAATAAAATATCCTTCTAAGTAATCTGTACCATACTATGTAAAGCAAAAATGCTAAAACAGCAATAACAAGTATTTCTTCTACTTTATATATCAAGTGTATAGTACACAAATATACCATAAGAAAACAGACCAACAAAGTCCAATATAAACTAGCCTACAAGTTTTCTTTTTCTTTAAAATTATATTGTTTTCTTAATGTACTAAAGACTTGCTATATATTATGCAATGTGTCAGCCAAATCATGGTAATATCTGAATTAAAAAATAGTTAATAGATAATGAATTTGAACCACAGCTCATATTTTAATTTTTTTCTTGCAAATCTTGACACCGTAATTTATTGTGTTACATATTTTGGTTTATAATACGCTCTTGAAGCAGTAATATTCCCCTTTCTCTTTTAAAATAAGATATTTCACAGGCCTTCAATTTATAAACAGATATTAGTAAAACTGCTCTAGTGGAAAGTTTAAGCCTCAGGTCCTGCAATCTAAGTGCTCTCTTAATCTTTTCGTTTTTTCCTGTTTCAAACATGTGTCAATGTGACAATTCTAGGAGACAGTAAGGTTCATTAGGACACCAGTAGTCCATGGATATAACTTTCAAAACTTCTACTGCAATAAACTTGAACTCCTCAGAGTGAACACTAAAATTTATTCAATTCACCATAAATCGTAATTAAGTGGAAAAATTAAATATTAACATTCAAAATCCAAATTCTGAAAGGCATTGGATGGTACATGGTACTATATATATATCATACTATATGGTAGACACCTGGCCTGTATAACATGTAAAGATGATTTTTAGAAGTGTAAATTAACTCATTTAATATTTCATATCATGTATGGAGTAACTGAGTTATAATTATAGATCATAACACTACACTTTCAAAGCATTCTGATATATTATTTCATCTTTTTATTCTTATGCAGTCCTGTGAGGTAGAACTGGCAGGTATGATTCTCAGTTTTTGGATGACTATACACATACTATTACTATTACATATACTCAAAACCACAGAGCTGAGGAAAATGTCTGACTGTTTGGTACTATATAGTTGGTATCAAGTATAATACCTGCACATAATAAGCATCCAATAAGGATTGATGAATGAATGAATGAATGACTAAGCAGAAGAATAAATCAAGCTCTATAGAAATTGAGTACTTGCTAAAACTCTCAGTACTGGTTAGTAGTAGTATCAAAACATACATATACACACACACACATATATACATATACATACACACACATAAATAAATACTCACATACATGTATATGGTGCCTGAATCTATTTTCAGTATTTATTTACTACTACATAATATTTAATTTCCTACTATGTAATCATATTACTCCTTCCTTTTTCACATCTTCCTACATCTCTTAATTTTTTAATTTTTGCTCTATGTCCTCTATTGTACTTTCCTGAATCTGAAATTCAAACCTGGTCACTTTCTTGAACTAGTACTGCTTATAGCAGATAAAACTATGATAAAAATAACTGTAGACTGAAGTAACAATACAAGCTTGATAAGAAAAATAGGTAATTTTGGTTATTAATATATGGGAAGTACCTTATAAAAATTGATATATGGCATATATTTTATATCAACAAAGTAAACATCACAACGAGTCTCTTACAGCTTTATCTTTTATATATTTTGATGTAATCAAATCAAGAATTCAAACGCAGACACATTAAAATATTTTGGGCATAAAATAAAATATAAAAATATTTTTTAATAAAAAATAAATATTTAGTCAAAATTTTTAGAATTCTTGACAGTTTTAAAATTAAGAGTGAACCTCTTTATAATGACTTGATTGATAATGATTGGTCTCAATTCCCTTTCAAAATTATACTTTCATAATTACGTGGTAGATTCCAAAGGACACATTTCTATCAACTCTGACTTAGTGCCAAATACTAGAAAGTCATTCAATCATGTACTACTCTATAAGAGGCAAGAAAGAAGACACAGATTTCAAAAAATAGCTAAAGATTATAGAGAAATCTGCCAAAAACAGATATTTTAAACAGACTCCTTCAGAGAATACTTGAGTCTGAGTAAGGTCTCTTCACTATCATTTTTAGCCGTAACACATAACACCTCCTTATATGTGTTTACTCCAATCATAAATTTATAGACTCTATTTTGACCTGCCACTCCCGTGTCTTGTCTCCCTTTCCAGCAAGTTTTTCTTCTCATCATAAGTTCCTATTTAAGACTGAGTATCTAATTGTCAAGCTTACTACTACACCCCACTGGATAAACCTGACAAATGGTTCTGTGCAGCCTAGACTCTAGGTTAGGCTTTGGTATGGATGAAGTGTGGGTGATCTCTCACACCAGTCAGGCATTTTGAGGCAGAGGCTTTCTTCAGTATTTCCTAGTACATAAGCAAAACAACTGAGTACTACGACAAATTCATACACTTACATACAGGCATTTTCTTGGATTTACTCATTGAATAGTTAGGGCTTTAGAGGAATGAGTACTATTTCCCATAGCTATAACTCAAAGGTGCAGAACTCAGTATTAGGATTAGAATGTATTCTTCCTTCCAAGGTGGTTAACTAAGCATCAGAGAGGATGTACAGGCCCCTAACCCCTGGAAGAAAGACCCATTGGGACATAATCCAAAATAAAAAGTAAATATATCAAATAATTTGTAAAAATTAATTTAATAAAGAGTTGACAGCATGGCAACCTCATGAAGCGCCGAAACTCTAGGATAAAGACGTATTTCTTCTCTGTTACTGTGACTGTTGGGTTGGGAAACTTTCTAAATACATTCTAGGACAACTTGTATTGACTTCTCATGGGAACTTGCATAAGGTCTAAATCTTCTCCACGGACACATATCTACCTCTTCCTTCAAGATACCCAGATACCTCTGCTCTGAAAATAACATCTCCTTATTGAGACATCTCAGAGAATGGAGCGATAAAGGGTATCATTTATTATATAATTTGTGCCAAGCACTTGGTGAAGACTTTCCCATCCCCAGTATCCATCTCCTCATTTGCCTTGAGAACTTAAGAAGTGATATGCAAAGAAGGTAAGTCCCAAAGCACCAGACATGTAAAACTAATGCTCTAAACTCATGTGCTGGGGTTGGTACCCAAAGAAAATTTCTGCCGCTATGGACACCTATGTAAAATTATCAGATTAGATTCCTAATGAGAAGGCTATATGAATATTTTTCTTGTTCCAGTAATTAAATTTAACTACAGCCTTAGCGTAGGGCACAGTTGGGATCTAAGTAAGTGGCAGAAGCTGTAGCGAGTATAATATTCAAGAATCTGACTGTACCAGGAGAAGGGCCTCCCTAAATTTTGCAGAGAGTTCTCATAGGAACATTATCCTCCATCACGTTCCAAAAAATGTCTTATGTGGGTTATACTTCATATCTCCCATTGTCATACTTTCAGCAAGGATAAAATATAAAAATCAAGGCTATTTTTAACTAAAGAGCTTGAATTTAGATTCATATAGGTAATACAAATAGAAAAAGGCCAACAGAATAAGATGGATGAGTTTATTAACATGACGAAGATGAACTAAAAATATAGTCCATGGATAAACCTATGAATATTTAGGTTTAACGCAGGAGAGAGGGAGTCATCTTATAGCAAGGGAACACGAATAAATTATTTGTAAGTACTGGAAATATTTTATATCTTTTGTTGAGGGTGATTAGATTTCAAAATTGAATTTCTAGTCAGGAAAATATAAAACAGCAGTTAAGGAAGCTGATGTTTTGGTTTATATCTTTATATAGTTATCTTAGTATTTTATACCTGTCCACTATAAAGGTAAAAGGTGGTAGCTGATTGGATACACATTAAGGTAGTGATAACATTAACATTTTCTTTCACCTGCAATATTGAATTGACAAATTGATGGAATTGATGTACCTCAAGAAAATGGAAGAGGTATAATCAATTGCAAAATACATTTTACTGTTTGATGTAAAACTGTTCTCATCATCATAATTACTTAAATTATATTTATTGAGCACTAACTATATGTCTAGCAGTATGCTAAATATTTTAGAAAGTATAATTTTAAAATATAAACAATGAGAAAATATAACATGGAATTACAAAATATAAACAAGAAAAATAGTTACTCTAAACATGATAAAAATTTTTGAAAACCTGAGTTTGGACAGAAAGGCGAGAGTTTTGTGATAACAGCTGATGCCAGCTCAGTCAAACTTCCGCAGAGAAAAACATGATTTCAGCTAAACATCAGTGGAACTATTTCACAGATTCTCTCTGGAGTCATGTTATAGTATCCATCAATTTGTCTTATTTATTTCTCATCTATTTGGCTGATGGGCAACACAAGGAAACTGTACCTACTGTCTCCTCTCTGTATTTCTCTGGGTCCACCTGACTAAGTTTCAGATGGGGAAGATTACTTAAAATTTATTGGGAAACTCTAGGCTTCAGAGGTCATATCATTTAAGCTATTTCAATTTCAAAATTACGTTTCCTATTTCTCCCTTCAAAAATTTTACTAGTCCTTTATAGAAGGCAGGCTTATAGAGTCGAAAACAACAACAGCAACAACATAAACCTATGAACTTTATGAAAAACCTAGATTCTAATGACAGCATCATTATACGTGCTATTCATGGCCTTAGATAAATTCCTCAAATCTCAGCTACCCTATCTTTAAAATAGAAAGAAACACCTACTTAGAATGGAAATAACCTCTGTAAAATATATTCAATTGTAAAATAAAATAATAGTAAGTACTATTATTCTTTTAAGCCTCATACCATACTGTCCACAAAATTCTAATTATTTGTGATGCAGTGATCATTCTTTTAGGTACAGAAATTATTTTGCATCAATCTGTGGAATGTCAAGGTCTTATATTAAAGATTTTTATTTTGCTTGCTTTGTGTTTGTTTGTTTGTTTGTTTGTCAGCAACTTGTACTGGACACTCCTCCCATTTGAATTTTTAGGGCCATAGGTATTTGCTCCTGTTCAGCTTGATGTGCATTACCCTGTGGTCTTGGCCATGGCTGACTGAATCAAACACTGGAATCTGAGTCAAAAGCAGCCCTGAGGACAGGCTTGCAGCCTATACACTGTCCTGGCCTGGGAGCTCTGATTACAGAATGCTCATTCAAGGATTACTAAACATGCCCTTAATTGTAGGCCCAGCCATTTTCCTTATTATGCCAACATCCTCTTCCTTCCTCTTGGCTGTAATCATCCTTTACCTCTCATATTATTTCCCATTCCCCAGCTTCCATTCCTCCTCACAACACAAATGGTACTTTCTCTGCTAGGGCACCTTTCTTCTTTATTTTCCGGTCCATAGTTCCCTTCACCTTTTCTGTCAATGTCCCTGATTGCTATTTTCTCAAGAGCCTTAGATTTCGCATTCAGTCCAAAATCCAATTCTCTTTGCCCTGCCCTGGCATTTTCTCTCTAACTTGGGATAAAGTCCCTTGGGCCACAGTTCTTGCTTTTTACACCTACACTTTTTTCTTTTCTTATTTTCATTTTAAATATTACCCTTTAAGTAAGTAAATTTTAAGAAGTCAAGAAAATAGTAACATTAAATATGAGCTTCTATATTTAGCAATGTGGTAGATGATATATTCCGAAAATTCTTTCACTCCCAAATGCCTGGAATTGATGGGAAAATTACAACAAACACTCATTAGGATGTTAACTTAAGTTCACAAGAAAGGCAAATCCCTTTAGCGAAAAGGCCAAGAGGGAACTGAAAAAGATTGCTAAATGGATTACGACTGTCTTGAGATGTTTTGCAGATGACAGATTTGGAGCAGGCCAGCGAGAAGTTAGGGCTGAAATCCCTGCATGAGCCAAGATCCCTAACATGGACAAGTGGGGGCCTCACTCTAAGCCATAACGGAGCAGTACTAGTGGCATTGCTAAAGCATTTATTTCAGAAGACAGAGAACTCCCAAAATGAAGTGCTAATACTCCTGAAAAATAATTAGCAAAGAATCTAGAAATTATGTGAGTCGGTTTAAAGTTTTTTAAAAAATAACAGTCAATAATGGGAGAAGGGGAACATACAATTAAAACACTTGAAAAATATCTAAGTGGTGGAGGAATTGTTCCAGGACTAAAGTGTACTATAGTAATTTTTTCCTTAGGAGAAAGTAGAGGTAATTATTAACTTTAAATTTTTAAATTTGTTATTTAACTATATATATGGATATATAGATTTGAAACACTAAATTAGGCACTGAGATCATAGAAATAGCATAATTTCCAGAATAACAGAGGAGAGAAATGAAATAAAGATGATTCAGTTAAAAAACAATGAGAAAAGAGGAAAAATAGAAAAAATAAAAATATAAAATCAATACTAGAAATAATTTCAAATATATAAATAATCAAAATAAATGTAAATAGATCTGTTAGCCAATTAAATAATAGAGATTGTCAGGCTAAACAAACCAAAATCTAAGTCCAGCTATATCCTGTTTACGAGATATAACTTAACACATAAAATCATGCAAAGGTTGAAAGTAAAAGGATGTGAACAGTTAGATTGAACATTAAAAAAAACCTTATATTCTCATATAAGACAAAATAGACTTTAAAGCACAAAAAAATAATATTAGTGATAGATTCACTACATGATGATGAAAGGGTTCAATTACCAGGTTCTCAATTCTACCTCTATCCCTTATGGCCATGTGAATTCAACAGGTTGCTACACTTTCATCTTTATTAGCAAAATAGATTATTAATAGGGCAGTTATTAATCATACTAAAGCAATCATGATATTACATGTAAACCATCTATCAGAATAGCAGGTACACAAAAAGTTTCTTAATAAATCAGAATATTTTAAATATTAAAATTATAATACACATGTTACATAGTTAGCAAAATTATTAAAGGGACACATTAAATAGTGAAGTCTGGGAAGCACTGGTTCAGAAGGAAATGATATTGTATCCATTCCAAATAATAGAATAATCACCACAGAAATATAAATATTTGTCCAAAGAAATATAAATATTGATAACCCGACTTCATGTCTGCTGACCACTAAAACAATTAGCTCCCAATAGACAAATACTGCTCGATTTATAATCTATAGTCAGTTCTCCAACATGCAAATATAAACATGTAAACACAGTATGGTAAATAGAAGCTTAAGAAGTTGTTAGAAATTTTCCATTGTATATTTTTTAACATAAAAATCTAGTAAAATTTGAGGTCCGCTCAAAATAGTCAACCTCCTATTTGAAAGCTAATACTGCACTGAACATCCTCAATATAGCTGGTCTATGTGGTAATTACAACACATCAAAGACAAAGGGTCACACAGTGGTCCTTGAGGAAGTCCTGAGTGCTGTGAAAATTATACAGCATTGAAGAAAAGTTGTCAACAGCTTAGCAATGGGAGTGGTTTCTTACACCTCGGGCTGATATCTTATGGAAGCGGCACTCTCATACTTGGCATGAATCCAAAAGGTGGTATTGCTGGATATCAGCCATAACTCCAGAGTAACACAGAGTTCCTCTCCTCTGTGACATGTAAAGATCACAAGTACAAATGTATCCCATATAGTGAAGAGGAATTTGAAGTTTGGGAACAGACTTTTCTCTCTTTGAAAACTATTACTGGGGAATAAATTGGTTGCATTTTAAAGCTGCTTTAATATTGTCAATTTACTTTAAGATTCACCACTTATGTTATTTTCCTTGCACTTAGAAGATACATAAACTTTATATGTCTTTAAGAATCTGTTACAGTACATAGTTCATTTCTTATGTATTTGAGGTAATTAATAATAAGCAGGGAGAATTAAATTCTTATTTTATTTCACAACAGAATATTAAATTAAATATGTAACTTCTTTTAGGATAATTAAATCAAATTATAGCCACTTAGTCATAATCAAAATGTAATTTAAACAATATCATAAACAGATTACGTGTATTATAAGCAAACTTATCAACATGGTTTGTTTTCTGAACTTTCAAAGATTTCATTTTACCTTGAATAAATTTTTCTTATCCTCTTCCAAAGACACTTATTTTCCTAATTAAAGAAAATTTTCTAATTATCATTATCTATGATTTTCATTGAATATGCTGTTTAAAATATTTTAAATGTTAAAAATAATGTAATTCCATTCTAATAGAATAAATAAAACTACATGGAAGTAGGTTTCTACAAATAAAATGTCAAAATGTACTTTTAAAACTCCATGAACAGTGTATAATTATTTTCTCCTCACAGGCAGAAGCGTCTCTAAGATCTATTTACAAATGCCCATCTTTATAATATATTCTCGGTTTCAATAAATTTTGAACACTTCGTTTATTATAACTGACCATTTTATGTCTATTATAGATAAGCATTCATCTAATATTCTATTGATCTTTTGATCTTAGTAAATCTATAATGAATTGGCAGAGCTTAGAAAAGTAAAAACAAAGCAGGCTGGAGCTGTTTCAAACAGCATCAGTGCTGCTTCAACCTCAAATTGTATTTTAAATGGTTTGCAAGGAAGAACCTCACAGGAAAAGTTATTCACCTATCCCAAGAGCTCCGTCACTGGCTAGTACCAAGACTGTTGAGTCACTTATATTCATAGGTCAAGTAGTATTTTGCGTGTTATGAATATGGCATGGTATATAACTAAGATATATGGCACACTCAGTCACATGGTATATTAATAAGATGGTATAATTATTTTACCATAAAAATAGTCTTTTTAAAGGGCACATGGCACATTCTTTCCATCTCTCTACAACTTTAATCTAGTCATAGGAAATAACAATGGCAATAACTTGGACTATTAAAACTAAGAGGACGCTATTCTAGAAAATCATTAAAATACATTTTCTTTCTCAGGTAGTCAATAGCCAGTATCTTTCAATGTATTCTAGTTCATTCTCTCCCCTATCATTAAATTTTCATATTATTTTCCTCTTTCTTTTTTAGTACATTTGTAGATCTCAATAGACTTTGTTTTCCCATATGTAATGGGCAAGCAAGCAAAATTAAGTGTGTATAGCTCTAAGAAAAATTTCCTCTTTATCACCAGTCATATTAAATGTTAGTAGGCATAATAACGAGTATGTAAAAAGTTTCATTTGTTATTCTTAGCTATTAATATAGCAAATGATTTGACAGTTAAGCATTTTTCAAGTGCCATCACAAAAATATCTAAAGATTATTTTTAAATGTCTTCCTCAACTGAAGAACTGTGAAATAAAGGGCAATTGAAATATTCTGTAATGATTTTCAAATGTAATTGCAATATCAAGATTGATTTTCTAGAGGATATTAACCTAATCATTTATTCATTACAATTAAAATTATTACATAATTTAACTTGTTTTTATTTTGATTTTTTTTATTTTTTAAGAGAATTTTTTATTTCCTTGTTTCACGAATAAACTTGTCTGTGCTACATATGATGTTTTTAAATCCCCAAGTAAATATAAACGTCTTTCCTTCAGTCCATACTTAGTAATTATTATGCTTACTGACATCAAATGCTAAATTTTAGTAAATTTATGACTGCAAGATTACTAGTTGTATATAAAAGATAATGTCTCTAAAAAATGCTTTTGTATCTTTCAAACTATGAATGTAGGAAATAAAACTAATTGCTTTTGAAAATATTCTTTCAAAGGAGCATTGTCAAAAAACTAAAAACTATTTGCATCAAATTTGCTCTTCAAGTTTGCTTATTAAAACCCACCCAGCTGTAGAAACACCACCTTGTGGATCTTGGAGAATGTGTTTGTCATTGGTTTTGACAAAGCTTTTAAAATTGTATAATATCTGAGCGAAATCATAAGATTATGCTTGCGTTTTGCTTTTAAAGCTTGATTTTGTATAAAGCATCTAAAATTTGTTTGCCTGGAAGGAAATTGATATAGGATAAAGATAAAAAAATTTCAGAGCTCTATCACAAAAATTTATCTCCTTTTTTGGGGTGCACATCTTCTTTAGATGTAAAAATAAGCATAGAGAATTCAGAAAACTCAACAACATTCTTTCTGAATTCTACTATTGTGCATTTTTATTATTAAATATGCCATCTCTACTCATATGCTGTGCATATTTTGTAGGTGGATGGGAAGACATTCTTTGAGGAATATATAAGTCAACACTAAATTTAAATTGTAAGGCACATGAACAAATCTGAAAAAACTAAGAACCTCAATCTTTATTGATGCTTATTATTTTGAAGTATTGTGTTGATTCTCTATGATAAGAATCATCCTAGCAATTAAGTTTCAAATAGTTTTTAGTCAATGATAATTTTTTAAAATAACTTCTAATTCATTATATCTACAAAAGGTTATTTATCTTAATACAAATGTTATGGTCTATTTTTTTTTATACTATTAGTTCCCCATATATATAAACTTTGAAAACATGAGACATGTTTTGAACTATTTTGAATGAATGATTCAGAATGCATCTGGAGAAAGAGATGTCCTTTTTCAATTCACACAGAACCATACGATTTAGTAGTGGCATCCTAATGGACAAGATATTTATTGCATGTTCACCTCAAACAGGAAAAGATTCAAGAAATGACCGAGAATCCCTAATATTCTTCAAAAATGATCTCTGAGTGGTTGATCATCCAAACATATTTATATTTTTCAACCTATAAAGATTTTATAAGTGCTAAATTTCATTTGTCCCCAAACAGTGTTTTAAAGCAAACTTTGTAGTCTTGTATCTTTTAGGCACAAGGAAAATTATCTAAACATATTTCTGAAGCTACACTCAGGGACTCTGCAGAATATTATCAGATGTCCCTATGAACAAGCATTCCAGAGTGAAATAACTTTCGCATACATTGGAATAAACAAAGTAAACCTTAAAACAATAATGTGTACTGTGAACCATTAACAGGAAGATGTAGTAAGCAGTTTTTTGAAAACAATGTCTATATATTATACAGAAGACTGTGCACTGCTCATTTCAGATGTGCTTGTCTTGACATTTTCTTGGTTCGAAATATCTTGGAGAGAAGAAATCAAACCACACATGGTATTTTAAGTGCTTACCTATATAAAACATATGTTTTATATAATATGAATAAGATCATCATCATGTGATTTCTGTATATAGCCTTTTATAAGAATACAGAATACTATAGTTGACTTTATAGGGTACTGAAAACTGTCTTTGGTGAATGATATATCTTTTAATCCTTTAATTGATGTCCAGAATAAAATTCATTTCTTGTGCCATAGAATGATTTGAGCAAAGACACAGGGAAACAAAATATAAGATTATGTTTTAAACTCTTAATAGATTATGATCTCCTTGAGCATGTGGCCTAGATATTATACGTTAAGATACTCTTGGCAGTCCTTATATGTAACAGGAACTCAAAAGTCTCCTGCTGCTTATTGTGACATATAAATATATTCTATCATAATTGATCAGCTTGTTCTTCTTTTATCATGAACTTGAATAAACAGAATTTTAAAATTTACGCTGCTATTAGTTACTAAAAAGACAAAAAGAAAGTTTTGAGAAGCAGAAATATATTAAGACCCATCATTCCTCACAGAGTTAGCACGCAAACAGGAGATATTTCAGGGTGAAGGGCCTGCAACTCCTGCTCCACCTCAGTGAGGTGCAGCATTTTTATATTGATGTCAACTTATTATTTTCCTCCTTTTCATCCCAAATATTCCTCTCAGGTTGTTACAAACAGGGTTGATGATGGATGCAAAATAACTGTGTGTGTGTACATGTATGCCTGTGAGGATAGGCAAGGAGAAAACGTATATGAAAAGATAACTAGATTGTGAATGTCAGGAGAAAGATCTGCCCCTTCCCATGTATCATTTTTTCCTAAGAAAACATTTTCTCTATTCTAAGAATTCAAATATGTACCACGTTTGGAGAATCACTGACCTAAAGTACAGGACTAAAAGAAAAATAGCTTCTTAGCTTAAGGGGAAGTTTGTTTAGCCATTAGCTTTAGTGCCTAAATTTATATAATCCACTTATATAAAATAACTCTCAGCTCATGTGTTCTAAACTACAGAGAAAGGAAAGGGAAGCTGAAAACAGAGAAATGCCCTGAGAAAATGGATTTTTCATTACGAAATTTATTTGTACCCTTTTTAGGTCTATCCCTCTCCCCACCACCTTCACTAAATAAAAGTCGTATGAATCTAAGCGGCAAAGAATCCTCTCTCTTTTGCTTCTTGTCATGATATGGTTATAATTAGTGTTAGTTTGTTAAATGGCATTTTCCTACAAAGTAAAATTGACTCCAATACAGTGACATGTTTCTTCTAGTCCCCTTTGTATAAAATCATAGTTCCTGATTGTTGAGCTGTCTAATCTCTTCTCTCTCTCTCTCTCTTTTTTTTTTTTTATTTTTCCCCTCGAAAATCACATAGCCAAATTTTTCCCAAAGATAAATTTTTGAAGAATCCTTTTCTCTTGAAATTTCAATAGAATGACAATGGATCCACAAAATATTCCTGCAATTGGTTAGTAATTTGAATTCTATGTACTAATACTTTATAGCATAGAACTCAAGTTCTTGGCTCTATTGTGAACATAAAGAAAAATTACCTCAAGATTTATGGTTTTATAATTAGTAAATTATTTTCAGTGATTAAAAGTAAAAGTCCTTGTTTAAGCCCCTTTTATTGATATTCTTCATAAACTGAATAGATTTGAAATATAATCACTTACTAGAATTTCAATAAAAAAATGAATCTATTAGAATAACTTTTACCCTTGATTCCAAGCAATTCAACATGGCTATAGTCTTTTGCAGTCTTTAACCCTTCTAATTTTCTTAAATTTTAGAAAACTTAATATTCTATTAGGACGAGATGCAAAAACATCATAAATAAAGATAAAACATGTTCTATTAATATTTTATCAGTTGAAATTGCTCATGGAGATTATCAGAGTATGACATTGTTAATTAACAGTAAGATAATAACTCTTAATTTTCTTCAATAGATGAGCTAGGTACAGGGAAATCCCAAAAGATATATTTTATTGCACTTCATGAAAGTGTGTAATAATATCAGACTTTCAGAGTATTAGATATATAATTGCTCCTATTTTGAACATTTATATTTCTTGGGCTTTTAATCAACCCCCCAATACCAATAATGAAACTTCTATGTCGGGAAACTAGTTAAGAATCGATATAAAATATGTCTTGTTCCTACTGGGTCTACTTTACTTAAGGTGGCACTTGGATTCCTGAGGTTTTGCCTTTCATCAAGGTATTTTGCTTTGTAAGAACACAAGAGCACTGCTGGTGATTTAAAAAACATAAATTTCTTAATACAAATATAAACTAGGGTGTGTATTTTGTTATCACATCCCATCAATTCTACCCTAAAAGCCAACCAACTGCTATGAGATTAAAGAAGAGGTAGGCAAACTACAGCCCATGGGAGCAGCCTGCTTCCTGTTTTTTTGTAAATAAAATTTTAATGGAACGTAGCTATGCTCATTTGTTTATATAGCTTTCACACTACAACACTGTTGAGTAGATGTGACAAGCACTGTCCAGCATAGCCTAAAATATTTACTATCTGGCTTTACTAAGCTTTACAGAAAAAAAAAAAAAAAAAAGCTTTCTGACAACCTAACTAAAGGATGTTCTGTGGATTTAATCATATTAGAAACTCCTGCAAGTGTGACTCAAAGCAATCTCTAAAATTATGACTATAGTTACCAGCTATGTCTTACAGTAGATAATACTAAACGGTCTAGTGGCGATGCTACACAACAGCTAATAAATGTTGGACCTGCTCTAGTCCCAGTTATTTTAATGAAATGTTACTATTTCTGTTTTCTATTAATTGTTCTAAACTGTGTTTTAGCAAGAACATTCAGCAAGCTAGTTGCATTTTCATATCACGGATAAAGACACAGTATTGCCAACTCACCTGATTCTACCCCTAGGGCGCTCAGATTGCTCTGACATAAAGCTTGTGCTGCTGAGGCGTGAGGCACTGCTGGTTCTGGAAATGGCGGACACATCACTGACATCACTATCTGATGATCTGGCAGAGACGTTATCACAGCTTCTGTACTGATCTTTATGTATGTTATACTATAGATTAAAAACAAGAGAGTGTGAGCGTCGTCAGATCATGGGAAAAAGAGACATACATGGTGAGGTTAATGACTACTTATCCAACACCAAATAAAAGTGCACCTTCATAAAAGTAGGTGTGGAATCTAAAACAATCCAACACTAACATAATATATGATTTCCAATGTAAAAATCCTACATCCTTTGAGTGGTAAAAAAATAGTTTATGGTACCTGAATTATAAATTAAAAACAAAAAAAAATTCAAAACAAAAAAATAGAAAATTCATTGAATTAATTGAGTAAAAAATGGGATTCCTATTGAGATTTCCATATACATTATATCTTATAGTTAAGCATGTCCTTAAATTTGTCTTTGGTATTCATTACCTAAGAAAACATTAGGTAAAAGATTAAAACATGCAAAGTTGTCAAAGCATTTAATCTACGCTTCTTTCTACTTCACTGTCTTATTGTAACTATCGTATTGTGAATAGCTGTATATGTTAAACATTATTTTAATATATGTTTCAACTATAATAAGTAGTAAGTTTACGTAATTATATGTAATTTTACAGTATCTAATATATAAGTGATTCTCTTAACTTAGGCACTAGAAAGTAAGATAATGTAACTTCCTATATAAAATAATAGAGCATAGAGCACATAACTAAGAGAAACATATGACAAAAAATAGAGTATTTGAGTTTCTTATCAAGCAAGTGAATTTTAGATTTATGTGTTAATGTGTGAAAACATATGTTTGTGAAATGTAGAAAACCACATCCATCCTCTGATGTTCCATATTAGATGGGTTTAAATGAAACTAAAATCCAAACACACTATTCCTAATAATTTGTAAAAACAATTGTCTCGTCAAAGTATATTTACCTGATGCTAAAACCTCAATCTGTATATACAAAATGAAGCATAAAACAATATTTAAAAAAAATCCTAGACAAAGGAATCATGTTTATTTAACAGTCTCTCAGATGAGAGCAGTTCAGTTCAAGGTCTTTTTTTAAATGTTAGTGTTAATTCTTCTCTCATGTGTATGCATTGGGCAAATAATTTTACATCGAGCATGAAAAGAATTCTAAATTTATAGAATATCTACAAAATTATCTTTCTAAAATTTTTTTCGTGATTGTGATTTTTGAAAGCTGTGTGCTAAATTGTAATCCAAAAGGAAGTTCCTATGTGTTATATCCAGACCTGAACTATTTATATGACTTCATGTATGATCTAAAATTAATGTTTTAAGATAATATACCCAAAGTAATGTGATAATACTTCACCAAATTCTGTCATATCTGATCACATGGCCCTGACACGATTCATTTTAGTTAGAATTGTTTTTCACTTACAGAATAGATGTGATAAAACCTTAATATGCTCACATAATAAAACCTGAATTTAATACCGTTACTAGAGTACAAAAATAATTCCTATGCTACTTGTTTTTGAAGTTATTTTGAAGCTAAGTAGATACATTATGTAATTAGATGTTTGCAAATATATTGAAATAATAGCTGTGACAAAATATGAGAAGAATTGGGTTCTAATATCATGAAAATTTACCCAGCATATTTTCTGGCACTGTGTTGACACCCAGAACAAATGTTCCCCTTATTTCACAATTGTCAACAATAAGTAGTACAGATGTCAGCATAAGGATATGTGAGTGTATGGAAATATTTCTCTAGCTAAAGAACTCTTCCTTTTCTATGAGCCATCTCTTCCTCAACCTTTTTGTATACAGACTTTTGCTATTCCAGCAAAGGGATAAAACAAGGAATTTAAAAAGAATATATGTCCTATTAAATTTTTCTATATCAGGGTAAAGAATGATCCATCGGTCTGAAAAGAGATCACAATTTTCTTTACATTGGTTATCTGAAAGAAATGAAATACTTTTATATTCACTTTATGATGCTATATTTACTTATTTTCAAACTGTTATAAGTTAAAATAATAACTTTGGCTTTTTATTAAGTATAATTTGGTAAATTTCCTATTTAACAATTAAATGTTTTAACAGAAATATGTTAATTATATTTTGAGAAACATAATTATATCTACAGGAGGAATGTATACTGATCAGACAGCAGGGAAATAAGTCCTTAAATAGAGGAGGCTCTAATTATAGGGTTGCTATTTTTATAAGTAAGTAATAATAAACCCTCAGCAGCTACCTACAATACCCATCATATCAATCTTTGTTGCTGTTCCCTGAGTTACAGAAACATAAGCATTCTAAAATGTGAGTACCGAAATGCAAACACCCTCCAGTTATGAATTCCACCTTGTCGTTGAGGCATGCAACTCTGTACAACATCAGTGAAAAAGCAGTATGGCGTCATATTTCAGTGATACCAAAGTAGTTTGGTGCTTTTTTTCAAAAGCAAAGTTAGAGCTAATTCCTTAGGAGGGATATTAGGGGCATTTAACCTTTTAAAGGAGGTGCCAGGTTTGAAACATCTTAGGAATTATACTATATTTGTCCAAAATTCTTTCCCTTAAAGAAAATTTACTTATACTGGTGTTTGGATATGAGTACTTTGAGAATGGTTAATTTCTAATTTGGTGGAATATCAACTAAGGTGTATTGCTTCATCCAAAATATCAAACAATTTAAGATGATAAAAAAGAATAGATTCAAAATTAACTGTACATTAAATTTTCAACAATACTGTTTCTTAATTATATAAATAAAATATATTTTTGTTTAGTAAATTATAAAATGGTTGGAGCAAATGAGTAACAAAATGAAACCCAATTTCTCAAGTATATGAGAGAAATCTGAGTTACCTGAACTGGCTATGGAAACTAAAATTTTATTGTAAGCATTAGGCCATAATATGAATATTAGAATTGTGAAGAGTATCTTTTCCTTGACACATATAAAATAAAATCTAATTATTCATTATTTTATCATATATTTTTTTCTATTTTATATTCTTAAAAGTTTTTTAAGGATACTATATCTTTGATATCCCATTTAATGATAATTTATAATCATTTTATTTATTTAAGAAAGCAGTACCAATTTATGCAGTAAGACCAACAGCAATATATTTGAAAATAAAGTTTTTTGTTAAATATTAAAATGCAATGAGAGAAGAGGGATGTCTATGCAAAGGGAGAAAAAAATAGAATACGATAATCAAATTGTATGCAAATTAAAAGCTGTAGAAGAACCACTGAATCAAACTGGAATATAGTATATATTTCAATGATATAAGAAGCAGAATAAGGTGGTACCTTATTCTCGATCAGGAGTTCTAGGGCTCATCAAAGAAAGGCTTTATTCATTTTGGTACATTCCTTCCTTCTGAGCCTCAGTTTTCATAAATGTGGTAAATAAGAGAGCTACAATTATTTTGAGGTATTTTTAAGTTCTAAATTTCTATGAGCGAGAGAATTTGGAATCTCCTAAGCAAGATTAATCTAGTTTTGATTTATTACACATATAAGTATTAGTGGTGGTTTAGATTTCTATGGCATTTCATTATGTAGATTTTTTGATCAATTAATTAATGATTGGAGTCTTGGTTCAGACTGATAATGATTAGAATCCTGGTTCAGAATGATACAGAAAGGCTTTTAATATTTTATCCAGATTCTTTATTTACCACTTTCTTGCATTCTATACTGGTCCTATGTCCCCCAGCTATTCTACCTGACTTCATCTTTTGACATGGTGCTAAGAAAAGATAGAGCATTTCCAGTTTTAATGAAACATTTCCAGTTTAAAGAAACTTCAAGTAACTGCATCCAACTGGAAAGGAAGAACGGCTAAATTATCCTGCCTTCTAATTTTTACTCCATTTGTAGTAAGAGAAAACAAAAATGATGATATCCATAAAGCAGACAAATGAGCTAATTAAGTGATAATACTATATAGAATCAACCTCAAAGAACATACGTAGAGCTAGAATCAGTAGCTCTATACAACATTAAGATATTCTGTATGCTGATATTTTTTTTCTTTATTAATTTTACCTTTTAAAATGTTGTTTCAGAATCCTAGGGAATTGGGCTACCTAATCACAGTGACTCAGTTAATCCTTTTGCAGCTAATCCAAATGTAAAGTGATAAACTGCATTTAATATACACAATTCTAGATTCTAAAGTAACCTGGTGACAAATCGTATTTGTAACCACCTAATTTTTACATTAGTCTCTAAATACCTGGCTATATAATGAACAACCTCCATTATTTAAAAAGTTTTTTTTTCATCCTTTCTCCTACCCCCTTTCTCTCTGACAATTATCAGTTTGTTCTCCAAATCCATAAGTCTGTTTC
Organism: Eonycteris spelaea; assembly: GCA_003508835.1. Taxonomy (NCBI): domain Eukaryota; kingdom Metazoa; phylum Chordata; class Mammalia; order Chiroptera; family Pteropodidae; genus Eonycteris; species Eonycteris spelaea. The sequence goes on from PUFA01000140.1 coordinate 667,955, forward strand.
TGTTTTGTGATTTTTTTAGATTCTACATATAAGTGAAATCATATGGTATTTGACTATTTCAGTTAGCATAATACCCTCTAGGTCCATCCATGTTATCACAAATGACAAGATTTCATTCTTTTTTAAAATGGTTAATATTCCACGATATATATGTACCACATCTTTATCCATTCATCTATTGATGGACAACTAGGTTGCTTCCATATCTTGGCCGTTGTAAATACTGCTGCAATGAACGTAGGGGTGCACAGATATTTCAGTGGTGTATAGTCAATAACATCATAACTTTGCATGGTGTTAGATGGTTACTAGATTTATTGTGGTGACCACTTGCTAGGTATTTAAACACTGAATAACTGTGTTGCACACCTGAAACTAATATAATATTGTATAGTAACTATATTTTTATAAATGTAAGCAGATTTTTCTAAGTACATATTTCGAGCTAAAATATTTAGTATAGTTTAACTTTGAATTCCTAAAAGGTCATTGCTTCCAAGGCTTCTTAACATCAAATTATAACAGAGGTGTTCCCATAATGGCTGCTGCCACTTTTGCAGTATTCCAAAAAATTTTTTAAACTAACCAGATTTTTATATATTTTTACATATACACATATATGAATTTTCATGAAGTATAAAATTCTACACATATTTTAATTAAAATTAGCAGTTTATAAACTTCTTACTGTATCTTTACAAAATAACATTAAAATATAAATTAAATGTTTACTGGCACTTGGAATTGTGTGGATTTCAGTTTCTTTGAAATCTTGAAATCAGTTACTTTTCTTACTATAGACAAATCAATAAGAAATCTCACATTGCATAATTTTTTATTTGGTAACAAATCTCAATAGTAAATATCAACCTAAAATGGTATTTAAGACTAAAAAGCTATAATTTAATATTTTAAATGCAATATTAAATGATATTCAAGTAATAAAATTATTTTGTATATCTTGCTTATTTATGTGAATTTATTGACAACAGATCATTAAGTGACTTTAATAATATCAAGTATTTACATTTTTTTTTTAGGAAAAAACATAAAATCCAAGTTAATAAATATGTTAATAAGGTTATATCTGTGACGATATCAAGAGGAGAGAGGTTATGATGCAAGATTATCATTTTCTCATACAGCTTGGTGCTTGCTAGTCCTACCTGGTACACACACTGTATATTTATAAAAGTGAGACTATTGGTTGGGTACTACTAATTTTACCTTGGAATATTGCTCGCGATCAAGTTCTTGACTAGAACCAGACCCTGTTGTCTGCTTAAATCGATGCACTTTCATTTTCATCTGTCTCGTTCGCTCCTCCACTACTAAGCTTGCTGCAAAAACACACAATGGAAGCCTATTAAAACATGTGAGAACCTTTTAGGAACTGAATGGTTTAACATTTTAATGCTTTTGATATGACTTCAATTAAATGAAGTTTTGAAATAATGTGATTAGTAAATTAAACAAATGCAGAATATACAACTATTAATCTAATGCTGAACATGACTCAATTCACACAAAATGAGGAACACAAATGTTAGTAACAAAAGTACCCTGTATCTTCATCTGATATGAGTATTTTTCAATTCCATTCATAAATGATTATGTGAAACCAAATCTAATTATGAAAATGTTTTAATCAACTAATTGTTGCATGTACATATATAGAGAAAACAAATATGCATACTGAACACATCACACATATATGCACATGCTTACATGCATGCACACACCCACTTAACATCCTCAGCTAAGTCACCAACAGTGCTATCAAAACCTGCTTTTATGAGGCATTCTTATTAAATCATTAATTTTTACCAGCAGCTTTTCATGAATGTTTGTCAGTCTTAAAAATGAATTAAAAGATTAGTTTGCTATTTCTGATGGCTATGTTTCACTACATACATAAAATTCTTAAGTTCTGAAAATGTGATATAAAAATTTTAACTCTTTAATTACATATAAAGAACTACATTCCATTTAAGCCTTTATTAATCTCCTAAGTAGAAAGTGTGAGGTATGACTGTTTAGATGGGAAGAATTACAGCCTTTAATTTTTACTTTTTTAAAAATAAAGGAGAAAAGACAGCTAAGGGTACAGTTATGTGCAGAGAAAACTTCAAAACATATATCTGTGATGTAGGAGACCTATGTTTACTTTTTACAACTTATCTTTTGCCAACTTTCAGGACTATTCAACCTCTTCAACAAGTGCTAACATTTCTTCCTAAGTCGTGTTTTATACATATAGATATAGATATATAAATATAGATATAGATATACACATACATACACATATACATAATATGTATATATGAAAAAAAACCTGTGATTAGTGTATTGGGGCTTATGCTAAGAGGCCCTAATGATTTAGGAAATGGAAATGTTGATATATCTGATTGGCTTAGCTGTATATTTCATCTCTTACAACAAGTTTATACAGATACTTGCTGAAAAAAGTTTCCATTGCAATGATTAAACATTGCCTATCATCCTTGATAAAAGACACTGACACCAATTTTACAAATTAAGTAAATATGTAGCTTTTATTTTGTGTTCAAGTACAAAGACTAATAGTCCAAGAGATACATAGTTTGAAATCTGTGGCTAAAAGTTTTAATCATATTTTTAAATACCAATTATTATATGTTTAAGTTTTTGTTTAAATTCAGCAAATTAGATAGAAAATATCAATACCTAAGATCAGTTAGGTGAATTAAGCAATGACACACCCTTGAAAATGTAGATTTCAGAGACAGTAAATGGTAACTATTAATGATTAAAGGATGGTTCGATGAAGATCTTGAGGAAAGCCGTTCAGAAATTTATTATTTGATAATACATACGGAGTCATAATGAGTATTATAAAGCAAAATGTTATTTGAAAGTAAATAGAAATTGAGACAAAGTTATTGAAAAATAGGAGTTATATTTATAGAAAACCATAGATGCAAGATAAGAACATGTACAAATATCCGTTCTCTGCCTTTTGCCTATGGTGTGGGTACCTCTGGGTACTTGCTCTGTCTTTGAGCTTTGAGGAAGTCAAATGGACTTCAGTTGTACTTCATAATGAAAGCTTAAAACAATTCAAAGCAACCTCTATGTAGGATAAAATTTGAATATTCTCACTAAATAACACTAATTGTGTGAAATTTTTGATATTGATTAGCCCATAGCTTTATAAGCTTCGCTTTAAGTGCCATGTACTTCTTAGGGAGGATGGAAACTTGACACTGAAAGGATTATTTTCCAAGAGCTACTGACCTGAAGCAGTCTGAAACAGTTCTGGTGATTGAACCTTGCCAGGACAACACCTCATCTCTCTAAATAGGACTACTTAGCTTATGACAGGGCTGCATTCAAACCTTTACTTTGCAAAACTCGAAACTAAATTGTAAGAGGACAACGGTGTCCTAACTAAATCTTATAACGATTTTAAATGACTTCACTCTTACTTTCCCAAAATGATTAATATACTATCTGTATTCGTAAAGAAGTGAATGTTGACATCTTTTAATCTGTCAAATAAAATCTCTAAATTAATACTGACACAAAATCATGAGTAGATCCCTTTGACTCTGCAGAACTGTACTTGCTATGTTATCCTCATTACCTGCGCTCAGATTCCAAGAGAAGTAAAATGCAAACAGCTAGCCGTTTACTTACTCATATCAAAAAGTCAGATAATTACATATAATTCACATTTTTTTAGTATTTCTCATTATTTCCTGATATGTAGATTAGTATGTATTCTGAAATAATTGCTTATATGAAGTTACCATGTTTCAGTAAAAGTTTCCTTCATAAATATCAATGAAGAACCTTCAGTGTGAATTTAGAAATTTTTAACTTTTCTACAGATTATGCTTATTTTGCATTTTATTTTTCAACTGTATGTTGTGGAATAAAATGACATTATTTCTGAATTATTGGTGAATCGATCAAGTAGTAAGACAAATTTAGGAGCTAAAATAGAATATTTATCACAAATTTGAACCAGAAGGCATGATTCCATTAATGTATATGATTTATACAGAGAATAATAAATGATTAGTGATGATTAAAAGTGAATTGAATCCTGGGAATATGATTACCTGTTGAGTATCACACTATAAGTAAAATTAACCACAGACTAGAGAGCTCAAATATCTTACTTTGAAAAGCATGGTCAATGAATATTTAAAAATCTTATATTAACAATTTAATGACAATAGCAAAATTAAAATATTAAATATTTTCCAATTTTCCCACAAATCCTAGCATTAAATTCGCATTTGAGGAACATTCTGAATTTTAGTAGCATTGTAAACTAACAAAATCACCACAATGCCAGTTGCTATTTCTTTACAAAAAGGATAAAAAATTGGGCAACTTTTGAGTTTTTATTTTTAAAATTTTAAAGCTGCTATATATTAGAGTTAAATAACTCCTCTTATCGCCTACTACAGATATAATTATCATATAATTTCATTTAGTCTTTTAATAAAAACATAACTTATATTATATATAATATAGTCAAAGATAAGAATGTGTGCTAAAGACTATATTTTGGCTATGAATAGTGATAGTAACATAAACAATTCATCTCCTTTAGCCTGTAAGGTGAAATTAACATTGTAATTTTATAAAAAAGTGTTTTTGAAGCTGGAATTTTTAATAAACTCTCTATAAGCTGCATGATGTTGAATAAAGTGTGCTTTTAAAAAGCAAATATTTATCTAAAAATATTTATTAAAAATAACACATTTTCTTTGGATCAATTTTACTCTATGTATATTGTTATTTCTAAACTCTGGCATTTTTGTCAGATAAAGCTACATATGACAAAAACCTATTCAATATTATCATTAAGAAAGTATAAAACTGGAACTTATTTTTAGGGGTTAAATTAATACCATATTTATGAAATCATTTTTTGTCTTAAAACTCAACAAGAATAACTGAGCATGCAAGGTGAGAAAAGTAAATAGAACATAGTGTGTAATTTATTACAGTTTTCTAATGGAAAGTAATAAATATTATTCAAACTAAAGAGATTAAAATAATTTTTTATGTCATATGCTTTGCTATAAATTCTTAATCTAATGTTATAGTTGATCTTTGATGAATCTATAAACAAACTGAAATCACTTGCAAATATTGTTTGTGCCTACATGGATTTTTCTCTATTTCTTTATTAAAGAATCCTATGACTTAAAAAAAAAAAAAAAAAAAAACTTAAAGATCCTTAATAAATCTTCCCTAACCCAACAGAGAAAAATTCATGTAGAATCACCTCCTGCAAAGGGAATTTAATTTTCTTTGACTTATCAGTCATATGTGATTTGCTTTAAAATATTATCAATATTATAGCTATGTATAATTTAAGATCACTATAATTTAAAATTTAAACTTTATAAATATATTATTTATAAATTTATAATTATATAAAGATGAATCTGATCTTCAAATTCCTTAAATATTTCATGAATCTCTCTAGGCATCTAGAAATTAACATAAATCTGAAATTTCAAATGTTTGTGTTTGTAGGCAAAAAAAATCCACACAATATATTGTTAAACTTTCCCTATACTTTCAAGTATGAGGTAAAACATGAATATAAAAGAAAACAGAAACAACAATTTATTGTTAAGCATATTAAAGTAAAAAAGATTATTTTATTTTGTGACAAGGTTAGCTAGTATAAGTGTCAAAAGTGATACAGGATAATATCTGGACAGGGTAATTAAACTTGTATAGTTAACTAAACTTGTATAGTGCTATCATACTATATGAATAGAAAAATTAATGCTTCTGCTTCCTTGCTGTACAGCAAAACGAGAGTCCCTTGAGAGTATAACCCCATCTCAGAGAGAACAATGATAAATGACCACATATCTGGAAATTGTCAGGAAGAGTGAAATATATGTATGAAACACCTACAATGCCTCAGTTATTGATGGCATTGAAAAAATCCCCTGAAGCTATTAAAAAAAAAAAAAACACCCCACTGATAGTGAGACCTCAAATACAACGAACAATATAATATGTGAAACATAAAGATTAAAAAATATAAAAGATGAAAATATTTAACTAATTGAGTCTGTAATCTGTACACATAATACAAAGTCTGAAAGATACATGGTTGGACATTTGAAAATTCAAAATGTAATACTAGTCTCTACTCCAGAGGAATATGAATTCCTATAAAGTTAAGATGGACAAACATTCTCTATATTCCTGGAAGCAATGTGGCAAATGATAAAAACCCAGAGGTGGGAATGACTAGGCACAGATTACCATCCTAGACCCCCATTTATCAGTTCATCAGTGCTACCTTGATCTATTCCTGATATATCTCTCCACTATGGAGTTTTTATATGTAAAGTGAAGAGACTGCTTAGAGTAACTGCTGTTGTAGCTTATGATTTTAATATTAGTTCAGTAGGTTATTGGGAAAGGTTTTTTTGTTGTTCACATTTTCTAAAAGTGGAGAACTACAACTTCTTTTCTTGCTCTCTTCCCTAATTTCCAGCATTTTTTAATTTGCCAATTTACCAACACTATATGTGTTAAGGGATAACATATTCACCAATATATTTTACATTATTATTTTCTATTTTTCCAATTAAAACAGCATGCATTCTTTGCATGTTCATCCTCATTTTTGGAGTAAGCAACTTTGATATACTTACATAATCCTACCTCTCCAAACACATACATAGCACATGTACATAAAGATTAAATGTTTAAAATATTTTGACTATATAGAAATGGGCAAGTTCTGGGTCATTTTCCTAGAATAAAATGTATTTCAATTTGCAAGGGTAGAAATATACCAACTTTCCTCGTGCCCTATGATTCTTTTGGATGGTAAAGATTATGCTAAAATAATACAAACAATAAAATAACGATAACATTTATTCAGCCTGAGAAACATAAAACACAACAAATAAGTAACACATATTAAATGAAAATATCACACTGTCTTTGGGGGTTTTCAAAGAAAATAACCTGCCTTTTGGCACAGATCATTGAAATTGAATGTTAAAATAGATGAAATAGGTAATTTGTACATATAATCACTCCAGTCTCACTGCAGCCAAAACCACGAGACCATCTCTTATTTAAGCAATGCTGATTTTCACTAAAGTGTCTAAAACAAATCTCAGGACTTCCGATCCCAGACATCATTTTCAGTGTCAAAATTGTCAAGCCCTAGAGTAACACTGAAAATACTAGTCAGATACATGACATATAAGAAAGTCAGGCTCTTGATGAAAGAGTCTGTCATTTTACCTTGCTCTTTCATATTACACAGGGTTAAAGAACTTTTTAAAATGTATTTCGGTTTTCAGTGGGAGCACTGTCCCCTTATGAGGCACTTCTTCAAATATCTTTGTGAGGAGCGGCCCTTGTAATTAAGGCCTGTGGAAATAACAAAATCACTCTCTGGGGTCATGTTGTTTATCCCAAGTGATCTCTAATATGTTTATGTATAATTTTTCATTATTCCAATTACACCCATGTCAACAGACTCTACCTTGAAAGGCTTGATGTGGCATAAATACTAGATTCAACATCAATTTTTTGACAGTCTCTTCTTTTCTGCTGTAAAAAGGGTTTACAAATTATAAAATTTGTAAAAAAATTACAATATTTAGGGGATCTATATACCTTTAGAGAAAAATAGTTAAAAAGTCTATTCATGGCTACACATCTGTCTGTCTTCTATTTTTACTCAGCATTTTCCCCACGGATCTAAAGAAGAAGGGTGCAGCAATGCATTTTACTTCAATGGGGCATTTTTTGTAAGTTGAGTCTTGGTTGGTTGAAGTGTTAACTACTCTGAAGTTTTAAAAGTTTTAATGTTATTTTAAATAACCACATTTGAATGGGAAAATAGAGTAAAAACCAAGAGTTCTGAATTGTTTTATATGAGGGCTGCTTTACTCTCTCTGTCTCTAGATTTTAAGACACAAGCTAGAATGACAACTATATTTATGGATTTGTGGCAAAAAAAGAAATGGATTAATCAGACACTTTTACTAATAATAAGTGTTCAGGAAAAGCACCGCCCTGGAAGACTAAGAAACTTGAATCTTTGAAATCTTAATATACAATACAGGAAATAAATCACCTGGCTTAATATGCATCTAATAAAAATGTAAATAAAATTAAAACAACGCTGATACCAAAGAATACACATATTAGTTTACACTAGCAAAAGTCAAGTTACATATTTGTTCCTATAATGTGTTTTACAACCACGGTATACTATAAAATTAATATGTGAATATTATCTATACAATAAAAATGTAACAGAAAATTATTAAAATGATGTTTTCTGCTTTTTTATGTGATTGCACCTAGTTAAGGTTAATGCTAATAGTTCCATAACAATTACATTTTGTATGACTTAGCATTCAAATTCCTTGCCAATATTTAAAGAAGGAAAGTACAGGTAATTTATTTGAGTACTTTTAATAGACACCTGTGCTTTAAAATATACTTGAGTGGAGGTAATCCTTAAATAGCCCCTATTACCTTGTTACAATAATTATTATAAATTTTATTAGTGAAACAGGAAAACAAAAAGCAATAAATGCTGTTAACTCTTTGTTCCTGTTCAAATCATTTAATCACTTGAAATGTAATGACCCTTATTCTGTGTATAAAGGAAATTAATAGTTGTAAAAGATAATATGTGTTTTGTTACAATTCAAAATTGCTTCAAAAAGCCAAAAGTTAACACACTTAAGAAATACTATCGAAAAGCATATAAATTAGAAATTTATTATAATAATATTTTTTCTCACCTTGAAGTCATTTAATTTCTGGTTCTGTTTTGATCTTCTTATATCATTATTTCGATGCCCCCAAACTACACTGATGGGCTCTTTAAAACTGTCCAAAAAATGTAGCAGAGAGGGAAAAATTGGCTTATTTTTAGATGAATAAGTTAAAAAATGCCTACAAAGCAGTTTGTGAAACATAAAATGATATGGTCTCTCAGCTTTAAATGTAAAAGAGGGAGGTAGAAGGTAAATAACGTAGTATGAACATTTATAGTTTCTCAGTAAACTTTTCAACCCCAACCATGTGTTATCTTTATTCAAATATACCGGCTTCGTTTTCTTAAGCTGCATGGTAATTTGAGGGGCAAGCCAGGTATTAGAAAATTTAGCAGAATGGTGAAAAATCTGGTCATCATGGGGATGTAGGACCTCTAAACGGGCCTCTCCGAGATCTTGGTGTTATGAGTGGTAGACATGGGGCAGTGGACAGAACATGAGTTACGGAGTCAAAATCTGGTTCTGCCTTGCAGCAGCTTTGTTACTTTAGGCATTCCACTTAACCCCTTTGAATCTCTCACTATAAAACGGGTAAGGATACCTTCCTTACAACTGTGCTGTGTTACCATAATTATGGGGTATTGCAGGCAGATTAGATAATAAATGCTTTTTGAATGCTGGAGAGCCTATAGAGCAAAGCAGTTAAGAATAAGGTCTTAGGAGTGAGGCTCAAGGCTAGTTCCCAGTTCTACCACTTACCAAAGTTATGACTGATAAAGAGCCAAGTTTTTAATTTTTCTAAGCTTTAGCTTTCTCAGTTAGAAAATGAGGATATCAATAGTTATGTCTCAGGTTGCTATAATAATATAAAATATATGACACTCTTTGTAGAGACATTGACATAAAGTGCTCGATAATTTCTTTTTATCATTAAAAATGTTAATAGCATTTTAAACCTCTCTTTATGTGCTTTACAGACACATAATTTATAAATATATATGCTTGAAAATTATATACTGGTCCCCTACAGTTAGGGTGACCAATGCCCCAGCCTGCCCGGAACTCTCCTGGTTTTAGCACTGAAAGTCATGCATCTTGGGAATCCTCTCAGTCCTCAACAAACTGGGACCATTGCTTGTCCCCCAAGTTCATCTATAATTCATCAAAAACAAACTCTCACTAGGCGCTCCACAGCCTGTACTGTCAGCTAGGCATGTAGTGTCCCAGTCCTTATCTATCCTGGGAAACACAGGTAAGTTAATTCTCCAATACGATTGATCCCAGAAAAGACCAACTTACGGCAGTGGGATTTCTATGGAAAATAATTTTTTTTTTCTTTCTTACAGGGTATGCGAACTTAAAAATCTGACTTTAAAAAATTTCTTGAACTTGCCTCTATCCTTTCTGGGCTTTTCCAACTTTTTGTGCCTAAGCTGTGCTCCCTTAAAATCCATGAGGGGTGTAGTATCCTCTGCCTTGCCCAGATGCATTTTGGGAAGTGCCTCTTTGGTTGTTTTTAGACATGTGGTTCACACTCTGAAGCAGATTCACATCCCATGTCCAAGAAAGACTTGCCAGTGATGACACATCTCAGCCAGGACACAATACCCTGGTAAAAATGTAACAATCTGACTGCTCTGTAGTGAGCCTCTAAGTGTGTATACTTCCTACAGATTTTAGATTGTACCACTTAAGGATTTTGTTTTGTTCTGATTAGGTAACCATAGCTTTTGGCTAGTAATAACATATATGGAAGAGCTCTAAATAAAGAATTATTATAGTTTTTTTTTTTTTTGGTTAAATGAAGTAAGTTATGACCTATTTCTAATACCAAATGTTATGCCTTTATTATTCTAAAATGTATCTTGTAAATCCAAATTAATTATTCTGAATCTAGGTACAAATGTATTGGTCATTTTTGTTCTACTGAATTTAAAGTGTTTCTGGCATCTGAATTAAAAATGCAGGATGGCCAGTATGCAAAATCTGGGGACCAAAACATCTTAATCAAATTGAATAATTTTGTATTTTTAATTAATATATATTTATTGCCTAGTATGTCAGACAGTATGCTAGAATATGTATTATGTGTCAGAATTAAATTCATTTTTGTAAATTCAAACTAAAATAAGTAATTAAGTATTATCTCCCATTTTTACACTGTAACACTGAGATACATAACGCATACCTCAATATACTAGGAGTTAGGGATAATACATTCGGGATTTGTACCTATTAAAATAGGATACCCTCAAGTATAGTAAAAGGAGGTCAAAAGTAAGGGAACTGGCTTGTAGTCTACTGCTCATCAGCAGTGTGAACAGGTCCATCTCTTTAATCTCTCTGAACCTGAGTTTCATCTTTCATAATGGGGATAATGCTACTCTCGGGACTAACTTTTAGGTAACTATGGACAATAATCTGATTTAATTATTAGCCCACAATTATTATGTAAATGTGCTTTTACTAAACTATAAAGCATTATATAATTTTTAAATATTAATATTTCATAGAGTGAAAACTCATGTTCAAATACTCAATTATCGGGACAACAATAACATGGAATAGGAAATGGTGTGGGTGGTACATGAGAGTTGGATGAGGTGTGCATCTATTTGAAACTTAAGTCCAAAGATCAAAAATCAAATATGATGGAAAAGATGATAAAGTAGGATGTGAGCAAGGTACCAACCCAGCAAGCTGAGTGGTTTTCCTCCTACGTCCCTCAGGAAGATAGAATCGGTGGGCACTATAACAATAGTGAAGCCATGAGGAGTAACATTTCAGCAGCTACTTCCTGGATGCAGGACTGCTGTGGGGGCCGAACATTTGTCAAGGTCACTGCTACCAAAAGGGAAAATCTAAGGGTTTTCTACTCCTTTGTAACGGACATTACGGGAATGGAAAGTAAGAATTAAATACTTTATCTATGAGCAAGAGAATGTCAACAAACAAAAACATGTAAAAAAGTTATTATTTTCCAAAAGAATTATCTTCTAGTTGTCGGTCTAGATAAATTTTGAAGCAGAAAGTCTTAATTTTAATAGTTTCTTCTTTGATATGAACTGCTCATAATACAAAATAATTAATACCAGAATAGCCTACAAAATCATTGCAGGGAAAAACCACCTGTTAAATAATTTTGCTCATTATTTCAATAAAAACAGTTATATAACTCATATTATTAAAGAAAAGGAACAATATTAAATGGTTAATAAGTTACATTAATATTTACCTTTTGTGGAAGAGTTATATTTTTCTTGTTCTTCAATGAATTAAATGCACATAATGATGGAAACAAAAGAAAGAAATCAGCAAATTTATAGTTAGACATGGAAGTGTGAATCAACACAATGGTATGAATAAAAATGCATAACATATAATGTGACAATGACAAACCATAAAGAAGTCTCAAATATGGTATTAACATTAATTAAAGAAAAAGTGAATACAACAATTTAGTGATAAAAACAAAAACATTGGGAAATTAATACATTTGGCATCTGAAAAGTATATCTTGTGCTATTTACCTTGCCTTTTAAGAATTAAAAAATATTTCAGCATAAATTTTACTAAAATGTTTTCATTTTAATCCACTGTGAATTTTTATTATAAATGTATTTAAACACATATTTAATATTCATAACTAACTCTTATTTACGAATGATAGCATTTTAGATAATTTAAAATTTCATAAAATAGAAAAAATAAATTCTATTTTCTATTAGAAGTAGACATTTTCTTTTCACTGTGAAAAATATTCTGTAACACTTTCCACATGGGAAAAACATAGTCTAATTTAAGTAATCCTTTCTTCCTTCTCAAATCAATTATCTCAAGGCAAATTATTTTTTGGAGGCTATATTTTTCTTAGATATTCCATAAAGCTTTGTATCAACTTTCTTGCTGGTACACTATTTACTGAGAAATAATGGTCTCTCTAGATATTTCTGAAGGAGAATATCATCAGAGTTATAGGTAGCAGATATAATAGACAACATAAAACGCAGCTGGTGTACCAAGTATTAATTTACAAATGATCTTTAAATACTTCTTTAAAAGACATCCAGTTGAGAACAACAACAAAAAAATCACTTGGTTTCAGAAAACCATACATTTTTATGCAAGCGATTATGTTGCTTTCAAACTTCACTCTACATAAGCGCTACACTGGAATACAATGTTGGAATATAACCAGAAAAATTTCTTGCAAGTTTTTGCTCTCAATCATCACATATCATTTGAGTTACCTAAATTTTAAGGCTATTTTTTCAGTGACTTTATCTCAAAGTCTATATTATAAGCACTCCTCTTTTCTCATAACTATACCTTAACATAATCCGATTCCATATTGTAAGCACTCCTCTTTTCTCATAACTATACTTTAACATAATCTGATTCCTATAGAAAATAGGCTAGCACTCCTAATTTTTTAAAATAACTGAAATACCTTTACAAAAATTAAGTGTACATGTCTTTTCAAATGATACGGTAGCCTTTAAAATGATACATGTTGCTTTTATGGTACAGAGAGTGTAGTAAAACTGAATTACGGAGGAAAAAAATATGTACCCAAACAATCTAAGTATCTCAGTACACATCCCAAACACAATAATGTAGATAACTGCATCCAGAAACAATATATGAATAAAATTATTTTATAAGTTTAACAAAAAGTCGTGTCACTATCCTGGAATTTAAACTTTGAAATATTTGCTCTTACCAATCAAGTGCTTATTATTAACTCAATTATTTTTTAAAAAGAAAAATTACCTTTTGTTAAAAATAAAACAAACAAACAAACAAACATAAAAAGCAGGAAGGAAAGCAGTCAAGTGCACCAGAGGCTTAATTGCAAATAAACCGCATTAATCTTCATAAAATATAGAACTAAAGTATAATAAACATCAAAAGAAGAAAGATAATTCTAGAGCCCTAAGAATAACGATGAAATCAATGTTAAATAGAATGTGCTAAATTCTGTCTAGCCCATGAATCAAATTAGAAGTTACTTTTAAAAACATATTTTAGGATACACAAAGATGTCATGTGAACTGTCTGAAATAGATCCATAATAAGATGATGGACAGTATCATCATTTACCAAAAGTCCCGAAGTGCATGTTAACATCATAAATTAAACCAAATCTATTTTAATTATAAAATAACACTGAACCACAATAGTACACATTGTCATATTTTTAAAAGGTTGTTATCTATATAATCATAAATTTTAGAAACCTCAAAAAATAAGTATTTACTAGTGTATCTGTGATATTAAATATCATAATAACTCCATCAATTTCATCCTCAGTCACTCCTTTCTTCCCACCTTAATTCAATCCTTATAAATTGATGATTATTCTGAAAGACAACTGTGAATATGAATATCATAAACAGTAACGTTGACATTAACAACAGAACATGAGCTTTTTTCAAAACCAAAATTCAGCATACAATCCAATTGATTTTGTAGATGCAATTCTTATTTCTATAGAAATTATATATAACTATAATTTTACTATATTATAGTTATACGCATTACTCTTAAACGGATTTCAACCTGAAGTGTTTCAGCAACTGGAGGAAATGCAAAGAATTTTAGGAACTCGTGACTTTTTGGATATCAATCTTTAGCAAAATATGGTCAATAACATGGAGTTTGTAGCTAAACACCAGAATTTGTAGTTCATTAGTTGTGCAACAGGAAGTCATGAATGGATACTTTAAATAAACACCAAATTTCATTTTTTTAAGGTAGATTTGAAAACAATTTCATCTAGGCGACGGCTAATTACAGTCTTAAAACATTAATTATGAATTATCTTCTCAAAATGTTCCCAGAAAAAAGAAGTTTGTTAAACACATGAATTGAAAAGTTCAATGAATTAATTGCTATTTTAGAAAAGAAAGCCAGTGTTTCACATACCCTCGTATTTTTCCTGATTAACTACATGAATACCCTAAATATTAAAACATGATATATCAACGGGATATATGATTTAAAAAAAATAATACAAATCCAGAGTTTACTGTACATATATTCATATATCAGTAAGTTGATACTTCTTAAAATCTACACTAATTTTTCTATAAGTATTCTTCTTATAAACTGTCACATCAGTCTTTGAAATAATGTATTTATCTTCCTAGATCTTTAACATTTCTGTGATACTTTCAGCACAGCACTTCAATTGAGTAAAGCAGGTACCCAGCATCCTCAACATAGAATGAAATGCAAGTAAACATCGGCCACAACCAATACTGTTGAAAAAAAATATTCAAAATGTTAACCTGTCAGCTGTTTTATAAAAATGAAAGTTTTCAATCCACATTTTAATATAAATTTACCGCATTTATTTTACAATCCCAAATTAAAAATTATTTCAGTAAGATACTTAACAAATCCCTGGTAAGATTTATGTGAATAACATATACTGATAAATCATTTTGCCTACTGAGACATGGGATAGCACCTTGGGTCATGTGAAGAAAACAGTGACTATTTAAACCCAGTATTTAAATCATCTAGATCAGGCAGTTTAGAGAATTTAATTTCCATTATCAAAAAACTCCCCCCGATCTCAGAAAATAAAACACAATGTGTATATGTTTAAAATAAGAAAATTTTAGTAACATAAACTTAATACTAATGTGTGTGCTGTCACTTTTTGTCATCAAATTTATATAAAATACACAAGGTACTGTAAATAATTTAAAATGAAAAACACTAGTAAAGCCTTCAATATGATCAAGAGTTTAATCAAAAAGTACTTTAAAAACAAGGTTAAATAAGTCTTCTTTTAATGTCATCTACCATATTTTACTGAGGTTTTAAAATTTTTATTTTCTTTCTTTGTCCTTTGAAAAAAAAAGGTATCTCTAGGGCTCAATCTATTCTTTTAATTGACACCTAAAACTCATTCATTCACTCACTCAGCAAAAATAGAGTATATATCATGAACCATTACAACTCAGTGCTGGGAATAAAATTCTAAGAAGCTTAAATACTTAGGATTCAGCATATTGCATATAATCAAAATACTATTCATCTGCTAACAGAAGTATAAAAAAGAGGTGGTTCTAAATCCAAGATTTTTGGACAATGATCTCTCTTTATCGGATACCTTGTTCTATACTGCCACTTCTCACTGGCACTTGTGGGAGCTGTCTTCCCCTTCGACTGCTGAAGGATGTGTCTGCGGGAGGAGAGTGGGTTGGACTTCCTTGTCGGTGCATCCTGCAGGCAGAAGACAAAGGTGGGGGGAGAATGAAATGTTGAAATCCCAAGAGGGCCTGACAAAAATCTTTTCCTTCGTCCTGTTACAACTAATACAGATATATAATACCTAACTAGGTCTTTGGGAGTAAAATCAAACACTTTTTATGACATGTGTAAATGAATATTATAAAAAGGGGCCAAAAGAGACAGAGCAATGTCTGTCACATGTATTTCCGCATAATGAATTTCTGAACTGAGCAGACTCGGAATCACCTCTTTTCACTAAGTTTCTATGAAGTTGTGGCTTTCTGTTAGGTATCTATTTTGGAAAGTGCGGAACCAAATCGATCTACTTCTAGCCTCTGAATCTTAACAACATGGATAAGTTAGTTAAGATAGGTTGTTCCTAAATTGCTACTATTAAATACACACTTATATCTAAAATTATTTATAAGTAACAAGAATAGTTCTAGCTGCAGACTTTTTATAAATTACCATTTACTTGTACTTTAGTTTTAAATAGAAAAAAATCTTCAAAGATATTTTTTAAAAATAACCCTGGGCAAATGCTATAAAATATACCGGTGCAAGGATCCAAATTACAAATAAAAGTTTGAGAAGTGTGCAGATACGTTACTACTTATACATAAGTAAGCTGACCTCCATCTGTGGGCATTCAAACATTTTTTTTTTTAACTAAAAATCTTTAAAACTAAGATTTTACTGAACACATGAAAGTTTTTAAAAATTCCTTATAGTTTTCAAAGCAAAATACATTTAATTTCAGGTAATTTATTATAAAGAACTATGCATAATTAAAAAATTATATATATATATATATATATAAATATATATGCCACAAACAGATGGAAGGACATAACACAACCAAATTTAATTTCCAATGATAGCTAATTGGCAGGAACTACGGAGTACCACCAGCACAGTGAATATAGATGCAAGTAATAGAAGATGTGGGAGAGGTTTAAGTGTCACAAAGAAAGAGTTAAAAATTATGGTGTCATAATGAGTGAAAGCATCGAGTGCTCAGGAAGGTACAACACCACACCAACACCCGGAGGCAGGACATGAATGCTGGGCTGGACACTGAATAGCAACCTGGTCAGAAGCGGAGAAGGTGGCGCCGACCCTCCGGGGGCAAGGTGGTGGACAGAACACAGGGTTCTGACACTAGAGTGCTCACTCGACCTTGAGCGAGTGGGATGTTTTCCCCTAAGGACTGGTTGATCAGTCGCTCGTGGGGCTGCGTATCCCCTTCTAGAAGACATGGTGGGAGAACCCTAAAACATTAGGGTCAAAAAAGATCTTCAGTCAGCAAGTTCACATTAACTTTGATACCAACACATCGGTCCAAGGAAAACCTGGTCACTCTTACAAGACAGTGATTTTTAAAAAAGAAAACTCATCACACAATGACTAAAATAGAATTCAATTCAAACTGACAAGATATTGCAAATGTGCATGCCATGTTGTTTCAGAGGGCTAAACTAGATTCCTTCAATGTAATAAACCTTTCATAAGTTCCATAAGGGCAGAGACTTTTTCTCTTGTGTTTATCTGAGCTGCGTTTCTAGTTTCTAGATCATAGCTGCACAGAGAGCAAGAGCTCAATAAAGATATCCTAATGAAATGAGTGAATGTGATTAGAATAACGAACAGAGGGATACTTCAAGCACTGCCTTCAAGAAGAAATGATGCACTGTGAGACTGAATATTTTTACAATTTTCATAATTTTACCCTGTAATAGAAAGTTTATACCAAACAAACCGCAAAAGGAAGTTGTCTTCTGAAGTTAATTTAAGCAAACAAAGCAAAATGACATAAGATGGAGAATGCTTCATTATCAGACTCACTAAATGCAAAAAGATGATGTGGATAAAAATATGTCCTTTATGATATAAAAATATCTACAAAAATATCTGTTCATACATTGACAGTTACTTTAATATGGTGTTCAATATTATTATAAAGCCCATTTATGAATTAAGGGTTAAGAATTAAAAATGGATATTTATGTATATATAGCAGTCCTCTTATCTGCAATTTTGCTTTCTATGGTTTCAGTCACCCAGTCAACCAAGGTCCAAAAATATTAAATGGAAAACTCCAGAAATAAACAACTTATGAATTTTAAATTGCACACCATTCTGAGTAGAATATGAAATCTCTTGCCTTCTACTCCATCCCACCTGGGACATGAATCATCCCTTTGTCCAGAGTATCCACACTGTATATGCTCGTTAGCCACTCAGCAGCCACTTCAATTATCAGATCGATTATCAGAAAGAGATTGAGAGAGACCACTTCATGTAACTTTTATTACTGAATATTGTTATAATTATTCTATATTGTTAATCTCTTACTGAATATTGTGATAATTATTCTATATTGTTAATCTCTTACTGTGCCTAATTTATAAATTAAACTTTATCATAGGTATGAGTGTATATGGAAAAACAGTATACCAAGGGTTCGGTACTATCTGCAGTTTCAGTCATCCCTGGGGGTCTTGGAACCTATCCTTTATGAATAAGGAGGGATGATTGTACATACGATACTTTAGAAGAGATACATATTTTTTCCATTTTCATCATTTGCAGTATGCATTTTAAATAATATACACTTAAGATAGCTAATATGTATTATTTTTCACAGTAACAGAGCAGTGGAATGATACCTCACCCTTTGCAAAACAACGCTGTAAAATTCAATTAAGTAATGTAGAGTGTGTGAGAGAAAACACATATTGATCACAGGAAGCACATTAATTATTGAGTGCTTTATTTAACTTGTATCTGGATTGACAACTTTTCTTTTAAGTAAAATGATTTTCACAGTTATATTATTTTGATTCACCGCATCTCCTTTATTTCAGAACAATAAAATGGAAAATGTCCGGTTTTAGAGAATAAAAAGATACAGCTTAGGTCTTTAATGTGCATTGTATCTTCTTGAGATTTGGATTAATGCTTTGTCAGATCCTAATGCAGATCCCAAAACCTGAACTGTTGTCTCGATTTCAAAATTAAGAGAAAAAGCTGACAATACTCTACATATTAAAACTGTTCATTCATTCTGAATTGACTTTTGACTTAACTCTACAGAATTAATTTATATGGGAAGGATTGCATGATCAAATCCTTTCCAATGATAAAGAATGAATTTTTTATCTATTACTCTTTAACAGTCATTATCATGAGAAAAAATTTCAAGCTCCTTATTCAAAATATATTTTCTAAATGTGGTTTGAAAACTGAATACTATCATTTTTACCCTACTGAGACATTTCATGGATTTTGCAATTTCCCTAAAACATTGCTTCATTCCTTAATGCAATTCATAAGCACTGAAAGTACTACTTAGATGTGACTTGAAATGGGAATAATTTAGGTGGCCCTTATGTAACATCAAACTTAATGGCAAAAGTATAAAAAGCAAATTCAGAGGCAAATAAATGGCTTTCTAGGCGAGAGTTACACAGCTCCAGGCTGTGTGACTTAATGTTCTCATCTCCCAAGCCATGGATGGGCCTGCAGTGCTGGAAAATAGTTTGTACCGTTTGAAGTTATCATTTAATATCAGATCTGTTTTTTTCTTTGACATGAACTAAAAGTCCCTTAAAACAACACAGTTCCTGCCACCAGCCAAAATATAATAAGTATGAAAACACAAAAACCAAAGGGGAGGCATAGAAAACCACTTTGCCTGAGGAAGAGAGAGAAGTGTGGCTGAATCACAGGCAGGGAAACTGAGGATAATGAAAATGAAGAACATAAAGAGAGAAAAGTGAGGTTTTTGAGATGGGAAATAGAGGACCAAGTATAGTTTGTTTTAGACCAGAGGAAAGGAAATTTAATCAAGACACTCTAAGGTACAATAGTGAAATGCTGAGAGAATCTAGGGCTGTTGAGCCTTGATCTTTTTATGAAATGAGATGTGCTAAGAATGTAAGGATGGAAGAATGAGATTAAGAACAATCATATTAAAGACTGTAAGAGGGAGTGAATGAGAAATAAGTAAAATGATAACAACTATTCTTTACTATCAATATGGAGGCATCTATACATGCCAGGCACTGAGAGTATGTGTGTATACATATATGTATGTACATAGATATGGGTGTTCTTTTTTTGCATTCTCCCAACAGCTCTGAGAAGTATTATTATTCTTATTTTATAGATGGAAAACAGGGTTACAGAATGACTTGCAAAAAGACAAAGAGCTAACATGTGTTAAAGGTGGGATCACATAGGTCCATGGAACTCCAATACTTGGTTCCCTGTCCGCCTACTGAGATAGGATTTGCATCTATATCATGAGTTGGAAAATGGTAATTTCACATCCTTGGATATACTGTTAATCATGTAAGGCAAAATATAAATATATGTCCACGTATCAAATTGTTTAGCAAAATTTAATAGAATTGTCTTCTGAGAGTTTGTAGGGGTAAAATATATGAAAAATGGCATTTAATGAACACCTATTCTGCTAAATATATCTATACATACATATATTTTTAAAACAAAATAATGAGGCTTCTAGAACAAAATTCTAATTCAAACCTAACTATGTCTGACTTTAGCTCACCATATCCAGGTGCATATCTGAACATTTACCACTGAGTTCAACCCATGCCTATTCTCGTCACCTAAGACAAGTGTTTAAGACTTGAACATAAATAAAACAATGTTTTTCACCAAAACCTTAAAAGGTTTACATTTTCTATATCAAAATCTACAAGTAAAGTAAATAAAAACAGGAGTAATATGAATATGGTCTTTAAGCAGCAAACATTTGAGACTGAGAGTCAATCACATCCTTGCTCTTCTTACTGAAGGGAGGATTTGTGTTTACAGATATTTTTCATTTTGTAGAGGAAGATGCCCAAGTATCACTCATCTGGTTAAGCACCTTCAGTTGATCTAGAATCAGCTAACATTTTATAAAACAGTATCCTATTGTAAACAAACAAAAACTTGTTCATTGATACATCCTAAATACAAAACTGCAACATAGTAGTCACTCAATTAGAACTGTTAAATAAATAAATCTAAATGAAATAAAAAAATACAACATTGAAGAAAAATTTCAATCACTGCAAAATAACTGAAATCATGTGTGCATGAGATAGGTAAGTTATGAATGATGGTTGAAGATTAAAAACTTGTCTAAGAAACTTAAGTTACTTACAATGCAAGTAAAGAGAATGCAGTTAGCTGAGTTAACAGTACAGAATATATAAACAGAAACATAATCAGTATTGTTTCTATCTGTCTGTCTGTATCTGAACTGCTGAACTCTGTGCTTTGTGTCCTTCTTCAATGTCCAACTCCTCTATAAAACTGAATTCCAACTCAACACTTTTTTCCCCTGGATCCTTCTTTTATTCTAACTTAAGATTCTTAAATATTATCTCCATTCAAAAACCATTAGCCAGGAATGAACTGTATCTCCCCTTCCTACATTTTTTGATGTGACTAATACCTATTCATTTTTATGATCATAACTCAGAGGTAATGCCCTCTGGGAAGACTTTTTTGCTGCTCACCATTTTATCCCATGAACTTATTAGCACATAGCTTGGCATATACTTGTTAATTGCAAGAATCACTGCATTGTACAGATTCTAACTTGACCAAACCTACTGTGACAGCCCAGTTAGTGTCTTGCCTCTATCCTTGAAACTTTCAATCCATTTTCCAAAATGCTGTCAGAGATCTACGATTTTTAAACTGAAAGCCAATCATCTACTTCCATGTTTAAAGCCTACCCATCAATGGATCATGGAATAAAGCAGAAACTGAGATTCTGTAGCATGGCCCACAAGGGCATTCATAACATAGCCCCTGAGGATTTCTCCAGTTACATTTTCAGCCCACTCTCCCATCTTCTGAATCCTTTTCCTCCTCACAAAATGGGTATGGTTTCCCCAAACTGAAGAAGATATTTCCAACCTCAGTGTTTTCTTGTATTGTTCCCTTCTCATGGACTACTCTGCTTTTTATATCTTCTTTTATATATCTGGATTTAGTTCAAGTGATGCCTGTTTATGAAATATTTCCTACTCTCATCAGGATCCCACTTTTCCTGTTTTCTCATTGTAACTTGTGCATAGCTCAACAACAGCTATGACACATGAATGCATTCATTCATATCTGCATCGCTTTATATGCTCTCAATAATTATTGGATGAATAAATGTATGTTAACTAGATTTTGGTGTCTTAGAGCTATGTAAATAATGTGGCTATATTTTACACCTAAAATAATCAAAATATTGAAGAATTAGCTGAATTACAAATGAAAGATCACTAATTCTTAAAATTTTTACATTAACAGCAGGTATCTGTGGTTGTACTATACAAGTAGAATCTTAGATTATCCATTTGTAAAAAAAGATGACATCACTCATAAATAACACTCAAAAATATTTGCATACTTCAGGTACTATGTTTATTGCTAACAGGTAAGTGATCTCAGAATCAAAATACTAATGTCCTAACATGTGCACACACATAAGTGTGGATGGATTTAATTCTCTTTAATAATCAGAATGATCACTAAATAAATACATGAGATTTTTCTTAAGCCCCAAGACTTAAGGGCTGCCTTCAAATCAGGCTTCTCGTACTTTTTGAATGTCATTATTTCTATATAGTAGATTTATTTACATGAATGTCTTTCAACATGACAATTTGTGTTTAAGAAATGATCATATAAAATAAGAGTGAAAGTACTCCTGAGTATGTTAGTAAGACAGAAGATGGCCCGCACAGCACGACACCAAGCCTACCTTTCTTCATCAGAGGCAATGCCTTTCCTAGTCTGTTTTTGGATGCTAGATCTTTCAGACTTTCTGGAGTGCCTGTGGAATGAAATGTTAAAGAAATACAAAATATATGATGAATAAAGCTACAGGAATCTCATACAATGATAAAAGCAACAGACATGAAAAATGGCAACTATCTTACCTAAATGGTTTTGTCAATTCTTTTTAAAATAAAATACAAATAAAAATCATGGTGCTGTATGGAAGACACAAATTGACCAACAGGAGACACAAAATGCTGACATTCCATTAGTCTAGACAGGCAAGTCTACAGTAATGATTTAATAGGGGCTCCTGCTGAGCAACTCTGCCTCCCATAACGAGTAAACGAATTCATAGTGAAATGTAGTGATGATAAATGTGATGACAGAAATGGTTTAGATGCTGACAGACCATAAATGGGTGATGCAACCTCATTCTGACAAGTTGAAACTTGGTGCTACAAGATTTTTCTTTTGTTCCTCACCCCGCCCACAAAATTATAGAGAAGAAAAATGTTGTAGTAAAATGCTTAAGTATTTTAAATCTACTAAAATTATCATAAAGATGCTTTGTAATCATATAGCTAATCACGTTACAAATCAAAGAATGACTCAAGTTCCCAATTTTTTTATGTCCCCAAAGTGCATGTATACACTGAGCATTTGGAACTTGAAATGTATTTTCCATAGAAATAATATTTATACATAAAGCTTACTTACTTACCCAAGGCAGCCTATATGCCTATTTAGCCTACACTGTGTCTGAACTACCACATATTTGAAATAAATACAAAATATTGTGGTCAAGAAACACTATATTAAAAAAAAAAAGAAACAATAAAAAAGGGATGTGTATCTTTATCTCAATAATCGTCTAAAATTTATGATTATTTTTCTTTCCAAATATTCCTTCCTTCCAACAATGGCAAAGAGACAACTGCCTTTTTCAATTGAGAAAAAACTGACATATACCATCATGTTAGTTTCAGGTATACACAATGATTTGATATTTGTATATTTTGAAAAATGATCACAATAAATCTAGTCAACATCTATTACCACACAATTATAATTGTTTTTTTTTTTTTCTGTAAATAGGACTTTTAAGAGCTACTCTGTTCTCCTTACTCTGTTTGCTTATGAATGCCAGATATCCTGAGTGTCCAGTATGTCAAGTCCTGCAAGGCATGAGAGATACATAGCAAAGTACAAAGTCTGCCTTCACAGGCTAGAGAGACTTCTGAAGCTGCTTAGTCTCTCTCCATCTCTTTCATTATTGACAAAAACTAGGTTAACGATATTTTCCCCCTTAAATTCAGAATCTGGGTTTGAAATCTGGATTTCAGCTTTATGTTCTTCGGCCTTCTGTTACTTCAACATCTCACTTCTGAGGAGATGAAGGAAAGGGAAGAAACATTGGAGGAAGACATCTCTTGCTTATCACTTCCCTATATTAGTTGGGAAAAGGATATATTGCAGGATAACTCTATGCCAGGCATTTAGAGAAGCGTTGACTTATTTAACCTTCATGACAACCTTTAAGAAGGTGCGATCTTCATCTTACTGATGAGGAAACACACTCAGGGCAGGGCCACAGTATGAGCTGGGATTAGAAGGTAAGTCTGGCTCCTACGCTTTTCTGTCATATACTGTCTAGAAAAAGGGTTTGATTCTGATGCATATTCTATGGGTACAGCCTTATTCAAGAAAAGAAGACACCATGAAATATGGTACAGGCCTGGAAAAGCACTAAGAGATGATCTCTCTCTGATATTGGGGTTAGTCTCATTTACTTTGTTGATCATGTGGTTAGGAGAGGGGATTGTAGGGTATAGAAGAGTAGAGATGCACATAGCGCATGCCTGAAATCAATGAGTGATAGTTGGTAAGAAGGAAAGTTTGTTCCTGAAGCAAGGGGAAGGAGGCATATACATTGCCGAAGAAAGGGGAGGAGAAAGGCGGAGTGAGGTCTGCAGGCCCAGTAGGTATCTCAGCTCAAAATTAAAAAGTGGTATACAATTACGGGAAATTAATACTTTGGACTGGGAGATCAAATGTTCCTTTTCTCATTTTCAGCCCAGGGAGAGCTAAGAAAGCACAGAGTTTTAGGCCAATTTATGAAATTCACTGTCATTAAGGGTTCTCGCTCATTCATTCGTTCGACAAGTAATTGTTGAGCATGCGTACATTCCAGTCACTGTTTCAAGCGGTTGGAATACGTCTGCGAATAAAACAAAGATTTCTGCCTTTGAGTAATTTGCATTTTTATTGGTAGAGGACAAACAATAAGAAACAAAAACAAAAATCCTCTAATAAGTAAATTATATAGTATGTCAGAAAATGATAAAAGCAAACAACAAAAAGTAAACCAGGGCAAGAAGGATCAAAATGTGTGTCTGGGAAGGGGAGCAAAATACAATTTTAAGTAGATGCTCAGGAAGGACTCATTGAGCTCGTGGCATTTTAACAAAGAGATAAGGTGAGAGAGCTAGCCATGAATGTACTATTGAAAACAAGTCCCAAGCAAGGAAACATCAAGTGCACAGGCCCTAAGTCAGTTGTGTACCTGGTGTGTTCAAGCAATGGTAAGAAGACCAGAAAGGAAAGTGTTGAAAGAATCAGATGACGAGAGTTTGGGGGTGGGAGCAAGGGATGTACAGAATCTGGTAGGCCTTGCACAAACTTTCTACTTCTGCACAACAAAAGGTTTATAGGAATCTTTTAGAACTTGTCTGCTTTCTCTCTTATCTCTAGTAATTTCTATTAATCTTTCTGGACCCAAGTGAGATTCTACTTCCTCTGTAAAACTCTTAACTCTTCTTCTCATCTCCCAAACCTAATGGATTCACATATTAGGTTATCACAGTAACTGATAATGGTGATGACAATGATAATGACGATACTAATAATATCTAACACTAAGTACTTGCTTTATGCTAGCATGATCACTTTCCCTGCATTAGCTCGTCTGATCTCACCAACCCAGTGAAGTAGGTACTACTCTTTTATCCTTTTTAAGAATAAAGAGATTGAGGCTTACAGGTTAAACAATTTGCTCTAACTCACATAGCCATTATGTCAACTGAGGTGAACTGAGTCCACAATAATATCAGTGAAACACATTGCATCTGTAGCATAAATGACACTGGAACATAGCAGCTAAAAAACAGGGAAGTTAGAATCAGAATGCCTGGGTTTAATCTGTTTCTGTTTCTGTCTAGCTGAGTGATTTTAGTTAAGTTATTTAACCTCTCTGTGCCTCCGTTTTTCCCACCTGCAGAAAGCCAATAATAATACTACCACTTCACAGGTTTGGTAATTCTAAATATTTCATTACTTAGTATTTGTATTGTAGTGTTTATAGCTTTTGTAATATTACATAGAACAAGAATTTTTAGTAGTTTTAGCACTAAGAATAACAAGTGGTAAGTGCTATAAAAGTATTATTTAAAATGATACAAATATTTGTTTCTTGAAGGTAAAGACTCATTCGTCTGTAAAAGCACCAAACTCAGAATTGATACTTCATAACTGAATGATAAATGTTCATGGAGAGGTTTATACAGTTGTTTAAGTTTTGTTTTTGTTTTAAGCTTTTTGCTAAGGATGCCCTTTTTTCCTCTTCAAATGCCACAAAAACTTATTTTTATTGAAGATTCTTCTAAAGGTTTCTACAAAGCCTATGTCTTTGTAATTTTAGCCACTTAAAAGAATCCTCAAATTGACTTAAAATGATATGTATTTAATTGTAATAATTCAGTATAAATCAAGAATAGAGAAGAAAATAAAATATTTGAATGTCTTTTCTACACAGAATCTTAAGTTACAGCTGTGACTATACTGTATGTTTTCAACACAGCTTTTGCTTGGAATAAGTAGAGGCTTGTGATACGTAAAATAGGAAAGGTTAGAGCAATCAGCCTATATTTATGTACTACATTACTGAAACTATTGATCATGTAATCATAAAATGGATCACAGTAAAATAAGCTACTTCTACCTTACACTACTCTAAGTTCGGGAACTGCATCTGCTTGGGTTGTTACTGTAACATCGATGTCCAGCACAGAGTAGCGTTCAATAAGCAACTCAACTGGAGTAACATTCTGAGGACATTGACAAATACAGCTTTTCTGAAGATGTTATAATTCTATTAAAGGGTAAAATTAATATGTTAATAAATAGAAAGTGTATTTAAGGCTTTTTACAATAAAGTAAAATATGGCATGTTCTGCTTTAGGAAAAAGTAATAAAATCTACTATAATGTTTTAATTCAATTATAATTAACACTTGATACCATAACACATAACACTATATTTTTATATATTCTTGCTGACTACTTATATGGCTTAAATGTGGAATGCAAATCTCTAGCATCCTGTTTACTCATAAGTTTGGAAAGAAGAAATTAAATCTGAATGTAACCTAAATAAGAAATATTTATATGCAGTGAAGATGGATGCATGCAATTAATATATATCTACCATTTTGTATATTGTTATTTATGTATATGACTACAGCCATTAAATAGACTCACTATTTTAGTACAAGGGTACATTTCATTTATTTTAATAAAGGACATTTTTAAAAAAGCACAGATAATAAAGTCTATTATGAAACAAACAACAATGATTAGTAATATACTGAATTTATAAATGTTTCTACATAAGTCTTCATCTATATGACAACTGCCATAAATTCTGAAAGTAAAAAGTGGGTGATTTTCTTTATTCCAAAAATATTTTGATTTGTTCACTTTGAATCAAAAGAAAGCACTTGATACTTTTGGTCAAAGATGCTTATAGGCAAGTAGCTGCTACCAAATGAATATTTGCAAAAGAAATCAGAGTTACTTTAGCAGAAGGACACAGGAATTAATCTTAAACACAGTGTATTTTACAGGTTCCAATAATTTAAAGTCCTGAAAAACAGGGTTATTTTATCAAGTATTTCAGTAGTTATTTAATTCACATACCAATAATTACATCTTTAAAAATATCATGTATAGTGATGCAAAAACATTCTGAATCAAAACACTGGAGTCAGTAATTTCAAGCTAATGAAGTGCTGCAATACATTTCAAAATGTACCAAATAAGAATATTTTCTACATCCTCACACCTATTAGAATAACTATTGAAAAATAAAAAAAAAATAAAAATATATTGTATTTTCTTGAAAAAACATTTACCAGAAGTAATTTAAAGTTAAATTAGATGAGGATGTTGATGATAATTTATATTAGCCTTTCATACTTAAAAATGATTAGTTCAACTGTGAGCACTAAACTCAGAACTTTGCTGCTTCAGGGGCATAATAAAAAATGTTTTTTTTCTAACTTACTACTCATAAATTTTGGTTAATTTGAAGCCACAAGTAGATCTACATTTTATGAACAGATTTATGTATACACAGATTGGTAAAAGTCACTATTTACTTATTAAAATGATGCCATTTACAAAGAGATACTTTGTTATTGGAAAGAAGCTTTTTAAAAATCTCAACATTTTTAGTAATAAAGCTGCAAGAAAATTTTCACTACAATTTTAAAGTCAGCAACATTCCCTGGGATTACAAATTGATTTCTTCCCCATTATTATTTTAAATATCCTATAACTTTAAAGAAATATTCCTAGATGTAGATAAATATACCCCTATGTTAATTCCAAATAAATATATCATTCCACTTGGAATGACATCATAATTGGTTACTGCTGAAATTAAATTATGGATAAATAATACATTAAAAATTGTGTGTGTGTGTGTGTGTGCGCGCATGCAGTGCACACACTATGAGAAATTAGGACAACTAATTGCTTTCCAACTTACTAGAAAACTCTCAAGCAAAATCTTACTTTTTTATTATTTGTTATTTTCAAAATTATCAAATATGGCATCAATAAAGGACATCCAAGGGTGATTATATAAATTGTCATCAATTTTAGAACATTTTCCTAGCTATTGGTACCTAGGGCAAAAGTCACCTTACGAACATTCACTATCTCCAAATATGCCACGTTCACCTTATTTTTAAATTGGTAGAAACTTCTGAACGAGTAAATTAAAGCTGATAAGAGGTGAAATGCAAGTGTTAAGTTTTACCAAGTGGTTGACATGGTTACCTAGGAATGTAACAACTGTTGATGTAGTAATTTCTCTTTCATTTTTATGAGAACATATTATTGTTATGGTTTAATAAAAGTTTACTGTAATATTATGTTCCTTACAGTAATCACAACATCGAGATACTTAAAATGTATTTTGTTTGAATATAGACTTACTTATAAATAAGTCATAAAAAAGTAAACTGTATATTCAGAATTACGTATTAGTAAGAATTCCTTTTATATTCTTATCTAAAAGGAACCTTTGTGATCCTAAAATCTACCCTTAAAGTTAGGTATACAACCCATGATATCAACTAACATAATTAATTAATGTCTCTAAATGATAACTGATTTTCAACTAATCTTCATCTTATATAAGAACTAAAAAACATTATTTGGACTTCCATTTTGCTTAAACAATGTCCAGATACACATATTTATATTCATTACAAAGACCATCATATTTAATTGTCCTGTACTCAAACAGTAATTACATAAGATAAAATCCACTGACTCATTTGTTTAGGAATAAATTCAAAGACCTTCAAGAATTGCCTTTTATAAAATGAAATTCTAAGTTCCTTGATGGCCAGATGTTGTCTTTCTCAAACACTGCTGTGACTTTAACCTAAGAATAGTGCACACGGTAGAGGCACAGTATTTGTTAAATAAATGACTAGCAATGTGAATGTAAATTTTAATTTGATTTATAGTTATTTTATATTTTTATGTGAAAAAACTTTAAATTTACAATAATTTTTAGATTAAAGAGTTTAGAAATCAGAGTAGCAGAAAGAATTCATTTTAACTTCAAAATATATAAATATAACTAATATTAAAAGGTAAATGTCTCAAATATTAAAACATGATAAAATAATCCTAAAGTCTTCATAAAATGTCAGTGTGTGGTCTTTTCCAACATTTGTAAAATTTCTTATTAATTTTTTCTGACAGTGTTTAGTGTTTCTTTCCAATTGAAATCCTGATGATATCAACTTGACTACAAACACAGAAAATAAATTACATCACTTAACTAAGACTACAATTACTCTGCTATATACACACATACTTAAAAAAATACCTGTATGCTGGCATGACTAGTTGTTCCATTTCTGAGATACCATATATACTTATTTACTTAAAAAATATTACCAATCTGCTGACTGAATTTCTGCATACATCGGAGAGAAGTATCCAAAATACTCAATAATTTTTTGTGACCAGTTGGAAAAAGATATTTAAAGATAAGGACTATATAAACAAACATAAAACAGGAGAACTGAGTTAACTACAACTGAGAAGGATAACAAAGCAATGAAAAATATTGTGGCACTTCTGATATATCAGAATAAAGTGGATTCAAAGCACTGATGGTATTTTTTAAAACCTACCTTGTGGACTGACTCTAGCCTTTGACAATATTTGGTTTAAAAATACAATATTCATAAAAATATATAAATACCAGGTGTTCTACTCTAAATCAGACATTTTTTAAATATACCCCTAAGCCTAAACTTCATTATTAACAAGCTTAGGTAGTAACAAAACAGGACAATCGATACTAAACCATAAAACAATATAACGAAGAATAGGCTTTGGATAGAGTTTAATATATTTTCAAGCACCTAAGAATTTTTATTATATACATGTAAACAAGAATAGTTAAATATGTTTTTAGAAAGTCGAAAAACTAAAACAAATGCTCATTATTAAAATGGAACTCTCCCACTGGAATCAATTTTATTGTGTTTAAACCATGCAGTTCATCTCTGGGCATGCGGCCCTCATTTCAGTAATTCTGAGGTGCTTCATTAAAAGTGGATGCATTTATTGGTGGAATCATGACATAGCTAGCGCTGGCTCCTGAAAGGAAGCACTGTCATTAGCAACATTCCTCTTGGTTATCCTTCACTTGGTGGCCTACAAGCTTTTCGAAGCACTTGTTTGTGAAGGAGGTGTTGACTAGTTACCTGTCATTCTCCGGAGACGCATGCTGGATTTGAATCCTGGGGCTAGGAGGTCGTCTCCTATCTAGGGAGGGGGACCATCTACCCCTGTTTGCCCAATGAACAAGACAGGAAAAAAACAGGACATTTAGTAACTCCTAAAATAAAAGAATATATGGAACAGTAGGACTGGAAAAGTACCCCAAAAAGGCAAAGTGTAGATTCTTTGTTCCATAACTTACTCTTCAAATTTATGAGCCTTGCAAAGTTAAGCTGTAATACAATATTGTAAGAATATAAGATTTGTAAATTTTTAAGTAAATAGAGAAACTCTTATTTGGGGAAATGTTTGAAATCTATTAAGGATAATTTTGTGCTTGTGTGTGTGTACCTATCTATACACATAAATATATATGTAACTTTAAAACGATACATCCTTAAGAATCTGGCTTATGTTTGAATACATTAGGTTTAATAAGCCACCAACGCTTATTTGATAGTAGGCCTTGATAATTCAATAATTCAATAATTCTAGCAGTGAAGTCTTAACAAATTTTCTTGGGGTTAATTACTACAATTTAAAAATTGTGAGTAAAAAACATTGATGAATAAAAGTGGGAAATAGATAGATGAGTCCCAAGCTAAATGACATCACCAAAAAGAAGTGTACTCATTTTCACTTGCAAAAGTAGCTCATGATTGGTTAAACAGTTTTTTTTTAAATTTTGACATTAATAATAGTACTTTTTTTTGTGATTGACAGTTATATAAAAATGGAAATATAGTTCATTCTTTTATTAAACTCTCTGAGATTGTGTATAACCAATTACAAGCATCTAATCAAAAACTGGAAAGTGGCAATAAGGAACTGAACAGTCCAGATTTGTAAATTTTTATATATTAGACATAAACATTTTGAACATGATATTCGCTTCCTCAAATGTAAAAAGGGATAACTGAATGGTCTTTTAGGAGTCATCTAGCTAAAAGATTTTATAATTACCCAAATAGACTGGTCTTAATGTTTCAAAAAAAAAAAAAAAAGCCAGCCATTTTTTTTCAGCATTATAACTTAGCTTATTGAATTTATTAGACAATTTGAACAAAAGCAACGAATAGCTGTCAGCATGTGAGCAGGATATCTGAAGTCAGCAGTTGCTCAATTCTGAAAGTCCCTTGGAAGCCTATGCTTAATTGATCAGGAAGTAGACAGATGGCATGATTCAAGTAGGGCTTTGAGGAAGCTGTGAAGCAGATAAAGACATTCAATAGTAGCATTTGGGCAGAAGAGAGAATTGTGTGGCATGTATTCTTAACTGTGCTACATGTTCGTGAAATTAAAAGCATTTTACATTCATTTGAAATTATACTATTATTTAAAAAATTTTAGTAGTTGATTGAATTTAAATGCTTTAAAATATATCTTTTTACTTTACTGGCTTTTGTTCTAAAATACAATTAAGAAAAATATTTCTCATATAAGTGAAAACAATTGTAACTACACTATTTCTACATGTTATATTCAGTTGTGTTAAAACTTATGATGTATATGAAAACAAAAGTAGAGTTATGTGTTTTTGTAAAGTAATAAGTAATATTTATTTGACAAGATTATGAGTAACCTTGCTTCTGAGGCAAAATTCCAGTCCTTGTGTTTATTTAAACACAAAAATAAAGAAAAAGTAAAGAAAAATGGTACAATTATGAAACATGCAGTGAAAGCTATGAAGGAGAAAGGTGTACATTTAGAAACAAGCAATTGTTGAATGCAAGCTATTAAAAGGTAATTTTTCAAGAAATACTTAGCATGATACATGTATATCTGCACACTCAAAAGTCCTTCTGAATATGCTGATATGTAGTATCGATATGCAAAAACTCTTTACTTTCCCTTCATGTATTTGATATGATGGGAACATGATCAATTGATATCCAATTTTTGCCCAAAGAATAGATATTACATACATTTTAATATACATATTATTAAATTTTAACTATGCTAGTATATTTTACATGCTTTTAAAATGTTTACAATTTCCTTATTTTCTTCTCTTATCACACTGAAGGACCCAAATCAGAATCTTTGTTCCAGTAATTGAGCCACACATATAGCTTCAACTTTCATTTGCATCTTAGAAGCTAACACGGCAGGCTATGTTGTAGTTATTAATCGTGAAGCTGAACTAAACCAGTCTCTTCTCGATTTCTCTTTCCAAACCAGCTTGCCTATAAGTTACACTGGTAGTGACATTATTAGTATTTTAGTATAAGGTATTCTAAATTCATTAATTCAAGAACATCTATTTGTTGGAAGCCCATTTCTTTCACTGAACTCAGAATAGAAGATGCCTGTAGGACTGAATTAATAGGCTGTGAACTCTTCGCATAAGGAAACTATATTTTGTTTCGATAGTTATATCGATAACGCATAGCTCAGAATAAATAATCAATAACTATTTAAGTAGATAATAAGTAGATAAGCCTCTAGGTTTTGAGGTAATACAGGTAAGAAATAAAAACCTTAGCTAAGAAATTAATAGTGGTGAGATGATCCACTGATGAGATATAAAAGAATTAGACTTGACAGGCCTCAGTAAGGAATTAAATGGTTCTTATGCTGTGGCTTTCTCCCCTTAGCACTGGTATATCTTAAAACAAATGTGTGTGTGTTTAATTGTATAATTAATATACACACTTGTGTATGTACATATCTTTCAATGGTGAATATCTCTGAGTAATTTCATTATCTAAAAGAGAAATTATGTAAAAATGTAAATCATTCCATAAGTAGTTCAAATAAAAAAATATTTGTTAACTACTGTAATATTAGAAAACGAATCTGAACAAATGAGAAGCTGATTATATAGTATATAATCTTATTGTTATTCCGATTATTCATTTTAATCCTTTAAAATAGTTCCCCCACACTGTTTTAAATAGAAATTAATATAGTTAGTTATACTTTGAAATAAGGGTTATTTCAATTCAATTTACAGTTAAGTTTAAGGTAGAACCTCCTTTCTCTTAGACCTTACGTTTCTGTGTGGAGGGAAATGCATTTAAGTAATGCTCCTGGTCTCTCTCCACCTTTTCTCTTGCTCCACCCTAAGGAAGGAGGAGTGGCTTATAAGATAGGTGACTTTGTTTTACAGAATCAGGCACTGAAGACAGCCCTTTCTGGATTCCTGCTTCGAAATCAGGCTGCCCACAAACAGCAACCGCCATAGTGAATAAATCCTCAGAGCAGCTTTAAGATTAAGGCCTGAGCCTGTAGCAGAAAACTCTTGGGGTTCAGTGAATCTAACTGACTCAAGAGAATAATTAGCAAGCTTTTATAGGCCTAAAGTCACAGCTTCTAAATTTATTCATTGTATTTATGGTGATAATTAGATCTCCCATCTTCTACTTACTGGATCTAGCTTATTATCAGACCCAAATTTGGAAGCAGAAAATAGGGGGTGTTTTTTAAGGCCCCCTAAATCTCTAAATTGAACATTTATTAAGTAAAAAAAAAATGCTATCTCGAGAGACAGGAGGGGAAAATAGGATATGATCACTGACTGAACTCAAGAGACACAATGTAGTGGAATAAACAAACATTGTACTAAATGAAATAGAATATATTTTAATAGAAGTATATAATACTATATGGGCCCAGAAAAACAAGTAAATGATTCTGACTGGCAAAAGAAAAGTGTGTGTATGTGTGTGTGTGTGTGTGTGTGTGTGTGCGCGCGCGCGCGCTGGGGGGGGGTGGTACAGGGTTAGAAAGGTTTTATAGAAGATATGGTTATTTGACTTGCATTTTTGAAGAATGAGTAGAACTTTTAATTAGACATCAAAGGAAAAGGGCATTTTAATTTTAATGGAAAGAAAACTAAGGAGACAAAAAGCAAAAATATTAATAGAGCTTATGAGAAAATTAATGAAGGCAGGAGTGATACTGGAACTGGAGATGGGTTGTAATATAATCAAGTAAGAAATGTTTTGGAGATGCTCAAAAAAAAAAAATTAACAGGATTTACTGACTCACTGAATGTGAAAGAGGAGCAGAAATATTTCCAGATCCTGTGGCTGGTTACATGTCAAGGCCATCAAATGTAAAAAAAATTCAGAAAGAGGACACACTGGGCTATGAAAGGATGTGAGGGAAGATAATGAATTTGATTTAGCTTTTGACGTACATAGGGGCTGGCAACCATTTATAAACTTAGGCCTAGTCTCAGGGGGAAGGTCTGGCCTGGCCAGTTACAGTGGAGTGTTGTCTTCATATCTTTTAGGGTAAAATTTTGATAGAAATATCACTTCAGAAATGGAATGGCTGGGGCAAAAGAGGAAAAATGAGGGTGGAGCTAAGAAAATACATAACTTGGAAGTGATGGGGGTAGAATGGATACCTGTTAAAGGAGACTTTGTCATACATAACAGAGGCATAAGAAAATCTATAGAGGGTACTAAGAAAGGAGAGAGGTTCAAGTGATAGTGTGGTTTATGTAAAATGTTGCAGGATGCTGCTGGAAAACTAGGGAGCCAATATAATCTTGAAAGGAATTTCATCATAGTGGTAGAGTGGGAAGGAGGAGCAGTCAGATGGTAGTATTTACTACGGGATAAAAAAATAGGGTAGAAAATGCTCTTTGATGAGTTTTCATTAAGGTTATGATTTTTATGAAAGATCAAGGAAGAAGATAAAACATCCAAGAAAAGTAACTATTCTTCAGTGGCTCTAAAAATCTGTCTCTGAACATTTAAGTAATAATTTGTTTTAAAGTCTGGGAAAGGAAGGTTAATAGCAGGCCTTTAACTTACTCTTTCCCAATCAGGGAACAAGGTGGAATGAATGACCTCAAACAGACCTAATAAAGATAAAGGAAAGTATAAGGATCATACCTTCTTGTAAATATACAAGTGATATTTGCTAAGGAAAAGATAAAGGAGAGTCCTTATCTATTAGACGTCTTTAGAAGAATATAATTAGTTTTTCTAGACTTTTATTGTAAATAAACCCGATTTCTTGATATGTATGTATGTATATATAAAACAAAAGAAAACAAAACAATTTCTATTGTGATTTTAGAAGAGTCTATAGTCATTTCAACTAAAATTCTATTACAAATGTAAAGGAACACAAAATGTAGTTAGATTTTGTTTTCCTCTATTACAAATTTTACAACTATAAAAGAATACAAACTAAAAAAGGAGATTTTTAGTATAATCTTACAAGGACACTACAAATGTATATGAATACTTGTACCTATTATTCCATTCTATAAATAAACATCTCATAAATAAATGAACAGAATCAGACTCTAAATATCGCTAAAGAAAAACTTTAATACGCAGCATCTGAAGAAGTGGATTACATTAGCATGACTAAATAGTTTTCTTAAGGATTTGTAGAGTTATATACAAATTTCCACTGAATAACTTCTAATTGAAAAGAGATAGCAATCATAACCAAGACTATCAATTATAACCAAGTTTACTGGGCTAGAAAGTTCCATCATAATGGAAAAATTAGCTGTGTGCAATTCGGAGACAGTGTAACACATAATCACTGAATACATTTAATTTAAAATCAGAATTATTTATTAATCAAAAGTTTTAAGCAAAATGATGTGAGTAAACATATGCATACATGAATTATGTATATTTATTTATTTTTAAATTTTGTGTATTTATTTTTAAGGCATCGGAAAATCTACGGTGAATTTACCATTTTTGTTGTCAAAATATATCTAATGCTAAACCTGATCTATATCAATGAATAGTTTGATTCAAAAGTGAATACAGATGTATAAGGGAAATATTCTGTCTAAGTAAAATTCTTATTTTGAGTTAATGGAAGATTGCTATTAAACCTATAAATACTATTTATCAGTGGAACTAAAGAAAACTTCAGATAACTTTCTGGACCTTATAACGTTATCAGCATACTGAAGGCTCCCTGAGTAGTATGTAAATAAAATAACTAAACAGCAACAGAAGGGGAAAAGCAGCAGCCAGAAGCAGTTACAAATTACATCACACCATTTGCAACAACATTCACAGAAATATGTGTATATGGACCCTTGGGCTTATCCACATACACGTATCTCTCCACAGAGATGTATAATAAGGGAGGGGGAAATGGTGACAATTAGCAAAGTGAACATGAATGAATAAACCTGTGAGACTCACATGAAACGAAACAAAGTGATTAAAAAAAATCACTAGTACAAATGACAGGAAATTAAGAAAGTCTTTATTTTATACCTTTCTCGTTCTGGTGAATGCAAACTAGTATCTGGTCTCAAGCAGTTGGTACTAGCACTCCTAGCCCTGTCAAGGGAGGGCTGCAGTTCACTAGTGCCAGTGCATTGCATCCAATGGTAGAAGAGAAAGACAAAGAAAACAAAGAAAGGAAGACCATGTTAGAGAGTAAAGCATAAAATAATGTCCCCTTTACATAAAATGTAGAATCACTGTGATTCAGTTCGTAAGGGTGTGAGAGAGCTGACAGGATGATAGTGCAAAATTTTGTTTAGAAAATGAAACTAAACAAAGATTATGCTTGAATTGCTCTGCATAATTTTTTTTAAAAAAGGGTCATAGACTGAAAAATGACACTAAATCACACCTACTTATGAAAAAACCAATACAGAAAGCACTAAAACAAAATGTCTAAAACTTCATTACCAAGAACAGATGCCACACCAAAACAAAATGAAGGACATCAGAGGAGAAAAATTTTACACTTCAACTATTCTGGTTCACAACTCTAGACATGGGAAGTGGAAGGTATGGCTTCCATATGTTCTTACCTAATCAATATTTCATCAGTAAATCTCAATACTCTTGAATTAAAGCATTCATGATGAAGGGGAAAGTCCTGTCTAGTCACTGATTTGGTTTTAGTATGTGCAGGCAGAACTGAGCTTCGCAAATTAAAAGTATCCAAAAATAAAACAACACAAAATTAATTATCACAATTAGAATCAACAATTAAAACAACAAAAAAAAATGACAAAAAAGACAACCAGAATTCTGACTATTGAATAAAGTTTTATTTAAAGAAACCTTCTAGAATTCCTAAGTTTTATAATTAAAACTATTTTTAGATATCATTAATTTAATGTTTCTGTGTATAATTAATTTCAAGAAGGAAATGTTAATGCTTTATTAGAATGTAAATTTGCTATTTTTAACAGGCAAAGGATTAAGGATTAGTTTATAACTGGGACTCACTGTCATGACTCTTACCTGTAAATATTCCAGTGAGAACTGTTTTCTAACAAAGGCATCTTGGGAGGTAATGTTTTATAGTGCCTAACAAGATGTCTGGAACATGGCCACACAAACATGCAGGAAACAAAAATATATATGAAGCAAATTTTACTAGGATATGAAAAATTTAAGAGGCCTATAAAGCTACAGATGGATCTTTTGTTTTTTCTCAAAAGAACCACAGTAATTATTTGAAGGTAGGATTAGAATTATTAAAATATGAAATCACAGACATCTGTCTTTATAATCATGACAATAATAATTCAATTGCTTTAATTTAAAAATATCTGCTTACTAAACTACTGCTATTAACATTTAAATTTATTATTTAATTCCTGATTTAATATATACCTGTTTCTATGGAAGTAAATAACTCATAGCTAAAGCACTAGCCAGATAATTTATGTAATTTGGGAATTAAAAATGACTAAAAGTTAATATTTTGATAACAAGTAAAGAGATGGCCAGCATTCTAGGAATGAGGCTAGCCATGCACTCGACTATAGTAAAGAAAGGAAAGAGCAAAAGATCAGGAAGTGACTCTAGTGAACAAGTTCTTTCGTTTATAAGCTAGATCCAAATCCAACCATAGGATAATTTATCTTTGGCAATTGGGTGAGAAGGGCATTAGATGCAAACCAGAATGTGAATTCTGATGTGGCAGAAAATGGCAGAAACAAGGACCAACTTTATTTGAATTCCTTTAAAATCAATGAGGGTTTCTGGACTGCTTATACCACCAAGAGAAAACTAATTAACTAATGTTAATTAATTTTTTGATAATTTAATAATGTTTCTACAAATTGCTCATTATGAAAGGTCATTATCCATTTTTAGATTAAAGTATGATAATCAGAGAATAAACATTTGCTGAGGACATTCTAAACATCAAACAACCAGTGGTTCACTCATATTTATACTAATGGTAGAATCCAAGGGAATCTCTTAAAGCTTCAGATTAAAAATGTATTAGAGTACCATAGTTGAGCACGAACTGAGGACAAATTTTACTGAAATTAAGAATTCTGCCTGCTTTATAGACAACAGTCTTCAACTCCAAACCTTAGACAAGTATTGGTAGCAACACGTTGCTTTACAATTTTTCTAAACAATTGGTTCAAAGGTGTATGTTTCTGTTGTTGTTGTTGTTGTTTTCCAGGGATAGTCTAACAGGGGTCAGCAGAGAATGAAAAAATGAATAGAAAATAGCATACAATTCATAATATGAAGGTCTAAGTTCCCACCATGGCTTTGCCACTTATTGGCTATTAGCCTAGGTAATTCAGGTCAAGTGGTTAAACCTTTGTCTACATACATAAAATGGGAAAACAACAACACTTATCAGGGATGCTATGAGACTCAACGAGGTAAAAGGCATAAAGTATCTAGGACATCGGCAGCAACAACGTTTCCTGTACAACACTACTTTCTCAGGGCATATTTTATGCAAAAGGAGTTCTATGGTTAATAATATGAGGGGAAATTAATTAAAAATATGAGACAGACTTCTTTAGTTCATGTCTTTACCGTGCTGTGCATTTTGAATCTCTGGGATGGGCTTTAATTTGTGGAGTTTCCAAAATCTGTTTGACTTACAAACTCTTTTGTTGGTAGAATGTTTGAACAGAACCAACTCCTCAGAACGTATTTTTAGAAAAAACTAGTTTAGTGGAAAATGTCAAATAGATCTGATTTTGAATCCCTGCTCTGTTTGTTATCAAATTAAAATTTCTTAGCATCTTTCCTCATCTGTAAAATGAGGATAATAATATTCATATCATATAATTACTGTGGGGAAATTTAGATAAAGTACATTAAATACTTAACACTGTGCTTGGCGTGCAATGAAAGTTATTTTCCTTGTTTACTGGAAAATAGTAAATCCTCAAATTTTGTTCTGAAAATTCCTAAATATCATATGATGTGTTTTGAAGATAAGATTACACAAAATGATTAAATTAATATCATATTATATTGTATAAATCCTGACATTTCATGTTTAGAAGTAGAAAATAAAGAAAAGAAAAAACATATCTTTAACTATTTTATTTAAACTATTGGTGTATGTTAGAAATACCCATTTACTGGGTGTCAGTCTACACTTTTTATTGGCCAAAATATTTGAGAGTTTTTCTCTGTGTTGGTTTGTTTCACTGATTTACTACTTCCTTACCTCCAAAATGACAATAAATATTTACAGACTGTATTCTATGAGTAATCTATAAGACAATTTATTTGATATGAAATCTAAGAAGTAATGAGATAAAAATAAAGTAACAGCTTCTAAGCTCTAATTTAAGGAATACTGCATCTCCTTCTGTTTCATCTTTAAAAAGGCATCATATCATTACATGTCTTTATGAGGAAGTTTGTACTGCAGCATTTCTGAACTGGTGGGGGGATGAAGGGAAGGAAGGTTTAGAAGTTGGCAGGTCAGATATCCTTATTCTTTAATCTGAAGGAATTTGAAGCTCAGCTATTAAAAATGAACTGCTAAAGATTTTATTGAAAGCAAACAATATAAACAAAAGTAGATTCCAAAAGGAAATAAAAAAGACTAAAACAAAGCAAATTTATAATCATGGAAACAATAACACTGCCATGCACAGAAGATCAGACCTCTTGTGACTAGACAGGTGTGTGTGTTGGGGGTAGGGCTGCTCACAGTGAGTATATAGGATTTTAATTGCAGAAACTGGTTCCTCAGTTTTAGGAATGTGTAAACACTACCACAGAGGCTCATCAGTCTCTGGATTCTGAATATAAAAACAGAAAAGTAGTCTTCCTGGATCAAAATTGAAATATATTTGGAACCTTTTCCATACCTTCATATAAAACAAAACAAATTTTGAATACTTGGGAAAATTATGTATTAGTAATAATACCACTAAGGGAGAGATGAAAGAATAGTAGAATGGAAAGAGAGTGATCACACACAGTTACCATTACCAATCCCTGTATTTACCTGGTAGTATGTAGGCATTCTGCACTTCGTCCTCGTTTTGCTCTGGGCAGCATAAGAAGCTCACTGCACAGACAGGATGGGTGGTGAGTGAAACAGATAAATTATGAGGCATTAAATGATGTGGGATATGCCAATGGTATGCCGATGAAAACATGAAAAGGGAAGAAACCAGATTGTCTGCACTAGCATATTTGCTTGAGAGGTTAAACAAAAAAGAAACATGACAGTATTTTTAAAAATTTAAACAATAAAATACAAACATTATGGTCAAAGTCCTAACTGTTACTGATTTGCTATTATAAAGTGATTTTAAATAATATTAAAACAAAACTAAACTAAACCTAATCTTCTCCAAATAAGACATAGAAATCTATTTCCAATTCTAGACACTAGGGTATTTTAACAACTTGTGAAAGGCTTATAAACCTGGCCTTTCTGAAACTAATAGGAACCCTAAAATTTTTCATTTCTTTCAAGCAACTTAAAGCATGATAGCTTTCTTAGCTTTTATAAATATTGAAAATGCGATATCACATTATGTTTCCCTTTAACCAAAAGAAAATATGCTTGATTAGGAATATTTTACTTTAAAATTGATACTTTCTGTACACTTAAATTAATTCCACTCTATCAAATGCCTTGGTTAAGAAATCATTTTGTCCTTCATCACGTAAATTCATGGTGGCCAGAATGAATGCTGACAAAGTGGCTCTCACTCAGCTCAACTCGACTCAACTCAACTCAACTCAACTCAACTCAAACTAAGCAGGGTGGAATCCTATTCCTTAAAGTTCCTGTCCCTGGACCCAATATGACACTACTTTCTGCAGGTCATGGCACCACTTCACAGTAGGATGACAATTAGGGAGGTAAGAAGCTCTACTTGAGTTGTGTCCCTGACAACATGGCAAAAATCAATCATTTAGCACCACTATCATTTCCCTACTCTGCCTAAAGCTTCTTCACTTCAAAAAGACACAAGACAATATTCAACAGGTGGGTATTACAAAACCTTAAAACATATCCTGAGCTTGGGCAGGCATATTATACAGGTACGTGGTTAGTTTGAGAAGAAAGTCTGTGGGCTTGTAGAACAATAGAGTTGCAAGGTAGATTTTTAGTAATTGTGTCCAGGAAGCATTTGTTAATATGAAAGAATCCATCTCAATATTTTCTACTTTATAGATACTTTGTGGAAATATATTTCATAATAAATAGGTGTATAAAATATTATTGAAGTTCTTGGAACTCTGCAACATTATCTGCCTTTCACATTATCTGTCTTTCATTTCCAAGATTTTTAATAACATAAAATACATAATTTTATAATTACAGAAATAACATCCCAAAGACTGCAAACTTCAAAATATAAAATATTTGAAAATTGCTTACATTGGCTCACTTCTATAATTTAGAGTAATATCTTAGTCAACAATAAACCATGCACTGGAATGTGGCTAAACAGAAATTT
The DNA here is from genome assembly GCA_003508835.1 of Eonycteris spelaea. Lineage (NCBI taxonomy): Eukaryota > Metazoa > Chordata > Mammalia > Chiroptera > Pteropodidae > Eonycteris > Eonycteris spelaea. Next base: position 710,545 of record PUFA01000140.1, read on the forward strand.
TGATTTTTTTTAAAAGCATCTATTATGACAAATATGTTAGTCAAATAATTCCTAGAATTGCATTTCTATTAGAATATCTTACCAGTTGTTCCTTGGGAGAAGTTTGGTTTTGAGTGATAAAATAGTTTTACTAATGTACTATGTCAAGATATCTATCATATATTACAACAGAGCAAAGAAAAATTTATAAAATTTATAATGTTAAGATCATAATTTGAATAAATACCTGTCTTGTTCAGATAAATACTGACTATCCACCTCTCTGGATCTGTGATCAGCTGGACTTCGGGAGGCATCATGGTGTCTGGTTGGAGAACGTGACCTTCTTGTTGGATGAATTTCATCTAAACTCCTAAAATGATTAAAAAATTCATATGTATCAAATTGTATTATCTTCCCACATAGGGCAGACAGACTAATGGGAAAGAATTGACAGTACTGGCAACCAGCTGAATAGCTTGACAAGTGTTGGCATCATAACCAAATACCCATTTCATTAATGAGTTATAAGTATTTATTCTCTCTGAGTGCTCTGCCCCTGCCGCTTTTTTCCAACCTTCTTTTGTACCTCTATCAAACAAGGACCAACATTTTTACTTGCATATTTAATTAAAATTTCAGATCTGTATTTCTGGGTAAGATGAAATAGAACACTACACTATACTTATGTATTACATACTTTTCCAAGCATTTACAGTACTTCAAAGAGACAATCTCAAATTTCCTAAAAATGCATTCTGCTGCTTAATCTCATCTTCTTTGCCACTTGACTCCACAGGTCTAATCCACCGCCATTCAATTTCCCCAACAGGAGAGAAAACAGCAAACAGAACACAAGGCAGTTATTCAATAACTGTGCTTGGGACATAAACTTCTTTCACCCTTTGGGAAATTTTTTGAGATTAATGAACAGAATATTGTATAGAACGGAATGTTGAGATTAAAGAATGGAATATTAGATAATGAATAACAGGCATTTTTGCCTACAAATGATTCTAAAAAAATAACTTGATTGACCAAATCATCATTTCATCTCAGTTAGAAGCCCATGGCAGTTTCCATTGTGTTATAACAACAACTAAAAGGTACTGTCAGGGACACTAAGCCCATTTGAAAACCTACCTCTGTAATGGCACATTTGGTAAACGTGAACGCGGCCTTCCCTGATCATCGCCGCGATGAGGAGATACTGAACGTGAGCGGTGATGCGTTGTTCTTTGCTGTTCTGGCACAGTTAATGTTGTAGATTTACTTTCTCTAGCACTAGACCTATAACCTACTGGCAAGAGTACACATAAAAAGTAATCAATATTCTTCTATAATGTAAATGTTAATGTGGAGATATAAAATTATATCTAAAGCAGCCACTGACCTATTAAAATAAGTGCCATGCAATCAATACTATTAGCTTTATCTTAAAAACTATTATGTATATTGTACACAGAGTGTAATATGTACATGCAAAAGAACAGGTTACAGTTTAGCTCAAAGGAACCAAAAAGATACTGAATATTACTATAATAGTTGATGCCTCAGACATTATAATGAGTTGGGTACTATTTTAATTTAAAGAACAAATGAATTAGTGATTTCTTAGCAACACAAACCAAGCTCCTGACAGTGAACTAAAGTTAATGTACAAGTAAATGCTTAGAAATTTGGCATCTCTTTAAATGGTATTTGGATTTTTCTTCTAAAGCATGTTATTTTAGTTGAATTCAGATGGCTTTGCAAGTAAGAAAATGAAAATATTCTAATTTTAATTAACAAAAAAGAGTAGCAGATCTTCACTATTACAAATACTAATTATGAATTTTGCAAACTTTAGACAATACTGCAAATTTCAAATGAACACAGTATATGGCAATAACGCAGAGAAAATTAACCCTCCTAAAAAAACAATCGTCAAATCTTCCCCAGATATCTGAAACTATTCCACAAATGTGTTAGTAGTAACAAAGTTAATATAGTTAACATAATTCCAATTAAAAATAAATTATAAAAGTAAATCTCCCCTGAAGCAAAAAGGTTTATATCAGCCCTGATTAAATTTTTTCACAGGGTCAAACCATGTGGCCAAAAGAAAAATACTTATACATACATAAAATGTCCATGAATCAGGAAAATATTAGATTTAACTTGGCAGCTTACACTGTTGTTCATTTACTTACTTGCTAACTCCTACATTATTTTGAAAATATGCCACGAAACATATTGAAGGCAGACTAAAATTATCCAACAGTTTATTATTTGTGATTGTACGATCTTTTGACTAAGCTTAACATAGAGGAAAGGTATTCAAACGTTTCATAAAGTATGATTTTACAATACTGAGACTAAAGAAGCTTAACCACTTGTCACTCTAAAATTATCAGTATAATGACCATATAACCATAAATGTTATAATTTCATATATTTTCATTTTATAACAAAAGTAAGAGCAATTGAGCTAATATTCTGAGTTTTATGTACAGGTTTCTTTGTTGTTCAGATGTATAATTTGTAATATTAAGTCCAGAAAAAGACCAATTAAACTTTTGTAGTAAATTTATTTCACAGCTCATTATAAATATGGCTCTTTTTAAAGATATTTAATCCAAGTCTGAATTACTTAAACATTTTAAATTAACATTCGGTATCATTTGATAACATTTGGCATCAATTACACAATAATTGTGGAAGGTCAGTACTGAGTTGGGAGCATCATATCAAGATTTCAATGACCATGCAAGGTACAAATAAAACTCTCAAATTTGTATACTTAATTATTATAAAATAACTTTTAGAGAATTTAGGCCTCTTATTGTTAAAACGGTATAATAATATTTTCTTAGATTCTTTGAATTTATATAGAAATTAATGTCTTTTTATCCTATCCTAATATTCATTCATAGTTCTTTGCTTTGTACAAAATAATTTTTTTCTTCAAATTACGTTTAATTTACTGTTGTTAACATGTACCCTATATTCAGAAAAAAGGTAAGAGAGAACTGCTATTTTATGCTTATTTCAATGCTTCAGTTGGCTCAAAGTTAGACGTTAGAGGTTTTCTTCCATTTTCTGAATTTGCAGTAGAGATCTGAAGACCTGAGATTGCCAGATGCCTTTCCTCAGACGAGGGCATTCTGTATGAGGTTATTTATATCCTCATTAAGCAGCTCAATTTATTTATTTTAAATAACAGTGAGGCTATGGTAACTATAAAGTTTATGAAATGTAGTCTGGAGGTCTCAATTGCTTTCAGAACCTTAGATTCTTTCCCTAATTAGAGAAAGGTAGGAAATACATCAAGCAAGAACATGGAATTCTATGGTGCTAAGAAAAACCAAAGCATTAGAAAGTTTATGGTATGGCTGTGGTAGAAAATCAAGTTTTTAAAACAATTTTTTTAACTTCTTCAAAAAACATAAAACCAGAAACTTCACTGACTGCATTAAACATATGTAGAACTGGATCTATGCCTGATAAATGTCCCTTTGTAGTGAATGCTAGGAAATGTAGAAGCAAATCTGTAATCAACCTCTAAAGGCATATGAGAATGTATCAGTGCACTTGTTTGTTAATTTATCCCCTCACTTTATTTTAGCTTCTTACCTTTATTTCACCAATGCTCATCTTTCCTCTTTATTTAAAATGTATTATATAATACTGAGCGGCTTGCTACATTATATATATTACATATATGTATACATATATATGTGTATATATATATCTTTAGAAGCTGCCATATACCCATTTTGGATCAATGAAGAATATACCCCCAAAATAAATTAATTGCATTATTATTTTTATTAATTTATGAGAGAGACCTCTGAAACATAAAATATTAAGTATTGGTCATATAATTTATTAGTTATAGCCTATTAAAAGTTTGCCTCATTACATATTCAATGCTAAGTGAAAATGAATATTTGAAATGATAATTTAGATACTGCTTCTACATGATAAAAGAGGTTATATGTATTTGCAAACCCCGTGCTCTGGTATATGATAGTGGAATATAAATATATTTCAAATTCAGTGTTCTCTGGTGGTGTCCAAGCACTAATTCCATCTGTAGTGGGTACTATAACTCCTATTTTGGCTGCTGTCCATGTGATCTCCCAGAGTAAGGAGAAGATACTCACCATTTTAGTATTTATTAAATTAGCCATTTATTAATTCATCCCTCCACTATCCTGCCTCACCTTAAAAAATATGAAATTTCAGGTGAATAAAATATGAGAACCACCCACAGAAATAAACTCTATTTAGGTAAGTTGGGAACAATAACACTAAGGCTGATATGCAGCCAAAATTCTTATTAAAAAGGTTTGATGACTTTCCTATCAGGAATCATCTATCTGATTCCTATTTACATATGCAAATGGTTTAATATACAAGCACTTTCCTCCTTCCAATTTCATTAAAAAACAATATTCTATTAAATTTTGTGTTAAAATTTCTTTGGAGAATGTTTCTAATTATTATAATCCTTTTAGAAATAAAAATGAACAAAATATGAAATGTTATCCACTATTATCCATGATTATTTAAAACTCTCACTGATGATCTAATATCCAAGAGTAATATATAAGTATGTAGATGTGCACACCTCCAGGTTTATTGTTTTTAGGAATATTTTCTACTTTAATACAGTGATTAAATACTATATTTTCTCTGAATTATGGAAGCAGATGAAACCTAATTTTAGAGAACTCTATAATTTTCTCCTGGTTTTAATGAAGCTGTATGTATCTCTCCAAATTATGAACTTAGTTACTAGTGTAGAATCTGTTTACTGACTTGGCCAAAGTCATTTCCCTCAAATTGAGTGTATCCCCTTTGAGAAATTACATAAATTATGAGGACATATATGTCAATACTGTCCTAAAGAAATGCCTTTAATAATTCATATCGATGTTTCTCATTATTTTTTCTTTAATTATTTCTTATTCAATATTTCTTTACTTTTTACTAGTAAATCAAGGAAACAGTACAAGATTAGTGGCAAGAAAATAAGCCTTTACTACCTGGTTTTACTCATTTTCTGACAAAAGAGTCAGATGAGAAACAGATTTGAACTCCACAATGTCACAAAAATTTTACTTATACAATGCCAAAGAGATGTTGACTTAAAACGAATACTGAATCTTTCTAAAGCATTTCCTTTTTTTTTGAAACATACATACACATTCTAGTTATAATCAACAGTAAACACATCACAAAAGCATTGAAATTTAAGCCATGCTACATGCAATTTTAAACCCTGCCATGCACCTTTCTCAGTATATTCCATGGAAGACTACATTATTTTCAGAAACAGAGGAAGGAAAATCATACATGTACAATATAAAACAGAATTTTTTAAAGAAAATTCAAAGAATCTTTTCAAAATGAAATTCATATTTTCACTTATGCTCACAGCATTGTGAAATGATGACTTTAACTTAGCTAGCCATGCTTCTAAAGAAGTACCTGAGTAAATTAAATAAGTAGAGATGTTAATAAATAGTTGCTAGTCAAGTTCAAACTGTCTTAGTAATTTGGAAGACAAGTCACCATGGAATAATAAAATACTGATTTCTCTATGCTATACCTCCAATTCAGTATCCCAGAGAAGTCTGGAAATTGACAGTAAAAACAAGCATAGAAACATAGTGAAGCGGGGCCATGCTCTTCACCTACGCACCTGGAGGAACTACTCCAATACCATCATCAACCTCATAATCTGAGATGTCACTATCACTGATTCGCTGAGATCCTGCACAACAGTAAGGCAAAACAGATACCTTTGTGTCTCTCTGGTTTATGAAATGTAAAGGATATGGTCACAGGTTTTAAAAAATCAAGCTGATTACATTACTACTAAATACTTTCGAACAAGAATCATACAAAGTAAATGATGATCAGATTTTTTAAAGTCATTTTGTTCTCCAAAGATAACATTTTCTCAGTATTTCCTACTTAAAATCAATGAAGACATATCGAAGGAAGGAGACTTCATAGAATGAGATTTTGACTTTTTAAATTATTCTTTAATTCAAGTGTTATACTAAATGCCTATAGCAAAGTGTATACACTGTTTTCTACCCAGTTAAGTGTCCTCCTCTACAGTTCAGTGAGGATGAGGGCTGAGTGGAAAGGTTCAAAGAGACCTTTCTTGGCTAGAGCTCTACTGAGCTCATATTATTGTAAGGACACCAAGGCCCTTTATAAAACATTTATGTTTAGCCTTCAAAATTAGCCATTATACTGCATTAAACATTAATTTTGAGGAAATGCTTGATCAGAGAGCACTACCATAAAATATTTAATTATATAAAGAAAACAATTTGGTTCTAGATTACCAAAGGGAAGCTTCTAAGCTTCACTTATTCAATTAGAGATTTAGACATAAATCAAAATTTAATGGGTATGTACAGAAAAAATACGGTTTGTCCCGATCACTGGACAAATAACAATAGACATATTTCACAAACTATAAAGTTATTAAGATGTTGCTACATGAAATAGCAAAACATCAATAATGACAGAAACTACTCTACCAGTTCACCAACTGACAACTAATTTAGTACTGTGCAAAGAATTACATTTCAGCATTTCTAAACTTTCATGCTCTTGAATTACTATACTCTACTATATATGTACTACTTTCATTGGGAGATGTGGAAAACAGATTTGCCAGGTAGCTTTATATAATTGGATAATTTTCTATTATTTTGATCTCCAATAAACATTTAAAAATATCTTAAATGTTAATCTCTCACTAGAGCATTACAACATAATTCTGGTAACTAAAAGGACCTTTAACCTACTTTGTAGTTTTTTGCTAGAGCTTTCTCCATGAATGTGTCGCCTTGGCATAAAAGGTGATGGCTGAGGCAGAGGTAGTGAAGATTCATCATGTGTCTGAAGTTTATACCAATGTGGTTCATCATCTAAAAGTGCTGTCTCCAATTCTATTAGGATCTGAAAGGGCAGTTCTTAAATTAAATCAAGCATATTTACCAAAACATAATATAAAAACAAATCATAATTAATCTATATCCCAAAACTTTCAATAAGCATTTGACCCAAATCTTTACAGTATACATCACCTCTCCAAGAAATTCACTTTCTTCTTCTTGTACTCTTGGTTGATCCCACACAGTTATTTCTAACATTCGTTCTCTAAAATCTCTACGATGTACATGTGAATAGACAAAAGTCTGATTCCATTTTGGTTCTAGTATTTTCTTTACTGTTTTGGTCCTCCTTTTACTTTTATCACTGAAAAATAAGTATGTTTTGTAAATGAAAAAAGCAAAAACAAGTATATGCTGCCCTCTACTGTAGTTACATGTAATATTGCTATTGGAAGTTTTACTATTTTAAATCCATATATTTTAAAATAAAAGTCTAAAAAGACTTTAGAATTTAATACTATTCTAATTTTAACTACAATGTAAGCATAGTTAATTACAGGTGCATATACAAAGGAATAATCTAAATAATGTATAGCTATCAAAGACTAATAGGTATATAATTAAGGTAATCGAGATTTTAGTACTTGGCCAGATTATTTTTTAAAAATACAAGGTTTGAGAGGTTTTTTTTCCAGAAATATAATGTAGTTTATTCTCCCACAGAGAATTCTCTAGTATATTTTAAAACTATATCACAGGTTTTATCCACTTGCCCACACTCATCAAAATGTATACATTAAACATGTATAATTTTTGGTATATCAATTTTGCCTCAATAAAGCTTTACAAAATAAGTAAAACTATATCCCAGGGGAGGAAATTCCACTTTGTATATTAGTAATGATTTTTGCCTATTTTTTCTAAAATTATTCACTACCTTCGATCTGGAAGAAAATACATTTTTACATAGGGGTTCCTGGGACGCCCGTCCACTCTAGAAGGCAGATCTGTTGCTTGCAGAACATTTACAATCAGCTGGTGTCCCACTTTATCGTACCATAGTTTCACCTAAGGAGCAATGAAGAAAGGAATTATTTGTAAAAATTATGAGGTACATATTTACCCCAAAACACTCATTATTTTTGAAGAAAGAAAACTTAAATTTCAATACAGAAATTATAGATAATATTATTTCTGAAAAGAATACCAATTTGAAAGTATAACCACTTAGAATTGGACTTTTCATGCATTTTAAACATGACGTATAACTGATAGGCCTGCAATATTTTATCCTCATGTTATAAAAATAAACTAATGATAAAAATTTTTAAAAAAAGAAGTGGGGGATATTATCATTGTTTTTAAATGAAAATGCATTATTTGGTGATTATAATTGTTTAATAATTACAGTATGGCTAAATGCGTTTTACATCATCACATTTGATGTCACATGTAAGTGAAATAAATGAGATTTGATGTTAGGAACAGTATATACAAGTGATTTGGAAGAGATCAGAAAACACACTTACTGTGGACCTATTTTACACCAGGTACTGCTGTTTCCTGTTTTTTCACATTTAATTTTTATAATTAACCTACTACAGATTAATTTTCATGAGAGAATGGGAAAAGAACAAAGAAGGTGCAATACACAAATGATGCCTTCATACTAAGTGAAGGCCAAATAATATTTTCGACAAAGATTTCATGACAGTTTGAGTAAAAAAAAAAAAAAAAAAAAAAAGATAGAGAAAATGACATACTGAAAAACTATTGTTAGAACTTTAGGAGTCAATACAGTTTTTGTGTTGGCAGTGAATAATGTTAACTTTAATATTTTTAAAATTTAGAATCAGTTTTGGTTTTGTGATTAAGAACTATGAACATAAATTGCTTAATGGACATACATCAGAACATTTAAGAGTCATTATGAGTACATAAGTTAATTTACCAATGGAGTGATCTTTCATGGGAAGGGACAAATTAAGGATTCAAACCTAGATCTGTAGGAATCCATTTTTCAGTTCCCAATTAATCCAACAGATGTGTTTTCATAAAACCAAAATGGATTTTTATCCCTCTTAAAATACATACAATGGAAAAAAAGATGCAGGGCAGATAAACACAAAAGACTCTTCAAAGATATTTAATCTACTAAAAATAGATGTTAAAACCAAGAAAGATTTTAAAAATAACAGCAAGTTTAGGGTTATCTTCTTCGTTTAATTAAAATCAAGAAAAGAGCAGCAAAAAGAGACCATAGAAACCTACACTTATTAACAAAGCAAAAGATCAACTAGTATTTATAAAATAATTGGAAGTGAGATATCTCTTAGTTACACCAATGTCCAGTATTCTACCATAATACATAGATGTGGCTTTTCATAATAGTTAGCCATGTTCCTTTCCTCCAGTATTCCCAAATCATAAGTAGGCAACAGTGAAGAAAACTAGCTTTTTCAGAGTGATTATCAGCACGATGAGTTTCACCAAAAGACTTAAGTTAAGAGGATTAACTTTTAATTTAATAATAAATTTTATTAAATATCAAATATTTAATGGTTAAATATTAATGTTAAATATTAAATTTAAATAGTCTAAATTTAAAAATCTCAAGTTTCAGGCTCATAAAGTTGTTGAGTAAATAGAATATGACTTTCTAAGTTTATTATGTCTAACCTACAACTTGCCTCAGCAACTTTTATATAACACACAGAAATAATAAATATCTTATTTACTTATGTTATTATTTGTCATTTAGCATTCACAACTGGTATATTGTAGCCACTCGATAAATATTTCTAAATAAATACATGAACAAAGGAATAGTCTAGTAAAGACATGAAAAACTGATGAAGTAAATTATGGTGTTAAATGACTATGAATAATCGTAAGCCTCAAAGAAAGCCACACTTTTTAAGATAGGCTCTGAACAGTGAGTAAGTACTAATGGTCTTTAACATGTACAAAAAATACATACAGAAAGTTGTCCTGGTAAGACTTGTGGGGCATCTTTTAGAGCTCCAGGACTTGTTGGAGAAATAACAGAAATGGAAGGCCTTTCCATCTTCTGAGATTCAAAGGAACTTGAACCTAAAAGAAGAAAAAACAAGTCAGGTTATTTTTCTAACATTGTAACATATGTGTGGGAAATATATATACATATATTTTATAAAATGTTAAATTCATCTCTTATTTGTATAAAACCGTAATTAAATATCATCAACAACAGCAGAACCTACTTTTAAATGGAGAGCAACAGAAACTTATGTTTTCTTTGATTAATCTACTTGAAAGGTATTTAAAATATATTGTATTTTTTTGCTTCAATTTGTAAGTGTTGATTTATTTCTGGAGTTTAGTCCCTTGCATAACCTCACATATAGGTGAAAGGCTCCACACTTTTAGTGATAAGAGGTACCTGTTATGTTAATTATATTGTCTAAAGGATCACTCTTATGAACTATCTTTTTTGAAATTAAAATGAATGCATATATAACAGAATTTATGAGTATATCTAAACCTGGAATTCATCACTATTTTAAAATAAGATTTACCAATACCTAAGTTTAGATCTTACAAATGAATCTCTTGAATGCCTGAGAAAGCTGTCTCTAGTGATTCACCACAAGTGACTTGCTTCTCCTTTATGTGAAAGAGGCTGGCCCTCCACTCAGACACTCAGTGAGGCTCTTCTCCCACCTTTTTCAAATAAAAATTCTCTCTTTCCAGATCACTGTTAAAGTACAACCTGACATAATCAGTAGTATAGAATGTATGCATAATGCTCTTAACACCAGCAAGTAGAACCTTGAACCCACAGCCACTCAAAACAGCTTTACTGTCAAACCTACTTATGGAGGATATGTCATCCACACATTTTTTTTTCTATACATGTAAATTAAGTTTAAATTAAGCCACGTAGCATCATTCTGTACCCTCCAAAGATTTTTATCTATAAGAAACAGTGCTATACAATTCTTTGTTCCTCTGCCTCTTCTATCAAGTATCCTTAGGATCAATTTTTTTCTTTGATCTTAGTACAAGTAGGAGGTTGAGTCTCAGTACTCTGTTGTTTCTAATCATCAGTTTGTTTTAATATTATAGCAGTTTATTCTTAAACAGTATCAACACTATAAATTATGCAATTGATTCCATTTCCCTCTGTCTATTGGTTATCTGAAAGCTCAGAACCAAACCCGGGCTCCTCTCTAGCAGGTACGGACATGATGGTATGCCTTCGACACAATAGCCTAATCTCTGGTTCTTTGTTTACCCCGCCTATATATTTTCTATCTCTTTATAACCACTATCACTTGTTTACCTCTTAAATCACCATGTATTTTATGTTTCTGTAAGTTGGGTTACATAATAACATTTGGTGCCCAAACCCAAGTGTTACTAATTTAATGCTGATCCATGGCAAAGTAAATATCACTGCCACATTCTCATTGAAAACTTCATTACGTGTCCATATTTTATTGCACACATTGTCATCTTCTCTTATCTGGAGTTCTTTAATGTCCATGTACATGATTCAACACTCTAGCCTCACTGTTCTTGACCTACTTATATCTATTAGACTTTACCTCTACTCCGTCACTTACTTCCATGATCATATCAGACTTTGTTGTACTGTATTCAAAATTATTTGTTAGTGTGACTGCTTCCTTCATTAGACTGTTCGTGAGACTGAGCTAAATGATAATCAAACCAAATAATCCAGTACCACAATCTGTTTTAATGTACAGCAAATAGAACTATTACTGGTAGAATAATTGAGCTCTGGCAGGGCCCTGTTATGATGCAGAAGGGTACTGACAGTAAAGATTTTTGTATAGCCCACACACACACACACACACACACACACAATGTGTAAAAAGAAAAATCTTAAAGTAAAATTTCTTGATGAGTTTCCAATGATTGTCATGGTTCTCAACTTCTAGTATCACTGGAGATAACTTTAATATAGAAACACCAATGGTTTATATCAAATAACTAAAGAAAATGGTAAGTATTTATTCTTCAATTTCATTCCATATATATCATACCAACGAGAAAATCTTATACTCACTAGACTCCAGTGGAGGATGGGAGCTCTCAGGAATCCGTGGAATATCACTAAAAGAAACAGGGTATGGTGAAAATTCCATTAGCTGAACAACCCTGCCTGAGGCCACCTCAGCCACATTTTACTTTGGTGGTGTGAAAAATCCGTTTGGGTCTTTAAAGGTGTGGAAATGGACAGGAGTTACTATTCAGGCAATTACTAATGTGCATGAATGTCAAACACCACACAAAAATAAAAACTGCAGTAAAAATAAGTTTTCATATATTTAATAGCAAAACACTTTAATATGACAACAATCAGACTAATATTGTGGCTAAAATTACCACAATATTTTTACTACCAAAACAGCAGGTTTTGGAAATAAAAAATGTTAAAGGTAATATTTTACTTCAATTCTAGAAAATCAAAATGACACATATTTTACAAATTGGTAATATGCTTTACAAACACATCTGAAAGAGTTTACTGAATGAAAGGGATGGAAACATCTCTTGAGAATAAAATAATATGGTGAACATCATGGGCAAAGTTAATAAAACAAAAGGGATGAATTGCTTTGAAAATTAAAATGGCACAAGCCTGCAACAAAAAAGCCAAACTACTTTATATATGTGGATATATAATTCATATACACATATATAACCCTATATAGAGATTCATATCTCTATACTGAAGTTAGCTAAATATATGGTCATTTACTGTATGATTAGAAAGTGACTTGTGAGAACACCCGTCCCTGTCACACTCACAAATTACTCTGAATGAATATTTAATATAACCTCAGCTTAATCCATTATCCACTGTGACCTTAGGAACCCTGAACCCGCTTGTTTAAGAATTGTGCTACCCAGAACTGCTTTACCTCTGGTTTTCCAAAGATATTTAGTATTAACTTAAGGCAATTAACAATATTCTAAGTATAAACATGACATTAAAGCAGACTGGAGTAACCTAGTACTGACTGAATTATTAGAATATTAAGAATTTCTAACCACTTACCTTGTTATTTAACCTCGATTTGTTTTTTTTGCACTTTTGGGGGAACAGAAACAACTTTTCTGTTTGATTATTCTACTGCCTCTCAATTGCACAATTTTTGTGCAAAGTAATTCTCATAATCACCTACAATTTACACTTCTTACAAATGACAATCCATCCTGCATTATTTATTTTATAAATATGTTATTACATATTTTTGTATAATAATGTGTGTAAATATTTTGTATAATAATTAAGAGAATAATTTGCAATACCTAAGATACAAGACCAACTATTTATCTTCTGTTACCTTCTTCTAAATTTAGAGGCAAATAAAAGTAAATTTTTAAAAAATCCAGAAACAATTTTTTAAGTAGTACAACTTCTTTGAAAAATCACCTCAAAGTCAATTATAACAGTTTGAGTTTGGACCCCAAAACAAGGTATAAGCTTTTAATTTTATGTGTTTATGAAAGAATTGTGAAAAAGTTGCAAAAAAAATTTTTAACTGATTTTGAATTTGTTAATTCCTTCAGTAATATCTTTAAGCATAAATTTTCACCTATGTTTACACAAGCCTTCTTAATTAGTTCCACACACAAGTGGAGTAGCAGAATAGTTCTAATAACAATTATCAGCATAAAAATCAAGAATATTGTAGGCTGGCAAAAAATGGTCATACCTCTAGATGACTCTTAGACCACAGTTGTGTTTTTATTCCTTTCTTTACCATTTTATATCTGCTTTTTAAATTTTTTTTTTGTCTCTTAGACCACAGTTGTGTTTTTATTCCTTTCTTTACCATTTTATATCTGCTTTTTAAAATTTTTTTCAATTATACTTGCCATACAATATTATATATTAGTTTCAGGTGTACAACATAGTAATTAGACTTGTATACACTTTATGAAGTGATTATCCTGGTAGGTCTAGTACCCATTTTATACACATAGTTATTAAAATATAATTGAATATATTCCCCATGCTGCACTTTGCATACATCTCAATGACTATTTTTATAACTGGCAGTTTGTACTTCTTAATCCCTTTCACCTTTTTTACCCATCCCCCCAATCTCCTTCCCATCTGGCGACCATCAATTTGTTCTCTGTATCTATTGGTTTGTTTTATTTGTTTATTTTGTTTTTTAGATTCCACATATAAGTGAAATCATACAGTATTTGCCATCCTCTGACTTATTTCACTCAACATAATATCCTCTAGGTCCATTCATGTTGTCACAAATGGTAAGATTTCATTATTTTTTATGGCTGAGTAATATTCCATTGTGTATCTATACTACTACTTTTTTATCTATTTATCTCTTGATGGACACCTAGGTTGCTTCAATATCTTGGCTATTGCAAATAATGCTGCAATAAACGCAGGGTACATATATGTTTTCAAATTAGTGTTTTGGATTTCTTCGGATAAATACCCAGAATTGAAAATGCTGGTCATATGGTAGTTCTACTTTTAATTTTTTGAGGAACCTCCATACTATTTTCCACAGTGGCTGGACCATGTTGACCAATGTGCATGTAAGTTATATTTGGAATGATTCTTGGAATCCCTATACCATGGAACTATGAATAAATATTTGCTTTCTGCTTTAAATTATAGGACTACAATTAACACAGTTATTAAATATAGCTAGAATTATTCTTCCAGGATTCTAATAATTCCTCTATTAGCTGGAAAATTGATGCCGGATTTGGTTTTCATTTAAATATAATCTTGTGCATTCCGTATTCTTTTAAATTCCATAATACATGAGGGTTCAAGGTTTGTCTATGCAGATTATCACATTTTTAATTATTTCCATAGAAAGTAAAAATAATAAAAAATGTTATTCCAGTCCACTTTAACTGTCTGTTCATTTTTTAATGTCATCATGACATTTTAGCTGATTACTTTTAAACCACTACATATCTGAAAGTATTTGCCAATGTGCACAATGCTTGAATTTAAATTTTATTTTTAATACTTTTGATCCACTTTCCAATTACTTACCTCTTTTCCAGCCTCATATATACCTCAGCACTAAAACACATGTTAAATAAAACTAGCATAAATTATATAGTGTTGCTATTTTTAAAAAATCTGCATGGGACTGTACAATACTTTTGCAAGTGTCTTCAATGTTTGTTCATAATAATCACCACTTGAAACTGGTTATAAATTTGCCTTTATTTTAGTTTTGTATATATTAATATTCTTTGGAATATATGATCATACATTTTCAGTCTTTTGAGAATTAGAATAATTATATTTCCTTGTATGTTTTGCATTGACATATATTCATGAGGACAACAAAAATTTAAGGTTAATAATTTTTCAAGATAAAAAAATCTTTAATTAATGGTTCAGTGTTTTAGAGAATAGGGGGGAAAAGGAAATTACTTCCAAAGGATATGTTCAAACATTAAGTCAATTATGGTGAGACAGTTCAAAATGTCTTGTAAAAAACTATAGACTCGCAAAATGAATATTATGGACTTTGTGGGTTTGTCAGGAAAAGCTAACAATATGGGTAACTCTATGCACAGATATAAAAATATCCCATTGGCCAGAGATAATTAAATTATGAAGAAAATGGAAGTTTTAAAAATATATCAATTATTTTGACCAATTATGTTAAAAAATTCCACACTTGCTTGATTTTTAAATAAAAGTTGGAATTACCCACAGCTAAAAATATAGAAAAAATATTCTATTCTTAGTAGAATAATAAAAAATTCATGTAGACATGTGAAATCATTACTATTTTGAATATCACAAGAAGATGAGTTTTTTATGACTCCCTTTAAGGAAATACTACTCATTAAATTAGAATTATTAAAAATAAATAGTTCTACCATTAAAAGAAAATATTTTTACTTTATATTTTATTTCTAAAAATGCATATCAATAGGTTTTGATACTACAAGTTAAATTGTGGAGCTTCTAAAATGTAATGAAGAAAATTCGGTATTCAGGTTTAAAAAATTAAGAAAATTTGAAAATCTAAAATGTATGCCCATAATTGAAGAAAAAAGCTATTCATGTTAACATGTACTGGATGAATGTATAAACTTCTTTTTAAAACCTTGCTAATACATGTAATTTACTAAACTTAAGAAGTAAGTTTTTTTAGCCTTACCCAATAGGCCTTGAAACAATAATTTCAACTTGAGGTTCTGATTTTGATTCTAAAATAATGTTGTAAACTTCTTCATTTGTAGCTCCCGGCAGGGGTTTACCATTCCATTCTAGAACTTCATCCCCTTGAATTTAAAAAAAAGGGTATTTTTTTACCTTATATATTCTGTTTATTTTTATTATCTTTTCTCTTGTTTACAAAGAAATGCAAAACATATACAAATAGTTTAATTGTCTAGGCTCCACTCACATAAGAAACTTGATTGCCATATAATGTCAGCTAAATGATTCTTCTAAACACTTTTTTTCTTTTTCTTTTTTTTTTTCTTTTTCTTTCCCCAATGAGTATTACTGGTCACTGGAAACAGCACAATACAAAACTACCTTTATCTTTTGAAATATACCAGAAATAACATAAAAATAATCTCATGCTATGGGATGGAATTAGCACAGCTTATTTGGAAACATTAAAAAATAATAATTAGCAGCATGCCCTCCATATAATAAATGTAGGAGCGTCTAAATGTGAAAGATTCTTATTAAACTCTGCATAAATCCTGCTTTATTTTGGTGAAATTGCAACTGACATTTTTCAGCATGAATTCTCCAATTAAAAGTCATGATTCATTGTCTTCATCAGATGCACAACAGAATAAAAATGCATGAAAGGACTTGAAGTCATACCCATAGGGTAACGCAGGTAGCTATGGCAAAGTTACAAAGCAAGCAGATGTAAAACTGTTGCATGACAGTTAACCCACTTCCAGATGTTCATAACATACACATTCTATACATAATATGTAGTGAGCATTAAAATAAAATTAGAAAATATTTTTAATAAAAAATTAATAGTACTTGTTTATTAAATATTCTAAGATTAATCAAGGAGAGTATAATAGAATGTTACAATACATGGGCTAACAGCTTATTGTTATTTTAACTAGAGTTTTCATCATAGATCATTTGAGAAATATTTATTTTCATAAAAATATTTAGTGTAGTTTTAGATCCCAAATGGTTCTCTGTCCAGTACCTTTCAATACATAATGGCAGACTCAGTTGAAATATCCCAGCCTCAATGATATTTTGAGGTATCTTAATTTTTGTTTCTTTTCTTGTTCTCAGTGTCTATAACATTTTAATAGCTAAGTAAATATTTGATGAACTAATGAATCAACATCATCATTATACGTTTTACAACTAACGATAAACGTAAAATGTTTTAGTTTTTAGCTAGTTTTTTTAACTATAAAATTTTGTTTTAATAGGACTATTTTAAAGTAACTCTTTTTTTCCCCAAATGTTTGCTCATTCAAAAGTAAAAAGTATATTTGAAAAGCACACATAAAAGAATATGGTTATTACCAATAGTTAAATGACTTCAAATAGTTTGACCTAAGAACTTCCCTAGCAATGTTTACCAAATAGGCGACAAATATACTTTACTATAAAAAAGAAATAAAATAATCATAAATTTAAAATATATAAGGAGTCTTTTAAATATTTCTGACCAAGAAAGAAAGTTTGCATCATGTGACTGTATACATGTATATGTGTATGTACAAAAATATATTTTCTGAAACAATACTTACCCTGATATTTTCTATTCTCTTATGTTCTATTTCACTTTTTTAAGATGGATGAAAACTAATTATACTACCCAGTAACATGTTGCAATCAACATTTTGCAAAAGCTCTGAATTATAAAATTCTTTTCTTATAGACAACAACCTGGAAGTATAACTTTAATATCAAATTAACTTAATGTGTGTACTTATTTACAATAAAAGTATCTCCTAAACCAGGAGGTCTCTTTAACAATATTTACTTGTATGTGAATAATGTCTTCAGGCAGAGATGTAGATTATGATACAAAGATGAAAAAGAGACTTTATCTTTCATTAAATTTTGTGGGGAAGAAATATATAAATATCATAATCTTTTATAAAATGTCATACGCAATGACAGTAATTCATCTGAGGAACAGAAGTAGAGCCAGGAAGTACTAGGGAGATAGTAATTAGTTACTCCTCCAGGTAAGATATCGGGAAACTCTTTAGAAGACAACTTTAGATGAGTTTTGAAGGATAGAAAGTACTTCAACAGGCAGAGCACAAGAGCAGAAAAGCAACCAGGTAGACTACAGGCACTGACCAGGTCCATGTAGGTTGAAGCAGTTTTCCAGGGACCT
The DNA here is from genome assembly GCA_003508835.1 of Eonycteris spelaea. Lineage (NCBI taxonomy): Eukaryota > Metazoa > Chordata > Mammalia > Chiroptera > Pteropodidae > Eonycteris > Eonycteris spelaea. The sequence goes on from PUFA01000140.1 coordinate 728,813, forward strand.
ACAGGTAGACCACCAGGGCTGGAGGGTAAAGTGAATAGTAATAGAAGCGGCTGGAATTGTTAGTAGAAGATTAAGGTACAGAGCTTGTCTTGGGCAGAAGACTGGGAGACACTGAAGAGTCTTAATAAGGAGAGTGTCAGCGTCCAGTTTGAATTTTTGATGATTATAAGAAGCAGTGGTTCAGTGCATAGACTTAAGGAGAATTTGTAGCAGAGAAAGCTTTGGCAAGATTAAAGCAAGATCACAAATGCCGAACAAAGGTCATGCTAATAAAAGACATAGCACTGTAGTTTTATATGCAAATAGAAGAAAAAATAGTTCCTAAAATATAATGTAAGTCAAGCAGAATATATGATCTAATTTATTAAAATACTTTTTTTCAAATACATCAATTGCTTCAGGTGAAAGTACAAGTATACTAGAATGCTTCATATTTACTTAAATTGAGCTTTTAACATTTTAGTTTCTTAAGCTTTAAGCGCATAAGTGTGTTACATAAAAATAATCATTAAGTGATATTGTTATAAAAAAACCTTTCACTGATATTTCTTAAGTAATCGTCTATTAAAACACAAAGACAAAATAAAAATGCATTATGTTTATAATCTGATTTGCAAATTCAGACTTCTGTAAAGTTATCTTACATTGGAGTAGTCAATGAGATATACTTTCTAAGACTTTGAGTCATTAAACAAGCAAAGACTCAGTTTACTAACACAGTCACTCCTTAGTGCATTAGATCCTGAATCATAACTAGTTCCTGATACGAAAAAATAGTGCATTGCTACCTCTGCACATCTTCAAAGCTGTACATATAGGTAAATAAAGAAAAGTCTCTTATTTGGATTTTCTCCCTATGCAATACCTGCATATCATGTTATCAAAAAAAAAAAAAAAGATTTTGAACTGATATTCTTGTAAACAATTACAAAAAAACATCTAACAGAATATTTTTCTAAGGTCTCAACAATTGCAATCTTAAGACATAAAAACTAATAATAGCTCTCTTTCTATGTGCAGTGCATTATTAATCCTTAGTTTTACAGTTTAGCCTACTCTTTTTTTTTATATGTGTATAACTGTCTGGCAAATACATAAGCAGACACTCTAAGATTTCTACTAACCTGTGAATTAAGCAGCAAAAATATATTATGATTTTAACTAAGACGCAAAGTAAACAATTTGCCAAAAATAGATTTTAAAGTATGTTGCTACTTAATATGGTAGATTTGATTAAAATATTTTATTATGTCATATTAAGGTTACAAAGCAACATAAATCTTTAAATACCAAAAAGTAGCACATTTGCATGAGTATAATGTCACATTTAAATTCGAAATTATTTTATTACATAATCTGTGTAAGAAATGTAATTGGGATTATATTTTATTAAAAACACTGCTACTATTAAATAAATATTTAGTGACCACTATAAAAAATTTAAGTAATTATTATAGTTTAAATATTAACTAAAGTATTAAACAGTGTTTTTTTCCCCACAATGCTAATTTGTTTATATTTTTGTAGCAACAATATGAAATCATCTACAAAAAAGGGTAATCCTTCAGCATTTTGCATCTATTTATTTTCATATAAATAAAAAGGATTCCTACCCTCACTCTCTCTTAACTTCTATTGATGTATAATTACCTAATTGCAAATGGCAAGTATCCATGTTAAGAAAAAAAATCTTTATTCGTGCATTAAAATTAGTTATTTACTAATTAGTTATTTAAAATTAGTTATAACTTACCCAAAATTGAAAACTACCAACTCATGCATAGAGTACACATTGTTTAAATGTTAAAAAAGAAACTTTACCTGCTCTTAAGTGTCCAACTACATCTGCAAGGCTACCCTTCTTTACTTTGGTGATGAAGGCACCAAGGCGTCCTAAGTCAGTCATTTTTCCACCAACAACCTGAATAATTATAAATTCATAAGTTCCCAGGACTCACATTGAAACAGAAGTTTATTAGGAATTAATCATACAGTCTTGTATGATGTACTTAGTGCAGGGACATTAATGAAGAGATAAAAAGTTTTGATTAAAGGAGTTGACAGTATTGTTTTAAAAAGAAAACATCTCATTACATTTGAGATGACCACATACCCTAAAGAAGCTAATGTACTGATTACTTATATCGACCTAACAATGCAAGGGCACAATAAATAATGCATACCTTTAGAAGACAAGAGTCAGACCTTCCCAACTTACCATCAAGCAATAAGTGTCACACTGTTTACATTAGGGTTCATTGTTCTTTATCCTCTTAATCCATGTCCACCATTTGAATTATATTTCTAAATGTAGGTAATACCCCATTGTCATATCAGATCTTGATCTCTTTTGTATATGTTTAGAATGTAGGTCTAAGATACAAAGACTAGGAATTCGAATCAAGACAGGCCATTTTTGGAAAGCAATTTACCATGGTCAAATAGTAAGAGCCTAAATTCACCTCTGCTACTGACCATTTGAATGACCTCCTAATCTGAAATATATGTGGTCCAATCTAACTCTTAAAGTCTGAGTTATATTACAGGATATTTAACACTTTCATCTGGCTTTTCCATTGTAACTAAAATTAAATATATCTGAAAGTTTCTAAGTTTATTTTTTTCCAGTGCAGGAGCTACATATATATATTTAAAAGCAGGAGTGATATTCTCAAAGATTGAGGTTGATCCATAATTCTCATTGACATGCCCATAATTGGAATTATTTCATAGCAAAAGAAATTAATGGTAATAGTAAAGTGATACCATTCAATATGTTAAGTGGAAAGAAATTCGCTTGGATTAACAGTCAATGATTTTGAAGAGGTCAAACTATTTACACAATTGTAATACAACCTCTTGGTAAGTAATTTTAAAGTCACATTTTGGAATGTTTCCCTAAGTTTCTGAAAGCAAATAAAACTATGTGATTTAACACACATACATATGTGCAAGCATAATAAAACAAAATATATATCTTTTTTTACACTGAAATATAATTTTTTATAATTTATTAGTTTTAATTATATCTGTTAGAAGTCAATTGTTAGTTTTAAAAGACACATTTTACTTTTTTAGTATTACTATAAATTCTATTGCATTAGGAAACAATATCTTTAATGATGTTTTACATTGCTTGTCAAGATATAAAATTATGCCGTCCACATTATCTAGCTTTATCACTGTCCATTAAAACTTTTTCAATGTAAGAATGGTCCTTGAACTATATATTCAGAGAATTGTTTAATTTTCTATATTTTAATGTAGTTTCCTAATATATCTATATGCCATATAATAAAATGGTTTTAAGATAATAACCTAGATAAAAATACTAAATCTACCATTAAACAGCAATATATTCACAAGATATATTTATATATATTTATTTGGGAAAGATGAAGATATTTAAAAATCTTTGTCAGAAACTTTGCTAAACCCAGTCCATGGTATAAGTCACTCTTTAAGAAATATTTTAAACCAGAACACTTACTTTCAGACCCAGTAATGCACCTGAGTCTTTGGGCATAGTTGTTCTCTTATTAAGAATAACACGTCCAATTAATCGGTCCCCCTCTTTAGATGGTTGCCACGTTACAGGATGCTATTAAAACATGAATAAAATTAAAGAAGATAAGTTGTTTCCTTCCGATAGACATATAAACATTGGTTGTACCATGATGTGATTTCCGCAGTTAAAAGACACTCTAGAGGAAAAATTTGGGCTTTATCCTTGGCTTAAAACAATTTTCATTTATAGCTACAATTTATTTATACTATACACTTATTATACTAAGTAGTTATTTTTTATTAAGTTTATTGGGTTGATACTGTTTATTAAAATTATATAGGTTTTAATTAAACAATTCGATAATACATCATCTGTATATTGCACCACCCAAAGTCAAATCTCCTTCCAACACCATATATTTGACCTCCTTTACCCTTAAGTACTTCCCCTCCTCCTCCCTTTCCTTCTGGTAACCAGTAAACTGCTGTCTCTGTCTAGAAGCTTTTGTTTGTCTTGTTCATTTGTTGCTTTCAGTTTTACATCCCAAATGAAATTATATGGTTCTCAAGTTTTTCTAAGTTATTTCGCTTAGCATGATTATCTCAAGATCCACTGGACCACGTTGTCACAAATGGCAGTATTTTGTCTTTTCTTAAGGTTGAGTGATATTCCATTGTATAAATGTGGTTCTAAAAGTAGTCAGCAACTAAGTACTTCTCTAAAAATAGTTCTGAAATTACTTTAAATTAAATTTAAAAATATATATGCTTAAAGAAAAGTAACTCTGCATTTTGAGTTAATGTTGATATCATTAACCAAATAATATCTCATTTCATAGTCATTATTTAATAATTGCTTTTTACTTAATTTAAATTGATTGTAATTATTCAGTGATAACTTTTTTTTATTCAAAACTGTTGTCTTAAATGAAATCAATATTTGCTCTAATAAAATAAATAATGGAACAGAATACAATGATTATCCATCACATATCAGACAAAAGACAATGAACAGCACACATTATTCCCAAACTCCAAACTCTCCTTTCCCAGGAAGCTTACCGAACTAATTGGTGATGTTTCCCGGCTATGCCACGTGGCAGGGTCCAACCAGTAATAATCCAAGTCACCTGCAGAATAGGAAAAAATGAACAGTGTAATGCTTCAAAGTGGAAAATGCTTTAATCACTTTAAGTACAACTTCTTCAATCTATAAAGTAAAAGGGATTGTGAACATTATATGTGTGTAATCCCAGAATGATACATTGGAATAAATGTTGTGTTACCAATGCACTACAAAAGTACTAAGGAGCTCCTTTTGCTCTCATAAATCAGGCTAGAAACACACATAAAAAGTACAGAAAGTACTGTGTTAATCCACCATACTTCCCCTTGAATGCCTATACATACCAAAGCACAGCCTGGTATGCTTTGTGCCTAAAATTTTATTCACTGAAATGAGCTAAGTACTAAAACTTAGTGTCTCCCTTTCTACTCTTCTGAACTATACCATATCTTTCAAAATTTCTCTGGCCTCTATCCTCTTCCCTCATCAGCTGAAAAACAGGACATACAAGTGTAGCGCATAGTGTTAATTAAATATAAAGAATAACTTTTAGCCAAGGAGTACATATGAATCACAATTTTACTAAAGCCATAAAAAAGATTTTTAAAAATCTAACTTTGTAAATATGAACTTAAGAACCTTTGAGTTTTATTTTTTTGGCTTAAATATACAATGCTAAAGAAATGCTGAGAAAAAAAATTAATGGAAAGCAGCAGTCCTTTCAGTATTTGCACAGGAAGAAAGGACATCATGGGCAACCCATGTGTAAGAAATGACCTTCTACATTTTACATATGAGAATGAGTCAATGAAAATTTTTCTTCACATGGATCTGGAAAAAGAAAAATTTGAGAGTAAAACTTGCCAGCTAAGAGTGAGATGCCTAGCTGACTGTTGGGAAAATATATGGCTGATATCTGTAAAGGTCAAAAGTAAAGACTTTTTATGTAGATGACAAACAGGACAGCTATAGGCACTATAAAAGAAATGTAATAGAAAAGTTTAAAATATACAGGCATAAAAAAACCCCTATTCACTTCAATTTCTTAGTGGCCGTTCCCCTTTCATATCATAGAAAAGTTGATGAAGAATGTTATACACATTACAATAAATACAACAATGTTTTTCAAAAGTCCTGTAGATAATAGCAGCGTGTTCTATGAAGGGATGAATATTAGACATTGCATTAGCAGAAACTATATTCTGTTAACATTAACTCCATACGGAGTCCATATCTTCTCAAAATCATACACTTTTAGAATACATGACCTGGTGCCACAGGTTATAGATTTTTAATTTTCTACTAGACCACCTCAGTTAATGGAATATAAGGCATTTTGTTAAAAAGCTTTTTCTCTTTTGTTTTCATTGTTTGCAAACTTCATATGCTTATTTTTTAAAGCTTCTGTGTCTTTAGTATTATACCATTCCTCTTGAAAGAAAAGAATCCATTTTTCTTATCTCTAATTTCATTATTCTCATTAAAATATAATATTTGTGCTTAAAGACAAAAAAATAAATTCTAAAATCTAAATATGTAGTTTTAAACTATATTTATCTTTTCCCATGCAATTACTAAACCATAAAGATATTATTGACTTTTAAAGTACTCTAATTTGTCTTTATAAGTCACATCTCTCTATTAATATTATAAGCAACACTAAACAAACTTTCTCCTAAAATATTCAGACTCTAGTATTTCATTAATATAAAATACTTTCCTTGATTATTTTTCTAATAGGTGATTAAAGATATTGATTTCAAATGGAATGGCTACAAAATGAAAAATTCATGGTATTTGCTTATGGAATTAATACAAAAGAATTTTGGTTCTAATGTTCAATATAACTATAAAGAAAAAAATTTACTATTATCACTAATTTAGATCCAGGAACTATATCAGATGTTCAAGTCTACAGAAATGGCTCAAGTTCATAAATAACCAAATTCAATGACGTGTTGTAATTTTAAACATTATTTTTGTGAAGACATTAAAAAGACTTTCATCCTATCTTCTGTGAAAAAACAGGTTAAACTTAACACATCATCACATAACTTATATTGCACAAATAAAAGTCAATCAAATGACATGTGAGCCTTCTGTAAAGACAACTACCTTTTCCTAAATCCAGGTAATTATGACTAGAATATGTAACGGTTTATAAATATGCATCTCTATGATTTAAAATTCTATATTCTATGATGTATAATGTCAAAGCACAATTGATTCAAATAAGACCAATCAAAGTCAATTGAACAAAAACACATACTAAATAGCACAGATGCACAATTGAGTGTGTATGAGTATATGATATCTGTAATGAGAAAATCATAACTAATTTAATACATTACATATCTATTTAACAGCTTACATTACAGTTACACTTGACCAAGTGGCATGTTCATCTAATGTGCAAGGTAGTATATAGCAAAGCTTATTTCACCAAAACCTTTAAATATTTGAAAATCTGGACATCTTCTTTATCTCCAAGAGAAATACACACCATATTTTAACATCATTTTAATGAGTAGTGATTAAAGATGGGACTCAAACTAATTACAAGATTGACTCACAGTAACTCCACACAATTCCAAATATACATTCATAACTGTGTTACTTGTCATCTCAAAAAATATATTATTCTTCCTATATAAAATATTGTTGTCATTCAAAAAATTTATAAAATTCATGGACTAAAAATCAGCAGAATCATCCTTCACAGAGATTTCTTATGCCTCTTAAAATGGTTCCTCTTTTATTTTTGTTTACCCTAGAGGAAGACATGTGATGGCACTAAAAATTTAAAAAATCTACTTTCTTATAGCACAGTACATAGGCAAATTAAAATACTGGTCAAAAATATCTTTATTGAATGTATGCAGTGTGTACACAAAAACCAACTCCATTTAAGAATGGGGTTTTGAGACAAGGTAGACTATTTTTAACAGTGAGTACCATGGTCAGCCAAACGAATTAATAAACACTGCTTTGGTTATAATGTGATAAGAATACTTACACATTTTAACTCATTTTAATATTTTACAAGGACATATTTTCATGAAATCCAAAATCTAAGAATTGAGATAAAATCTCTGATCAATATAATAAAAATACTTTGAAATAGTTTCCTTATATTTTAGAAGTCTATTTTAGATAATTTTATGTCTACAAAAGGTAAGTGTGTCCACTCCCACCACTAAATTATATTTAAATTATATATAATAGTGGAGCTACCTTTGGAATAAATAGCAATAATTTGTTATGTGGCAAAGTCCTAGAAGGCCTAATTTCACCTAAATTAAATTAGCAGTCAGAGATAAGAAATAATATTATTTAATAAGAATTACTTCTTAGGTATTAAAATAAAATGGGAAGATACACTTGTTAAATTTAATCATTAGTCATAAATCTGTGAATTAAGGCCTATACATAAATACTACTCTGAGTACTGACGCAAAATCACAAATGAATTATCGTGCTAAGTCCCTAGTATAGTAGATATACTGGTCCTCAAATACTTTTTGGTGATTTCATTCCAAATTCACAGCAATGTTCACTTCACAATCTGATGGTAAATGCTCCATAATTAGGCAAGAGAGATTTGTGTCCCTTGAGTGCAAGGATGGAGGCATGGCTAAAGCCCTCTCCAAACCACTGGTCTTTAGCAAGAATCTCTTCAGTAATTCTATGACTTAAATTCCAATTTCTGGTTTGGGCCCAGGACACACACACTCCAAGTGTCATTCTTTGGAACAATTATGTTATTTCCAATCCTTACAGATCTATTTGAGTGTCAGTTCCCTAAATTTCTTTAACATATTTGGTAGAAGTGGCACTTTTCTGGTTATACGCACCATTTGGTGAAGTTGAGAGCTAATTTTTTAGAATGCCAACTTTACCACCAAACAGTTCTACAAAGCAGTGGTATGGAACTCAGCATCAACACTTCTGGCTGAACACCGAGCGCCGTCATTCAGGTAAACCCTCAGCCTTGGAGGTAATAACTCCTATAGCATTCCATTGTTCTTTCACAGGTAGGATGTGATAATGTATGTGAAATTGCTTTATAAACTATAAAATACCACAGAAATGAGTTGTCATTAGAGTATAAAATATATATTAAAGAATATTTGCAATAATAATGCTGATAAGCATCCCTGTCAATTCTAATGCCGTGTAAAAATTAAGAGATAATTTTTACCCCACAGTTTACATACTTGAAATCTTAAATAATCAGAGACCACATTATATTTTAATTTCTCTATTAAAATTATATCTTATATGATATGTATAATTAAGCTGATTTTATAAAACATAAAAACCAGCTACTGTGTAAGAAAGAGCATTGTATCAGAAGTTGGAGACCTGTGATTCTAATCCTAACTGCCTTATTAGATGCATTATCTTGACAATAGCCCTTGACTTCTATAAACCTATCATCTTCTGTAAAATGGAGATAATGCTGCTTTCTCCTAAAAGTTTCATGAGGATAAATGAGATATGCCAGCTTTGTAAATTATATAAAGGGCTTCGGAAATAAATTGTCTTGCATAATTACATAATTAAGATTAGAAATATTAAATCATGGTGTTCAAGATCTGATTTACACTTGAACAGCTATCATAACAAATATATAGGTTAAAAATTAGTAGTTTCTGCAAATTATGCTTTGAAGTGGGCTTACAAAAATCTTAGTCACTTTGTTTATAAAAATTATTAACAGGCCTGGTATAAACCAGATGCTCAAGTGTTCAGAATGAATAAATATTTCCTTAATTCCAACTGTTAAAGGATGAGAAAAAGGGCCATCACACATAGAAATAGTAACAAATCTTTCTGTTAATTTCCACAAAGCCAATGGGAGCCTAAGGGATTAAGAGTATAGTTACTTTTATGGTTAAGTAATGTACACATTTAAAATGTATGCAGATTAACTCCTAACCAAAAATATCTGACTGTGAAGTAATTAATTTGGTCACCTGGCACAATGTATCCTTAACCTAAAAATAAGCTTTTTGTCATTTCTTCTTTATACGATATTTTTATCTGAGAGACCAAAATACATGTGGTACATAAACTAAATATCTGAGACTGAATTTCTCCAAATCATAAAGCAAGTAGGCTATTTTATATCCCTGTATATATTTTTTTCCTAATGACTCAAGTTATCCCTAAAAATGTTTCTTTGAAACCAGCTTATATTATACTTTAAAAATTGTTTGGTACAGACATTAGTTATGAAATACATCTTAACATTTATATTCCAATGTATTATAAGCTTCCTAACTTCCTAAGATTTCTTTTTTTAGTTCATATTCCTAACAAAACAATCTAAATAATAACAAGATTGACAGTCTTAAGAAAACAACTATGAATTTAAATATCTAATTAGGTCACCCTGAATGATGGGGCTTTAGGAAAGCACAGAAAAGTTTGTGGATTTACTTTAAATAGGCTAAATAACATAAAAAAAACTATTTTAGATGGTAAACATTAGTCATCAGTTTAATTTTTCCTATTTTGAAGGTTAGATATTTATATTTTTGATACTACATGAAGCTTTAGAGTTCAGAAACACTCCCCAAACACCATGATGCTCAACATCGTTATATTCCTTACCTCTGCACTGACCTGATGCTACAGGCCTCAGAAGTTAATAAATGAAAGTTCCTGAAAGTTTTGAACAAATCACACACACGCACACATATACACACACCTTTTGTGCCTCAGAATAATAAAATAAGAGTATTCATGGTCTTCAGTAAATCTAGTCCAGCTGTACTTTATCTGTATTAAATGACAACAAAAATGTATCTGAAGAAAAGTCTAAGATCATTGATAATATGACAAAAAGGTCTCCACATATAATAACTTAGAGAGGAATAAATTCCATGTGTAAATATGGTTTGTGGCCTAATGACTGAGAATTTTTTTCCCCCAGAATCTAAATACAGAATAGTAAAAGTACCCTGAAGAGCGAATCACAAAATGAACAATCTTGGGAAATTTTTTTCTTTCTTCCAACACAATGACTCTTCATAAATAAGAATTTGGGAAGTGCTACACACAGGAGGGAAATATTTTACTGCAACTTTCCAACTGACCAGGCTTCCACATTGACACTGAGTATTCCAGTCACGTGGGAGAACGGGTTGTCACGTGCAAAGCCTCGGAATAACCAGCCAGGAAACCCTGTGGAAAAAATCGGGGTTTACTTGTTTTCATTGTTTGGGGACTGGATGTTAACCACAGGTTTAAGAAACTGTAGTGCTGGGCTACTTCACAGCAGATATTAAGAAAGTACTCTAGATGTAAATATCTTCAATAAAGGAAAATGTTAGTATTTATCCAGACCTCACACCAAGGTAACACTAGCAAAATGACGTTAATTTGCAATAAAAATTCTGAATGTCAAATCAAGTCCTACCTGCCACTACATCCAAAGACATGGAAATGAAAAATATGGAGATCGATACCTTACCATAGTTTTAATTATATAAATAAGAATGACCGTCAGATGATGATAAAGATGAATTTACGGATATCAGAACAAAACGAAAGTACTTATGAGGGATTGATACTGCTTATAATTTAAAAAAATATGATGAAACTACAAAAGAGAGGAAAATAAATTTATTCTAGCAAACATTTTTGGTATATAAACAAATAATTTAAAACCAGAGCTCCATTGAAGCAAATAACTATAAATGTTATTTTTTCTTTTCTTTTTTGTTTTATTTTTTATCTTCGTTTTTATTTTGGCTATGCAAACAAATAGCTTATAGACATATTGAAAGTCGTCTTTTTTTTTTTTTTTTAAAGTTGGAAATTCCTGACTGTCCATGGAAAATCACTAGGGATAGAAATCTGGAGAACATTTCATGACTCCACATTGTTCTAGAGAAAATGCTAAGTATCCATATTCGTAAACCTTCAAAATTATGGCCATCAGAAACTAGATTGCAAAACTCTGCAAGGTCACTGGTCTAAATCTCTGTCGCAGTGCAAAAGTGGTCAAGCTGTAAAAAGCATGTCCTTTCAGCTGTGCTCCAACTCCATATGATGGAAGATTTAAATCAAGAAAAATTACAAAAGGAAATAGAGGGAGAAAATAACACTCATAAATGCATATATATAGCACATATACTTTTTATTGCAAAGCAGACTAAGTTAAGTGTGGTCAAAGATTAACCTAATGACTGGGATTCTCTTCCAGAGTTCCTAAAGAGTTAAGGTTTGGATTATTTAGTACTTTTCCATTATAATGATTTTAAAATATCTTCACCTTAGATTAAATTTTTGTAACAAGAACTGTTACTTTAAAAAATCAAGACGTTTCACTGGCCTAGACCTAAAGTGCTCAACACAGTTCCTTGGCTTTTTCACAGGTGCTTTCTTGAGACGAGTGGGATGGCCTTCTACTCAGGGAGCAAGGCAATCCTATGGCCAGAGTACCTGGATGATTCAATCAATGACTCCACAATGACCTAGCCGTACTGAACTATCCCAGGCACACTTCAGTTTTTGAATACAATGTCCTTCAATATTTTTGAAATGTTTATCTTAAAGCGATATCTACAGAGCTCTTAGAGATATGCAGTAAATGAATTTAGATATTCTAAAATCTAACTCTCAAGTAATCCAGACCATCAGACAATCACGTACCTGGACTCCAATCTATTTTGATATAGTCCCTTTCCCCTTATTGCTTTCACAATTCCTTTTATATATTGTCCTTCAACATATCATTATTCGGATCACAGTGATGATGTTACACATATTATACGGACAATGCTACTGCTGTTGATTATCTCAAGAAACTTCTTGCTGGTGTCAGTACCAGGAAAAATTAGTGTGTACGTAAACAACTAGTTTGTTTTTATTGTAATGGAAGCTGTAAATTTCATAACTAATGAAACTTTTTTCAAAGCCATGTGTTAGAATGTTTACAGTCAAATCTGCAACCTAATTTTCTATCCTCATTCTTCCTCACCCATCTTTTCTACACATTTTTACCTTACTTCAAATGGCTGTTTTTACATTTGGTATCCACCTTAAGTCACTTTTGGTATTAAGGTAAACTTTAAAGTGGGAATTAAAATAAAATTAAATGAATATGCACAAAATTAATTTAATATATTTATTGCAATTTTTTTCATCAAAATATAGATTTTTTCCATCTATCAATCTCAAAATATCTTTGACACAATGAAAAACAACTTAAAAATGCAATGGATGTGCAGGTATTAGCTTATCCATAGCATAAACAGTAGAATTCAGTAAACAGCAAATTATGTTAGCCTATTTGGAAATTTTGCCAATTAATGGAAAGCAAATTAAAAAGGCTTCTCATCTAGCAAAAATCAATATAAAAATGTGAGCTCCTAGAGTTTATTCTTTCAAAAATCCAGTAGGCCTTCATTCATGATTTTGCAGTCACATTCAAAAGAGTTAATTACTCAACCACACAGGACCAATAAAGATGCACACAGTTGAATGGCAAAAGGGCTGGTACAGACAAGCACATTGACAATTAGAATCCACAAGAAAGGGCACAAACAAACACAAAAGAATCCACAAGAAAGGGCACAAACAAACAAAAAAACAAATCAAACTGGTTGGTTAAGGGCCCACCTGCCCTTAACACTGTGATACTGTGAATAGCTTCTGTGAATACAACTGTACTAACAGGCAACATAATATTGATGTTAAAACAATAGTCATTAAGGAACAACTTAAAAAATGACTATGGAACAGAAACTTTTATGAAAGTTGGATAAAATCCCCTTTTCAGGCTTCCTAGTTTAAAACAAAAAAAGGTAATGTATGTTCTAATGAGAAAGATGTTAATTAAAGTAATATAAATGAATATCATCAATAGCAACAAGCTGGCTGGCAAATATTTAGTATATTGGAAAACTTAACTATCCAGAATGAGAGATTCAAACCTAAATTTTTATAATTCCAAAATTAAATCACTATTCATCAATGCAACAAAAACCAGAAACATGTCATAACTGTTTATCAAATACTGTTTAAGATTTACAGTATATTAAAGGATCCAATGCACTATAAATATTAATTCTTATTTTCTCCATTTGAATGTTCTATTTTTTGATATTTTGTGAATGTAAACATGGGAACTACAGAGTTAACTACTCTTTGTCTCTTTGTATAATGACCTACACAAAGAGTGGCTGAATTGTCTTCTAAAGATACGTAACCAAAATTAATGTCTCTTAAGTAAGAGTAAAGCAAAGTTAATGACACTATCTCTTCTAGGGGTTTGATTATGTAACTGATTTAAATTGTGAAATTAACAGATATTTGGTGAAAAAATTGTAATAGAATATTGTTAGCATCAATATCTAAAATTTTCAGTGACATTAAAACTGAAATTTGAATTCCTTGAATGATTTGTGAAAAAGATAAAACTAAATGTTATTTCAATAATGTTAAGAATAATTTTTCTTATATGTTCTCTCATGAAAATTTATAAATCTATAACACTCTTTTCATTATTAAGATAAAGTGATATCACTTATAAATAGTCAATATCTTTGAGTAATTTCTCCCAATAAATATGAGCACATTTAAGATTTATAGAATAATTCCAATGATCTTAACAATATAAGATCATATATTGCATGTGATTTCCACATAAACCAACACAAATATTAGCTAAAATGCCTTACTGACCAGCTAGAATGATCTGGAGAAATGGACAGACCCACAAAAAAATATTAAATTATTACAGTGATTATAATGGTTCCAACATTAAGAAAAAATTATAGTTTACCTTAACTTTTCCCAAAATATAAGCACATGTATATTTTACTTTAAATCAAATTAAAGACTTATCTACATTTTAAAAATAAAAAATCAGTCAATAGTATTTCCTAAACTCAATCTCATTTTCTATCTGTAAAACTGTAAGCAGCATTTACTCTTAGGTATAAAATGCTTATTATCCATGTTTCAAATATATTTTAAAGAACTTGGATTAAAATAATTATTGCAACTGTATTCCAATGGCTAAATATTCATTTTTTAAGTGAGGAACTCGGTATTACTCTAGCCTGTCTATTTTCTTATTTTTACTGTTGAAAGTGATAAAAACATTGAAAAAAGACATCTTGCTGTCCTTTATAATTTTCCTTATTATCAAGAATTTCCATAATTCTATTTGTTTTCCAAAGTGATGCACTAATAGTTTTCATGACAAAAATTACACACACACACATACATACACACACACAGATATTTCGGCCTACTACAATCTTTGTTCAATGTAATTATCGTTGTATCATACTCTAGATCAAACATTCAGATGTGTAGTTAGTGCCCAATGCAAACTGTATCCGCTGTAATTCAGCTTCATAAAAACCAGGCATGGCAGATGTGGGGACCAAAGGTACAACGTTCAAAGATTCTGTATAGCGAACTCAAGAGGGCCAACTTAAAGCAAAAACGCCAAAACCAGATCCTTCTCCTTATTATAAACCATGGGTTTCTCACCAATACTCTACAGGGTCTTACAGATTAAACACATATTTTGGGGGTTCTTATTTTGTGTTCAATTTTTCCATCACTTTTATGTCATTGAATAGCCCTGATGACAGTAAAATCTTGTAGACTAAAACAAACCGTACACAGAAATCTCTATAACGAAAACGTCTGATCTACAAGACTAGCTTCTGAAGTCAGGGAATCACATTTTTGTCAAAGAAGCCTACTGTCAGAAGAAAAATCTGTCAAGCCATTCTGAACAGAAACAGCCTTTAATTACCATTCAGGTACAGATGAAATAACGTTGGCGTATGTGAAGAGCAGTCCCCTAGTCACCAAAATGAAAGTATTCTATGTTATATTTGAATTTTCAGTCATTCCTAACCCCTGTTCTTACATTAGTGTATTTAGTTCTTTATTTAATTTTTGGAGAGTTAATCTTGGAGTAAATTTTTTCACTAAGATGTGAAATAACATTGCCCATGAAAATCTAAAATGGTAATGAAATTTTTTGAGCAAGAGCACTTGAAAGCAGGTCTTGGCTTTATTCATTAACCAGAGAAGAAAAACAACTTACCTTCATGTAGGCAAGACCTATTTCTACCACTCAAAGTATTCTGTGTGATCTTTAAGGCAAGATTACAACCTGGGTTATGTGACCCCTTTAATATGGCCCACAGACATAGAGGAGCCATCTACTCTTTAAAATTGTAGATAAATTGTGTACATAATGTTTTTCTATGAGAACATATTGTTCCCTTTATTTCTCTGAAAGGGACAGTCATCTCTCTCCAAATTAAGAACAAATGGTTAAGGGGTGGATGAAGGAGTGACTCAGAGTGGGACATTGCCTTGGTGCTTTACCTTTAGCTCCCAGAAGTATCTCTTTTGCAGGTCCTCTACCTCAGCAGTATGTTTTCATTAAAAACCCCTATTTAAGTTAGACACTTAGGAAATTAAGAAACGATACTCAGAGAAAATGAGCTTTGTGTAGAGGGCAAGAGAATTCACCTTAGAAAGCACTTTTATGAGCTATCAAGACTCTAATTAATCATATTTTTAAAAAACCTTTAATATTGTTAGGCAAGAGAAATTACTGTATACAGATGGGCTAATATTTCTCCCCTGATCAGTGCCTTAAACAATTTCAAAGACATTTGCTAAAAAGGAAAATATAGAAAAAAAAAACAACAAACTTAATATAATCTAAATAAATTATTAGAAAACATTTTTGAAATAAAAGTAAAACATCAAAGTGGCTAAAAAATTGGTCCAATTTTGACCTATCAAGCTTCAAGGGCTAAGCATTCTCTAGAGAGAGAGAGAGAAAAAAAAATAACATTGCAAGGCTCCCAGCTTCTTGTTATCAAAAAAATCTCAAAAGTTATTAATAAGTCTAAAATATCTGACATATATTATACAATTAAAAACATGTTAGAATCCACTGTCTATAACAATCAATATTCTCCCTTTTCTGAAGTGAGCTTTGAAATGTGTTCAATATTTACAGCTCATCAGAATAAGAACTTATCTTCAAAGTCTTTAAAACTCACACCACTTAACATAAAACCTTCTTGAAACAATAGATTTAAATTAACTAGGCATTCAAAAATTGTGGTCGCATTTCTGCAAGGAATTGGTCAACTCATTATGTGACAATTATCTTTTTAAATATAAAAAGATGGCTTAGTTGAAACAGGCTATCCAAAATCTAAGCCTATTTTTCACTAGCTTATTATTTACAGGCATTATAAAAGTCTTCTTGATAATTATTGTTATAATTATCTATTTTTTAATTGATTTTTCCACTTTATAATTTGACATGCTTTTTCTAGTCTCCCTGGCTTTAGAAAATTGAGAAGAACATAACATATTTATTTAATTATTAAAAGTGTCTGTGTTACTGGAGGCCAAGTATACGGAAGAATATAAACTTGCTGTTCATTGAGATTAATTTAGTCTTTGTTTTCCAAATGACTCCCATGGTTTCTCTAACAGAACTTTGCTCAGGAACACTCACAGGCACTACTTCAAAAGGAAAACATCTCTCAAAGAGCTTTCTAACCACGTAGTAATAACTGATAGCATCACGTAAAATCAGAAAGTTGGAAGAGACCTGAGTAGACAATCTCTGTACAATGGAGAATCACTTTACTAACAGAGTTATTGCTATCGTACATATATATATGTGTAGAGGCTAAAAATCAAAAACATATGGGTTCCTCAGAGCTAAAGAGAGAAACTGATCACATTTTTTTGTTTGTTTGTTTGTTTTTATCTCTTTGTGTACAGGATATATGTGGTGGAGCATGAATCATCATTGCCTCAGCCTTTCTCTCATGACAGTGGATGTCTATCATGGAAGAGACCCAATAAGTATGACCATGAACACAAGATTCATGATATATATCAACTAGCAATCATCAGCCACTCTGTAAGCACATGGATCAATTTACAATAAAATCCTTCCATTCTCCCAAAAGATATTTAATTAGTTTATACTCATGTATGTTAACCAGCATCTGATTCAGGCTTTTCCAAGGGGGAGGTAGCTAGCTGCTTCTTTTCCAGTTGCCTCTCCCTTTTTGAATTTTAAGCTTGTCCTCAGCAGAAACTAGACCTCTTGAAAGTCATTTGCTGAGAAGAGCAGGCTGGAGCTTTCCCCAGCTGCCCTCAGCGGTACAAGCTGTACCTGAGAGGGAGCGAGGGAGCAGCGAGGAAAGCTCAAGCCCCTGGCAGGCTTTCAGAGAGCCCCAGGGGCTCTGCATCCAGAACCTTTCAGGCTGCGGCATAACACAGGATGCCTCTTTCCCCTCCCAAGGAGTACTCTGACAGTAAGTGCCCTCAGGACACCTCAAACGTGCTCAATGCCTATCTGGCAAGATGGTTACAATGGAGCCAAAAGATCTGCCAGTTTCATATAAAAGACATAATCTCCCTCCCAAAAAAGCCTCAGCTGCTAAACCATTGCAAAGGAAAGAAAAAAGAAAAAAAGAAGAGAAAAAAAAAAAAAAAACTAGAATACTTCTGTTTCTCTCCTTTATTAAGAAAACTGTATGCCTTTAAATTTTAATGTAGTGCCTTTTTCTACACAGCAATCATTAGATGATCTTCAACTCCTGAAAAATGTTATGCCATTCCCACAGAGAATAACATAAGAATCTTTTTTTCAAGCTGGCAGAACGGAATGGAAACAAGAGCCAGAAAAAGGTTAGTTACTCTGTCACCCAAGGTCGCACAGCCAAATCTTGACTCAAAAGACTGAATGTCCCTTCTCTGCTTTCTGTCCGGGCTCTGTACTCCCCTTATTGAACAGTGTTCCCTCTAGTCCCCAGCTCAGCATCACACAAAAACACAGGCGTTTCGACAATGTGCCCTAAAATCAGGACCGTCAGCAAGGAGAAACCAGGCCCTGGCAGTTTTTGTCTAAACATTTCAACATAACAATCTATACATAAACCGATATCTTTCTGTCTATGAAGATTAAGCCCTGAAGCCTTCTAATTTTAGTGAAATTCAGTAAGCAGGAAAAACAGCTGCCTTTGATCAATGAGAAAAGGAAAATATATATTTTCTAAATTAATTGTGTAAACACATATATCATGTGAAGAGTTAAGTATTAAATTGTAGGCAATTTAACATATACTTCAGACATTCTTTTAAAACATGAAACATGAAAATAACTTCATATAATGCAATGAGCTGATCACCACTGTATTCTAAAATAATATATTGTGTAATTTTCATGTTCAAAGTAAAATATTACTTATTCTATACCGATGATATCCACTTAAAGCATTTTAATATCTTACTCTTTGGATAATTCAACATAGCCCATTAATTGTACATTTAAGCATAAGATGAATATTATAGCTTAAGTTTACCTGTTCTCGAGTGCAATGTAGGAAGTAGTAGAAACTGCAGAAAACCGGCAAACATAACAGCAG
This sequence comes from Eonycteris spelaea, assembly GCA_003508835.1. Classification (NCBI taxonomy): domain Eukaryota; kingdom Metazoa; phylum Chordata; class Mammalia; order Chiroptera; family Pteropodidae; genus Eonycteris; species Eonycteris spelaea. The sequence continues at coordinate 747,842 of PUFA01000140.1, forward strand.
CATCGGAATGGTTAAATAAATGCTACCAGCATCAAATCACTAATTCTAGCTAGCAATAGCAGTAAATCTATAACACAATAAAAAATCCACCCAAATGCAAAAGAAATTTTAAATAAAATTCCATGTGTTCCTTGCATTCTAAATCAAAACAAAAAAAAAAAAATCCTGCAGTGTCCAACATTATACAATGGGGACACTAAACAAGACCATAAGTGCTGCTATCATCAAAACATCTCTGCAGTGTACAGATTCTCATTGATTACCGCATTAATCTATAGTGCTCTGTGCTATACTAAAGAGGTTTCCACTGTAACAAACACCAAAGCTCTAGCAGGTCCGTAATTAACCATTTCCTGAAATAATGCACAGAAGATGCTACCTCCTTGTAGGCAGAGACACGAAATGCTGTGGTCCCTTAAAGCTAGCACAGGAGAAAAGACTCAGACAGATGCTTGAAGAGCTCCTCCTATTACTCCCCACCACACACATTCCCTCCAGTGACACTGCACTGAGATAGCCATGGGCTAAGATGACAGAGTCAAGGAGACCCCTGTAGGCTTGTGGACCACTGAAAACTCACCTGAAATGACCGGGCCCCATTATCAATCACTGGCAATGGCCCTACCAAGCCCTCTGTAACAGATCATTTCCCTTGCAGTTTCTCTATCTGAGAGGTCTTACTCAGCCCAATGACAACTGGCATAAGGGAGCAAAAAGCAGGAGTACAGGAGTGATTGTTGGGAACAAGGACAAAAGTGTTTCTTCAGGCTGTTCCGGGATGGCCAGCCTAGTGCTCCAGTGGCTCATCTCCAGAGGGCAAAAGGACAATCCCAAACAGGTTTTGCCAGGGAGTGGTGGTGGGGATCTCATATTTCCAATATTTTAAAAGATACAGATCTTTGATGTCTGTAGAGTAACAATTCATAGTCTAATTTTTTTTCCCACTGAGACGCAGAATCATTACTCTCTCATATTATGAAACAAAACAACAGAAACAATAACAACAAAATTAGTTGATGTGAAATTATGTCACTTCCCCAAATTCATTTTTTATCATGGTACATAAATCAATTTCCAGAAACAACAATGAACAATGAATGATACACTACTCTAATCCACTAGGGGATATTATTGAAAAGTAGAGGCAGACTGCTTTTAGTTTGCTTTTAAGAAATGAAATGATCAGATGATAATAGAGGAAGAATAAAAAAACCATCATTCATTGATTTAAACAAAATGCGCTGTGTTTACTTAAATCATATATGCTTATAAAAAACAATTATCTGATAAGAAAAAAATACTGAAACACAGATCATCTCATTATCACCAAACCAACAGCAAAATATCAGCCTCAAACAAGCTGAATTATTTGAACATTATTTCTCTCTTTAAAAAACGAGTTTTTAGTCTCCATTTAGTCTTCATATTTTCTTTTCCCCAAACTTCCAGCTTTAAACCAGCTTGAGTCAAAACTGGCCAAGTTGTTGCTGGGAAAGAGAAAGGGAAATAAATATTAACTGAATCACTGTTATGTGCCAAATGTGGCACTAAGTATGTTAATTTATTTAATTCACTTATTTCTCACAAGCACACTGCAAAATCAGTATTACTTAATCTATGTTACAGATGAGGCTCAGAAAAGCTAATTAACTTGTTCAAGGTCACTGGTTTATAAGTAGTAGATTTGGAAATTGGACATGACTTTGTCTGACTGAAAGGCCATGCTTGAGCTTTTCCCTACACCATGAAACTAGGAGCTACTGTCATCATTTTGGTAGAGTACCTCAAAGTTGTGCCAATTTTTGTTACAGTGCTAGTGACTTGGTGTGGAAAACTATGGTGATGCAGGAGTTACCTATAATCTGCTGCCTCAATATTGCACATTTGGGGCCAGTGAGGATTCTCCAAGCCACTTTGGGGGGCTGAAGTCTTATGCTTGCTGAATTTAAATTTCTTTTACTATGGCACTGTTATAAAGAAGAAATACAAATGTCATTGTCGAGGGATAGAACTGCTAGCCCAGCAAGTATACTGAAGAGAAATGACGAAAGGAAAGTCGAAACTTTCAACAAAGAATTTACCCATTTCCCTAGTTGAAACTGCAGCATATAATTTTATTTGGTTGAAATTTATGAATCTATGAATCGTATAAACCAATGTAGGCTAAGCCGACAGAATTAAAGCATTTTAATACACTATATGCAGCTATATTGTGCCTGAGTTTGGAGACATTTCCCTTTTGTATATTTTATCTATTTCTTCTTTTTCTCATTTGTCACCTGGAATGGGTTTATTTCCAATTAATAAAATCATTTTAAATGCTGTTAACCTAATATTTATCCCTCATTTCATCTCATGAATTTATATTAATTTGGTATAATTATCTTGAGTTCCTTGAAGTGCCTCCATATGAGGAAATTTGTCAAAGGGTAACAAATTGTATTTCTAACAGAAGATACTTGATAAACCAAGTGAGGTCTCTGAAACGGTATTCAAAGATTTCATAAACATAAAACAAAATCAAAATCAAAATAGAAACTATTAGAAGGAGCTAATGTTAAACTTATTTAAAATACCCTTCCCCTCATTTCTAATACCACATACTCTGAGAGCCTGTGCATAGCATTTAGCATCATTCATTGAGGCCACTGTCCATATATTAGTAGGAAAAAAGATCCTGATATTTTTGTTAATTCAAAATTTATATTAACAATATTTACTTACTTAAAATGTTTTTAGCATGCTGTCAATTTTGAGCCACATATATCCCTCTTTGGGGATCTATATTTCACAGCCACTCAACTGTGATTCCACAGCTACTTCAAAGACCAGGAGACTGATTTTCCTTGGGAGGGGACACATATAACCTAACATCAATTCATCAATTGCAATTTAGAGCTTTGCTTCACATGTGCCATTTGACCTTGAAGTACTATGATCTAGGTCAAGGGTTGTGTTTGTTGGAAAGGTTTCAGCTCTTTCATGAGGACCCAGAATCCATTATTTTGAAAAAGTGACACAAACTTCCCATTTTGGGACTGATTTTCCACTAATGATGACTCCGCTATGTCATATATTTTTCATTCTTTATATTAGTATGACATAGCAACATTTGCAATACATCGATCATAAATAAAACTCATGTACAATTAAAATTGCTATAGGTTTTTTCCTTATTTTCAGAGAACATTGACATTTTAATCTTTAAATCTTTCTTGAATTGTCTATTTTGCCAGAAAATAAACCATAAATATGACCAATCATCTGATAACCTTTAGGGCTATATGGCAAACCTAATACTATCTTTTCAGAGAAAAAGACTGAAGATAAAGTTGGTGGCTCTAAACTTTGCTCTGTTGAGAATACGGAACAAAATAACTCTGCACCTGATGCATACAAAATTGGAAAAAAGATACAGAGAAAGTGTTAAATATAGATTGGTGTCCAATTGGAAATAACAATGAAGTGGGATTCCCATGCCCCAAATTCAGCACCTTACCAGCACCTGCTCGTCGGGCCTCGATTGTTTCCTCCTCAGAATCAATAGACCTCACTTCTTCCCACCCTCCTGAAGAGACAGGTATCCCAGAAGCACACATGCCAGCAACCTTGAAAAGAAATCCAGCTTGGGGATTTTCAGCCTTGCTTTCAAACAAATTCAAGATCTCATCTAAGAGGAGCGAAAGTGCCTCCTCTACCACCACAACAGTAACAACCCTTGGGTCAGGAGCAGCAGAAAATGGAAACTGAAAGAAAATATTGGTGTAAGCATAAGAAAGTCTCTTTGCATGACTGACTCAGGTCATTGCAGGCACTGGGCAGCTATGCAAAGGACTGCTTGGATAAAATACCTTACGCAAGCCTTAGTGGGCCTGGTGGTGTGGAGACTGGTAGCATTTACTGAGGAGAAGCATATTGGCATCGCTGTTGGGTTTTAACCAGATCCACAGGGTTCAGGAAATAAGCTCTCTGCCAGATGACACTATGCTCCTAGCCATTCCTTCTGTTTACGTATCTCCCAAATTACTCTAACTAGTGTCCTTTCTCCTGCTGTGAGCTTATTTGTGGAGAGGGCTAAATAAAGGATTTTTATGACAACAAAATGGCCATTAGCCCATAGAATGATTTCTTAAAATGTGATTCTTCTGCTTTTGTTCAGTACTATTAAAATTAATTAAATGAGAGTATTATTATATCTTTGATTTCTGAAGAAAAAATGTTTTGTTTCTTCCTGAAGAAATGTTTGAGATTAGGTTTTGTACATATTATACATTTTTATAAAATAGACTTTTTAAAGATAGATTCCCTCTTCCTATTGCTGTATATATTTTCTTAGTAGAGGCAAATATACATAATTTTTGCTCTGAGGTTTTTTCCTAGTATATATGACATGGTACAATATTTCAAGGCTATAAGGAACTATACCCTTTTAAATGGGATGCATACTCCTATTTTATGAAAAAAAAATAGAAACAATATTTTTCTTCTACCATAACTTGTCTTTTCATTAAAATGAAGAGGTACATGAGATTTTAAGTTTATTATTCATTAGGTAATCATTACTTTTTTTGGATTTTAATACACAATATTATAAGTAGTACAAATAATATATATATATATATATATATATATATATATATATGCATGTGCATGCATTTTACACTTCCTAAAGCATATTTACATGCTTCAAAAGAAATCTGAAAGGTGACCAAGATAGGTAGCATTACAAAGGAATCAACCATTTACAGAAACAGACATAGAATATATACCAAGACTCAAATGTCCTGGAAACTAAATTCCTAAATCACCAACATTAGTCTTCCCATTCACCAAATTTTTATTGTAAAATTAAATTTCAGTACTACTATAACAGCCAGAAAGTACAGATAAAAGTCATTATAATCAAATGCCAATACTGTTAATATTGAAATATCAATCACATACAATTACTCTGGAAATTATTTTTTCTCCAAAATCCTAGAAATTAATGCCAAAAAAATCCTCTGATTTCAAATCACAAATCTCTTACAAGTACACTTTGAAGTAATAACTAATATTGTATAGAATTTCTAAGTTCCATATGATACCAGTATATTAAGGAAAAGACACTGAAATACTATACAGTAAATGTATTATTTCCAAACTCTTCTCAAGTACGTTCAAAAACTGAAAAAAAACCTCTACTCATCTATAGCTGATTTGTTTATATAATATTCTCTGCTGTTCACAATCACATTATAGAAAAAAAAAAGGTATACATCCACATAGACAAATACTGAGTAATTTTAAATAATGACATTGTCTAAATTATAAAATCTTGATGGGATGTAAATAAAGGATCTGATCTCTATGGGGTTACAGACTGAAGATTGTCAGGTGGAAAAAAATACATTGCTGCTGTATTGACTGGCTTTATCTGCTGATGAGCCATGCTGTATTATATTAAAGTACTGGCACTTAAGAATCAATGGCAGAACAAACTGGGCAGAAGAGGGTGAATATACTGTCTTCAGTCTATACATGTGTAAACCTTATATCCTCTTAGTAAAATCAAGATTCTTAATCTTTATAACCAGTAGTAGAATACACTGTTAACAAAAGGTTATGGGATAACATAAATTTAGGTTCAATGTACTTCTGAGAGATGTTTTCCTTGACTAAACTCAACCCACATAGATCTCTTCACTGTTTCTCATTTCCCTGTAGGTTTTAAAAGAAGAGTTATACATAGGACTTTATTCTGGTATTCCTTGCAAGTTTTATTGATCCCTGCATGCATGCAGGGAGCATAATTTCTTCCATCTAGCAAATATTCTGAACATTGAATATATTAAGCGCTACAGTGAAGTGAAAAAGGAGCCAGACCACGTCTCTGCCTTGAAGCTTTAAATGATGTTATTACTCCCATATTATAGATGAAGAAATTGTGGCTTAGATATAATAACTGAGATATCTAGTCAGTGACAGCATGGGAGTTTGACTTAAAAAAATAACAATATAATCAAAGCTAATCTTGCTTTAGATCTCAACATCTTTAAGTTAGGGAATTAATTTTTACCTAGTATCTAGTACAAGACTGTGTTCTTAGTGATTTGTGATTGAGCCAAATAAGCCTATGCCAAATAAAATACATAGGCTTCAACAGGCTGAGGTCCTTCACGAGACTCTAGCTTAATTCTACCACGCCTTGATCTCAGAACACGTTTATGAAGACGTTAATGGACGGTTTAGAATAAAAGGGATCCTGATCAAATATATTCAGAGCACAATGCATAGTGTATTATTTTCTACAACATTCACAATGTACCTTAACATTAAAAGTGGTGAGAAGTCCTGCATTTAGGAAATTTTTAGCTAAAGTTAGCACTGGCCAAACGTATTTAAGCACAAACATTTATTACTGGTGGCACACTAAACCTATTACTGCCTTGCAGAGATACTGGTTGGAGAAATTCTTCATTATTAATATGGTTTATTTTGATTTGCTAAGAGTTGATGTTCAGGACCTTGTAGTTTTGGGGGTAGTTTCTGTAATAACAGGCACCATTCCATACCCTGTTCTGTCACTGGGATATCTGTGATTTTGAGTCACAAGGCACCAGCTGAGCTATCTCTTTCTTGACCCACATGGATATGCTTCTGTATCAAGGTCTTCTATTTATTTAGTTCTAAATAATTACATTGAAGCAACTGTCTTGAAGGATTCTAAGCTACAAACAAACAAACATACATAAATACATAGTCCAAATGACCTATTCCAGGAAATTCTAACTGTATATATCTAGACACAGAATAAACCAGTAGTCAAACTACAACCTAAGGAATATATTGAATAATGATAACATTAAAAAATGCAAGGTTAGTTTTAAAGACATGAGAATGAATGACATATTATTATTTGGGAAATTAATATATTTAATTCAATTCTTTTTGCAGGATTGAGAACTTCTTTCATACTTGCAATTTCCTGAGTCATAAGGCTGTAATCTATCATGTATCAGGATTGACAGGTTTCCCACAACGGTGTGTTGGATACTAGAAGGAATTCTGGCTATAAAATGTCTAGCCTGAGACATTTTAAAAGGTAAAAAACAACAACAACAAAAACAACAACAAAACCTCAAAAAATTTGATGCTATCAAGGGGCTCTGCATCCAAAAATCACTGTGAAATTCAATTTCTCTGAAATTCTGAAATACAGGTATGGGAATTATTGTTTTCAAGTTGTACTCATGAAATCCTTTTTAATGATATAAATGAATATGGGTACCTTATGAGATAGCTTTATCTCCCAGTGTGTTAGAGGACAAGCATGGGTAAAAGGGATCTTTTAAGAATTTGTCAGTACCACTTGCCTTAATCTGTGTCATCTTCCAAACTAAAGTCCTAGGTCTCACAGACCCTGATCCAATCACATGGAGAAAATGAGGTAATATTGGGTATAGAATAAAGGAGACCAAAGCAGAAAATATGCCGAAATGTCAAATAGTGGCAGGATATGGGTCATGGTGAAGGAGAGAACATTCAAAGATCTTGTTAAAATTATGGAAAAAGATGACTGTACTAAGAAAAGAAGATTGACGAGGAAAAGAAAAGGTAAGTTGGTATTATGGATAGTGATTATTTTGTAAACCTAATTCACCTACCACGGGATATTTCCTATAGGAGATCTAGCAAATAAGACAACTTGAAATCAAGAGCTTTTCATGGTGCTGAGGTATTTAAAGGATAATAGAAACCATGTTAAAAGAAAAAGGAATCCAATAGATAAAGCCAAAATATTGGTGCTCTGAGTGCCATTTCTTAGCACTGTCTGTTCTTTGTATCTTAAGTCATTGATTACACAGGACTGAAAAGGCTTTTGAGCTTGAAACTAGATAGAGAAGGTATTATAGAATGAGGTATTTCTGACCAAAGGCCAAATTTTATGTTAATTTTTTGTTTGGGGATTAAATCATGAGGTAGGCAATATAAATTCAGCTTACAAAATCTACCTAAGGAACAGAAAGAGATTCAATTTCTTAGACGAGATGTATCTTTTTTTTTTTTTTTTTTTTCCAATCAGGGTTGAGACAGAAACAAGGTTTCTCATTTATCTGAGCTGTATGAAGTTTAATATGAATTCCCCTTTCATGGCGGGGGAAGTACTCTGAGAGTCATGGCCTTATGCACAGACATCAGTTCCAATTACCTGCCTCTTACAAGGGCAAAACTGCCTCTCATGTCCCTCTCTTATTTTATAACACAAGACCTAGACAAGTCTTGATTCAACCTAGGTGTTGCTGAAATATCACTTCCTATATTTAGGGATTTGTTTTTCTCGTTTCATTTCTGGCACTTGGAGATCTCTCTCAACTCTTAACTATCACAAACATATTTTTATGCAATTAATAAATATAAGAATACAGAACAGAATTTTTATGAGTACATGATATTCCTTTAACTAGTGCCTTGTAACCAAAAAATTAAGCTAGATTCCAACTTTTATATTACAAATACTGTTATAATAAAAAAAAATGTTTACCTATATCCATCATAAAGTGTTTATTCTACCAAGACACTCTTTGAGATGCAATCGTGTTTCATAAACTAAATACAAATAGGTGTATTACATGTAAGGATTCTGTTAATAAATTTGACAGTTTATTCATCAATTGGTCTACAAACAATTTCTTACATGGTTTCAATTCCAAACATCTAAATTGAGTTTGAGCAATTTCAATCACTATTCCAGCTCTCCTAATCAATGAATGATACAAGGTCTTTGATGGTGATGCTTAATTTACCTCATAGTTTCCCAAAGGTTCTTAATCTCTAACCAGACTCATGGTTTCCCAAAGAAACTGTTCTCTCTGAAGCACTTATAGTTTTGAGAGGATTATACCAATTAAATTTTCAGCTCTTTCCTTCCTCATCATTCAGTTATCAGTCAGTTCTCCCTAAATTATTTTTGTGTTTCACTATTGTTGATGTTACTGATGTTTTTCTGTGATCCACACTAGTATTTCTTCTGTGGACAACTGAATTTTTTCTCTTTCACTAAAATGTATACTGTCATTGTCTAGTGGTAGTAATATTGTAGTTCTTTTTATAGTTCAAAGAATTAATGTCCAAATTACTAAAAATAACTAAAAAAAAAAAACAGATTTCTGAGAACATGGTAGTAAGCTGAAATCACACAAAAAACAAAGTAAATTATTTCTTGTCATCCTATGAAGAGGTACCTATTGATTGAAGTACATTTCCCAAATGCTTAATTTATTAAATCAATAAACTAAAGGGATGAACCAAGAATTAGAAAACTGGAAAAATTACCCATTTTCAAATTCAGTTACCCTCAACTATACTTTTGGATATATCTTTTCTGCATATTCAATATATAATTAATTTTTTTTTTTCTAATTTGTTCCACAAATTTAAAAAAATAGAGAAAAATCCAACAGCGTACAATGTAATCCAACAACTACATTTCTATGTATATAACTACAAACTATCACTTTATTAAGTATAAAATTGGTTATAAGTGCAGAAACATGTCTATACTTAAACTTACAATTAATTTCCTTTATGAAAAGACATAAACATGCAAACATTAAAAATAAAATTAAATAGTTCAGGAGAGCAACAGAAGAGGAAGTAAAATTTGGCCTTAGTTTTAAATTACAGCTAAAGATAGGAGAGCATTTAAAGAATAATAAATGTTGGAGAGGATGCAGAGAAAAAGAAACCCTCATACACTGCTGGTGGGACTACAAATTGGTACAGCCACTATGGAAAACAGTATGGAAGTTCCTCAAAAAACTAAGAATTGATCTACCATATGATCCAGCAATCCCTCTACTGGGTATTTACCCCAAAGACTTGAAAACCTATATCTGAAAAGATATTTGCACACTGATGTTCATAGCAGCATTATTCACAGTGACCAAGACATGAAAGCAACCAAAGTGTCCTACAATAGATGACTGGATAAAGAAGCTGTGGTACATATATACAATGGACTATTACTCAGCCATGAGAAGAGATGAAATACTGCCATTTGTGACAACATGGATGAACCTCGAGATAATCATGCTAAACAAAATAAGCCAGACAGAAAAAGTTGAAAATCACATGATATCACTAATATGTGGGATATAAACCTAAAAGCAACAAATGAACAGGACACACAAACAAAGACTCATGGACGTGGACAAAAGAATAATGGTTACCAGAGGGTAGGGGGGAAGGAGGAAGTAGATGGAATGAAAGGGGTCAAATATGTGGTGACAGAAAGAAATATAACTATGGGAGGAAAACACACAGTGTAAATATACATATGCCTTACTGTTAAAAAAACTAAAGTATACTAAATTCGAATAATACAGAAAAGTATATGGTATGCATGAAGGGCAGGGTATAACTGGTAATCAACTGGAGAGCAGTGTTAGAGAGCATGAGTCTGTACACTTTATAACTGGAGCTACACTGAGGACTAAAGGGCCTGAAGTTTTAGATTTCTTTTTTATGAAATAACCCAATCTGCTTGAGTGTTATCACTGATCCAACTGGAATGACTAAGTATTAGGACAGTAATAATTCCTCACATTTGTATAATACTCTAGACTCTGAGAATTACTGTCCTACCTATGTCTCAACTTCCAGTTTCTGTTCCAAACATTTGCAAGGTCACTCTTCTGTTCCTCAATCCCTCCCTCATGGAAGCCCATAAGCACTACAGTCATCTGGTGCAGAATTCACACCTCCTAGTCAGTCAGAAAATTAATCCAAAGTACCTGGGTCAGAGTTCTAAAATATCCCTGGGTATATATAACTCCTTATTCTGTCCCACAGACCAAAACTGAGTCATTTTGAAGATACATCGAATCATTTTGGATGTTTTTTTCCAGTCAAATGTGTCTCCATATAAATAAGAAACTTATTTTTTTTTAATGAAAAGTTCATATGATGATACAAAATAAAAATTTTCATGGAAGAACCATCATTTCCTAATTTATAAAGGGTCAGGGCTAGGATTTGGAAAAGTCCTAGAAGACTAGCAAGCTCTGTAGTTCACAATTTTGACTACATGTTGAAATTACCGGAAGAGAGCCTAGAGAGAGAGATCGAAAAAAGGAGGGAGGGTGGGAGGTAGGGAGATCCGCATGGATTAAATCAGGAGCCCTTTTGGTGCTATACTTAATTTTTAAAAACTCTCAAGGGAATTCAAAAGTACTTCCAAGGATGGGGATCACTGATAAAATCCATCCCTTTCATTGTATGGCCTAGAGTAATCCAGTTTTTGAGAGAACTGGGATTAAAACTATTCCTTTGATCAGTAATTTCTAGGATCACTTTATTCTACAAATCCATAAGCTTACTGTTCCCAAAACAATATGTATCTGCAGCATATCTCATTGTTAATGCCAGTCTCTCTGACTAGAATGCCACACTGGTTCTTCCTGCCCGAATTCTACCCCAGCTCCAACATGAAATCTTGGCATTTCAGCTTTCCTCCTAGTTCTTATATATTATCTGTATGTCCTATTTGGTATCATAGAATTAAAAACATATATGGAGCACTTGCTGCGTATGAAGTACGGTACACAGAGCCACAGCACATATTTTATTTAATTTTTACAATGAATCCATGGGATATGTACAAGTATTATTCCCAGTTCCTAAAACAATGGAACCTGAAGCTTACAGAGGTTAAAAAACATGTCCGATGTGTTCAGTCTCTGGTTGTGCCTAAAACCATCTGTGCCTTCATAATCATGTATATCAATCGTCTTCATAAAGTAACTACTCAATAAGAATCTTGATGATCTTATGTCTTTCACAGATGAAAAACTATGGCGACAAATGCCAACATTCGTATTTATCATGTATGCATACAAACATAGAAAAAAGCCTTGAAAAGCCTTGGTCTCTTTCCTCTTATGAATATTTTTATGGACTGAATTGTATCCCCCCCTTCCCCCAGTTAATATGTTGAAGTTCTCATTCCAGAATGTAACCATATTTGGAGAAAGGTCTTTAAAGGGACAATTAAATCAACATGAGGTCCCTAATCCAGTATGACATATCCTTATAAGAAGAAGAAATTTGAATACACACAGAGGAAAGGCAATGTGAAGACTCAGGGAGAAGACAGACATCTGTGAGCCAAGAACAGAGGCCGGGAACATATCCTTCCTTCATAGCCTTCGGAGGGATGTGAGCCAGCCAACATCTTGATGTTGAAGTTCTAGCCTCCAGAATTTTGAGAAAGTAAATTTGTCGTTTAGGTGATCCAGTCTGTGGTACCTTGTTATGGCAGCCTTATGAAAACTAATACAACTATTATGTCATCTCACACACACCAGGCTCAGAAGAATTTACTGGAGTTAGAATTAGATATGCCCTTCAGTATGGAACAGGTGTTTCTAAAAAGACCCAAGTACGGAAGTTCAGCTCAGTAGGTAGAATAAGACACTCGAAGAAGACAGTTACAGGCAATAACTATTAAATCCAGAATAGTCATGTGAATCAGAGATGCCCCATAATGCATGAAGAAGAATGATACAGGAGGTAATACCTGGATTTCCAGTATGGCAGCTGGCATCAGGGACGTCAGTATGTAGGAATCCAGCTTCTAACTCCTGGATGGGGATTAGTGAGGGCAAAGTAGAGTTTTAGTTCTAAAGGGACTTGGGTGACAGAATTGGACTCACTCACAAGGATCCAGGGACATAGCTCTAATAACCAAAACAAGGCACAAATCTGGGGCCTATTCACAGAATATATTAGAAGCCAGATTGCTAGGACTGGGCCTAGACAGCAGACCGGCAAGTAGCAGGACCGAGCAAACACTGTTCCTCAGAGGGTCTGGCTAGAGCAGGGGACAGGATGAGTCCCAAGTTCTTCCAGCTGCAAGGAGAAAATGGCTCCAGCGGCAGGGAATCGCGCAGACCTTAACACCCACAATGTTTCTTCTCTGTTCAATAATGTGTGAAAGGACAGATTTTTGTTTGATTCCGAAGTCTCTCTGAGGTGTAAGATTCTGTTATTCTGTTAAATTGAACCAAAAGTAAGGACAGCCTTTTCGTTCACAGGATAAAATGGGTCAAAAACACTGCAGTATGATTTTGCATTTTAAAAAGATACTGAAGAACAACTTACTAAGATAAAATAGGTAGTACCGAAATCTTCAATATCAAATATTTTTCTAAATGCGCTTTGAAGCATACCTGTTTTCCCTTAAAATGACCTTTAGTTACACATTTTCTAAAACATTATATATTAAAATTGGAAGCATATATTACATGTAAAATCACATGATTCTTTTTGAAAATGCAGTCCAGATTTTAATTTAGTTTCTCCTGATTCAAAAATAGAAATCTCTTTCAGATGTAACTAAATGACTAATATTTCTAGCTATGGATTAATTTGGGAGAAATATTATTGGGCATAATCATGTTAGATTTACAGGCTTAATTTCTTTTCTTTTTATAGAACTTCTTTTTAGTCATAACTCCTGTTTTAGAATCAAGGAGATTTTTTTAGTCATTTATAAATTAGGCAGAAATTGTAACTGAACAAAGTCATCTTTTCACCATGATGATTCCCAAAATTTTCTTAATGCATATTCTTAGAAATTAGAAATTAGCATGGTAGCTCAGACCACACACACACACACACACACACACACACACACACACACAGAGTTATTTATGTCCTCTCAATCTCTTCCTAAATTTTAAATTGTATAGAACAGCTAATGTCCATTGCATATCCACTGTAAGAAGTTAGTTCTCAGACCACCTCTAAGGCATTTAAATTGAAACATCTAACACGCTAAATGAATTAAACTTAATCTTTCCCTCAACAATACAAAACAGTCTCTCTCTCTCTCTCTCTCTCTCTCTCTCTCTCTCTCTCTCTCTCTCTCTGTCTGTCTATTCTCATCTCTGTCCTTTTATATCAATGAAAATCCGGCCTGTTGGGTATTGTGCTAAAGATCAATTTACCAAATGCTGGTCCAGCAATCTCTTTCCTCTTCATAGATTAAGAGAGCAAATTAAAGAAGAAACTTGATTAAAGGTTAAAAAGTGGGGGTGGAGGTCTACTAAACTCTGTTCATCAGCCTCTGTGTGAAATGGGCCAAGGCCGTACATGACAAAAGGACAAAAGAAATTAGGTACACTCTTCTGAGAGAGCGCTAAGGGCAGAGACTATGCTCTAATCTATATATTCTCAAAGCCTAGTAATTGCCTATCATATAGTAGGAATTCAATGAAAGAATAATTAATGTATAACAGGTAAAAGAGAAGCCAATGCTGTTACAGTTTCATATGGATCCATTGCTGTTTTGAGGTTCTGATGGCTAAGATGCCAATTATGAAAGACATCAAAACTGGTTACTTAATTTAATAAAGGGAATGTTAAATAGCATTTTTTGTTTTCATATTTTAAAAGATAAATTAATGCATGCACATAATGAAAACTAAAATAAATATGGGCTTGAGATGTGGTTATAATAATTCATTTTCCCTCACGTCCCTTCTGCTCATACTATCAATTCCATTTCCCAATCTCATTTTTAGATATTTATTTCCTTAGTTCTTCTAATGGAGAGAATTCTAATTTTTAAATAATTTACCTCTATACATTGACTGGTTTATTTGGGATGTTAACCACTGGTTTTTAATTTTAAGATATTATCTACAGTTAAAACCGATTAAAGCAGCAGCTTTAGCTCACTTTATTTACTTCATTTTGTTTTCAAAAGCCAAAAGTTTTACTTCTTCTTTTACATTTCTACATTTAAATACACTTAATCTTCTATTAATTGCCCTAAGATCTGAACAGGATATTTTAACTCCTGAACATTTTACATGAGAATATTCGTGTGCTTAGCAGCTCCACCTCTCCCAATCTTTTCATCTCTCATATCAGTCAGTTTCCATTTATTTTGACATGGACAAAATAGTTATATTCAATTGTATAAACAAATATAAGTATTCAACGTGAAAGGCTTTTTTCTAAAAATTGAAACCAGTAAGTACATTACTATTTTATTACATGTAAATACTCCAGAACAAAGTAAAAAACAATAATGCGAAGAAGTTAAATTTCTGTTTATAGAGATGAACTGTCAGGTTTCCTGTTTGCTCAGAAGACAATTTACCCAGTTAATAGTCAATGGGGCTGGTATCCAATAATAAAATAATGTCACATTTTTCTTTGCTTCATATGTGAACCATGACTTTCCTTAAGTTTTTCCCCCTCAGTGATTAGTTGTTCTTTATTGGTGAAAAGGACGCAGCCTCTCGTTACCAGGTTGATGATGTCATGTAACTCAGTCATTATATATTTCCTGGAATCCGCAGCATTCTTGTTAATATAAAGATATTCTTTTTTGGAGCCTCCTGGAAATGACTTTCAGTGTTAACCTGGACAGATTGTTTTCTGCACATGATGTCATTCAGGGATTTCTTTGTATTGAATTCCCAGATTAGCTCTACTATTTCTTCTTTCTTATTTGCTCTACTTTCTTATTTTTCTCAGTTTCCTGAGTATATACATCTTTAAATAATTTTCTCAGAAGGAAACTGCAAAGTAGGTTTTCTGAGAACTTGGAGTTGATTGATGGTTTCCATGTGCATAGAAGTGTAGTTTCAAAATAGTTTTGCTCTGAACTTTGAAGGCACTGATCAGTGGTAGTCTAGCATCCATTGCTGATAAGAAGTGTAAAGGCTGTTTAACTCTTATTGTTTTGTATATGACTTGGCTTATTTTTTTAATTCCAAAAGCTTACAGATTTTTCTTTCTTTCTTTTTTTTTTTTCCCCTGGCATCTTTAATGGTGTTGAACTTCCATATTTCACAGTTTTGATCTCCGGACTCATCCTTCAAACATTCCCAGGATTGTATAGCTAGCTTTCTTAGGTCAGTTTCATGATTCCCTCTTTCTGTACCCAAAGCAGTTTATAGGCTTTATATTAATTTTTATTTGTATGTCTCAGATCAGGTTATTTTAATTCCTGGTTAGGATAATTAACTCACCTGCAGACAAGTTTATGATTTTGAGTCTACTCATACAGTCTAGTATTTTGTCCAAATATCTCCACCCAAGCACTTTGGAGCTATAGGTTTTGGTACCCAGAGCTTTCCCTTCAAGCTTGATTAATAACCTTAATAATTCAAAAAATATTTTACAAAGAGTATCAGTGTTTTAGGGTAGGAGAGGTGCCCTGGGTTGGGGTTGGCAAATAAGGATGTACCAACTTAACTAAGAGTTAGCATTATGTTCTGTTTGTTTTTTAAACACACTTCTGCTCTTGAATTATCTCTTATTTACAGTGTCAGTGTGTCTCCTTGTTTATGTAGATCTTTTAAAATTCATTCTGCTGGCATTCTTCATATTTTGGGTCCTTTCCTGTTCATTCATTTTAAAGATTGAGTACTGGCTGAATTTGTGTGTGTAGCTGTTGAGAGTCTCCATGTTGGTCTGTTTAGCCTCAGCGCCCTGATGGATGCTAACACTGTGTCTAACATCTATGAATGAATGGAGCTTTTGAGCCTTCGCTTTAGGATGAATATGGTGTGGAGTGCAGGGCTAAGTTCCTAAGGGTCAGGGTCCCAGAACGGGGAGCACTGACTTCAGTATCTCTGAGTTTTGCTCAGGCAGTTCACTGGATTTCTTCTTGATTTTTACCTGGGAATTAAAATTGGGCTGCTTTTGCCGTGTATTAGGGACTAAAGAGAAAGAGGCAGTGGTAAAAAGAGTGAAAAAGAATTATGTGGCTGTTGGTTCTATCAACAAACACTGAACTAATCTGTCAAACTGAAGCTCTCCTCACTTCTTGCTCCACTGAAATCGATGTCTGAGCTTGAGTCACTGTAAAGTGCCTCACAGCAGGTGAACTTCTCCTCCACAGCCAATAAAAATTGATATCAGGGCAGGAACTATGGCTATCTGTATACCTATCTATAGCTATATGTGTAGATGTATGTATTTTTTACTTAATCACTGTGCCTCTAGGACTTAGTAAAATGTACCGGGAACATAAAAGGTTTCTTACAGATATTTTGTTAAATATGTATATCATGAAATATTCATGGAACCTCACATACAGATTAATATAGGAATAAATAAATGGTGGCCAAATTGTTAAATCTTAAACCCTCTAAATGTTACAGAAAAAAAAAAAACACTAGGACTATCAAAAAGATATAAAATGTATTCTTTGTTTTCAAGAAACAGAAGTAAATCAACAATTTCTGGTCAAAATTACAAGTTCAATGTAATGAAGAGTAACCACTGTCCTGCTGGAGCCCAATATGGATGTTCCCAATACTTTTAGTTTAATGACTAAAAAATAATATAAAGCATTACATGAACAAATTACCTTTGCAACCTTATCATTGCAAAGGTTTCCAACTCCTGTTCCTGATTCCCTAATGTTTAAGTTGTCAGGTACCCAAACTTAATAGTCAATAGTTAACACTGCCCACAACCTATACCTTGGTCCCCTGAAACAGTCTTTGTCTTTAGGAAGAGAATTCACACCTGTTATTAAGGGTCCTCAGTATCTCTTTTCAACCACTCATCGTTTGATATCCTTGCAGATATTGTTTCTTACAAGCAATCCAGATACCACATGCTACTAAAAGGACTGCTAAGCACTGTCTAGCAGTAACAGTTACAAACCAGTTAGCTCTTGCTGTACAGGGTGATCTCAAAAGCCACTCATGGAGTGTTTTAAAAGTTCAAAGGCATAATTAACTTGTGTTGTATTTTCTTGGTTTATGCAAAGTCAGCAAGGGTGAGAGGATTAAAAAGAAGGATGCCTTGTTATCCAGTGCTAGACTCTTCTTCTAGCAGTTCTGTGAGAATTTATACTTTTGAGTTCCTTGTAATTCTATGTGGCTTACTCCCCTGATCAAGCAGCAATGCTTCTATGTTTCTTCTCACAACTGGCACCATTTCTTTCTTTCCACTATGTTAGCCCCATTTTGTCTCTTTGTTTATTTTTAGGCCTCTTTATTCAATTCCTTGGAGGCACAAATTTTCACTAGACTTTCTCCCAATGAATTATATTATACATTTCACTTAAAATTCAATTGTTATCTTGTAAGCAAGATTTAGTTCACTGTTTTTCTTCTGTATAGAAAGATTCACATTAGTTAATATTTATAAATTAAAAGACAATAGATGCCCAACTTTTCCCAACTGGCAAAAGCGATATGAACAGCATTCATGTTTAAAACATATGATAGTTGACCTCAATTTTTAGATAAGCCCACTAGATAGAGCTCATTGTTAATCCTTGTGTGGGTGTTATATGCGTAGTGGAATTACTCTATATGTCAAAGATTATATTGAATATAAATGCTGGGCTGTCTTCCAGATGCCATTTAATCAGGTTATTCTTTTTTGTTAAATGATTAGATACAGAGCAAAATTATGTCAATGTATCTTGAAGACATGTCTCTTTGAAGCATTTATTAAATTGTACTTCATTGTGTAATTATTCTTTATCGCTTAACTTTCTTAACAGAATGCAAGCTCCATGACTCCATGACATACTTATGAAACGTAAGCATGAAACATACTTATCTTTTTTTAAACCTCAGTTTATCCACTGGAAGTGCTAAATACATATTTGCTAATAAATATACAAACTCAGCATAAGAATATCAATTACAAAATAGTATACATATATTAAGTAGTTGCCCTATGTCAGTGCTATAATCTGAGTGTTTGTGCTGCCCCCCTAAATTTATAAATTGAAATCCTAACCCCAAAGATGATGGTAATAGGAGGTGGGGCCTTTGAGATATGCTTAGGTTTTGAGAGTGAAGCCTTCATACATGAGATTAGTACTCTTAAAAAAGAGACCCTAAAGAGCTCCCTAGCCCCTTCTACCATATGAGGAAACAGAATAAAGGTGCCAGCCATGAACCAGGAAGAGGGCCTTCAACAGAATTTGACTGTGTTAGAACCCTGGTCTTGAACTTCCCAGCCTGCAGAATGATGAGAATTATATTTCTGTTGTTCATAAATTACCCGGAGTGGGCATTTTGTTGTAACAGCATAAACAGATAAGAGAACCAGGATTGTATTAAATGTTTATGTGTGTAGCTGATACATTGAATAAGTTAATATGGCATATATAGTAAAAATGCAATTTTAACTTGCCTCCCACTGCTCTTTAAATTTTATCCCATGGGAATACTTTTCCTGACTCTGAAAATCACAACATGGCATCCACTCTCTCCTAAGAAATCTCTTCCCCTTCTCACCCCACTGAGCCATAAAATATAAACATTTTACATCTTTTCTTTTTATGTTGCATATATGAGTGATTATCTCACACTCGTTGTGATATGACTATCTGTGGTATAGGAGCCACAGACAAAATCAATACAGGAAGAATGCTGTGGCGTCCTATTTCATATGCATCATCTCGTTCAAACCACCTGCAACTTTATGAAGTAGAGAGTCTCACTTCCATTGTGCAATAAGAAAACTGAGATGTATGAAGGTTAATTAACTTGTGAAGGGTCAAGGGTGCTAGAGATTATCATGGCTGGTTCCCAAGCTAACCCTTATTAGGCCATGATGGTAAGTCATTAACAGACATTACTGATTAATAAAAAGTATGTTCTTCAGTGTTTCATTTTGTAAATGTTCAGTCAAATTTGTTAAAATATCAGAACTGACCAACTATTTGGGGGTAAATTCAAGACATTTATTGAGGAGATTAATTATAAGAAAAAACAGGGTGTTTATATTAGATAGTGGCACGTGTGTTGCCCCTGTATTCCCAAATGAAGAGATTTAACCCCAAATTCAGAGCTATGTATATCCTGAGTGGCGCCACAGTCCCCAGAATGATAATTCCCAGAGAGGGAAGACAATATGCAGAGGCAATAGTTCACTTTAAACCAGCTCCATCACTCCAATTACTATGCCACTAGTCATGTTTCCTTTTATAATCTGTTGTTATTGGAAATAATTCTGAAATTCAGTTCTGTCTGATTCCATGCTTATTGTGATTTCTAACACATATTCAGTAAGAGCTGGTAAAAAGTCCTTTATTTAAGTAATAAAAAATTACATATCTATATTTATATAGGTATATCTACATACATATACATACACACATATCTGTCAAGAGTTATCTGCACACCAGTTGAGCATATCTATTACTTAACACTTTATTACTTCAGAGGGGAAAATTGTTGTTTACAAGACTATTAGGGCACAAAAGGCAGCAAGAGTCTACTCACCACCTGACTTTTAAAAAGCCCATACAATATGCATAAACACAGGCAAACTGACTTACAAGTCAAACATAAGTCATCAGAAGAATTACATTTAATCAATGTAGTATAGACATTTTCTTATTTAAAACTAAATTAGAAACTCCACCATCTGTAATATCTATTAATGCCTTTACTACTAAATCCCGCCATTACCTATCTCAAGAACCAGTCATAATAACCTCCAGCACCCTGTGACCCTGTAAAAGTTACTTAACTTCTATTACATATGTGTGTGTGTGTATGTATATGTATATAAAGAGAAAGAGAGACTGAGAGAGACAGGGAAATGGTGGTGGGGTGGGGGGAGAGAAAAGGAGGGGGAGAAAGAGAGAGAGAACACCTGAGTACAGTTTGGAGATAGAAAAGGTAAGAAAACAAAGTGAATTTTTATAAAATTTATATTAGTATATAGTTTAGAAATTATACAGCAAGCCAAAAACTATAAAAATAGTCAACTCAGAATATAAATTAAGAAACGTACAAGGACCCCGACACTGCAATGAGGATGATACCCCCCCCCCCACCGTTTAATACAGGATCGTGGTCAGTTTAAATCCGAGTGAATCTTTGAAACAAATATAATTTTAATATCAAGCTTAAGTATTTTCTAAACCAGCGTTATCTAAAGGAACTTATTTGTGATGATTGCTCTTGAGCAACTTGCAATATGGCTAACACAACTGGGGAACTGAATTTTTAAGTTTATTTTATTTCAATTAATGTAAATTTAAATAGCTATGTAAAGCTATGGTATTGTAGAGTGAAGATTTTTTTTGGGGGGTGGGGGAGGCAGGCTATCACACAATGTTCCAAAATCTTTTAGAAAGTAATAGGTAAAATGAACTTCACTTTCCAAAGTTACTGTCCAAAACAATACATAACATCTGTATGATATAATCTTTGTGAAACAATTTCTTTACAAATTGTAATATTCATCTGAAACTTGTGAAATGCTAACTCTGTGACTGGAGTATCACACCTCTTAAATTTAAAAAGAAGTGCATTACCTTTTATCGGGCATAGTTTTGGTTTTCTAGAAGAGAAGCTATTTTTTCCCCCCAGACAAATCCACCCCTAAATAATAACTTTAAAACACAAGTCGTTACTGAATTTCCCAGAATGACAGAAACCAAAATCATTAAAAACTTTTATAACCCAAAATTGGAGCTTGTGGTTGTTTAAATCCCACCAAAAACAACCAACCAACCGACCGACCGACCGACAGCAATAACTACAAACCTAAACCTTCTATTGGCAGCCAGGCTGTGAGCTTTCCAAGCCGAATATTTTCCTCCACTTTTACTGGGGTGTAACTGACATGCTGCTCTGTAGAAGTTCAAGTTAAATCGTTTAAAGGCTGACATACCCATATTGAGAAGTGATTACTACAATAAGTAAACATCCATCTCTGTCTAGTTACAAAAAAAAAAAAAAAAAAAGTTTTTTCCCTGATGATGAGAACTTTTAGGACCTACTCTCTTAGAAACATCTGATATACCAAAACCGCAGTGATGACAACCGTCCTCGTGTACATTACATGCCGCACTTCTAAACCCGGCACACGCACCCCGCCAGCTCAGAACACACGCACCTCCGAGCCCCGCACACACTCCCACCTCCAAGCCCCGCTCGCGCACCTGGGGTCTCAGCGCAGGCGCCTCTCGGAGCCCCGCAGGCGCCCAGGCGCGCGGCCGGCGCCGCCCCGTACCTTTCTCGCTGACGCTCTCGCTCTCGAGCTCCACGTCCTCGCAGCTGGTGTACTCCGGCGTCGACACGCCCTCCTCCTCCGAGCTGCTCACCGACATCTGCCTCTTCTTGCCTCCCCTCTTGGACCGGTGCGGCTTGGGCGGGGATGGCCGCACCGACTCGACTGATCAGAGCTCAGCGAGTCGTTCCGCAGCATGGTCTCCACCTTCTCGCGCTTGGCCTTCCGGAGGAGGACGGCCGAGCTGGGGTCCAGGCGGCTCTGCTTCCTGAGGGGCTCCTGGGCTTTGGGCTCCGGCGCCTCCGCGGGGGCCGGCCCATGCCGGGGCGCCGGCGGGCTGTGGTTCGTCAGCGGCTTGGCGCCGGGCGCCCTGGCTTCCGCAGTCCTCTCGGCCGAGTAGGCCCGCGGCGAGTCGGGCGGCGAGGCCCTGGCGGCGGCCGGCGCGCGTTTGCCCGCCTTGCTCTCGGGCGGCGCGGCGCCCGCCTCGGTGCGCGGGAGCGCCACGTCGCTGTGGCGCCGCTCGTGCCTCGCGCGGGACACTCGGGCGTGCATGCGCATCTGCTGCTCCTCCAGCGGCGGTTTCACCGGGTACCGCGCCAGGTTCGGGTCGCTGCGGTACCGGGTCTGGTACTCCTCCTCTTTCCTTTGCTTCTCCTCGTCCGCGGCTTTACCGTCCTCTCGTTTTTCCGGCACGTCGGGGTAGTCCTGGGACCGCCCCTTCTCCAACCTTCGGCTTTCCCGCCTTTCTTTTCGCTCTCGCTCTTCCATGGCCCCCTCTCCCGGCTGCACCGAGGACTTTGGCACGCGTTTCCGCTCGCCCTTCAGAGCAACTTTGCCATTCTGCTCTGAGAGCCCTGGAGTCTTCTTCCTGTGATATACAGAGGAATGTCAAAGGAGCAGCGTGTAAAGCTTAAAGTGAAGACGAGCCCTTCCTATTCCAGATTTAAATCCTTTCAAATAATTAGTTAAAATTCGATGTCTAATTAAAAAGCTACATGACGGAACGACATTAAACCTGTATATCTGATTAATTTTCTAAATAAAGCTCTTTCCCATTACAATATGTTCAGGAACTTAAGAACTGGTTTGCACATTTAAAATTCTCTGTGAATTAACTAGACTAGATAAAACATCAGTAAACTCAATAAATGAACAAGTTTTATCCTAAGCACTGGCTTGTGAATCAAAGACTAAAAGTGTAGTATAGGTAATAAGGAGCAAAAGATAATATGCACATCAATTCAAAACTAAATATATACTTGATACCTATTTGGGCAATACATGTGGACAATCTTATAACAAAGTTTTAAAGAAATATGAATACAAGTATATCCAATTCATTAATCAAATCAAATAGCACTTCTTCAATAGTAGAACAAAACTAATTTTTAAAACTCATGTGCACCCAAACACTTTTAAGGGAGTTGGTTAGGGAAAAAAATGGCTGACTCTTAACCTTCATTTTACCTTCCATGGATAAAAATAAGAGAAATTGAAAAATTTGAAATTATTCATTTTTACTCCCTCCTTTTCCTCTCCTTCATTTCAGAACAGTCCAACAGAAGAAAAGTTTTGTCTTCTACTTTTATCCTATTGAAGGCACTAGCAAAGATAAAAGGAAGAGGGCAATCTTTGAATTTTATAGATATATCATTTGGTTGCTCCTTTCCTCCTTTCTCTGTACATTGACGTGCATCTGATTTTGCAAATTTCCACCAGCTATACCAGCAGTT
Source organism: Eonycteris spelaea (assembly GCA_003508835.1). Classification (NCBI taxonomy): domain Eukaryota; kingdom Metazoa; phylum Chordata; class Mammalia; order Chiroptera; family Pteropodidae; genus Eonycteris; species Eonycteris spelaea. Next base: position 771,577 of record PUFA01000140.1, read on the forward strand.
ACAAAAAGTAGGTGCCTTAGCATAGCATTATGATACTATACAATCTACTATGCATTTAAAATGGAGACAGCCTAAGATTCTTTGGAATCCTGAGGTCCATCGAGAGGGCTTTCCTGAGGGAATATGGTTTGACTGGAAGTCCAAAGGCAAAAGCCATGAACAAAAATTGAGAAAAAATACAAGATGAGAAAATTTCAACTGTGGGTTACCAAAGTAGTAATTGCTAAGATATGCGTCAGTTTAAGGAGAGGCTGGTGATGATGAAAAGAAAGGGTAAAAGGTTTCAAATGGCATAAAAAAGCAAAGTAGAAGAATGGTGAATTCTGCTTGAGGCATTAACATCACATTTGTCCCTTGAAGTGAAAGGGATTTTCATCAGAAGGTAGAATTGTAAGAGTAACATTGTAAGGGATCTAATATGAACATGTATCAATCATTATCAAACACAGTTTTCATAAAAGCTGATGATTGTACTGCAAACATTTAGTAGCTCATTAAGCCATAGGTGATCTGGTTAGAAGTTAATATTGAGTCAATTTTTCCTGAAATGCTGATAAATAATGGTGACCCTGCAGACTTCATATAAGGGTTAAAGGAGACACCATCTGTGAAAATGCTTTATGAAAAGATAGAATATTTGCAAATGGAAGGAGCTCTCCTTATCCTGATTCTTTGCTTCGCTGATTATGCCTTTTTCTCACCTTTACCTTTGTTTCACTTCCCCTAGCTCCTGATGAGTGTACAAAATATAATCAAGAATTCTCCAATAACTTAAAATAGACTGGATTGTTTCAGTCTTCCCTCCCTGAAGTCACCACCGATCTTGTCTTCATTGATTTCTTCATTATTTACATAATTAGCAAGTAATTTATATAATCAGTAAGGGACATTTGCCCCATCAACCTTTTTCGATTTCATCTAAGAGATCAAAACAAATAGTCTCTTCTCAATTCTTATTCCTGAATTTTTAAAGTTTTTTAAACTACATGTCAAAAACAAGGTTAATATTTTCTCTTCTGAAACTTTACAGCAACAAATACTGTATCTTATTTAAAGATATAATTTTCTGACCAATCCCAAACTGCACCTTCAATATTTTTATCTCTTCTTAACCCACAATAGTTTGTCACCAAAAGCTCTTACTAATTCTTCCTTCACTTAGGGTGTCCTTTCTGTCTTCTCTTCACATGATTTAGGTACACTTATTCTGTCTTCCTGTAATGCCCTCTCCTACTCTGTTTACCTAACCCTACAACTCTTGGATATCCTACAAAGCTTAATTTAGAAGGCACCTCCTCTTTCTTGCAGCTCCCAAAGTACAATAATGTATTTCCAGCCTTTGATCAAATCAGCATTCTGGTACAAATAACTGCCCAGGTGTCTGTCTTTCCTAGGATATTGTGTGGTATCTTCTTCCCTAGGGTCTGTGAGAAAAGGGATCATGTCCCAATCACCTTTGTACCCTCTGGTTCTTGGCACAGTAGAGTAAAAACACAATGGCTACTGGCTGAATAATAGGTACATTCATCGAATGCCTACCATATGCCAGTATCTGAACAGATGTTCTCATTTAATCCCTGCCACAGTCCTGGAAGGTGGGTTGTTACTGGCTAATACAGCAGAGCCAGGACTAGAACCCAGACGTGTTTCACTCTGAAGTCCTTAATCATGTATGGGCTTTGTTTGAAAAGAGGAGCAAAGCCTTCCTTGGAGCCTAGTCTCCCACCCAGTGGGCTAAATAAGGGTTATACAAACAAAAGCAGCCAAGCCTACTCTTAGCAATGGTCACAGTCCCCAACCCACCAACCTCATGAAGAGATGTACCCACACATCCTTCAGCGAGCGGGTCAGGTTCCGACATCATATTCTCTCAGGGCATACTTTCAATTAAAGGACTATAATTCTATAATTGAATAAATTATCTAATAGCTTTTCTGAATTCAGGGTTAGAAGTTATAGCTCAGCCAGGTGAATTGTTTACATCTGTGTACAACATGAAAGAGAGCTGCTCAACAAAGATCTCCTACGGTATGATACGTTCTAGAGATAAACAAAGCACCTCTGGCCTGTACTGTCTTCCATGTGGGGCCTGAGAAGGACCTCTTCCAGACATTTCTCTTAGTAGCAGTTAAATTCTTGAAAATGGGTTTGCTCTCAATGCAAGATCTTGCCTTTTGCTTACGGGGTTAATGAACTATTACCTCTCTCTCGGAGGTTCACTTCTAGACCTGGATGCAGCCTGCTTCTGTTCAGGCCCCACGGCTTGCTGTGAGGGCTCAGCCCCTTTGCTCCTGTCTGGTTGTGCACTGGGAGGAGCCGTATCCTGGGAGGAGGCAGCCGCTGTACTCAGTGGTGTCTGAGACCGTGATCGCTCTTGGAGCCGTGCTTTCTTTTCTCTGGGCACCTCAGAACCAGCACCTGTAGCTGTGTCACTCAAGGTTCCATCCTGACTTGGCTGCTGAGGGCCACTTCCAAAGAACCAGGCCCCAGATTTGGTTAAGATTTCTTGTTGCTTTCGACATAAATTGCATACCCACATAACCTATTTGAAGAAGAGAGAACAATATAAATTTTATATGCCATTTGGAAATAACTTTATTTTCATCGCATTGAAATCTCTTCTAAGGAAAAAAGTATGGCTGTCATCTTCATATTTATTCATAAATTTCTTGGGGAAATGATCTTTGCACAAGTCACAATCAAGTATATGAATGTCTGGACCAGGACCCATCTGTAATCATTGTGCCTCTGTGTAACCAGGATAGAGTTTTTCTTGGCATTCAAATCCTATGATTCTGAGTTTCCTTCTGCCATTTATCCATCTCATTTTGTATGACTCACTCTGAAGTTTCATTTAAAATATAAAATGTTCTAAGTGGGGTAGTTGATTGTTTAGGAAAATGTTTTAAGGAGCTATAGAATTAATATTTAAATACATAAACATCAGTGTCTCAAATGATTTAGAAGATATGTTTTTTTCCAAAAATCATCCATTATTAAAGTGAATATTAAAATATATTCCCATGAAACAAACTATAAAAGATAGGCACAAAAGAAAAGGTCAAGCTGTATATTTTCTCTAGTTTCTTTGTAATAAACTAACATCAAGTTTATTTTATGCTATTAAACATAATTTTCCATGCACATATTTACTACATCAATAAATCTGGGAATGGTTTTATTCATATGTGACAACTCCGATATAGTTTCCACCAGGAGAGCTATTTTGGAACAGTCATTTAGAAACACAGCCATTGATAAATTTTAAGATGTATGACCACTTAAAATAAATCTATACATCTGCGCTGCTCTTGGTGATATTTGAAATGAATAAAATAATGAGGACAATGATGATAACAGAAATTAGTACTAACAGTGAAACATGGCAGATATTGAGCTAAGCTGGGTCCCTGCAGGCCTGTGAGCCTTCTCTGCAAGTATCACCAATAAATACCTCTGCTTCGTGGTGCGAGTTCATTTCGCTGCCTTAGTTGATTTCCTTTGAATGCACTTTTGTTTTCCTTTGTACTTCAGAAACAACTCCTCCAAGAAAAAACTGATTACCAAGCTCTAGGCCCTCGTTTTCACCAATATTAACTCAGTTAACAGTTACTCAAAAATATCACATAAGAATGAATTAATCCTAGATACATTAAGTGAGAAAAAAACATGAGTAAAAGAAGAAGCTATGTTTATTTGGTAAAAAGAAGAACCTGTACTACTGAAAGCATTCAGATGGATAGGAGAAAAATGATAACTGTAGCCATAAAATTTGACAAAATAAAAGGTAAAGTGAGAATAAGAAAAAGAGGGAGAAAAGTAATATATATTTTGACATAGAAAATATCGCAGATAAACTGTGAAAAACTACTGCTTTCCAAGCAAAGAAACTGAAATGAATTAATAATATAAGGAAAACTAAGACTCAGAGATATTTACAAAAAAAATTTAAGATTGTTAAAGATTAATTTACTCCTCTAGATTTCTTTAGATCATAAAATGAACTAAGTACACAAAAGTATAGGTATAACATCTACACAATGTATGACAATTGATATAGCAGAATTCCCATTTACTAAGATGTTAAACATGATGAAGAATGCATTGTGTAAGCCTACATAAAAATAAAAGATTTGTGGACTGTATCTCCAATTTCCAAATAAGACTACATTATACACAATGTATTGCAATCTTTTAAAGTCATAAATAAGGTTCTCAGAAGTCCTGATTGGTTGTATGTGGATATATCAAGGATCATATTATTGGGGATATGCCCCAGGGCCTGGACTTCCATGCACAGTGACACTGATTCTCCTTTGCCCAGACCCTGGAAGGGAATAGGTGATGTGCTTCCTTGTTTATTGTCTCTTGAGATGACAAGACGGTAATGAGCAGGTTTGAAACCACACCACATATAGCAAGTACTCACTTAATGTTGTTGATAGGTTCTGCAACTTTAAGTAAAATAACATAACAAAACCAAATTTACCATAGGCTAATTGGAATAAACAAGAGTTAGGTTCCTATAGCATCTTGTCAACATTACAAGGAAATGACATTAAAGAAATAACATTACTTGAGGACCTGCTGCAGTTCAAGGATATTGGTATGAAACATTGACTATTTTACATCAAATAAGTGGACATTAAATTTGTATTTATTACACTAATTATAAGCAAAATATTATCATCTAAATTAAGTCCTTTTTTCTACAAAAATATTAAATCATCCTTAGGACAAATATGAATTTTCTTAAAAACCATAATGAAAAACACAACTAAATTTACAATTAATACAAAATTCCAAAAAGGAGTTAGCAGAAAGGCAAAAAGGGGCATAATAATACTGATAAAAAGAAGGGTAAAGGAGGCTCTTCATCATACATCTTTATATTTTCTAGAAGATTCTTATTTTGATTACTTCACATTTTTCAGTGTTATGAAAATGAGCCAGTGAAAAGTAATTTTCAGATTTGGGAAAGTTCCACATTTTTAATATGTGCAGAATTGCTATAGGAACAATAAAAGCAAACAAAATATAGTTATTAATTATAGTTAAATTTAATGATTCATTTATTATTTCAGATTTATTGACAAGTGTACAGTTAGTGGGGAACAGATGAAGTTACTTTAATTAATATTTTCAGACTATTATTTATCCATTTACATCTATTTTTCACTAGTTTTGTCTATTTTTACCACTTAGAAAAAGTATTTTTTAATTCCAAATTTTTCCTATGTCTTATTTTCTTGTGTACCACAACACTTTTAGAATTATATTTCAAAATTAATTATAAATGTGGTCACAATCTATCCTCCAATTTGAAAGCAAAATGAACTATATTAAAGTTGAAATATTTTTATTAAAATATCATCTCTCAATCTCAAAACTAGTTACATAAATTACTTTTGCCACAAAGTTTAAAACTAAAAAAGAAATTGCTTATATGAATTGTAAAGAAAATATAAGAGAATATAATAGAAATTTTGTCATACTTTTCAACAGTTTTTGTAATCATCACTGACATGTATGAAAGAGCCAAACAGTTGCTAAGAAGTATCACAGTTATGTGTGTTTCTGAATTCAGTATTAAGTATTATTATGCTTGCCTGAAACTATATAGATAATCCAAAAGTGGAATGGGGAGGCTTTAACTAATTTTTTTTTTAAAGAGGATAAGACAATTATTTCTACTAAAAACATTTCTATTTATTTAGCACACACACACATATACACAAACACACACACACCCTTACCTTTTAGAGACTGCACTATGCAGGATCATACCCTGATTAAGTACCCTGGGATGTGTTCCAAATTAATCTAAACTAAAACAGTTCTGTGTAATAGCTTAACAATGCACGGATATTAAGCAACCAAATACAAACTCAAATGAAAGATTATTGTGATGTAACATAGCTTCTGAAAATCCATGCCATACATCAGAAATGTGGAAAATATTTGAAAATTTATTCTCACCTTTTGCTCTAACAGCATTTAAAATCCATCTTTGCCACTTAATGAATCTTTAAGAAATACAGATCATTTTTTTAAACCCATAGGAATATTTTGCACAGAGAAATAAAAATTAAACACTCCCTACTACACACACACACACACACACACACACACACACACACACACACGACACACACGAGAATGAAAATATATGTGAATTCCACAGATAAAACCATAAGTTTGGCAGAAAAATATTATTCAAGTGGAAAAAATACTTTATACTTGCCTTCACATGAAATGTTTATAAATTCAGAAACACAGAACAGAAGAAATGTGCCTTAGATATGCTTTCAATAATATTACTAAGTTGATTCATGACAAAGAGGTACAGAATTCTTACATTAACACAATACCTTGCTTATAAGAATGTATCTGAGGTATTTAGTATTACAACATGAATAAATATAAGCATGAAGTTTAAAAAAAATAAAAGATAATCCATGTTTAAATTTTCATTCTATATTTTAAACATAAATTTTAAATATGACTTTTATTTAATATAACACTTTATTCAAAAGTTTTTATGCTACCATTTTGAAAAACATGCAACAGAAAACAGGAGATATTCAACTTCACTATAGATGCTGCAGTTTCTGAATAATTTTACTTATTTTTCTTACTTTACTCAGTGAAAGCACTCACTCCAGCAGAAACTGGGGAGAAAATTATAAAGGTTGTATTTCAACTTTGTTGATAACAGTTGATGAATAGTAGAAAATAATTGACAGTGTAGGTGAAAATGAGAGTTCTCTTTGGTACTTATTTCTGTATGTGTGTTTCTGTTACTGTTGTAGCTATTTCATAGCTTTAGTGTATTTCTTTTTGTAAGTTTATAAAATACATGAAGTGGATTTATGAAAGAAAATATAATAAGGAATATCAATAAAATATCAATAAAATATAATATGGAATGCTACCTGTTAGATTAAAGCACCCCTATCCCACTGTCCCGCTATAAGCATTTTGGTTTAATTTTACTATGAAAAATTAAAATAACAGATTGCACAGTATCTTTGCTTTCTATTGATTTATTTACTATTTCAGCATAAATATTTCCATGTGATTCTAAATGTTTCTAAAACAATTTAATACTACAAAATATTCTGCAGAGATTATATCTCATTTGCCTAACCCTTAAAAACTGCTTACATTCTTTCACGTTAACACAGAATGCTGAAGTGAAAAACTGTTGATCAAACTGATTTCATATTTAAGGTCATTTACATTGTAGAATGTATTAGAAAAATCAAATTGTTCGGTAAAAACATTTAAGGCTCTTTTGCTATAATCCCTATGCAGTATTTAGGGTTCTTGGTGTATTTTGCAAAATTGTCTCCTAGAAGGTTGTGCCAAATTGTAACCCAAACCTGACAACATTAGTTCTGCGTTTTAAAATCTGATGATTTTTAACAACATATAAAAAGTCACTGCAGATATGTCTTTAAAATAAAGGCAGATGTTATTTTTCTTTGCAATATAAAGTGCCACACTGTACATACTTATGATTTCAACAAACATTTTTAAGGGTCTATTATGTGGTAGGCATTGTTCTAGGCACTAGAGATACAGCAGAGAACAAAATGTACAAAATTCTGGCCTGCGGAATTTATGTGTCAGTCAAAGAACACAAAGATAAAATGTAACAACAAATATATGCAACATGATAGATGAAATAAATGAAAAGAGGAGAGGGTTAGAGTATTCTGTGTAGTGGTGGGGTTCAATTAAAACTGGTTGGTCAAGGGAAAACTTAATTGAGAAAGTGATATTTGAGTACGAATGAGATCTGGCAGTTATCTGGGGGGAAGTGTGTCAGCTATAAGAACAGCAAGTGGAAAGGACTTTTAGGTGGCTTATGCCTGTGTCTTCAAGGAATAGCTGGAGCCAAGCGTCAGGTTAAGCAGATGGCTTCAGTAAAACAACAGGGGTCAGACTGAATAGGTCTTTGTAGGTCATAGCAAAGACTGACTTTTATGAGAGTAAAAGGGAGCTATTGGAAGGTTTTGAGCAGAGAAGTGACCTAATATATCTTAGGTTTTAATATGATCTGTCTGGTTGTCATGTTGAAAATAAAATGTAGTGAATCAACTGTGGAATCTTCATGAATTTAATTCTAATACTGCTATTATTACTGTTTGGGCTAATCTTTGACAAATAGTTTCCCCATCCCTTTAGGTTATCTTTTTGTGGCATCTTGTTGGAGGTGCATCTTCTTTTATATATAGCATAGGACTGCATTGTATTTTTTATGCAGTCTAAGAATCTTTGTGTTAGTAGTATCCAAACACACACCAATCCTTATTATCTGTTCTGTCTGCCATTATAAGATGTTCCTCCATTCATGGAAAGTAAGTGGGTACACCTGTACTCTGGATCCCACCCCATCTGTCCAGCGAGTACTTCACTCCATAATTGAACTATTCACTTTCCTGTGTCTTCAACCTTGTCTTCTCTATTGCTTCTTCCCTCATGGCATATAACTATTAAAATAATCAAGACTTTTCTTCTAATAAAAACAATTCTTTATACCTATTACCCTCTAGTCACTTTTTTTTCTCTATCCTCTTTAAAGTCAAGCTACTTGTTAAACTAAATTAATATCTTCTTTACTTTCTTACACTCCATTTATTTCTCACATCCTTCAAATCTGACTCCATTCCCCCAAATTGTATTAAATTATTTTTCAGAGATATTAGTGACCCCTTCCATAGTGCTAATGCCACTTATGGACACATTTTAGCCCTCCTCTTACTGAAGTGTTTTGAGTAGTATTTGGAATTCATGACAACCCATCTTTTTTTGGCTTTTGGATCTCAATGACAACTTTTGTCCTGGTCCACTTTCGACTTGTATCACTTCTTATATCCCTTGCTAAAATCTTGCTTATTGACTGTTCTTTTAAATGTTGGCTCCATTCTAGTTCCTCTACACTTCTTACTCCAGTAGATTCCATGAGAGATATAAACAGGGTCTTCATATATTTTGATCACAACCCCTTCTGAAAAAAATTTTTTGAGAAGGCATATACAAAAAATGGTATCATACAGAGTAAATTCTCTGATTAAAACACAATTAAAAAAATAACTCAAAAGTAAGAAATAGCATAATTTTGGAAATTAAGCAACACATATGTAAATATGCCAAGGTCAAAAAAGAAATTACAAGTATTAAAATGCATGTGTTTAATCTCAATGATGATAAAATAAATATCAAAATTTATGAGATGTAGCTCGCACATTTCTTACAGAGAAAACTGTAGCTATAAATACCCCATTGCAAAAGAAACAATGATAAAATCAATGATCTAAGACTCTATGTTAAGTAGAACAAAATTAATGAAATAAATTAACAAAAATAATAAAATATAGGATAAAGAAGAAAACAAGGCAAGAGTGGAAATCAATGAAATATAAAATTTAAATACCAATAAAACCTAGAGAAAAATTACTGAAATCAGAAATTGTCCCTTTGAAGGGACGAAAAAATTGATCAAGAAAAATAATAAAAATTACAATTTCCAAGAGACATCACTACAGATCTTAGATTCATTAGAAAGATAAATAAGAGAACATTATGAACATATGTCAATAAATTAATTAACACAGATTAAATAGAAAAATTCTTTAAAAATCCAAATGATCAAAACTGGCACTAGAAGAAATAGAAAACCCAAATAGGCTTTAACTGGCAAAAAAGTTGAATTCATAATTAAAAGGCAACTTACAATGAAAATTCCAGAACCAGCTATCTTCACTGGAAAATTACTTTAAACAACTTTAAAGAGTAAATGATACTAATCTTACATGAACTTTCTTTTTGTTAAAAGAATAAGCGTCTATGGCCATGCCGCCCTGAGCAAGCCTGATCCCATCTGATCTTGGAAGCTGAAGCAGGGTTTGGCCTGGTTAGTACTTGGATGGGAGACCACCTAGGAGACCAGATGCTGTAGACATAAAAATAAGGGATTGTAAACTGACAAGGTCCTTGTAATCTGTGAGGTCAACCAAGGTTGCCTTGCCAAAAAATAAAAATAAATAAAAAAGAGGAACTATTTCCATTTCTGAACTCATTTTATCATGTTAGCTTAGCCCAATACTAAACTCTAATACAAGGAATCTTGTTGCAAGAAAATAAAATTAAAAGCCAATATCCCTTATAAACAATTATACATCAACAAATTAGACAATGGAATAGAAAATAAATTCCTAGAAATATTCAACTTTCCAAACTGAATCATGAAGAAACAGAAAATCTGAACAGACCAATACTTGTAAGGAGATTGAATCAGTAACTGAAAACATCCCAACAAACAAAATCAGGAGCATACAGCTTTACTGTTAAATTATGCCAAAATTTGAAGAAGATTTAATACAAATCCTCAAACTCTTCGAAAGAGTAGAAAAGAATAAAATACTTCCAAATCCATATTAGGAGGCCAGCATCACCCTGATACCAAAAACAGCCAGGACCACAGAAAATAAAATTACCCGCCAATATCTCTGCTGAACATGGATGTAAAAATATTCAACAAAATATTAGCAAACTGAATTAAACAGTATATTAAAAGGATCATACACCATGATCAAGTGGGATTTATTTCAGAGATGCAAGGATGATTCAACATTTACCAAAGAGTCAGTGTGATATATCACATTACAAATTAAAGATAAAAATCATACCACCATACCAATAGATGCAGAAAAACATTTGAAAAATTTAATATCCATTTATGACAAAAACTCTCAACAAAGTATAGAGGGAATTTGCCTCAACATAATAAAAGCCATATATGACAAGCCCACAGCTAACATCAGATTTAATGGTGAAAAGGATGCCAACTGTTGCCACTAAACATAGTATTGGAAGACTTAGCCAGAAAAATTAGGCAAGAAAAAGAAATAAAAGGCATCCGAATAGGAAAGGAATAAGTAAAAATGACACTATTTGCTAATGACATGATCTCATATACAGAAATCTCTAAAGGTTTCACTGAAAAATTGTGAGAATAAAAAAATTCAGTAAGTTGCAGGATAAAAAATCAACATACAAAATGTATATTTAATGACTTGAATGAAGACCTGAAATCATAAAAGTTCTAGAAGAAAACATATGCAGTTAGTTCTTTGACATCAGTGTTGGTGATGATTTTTTTTTTTTTTGATCTGATGCCAAAAGCAAGGGCAACAGAAGTAAAATCAACAAGTGGGGCTACGTCAAATTGAAAAGCTACCGCACAGCAAAAGAAATAATCAACAAAATGAAAAGCAACCTACTAAATGGGAGAAAATATGCACAGACCATATACCTGATAAGGGGTTAATATCCAAAATATATAAAGAATTCATACAACTCAATAAAAAAAATAATCTGATTAAAAAATGGGCATAAGATCTGGATAGACATTTTTTCCAAAGAAGACATATAGATGGCCATATGTGTCCAACAAGCACATGAAAGGATGCTCAACATTACTAATCATGAGGGAAATCCCAATCGAAACCATTTGTTGTCAACTCACACCTGTCAGAATAGCTGTTATCAAAAAGAAATAACAAGTGTTGGCAAAGACATGGAGAAAAGAGAACCCTTGTGCATTGTTGGTGGGAATGTAAATTGCTGCAACAACTCCGTAAAACAGTATGAAGGTTCCCAAAAAATTAAAAATAGAAATACCATACTCCAGCAATTCCATTTTGGAGTATTGAAAAAAGAAGAAAACACAAACTCGAAAAGATATATGTACACCCTTGTTCATAGCAGAATTATTTACAATAGCCAAAATACAGAAACAACCTAACTACTCATTGATGGGTAAATGGTATTTCATTATGGCAGTGCAAGCAGACTAATATAAAAACCAAATAAATATTGACATAAGTCATTTAATGAATGGAAAACTCAGTACTGTTAAGATGTCATTTCTCTCAAATAAGAGGCACTAGTAGGAGCCAGAGGCCAAGAGAGAGAAGTTTGGGTATTTTTTCCCTCTGTGTTACTGGTGGTTTAAACAATGACTTCATCCCTCTATCATTCCTCTTAGGGGGCCTCCTCATTCCTCTGCTCTCCTAGGGCCCCAGTAGTACCATTTCTCCCCTTCTTCTTCAGACTAGATGTGCCCATGGCCTCCCAGCTTCAAACAAGCTCAAACTCTAATAAGACTAATGCAATCTGCCTCAACCCTTACTACCTGGAAGAAGCAAAAGTACTGTTTTTAATGGATAATAACATCAAGAGCCTCAAATTATATCTGTAACTTTTCATGAAAAATATAAGGCATTATACAAAAATGACTATGGATACCAGGGGGCAATACCACATAAAGACAGAAAGAAAGAGAGAGAGCTGGAGACAGAAAGACAGAGGGGGGCAAAGAGAGACAGGGAGAAAGATGAGGAGAAAGAGAGGGAAAGTGAGAGATACCACATAATGGGAACAGATCCACAGCAGATCTATATATTGGAGTTATAAGACACGTATTCAATATGTTATTCAATATATTCAATAAGTTAGAGGATAAAGTGGAGAATTTAAACAGAGACCCAAACACTATATAAAAGAATCAAATGGAAATTCTAGAACTGAACAATAAATGGACTGTAATAATTAAAAACTCAGTAGATCAATATACTTTCGAATTAGACAAAATAGAAGATAGGATTAGTGAACTCAAATTAGGATAAAATATGCAGGCTAAATTAGAGAGAGAAAAAATATATTGAAATACAAAATACAGATGATTATAAGAGATATATGAAGTATGGTTAAATAAGTTTAACATATATGTATATGGAGTCCTAGAAAAAGAGAATATAGAGTATGGAGCAGAAACAATACCCGAGGCCATGAATTTCCAAAACCAATAAATATGGACTGAATGTTTCTGTCCTCTTCATATTCTTATGTCGAAGCCCTAATCCCCGGTGTGATGATATTAGAGGTAGGGCCTTTGGAAGGTAACTAGGTTTAGATGTGAGCTGAGGACCCCATGATGGGATTAGTGTCTTTAGAAGAGAAAGAGACCAGAGCTCTCTTTCCCAGCAAGATACAGTGAGAAGGTCTGCGACCAGGAAAATAATGCCAAATAGAAGTTTATAATAATAAAACATAACCTTTAAAAAAATAAAGCCATTTTGATTTTAACAAAAAGTGAATGTGTTACCTGGTGAACCAACCACAGTAAAGGAAATATTAAGAAAAGTTGTCAGCAGAAGAAAATGATACCAGATGGCAAAAAATATGGGAAAGAATGGAGAGCAACAACTGGTAAATCTAAATGAATACCGAGGGCAAAAAAGAATTATTTAGAAACTTTATCTTGTAGAAGAAATCATAATAGCATAAAATGTTGGAGGGGTAAATTGTGTTAATGTAATATATAGTTTTGGTATTTTCCAGAGAAGGCAAATATACTAATATACATTAAACATTAATAACAAGATTCTGTGGATAAACAAAATAGCAAAAGAATGTATTACTAACAAGCTAATTAAAGATGGAATGCTAAATATAATTAATTCAAAAGTAGATAATAAAGGGGGAAATAGAAAATATAAAGTAAGATGGAAAACTTAAACACAAATGCAGTGCTATTCATAGGATATAAACAATAAATTTTCCAATTAAAAGAAACATATATCAAACAGAATTTTGCAAGCAACCTAACCCAACTATTTGGTAATTTGAAGAGATACTCCTGAATACAGGATAAAGAGATATTAAATGAGAAGAAAGCAAAGGAAATATCATGCAATTACTAACCAAAAGAAAGTGAGTGTAGTTATATCAACAAAGTAGATTTGATGCAAGAAAATATACTAGAGATAAAAGACACTAAACTCAATTTTATATGTATTAACAACATAGTCTCAACATATATAAAGCAGAACTTGACAATTTTAAAAATAGGTAAATCACAAGTATAGTGGGAAATATAAACACATCTCTAAGTAATTGATAGTACATGCACAATAAAAATCAGTAAGAAAGCAGAAGAGTTGAACAAAATTGACCTCATTCATACATCTAAGTAGAACTGTGAGCATTAACTGCAGAATAACAAATGTGTAAATGTGTGATTCTAAAAATGCTCTATTATATTTGGTACAATCCTCCCCCACACACAAAAAAATCCCACCAAGATTTTCTGAAAACGCATAAGGTGATTCTAAAATTACTGAGGAATTGCTAAAGGCTTACAAGAACCAAGAAAATCTTGAAAAAGAGAAAATTCAGAGACTTACAGTTTTTACTCTATTATCCCTATATACAATCAAGCAGACTGTATTTTTTTTTATTTTTTTAAACTTATTGGGGTGCCATTGGTTAATAAAATGTATAGGTTTCAAGTGTACAATTCAATAATACATCATGTGTATATTGCATTGTGTGTTCACTGTACAAAGTCAAATTTCCTTCTGTCACCATGTATTTGACCCCCTTAACTCCTAGCTACCTTCCGCCCTCCATTCTTTTCCTTCGGTAAGCACTAACTGTTGTCTGTGTCTATGAGTTGTCATTGTCTTGTTTGTTACTTTCAGTTTTAGATCCCACATATTCTATATATGAGTGAAATCATACGGTTCTCAATATTTTCTGCCTGACTTATTTCACTTAGCATGATAATCTCAAGATCCATCCATGCTGTCTACAGCCATATACCCTGAATACATCCGATCCCATCTGACCTCGGCAGCTAAGCAGGGTCAGACTTAGTTAGTAGTGTGGGTGGCAGACTGCTTTTTTAAACCATCTGTGTAACCAGGACAGTTGCACAATTATCTGTCTATTATTTAGGCAGATGCTTCTTATGTATTACAAAAAAAAATCAGTATAAGATACCTATAGTATAAGTCCTTTTTTTTTTTTAATGCCATCACCTGACTTAAGCTTTGACTACCAGAGACACCACTTCTAAGAAGGCTATCTCCCTTAAACACACCTGCCAGCCAAGCCAGTAGGTTAAGGGCCAGGCAATCTCCCCCTCCCGAGGCTCCTTAGTTTTAGAGATCTTGGTCGATTTCAATAACTGAACATTTGGCCTGCTTGCTTTTTCTCTTATGTTTTAAATTTAGGCCCCATGCTGGACCCAAATAAAAGCAGAAGCCCACGGATCTCTCTCTCTCCCCACCCCTGACCCCAGCCTCCTCCTGCCCTCGCCACTCTCGTGACCTCATTTCATGGCCCTAGGTGTGCCATGTAATTTCCAGGACTTGTAAGTAATAAACTTTTTTTTCTGAAGTTTCCTGTTGGGCATCTTGTAATCATAAGAAGGAATAATCTGGCCACAACATTGGTTATTGACAGTCAGACCCATACAGCAATATCTGTAAAAGATTCACAATGAATTTATGTCTTGGTAGTTTATTTCTTTCTGGTAGCCTTACTGTCATATATTATTTTAATAATGTAGATTAATAAAATGTTAACTACTTGCAGATAAATTAGTATGTGTTTGTAAGAATTTTCACATTAATCAAGTGGTTTCTTTTTCCTTTATTAATTTCTCATAGTATGTTTTTGATGCATTTTTGCACTTCTATTAATCTGTAGCTTTTTTATTGTTGTTGTTATCATCTCTATTAAGCTGTGGCTCTTTGAAGGCAGGTCTTTCTTCTTTTTATCCTATAGAGCAACCATCATATCCTCTAGGCATAACTGATGCTCAATAAACGTCTATTGAATTGTTTCCTTTGCATTTTACAGTTGTACAATTACCAGTTGGTCAATTGTCAGTAAGCATAGCAATACACTATTCCTTATTATGAGCCAAAAACCTCAAGCAAAAGAAAGAGGAAAGATTCTTTTTTGTAAATGTGTAGCTCTTTCCATGGGTAATTATCCTTTCAGCTTGCAAATTTATAGCTCTTTTTTTCATATAATATATATATATGAATATATATTTTTTCTTTCCAGGAATCAAGTAGTCTGCCAAGCAGAGACAATTCATCTAAGAACAGCAAAGATATTATGAAGCAGCATAATTACTTGCATATTCAAGCTTATAATTAATTCTGTGCCTTTATTGAGAGTTATGTTATCAACAGTGTCTCCTCCTACATCTTTTATATCTAGTGAGCATGCAAATAAATGCATGTTTCAAAATTTGACTATTTTAAATTAAAAAAAATTTTCTGTAACATAATAACCACCTGTATGAGCAAATGCATAAATGTAACTATTATATTCATAAGATTTTCCAAAATAATACATTTAAGGAAATAGCATTACAGATTGGCAGGCTCCATCTATAATCCTCAGTAAACTTGCATCAAAATAATGTCTAATCAAATTAAACAATTAGCCAATCATTTTATGCCAGCTTCCCTTGCCCTTACACTGAATTTTTCCTAGGGTTCCTCTGGAACATTCTCTCTTAGTGCAGCAAATACATAAACATAGCTTTGTTTGACTATAGGTATATTGCTGTTGTTTTTATCTGATTGGTTATATAATGTAATAATGTAAGTTTTGGTTTTGTTGCATGTATTTAATGTAATAAAATTGTAATTTTTTCAATATTTTTAAAGTTAATAAGGATTAGAAAGTGGTCATATAAATTTTTCATTTTTTAATTCTATTTTGTTAGAAAAATAATATGCTATTGTAGTTCTTGAAAACTTAGGGATTTATTAAATTCTTGTGATGTAGTTCTTTCAAATGTCAAGGGTCGGCTTACTGGCTGCTTTAGAAACCAACATATATCTTAATCAAGAGAACAATAATTTAAAGGTGAAAAAAAAAACAATGAGTCTAACTCCCTTATTTTGCATAAGAGTAAACTGACTCAGAGAGATCATGAACTGCCCAAGTTTTCACAATATAATTAGTTAGGAGACTGTCTGGGGGGTGGCATAGAGGAAGATATATATTCCTTGCTTCATAATTTAAGGTTCTATTAGTGACACTATCTCCATGAATGCTGTGATAACAAAACACACAAATGACAATTGCACTTGTGTTCACACATGTGCACACATACACTAGGTATATACTACAGAAGAACCTTAGTATAAATGCAAAGCGGGCGATACTACCAGGAGCAGAACCACATTAAAGATACCAGAAAAGAGCATGTGAGAGCTTTAATGGAGAGGAATGTGGCACAGTAGCTAAGAACAACCTCTGTCACTTGGCAGCTGTGATTCTCGGTAAGCTACCTAACCTCTTTGTGCCTCAGTTTCCTTGTCTGTAATATGGCATACTAATGATACCTCCTTCGTAGTTTTGTTGTGAGGATGAAATGAATTAACATTTGTGAAGTACACCAATATGTTTGATACATAGTGTTATAAAACTAGTAAGCAGATGAAAAATGGAATTTAAATATGAACATTTCCCATACAAATCATGCTATCCTTCCTTAAATAAAAAGTCCTGTTTTATATATAATACCATATTATTAGAGAGAAAGTGAGAAAGAGAGAGGGAGAGAAATAATGAGATATTGATGTTCTTGGTTAGAGTAGAGGAGAGAGTTGAAGACAATAGCTTTTACTTCAGTGGCAAGGATTAGCAACGATACAAGGAAGAATTCATCAATAGTTGAAATACCAAATACAGCTCAGATAATCAGGATGGCATGATTTTCTTCCCCATACATAGTTTTTTCAGCACTCTGATCTGAGTAGGTTGTGATGAAAGTGCTCACGGAAAATCAGAAAACCTCTCAAGACCTCTTCTTTGCAATGTTAAACTCTGATAGCACACCTTTTAACTTTTAGCCTGCTTCAGCTGTTTACTTTTTCCATTAAAATAGAACATATGTCTTTCCAACTTTAAGTGCTTTCAGAAATCCTAGAGTGAAATGATTTTCAACTGCATTTATGACTGTCACTGAGGTCCACCAGAACCAAATACAACAATAATTCTGGCTGTCATTATTAGGGTCCTAAAAATTAAAAAGCAGAAGGGGGCTTCATTGGCAACAATATAATCTGTACCTTGTAGCTTTCTGTCTAAGAGTAGATGCCCTTAATTTGAAGACAATATCATAAATGAAAAGGAAAACAAAAATTCAGACATAGAGAAATGGGTCTTGTGAATAGCGATGAACAAACAAAAAGAACAGGCAATCGCCTCATATTTTTGTTTACTTCAGTGCCTGCAAAATGAGGTTGAGACAGATCCCCCGTAAAGTGAACAATTCTGGCTATACTAGCTTGAAAGATTCTACACAATAAAATGGATTTATGATTAGTGAGGCCACAGAGGTCAAATATCTGCTATAATTTTACTCATAAATGTGAGAAAGAGTCTCTGTGCTCAGACTCCAATGTCTATATTATTTCACATCCTGACATTTCATGAGGACAGAAAGCACATCCTCAAATTCCTACTCTACATAGGAAAAGGTCAGTAGACTTCTATTCTTCCTTATTCTCTGACAGAAGGCTATTAGATACTTCACAGAAATTCAAAACCATTGACACATTGGTGAGAATCCATTCTGAGTTATAAACCTTTGTAAAAAACATAGATGGCTTTAAAGAGACTATCTTATTAATGACTCACTGCTTGAATAAGACTTAGTAGATGTATAATGAATAGCTGTCAGTTTTAGTTGTTGCTCTTTCTTATTTAGTCTTGGATAGTGATTTGCTACTTCAACAATGTCTGTCTGCATAACTTGCTGCAGTGGAAGACATCAGGCAATCATGAATTTGTCCCCAGAAAACTGTGGCCCAGGATGCATTTACTTTTAGTTATAAATGGCTTTTTCTTTATTCACTTTTTTCTTATCTTTTTCCTCAACATTTTCTAGATCCATACACATTATTCTTTAATTGCAAAAACAAACAAACAAACAAAAACAAAAACAAAACAAAACAAAAACTATGGATGGCTCAGAGTTTTCATTCAAATAATAGGGTCTTACCCAGTAATGCATCATTTATTGTTAAAGTCGCATACTTCTAGCAGAAAAGATGGAAATATAATCAAGAAGATGCATTTACTGCTTTGAGAAATTAGTTATGTCCCTGTTTGCCATGCTCTGCTCACACTGGGGTTTGATCTTCATAGGTAGCACGAACATTGGCTAAACATCTAAACTACACAATGGAGGGCAAATCCCGGGTTCATCAAGGTTTCAACTTAATGCCTTCCTTACCTGCCCTCAGAGTCATAATCCAAGACCACAGAGGCTACGAAATCCTGTACACAGATCTATATTCCATTGCTGGCAAACTCTTAACTCCATCTCTGCACCAAATTTTCCTACTCTGAAACTGGCCACTTTTCTCAAATACCAGGGCCATGTGACTGAGACTGTCAACCTGGTATCTTGTTTTTGAATCCCTTTTTGATGCCAGTTCCCAGTTAAAATTGATGATCTCTTCCACCAAACTATGAACTTAAACAATTTTCTATTTTGATATGTCTTATTAATTGAAACAGGAGCAGGCCCAATCCCACACACATCCTCATTTTAAAATGTACTTCTCTCTCCAGGAAAACATTGCCAACCACTTACATAAAAAGAAATTACATATATTTCCACTTCTAGCTTTGGGATAAACATTATATTCAAGAGCATTTTACAACTGCCTAAGTGCTAGAAAGAAATTGAAATAGCTTTTAATAAAAAAAAAAAAAAAAAAAACAAAAAAAAAAACAAAAACAAAAAAACAAAAAAACAAAAAAAAAAAAAGGAAGAAAACAGACACACCAATCACCATTAACACTGCATTGTGGACATAAGTTTATCTAGTACACGCTAATATATCACAACTAACATAATCATGGTCATCAAAGAACTTGAAAAAATAGCTTGCTTAATAACACTGTAGGTTGGAGAAAGCTTTTTTGTATAAATTCTATTTTGAATAAATTAACATTGGCCTAATTTTCACTGTGTGCTTCATTTAGTAGGTAACTTTTTATGTCCTCCATAATTCCATGTGTATTATTGCTGGTGTAGATGTTTACCAAAAATGCCATCTATTTTTAAGGTTTTATAAAATTTTTATATAGTGTTCTATGGTTGTTTATTTCTCACTTGCTAACAATCTTTCCATTTTGATGCTCTGTTTAGTTACCTTGGAAGTGATATAACATAGCAGAAACACCTGTCATTGCAAGATGATTCTTACTTAATTTTAAACTGGAGTTAACCTCACTTCTGTATACATACACTGAGAAAAGTCTTCAAACACTCATAAAAAGCAATCTTTTCATTACTGTTGTATATGATCTGGAGGTAAGTTCTGATAGATTTTAAAAATAAACACAAATGTTTACTTTTTGTCAGAAAATGAAAAGATGTCATATTACAGATCAGGAACTTATTGTCTAACCTGTTAAAAGCATAGCAATTATTTTTAACATTCTACTACTTTCTGTTAGAATATCAACTTAAAATAACAAAATATCTCATCATATTTTGTTCCAAGGAATAAATAACATGTTTTCACTTAGAAAGGTAAACATAGTAGAAAACATAGTTTTTAGAGTTAAGTACACCTGATTTACTGCCTTTTAAAATACAGTAAGTCAATTTACCTTTCTAGGCTTAAGTTACCTCCTCTGTATTTAGGGCAATAATACTTAAATTGCTTTTTTTTTTTTTTTTTTGGCTAAAAGAAATAATGTTTGTAAAGTGGCTAGCACATGCTTGATATTTAGAGGGAGGAAGATTAATTTCCCCTTACATATTAATTTTAAAATTTTAAAATAGTAATCTCTTCTAAGACATCATTAAAAAATTTTAAGACCACTAAGGCATATACAGAATTTAATAGTTGGTTTAAAAGCATGATATAAAATATTTTATCAAAAAATGCAAATTATAAATATTTTTATTATCAGAATGTTAGAACTTGAAGAAAGTTTATAAGCTACCTAATTCAATATCCATCACATCCCAGGAAAGAAAACTGCATTTAAATTACTTGCCCACGGTGACACATTTGATTAACAGCTCAACTGAGGTGAGAACAGACCACTTTAATCCAAGTCAAATGACTTATCCTTTCTATCACCATCCTCTTTTATGCCAACACTGCTCTAAGCACATCAAATTCTGAAAAAACATATATTTGAAATACAAAAAGGAATTCTTTTTCACTATCCTTAAATGCCTAGTTAAAATTTTAGAATGTTAGTATTTATTCTTCCATAGGTTATTTAAATTATGTAGTAAAATGTAAGTAACTTTATAAAATGTCAAAATGTGAGAAAAAATTAATTAGGATCCTCCTCACCTCACATCGTTTAAAGGAAATTTTTTTACTCTTTCAAATACTGATCATACTGGTCACTATTCAACACTAACATTCTCTAGGAAAATGTAACTTTTTAATAGTATCTTTACTTCAAAATGCAGCCTCTAATTTACCAAGTATAACAATAGTGGATTCTAAAACCTACTAGTCAATTGACTTAAATACTCATAGCTTGGAAGCATATTTAAATCTTTTTTTGGGTAAGGAGGGTTAGGAAAATTAATAGCATAGAAAGCCCCTTTGGTGCTACTCTCTATTAACAGCACGCGGATGACCGCCAAGCACAACTGACCAACAACTGTAT
The DNA here is from genome assembly GCA_003508835.1 of Eonycteris spelaea. Classification (NCBI taxonomy): domain Eukaryota; kingdom Metazoa; phylum Chordata; class Mammalia; order Chiroptera; family Pteropodidae; genus Eonycteris; species Eonycteris spelaea. The sequence goes on from PUFA01000140.1 coordinate 793,120, forward strand.
CATTGGTGCTGGGGAGGGGTTACAATTTATCTATATTATTCCTGTCAGACATCTCTTAGACCACCACTTCTCAGTGAACCTCTATCCAAAGTCTTTAACTGTGTTATTCAATGGCTAACTTGATAACTGTTCCAAATAGTTTGTTAAATTCTCTAATAGTGAAAACAATGCTGAGAAATTATCTATTCCCAGAGGATGTGTGAATATTGTTGGGGGGATGGGTATTAAAAAATATATATTGTTGGCAAGACAGAAACGCGCACCCACTCCAAAATAAGATACACATAACCCTTTGCTCATTAATTGGCTAACTTAGTAAAGTATAAAGTTTTTTTCTGCCATTCTGAGGAAGAAGAAGGAATATCACCACCTTAAAGAATGATTCTACACTTTTACTGAAAAGTAGAACTTTTCATCTACATTACAATAGAAAACAGTTCTACTTTACATATGATATACATGTTGATGTTTCTTAAGGGAAAAGATACAAATATAAACTGAGACAGTAACTTAATCTTCATCAACCTAAAGATGGGAAGTGGAACGCGAGATGCCTTAACTGATCTGCACATCTATGGGCTGTGAGAGGTCTGGCAGTACTGAGACACATAAGGGGAGTCTGCTTTTCTGCTGGAGAAATGGTGCTTTTTCTCATAAACTCAAAATAAAAGTAACCATTATAAGGAGCTTAAGGCATTAAGTTTTAAATATAATAATCATACCAGGTAGAAATATTAAACCATAATGTATTATGCTATATAATAGAGATAGTTCCTTTCCCAATGCTTTGTAACTTTTGCCAGACGAATTATAAAGCATTCTTTACAAATTCTAAGTATGCTGAAATATCTTAAATTGATTAGATATCTAGATATCCTCACTATAGATTGCTCTGTCTCTGTTTAACTCTCTCTGTTACCCACATTATCTCTGATCTTTCTGTTATCATTAGGCAGATAGGATTACACATAAACTAGGACAACAGCGTTTCATTCTAGTAATTACAAATTTAAAAAGTGATGCAAAGTGAAGGAAGATAGTTTTTTTAAGAAAAAAAGTTTAAAAAGTGATTTTTAAAAAAAATCAAAAGGAAACGTTACAGTTAACGAAATGATTACTATTTTTATAGATTACTAATTGGAACAGTTTGCTAAACCAATATAGCTCCACTTGGTCACAAATCAGCATCCATAAGAAGGAAGTACATTTTTCCTCTAGCACAGTATAGAGAAGGGAAGTTGTCTCTAGTCTGTTTAGACCAAGCTATAGTTATCCTACAAAGTTAAATACAAAGAAATTAACTTGCTGATTCTTTTATCACTGCTCATGTAACACCTTAAATCACCCTTTAAACTTCTTACCTATCTAAAATGAAGGTCTTTAATTTAGTTTAGGTTTAGTCTTGTTTAGGTAGTTTGAAGAATATAACTAAAACTACACTCCTTTATTAATTTGTTAAAGTGAGAGATTGAATTGCATTTGATCTGTGATTTTTAAAAATAACAATAAAACACATTAGACACATTAGGGAAATACATGCTTTGGGGGGAAAAAACCCACTAAAAATAATAATTAAAATAAAGGTAAATAAAATTACAATCTAAAATTTTCCTTTCATACAATATCTGATAACTATTAGTTCATTCATTTAATAGTCAATGAATATTATTTAGTGTCTTTTATGTGCCCCGTATTAATCAGGAAACAAATCCCATTAGCACGAGGTTTATATTCTAGTTGGAAGAAACAGACAATAAAAAGATACACTAAGACTATATACTGTGTTAGGCAATGCTGTAAGAAACATAACATGAAATAAAGGACCCGGGAGGGGAAGGAGTGGTAGATGTGAGTGCTCTTTTAGAAGGAGTTTTCAGGAAGGGCATCTCTCATGAGGTGTCAATTGAACAGGAGCTGTATGTATGAAGCACATTCTAAGAATAGAAAACTGTGAGTGCAAAGGCCTTCTTTGGTGTGTTCGTGAACAGCAAAGAGACTGGTGTGCAAATCTCTCCTCATAGGTATCATACACGTATCTGTGTACAGAAGTTTCTACTTAACTATTACAAAATACAACACTGCAATATTCCTAGGATTTAAAAATATAAAAGTAGGATTGCTCATGTAAACTCATTTTAAATGTTGATAAATGCTAATGAATTGCCTTTCAAACAGGTTGTACTAATTTACTTTGCTATAAGCAAAGAATGAAAATGGCCATTTCTCAAAATCTCCAACAACCCTAGATGTCATCAGTCTTCTGAATTTTTGTCAATCTGATAGTGAAAATTATATGTCATTCAAATCATAGGTTTTTCGTAAAGTACTTCTATGCTGCTTTGTAATATGCCTTATGTGAATTTCCTGTTTATATATAATTTTTGTTGGGCTATACTTCTTTTGTTTTAAAGAGGGCTTATTTTGTTGTTTTTGTTTTGCCTCCCTTGATCTGATCTTAATCCTTTGATTTTAACCAATGTCAACAGCCAGATGTGTATCCTTTCTCAGTTTTCTCTTTGATCGTACAAGCTTATTTTCAAATACATATAATTGTTCGATTTTAATTTATTTGAAAAGTCCAGGAAAAGCAATTTATAGAGATAAAAAGTAAATTAGTGGTTGCCTGGAGCTGGGGTCAGAAATGGGGATTAATTGCAAATGGGCACGAGGGATCTCATTGAGAAGTTCAAAATGTTTAAAAGTGATTTATGGTGATGGTTGCACCACTCTGTAAAGTTACCAAGGATAACTGACTTGTACCTTTGAAAGAAATGACTTTTATATGTATATTTATATTGAAAATTGTTTTTTTAAAAAGAAATATCTACATTAATCAGCAAATTGCTTTTCTGAAATAACAATATATCATGGATACCCCAACAAATTAGTAGATACAGTCTCAAAGTCTACCTGTTTTGTACTTTTATACACATATAAACATATTTGCATATAATTTTGCATTACTTAGATCACACACACTTTAATTTTGCACACATCTCTGCATCTTAATTTTAGCACAGAAGAGCAAAACAATAAAACTCTGAAAGCAAAACAAAATCAGTAAAGAAAACAAGGAAAAAAATTTACAAAGCATTTAAAAATAAAATGCTAATATATTTAATACATGAGGAGTGCTTACAAGAAAAAGACAAACCAACAGAAAAATGAGCAAAGGTTATTAGCAATTCTCAGAAAATTAAACCCAAATGGCTCAAAATATATTAAATAATGAATGTATAAGCTTAATAAAAATCAAATACAGGCCTTTTTCCATAGCAGTGTTTTTATATAATATATGCAAATTTCTCTTTGAATTATATCAAATCTCATTTAATCATCGCTGTTCATTCCAAAGTGAATTTCTTCTGCCACTGTGCAGGTCATGAGTTCATTTCCTCAAACTCTCCATCTTCTAAACAGGACAATTTACTGTGGGTTTGGTAAGTGGGCATTGCATTGATTAACTGGATTCGTTTTCACCGCTTGATCATACAACAGATATGGAGAATGACAATGACCACCCACTCCTACCAGAAGGGCAAAAAAACTTCTCAAGTTTTCACTAATAGCAAAGTTCACTATTCTCTGATGGTGGAACACTCTTACGCATTTTCCTCAGATGTAGATGCTTTACTTCTCTTATCCATACCAACTTGTATATCAAGTTACTTCAGGCTCTGTCTGATTCCCTCTCAGACAGACTCTGACACCTACATTAAGCACCTTGCTCAAATAAGTAATTAAATTTTCTTAGAGTACAGTCCTCGATCCTCAAGTGTTAGAATGTTATTAGTCTGGTACTTAAGAGTCAACGATGCTGCCACTTATGTTCTTCAATGTCCATGCAGAGGAGTAGAGCTGGCAGGTGAGATGAACTCAGATGTTGAAATTATGAATTATTTTCTTGAATAATTGCACTGTTTTCCCTTTTTTTATATTTATATTGGTTATTGCTAAACATAGTAATTTACTCTCTAGTTTTTATTTTGTAATAGTTTTCTGTAGCTTGTGTTCTGGGCTGGCATATTGTTTGCTTTTGTGAATTAAGTCTTTTGAACTTCCTATTTTTGAAGAGTATCTAAAAAGTTATTGTCTGCTGATTATACCTCTTCTTTTCCAGCTCTGTTCTGAATTTGTATTTAAATTTTTCCCTTTTGTTTAAAGGAATTTGGGGTAGCTAAGGAAGTGTTTGTATATGTGTTCAATTCAGTATCTTCATCCAGTCTTCTGCATTATATATGCATTATTATATTTTTAATAATTTTTCTACTTCAATTAAATAAATTCACAACAAATGTCACATTCTTAAAAGCCTTCCTTGATCTCCCCAAGTTGAGTTAATCACTCTTCCTTTATTTCTCCCTCTTTAACTTACTCAAAACACCTACAGTACTTAATACCCTCATTAGTATTCATTTACTCACCCATTAAGTGAGTTGTCTTTGAGACTAGGGGACATGTTAGTATTCTTTTTCTTTTAGAACCAAATTATTAAAGTCTAAGGGATCCAATTTTATTATCACTACCAAATGTGGCAGTGAAATGCAAAATAACCAGAGAAGACTGTTGTTTATTAGGAATTTATATGATATATCATGTTAAACATGTCATAAATGCTAGTAATCATCCTCAAAACATCAAGAGTAGGGAATATTATCCTACTTTATGAATGAGGAATGTAGGCCAAATATGGTTAAGTAGATCATCCCAAGTCACAAAACTCATGAGTAGAGAAGCCAGGTTATAATTCTGTTATACTTCTAAGCTCAAGTTCTTAACTGTATTTACCTAGATAATAATATCAATATTAAAGCATTTTAAGATCTCAAATTCCAAACCCAAAATCAGTCTACATAAGCCAATGCACTAAGAGTAATGATATAAAGCTAAATGCAATACTGAGAATGTGGGACAAATTAAAATCCATATACATATATTCATATATGTGTAATTTGCATGTGTATATATATATCACAAGAAATATTCAAAATACTAAAGTATATGTTTGTTTTTCTGTATGAAGGTAATGCTTAAACATTAATCTATAAAGTGAAACTATAAACAGCCAGAACCAAAATGAATAAATTATATTGAACTACTGAAGATTGTTTTGTTTTTGTTAGTTTCATTTTAATTTTTGCCGCAGAGGATATAAATCTTTCCAAAATATATAGCACACATACAACATTGTCTTAAAAGGTTCTGAAAATGACAAATATAATTATTACAACCATTTATTGAAAACTAATAAAACCAAAACACTATATGTATATTATTAATTCTTATACTAACCCAGGGGGAAGACATTACTAACTTCACTTTGCAAATGGGAAAACAGAGGCACTAAGAATTCAAATAGTCTTTCCAACATTATTTGGTAAATGAGTGTGCAGCCAACACCTGAGTCCAAGTCTGGCTGACCTCATATCTTTACCTCTCTATTTTCCATGACCTTGGAGGGTAGCAGAGGAGAGACTTAGATCTCTATTGTGGTAGGTATCCTATGAGGGAGTCTGTCCACCTGTTTTATTTATGCCACCTTGAGAGGCAGTTGCTATGATTGCCTCATAGATGAGAATATAGTTTCAAAAAACAGTGTTATCCATAGCCAGTAAGTGAAGGACTTGGATTTGAAACTATTTTGACTTCAAATCCACGTTTTGTTCTCTCCCTAGAACCATGACTGTAAGGAGCTGATATATTTGCTTGTGCCGAAACCACTAAGAATCATAAATGCTTGATTCCAACTGAGATGCACAGGTCTATGCACGTCATGATTCAGACTACTATATTTTTGAATTCTTTGTCTGTATTTCAAATTTTGGTTACCCACTGAAGTTGCCAGATACTTCTCACCAGGAAACCTGCTAAACTGGAGTAGGCTCTCTTTTTTCTTCTAATGCAATTTGACAAACTTGAAGACTAACAAAAAAATCCAAGTAAGAGCTATGAATAAAGTAAGAGCACACTAGAGTCTCTTATGAATTAATAGTATAAGTTTAATTGAATGTGATTAAATTGTTTATGAAATTCCACATTATCTTTTTGCCTACTTTCTGGTTCATACCTATTTTTCAGAAGGGTGAAGTTGATAGAAATCTGAATTTTAGATAAATGAGATGTTCCTTTATTACTAAACCACACTTTGTATTTAGGATATAATATGACAATATACAACAAGGATCAGTACAGCTCCACATGCGGCCTGTGGATAGGCATCATCTGAAAAATGATTAGAAACGCATATTTCTAGGCCTCAGATCAAACCTATCAAATTAAAATTTCTAGAGGTAGTGCCAAGAAATCTGTACTTATATCAGTCCCTCATGCGATTTGTTTGCATTGGCCTAGATTTTAAAGTGTCCATATTTTTCATAATAGCCTTCTCCAGGTGAAGCTTGGAGTAAGACAAGCATGACTTTGAGTAATTGTGCTATGACTCAGTTTCCTCATCTGTCATATAGAGATAATGATAAAGTTGTCTAGATGATTAAATAAAAATATATGGATGCATAATACACACACAAACATATACACATGCATACCGGAGAACACTAACTGCAACAATATTACATGCTCAATGAATATTAGTTCAAAAATGTCTGCTTCCAAAATTGGTGATATTTTCAAAAGATATGTTTTGCAAATTAACTTTAATTATGATATTATTTCTGTCACTAATGCTAATTTGATCACATTTAGGCCATTATCCTCTTATCTTCAGGGAGAAACTGGACAACTTTCCATTCTGCTCAATATAGGAAGATTCTAACTCCCTTGATTTTTGAAAATAATGATTGATGAACTTCTTGCCAGTCACAATATGTATTGTCAATAGATACTGGGGATAGGTCTCTCTCCATTAAAAGAAAGCAACAGAGTCAAAAGATACATTAAGAACACCATAGGTATTTAATGAGCATCTGAGAAACCAAATTGATCAATTCCCATTTTCTTCTTACAACACCTCTTCTTTTTCACTTTGTGCTTTCTAAATGGTCACATTTCTTTGAAATAACAATGTGGACATTTTCATATTTTGAGGAGTCCTTCAAGGTTATTTTTAAAATATTTTGCCAATTTCCTGTTTTGAAAAAGTCTGGTCTTTAAAAAATCTATTAATATTGGGTTATGAATATTCTTTTCTAGCACTTAGTGCATTTTCCTTAAGGTCTATCGAAATTGCAAACAACCCCTTGTCCTTTTTAGCCAACTTCCCAAACACTATGTGAGACAGAATTTTGCCCCTACAAAATTGATGGTATCAGAATGTGTTCCAAAATATGTTTAAAAAACAATGTTATTTGTGAAAGAATAAGTAATAAATTAAATAATGAAAGCACTAAGATTAAAAAGCGTATAGTAACAGAATCATGTTGTTGCTACTGTAAGATAATTTAGTAGATCAAACTGTACAATACTCCCCAAACACATGTCTCTAAGAAGATTATCCATTATTATGACCTACTTTCATAATCAGGCTCTACCTTGGTATTTCACTTAAAAAATGGAACATACAGAATTTATGCTTAACTGCTGTAGTAGCTTTGATAAAATATTGACCTAAAAATAATCAAATCTCACAGCAAGGGAATGAATATATGAATAAAGTAAAATATGCTTTTCTCTGGAAAATAAAGCTGCTGTAAAAAATAATAAATTTAGAAAAAAAGTGTAGCTGGGAATGGCTTACAACGTATAAAAGTAAATGTCATTCAAGCATATTAAATAATAAAGTTTCTGAAATAATTGCCTAGCCAGAGAATTTGGGCTAACACAAATAATTAGCACATGCAGAAAAAAAAATGTAATTCAAAACAGCCAGCAAGATAAAAGAGAAAGAAAAAAATAAAATTACTTTCTAGAATAACTGAAAAAAAATGAGAAATTCCTAATAATTGAAATTAAGTGGTTGAAATAGTTTTTAAGTCTGCCTAATTATTTTGCAAGACAAAATAATCTCATTGTGAAATAATGGGGGTATAAGAGAAAACCTGTAAAGGAAGAATAATAGAAGAGTTATATGATAATATCTGAAAAGGAATCACAAGTTAACAATCCAGTTTTGGAGCATGAACGTCCAGGCCACAGTTTGCTTATTATAATTCATGGATCTTTCTGAAACTATATGGGGAGGCAGCCATAAAGTAAAGGTTGGATGTGGTTACCATTTCACTACATATATTAGAAACTAACAGAGATGAACTATTCATTTTTTACCAGTTTGCAGTAAGTAAAAGAAATATAATTTAATCAATTTTAAGGGAAAAATAGTCAAATAGAGACCCAACTCCATCACTGCTTGAATGATCAACTGTTTCTGTTTTACTTAAAACCTAAGTCTTATGCCAAAAAATAAAACAAAACAAACAAATAAATAAATAAAAGACATGCTTGTATAGTTTTCCAATACCAGAAGTTTCTTACCATTTTTATCTATTCAATAGCTCTTAGTAGTTGGTAATGTGAAATAATATTATTTCCCTTTTTCAAGTAGAAAACTAAGTCCAAAGAATCTGTGACTATTTTTTCCAGGACATAGAACTGCAAATCAAACCAAGATGACCCAGCTCCCAGTGTATCACTGTTACCATCACCCCAAATTTGGCGATTTCTTACACCCAATGAAAGTTAATCTGCTCTATTATATACTGAATTCATAGTCTATTTGTGAACACAAATTCACATCCTATTGAGGTAGTTATGGAATCTGGTAATACTTCACAAGATAATACCTTATAAGGATAGATCAATGTAAATGGTTCTCTAACTACATATGAACTTGCTACCTGTAAGTTTAACTTATCAAAATAACTTTAGAGCAAGAAGGGTAAATATTCTTAGGCTTCCTGGAGTCTAGAAGGGTGAACAGAGAATAATAAAAACAATTTTGGAGAAATTTTAAGTGTGGAGGAAACATCTAAAATTGTTCAGTGGTAGTAATAAAATGGGAACAATAATTATGTGATGGTACAGACTCTTATGAGTTAATTTTTTGTCATAAAATGATCAGGAATTACTACATGCAATGTGGAACTATTAAAGAGAGAACATTAACCTTACAAAAGAAACTAAGACTGCAGTAATATATATGGTGTTAAGACTACAAAAGGAAGGAGTTTCACACACATGCACACAAATCTTGCTATTAATATAATCTGGTCAGTTTGGTTCATGTCAAAAAATATTTAAGGAATAAGGAATATAAATAATGATAGTGGTGTGGTAGGAAAAATATTTAGATATTAATCTATAGATTTTGTCCTCAAACTCCAGAGCCATATTTAAATCAAGCTAACTCTTCTCTATTTCCTTGTCTCATGAATATATACTTTATAAAATAAAGAAGCACACTGTGGATTTTATGAGAGGAATTCTGGAAGATTCCCCAATCTCAAAGAGGCTGGTGATTAGCAGTCCTAGCGATAGCGGAGACTCATGAATTGCTAGCTGGTGATGTCTTGGGCATTGGGCCAAAGCCTTTAAAGGGATGACTGTGTGTAGGTCCAGGGAGGCAAATATAAATTAAAAAAAATGATAATAAGAGGCTCTCCTATTTCGTTTTTCTGAAATCATTTTTCTTTTTTTTTTTTTTTGGAAAACTTCTAAGTTCTTTCTCTGTCTCTATTGCCAGCTTTAACATCCAGTAATATTTTTGACATGGAGCCATCTCTTTGAAATGCAATCATCCAGGAAAACAGTGCTCCTCTCTGTTTCTGGGAAGGTAGGAGAAGGCTAACTTCTTCAGGTGCCTCCCTGCAAGTTACAAAGCTTCCTCCTGTCATAGAAGCATGAGAAGTTCATTTTATCTTTGGATAAAGCCAATTAGCTTATATAGACTGTCACTTCATTTACCAGATAAATTTAGGATGAACTAAATTTGTGTGTGACAAATGATATCAAGTCCTCTCACTTGAGGGCTAGTTACTGTTTATCTAGAGGACATATGTGCAACAGGTTGTATCTGCCTTGCTATATTAAAGGATGAGATTTCTTTCTGTCTTTGCAGTCTCTTAGTGAATTGCCTGTGATGTGCATTACATTCTTGTTTAATGTTTACTCAATAATAAAACTGTTTTCTTTCTCATCTACCTTTGTGGAGAGGTTTTCTGTGTTGAGTGGAGACTTTGATTTGTATTTTATTTCCCTAAAAGCTGGACCAGAAGCACAGAGCCTTTGCTTCATCAAAACCAGCCATGCTCCAAGTATGGAATAAAACCTCCTAAGAGCTTCTGTAGTTGTTAACATGCACCTGAAAACCAGAGGGGCCTTTACAAAGCTTTGGTAGTAAATACAGAAGGCAGAACTCTGGAGGTCAGGATGGTATAGTGCTAGGAGGACTAAAACTCAAAGATTACTGAGTCTGAACTTCCTGTTGACCTCACAGGATGAAATCTCACAGTCAGGATCGAGTTAATGGAAGTAAATGAAGATGATTCGAGTGATTTTATACCCTTACTACACAGTTAATAGTACTAAAATTGGAGAAATAAAACACTATTCAGCAGAATATTTGCATGTGACACAGTATACACAAATTTGAGGGGAAAGAAAACCTTCACAGCATGTACCAGTATTAGCCTACAGCACACAAGAATGAAGATCACAGTTGGGGAGGTGATAATAAAACTCATAAATTAAAAGTGGTCTGCGATTTGTTTCTTTTTGTTAACAGAAGGCAAATACAAAGAATTAATATAAATAGTACTATCAATAAGCACCAAAACATAGAAAATGTATTTTTGGTAATAAGGTATTAGGCATTGTGATGGGAGTTTCCTCTCTGATAGAAGGAAAGTTAGAAGACATGAATACAGAGAAGCTATATGTATATGAAAGTTGCTATATATATATGAAAGATGCTATATATATATATGCAAGTTGGTACTCAAAGAAAATAAGGAAATCTAAGTATTTATATGCACTTTTAATATTTTCCCACTATTGAAAAGCGACTATCTCATACTTAAAAGAGAAAAGGAGGGGAATTTAGATTTCAGTTTTATAATGCTCTATAATTATTGTAAAAGGATAATTCTTTCTAAATGCCCTTGAGAACTTCTTATCCTTTTTAACTTGTATGACATAATTTATCAATTTTTTATGAAATTTTAATAATTTAAGAGTAAAAACCAATGATATGCATTACGATGAGTATACTATCAATGAAATAGGTTTCTTTTTTGTTTTATGATAAAATGTAGATATTTTACTTCTTATAATAGTTTATATTTTTTGATAATTAGATATTGAGAATTCTCATTTACCAGATGCTAATCATACAGTTTTAAAATTTACAAATTAAAGTTAGAAAAATTTCTATTAATAGAAAGGAACTCCAATTAGTCTGGATACTCAAGAATACATGATTTAATAAAAATAAACATAGATATGTTTATATATACACATATATACATACATATGTTTTTTCAGTAGTTTATAAAATGTATTCTGTATTATGAAATCACTTATAAATTAATGTTATATACTATTATATATGTATATGTCATTTATTAATGCTTATATCATTGACATATAATCATCTTATTTAATGTTCACAAGCCAATGAAAAAATATATTATCTCTCATGCACTAACACACATTTTTAGAGATATAGTGGGTAAAATTAATAATACAATGAGACTAATTAATCCTTTTGATCCACTCAGGGCTGATTGGTAGTACTGATCAAAAGACTGTACTAAAGAATGGGTCAGCAGCCTATAGCCTGTGGGCCAAATCACGCCTGTCATCTCTTTTTGAATGGACCAGGAGTTAAGAATAACAATTAGTGAGAGAAAAATCAATAGAAAACCAGTATTACATGGCACATGAAAATTATGTAAAGTTTCAGTAACCATAAATAAAGTTATATTGTGCCACGGCCATATGTAACTTTTCCATAGGTTTGAGCAGTTGTGACAGAGACCTTAAGGCTCACAAAGCCTAAAATATTTACTATCTGGCCCTTTACAGAAAAAATTGCTGAACCCTGAAAATATGGTTATGAATTCTTGGAAATGCATTCTGTAGAACATGGTAAAGTTTCTAGTTTTCCTGAATTTTGATAATGATCTTTGATCAAATAAATATTCTCATTCATCTGCTCTTTATGAAATCTTAGCCTGCACTCAGAATTACAGATTCTGATGTGACAACCCATCTTGATGACTACTATTAGTAAGCTAACAAGGATCCCCCCAGTCTAAGCTAAGTAATAAGGGGACTAATCTTGGGTACTGGCCATTCCCTTTGTATAAGACTTGAAGCAGAAATAGTTGAAGTGAGTTGTCAATTATTAGCAGATAGGTTGGATTTGTGCCTAAACTCAGCCTTTCTAATATTCACTCTACTGTTCATTGCTTTAGTACAGATTTCCTCAGTCGTCATCTCATAATGTCACAAGAAATTACGTTAAGCAGGAATAGAAAAAGTTTCATATAATAACTAAGTACAAATATACAACAATTATATATTTATATTCTGTCATTAAAAATAACTCCTACTAGCCCTCTTCTCTAATTCTAAAGTATGTTTAAGCATAATATTTGTATTGGTATCACAATTTGGAATTAAATATCTCAAAAATAATATAATTTATAAGCCTTTCTGTGTGAATGCAAACAAAAAAATCTGGTTCAAAAGAAAGTATCTTAGTACAAGCAATTAAGAATATGAATGCTCTTTCAACTGCAGTGGTAGGAAATTACTTACATTGTATACTATAAATTAGATGACTATAACCCCACAGTTGACTAAGGAATAGGAGATTAGATATTTGCTAGAGACAACCACTTAAGTAGACTCAGCTACACAGTTTTAACATTCCAAAATAAAATTAAAAGGAAAAAAAATCTGCAAAAAGCATTTAAAAATCTCAAAAATATGCAGTAACTTAAAGAAGAATAGTATATTAGCCTATAACATTATATTTTTACTCAAATATTTTCTAATGCAGTAAACAAAAATCTAAGTGGTGAAAAATACTGTCTTAAGAGTACTGAAAAGGCTAAATAAAGACAATCCCAAATGTTTGTAACAAATATAATCACTTTGTCAAGTCCAACTCAGTATTTTATAGTTTAATTGGCATATAAATGATGGTAAAAATACAATGCATTATGTATTTGGGTCACATATTTCTAAAAATAAGCTCCTTCTTATAAAAGAGTGAATTGAAAGAACAGATGAAATCAGTTTCTAATAATACCATACTTTGTCAATAGCATGTTATCTATTCTATATATGACTAAAGAAACTCAATGGCTATAAGTACTTAAATTTCAACCAAACTCAAATTGAAATAAATTAACTCATTCCAGTTAATAATAATAAAATACCACCAAGATGTATATGATTCTGAAGCATTCGTTAAATGGAAACTTCCAAATCTTGAATAAATGCTCCAAAACATTAAAATATATCTGTTCCTATCCTTTGCACATGCACCATTCACTACTGAGGTTAATTCATATCTGGATTTGGTTAAGCAGAAAAGCTTGTAGGGAGCCTTCTTTGATTCTTCTCAACACAAACATCTTCTAGAGTCTTATGTGAGAAATAAGGGGACTAAATCTCTCTCATACCACGTAATCTAAATAGAGTGGAGAAGGCCAAGCTAGAGGTCATTGGTTTCATGAGATAACTTCATACAATAACTAAATACAGCTCTAATGATTTTGCTTTAGAAAACAGATTTGCTAAAATGCAAAATTATATTTGAGTTTAAAACAGGGAATTTAAAAAAAAACTTAACTGAGGAAGAAAAGGTACAGAGAACTATTCATTCATTCATTCATTCATTCATTCAACATTCATAGAGTGTTGACTTTATTTGCAGTATTGTGGTAAATGTTGAGTAAAGCACCAAGAAAAATAAAATATGCTCCAAGTTATCCAAGCAATTAGAGCAAAGCATGGGAATTAAAACAAGTCCACAACTAAAATATGATTTAATGTTTCCTTAAAAATTTATTATAAACTGTAGAGACTTTATAACATGATACTGTGTGTTGGAAAAAATTAATCACATGATCTTATTTTAAATGTCATGAGCTCTGAGGCAGGCACTCTGGATTTTCAAGTACATGCTGTTAACATTTTGATGTACAGAAAATCTCTAAACTTCTCTGGCCAGACTTTTAATCTCTACCTGTAAAGATTTTTTCCTTTAATTTTTTCCAATTTCATGAAATGATGAAATGTTTTATTTGGAACATTTAAAAAGTGATAAACTAATTAAAAACAAATTTAAAAACTACGTTTTTGGTTCATTTGCACTTATTAAACTGTGCTAAGTCAAATTCTAATGTTCTCATTTTCTCTATCACTATATCTTACTTCACCAATGAGAAAACAGCAGGTCAACAATGAGTTTACATAGTCCAAACATTTATATTTTCAAAATAATTTCAAGATATATTAGAGAACAATTACTTCAATTATTCATTTGATGTTTGATAGAGTAACATTTCATTAAATATTCTTATTATTAAGAAAAATACTACATATTACATTATTTTGTGTCTGTTTATGTGTCTTAGGACAAAGAGTAAAATGATCAAGAGTATCTTTAATAAAGTATTTATTTATATGGTATTAACTTAATTTAAAATTACCATACTTAAAGAATAAAGGACGTTATGGCAAAAATGTCTCATCAAATAAAAAATATAAATAAAGAGGAATAAGTTATTTAAAAATAAAATCATTCTGGAGTCAAAAAGTATGACAACCAATAAGAATAATTCACTAGTGTCCCAATAGTAGATTTGAGCTAGCAGAAGAAAAAAATTGGTGAACTGTAAGATAATGATTATGTAATTTGATAAAAAGAAAGAATGAAAAATGAAGAAAAATAAACGAAGCCTAAAGAGAAATATGTGCCACGACATATAATAGGAATTGCCATAATGAAGAGAAGGATACAAAAAACATTCTATGTAATAAGGGATGAAAACTTCCCAAATTTAATGAAAGACACTGGTCTACATATTAAAGAAACTGAACCCAACTAGGAGGAGCGCAGAGAGATCCATACCCAGACACATACACATTGCAGGCAAAGGAAAGCCAGAGGCAAAGAGAACT
Source organism: Eonycteris spelaea (assembly GCA_003508835.1). Lineage (NCBI taxonomy): Eukaryota > Metazoa > Chordata > Mammalia > Chiroptera > Pteropodidae > Eonycteris > Eonycteris spelaea. The sequence goes on from PUFA01000140.1 coordinate 808,210, forward strand.
TCTTGAAAGCAGCAAGAGAAAATAAATTCATTATATACAAGAGAATTTTACTAAGATTAACAGCTGCCTTATTAAAACTAATGAAGGTGAGAGACAGTGAGATAATAGATTCGAAATGCTAAAAGAAGGGGGAAAAAAACCTGTCAAAAAAGAATTTTATATCCAGCAAAACTATCTTTCAAAATGAAGATGAAATAAAAAAATTCCCAGGTAAACAAAATCTGACAGAATCCATTGCTGGAAGACTCATTTTCAAAGAAATACCAAAGGAATTTCTTAAGGCTGAAAGTGATACTAGACAGTAATATGAACTTAGGTGAAAAAACAAAGAACTCTGGTAAAGATAATTATATAATTATAAAAGTATAGTTTCATATTTTTCTCCTTTATTATCTTAAATAATTTTAAAATTGTATAAAGCAATATTAATATAATAGCACCATTAAATCTGTAATATATAGAAATAAAATATTTGGCTCAATGACAGCACAAAGGAAGTGGGTAGAAGCAATGTTGTATCAGAGCAAGGAAAGGACACAGATGGTAACTTGAATCCATAAGTAAAAAAGAAGAGAACCAAAGATAATAAATAAGAACATTAACAGACCTTATAAATATATACTTCTGCTCCCTTCCCTTGTTTTCTTTAAAAAACATAAAATTATACCAAGTAATAATCATAACAATGCACTGCTGGGTTTGTAACATTACAAACATAAAACATATAACATATAGCACAAACAAGGGGAAAGGGGGAATAAAGTTATATAGAATTAACATTTAGATCTCTCAATGGAATTAAGATAGTTTAAATGTGAAGTAGATTTTGGTAAATTGTGTACTGAAAACCTAAAGCCACTAAGAAAAAGTACTCAAAAAATACACTTAAAAAATCACGGAAATAATTAAAATATGACTAGAAAATACTCATTTAACGCAAAAGAAAGCAATAAAGGGGTAACAGAGGAACAAAAATGAGAAATAAAAAACAAAATATAAATGGAAGACATATATATTATATCAATAATAACATTAAATACGAAGGGATTAAAAATCTAAACAGGCAGAGATCATCAGGCTAGATTTTTTTAAAAAAGACTTAAGTATATACTTTCTATATCTGACACACTTTAGATTCAAAGATAAAAATAGGAAGAAATTAAAAGGATGGAAAAGGATATACTGTATAAACGGTAAACATAAGAGAGCTGGAGTGGCTGTACTAATAACAGACAAAACAGGCTTTGCTGTGATTAATAATATATTCTCCACTAGTGGCAGCAATGATAGAGAATCATTGGATGGCAGATATCAGGGACATATTGGAAGTTGAGTGGCAGAAGATAGACAGTCTGGTTGTTAGTCTTTATGTGTGTCTGCTTGTTTGCATGTTCCTAAAGTTCACATCACTCAAGAAAATGTCTTGTGTACACTGAAATAACAGTCCTTTAAAATCTGAGCTAGAGTATCTGTGTCAATTTTGGACCTATGGCTCAGTGGCAATACTGAAACTGCAAACTTTTCTTTGCATTATAAAAAATGGTCTTTTCATTTGGTAGTAAAAATCTCTTGTGCTTTGTGGGTACCCTAGGGATAGCTAGTCTAGACAGATAAGAATTAGATTCCAAGCTACCTTAAATTTAATAGAGTGCCTGTTCTGATTGATTTATAGAGATTAATAAGTACTTACATAACTCCAACAAAAATAAAATAAAGAATCTCCAGAAAAGAAATAAACTGAACCTCTAATACTTTGAATATGCAAGTCTTTTAAGAGAAATCTATTCTCAACAAATTAGTAACTTATTAGTAACTTAAGCATTTTAATGGGAAGACTCTAAATCCACACAATCAAAGAGAATCCTTGGAGATATCAAATCGATTTGATCATTTTGGCTTAAAAACAGCTTATGAAAAGCTCAATGAAATGCCATTTCATTTTACATGAAACATGATGGCAATAATAATAATGATGATGATGATAATAATAATAATAATAATAATAAAAAGGCAGACAAGTATTGGCAAGAATGTGGAGAAATTGGAACCCTCAAACATTTGCTTGGAAAATCAGTTTGTCAGTTCCTTAAAATGTTAATCACAGAGCTATCATATAATCCCACAACTCCACTCCTTGATATATAAACAAGATATCTGAAAACTTATGCACACACAAAAAAACAGGGAGTTTGATGATGGTTTCGCCTTTCAATTTATGAAAGCTTTCATATACTAGAAGAGGCTTTTTTCTATACCCTGGCGCAACTCCCTTAGTGCTACTGCGCATACATATTTAACATTGGTTTGTGACATTGTAACTTCCAGAAACAGATTTTATTAGGATATTAAATGATGACCTGGGGAGTAGGGGCAAAATCAGGATTTAAACTTCCAAATGATTATTGAATATTAGCAAATATTTCCAGAATAGTAATACTAAATGTAAGAGATTAAAATTCCATGCCCTTGAAAAACAGTGTAGCAAATTCCTAAAACAGGTTTGGAATAAAAAATTTACAACTTTCTAAAGTACATGACATAAAAAGCTTTTACAAATTTGATGTTTTATTCTCTTTATGGCAAGCACAACAAAATACAACACTTTAAAAAATCTAATCAATTAAATTGCTTAAAGTTCTCCCCTTGATGCACCTGAACATTTCCTCATTGATATTTTATCTATATTGATGAATTTTTCAACTTAGGCCTATCTATTACATTTCTGGGAAGAATATATAAGAATATATTTCTGGATCCATGAAAGTGGGTTGAGGCAAACTCTTATGGTCATTTTTTCAAAAAACTGAAGGTTGAAAATCATGGTCATATGCCTCTTAATGCCATGGAATAAATATGGATAACTCTGAGAAAATTTTTCATAAAAGAATAAATATTTAATGTAATCATGCAAATCATTTTTAAAAATGGTTATGATTCTACTCGCTTTCTTATCTTTATATTACCCTAGTGAGAGATGAAAAAACAAAATCATCCTTTTAGTATGTACAAGCAAAGTCTGTGAGGGTGAAATCCTTGTTTATGTTATTAATTAATTATCAACCAGCTTATGATAAGGCCAGTTACAAACTCAGCACTGAGCCTCCCACCTAACTCTTGTATTTTATGAACTTATTCTACAAAAACATACTTGCTTCATCAACATATCATTTAGCATGATCTCTAAAAACAAACACCAATTAAAAACCATGAGGAGTCAGTTTAAAAAATTATGACTGTAAACAAAGTATCTCCTTAGTTATCATCTTGATATAAAAAGAGGTATTTTTCACACACATTTAAAAGTTAAGTATGTGCACCTCTCACATTTTTAAAGAATAAGAAAATAGTAAGGTTCCATTTTTCAGATATTACTGACATTTAGTTCAAAATACTCAACTTATAAAACCTAACACTCTTTGTGAAAATAAAGATTAATTCGAAATGTAGCAAGTTAATTTTTAGTTGTTATATTCATAAATCAACTCCTCCCACCAAAAAAGAAATATCGATAATACTTTACGGAAAATCCCAAAATAATTGAATTTGGAGAATTCAATTCAGCTAGTTTACTAACAGCAAGTGTTAATTATTATCAAAGGAGTTATCTAAATTTAATATTCTGCCACCAATAGAGAGTAAAAAAAGGCAAAAGCAATTTAAACAGGCTGTGGAGAAATTTGCAGCATCCCTATATATTTAGGCAGAGAAGAGCACTTTTAATGAAGTAAATCATCACAATTTTACCTATGAGAGTATGTACTAGTACAAAATAATCTATTATAAGCTATTACATATGTCAAATGCAAAGTGATTCTTTATGACAGCTATTTCCTTTATAAGGAACTACACAATCTTCTAAGATATTATACATTTGATTTAGGCTAAGGGTGAAGTTTTAAAATAAAATACTGCCAAAATATGTGATAATTAGTACCTTTTGCTGGACTTAATAAAGGAAATATTTATGTTAGCTATGCTTAGGTCTCCATATCCCATATACTAGTATTTTAGTCATATTTATTCACTAATTTAAGACTAAGAAGAATTCATTATTATTACATTGATCAAGGTGAAGATTGCTTTTAGAAAAGTTCCATTCACCCTTATTCTCTTCCATTTCCACTCATACCAATGTGCGCACACACATACACATAAATACGTGCACATATCTGTAAATTATAATTTCTCTGCCAAAAATAGAGCTCAGAGGAATAGGGAGAGAACCAGCATTCAAGTACTTTGTTTAATACTTAGTTATTCTCTTTAACACAACTAAGACACGATCTGGCTTCAGCTTCCTTGGATTAGAAAGACAATTATTTGAGAAACCTCAATAGACTAAGAAAGTTCTTAATAAAGTTATGACAAAGTACTTAAAAATAAATGGTAGATATATGTAGTCTAATCAAAGTGAAGAAAATCATTAAAAGTGGTATTTCCACCCTATTTTCAGCCTGAGTACCACAAAGTCCACCTGAATTTTCTTATTTCCCCCCTCTTTAACTCCCCTCCGCTCTCTTCCACCCCTGGCCTACAGATATTGCTGTCTCCCCTTATGAGCTTGATCTCTGAAGGCTGGGCATCTTCTCTCACTACGGGAGTGCTGCTGGCCTACTCCAGGGGCCTGGGCACCTGGAACACCCAGGGCGCCTGGAGCACCCAGGGTGTGAACCCAGGACCTTCTGCATGTAAAGCAGACTTGCTAACCACCACACTATGGAGCCACTCCTGAATTTTCATTACACTGTCAGTAATCATAATAAGCACAAATAATAACCTACCATTTGGGGAAGTGCTATCAAGGGGACAACGAGTCTGGCCAGCCCTACAGGAATAGCTGAAGTTTTAACATTAAGTTTGCATAACACCAGCATTATTACTTACTTAAACTTTTATTCATTAAAGGAATTGAAAATTATCTACTTTTCTAATGTAGACTCTTTCAAAGTGATATTCATAGGCACAAAAGTTTAGTTATATTTTTTCTACTATAGTATATTACTGCATTAAAATAATAGCCCCTAAAATGATCTCACATATCATGAATGGTACAGGCAAACACATGTAGTGAAAACAAACTATCCTATATAATTTTCAACCCAATTTCTTTTACTGAATAAAACTGATGAACATATACTTGCATCAAGTTCAAAAGCACAAATTGATGTTCAATTCCATGTCATGCTCACTACTTTTTCAGTGCAGTACATCGTTTAAACTTTAAAACAATTGAACAAAGGCAGCTGACTTGATATATTGAAACTAAAATACTCATTGCCTCAGTGTCATATTCAGAAATCAATAAGATTTGGGGAAATTGTCATTTACACCAAATAAAAGTATATACAAAAGACAGGCTGACTGAAGGTTCCACTTGGATTCTATCTTCCGGAGTACAGTCTCTGTGGTTCCTATAGCTGATAAGAGTTAAAAGTTACCTTTCATTCTCCTCAGGAGTGATTTCTATGCATGAAGGAGAAGGAAAGGGCATAATGTGATTCAATATGACAACTCTGCTATTTGTGTTCTATAGAAGAATCATTTTTTGAGCTCTTGATTTTAATTAGATCCATTCTCTCCACTAAATCAGTTCATTCCATTCTTTCTGCAATAGTTTTGGATTACCTGCCTATGTATCTACTGAGTGTTCAGAAAGGTTGAGTCCCTTAGACTTTATCAGTCCCTGACATCAGATGAAATTGTCATCAAAACTCAGAGAGCTAAGAGGTCATATAAGTTCATAATGATTTAAATTACATTCCCATGAGTTCAAACTACCCAGACTTTACCTATTATTATAAAACTCTGTAATGTTCCTAGATGTTCATTTTATTATTTTTTCCCCACGAGAACTAGGAATGAACTCTTCCTAGCATATAATTTCTTTCTGAAATATAGCGATTAACAAAACTACATGAAACATTCACTTAATAAGGTTCACAATATTATAATAACAAATGATAGAAAAGAAATCATGGATTCTAACCACTTTGTCCTCCTTTGGGAAAGCATCCAAGGAAGCAGAGTAAAGAGAGAGGAAAAAGAGGATGAGAAAACAAAAATAAGGCATATATTAATTTGTAAATTTTTTAAAAAAACAATTATGTCATTTTAAAGTGTTAAAACCACAGGTATATTGAAAAGTAAATGTTTACTCTTTCCCCAAAATAATCATTGTTTGACTTTTCACTGAAAATGCACATCTGTAGATCCTCTATATGTTAGATACAAAAGCTGGGCACTATAATTTCTAAAATTTTTAGAATTTGGATTATTAAATCTATACTTAAGCCATTCTTCAGAATGAAAGCTTAATTCACTACCATATTTAGTTTATTATTAAAATATGTTAAAATGTATATATAATTTGTAAGAATAATTTTACCAAATTTAAGTATAGTTACAAATTAGAAAAATCTAAAATGTTTGTAATAATTAAAAATGAGAAAGGAAATAATTAAACAAAAAGTTATAGAAATAGTTTAACCACAAGTGATTTTTTTGTAATATACAATTCACTATTTACAATGTCATAGGAAAAAACTTTACATAATTTTTTGTCCTACATTCAAGATTAAATATTCTAAGTTGTATTTTCTTTTATTTTGTTCTTTTGAATATTTTTTTTCCAATATTGGATGGGTTGACTAAAGGTGGATGAACTACATTAGGCCAAGGCGATAGCTCCAAAGCATTACCTGCTAGCTCAATTTCCTTTAATCACCTCTCCTTTTTAAAACATGAGTTTGACCCTAATAATTTTAATATATCGACAGTTAACTATATTTATATTAGCTTGTCTCAGATTTATAATGGGAAGTTAAACACATTCAACCACTATGGGCATTCGGCCAGCATTAACACTTAGCCAATTTGTGCCCTAATGTTCACTGCTGTCACTCTTTCAGACTGGACGGTAACCTTACCACAGGTTGTTAAATATTTTGAATATAATTCCCAGGTTTCATCTGTGAGAATTCTTTCCAAAGCAGTATATTTAAGAATACTAAAGAAGGGAAAATTAACAAATAGATTTTGTACACTTTTTATGTGCCAGGCACTATCTTAACCCAAGGTGGTTTTAGAAAGGCTTTCAGGCAGCACATAAGGATTAATTAAAACAAATAACTTTTAGAAAGAGAATAGAAACTTATATGCCCATAAGAATAAAACCTAAAGAAAAAAAACAAATATGCATATTGTAAAGACCTAATTTTAATTATTTTAATGGAATTCTCATAACAACCACACAGAGTAATTCTTACAATCTAGTTTCATAGGTTGAAAGCTGTAGTTCAGAGAAGTTAATTATCTTCCCAAGACCACAAAGATAATAGTAGGCTCACCTTAAAGTATAAAAATATATCTATTTTACTGAATGTCTTAATTCCACTGGAAGAGATTTTTAGAATACCATGCTTACAACACAACATACTACAATGTTGATTGGGAGGTTCACTTTAATTTTAACTGTGATTTTCCAAGTTAGGAAGACATCAAGGCTTAAAGCATTCTGGTTATTTTTAAATATAATTTTGTATCAAGTTAACTTCTATACTTGATTAGATAATACAGAAATTCTTATACAAAAGAAATTCTTTAGATATATGATAATCTGACTTTAAAATAAAAATATTTTATATTACAATGCAGACCTATATCAAAAAAACTTACCAGACATCCCTATAAATAAATCTATTGTACTAACACTGGGAATAAAGTAAATTACAACATTAAAATGTGTTCTAAACTAAATATTTATTAAAATCAATCTAGTGTTTCAAAAATTATAATATTGAGTCCTTTATATTAGTATCTTACTGCCTCAAAAAATTGATTTAAAGCACTGTTATAATGAAAGAGTAGCCCTTATTTAAACCAACTAAGGAAATTATATCAAGTAAGACTACATGTTATGAAGAAGAAAATAAGTGCAAAAGACCCTACATAAAAATAAGTCTTTTAACATAGTGTTTAAGTATCTGAATAATTTCTATGAAACAAACAGCATTATATTTATTTAACATCATAAATATGAAATTACTCTCATAGAGGCTAATCATTGTTTTATATATTATTATCTTGGGTTAAATTTAATGCCACACAGTTTACCTTGCATTTTACCTTCATTCAATCTGAAACAGATGTCACAGAAACTAGATTTTGTTTTGTTTTGTTTTGTTTTTTACAAGAATTGGCCAAAATTTTTGAGAGTTTTACAACTCATGTTTCTAAATCTACATTTACTACATTCTTCCAAAAATAAATTTACTCCTACAAGTAATCTGTTGGTTTTGAATGGGAATCATTTATTAAGATACACACATATAGAAAGTATCTTTTTATGAATTCTTATTATCACTACTTCACTATTACGAACTTTAAGAAAAACGAAAATACAAAATGGGGCAGGGGCATATTAATGTGTACATTTATGCACATGTCTGCTTTCTAATCCATTTATGTTGTTTCTTCTTGGGAAGCATACAGGTTGATACCCACATTCAGAATTTCTCTCAAGCTCAGGGAATACTCACGTTGTTCGATCGCAGAGACACGCGGCCTCCACAGCGGGCACAGAATTTGGTACGGCAGTAGGAGCAGAGATGGCCGCACCCATCGGCAAACTTCGTTTTATGACAGATCCCACAAGTCGGAGCATCATCTTTGTGCTCGCCCTGGTAACGCCGTGCTTCTTCCCCTATTTTCCTCACTTGTTCCTTATAGCTTTCAAACTGTTGATGCAATCTCCTGGCAAAACAGAAAATGGTAACAAACTAAGTAAATGATGGAAGACCAGATTTTTTTCCTAACAGAATTATAGCTATTTGAACTAAGGCAAAACGTACAAATCAACTTCCCCCACTACTCTTAAGGTAAGAAAATGTATTAGTATGTATTCTATTAGTCTCAGTTTTGCTTACTAGCACTGAACAATATATAAGGAGAGTCTATATAATCACTGTTTGTTCTCAATAGTGAAAATCCTGCACAGTTCTGCTTCTTTTAGACAGGTGGCTTTCCAAATACTTCAACTGAACACATTATGCTCATTTGCATGTATAAGTAAAGCAAAAGTTATGCAAAATACTTAGCCTAACTACGAAGGATGTATTCTGATATTTTCTAGCTTATTCTAAGTTTAATATTGATGACTATTTCTCAAAAGTTTGTCTTAGGAAATTAATTCTATGACCCGCTATTTAAGCATGGTAGTAGACTTCGTTGCTGAACAATCTGTCTTCCATAATAAGCACCTTCCTTTCATCCCCATTCCTAGACACAATATATTTTTGCATCAAATATTTCATACAATATACAGAATATGCCCTTACACATTATATTTGAGTTCGCTAGTTCTTCCGAATCACATTAAAAGTTCTAAACCACACCTTGCAAATATTCAGATTTTTACATACCTCATTTTTGTTTGATCTTTACCATGTTGTATGTATGAGGGCTGCTACTATTTTTCATTGATAACTACTGGTGGTGGGACAACCAAACTCATTGAGACAAACCATTTCCCATAAGAATATTCACATTGAATATGATTCAAATCTCCTCCTCCTCTAGTCCAAATCCCTCAATCTTAAATTGCTACAAATAGAAACCTTTTGCTATTCTGTATGGAATATTAGGGCATCCAGTGAATGCCCAGTGAAAAGATGCCTTAGTTTTGTAAATGAGAACTGAGAGTGGTCGAGGCCAGCCAACAGCCATTGGCTATTACACCAGAAGGGAAACTCCTGGGAAGTGGCTAATCAAATGTATCTGTGTATTTGAACTTGTTTGCTGGATGTGGGTATTGCCTAGGACAGAGTATACACACGCTATTGTTAATTCAGGTAGTTAGCTGGATCTCCATATCTAAGGTTGTTGGGAACTGTACTCCCTGGGAATAGAATCAAATACTGGGATCTCTTATCTTCCTTTTAAAGTCAATGACTTTAAGCAGAACTTTAATGATTACTTTTCAAATTCTGAAATCCCTTTTCTGTTTTGGCAATTGATACTTTTTCCTAGTTCATTAAAATAATTATACCTACTTATACTAGCACATAAAGTAGTTTAGAATCTGAAATCCTTTCCAATTTAAAGCCCAGCTAATTTCAGTTTATAGGATATAGTGATATTTTATTTAACAAATGCAAGATTTAATTTATTAATTTGTTATTTGAGTAAATAAATTAATTGATTTAATTGATTAATTTATTGAAGTTACTTGATATATTAAATTTCTTGTAGTTTAAATACCATTTTAACCTAAGTCTAAGTTGGTAGAAAAGAACTGCTAACAATTATTTCAAAAGTAACCAAACAAAATATCACTGGAAATCTTAAAGCTTTTATTAAGGAAAATAATTATTAAGGAGTGGAGTAAGGAAATATTTCAAATCAAAGAAACAGAAATAAGCTCTAAGCCTAGAGAGAGTCCATTAATAAATATTTATTGTGAGAACCACCAAATCAAATCTACTTAAGTAAATATAAATGAGGAGAAAGCTAGGCTAAACTTATGCTTTAATACAGAACGTGATGTAGAATTGGTGTTGGCAAACTTTATGGTTAAGAGTCTAGATTGTAAATATTTTAGATCTTTCAATCCATATAATCTCTGTTGCAACTACTCAACTCTACAGTTGTAGCATGAATGTAGCATAGATAATATGTATAATAATAAGCATGGCTATGTTCCAATAAAACTATTACGAAAACATTTGGCAAGACAGATTTGGTCTGTGGGCCAGTTTGACAACTCCTGATTCAGTACTCACTTTATACTAATATATAATGATTTGAAATCAAAGTTTCTGTTTTCTTAAAATCAAACAGGAAGGACTTTTATCCATCCTTATAGGGCCCAATCAAAAGGGCATCTATTTCAGAAAACCTTTCATACAACCTATATGTGCAGGATACTGATCACTGAGACACAGCTTCACTCTACTGTAATCTCATAGCATTTCATTTGTTCATTCATAGGGTACTTTGTTTTATTTTGTTTTGTTTTGACCACATATTATTACAATTTTCTTCTACCAAACTGTAAATTGAAGTGGAAATGCAGTTTAGCAAGATAGTGAAGACATGTACTTCCTTAAGAGCAGCAAATACATATTTGCTGGGTGGAGAAGTCCTATATATTCAAATATTTTTTCTTAGTCCATTTTAAGGAAAAACAAAAATCAATTTACAAATGAGCTCATACTGAGAACTAAATATCCTAAAAAATCCTACTGCTACAATATGCTGGAAAAATTTTAAAAGAATAAGTTTTAATTTGTGTTCGAGCTGAGGAGAAAGTATAGAGATCCTTAAAGGAGAAAAATAAAAAGGGGCAATGATTTAGAGACAGAGCTCTAAAGTTAACAATTGTCCTTGGGACATGTCCTGAGGCTCTGTGACCAAGAACATGTTTTAACTTTTGTACAAGCGACTGAAAATAAAATTTTAGTTGGGTAGCTACCAAAGGTAGATGAAATAGAGTGTATACTATCTAAACCAGTTGAGGGAAACATAGAATGAAAAAAAAATCCAAAAAAGACAAGAATTGAAACAAACAAACAAACATATATAGACAGTGTAGGACAATTAGAAACTATGGCAGCGGTGGTAGAAGCGATCCAACACATCAGGAATCTAACACAACACAGTAAGTGTAATGGACTACAGCACCATTGAAAGACAGAGTTCATCAGGTCAGATTTTGAAAATTCAGTTAAATGAGGTTTAGAGACAGCTAAACAATAAAGACACAGAATGTTTGAAATAAAAGAACAAAAACATATATTCCAGGGAAATATTAATAACAATAACATATTGGTATAATATTCACAGCAAAAAAACACATTAGTGAAGATAAAAAGGGTAACTGAATATTTAAAAGCATTCATTTCATGTTGTACGTGAAAATTCTAAACTTGATTGCATGTAATAACAATAAAGCCAAAAGTCTGATAAAACTACCAGGACAGAGAAATCCATCTTCATTAGGATAGTTTTACATACCTCTCTCTGTAATTGACAGACCAGACAGATCAAAAATAATGATAGAGGAATTATATATGTATATATCTGTCCAGTCCAGTAGACTAATCGATGGGAAAATATACAATTTTTTTTTTCATTCTGATATGTAATTTTTCCAACTCTGGGCATCAAAAGTACTGGAAATGTTTTGTTTCTTAAGCTGAATGGTGGTGCATGATGCATGTTTTATTCATCTTCTTTATATTTTATATATATGTTACATAATACCTTTTTAATATGAAATACTTCATATGAAATACTTCATATGAAATACTATATTAAAAAGAGAAAATAGTTCTATCTCATCAAATATCATTGAAAAACAAATGAGTGCCATAAAAATTAAAATGAATATCTAACAGTATTATACACCACCTAATTAATTTTAAGAAGATATGTATGTTTAGCCACAAAATAACTGTATGAAATAGATAGTATTATTATTCTCATTTTATTGATGAGGAAACTACTTTTGTCTTGGGCTTTGCTTTTACTTCCTACCTGAATATATCACTCTAAATTCACATACTTCAAACTTTATATTGAGCTCATATAAAGCATGACAATAAATATGGATTCAACTTGGAAATAAAAGTGTTTCTGAACTCAGGAAAGCATTAATGCCAGGCAATATCAATTTTTGATCATAGCTAACTGATGGTACATGAAGAAAAGCTGACCACAAAAAAGCAAAAGCTATATAGATGAACTCATGCCTTGAGACTTCTATAGAGCAGCACTGTTACTGCTGCTCAAAACAGGCATACCTTGCTTTATTGTGCTTTGCAGATATTGTGTTTTTTACAAATTGAAGGTTTCTGGCAATATTGCATGGAGCAAGTCTATCAGTGCCATTCTTCCAATAGTATTTGCTCACTCTTTGTCATAGTTTGGCAATTCTTGCAATATTTCAAAACTTTTTCATCATTATTATATTTCTTATGATAATCTGTGATCAGTGATCTTTGATATTACCAATGTAATTGTTTTGGGGTGCCAAGAACTGTGCCACTATAAAACGGTATACTTAATTGATAAATTTTGAGTGTGTTCTAACTCCTCCACTGACTGGCCATACCCCACCTCTCTACCTCTCTTCAGGCCTTCCTAATTCCCTGAGATACAACAATATTGAAATTTGGCCAATAATAACCCTACAATAGTATCTAAGTGTTCAAGTAAAAGAACAGTGACATATCTCTCTTTTTAAATCAAAAGCTAGAAATGATTAAGCTTAGTAAGGAAGGCATGTTGAAAACCAAACAGGTTGAAAGCAGAGTTTGTTTTGCCAAACTGCCAAGTTGTGAATGCAAAGAAAAAGTTCATGAAGGAAATTAAATGAGCTACTTCAGTGAGCACACGAACGATAAGAAAGCAAAACAGCATTACTGCTGATATAGAGAAAGTTTCGGTGGTTTGGACCTAAGATCAAACCAGCCACAATATTCTCTTAAAGCAAAGCCTAACCCAGAGCAAAGCTCTAATTCTGTACAAGTCTATGAAGTCTGAGAGAGTGAAGAAGCTACAGAAGAAACGTTTGAAGCTAGCAGAGGTTGGTTCATGAGGTTTAAGGAAAGAAGCCATTTCCATAACAGAAGTACAAGGAGAAGCAGCAAGTGCTGATGTGGAAGCTGCAGAAAGTTATCCAGAAGATTTAGCTCTAATAATTAATGAAAATGGTTGCACTAAAAACAGATTTCTAGTATAGATCAAACAGCCTTATATTGAAAAAAGATGCTCTAGGACTTTTATAGCTAGAGAGGAGAAGTCAATGCTTAGCTTCAAAGCTTCAAAGGACAGGCTGACTTTCTCATTAGGGTCTAACACAGCTGGTGACTTTTAAATGGAAGCCAGTGCTCATTTACAATTCTGAAAATCCTAGGGCCCTTAAGAATTATGCTAAACCTACTCGCCTATGATCTACAAATGTAAAAAAAAGCCTGATGACGGCACATCTGTTTCCAACAAGGTTTACTGAATATTTTGAGACCTACTGTCCAGAAAAAAGGATTCCTTTCAAAATAGCAATGCTTAATGACAAAGATCATGGAGTAATTTCGACTTTCAAATTTTATTATTTAAGAAATACATTTTGTAAGGCTAAAGCTGCCACAGATAGTGATTCCTCTGATGGATCTGGGCAAAGTGACTTGAAAACCCTCTGGTAAGTATTCAGAAGTCTAGATGCCACCAAAAATATTCATGATTCATGGAAGAGGTCAACAGGAATATGGTAGAAGGTGATTTAACCCTCTTGGATGATTTTGAAGGGTTCAAGATCTCTGTGGACGAAATAACTGCAGATGTGGTAAAAATAGCAAGAGAACTAGAATTAGAAGTGGAGTCTGATATGTGACTGAATTGCTACAATCTCCTGATAATATGTCACTGGATGAAGAGTTGCTTATTATAGACGAGCAAAGAAAATGGTTTCTTGAGATGGAATCTACTCTTGGTGAAGATGCTGTGAAGACTGTTAAAATGACAATAAAGGATTTAGAATATGACATAAACTTAGTTGTTAAAACAGTGGCAGGGTCTGAAAGGATGGACTCCAATTTTAAGAGAAGTTCTACTGTGGATAAAATGCTATCAAATAACATTGCATGTTTCACAGAAATTGTTGTGAAAGGAAGAGTCAATCAATGTAGCAAACTTCATTGTTGTCTTTTTTAAGAAACTGACACAGCCACCCAGCCCTCAACACCCACCACCCTATCGTCAGCAGCCATCAAAGTAGAAGCAAGACCCTCCATCAGCAAAGGATCAATTCTTACTGAAGGACTCAAATGATAGCATTTTTTTGAATCAATAGAGTACTTTTAAATTAAGGTATGTTCATTGTTTTGTTTTGTTTTGTTTTGTTTTAGACATTATGCTGTTGCACATTTAACAGACTATGGTATAGTGTAAACATAACTTTTATATGCACCAGTAAACTAAAAAATTTGTGTGGCTGGCTTTATTGCAATATTCACTTTATTACGGTGATCTGGAATGGAAACTGCAATATCTCTGAGATTGCCTGAAATAACTTCCATTAATTTTCAGTTCCTTTATAGTGCTTATTCCCAATTTCTCTTTTCTCAAATTGGCTTCAAACTACTGTGTCCTCCTGAAAGACTCAAAATATTATTTTGATGATTTGCGAAGTTAGTGTTGTTTTCCTAAATGCTGGTGCATCTCATACTGTGGGGTATCCTTGCCCATGATAGGTGAGCAAGCAGCAATAGTTCCTTCTTCAATAGGTCACAGAGAGTTGGTATGATGAAGCTTCCAGATTGAGCTGTAGGGCTGAGGTCTCTAGATTCTCATTCTCTCCATGAAACATCTTTAGAGGGAGTACTCTTTCAGTCTCACCAAAAGTAGGAGAAAAATCCAGGCCACAGGATAGTTCCCAAGGATAAGAGCCACCAGGGTACAGTGTTCTTCTCCTGAGGGGATGTTCCTAAGTAGACTGGGACAGGTTTTCATCAAGTCCTTTACTGCATAGTTCATGAGGCCATTCACAAAGGCATCACTCCAAACTCTACCAGGTCCACCTTATGCTAGTTCTGGGTGGCTTCCACCCATCTAAACCCTCCTCTCACATATTCAAAACTCTTTCTTAGTTTTGGCAATAGACCACATTTATACTACTGGTTTGAACATCCCAAAGGGGAGTAGAATAGAGAAGAAAGATTACACTGTCCCAACCCAAATCTCTCTTACATCTTCACATACCATTCTTCACGTGCTTCTTCCTCTAGTTACAGAAAGGACTCCCTTACTCTGCACTGAAAGCAAAGTCCAACTCAAGTCCCTGTCAGTCTCTCCAACTCATTTCCCAGTGTGCTCTGTATTTTTAGCAACAGACATTATAAAAGGAAAGAAAAAAAGAAGGAAGGCAGGGAGAGAGGAAAGAACCACATTCATTACCCCTACTTCCTCAAAATCTACCTACTTTGTAACCTTCTGCAATGCTCTACTAAACTGTCTCTTAAAATCCATCCTTAATGCCCTTTTTCAATCTGTATTCCCCTTACATTACTCTGATACCTTGTACTATCAGGTGCCGCCTTCACAATTAATATGTCCTTGGAATCAGGATACTCGTAGTGAAACCATAAACAGCATATTTATATTTTGTATCTGATGTTTTAATGCTTTAATCCATATCAAATATGTGACAGTGTTCTATTATGAATAATAAATGGAAATACATATTTTATTATATGGTATTACAGTAAATGCAGGACTGCAAATGTAAAGTAGTCTTTTTGTGAAATTTATTTGTACATTTCAATTTTAGAATTAACAATATATTATTATTGATTAGCTAGGTTGAAAAAAATCTATGATCACAAATTACAGATTTAAATTATCTACACTGAAAATGGAGAGTGTTATAAAATATGCAATGCTATCAAAAGAAAATCATTGATGTAGAAATCTCGTTTTTCTCCCTGGATGTTTTCCATTGTTTCAATATTCAATAATCATTGCATAATTTTAATATCTGTGCATGCAATTCAAGAAACTCCAAGATTCCAGTTGTAAACAAGTTGTTTGGGTGAAAAAATGGCATAACTGAAGGAGATTAAAATGAATGCCTAAAAAGTTAAGCAGCATTCTTTAAATGCCCACAAAACTAAATATCATCCTATAAATGCAAAATCAATAATTTAAACAGGAAATGGTTAATGACATGTTTACAAATTAATAAGTATTTGTTGATCACTTGCTATAAAATAAAGCACACAGAAAGTGACTGGAAATGTGGAACTCAGTGAAATCTTGTATTTGGCATAGCACCACCTCACCTATTTCTACTTTGTGTTTCTCCTTTCTCTGTCCCCAAAGTGTTCAAAAGCTAAAAGAAGACAATTCCACTCTTCTTTCTGGCTACCTCTGCAAAGTCTAAGCTAGATTTTAGTGCCAGAGGAGGAGATGGGGGCTAGTGCTTTGGAAGTTTCAAAAGCTTAAGTGGCAGGTTCTGAAGGAAAGTGAGGGCTTTCCCCAAGATAAAGAGAGGGGCAGAGACCCAAGTAGTTTGTACGTGACAACTTCAAATGGAGGATTTCTCTGGACTGTGTATACAATGGTGAGAAAGCATAGGTACTGAAAACAATAAACACTGCCAGGGTTTTCCTTCCCAGCCTCAGCAGAGAACACACAGAACAGAGCACCAGCAAGGGCCCAGGAAGTTCATGACATGGAGATTAAAGCCAGGAGAGTTCTTCTGAGGATGCTGTGTTGATTAAGAACTTCCACAAGACCTAGACAATGTCCAGGAGAGAACCCTGACAGTAACTGAAACAAATGTTTTGCTAGCCTGATAGATTGGAGGCTTACTTTAAAAATTTTTGACACCGCATTCTGTTGTTGAAAATTTTGCACTAACCTCAACTCTAAAGCACAGTTCTGACTCCAAGGAATGCACAGTCTACTTAGAAAGTAAGCTGTACGTAAACGGAAGTTAGTAATGTATAGCAAGTGACAAAGAATGAAAGTTGTTCAGTTAGAGGTAATATTCTGGGTGAAACGATCAGGCAGATGTCTTTGGCTTAGCTGGTCAAAAACAGCTTCGTAGATAATTCTGAACTTGGACTTTTCTCTGAGATAATAAAAACATGGCACATGTAATAGTAATTTAGTATAGAAGTACTAAAGCAAATAAATGAAAAAACATGCTAAGATAATAATAAAATAATTGTGAATGCTCCCAAACGTCTCAGAAATGTAGATGAAATCGAATTACCTTTTAAAGCCTGTGCATATCAGCAAATAAACATCCAGTTTACATGTTTTAACAAACGTCAGCCCAATAATCATACATAAATGACTGTGAAGTGAAAACATATATACAGTTAAAAAATGGTTTCTTGGGCCCAAAACACAGTTGTCCCCTTTTTATTGTCTCTTCGATTCTCCTCTGTAACAGAGAGGAGCAATAAATTCCACTACATTTCAGTGATGACTAATTGTTTAACGATAATTGGAAATAATGGTCCCTTATACCAGAGTTGAGTTGAAAATAATAAACATCACAGTCTTTTAAGCAAAAAAGATTAAATAGCGGAATTCGGTGCTACAAAATTGTTGGAAGGGGGCTAAGAGCAGACTCTTAGGTCAATCTCGAGGAGTTATATCCCCCCCCAAAAAAAAATACAAAATCAGCTTCTCAAAGTTCATCAATCAGGAAGCTGAAGAATCAGGAAGCCACAGTCCAAACAGCTGGTGCTAGTATTTTATTACCTCAAGTGAGGTGTTCTGATCCAGGAACCACGACCAGAGACACATGAAGCCTACCAGAGAGATGAGAAAAATGGAAAAACCAGTGTGCTGCTGTGACCTTCCAGTTAACTCAGTTTCAAATCTCATGGAGTATACCTTACTGCTGGTACCTAAATAACAAGAGGGATTCTAGCTGTAAAAGAGTCCATGAAATTTAGGTTTTATATTTCTGATATATATATATTATATAATATATATATATATATAATATATATATATGTATGTATACACACATATACATATATATGTATACACACACATATACATATATATATATGTGTATATATATATGTTATGTATGTATACATACACACACACATATATCTATCTATCAGAAATATAAAATCATTCCTAGAAGGAGTCTGGAACAGATGTTGTGAGAGTCAGTTTTCCACTTTTGCTACAACCCTCTGATTTATGTCAAATTTCTTCATTCCTTAATTTCTTAATTCTACTAGACCTGAGGTGAGCAATATGTGAGTCTAGAACTCTCCAGTCATATATTCTCTCTCTCTGAGGAGAGCCCTGCAGTAAGGTTAAATTTGAAAATAAAGGCATTGTTTCATACATCCTTCATCTCCCTTGATAAAAAAACAATCTTCATCATAAAACTAAATTTTAACCATAAATGAAAAAATTGGGTACTGCCTGTAAGAAAATATGCTGAAAAAATTTTAAATATGATGTTTTACATTTTAATCTGATATCCACCATTGTTTAAAATTTAAAATTTAGTGAATCACAGACATGTACATGTTACTTAATTTTTAGGTTATAAAAATGATCATAGTAAGATTTAGGAGGGAGGAAGGGATGAATATATGGAACGTTGAGGATTTTTAGGACAGTGAAACTACTCTGTATGATATTATAATTGTGGATACATGTCATTATACATTTATCCAAACCCACAGAATGCACAATACTAAGAGTGGACCCTAAAATAAACTATGGACTTTGGGTGATAATGATGTCAGTGTAGGTTAACCGACTCTAACAAATGTCCCACCCTGGTGGGAGGTGTTGATAATGAGAAAAGCTATGCCTGTGTGGGGATAAGGGGTAAAGGGAAAATTTCTGTATCTTCCTCACAATTTTGCTGTGAAGCTAAAACTGTTCCCAAAAATAAAGTATATTAAAAAAAATGTTTCCCCTCAAAAAAGTTATATGTATTATATATAGAATGCATACATATTCTAAACATTCCAGTAATATAGACATTTATCATAGATATTACTGAGTATTTTTTTAAAAATTACTATAGTTAAAAAAATTATTTTTCACTTTGTTTCTAAAACTATAGATTTTTAAAAGTATACTTTTTACTTATAGCAAATGTCCAGTAGATGGCACTAAAGGTTTTCATTTTTATATTTAATGCTTTCATAGTTATTTAAACTATTTTTCTTTAAAACATCTAATGTGTTAAAGAAAATTAGTACAATCAACAGGGGGTATAACTTATCAGAAAAAAAATGTATTTTCAGAGATGGCTGGAAAAGAACACAAGAGAAATTTATAAAGTGCTGTAATTTCTGCTCTTTTGTGGAGGACCCTTATTCTAAATGTCCTTTAAAAAATTATATATTAAGGGTTTTGTTGTATATTTTTCTTTCTTTCTTTTTCCATCCTCCATTTAGCACTGTTAAAAATGTAGTTCATCCAATCAGCATCCCACAGTGTTCTGAAAGCACTGAGAGATGACACTTAGGAAAATAAGAGCATAACTGATGATTAGCTATTAGTGTTTTAAGGCCTGTTACTTCAGTCAAGCATTTATTTTTAATTCTGTTTTCAATTTACCATAGGAGGCCACTCTTGAGTAAGCATTAAATGAAGACATCTCAGAACACAGAGGCCCATAAGCATACATTTAATATTTTGCTCCACTTTATCTCCCAAGAAACAGCTTCTCTGTGCTCCTAATGTTGGAGGCTTGTGTAGAAGCTGTGTCTTAGGTCCTAGAAATATCATCTCTAGATTATGGAGCAATATCACTGCTTTCTAATATTTGAGACATGTCAGATGTTTAAAACTGAAAATCTGACCCGAGAGGGAGTTATTTTAATACTCTGACATACAGGTTATCTCATTCACAGCATAGTTCAAGAGAAAAAATCAAGTGAAAGGAAGAGGAACAATAAAGTAGTATATTAACTAAGAATGAAATTGTAGAAAGGAGAGAAGTTAATTTTTAATAATCTAACAGGTAATGTGGGCATCATATATATGATAAATATGTAATTAATTAATATTAAATATGTCTAATTACATCCCATCCAAACTTTTACAAAATGTGCCATTTGATCCTTCCAATTTACCTAATACAGAAAGGGCAAACTCCATGTGTTGGCAATTTAGAAGTAGGCAGTGTCTGCACATGTGATCAAGCCAGGGCTCAGTAACCAGTTCATGCCTGCATCTTCTGGAATGAACAACACACTCTAACCCCCACTTTGCTGTATTCATGACTATTTTCATCAGACTAGTTATATTTTATTACTATAGGAAGAGGGAAAAAAAATAAACCAACTTCACTCTATGACTAGATACTTTTTGGAAGGGATTAAATATAATAGTTTAGGCACAAGTCTGAGGCTGGCCTACTCAGGATCAGATTTAGTTCTATTTCTTAGCTTCAAGGCCACAAAGAAATTATTTAACCTTTCTATTTCTCAGTTCCCTCATTTACGACCTGGTTTATGATAACAGCAGCTTCTTAGGATTGTTGGGAGGGTTAACTGAGATAATCAATGGAAAGTGCTTAGCACAGTGTCTAGCACATGGTAAGAGTTCAATAAATGTGAGCTATTATTCTTATTATACATAGACATAGATAATATATGAGTACTTTGCTTTTAAGTCTCTGAGTACACTCAGTTGATAACTTTGGGAAGGAGCTATAATTGGCAGGATTTCCTGGCATATAGGTATCAGCATGAGTGACTTAGATCAGCTATCAATACACTATTATAAAGGGGCAAAAAGGTCATCTTATAAAATGAAAGTCAGAAAGAAAGGTGAGCCCACCAGTATAATTTGTTTTGTAAAAGTCTAGGATACAACAACTTGAGGGTGACATATGTAATTTTATCTGAAAATTTGTCAGCATTTTTTTACAGTGGTTATTGATTCGCACAAACATAAAAAAAGAAAGCAGATTCTAAAATCTGAATTTTAAAAAAGGGTATTATTAAGTTATTTTAAACTGAAAAATGTAATTCCCCAAATCATAAGTATTCCCAATGCTCTGAAACAGTGGATGAATGAAAGATATATAGGAAACTTCTAACATGGCAAAAAATTGTTTTCCCTCCCACTGTGAATGTCTGATAAATTTATGCACATTGAATGTACCTTCTTTTAGTGAGTTAACCAAAATTTACTGTTTATTCTTTTGAATGGAAAAATATTATCTGGGATGTGGTGACTAAGGTGGCTCTCATTGTAACTTGAACAAAGAATCATTACCTTACATTTATAATATTTGATCAGAATGATTCCTTTAGAACGTTAACGGTCCCAGAAATGTGAACTTCTTTGTTTCCCAGAAATCACGGAGCCATAGGGAGTAAATGAGATGTTCAATGTCCCCTAACTTTCAGACACCTAATGAGTCTGTCTCCACGAACAAGTTCTTCTGTTGCTCAAACTTAGTGTTTACCCATTTAAGTTAACAGGCTCTCTATTAGTCCTCCTGCGATGTTTCTGTAGTATCTAGGTTCCATATCACCTACTTATCTCTAGACAGGGGGTAATGAAGATATGTTAGTCCTACTTAGGATGTACTTGGGTAATACTTTAGCTGCTTCTTGTCCTCAGAAAGTGACTGTACCATATTTTTTTAGTTTTGGATTCAACCCACATGTGCACCAGTACTTGAGACAACAGCAGAGCCCAGGGATTCTAGGGTCTAATTTCCTGGGTTAAAATGTTTCCTGGACTATTCCTTTTACTAACTTTGTGCACTGGAAAGTTATTTAACATTCTAAGAACCTTATTATTCATCTTAAAATGGAGGTGATAATACTCTACCTCTTACGGGGTTGTCAATTTGAGAATTAAAGTAGCTAATATATGTAAAGCACTTAGGGAGGTATTGGACAATTAGTAAGTACTCCGTAAAATATTAGCTATTTTTCTAATGTACAGAGAAAGTAGTGAACACAATCAGATAAGGTGTCCATGTTCTGTGACATCTAACATTACATAATAGATTGCAATATGTAAGTAGGATCTAGAAGTATGAAATAAAGTATTTAGGCTGAGTTCAGATTTTTAAAAGCAGCACCAGCAAATATCTTATTTTTAATTGAATATAAGAAATTTATTCCAAAAAGGCTTCCTCTTTTTCACTTTTTAAAAGCAGAGAAATACAAGCTTCCTGGATCTTACTTTTATAGTATACTGAATTAGTCAGCCATCATTAGGTACAGTATTTCTAAGCCATTCTGGAGTGCATTTCAAGACAAGTGACAAGATGTAATTTCCTTCCCATTATATTTGCTAATGGTGACATCTGTTTTCATCCTTTAATTAAATACATCATTAATATGCATTTAAGACTGAACTATCGTCTAAATAATATAACAGGTGTTGTAAATAACTTAAGTTCTTTTACACCCATGAAAGGGAGATCATAAAGCAGATCATTCAAATGGTTTGCAAATGTAGAAGCTACATTTCAAGAGATTATCGAAGAATTTTTAATTTATACAAATGTATATGTACTCTACATCTCTCACATGTGATCAGAACCCTTACCACATTTAATCAACTCCAGATTACCTCCTTTACCTACTGCCTGGGAATAATCAAGTCTATTTTTAAAACTTACCATCATGCTATATTTAGATATTAAAAATGTGTCATAATCAACTTTCACTAATCACAGTGCACACGAAGCTAGAAATAGTCCATTTTACATTTGATAATACTGCATTATACATTAAAAAAAAAAAAAAACTTTGAACAATATGGAGGCACTCTAATTTGAACTGCATTTAATTCAATAGACTATACCGTAACCCTGGACAGAAAATCTAGCACTTTTTGTCACTGTAACGATCCCATCAAATTAAGTATGATGTAACTGTAGTTCAGCAACCTGATCAATTTTGTACCAAATGGTCTAAAAGAGAAAACTTTGCTGTATTTCCCTTATGAGTAACACACTACTTTACACTTTTTTTTTTCTGTTGTTGTTATTTCTCTTGAGGATTTAATCTCCTCTGATAGATTATCTTAACCTTAAGACCTGGGTGCCATCCTCTCTTACTCAGCTCAATAGCTCTGCAACAAGCCCCATAGACTAGGTGATCAGTAAATACTGGAGTTTAATTGAAGTGAAAGCTATTCAATGGAGTGGCCCTGGAAAGACACTTTGTCAGTCCTAAAGAAAAATCTACTCTTCTCCTTTCTCTTTAAGTTTTATTGCCCTTTGCTCCTTTTAGGGTTAAACCTAGTAGCATAGTTGAAAATATTGTAGCTATGCAGAACAAAATTCATATTTTACCATCATCAGAGGATTTTGAATGCTAAATAATGTTGTTGTTGCTACTGATTTTCCTGCCTTTTAAATGGGAAAGTCAGGGACGGCTTGACTGAGATGGTAAAATCTGAGTAAAGACTTGAAGGAGGAGAGAGCAAGTCATGAACAGCAGACGTAGCAGAGGGAACAGCAAGGGTGAAGGTCTGAGAAGGGAGCCATTCAGTTTAAGGAAAAGCCAGCCAGATGGTGTGGCTGGAGAGGACCTAGCAAAGGCAGAGGAGAGATGAGGGTAGGGTGACAATTTATGTAAGTCTCATTAGTTCAGACTAATTTGGCTTTTACTCTGGTGAATGGAAAGCCACTGGAAAAGTCTGAATAGAGGGATCAGATGACTGGACTTATATTTGCGCAGGATCCCTGTGGTTCCCATATTTGTAATAGGAGAGGGCAGGGATTGAAGTGGAGACATCAGTCAAGAGACTTTGCAAAAATCCAGGTAAGAGATGAGGAAAGTTCGGACCAGAGCTCGGATGGTGGAGGTGGTGAGAAGCGCTCAGATGTCTCTTTCTTTTTATTTTGCTTCAAATCTTCCCGGAGCCTGTGTAGGTAGGCATATTTTTATTTTCACAAACATCGCATAGTTTTTATTTTTTAAAACTGATTCATGGGTTGCATTTTCTATTTCATGCTGTACATCTTTTCTCACCAAATCACACCAAATGAGGACTGTTCAGCTTTCTCAGGCTGAGTGACACCAAAGAAAATTGTCCCTGAAGGAATCACCACATAATCAGAAGGAGATACAGAATAGCAATGCTATATTATCTTATGGTTAAATATACCCAGATTTAGTTCATGCTCTATTGACATCAGGGATGAGGTATCACCTAGCACATACCCAACTTTTGAAATCTGGCAATTATTGATTGACACATCAAGGTAGACTTGAATTGATACATTAAGTTATTTTAAAATTAAAATAAAGTTTCATTTATTTTTATATGTCCTATTACATGCAATGTGAACATGCAGTAATCTCGTGTATGGGAATCATATACTAATAGTGTTCCCTCAGCCTTTTTTCATTTCTTCTTGCTTCCGAGCCCCCGTGATCATGACTTTTGTATCCATGGCACGAATGAAAACAGAGGTTATAATAAATGGTTTTTGGAATGCAGGTTCTGTGAGGAAACAAACAGAGCTCTCACTTTTAATTTTTTAAAAAATATAATTAGTGTTTGTTTTTGTTATAGAAACGATCTTCCCTTAGGTATTTATAGAAAGCTAAACTCTGGTGTTCTGATAAAGTTAACGTCTTCAAACACATTATACATTTGAGTGTATAGTGTATAGTGTGTGTGTGTGTGTGTGTGTGTGTGTGTGTGTGTGTGTGTCTATGTATTAAACCTTGCTAGGTGATCCAGAATATTTCAGAGCAATGCTATAAATACAGAAGGAAGGAATAGGAAATTTGTTCATATGAGAAGAAAATGCTTTTTTGAACAATCCCTTTTACCAGCTTGGCTTCTGTTTGCTTTGTATTGTTTTAGTTTTTTGTTTTGATTCCCCTGAGTCTAGAAGAAGGCTTCTAATTGATAAAAGTCCTCAGTAAATAGGTAGTAGACGAACAAAAGGCCCTTTAGAGCAACCAGTCTCTATTCCTTATATAGGCACTAGAGAACCTAAACAAATGTGTTTGGCCTATCACATAAGGGAAGACAAGGTCTCAGATGGTGACAACATGGAAGTGACAGTGGCCTCTGCATAATGAGCTCTGGGCATGGCAGCTGCAGCCCCTACCAGTTTTGTAAGGACAGGCACCCTTGCCAACATAACAAGAAAGACTTTCACAGTAAAAGGACAATCAGCTAGAGAGATGATACTAAAGGATGGGACTGGGAAGAAAGAGAGATAAAGAAGTCTCAGTGTGACCACAGGGAAAGAGAGAGGTAACATTTCATATTAATTACTCACATCTAAGACCTGGTGTGTACAGTATGTCTCCTGCCTAAAAATAATTTGAACAGCCTGGCTAGGAGCACTACTAATTTGTCTCTGCACACATCCTGCTGTTCACCTTTCTATAGAATCTGTGTAAAAAGACATTTTAAAGGCTACTTTAAATACTTCATTTCAGCTCCACCACATGGTCATATTGCAGGCTTCATGTATAAATACTCTTGGTTAAAGATCCATGAGTGATGGTTTTTGAAAGATCCTTTTCAAATCTAAAGGTTTCTGGGTTTTGTTTTAGCTTTGAATACGCTCATAGTAAATAGAAGCACACGGGCACGAGGCAAGGTGTTTCATAAATTCTAGAAAACTTTACTATTATCTAAGGTGAAGCCATCCTCTTCCTTTCACTTTGGAGTTAATGAAGTCCTGAATAAGTGTTTCATCATCCAAGGTCAGTATGTCCTGGGTATCTCGCCAGATAAAAGCCAGGTTTGAACAAAGGCTCTGTCAGTAACGTGCTGAGTGAGCATGAACAAGAGATTGAATCTGTCTGTGTTTTATTCTCCTCATCTGTATATTGAGGATAATTATCATTTCCTCTTAGGCTTATAGAGAAAATTACCTAGTGCAACACCTACACAAATCTGATCCTCAGTAAATCTCATTTCTCTCTCATCACTTTTCCCTTTCAGAAGAGTAGGGTTTGCTCCTTATTCTATGCTCCCACAGGAGAGGGTAGAAGAGGGTAACAGAAAGACCAATAAAGTAAGACTTACGGTTGAGTCCTCACCTACTCACACATGCCACTCTCACACTTGGAAACTTCACACACAGCCCTAGCACCTCTGAGGATCAGGTTTCTTTATTTCTATAGGAGTCATAAACTTTGACCACTTAGAGTCATCATTCATTAATTCATAAATTCAACAAATAATGATTGAACATCTACTACATGCCAGGTGCTGGTGATATAAACACAAACATAACAGGAAACTTGCATTCAACTCAGGGAGGCAGGTGTTAAAACACACTAACAAAAGGAAATATAATATAGTATGATCAGGTAGGACTATAGGCTATGATGACCAATAAAAGTAGAGTCACTGGCAGGGCCAGGGCATGGTTCATAGTCAGGATGGTCAGGGGAGACTGAGTGGGGAGCAGAGTCCTAGATGTGGAGGAATGCAGCTGCCTGCTTGGGGAGGAAGATGCCAGGCAGAGAGAGGAGAGGAGGGAGTGTAAAAGAAAGGTAGAAAAGAGCTTGAGTTGGAGCAGTCAGGCTAGAGAGCGGGGAGGGATTAGAGACAAGGTCATAGTCAAATGATGTCAAGAAGGCCTTCAGAACCATTTAGGGACCTTCAATTTTTTTCTAAGTTGAATGAGAGGTCACTGCATGATTTTGAGTGGCAAGCTGATATGATGAGACTGAGAATTGAAAGGACCCTTTGTTTATTGTATGGCAAACAGACTATAAGCAAGGCAGTCCAGGAGAGCAGCAAGCTACACGGTTCTCTGAGAGTGTGCTTGTGGTGAGGGTGGTTAAGAAAAGTCAAATTGAGAATTTTTTTAAGGTCATTGCATCAGTGTAAACTATCATTTTAGCTAGTCTGTGGGGTTAACTCTCTTTCTTTTCTTTCTTTCTTTCTTTCTTTCTCTTTCTTCCTTCCTTTCTTCCTTCTTTCTTTCTTTTATTTCTTCAAATTTTATATTTGTTTCAGGTATATAAAACAATGGTCAGACAATTTTATAATTTATAAAGTGATCCCATCTCCATCTTTAACCACTTACTAGCTCTGTAACATTAAACAAATTCATCTCCTTAAGCTTTGAGTGTTAGGGGATAAATGTTTGTGCCTTCTCCAAATTTCTATGTTGAAGCTTTACCCCACAATGTGATAGTATTTAGACTTGGGGCCTTCTGAGAGGTAATTAGGCTTACATGAGGTCATGAGGGTGGGGTTCTCATGGTGGGATTACTGTTCTCATAGGAAGAATAAGAGAGGTGAGAGCTTCTCACACTATCAGGCGAGGACACAGTTAAAGGCCACCATCTACAAGGCAGGGAGAGAGAACGCCTAGAGGAGAAACAGATCTCCAGCACCTTGATCTTGGGCTCCAGAACTGAGAGAGATAAATTCCTGTTATTTAAGCCACCCAGTCTGTGGTATTTCATTCTGGCAGCCAGAGCTGACTAATAGACTGAGTTTTCTCAACTTTAAAATGAGAGCGTAATACTGTCTACTTCCCAGTGTCGTTGTGAGACCCAAATGAGATAAGCTAAGGAAAGCTTAGCACAGTATCTGGCACATATTAAAGTACTTAATAAATATCAGCAATGATGAATGTAATTTAAACTTTTCTCAAATAATATTAATTAAAATAAGAATCAATCCATAAAAATAATAAATTTAAAAAAACTGCTAGTAAATATTTAATATTACAAGAAAAATAGATCACATATAATTACACACACACAAACAAGTTACACATTCAAAAGAAACTCAGATGCGTGATTGTAAAAATTCACCTACAGTTCCATCACAACATCTGAGCACAAGCAAAATGAATTCTATTTTTCAAATCAGTGGTTGTTTATTTTTTCATAAAGAAATGTTTTACCTGTTAGTATTTGAGTAGATATTTTATAAAGTCCAGTCTAAAAAGAATAGCTTTCAGTGTAGAATTTTATAAAAAAATAATCCTTACTAATTAAAAACAAAAACTTATTCAGAGTTATTAGATAGATGTAGACTTCTAATTTGTTTGGACCTTTGTACTATTTAGACACCGGCAGAAGAGACTTCTAGAGAACTGATGAGAATTATAGATTTGGGGCTCGTGAACATGCTGTTTTTACTCTTCTGCTCTTCATTAAGCGGAACAATAATTTTTTAACCTCGTTAAGAATCAGATGCTAGAATGAAACTCTTTTTCAGCAGAGTCCATATAAAAGTAAAAGTGAAATGTGCCATCATGAGAACATCTCATAAAGTAGTGTGAGTTTCCGCTCAAGATTATTTCTGAATGGGCTGAATTTACCCTCTGGCAGGATCCCCTCCCACCAACACACAGGCCTTTTCCTTTTGGAGAATACTAACAGGCATAACAACAATCACAAAGCTTCCATCAAGCATCAGACTTCATGTCTAAGATTTCAGTGATAGACAACTGCTTATGTTATTTACACCCAGAACTCAGTTTACAGCCTTAGAAAGTGTTTATTGTTTACAGCCAGTAACTTTCAAAACTGCAGAAAGAATATATGTACAGTTTCATTACCCTCCTTCCAACAGACACAATAGTTCGCTCTAATAATTACTGTAATATGTCATTTATTTTTGTTTTTGCTTAGATTTCAAAAAGACTATATATCAAAATAAAAATAACTATGAATATCAGCTATGTAATACCATCTGTTATGTGAATGATTGGTGCTTTGTAGGTACTTTTTTCTATGAATCTTTTTAGTATAGTCAGTCAGCTAGGGCCCTATCTCTTGCATAAAGGGACAACATAAGCAGCCAAGGGAGAGTGGGTCAGAGCAAGCATGACTCCTTCATCACTAGAAGACTTGGAAGTTATGGACTATTTTTGTGTTATGTACTCCTTTTTCAGGTGAATGTTTTTAAGCATAAAATATGTAGAATTATAAAGGAAACCAATTCTTTCAAAAAAGTTATTAGAATATTAAAAAACAAATTTATAACATGTAATATCTGTGGGCACTTTAAATTATTGGACACATAAAAAATACTTTTTATAACGTAATATACTGATGTTTGTTTTACAAGTCAAAGCAATTGCTTGAAGAGTGATATTCATAGACATATAGCATTAATAGGAGGAAACTGTGGGCCAGGGAAGTCAATTACTACATAGTAAAAGGCAGCACTGAACAAATCCTCAGCCACTCCACACTCACCATGGGGTCGAATATTGGGTTCTATCTGGTGACCAGGGAAGCTATTCCTTTTGAACAGTCATTTGACCTGGATACCATAGTTAACTTGCTTTCTTCTGTGAAATTTAATATGGCATTTTTCAAAAGTGAGAAGCAATTAGATGCTCCATATTAAATTTCATGTGAAAGAAAAATAGCTGAGAAATAAGTCTGATATCTGGCTCTAGATATCAGAATCTATCATTTGGCATGAGAAGTATTTTTATCTCTACTGAGTTTTTGGCTTATATTTTGAATTCATCTCAGTGAAAAATTCATGTTGCATTCAGTGTTCTTCTCTTTATTCTGCTAAGCAATGAATCTCAGTTTTAACCTTCAAGTATTTGTTCTGATTTCATTGAGATAAGTGTTTAGCTCTGGCAAGAATATGATTTGCATTTTATTTGTATGAAGAGCCAATACTGATTCGCACAACAAGAGACGTTTAGAGTGACAAGAGCTGAGATACAAAGGATGAAATATCCAGTTTAAATTTTGCAGGTGCTAAAAAAAAAAACAAAAACAAAATGGAATGAATGACAAAAATATAAATGCTTCCTGAGAAATATAGGTTTAAAGAGACACTGCTGAGTATTTCACATTATTTTCTTCAGAGCTAGGGCTCTAAATATCTTGCTGACAGCCCCCAAAGATATTTCTGTATTAATTTTGCCCTCTCGAAGTTTGTCAAACAATAAATGATGTTTTACATTTCTTAAAAGACAAATAAATAACAAAAAGTATGTTTAGACTACATTCTGGTCAGCATGAGAACTCTGTTAGGTTCACTGCTATTTCCCAAGCGCTAGAACAAGGCAAAAGTTCAATAAATGTTTGGTAAATGAGTGCTGGTGAGTTTTTTAAGTTGGTACAAAAAATTTCCACTAACTCATCATCTGGCTGAAACCCAGGAATTAAGTTAGTTTACAGAGGTGTTGACATTAATTTTCCTGTTACTGGGTGGGGGAGTCCCTTGAGGACAGGAATGTATTTTACTCATCCTTATAACCTTTTGCATTGCATTATGGGTTCCCATAGTAGGTGCTCCTTAAGTGTCAAATGAATAATGAGTGAATGCTGTTTCAGTAAACCTTTTTTTTCCCTCCACCCCCATACATATCTCTTACCTTATATGTCCTTAACTAATATTTGCTCGCGCTGGTCTCATCACCTAGACCTGTGTGTTTTTACAACCTCCTATCCAAACAAAAACCGATCTTTGAAGCCCTGTTTAGAACCTTCTTCCTTCCTGAGGTCTTCACTGATCTCACCCTCTTTGAATGACTGTAGAATTTCAGTCTGTATATCACTCATCCTGATGTTTTATGTGTTTTCCTCTTGCTTGCAAATTTCCTTTGTCTCCCCCAAGCCACATCATGGATTTCCTTCGTATCCTTCACAATAAACTGAATGCTCTGCAAATAGTCTATGTTCAAAGAATGCACAAGGAATATCAAAATGCATAACATTTAACATACACTATACCTTTATTTATAGGTCCATATCACATCAGATTTTTAGTTGTTATAATCACATAATTAACATCTATTTGAACTTAATGTCAACTAAAACTCCTAACGTCATTTTCATATGTCCAAAAGCTAAACTGTTTATAGTTGTGTGGTTGTTTCATTTAGGCCAACATGCAGGAACTTCCTATCTTACCTCCTGCATTTTATCTTGCTTGATTTGGACCATTTCTCCTTAGTAACACAAACCTTTTGGTTTGTAAATATCACATCTAATATTGTATTTGTTCCATATTCCTATCTTGTGAAATACGTAATAAATATTCTCTTCTCATCACAGGGTTGGGCAAACTTTCTGTAAAGGGCAAGACAATAAATGTTTAGGCTTTGCAATTCATAGTCTTTGTCTTGACTATTAAATCTTGCTTTTATAGTGAGAAATCAGCCCAAGACAATAAAAAACAAATCAGGGCAACCATGATACAATAAAACTTCACTTACACACACTTGAAATCCAAATTTCGTGTAATTTTGTGTGTTACAAAATATTCTTCTTTGGATTTTATTCAATCTTTTAAAAACATAAAAGCCATTCTTGACTCACAAGCCATACAAAAACAGGTAGTGGGCTGGATTTGGCCCATGGGCCATAGTTTACTGACTCCTGACCTAAATCATTACACCATACAGCAATGTGAATGAAAGCCCTTTAACACTCACTGAAAAACCTCTCTCCAACTCAGTCCTTCATAGCCACTGGTTGGCAATAAACTTGACTGAAGAACATTTAGAAATATAAAACCTGAGGGTCTACCCCACCCCATCATCCACCCCAACACACAGACCTGCTTCAGTGGTTCAGAAGAGAGACTTGGGAATGTGTATTTGAAACTGTTCCCTGGATGTTTCTTATGTACAGCACAGGTTCTAAAACTGGAATTTGTTGCTGTTAACAAGAGTTTTCAAATTTGTTTTTGAAAAGACTTTTATTGTTTTCATGATGAAATACTGAGACTATAATTGTAAGCAAGATAAGCATAGTATCTGCCCTTATAGACTTTATCGTAGTTATATTTTGTTGGAATCATTTATTACAATGCCTTTCCCAATCAAATAAAAGCTCCTTAGGGCTGATACCATTGTATCATTCATAATGAGAGGTCAATGGTATTAATGAATGAAATGGTATTAAAAAAAATTCATATGTTTCTTCATTTTATCTATTTTAAAATGGCATATTACAGTCTATTTTTAAAATGATCCAAGAATTGTCTAGGTATCTGAAATTTTACATGCTGTTTTGATATCTTGCTCACCATGATATTCTTAGTACCTAGAACTTTGCCTAGCACATAGTGGACATTCAAGTATGTTAACTGAATAATTAAATTAAGATAACAGAATTATATGCAAGGTGCTAAAGAAGAAATTGGTAAGTTATGATTAACAAATATGTCAAATTAAAACTTATACTGAAACTTTTGAAACATAAGTAAAGTGAGTGCATATTTTCCAGGGAGCAATAATTCATATAGTTATTCTGAGCACCACATCTGCAACCCACCACCACCACCGCACATTATACACAAATGAAATCAAATCAAATCAGTCATCAAAAACAAAAAATAAAAGCTTGGATGGAGAGGACAAGTATTGGCTCCTGTACTGGCCTAAGATAAACTTTTCAATCTCGTTTTTCATTTTACTGATGAAAAACGGAAACCATGTCCACGTCTGGCCCCATGCTCAAAGACATCATGAGAATAAAAGAGATGGTTTCCTTCCTCAGGAGCATCAGGGAGAATGAGGATTTCGAGCAGCAATCATGGGGTGCAGATCAGAAGATGGGCCATGGGCCATATCAATGCATGCACTGAGAAAATAAAGTGCTGGTTTGCATACTCAAAAGAAACAGAAAATATTGCATGCAGAGAATCCTGAAACACCTATCTTTCATTTTGCCTTTGCTACAGAACTAACTTGCAGAGTTAGAGCTTCCTCATAATTTCGATTTAATTTTTTTCCCACAAAGACTTTTTAGTTTGTCCTTACCATGTCAATAAACCACCAGAGACTTCAATTAGAGAGCTGAGGGCCAGTGAGCTTTGGTTTTTGAGCTGCCTTATGTTCGGTGCCACAGCAGAAGCTGCTGCTATTCCCAGTTCCTCCACACAGCACCCTTAACAGCAAAGCGCCTAGGTGCCACTGGCATCTCTCAGAGCAGTAAAACCAGCAGCAGGGAAAATCAGGTGTATCTTCCCACTTCTCCCCCAACTTAGTACAATCTTAAATTCTTGTTTCCACTCATGACAATATTACATTTACTTCCTCAGCTGTCACAACCATTGTTAACCTCTAGTGTACTTCATTAATTGCACTATTCCCAAACAAAACACCTCACCATCTATGGTAGCCTGGACTATTCTCTGTATTTGTCATTATTTCTGGTGCTTTAGTCTTCCTCTGCCTACCTTATTTGAGCCCCTTTCTGCACTCTCATCAGTGCATGGCACCTCATAAATTCATCCCAGGCACTGAGTCTTCTTGTACATCATAATGACATTGTTGATGAGCTGGCCACCTCCCTTCAATCTTCTTATTCCTTCCAGCTGTTTTTCTCTCATTTACTGCCCCCAGCCCGTCGCTTCTGACAGCTACCTCCTTTCTCTCCCACACCTGTCATCTGACTCTGAGGTCAACTGGAGCTGGCCCACAGTTAATGCCTAAAAACAAAGGAAGGATTTTATCTGCTAGTGCTTAAGCATGGTGAATTTTGGGGGAAAAAGTCATTTCAAATCAGCTTGTATAACAATCATTTATACCTTAAAGACTCAAAATTAGTAAAATAAATAAATAGCCCAAAAAGGTTAAAAAAAAAAAAAGAAGAAGAAGAATTGAAGTTCGGCAGTAATTTGAGAGAAAAATGAAGCATAGCTGAATAATGCTGGATGTTAGAAATGCCTGGTTTTAGTACGTTAGAGACCATGGACCAAAAAATGATCTCCTGCCCTCTGGAATCTTCTTTCAAGCATAAAAATATACAGTAAAAGAAGAGGCACTTGCTCAGCAGTGACATTAGTCAGATCAATTCCTGCTATCAAAAGAGGGGTGACTTTTCACTTAAATCACCTTCTAGTGCATGATCAGTAGACATAGATTTAAGAATTTGGGCCAGCTCTGAACTTCTAATAATTACGTCATCCTAGGCACATTATCCAACTATCTAACCCTCAGTTACCCCATCTGTGAAATGGAAACGTTGACCTAACATTAATATTTTATAAGAAATATATAAGTAAACATAGTGAAAGTGCATGACCTACATTAATGGATGATGTAACAGGTTCTGATTTTTCTAACATGTATCATTAGGAAAAGGTAGAGGGATAACAGCTAATATTTAGGAGGACTCAGAATGTGCTCCAGGCTGTATGCGCTTTCTATTTGTTAATTTTTTTTTTGGACAAATCTATATTGAAAATCTATCCTATGTCAGGTCTGTTGTGGGTACTGAGGATAGAGTGTTGAATAAAATAAGTTCCTGAACAAAAGGAGCACACTCTCTAGTTGGGGGAAAACACATAAACACATAACATGATAAATAACAGTTGCTATGGTCACTGAGTAATAGGCTGGAGAGTGTCTAGGAATACTGGAGGGATATTTCAGATAAATCGTTCTAAAAAATCTTGACCCAGCCCCTCCATGAGGAAATGAATTTGAACAGAGATGTAAACAAGTAAGAAAGCAAGTCATGCACATTTCAAAGGGAAAAGATTCTAGGTAGAGAGGGAATAGTGAGTACAAAGGCACTGAGACAGAATGAGCTTGATGTAACTGAGTAGCAGCTAGAAGGCCAGTGGGCAGAGGCAATATGAGCAAAGCAGATGAAAGTGAAGATATGGCGTGAACCTGATGCTGTAAGGGGCACCACTGATGACAAATTGCACAGACTTTCTTCTAAGTGGGACGGGAACTGACTGTAGTATTTTGAGCAGGGGAGCGACATGATCTAATTTAAAGATTTACAGAATCACTCTGGCTGCTGTTGGGGGAGGCAGAAATAATCTGTACAGAGTCAAAAGTGGGGACAGGGAGACCAGCTAAGAAGTTATTGCAACTGCTCTGGTAAGGACAATGGTGGCTTGGACTAGGATAATAGTAAGGATGGTATTGAAAATGGTCAGATTCAAGACTTACTGTGAAGATAGAACTTGCAGAATTTGATAATGAACTGGCTTCAAGATAAAAATAAATGAGAAAATTCGAGTGAACTCTAAGTTTATTACCGTGGAACTAGGAAAATTACAGAAATTATAAAGTCAGGGAGGGAGCTGATCTGAGGGAGAAACTTCAAGAGAAGTGTCCAAGTTAAGTCTGAGATGCCTATTAGGTATCTCAGTAAAGATATTGAATAAGCAATTGTTTATGAATTTCTAGACCTCAAGATAGTGGTTTAACCTAGAGTTATATAAATTTACACTCTTATTTAATGCTCACATAGTTCTAAGATGTAGGAACTATTATTATCTCCATTTTATAGGAGAGAAAACAGGCTTGGAGAAAGTACATAATTTGGTTTTGAGCACAGAGAAAGATTATGATGAAAACAAAAGGGCTTAAATAGTTTAAAGCAGCTAGACTCATATCTGGCTTAGCTGAAGGGATAAATCTAAGTACAGTTAACAGGAAAAATCTAAAAACTCATGATGTCAAATAAACATAGTTACTGATCAAGTATAGCATTAATTATAATACAAAATGACCTCAAAAAGAAGACTCTCAGTGAAATGCAAGGAGATGTTTCATTAAGTAATATGTATACATAAATAGGCACAATCTTCCAAGGATATACCTGGAAAGCAATGAATAAAAATAAAGAAGCCAAATATTTTTATCTTGGCTAACTACAGATTTAAAGGGAACAGTAAAATCTATAAATATGTAAGAAGATAATGATGAATCATTTATCACACTGTGTGTCTCTAAACTGCACTTAAATCTCTCAAGAAAGGAGGCTGTCTAAACTCTTACTGCAATTTGAATTTCTCCATGGTCTTTACAGGCATATACACAACCATCCTTGAGAGCAAGTTGAATGGAACAGAAAATGTGCCTCTTTCTATACATAATCTTGGAGTATTCCCAACACAATATAAATTCAGTTGTATTATCAGTATCTAACATTGACTTTCCTCAGCTTCTAATTCAATTGTTTCTCTTTCAGCATCACTTCTGATTTCATTTCTGTAAGTGATTACTTAATAACTACTATAACTATAGTATATCTGGTTTAAAGGCATAGTTTCCAGATAGCTTGAATCTGAATCTCAGCTCCACCACTTACCAGCTATGTGGTCAAGGGCACGTCATATAACCTCTCTGTGCCTTATGGAAAGTCTAACCCATAAAATGGAGATAATAATAGAATCTTCCTAATAGGGTTATTATGAGAATTAAATGAGATCAATGAGGTAACATAGGTAAAACCATTGATAAAGTACCTGGCAGAGGGTAAGAAATCAAGAGATGTTTGCCATTACTGGTGTTGTTATTATTACTATTACTACTATTATTTTTACATGTACTTAGAATTCCATGTGCCCCCCATCTCTTTTTCTCTAGGAAAGAATCTGTTAACAAAAAGATAAACATTTCTAAAAAGTAAAATTACCAACAATAGTCACTTCCTAAATTTTAACATTTAAAAGAATTTATTTTTTAGAAATCTTTTGCAATTCCTGCCAGTAAAATTAAGCAGAATTATTCTCTCATACATGTCTTCAGGAGATCTTAAAGGGATATTAGGATTCAACATTACATAACATAAATCCTCCTGCTATCTTACTGGTAATCCTGGGTTCAGACGAGAGATGGGCCTTGGAAAGAGTGTGGTACCCATCAGGTGCCACAGAATCTGCATCAGCTTGGGTTGGAGTAAGACCTGTTCAGCTCCAAAGGGTTCCTTCTCTTCCATGTTAATCCACAGAAGACTTCCCTGGAACTTTCACAGGATGGGGGGAGGGGTGTTTTCTAATCATGGGTGATTAATATTGATATCAGCATAATTCAGATTAACAACATGAACAGATACTTCGAACAGATTTCAAATAAATATCTTCACATCATTGCTCTCTCCTACATACTGAGCATGAAAAATCATGTTTATGTTCTTAAAGAGGTGACTGTGGTATAAGATGACATATACCATGCCTATGTTATAGCAAACACATGTCTCTGAAAGGCATAAACTGGTAGAAACGGCAAGATAATGCAAGCGCTGAATGTCCAAATCATATCCCAAACCAAATTCATCATTTCAACTTTCTTTCAAATAGAATCTCCCACCTGTATTTATACAAGTGGTTCCTAGGTGGTCCTTCAGAGCCCAGCCCACCCGGATCACATCTAAAAACCTGCTAAGCTTCTGAAAAAAAAAAAAATAATGTTTTTAAACTCATCATCATAAAGATCACACTCTAGCTCTTTTAGTTGCCAGATGAAGCCCAATGAGGTTGAACCACTTGAATAAGGAAGGTAACATGCCTGGCTCTGATGGTAACCACATTGCCATAGCCTGCATTCAAAGCTTTCTATCAAGGGGACTCACTTCTTTCCAACCCAAAAAACTTTTTTCTCTCTCCCTTTCTTTCACTATTTCTCATTTTTTCCTCCTTTCTCTCCTCTTTCCCTCCTTCCCTCCCTCTCTCCCTCTCTTCCTTTCTTTCAGTATTCTCTCATGACTTCTCCTCCTTCTAGATAATTTGTTCGACCTATACTTATAGCATTATAACCTATTCCAGAGCTATAGTGGTAACAAGTCAAATGTCTTAGGAGCCTTTGCTCTCTTAGAGTTTCCTGTCTAGAGAGTGGTAAGAACGTTTAACAGACTACTTGAAATAGTGTGTTGTATGTGTCATCACAGGAAGAAGAAACACCAGGTAGCCATCTGCTTGATGGATGAATAAGAAAAAACTAAGAAAAGAGAATGGGAGAGTACCCTGGAAAGAGCTGGTAGCCTGTCTAAGGGCCAAGATGTGAGAAAGTTCAGGGAATAGAAGGAAATTTAGGATGGCCAAACTGGAGCCCGAGGGGCAGAGACAGCTGGATAGTTCTGTCTCAGGATGACTCATACTTCCAGGCTTTATATCTGATTTAGATCATCATTTTGGACTTAGAAGTGATGCTGGAATGGCTTTGAGGGCTTTCAGGATGAAGTGATTGTATTTTGCATCTGATAAGAACATGCATTTGGGGGGGCAGAGGGCAGAGTGTTATGGGCTCAATTATATGCCATCAAAAATATGTTAATGCCTTAACCCCAAGTATCTTTGAATAGAACCATATTTAGAAATAGGGGTCTTTACAGAGGTAATTAAGTTAAAATGCAATCATTAGGGTGAACTCTAATCCAATATATGGTGCCCTTATAAAAACAGAAAATTTGGATACAGATGCAAACAGCATGAAAACACAGGGAGAAGACAGCCATCTACAAACCAAGGAGAGGTCTGGAGTGAATTCTCCCCTCACAGCCCTCGGAAGGAACCAAGCCTGCCAACACCTTGATCCTGGACTTCTTGCCTCCAGCACTGTGAGAAAATAAACTTCTGCTCTTTAAGACACCCAGCCTGCAGTACTTTGTTATGGCAGCCCTAGGACACTGAAACTGATCATAGGTTTTATAGATAAACCTAATACAAACCAATACCTAGGTGAGATTCGAGAAACAGGCAATGACCGAATCAAAAAACCACATGAAGAAATATGAATTCTCCCAAGGCAAGGTGAGTCACCTGCTGAAATGAGACACCACAGTACATGAAAAGGTCCCTCCTCTGATCTCTTACATAGACTACTTATTTTATCAAGTCTTTGCGTATTGTTGCTTCCTGGTCAGCTTCTCATTAGCTGTCAACGGTCATCAGTTCCTTCAGGGGATGAAGATATGCCCAAAGTCCTATTCTTAACACTTACTACTCCAGTTTTTGACTCGCTCTGGGTAACTTTAGTACATTTTGGGTCACATGATTTTTCACCTATCCTTTCAGGTACTGTCCCAGATGCTTCCATATTTCATCCTTCTTACTACTTCAGTGTGGGCCACACTTTCCAACTCCCAGCACTTACATTTCTGTTCCTGAGGGCTCTCTCTGACCACTGAAGCCTGCTTTGCCTGAAGTATGGAGCAGCCCTGAAGTCAGAGGGAATCACCTTCTGCCCCGTAACTAATGGGGGTTTGTAACTATCTACACTGCTCCTTTGTCCCACTTAGCAAGACAAGACAACTCTCAGGCTTGTATTTGCACACTTGATGCCAGTGTTTCTTTACTGGAAGAAAGTTCACCCTTTGTCTTTCTTCTCTTATTCATTGGTATGGATTGACTTGTGTCCACCCAAAAAGATATGTTGGAATCCTGACCCTTAGAATCTCAGAATGTGACCTTATCTGGAAAAATGGTCTGTACAAAGTAATCAAGTTAAAATGAGGTCATTACATTGGGTCATAGTCCAATGACTGATAAAGGGGAAATGTGGCCACAGACACAGACATGTTCAAAGGATGATGAGGTGAAGACACACAGGGATAACACCACATGAAGAGAGAGGGTTGGAGTAATGCATCTACAAGCCAAGGAATATCTGAGACTACCAGAAGCTAAGAGAAAGGCATGAAACATTTCTTTCCCTAGCACCTTCAAAGGAAGAAGGGCCCTGCCAACATCTTGATTTCCAACTTATAAGACAGGAAGTTTCTGTTGTTTTATCCACTTGGTCTTTGGTGCTTGATTTGGACAGCCATGGGAAACTAATACATTTGTCTTCTCTTTTAACAATCCCTGTTCCTTTATCCCCCAAATTAACTATTTGCATTAGAATTTTTATTATCTTTATTATTTGATTGTGAGATCTTTTAGAAAAAAAGTGTTCTGAATATTCTGCTGTTTCTAACCTTTCTGATAACTAGCGAAATATTCTCCATATAGTTAGTGCTTAATAAAAATTTGAAAAGAGAAAAACAACCTAAGTGTCTGTTGACAGATGAGTGGGTAAAGAAAATGTCATAAGTGCTGGAGAGAGAGAGAGAGAGCGAGCGAGAGAGCGAGAGAGCGAGAGAGCGAGAGAGCGAGAGAGAGAGAGAGAGAGAGAGAGAGAGAATTATTCAGCCATAGGAAAAAAGGAAATCCTGACATTTGCAACAATATGGATGAATCTTAAGGGCATTATGCTAAGTGTAATAAGTCAGACAGAGAAAGATAAATACTATATGATCTCACTTATATGTGTACTCTAAAAAATCAAGCTCATAAATACAGAGAAAAGATTGCTAGCTGCCAAAAGCAAGGGGAGAAGAGGTGGGTGAAATGGGTGAAGGTGGAAATAAATTAAATTAAAAAGAACAGGAAGAGAGGAAGGAAGGAAAGAAGGAAAAGGGGAAGGGGGAGGAAGCAATAAAAAAGCTATTAGAATCCAATAAGCTGCAGTTTGTTGCATATTAACATAGAAAAATGAAAAAAAAATCATTAAACAAGTGGGACTACTATTTGGAAAAGCTGGTTCAGGGTTGCGACACAAGGACAGAACTGTTATATTCAGTTACCTCATTACTCTTTATTTCCTTTTAAAATAAGAAATATCGAGAAATGAGCAGAAAAAAAATCAAGTCCATGATGAAAAGATTTCTGGACATGTTCAAAGTGCCTTATTAGATATTACATAAATTTAAACGCTACTCATTTTAGGCAACTCCTCCACTGCATAGTCCACTGGGAGATTTAAAATGCCAACGTAAAATGTTTACTTTTCCACTCTGATTAAAGGTCAAGTACAAGTTATCCTTATAGCTCTTGCTGACATAGCTGTGCTGAATAATTATATTTATGCATATTGTAATGAATGTATTTATGAGAATACAATTGTTTCTGTCTTTAAAAACAATTAAAGATTCCCTCCAGGGGGAAAGTTTAAAAAATGTTATTGTGTAGTAAATCTTTTCTAGAATCACTGGTAACATTTAAAATGTTAAAAGTACAATCCTTTTACTTGAACTCTATGAATATATACGCTGGCTGCTGACACTGGCAGCTCTTTTCATTTTGCAGTCAACTATTCTCTCTGAGATGCTGAGCCAGGCTTACAGGAAATTTGGAGGAAGATCTGGGAGCAAAGGGATGCCTTCCATGCTCTCCCTCCACCACCACCTTATCTGCATTCTCCGTTAAACAAATAGGGAAGAATGTGGAGATGCCCAGGATACAGGCTTTTGGAAGAAAAAACTAAGTGAGAAGAGGATAAGTCCCTGAAAGCTGGGAATGTATGGCTGGCAAGTGAGTGCTTACCGCATGAGACAAAACAGACGAATCAATGAGGCTGTCAACACGTGCTTTATATGCACCATACTCTAAATGTAAGCACGGGCCTGGCATTAGTAACAACGAGCAATGACTAGTCTAATAAATTGTGTGGCCTAAAGGAATACTGAAACCATTTTATTGTAATATTTTAAAAGACTTCCATGAGCCACAAATTTCCAATCAAGCTTCACATTTAATCCTGCTAAACTACAATTTAATACCACATTATAGTAACAGTTTTTCTTAACGTTTGGACATGATACTATTATAATGTCAAGATAGATATATCACTGGTATTCCATAATTCTTTCTGAATTATTTCAGTAGGTAAGAGTTATAAAAAGCCAAGCTACATCACAGTAATTACTGAAAAAGAAAAGATTAAATAGGAAGGTCAAATATTTGATTTATACAAAAGGCTCTAAGCTCTAAATAATCACATGCCTCACCAAAATCAATATTTTTAATATATACATCTATAATCTATCTAATTAAAATGCAAATAGAAATATCAACATCTGCATCTCAGAGAATGTTAGTTACATAAAGAATATTGGAACAAAGAAGAAAAATTTTTATTCAACAAATAATTATTGAGTGCCAAATAAGTATAAGGAATTGTGTCAAGTATATGTGGAATTCAAATGGAACAAGATCTAGATCCTATGTAGTAGTTCAGATAAGTCCTGATCACACATAATTTCAAAATTAAGTGGTATACATTCGGGAATCTGAAAGTCAGACAAATCAGTGTTATGAGTGTACAAAAGGCAAGAATCACTGCCTATCTTGGCTGTTCAGGAGAGTTATAATTGAGACACAATCTTTTAACTGGATTTAAAAATATGAGTTTGGTAATCATACACGAATGTAGATGAGAAAGAGTCTGAGGAAGAAGAAAAGTAATGGAAAAGAGAAGTGTAAAAGCACAAGCTGTGATCTGGTAACAAGTGGCCCTGCTTGACCAGAATGATACCTAGAGGTAAACATCAGAATATAAAGTCAGAATCAGAAAGCTTGGAAGTCCACATGACAGCATCAATGGAAGGAGCCATAAAAGGTTTGTAATGGGGTAGGGCACATTTGCAGTGGCACATTTGCGGTGGTACACTTAGAAATTTAATCTGGAAGCACAGGGTAGGATGCACCAGAATAAGAAGTATCCAGATCAGGAGCTGCAAACTCAAGTGCACATCAAGGCCTGGATGATACTGTAAAAAGTGGCCTTAGGAAGAATCTACTCAGTTCTAGCCCATAAGAAATTTGGCGTGTCCAAATTTTGCCAAATATTCTAGTTCTTTCAGGAAAAAAAAAATAAAAATAAAAATAAAATAAAACAGGAAATGCAGATTTTGATGTGAAATTTTCTAATTCATTGATGTTAAATAATCAGAAAGGAATTTTATATTGATTGGCTGATTGATGGACCTTTGATAGCTGAATTTAGTCCATATGCTAATGGCTTTCAGCAGGACCCCTAGTAACAAGTTAGAATGATCTTGGCATGAGTTAATAAGGCCTCAAATTGGATAGTGGCAGGCATTATTATATACTTGACCATTCTTTCTTATAGTTCACTCAAATGATAATTAGTTAACAAATCTAAGGCAATATAACTTAGAGAGAACAACTTAAAAATACATGGTGGAAACATGTCAGATGTATAAAGTTATGAAATTTATAGTTTTCCTGATAAAAACCTAATGAAACTGTGTTATAGTTATATAAAATCACTGAATATACCATATTTTGTCCCCAAATCAAATTAAAATCAGGAATAATAAGTTGAAAAGTCAATATGCATAGTAGGTATATAGTTCTGAGTGAAAATTCATTTACTATTATTATTAATATATAATAATATATTGACTGATTAAATTAATAGCTACATTTCAATCCATTAACCTTCAGTCAAGAGACCATTTTTCTCCCGCAGCTGGTTTTAATAATGCAAATATTTTCAATATTTACTATATAGAAAAAGAGATCAGCTAATGCTATTTTAATAATCTTTTCAGGCCAAAGGGACTACTACTTCCATGAATTATATGATGCAAAATGATCTTTCTGCAACTGTCTTTGTGTCTCCTATATTCAACTTTTAAAAGTTTTAATAAGGTAGCTCATAAAATTAGGGACACCTTTGGCAAGAATTAAGATAAAGGAGCCTCTGAATATGTCCACAGCCTGTTGTCAATAATCCAGGAAAAAAGGTTTTAGTTAAGAACCAGAACCTAGGGGAAGAGACTGAAGCAGGAAAGAGAGGAATATGTTTCTCTCTGGTCCTCCCTCTCCTCTGCCTGAGTTTCTAGTAGGGTAAACACATCTTAAAAACAAAAACAAAAACAAAAACAAAAACAAAAACAAAAACAAAAAAAAACTTCTGCAAGGCCTGGGTGGAAAAAGATAGGCTTGTTCAGGTGGAAATCTGCCAAGAATCTGGCAAGCAGCCCACACCCAGAAGGGCTTCCAAAATGAAGGTGAGCAAATTCTGTTCTATAAACCAGGTTATCAAAACGCTTGTCACTTTCCATGTATTACTCATCTGTAATCTCAGAGCCTTCTGTAAATTCTGTTTAAATGATAAAGATCAGGGTGAACTCTGAAAAGAGAACTGATACGGAAAGTTTACCTTTACAGAGCTTCTCTGAGGCCAGTCTGAGGGTTTCAGCGGTGATGAATGAATGAGAAATCCCCACAGGGAAGGTGATGCTTATGGATAAGGGTCAAGGTCAGAAAGTCCTTTTTTCTTTATAAATTTTACAAGTTCAGGTTTTGATTTTT
The DNA here is from genome assembly GCA_003508835.1 of Eonycteris spelaea. NCBI lineage: Eukaryota > Metazoa > Chordata > Mammalia > Chiroptera > Pteropodidae > Eonycteris > Eonycteris spelaea. The sequence goes on from PUFA01000140.1 coordinate 852,514, forward strand.
AAAAAAAAATTTTTTTAAGAGAACCAGTGAGTTTCTCTAACAACTTGGTATCCAACTTCAGGGGAATCAAATAGGTACTTTAAAAGTCCATGAGATTGTTGGAAACATTTTATAAAGAAATCTTGATTTATTTTTTAGGTATCACGCAACTGTGCCCATAGTAAGTGGATAAGCCTCTGCATGGGTTAGCATTAAAGTATGTTCCCTGACAGGCACAATAACCACTCTGGAGCCTGGTGTCTACTTTTCCCTGGGGTTACCATATTCCTGGTTTGCTGGAACAGTCTGTTTTTCCTTGTCTTGGTGTAACTATGACTGGTTCTCATTTTTCTCTCAGAAGTGTCCCAGTTTGGACAATAAGTTATAGAAACACAGAAACTTTAATTAATACCTGATGTTATTTGCATAACAGACACATTTCAAAGACTCTGAGGCTGACTTTACTGTATCTAAGCACTGCTAAACAGTCCTCCAAATAAATGATATTTTCAACAGTCTTTTTGGCATGGTAGCTTTCCTTCCCCTGTATTCAGCTTGTTTATTGGCTATATGGCTTGAGATACAGAAAGCAGTGAATTCAAACCATGTTACCTCAGCACCAAGTGAAATCCACCACTACTGTAGGTCACACCTGAATTTGTGTATATGAAAATTCTGTCTTAAGAACAGCTTTAGAAAAATATCTGAAGATTACTTCACATGTTTTTGTTATTAGAAAAGGTAATGTAGATTAGAAATTGTATTTTCCTTATTTTAGCTGTCATAAAACTGAGGATAATTGTAGAGACTAGATGTATAAATAAGCTTTTCTTAAGTACACTTCACTATCCACTCTATATGGTTTAGATGATCTAATTTATTTATTTATTTTTAATTTATTTTCTTCTTTTCTGTTATGTTTAACTTACAAGCCACTTAGACTCCTTTTGTAAATTTAAAAATGATATAAAATATGTTAAAATTAAGAAATAAATATTCTAAGTCCTCGAATTCTAAGAATAATTATCATATTTGTGATTAGGGGACAAATGTTAGAACTGATAAAACTGGCACAGTGGAATTAAGTTATAGACAAAACATTCATTTGATTTTCTAAAGTCAAAATATGAAAGCAAAGAAGTCACTTGTTTTGCCGATCTGGAGGAGAATAAAATCACAGCAAATGGTTCAATTTTGCATAATAATGTATAGAGCATCCCTTTGCAGTACTTTGAAAATGATTTTGGAGTCCTCACGGAAATACAAACTTTGTGACTTTGGACAAGATAATTATTTCCCCGACTCTCAGTTGTTCGTCTTTAAATTAGGGTTAACATTTCCTTCATGTACTTGTTGTGAGTACTAATTATAATAATATATAAGAAGCACCCGGGAGTGTGCTCTGCATGTAGCACATGCTCATTAAATGGCAACTATTATTGTTATTTTAAAATGAAAGTGAAGTGGCTACTTCATAATCACAACGACTACATCCCAAGACCTCTGTAAATTCCCCAAATCTCAAATGTCCCTCTATTACATCAAGCAGAAAATAAAACTTGGGAACTGGTTATAACACTCACTGAAATACTTTCACAAATTACCATTGCTTCACTGCCTTTAGAAAATATAGTCAACTTATTCATGTTATATATATATTAACCACTTTGAGATCTGACATTCTTCTGTAAGTTTATGCAAACCTGAATTTATTTCCTGGGTTAGAAACATTATTTTCTTATACCTGTTCATGTTATTTTCTCTTTCAACACCAGACAGAATTTGCTTGATTTCTGGACTACTTTTCATAAAGGAATAAAATGTACCTCACTTTAGGAAAGTAATCACATATGCCTTTATGAGAGAAATTCATGAATTTTCAGTGAGATGATTCAAAAACTCTGGGTAGATGGCAAGACTCCTTCACTCAGTTTAATCTTTACTCCTGCTCACCTTGTCTCATTGTGCAAATGATTCAAATCCTTGCCTACAAAGTGACAAATTACTACAACAATTGAGCTAGTTGAATGACTCATAAAGAGTGAAAATATTGGATATTTAACTGTAAAAGCCAAGGGTCTACTGATTCTTTTTTTTTTTTCCTTAGAAATTTTATAAACAGAGAAAAGAAGGCAATGCAGATATGGCATCTAGTACATCAGATCAAAGGAGAACAAAGTGCAAAGATTTCTATGTGAACCAAACTTACAAGCATGTGTGTATGAGGCTTGGGGGGTTGTGGGAGGAGTTAAGCAGAGTTTGAAGAGTCTCTGCTCATGCTGAGGAACAAAGGGATTGGAGCAATTTAGAGAAAGGAGCCAGACCTATGCCAAGGCTGGTTAGGCTTCAGACTGGATCCTAAAAGAACGTTTCATAGAAAAAGCCCTGGTTCCTGGACCTGATTAAACTTCAAGCATTCTCTTCAGAAAGTAAGGAGGGTATCCTTGAGGAAGAGCATAAGATCAGCTTTTCTTGTCTCATCAGCCAGCAGGCCGTCACAAATGGGTTAAATCAGATTTATCCTTTGGTCTAACATAGTAGACCTAGTGTATTACAGTAACATTTTCACAGAAGCAAATTCCCCACTAGTTTGTCGATGAAAACTTGCTATTTCCCTTTTCATAGCAGGAGTGTACACTTACAGATACCCGAGTGAATAACTGTCACGCATGACTATGTGTTTATATTATTAGTCAAGCAACCATTTAATCAACAATGATGAGAACAATTCATGTTCAAAAAATATAGATGCCTTACATATAGTCTTATTTTATATAGAATTATATAAAAAGCCAATAAATTGCATATTACATTTATATATAAGGAAACTGAGGTTAAATGATTCATCCAAATTGGTATAACCAGCAAGTGGCAAAACTGAAATACAAAATCTAGGTCAGTGAGATTTCAAAGTCTACTATCTTTACCGTATACCATGCTTACCCTCCAGAGAAATCTAAATGATAAATATTGTCTAATTTTAGCGAATGAAAAGGAAACGAAAGCAGGAGATCAGTGATTGGCTAGCAAAGGAAGCAGATCTGCAGAGACGAAGGCTAGAAGTGAAAGTTTCCAGCTTTTCTTGGGGACTCTAGTCACTATTTCTCACTGTTACTCCAGTCCTTCCTCATCCTTCTCCCTGGAATTCTACAAGATACTCCATATCTCTTAAGCAACTAGACTGGGTTCTCGACTTACAGTGAAGAACGTGCTACTGCACACATGTGCTACTGAGGCAGCGGGCTCTTCACTGGTAGCCGAGCCAGCTAAGAAGCTCCAAATCTATCTAATGTTGTAAGGACCACACTCTCATCCTGAGACAGACCAACTTTTTATTTGAGACGGTGCAGCTGTGCTGGAGAGCAATTCAACCCAGTTTTAACCACTTGAAACCTAACTATGTGTACCACTGTCTTGCCAATAAATAGCTGTAGAATAATAGAGGTTTACTACAGATGATGAAATTTTAGCAAAGCATAATATATCATGAAAAGTGTATAAAAATCATTCATGTGTCTCCCCCTTGCTTGTATCTACCACTAATATGTTGGCATTATTTTTTTAAAACTTCTTTGTCATCTAATAAGTCTAGTGTTGATCACCTTGGGGCGGGCACATTAGATTTTTTTTTTTAAAACCCAAATAACTGGCCACTAAATATACAATACTTTGCAAAAGAAGATGTTGTCTACAAAAGGAGTATGCACTAAGATAATTATAATTTGTTTCAATAAGCTTTTCATTTAGACAGAAAGTAAATTTAAATTTACTGCGATCTTACCATCTCTGGAGTCAATGACTGCTACTGTCCTGCAGCTGACATTGAGCTGTAGTGAGGCTTCACGGCGTTATGCCTCGAAATTCCCAGGGCAGGCTTGTCCTCTAAGGTCCACGCCAAACATCTCAGAATCCTGCCTCCACAAACCCACAAACCACAGCCAGCCATCATATCTTATAAGCCTCAAGAGGCAGTGGTTAGAACACAGTCTCTGTTGCTGCAGTGCCCTGATGTAAATTCTGCTCTGCCACTGACTAGATGTGTGATCTTTTATAAGTTACTTAACTTTTCTGAGTCTCGGCTTCAATTGAGTTAGTCTAGTACGCCCAAACACATAGTAAACTTCCAATAGTACCATAATGATAGTTCTTCCTTCTCTTCCTGCCCCTTAAAAAACAGAATGAGATTATTGCAAAACTACTGCCTGTTTATTAAAAAAAAAAAAAAAAAAAAAAACCCAAAAAATCCTCAGAGTCAAATTCAAAGCAAGTCCTATTTTTCACACTCTCAAAAATAAAAAAAGCTAAACCGGTTTCTAGTTTTTGTCAGAGTGAAAGTGAAGAGGGCTGGGGGCAAGAAAACAGGTACCTTTTGGAGGAATCACTGAGCTGACATCATGGTGGCTTTCTTTTTCTTTACCCTTCTCTCTTCTTCACATTCCTTTTCTATAAGATCAGTGAACATGTTACTTCTACCCATCAAGTTGGGGACTAATAGTTGCCTCTTGTCTCAAAAGTGGACCTGATGACTCTCGTGCTGGAGTATGGGCAGTAGAGAGTGTTGGCAGATGGCATTTTCATTGTTTAGCATGGAAAGGAAGCTAGAAGCAGGATAAATGAAGCCTTCCTAAACGTCCCACACTGAAACACTGTGCATATGCAGGTTCCCTTAGAACATTCTAAGAGCCCACCACAAAAGCCCATGAGAAGGCAGGCATCTGGACATCTGCCCTAGAGAGGGAAAACATGGCCGGTCAGTCTGAGTCAGAGAAGCAGTGACAACTCACTGAGCAGGTCAGATTCATCCTGAATGCCACTTGACGATTGCCTTTTCCCTGTCTCTCACCTCCAAATCCCAGCCCCAAAAGGCAAGAGAAGAGGGAACAAGTATCAGAGCAGCCCATGTCCTCTGCCCATTGTCTATCTCAGGTCAGGACCAAACATACCTGATACTGAGGAGAGAGGGAAGACCGAGTGAAAGGAATAAATTTTGAGTCAATATTACAGAAGATGGATAATCTCACTCCTAACACCAGTTTATTCTTAAGTGAAAGTGACTGAAAAGTGACAGAATGGACCAAAATGCTTTAAGAGAGATGACATCACAGCAAGAAAGAGGACCTTGCTGGGCCTACAGAAGGCAGTTTTTTCTGAAAACAGAAGAATATTCTGATGCCTACTCCTCACGAGTTGAGTCTTCTCAATCAAAATAGTTATTTAAAAAACAAAACAAAACAGGTATTGCAATCTCTGACACAGTCAATTCGCACTGCCCAAAACTGTGCTCAGGACCTATCTGACAGCAGAACCATGGGAAGTTTGCAATCTCCTTATCACTATGCTACCCTTAGCTTATTAAAAAATCATTTTTTTTCTTTACCCTAAGTGATTCTCTAAGTTTTGGTAAGCGCAGTCATTGGATTCTCTTTTATTTCTCTGACCATGCCTTCAGTATGGATTTTTCAATTTTACTGTAAAAAAAAAAAAATGTATCTTGGCTCAAATAAGCAAAGAAATGAGTAACATTTATTTACTCATTTACCATGAATGGAGTTTAAGTTTATATTTTTGGATTCAAGTAAGTGCTTTCTCTGGATAAAAATGTTGAAATATTAGAATAAACTGCAAAAAAAAAAAAAATAGACAGTAAGGATCAATAGTGGAGGTACAAAGAAATGTTATGTCACTTATTCTTTTTCCCTACATTATCCTTACTATTTCTCTCCAAAGTCCATATGTCTACAAAACAAAAATTATACCCAAGGTCTTCTTAGGATGAGGCAATGCCGTGTTTTCTTTTATGGCGTTTGCTGACCTTACCCTGTACCTCAGTATTATACAGACCTAAGCAATTCAAGGGACCGTTCTTTGTTGCTTAAGTTATGCAATGACATATATCCCTGCCTCTTTCTGACTTCCTGATGCTACACTATATGTTATTAGAATGCCCATTATCTTTTTGCTATGGAACTTGGCTTTATATCTACAATTAGATGAACTAGACTGTATACACCATAATTAGATGTGGCAACCTGTGGAGTCTTCTGTAATAAAAAGTCCTCAGTCCTCTGCCTTCACTGCCAAACTGTCAGAGTGATGAGTTCCCAGATTACAAACTGTATTATTGAAGCTGATTCCCACGTGATCAGCAAAGATATAAGAAAAAAAAAAAAAAAAAAAAAAAACTCTCCTAGGGCAAATTCTCCAGTTTTTGTGTCCTTTACCTGGGCCTAGGCTGCCAGAAACTGGGTAAGTTTGCTTCCTCGATGGCTTGTCTCCCCTCTAGATCTTCCACTCTAGCCCTTGAAGTTACCCACTCTCTCGTCCTCTGTCACTATTACATCTTGAATCTTTAATGTATGAACTCAGCCCCAGCACAGCCCCGCTTCCAGCCATACCCTCAATCCTACACAGCAGCCGCGCTCCGTCTGCTCCCCTAGGCTCTGTGTCCCATCCTGGCCCAGTCTCTGCCTGCAGTCTACCTTCCTTCTCTGTCTCACCAGCCAACACCCTAGATCACACCTACTTCTAGGGCAGAATAATGATGGCGGGTCATGGGCTAAAAACCAACACATGGCAGGGTTTATACCTGCTGTCGGCTCCTTCTTTAAGTATTTTAACTCCATCAAGAATTCGAGCAGCTAAATCTGAGACATGAGTAATGAATTACTCTCTATTCTCAATCTGTTTCTCATGATTAAAGTTTAAAGGTAAGAAAATAACTTTTGATGTAATAATAGCCTCTTTCATTAACATTTTTATATTTAATCATATTTCCCAGCAGGCTGTTGATGAAACATTTCATTCCCCACGGCCCAGTTCCTTCATTAGGATACTCTACCTACTGCTGTAAATATAGGTTTTCTCTGTCTCGAACTTTTTAATTTCTGTGTTATTTTATTTTCTACATCTTATAGACATAGCCAAATACAATCTATCTTATAACTCTTGAGAAGGCAATATTTAGGCCACATTTTGTTTAAAGTCTCTGATGAATGGAAAATATTATTGTTGACATGAAAGGACACTATGCTGTCAGCTCAGGGCTCAGGAGAATGCTACATCAGGTAGAAACAAGCAGAGGCAGTGTTGACTAAGCCCCAGCCCAGGCAGAACCTAGGAGAAAGAAAGCACTCAGTCACCAAAGGAGCTGGTTATTTTCAAACATTTCATTGGGAAATCCTTTCACTTAGGACGCAAGAGCCTCTGAACCACTGGTGTAGGGCTAGATTAAGCCATGAGCCAAAAGAGCTCTTGTTATAATATGGCTCATAAAGATATTTTTAATGTTTATTTTGTGTCCCATTGTCCACCATTTCTACCGAAAAACATTACCTTACCTAAGAACATGCATATACTTATGCATATACTTTCACCACTGAGGATGGATCATCACAGGTTTTAGGTGTCTTGACAAGTATGCTATTTTAACCAAAGGGTGACAGACAAAAGCTTACTGACCAATCTTCTCTAACCACGAGAGGATCATGAGACAAGTCCTGAGAGAACAACTGAGGTTACAGTCAAGGCCAACACTGAGATAATTTCTGTCCTTGCTAGGAATCCCTTTGATCTTAGCAACACCCAAAGAAAGAATTATATTTTCATTTAGGTAACATAATAGTGATATTCCAGATATATAGAATGTATATCACTTTCTCCTTCAGGCTAAGAATTTCTTAGAAGTTTAACTCTGAGTTGTTCCCTATTATAAAAGAATATTAAGATTTCAAAAGTAAGGCAACCTTAACTTTTGAAGAGGATGTTTTAAATTAAAGGACTATAACCCATACCTGAAAATTCTCATTTCTCCTCCCTATCTTCCTGGTTTCTGAAACTAGAATTTGTACCACTAGTGCCATAATACAAATCCACTTTTTTAAGTCCATCTTTTTTTACATTTTATTCCTGATTTCCTAGGTCCTTACAATTGACTCTTGAAAACAGTATTTGAAAAGAAAATATTCCAAAACAAAAAACTGATATTTCTATTTTGAAATGTGTGGTGGCTTCATCGAGTTCTCTCCAGACCCTTTCAGCCAGTAGGAGGCTGAGATAACTGGCCGCTTAGAAGGTTGAAGAGGGAATTGACCTGCAGTGCTCTAAATAATGTCTTAGGGCGCTCCTACTGCCAGTGAACCGTGGCTGTCATTGGAGACCCATTGTGAGGTGATACAGGATAACTAACAATCAAGAATATCATTCTTTTGTAAAAAAAAAAAGGCAGAACTGAAGTAGTTCTGTACTTCTCTTTCATGTGGCTAGACTGGCGTAAATTCTCTGGACGCTGCTTTGGAAACTGCAACCGAGAATTAAAATATGCCTGTCAGAACGGTCCTCCCTTATGGACAACTGGTACTTTAGGATGTTTATAGTACACTTACTGGTTAACTTCCACTAAAACATATGTGTCAATTCTGCTTTCAAGAACTGAGTTTGACTCTGAGGCACTGGGCAAGGGATTAGAAAAATTCAGGCTGCCCAGGATGAGTATGAGTCTATAGTCAATTAAAGCCACTGTATTAAATGTAAATGGTAAAAATTCATATTGAGAAACACTGTGTTTTCTGAGTAATTTCACATTTTTATAGTGTAACTTCTTATTTTCTAAAAAATATGCTTATACTTCTAATATTCTAATTTTACTGCTGAAGGAAAGCAAAACTCTAATTTCAGTACATTAATGCATGAATCAGTTACCATTTATGAAGTCTGCATTACAGTCTTCACATTCTCTGTTAGAAGTATAGCTACAAAGCACATTAGCACTCTTGCCTCATCTCCGACCACTCTTCTCATCCTCTCTCCAGTCATGTTGGCTCTTGCTGTTCTTTGAACTCACTGGGAATACCCTGGCCTCAGGGATTTGCACTTGCTGTCCCGGCTGCCTCAAACCTTCGTGTGTGTGTGTGTGTGTGTGTGTGTGTGTGTGTGTGTGCGGCGCGCGAGCGCACCTGTGTGTGTACATGTATATATGTGTGTATATACACACACGTGTTATGCGTTGTATGATATTATTTACATATGTTATATTACATATGTTATATATATATGATATATATCTATAACTATATCTATCTATCATCTATCTATACACACACACACACACACACACACACACACACACACACACATATAAAGTGTTGGCTAACTCTCACATTCCTTTCAAGTCCATGCTCAAATGTCACTGTTTCATTGAGGCTTGCCCCAACTACCCTGTTTGAATATATAGATATATCCTCTGTAAGATTTCTGATTCTCACTTCCTTCTCCTTTCTTTGCAATTTATCAACTTCTAATATATGATTTGCTTGTTTATTTTATTTTCTGCCTTTCCACAATAGAATATAAGCTCTATGAAGAAGGGATTTCTGTTTGTTTTATTCAATCTGTATCCCGAACACCTGGAAGAGTGCCAAGCACTGTTGAATGAATAAATTGTTTTGCTAGTAACAGTAATAGATCTGAATGTGCCATTACTTGCTTGTTACCTGGGATAATGGAAATGAGAAGCAAATCAAAATTACATAAAGAACACTGAATTAACAGAGACTTTCTGATTAGCAAGAGGATGTTAAAAGCCACCTAATGCAACAATGTCATTAATACTAACATTTCTTTTAGAGGCTTAGTATAACTTTTAAAAAAGGAGAATTTGAATTAATTTTATACCTCCTTTAATTTTACTCCCTTCTACATTGCCAGCTAGGTCAGAATAGCTGTAAACCCAAAGTTTATATACCTGGCAGGTAAACTTTTTGAAAGCAGAGTTTTTTGTCATTGTTATTGTTGTTCCATTAGCTTCCTGTCTTTCATATATTATGTTCAACTCCTTAACTTTGGGATTACAAGGTATTTAATTCAGGCAGATTAACAAACTGTTTAAGGCTTGTCAATGGAAACTAAAATAAGGCAGCCCAGCAACATCTCATTTGATCATCATTTCTAGAATTACTCTATCACAGAATCTCTCCTCTGTAGTATTTGCCAGGCCTTCAAAGAAATTGTAAAACTGAAGATTCCATGGATTGCATTTAGATTTAATTTGAAATTGTTGTGAGTTACAATGCTGCTTCACAGAAATAAAGCCCCAGTACGTAGTTACGTCTGATGAGCTTATTCAAAGAATCTCAACACTGCAACAGGGAGCACAAATAGAAAATCAATCTCTGCAGTGTGCAGGGCTGCACACAAAAGCAGTAAGCAGCTGAAACAAGAAACCTGGAGATGCTTTAGAAACTATCTACTGCATCTTTAAACGGGTCACTTCAAAGCACAAAGCATATCATTTTAGGCTATATAAAAACAGATTTTTCTTTGACTACTGCATATCATCATCTTTCTACAATAAACAGAGGTATTTCAGTAATTCACATAATAAACAATATTTATCTGATTTTCAAATTTATTTCCTAAATTTAAATGGTTTTGAAAAATATCTATTTTATGCAAAAACTCAGGGAGGAGAGCAGAATACTGTAGCTTAAATTAAAGAACAGGGGAGTATAAATATCATAGCAGAAATTATTAAAATGAAATAAAATATCTATTTTATATATGGTCTATTGGCCTGAAACGAATATCCAAAGCAAATATTCTATAAAAGTTAAATATGTTCCCCTGAAATTCCACATTTACAAAAATAAAATCTAAAATTTAGTTCCCAGCATGAATTTTCAAAAGCAATCATTTGCCACCTGTCTCCAGACCCCAATTTAGAGCAAACGACATTGCTAAAAATAATAAGTAAATACAATAAATAAAAGTAATAATGCCCATTGGGGCAGGATTTACCTCAAAGTCTGCCCTCTTGTTTGTAAATATATATATATTTCCAGCCTTACTTCTAGCCTCAGTAGGTAATAATTTCCTGCTAATCAAGGCTAATCTCTCAATATGCTTGGATATGGGCCCCTGCAGCATTCTCAAAATTCTAGTTCGTCAGCCATCTCCCTCTTTATCTTCAAACTTTTCTAGAACTATTGACTCTAGTGCCTAAACATGGTCAAGTTTCTTCTGTGTCAACATGTACTCCCAACAATAAAACCTCCATCCTCTCCCATTTCCTAACCCACTCCCTGACCACACACTCACAAAGATGATGAAAATAGCATCACACAGAACTTGCCAAACAAACCTGATGGTTAAGTAAATACAGAACTTGAAACTAAGGTTAATACCCACCCAGGTTGGTCCCTGGAGTTCAACAACTTCCGAGGGTTCCAAGGAGACGCATCACCACTGATCAGCCACTACTGGTCCAATTATTAAACCACTTACTGTGAACAAAATTATTTTATTTTGCTTCCACATTATCAGCGATAGTTTTAAAAAATAATCATGTCCTTAAAATGATTCCAAGGACATACACAATAAAGAAAATTTTCTATTATCTAAACATTAAAAATAAATGTATTTCAAAAGTATCAGCATTAAAATTGCAAAATACTATGTTAAATTATAGGATTTTTATTTTTAAAACATCTTAAACATTAATAAATAATACAAAGAACAAAAACCCAGGGAGGAAATGAAGACTAAGTATAGAAAATTCAAAAATAGAAACATTGTAAATGACCAGTAAACATCTGGGAAATATCCATATTCATTAGTAATGGAAGAAATGCAAATATTTTTTAAAAAAATGTTTTTACCTATAAAACTGAAAAAGATTTAAACAACATACAATGCCCTGTGCAGCTGTGGAAATAATCATTCTCATAAACATGAAAATTGGCATAGTCTTTCCAGAGACATTTGTCAATACATAGCAAAAGCTTTAAACTTTTACAAATTCATTTGAATATGTTTTAATAATATAGCATTTAGTTGTTTTTTTATAATTGCAAAAAAAAACTGAGTGTATTTTAAATAATATATAACATATTTTATCCATGAGATAAAATATTATAAATATGCCAGGGTGTAAAGTTAACTAAAAATTAGTTTTCTCTGATCTTAGACCTTTTAAGAGATACACACACACACGCGCACACACACACACACACACATGTATGTATGTATGTATGTATGTATGTATGTATGTATGTATGTATGTATGTTTCGGGAATCTCCAAGAGGGAGCTAGAGTTCTGTAGTCTTTTTTTTTCTCTTTCTGTAAATTAAGCAGATTGAAAAACAATTTAATTCATTTTTTAGTGTACAGCTTCAGGCATTTTGACGATCAAGACATAAAACATGATCATAACCTCTATAAGTACCCTTAGGCCACTTTTCAGTCAATCTCCACTCTCTGTCTCAGTCCCTGGCAACCACTACTCTTTCTGATCTTAGCATTGTTGTCTTTTTCTAGAATTTCATACAAATGGAAATTCACAGACTGTAGCTTATTGAGTCTGGCTTCTTTAACTTAGCCTAACATTTGAGAGACTCATTCATGTTGTCGTGTGTATCAGTAGCTTGTTGCTTTTTACTGCTGACTAGTAGTCTATTGCGTAGACATACAACAATTTGTTTATACCTTCAACAGCTGATGGACCTTTGAGTTGTTTCCAGATTGGACTATTGCAAATAAAACCGCTATGAACATCTGCATAGAAGTCATGAGTTTTTATTTCTCTTGGATAGATATCTAGGAACTTGATTTTTAGGTAATACATTAAATATGTATTTAACATAATAAGAAGTTCCCAAACTGTTTTTCAAAGTGGCTTATCATTTCACATTCCTGACATCAATGTAGGAGAGTTTCTGTTGTGTGAAGACTTTGTCCACACTTTTTATTGTCTTTTTTAACTTTAGCCATTCTAGTAGGTGTGAAAAATATATTATTGTAATTTTGATCTGAAAACTAAAGGCGCACATCTTTTCATGTGCTTATTGCCTTTTGTTTATCTTCTTTGGCAAAAGTGTTCAAATATTTTGTATATTATGGGGACTTTCTCATAATTTGGTTATTCTTGGTACACATCTTTTATTAGAAATGTGTTTTACAAAATTTTTCTCCAAGCATGTGGTTTGAAATCATTTTCTTAACTGTCTTTCAAAGAACAGAAGTTTTAATTTTGATAAAATCTCATTATCAAATTTTTCTGTTATGTTTTATGCTTTTGTGTTTAAGAGGTTTTTGGCTAATAAAAAGTCACAAATATCTTCTATATTTTCTTCTGTTTCCTAGTTATAGATCTTACACTTAGGTATATGATCCATTTTAAGTTAATTTTTGTATTTAGTGTGAAGGAAAGGTCTACATTATTTTTTCATTTGCATATGGATGTCCAGTAGTTTCAGCACCATTTGTTGTTTACCACTGAGTTATTCTAGCACCTTTGAAAAGTTTCCTAGACTTATTTAAAGCAAAATCTATTTGTTTTCTAGCATTAATTATTATGCCACAGAAATACAGACTACCTTTTAGGTAAACGCTTTTATAAAAGACTTTTAAATAATACATTCAAATGTTAACTACACATTGTTATCTAAAAAAACTAAAAGGAAAAAGTATATGCACATATCTGGAGTATATGTGCCAAAATACATCTACAGAGGTTCATTGAGTTTTGATTATGAGTATTTAACTTTTCTATGCTTAATTTTCCTTTTTAAACATACACATAAATTATAATAAAATTTTTGAAATTTTACTCATTAATTTTTGATTTATAGCTCCTAACATTTATAGCTTTAATTTATAATTAGCAGAAATAATCACATCAATGACTAACACTGAGGTGTAGTAAATCAAACAGTAAAGGAAAAAAAATTCTAGTTAATAGCACCATGTCATTTTCTAAAAGCAACACCAGATTATATTTGTTAATTTTATTGTTAAATTAAATGTTCTCAAAGGAATGGACAGAATTATAGAGTTAAACCAAATGTTCTCAACAGAACACATCCTTTAAAAAAATCAGTGAACAATTTAGGCATAAAATTCCATTGTACGATAATATCCAATTTTAATGTTGATCAGTTTTAACGTTGACAATCCGTTTACATTCACAAGTCATCAGGAATTTTTGCTAGTACCACATGCTGTATTCGAAATATCAAGAGATAATAGTTTGATTTTTTTTTAAAGATTTTTTTCCCAGATTTTAAGGTTGAAAGATAAAACTGGCAAATATTAACACTTCTATTTCTCATCACTTCCGTTTCTCTCTTCTTTTATAAGAGTGATAGTTTTGGCAGAGCGGAACTTGCCTTTTCAGGAATTTCTTGTTTGCATTCACCATACCAGTGATGCAAATGATCTTGCACATGTGTGTGTTCTAAGACTATGACATTACACATCCTAAGATAAATTGAAACATGACAAAAATTATAATTAGTACTAAGTGGGTGTAGTGTAAGAGCTAAAATAGCAAAGTAGAAAAGTTAAAATTCATTTTTACATTCAAATCAGGTGTTGTCTGAAGTTTGCTTTCGGGTGATTTCTGATTGTTAAAATACTTACATAGTCTCCAAATTTTTCCAAAATGATAAACAGTTCTATATAAAACATTCTTGTGCTCCCTCTGTATGCTCTTTTTTTCTTCCTTCTTCCTCAATTGAGGTTAACACTCTGTGTTAGGGAACACGAATAAATAACAACCTCATATAATCTACCTCAAAAAATATTATTAATGAAGTTGCCTTTCCCTTTCATATTATAAAGGTTCTTAACATGCAGACATAGCAAAACACTCACATTTAGGTTTACAGGATTTCTCCAAGTGGTATCAGAGTAAGATATAGAATGACAACCTCAAATACTTGTTGAAAGAGTATTCTGTGAAATTAGTGAGTGGAAGAAGCAATATTCTTTTAATATTCAAAATATTCAAAAGAAATACAGTTTTAACAATTAGAAATCACTTGAAAATGAGCTTCAGAAAACACCTGAATTGGACATGAAAGTTAACTTCAAATTTTCTACTTAGCTTCTTTAGCTATTAATACTAGTCACACTTTGCACTCAAATACTACTTGGAGAAATCCTGAAATTCTTTTTTAAGTATTTTACTATGTTCTGCGAGCTAAGAACCTTTATAATATGAAAGGGAAAGGCAACTCCATTAGAAATATTCTATGAGATAGATTATATCAGAATGTTATTTATTTGTAATTATTAAACACAGCATGTTAACCTCAATTAAGAAAGAAGAAAGAAAAAAATGCAACATACAGAGAAAGCACAAGAGTGTTTCAGGTAGCATTTTTAACCACTTGGAAAAACTGGTAAAAATTTAAGTGTCTGTTGATACAAAAAGTATTGAAAGAAATTATAGCACACCTACAGTGACATACTCTCCAAATATTAAATATCATGTGGTAGAAGAATACGAATTGACATATATTATATATACATTTTAAGACACGACTATATGTGGATGGTGAGATTAGAAATAATTTAAAAAAATTTTTCTCTTATTTATCTAGAGTTTTAAAAAAATCTTTACACATAAAATTAATAGGAACTCATCAGAATCTAAAGGTGCAACTACTGGAATGATACTTCTGTAAATACATATTCACATAGTTTTTCTCCATAAGAAGACAGCTCCTGTTTAGTGGGATTTCTCATGTCAGCTTTTGGAAATAAGTAATGAAGACTATCCAAAGTTGACCTCTTTCTATTGGTTAAGACTATTTAACTTTATATAGTATTTGATCTGGATTGAAAGGGTGAGAGTTTAGTAAATTTTTGATGAAACTAATGATAATATTATATATGCTATAGTCTTAAAACGTGCTCATTTAGAAAAGATGTTTTTATGAAACCCAGAAACACTGTAATTATAGGAAGACAAAATATAAAGTGCCGCCTGGGAATCCCAGCTCCAAATGCTATAAATAAAATTTTCCTATCATGGGGGAAACAGAATAACCAGAGTAGTTTAGACTTTGGGGGTATGGTAAGCCTTGGTATGAATTGCTCTGCCATTTATCATTTTTGTTTACTTGGACAAATTACCTAACATTGACAAACCTCTATTCTCTCAGCTGTTAAGCTAAAATGATAAAAGGACCTACCCTATAGGATTTTTTTTAAAGATTAAACAGTGAAAAACAAGGAAGGTGTGTTTTCATGCTCGCATAGCACTCAGTATATGCTCGGTAAGTAATAAAAATACATAAATACCAGGGATCAATACTCTCTGATAATTCATGTATGGGCTCTAGTTAATTTTGGCCAATGTATGCTTGGGTATGTAGGAGGGGAGCCAGTGTGCAAGCAGTGGCCCTGTCTTAAAAGACAAGACATATTAATAACATTAGCAAAATAATTTTAAATGTATTAGTAAAACAGATATCACACTTGTATCAAGTAAAGCTTCAGACCATAAAGCTGTGATATCACCTGGAAAAGAGGTGGGTCTTATTCCTCTGATTTTTAATAGATAAGTATTCTTTCTTCATTTTAAGTTATTAGGACAAAAACTATTACTTTTCATATGATTTGGAATGTATATCCAAGCAGATTTTTAGAATTTTACATTACATTCCTCTGTTATGAAGCCAGATAAATTTTAAAAACCTCTCTGAATTATCCAGTAACGAATAAAAATCTAGGAAGACTGGTTGGCATCAGTACTTAAAGGAATTAACGTAAAGGTAAAGCGTGTGCCTGTATGTGTGCTCACACATGCCTAAGCACAAGATTAGTCAGTATGCTCTAGAAAAGTATATTCTAGGTCAATGTGTATTGTCTATAGGTAAGAAGGACAATAAAAAATACCTGAAATGATCATCAGATAACAAATAGGCTTTCAAGGGGAGTAGGTGTTAAGAGTTAAATATATACATATTATTATTAATAAAATTTATCATATCGTTTTAACATCTAAAAAACTTCTAAAATTAAAGATAACATTTAAATTAATAATTTGTTGGCAAATTATGAGTGTACAAAGTAAGGTGAGATAATAAGATGGTCTTTTACCTAACAATTTATGCATCCAGAGTTGTGAAAAAGCTAAAATTTTTAGGTTCCAAAGCTGCAACTATTATTGGATATAGAGTAAACTGCCCGGCTACACATTATGTGAATAGGTTATAAATAATAACCATCAAGAACAAGTCAAATATACCTAACTTTAAAAAATATGTAATTGAACCAAAGTTATTATTTAATAGGTAAGTGGGCTAAACAATAACAAACATAAAGAATGGGTCAGTGGAAAGAGGAAATATATATTAAATTCATTTTAGTTTCCCAAGATTTGTTTAATGGTTAAGTACAGTGTATGACACCAACATTCTTCATGTGGTAGATTCTGCTTCTTGCTAAAAAATCCCATCTCAAAAGGACCCCTGTACCTTACATAATAGCAATAATACATGAAACAATGCAAATCTCATTTTAAAATGTTACCCATTTTCCCCAAATACACTAGTCAAGAACTCTAAATTTTAGTTCCAGAAATTCTCTAACTTGACTCCAGGCATAGTTCTAGGGCTTAATATTTCTAATCTGCAAGACATAAGCATTGGCCTCGATGCTAGGAATTAAAATCCAGATAAGAATTTCTAAACATCACATTATTGTCATGTTGCCCAAAGACGTCTGTGACTATTATTCATTAAGTCTTGTTATAGCTCTCATTTAGCTCCAAATAACAGATGGCTGGAAACAGGAACTGGACACAAGGGTCCTTCTTCACTAGTCTTTGCAATGGAATAACCATGTGAAAGGGAAAATGAGGCATGAGAAAAGGATATGATTTATAAGACTGTAGAGGTAACCTAGTTCTACTCCTCATTTTGCAGATGAAAAAAACTAAAATTCTTAGCTATTAAGCACCTTCTATCCCATATCATAGAGCCCATCAGCAGAAACTGCAAAATACTATCTATCTTGAAATATTTCTTGTTAGCATTAAAAGCTATGTGCTGTGAGCAATCCTAATTAGCAGTATCTGTTAGTATAAATTTTTTTTAGAAAAATATTAACATTTTCTGTCTCAACTTGTAAAATTAGAGAAATGTGCCTCTTATTTTTTGCCTTTCATTGCTGAAAAACATGTTCGTATCTCTGATTGATATCTATATGACTTACAGTGCTACTAGTATTATGTTTAGCAACAACATTCAAAATAGGTTTGTTGTAATGCACACCAATACTTCTAAAAGATATTGGTATTTCTTCTTATTGAAAAGCATTTCATGAATGTGATTTCTGGGGAAGAAATTATTACAAACAAAAGAGCTTTCCTAAATCATGCTAAAACTGTTAGGAAAAGTCAAGTCGAGGTTATTTACACGTTGAATTCTCAGTGAAATGTTATTTAAACAATTTTTAGACTATCACTATTATTAAAGAAACCATTATTTCAAGTTATAAAATATAAAAATATTAGGAGACACCTCAGAGAGAGACACTTTAAAACAATCATTGCGTAAGAATTCCCTTATAACTCAGCCAGCTTCAGGCAGTAGGAAAAAACCTCATTACGGTAACTTGAAGAAATCCCAACACAAACCACAGAACCCTCTATACTCCGTTCCCAGGAGGTTCCTGCAAAACCCAAAACAGCAGGAGATGCCCTCGTTATTTCCAATGTACTTGCACTCCCAGTGCTGTTCCTCTGAGAAACAAAATATGCCGTTAGGGCTCTCTTAACATCACTGCCCTCACCACACAACTGTTGATTCACTACATAACTGACATTGATTCTTTCCCCTCTTACAGCCCTGATTAGTGCACATTTAAGTAAACACTTACTTTAAGTCCCTATTTTTCCTGTTTCAACATGAGCTTAAAATGTACTGTTTCAACTTGAACTTATAAATTTAAGGTGTTCAAGCCTTATCATGCCCTTAAAGTGACATGAGCATTTGAAGGATAGTCTTATTTTTAAACATTATACTGAATTCTGAAAGACTGTTTTCCCAAAGTTTTAAATACTGTCTTTTTTTATGGTTCCAAGGTGACACTGTTTACAAATGCCCACAGCTTATCAAAAGCCAATTAGAAAAAGAGACTATTCATTTTTAGAAATATCTTTGTAATGCCATTGTGGTTAATGTATCAAGGTTTTTCATATCTCTATTGTTTAATCTTTCTCACTGAAGATTTCAGTTGTACCTATTTGGAAATTGGGAGGGGAGAAGTTATTTATTTATTTGTTTGTTCAACAGAGAACTGAATCAGAACTTTCGTTCTCTCCACGTCCTCGAAAAGGCTGGGTCATGTTGGTCCCATCAATAACAGAAGATCATCTATTATGCATGTCAGAGTTCCTGGATTTCTTCAAACAGGCAACTCTAGGTGCAGTTCAGCACCTGTATGCCATGTCATGCCAAGTGCTAAAAGTAACCAGTTGGTGATGTGGCTGCAATCAAATACTGAAATAGCTTCATTTCATTTGAGGCAAGTGAGGTCTCTCAAATGGACCAAAAACAGAAACACAGAGATAAAAATTACTTCCTCTCCAGGAAAATAAGAACATAAAAAGGTTTACCATTGACCTGCCTTAGTATTGCCTCAAAACTCAAATAAATGATCATTCCTTTTATCTTTAACTCTTTGGGCTCTTTTCTTAAAACTTCATAAAGTGACAAACTGAAATGCTGTGCCTTAGAACACCAAAAGCCCTGGATTACATTTCTCATTATGAGAATACCAAAGTGTTTTTAGAATACCCAACTCTTTTTTTATGCCTGCCTGACTATACACGCCCCCAAATGCCACTGAATCCTGACAGTCACTTCCTTCTCCCAATGCCACCTGCTCCTCGAACACCCACCCACGAGCTGCTAAAATCCTCCTGTCACCTCAGCCACATGCCAATATAGAATGCTGCTGGCCACCCCCACCCCATAACCTCCAAACTTCCTTTGGAATAAGGAAACAAATAGACATAACTCAGATCACAGGGGCTTATGATGGCAACGAGTTATGGGCCAGATAGCTGGGAAGTACTTAGTCATTTTAATATGCTACTTTGTATGAATCACAGCTATTGTTTCTGGTCTGTACGTGACACTTATTTAGAGATGTTGGTTGCTAGGAGAAAGTTCAGGCTAAGATGTATTTATTGATCTAAAAGAAGACATGGAGGTTATACCAGTCTCTTACCCCATTAGAAATTCCCATGTTAGCCATTTCGATTTCTAGCTTGAGAAAAGCTTTCTATATGAGTGACAATTTTATGTGGTTTCAGCCTGTCTGAACTTAGCAGACACAAAGCTTTTTGAAGAATATACCTAGGTATTACCCCACTCTTTAAACAACTATTTACCTACTCGATGTCATGCACTGTACTAGGCACAGCAGATATAGTCATAAAGAAGTGGTTACTGCTAACATGGAAATTATAATTTGCTCTGATGCCCAATATCAAGTGACAACATTTTCCAATATTTTACTGAATCTCTTTCAGTGCCAAACTTACAAAACCAAGACTAGAACTAGGCCTGATTATTCTGTAGACTTTAGGACAAGTTGCAAACAGAGGCCTCTAGGTCAGGAATAATACTTAAACTTGACTTTGTCTTTGCATTTCTAATACCTAGCATAGTCTTCATGCATGATCGATGAATGGAAACATGGATAAGTTCAGGAATGCGTAAATGAGCATACGAACAGATCTGTGAAAAAAATGAATGGGTAGGGCTTTCCATAGAACACATGGTTGACAGCACTGCACATCAAGAAACTGTTGTCTTTCTCTACTGTTACATTTGACTCCCCTTTTGAGAAATTAAGAGAATTCTTACCTAAATTCAAGCTCTTAAATTTATGACAGGTAATAGGCCTCCCTAAATGTGAACTTCAGGCTTTGTAGTCTGAAACTATTTCCGATGGTCTGGTATGGACCATGAGTCTCACAGAGAACTGGGAACACATAACCCCTCAGTCTTTGCCACAGCTATGCTAAGAGGCCAATATGAAGGACATATGTCTGGAACTTGTCGCCATAAATTGTTAGCAGAATTTTGTGATTTGAGTGATTTAGGAACACAAATGAAAGCTTTTCTCTGCCTTTCGGGTACTATATTGGGTTTGAAACTACAGAATAACAGCTGTCTACTTGTTCAGCTAAATTTAAAGGAGGTGTGTCTTTCTTTTAAAAAATGACCTTTTCTACTCAAAAGTGTTACTGAGCTAAATATAGGCAGTTTTCCCTGTGGCTCTTCTAGAATTTAACACACTGCAAGCCCTAAATTTGGAAACTTATCCCAAACTTTTCTGGTTATAAACCTCTAATTGGAATTATTAGTTCTATAGTGGGAAGCTATTCTTTCTCTTCTTCCCATGAGTGAATAATTGAGTCTCTTAGGAAGTCACTGAAGAAAACTGAATGCTTAAAATATTTTTTTGGGGGGTATATCTAAAAGGATTGCATAACTGCACAAATTCAAACACTAAGTCCTACTGTGGGCATATTGCTCTAATTAATCTTGAAAAGATGAAAAGAAAATTTGGGTAGAATCTCAGATATTGTTTGAACTATTGCTGAAGACAATAGGGGAGGAACATGGATATTCATATTTGGTTGGTAAGACTGGAGGAAGGGAATCCATGACCTTTAAATGTTATTAAAGCAACAATTTCTGAGATGCCGAATGTTATAACCTTAAGTTCCCCATAAAATCACTAAAAGTTTATATCAAAATTAAAGCTTTTTATAACATTCTTAATTACATTTACTCTGACAGCCGTCAGTAAATTAATCCCACTATGTTTAGATATCTGGTGTGTTAACAATACCAAGAACAGCAACAAGATAATAATTATACTAACCCTAACCCTTACCAGTGTCAGGTATTGTTAGAAATTCTTTACAGGTATTCTCATTTAATTCATAGCACTTTCTGATGTAGATATCATCATCATAACCCCTTTTTACAGATAAAGACATTGAGGTCCAGAGGGGGTTACTCGGTCAAGGTAACATAGCTGGTTGGAGGTGAGGCAAGAATTTGAACTAAGCAGTATGGCTCTTGGCTCTTAACAATGGTCAATGGATGACTGGCTAAGTATAGTAACCAATTAGTGCTATTGGAAGTTGTTAGTATGGTCGATAACATCCAAACCGATGCACTTTAAAAAGATATGGAATTCAATTAATTTCCTACTTTAATTACTTAACACTATGCATTTTAATTGCCTTGTAGAAGAAAAAGCATACATCCTCACATTTACATACCTCATAGCATAAGACCAAGATCTGGAAGACTTGGGATCAATCTTAGCTTATTAACTTGTTAACTTGTTAAAAAAAACTTAACATCAAAATCTGTGGCTCTAATTATTAACTGTAATAAAAATTATTTAAACTGATCTTTTAACATTCCTTGAGCTCCAAATTTCTAGTATTCGGTAGTCTCTTGATATTTGTGCTATCTGTTTGATAATGACTCAGATGATAAAGAATAATTTTACAGGAAGAATTTCCTAGTTTTCAAGGAGTATTTTTAAAGTTTAAATAAGGAGCCGACACCCAGACACCTGTTCAAGGATAAAGTAATCTCTGAGAGCCAAAAATTATTTCCATAGTCACCCAGTCTGAGAAACATTGATTCAAAAAACTCAAGTCTTGTACTATGAAAATATCTTTTAATTGTGAGTCATCCCTGAAAAAGAGAAATTTAATCTTTATTACTAATAGAGTTGCCAGATTTAACAAATAAATATAGAGTTCACCCAGTTAAAGTGGACTCTCAGAATATGCCTTACTGTTAAAGTGTGCAGCTGAAACATTGGATTTCATTAACCAATGTCACCAGAGAAAAATAAAAATTAAAAATAAATAAGTAAATACTTTTAAAAAATAAATAAATAAATTGGAATATCAGATAAACAAAGAATAACTTTTCAGTATGTCCTATGGAAAGACATGCATTTTAGTATAAGCATGTACCTTACTAAAATTTTTATGCATGTAATAAAACCTAAGGGCATACTAACCAATTATTCATTGTTTATCTGAAATTTAAATTAAACCTAGTACCTGTATTTTATCTGGCAAATCTACTGGTTACTGTAAATGAATCATACAATTGAGGTAAAAACATGAAATCAAAAGAAAATAATTAGAACTCATGAGATACTGAGCATGCATGAGAAATTCTAGCCTACGGTATCATTTTTTCTCACTCCTCAGACATTTGTGTCTACTCAATACCAAATTATCATTTATATAGAGAAAGACTAAATTGCGTTTCTGGTTACTATTCAAACATGCTACAGGCAGTAAAATATTTTTAAAAATATTTTTCTCTAAATCGGTCCTCACAAAATTGCTGTTTTTTAATCCCTTGAGGGGTTTTCTTTAATGATTAGAAGAGTAGAAGGGAAGTATACAAGAAAAACAAAACCAAAAGCATCTGGAGGTAAGAGACAATCCATGGAATTTGTTACTAAAAAGAGACACATGATGCAAGGTCTAAAGCACCTAAGTATATACCTGAATGAGTTAGGAATCCAGATCATATAATTAGGTCACTAACACAAAACATTACCTGCCCAAGGTAAGGCAAGCAATAGGCAGGTGCTTATTTGGTGAAATAAGAGCCAATTATCCATGCAAAGTCCTATACTGCCCACTGAATTCAGCATAAAACAGAACTTGTCAGGAGGACTTTAATCTGGATGGTCAGTTAAAGAAGGTAACTAGACACCAGTAACTCCCCCTCCCCCCCCAAAAAAAAAGCTGTGAATCTCAGGTGGATGAGGTGAAACGCATCAGCCTAGAGAAAAACAGCCTGGAAAAATCAAGAGCCATTTACTAAGAAACAGGAAAGTCTGACTAGCCTGGAATGTTCTCTTTCCTTCATCACTTCCTGGAAAATGTCCTCTTATCTCTTAAAATCCAAATCCTGTGTCTCTCCTCTGAGGCTTTTGTCGCCCCATCCGTACAATTCCTCACAGCCCTGGTCAGTTGTTTCTTCTTTAGGACTCCACGGTACTTTTTATTTACCCCACAATGCCCCCACATATAGCTAGCATCTCATTAGATTGAGCTGGGGATCTACATGTCTGTTTTCCCCTAAAAGGCCAAGACAATTTAAGAATAGGAATGGTGCCACTTATTAGCATTTCCTAGATCTCTCTGAATGAATGAAAATGTATGTGGTCATGTGAGGTAGAGGAGAGAAATAATCAGAGACATAGATCATAAATACACATTTGATACACAAGATGTTTCATTCACATTCTACTCTTTTCTGTTACTTCACAATATGAATTTATTTTACACATTTTATTCTTTTTAATTATAAGTTTCTTCTTAAGGAATTGGGGAAATCTAACAAAAATGCAGTAAAGTATTTCTATTTAGAGGATTTATACAAATAAAACTCTTAAACAAAAACTCTCGTGAATAAATACAAACCCACAGTGTTCCAGGAGTATCCCATCTTTTTGTAACAGATACCATTTCCAGTGAAAATGAAAGAGCCCAGCACTCCAGGACAAGCAATGCTCCAAACTCTAGACCCCAACATTCTAGAGAGCTCTAAGAAGCTAGTCTATTGAAGGAGTCTGGATAGGTAACATGTGAAACAACCGAGAAAGACCATAAATAGGTTATAAAGTGCTTCTGACTAACAAAGAAAAAGTTCTATGCTTTACTTTTACCGCACCTATACAGTCCATTCTTTCTGTGAAATCCAGGATGATTAGTTGTTTTTAAGACCATACAGAAATACCTTGAAACATATTTTCATGCACACACACCTCCACGCAAACACACACCCCTGCACACAGGCATCTCCCTCCCTCTCCCTCTCTCCCTCCCTCCTTCTCTTAACTATACACCTTCACGGCCTATGCTGTTCTCCAGATCTTAGATTTCTCCCCACTTCCTATCCTCCAATACACATGTATCATTGGTTTCCAACAGGATCCTTTACGAGAGACTTCATTGAATATATCCCTCATTGTTTTTTCTTAAAGCCAATAATACTTTAAACTTCATTATCGAAATTTGCTTATGTATTCTAATTATTGTATATATGCTTATTTCTTTCCATCTCTATTGTTATAACTTCAAAGGCAAAGGCTTTCTCTTCTGTTCCACTTTTTATTTCTCTTAATAACAGAGTATGTTGCTGTATACCTAATAAGTGCTCAAGTAATAAACACTTAAGTAATGACCAAATTTGAATAAATAGATGTTAACGTTTAAGGCTTTTTACCACAAATGCAACATTTTGACATGCAAAGCAAACTTCCCATTTGCCTGGCAATAACTACTACATACCTTGGAAGCTGGGCCATCACGCTGTAGATTTGTTGTTATTACTTCCTGGATGTTTACCCATACAAGCTTTTGCCTGCCTAATTATTTCCCCCAGATTTTAGTTTGTATCAACTCAATATAATCAGAATTCTATAATTACTTTTCCATATTGAGGAACATTTTCTATATTTTTAATCCCAGTTGCAAGAATAACACTTTCATATTTAGAGTCACTGGCAAATTTACTCACATATAGATAAACAGCTATTCTAAGTCATAAATGAAAATACTTTGTTGGATGGATAAGTTGGAGAATAAAGAATAGGGTAAGGACTCTAACAGAAGTATTTAATCATTTATATACTGTTAAAGGAAATGGAAGAACCAAAAATTCCACAGTTTTACCAGACAGAAAATCGGAGGTGTTATCTCTCCTTTTAGCACTTCTTTTAATGTAGTCTCAAGCTGTCATTTTGTAGTTTGTTCTTATTACTATTTATGGCCATCTGTGTATCTCTGGTCATATGGGAATGATCACAGGTAACCTAAAGGTTTGCAAGGAAAAGTTCTATGATCACAAGAAATAAAGTTCTTAAAATTATCATGCCATGCATTTTATTTTTCTCATTTGTTTTTATTACAAAAAGATCTCAAAGCCTTCATATAAGATTAGTTAGAAAGGAATAGTGGATAAATAATGTAAGCAAGGTTGAAAATCCACAGAAAATATATTTCAGTTGTTTCTGTGCTTTTTACTTTGTACGCTCTCTTTCTCAGGAATAGAACAGTTAGACAAAAAGAGTTTGAACTAAATCTCCTTTCTTTGATCTGTGATCTACTTTGGTAAAAATAAGAATGGAAACAGGAGTAATCAGCTGAAAGAAACATCTCTTTAATTTCGCTTTTCTAGCTATATGATGTTATTGTGCTTACACAGGTCAGACGTATTTTGGATTCAAAGGCTTCCCTACATCATTGAAGATGTTAAGAATAATAAACCACATTAAAAGTTCTATTTAAAAACTGAAATAATTATTGAAATAATTGATCAAAATTCAAAACATAACATTTATTGAAACAACTGAGTACTGTGTCTTAAAAGTTACAATATTTTATGATTATAGGAAGGATGGCCAAATATCTGTAAATTATATTTTTTAAAAAACCTATGGAAAAATGTCATTGTAATTGTAAATATTTACATAGCATGTATAATTTGCACTTCTTCCATTACTTTTTGATACATTAGCTTAAACATCTATGATGTTACTAATACTAGCAGCATAACTTTAAGTAAAAATAAAAAGTTCCAAGTGTATTCTGCTGAAATTGTAGTCAAAGTCCCTACAGGAACTAATAGAGAAGAAAGTCTCTCATGGTCAAGAGAAATAATTTTAGTAATCAAATGACTTCACTGTTAATTTTATTCTCTACCACCATGGAATAATTCTGAACATAAGTAAACTGGTTCACAACTGATTCTGCTGATTTTAATGGAGGGATAGGCACATACGAGGTGAACAATACATGGATGTTAATTAAATCTCCACCTTCACATAGACTCTTCTCTCAGAATCCATATGACTCTAAAGAGTCTATATGTTTGGTGAAGTTTTCAGAAGAAATAATGTACTCTGAGCACTTCTAAATATTTTAAGGAATATCCTATTTTAATATATACAAATTCAACTAAAATAACTGAAAGATATTCATTCTTTCATTTATCTTGTTAGAAGGGTATTTGACAAAAAATTGTGTTGACTCATTACCAATGTGATAATGTAGAAGCTGAGAAAGGAAGCATTTCGTTTTCCATCATGTTTAAAACGATACTGATTTAGGACAAGGCTGTCAAATACTACTCTGTTTCCATTGTTGGCCTACCTAGAACATTGTGTAGATTTCTGAATTATACATGAAATTCCAAATCACAAATTATATTTTCAACATTCTTTGCAGGTACAATATTAAAATAAGATATTCCAAAGAAATCTCTGCATAGTTAAGGTACAGAAATTGAATAATTATATAAACTTTTTAGGTCAATATATTATTAGCTTGATAAACATATCTAAACATCTACTTCCTATTAATTTTTAGAAACATTATAATAGAAATATTATAGCCAAGAGATTAAGAATCTCACTAGGCTACAAGTTTCTGTTTACTAAATTGATATTGTATGACTAGATAAGATCAATTATTTGTAACTACTTAGCTAAATTAAATAATCATTGTACTTAATAATATGGTAAGAATCCAGAGTATGTTTTCCTCCGTTTTATAACAATTTGATGCCTGTACAATCTACTGTGTACCTGTTTGATTATTTAACCTTTTATTTAATTTAAATTCTAAAGATAAGTAATTTTGCACATTTTCTTTACTGAGGAAAGACAAATACATATGGAAATGAAAACTGTTGTCTCTGGTATGCTTACTGTCTCAAGAGTAGGGCAAGATATAGTCTTATGTGATAACTTAATGATAGTAAGAAGCTATCAACAAAAGAGGATAAGACTAAGGGCATTTCTTATGACTTTTATTAATGAAGAGGTTAGCAAATGTAAATTCCTAAGTGCAGAATGATATTTTTAGTTCATTTCTAATAATCTGATAGGGTGGTGAGACTGCAGTCCATAAAAACAAAAGAATAATTACATTAGCTTATTGTCAGGAAATAATAAAACTACCTTGACATATATTACTTACATTTTCTGAGGGTATTTCAAAGCGCTTCCTGTTATGTGTATTAATTAGTCTGTAAGAGTTTCAGAGGTAGAGAAGTGGTCAAATTGATTACTTTCTGTAGCTCACGCTCCTGGATGCTCCTTCAGAGAGGCAGAGATAGTGTGCCCCAGCCACAGGACCTCATGTCTATTTGGCAATTTAAATCTTCCAGGCTAATGAACCACAAAGCCTCCTGGGCCCAGGCTCTTGGTTCATATATTTCTTAACATAAAGCAGACTTTGTGCAGTAGTCGATAAACCAGAAGAATGCCAATTTGGTATTAGAATACACAGAAAATTGAGGTTACTTTTTATAATAAAAAATTCTACCTGTACAAAATCAGCCAATAGATTGGCCAAAATTAATATGTGAATACATTTAAAATAAATCATTCTTATTAAAATGCATCAATGTATTGTTTTAAATTTACCCATCAGTCTTGGAGCTTAAACTACGCAGGATGGGTGAGAATTATTTTCCTACCTCATTCCATATATTGCACATTTTCTAAATAAACATATTTTACTTGAATTAAAAAAGTAAAAGTTTTGAGAGAATTAAAATAACTTAGAAATGACTTCTACCCTCAAAGGCCTTAGAGATTTTTTTGGGAGGTGAGACACAAATTCATAAAATGGTAGTATGCAAAAAATACATATACATATACATATATATATATACATATGTGTGTGTATGTATATATACACACACGCGCGCATACACACATACACCCACAAACAGTAAAGATAGGGTGAAATGAGGGTGGGAATGGTCTTTTTGTTAATTTGATGAGATTTCATGTAGAAGTCATTTAAACTGCTTCTGGAAGGAACAGTACACAATTGGTAAATTTCTCTGCAAAAATATAATTCACATTAATTTTACATATACTATTTACATAATTCCAAAGATTTGAGGACTTTCTGAAATCTATACTGAGCCTCAAATGGGTGGATTATTCCTTTGTTAAGAAGAATGTGAAAAATAAATGGAGAAAAAAGTAGAATAGGAATAGAATTTTGGACAACTTGTGATGCCAAGCTAAGGTTTTTGTACTTAGTTCAGTTGGCAATAAAGAACCATAAAAACTTTGTAAAAGGGGTCCTATCTGAGCATATCTATACTCTTTTGGACACAATAGACTGCCTCCCTGTTCTGAGTAAATAAGAAAATATTGCCATTTCTCTTTAAAATGTGGTAGTCAGCCTCTAAGGTAATCACCAGCAATCTATACCTGTTATATTCAGGCCCTATGTAGTCTCTTTCCACACTGACTCAAAGCTGACATGTGTGACCGATAAAACACAAAGGAGGTGATCGTACATAATTTCCAAGCATGAGTCATAAAGGCTTTATAGCTTCTACTTTGTTTTCTCAGATTGCTTGCTCTGGTTGAGGCTAGCTGCCATATTGTAAGGGCACTCAAGGAGCTCCATGGACAGATCCATCTGCAAAGAACCAGCTTTTTAGTTCATCATGTAAGTCATGTTATAAATGGATCTTAAAGTCCTAGTCAAGCCTTAGTTGAATGTTAGACCAGCTGACATCTGACTGCAACCTCATGAGAATCAGAGCTGAACTACTTGCACACTGCTGCTTCTCTATCACACATGCTACTCACAAACCATTCTCAAATTCCTGGCCCATAGAAGCCATGAGAGATAATAAATGATTATAGGTATTTCAAGTCCCTAAGTTTTGGGTTAATTTATGTGAGTGAAGTACCAGATGACTAATATAAAGAGGTTC
The DNA here is from genome assembly GCA_003508835.1 of Eonycteris spelaea. Classification (NCBI taxonomy): domain Eukaryota; kingdom Metazoa; phylum Chordata; class Mammalia; order Chiroptera; family Pteropodidae; genus Eonycteris; species Eonycteris spelaea. The sequence goes on from PUFA01000140.1 coordinate 882,103, forward strand.
TAGCCATCAGCTCAACTGGGAGTTTTACTGGACAAAATATTATTTTAGAAAATGAGAGCAATTATGTTTCTATGTGCAATATTGATAGAATAATGGTGTATGACAGGTTATATCACATTTTAGTTGGGTTATCACCTAAAGGTATAGAAAATGTTGGTCAGAAACTATTAGCTTCACTTTAGAGAAGCAGCAGAAACAGGACATAGAAGTTAATCAAGCTGTTTTTGAATTTCAACTCTTCCACCTATTTGAGTAAATCGTTTCTTTACACTTAGGGTGAGTAATACAGCTCCCCTACCTACCATCATACTGGTTCCTCAAGTACAACCAAATTCAAAGGAGCAAAAGTACATGAAAGCCTGACAAACATCAAGAGTGCATAGTGAAAAGAATATGAAATTTAAGAAACTTGGGTTTCAATCTCAGTTCTCCCATTTACTATTTATGTGACATTGAACAAGTCACTTTTTCAGAATTTCAGTTTGTTATTTCTCTGTTCAGAAAAAAATGGAGAATTATCATAGGACTTAAGTAAGATTATATAAAGAACAGTGTCCGACATACTGCTTGGCATAGAATAGCCTTATGAAAATGTTATTTGACTTAAGATGTTTTAGTTCTATTAAGTGGGAAGCTGATGGAGGTACTCCTTCACCAAGTGGAGATGATCTGTATACCTCTGAAAAGTGAGTAAATTTAAGAAACCCATTTCTAAATGGAGATATTGACAAAGATAACTAAAGTCATGGAATTAAAATGTTAATAAAAATAACAAATACCATTTGAGTGACTTCATTATGTTATGCATTATTTCATTTAATCTTCACAATAACCCTATGAGATCGAGATCAACATCTGTTTCGCAAGTCAGGAAACAAAGACAATCATGTGCAAACTGGGATAATACCCAAGGGTATTAGACTCAGAATCAGAAATGCATCTAACTAGAGAAAACTTCTAGAATACAAGTAAAAAGAAAATTTATTTAAAAAAAAAACATTACAGTGAAGAAAAGGGAGTTAAGAAGAAAGAAAAATGAAATTTGTAGACAGAAAGAGATATGGCAAGAGAAACAAATAAGAGGCAACTTAAGGAAATTCCCTTCATAAAGTTAACAATAAATAAGAATCCTGTTTAATACCCAAATTTTTGTGATAAATCATTTACTGACGCTAAAGATATAGTATTGGACAAGTAGCTTGGCCTTACTAAGACAGGGTTCTCATTTGTAAAACGGAGATATTTGAAGGGCTCAACCTTTAACAAGTTAGCTTACATAAATTCTCAGTTTAGTGCCTGAAATATAAGTTTAAAAATTGATTCTTATTAAATAATACTTAAGGTGTATTTATTTAAATATGTATAAATTTATATACATATATATTTACACATACATGTTATATACATGTGTATATATGTGTAATAATTCAACATAAAATAATTTTGATTTAAGTATTTTATATAAATGAGATAACTGCATAGTATACTATATAACAATTCTATCTAATTAAATCAGTGTAATTCTTGACTCACTAAGATACAAAAAAAAAAAATTAGCATGCGGAAAAACAAAAATCCTTATAAAGTAAAAAGATTCCAAAGCTTTATCTACCTCTACATTTTTCAAGTAACATAATAATCACTGGATATTTTCTCTTTTCTTTTTTAACAATGAGTTAAAAAGATACTTAATAAAATCAGGTTATATTTTCATACAGTAAACATACTGTAAATCTAGATTTTTTTGAGAGCTTATTCTAGTCACATTAAAATTATAACTCAAAACACAAAATATTGCAATGTTACTGAAATTACATATAAATTATAAAAATTATAAAATATTTTAAAAACTTTCATGTTAGAAATATACTGTACTATTTATATACAACACATAAGTATGACACTGTCTTATCAATTAAATTAAAATTTGTTAGCTATCAACAACAAATATTTAATAACATTTTCTTTCTTTTGTGATGTAAAAGTCTTTTAAATAATTGGATAACTTAAATAACATTTAAAAGCTTCCTAGACGATATTAAATTATTTTCTTTTCTTTGTTGAATATCCCTGTAGCAAGCAAAAGAATTCAAAATCATCCAAATTCAACAAGGCTCTTAAAAAATAGCCTGCAATTCTCAACTGCTCCCACAGAGGGAGAACTCATGCATGGGTAAGCAGCCAAATATGTGATTGAAGGAACTAAAATTTACATATTTACATGTATCTGGATGTGTGTGTGTTTAATGTCACTGATAAAAATAGTCTTTCAGCATTTCATATTACATTAGATATATTATTGAAAAGAAAGTCTCAGCCTTTCTAGTCTATCGCCTTTCCACTCTATTCTCTAGTTTTATTTTCATTAATTAGAGGTATTCCTCTTTATCTGTACCTAATATGTTCCTGAAAATATGTGGAATCATGAATTTTTAGATAGTGTGAGCCTATCTTCTAATAATTTAAAGGAAAAAAGTAATAAAGCATTTTAATTCCTCCAGAAAACCCAATCATTTTTACCAAATATGACTAAAACCCTCTTAAACATATAAAATAACCCACCAAGGATTCCTCCATACTATAAAGTACTTAGGACACTAATTCCTTAACTATTTAATCCTTGCTGAGCTCATTAGGAAATATTTTGCCTGAATTTAGCAACAACACACTAAAGCTTCAAACATTAAGTTTTTCTTCTGCACAGCAACAAATACGTGCTGTTAAGTATTATACATAATATGCTGGACTATGTTAGAAGACAGATCACATATTTTCATCACAACCTTTTTCACTTTCATATAGGCATTTACATATAATAATTCGGGGAAGATAATAATGATAATGCCCAACAAGTTTGAACAAGGTGAACACAGGACTCCTTTGTATTTGGAGAACAGCTAAGATACACCTATTGCATGCTCCACGCCCTTCCATCTTTACTTGCAAACAACTTACACATTTTGCTGTCAATGGCTGCACATTTGTTACGTGGGTTTTCAGACTGAATTTCCTGTCAATGTAGCTTATAAATTGAAAAGTCAACCACCAATGATTTTATTTTACTAATAACAGCTGATAGTTCCCTCTATTTCCACTCCTAGCTGGGTTAGGTTTTACGGTAGAATTGCTAGTTGTCTCCTAATATCCGTCCTTTCCCTCTTCATTGTAAGATGACCTCTATTATTTTACCTGGGCACATCATGGCTTGGAATAAGATTATATTTCCAAATTCCCTTTGCATATAGGTGTGGCCATATGGCCACTTTCTGGTCAAGGGGATGCATGTAGATGCACTATACACAACTTCTGGGATTTACTCTTCAAAGGTAAGGGTAAGTCCTGCATTCTCCCCTCTGTCTTCCTGCTGGCTCAATGTAGACATAATAACTTACATTAGCAGCCAACTTGGATAATGAATGACCTTGGGAAAGAACACAACCCACAGAGGAAAAACAGGATAAGAGAAGCTGGAGCTTCTGACATTGTGAAGGACCATACACTTCCTAGGTTAATTACTGCACCCTTTTTGGACCTGAAAGAGAAACTTAGATTTTGTTATTTGGGGTATTTTGTTTTTATTATTACTCTCAGGCAGTTCTGATCCCAAATGACATTGTGTCCTTTCTTTGCTCACCAGACATCCTGGGCTTAAGCTTAACATAGAGTTTACAACATGCTATTGTGATTATCTTTATGTCTGGATAAGTACCTCAAGGGCAGGGAGTATGCCACCTTTGTTTGCCCTAAGTACTGGAAAATAGTATAGACTTAATAAATGTTTAAAAAGCCTCATCATACACTATGCTGAGTATATGCTGGCAAGTTTGAATTATCAAAACCCATCAGTTTCAACACTGAAAGACCCTACAAACAGCATTCTGAGAGCTTCTAATACATTTGTATTAAACAAAAATTTCTTTAAATATGATCATTTCAATAGAAGGAAACACATTTATTAAGGCCTTATTTTTTTAAAGATGGGCTCACATTTAAAGGCTTCTTGGGTGAAGAATTAAAAGACAATTCTAATCCAAAGTAAATCAGCTTTTTATGATGTAAGATGGGGCAAGTCATTAACCTTTATGTATCTATGGACATGTTTTTACAAGTATAGTCAAATTAGAGGGGGCTAAATTATCTATTATATTCACAACAACTTTAATTAGAAAACAAACACAGAATAGCTTGGAATGAAGAGAAAACAGCTTCAGTACTTAGAACAGTATCACACTACTATTCATCTAGCGCTTATCCCATGTCACACATCATTCTAGGAGCTTTACATAAAAAGTTTCATTTAAATTTAATAGGAGCAACATGGCATATGCATTGTCATCACAAAATCAGGAAAATGAGACTGAGGTTAAGTATCTCTGCACAAGTTCATTCTGTTAGCAGTGTGTTTCTGAGCACTTACTATGTGCTAGGCACTCTTCATGTATTAACTCATTTAAACATCATAGCAACACTGCTAGATGTGTTACTTAACAGCAACCTAGGAGATTTGCATCCAACCTTCCCACTTCCCTCCTTCCATTCTTTGGAGGGGTCAGATTTGTATCTCTCAGCCTTTTCTGACTTTCTATTTTCTCTCACATGGGCCTTTCTCCTAATAAAATCTTTTTATCCCATCTTGGCATCTGCTTTTGAAGAAACTGGTTTGATGCAGTTTTGATGAGTTAGTTCTCCTGGGCATTCTTGTGGAGAGAAATCAGACCTCCCTGGTGAAAAAGAAGAGAGAACATCTTGTCACTCCCAGACCCCTTAAGGAGAAAGGGAAGCCTGAAAAAGATCAGGACCCTCTGCTTTGTAGTTGACAGAAAGTACTCAGAATTTGGGGGTTGGTTCACTACCTCTAATGGGAAAGAAGGAACCTTCAAAGGGACTTGCCCCTCTCAGACCACAATGAGCTGTGCCAGTAAGACCCATAAAGCAGTGCCTGGTGAATAAGCAGATAGATTCCGAGGGAGCAGTGGAAATTTTCTATTAGGAAGGTAGAAGAAAAGGAAAAATTCTGCTGTCTACCCAACCTCTTTATCACTAGATTATAAGAAACAAAATGTGGTCTCATTTTACAGCGTTGATTGGGTCCCATTCACAAAGAATCTCTCATGCCTTATTGCTTTTAGAATTTTTAAATTTGATGCTCATACTTCAGCCCAGTGAATAAACACTAGTGATTTTTTTTTTTTACATAATGAGCTGTTCAGAGGTCAAGCATCCTTAAGACTATCATTTTTTTATGGATGAATAGGTAAACTGAGTCAGAAACCCTTCTTGGAGTCTGGGCATCTTATTTCTGCTCCCTTTTTCAATCTAATACATGTTCTCCAACTTGCTTTTCCAGAGCAGTCTTTGGAGGTACTGAAAACTAGTTCATTAAATGGGACAGTAGTCCTTTGTCATGAGTTATTTATCCTTGAGAACTCCATGGGAAGAAGATTCTAGAATTTCTGATTTCAACAGCCACATACCATCAAACACTGTTGAAATGTCAAGAAGACTTTTAAGCTGAGAAGAAGTAAAGGACAACCAGAAGCTGACCAGTAGACAGAGGGCAGGAAGAAGAGTGAGAGGGTCCCTAACAACAGCAATAAATCCCCTGAGGCAGGATAGAATTCGGATGGAAGACATTGTTGTAGAGGCTGAGTGGGTCAAGGCCAGGGTTTATAGCATGTCTTACAGGCTAGTTAAATAATTGAAGGCTTTTTCCCCAAAGAAACCACTGATAGGTTTTAAGCAAGGAAAACATAGTTTTGTGATTTTAAAGGTCTACTCTGGCTAATGTGAAGACTATTTGGAAAGGATTTTATTATTTCCAATGCTTCTGAAAAAAGTAGGAGAAATGTTCTGTTAAGGGTGCAACTTGTATCACAGAATACCATTATGTTGGTAGTAGTAATTATTAATTATCAATTGATTACCATATACGTTAATAAGAGTAAGAATTATGTGCAGAACTTACTTTGAGACGTTATTTAAAAAATATAATTCTGTCATTTTCAAGTAAGAAAACAGGCTCTGACAAGTTGAGAGACCTGTCATAAAAGTGATGGAGCCAAGATTTGCAGCCTGGTTTTCAGTCTTTAAAGCCTAAATTCTTTAGGAGTTTGTTTCACTGGTTCTCACATTTACAGAGGATTTGCTATACTGCAGCAAAGAGATAAATAGTATATGGAAGTACAAATGGAACCAAGTTATGCCCCATGCCACTACTCTTAAGGACCTTACAAGACAATGAGGGACCATTACACCATGACCAAGGCCCTGGGCAATATATGCAAATTCAGTCTACATGGGAAAAGAAACAACAACAAACTTGAAGATTTCAAAGACTAAACTGATAAAATCCCACCACTCTCATCCCCCTGCAAAGATACATCACCCGTGCTCTCTTCCAGAGAGCCAAGAACACAGAAACAAATGAGAACAAGAAAGATAGATTAAATAACTTTCTTGCTTCTTAAATCAGATTATCATAGTAAAATAATTTTCCAAAATATTATGTATATTTATTCAAATTACATTACAAAATCCAAAATTAACATTTTGATTATTCCCTGTTTTGCATTGCCTATATCACAGATTCCTTCAAATAAAAAATGTAAAAGGGTTTTCTGTAATAATCAACTTAACACATACACAGGTCTTTATATATGACAAAATAATTTCACATGTATTCCTCTTCAATTTTCTTATCTGATCCACCCTTTAAAAATAGTCAAGCAAACACAACAGATATTAGTGACTTCATTTGCTGAGCAAGGTTTATGTTGGCTGTAATCTATAAAGGGATCTTGGATATAACGCTAGTTTAATACACAAATCAAATTTCAAATGAAAGGCAAGAATAGTTTTTTGAGAGGACTCATGTAACTGCACAAATACTAACAAATCTGATTCCTCTCCAAATTCATATAAATATTTTTATCTTATGATTTCAAATTATTCCCATACCTCAAACATGAATTAATGCAACAAATATATTTCAGCATGAAATTTTAATAAGAGCCATGAAGCTTTTACCTCTCACACCAGAACTCTATGGTGCATCTACACAGGACATGAATTACACTGCGCTCTTTGGTTACTACTGTCTTATTTAATGAAGAAGTTTATCTAAAGAGCCCACAGAGGACTTCTTGCACAATGACTGTGATTATTAATTCTTTGTCAGTATACTTTCTATCATCCATTAAAACATTTGGCAGCATTTTGGAATATAGAGCAGAATTCCTATTGAAATAATAACTTCTCCATTTTCAGGGAGGTTATCTGCTCAATCAAACAATGATCTCTATATGAATAAACCAAATGTTAATTTTCAGTTTTTATCTCCTCACTTTTTTCCTTGAGACACTCCTCACTTGGCTTCCAAAATACTATACTCTCTAGGTTTCCTCTTCTCATTTCCAGCCTCTAAATGGTAGAGTGTCCAACGACTCACACCTGGGCTCACTGCTCTTTTCTACCAGTGCTTAAATGCTATATGTACACTCGGTAACTCTCATATACACCTCCAGCTCAGATGCCTCCTTAAACTCTAGATCTGTGTATACAACTGCCTATTTTATGTCTCCATCTATTATGTCTAATAGGCATCTCAGATTTAATACGTCTAACACTGAGCTCCTGATATTCCAATTCCACCACCCCACCCCACAGATATACAAAAATATGTCCTCTTAAAAGCCTTTCTTAGCTCAGTAAATTAGTAAATGGCAATCCCACTTTTACGTTTGTTCAGGCCACCCCCACAAAAAGTCATGTTTGACTCTTTTTTCTCACTCTATATTTTACCTACAAGGATATCCTTTGAGCTCCACTTGCAAGATATATCCAGACACCAACAAATTTTTAAAACTTAGACTGCTAAGTACTCCTATCGAAAACATTGCCTTTTAGCAATATTACTGCAGAAGTCCCCAAATGATGTCCATGCTTCTGCCCTTGCATCTCTACAGGCTTGCTAAGCAGAGCAGTCACAGAGATCTACTTAAAATGTAACCTCAGGTCATGTCACTTCTCTGGCCAAACTGCAATGTCTCCCCATGTCATAAAGAGCAAATTCCACAATCCCTCTAGTGACCAACAAGGATCAGCCATTTTGGATTCTTTGGCCTCATTTCCTGCTACTTTTGCTCCCTGATTGTCACAGGCACACAGGCTTCCCTACTACTCCTAGACTATTATTGTACGCTGTGAACATCCACCATGCTATTTTTTTTTTATTTTACTCTATTTTAATGTCAGTTTTCTACTTTGTATATATTTTTTTTATTTATGCAAAATAAAAAATTGGGTTTTTCACATCTGATTGGAAAGATGGAAAGAATCACATCTAGAGAGGCACTATACACCATCCTAAAAAGGTTTAGCAGCCAACATAATGGCAACTGTGCATCACTCAATCACACACAAAAAAAATATTACTACCACTGCTGCTCTGACTGAAAATATATCTCAGCCTTAATGTGCTCCCATTAGAATGAAACTAAGTGTTAATAATTGAATCAAAATATTTTAATATTAACATAGAGCAGGGCTAAAAATGGGTGATAAACTCTAACAAAAGGAGATAGATGGCAGTGTACTATCTTACAGCAGCCTTGTGATGCATTTTGTTTCTGCCCATGTCAAGATACAGGTCATCATGACTACACCCTAAAGGGTGTGCTGACATATGACCTTTTCTCCAAAAACATTCTTTTAAAGATTTAATGGACTCAGTTAATAAAATGAAATATTTTAGTTAAGCCCATGAACACATTCGCATTTCCTCATTAGAGCGAAAAGAATCAGGATTTCCACTACATGAAAATCATCAAGATCCCATGCCATTGGCAAATGTTCAGCGACTGTCAAGCATGTTTTGTTTTCCCCATAAAAGGCATTTGAAGAGGATTTTAATTATTATCCACATCACATCATCACCTACCTTGAGTTTATATAAATGTATAACTAATACCTCTCCAAAATTTTGGGGATCATTTTTCTTCTTTCAAATTCAGTTAAGATAACACTTCAGAGGGAAGCAGTTTTAGAATGGGAGAGGTAGGACTTTCAAACATCCCATCCTCCATGAAAGCAATGAGAACACTGGAAAACTGGTCAAATTGATTTTTTTAGAACTCTGGAAATTAACACAGCTTACAACAATTCAAGGAGCAATTACTTAAGAAAAACAGTTAAATCTTGGTAAGGATAATATGCTTTATGGCATTTTTCACTTGCCCTATTCCAAATCCTCTCTTCTTAGCTTCACAGTAGCCTTCAAAACCAGCTGCCCCAGATCCAAAGTATCTGTGAAAATCAGGAGCCTAAGAGGTTAATTTTGTAACTAAAAAAAGAGTAAACTGAGAGCAAGCAGAAGGAAGGAAATAAATAAAAACAAGAGCAGAAATGAGTAGAAAAACAGTACTTCCCTAACTCCAAAAGCAAGACAAAGACATGATCTAATAAAAGGAAACTATAGGCCAATATCCCTTATAGACATATATGTATGTAAAAGTCATCAACAAATTACAAATTTGCTGTAATTGAATTTGTATTACTTGTTGTAACAAATTGAATCCAGCAACATAAAGGAAGATTATATTCCATGATTGAGTATAATATTATAGGAATGCAAAGTTAGTTTAACATTTGAAAGTCAATTAATGCACTATACCAAGTTAATAAAATAAAAGACAAAAACCACATTATCTTCCAAAATGATGCTGAGAATGCAGCTGATAAAATCCAAAATCTTTCATGATAAAAATAAAAAACTCAGTAAATTAGAAATAAAAGGAATCTCAATCTGATAAATGTCATCTATGAAAAATCCACAGTTAATACCACACTTAATGAAGACTGACCTCTTCCCTGGAGATATGAACAAGACCAGAACGTCTGCTCTTATCACATCTGTTCAAAATTGTACTGAAAGATCTATTCTGGGCAATTAGGCAAGGACAATTAATGAAAGCCATTCAGAAAGAATGGAAAGAAATATGTAAAACTATTTCTATTTGCAAATAATAAAACCTATAAAAAAAATCCTAAGGAAGCTATAAAAAACTTGTTAGAACTAACCAAAGTTCATGAAAGGTGCAAGATACAAAAATCAATTATATTTTTATATTTTAATAATATTAAATAATAATTAAAATCTAATTAAACAATAAAATGAGAAATAACTCAATTTAAAAATGGGCAGATAACTTTATTAGACATTTTTCTAAAGAAGATACATAATGGCCAATAAGCACATGAAAAGAAGCTCAATTTTATTATTCATTAGAGACTTGCCCATCTAAACTACAGTGACATAACACTTCATACTCACTATAATAGCTATAATTTAAATACACACACACACTAAAAAGGCACAGATGTAGAGAAATAAGAAACCTCACTTATTGCCTGTGGGACAATAAAATGGTACAAACACTTTGGAAAACAGTTTGCCAGTCTGTAAAATGTTAAACATAGAGTTATCATATGACCCAGTATTACACTACTACTTATATAGCCAGGAGAACTGAAAATATATATCCACACAAAAATTTGTATGTGAATGTTCATAGCAACATTATTCATAATAGTCGAAAAGTAGAAATAACCCAAATTTTTATCGACTGATGAATAACTCAATGAAAGCAGTATGTCCATACAATGGAATATTATCCAACAGTAAAAAGAAATGATGTGTTGAGGTATGTAACATGCTACAACATGAATGAACCTTGAATAATTATGCTAAATGAGAGAAGCCAGTCACAAAAAAACTACACGCATTGTTCAATTTCATTTATATAAACTGCCCAAATTTGACAAGCCTAAAGAGACAGAATGCAAATTAGTGATTGCCAGGGGTTGGATGTAGTGACATATGGAAAATGACTGCTAATAGGTATGGGTTTTTCCTTTTTGGGTGCTGAAAATATTCTGCAGTTATATAGTGGTGACAGTTGCACAACTCTGTGAATATATTAAAAAGCAAGGAATTTTATACTTTTGTGGAATTTATACTACGTAAATTATATCTCAGTAGCTCTAATTAAAAAAAATAGCACTAGAACTGGGCTTTCTGACAACTAATATTTGAAATGAAGAAGAAATTAAAGCAAGAAAAATCGACCTAGTTTATAAATGTCATTGCTCTCTTTTTAAGCAAATTGCTTCCCTCTCTTCTGGATTCTTAGGGTAATCAGTTATTAATTTTACATAACAATGACACTATATTGTCAGCACATGTCCCCACGTTTGTCTTCCCCCTTCCTCTAGGTACTTGTCAGGATGATATGCTCGGCCTTGTTTTACCTATATAGCCATTACGTTTAGCACAGCTCACGTGCACATTGGACATTGAATAGACAGCTGCTGAATAAAAAGGATTAGGTCAGAATAATCGGAATTAAAGTAAAAGTATTCTAAATACTGTATTTATTATCAATCCCGTACTTATTAAGAGATAATATTTATAAATTGCATTGCTCTTTTTTTCAGGCAAAGACCAGTGTTCAAAGATTTATTAGTTGTCTTCATATAAGCATCAGAAACACTGGGGTTATTGTCTAGACACTCTAAATAGATCTATTTGGTCCAACATATAAGTGTTATTCGCACACTAACATATAAATATATTTACATAGTTATAGTGCCTGAAGAGACTTTAAGAGTTATTGGGATAAAATCTACCTTAGCAATGTTTAAGAAACCAAGAACTCAAAGTAGTGGTTTGCACAACATCACCTACGCAGGCACAGAGAGAGATAGAATTGAAACACAGGTGTCTTGATTTCTAATCCAGTGCTGCCTTTACAAAAGATGCCCTAAGATCAAATAACCCTGGAATGCATGCTTTCACAAAATGTATGCTCACAACACACAATTTAACCTAAACACTTCTAATAATTTATGGTCTTAGTCCATAATACTAAAATTTGAGAGAGCAATCTTCTCTTTGACAATTTAGATCATGTGACTCCCTTGTTAAAAGGTCTCGCAGGGCTTCAAATCACATTCCAAATACAATCTAGACTCTTTACCAATGCCAAGGAGCTTTATTTTAATCTTGCTGCACATATTTCTCCTACCTCACTGTGCAGTACTATTCCTCTTGAGCAGCATATGCAAACACATGAGCTTCCTTTTCAAGTCCTATTACACGCCAAGCTCTCGCCCATGTCTGAAAACAAACACCTGGATTGCTTCTTTTCCCACAAGGCTCTACTTCTGCTTTTTGTTTATTTGTTTGTTTGTTTCATTTTACTTTGTTAATACATAGTTGTTTATCTTTCAAGTCTCAAGATAAATGTTGCCTTCTCAAATAGGTACTACTTGACAATTCAAACTGTCTTTTCTTTTACTGTATCCTGTGTTCTTTATCTTCATAGAACTTTTAAAAATATCTCATTGACTTATTTTCTTAATTTTTTTTTTTTTTTGCCTCCCACTAACCTATATGTTCCAGGAAACCAAATCTATCTGTCTAGTTCACTACTTTATCACCAGAATAAAGCTTAGAGTTGATATTTAATAAATGTTTTAGATGAATAATAAGTAAATAAATGTTGGTTGAAAGAGCTTTGCACACCAGCACAGCAGGCCCTGAATTCCAGAGGTATTTGTAACGCAGGCAACTAATAAAGGGGTATTATCCTGTCTTCTTTATACATGATGATTGTTCCAGTTTACTTATCTGAATTTAAGAAAAAGAAATTAAAATTTTCTCAAGTGGTTAATGATTCTTAAAAGCTTGAAGTAATAAACTGTCTCCTTACAATTGATTAATCAGCAAAAACTCACTAATCAGCTCAGTATTAGTTCTGAAGGGGTAGAGAAAAGGATGAGCTATGGCCCTTCAAATTGCTTAAAATCTAATTGAAGGAAGATTGTGGACAGTTAATTAAAAATACAAGGCTGTATACAGTAAGTGGAAATGTCTAATTGATATTTGACCACTTTTGTTAAACGCATAGGTTTGGGATATGGTCGTATAGCAGTGATTATTTAGGTAGAGAGCCCAAATGAATTCTCATGGTACATACACATACATTTATACCCACAAAGGCAAAGTGATATATTTCATAATTTTAGCAAGTTCAATATTAGGAGTCAGTGGAGACAGAAATAGTCAGGAAGATGGTTGAACTGTTTCATTCATTCATCCTTTTTCATTTACTCAAGCAAACAAGCAGACATTCCATGAAATGCTATGGAGAGTAAAACAGCTAGGACCACTGCCCTTATGATGCCACAGAAGATGAGAAAGGAGATATTTTCAAGAAGGAAAAGTTGAGGTAAGGGGGTTGAGTGTTGCAGATACGCTAAAGAGAATTAAGACAAAGGGCTGTAAGATCTGACAATCAAGAGATCACTGAGCACATTGGGGTATTGATAGATCATTCCCTCCACATTCGGCCTACCACACAATCACCCCATAACAACCTTAGGAGTTATTTTTGAGTCCTCCCTCATCTCTGCCCCTACTTCAGTCACGGAGTCGTGATAATTCTCTTATGATCTGCCCACCCTGTAGGCCGGCTGCTGGGGAGAAAACTTAAAAGCAGATGTCTCATTAGGGGCTAGAAAGCACACCTGTGACCCCGTTCACGCAGGAGATGGAGACAGAAGTGGGGAGGCTGGACGCTTCAGGCACACAGGTCCTGCTATGAGCAAGGACAATTACTCCACTGAGTCCTTATTCCTTTATGGAATTTCTGATGTGGATTTACCTTTTTTCTTTCATTAGATGAAAGGGTAAACAGCACTCCAGGTGACTTCTATTTTTTCTTATACTCTTGCCTTTCATCTTTTTCATCTGCTAACCACTCTTATCCTGCCCAATCCTATTGTTGCTGCACCCTGCCTAATTCTGCCCTGGTTACCTGTTCAGACAGCCCTGTGGGGTCCACAAGCATTACCAGTGATCTTGTTTCTGAATGCATAAGCTTTTTGCCTTTGCTCAGTGAAATCCGACTCTATCACTGCCACCTCCTCAGGCTGCCACACATGCTTCCCTGCCTGAGATGATGTGCTTATGTGAGTGCCGTGGCAGATTCTGTGCAACTTTGGTCTTTTGTTCTTACCAGTCCCACTGAGGTATTTTTAAACATTTATCTTTAGGATGCTATTTTCAACCTATTTTTTTTTTAAAAACTTCCTTCCCAGACTTCAATGGTGCTTTGCTAAGTCTGATTATAATGATGTCAGGGGTGCTATATCACCCTTCAAATTCTATACATTTTAGAACATTCTTTTGCTAATAACATTATTTCTTCCTTTTGGAAGAGTCTTAGTGACAGCTGCTCTCTCTCAGTACGTAGTTAAGCAACTTTTTAAAAAGTCAAGTCCTGGTAACTAAAATTATAGCGCTGGTCACTTTGCAGTGTATTCAAATATTAGATGCTAATGTTGTACACCTGAATTTATAAAATGGTATACACCAATTTTACCTCAATTAAAAAAAAAACAGTTTTGATAATCCACATTTTTTTTTTTCTCCGTGCTTTTAACCTACTATCATTTGTAGAAAAGTTTATAAGTTATAACAGACTCTATGCAGCAGCAAGAGGGACTGGGGAGGGTCAGAAAATGAAGTGTTAGATTTAGTCCTGGGGTATTTTGCTGACATATGGAGGAACTGTAATAAATTTCCCCCCTTACTGTCTTTAGTTTTAACTTTTAATGATTTTCAAATGATTTGACCAGCTTATATCATATGGATATGGAGACAATAAAATAAGTGTTTCAAACTCTTTTAAGGACTTCCGTGTCTTTCTCACCCACTCATTTACTTGGGGGAATTTTCTGCATTGCATTTTGGGCAGAATAAGATCCTTCTATGACCTAGAATACCAGAGGGATGTTCCAGGTTACAGTCATGAAACTTCAAAAAATACAAATTCATTATAATGTAGCCCTAGAAAATTATTTATACTCCTGTGAACAATGATGTCTAGCGTTTATATCTAAATATTCAACAGAACTGAGCATTAGATTAGTCAAAGTATTTAACAGAAATGAAATAAATGTTTACCACTTTTTTCTTTCTTTTTGACACTTACTTAGCAAAACTTTGTGGTTTATGTAATACAGTAACAGAAGATATTATTTCTTCCCTCAAGAGGAACAAATTTTAGTGCATACTGGGGGTTGGGGTAGGGAGAGGAGAAACAAGCCTAAATAACTAAATACTGATAAAATTAGTTTGAAATGGCAACACAAACCAAGTGTAATGGATCATACAGAAAAATTATTATGGGGATGAGAGTGAATTGAAGCTGCATTTTGATGTGTGCTTTTTCATATACAGGAAAATAGAAAATATATTTTAGACCAAGAGAAGAGCAAAATAAAATGTATAGTCATGCAAGAAATCATGATGTTTAAGACTAGAAGAGCACAATAGAGATGAAGAATAAAGCTGGGGTGATGGAAGGTCTGGAAATGTGGCATGTGGTCAGACTGTCAAGGGTCTTGTATGATAAGCTAACAATCAGGTTTCTTCCTTTAGGCTAACTCTGAGATTCTAGCTTCAGAGAAAGAGTGGAATTGATGACTTTAATTGACATCGGAAAATACATTGACTAGAAGCAGAATATTTGTGTTCTGTTTGGGTGTTTTAAATTTAACACAATTCAGGACTTTATAGATAGCAATATTCAGTAGATAGAGTGAACGATATAACGTGTCTGCGTGTGTATGGAAGAGGGTTGATGGAAGGAGATCTTGAAGGATCTATTATTTAGGAGGATCTGGGTAGATTAGTATCTGGAAATGTAATGAAAGAAGAGAATTTTATAAAAGAAGTGTCAGCAGTGCCAAATGCCCAAGGCCGAATAAGCAGCACAACTATGAAAACAAACCTGTACTTGGCAATTGGAAATTTACTTGTGGCCAAAAGGGCAGGTTTCAATGTAGTGGCAAGGACAGCAACCAAACAATAGTAGCTATAGATGTAGCAACTTCCACTGATGAGGTTTGGTTGTAACGAGGAAGGAGAAGGTAGAGTAGTGGTATAAGTGGAGTGGATGCATTAGGGGAAAGTTTTTTGTTTTCAGATGGGATCGTTTTGGATGGGTAAACTTTAAGTGTGACCATAGACTGAAGAACAGACAACTGCAACAATGAGAAATTGAAAAGAATGTAGTGGAAACCATTATATTAAGTCCTGGAGTCGATGAATTTTTTAACCATAGTTTTGGAAAACCATAGTTTTCCAAACTGCATTTATGTAGGGTTAATAATGTTCCAGATATGCTTGACGAATACATCTTTATAACTTAAAAACTTCCTGCATTTTGAATTCAATCAATAAAAATAAATTATTTATAGGAGGAAGTCTGAATTATTATTTCCAATTACATCCTATTTTTTTGCTTTACTTATGAATTAGGACATTTTTGCTCCCTGGCTTATAAGAAACCATTTCATATGTGGATATCCAAAAAGGGCAAAAGTGCAAGCTTATACTGCTTCCTTTTCATCCCATGCCCCAATTCTCAGAAACTGATTAAAATTAATAAAAACAAATTCGAAAAGTTTATCCTGATGCTAAAAATAGGAAACATCAACCTAATATCTCAAATTTTGAGAAATATCTGTCAGATAAAAAGTATTGTAATCCAAATTATAATAATAAGATGCAGAAAGTTGACATTCATCTATCCTTCTTAAGAGCAGTAAAATGATACAGCAAATGGAGGAAATCATGAAAAAAAAATTACAACACTTATTATGGGAGTAGAAGGCTAGAAATACAGGCTAACCATGGAAGATGGGAATACGTGCCCTGAAAACCTCTTCTCCCTGACAACAATAATGGTGAGGCTGGCAGAAAATTCAGGTATCCTGTCCACTTGATGCCACATTACTAAATATCTGCATTTTACTAACATTAATTTAAATGAGTTTAATGCCTAAAAATTCATAAAACTGGAGAAATTTTAAAAATTATCAAAGAACTGTATTTCCTTATCTCAAAATGCCAGACAGAGCATTTCAAGCTGTCAAAATGTATCTACACTAATTAAACCATCCAAAGGGGCTGGGATTCTTGCCAATTTATTATACAGAACCAATATAATCTGAATAGGAAACCTTAACAAATGTAGCACAGAACACATAATTTAGAGAACAAAAGATACACATATTATTACCATATTTTTGTTTGAATGTCTGTATATCTATTTGTCCATCTTACCAACTAATTGCCAGGGCCATGCATACTGTAACACTAGGAGCATTCCCATTGAAATCGTCATCACCATTATTATTCCATATTGTTCTGAAGGTCTTTTTCAATGTATTTCAATAAGGAAGTAAGAAATATAAAATTAGGAAAAAGGTAGTAAAGTTACTGACATTTGGTATGACTGTCTACCCTGAAAGCATAACAAATTAAAATGAAATTACATATTTAAATTAGATTTTGATTAGGTGATCATTTATCATATGTAAAAAATAAATAAATAAAAGCATTCCTACAGTCAGGAAAAATAGTGTAAAAAGATCCTATTAAAAAATGAAAAAGAGACCACAAAAATACCTTATTTTAAATTGTGAATGATATATATAAAAAACTATAGAATGAACTCAATACAGATAAAATAAATGAGAATTCCTTGATCTGGAATTAGAAGACTCAATATTTAAATAGGCAAATTCATTTATAAATTTAGTAATAATCTAATGGGAGGCTTGTTGGACTTTAATAGAATTATTCTAAAACTCATGCTGGAAAAATAAATATAGAATAATTAGACTGGATTGGACACAGTAAAAAAAAATGAGTGTCTGTTTGCTTTTTTAAGTATGAAAGTATATTTTAAAGTTGTAGTAATTAGAACATCATGGTACAAGCTGGAAATTGACCTGAAGTGAAAAGAAACTCTAAAAGGTATCAACCTACAGATAGGTATGTGATAAATATAGAATTACAAACCGAAGGGGAAATACAGATTCATTTTTTAGTCTTCCTTTCATCAAAAAATGTACTGAGCAATGATCATTTACTAGGCATTTTAAGTATGAGGGAGACAGCAGCGGAGAGGTTCAAGTTCCCTGCCTTCTTGGAGTTTACATTCTAATGGGACAGGTCATAAACGAATCACGAATAGATACACAATTTAGTGAAGGTAGTGATGTGCGCAATAAAGAATAACAACAGCACAGAGAGTAAGAGTGAGGGAGACTGTTGCTCTTAGATGAAGGCACCAGGAACAGGCCTGCTGAAAACTGACCTGAACAGAAAACTAAAGAGCACAGGGACAGCCCACACCCCATGGTAAATAAATGGCCAGACCACTGAAGTCTGGACAACAGTAAATATTCTAAATTAAAAAAAAAAAAAAAAACAGACATATTAAAAATCCAAACAATGTAGGTTAATGTCTCCGACTAATACAGTAGAATATTCAAAGCATGAACGCCAAACTGAAAAGGGGGTCCGGGCAACCAGAGAGCAGCTCCTCTAAATATTCTCAGCAATCGTTACACACTGTAGATGTCATATTTTCCACTCAAAATTCTGGACCTGAAAAAGTGATATATATCCTATATATTTTTATGTTATTCCACCATTAGAAGTTTACAAAAGTTAGCTATTTTAAAACAAACAAACAAACAAACAAACAAAACTGTCTTTCTAGAGAACACTGGCATAGTACTAACTACAAAAGATAGATAAAATTTAAAAAGCAACCTAGATATGCTTTACTCATTTTGAATTCCTATTAACTTTCATTTAGCATTAAAAAAACAAACCTCTGAGTTCCTAAAATAGTAGCCTACATTAGCTAGTCTCTCTTATGCATATTTGTAATGGTTCTGCTGCCCATATTTTAAAATTTCCCTCTTCTCTTTTCACCCATCCCACATAGAAAGCACACCTTGATTTCTGTGATGAGATAAAAATATTTTTATGTTTGCAGTTCTTATGCAATAGCACCTCCTTCAAAAACCTCATTCCCCAAAGAGCTATTTAAGTTTTGCAATGACTTTAACATTTCAGCCTAATTGTTCAGGTTTTAGAGAGAAAATTAATGAAAGGGACAACCATTTAAAGCACAAGAGCTAGGTTCACACTTCATTAAACATTTTAAATGGCTCTTTTATTTTATGGCTTTTGCATTCCTTTGGAATTTTAGCTGGCTTCCTTTTTATAACCAGGAATTTTGAATCTCTATACAAAGAAAACTTACTACACATGTTATAACCTGGTTTATAAATATATTATTCTTATTTCTATTTTCAATTATTCTAAAATGCAGCTGAAGTTGAAAACGCATGTCAAGGTTTAATCATTTTAGGGGCAGGTAATGGAACACTTCATTAATATAAAAACGTTTATTTTATCACTTTGCTAAAATTGTATTTAAGTGAACTATGCCTCTCTCCAAAAGTAATTAATTTACTTCAATGTTACATTTTCGGTGCAGAGCAGTCACTGAGAAGTGTTTCAGACAAAACGCTATTATTGCTCTAAGGAAAAAGTAATTTATCTAAACAAATTAAAAGTCCAAGAACTACATCAATGCAAATTGATCTGTCCTTCCACATGCAAACTTTAATTTTATTCATGGTGATAGACCAGTTACTACCTCTGATTAGTTATTGCTTATCAATTATTAGATCTACAAATTAATTTCATTATTAATTTGAACTTTGCATAATTAATCAACCAAGTACAATTTTATTTGGCAGATTTTGAAGTCGCTTTGTAGTGACATTCTTTCTTTTCCTGAGAACTGCCCCTCCAGACAGCATGGGGGATCTTTGAAATTAGTATGTACTGTTTTCTTCTACCTCTGTCCTCACAGAGGTTCGTGCCAAGCTAAGCCCCTGTTCCACAACTTCGAGCCCCTCTGTATAAGGCCACTAGACATCAGACAGGCAATCAGTGGCACTGTGGCTAGGAGATAATGTGGGCTCAGGTATGAGTTTGCAATTTCCTGTTGTCTTCATATATAGTGGAAGAGAAACACACCCATTGAAAGGGAAGAAAGCTAATAATCTTATAAAGGAAAGCCTCAGATCTTGATGGTATCCCTTGAGCTAACCCTAAATCCACCCAGTATATTCTCTGAAGCCAGTCTACATGTGAGTCAGCTAGTTGTAAATTTTAAAAATATAATAATAAAAGTATAGAACTTAAAGTTATAAAGCATAGGTACTTAGCATTAACTGGGAGATAAGGTTTTAATCTTTTTAATACTGTTTTGAATTTAGACATAAATACTATTTATTGCCAACCTTATTAAATAAACATGGAAGTAACTTAAGATCATATTATATATTGAAAACAAAATTTTAGGTTTGAAGGTGTTATGGTCTGAATGTTTGTGTCCCCCCAAAATTCATATGTGAAGTGCTAACCTCCAGCATGACTGTATTTGGAGATGGGGCCCCTATCAAAGTCAGTATGGTTAATGAGGTCATAAGATTGGAGGCCTGATCCAATAAGATTAGTGGTGCCCTTATAAGAAGAGACACCAGAAAGCTCGCTCTTCTTTCTCCTTGTACATGAGCCAGAGGTAGGCCATGTGAGGACATATCATGAAGGGGGCCATCTAAAAGCCAAGAAGAGAGTCCTTATCAGAAACTGATCATGCTGAAACCCTAATCTAGGATTTCCGCCTCCATAACTGTGAGAAAATAAATTTCTGTCGCTTCCAGTTGTGAAATGAATAGGTGATGGGTTGTGGTGTGCAGCACAGTGACAGCAGTACTGTAGTGTATATTTGAATGTTGCTGGGACAGTGGATCTTAAAAGTTCTCATCACAAGAAAAAAAATGTTTGTGTGTGATTTTTTTAATAGTGATAGATGGTGACTAGACTTATTATGGTGATTCTGCAGTGTATACAAGTGTAAAATCATTATGTTGTACAACTGAAACTAATATAATATGTGTCAATTTCACCTCAAATAAATACATAAATGTATGTTGTTTTAGCCACTCAGTCTATGGTATTTTACTATAGCAGTACAAGCTAATTAATATAAAAGGGATCATCGAGTACATATATACTATATTATACATCAAAAAACTGAAAATCAAAGATAACAGCAACTTGCCTAAGTTCATATTGCATTGCTGTAAGAAGAGACAGGAGTTTATAATTTAATACTTTTTTCATCCTTACATGTACAGAGAAAACACAGTCTGAGACAGAAATAGTTAAGGAACTAACTTTAAATTTAAAAATTCAATTTAGAAATGATCATTTCTAAATTAAATGATTTTCTTTTAGTGTTCACCAGTGTCTTTTAGATTTAAGCTCAGTCTTTCAGAGTGCTGCCTCATCTTTCCTCTCTCTTTAGAACAAATAATACTTGAGGGATGGCTCAATGGACTCCCACTACAGCATGTCCTTTATTTCCCCAGAGGAGCAGGAAACCATAGTTCATGATGGAAAAAGTATCAGTTCTATATGATGAAGAAAATATTATGATCTTAGCCTAGCTCTTGATATGTTAATGAATCTAACATAATTAGGAAAATCTATTTCTTTCTAACAAAGCCTATATTTCAAAAACATTTCTTTGCTGAAGACAATAATAAAAGAGTTAGCTTTGAAACACAAAAGCAGAACAATGACATTTTTATAGCAGCAGTATCTCCTTCTCCTTCCCCGAACACTATCATGGTTCAGCTATAGAGACAGAGGTATGCAAAGCAACATAATTAAAGGGAGACATTATAACACACCATTTAAATATGTTTAAAATATAAGCTCCATTCATGACACTGGCAAAACTGGGACTGCTGTTTCCAAGGTCATTTTGCTCTCCTTTGTTCAAAAAATAGTTGGGGATATTGACAAAGCCTTTTGGGTGGTTACCATGGCACACTGGAACATTATGAGGCAGCTAAGTAAAAAAATACCATTTGAATAAAGCTCAGGAATGAAATGAAATTCAGTGAGTGAGTGAGGGTATTTGTTAAGCCCATTACTTGAGCAATTAAAGATCTGTATTTACACCACGGCTAATATCCCCACGACATTGTCAAATGACCTGTATAGAGCCCATCTGAATGTTTTATATCAATACCATGCTGCATCTTATACTATATGCCTCTTAAGGGCAGGTACTTACTATTAGCACTGGGATCCTTGCTGTGTGTAACATCCTGTAGTTCCACAGCCATTATTTGAACTGTAGATTTATTTGGCAGAGTAAAGAAGCAAAGAGAGTTTCTACTACCTGTATTCTTGGAAATACTTTCTTTTTTCCTCTAATAAAATGTTTTACCATACCCCAAATGGTTTTGGTTTATCTTTCTGTAGATCAAGTTTAAAGTAACACCACTGAATTCCCCACATAAATCCTCTATATTAAAAATGACAAGAAAGGTAAAAATAAGAGTAGCTGGGGGAATTCCTGTTACAACCTTCTACAAGCTGTACTGATAAAACCAGCTATAACTGTCACTAATTATCCTCCACCTGCCTTAGGGTTTAATGCCCTTGAATTATAGTCACTTGGAGGATCATTTTTAGAAATAAAGCACTCCTAAAAATCACAATGCAAATGTTGACTATCAAAATTTTTTGAACAGCGTTCATTTGATCGATGACAATATTTTAAAAAGTCAATTCATGACCGTTTAACAGAAATAATATATACTGTGCATATCTAAGCCACAATTTTCCAAAGAAATCCAATTTTAAAAACTGTAAGGAAATACCCTCCACCCCACCATTATGTGAAAGTTTAGACAGAATGCCCTAAGTACCAAACTGTAAAAACTTTATAATTCGAAAATAATTATAAGCATGGAAAAGAATGAGTTTATATAGGTTCATCCTGCAATTTATTCAAAGCTTTCATTCTTTAGAAGCTCCAAGTGGACATGACCAGCTGGACTAATTTGTGGTTGTTTCGTCCTTATATGCCAAAGACAGGAAGAAGACACAGACTTTTTACACCATGGTTGATTTCTAGCCAGGAAGTCTTCCCATTTAAAAAATATTCAGCAAGAAGTCAAAGTGCCAATCACATCAAAATAGCAATGATCCTGTTTATATTTTTATTCTGCATGTCTTGAACATCAGCACAGATCCCACCAGGAGCTTTCCCTATCCTCCTAGTGTTGAAAACAACAACAAAAATTTAAATAAAGTCACAGAACGAAGAGGCCTTGAGAGACCTTGTGGCAAGTTAATATCTGAGACCTGCAGGCAAATGAATTTTTCTTTTCTCTTCTTTAAAATGCTGGAGACTACGACTCAAAACCTCTCTTTACAGCCTTCTGGTGTTGCAACCTCCTGAACATCAAGAAGCTGCTTTACCTGTGACTAACTAAACAACATCTCAAATGAATTTATTAAATCTAATTTCTCCTTAACCAGCTCCTGTGAATTTAGATAAGACGAATCTGATTAAAATGTACTTGCTCACTTAAATTCCAATTAGCAGTTCACTGAAAATAAAAATGTGATTATTTGAAAATAAAAAGACTAAAGCACATTTTCTAGATAAGCCTTGTTTGTTACCCATAATATAGTTGCAAACTGGCACCTATGGCCCCACAGATGGTAAAAAGCATATGGCTCTGTCAGTCAGGGAAACTGCCAGATTTTGCTACAATCTCTCTGGGTAACACTGGGCAAGTATTCTAATTTGACCTCTCTGAACCTTCTGCCACATCTTAAGCAACGAAGTTGGATTGGATAATCTTTTAAACCTCTTTCAGTTCTAAAATCTGATTTCTGTATTTAATATAACTTTGGAAGGATACTTAAAAAGTTAACATACCTTTTTGTGTTTTTGGTGACTAGAAGTAATTTCTTCATTCTGAACACTGCCATTACAATCTATTTGTACCTTCCACTCCATCTATGGCTTTCCTAAACTCTGACAGTACATTATTTGTTTTTTGTTGTTGTTGTTTTTTCATTTGTTACATATAATAGGCTCTACTTTTCACTTGAGTACAAGATTGAAACTCCGCTACTAAACTGAACATCCTTGAATGCAGGGATAGGGTCTGATATCACCTCTGGTTCCTTTATAATATTAAGCCTGGTGCTTGCTACACAGCATGTACTTATCTTTGATGAGTAAATTAATGCTAAATAAACTACACTTAACTTTGGGGATATTCATTACAGATTTGTCATTTGTATAACCTAAAAAAAAAAAAATACAAAGGATCTGAGTTTTAGGATATACTACTAAAAAAGGACATGGCCAAGTAAAAGGAAAAGTAAATGATACAACATTAGACATTTTTAAAAACACATTCAAATGTTCTGGGTAAATTGACATAAAATTCTGTTAAAAATGTAAAGGTTTTTTTAATGTAAAAAGACCAGTGACTCACATAGTCTTGAGGCAATCTCAAAGCAAAGTCTGAAATTTATAAAAATAAAGCAGTTATTATATTCCTTTCAGTATGGCTTAAAAAATAAAGCCCTAGATGAAAGAAACAGAATTTAGTTGAGGCTAGTAATTTCGACCTTGTGAAAGATCCATTGTTTTTTCTGTATTCATTTTAGTTCTTTAAATAATATTTATGATCAGCTTGTAATATTTTATACAGAAATATAGTTTAAAGTATTCTTAGAAATGATAGCATTCTGCTACTATCTTACCTGTGTTATAGTACATTTCATGAAGCCTTATAACACTATGGCCTAATATTATTAATAGATGCTCTTATCTTAGAATCTCATCATCAAATCTTGAATAAACCCAATTCTTATTGTGCCCTGCCTGACCTGGCCAAGGTCTGCTCCTCTAACCTCACCTTAGGCACCTCTTCCATCACCCAGGACCACAGAACACATTCCTTCCCACCTGGGAGCTTCCTGCCCCTCCTGGTGGGGACACCCAGCTTTTCATAGACTGCTTCTTCCCATTCACTGCCTTTTCGGTCTCTCACAGACATCATTTTAACTCAGTGTTAAGGTAGGCCCCTCTGTTATTTTCTATCATAGCACCCTATTCATTAAATTCCTATCTCTCATCATATTCTCTAATGATTTTATCTATCTATTATTATGTATATACAAATACATATTTATATAGGTTTATAGGTATATAGGTTTATTTGAATGTTTTCCCCTCTAGAATACAAAATCATGCCAGCATGAGCCTTATCTGTCTTGTTCACTGCTGTATTCCTGGCACCTAGTATAGGTGACTGGTAGATGGCAGATGCTCAACATATATCTGTTGGATAAATACACTAATCAATGATCATCATCAAGTGTAATTAAGAACCTGTGACTCATAAATTCTTATTTATTTGAAATAAAATGATTGTACCTGTTTATCAACATTTTAAATTAAATTTCTGGTACTATGTGATAAAGTAGGTTAAGTACAAAATGTGACTCTGCTTTAAAAAATACAATACTTTTGGAGCAAAACAAAATTTTCATGCCGCAAGGCCATAGTAAATGAAGCCTCTCCCATGTATTTAAATGTATTGTGAATAAGCTGTACGTATCGTTGTTTCAGTGGTCCAGAGAATATGGTAGATGCTAGGAAAGATTTCTAGAGTTTATTGAACTTCTCAACAATTGGAATGATGATAATAATAGTTACCAAATATTGAGTATCTGTTATGTACTAGCCACTGTTCTAGAGAAGCATTGTTTTTTAATTTCAGTCATTTTAATTACAAAAGTAATGCATACTTATTATGACAATTCAAACAAGAGCAGTTCAAGTAGAATAGTATTTTCCTTCTCCACTCCAGTCCCATTTGTATAATGAGCCATTATTGATAATAGTGAGTATATGCCTTGATACTTTTTCCATTGTTTATACACACCTTTAGCTACAGGGTTTACATTGAGCTGTTGGCAAATCAGCTGCTTAGAGCTGGAATCCCTTTTGCTAGGCTTGTACCTGTGTTCTACAAGTGTTTCATAATTGAGTAATAATCTGAATCAGTTCTGCCTAGGCACACATATATGACATTGTTGTATTAACAATTGGACCCTATGAGTAGATAATAATACAGAAAATATTTTATTCACTTAAAATGTAGTTTTGATATGCTTCCTAATAACATATAATAATATACCAATATTAGTAGTAATGGCTAATCTTTATTTTAAGTTTGCTGTAGGCCATTCATAGTGCTAAGTTTATTTACCAAGGTTCACCCACTGGACAGGTGAAGAGATTTGATTATTTTCAATAGCTGCAAAAAATTAAGAGGATTCCACAGGAGAGAAGGGCCATAATTTACTCAGCCGTTTTCCTATTTGTGAATATTTTCCAATTTGTTGCAGCAAATATCCTTGTACACACATCGCTACATACTGTTGCCACATTTCTGCCGGAAAATTCCCATAAACAAGATAACTAGGTCAATGGGTATATACAGATTTTTTAAATTTCATGAGTAAAGGATCTGGGATATATGAACTCCAAATAACTTGGATAGGCAAAGCAAAATTGGATGTAATTTTAAGAATAGGAATAAGATAAAAACATGGCAGGAGGAAACAATGTGATGTGCCCATGTGACAATTAGGGACTCAAGACACAGTAAAGCTGGTGGTATAAGATGCAGGCTTACTGAAGGCAGGCTAGCGTGGATCTTGATGTCAAGTGGAAGAATTTTGGTTTGCTGCTCTAGGAAGCAAAGAACCATTTATAATTATTATTGTAGCATTTGCAATAACAAGACAAATGATTAAGCAACCTTTCAGAACTGGAAGAAAAAAATCCCAGCGGTCTGCTGACCCACACAAATTTGAGCTTGAGCGTGGTGTTCTTTTCCAGACCATATGGACGCTGGCAGTCTTAGTTTCCTCAGGAACTCCTTGAGTAACAGAACTAGAACAACTCACTGTTCAAATGCAAATGCTTTCTCATCAGCTCAAAATTGCTCCTATTATCAAGTTTGAGAAATACAACAACAGCAAAAGCCCTCTAAGGATACGATCAATGACACACCACAGGCAACTTCCTATTCCCAGCCCTTCCTTCTCTTGTCACTGACTAAAGCCAGAGAGGCTGCTGGAGCAATCAACTTTGAGACTCCCACTAATAGGCTCATACTTCTCCCTATTTGAATATCTTTGTTTTCAGTCCTAGAAGATCCTCCTGGTGTAATAATGACATTCTGTATCTCTCGTCAACCAATATGTGCAACTAAGGATGGTCTTACCATGGCACAAAAGGTCAAGCCTCCAAATCTCTGTGGTGCTTGGTATTTCAGAGGCTTTGACTTATGTAACTTCAGTTATAACATAAAAATTGGCTCATTGAAAAAAATATGGAGTATGATGAGGCAGCAAGATAATCCATCATCTCCACCATACACAAAATCTAATCACTCCATCTTTTTCTTTTTTACTATTTTTACTTCTTCTGCCCACCCTGTACATATTAATATACTCTATGGATCCATTATTCACCCTCTTCTTTAAATATTCTATAAGTGATCATCTACTCCCAGAACACCAATATCACCTTTGAGCCAAGGACTTCAACATCTCTGAGTTCCAGACCCAAAGTTATGATTCCCTATTGGACATCTGAGTTGAAAGCACTCTCACTCAGCAGTACCACTGCATGATTGTTTCTGGCTACTGTCCATTCCAATCGGTTTGTATTTCATTTTAGCTGTCAGTGCTCTGTCTGTACTGGTAGCTAAAAGTTTTTTTTTTTTTTTTACATCCTGCCTGGTCACAGCACATCAAACTTAGCATGTCTCAAATTGAACTTCTCAATTATTCTTACTGCTCCGAATCTGCTATACATCTTATATTCCTCTCTGTGTTAATGGCACCACCATCAACTCCACTGCCCAAGCAAGAAATTTCAGAGTCATTTCTATTTTCTCCTCATTTAATATCTATATCCAGTGATCATGTCTAGTTGTCTTCTCTTCAAATTTTATTCATATCCATGCTCTCCTCTCTACTGCAAGGCACTATCAGTTCCTTGGTTCACACTCTGTCATCATCCATCTGGCCTACTGCTTTAGCTTCCTATCCGGTTTTCTTAAGTCCACCATCTCTACTTTCTAAATCATTGCCCACCTAGCACCTAAAGTTACCTTTATAAAACACAAATATCATCATGTCATTTCAAATTCCACACAAATGTTTCCTGATTTCATCCAACAGAAATGTGTAGGAATACATGTTAGATAAGGAATATAATAGGAGTACAGATATTATTTTTTTAAAACCCCAAACTTTCTTATTATGATCCATTTGATCCATTCTCCGCATTAGAAACTACGCACACACCATGAGAAAAAGAGCTGGTACCTCTGTACTAGGAAGATTAAATATTTTTTAAAAAACAACCTGTAATAGTTAGATTTAACAGATATAGATCACCTAGTTAAATTTGAATTTCCAATGAATAACAAATAGTTTTTAGTATGCCCAAATATTGTATGAGACACACTAAAAAATATCATCTATTTGATATGTAAGGAACATTCCAGGTAGAGAGGAGAGCATTTACCAAGGGAGGAAAGAGAGAAGCAAAAGAACATGTTTGCAGCACTGTGCTGATAAATGCACTACAGTTTCTCTAAAACAAACAAACAGCAACAAAAAGTGCTGATTTAGAGAAGTTGTCAATTTCCATGGTGTAAATACTTCTACCAGGACAGATTTCAAACAACAAACGTGATGTCACTTTAACCTAGAGTTGGTAAAGTAAGTGCTACAGCAATATTTCCATTGTATAGTGTTTCTATCATGCAGATACAATGGATGGGAATAACTCAAGAGCATAAATAGATACAGTAGCAAAATAATTAGGAAATGGTGCGATTTGAGAATTTACAACATTTATTTTAAGATAATTTACCTAACTGTAAGTTTACGTAATTTAATTTTTAAAAGCTCCCTTTAAACATACAGCTTGCAAATTTAAAAAAAAAATTAATAAGTTGGCTTCTATAATGGTATGGGCCATCTCTAAACACCCCACTGTGTGTTGGTGAACTTCAAGTCTGTATTGATGGAGTATAGTATTTGTATAAAGGAGGGTGAGAATGTGAATGAATAAGTGGGCAATGGAAGGTGTTGGACATCCCTTTATATAACCTCCATCAGCTTATGTGGATAGATATGGATAGATAGATGATAGATAATGATGATGATGAAGGTAGGTAGGTAGGTAGACAGGTAGATAGACAGACAGACAGACACTGAAGGTTACCATGTGAACTTACAGGACACAACTTATAGAGTGCCCTACTCACCCTCTGCAATGAAATGAAATGAACAATTAGAGTCAGAGGTCTGAGTAATAACTATCATTTACTGGTAACCATTTGATCATCAGCTTTCTCAAGGTAAAAAAGTAGAAAATAATGCCTTTCTCCTTGGAGAGAAATTTAACTGAGGTTTAATGAGGCAAGAGCCTTGTAAACCAACAATTGCCAGATAAAAATCCTAGTTCACATATCTTTGCAGGAGCATGTACATTTGTTGCTTCTGTACAAGGCAGAGACACACCCATATTTCTTATGGTGTCGCTCCAGCAATACAGTTTTTTTTTTTTCTTCTCCTATTCCCTCAAAGATCATCCTCTTAACACTGACTCTGAGTCCTTCTGGGCATGTTCACAGTCTTTACCTCCCGTTTCCTTTCTGCATCTCCCTCTATTTCATTCAAGAATTACTTAAAAGTTTCTGAATAGAGAGACATTTCTCAATTCCATTTGCCTTCTTCTCAAGCTCAAATATAAACATACTGCAGAAATCCAATGTTAGATTATAAATACAATCTCCTTGTCTCTAATACACTCTTGGTTAGAGCTGTTTAAAATAATCAACAACAGCAATTTATATTCAATCAACCCATAAGTAAAGTTAACATCTTTTATGTTTTGGTGTGTTGCTGAAAGCATGCAGAAACCTGTGAGCAGAAGAGGCATAATAGAAATGAATAAAGATGAAGAAATGTGAGGAAATCTGGACATTGAATTTTAGGCTTAACTTGATAGGCACTAAAATACATTTTGAATGAGAAAGTAATATGATGAAGATGGATTCAAGAAAGAATATCTTAAAGGTATACACAGGATAGTTTGCTATGTAAGTAGAGGCTTCACATCTGTATTTCATGTTCATATACAATTTACTGCCCCCAAATTTTGTATACATGATAAATATAAAATTTGTGCAGCCAATGGTGAAAGAAAAAAATCAAGTTTATGACAATAACAACAAAAGCTCTTTTGTTCTGACAATCTAATACTGAGCCTTTCCCTGCATAACTTAACTCCCAAATTTAATATTTTATTGAAAGATTGAGAGAGAGAGAGTGAGAGAGCATGAGCATGCTGCACATGGTTTCATTTTGGCAACCAATTCCACTTAAGAACTGTCGACCCTCTTCTACAAGAATTAAGAAAATAAAAAAAATAACTAAAATAGGGCTCATAACTCACAGCAGATCTAAGACACATACACAAATAAGAAGTGGAAAGTGTTATGTACTTTAAGTAGAAGAGATGTAACAAAAATTTAGAGAAAGAAGAAATTCTGGTGGGGTGGTTAGTCAGGCAAGTTTTGAAGAAAATTACATGTGAGCAGAGTCTTGAAACGTGGGGTGGGTGAGAAAATTAGATACTGAAATCAGTGGGGGTAAAAGCTCAAGATGGAAAAAAGGAGTGGAAAGTATCTCCAGTGGGTAAGGAGCAATGTAATTTAGTAAAGCATATGAGTAGGAGAAGGCACTGTGGGGGATAAGACAGGCAGTGGCCAGTAATTTTCATAGGCTATTAGGCCTGAAGGCATCTGAGGGGGCAGCTGCTCTGACCAAAGCTGGGTGGGATGGTTTAGACTGATGAGCAAATAGGAGACAAAAAGGCCAATTAGGTTTCCAACTCCAAGTAAAAGAGAAAGAGTCTGAAATAAAGAAGATGACAGTGAGAATGGAAAAAAGGAACAGATGTGAGGATTCAGAATTAGAGCTGACAGGACACAGTGACTGATTACATGTAGGAAGCACAAGGAAGGAAGGAGTTGAGAATGACTCAGGGGTTTCCCGTCTGGATGACTGGGAGAACGGAAGTGGCACGAATAGAAAAGAGAAGGTGAAGGATGCATGTGCATGACTCTGCATGTGTTTAGGGAGTGTGATGTGAAGGAAGTACAAAACTCGTTTCCATCGTATTTGGACCAAACACATACACCTTAAGTACCCTTAGGCTTAAAGTATTGTATTTGCTGCTGTGGACAGCACAGTGGTAAATGAGATTCCACCTTTGTTGAAAAGAAAGGTGGGATCTCATTTACCACTGTAGAAAGAGAAAAACTAAATGCCCTCTAATATTAATTGTAAAAAAACCCTAAATTTAATTTTCATTGATACACATGCACACACAGACACACAGATATATAAGTGAAAGTCACACTTTTTCTAAGTCTAAACTTTCTTCATTAATATAGCCCAAGACTATCACCTGGACTGTCACAGCAAATGATACTGTAAAGACAAGCTCAAATATTTTAACACTTTTAGTGCTTCAGAAGATAATAGATGGTGGAAATAGCTCTCTGGCATTGTACGGAAAGGCAAAGTCAGAGAAACCAAAGGGACAAATGAAGAGGCTTTCATTCTCCTCTCCGATTCTCTATATTGTCTACTTCTTAATGTTTCTCAGCTCAGTTTACCATCCACAGTAGGAGGATAACAGAATTCATCCTGGAATCATTTGTTAATCAGGACTCACTATTCAAATCAAATCAAAGTATAGTTCAAATCAAAGGAAAGCAATTTATATCAAGTTCCAATGGTATTGCACAGTATTATGTATTACAGTAGACCAACAACTTTCATAAAATATAGTCCCTGCTTTCAACAAGTGAAAACTGCAGGTGGGGAGACAATATTAAAAAAAAAAATTAAGTTAATTACCTTTTTGGAAAGTCAACTAAGACAAACAAAGAAAACATGTCCCACGGTAGCATGCAATTTATTGACCTATTACTTTTGAAGTATTATAGGAGCTCATCTTTAAATTAAATATCAATCCCCCTTTTTGCAAGTAAAATAAATAAAAGCCTGCTTATTTCATATATAAGAAAATTTAGATGCAAAAACTGACAGCAATTTTTGCATTCTTCTAGGTCCATCAAATTTTATATCCTCCATGAATTTGTTCCTAGGGTAACTACCATGGAGAGCATGACTTACCATATGCTGAACTAAAGTAAATTCTTTGAATCAAGAACACTATGGCATTCTTGTCTTTTAATCCCACTTGTGCGTAACCCAGGATTGAGTAAGTGAGGTATCAGTGGATCCTCACTCGGATCACTGAAACAGATTACCAGGAGTGGCTGCCTCCAAGGAAGTCTGGAGCATAAGCTCACAGCTCCGACTGTCCGGGCTTTGAATCCTGACTTCTCCATTAGTGGGTGTATGTGTATAAGCAAGTAATTTACACCTTTGCTCCTCAGTTTCTTAATTTGCGAAATGAAGATAACAATGGTATTGTATAAAGTTTTATGAGGGTTAAATGCACATGAAGTGCCTAAAACAGAATAAGGTATAATTGCAGTTATTGTTATTACCATCTTTGACAGAGAATCGCAAAGAGCTAACACTAGGCACTGTTCTGCTGGAACTTGATGCATAACGAAAGCTGGTGACAGGTTTTGAAAATTTAGAAGTGTGTTCTTTTCCTTTTTGATGCTCCAACATGAAACAGTTCCCTCCATCGTGTCAATCTTCCTTCCTATGGAACTCCCTTAAGGCATTAGAAAAGAAGTGCATATTTTAGGAAATATAATTCCCTAGAGCTACATGCCTTTTCCGTTTCCTTATTTTTCATTAACTTTCCTAAGGTAACTCCCAGAGTCAAATTCTTGGACTTTTTTTTTTTCAGTCTTTCTTCTTCCTTGTTCTTTTCTTTTCTACATTCACTTGTCACCAAAGTCTGCTGCTTTCTCTTTCCAGATGCCTCTCTCATCCATCTCTTCTGTAACCACTATCATTATCCTTACTATTATTAACTATGTCTGGTCTATTTTTGTCACCTACTAATTGGTCTCTTTCTCTCCAGGAATGCCCTATTATCATCCATCATACATACTTCTGAAAAATTCATCATCCTTAAACAATCCTTTCAACTGGGTAGCTCTGTATTCAGATACTTCCATGTCCTCCTTGGGAGTAAAACCAGTTTCCTGAGACTGGATTTCAAGGATATTTATAAATTGACCCCTATCTTCCTTTATAAGTGTATATCCCCCAGCTCTTTTGCAAAATACATTTCTCAAACTTGATTATATAGTCAATTCCCCCTTTGCCTGATAGCTTCATTCTCACTTTGAACTTTTTATCCAAGTCATTTTCTTAGTCAGGGATGCCCTAATCTGTTCTTTCTATCTAATTGCAACTTATTCTGGAAGGAAAGCTAGTCCTTCTTTTCCCCCTGTAGCTTTTTTGGATTCCAGATCACCTCAGCCACAATTATTTATATACCTATCGCCCCTCTTTGAGGAAATTCCTTGTATATTTTTTAAGTAATTCACTTCACTTTTGTCATTTACTCATATTGTAAGATATCTTTCATACCTACATAGCCTCCAACTTATCCAACCCATCCACCCACTCACCCATTCACCCACTCACCCATCCTTCTCTCCCCTTTCCTCTCTCCCTCTTCCTCCTTCCCCCCTCATCTTCCACAATTAAATTATAAACTACTTGAGGGCAGATTCTATACCTAATATCATTTGAGGAAGAGGGTATTCCTTCCCTCATCCTCTAATTTAGTACAGTATTTGAAACATAGCTTGTGCTCAATAAATATTTTTAAAGAATTACAGAAAAATATCAGATAACATATAATTGTTAACATAATATAATAAAATGGCAAGTATTACTGGCTCTACCAAGTTTTCCTGACCTCCAATTTTGAGTTAGATTTCTCTGTGCTTTCATGGCCTCATCATTATACTTCCCTGTATTTATTTGTTTACCTGTCTGTCAGCTTAATTAAGCTATATCTTCTTAAATGTTTTATAAGTTTCTAATATTTGTTGAATAAATGAGTAAAATGAATGAATGTCAAAATATATGCTACATATATGGGTCATTTGAAAATAATGAAAATCTTATTTAATATTGCCTAGAGTTAAATAAGACTTAAAAAGTTTGCTTCAGTATGCCATGTTCTAAAATTGTCTACCCTGTGACCTCAATTATATATTACTAGTGATGCTATCTAAAATCACTAAATATATCCTAGACACATTCACAATACTTAATATTTGTTATATACATAATAGATGAATATATCCATTTATCTACCAAAATCATTTTTACTAAATAAACATTAATTCACTGCATAGATTAGCCAAGCTCCTGGTCATGATCTTTTCTTTTAATTTAATACCATCCTTCTCATACTGGTGCAGAAGTAACCAGTGGCTACAGATTCTCCTTTGGCTATAAGCTTCCTGTTTTTGCATAACAACCATCTATTTTCTTGGCACAGACAGATCGTTCTCATCCTGGACAAAGACTCTGCAGAAGAGCTGAGGAAATAGCGGTGATTCACAGAGTAACCAGGCGGGGCCCAAGGCATAGTGACTTTCTAATAATAATATTGCCAATACTTATTTCCCTTTGCATCCATTCTACATGAATTTTGGAAGAAACATCCATTTCAGTAATGCTGACATTAATTTTGATTGATTAAATTATTACTCGGACTAGTTAATCTTCATTTTTACTAAGCATCTCAGTAATACACACCAGTGGTTCTAAATCAGGAGAGTACATCAGAATAACTTGAGGAAATTTTCCACATATACATTTCCTGGCCTCCTTACTCACGCACAGTACAGAGCATTTAAGATATGACAGGGTAGTGTAAAGTGGTGGTGTATTCTTTTAAAAGATGCCACAATGCCTTTTTACACCATCCCTTCAAAAGAAACAGTAATAGATTTTTTAAAAAAAAAGATGCAGCTATATAAATATGTTTTTCAAATTGTGCCAATATGAGCACACTGTAAAAGCTTGGTAAATATTTGTTAAGTGAATGAAATAATGAATAATGTAGAGATTATTCACTGCTACTTTAAACATAGGTGAATAACATTTTATAATACCTATATGCAACTTTTTCGCATATTTGTTCTCCTTTAATCCTCAAAAATTCCCAGTGGGATAACTAGAAATAATATTCTTCCTATATTTCAGATAAGAAAACTAAGATCTAGGAAAGTAAAACACCTGGGCCAATGTTACTCAGCAAGTGAGTACCAGAGCAAGAGTACTACAAATACATGGTTTAAAACTTAAAGCTAGGGCTTACCCATTGTTCCCTGAAGAATTACAAAATTCTTCTTGTTGATAATAGTTTAGATCATCTGCATCTTTTGAATCAATTCTACACTAGGAATCCAGAGACCTGGATTCTGTACCTGGACCTGTTCTTTCCTGCTGAGTGACCCTGGGGTGAGTCACTACTAAAGTTCATGTCATGTCTTCCCTATGCAGGTCAAGTGTACATATCATTAAATCTCAATTGTTGCCAACATCATGTGGTTTGATGTAAAGCTGTCATTAAATGAACTCAATCAAAATTTGTACAATCTTAGTTTCTTTAGGATATCTTTTTAAAAATAATACTTTGTTCTTGTGGACAGATATTATTTATCCTAAAATTGGCCCAAGAAAGCTGAAATGATGGGGAGTCATTTAGCTAGCTGCTTGGGGCTGGTCCCAGGCTTAAAGTAAAAGTGATCTTTAGGCTTCCTGATAGAATCAACAAGATAATAAAGAATAGGATTCAAGTCAGATGCTCCACACAGGAGAGGAAAAATTGCATTTGGGTTAAAACATCTTCTACCCTCAGGAACAAATGAGATAGTATACAAGAGAAAAGGTCTTCCAATGTCAGAGTCACCAACATGGGAACTGCTCAGAGTATCATTAACAGAAGACCTAGTTTAGTCAACAAGGGATACTTGGTTAAAGTAATCAATAACTAATCGAGTTAAAGACACAACTCATATATAAAATCACCACAGCTCTATTCTTACAGAACTAAACTCTTTTAGTACCCACAAAGTTGAAGATGTTACCTTCTCCTCTGAGCATGCAGAGAAAAACACAATATTACCTTAAAATAGTTACAGCAGAAATAGGGTTTTTTTAAGATTTGTGAACTGGCACAGTTTGATTTGCGTAAACCAGCAAATCATATTAAGAAAATGAAGACTATAGAAGCCACACATTTTTAAAAATTCTGTCACTTCCTAATTATAACCATGAATTGGAAATGTCAGCACTCCTGGTGTTATCTATTTTCAAGTTACTGGCTGTACTAACTTAATTCTAAAAGATAAAAAATATATATATATTAGTTGGACCTTTTATTTTTCTAATATCACCTGATCAATATAATCCCTACTATAGTGGTAATAAAACTATACATAGTGACATTGAACAACATTTCTTATCGTTGGATGAAAAATAAAATTAACAAGATAAAACTCATCACAATTTTGATATTAACATGTGCCTAAAATTAGTCAGAAGAGGCTGCTTGTCTCTGAATAATATCTTCATTCATAATAAAATATATAGCTAAAAGAGCCTATGCATTAAGGCTTTTTTCTCTGGGCAGAATTTACTCAATAAGTGAGATATCTTTGAAAAAGGAATGCTATTTTTGTCTAGTATACATAAACATGTATTTCCTTAAGTATATTCAAGTACCTACAAAATTATTGTTTTCTATGTCAACAGAATATTAGAGTGAAAAATCGCAAAAATAATTTATTTTAAATGGCAAAAATCTAATGTTTCCATTTTTATTCTATTTTATTTTTTCATAGTTTTTTTTTTCCCTTCAATGTTTGAAGCTCTATGCAAATCTATCTAAAGTAATACAGTTGAGATTTCTAAAATTTTCACTTATATATGCCACTTATGTATTTGTGTACATAATAAGATGCTTGAGACTTTATGAGAAAATACATACCTATACATTATGGAGTCTATGAAGAGAAGATCTTTTAAGGGAATCAGAGATTTATACACATGACTCAGAGCCTCTTTCCTTCATCACATACTAGAAGTTCCTCTCCTTAACCACTTCCAAAATTTCATGCCTACCTCCCATTGTTTCATCTCTGTTGCCACCAGCAGAGTCCAAACCACTATTATGTTTTGCCCAAACCATTTGCTTCACTACGTTGGGTCATGATTCTCCCCTCTTTGAACTGCTTGAAGGACTTCTCAATGTTCTTACATTAAATCCAAAGACCAGAAAGGCCTCCAAGATGGAACCCTTGTTTATCTCAACAGTCTCATCCATTGCTTCCCTCCATCTCACTTTTCTCTGGCCTTCTTCAGTTCCCCAAACATGCTATATTGGTTTTTGTAGAAAGACCACTGCATATACCATCTTTGCTTAGAATCACCCTCTGATGGCTCTTCACAAGGCTGACTTCTTAACTTTCAAGTCTTTTTTTAAATGTCACCTCCTCTTAGAGCTTTACCTGAGCATGTTCCGTAAACAGCTTCCCCTGTGTAGATTTCTATCACTCAGTTTAGGCCCTTGCTAAAAATTAATAGATTTGTATCTCTGTTTGTTTGTTGTTTAGATCATCTCCTCCCACACTGTAAGTTCTACCAGGACGAGGACTCTGCTTTGTTCATCATCATGTACAGTGCCTGGCATTGGAGTCTGTATACAGTAGAGCAGATCCCCTTATCCATGAGGTATACATTCCAAGAACTCCAGCGGATGCCTGAACCCTGGAGAGCACTGAACTCTAATCAACTTCTTCAATTCCACTGGAAATATGGCAATAGCTTCTTCACCAGAAGACACAATCCCTCCAGCCATTTTTATATTTTTCAGTTCAAACCTATTTATGAATCTGCATAACCATCCCTTACTAATAAATGGCTTGGTGTCACCCATTCAGAGGATTCCTTGCTAAAGTCTCGACGCTCTTTAGTGGAACACACTGCCGTCAATCAGAACACATCTGACGTTCAAGTCTTCCACCCATAAATTTAATGCCTTTTCCATCTTAACTAAGCACTTATCATGTACTGTGGCCATAACTTTTGCAGTTTGAGGAGTGACAGCAAAACGAGGAATAACTTTTTTCTTTCCTTGCAATTTCATGGATACAAGATTTGTTCTTACTGTAGATCTAAAGCAACCTCAGCATAGATTTTTGTCCCCCCTCTTTATTCAGTCAAGAACTTCCCCTTTTAACTTAAAGGAAGTACTTTACAGCTCCTCTTTAGTGTATTTAAATTGCCAGCATCATTACTCTTATACTTTGGGTCCACTTTTAAGTAAAAGAAGGGTTACTTTTACAAACACTGTGACACTGTGACAGATGATCTGAGAGCTGAGATGGCTACTGAGTAACTAAAGGGCAGGTTGCATATGCATCTTGCATAGGTTGGAAAAAGGGATGCTTCACATCCAGGCCAGAGAGAGTAGGACAGCATGAGACTTCACCATGATATTCAGGGCAACACACAATTTAAAACCTGTGAATTGTTTATTTCTGGAAATTTTCATTTAATATTTTCAGGATATGGCTGATCACAGGTAAATGAAACTGAGGAGTGAACCAGGGTTATGGGGGACTGCTCTACAGATTAAATAAATATTTATTGAAGGGATAAAACATAGCTTGACTCATTTCAAAGCAATCAGTGAACTAATTCCCCTATTGCACATTCTTCCGCCACTGGAAATAAGTTCACTTCCCCTCTCCTCAATGTCACCGTCTCATCCTAGGCTGATTTAACAGGTTTCCACTGAAGGAGTATATTACACCTGCACTGAGAACAACATTCAAGAGAATTAGGACGAGACTCAGTATAAAATCTGCAGAACCTCAGGAGTTAAGAAGACTGTATGGACCTGGATGGGTAGAGGGACAAGATCAAGAAAAACAGGTAAAAGTAGACTAGATTTCAGTATTCATACAGCCTCTCCCAGGCTTCTAAGAGGAATTATTGTATTTATGAAGGAAGTGTGTCTGAGGTGGTGACAATGCCAGTGGGTTGCCCTATTTTCTATGCAAATTTTGCCATCTACCAATACAAGGAGACATAAAGTTCTGGGCCTTAGTACACACACCCTGAAGATCATGTCTGGTATGCAGAATTTAAAGGCATAGCAGCATAATGACAAGGGTTTCTGCCCAACTTTTTACAACTTCAA
The DNA here is from genome assembly GCA_003508835.1 of Eonycteris spelaea. Lineage (NCBI taxonomy): Eukaryota > Metazoa > Chordata > Mammalia > Chiroptera > Pteropodidae > Eonycteris > Eonycteris spelaea. Next base: position 921,264 of record PUFA01000140.1, read on the forward strand.
AGAACATTTTGTACAATCTTTTATCTAGTAAAGATATAATTGTGATATTAAATGTGTGATTTTAAATGAGAAACTAATTTTCAATTATAAAATATATGATATTTACCATACTGCTATGGTAAAAATAAATATATTAATATATATTTTACTCAGTTATATTTCTGGTCCTTAAGCTTGACTATTTTAAAATTAGGTTAAAAATAAGCTACTACATTTACATGATTAAATTCATTCTTGCCCCATACATGTTGGTCCTCATAAGTCCTTGTGTTATATCATTAAATTTGTAAAGACTGTTACTGTCAAAAGCCATGCCCTTGAGAACTGAAAAGGTATGCCTATTAAAAAAAATTTGGATGCAGCCTCCCTGAAGGTTCAAGGTTGACTCATCTGAAACTGTAAAGAAGGGAAAAAGAAGAATTTGTGTGACACATGTGCCCATGTCAAAAGCTTCCACACAGATAGTATTCAATGATCCAGTCTAGGACATGAATTACCATTGTACAGGAAGAGCATTTCTAGAAAAGAGGAAGTAGGGAGGATATGACAGATTAGCAAAGTAAAATCCAGAGAGAAAATAATTTGAATTATTACCTAGATCCTAAATTCACTTTTTTGTTAAATAAATGAAATCGATAATTAATTTCAATAGAATTATTATAGGACTTACAAACATCTAACAAAACAAAAGAGAAATAAGTAAACATAAACACCATATCAAAACTGGTTTTTCAATATTTCTAAATGTAATCAGAGAAATCCAAATCAAAGCATCTCAGCAGTATTAAAGAACTTGCACAAGGTCTTTTAGATACTTTGTTTAACTATACTGAACCCACACTTTAAGGTTACATTGGTAATTTTTATATGATGAAATTTGTCATACATGTAAATACACATGCACACACACACAAAGTTATTTATTTCCTAGGAATTAGAAATAAAATATTTTGATAACCTCAAATCATGAATAGTTTTAAGAGTTATATCAAACTCACTTTTGAATGTAAGCTTTTCCTGAAGACATGGGAGTTTCATATGACACACTTACCTAAACATACATAAACATTCATATAGAACTATTATTACAAATGTTCGAAGACAGAACTTAAGTAATCAAAAACCTTCCCACAAAGGAATCTTGATGGCTCCACTGGTGAATTCTACCAAATATTTGGAGAAAAATTTACAAATTTTTTTACAAACTCTTCTAGGGAATACTTCCAAATTCACCTATGAGGTGAATTCACCTATAGGTAACATACTATTACCTATATACTAAAATCAGACAAAGACATCACAGGAAAACTACAGATCAATATCTCTTATAAATATCTACACAAAAATCATTAAAAATACTAGCAAATCAAATAAAACAACATAAAATGGATAACCAAGTGGGATTTATCCCAGGAATGTAAGATTGGTTCGACATATGAAAATCAATCAAAACAGTACACCATATTAATAAAATATAGGACAAAAAAAACACATTATCATCTCAATAGATACAGAAAAGGCATTTGAGAAAATTCAACCCCCTTTCATGATAAGAATGTTCAACTACTAGAAATAGAAGGAAACTTCCTAAACCTGATAAAGAACATCTACTAAACCCCCACAACTGATATCATATTTAATGTGGAAAGACTGAAAGCTTTCCCTTTATAATCTGGTGCAAGACACATAGGTCTGCTTTCAACACGTTGTGACAACTAGATATTCACATGAAAAAGAATGAAACAGAACCCCTACCTCACACTATATACAAAAAGTAACAACAGGATCAAAGGCCTAAATGTGATAACTAAAACTATAAAACTCTTAGAAAAAAATCTAGGGGTAAATCTTTATGACTTTGAATTTGACAACAGTTCCTTAGGTATGACATCAAAACCACAAGTAACCAAATTTAAAATAGATCAATTGGACTTAATCAAAATTAAAAACTTTTGCTTCAAGGTACTGTCAAGAATATGAAAATCCAACTCACTCACTATATATAAAGAACACTTACAACTCAACAATAAAAAGACAAATAACCCAACTAAAAGTGAACAAAAGATTTTGACCAATACTTCTCCAGAGAAGCAATAAAAATAGCCAATGAGTACATGAAAAGATGCTCAACATCATTATTCCTTAGGGAAATACAATCGAAACCACAATAATATATTCATATTCTTCACACCCACAAGGATGGCTGTAATAAACAAAGACTGACAATAACAAGTGTTGTCAAGGATGCAGAGAAACTGGAATCCTCTTACATAGCTGGCAGAAATGTAAAATGGAGTGGCTGCTTTTAATTACAACTCAACATTTCTCCCAAAATGTAAACATACAATCATTGTATGACCCAGCAATTTCATTTCTAGGTTTATACTCAAGGGTACTGAGAACATATGTCCACTAAAAAAATTGTACACAAATGTTAAAAGCAATTTTATACCATAACTGCATAAAATCAGAAAGAACACAAATGCCAAATAACGGATGGATAAACAAAAGAGTGATATACACATACAATGAAATGTTATTTGGCAATAATAGAAATGAGGTACTGAAGCATGCTATAACATAGGTGAACTTTGAAAATATTATATTAAATTATAAAAACAAGATAACAATAGTCATATATTATATGAGTCCCTTTATACTAAATGTTCAGAACAGGCAAATCCACAGAGACAGAAAGTATATTAGTAGTTGCTTGGACTCAGGTTTTGAGGAGACTAAAGGAATATATATTAGGTTCCTTTTGCAGGTGATCAAAATGTACTGAAATTACATAATGGTGATGGTGGCACAATTTTATGAAAACCACTAAACTGGACACTTTAAAAAATGTAAATTGTATGTATGTTATGTGAATTACACCTTAATTTTTAAGAGTAGGCAATTACCAACAAAAAACAAACAAAAAAAATTGAACTTTGATTTATGTACTTCTCTGGATCCAATTTATTCATAATAATGTCTCCTTCCACAGGAATACAAAAATTATTTGTCTAAGCTTAGCTTATTTGGGGCTATATATTCTTTTCTGGATTTTTGCTTTCACATTCCAAGTGTACCAGTTCAATTGTGACCAACCATCCCAGTTTTCCCAGGGAGGTTCCCAGGACGTAGAAATTTCAGTACTAAAATATAAGAAGTTCCAAGAAAACTGAGACAAGTTTATATTTGCATGATCTTATAACTGACTTAATTCCTCTGCTCTTTGTTTATGTACTGGTGACACCCTCTATACCTCCTTTTACATTCTTTTCTTCTAACTGTATACCTTCTCCCTGTGCTATTTCATTAGTCTTAATGGTTTTTAACATAAACTAATTGCTCACAAATTTGTATATCTCATCTAAGCCTCTCCCAAGTCTGAGATATGAATAGCCAACTATCTTCTGGATGTTTCAGTTGGCCACTAATACAAAAGTCTAATGCTAAATCTAAATTTGCTTTAGTACCTAAATTATTTTTTTTTATTTTATTGCATCCATTTAATCTCTTGAGCTAAAGTGAGTGAGTCTCTTCTCTTTGCTTTATTATCACAACTAATGAATCATTATATTCTAATTATACTATCTACAAAACTTTCTCAAATCTCCCTTACCTCCTTACTCTCATACTTATTCCCACTAATATCCATTACTTAGACTGATGAGTAGGCAAGTGTTTCAAACTTTTAAAACCCATGATCATTTTGAAAAACAAAACAAAACAAAAACCCATAATGTAATGTTAAATTTCAAAATATAGTATTAAAAATAAAATCATTTGTTGCTTATTTTCTCTAAATTTGACAAGTATCCTCCTATTCTTCAGATTCTGATGCACCACTTCCTGTCTCCTTTCTTTTCTCTTTTTGCACACTACACCAACCCTCAACCCCCATACACACATGAACTGCCACCCAACCACACACACACACACGCAGTGTCAAAGGCTCTGGCAATGAGTCCATGCTTTAAATTACAACAGTATAACATGATATTCTGGGCTTCAGGGTAACTGTTCTCTCCTTCTGGAACTCTGTACCCCAAACTTGCCTGCCTCCTGAACTATTCATCCTTCACATTTCATATTACTATTATAGGCTCTGTGAATCCTTCCCTGACCACACCAACCCTAAACAGAAAAAATCATTTTCTCTTTTTTAACATGCTTTTAGTGTTGCACTTGACATGTAGTAACATAATTTATCTGATTATGTAACTGCCATCTCCCCAACTTGAGAGGGAACTCTTAAGACAGGAATTCTATCTTATTTATCTGTGCATCTTATACATGAGGAATCACTGGCATAAAACTCAATTTGTTGAACTCCACTAATATTTTTGATAGATTTATTACTTTGATTAAGTGATGAAAACTTACAGAGCATGCTTTAAATATGACTGTGACATTTTAATAACAACTGACAATCTTTGGATAGTTTATAAACACAATTATCAAAAATACAAATTATATTGATATGTGTATACATCAATCTAGATTTGCAAAATAGAATGTACCAAGTAACACAAGCACAGTCACCCTACTTCCTGTCTATACCTACCACTCTATCTCTTTCCAACTCAGTCACATGTTTTGAAAAAGGCGTGAACAATCGCCATCCCCCTTTCCTGACTTCTCATTTGCTCCTCGCACCTACAGAGATAAACTATTTCCACTCACTTATATATTAAAACTTCTATGACAAAAGCTATCATTAACTTCTGTATAACCAAACCCAAAGGACATTTTTAATCTGTGAAATTATTTATTGATTTTCCACTTCATTTGATACTCTTGGGTATTCCCTTTGTATCCCTCTACTACCTTGGCTTCCTATTCTCCTATTTCTTTACCATTATTTCTCAGTTGATTTGGGGGATCCTCTTCCTTTACCTATTCTTTCCCTGGTATGTTTTGCCTAATTATATACCCTTTGGTGATGTCATATACTTCCCCAGTTAACTGAGTGCTTCAGATTCATATACTCAACTATTTCTTTGATGTATACCCTGGGATAACACACAGGTAACATAAAATCATCAGATCAAAATCTGAACTCCTCACTGCCCTACTCCAGGCCTGGTTTGATTCATTAATTCCACTTCTCGTTCAAACCATAGATGTGCTAGTCCCCCATACTCTCCTCACAAACCATATTCAATTGACAATTAAGCACTGTTCATCTGACTTCTTACTCAGCTCTTGAAATGTTTCCTTCCCACATCCTCTGCTACTCCTATAGGTCAAGACCTTATTATCTTTCTCTAGACTATTACAATAGTCTATTAATTGATTTGCTTGCCTCTAGTTTTGTCCACACCACATTCATACTCCATTTTCCCCACTTCTGCCAAAGTAAAGCAAAATATATATTACACACACACACACACACACACACACACACACACACACACATGTAATGAAAATCTGACTAAGATACTCTCCCAATTAAAATCAATTAGCACATTATAACTAAATGTAGTGTTTATTGAATTTACATTTTTACCCTGTTATAAGAAATCTAAATTCACCCTACAGTATTAATCTGGGATGTATTCTTATATTTTCTATTCTATTCCATTCGAAAATAAAAACAAACAAAAAAACTAGTCTCTTGATTTTCAGATCCACAAGTTGGTTATGACTTAACACTGATCTACAGGCTATGGCCCATCCTTAATCACCCCTAACCCCCAATTTATTGTTTCCCTTTTTGTATTAACCTAGAAAGACACTTCTGTAGATATGGATAGTTCAATTTATACCCACCACTCTTTAGAGAGAATCATTAGAAATAAAGAATGATGTGAATTTAAAGTCTTTCAAGTCACCCCAAGAGAGGTTCACTATTTCAGTTAGAAAAATATATAGTGAGCAAAGGGACTGTCAGAAAGGAGGATTCACAGAGACAACTATACTCTCAGCCACTATGGTCAGAGGGGCCACCAGGAAAATTTCACTGGGTACATTGTAAGCTAACAGCAGATTTCCACAACTATAAGTATATAGAAAGTAAAAACAAAATAAGACCGAAAAACATGACCTAAAGTTTTTTTGGGAACGATGACAATTGCTTCTTTATATCTGAAAATTCCAATTTAAAATGGTTTTCAGAATGAGTGGGACCAATTTAAATAAAACCTCAATATACGGAACATACATATTTTAAAATAAATATGAATTCCTCAAAGAAATTTCCCAGAAGTTACTTGAAACCTAATGTTTTTAATGTCTTCTAATATCTAGAACATAAGATATAAAGTGGGGATTGTAAATTTTCTCTGAATTATCAAGAAAAGGTCCAACAACAGGAAAATGGTTTTACAGTAAAGATATTCATAGAAAAAATACAGTAACATCATTAGGAGTACATCCAGCTGTGTACTTTTTTCAATGTTATTGTAAATCATTTTTACTATGGTTAAATCAAAATTATTTTTATTCCTTGAAAAGTACTGATAAAATGTAGAATGATAGTCAGTGATTTTCAAGTATATTTATTGAAATAAAATCTACAACCCATCTATTTGGCTTTGTGAAATTTATTTACCGAAATGTTATATCTTAAAACATAAATAATTTTAAATTATTTGTAACTGTATATAATACACAAAATATAAGCACTTAAATATTTTATTTAATTTCAGTCTTTGCCAATACTAATAAAAACTGTCAGAGCAAAAGTATTACAAAAATTTACTTTTCTTCTTATAGACTTTTTACGATGTTATCACTTTGTTTTGGTTTTGCTTCCAAGAATCCTCAGCTAAAGAAATCTATTAAAATATCACTCTTAGGACACACTTCTTCAAAGGCTTTTGCTAAAAACTTTGGAAGACGCCACTTCCCCAGTAGTAACTACTTGGCTATAATGATTATGCTAAGAATATTGCCGCTGCTGAGACATTTTAAAGGAATGTTTCATTTTTTCTTACCAGGAGCATAATTCTTAGAAGACTGAATATATCTTGCGACTCTGCAGCATTTTAAAGCTCTTTACATTTTATCTCAGCAAAATCCACATTCACAACTCAAAGTTGACTTATTTGGTTTCTTCCATACTTCCTGCTTTCCCCTTTGCTTGCTCATTTAACTCTTCACTGGTTTACACTTGGAGTTGCAGTAAAAATAAAACTGGATGGGCAATCTGCTCTTTCAAATTGTCCATTATGTTTGAATTAAGAGTGCAAAGGTGAGTAATAGACTACCTATGCATTTCCCTTACTCTCATGCTCCTCTCTCTGTAGCTTGCCCACCACTTTCCTGAATTCCTAGGCTCCAGCCCACATACATTCCAAATCCAAAAGGTACAAAATTTCTGCCACCTTAGAGCCCCCCAAAATGTGTCCCTTTCCTCTAATTAGTTTTATGCTTACAACAGGGCATTAGAAACATCATTTAAGAAAGATAAAGAAGATATTTAATGTTTACAGATAATTTTATCTAAGTCAATAGTAATTCAATAGTAGTCTTTTTTATTACACATATACTAGAGTAGCCAGAGTATCTACTCCCACATGCAATGTGAATTAATAAATCTATAACCAGTGATCTGTGTAAGAGACGACATTTTCAGTCAATAAAACCAATGCCATACTCACGGTGAAGGTTGGTGGGGCTGGTTTTCAGCATTTCTTGGTGTTTTGCAGGCAGCAGGCTTCGCCATGTCCCTGACAACACACCTGGGGCGCATGATAGACAGCACAACGCACTATTAATTATAAAAAGGGTAGAACAAATCTGGAAATTAAATACGGTACTGAAAATACAGTCTAAGGGAAAATCTTTGCAAGCCCCATTAAAGTTAACCTGGAGGCCCTGGAAAAGCCCTTAAAGTTGGGAATCTTTGACTCAGGCTTCCAAGAGCTCTATTATACCAAGTAAAAATCTGTGCTAGTCTCCATATTTGATTTTCATTTTAGCACCAATAAAATGACTGTCAGCAGCTCTCCCCATAGAAGAAATGCTCCTGAAAGCTTTGGCCTCACCATATGAAGACATCTGAAAGCTTTAAAAATAGGAACAGCTGTTGTGTTGAAATGCTAAACGATGAGTAGGGTTTTTCTGTGGCTTTGGCTATTTTACTAAAAGATACAGAGTCCTGTTTCATGCCATTCATCACAACACAGGTCTTTCTCTTTATGTAAAAACAGATATGAGAGGTCTTAAGATAGCCTCATGTTCAAAATCCCCTTCGTGTGTAAAATAAACAGAAGATACCTCCACAATGTAAAAAACAAAAAACAAAACAAAAACAAAAACAAAAAACAAACAAAAAAAAAAAACAGCAAAAGTTCTTTGTGTCTTAAAGTCCTCTAGCACAGAATAAATAAATGCAGATGGTGGACATCAAAGGGCAGCAGGAGGATACACGCTCACCCTCATGTCAGAGGGCTTACGGAGCACTGGAGAGATTCAATGGCAGAACTAAGAAAACACTCCCATCTGAGACTGTACTTAGATGGCTCAGATATTCCTTCACCTCAAACGCTTTAAAACGAACATTGCTTTAAATAGGGAAGCCTTGGTGATAAAGCTGAGACCCCCCACATCTTAGATTTTGCTAAATGGAAACACCCCTGAGAACCCGGAATTCTCAACATGAACTTGGTTCTAAACAATTTTCACGGAGGTTTCTTGTAGGTTTGACTACACTACTTGTATTTAAGACCAGTCATCTTATTCCAGAAGTGGATTACTGGTGAGGCCGTGGCAGATAAACTTTTCCCAGAGCTCACAGCTGCATGGCAAAATTCTCCACTTCTGAAAGAAATGAAACAGGGAAACATGGACACAACGCACAGAAACGTGCACATACACACACTGCTCATTCCAAACAAGGCCAAATAATACTCAGAAATAAATGTGCAATGTGACGAGAAAGGAAAACTGCCGTTTCAAAGTCTCAACACACATCCCCCCGTGATACAAGTAAAAAGAAAAAGAAAAAAAAAGTGATATTTGTCAAGAGCTAATGCTAACCTCTTAATAGATTGGCCAAGAGATCTGAGTCTAAAACTTCCACAGGAATCACAGGCCTCTGTTTTGTTCCAGTTTCATGAGAAGAGAAGCCCACTCAGGCATCAGGGTAAAGGCAGTTGTTAGGAAGAATATCCTAGGATTTCTGAACTCCAAAATTTTAATCTAACTTACACATAGTACAGTGCCCAGGAAGTTAAATTTCACAGCACTGGAAAATCTTTAGCAATTCTCACTCAACTAAAAATAGCACATACAGCATGTTTAATCTACATGTACTGGTTTGTGAAAATACCAGATATATCACCAACTTTGGAAAAATTTTTGAAAAATTACATCTGTGAGAAACATATGCAACTACCTATCTTAGTTCATTTCTTTTTTTTCCCCTAAAGTTTCAGGTATTTAGAACAAAGCTTTGAAATAAAAGAAATCGGCCACTTAGAGTTTTTCTTAAATATGCTTTTAAGTGAGTAATTTCTAATAAATGTGGAATATCAGCCAGCACTAGGGTAGGTTTCTAAGCAACATATTTTTTTTTTTCCTGAGTGAAAGACCATGTCTATATAACAAAACTATCATCTAATCTCAAGTACTCAGTGGTTTTGGTTTAAAATTTTAAAGCTGATATATTGCTCCTGTCTGCACATATTATAGAATCTTTCAAATGAAAATTTTATTTAAATTTCTGAACTTTAAAGTTCTACTAGATCATGAAAATAAACACATCAATATTCAAAAACAATCTATTTAGAATTAATTTAAGTATATGTAATTTAAAATATACTTAATATGCTTTAATTATTTTTTTTAAGAAACAGGAAAACAACTTTTTTTTAATACTAACATATATCCTGACCACAAAACTAAAGTGATATAGCTAGCTACTGGGTTTTTAGGGGAGAACTGTTTTTTTTCAGATTGCTAATTATTCATCCAATTTGAGGGAGCTCTAAATTTTGGTAATATATATTCCTATATTCTCTAATTTGACTTCTTTTTAGCTGAAATTTCTTTTAATAGAAGAAAGAAAAGTTTAAAATTCCCTACACTCAGATAGATATGTAGACACATAAAGAAACATTAGGTTTTGTTTTGTTAGCCTGCGTGAATTAACTTTTCTCTAAACCTAAAATTGAATTGTTGTGTCTAGCATAGCACAATTTAGAGGGATAAACTGTAATAGTTTTGACAGTTCTAATCTTTTAGCCCCACCACTTCTCATTATCTCCCATGCATTAAAGTTATTATAAAAAGATAGTCCCTTCATACTTTAAGAAATACAACAATATTTCAGTATGTTGCAGCTATTAAGGGCCTTACTCTACGTATGATTTATTCTTTCCGCCAGACATAAGAAGGCCACAAATGATGCCACAGTGCTGACTTCCTAGGTTTACTATGGATTAAGAGAAGAGAAGTTCAAGGGATTTAACCTCTTATTCTTTGCAAAGTCTTTAATTACTCAGGGATCTATCACACATGGATTCTTAACAGTCTTCAAACTGCCCCTGAGCATTTCCTGGTCACTCAAGCATCACTGAAGATTTATGCAAATGAGACATTCTGCTACCACCTCAAGGGAATGCTCCTGTCTCTGCCCTCAGCGCTACTGGGTTTTATGAATGACTGTGATCAATGCAATGAATGGCTGCCAACTGCCCACTCAGCCACTTCTACTCTTCCATGCACTTACACGCAGGAGAAACTAACATTGCCACAAGCCTGCCAATAAGGCTATGGTAAGGCTTCCATCTCTCCAAAGAGGAACTAACTATGCTTCCAGAAACTTACAGTATGCAAATTAAAAATCCTAAACGTCTCCAAAAACTACAACTTATAAAATTACATTTTCTCTTTTGAGTTTCCATTTTGGTGCCTGAAATAATTAGCACCACTCCCTGCTTCAACACCCCCACCTGCAAAAAAAAAAAAAAAAAGAAAAAGAAAAAAAAAAAGAAAAAGAAAAAAAAAAGAAAAAAAAACTATTTTATGAAACCTTATCTCAATTTGGACTTAAATATAATTATTCCATCTTACATGACTAGTGTCAAAAAAACTAGTTATTGTGCACCAAGCTGCCAAATAGATTATGACATGTTTATAGTTTTGTTCTCAGTCTTTCGGTTTTTGAATTTTACTGAGGTTTCTCCTATCACCAAAGAAGACAACAATTTCATCTAAATGGCACTAGGGGAAAAAAGTATGTTTTTGCTTATCCCCAAGTGTTATTGTTCTAGTCTATGTTTGTCATAAAAGACATTAGGGCAGTTAAATACTATAAGTGTAAAGAATGAAACATTTTTCAAATACACATTTTTTTGATTTGCTGATCACTGATTAAAAATACATAGAAACAAGGAAAAAATAGACAGGAAGAGACCTGAGGGCTCTATAGCTAGCCCTTTTCTTCTAAACCTCATATTAGTGCTTCAAGCCCCTCTTCCATATGTCATTAGTAGAAAGTACCTAAAATATATGCAAAATTTCTACCTCCAGCTCAATCAATCCTCTCTTAACTCAGACATCTAACTGCCCCCTCATTTAGATTTGTAATAGATTTCTCAAAATCGACATTTCCAAAATGGGATTCTTCCTGTTTCCCCCCTAAATCTGATCTCCCAGCAGCCATTTCCATCTTGGCTGAACGCAAATACATTTCTATAGCTGTTCAGGCTAAAAACTTTAGACTTCTCTTTTCTCTCACACCTTGCATCCAATCCACCAGATTGATTTCACTTTCAAACTATATGCCAACTCTGACCATTTCTCACTTCCTCCACTATTGCCAGGCTGTCCCGAGCCAATCTCACCTTCTACTTGGATTCCCACGACAGACTTTTAACTGGTTGCCAGACATTTGTGTTTGTCTTCCTCCTAGAGACTATTCTTAACACAACAGCCAAAGTGATTCTTTTGAAAGATATATCAGACAATGACTCCTCGGCTCAAAATCTTGCAACAGCTCCCTAGTTTACTCACCTAAAATACCAGGATCTTTAGAATATAATTTGGCCTCCCATAACTCTCAGAGTTTATCTCCTATGGTTACCTACCTACCCCCTGCTCACTCTGCTCCAGACACAATGGACTCCTGGCTGGTCTTCCTCAATCACACTAGGCACAATCTTGCCTTGAGACCTTTGCACCTACCCTTTTTTTCTGTCTGGAATGCTTTTCCCTGATATTGGTATGACTAACACCCTTATATCTTTCAAGTGTTTGCTCAAGGGTCAGTTGTTGCTGGTTTCTACTCCAATTATTTTACTTAACTACTGTACTCTGCTTCCCACCCCCCACCCCAGCAGAGCCACATACTTCCAATATCCTTCACCTTGCTCTACTACTTACTAAAATGTACCACCTTCCACTGCTGAAACATGAGCTGCGCAAGAAGAGAGATTTCTGGTTCACTGACATAGCGAAGAGCCTAGAACAGTGCCTGACATGTCACTCACTAAATATTCATTAAAGGAATCTATAAGATAAAAAGGATAAAAACCTATATATTTCAAGCTTGAATAACTAATTCACATGCTAAAATTAGTGATTTAGAATAGATTCTAAGTAATACCTTTTTGTAATATTTTTATAAAATATTTACAAACTATAAATTAATTTATGGCCAAGTTTAATGATTTAAATAACTCTAGTAAATTTGTTTTTATGTGGTTTGACTAAGATTCATTATGTTTCTGAGCAAGAAAAAGAAGTATTTGTCCACGTATGACTTATTTAGTGAAAAATACTCTTAATGTCAAGTAATTGCTTTGAATGAGTGAGACATTATTTAACATCAACTTTATCGATATTTGAGCAATTAAAGCTTTAAAATAATTGTATATAGAGCAATATTTTAATAGTAAAGAGGGAAAAATTCCCCTTTTTTTTCTTATTTCTCTAAACAGGATAGGAAAATAAGAGCTTCTGTTTAATTAACACTCATTATGTACCAAAATGTACACAGCATATCTCATTTAATCTTCTCTCTATTCTGCAAAGATATAATGATCATCACACTTGACAAATGAAGAAACTGAAGATCTAAGAGATTACTTATTTTTCCAATGATAAATGACAAACACTGATATTTAAGAAGCCACAATTTGTATTAAGGTTCTATCTGGCATCAAAGTAACGTCCTTTCCATCATTACAAAAAACTTCTTTATATTAAAACTTGAAACATGAATGGAAACTAATAAAAAATCAATCATAAAGTTACAAAGTCCAGTATCCTAGATATGTTTCAATACCATTGATTTCATGCTATAGGTACATTGTTGAAACTATTCAAATAATCTCGCATAACTGAGTGTTCTTTAAATATTATTCTAGTATCATAAGATGACATTCTCCAAGTGTAACAGCAGAATAGTGGTGATAGAAGGGTGTGAAGTTAGTTAAATTAGAAATGTAGGGTGACCTTAAGACCAATAGGAATACTATAGAATGTAAAATGAGAAACAGCATCTGGTATAGAGAACGTGTTTATTTAAGGGAGAGAATCATGAAAGCTAAAAGGATTTGTTAAATTCATTTGCAAGACAAATACAATTGTTTAAAACCTCTTTAAATATATTTTTCAAAAGAGATCTTCAAAACCGATCCCATTTCCATTTATAAATACTAAAAGAGGAAAACCTGAAAATACTTTAAAAATGTGTTTAAAAAAATGCATATTCATGTCAATTTCACAGTGAACAAATGAATGTGGCTGTTATGCAAAAGCTGAAGATGGAACAATGAAAATCCTACACCTGAGGAGGAAAGTGGACACTGGTAATTTGAAAAGCCAGATGCACTAATCACAAATCATCGGGGCCTGTCACACTTCTGATGCGCATCTGGGGAATCCTCAGAAGCTACATCAGAGTAATTATTTTAAAAAGACTTTGAGAACAGGAGAAGTAGGTTCTTAATTATAAGAAAAAAGAAACCAGCTGGCCATTTTTCACAAGGAATGATGAGGGCTGCGGAACCCCCCTAAAGAGGCCAGGAAGTTATTCACAAAACCAGACAAAAAAGTATAGGATTCGAACATAAAGGTGATAACATGATAAAGCTTCATTACAGAGATTAATGGGTGATTTTTAATCTTGAAAAGCAAATTTTTCAAAGACTGATAAGAAAGAAAATAATAGGTAAAAAGTCAAATCCCTGGTCTTCTGGATTATTCAAACCTGCCCTGTTTATCATCCCCTTATGTCTCCAGAATTTTAATGAGCTTGGTTCTTCAAGGTCCTAACATTATTTCCAACATTTCAGCAATATGATCAATTAACCTCTTTGTATCCAAGCTACTATTTTCTGTTAACAAAATTAGTTTTTTTCTCCATTCGCCAATTCTTGAAATATTTTTACATACCTATGCTACTATCCCCTGCGCTTTGCCCCTTTTACATTTCTACTTACTGACCTACATGCATTCTCCAAAAGCCACCTGCTGCCTGCAAAACACAACACAACTTTAGAAAAAAATCAAGAGGACCAGAAATCTCCTGTCACTAAACCTGCAAGAGAGAACTTCCTTTCATTCCATAGGAGGAAGGGGGGATCTATCCAGTAAAAAGTAATTTCCAGAGCTGGGAAGCAATAAATGTAGTTAATGTAGCAGAGACATCAAATAAGACAAGGCCTGAAATCATGTTTTGCATTCTACAAGAGTAAAAAGAAATGGGGCTCACGTGGAATTGCAGTGGGCTGGTGGGGAAAAGGGTGATGTAAAAAATAGTAGAGTACGTAGACGATTGCTGCAAATGCAGACAAAGGATAAATTGAGAAAAGAGGGGTGATGAAGGGAAAATGGTCTTTGTTTATACATATGGGTACAATTCTAGATGAGGGAATTAGCAATGGGAAAAGAAGAAGTGAAAAGAATAGGAGCGAGAAGAGCGGAGGAGAAGGCCAGGGAGGGTAAGAAAGGATAGGAGAGAGGTGTTTAGTGAGGAAGCTAAGTTGCTGAGGAGATGGAGACGGACGGCATGAAATAAACTGGTAGGGGCTTAGTCCCCAAAATGTCACCTTTCCTATGACCAGAACTGCCATCTCCATTTCCACGCCAAAATATTCTTCAGGGTAATGCTTCATGAGATTCATTTAGGACAAGTTTTAGAGAATGAAAATCATCTCTCTAGCTCTCCTATTTCTAACTCCTCTCCTACAGGCAGAAATTTTTGCTCAAAATTTCTTCCCCACTCCTATCTATGCCAGGGTAGGGAGGAATGTTTGAGGGAGCTCTCTCCTCCCAACCATCACCAACTAACAGTTATATTTTCACTAATGAAAAGAATTACCATGTCTTCAAAGCAAATATAGTTGGCAGTTTTTTATTTTGTTTGTTGAGTGCCAGAACAGAGGGACCCCTTTTCACTTTTTGAGTGTCCAACTTGCCTGCAGTAAACACCCTGAGCAGGCCTGGGTCGGGCAGATTCTGACATGTTTTTAACTCCATCTACTTTTCTTTTTCACTGCCCAGGTCTAGTCAAGCTAGCTGGATAAATGCACCCGAAGTCTGTTTAGAAGACTTAGATTTAGAGTGAGTTACAAACAACAACAACTCACCTGAGAATAATAACACACAGCAATTAAGGAGAACACCCGAAAAACTAAGTAATATCTAATTTTATCTAGCAAGGGAGAATTGAGTGTGGATCAGTATATTCAACTTGTTTTGTTCTTTTGACATCCATGATGGTGCTTCTGTGTAAAACACATAATCATGGGCTCCAGTTTACACAAAGAGAAGTCCTACCCATTTTTTTTTTCCATTAATGAAAACACACTCATTTGGGTATAGGTGAAAAAGGTGAAGAGGAATACAGTCAATAATATTGTGATAAGTTTGCAGGGTGACAGATGCTTACTAGACTTATTGTGATGGACATGTTTTAAGGTGTATTAGCAAATCACTATATTGTGCAACTGAAACTAATATAAAATTGTATACTAACTGTACTTAAATTTAAAAGGAAAGAAAACTTATTGGTCTAAATATGAGAGAGAATGACACTATCATTGGGATAATCTTGAAACTAACATATGCTCATCTTAAAGAAGAAATTGTTTATAGTTTTTAGGACTTAAATCTCATTAATAAATAGTTCCTAATACCCCTCACAATTAACTTATGTGCCTTATGACGCAATGACGACCACTGTTCTAAACTGCTGGCTCTGTCCCAAGCTTAGCTAAGTGTGGACTCTCCATCTTAAACAACTGACTTGAACAAGTAAGATGAAAGAGACTGTTTAGTCAACAATAGCACCAAGTTAAACAGGAATATTAACACTCTTAATGAGAATCATATAACTAAAAATTGTCTAAATTAGAAAAAGCTATTCAGCAAAACAAGATGAATTTCAAAAAATGTAAACATATTTAGACATGAAAACTATACAATAATAAAACAGAAAAATAACAGTGAATAATATCAGCTAAAATTTCTGAGTGCCTACTGTGGGCCAGGAGCTGTGCTAAAGAATACTACATGCCTTTACCCATGTCATCTGGTCATATGTCATATATACACTTGGTGCTACCTAAGTTACAAATTTATTTGTGAAATTCCACACTATCTTCTTAGAAGCACAATTTATCATTTCAGAAATCACGTGATATCTGTGAAATGCTGTTTTGAGCAAATTATTTCATTGTCATTCAAATTTTAGCACAAAGCACACAATTGTAATTTAATATTTCAAGTTTTAAGCATCCCAAATCCCCTTGCCACATTTCAGTGTTGTAGAAGAATAATAGATAGTTGTCAGATAATGGTTATCTACAGTCTAAATATCCAGGGTAAAGAATGCAATTTGCTAGTAGAGACGGATGAATGGTATCTGTAAAGATTATTGGCAGAGCTTTTTTTACAACGAATGATTTTTCTACTTTTTCTTTGTAACACAAAAGCACAGCTCTTTGAATAATAATTTTAGGGTAGTTTTATGTACCTAAATATGCCTCTTCTCCACAAGCATTCTTTCTCCTTCCTCATCAGGGAGCCAGATAGCTAAATAAATATCTACTAGAGGTCCATAATAGTTCCTTGGTGGGATTTAAGTGGATTTTAAATAGATAAAATAAAATGGGAAAATGAAACTTGGAAAAGCATTAATGAAATTTCAGGCACTGCTTTCAATTAATTGTAACTATTTTCTCAACAAATTCACCTGCCTAGAAAGTTACAGGAAAACTAGAGCAAGTTAGATACAAAAATATATTATACGTGGACTATTACTTGTTCATAAATATTAAAGTACTATACAAAAAATATACACTATTCACTATTTATTTTAAATGAAATATTTCTTTATTTTATCAAGAGGCCACGATGCTTCTTTTACCTAAAATATAACAAAAGAACGAGACCACATTATTTTGACACTTCAATGGGAACGTTAACACCTGAATATGATTGCTTCTTTGTTTTAATTTTTTGTATGTATTTAGAGAAAAAGAGAAAATATCTCATAATAACTTTTTTCATCGCCTTCATCCAAATTGATGAAAATATGAACATATAATTAGGAAAACATAGGTGACAGGTTTGATAACTAGAAAGACAATCCAATGAATAGGACTACTTAGTCTTCACTAACAAAGGTAATCATTCTCTAAGCCCTCTGCTCTCTCTTTTGACCTGATAAGACCATTATTCCTATGGCTTCAAATACACTAATGGTTTCTGAACTGTTATTTCCAGATTTCCCCTCCCATTATCATCTATCATGTCTTAAATATGTATCTACCTTCTAACGATCCTTCTCAACTGAGCTTGAACAGACTAAAATACTGAATGCAATATCCCTCCTTCTCTCAACCACCTCTCAAATTCTGGTCATCAATTAAATCTTCCCAGTACTGATATTCACAGTCTTGATGCCACTAAGACCTCTCACTCTCACTCTCACTTAATAGCCAATAAGTCATAGAGTCCTCTGGCTATTTTTTTGAAGGATCTTGAAAAACTTCCCTTTCTTATTTATGTCTACTACTCCCAAATTCATTTTCCCTCTTGAATGAACCACTGGCGTATTCTTTCTCAACCTCCATTTTCTCCTATCCACAGATTCTATAAAAGGGCTTCACACTCTCCACCGTATCAAATACAATGCACAGCTGTCTAGTTCCAAGGTATTTCATCTACAAAGTCCCTCATTCACTAATCTCTTCCTCTAAATTCTTAATGTAGCCCATTTTCCAAGTGAGGTAAATATATCTAAAAATTTTAGAACATTATTTTCATCTCCATTCCAAATGCCATTTTTATTTAAAAGTATATGCCTCTTTTTCCCTCTCCATTAAATTTTAGTCTTTTCAAAATTCAACTCAAATGTACTAAATTCCAGAAAGCCTTCAAGGCTAAGGACTCTTATTAACCCTTCACCAGTATCTTCTTAAAAAATCAGTCCTTATATAGGCATAAGAGACTTTGTTCAATAGCTGCAGCTCAAGTACTGGGAGGAAGTTCAAAAATGTCTGCTTTGGAAATAGGACGTGAAATGCAAGCATGTTCCTTCCAAAGTCCTGGCTGGGAAGCCCTCGTGATTATGACATCTTTGTCAACAATGAACAAATTCACCGGACATGTGCTCTGTGCCACGTGCCATGCCAAGTGCTATACTCACAATCTGAAAGCAAGTCAGTCTGTTCATCAATACTAATAGTAATAATAATAATAGCTTACTTGTATTGGGCATGTATTTCACATAGATTCTTTCAAGCTCTTTATTTGTACTAACTCATTTGATCCTCACAACTCCATGTAGTAAGCAGGTTAAAGAGCCATTTGACGTAGAATTTATAAAGCCCCGTTATATGTAAATTGCAACAGTATTAGTTCCACAAGCTGAACTCTATTACATACCATTTTATTTCCTTAAAATTGCTTAACTATTTTTAATATAAAAATTAATTAACTTCCAACACAAGTAAAAACAATAAGATTAAGTGTAGCATCTAGATTAATAATGCAATAAAGTCTGCCTGTTTCCCCCCAAAATGTTCAATTTAAAATGTATTTATTTTGAAGAATAAAACTCTAGTCTCTTATACTTTTAATGTCTGTGTATACTGTCATGTCACTTAGTGTTCACGAAGGTCATAAAAATATATATATATATATATACTGTTCGCCTTGCTCTTCAGCATCACTTCCAGAGTTCCAGTTAATCACTCCTCAGATTTACTTGGTATATACCTCTTATTTACAGATTCATGGATGTAAAAAAACATGAGGAGTTTTCAAACTTGAAGACTGAAATTTGTTACCCCTCCCATCCAAGTTACTAACTTTTTCTATATCATTCATACTTCTGCTGTAGGCAAACCTAAAGCCACAAAGAATTCACTGGTCTTAAGATAGCTAATTCTATTGTTAAAGAGTCCTGACTATTGGAGCATTTTTTAAAAAAAGGTTTACTGAAATCTGCCTCTATGTAACTTCCACGCACGGGTCCTAATTCCGCCCTTGAAAAGCTATATGAAACAAGTTTGTTGCCTTTTTAAAAGACCATCTCTTCACATATTTGAATTCAGTGGTCCTGTGTCCTCTTCACCCTCTCTTTGCTTCTCTTTCTTATCAGTCCCTCAGTCTCTCTCCTTAGGCCTGTGTTCCAGAGACCCGCCCCTTCTGGCTGCACCTCTTTGGGTTAACAGCTCTCTTAAAAGTTAATTCCCTTCATTGTATAATATTTTTACTCTAGGTCCACAGGAAGGAATACAAAATTAAATTTAATAGCCCTCTCTAATAGACAGGTCCTATAAAAAGGCCAATTGACATAGAAGTGATATTCAGGGAAAATTATCTATGAGAGGCTTCCAAACCTGGCCATATATCAGAATCATCTAAAGAGGTTTTAAAAGGGAAAAAAAGTCCTTGGGCCCCAGCCCAGACCTACAAAGCTGCAGTTTGGACCCTGAGATTTTCACAAATTATTTCCCTTGGATAATTCTAACAACGTGCAAGCAGGTGACTGGGAATGGCGGACATCAAATGAGCCGCTCATTCACTCCACTGTTGGACTGTCAACATCCTTTCCTCAGAGGAAGCTAAACCACAAGAAGTCTCCATAACATTTGACCACATTATCATAACCCCTCGTAAAACAGCTTTCCCTGAACTGCATTTTAATGTTTAACTGCCTTCAGCTTTTATGACAGGTCGATACAAGAAATAGCTGTATGAAGTAGGTTTCTGCCTTTACTGTAAAATACTGGTGAAGTCACCACTATTACATCAGTTTGATTTCTTTCTATAAAACTCCATACTCATTTTTTTTTTCAAAATTTAGCATCGAGAAAAATATTCCCTGTTTATTACAAATATCCATCATGATTTCTTTTGGTCAGGGTTCCACTGAAGTTCAGAGAAAATGTAAAGCTAATCATAATAACTGTTGAAAGAGTAAGTATATTTATAATCTCAATTTTTCCTAGGTTATAAGTTTCAATTTCTATTTTACCAATATATCATGTCAAAATACTTTTGAGAAAAGCAAATTGGAATCACAGAAAGAAAAAATTAAAATGTTACTTTACAGAAAAAATTAAAAGGCAATTCTTCTTAAGTTCAAAAAATTTAATATCTTACAGAGCGTAACCTGGCACCTAGTATACATATAATAAACAAGTATTATTATGATGATGACATCTCACTGAAATTGAAATGTTATATAAAATCAACATTTCAGAAAAATGTTTCATGGAAACATTCCATAGGAATTAAGTAAATGTTTTCACACAGGAAAGGAAATGGTTTGTTTCATAGTCAAATAAATTAGGGAAATATTAAGTTAAACAGGTTGAGCAGGTTTTTTCACTGCATAAATTTTTAGACAATTTAAAATGTCAGTGTTCATTGTTCACCTCTAAAACAGAGACATAATATGTAGTATTCAGTTTAGAAGATGAAGTGACCCTTAGCAACTGCAACATAAGAAATATATATTCTCCAAGGGATATAATCAGTGCTTGGTAAGTCATTCTAGATAATATAGAATAGCAAATATGGTGTATAACTTTAGCAGTAAATGTTTTCCATTGGCTATCTCTTAATCTAAAAGCATTACTATGTTTACCTGAACATAGGCAATTGCTTCACATTTTGATCCACTGAATAAACATATCACCAAACTCTTACAAAGTTCATCTTCCAAGTTAGACCTTATGTTTTTAGAGTACATATGTTCTCCATTCTGATATACTAATTTCACAGGAAGATGACACACAGGAGTTACTTAACACTTTCATTACTAAGCATTCAATATCAACTCACCAAAGGGACAGATTTTGACCAAAACAAAAATTCTTTGTCCAAAGCCTATAGGTTTTGTTGGTTGGTCGGTTTATTACACAGGTGCAATTAATATATTTATGTGAACTTTAAAAGAAATAATGAAAAAGGCATAGAAATCCAAACGTCCTTCTGTGCAATTCCTGTTAGATGTATTATGAATAAGACAAAATCATTGTAGTAGGTAGACTGCATCTGTTACCTTAATATTGGAGAGAAAATGCTACATCCAACAATTTTACGGTTTTCACATACATTTTACATATTTTTCAGGCAAATAATAGTACATCTTATTTTGCCTATAGAAAAATTTAAGGGACAACAGACATTTTCTCTAAAACCACATAATTACCTGAAAATTTTTGTTTTTTCTCTTATGTATAATAATTAAGTACTAAATCAACCAAAAATATTTACATCATATATCTTCTATATACATTACATATGTGTACATATACATACTTATACAGGGCTTATGTCCAAAATATACACAGAATTCTTATAAACCAATAAAAAACAACCTATCTTATGACCCAGAGATCTATTTCTAGGTATTTACCCATGAGAAATAAAAACATATGTCTACAAAATAACTTGTATAAAAATATTCATTGTAGCCTATTCATAATAGACTAAAACTGGAAACAAACAGGTGTTCCTAAAGAGAAAAATTGGTGGACAAGAGTCACGGTGTATTTCTGCGATGGAATGTGCTCCTGATGTGTGCAACAATATACGTGAATCTCAAAAAATTTTTGTTGCTCAAAGGAACCAGACATAAAAGTTCTTACTGTATAATTCAATTTTTATAACGCTCAAGAAAAGATGAAAACTAATCAATGATAGTTGGCTCTCATTGGGGTATCTGGGAGGTAGGCAATGAGAACATTTTATGTATTGTCTTGAGATGTGGTGACACAGGTATATACAATTGCTGGCATGCATCAAACTGAACACTTCAAATCAGTAAATTTTATTGTATGTAAATTATATCAATAAGAGTAAAGAATAAGAAAAATAAGTGATAGCTCAAAAAAAAAAAAAAAAAAAGGCCACGTCTTAGAACTGAAGGATATGCCACCTTTCATGCAAGAAGACTACAATGTGGTTTGAAAACCAATAATTCCAATAAATGACTATGGAAGTCAAGCAATATACTTTTTCGAAGTGAACAATTTTTTTCTTTATGCTCTTGTTAGAATCAAAAGGATAAATATAAATATAGTTAAAACTAACAAATTGTTATAGGAATATTTTTCATCAAGATGAATTATTACATATACACGAAGAACTTAAAGAAGCATTTGAAACAGAGTTCAGGAAAAGAACAAAACCACAGTATATATATTTAAATACTACCTGTAAATTTATATGTAGGTTATTTAGTAGGTAAATTTACCACTCACATTACACACAAAAGACTACCTAAGAATTAGGTACAATTCTCATGTCTGAAAAAAAGTCTTAAAATTGGTATTTTGAAAGACGTGGTGTGCATTTGATGTAGAACTGAAAGTATGTCTTGTGCTATATGCCTTATAAGGCAAGTGACATTTATTGTCTAAGAAATTCTGAGCCTTAGTTGCAATTTCTAAGAGTAACATCTCATAACAAACGTTTTAAAAAATATATTTCTAGTAGAAAAATACTGAAAAATGCAGTCAATATCAACTTCTATTACTTGAAAATTATATACATAAGTAAAAATTAGCCATCACTATTTCAAACAGCTTTAATCTATCTCTTTATAGGCATATAAACAGTTTAAGCCTCTAAAGGCAATGCTCTTAAAAGTGCACTCCTATAACCTCAGTCTATTTGGTTAAAGAAAAGCTTAAAGACAGTCTCAGAGCTATAATTCTTGTGTCCTTATTAGAGCTTCCACAACTCAAAGGTCCTAATAGAAGAGCAGGTGCATTTGCTTTGGCTTTCTTCCTTGCTGAAAACTCAGCCTAAATTGTTCAAGAATCCTGGAGAGTCAGCCGGAAGTCCCTAAATTAAGCTATTCAATGTACCTTTATTCTAAGAGGTATGTTTGTTTTTATATTAAGAAAAGAAACATTTTGAAAGGGAAAAGAATAGTGTTAATAGAGGGTATGATAAAATTTTAAAAATAAGTCAGAATGTTAACATGCTTTCACAGACAATTTTATATCATTGATCCTCTGCCCCTCAATTTGGGGCTTGGCCATGTGACTTGCTTTAGCCAACAGAACACTACCCGATTGATGGGATGTGACAAAGAGAGGCTTGAAATGTGCTTGTGCATTTGTACATTGGGACTTGCCCTCTTAAACTGTCATTATCATGAGACAAACCTGGGACATGTGGAGCAAATCTGGGCGCAACTTGTAGCTTGAAGCCAACCCTTTTGAAGCCAGCCTATGCCACTTCCACCCTGCCAACCTGCAGAAGAATCAGTAAACTCAGCTACCATTGGCTAGGGGCCTCCAGCCATCCCACAGACATTTGGGAGATAAATGCTTATGTACTGAGAGGTTTATGGTTGACTTCTCTTTCCTCTAGAATGACTTCTAGGCCTCAATGGGAGATGTCTTTGTATACAGTTTCAAGATAGACTTTTCTTCCTACTATAGCAGGTACAATCTCTACCTAGCACATTCTCATAACCCAAGTTCCAGTTGTCCAGCTATTTCCCAGGGGGTACCTACTTGAGGTATCCAAGGATGAGACTCCACCTTCCCCTACCAACTACTTACACTCATCCAGTATGGTTTCCCAAGTTTCTCAAAAATTTCCTGATTGAAGACAATTTGTAATAATATGAATAGGAATGATCAAAATCTCCATAAATAGAACTTTGTTCATTTTAATCATTGCTATATCTCTAGTTTCTAGAAAATTGTCAGGTACATGATATGTGCTCAATATATATGTTAAAGAAATGAATAAATGTTTTAGAACTTTTTTTTTCAATGTAGGTAATGATTATATTGGACAGGAAACCAGTACATTTACTCAAAGGACAGAGTTACTAGAGAATTTGAGGAGACAATGGCGGGGATACTTGTAGGATCATAACGCTTTGCCTGGAGTTTCATAAATCCCACGTAAGTTTGCCACCAACTCCACAAAACAGTATGTAACACTGTACATTGTCATTATTCAGTGTAAGTCACAGTCAGGCCTGGACATAATGGAACTGCCATGTGGCCACCAACCTGGACCTGTTTTTAACATTCTATGTGATTTAACCCCACAAGACCTGCGTGGAAAAACATAATGACTACACACCCAAATCCAACTGCCTCATTTTCATCTTACTAAGGAGCAAGAATATTGTCTTAGAAAGACAGTATGGTAGAGCAGCAGGGCAAGGATTTACAATAACTCAGTCCTAGGCTTGGCTTGCCACTTATTGCTAAAAAATATTAGGTAAACAACTTTTTTGGCCTCATTATCATCGAACGCAGTGAGCGTAATAACATTTCTGGACCCCATCTGGGAGAGTTCTTGGCAGTAGAAATGAAATACTGTATATCAAAATGCATTGAAGATACTCAAGCATTTCAAATTGTACAGTATTGTTCTTTTAAAAGTATTCTTTTCCCCACTTGAAATATTACATTTGAAATAGAGGAACTACACACTTGTTTGTTGTATGTAAAAATGTAGTTGAATAAATATCATCACCATTACTGTGCAATTATGTGGTCAGTGCCATAGCCTGAAGCAAGAAAAAAAGAAAAACAAAAAACCTCCTGCTGAAGCTGAAATAGGACTTAGGTTAAAAAAATAATAATAAGGAAAGAAGTCTCCATTTACCATGTTATTGATCTGCTAAAGGAAACATGATCTAAACAATCCATCATAGATCAGGACAGGGAACAAAGCACAAAAACAGTGTCCTGATCTTCATGCATGCTTATTTTGGTTTCTCATGTCTTCCAATCTTACCACAGTCAACTAACCGATAGTGTATTTGAATTTTGCATGCTGATTTTAAGAAAGAATTTAAATGTCAAGTCTTACAGCTACTTACAGTATGATTCTGCAAATTAAATGTTATCTTAGACTTCTGGATTTCTTTGTAAAGGCAGTCCAATAAAATATGTAAACATGAAAAATAAGCATGTACAAGAGGTATGCTTCTGGTATTCTTCTAGTTTTCTTTTTTGTAAGAGGAAGTTTGTGTTATTTCGTCACTTTGAATAAAAATGCATCAGACTATAGCACTTAAAACTGGCTTTAAAGGTGGAAGCTGTAATTGAAAAAAATAGTTTTGGAAGAAAGCTTAGATTAGTGATTTATTTTTTTAAAATGTCTTGGAACTTTTGAACAAGACATAGCTCTCAAAGCATAAACAAATTTAAAAGGCACCTTCTAAAATTATTCTAATAAACTTACAACTGCAGGTTTTCTAAGAGGCTGTCATTTTTTCATTCATATTTTGACTTAATTCACTATTACCAAATCCTAGTGATAGGTTCAAATGTAGAAGTCTCCACTGTTAGGGAGGCTAAACATTCAATATCCAAGTTCTTGGTTTCTCCTTTCTAGAATGATTTTCTGGGTTGCAAATTCTTGACTAGTATCTGATGTTCCTCAGTTTGTATGTTTCTATTATAACTATTTCCTTAAGTTATTTTAAATTGACATATACTCTACATACAATAAAATTCATTCATTCAAACTGCATTAATATGTGCGCTTTGACGAATGTATAGAGTCTTATAACCACTACCAGAGTCAAAACACAGAACATTTCTATCACCCAAAAAACTTCTCTTGTCTCCTTATGCTCAATTTCTTCCCCTCTTCTCCTCACCACTTCCCCCACCTTACCCCATGGTAACCACTGATGCCTTTTTTATCTCTATAATTTTGTGCTTTCTAGAATGTTAAATAAATGTAATCATCAATAGGTAGTTTTTTTAGTCTGACTTTTCACTTAACATATTTTCGAGATTTATTTGTGTTGTTATATGTATCAGTAGTTGGGTCCTTTTTATAACTGATCAGTGCTCCATCCTACAGGTGTATTGAAGGTTTGTTTATTCAGTCATAGGTTGATGGTCATTTTCTTGTGGCTAGTTTTTTCCTATTATAAGTGAAACTGCTATGAATATTGAGAATAGATCTCTATGAAGGTATATATCTTCTTTTTCCTAGGTAAATACCTAAGAGTGGAACTGTTGAATTATATAGCAAGTTTATGTGAATTTTATAACAAACTGACAAACTGTTCTCTAAAGCGGCTATACCATTCTACATTACTACAAGCAGAACAGGCAAGTTCCAGTTACTCCTTGCCTGTGCAATGGAAAATTATAATTAACATTGTATATATCACCACATAAAGACTTGATGATTCATAGTTAATGTTTATAAAAATCACAAATTTGCCTATTTCATTTTAT
Source organism: Eonycteris spelaea (assembly GCA_003508835.1). Lineage (NCBI taxonomy): Eukaryota > Metazoa > Chordata > Mammalia > Chiroptera > Pteropodidae > Eonycteris > Eonycteris spelaea. The sequence goes on from PUFA01000140.1 coordinate 947,915, forward strand.
TCTTTCTGTATCTCTATGAGGAGAAAATACTTAACATCCTCATTTTTATATAAGTACACTAACACTTAGAGTGGCTAATTGCCCACAAAACAAGACAGGTCACCAGGGACCAGATGATGAGTGTAGTCAGGGTTCTGCTAATTGTCCCTTGCCTCTACTTTGCAGGCCGATTTAGCTTATGCCCTCATTCTATTTATAGATTTGATGAGTAAACTTAAGATTCTTCTAATGCATGAAAACTAAAATATAAAAGTGTATTGGCAAGGTCAGCATTCTAGCATCTTTACATGTCCCCAGGGCATCCCTACTATGAAAGCCCGGAAGAGTTCCCAGGTAATTTCAGCCTGCAGTGTTCTTTCCTACCTTCTCCTTTAGGTCAGCACTCCTGTCATTGCCCAGTCTTGTCTCATTTCCATTCATGAAATTATTATGGCTGATATAATATTTCTAGTAATAATTATGAAACTTACATTTTACATACTTATTACATGTCAAGCACTCTGTTAGGTGGATCAAAAAAATGTCATTGAATCTTCACAGCATCATTACTGTCTCTTACATAGGGGGAACCTGTCTTAGAAAGCTATGTAGCATGCCTAAAATGACACAGGTACCAAACTAGGGTTCAACTCCAGGTAATCTTACTCCAGAGGTCATATCCTCTACCACTTCGCTCTACCTTGCTAAAGAGCTCCAAATCTGATCCAGGTGTCTACTGTGGGTATAAACATATGACCCAAAAGTCAGGGTTTTTTTTGTAATTTTACAAACTTGCTATGCCTCATGGTGTTCCCACATGCTGAAATGCTTCTCTAACCCTTTTTCTGCCTGAGAAATCTTTAAATTTTCTTCTAGGCTACATTCTAGTATCACAACTTCTTGAATCCCTCCTAACTTATGTAGAAGTTTCATTTTTCATGTCCTTGTAGTCTTTGACACCTCTCGTTAGCATTTATTGACTTGCTTTATAATAATTTGCTTTTAAGAGTATCTTTCATTAAATTATGACATCCCTGAGAGTCAAAACTTAATCACATTTACCTGGCTGTGCTATTCCAAATCAACTAAGTCATGCTGCTAGACAAACAGTCCCTAAATCTTATTGGTTTAAAATAACAAAGGTTTATTTCCTATTGATTTGGCGAGTTCATCCCACGTAGGTGTGGGCTCTGCTGTACACTACTGTCATTCCAGGAGGCTCTACCATTAGTATCATCATGAACTGCCAGGGCAGATGAAAGGGAAAGCTGGCAAATTGAACACTGGCCCTTAAGTGCTTGTACTCAGAAGTATTAAATATCACTTATCTTCATATTTTATTAACCAAAGCCAAGTTGCATGACCATGCCTAACTTAAAGAGAGTGGAGAAGTATAATCCTAGCAAGTGCCTAGAAGAGGAAAACAAGACATATCTGAGAACATTTAACAATTACCTTATCTGACATTCTCCAAGCTTAGCAATACATGTATGGCTCAAAGAATGTGAAATAAATAAACTAAATGGGGATTTTTAACCTATGACATATAAAAATCACAAATTGTGACCATATGCTAATAATATTGATATCAATTGATATCTTATGAATTAATCCCAGTGTTTACTAAAATATCATAAATACACTTATTTATCCATCTTGACTATATTCACTTATAATACATTAACAAGTTTTAATGAGAGGTTACTTTATGGAGAGTCTGTTAGGTGATATTTAGGCTAAAACTGTTATAAAACATAATGTCTGTAAACTAAAAAAATCTGGAGTATATATACAGATATATACTATGTGTGTGTGTGTGTGTGTATATGTATATATATGTGTGCATATATATATGTGTGTGTGTGTATATATATATATAAAACAAGTTTTTATGTTATATGTATGTATACATATGAGTGTACTGCTTAATATTATTATTACTTTATTCGGTCAGCAAATTAGTGAACTCCTATCATATGCAATGTACTGGACTATGAACTCGAGGTAGAAGGGAGAATAAAACTAATGAGGTCCTTGCTTTCATGGAGAGAAGACAGAAAATAACCATGGAACAGACAAAAGAGTAAGATAATTCTAGGTAACACATACTAAGAAAAAAATAAAACCGGGTTTTGTAAGAGAGCAACTGGTGGGGTAGGGCTGTGCACTGGACATCTTTTGTTTGGGACTCAGATCCAATGTCTATGCCCCTGTCCACACAGCTCCGTGGGCTGGGAGGGTTAGCTATTCTCACTGCATCCATGAGATTCCTTACCCTTCAGTTCTGGGTTGGCTTTGCCAATGAAAAGCACCCATGGGAGACCAAGGAAGTGAAGAATGAACTTGAATGAGGTAGTTCTCTCTCTGGCACTCTCCCTGTCATACAGCATCCCTGTGTCCCTGTGACAAAACCCCAATATCTATCCATTTCCACACAGCTCTCTCTCTTTTCTCAGGCTTTCTCTTTATTCGTCCAGGCCTAGGGAGGTAGGTCCTGCTGTCGCTTGCTCAGCGTTACTTCACCATCCCTTGCTGTCTGTCCTAAACACATCTTGCCACTTTGTAGTGAGTCTTTTTAGTAAATTCTTTCCAAATTATCCATTTTATTATGATATCTGTTATAGGAGACAATTTAGGGAGAAGTCTTGACAATTTACACAGATATATAAAGAAAACGTAGGTGTTAGGTTTTTCTCTCAGTGATCAAATCTTCTTCAGGACCCCTCTCCTACATATAGTAACACGTCACCATCTAGATAAATTACTAAAAGCCAGTGGAGCATCAATGGAATTCCTTACCCTCCAGTTCTGGGTAAGAATCTGAAAAACAAATGACAACAACAAAAAAACCACACACTTTTGTTTATAATCTGAGGACCTTAATTCCAGTTCAGACTTATAATACTGTAGCTGAGTATCTCCAGGCCAGACATGTCACATGATTTCCATGTAGAACAAATGAAGTCTACACACAATTTTAGGCAGAGTTTTGATTGCTATTGTCACTAAACCCTCAGCCTGTTTTTCAGAGAAACTTCGCAGCCTTACAGACCATTATTTTCTCCATTTTCAGCTTTCCTCACTGGTCTCATTATTATTCTGCCTCACACCAAAACAGTGGTCTCCCTTTCTCCTCTTCCCTCTAACACCTACCTCACACTAACTCCACTTTTTCTAATACTACAACAACCTCCACGACCCTTCAAACTCCAACCCTTCCTCTCATCAAAAGAAAGCAGGACTTCCCAGTACAGTTGAGCAGGTTGGGAGTACCCTGTCTGAAGAGCATGGCAGGCGAAACCGACTTGCTCTCCACGCCCACGGATTACACCAGGAGAGAGTGGAGCTCACAGGAGGAAGGGATGCTTCTCCTTATCTGCACAGTTCTAGACTGACACATTTATTTTCCAGAAACATCTTCTTTTTAAAAATATGTACATAGTATTTGCTTAAAAGTCTTAAACACCACAGAATCATGCACACATATAACCTATTCTAAATATTAAATGTCTCATTAGGTACATTTCTATAATAAGCCATTATAAATATGAAAATATGAAAATAAACACTAATGCCTCTCCAAATTTATATTAATCATAATAATATTTTACCAAATATCAGTAATGACTAAAGGGTTGACAGGCATCATTTATTTTATGTATTATATTTTATGCAGACATACGCTTCAAGAAAACTAAGAAAAAATTAATGAAAAATATTTAAAAGAAACTTACTTTCCTACACTGTATATTAAAGCTAGCAACGAAATAACATATTTGCATGTGTTGAGTAATATAAAACATTTTAAATCTATCGGTTTGCAATTTCCTATCACTGAATGGGTTTAAGCCACTGAAGAATTTGGATTAGCAAGTTTACATTTGAAGTGGCGACTCAAAGATCACAACTTTGGTGTTCAAATACTCCATCAGAAAGTTGATATGCCCAAACAATTTGGAAGCAAAATAATCATGACAGCTACAATTTTGACATTTATGATAATTAACTGCTGCTTTTGAGAAAGAAAAACTGCTTATTGCTTATATTGTATAGTACATGCTGAATAAAGTTGAACTGCCCTTAAATAACCGGCTTGCATTACACTGCATCCTCATTATTATCCAGCTTTTTGGTGTGTACAGAATCACCACAAGATTAGAAATACTGATTACTGGTGCTCACTTCAGCAGCACATATACTAAAAAAAATTAGAAAGACTGATTACTAAAGCAGTGCCAATTCTGAGCACAGGAAAATTCAACAAATTAAAAAGTTTCATCCTTTTCAAAGAGTAGCTTGTTCCTAATCCTTGTGAAACAAATTTTCACAGAAATTGTAAACTCTTCCCCTTCCAAAAGTGTTGAGTCTGTGGAGGAAAAACAAATCTGAAATGATCCAATGGAAAATGTATGAAGTTATCCCTGCTATATAACCTTAAGTGAACAGAATCAATAACATTGTTCCTAAAGGAATCTTTCCGCTTGGTCAAATATCACAGGTTTTAAGTAGCTAAGCATAGCCAGAAAATATAACTGAATTTAAAATTAAAATTTGCAGGTGAAATTTCACCTCTAAATACCTCGAGCCACAAACAAAAATTAATTATTTATGACAGTGGTAGATATTTTTTTAATAGACATATTAATACAACTTTAGGAGAAGCTGCAGTATATGAGAACAAGTAACCTAGACTTTATCCTGACTCAAATCCTACATATCTTTTTTTTTGAATCAAGATTTGAACTCACCGCTGATCCTAATACATATGTGTTTAGTATACATTTTGCCACTGTAACACACAGGCCTTTAAATATCTCTGGTTACTTTTACATTTACACAAATTTACATTTAATATTTACACACACGTCATTTGAAAGCAGTGTTCTAAATTAGTGCGGGTACATTTAGGTAAATTGTCCATGGATAATTATTAATACTCAGACAGGCATTCAGAAAAAATTAGAATTTATAAGCACCTAATTTTTATATTTAGTATTGTTTCTATGATTCTAAGCTATATATTTTTGTCACTTTTGATATCTCCTTACAAAATACCCAGTAATTTCTGATAATATAACAAAATATATGATATATTTTTAAAAATCCCTCCAGGGTTCTAAATAAACTATCTGCACATAACTATTGTTTGACAAAAGTTACAATTAAATGTAGCATAAAATGATGACTATAAAATACATAACACATGCATAACATAATTTAAAAATTACACAAAAATAACAATTATTTTACTATATGAGTTTGAATACTTGACATTCAAATAGAAAACTCCATGCCAGAATATACATGTACAATGTACATAAATTGAGTGACATATATTAAAAATGATATGTAATCAAACTTAGAGTAATCAACTTTAGGTATCATTTACAACCTGTTTGTGGAGTCTAGTCTAGGGAACGTTTAAAAATTCATTTTTAATCCTCACATAATGACAGCAATAAACACTGAATCCCTTGCCCATCTAACTCAACCTTGAGCAGATGTGGAATTACCTGTGCTGGCCTTACTCACAGAACAGACAACTGCCATGTGTTTGTGATTACAGCTATGACAAGAATGCTACAAAAGATTGGCACCATGGTGGTGCATACCATCACTCCTCAGCATTCTACAGCATGTCCCAGAAAGCATCTAAGGAAAAGAATGAAGAGAACTAGACAATCAATGCCACACATAAATCTACCAAGGAGCCATTTTTGAAAGGTAAGGTGTCAACTGGCAGAAAGGATTCTCTTATAGAACTGGAAATCATATTTAGGTGAGTAGTGATGGAAAGCTTGCATGAATTTCCTCTTGGACCTGGGAATCAGACCCTTCTTACTATGCAGTAAAGAAACTGAAATCAGTTTTTGTTCTCAGCTTGAGATGTCACCTTAATTTGGAAGTCTGTGGCCCATAACTCATAGGCAGGCTACAGTCTTCTCTGTTAGCCATTGGACCTGTGATAATGTGACATATTAATAACAGGAAATACATATCTGGTCTTTGACCCTCTTCTGGCACAGAGCTCCTAAAGCCTTGGAATTTCTATGTTCAGAGCAATAAAGATTATCTATTGCTATGTTAATCAGGTGACTTTCCGGAAGGAACCTAAGGGTGGGTACTGTTGCCAGGAGATCAAAAACCTGATTAGAGTGATTAGTGTTGGAACTTTCAGACCCACCCACCTGATCACTGGGGAGGGGAGAGGAGCTGGAGTTTGAATCAATCCTCAGTGGCCAATGATTTAATCACTGGCCTATGCGATGAAACTGCCATAAAAACTCAAAAGGATTGTTCAGAGAGCTTCCAGGTTGGTGCACATGGACATGCAGGGAGATTGGTGTCTAGAGAGGGCACAGATGCTCTGCACCCTTTTCCCATACCTTGTCCTGGCATCTCTTCCATCTGGTTGTTCCTGAGTTATATCCTTTTATAATAAACCAGTGATCTAGTAAGTAAAATGCTTCTCTGAGTTTTGAGAGCCAGTCTAGCAAATTAATCAATCTGAGGAGGGGGTCACTGGAACTTCTGATCTATTATAACTATTTGTCAGAAGCCCAGGTGACAACCTGGACTTGCAACTGGCATCTGTTGGTTTGGAGGAAGCTGGCAGAACTGAGCTCAATCTGTAGGGCCTGACAACTATCAGAATTGAGTTGAATTGTAGGTCACAGCTGGAATGGGAGCATTGCTTGGATCTGTGTGTAAAACCCTCTCACTGGTTGGAATTGGAAACAGAATGCTGTAGGACCACACCATTGTTCAGCTGAGAGTTAAGGGAACTGGAAAACCAGTTAAGAATTGACTTCTAATTTTGCTGTACATTTAACGGTTTCTCTTCAGCAAAGGTGGGCTCTCAAGTGCCTTCTTTCAGAGTCAGTCTTGTGAAATGTACAGAGCACTGGATAGAGAGCAGCCATTGAGAGGCATTCTAGCCCCCAAAGTCAAAGGGTCCATTACATAATTCCTCTAAGTTCTACCAGATAATTCTCTACATTCAGCTATTGATGAGCTTAACTCCAACTACAAAATCTAGGGCAGGTTCCATAGAATAAGCTCTGCTTTTTTCTCAAAATAATTCTGCTCATTGTTCCAGCTTACTATTTTCAAAGGGAAGAACTGAATTGAATATCCCACTTTGTGTGGACATTTGATTGCCCTCCTTGTTGATTATTTCTGCTTTAGGTACTGTAGAAAGGCAGCTGGTTAATTCATACATGCAGAACTCTTCCATTCACACTTAGTAGTTATTAGCCTCTTAAACCATCCCTCACAATTCCCTTTTCTTCAAGCTTGGCATGGCATTCCATTAGAGCCCAAAGAATACTGTTACTGAGATTTCTCAGCATTTTCCTTCTGAGATACGAACTGGAGGTGTAACCTGGTCAGTCTCCAGCATAAACAACCATGATTAAGTTTTCAAATTTTACACTTTGAGTTGTGATTCCTTGATGCTCACAACGAAGGATACTTCAAGGAAAGTTCGTATCTGCAATATTTAAGAGGGAAGGGCAGACATCATGAGAGGGAGGTTCCAATGCTGTGTTCAAAGAATCTACTTTAAACTTTACGAATCATGGTTTTGACAGGACAGGAGGAAGTCCAGACAGTTCCTGTAGCCCTAGGTCACAATTTGTACTTGTTCACATTTTTATGGATATATTGAGCTGGATCTGGTCAGAAAGGATGGCTACAGCAATAAACTGAGAGAGATTAAAAAAAAAAAAACCCAAAAACAAAAAACAAAAAAAAATGGCCCAGAATGGTAACCTGAATGCTGCCAACTGGCTCTTCTCTCTTCCCAGCAAGAGCAAGCTGTTTTGCTCTTATAGTTCACCCACCTACCATGTATGTCTAGACCAAGAGTATTTCAGTGAGAGAACCCTATGCTGCTTAAACGGAGCTGTTTTCAGAGGTATGATTATACTTTTTCCTTGATTTTTTTCCTCATCAAAATAATGACAGCACATATGTGAAAATATATGGTATTAGAAAAAGAATCCGTAACACTTAAATCAGGTAAGATTGTGTTCTGACACATTTTTAATTGATACATAAATTATCTTTTCTGATTTACAGAATAAGATATGGAGTTGGTGGAGAAGAAATCCATTTGACTTGATAAAATATTCATCCATCATCTCTGTTTGAAGTTTTCTGAGTAATGCCAAATTAAGTATTTATCTGAGAAATGAGGAGAAAAGGTTCAGTCTTTAGGTTATTCTCTTGTCTTACCCAGAATTGAAAGAAAACTTCCCAGGAACCCAGCCCATCTGGCTATCTTCTGCTCCTTTTTCCCTATATATTCCTTTCTCTCTTCTTTTTTCACGCCCTCCCCACTCTAACTGCATTTTCTTTAACATTTTATTCAATTTGCTTACTTTATCATCAGTCTCAATGTTAACAACAGTTTAATTTTACAGAGTTTTTCTTCTGAATTCCACCTCCCCCTTTTTGTTAGGGGCAAAAATGCACATGTGAGCACACATGCACGTGCACGCACACACACACACACACACACACACACACACACACACATTGATTCTAGAAAGAAAGGTGGTCTTACTACAGATAAAATTTGGGGTCATCGTGGATAAGCATAAAATAGGCAGAAATTTTCTGAGTTCCAACAGTCAGACAGGAAAACACCATGTTTGGAATGTTTACTATTAAACAGCAGGAATCTGGTGATATTTGACAGCTATCCCTTGGACTCAGAATCCAGGATCAAAGTCTGTATTAATTTTTTTCTCTCTCTTCAATTAGTAGCACAATATAATCCACCCCACAATGATTAATCTATAAATCCCAGTAATGCTACCAATGCCCACCCACAATTAGTGTGATTAGTAAGATACTTTATTTATCTCAAAAGATAAATATATGGCAATTAAAAGATAACTGGTAAGTAAAAAATGTCGAAGAATACTAACATTACAAACTAAAAACAAACATGTACCAGCATTAAAAGTTTTTAAAGTGGCAAGCAGGATAAATAGCTAGGGATAGCAACTGAATACAGTAGGGTATTTTTAGGTAGATAATTGTAATTCTTGAAAGCTGACAAACTATGATTCATCGCAACCTATATTCATTGTTAATAGGTTCCATTTTCATTGCTGGCTTTTATGTTCAGTGCCAATAGTCTTCAAACCACTCTGACTGTAAACTTGAAACCAAAGGCAACAGTTATGTGTTTTAAATGATTTGCCAAAGCAAATACCAGAGGTAATGCTGGGTCAGGTTGATACGGAGTTCTTCTAGGGAGTTCTTGGAATTTAATTTTAACTGTTTGAACTAAGCACACACTGATGCTCACCCTTTTACTCCCACATTACAGATCCTCTGCAAAGAGTTGAGAGAAAACTTAAAACAGAACTTGTCATGGAAACGAGGAGGTGGGAGGGTTCTCCAGGCACTAATTCAAGTACGTGTTCATTTGCAATACACTCGAAAGTATGAATTTCCTTTTAGTGTCTAGTAAGGCCCACAAAGCGAGAGCTTAGGGTTGGATTTTTGTTTTGCAGGTTGTGATTTTATAAAATTATTAAATAATTAAAAGATATATTAAAGTGGTCTTAAGATTTGAAATTGTATCCTGCAGCTAACAACTTGATGGTAGCAGCTCTGGAATGACTATATTCGAGTGGAAATCCGATTGGAAAATCTGCCTATGGAACTGTTTTGAAACTAAGTTCTTGTTGCTTCTTTATCCAGTTGTGTTTGAGATTGAGAAAGAACTGATAGACATTATTTAGGGGAAGTAGGACAGCTAAAATCCTTTCCTTAACAGTAACTTTTCTCCCTGCCACTGACAGTCATTTGGTCTTAGAAAATTGAAAGGGAAGGATATTTTCAATCATTGTTTTTCAGTCAAAAAGCCATTTCAGTTTCTAACATAATGCAGATGGAGGTCTCCACGACAACTGAGTACTTTGTCAGATAACTGCTATTAATATTCACTAAACAAATACTATAGAGAACCCAATGTGTGCCAGGCCTATGATCGGTTCCGGGATACAAAGATTAATGGCCTAGGACAGCTCAGAGTCAAGAGGAAGAAAAGGCAAGAAAACACATGGGGAAACAGTAGATAATTACTGCAGAGGTGAAGACAGACCTACCTGGGGATATGAGAGGACACCTCACAAGGAAGTGGAGTCAGAGAAACTCTCTGTGGAGAAAGCCCCAGAATTAGTCTACTTCTCTTCACTACCCCCTGTTCTATCCTCTGTCTCTCCATCCTCCACCTTACTCCCTACTATCCATTCTTTGTAAGTATTCAAAGCACTGATGATATGCCTTTGACTGTGAGAAGTATGTATCACTAGAATATAAATTCTTCAACGGCAGGGATGATTGTACATTTGTGTCATTACTATATTCTCAGTCCATAGGACAGTGCCTGCCACATAAATGTGCTTGATAAATATGTTTAAAAAAAAGAAAATTAGGAAACTAATCCAGTCTTTATGTTCTCTTCCTCTATCTTTTGCATAATTTTATTCAGATATGTAACTTCTGTCAAATTTATTCCCCCAAATTAACATACTTCCCAATCGTACTCCATATAATTTTATCCTAGGGATCTTCCCATCTAGCAATGATTTTTTTAAAAAATCCAAGGCATTTTGCAGAACATTTCTATGTCAAGATATGTATCCTAGAATAACATTAACATATACTAATTGTCACTGATAATAAATTCACCATCTTTATTAAAAGATGACAGATTATCTAATTTGTCTGTAGATGGCTATCCTTAAATTATTTTATATACGGTGGAGTCTATTCATTGCAAAATAAGTTTTTGTTTCTTTGGGTTGGTTCTTAAGATACTCCTATCAGGCTTGCTCTCTGCTCTTTCTTTTATATTTCATAAGCATATGCAAATTAGAGTTTTGCTATCAATGCTCTGTATTTAAACATACAACATTAAGCAAGTTTTTCTCCCGAAGTCTTACATGACCCTTTTAAATTCAGGTATAGTAACCTTCTTATATAATTATTCGAAGTCTTCTTTTTGAACTGGAGAGAATCAAGTTCCCTAAGGTCAATATCTTTGAGTTTGGTGTGCGCGTGCGTGTTTTGTTTTTAAGTGAGGCAACCCTTGGTTGACCTCACAGATTACAAGGACTTGTCAGCTTACAGTTCCTTATTTTTTTTTTTATTTGTTATGCCTACAGCACCTGGTCTTCCTAGGTGGTCTCCCATCCAAGTACTAACCAGGCCCAAACCTGTTTAGCTTCCAAGATCAGACAGGATCGGGCTTGTTCAGGGTACATGGCCACAGATGAGTTTCGTGTTTTAAACAGGACTTCTACATGCTTACGTAAAATTATAATTACAAAAATCAATTCCAAAAGAAAAAATACTAGCGTCAACAATAGTAATTTAGTTATATAAGGATTTATTTTATTTTTAGTGGCTCTATAATAAAAGTGTCCATGTGTGGCCAATCTTTGCTTCATATTTTTAATGGATGCTGGTCTTAGTGCTCACACTGGTTTTGCTTTTAATCCATTCTGACTTCTCCAATCTTGACCTTTACTTTCATATAATCTAAACATACCAGACATCTTCTGGTTTGGGCTGTGCTAACATTATTTCCATTTTTATCTTCAGACAAGCTTTAAAAGGAAAAGGAGGATAATTTTTATTTTCATGCTAAAAAAAGAATTCTGAGTTTGCTAACAAAAAAGGGGGATGTTAGAGGTCAAATACTTAGAGTTTATTCACTTAAAAATCAGTAAAAATGTGACATGATAGCGCAGCAGACTAGGAATCCGGGGAGCTTGGACTCTACTTGTGGCTCATAGTTATCTAGGTAACTATATGTTGGGCCTTGGTTTGCCATCTATAAAACAGGGCAAGAGACTGAATAATCTCTAGGATGTTTCCACCAGCAATATGTAATTCTGATTCTATGAAATGTTCATACCTCCTAAAATCTGGGAGATTATTATAACAAACCTGATACAAGTTTCATTGAGTTTTGGGTTTTATTATAATAATCTTCTCATGTGTTAATATGTTTGTTACCTTAATTTGTAAAATACTCTAAAATAAATTAAGAGGAATATTGTATTTAAGCATTTGAAATATAGCTCTAGATAGTAATTAGAACTTTTCTTAATGCCATCACTGAACATTATTAAAATACTACTCTCGTTAGTAGGCACAGAGTAAGAAATAGCATTATTAGAAATGAAAATACTTCAAAATAATGAACTATATACCTTTTGATAGGTCATCTAGTTTATTTTCTTTTATTAAGGCAATTCCTTTTAACAAACCAATGTTGTCTATAAATTCTGTTTTAAAGTGGCCACTTAAAACCACAAATGCTAGATCCCTTAGTCTTGAGAAAAGACATTCATAGCGAGGCCTATACATAACATTGATTGTGATCTACAAAATTAAAACACAATAACAACTGAAGATGTTCAGAATAAAAATAATTAATAAACTAGAGAATAAAAACAACTGCATGATAGTGGCCTGGTTTTTGTAGGGAAAAAAAGGTCATGATAAAATTATAAAAATAAGCTCAGTTCACCATTACATTTCTTCTGATAACAAATTTGAAACTGTTCTGGAAGTATGGACATAGAATTATATAAAGATATATACAGGGAATAAATAATTCATTGAAGATGATCATGATTATAAACATGAAAAAAATATTTTTTCTTTTTATATATATATATATATATATAATATATATATATATATATATATATCTTCATGTACTCATACCTTTATTCCCATACATTTGGGACTTTCCTATTTCTGAATTTTCACAGTAGTAAAATAAAGTTTATCTTAAGTTTTTTCATTATATGTCATTGACCATTAAAAAATTATTCCTAATTTTCTCAAATATATAAATAAAATTTTCCAAAAATAGGCTGAAATATTCTGTTCTATCTCTAACAATTAAATTAGATATTTTGTATTCTTTCCAATGCTATGCCTGTCCCATTAATTTTAATATTAGGCGTTAAACATGATAACTTTCATATCTTTAGTTGTGTCAAATGAACTTTTAGAATATTTTCTTATAATTTAGTTTCAAAACCTCCCCCAAGTGCCAAACTGACCCTTTCAGATTCCTTCAGATGCCTTCTTCATTCCAAGCCAAATCCCTCTCCTGATGAAAATAAACTTTAATGGAAACCAAGTTTCCTTTGAATTATTTCTTGCTTAAATATATAAGATGAGATTTTAAGAAAAATATAAAATAGTTTTCTGCCCTCTTGAAGAATGTACTCTACCATATTAAATAAAATGTCTTTTTTCTCTCTAATACTCTTCTGTATTATCATTTTCTCACCCTTTCCCCCATTTGTATATGATGAAAAATCACCTTTCCCCAAAATATTTTTCTTACAGAAAACCCATTTGTAAGTGAAATACATTCTGATACATCTCCAAACAAAATATACTTTGTTCTCAATCTGGCATACAAAAGTTTTAAAAGAGTGAAAACTAAAGTAATCTGCCCCCATGGCGGTTGCCTAGATTCTCTGGCCACCTTTTACCCTCATTTGATATACTAAAGTGTTAGTCATTAATTCATGGAGCCACTCCTGATCAAGTGCCAACTGTGTCAGCACTACCCCAATACCTAGGGATGTAGCCCTGAATTGAAACAGCCTCAAGCCCTGTTCTCAAGGAGAGCACCCTTTACCAGTAGAGAAGAGCATGAATTAAGAGAGATGAAAATAAATAGAAAATATAAAATGCACTCCAGACAAGTGCTCTGAAGGAGAGGTGCCATGAGCAATTATGATAGGTAACAGGACCAGTTCGGTGCACAAGAAGATGCTGCAATTCTCCCTTTACTTCCACTAAACAAATTAAGTCAGAAAATGGAGACTTTCTGTCCCTTAAAAAATTAGCATTACATGGACATCTTATTCATATATATTAAATTCTTGATGACAGACTGATCTATTGAAATTTTTTCTTGCTTTCTCTCTGTTCCTCCCCAGGGAATATCTCCTTCATTACAAACTACTCTTTCTGTGCCAGTGGTTTTCACCATGGGCCTCACAATAGCATCTCTGACAAGAGTTGCAAAGTCTAATTTAATTGATGCAGGCTGGGAATCAAGATTTTAAAAATCTGATGCACAGCCCAAATTGAGAAGCACTGTTCTTTGCAGTGCTTTCTAGAAATTTAAGGACTTGATAAAAAAAAAAAAAAAAAAAAAAAAACAGAATAATAGCTAGTGTACCATATATGTGATTGGTTAATAAGGAATACATAGATATAAGTTATTCATGGGTGAAGTTTTAGATTAGGCATGTCTTTCTCCTAAATTTCCAAAATTTGATGATTCTTATTGATTTTGATCAGACAAAAGCTGGAAAAAAATCAATTCAAATTTAATCACTTTAGCAGATATATGCTGAAAAAATGTTCTTTGAGCATTATTTCAAGTAATGAAAAGGAGAAACCACTGAAAAAGAACTAGTTAAATAAACATTGTTATATGCTTACAGTGGCATAACAATAAAAATAATAAGGTCATTCTATACATTCTAAATAGGATGTCCAGTATACACTGTTAAATAAAAAAAAATCAGATTTCAGAAAGTTCAAATGAAACCAGTGCTCTGTTATAATTGGATGAGTATATAAGCATGTGTGTGTGTGTACACACACACACACACACACACACACACACACACACCTGCAAATTTGTTCAGATATACAAAGAATGATGTCTGAACACTTTGTATAATGTGGTTAGTGTCAAGGGAAGTTTCCCTTTCTATTCATACTCACATGTTGCTCTGATTTTTAAAAGAATAATAATCACACATTCTTTTCTTTGAAAACTTTAAGGTTCTGATTTCCACAAGTTCTAGATAGCATGCTAACTTGCCAGCTTATGAAGAATATGATTTCTTCCATGACTTCAATTATAAAACAACTATACAGTTTTATATAAAACTGTGTAGTTTCAGAAAGAAAATTGGCCAAGCAGCAATTTATAAATGCATTCTATTTGCCTGGCAATTTAATCCAATTTCTCTAGCAATTAAACAGTATCTTTCGATACCATTCAATAATATATTTCCCTACCAGGTAACCAAAGGAAAAAACCTACCAGATATTTATACACCAAATTTCATAGTCATACACTCTGTACTGCAGGCCCTTAAGAATTTTGCTGAATTTTGTCTAATCAGTCAATTAATAACATCTGCCTTTTTTCGGTCAAAACTAGCCTTTCACTTTAATTCACTGTGATTCTTTATTCATCACAGGACACTAATACATATTCAACATCATTTGAGTTTGTGTTATGCAGTTAGCTATAATAATTTTACAAACCATTGCACAGAACTGCACAATAACCAGAAAATTGTGAGTCAGTCAGGTCTAAACACTCAAAATGTCTTTATCCTACAGAGTAACTCTGCTAGTGATATATATAAGTAGCCATGCTCTGTCAGTTTAAAAACATGGTTGCTGAAGGTAAGGAAGGACAGAGCAGCACACAAGTGGCAGATATTCCTGCCTTCCCCACATTGTTCCATCTTAAAGTAAAAATGTATGAAGAATATAAATTATCATTCATTCACATTCAAATTCCTTCTGTCTTCTTTCTCTGCCTCTACAAGTTCATATAAAGTTCATCTTGGAAAGCCAATATGGCAAAATCAGTAGAACACTGATTTTGAATCTAAACAGATTTAGAATATATTTTGGTTTGCCACTTGTTGGGTGTATGAGCTTTACTCAGTTTTCCAATAGGTGAAATGAATTTAATAATACCTTATTCATCATATTATTGTATCATACAGCCATCTATGATGTCACAGTGTCTATAGTCTGTGGTGGTCTGGTTGGTAATTAATTAATATACTGCTTTTGTAAAGTGAGGCCATGAAATCTATCAAAGTAGTTAAAGTTCAGAACATGATTAATATAAAAGTTACCAAGCTGATGTTAACAAGTAGAAATGTCTGGGCTACTGTTAGATCTTGAATTCTATAAAATTTACTCATTAACTTAGTTAAGGGATATCAACTACCCCCTTAAAGTGCTAGTAGTACTTGGTCTTTGATTCTGATAGACAGGAGAAAATGTTTCAGTTTTGTTTGTTCAATGATGAGCAGAGATTGATGAGGACATCTAAAGACCACATTAGCTTTACGCACATGATTCTACAGTTGTGTTTTTAATGTGTGTTATATCCTTTCATACTTGGATCTTTAAATTTGTATCTACATAATTAATTTGAAAATGAGATAAAAAACATTTATATCAATATGTATGGGGGAAGTTCCTTAAAAGAGAAATAAATTTTGAATAGAACAATCAAAGTTCGTGTCTAAACTGGCTGAATTAATTGAACACTTTACCATTTTTCTGCCTAACTGATTAAACATATAATGGAGTCTATGGTTTCTATAAAGAATCACCAGAAACAGCAGCTTTAAAACCACAGAAACAAAAATCTGTAAAATAATATAGTAGTAAGGCAAAAAGGCAGCTGACCAAAGTCCTAACTACTCAAACTAATGCTACTTCTTAGTTTTGAGTGTTTTTTACAAAGTTCTACATTTATTTTTTGTTGTCTAAATTTTTCTCCATTTCTTCAAATTAAATTATGTAGAAATCCAGCTATTATATTAAATTGCTGGACTAGTCTGTGCCTTTGTATCACTCATAAATCCTGTTGTAGGATGTTGTAATTTATATCAACAAACATTGTTGTTAAATATTTCATCTAAGTAGTCATTTATTCACACACCAGGTCAAACAAATATTCCAACTTAATAGAACACCAATTGTCTATTAAATCATTTTTCTCAACTGCATTTATACTTCCTGTTTTGCAGCCTTTTGACAACTATTTATCCTATCCATCTTCCCCCCAACAACTCCCAATTCAACAAAAGAGAAGGAAAATAATTTATCACATGCTTGATTCCTCCTGATTTCTTTTCTCATAAAAACTCTATAAAGTCTTATTATCTCCATTTCACAAATAATGAATGAAGCTCTGACTTGGACATCATCACACTGATTTCACTGTATTGCAGCTAGGAGGGCAAGGCGAGGAGTGGATAAGCTCAAGCAGAGGGAAGTTTAGTTGTTTAGACTGACAAATTCAGTTATTGAAAAATACTATGATTCCCCAAATGAAAGATAACAGCAAAACCTCAAAAGTAGAATTAGTAGTCTTCCCAAATTATTCCCAATTTACCTATTAGCATTGTAAAAAGAAAAAAAAACATATTGTATATTACGATTTTCTGCAAGTAGTGATTCATGCATTGATGTATGCACTCCAGAGTGTTCATTAGTCACCTACTAGGTTCTAGGCATTTCACATGTCAAGATAGTATTGCACAGTCCCTGCCACAGAGGAGCTCAAACTCTATGATAGCGCATTCTTCAAAAGGAGGAAATTTAACATCTAAAAATAAGTAGTGTGCCACTGATGAAGGCAACAGCCTCAGAGAGATTTCTAGCAATATTTGCTTGTGTATAAAGAAAGAAGGAAATACAAAGATGAGAACAAACCTTTATATTTTATTGACTTGTAATAAATGATGAGCTCAAAAGCTTTAAGTCATTAAACCTCTTCACGGAAACTAACCTGAGAGTAAATTCTGGGAGATGATATTACCAAACCGATTACTGGGTCAGCAAGGCCTGTTTTGCCTAGAGGCAAAGATAGAAACTTGGCTTTCTTTATGATGAATGTTCTTGGAGCCCACAGAGCGCTGAGGACATGATGTGTTTTGTATTCCTCATCACATAGCAAGCTCTAACCTGGTTCCCAATTACTGCCTCCTACTTAGATGGCAGAATTCATCCAACAGTAAAATAAACTGCTTCAAATATGAAACATACAAGTGCTTAACAGGACAAACCTACCACCCAAAAAAACAACTTTCCAGAAAGCAGGGGAAAAAAGGATACAATGGCAAGGAAGGCAGTTTGGGAAGAATACATACAGATGATAGGCTGAGTAATTTTCAAAACTGAACAGAAGAGCAGAATCAGCACTTCTCTTCTATGGAGAAAAAGCATCAAAATATTTCTAGGTAGTGTGATTCCCAAACCCATTTTAAGTCACAGAAATGAGTCACAGTACCCATCAGTGTGCCCTTAGGGTCCTGTCCTGGGACTTGCCCTGAGACTATTACGAAGAAGGATCTCCTTAATGACAGGTGGTAACGTGGCTTAAGGAGATTGAGAAAACTGCCCCCACCTCACCTGACCTTGTACCCTGAGGAAAATCATCAGCATATTGGACAGTTGTGGGATCTGAAAATCCAACATTAAAATTCTAATTTTTTAAATTAAAAAAAATAATTTTTATTAGTTTTGGACTTAGTAGTAGTAATAGTAATGTCATTGCATAAGTTTATTACAGTTAAGGATGACTAGGAATTGAATCCTAAAGATGTGGTGAACAGTTCAGAAACAGACTTCAATATAGAGGGACATTACAAGTGAACAGGGTGCCTTGAGATCTGGAAGGGTAGAGTGAATGTTGTTGAGGGAAGAAGAGAGGCCTGAGAGTGGAAGAAGAAAAGTCTTAAATATCAATTTCATTTATCTCACAATTCATCCAAGGGGAAGCTTGTGGTTGCCAGCAAAGTAACAACAATATTTTTTTCAAGTTATTTCTGTGGTGCATTTACTACACCTTAGGCATGTTCCCATATTTTATTTCATTTAATTCTCCATCTTCCTTCTTCTCCTCCTTCTTTAAACCTGCCTTCTTTAAAAAAAAAAAAAGGATTTGAGAAAATATTATTGTTATAAAAAGGAATGAGATTTGGATATATGCTTCAAATGGATAGATCTTGAAAACATACTTGGTGAAATAAGCCAGACACA
This sequence comes from Eonycteris spelaea, assembly GCA_003508835.1. Taxonomy (NCBI): domain Eukaryota; kingdom Metazoa; phylum Chordata; class Mammalia; order Chiroptera; family Pteropodidae; genus Eonycteris; species Eonycteris spelaea. The sequence continues at coordinate 966,776 of PUFA01000140.1, forward strand.
GAAAGGCAAATATTGTATGATTCTACTTACATGAAATACCTAAAAAAGGCAACTTCATAGAGACGAAAAGTAGAATAGAGGTTACCAGGAAATGGGAGGAAGGGGAAAGGAGAAGTTATTGCTTAATTGGTACAGAATTTTTGTTAGGAATGAAGAAAAAGTTTTGGATATAATTAGTGATGATGATTACACAACATTGTGAATATATTTCATGCCACTGAATTGTGCACTTACAAAAGGTTGAAATGATAAGTTATGTATATTTTACCACAATAAAAAAAATGAGGAAGGACAAAGAAATGCATATAAGTGTGTATGTAGATGTGTGTGGGGGAACGGAGAGCATGAGTGAGAGGAGAGAAAACTGGAACAAAATGAAAATAAGAGTAGGAAAATAGGTTGAAATTTGGTAAGTATACATACTGAATGCCATTAGATCCAACATAGTGGTTAAAGGTAAGATGCAAATTTTGTTCTGATTTCCTTAGCAGCCAAAACAGAAACTTACGATAACCATAACAACGATGACGACGACGACGACAAATTGCTTGAGATAACCACTTGTAAAGAAATCACAAAAGAGTATCACAGGGGATTCTCATAAAGACCATGCTGTGGTAGCCAGTTCCTCAACTACATTTGCATAACAAAGACTGAAACAGATTCCTTTTGTGTTGCTATTTGTGTAAAATGACTACTATTTTATATTTGTGGTTCCCACTAGAGAACGTGTAATATGCAATCAAATTTTAGATTCTGAATGATTCAATACTTGCATGAGGAAAAAGCCTTCGATAATTTGCCATTTCTTTTTCACAAGCAATTTGGGCTTCTATGCTTACTAATGTAGTAGGTGAACTTCTTACAGGGCCAAAATGCAATTCAATGAATATGATTCTAAAAGAGCCCCAAATTTCACAGTCCATATTCGTGAATCACTATACTCAGAAGTCATACCACAAAAAGGAGTGTAAAGGTGGTTAAAATTACATGGAAATTTTAATACACCATGTTGAAAAATTGGAGTTTAAACTTTTAACTTCCTTTTGACAAGAACGTGGCTGAAGAATGGAATATATTCAAGACCAGAGTTTTGATTAACAACCTCACTGGCTTCGATGAGACTAGAGGGGGGTGCTCCTGCCTCAGCTGCATGGATATCTTTTTATCCATAACTTCCAGGGAGATGTCTTTGCTTTGGGTTAATGTGAATTATACATGCAAACCACTACTCAGTGAGAGGAAATATGTTCTAGCAAAATCAATGAACTATTTTTTTTTTTTTTTTTTTTTTAGTTAGAACACTTTATTTTTTAGTTTGTTTGTAAACAATGGGCTCATGTCTCTTTCTGGTCTTAAATTCTTTTTTTTTTTTTTTTTCTTTAAGTTAGCTCAAGGCTCACCCTTCCATCTCCCACTCCACAGCAAAAGCAGAGGTACAGATTTGAATGGGGACCCTGGTAGTCCGAAGCTATCATGTCATGTCAGGGAACCTTCAAAGAGTTTAGCAAAGAGCTTTAAGCTCTTTCACCTGTTTGGTAACTCTTGGTGATTCTAAGTTGGTGATGCTGTGAGGGGAGTCTAAAGCTGCTCCTGGTCCCATCCCAGGAGGAAGCAGTTTTATATCTTAGAGAGAAATTGTATCATTTCCTTGACTTTGTCTTCCAGGGTCCAGGTTAGATGGTGATTGAAGATTAAGAGATGGGCCAACCACGGACCTGCATCCAGGATGCTGCTCTTTGAGTGACATGGGTAGTGTTCTTAGACAGGGGTTTAAAGCTGAAAACCTGTGGTAAGGATGCTGTGTTTCTCTTCCTCTTTTCACTGAAGCACCCATGGTGAGCCCCAAATGACTACTTAATGAATCATGTATTTGGATTCCATATCAAATATTTCCCACTAACAGGAAGACAGATGTGACTATCCTGTTCCCACTGTATGCATCAGGATTCATTCATCCCAAATCCCACTCCATCAGCTACTCTGAAAACTCATTCATACTAAAAAGTTAAGGAAGATGATCCTACCACCTTTGTTTTTGGACAGACAGATCTTTTAAAGAAAAAAAAGAATAACATGAATGTGGGGTTTAGGCATTGATGTTAGTTGATGTTAGTTGAATGTCTTAAATTCTTATCAAGGAAAAAGAAATATGAATTTTTTATGAAGAAAGACAAAATACAAATACACAACCGCAGTCCATTTCATTGTGAAAATAGGCTCACTCTGTGCTGGCTATTTAGGCTATAGATTTAAATAAAAGTCAACTGGAAGTAGTGACTTGAAGGGTATTTTATTCAATAGTTTTACAATTTAGTCTCAGAATGACAGTTTTTCATTTATCTAAAAACACCTGCGGAATGAGTTAGTTCTCATAAATACGATTTTCATCAACTAACATTTACGTAGGTAAGCACCAAGAGTTTACTCACTTAACAACCTGGCTTGAAAATATCTTTACATTAACATGTGCCACTAGATTTTGGGGATCATATTTTTTTTAAATAGACTTTTAAATTTGAAACAATTTTAGTTTCACAGAAAAGCTGCAAATATAGTGAAGAGAGTTTCCATCTCTTCACCCAGTCTCCATAATGTTTCATCATACATAAACCATTATACTAAGAGATTAACACTGGTACATGACTATTAACCAAACTACAGACTTTATTTGCATTCCACCAGTTTTTCCGCTAATGTTGTTTCACTGTTCCAAGATCCAGTTCAGGATACCAAGTTGTGTTTAGCATCACTGATTTTAAAACCAAATATTTTAAGGTGAATTCATCTGAAAGACTCGTTTCAATATTATAAACATAAATTCTATATATACTATAATTTATTGATTCCTTCAGTTTGCTGAAATAAGTTGCATTCTTGAATCTTACATTAACTGCCCATCAGCTATAAATTTGAGTACATTCTCATGCTTACGGTATTTTTACTGCCTTCTCCCCTGATAGTAAAATATTGCTGTTGTGTTGGTCACAACCAAAGTTGAAGCGGCTGTGGTGAATACTATTGTCACTTACAGTTTTGTTATATCCATCAATTGTGATTTCTTAGTTACAAAATCCAACAGCATATTTTCAATTCTTGTTCTTAACCTCTTTGGATCTTTTGATAAAATTAAATAGCTCATTTATTCTTTTCAAAAAATTGTTTTTCTCTTGGATTCAGTGACATTACAGTCTCCTGTGCTTGCTCTGTGGCTGACCTCACCACCTCTTATCTGTCTTAATCTCTGGCTATTTCCCTTCATTCTTTCCCCATAATAAAAATGTGCCACAATGATCTATCATTGATATTATTTGCTTCTCTCTCACAACCACCTTTTCCTTGGCATCCTTACTTATTATCGTGACTTCCACCATCAGCAGCAATACACTGATGACTCCAAAGTGTTAATCCTCAATTTCAAATTGTCTGCTGGATAACTTTATCTGTAGACTAACTTGCATCTCAAACTCAATATGCAAAAGCTAAACTAATAATGTCCCCACTTACACTTGGTCCTTTTCTTCCTTTGTCCTCTCTTTATGACATCATGTTTCTTCACATCAGCCAAACTCAAAACCTTGTCATTTTTTTGACTTTCCTCTCCTCTTCTCAATACTACATCCATTCAGTTGTCAACATTTATTGGCTGATTCTCTATTAGATTTCATGTGTTCCATCAATGCTTTTTCAATATCACTGTCACTAATAGTACCAAGTACAGTGGGTGTTTATAAGTTGTAAAACAAATATAAATTACCCCCTGCCTGGGCTATTAACTTTTCTTTTTCCTAGATGTTTTCTCCTCTAGCAATTGGACATCCAGCTGCATAATTTCCCTTCTGAAGTCCACACCTGACCAAGTCAGTCTTCTGTTCAAAAATGCTTGGTGTGCCTTTATGTCTAGTTCTACTCCTTGTTCCTATAAAAGGTCTTTACTGGGCATTAGATTTCTTTTATCCGGCCCCAGATTCTCTAGCTCTCCTCCCTTCGTCACCTTTTTCGTGCAACTTGAAAGCCAAAAAGGGATTGCTTCCTATATCCCTGAAATTCCTTATTTTCTTATACTTTTGCTGACATTATTCTCTGTGCATAAAGTTTTTTCTTCCTTATCTCTGTGCTCAAATTATTTCCAGCCTTCAAAGTCCACTGGAAAGACACATCTTTCAAAAAGTTTCCCCTAGAGCCCACATCTGAAAGCAGATTCTTCTACTAAACTCTCTTTATGGTTTAGCTATACTTCTATTATTTCTTGTATCACATTTTACCTTGTTTTTAAATTATTAATACAGGTTTCTCATCTTCCCTACAAAATGTTTTCAAACTCCTTAAGATGACTGTCTGATGCATCTTTTGATTTCCCGAGGTACCTGGATATCATAGCGCTAACCTCTCTCCTCCCTAGAACGATTCCTTAAAAAGTCAAAGCACATACCATGAACCTACATAACAACAAATCAGCTTTGTGGCTTCCTTGAAACAAACATCCAGTCACTGAAGATTTTTGCAGTGACTTATCGTCTTTCTCTTCACCACTACTCTCATCTCAGTTACAATGGACTGAACGTTTGTGTCCTCTCCCCTCTCCAAATTCATATTTTGAAATCCTAACCCCATTGTGAAGAGATTAAGAGGTGGCACCTTGGGAGGTAATTAGGTCACTAGGGCAGAGCCCTAGTGAATAGGATTTGTGCCCTCATAAATGGGATCTCCAAGAGCTTTCTTGTCCTTTCTGTCACTGAGGATGCAATGAAAAGTCAGCAAGCACTTTGCATTCCAGAAGAGGGCTCTCACCAGAACCTAACCATGCTGGCACCCTCATCTCAGGTTTCCAGCCTCCAGAATCATGAGAAATCAATTTCTGTTTACAAGTCACACGGTCTACGGTCTTTTGTTATAACAGCCTGAACTGACTAAGACACTGGTCTTAGTAATTTCAGTGCATATGTAAATGATTCATCCAGCCACTGGACTCTCAGGTGCTCACCCTCTCTTTCCAGTGATCTGGTTCACTGTCACAACTCAGCTACCCATTGCCACAGTCACATACTAGACCTTGCTATTGCCAATCATCAACTGTGAACATTCTACTCTCTTGACATCACTTTCTTTTCTTCTGCTCGCTCACTCCAGAAACCCCTCTTCACAATTCTTCAGCCCAGAAGGACCAAACATTTTTTGGCTCTACCCCCTCATCCACTTAGACTTCATGGACCATGACTGACTATAATCACAGTGTGACATACAGCCTCAGTGCATATGCCCTTTTATTGAGTGTTTCTACTCGCTTGGCAAAGCTCTAACCCTGGTGAAATCCAATTCTCCAGCCATCCCCTTCTCACAACCAAACAGCTGAACATGGCTGAAAGAAAAATCACACACCCATGCTAACTGAATTCAAATTAAATTTATGGTCTCGAAACACATAAACCCTCAGTATCGCTGGCAAATCTACATATTTTTTTCTGGTGAATTTATTCACTCACTCTCTAAGGCTTCTGCTGCATTTTCTCTTTTCTCCTCAAACACCCCCTACTTCTCATTGCTCTCAGCTGATCATTATATTTCTGAGAAAAATAATCAAAAGCGAATTTCTACATTTTCCCATAATTTTCTCACCTACCTGCTTCTGGGCCTATGCCCATAACATATACTTCTTCTCGGTCACAATGGAGGAACTGTCCTTGCTCATACCTGCAGCCTACTGCTTTACTCCTTTCTGCTCATGTTCATCCTTTTCTGTCTATTCAAGTATTTTGGTGGTATAGGTATCCCCCTCTCTCTTCTACACCATTAAGATTGTTCTTTTAAACTCTTAATTGGCCCATTATCAATAGCACATAGACTGTGATAGTATCTCCCTTTAAAAAAGAAAAACTTAACCCCATATCCTGTCCAATTAACACCCTAATTTCTCTGCCCCTTTTACATTAAAACTCTTTAAAGGGTTATCCATTTTTGCAGTTTCCCATTCTCTCCTGAATCCACTCAAATTAGGTTCTGGTCTTAACTATTCCACGGTGCCTACTTGTGACAAAGGTATCTGTAACCTCAACATTGTCTAATCCAATTGGTAACTCTTGGCCTTCATTGTTACTGTTCCTCACAAGCATTCAGTAGGATTTTTTCACTCTCCCTTTCTTAAAACTGTTTTTCACTTGGTTTCTATGATTCCACACATTCTTAGCCTTCTATCTCACTGGTCACCTCTTTTCTGTCTCCTTTACAGGATCCATTTCCTCTTCTCTACATCTAAAAATTCGCAATCCCATGGCTTAATCTTCAGCTCTCCTCTTTTCACTGTCTACCCTTGGTCTTGGTGATCAAATCCACTTCGTGGCTTTCTAAAATATCTATAATCTAACCACTCCAAATTTATAGCCCTGGCTCCAACATTTCCATGCACTCCAAACTTGATTATTCAACTAGCCTCCAGCTCCACCATATTATGTATTTGCTCCAATAAAATGTAAGCTTCATGAAGGGAAAAACTTTGGTTGTCATTCCATTGTAACATTCCCTAAACAGCAGACACTTGGTAAATAAACACTGAGTGGATACATAAATGAATGTGTCTACCTCTGGTTGTTCCCCTTCTCCTCCTAATTGGCAATAAGTAACTAATTTACTAAATTAATTAAATGAAAACCTAAACATGTTAGAATAAACAGGTTCAGTATGAAACCATGTAGGGAGGGTTTACCTAGGAATAAAGTCCTTGAGATACAATTTGCTGAGTGACAGCCTTTTTGGATTCTCAAGAAGTTTTTTAAAAATGTATTCATGGTTCCTCATTGTGCTAGAAATGAAAGACTTACAGATTAGTAAATTATTAATATACTCAGAGATCTAGAACAATAATAATTTTATAAGCTTAATTTAAAAATCATTTAGAATTACTCAAAGACAGAATGGATTCTTAGAAAAACAAATACCAATTGGTTCAGGTGACTTATTAACCACAGGAAGAAGAGCAGACAGTGAATTTTTAAAGGGAATATGGGCAAGTAAAATTCAGTATTGCTCAATTGGACAATGGGCTCAATGAAGGATTCTATTAAAAAATTCTCTGTCTCCTTAGATACAGTTTATAAACTCTCCCTTGAACACACTAACCCATAAAACAATGTTTATGAATGCTAGTTACTCTAGTTGGCTTTTACTGGAAATGACTTGACCTATCAGGTTAAAAAGCTCTCCTCGGTGCTCGTTCCACCTTCTCTAAGCACTAACCCAAAAAACTTCAAAACCTTTTGCATTAGAAAGAGGAATTCCAACTCCACTTTCCAAATACCACTGTTTTTTTCACCATGAATTTTCCCTCACATCCATCTTCACTTATCAAATAATCCGATAATGTTTTCTATGTGCTTGGCACTGTTTTAAGTGTTTCATAAACGTTAACTCATTTAATCCTCCAAACAACCCTGAGAAGAGAAAACTGAGGCACAGAGAGGTTAAGTGACTTGCCCAAGCTCTGACATTTTCAGTAACTACCATTGTTCTAATCTGAGGAAGAAGAATCATCTGTGGAGTAAAGGCCAGTGGGTATTCTTGAGCAAGAAAGACATAGATGTTTGAAAAGAAGGCATGTGGAAAATTATGAAATAGCTAGGACCATCTACACAGAGCAAACATATTCCACAATGCTACCTTTTACATTTAGATTTTACATTATGTTTAAAGAAAGGTGGATTACCTCATATGTCACTATACTGATTTCTTCTGAAGCAGCCTAACCAGAGGCGGAGAGAGAATGGAGGCAAAGATGAAAAGCATATATGACAGGATTGGGGAAATATAAAATGTAAGACCTGGAAAGAGAAAAAATTATGTGTACATATGTAACATTACTCAGGATGTCAACAAATAGGAATGTTGTCAATATATAGGTGGATAGGGATTCAGAGTGATAGATAGGAAAACACCAAATAATACACACATATAAGAACAGGAAGTCCTGGCTTTGTATGCATAATTTGGCAATAGTTTTGTCTGGTGGCAATTAGTATTATCATTATAAAAATTAAGCTTCTCAAACAGAATTACATCAAAGTAGCATAAGTGCTTATATACTTAATTCACTTGAACAACAAATATTTGATGAGTGGCCACTATTTAAGGAACTCTTGATAGGGCTGCAGAAAGCACAAAGGTTATCAATTTAGAATGACACTGACCCTCATACAACCTAAATCCAGCAAAAGAGAATTTAAGTTTGTAGCATGTTTTATGTAGCCTAATATTTTATTTATTTATATTTGAGAGGCTAGAAATCAGAGGCCATTTCTCCTTAAAGAGTTAGGTTTGCTCTCTAAAGAGCAAATAATGAATTCTGGTGTCTTGGATAGATCTCAAAGATATTTAACAAACTGAGATAGAGACTGTGACAATTTCCCACTTGATTTTCGTGGTTTTATAGAGTGAGAAGTCTATATTTTATAGTCAATAAGTATTATCTGGACATGATATATGAACATATTTATTTAGCTCTTTAAATATAAACATTTAAGGATAAATTGATACCTTTATTGTTAAAGTTTCATATTTAATCTCACCTTAGTTCCACCTTTAGTTTTTTTAGGTTCTCAATAAACTTTTATTGAGAATAAATATACGAGCAGATTATCCTGTTTACTAAAGTATAGTTGACATACAACATTATATTAGTTTCAGGTGTACAACACAGTGATTTGAAATTTATATACCTTACGAAGTGATCACCATGGTAAGTCTAGTAACCATTTGTTACCGAACAAAGTTATTACAATATCATTGGCTATATTCCCTATGCTATATATCACATCCCTGTGACTTACTTATTTTATAACTGCAAGTTTGTACTTCTTAATCTCATTCACCTTTTTTTGCCCATATGCCCACTCCCCTCCCTCTGGCAACCATCAGTATCTGTGAGTACCTTTAGTGCTGAGAATTAATTCACCCTAACGTTTTTACTTAAGATTAGAAATGTTTTGCTGGCTCTAAAAATCTCTGGCCAGTTTTTTTTTTTTTTTTTAAGCCCCTGTATCCACTCTTAAATGTTTTGTGGGCAAAGAGATCTCTAACTTTCTGTTTGTCAGAAGAAATGTCTGGTTTGGCATTAAGAGATCCCTCCTAAAAGCTCCTGAATACTTGCAACTGGAAAATAAATAAATAAAAGGCAATATTCACAGCAGAAGCATATTCCACCTGGTCTGTGGTGAGCCTGTGGTTCAAATATTCCTAGTCACAAAGTAATATAAAAATCACTCTCACATATGAAGGGAGAAATAAATATTGCACATTAATCCTGAAACAGTAAACACAGAGTACCATGACATAGTTCTCCATATGTCCTAGAATGGGCATTAAATAATTTAGCATTGTAGGTCAGCTAGTCTAACTCCCCATCTTACATTCAGTAACTACTCTTACCTCCTCTTTCAAAGTTGGTTAATGGAGATATGGATCAAAAATCTAGTTATCACTCGTTACCACACCTAAGTTGTAGAGAAAGGAAGTTTATCTCTTACCCCAAACTCAGCTGTGTAAACCTATTTTCCCATGGGACTCCTCGGGAGTGCAGGAGACCAGCCAGCATGGCAGGAGAAGGTTCATGGTTCAATGGAAGGCTCAGAACTTTACAGATTGGGAAATGATTCCTATATCCTAAATACCAGAAATTAAATGACAAAACTCATATGTCTAAATTTTGTCTATAATTTTTCTTTAATTTTTCTCCCTTACTCCTTAAAGAGAGAGCTTGAGTCATTTCTAAGCTCCTATGAATAGTCCCTTAGCAACCATTTTAAATAGGATTAGATGCAACTGTTCTCTATTTAAGGGTGTTACATTATGAAAATCCCAGTATAGATAGAAACAGACTTGGGTGAGGGGTATGTGGAATATTCTTCAAGCACAATTAAGAAGATTAAAAAATTTATTTAAAAAAAAATTGATTTCCCCAAAACAGCATTATAGTCTCAAAATCAGTGTTTGTCAAAGTATACTTGATGGTCTATCAACTAGCCTCTCCTTCTAGCCTTCTAATGCCTCCCATGAGCATCCATTTGTCCATCTCTCCTATTGACTGATGAGCCAAACCTATCTTCTAGAAACACTTTATTACAAGACCTTTGTTTACAAATATTTTGCAATACAAAATTATATTACTGGTTTATTAAATAAAAATTTCATACATTTCATATATGTATAATAAGTCTTTTAATATAAAACAGACAATATAGAGTTTAGAAACTATTGCTATGTTAAGGCATTAGCACATAGATTTAATAATCAGATCAAAATACTTTTGATTAAATAAAGAAAAAGTAGTCTGAGTCCATTTCCTTTAGAAAGCTCAAACCATATCTGATTCCAGTCAATTGTTTTCAGAACAAAGGATAGTGTGAGAAATTCAAGAAGCTTGCATGAAGTCCATTTTCACACTTATTTTTATCTAGGATTTTGTAAAAATGGTATTTGTCTTTGTTTGCAAAATAATACTGAAACATCAAATCCTTCTTTCCCATGCCACTGGGTTCACTAGAGACAGCAAACACTTTCCTCCTTTAAAATTCTATTTATTTTGCTAATAGATTTTTCTGTTGGGCAATATGATTCAGCACCTGACACATAATACTTACTCAATAAATATTTGTTCAATTAAAGTGAATGTTTAAGCTTGTGTTCATTTCTATGGGCTAATATTTGCCAACTGTTTCGTCAAGACCTCGTGAGCAACTCCCTTACCATTAAAGAGGATCCCTGTCATTGCAACAAGTCATTCATTGTTTGGGGAAGATTATGAGACCATCCTTGGGAACAATGCTATGACATTTTAAATATGTTTGCACATGAAAGAAGAATCATTAAACATAAGAGTCACTACAAATAAACAAATATATTTATTATAACTTAATAGAAATTATGATTAACCACAGCAATAAAAAGGTAGAATATTTAAATTCTATTTCAATATTTTATATATCAGCATTTCACACTTGCTTTATTAAAGACACTCTGGTGTAAGAAATAAAGAACCTGGAGAAGAAAGGAATGATGATAAAGAATTAATTTGAGTATCAGAAATTTTGTTTCCAAATGTTTCAGTAAAACATATTTGGACTAAGCGAAAAATACATTACCTAAAGCAACAGAAGAACTCTCCCTGCCTCTTTGAAACACATTCTTACATTCCCTTCAGATATAACTTCATGGACTATAGAAAAAGCAAGGTTGAGTGTCAGGTTTAAGGCTACTTCTTCATTTTCAGAGTTTTTCTATCCTTAACACCAAACTCTCCTCTGGATTGAATGACTAGTTTCAGGACATGAACGTAAAGATTTAATAAAAATCTTATACCTGAGGGAGAGCATCGAAACTACAAGAACACAAGGCAACTCTTTTCAAAACTAAGTACTAGAGTAGTGACACTTGTGAGGAGAGAGAATTTCCTCCATTCAGTAGAAGCACCATTGACAGAAGTCTACTCCCAAAGATCTTAAATGGAGATCAAATTTAAGAGAGATCAAATGTAAGAGAAACAGTAAGGCCAAATCAAAATGGAAACCACATAAAGGCCTGCAACCCGTTTTCCTCATTTATATACTCATGCGTCAGAGCCAGGTGGTGTCTTCTACTTTGTAAGCACCACAAAACATGTGAAAAATAAGTGCCCTTTGATCATCCACCTTTAGGCTGATGTGTATTAAGGAAGCGAAGGTTTCAAAAGTTTTGCATGTTTCAAAGCTATGGTGAATGAGGTTTTCTGAGAACAAGTCTAGCCTATTTTGGGAGTGGTAATACATCTAGAAGAGAGAAATCTTTAACGGAGGATATTTTTATTTCTGGTGCTAAATCCACCAAGAAACAGAGTCTGAGAAACCAGGGGAAACTTCTTCCTTTGCTATTGCTGGTTGACCACAAAAATAGTGCGTTTGCATCACACAAGCGCTTAACTTATGAGAATTTAACCATACGTATGTGACAGAGAGATAAATAAAAAAAAAAAAGAAAACTGTTTAAACCGTGGGCAGAATTCCACTCGCCATTCCAATTCTCTCCATCAGCATTTACCTGAGAGACATGTGACTTGTCCACCCAAGGACAGTCTCAGTTCCTGCGTGGCTCTCATCTATAGAAGATCTCTCTAATTGAGTGAGACTGTGGTATTCAGTGAAGTCAATGACACAGAAACACATTTTTTATCCAACATAGACCATAAAACACAAGCCAGCTACATAATATGGTGCTCAACAGAGCTGCCTCATCCACCACAGGAAGTACAATGCCTGTGTGGGGTGTAACTGAGATGATTGAGATGATATGTTTGCTTTCAGTGCATCTCCTTCCAAAAAGAGTTTTTAAAAGTAATTTCAATAGTCAAATTTCACCTTACCTACTGCACTGCTTAGAAGCTTATAACCAAAGTAGATATTTGATTCTACTATCATCTTCAGCCTCGCAGAGATTTAGTGAAAAATTCTCACCCTGCTGTCCTTGCACTGTGTTCCAATCTAGTCTTCCCCTGAAGCCAGACTGACAGACTCAGCTCATCCTTTGGAACGGCTGGCTCTCCCCAAGTTCTTGCAGTTCACTAGTTCAAAAGATAGTCAATATTTATTTAACCTTTGGCCTGGGACAAACTCTCAAGCAATCTGAGGACCTTTTACTCATCTTCCCTGGAATCTCCAAATTCACTTAGAAATAACTCCAACTAACCCTTTGTTCCATGTGTCGGCAGTCTACCTAAGGCACAGAGTACTCCCAAAATGACATTGTGTGTACCACACAACACACAAAGATATACATGAAGTATCTCTAAAAGCAATCCTGGAGCACAAAGGTACAGAATGTTGCATAGGGAGTAAGAACCTTAATAAGATCAAGAAAGTCAGCAAGAAAGAATAAGTTCAAGTCATAAAATTTGGGCAATAATTCAGAGTAGCAGTAGCAGGAACTGTTCAATTTTGCTAAGATGGCCCTAATAAATATCAGTCCTTGACTAAATAGTCTTAAAAAAAAATTTTTTTAACTCTAAATGCATAGAAAAATTACATACCACTGATAATTGCAAATTACCAATACAGAGTATGAAACTTCATGGCCAGTTAAAAATTTATAGTAAGTATTCCAAGAGTTTGGTAAGTATGATGCGGCCTAGTGTGTATTCATGACTGGACATTGTGCACCAACTGACCACCAGCGACTGTGCCAGATCCTGTTGTCAGCCCAGGGATCTCACAGCCAGCATATTGACTAAAATAGTCTAGTCCAAAAATGTACAATATTTCATTGTGTTCCCAAGCTTCCACAGTCAGACAAATACACTGCAACTTTGGTTTTACTTTTTCCTTCATTCTTCTAAAATTATGTCTTTTAAAAATGTGGAATGTTCATATTTTCCCTTAAGCCTTGAGCTGTCAGCTTACCTGATAGTCTTATCAAATGGGCAGTTATTTTTAATTTGCTCCTGATCAAGGAAATAGTATGTGCAGAGAAATGCCTCTTTCTCTCTGATTTTCACAGCCTTCAAGACGGCCCTACTACTAAGTGTAAAGAACTCTCATCTGCTACAGTTTAAATCTCTAAACAGACCTAGGCAGTCATGCTGAAATCCTCTGACCATGCAGTTTACAGCAAATAATCAGTGTTAGAAAGATGTGGGATGACTCCTCTCCAGACTGCTTTTGTGTCTATGAGAGGAGGGCAGAAAACATAACATCTACAATATGGGCAGTGCCAGTAAGGACATTTTAGAGTCCAAACTGCATTTAATCACGGCTGAGTCTATACTAATTTTTTCTTCTGATGCAAACAGTATAAAATTTATTATCAGCATTACCAATAATTACAAACCACTTCAGATAAATTAAAAACTAGCTCTGACATGTACATAAAAAACAGAGCTTCCTGAAAGTTTAATACCCTCAGCAGTAACTTACAGAATCACTTAATTGTTGTTAATTTCAGTGCACCTCTCTATTTCCTGATGCAAGAGAGAATCAAAACGTTATTTTAATTAAGCAATTAATTAATTAAAATAAATGAAACATTTTTGAAAACTCAGAGACCCTAGAGGGTTGGATTACAGAAAGTGGAATCAAGACTACAATCCAGGAATTCCTGAGCTAACTTGTGATTGGGATGTCAATTTACCCTACATATCTCACAAATTTTTAACTTATGTCAAAATACATGTTATGAAAGGTATGCCACTTAATGTTTGTAAAAGACAATTCCACAAACACTTTCAAAAATATAAGTGTGAAATAAACCGCAAAGACAATAGAATCAAAATACTGATATGTAGGGAATCAAGGAAGTTAAGATTAAGTGATTTTTAATTTTCTCATTTTACCCTCTAATTATCTCGTATGGGTTTAAATATGTACTCTTGGCAAAACAAACAGTTTACTCATTGCCTTTGTCTCTGGGTCTTAATTTTCTAAACAAAAATATATGGTGGTAAGAAAAACACTGTAAAAATGTTAATTAGCAGATGAAAAGGCTCAGTTAGGCTTGAACAAAACATACTGTAACATGATGCTGAAGGGAAAATAATAGGGGTTGCTCAAACTTTACCAATGACTGTACAGCCAACACAGGATCCTCTTCCTTTCTCAATGAACTGTTTTGCCTCATACACAGTTTCTGTTTTGTCTGTAACTCCTCAGAGCCTAGAAGTAAACCAAACACCGTATGCAGCCACCCCTATAGTTAAAGATGCTGACTTCACTGGAGAGGCTAAATCTCCTAGGAGAGGTCAAATTGAGGAAGATCCCAGGAAGCAGTGTCCCTCCTGTCCAGCCAGGTCCTCTCCTCCAGAAGGTCTCCCTTCCAGCAGCTCTGAGGGACTGGCACAAAGAGTCAGATTTATCCAGCAGAGGAGAGCCAAAGGATTCAATGAGAAAAATCATTCCACTCCAGAAATGACTGGTATTCTAAGGGAATGGATTCTCTATCTCTCTCTTCCGGGAAAATTCCCCACTGAGGCTCTCATATTTCTGTCTCCTGTAATGAGGAGGAATAACAGCAAAGAAGAGAAGAAAGAAGATGTAGCGCCTAAATTTCTGCCCAAATTTCCATTATTGTTCTCTAAAGAAAAAAGAGAAACTAAAAGCCAAAAATTGCTCTCTTTAGGGGTGGGGTAAAAGAACACCAGTCTCATTTGTACCAAGAGTCCAAAAGGAATGTGACTGTCCACCTTTCAGATCACCAAGCCCTCTCACTAAACATATGGTGTGAAAGGTGTAGCCATGTCTGCTATGTTCAAGGTAAATATATCAGCCTCATTTCAAACTTGAAGGAAACAAAATTAAGGACTAATTCTTAGGATTACACTGATCCTTCTAAATCATTGCTAGATGAAGAATAAAAAAAAATCTAGAGGGAAGTTTATCTTTTAGAATATTTGCATTAAATACATGGAATATATATCCAAATTACCTGAGTTTCACTTACAAAACACAGGCCTTTCTTATGTATTTATCTATTTTTCAATGAGTTAAAAGTAGGTATTTTAATACATATGATGTAATGGAGACATACATGCTGTGAGATGGAGCTTGGTAGTAATGGTTAGATGCTTTTATTATACCTTTATTTCTTGAGTATTTTTATCACAACTTAATCTCAGTAAAGGTGCAGAGTTGTGATGTATGAGTCTTTTCAAAATATTGGAAAATTATCCTCATCACCTCTAATTTTGTATGAAAATATCAGCATTATGTCAATTATTCACCAGTGTAAATTCACACTAGCCTTATGTTTAAAAAATATTTTTGAAGATCATTCTTGACATTTTATCCAGCATTTATTATGAGTATTTACTCAGGAATGTCATTAATTCAATGCAGAAATCTGTTCATTTTTTAAATAAGGCATTCTTATACAAGAAAACTATTTCCAGTTGGAGATATTCTTCCATGCTAAAACTCAAATAGGGTCTCTTTTTCACTGAATACAGGCCATGTGAATTATGTATGTAAATCCTTATGCATTCCTTGGAGATTATAAATTAAATAGGTGAGTCAAATGTTTCCTTAGTAAAACAACAAACGTGAAGAATTAAATCTTTAAGCATAATGGGAGGTAAATCTATTCCAAAGTGCTGCTAAAATAAGGGATATTACCCTAGTTTGACAGAAAAAAAAAAAAAGCATCAACACCCTACTTCTTCTGTGTGTTTCTAAAGCTCAGGTAACTGCATTGTGCTAAAATCACTACAATGAATAGGAGTATTCTAGCTTTGCACAATGTCAAAACCAAAGCTTCAATTGTGATTTAAAATTCCCTTATACAGTATCAGCACAGCAAGTACTGTACTTTCAGCTGGAACAGTGTTCGCACAGTGTAGTCGCACCTGTCTTTATACTCAAAAAGATGAGAACACTGGGTGTATAGTACTCAAATTCATACCATTATAAGACAACAGTTATTATAGCCAAGAGTTGGTAATGCTGCCCGTTATGAAGAGCTGTGCCAAGTGCATTATATAACCGTCACTATCTCATCTATTCCTCCCACCCATTCCTATTTCACAGATGAGACAACTGGACGGGTAAATGACTTAATCAAGATTACACAGCAGGAAGTGGAGCTCCAGATTTAAACCCAGGCCTCTTTGATGGTGAAATCCACACACCCAGGCACCCCTTCCTAGCATCTCATAATAATTATTACTATTCCTAGTGGTAAGAGTGTTCATTAGAGAAATTCTTGTTTATTACCTGCATTTTAGTATCTGGTTGTAATAATGCAATAACTTTACTTCCCAGTTCCACAGAACATTTACTACTTCTGCTGTGTAATCTTGACCTAAGTAATTTTTTCTCTAGTTTCTTTATATAAAGTGGGGATGATAGTAATAATTTTCTTACTGACTTCATAGAGTCATAATAAGAATAAACAAGGAGTGTGCACATGAACATTTTTGGCTACAGGTGCAAATGTTAGTTGTTGATAATACTTTGTCATAAAGAAAACATACTATACTCTGAAAGGAGAATCTGTTGACCAGTTTAATGTTAGATGAGAGAAGGAAGGAAAGTCCAAACAATGCCTATATTTTGGACTTAAAATAACTTCAAGGAGGTTTGTGTTCTTTCTCCAAGATAGAAGCCATTCTCTATAAGAAGTGTAGACACTTCCTGGATAGTCATTTCCATGCCGGGATTTTCTAGATGTCTTCAGAATATTCTCAGTTGACAATTTTGTCATTTCAATAAGGACTGAGAGTCAGAGAAATGGGTTTTAGACCTTATTCTGATACTGGGAAGTCACTGGAGCTCTCTGGCACATACAAGAATATAGCCTTTAGGAGGACAGGGACTCTGTTTCCACAAACTAAATCAGGGCTTGCTAACAGCAGATGCTCAAAAATATTGGTTAAATGGATGAATAAACACCCATAGTTATAAAAGAAGGGTACTGGAATAGATGAGTAGTTTTCAGATATTTCCTTTGCTGCAGAACTCTTTTTTCTCCTGGTAAGATGCCCAAATCACAGAATATAAAATAGACAAAGGCAGTGAGCTGGAAATGAGGCAGCAGTATAGAATCTAGATGTCCACACTCATGCCTTCTCCTCGTTTGGTCAACATTACTCACCAACACTCTGGGACAGCTCCATCGGACACAGTGAGGAAGCCACTGATCTGGATGCTAAAGTCCCCTTTGACTCAAATTCCATAAGTCCAAATATTGGTTTCTATTTTCAATTAAGTTAATTATTTTTATGTCAAAGAAAGTAAACTAGCTTCTTTTTGGAATCAAGTATCTTAATAAAATATTTATTTTTAAATTATTCCAAATCGTTCACGAAATATCCTGTGTGCTCTCCTCCATTTCCCATCCTCTCTTGTAGCTGCCTGGCCCTGCCCAATGGCTCATGAGCAGCAGTGATGTATGTTAACTCTACATCCTCCGCCTCTCTCTTCTTTAGCTATGCCCACGTGTTACAGAGATCACTACTTCTGTATGGAAGAGGGCCATCTAACCCACATGGAACTACGTAAGTAGGAAATAAAGTTTTATCATAGTAAGCCCACAAAGATTTGAAAGTTGATTGTGTCAATTTTTCTTACCAATAAATACTTTTAATGTAACATATATTAAGGCTGAGAACCGAATACATTTATAATTTATAGCTCTATTTTCCAATATAATGAGTTCTCAGACTCAAGGCACACACTCCAAGAGAAGATGTAAGGATTTTGTTGCGAACAATGACCTAAATGAGAGGAGGAGATTTTCAAAAAATAAGTCATTGAATTAAAATCCCATTATGCATATCTTCAATTCTATTTGAAGTTCCCAAAAGACTGTCTTATTTACAAAAAAAAAAAAAATGGAAAGAAATCTTATAGAGCTAAAGCTTTCATGCAAGCATACCTTTCCGACTAAATGTAGGGGGGAAAAAAAAAACAGATAAATCAGCTCCCAAGTTAAACCACAGATCTTAACTCATTTCCTCACAGCCGTTTGCAAATATTCTATAGATACTTTTATAATTTAGAATTTGGTGCTATTTTCAATCCCCAAAGGGTCCTATAATCTGGACTCTTAAAAATTGATAGAAGTGTTCAGTTTTGTTCATAAATCTTAAGTTTATCTTCATCTATTGGCTTCACATTTTACCTGTGACTTCCTCTAATTTGTAAGCAGTTAAGAAATATTTAACTTTTCCAAATTTCTTATTTTGATTTTCAGCAAAAATTATTAAGTGGATGCTGTGCTAAGCTGTCAAGATGCCCTTTTCAAGCCTGGGGAACTTATTTCTCCACATGTTGGGTATGTTTTCAGCTGTCAACCCTCCCTTTGAAATTGCCCTCTGCTGAAGAGAGCCATTTCTCCCAAGGCCAGGTCCCATTCCCCAGGGCAGCATGAATCCAGTGACCATTCAATGAAAAAGCATTATACTAGTGTCACATCCCGCAAGGAGCTGAGCAAGGCCTTACTGTCCTACACTGCAGCCCAGCTTCTCCCACTTTCCAACCCCTCTGCTTCCCTTCCCACACAGATGTTAAAATCCTGAAAACACTCTCTAAAAACCTCTTGCACAATAATCTCCATCCTAGAGTCTGCTTCTGGGGAACTTGACCTACAACAAATCTAAATTACTGTCCAGCCATGAGGATGGGAAACAAGTCAAACTAGAGTAGTCAGAGCTTTTCCTATCACATTGTGTGTCCCAAACTGTCCTTCATGGTAAAGGATCTGAAACAAATCATGTCACTCCTTATTCTGTAGCCCCAAATGCTTGCAACTTAAAATTAAAAGGAGCATTCTGGTACAGAGGACAAAAACATGAACTTAAAAGATAAATTGGAAAAGGAGAAGGGCAATTTACCTTGATAACAGGGTGCTCGTTACGGAGATTTCATATATGTTTGTGTGTATGTACACACACATACACATGCATACGTATACATAAAAAATATATACTCATTATTGAATTAAAAATATTTTCTTTTTCTGAACATAAAAACTCCAGATGCAGACTTGAGAGTATCTACGTAATGCATGGGAAAAGAACAACCACAAAGTCCTAATCAGAGCTCTTACTGGTTGAAAGAAAAGAAACCTGCTTAACCTAGCTCAGATCAAGGTTACACAGCAAGTGGTCAACCAGGCCTCACAGGGACTCAGCCTGGGAGGTCAGAGTCAAAGATTCTTTTCTTGGTGTCTCAGGGGCCAAATGGTCTCTCTTATCTGCATGTCTCCATCAGTCCTCCCTCTCTGTTGACTCATCTTGCACATGGCCCAATGCAGCTTCCTCTGTATGTCAGTAATCATCTGTCTCTGGTAAATCCACACTCCTGCTTTCCACCTCGACTATTTCAAACTTTCTTCCTCATCCTCAAATCTCCAACTCCTAACACTCTCAGATGACTCAACTCCTACTTCACAGAAAAATATACACCATCAGATATTTGGTCCCTCATATTTCCAATCACAAACTCAGACCCTTTCTCTTGTATCAAACCATCTTGTTCACTGTATTCCTTCCATCAACTTTTAAACATTCTTAAATGTATTCTATTTAAATTCCACTTAAAAGAGGTCCACATTGGACCTCTTATTTCCCTCCAGGTATCTTCTCATATCTATCTTCCCAAACTTTTTGAAAGATTTTCCCGTTAAGTATGTACATGTAATCATTTCCTCTCACTCTAGTTATTCCAATGTAGTTGTGGCCCCATCACCTCACAGAAAACGTTTTTTCTGAAGTCACCAGTGATCCCCTTGGGACTGAATCCAACAGTAATTTACGAGTGCTCATTGTATTTGATGTCTCAGCAGAATTCTTTTTTTTATTAATTCAGATATAATTTATACATGGTGAAATGCAGAGCAGAGATCTTAAATGCATGACTTGATCAATTTTGACAAATGCATAACATATATAATATATATCCCTAGCAAAATATAAACTTTCTATCCCTCCAGAAAATTGCCTCTTATCCCTTTTCCGTTAATCCCTTACCTGTGCTCCCATCCAAGAGAACACTGATCCAATTTCTAACACCACAGATTAGCTCTGCCTATTTTAGAGATTCATCTAAATAGAATCACAGGGTCTGCACCATTTTATGCCTGGCTTTTTTTTTTTTTCCCACATCATGATTTTGAGATCACCTATATTGTTCATTTATCAGCATGATAGTTTTGTTGAAGATAGTTTTATACTGAATGAATATACCATAGGTTTTAAGTTCATTCTTCTGCTGATCAACTTCTGAGCCATATTTGGTTTAGTTCTATTACAAAGAAGGCTGCTATTAACATTCTCGTGAAAGAGTTTTTGTAAATACATGTTTCATTTTTCTTCTATAAATATCTATATATGGAGTTGCCATGTCATAATATAAATGAATGTTCAACTTTTTTAAAAAAATTACCAGTGTTCTAAAGTGGTTGTACCATACTACGCACCCCCCCCCCAGACAATGCATAGGAATTCTATCTAGTTGCTTTTTACCTTTACCAACATTTGATGTTTCCAGTATTTTTTATTTTAGTGAGATGAAATACTCTCTTCCCTTTTATTTGGTATCTTGGATTTATCCTACCTTTTTTCTTACAAAGTCACTGTCATCTCAGCTTTCAAAAGTGAAGTTTCCTTAAGGCTCATGCCTAGACTAGTCACTCATCCTCAGTTGCAGCTTCACTGTCACCAGTGTATAGATGTCTCATAAATTTACATTCCCAACCCATCCTCTCTTTCTGAGTTCCTGACCTATAGCCTGCAAAGCCAAACAACCAAAACTGAACTTAGGATCTCCTTCCTACCCTTCCAGGTACTCCCAAAACCTGGTTCTACAAGTCAGAAGACAATTCATATTTAATTTATTTTAAAAGGATGGCTTTTGCTTCCCAAATCTCTCTCAAATCTTAACATTCTGCCATCACTACCAAAGTCCTTGCTTCTAACATCTCTAGCCTGGACTTCTGCAATAGCCTCCTAGGCGTTCTATACATATACGTGCTGTGGGCCTTCATCTAATCAGTTCTTGATACTGTAGCCAGAATGGTCTTTATAAAATACAAATAGGATTACAGCATATATCTCTTCAAAACATTTTGATTCTTCAGGTAAAGATAAAACTTTATACTGCATTGTCAGGCTTCTGCCAACCTTTCCAAATTTTTCTGAAACCACGCCCCTCTTGGGTTTCTCTTGACTTTCTCTTCTTCTACAACACAGGCTTCCATCTACTTCTTCAGAATTACCAATCCCTCTCCCACCAGAGACTCTCTGTTCTTTCTGCCTACAAAGTCCTTCACTCCCTATTTGCCAAGTGAACTCCTACTCATTCTTAGATCTAGCTCAGTCCTCACTGTCATTCATGGAAGGCCATACTTGGCCAGCCTAATCTTAATCAAAATTCCTAGTTTATGTTATCTTATCAAAGTATTATATTTGTTCTATCCTATATTTATCATAGATTTTAAATTTACATTTAATTTTACTTAAATAAAATGTGCACCTCCTACAAAGGCAGGGGATAAATAATTCCAATTCCATTAATCTAGCTCAATGCCTGATATATCATAAATGCTCAATTCACTCTTTGTTCCAAGAAAAAAGAGTGAATGGGTATCATTCATTTTCTTAACTCTCCGATTATTTATTTTTGATCTGAAAAAAATCTCATTGGTTCTTAGGCAGTCAATGAATCATCTGGACTTGGGTCAAGTGTCTATCTTTAGTCCAAAAAGCCATGGACAGGGTGGAATCATATGCGTGTAGGGCTTCTTCCAGAATGGCCACTTGGGCAAAATTTATAGAAAGGACTGTGAATACAAAAAGTAACATGAGGCATATCTAGATCATGCAAATTCTGTAAATGAAATAAAATTAACTTCCTTAAAAAAGATTTTATAGAAAGGACATTTAAAGGTTTAAGTTTTCAGGTTTGTGGATATGAGAATTTATACCCACAGATGCATGGGTGAGATGTGAGCATTCATGGATGTATATGTGAGTTGCATTCCCTTCCCATCCATTAAGTCATTGACCAACAGTCTAGCTGAAGCCAAAGCTCCAAATGAGGAAAAACCAAAGAAAGCTTTTCTCCTCACAGTGAATAAAAACCAACTGGCTTTTCTAAGAGAAAAAACAAAGCACGATTTTAATATGTTTTAATTCAAAAGCATAGTAGGAACTATTGGAATCATAAATAAATTACTGCATATTGAAAACGCTGTATCCTTCAGGAAAGTATTAAAATTAAAAATAAAATGATCACAATTAAGAAGTATTGATACAGCTTAAATATAATTGTAACAAATACCATTGCAAAGGGGATCTTTAAATAAAATATTTCCTGGTTTCTGGCAATGATCCTCTTCTTCTGAATAATACTCACTATAACCAAATTCAAAAGCAACAAAGTAATTAGGAGTTCCCTTGGAGTTTTCTGTAATAGGATGCAATCTTATAGAGCAGGTAAATCAAACCAAAATTTAAAAAAAACTAATTGTTTGAATTTGATAGTAGTTAAAAGGAAACCATATGGAGAGAGTATGATAGTAGAAAAAAAAAGTGGACCAGAAGAAAAGGACCAAAAGTCTTATATCCAGCTTTTTCAAGAATAATGAAAATGTAAGAGTCTCTTGTCCTGTTTTCTCTCCTTAAAAGTGGTGTTGAAATAAATCTTCAGTGGCTAAAATGTTGCATCTTGATTGCCAATTCTCATAAGTTGATATCTGGACATTCAGAAAGGTTCTGAGGCACCCAAGATTTATCAGGGATCCTGCTCTGGTACAGGAAATAGCCTGTGCAATATTTGCCAGCCCCGACTAGATGGTCTCCAAGTTTCCATCTATATTTCAAGTAAGTACAGTTGTGTTGTTAAAGGCCAGTGCTTTTGTGTCCCGAACATGCAGACTGTGTGTGATTCAGTCAACAAGCCCTTCCTGAGGTCCTCCTATGCATATGCCACAGTGTGAGGCAAAGGAAATAAAAGATACTTATAGAGGAGATACATGCTTTCAAGGAGTTCAAGTTTAGAAGATGACTTAACTGAGGGAATTTTTTAATTAAAAACATAATCAATACAATACTTTATGGTCATATGCATCTGAACTAATTCTTAATATCAAATCAGAGAACATACATTATGATTTAAACTGTTACTGAAGTTAGTGATGTTGTAATTCAAAGGAAATGTTTCCATTAAGCATGTCTGTCTAGAAGGTTACATTTTAAAGTGTATTATTTACATCCTCCCACAAGGACATTCAAACACTCCAAGAATGCTGTCCTTCAAAAAGCCACGAATGATAAACTAACAGTAAAGCAGACCATCCAAAAATTACATTTCAATTTAACCTTGTAATATCCAATATCTTGTGTATTCTCCTCATAAATTCTAGCAACTGGGTTCTCTCAATAGCCAAAAATGCTCAGTTCATTCTTTGCTTTCAGAATTCGTTAACAGAATTCCATGGCTAGAATAACCTTCCCACTCCCATCCACCTACTCATACTTTATTAATCTATCCAGTAGCCTTAGGTGACTCCTCCACTCCACATCCTCTGAATCTATTAATTCATTCATACATACAGTTTAAAAAATTCGAGTACTATTACCTGCCAGGCCTGTGCTTATATGAGGGAATGAGGGATACAAATAAGAATGACCCTGATCTCAGGGGCTTATGCTGTACTGAGGTGAGACTGTCATGTGAACAGTTGTGGAAAAGATGTGCACAGAGGACAAATATTAAAATTAATCTGGGAAGTCTGTGACGATGTACCAGCTGTCGCTTGAGCTCATCTAAAGCTCATCTATGTAAAAATTAGATTAAGAAGGAAATTCCTGACAGAGAGAAAAGCATAAGTAGTGTCACCAAGTTGTGAAGCAGAAATGCTACCTTAAGAACTAGTTCGGTAAGGTTGTGTCAGGAAGTTGTGCATGGATGAGTGAAAGGGTATAGTAAGGAGGGTACATTTCATGAAGTTTAAACTTTACTCTGAAAGCAAAGAGTTTTACTGAAGGAACATGATCAGATGCAGTTTAGAAAGATTCCTCTGACATCAGTGTGAGGATCAAAGGGGAGGAGGTCTGACGGGTGGCAGGAAAATGAACTGGATGTTGCTGCCCTCATCTGGGTGAGTAGTGATGACAGTCTGCCCTAAGGCAAAGGCGATGGAACTGGAAAAATAATAGAAAAATGCAAAGTATTCCAAGAGGACAAAAGTTGTAGGATTTGACATTAGACTGAATAAAAAGTTGCAGTAGTGATGCTGCCGACAAACACAGGGGTTACAGAAAAAGCAGCATGCGTAGGCGGAAAGTCAAGAAATTTATGATGGGTCACAATCAGTTTTAAGTGCCTATGAGACATCTAGGTAGAGGTATTTAGCAAGTGGTTCACTACATAAATCCAGAATTTGGTAGAGAATTCTAATGCAATACTACAGACTTGGGAATCATTAACATGTAAGTATGACTAAACCCAAAAGTGTGCTTGAGACTAACCAGATACCGCACATAAAATGGGAAGAGTATAACATGGAGAGTAGACTGAAAGGAAGGCCAACATTTGAGAGTCAAGAGAAGACTGAATATGGAGATACAGGGAATTAGAAGGCACATCAGAAGGAAATGAAATTAGAGAAGGGCAAGAGAGAGCTCTATGAAGGCCTCCAGCTCTTATAACTATCACTCATTTATTCTGCACTATTTTGTATTACTAAGTATTCAGTCTTTTTCCAAAGTATATCTGCTCATTAGGGCCTGGGGCTATGTTCTGACTTTGTTTTGTTTTCTTTTATCATCATCATCATCATTTATTATTATTATTATTATTATTATTATTATATATATGTGGCCCTCTAAAAACCTTAAACAATAGGGCCTTTATGGAAAGCCAATACTGGATAGCCAGGTCACTAATTATCACTCACAGTTATACTCAGTAGTGACTATTACCGCTTAGGCCTTTGGAGCTCCAAATACCATGCTAACCCTTTCTAACGAATGTGTCAGGAACAATACTCAGAGGACAGCATCTTTATTCCCAGGCTGCTATATATTAGGCGGCTAGATATGGCCTAGGATACACAGACTTCTGTAAATTGAAATATCACCCTAATTATAAGAACACTCTATTTTATTTCTCAAAATTACATCCTTATGACATTTTTCATGATGATCATGAAGAATATCAAAGAATCTCTGTAAAATTTTTACTCTTACCAAAATTTTAATATCCAAAATAAATGAGCCAGCTCGTTTCAATATCCCTTTATTTCAGATACCAGGATGTAAAATATATCCATTTTCCCCCAAAAAGAAGGGTTAGGTAAGAAGACTTAAGCTCTAATATATTACAAGACAGAGACAGCTAAGAAAGATAAATCTGCTAAGCTGTGTGAAATATAAAAGGAAAAGCCATTTGGTTACTTTACTTCTGTTTTCATCTATTTCTACTAATACACTAAGTAATCTTTCTGACCTGGAAAAAACTTCTGAATGTGGATATATACACACTACCCGATATTTAAAGAAACTTGATACACTGATGTATATATTCCTTAGGTATTTCAGATGCCATCTGCCTAGTTTTTCTAAAATGTAAACCTCATAGACTTAAAACGAAACAGCTAGCCATGCGAATAAGAGCTTTCTCAATGCTTTTGTTAAGAGCTATGTTTAAATGGCCATAATAATAATGGGGTACATGATGCTTGTGCACTGATTAGTTACACCTTTAAAATAACTTGGTATTCTTGAAATTAAGAATACTTCTCAAATATCAATCAACAATGCTTGAAGCACAGAAATGTAAGTTGGGAACTAATTAAATAGACTACATAAAGTCTAGCAAATACAGCCAGAAAACACCATCAATAACTAATACTATACTAGTCCCCCTTTGTGAACATTCATATCATGCATGAAAGTCCATTTTGAAAAGCAAAACTGTGTAAGACATTTGCATGACAGTACAGATACCTTAATTGGTTTTTAATTCACATACCCTCTCTATGTAAATATAATGGCATCTTTTAGACAATAATTACCTGGTATAATGATGAGGAATAAAATATATATACTAAATATTATGTAAATCATTAACGGGGTATTTTCTTTTATATTACATAAAAATATCTGTTTGGCTCATGACTCTTTAAAAGAGCTAATATCTAATTAAGCACATGAATTACTTTTGAATTGCATGAAATTACTTACTATAACATTACCTTATTTTACTATCTAAACTTCAGAAGAAATATCAAAATAACTACATTCTAAAATCTATTTAAATGTCTTCTCTAAACCGCTAGCTGCTCCTTTGCAAGCCCCTTCTGTATACAGGTCTCTTTCATAAAAAAAGAGACCTGTATACAGATGTAATTCATAGCTACTGTTATTTGAAAGATGTTTTGAAATTTTAAATTCAACTTTGCCATAAATGGTAACATTCCAGTGAGGCTCCATTAAAGATAACACCTTCTCAGCAAGAGTTTCCATTTACCAAACAATAAGTTTCAAGAGTGTATATCAACAACTTCCTTGAATGACTTATTAATAAGATATATTTCATGACTGCTAATTGCTTGATTTTCTGAAGTTTTAAATGAACAATTTGTATTAGGGAAAGCACAATTTATAAGAGGAAAATAATAAAATTTATCATCCAGCCTGAAACTCAAAATTGAGAGAAAGCAGTACTAACCATAATGATAGCATGATACAGGCATAAACAGATACTGTCCTGGGCAAATGAACACGTACAATCATTTCCCTTTTAAAAATTCATTTTGTCTTTAAATAAAGGTTTGTGTGTACAGAAAATTTTCACAAGATAGCAACAGAGTTAAGAATACATAAAGTCAGTCCTAGTATATTCATTCTCCTCTTGCTATCTATAGAGAACTGCCCTAGATCAAAATAAGTATACATAAACTTGATGTAAGAGTGTAAGAATATACATCCAGAAAATAAGGCAGCCAGTATAGAATCTTAAAAAATTCTTAAACACATACAATCTATTATATCATCCAACAGTAAACTGATATGAAAGAGAAATTACTACTTGACAAGTATATTGCCTCTTATTCAGCTAATTCTGAAAATAATTAAATTCAGTGACACTAAATCATTAGTCTACTTCTCTAATTTTTTTTTCTAGTAAAAGATAAGGAAATTATCCAAAGCTAATTTCTCTTCTCATTTTTGAATTAGGGTTGCCTTTTTGCTATTTCAAACTTTATCATTTTGCCCACATTGCTTTTTGTGCTAAAGACATTTATGAGCTATTTAATGAGAAAGAAAGAAGAATGTAAAGAAGGTAAATATAACCTCAGATCAAACCCTGGACTCATTTCACCTTTTGTCTCCTTGCCAAGTTCTCACATCAGTAGCTGTATCCCTGGTCACATTACACTGCTAGTATGATATGATGGATGCATTATTCTACAAGAACTCATCTCCGCAGGACCCCTAGTAGCTGCAGTAGTCACAGGAAAAGATAATCTTGGGATTCTTCTATAGTTTTACAGAGGGAAGATAATAATGACACCTTTCTTTGGTACAGCAATTTGAAGTTTAAAAGTGCCTCCACTATTACGTTAAAGCCTCGTAAGTTAGAAGGGCAGGCATTATCAATTCCACTTTACACATAAAGAAACTGAGGCTTGGATAGGTAACATATTGATGTTCACACCTACAGAAAGTGATAGTGTTAAGACTAGAATCTAGTCCACTGCTCTATTCAATGACTTGACGCTCACCTCCCTTTCTGGCCAAACATAAGACTGTAAGCAGAGGGCCCTCTATGTCTCCCCATAGAGCCCAATAGCTGACCCAATTCTAATACCTGAAACAATGGTCTTATTGTTGAATTGAATATCATATGAACTTTGTTATAAATAGCCTACCTAATAAATACAATTCAGAAGAATAGTAGGGAAAAGAGATAACCTCATGGTGGAGGAAGATGGTGGGAAAATGTTAAGGTAGAGAATACTATGGGTGAAAGAGCAGGCAGATCCAAAAGGCCCTGGATGCATATGGGGTTAGTGAGTCATCTGCAGCCGGAACTAGAGATTGGAGGCAGGAGGACTTGGAAAAGGGTAGAAAATGCCACTTAGCTATGTGAAATTCTTCCGTTGCTCCTTCTAAATGTTATTCTCTGTACTCCAGGATCAAAGGAAGTACCTAGCTAGTTCTGGGAATTTCAGTAATATTAGAAAATAGAATAGTGATAGAATGGGCTTCTCATCAAGAGATGAGCACGAGGTTGAGTAGAATATATTAAGTAGCCAAGCAAATGCCTGACACACAGAAGATACTAAGAAATAAGTCTCCTGCTCCAACACCAGGAGAGGGAAACCAACTTAATGCCCACAGCTTGATGAACTTTTAAAAAGACTTAAAAGAACACTAAAGACTTAGAGCCAACATACTTGGGTTCTGGGTTTTATTGTTCTAGTCGCTATGTGCCTTGAGCAAATGCACTTCAACTCTCAGGATCAACTCTAAAATATCCAACTCATATCATGTAAAAAATTGTTTAAAAATATAAAAGAGCCCATAAAGACAAATAAAATGCAACACACTGGACTTTATAATCCATGGTACAGCAACCGTCCATCCGCATATTATAGATATGGGAAAGTAAAAATATTATTTCAGGAATCCCTAAATTTGATATTCTTCTAGGAAGCTTACTACACGTTTCACCCAAATTGTTTCCTCATTTAACAAGTTGAGCAAATAACACTCTCAACGTGTGTTTCCATCCAAGACAACAGCAGTATATTACAGCCCACATTGGTTTCCATATTCTACTTCAAATTTAGTAATCTATTTACTTAAACAATGGTGCCCCTTCACTTCTGGTTAAGAGGGAATACATACAAGTTAAAAGAAAGTCAAATGGTTGGCCAAAAGTAAACTAATGATTATGCCTCTTACCCTCAATGCTCTTTAATGCCTCACTTCTTTCATTTTTTTAGGCTTCCTTCTTCTGTGTTATTTGGATGAGTATTTGAGAACTCAGGACTGACCATGCACACTTATTAAGACAGGTTTTGCTGAAAGTAGAAAGCTCCATAGAGTTTAGGGTTAACCTTCCCTATATTTAACCTTCTCATGAATGGTGTGAAGGGGACTAGACTCTGAGTGAAAGGTTCTAAGTTTTCTCCCCATTATTTTTCTACTTAACACAACATATCAGAACAGGTAGACAGCTGCATGGGTTAGCCACTTTCTCTCATTACTATTTGCCTTTTTCTTTTTCCTTCTTATCCATCCTACCTGAGCAATATCATAGAATATTTTGGGTATAAGATAAAAATTTTTGCAAACTCCAATGAAAACCTGATACCTGCATGGGGACTCTGTCCTCACACCTCCCAAGCTACCCCAATATACTCTTTCTTCTTTTCCCAAATGCCAATTGGGGTGTCTCATATTGAGCCTTATGGATACATTTCAGGTCATAATATTATAATTGGTTGGAGGAAGAAAGAGGAGAAAGAAAAGCTTAAGTTACAAGAGTTCTTCTCCTTCTACTTTCTTTCTCCTATCCATGAAGGAAGTAGATAGGATCAATATTTGAAAAGTCATTATTTGGTTCCCTGTTAAGAAGAGAGGGAGAGGTCCAAAGCCAGTAATGCTCTTTATAAATCCATTTACACCATGAACAGGATTTGTAAGAAAGATAAAACCCCACAGAATCTGTTTAATTTTCTTGCCCACATTTGCACAGTAACAGAAGTAGAACTAGTACACTAAAATGCTTGGATCCAAAATTAATGATCTTTCCACCATAGCATGATGATTTTTACTATCTCTGAACTAGAGGCAACTTCTCCACCCTCAGTCCACAAGAAAACTATTAAGAGTGTGGGTGAAGCTGTAGGCCCTCCTAGAACCAGCAGCTGAGCTTCTGATCAGCCTAACCTTTTGCCAAACCATTCCTCTGAAACTGAAGAAAGAGCAGAAATTAATTTAAGGAAAATGTACAAGCTTCTTGGTAGAAGGACAGTGTAGTGTGTGGGAAAATATTTGGACTTAGAATAAATGCTCTGGGTTTGAATCCTGATTGGGCCTTGTTATGTGAGACAGTTGAGGGTATCACTGAACTTCTAAGTAGCAGATGAGGGTTCTAAGGATCATACGACCTAACTTGCCTTCTGTACAGGCTGTTGTGAGACTTCAAATATACATATATTAAAGCAGCACAGTTCAACTACTTGGCATTTGAGTCAATAACCACTTAGAATAATGGCTGGCATGAGGTAAATGCTCAATAAATGTTGGTAGTTTTAAGTATTCCAATATAGTTCTCAATTCCCATTCTCAAAACATTCCTTTGACTCTCCTTATATATATTTTTCTCTTCTCTTACTATTCTGTAGCTCATTTCTCTATGAAGCTTTTATAAAAAAGGAATATGACTTTATATCTAATGAGATCTTCTCTGATTTAGGTCCCAGATAACAGAGTTTTCAACTCATGTAATATATTGGCTCAGAGTGTCTGGTGACAGTTACTTGAAGGAGTATTCATTGAGAAAGGTAGGTTTTAAAAAGTTTCCAGAAAACACACATGTACTTACACACAGACACACACACGTGTGTGTGCGTGCGCATATATACACACACAAACACAAACCTTACTAAGATTAAGAAATTTCCTTTTTATTTTGAGATAATTAAATCGACCATTAAAAATTATTTGCAGAAGTCAACTACTTCTAGTTATATGGCAGTGTATTTATAATTAGTGCACTCAGCCAACAAAGTGAATTATTTTATGATAAAGTACTTACAATTTCAAACAATTTTTTCTGAAATCTTGAGGTGAAAGTAGTTTGATTATTCTTTTTCCATTTTTACATGTTTAAAACTTTATCAGACCAAATTCAGGTAGTAATTTACAATCAAGGCTGATGAAACTATACAAATATTTTTAACTGATTTTGTAATGTTTCTTTGTTACATATACCCTTTGGTTTTCTATCTTCTCTTTATTAATACCAATTTTTAGACACTGTAAAGAAGAGAGCTTGCACAGTAGGTAGCTCAAAGTAATGATCTGCAGCAATGACAAAGTGAATTTTAAGTCTAATTGCTCTGTTACCAGAACTTTAGCTTTGTAGGGCCTGTTGTGAAAGTAATTTTTCAGATATGTGATATGATGAGCCAAGCATTACCACAAAAACTTCTATCTTATTTAACAAATATTTCAAAGTTCTGTGGAAAGCACGATTTTCTAGTCCATTTTAATGCAAGTTTAGAAAAGGCCACCACCGATGACTACATGTCATTAAGTTCCCATATATACGTGTCGTTTGAATAGCCCCTATGATTCCCAGTTTTTAAGATATAAAGTGCCCTCTAGAAAAGAGTACAGCATTGTTGCACTAATTGCAGACAATGTGACATGCTTGCATGGCAGCAAACCGGGGTTCCAAAATGCTCACCAATATTCCACTGCACAAAAGGCCAAGACTTTAGTAGCGGAGACTGACTGATAAAGTTAATGCAGAGGTCCAGGGTTACAGAGGGCTGTTGTATAAGAGCATCATATACTGCGATATTTTGTGAAACCTTGAAATCAAGGAACGATATTTGCAAGCCAGTGGACAGCAGGTACAGGAGTAGCAGTGGGAAAGATGTATTTGACATGAGCAGTTGGATGTGCTTCTCATTTTTATTTGTCTATATATGCCCATACAATATCATCATCACTGTCTGTAGGCCGAGAGCAGGTTTGGGATTCTGTCCTAAAATTCACCCTCTCCCACTTAAACTCCCTCACTCTCTGCCATCCCTGAAACAGCCAATGAAGGAACATGATCACCGCCACTACTTGCACTGTGACTTCCCCTTCCTATTCGGACCCTATCAAGCTGCAGCCTATGTTTTCCACGAGCTGCTGGAGGCCTCCATCCACCTGCTGTCTGCAGCAAACACCGAAACAAAAAAAAGGAAAAAAAAAAAAAAAAACAGTAGCAAACCTGTAAATACTGACTAGCAGAAAAGGTGCCCAGAACAGGTGGCAGGGGCTGCAACCAGTGAGGACAGACGAACTGACAATCAGACAGACAGACAGCAGCACCATCAGACACCATCCATTACTTCCAATCTCAGAAGAGGGGAAGCCTGCAGCACTAGGGACGTCATTGTTCCACTAGGGACAGGGGACAGGCAGCAGATTAACAAGGGTTCTGCCTCCCTCAAAACGGCAGGCTTGAAGTATTTGTTTTTGTTTTCTTTTGTTTTCTTTTTTTGGTTATTGTTTTTTTTGTTTCTTTTTTGGATGGAAAGGTGTAGGGGATTCAGAAACCTGCTGCTCTTTACAGAACCAGGCCAGCTCTAGCCTTCCAAGTTAATGGCCCTTTTCTGAGTCTACAATGAAAGGGCAGAATGACTGGATTTCTATTCTTTGCTGTGACCGAGCACCCACAGCTCTTCCTCAATATTCCCCTCTCCCATGTGGTGGCAGTTACACTGGTGGGGACCCGCCAGTCTGTGCATGCAGCCTCCCTCCATTCCTCTCCTGTGAGGCACTGCTGCACTGAGGGAGAGCAGAGGAAACCTTTGGTGGCAGCATCTTCTCTTAAGGAGGCAATCCTAGGGGGTGGGGCAGGGGCCATGCTGGGTGTGCTCTGTGCCTCTGTGCTGTCACCCTGTCCCCTCCCTACCCCTTCTTTGCTATCAGCTAACTCAAGATGCAACAGGTTCCCATTGGCTCTTAATGCCAATCCTCTGCCCCCAGATACACCCTGTAGCTTAACCAGGGGACACCAAGGGTCTCTAAATTCCCTCACCCCTGAGCTGAAAACTTTCCTGAATACATGAAGACCTCCCAAGGAGAGGCAGGGGTGAATTCCTCTTCAGCTCCACTCTAGGTGAGATGCCAAGGAGCAAGGAAAACCAAGTCTAGATGCCAGTACCTTGTAAGCAGTTTTGTCTGAGACTAAAGCAAGCAACAGTGTCACACACTCCTGCACCACCAGCAATGAGCCCCATCCCTAGACACAGGAAAATGGGGCACTGAACAGAGATCCCTTAAAGGGTCGATGGGCTTTAAAAAAGGGGGAATTGTGCAAATATCCAATCCCCTATTCTACTGCTTCCACCAGGAACTGAGCAGGCCTCAGAGGTCCCTTGGAAACCAGTAGAAAGGAACCTCTATTTTATTCAGGCCAGAGTCCCCAACAGCTTCTCCCATTATTAAAAACTTTGCATTGACATGGCATTATATATGGGTGAGAAAATGTGTCTTCACACAAGTATTCTGTGTAAAAGACTGTAAAAGAATAAAAGGTTAGAGAAGCTAGGGAGGCAGGTTACCAAAGATGGCAACTGCCCAAAAAAAGACCCAACCTTGATCTGTGAGATGAATGAGTACCAAAATGAACACTAAAAATAAGCATTTTTCTTATATAAATACTGGCACCCTTCACTGGGGTAACCCCAACCTGCTAAACAACTCCAAGAAGAGAAGAGGAGCTATTCTCAGCTCCTCTTCATCCCACCTCCCCTTTCTTCCACTCATCTCCTGTCCCCTAACCTGCTCCCAGCCCAGGGCCCTTACACTTGGGTGGGATCAGCTCTTCTCAGCTTCTGCATATCCCACCCCCAGGGTGGTCTCTGTCTACCTAATCCTCCTCTGCAACCCAGTCTCAGGCCATCCGCTCCCGGGCTCTCTGGGCTCTCTCTTGGTGGCATCCCCTCCTTCCGTATGTCCCCCTAACCGCTTTCCTGCTCAAGCCCAGCGCCCCTGGCCCCAAGGCGGGCGCCTCCCCGCACCCAGCACCGCGCACCCAGCACCCTCGCCCCCCCTCCACTCAGCCGAGAGGATTGGGTGAGTGAGTGGTGAATGGACCGAAGGAGGCACGGAGGCACGGATGGCGCGGCTGGGGGTGGCTTACTTGAGCATGGCTTCTTCTTTTTCCTCCTCTTCCTTCTGCCGGTCCATCACTGCCATGATAATGTTCCTCTCCTCCTCGGTCAGGTGGCTCAGGTCGGGCAGCTCTTGCATGGGGGGAGGCACCGTGGGTGGGCGAGGACCGCGGGGCCCCACGGCCGAAGACATTTTGGTGGCCTGCCCGCCCCCTCCTCCGGCTCTCGGGCTCTCACCTTTCGGATTCACGCCCAGCAGCTGCGCCCCTGCTTCCCCTCACAGCGGAGCCCTCCCGGCGGCGGCGGCGGGAGGAGGAGCAGCGGCGGCGGCAGCAGCAGAGCCGGGGAGAGAGCGAACCCAGTCTTTCATGGTTGTTTGCAATCCACCCAGCCCCGGATGCTGCCTTTGTTTTGGTCGCCCTAGCGAGGCGCGGGGCTGCCCGGCCGCCTCCCGCAGCCCAGCCTCGGCCGGCGGGGGCGGGCAGGCTGAGGCGCGGCGGCGCGGCGGGCGCGGAGAGGGGGCGAGGGCTCGCGCCAGGCTCGGCCGATCCGGGCGTCGCGGGCTGGGCGCGCGGCGGGGCGGGGGCGGGGCCGGGGCTGGGGCCGCCGGCGCCGCCGCCGAGGCTGCTCCCTGGCACAGCTGCGTCCAGTTTGGGGCGGCGGGAGGGAGATGGAGAGTTTGGGTGTCTGTTAGGCGGAGTCTCCGAGGCTTCGCTCCCGGGTGATGCTGCTGCTCTCGCAAGACACAGCTGTCAGCCACTCAGTCCCGGAGCAGCTCCGCCCACGGGTACCCACCCGCCCACTCCCCAGGTCCGAGCCACGCGTGCCCCAGCCGCTCCCCTTCCCCCCCGCCCCAACACTCCGTCAACGTGCACACCACAACGCTCTATCCCCAGGTATCCCTCGCTCGTGAGTCATCCTCCCTCTCCCGGTCCCTGGGCTGTGCCATCCTCCCTAGCCCTATTTTTCCAAGGGTTGCGTTAATCATCAACATCCTCGCTACCATCTTCATCATGAAGCATTAATATTGTTTGAGCACCCGGTGTTCCCAGCAGTGGGATGGAGCGCCTCTGAATGCTTTTCTCCCCCTGAGACCATATCTTTCTCATTACTAGCCAAGTGTTCACAGCCACGACAATGATTTTTAAAATAATTTTCATACACACGTA
Source organism: Eonycteris spelaea (assembly GCA_003508835.1). Classification (NCBI taxonomy): domain Eukaryota; kingdom Metazoa; phylum Chordata; class Mammalia; order Chiroptera; family Pteropodidae; genus Eonycteris; species Eonycteris spelaea. The sequence continues at coordinate 1,002,307 of PUFA01000140.1, forward strand.
CACACACCTCCAACCGCCAGAGTTCTCTAGGTACACTGTACGCAGTATCTGCAATTTATCCTAATTTCTTCTCAAGATTCCCCACAACACGACAACTCTTCAATTTGTCATTTGGGGCTCTGGGTAGTCCTATCACATCACATAAGCACACTTCTATGGTACTTGCAAATGAATTATCTACTCTAATTCCTCTAATGATGCTCACTGTCATCATGTACTCACTTCTTACACTGTGGGTACTTCTCAAGAACAGTAATCCCAGATAAGAAAACACCCAACATGTTTGTATTGTAAGAAGCATCTGCTCAATGCCTGGCCCAATAATAGCCATTAAGGGTCAGCTTCTTTTGCTGATAAAGGCAAAAATAAATAGACAATGCTTTCAAAATAGGCAACGTTATTGGCACTAAAACCTAGAGACTGAATTTTCTTAACATAATTAAAGGGTTTAAATTGAACTATTTTTCTTTTTTTCTCTTCTATTTATTTATTTATTTATTTATTTAGCAACGGTGAAGAAAGAATTGTATGTTTCTCTCCTGGGGAATTCTTTCTATATTTCCAGAAAGGATTTAGCACTAATTAATATATATTTTTTCCTCCAAGCCTAACTTTGTTAATGGAGAAGATGATGATGATATTTGTGAATCCTAAAAACCCTAAAATCTTCAAGTTTAGGGAATTTAAAATTTTAACTACTTAATCTCCACTGAATGCAGGTGTCATTTCTACACGGACATATCTGTTTGATTAGTCTTGGTAATGGAAGGCTTATAATCTCTTCATTCTATTCCTATGTCTAAATCTCTCTTCTACCTGAAAATCTTTCAACTGTTTGAGATGGCTTTCATGTCATCTTCAATTTACTCCAAAGTAAACCTTCCCAACTTATCCAACCAGTAATTGTGTAGCATAATTTCAATGTCTGGTCATTGCAGTCTCCAGCCCTTAGACACACTTGTGTTTTTTCACTAGCCTTCCCAGAGTAGCGGCATCATGAATAAATGTAAAGAACCAAAAACAATGTCTGGCACTTAGTAGTGCTTTATAATTATTGTTTTTATTTCACAACTAAACATTGGCCTAACTTTTTGGTCGCCTTGTCCATTACGAGGATATCACTGAAATAAATACACACACTCCACTAAAATTTCCAGTTTTTTTTTTTTTGTAAGTGCTGCTGCCCGAACAAATTTCCTCTTCTAATTAAGCATTGATGAAAACACTCTAATCAGCATCTTTTCTTCATTTTTAAAAAATTGTTCTTGTTCCCCTCAGACCGCATATATTCAGGGAGGCAGGGAAATAGTTTGAATTCTGGCTGTATCAGTGATTTTATGATCTTGGCAAAATCATTAATTTTCTATGAACTTCTGTTTCCTCATCTGAAAAATGGGGTAAAGATATTTACCTCAAAATAGAAACAAAGTATTAAATGAGGAAACATAGTTGAAGCATCTAATTATGTTCCTAAAACTATGTACTTCTCTTTTTCTTATTTCTTGCTCTCTCCAAGAGATATATGAGGCCACCTCTTAATTATTAATGTATGGAGAGGAGTAGAAATATAGATCATATATTCATCTTATCAGATGCCTGTCTCTCTGCTAATTAGTGAGGAGATGCAAAGGACAAAGGCCTTGTCCTCAAGAGGTTTATAATCAAGTTGGTCCTCATGAAATATTTCCAAAATACAAACAGAGGAATAAATCCTCAGTAGACATTAGAACTAACCAAATAAAGCTCTTGAAGAAAGGGGCCTAATGAACAATTAACAGTGCTGTTTTTATTTGCTAAAGCTGCTAGGTGGCTTAAACAACAAAAATTTATTTTCTTACAGTTCTAGAAGGTGAAAACCCAAAATTAAGAATCTGGCAAGGCTGATTTTTCCTGAAGCACTTCTCTGTGGCTTGTAGATGACCACCTTTTTGCTGTGTCCTCACATGACCTTATCTCTGTGCAAGACCATCTTTGGTATCTCTCCTACTTATAAGGACATCATTCTCTTAGGTGAGTGCTCCACCCCTATTACTTCATTTAACTTTAATTACCTCTTTAGAGGTCCTGTCTCCAAATACAGTCACATTCTAAGGTACTAGGAATTAGGGCTTCACCATGTGAATTTTCAGGGCGGGAGGCTGCACAATTCAGTCCATTACAAATGGTTTCCATTTATTAAAATTACTTTGGAAAATGGTGGTTGACATGTATTATCTGGATGACAATGAAAATAAGTCTGGTCTCGATCATCTTCATGTGCTTCCTTAAGCACCATAAGTGTATATTAAATTGGTAGGTGAATGAATTTTTTAAAAATAAGTGAATATTAATTGACCAATAAATTAGTAGTTGCCATGGTATAACCCATCAGGGTCTCCCCTTTGGTCAGGAATCTCATCTAGTTTGGAGGGGTTCAAAACCTATTTCTAACATCCAAGAGCTATGAAAGTTTTATAAAAACCTCCAGAAAAGCAGAACTTTCCTGAATTTAGATAAGCAAGCAAACACCCAAAGTAGGTGTACCAATGTATATGGCATACATGATCAGTACTAAATAGACTCCACAAAAAATAAAGTTCAATAAACTTGGAAAAATATGTACAATATCTTCCTCTGAGAAATTCACAAGGCACCTAAACAAATAAAAAGTGTTAAGAAGCAATTATTTACTTCAGTAAAGAAATCTGTTTTACTTGGTTTGGTCTGCATTTCCCAAATGTATTTAGGCTGTAAGAGAACTTCATTCTCCTCTAAAAGGGAAAACACGCTTTAGGCAAGCTTTGAAAAAAATCCTTACTTACAAGCGTGGTACTCAAGGATGTTAACTAAAGAGACTATGAAACTTCTAATGTGATTCTCCTTGCTCAACCACTGCTATCTGCAGAAAAACTTCTTAAATCTCTATTTGTAAGATATGTATCAGATGTCTTAATATCAACACTAACATTATGCTCAGGGTACTAGTTAGAAACGATGACTTAGACAAACTCCTCTAAGGTTAAGTTTCTTAGATCTCTTTTCCAGTGATACTATCAAATCATTTCTCAGAATAACTCTAAAATTGGACACCATCATTAACTGTTAATAGCTGAGATTATAACTTTGGAGTGGAAAATCATTGAAATGGAGTCAAGTTTAAATCCTTACTCTTACCATTTGAAAGTGGTAGTGGGCTTAATACTGTCTCCCCCTAAAATTCATGTCTGCTCAGAACCTCAGAATATGACCTTATTTGGAAATGGGATGAAATTAGTTAAAACAAGATTGCATTATATTATGATGAGTCCTAAATCCAATGACCAGTGTCCTTATAAAAAGAGAGAATGTACAAGTAAGAAGGTCATATGAAGATACAGAAAACCACATTGAGAAAGAAACCATGTGAAAGCAGAGGGAGAGAATGGAGCTTCGCAACCCCAAACTGAGGAATGCCAGGAGCTAGAAGAGGCAAGGAGGGATTCTCCTCTAGAGACTTCAGAGGAAGCATTGCCCTGCTGACACCTTGATTTTGAGTGTCTAGCCTCCAGACTGTAAGAGAATTAATTTCTATTGTTTTAAGTAGTTTGTGCAGTTTCTGGTACTTTGTTACAGCATCCCCAGGAAATGAATATGAGTTTTGTAAGTTTGGGTGGATCAATAAAACTCATTGAGCCTTATTTGGCTCATCTATAAAATGAAAATAAAAATATCCACTTTTCAGGGTTCTGATGAGGATGAAAGGCTGTGGATGTGTGCAGCATTCGCTTTGTGCTAGGTGCTGAGGACAGAGGAGGGATCAATGCATATAAAGTAATGGCCCTAGAGGAAATGGGCAAACTATGGGCCTCTGAGCCAAACACACCCACAAGCCTGTTTTTGTGAATAAAGTTTTATTGACACATAGCCATACCCATTGATCTATGTATTATTTACAGCTGCTTTTATGCTACAATTGTAGAGTAGATGCAACAGAGACCATATGTTCTGCAAAGTCTAAAATATTCACTATCTGCCTTTTTGCAGAAAAGAAAGATTTGCTGACCTTTGTTCTAGATGCTTACCGTGCAGTTGGAGGATAAAGGCATAAATAAATAAGCACATAAAAATAGTTGGATCATAATAATTGCTCTAGAGGAAAACTTGCTGGATATAATGGAGAGTAAACTGTGGGAAGATAGGTCATCACAGAAGTCCTAAGAAGGGGTCCCGTGAGCAGAGATTTGAAGGGTAAGAAGAAAGTGACCTAGGAAGAGCTAGACACAGAATTTTACAAGCTGAGGAAGGTGCTAGAGACAAGGCCCTGAGTTAGGAAAGGGCAGTGCTCTGGAGGAAGAGAAAGTGGCCATTGAGGTGGGTCATTGTGAGAAGAGGAGAAAATGGCAAGAAATGAGCTGATATACGGCCTAGTCAACCAAGAGAAGAAGTGCTATTTTTTTCTCGTGCAGTGGGAAGCTACTGAATAGCTTAAGCAGAGAGTAAAATGATATGCTTTATATTTCTGAAAAAATTACTCTGCATGTGGGGGGCAGAGTGAGGGGTGGCAGCAAAGAAGAGTAGAAGCGGGAAGTCTGGTTAGGTGGAATTAAAGTGGCTTGGATTGTGTGGTATAGAATGAATGGAGAAAAAGAAATACATTCAAGATGTGCTTTGCAAGTAGAACCTAAAAACCAGCTGACAAAAGAGATGTGAGGGTTTTGTAAAGAGACAGTATCAATTATGATTTCCATTTGGGACTGAGCAGTCAATGGATGGGTTCCAGATACTGAGATAGGGAGTGTGTGTGTGTGCACGTGCATATGTATGTGTCTGTTGTGGGAGAGGGATAGGTGGTGTGGGAGGGATAGCAAGAACCTGTCATTATTGTTGTCATCATTATCATCATCTAAACTCTCAAAAAATATATATTTAAATTTAATTTGCTAATTGATCCCTCTGACCAAAAGTTTAAAAAAAGAGAGAGAGAGAGAGAGATGATTTTTCTTTTGAAATTTGTTTCTATCAAAGATTGACCTGAGGGCTGAAGGGACTTTTGTTTCTCTGTCCATGATAAGAAAATTGAAGAATTCACTAATGCACAATTGACAAATGTTTATATACACATACACATTCAGGTAAGAGGTAAGGACAAAGTAATAGTTAATTTCTAGTCCAAAGAGTAAGCGAGTAGTGTTATGATTCTAGAATTCTGTATACTCAAGTTATAGTTATTTAAGTGTTTTTAATTTCTAGAAAGTTTTAAAACAAATTAGGTAGGAATATCTTTAACAACTATTGAGATGCAATCTTGACTAACCAGTGACTATCATCCTAGAGTTTCGACTTAATTTATTACCATATCCACCAATATAGATTCTACCACCATTTTCATGAGCACCACGATAATGTGTAACACAAGAGTGGTTTATACATAGGTGATCATGTGTCCAGGTTTGTCTAGGACCATCTGAGTTCGTACCTGTGGCACTGATATTATTATTAATAGCATCTCCTTTCACTTAAAAATATCCTAGTTTAGTTGATAAATTATATGGTCACCCTATTTATACATACTTATAGTAATTTTCAAAAATATAGTCTTTCTGGCTTCAAAGAACATTTGGCTCTCAAGAGATTTCACTGAAAGTATTTGGCTGAAACTGGATATCAGATTTTGTCTCAAATTCAGCCAAATGCCTATTTTAATCTGATTTTTGGTATGGTTCCACAATTGTCATTTATTTCATGAGGAATTTAATGTGTGGGAATTTATTCATCCTTACACCTAGAAAGGACATCATTCTGTTCTATTCTGATAGGTCATATCAGCCTTGGATATACTTCCTCCAAGCAATTAGTATTCTTAGCTCTTTTTCTTTGAGTAATTTCCTTTCAGTGTTTTCTTCTGATTCAAAGTCAGAGTTCATAGCCTCTTTTGCATTCTTCTGGGACTGATTGTCTTCCATATTAGTTCAACTTAGAATGCTTAATTGGCAATGTTTGTGAATAATTTCTTCTCCACATTCTGTTCTCTTCTAATTTCCTTCTTTTTATTGAGTAACTTCTTGAGAATTCTTCAGTTTTAATTTTAGGTAATATGAAGATGCCTTAACTATTTATTAGGTTTATCCTTCTGAGTGCCTTCTGAGAGTTTATACTGGTTGGATCAAAGAGCCAAAGCCTTAATTCTATCTTTCCACTGTATGGGTGAGATCCTTCCTTTACGATCAATCTTTCTCTTCAAGAGTATGACAAATTAAATTGACTTTTTAAAAATGTTAACTTTTCAAATGAATGGGACAAACAGAGATTCGTGGACATGATCAATGGACTAGTGGTTATGAGGATAAAGGGGTCAGGAAAGGGGAGAGGTAGATGGAGGGGGAATTTAAACAATTTCTTCAATTAAAAAAATAATTAATTTTTTAAAAGTGTTAACTTTTACCTACCTACAAAGCTAAAAACATTTTGAGTGGGAAGTGATTTAGCTAATAATTTCTAAGGGTAGATTATATTATAAGCACTAAAATTTTTAATAAGCTGAAAAATAGCTTTACTAAATTTAGCATTTATTAATTATATTTTGTTAAAATAATATTAAAACAGAGAAACCTCAACAATCTGATTTAAACAAGCACTTTCTTCTAAAATGCTCTGACTTGAACCCAGCCCTGAGACTGTTTTCTGGCAAGTTCTTGTCTAGTTTCCTATTTTCCATTTCCAAGTTTGAGATGAGCATTCCAGCCCCATTGCAGGCCAGCCCTGGATAGGACACTCGCTTCTGTCCATTGAGCCACCACCGCTACTGGCAAATGGGAAAACTGATAAAATACAGAGACTTGACTCCTTATTCTGGACTAATTAGCCCTATAAAACTAAGGCGATCACTTGATTTTCTGAGCTTGCATTTCCTTATCTGTAAAATGGAGACAACTATATCTCCTTAAATGTCCTCAGCATTTTTATAATAGTAATAATATTCATTGAGGATATTATGTGTTCTTAGACCATGCTAGACATTCTACATGTGTCATCATATTTACTCCTTTCAACAGTGGGTGGGTACTATCAATATACTTAGGACCATTTAGTGTGACCAGTGTAGATCATGATAATTTATTTTCTGTGTTCCTCAGGACCAGAGGTAGAGCTAGTATTTTCCTTGATCCTTCAGGCAGAGTCCATATTCTCCCTCCGATTTGTAAAATTATTACTTTTTAACTTATACCACTTTCTTTTTCCCTCTAGGATTATTCTACCAACATCTTGATCACTCACTCTCATTTACTTAAGACTAGCTCACACTTTTTCTCTCCACTCCAAGTTCTGTTCTCATGGAAAATATCTTCAGCATTCCCATAAATGGTCCCCACCCAACTCTTTGACCTCTCCTTATTTCAATCTTCTCAAATCCATCCCGTTCAGCATCCATTTTCATAACTAATCCTTAGACTCTGAATACCCACAAACTGTATCATTTTCAAAATTCAAGCCTCTCCTTATCAATTACAATTACCACAACTCCTACAACTCTTTGACAATTTGGAAACCTATAATCCACTGGCATCTTATTTTTCTCCATTTTCAAGCTTATTTTAGTTTTACTTACCTTCAAATTTAGCAGATATTCCATAATTACTTCCTAAGTACTATGAGTCAGATTTCTCCCCATCCACCTGGTCATCTTCCTCTAGTATGTTTGGAGAGAAAAGCAGGCAGAGCATCTCAATTTAACTGCCTGCTTTCTGTTCCTCTGGGTATCTTTATCTTCCCTCTGCCATGGCCAACTGCACTCTTCTTTCAGTCAGTGGAATTCAAATATTACAGATCCTTTGCATCATGGTTTACAATGCTTGAGAACCATTACAGTGAAGGAGTAGCACAGGCAGAGAAGTTTGTACCTATCCAGCTAGATAGATCTTGTAATGCTTATTAAAGAATAACAATGTCTTATTATTCTCCTCTTAAGGATACAAGAAGGCCAGGGTGCTAAAAAAAAATAAACCTAAAAAGCATTTGTCAACAACACAAATATTTGTAACTCTCAGTCTATTACTAAACAAAGAACCGTGTTTCGAGCACATTTTATGTTCAGGATTTGCTTGATGCAGAAAGAGGTAAAAAGACACGTGCATGCACGTGCGCACATCCAATTTAAATGAGGAAATTAAACATCAATATATAATGGTGTCAAAAAGGGGTGCTGAACCAAGACACTAGCCATTTGGGGTCTGGTTACAGCTCTGTTGGTACATTTTTGAGCAATTTACTTAATATTTCATACCTTAGTTTCCTACTATGTAAAAATTAAGGATTCTACCAGTATTTTTTAAAGACTCTATCTCTGACATTATAAAATACAAAATGGTAGTAAATACTACATATCAGGCAGTATTAATGATTAGTTGAGGAAGTTTTTTTTCTGTATTTTAAATAAGAGTATCATTATAATGAAAAGATGTATACAGGAAAATGAGAAGTATCAATGTATGACCAATTTACTTGAGTCATACCTGCTAATTTATCAACATCATTAGCCATTAGGGAAATGCAAATTAGAACCACAATGAGACATCATTACATACCTATTAGTAGAGCTAAAATTAAAAAAAAAGTGATAGTACTAAATGCTGGCAAGGATGCAGAGAAAATCAATCTCTCATATATTGCTGGTGGGAATGCAAAATGTTACAGCCACTTTGGAAAATGGGTCAGCAGTTTTTTGTAAAACTAAACATTCACTTACCAAATGACCCAGCAACCACAATCTGAACACTATTCTTAGAGATACAAAAACATATGTTCATACCAAAACCTATATACAAATATTTATGGCAGTTTTATTAATAATAGCAAAAAATTGAAAACAACTCAGAAGTCTTCCTCTGGATAAATGGTTAAAGAAATCTGGTTTACCCATACCTATGGAATACTACTAAGCAATAATAAGGAGTAAACAATTGATACATGCAACAATTTGGATAGATCTTGAAGGAATTATGTTGACTGAAAAGAGATACAGGTGTACATTGAAGATACTGTGGGTTTGGTTCAATTTCAGACCATCGCGATAAAGTGAATATTGCAATAAAGTGAGTCACACAAATTTTGGGGTTTCCCAGTGCATATAAAAGTTATGTATATAGATACTGTAGTCTATTAAATGTGCACTAGCATTATGTCTGTGAAAACAATGTACATTTCTTAATTAAAATATACTTTATTGCTAAAAAATCCTATTAAAAGCCTATTTAAAAACCGGTGACAATAGACTTACTCAACAGGGCTGCCAAAAACCTTCAATTCATAAAAAATGCAGTATCTAAGAAGTGCTATAAAGTGGAGTTCAATAAACAAGGTATGCTTGTAATTCCAAAATGTAACATGTGACATGGTTTCATTTATGTAATATTCTAGAAATAATAAAATTATAGAGATGGTGAATAGATTAGTGCTTTCCAGGGAATAAGGATGAGGGAATCAAATGGGTTGGGTGGACTGTACATACGTATTTGCACACATGAATGTATATGCAAAAAAAATGGTGAAAACAGAATAAGGTCTAGTTAATGTCAATTTCTTGATTTTGATATTTTACTACAGTTATATAAGATGCCACCATTGAGGAAAGCTGGGTGATGGTATGTGGAACTCTACTATTTTGCAATCTTCTGTGACTTTATAAACATTTCAAAATAAAAGCTACAAAAGCTGGTGACAATATTTATCTTATTTCCTATTTACCTCAAATGGTTTCTCTTCTACATCTATTTTACCCTTATAAAGTTGTGGCTTTGGGGATTGATCACAACTTCAGGGTTGAGCTCAGTTGCCTAAACCAAGGGTAGACATCCTTTCTCCTTCCTGCAGTGCATACCATTACCCTGGCCACAGAGATTGATGTAGGAGTTGGCATGGAGTCCTTGATAGGTAGACAAAATTTTATGGAGTTAATGTCAAAAATAGTACAACATTTTTTCTACATTAGAACACACTTCATCCAAACAATGTTTAAGTTATATATTTTATTCCTTCTGTTTATAGTTCTACAACATACACAATGAGTATAAAGATAATGACCCTACTTTAAAATAAAGATGAGCATAGTAAAATTATGGAATTACTGAGTCATGAAATCTCTGGTCTCATTAAATCCTGAGGAATTCTAACATCCATAACAACAATATTATCTCTATTTCCTTCAGGACTTAAGTTCCTACATATTGTCATCAATTCACCAACTTAATATTATATTCTTCCGTAGAATCAACTTCAGAAATCTTAAATGCAGTACTCCCTTTTTTGGATATGAAATCTGCACTATAGTGGACATTGTTAAGTTTCACTAAGATCCCCCTTTAGAACCAAGGCACTTATTGCCTTTAACGACAGGAATTTGGCTACGAACAGATAACAGCTGTATTCTTAGACAAAAAATGCTGCCTCACCATGTGTTCCCACCCTAGAGAAAACCTTCATTCAATAACAGGTCAATGCTATGAAAGTACAAAGATCCAACCTGTTTATTTCGTGTAAAGAGGGCAGCATCTTACCTTTAGATATCCCTGCAACTGGTGACATGCACAGTTGCCACTATGTGGCAGTTCAGATTTTCTCCCTACCCAATCCATTCTTTCTTGCTTCCTCACAGGTGTTCTCAAAGGTGCAACACAATAAAACTCCCGCATGCTAATTATGGTTTTCAAATCTTCTTCCCTGGGAACCTGAATCGCATTTGCTATCAAGAGTGGTCAACAATGAGATTTTGGAGCTGAATCACCAGCTGTCCAGTTGGCAATAAAGAGTCCATAAATGGTAGAAGAATATGTATAGCCCTTATTACTCAGCAACAGTATAAGTGTTAAAACTTTTACAGCCAGCAAGCTGGGATAGGACACCAAGGGACAGGATTACTCTGATGAGTGCAATATCCCAGGCATTTGAGAGAGATGAGAGATATAAGAAAAATATGATTATAAAGACTACGGATTTGGATGGCTGCTGCTGCGTGTGGTTGATGCATTAGATAAAGACATTGAAAGACTGATGATGATTAATCATCAATTAAAGTCCAGGTATAAAAGTCAAAGGTTCTCCTTGGGAAGATATATGAAAAGTCTCATCTCTTACAACTGAAGAATAGAAAAAAGATAATATTCAGATACAGGACTTAATTATAAGAGTAGTAGAAATCCATCATAGTAGAAATCCAACTTCTGCAAGCCTGCTACGCCAAGATCAGAGCCTGAATCAAGAGGGCTTAGACCCCTGAGATGTTGGATGAGAACATGGGTGTACGTTCTCAGAAAGACTCATTCCCCAGACAATGTGGTCCACTCCTTTGTGTTAAGTGCTGGGGCTCCCCTTTACTTGAAGACAGATACAGTCTTTTCCATAAAATGTTACTTCAGCTCTCTTCTTGGCCACCAGACTAACAGTAACTAGGGTTAAGTCACAATATCACATAGTGGGAGTGTTGCTGGGCCTGCTAAAAGAGAAGAGGAATTATACCCTGAAGGAGCTCTTGGACCTAGCTAACATGCACAGCAGGAGCTGAGGAAGTCACATGGGACTGCATTCTTAGTGTGTTGGATCAAGCAGGGCTGGGCACAACGTTGGATAATGGAGAGTTTATTGACATGAATATGGAAACACTTTCTCATGATATGCGACATAACTGGCAAGGATTTTGGGAGACAGTGTTGACATATTCCTGGGATGGCTCTTGGAAACATGGAGAAAATGAAAGACCACAATAAATGAATTAGAAATACCAAACTGCTGGGGGAAAATAGTGGAAGAAAGGAGCAAAAGACTCAGACAAAGAGCATTCTAGCATAGATATACCATTGAAGTTCATAAAAACCAACAGCCAAATGCCTTCTGAACAAAAGCCTAGGGGACATTTCATTTATCAAAGAAATAACCTAAAAGTTGGTGAAAAGGGCATGAGCTACTTTAAAAAGTTCAATGTGGATGTCCTCTCTAGGTCAGAGCTGACAGTAGGAGCTGCTATTATAAGACTGGGCTCCCGGACAGAAATGCATATAATAGGATCCCAAAATTTGTTTGGGTGTTGTTTAACCACCAGAAATAAGGTACATACAGATATATGTGGAGGGAAAAGATGCCATGAGAAACACAATATCGAACTCTATGGCTTTTAACCAAGGCCATGCTATCTGAAGCAGCAAATTGTACACTGAGGCAAAACAGTTCTTGGCATGACACTGGGCCCTGAAAGGGATGGAGCATACTGGCCGTGGTATACCAAGTAACCATGCAGCCCAAACTGGCCATCATAAGGTCATAGGTCCAGAAGTGACACTTCTAAGATGTAAATTTTCTATCTGTTGGTAGGTATAAGCAGGGCCAGCGGAGACAAATATACTGCATGGGAAGCTGGCTCAAATCCCATGTTATCTGCTGGCTCATGGCTGTGGCTGCACAGAAGTCCCTTACATCCAGCTGACTGAGGAGAGAAAAAAAAAAAACTGAACATGGCTTATGCTTAGGTCATCCTTGCAAGTGGGTGGTTTTCAAGGGTGACCTAAAAGACAGCAACAAAAGAAAATCCTCTCAATAGTCAGAGATTTGGGCAGTACAATTCACTTTGCGTGAAAAAATATTGGCCCAAGGTAAGAAATAGAGTCACATGGGCAGATGAATGCCTTAGTTTTTGGTTTATGTGCCTGGAAGAAGAAATATTGGAAAATTTGGGATAAGGAAATCTGGATAAGAGGCATGTAAATGGAAAAATGGAGGTGGGCACAAAGTATGAAGTTATTTGTATCACATGTTAATGTCCACCAGAGAACATTCACCAGATAAAAGGTATTAAACAGCTGAGTAGAAATAATCATTTAGCCAACTGATGTCTGTCATCTGTCATTGATTATCCCAAGGCTGCTATAATTGACTAATGAACAAAGTAATCATGAGGTTTAGATGGCAAGTATGCATAGAACCCAACAGTATTTTTCTCCCTACTCAACAAGCCTGATCTGGCCTTCCTGATGCCAAATATCCAATGTATCAGAAACAGAGAAGTGCTGAGTCCCTGATACGAGATAACACCAACACTCCTTTGAGAAGACCAACAAGCCACTTTGATGCAAGATGATGCAAATGATTAGACCAATACATTTATTCTGGAAAGTGCATTAACATTGTCCTGAAAAAAAACTTACTTGCTATTGCATACTTGATATGGAAAATACAAATCACAATAGCAAATGAATTAAGTAAAGTCTAAGCACACGATATAAGACTGTGTTGTAGTAAGAAATATAAGTTACATGGGAAAATTCAGGGATATTTTATTGGTAAAAATATTTTTGTTTATGAAGCAAAGAATAAAGTTTTTCTTGAATTTTTTTATTACGATATCTGATTATATAAGAAAAGGCATCAAATTATTGTTAATTCCATTAAGTAAACTCTAGAAGTGCCATTTGAAATAATCACATTTTATTTAAAGCTGGTCAAGTAATTGCACAGCTAAGCAGGATGAAACGCTCTCCCTATAGCTTTTGTTTCTCACAGCAAATCTGCACACAATAGAGCCGACCATCAGCAAGTCTGTGAAGTCCACGGATTTTGTCTTCAGAGTCACCTATTACCAGTCCCTACTGGATTTCTCACTTGTTTGTACTTATATCACAAACACTTATATAGTATTTATTGTGTGCCAGACGCTACACGATTTTCAATGGTGATGATGGTAGTGGTGGTGGTGGTGGTGATGGGATAATCGCTACTGTTTTCGACAGCTGCCTAAGAACCAGATATCATGCTTCATTGATCTGCTTAGCAGCTCCATGAGAAAGGTAGTAACATTTTCTCATTTTTCAGATGAAGACATTAAAATTTACATAGGTTATGTCACTTGCCTACCATGACAGTTGGAAAGGAGTATAAGCAATACACAAAACTAGTTCTGTCTGATAATGCCAATTTCAATCACATATAAGAAGGCAAAGTGGAAACATACTTATAGGACCAAAGGGCACTTAAATTGTATTTTAGGTAAACCCTGTCATGAAGGTAAGCTGGAATTAGCCATTTTAGGGTAATCTGTATTACAGGAAGAGAGAGCAGAGAGGTGTGGAATGTTAGAGATTCAGGACTTTGCAAGGATAAGTGAGGCCCTGACCTAGGTTGAGCTGCTGAGGGCCTGTTCTCAGAGTCTCTTTCAGAAGCCGATTTAGCTCAGGGTTGTTCAGCATGCCCCCCCTACCTCACATCTCCCTACCTGACAGGAGACAAACTCCCTTCCCTCTCCCATTATTGTATGCCTCTATCTTTTACTTTCCTAAAGCTGTTGTTATGATCACCCAAAATTTAGTGGCTTAAAACAACAACTGTATACTCTTAATGGTGCTGGAGGTCAGAAATCCAAATGGGTTGCACTTAGCAGAAATCATTGTCAGTAGTCAGTGTTCTTACTGAAGGCTTTAGGAGAGAATCTATTTTTTCCCTCTTCCAGCTTCTAAAGGCTTCTTGCATTCTTTGGTCCATGGTTCTGTATGACTCGCTTTTGCTTCCATTGTCACATCTTCTCTTACTTCCCTAACTCCCTTTTTCCCTTATAAGGATCCTTCTGATTACAACAGATTTACCCAATAACCCGGAATAATCTCATTATCTCGAGAATCTTAATTTAATCATATCTGCTAAATCCGTAAATACAGTATATTCACAGATTCTGGGAATCAGGAAGTACATATCTTAGGAAGCCATTGTATTGCCTACCACACTCTGCCTTAGCTGTATGCTTAGTTTTTGTTTTTGAAAACTTTTAACATTTTGACATTTAATATTTCCAAAAATCATCTCTTCATCTCAGACATTTCAGAACACATCGTGGGCCATTCTGCTATTTCCCTAAATCTTGATTATGAGGTTTTAGTCAACTGAACTCCAATAAATTTGCATTTAAGTGCTCTTAACTGATGAATTTTTAAAAGATGACTTTAAAAAAAATATGTCTGTGTCTTTTACCTGGGAAAATCAAATCCATGATTAACCACTGGCAAACTGACTATAGTTAGGTTAAAGTTGCAAGTAAACAAATACGTTTTGTCCTTTGACCAACCATTTTTAGATCTAGCAGAGCCATATTATGACTGAAATAGGCATCTAGGAAAAAAGAATGCAAGAAGAAATTGTGTATATTCCAACTGGAAAGAACGGAAAAATTTTTAGATCCTAAATTGGATCTATGTATTAAAATAAAGGTCACTAACCACACATCCTAGATGGAGTATAAGAGGCATGTGGGCACTTAGCCAAGACCCAACAACAAGCCTATGCACTAGATGATAAGATACATCAGAAGCCTCTTAGTAAAATTATCTAAAGACATGTACATACTCTTGATAGATAAATGTCTAAGCGTGGAATTTAAAAACTTTAAAAGTGCAATGTGGAATGAAGTACTGATGCACGCAACAGTGTGAATGAATCTCAGAAGCATTATGCTTAGTGAAAGAAACCAGACACAAAAGAACATGTATTATATGATTCTATATCAATGACCTGTCCAATAAAGGCAAATCTGTAGAGCTAGAAAGTAGATTAGTGTTTGCTTAAGGCTGGGGTTGGGAATGGGGAATGACTGTAAATGGGCACAAGAATTCCTTTTGAAGTGTTGGAAATGTTCTAAAATTGTATTGTGATGATGATTGCCCAGCTTTGTAAATACTAAGTAACTGAATTATTTAAAGTGGGTGAATATTACATAAATTATACCTCAATAAAGCTGTTAATAACATAAAAGTCCAAGATGCTGCTTCTCTACTCAACATCTATTTCTGAATACACTTTATCAAAATAACCTATTGTATTTTTTGTATTGTATTTATTGTATGCTTTGTGTGATATATTTTGTAATAGAGAAACTAAGAAGCAATTTATATGTTCAACAAGAGGGATTCGTTAAATAAATTATGGTAGAGCTATGTGATGAGTTCTGAGTGTAGAATATGATAAAATTATGTTTAGAAGACTAATGAAACGAGAAAATGCTCATGGAAATGAAAATGCAAATAAAAATACAGATAACAAAATCTCTATGCTTTACAACCTTAACTTTTTAAATGTTATAATTATAACACGTGCATTTACTCACGTAGTGTATGTTGTTAATTCCTTGAATTATTCCCATTATGTCTCTAATCTGGACAATAGGAAGAGTCTGTTGTAATGGATAATAGGAAGAGACTGTTACAATTACTCTAATTCTACAGAAATTGACACAGCCCTCCAAGAAAAAACATCTTGCCATTTCCTAGTTCAAAGTCTCCTATGCAGCAATGGCAATAAATAGAACAGTTGAAAATATGTAAACTTTTAATTGCTAGGGTTATTGGCACTTGTTGAGACAAATCACTGGAAGAAAGAAATGCACACCATATCCAGAAGTTCTCTTTCATGCAGGTCTAGTTAAACGATTTATACATAATGCAAAATCTTTCCCCAAAGATCTCATACTCTGACTGTAGCACAGACTCTTTCCTGCCAGCCAAGATATTGTCTGCTTTTACTATTTATTTCCTTTGTAAGTGTTTGTTTTATTTTGTTTTGTTTTTCCTCCTTAAACATTTTTATAAGATATTAGCTCCATTGCTAGAACCGCAGGCAGAGGTGTATTCATGGTTCAGTCACTACAGACACTTAATGCTACTCAAGTCATTTAAAGTATGATCTTGGTCCCTCTCCTTGTTTGTCTTTTCACAAGTTCTCATTAACCTGAACATTTCTGCTTTAAATTTACTAACTTCTCTCATGCTATTTTTGCCAATTAACCTTGATAACTTACCCTCCTCCAATGCAGCAGATTCCCTTTCTGATTAATAGAGTTTCTGAATTTATTTGCACCAAAATTACTAGAAGTAAATTTAAAACTTTACTAGTGGTTACCTCTGGATATCAAGGCTATGGGTGATTTTTATTTATTTTTTCTTTGTACTGTTTTGCATATGCCAAATAAATTTGCTATATTGTACAACTTCTAAAACTATGCTTTTCGTTTACACATAATCTAAAAGAAAATGCTAATTCATTTCTTACCCATATTCCTTTTGCCTTTTAACATTCAAAAGAAATCTGCAATCAATAATGTTCTAGTGCTGTTTATTAATCTCAGCACTATTGAAATTTGAGGTTGAATGATTCTTTCTTGTGGGGGTTTTCCTGTGCATTCTAGGTTGTTTAGCAGCATCCCTGGCCTCTACCCACTAAAGACCAGTAACATTCTTCACCTGTGACAATTAAAAATATCTCCAGACATCGCCAAATATTCCTTGGGCAAGGTGGGAGATAGAGGGCAAATCACCTCTGGTTGAGAACCACTGTTCCCGTGGTTTTTTCAAGCCTATTCTACACTAATTCCATCGTATATCTCTGTCTCTTTAGCTTCTCCATAGATCTAGGATGGGGAATCCTCTGATCAGGGCGTGGAGACTCTGATACTAAATGTTTTCGTGGATTCCCTGCTGCATTCCTCGAGAAGCCTGAGAACCTGCAAACATTGTCTGGCCAAATACTGAGAGCACAGGAAACTTTCATAATCTTTACATTTCTCCTGTGCCTTCTCTCAGCCTATTTATTTGCCACACTTGTTCAGCAATGAGTATTAAATCATCAACAATGGCAACAATCAGTAAGTAATGTGGTTTTTGTTGTGAATTATAATTATAAATTATAATTTATAAATATAATTAACTATATATAACTGAAATTTTAAATGTATATATAAAATTATATATATATATATTATTATATATATATATATATATATTATATATATATATATATATATATATATATATATCAGCTGCTGTATATAGTACATGTCTCTGTATATAGTATTTGGTTTGGGCTGCTATAACAAAATACTATAAACAGGATAGCTTATAAACAACAGAAATTTATTTCTCATTTCTGGAGCCTGGTAAGACCAAGATGGAGGCACAGACAGACAGATTGCTCCTTTTTCCTGCGTCCCCACGTGGTAGATGGGAGAGGGAGTTCTCTCAGGCCTTTTCCCACTTGTGAGGGCGGAGTCCTCATGACCTATCACTTCGCAAAGGCCCCACCCCCTAGTACCATCAACTTGGGGTTAGGTTTTTAACATATGAATTTTGGGGAACACAAACATTCAGACCATAGTAGTACTTACTCTAAAAACCAGTTTATGTATCATTGGTTTATTTTATACAACTGTCTTTCCAATCCCTTTTTATGGTAAAAATTTTACCTTATGGTTCTGAGGGCATCATGAACTTTAGGGCAATTGTGGAGAACTTTTTATTGTTTAAACATTTGATGAATAGCAATATGTGTCTTTTTTCAAATATAAGTAACTGATTTGTGTACTAAGATACATAAATTATAAAAAATATAAGATACATTTATAAAAAACGTATAAATATAGTTTTAGTAGTTTTAAAACTCAGTTTCTTGCTAAATCAATAATTCGCAGTACATCTGTAATAATCATTGCATAGTGATCCACTTAAAAAATCTGCCTTCAAATTATGCAAAGATTTTTAAAATACTTTCATCATCCAATAATACGAAATGTTAAGCTAAATTCACTGCCTTCGTAAATACTGAAATACAAGATGCTTTCTATAACTAAATAAATGCATAAAACTTGAATAATTTATTACATGAGGTACCTAATTTTTATACTTTTGAGTATTGCAGAATTATTATGATGATGATTTCAGATATACTATTTTCCCTGTCCCACATATTTTTCCCCCTTGTCTCTGCCTGGCAAAAAATCTATTCTCTCTTCAAAATGCAGATTTATGTCTCCTCTGACTTTATGAAATTCTCTATGACTCCGTGGAACAGAGTTGGCAATTCCACCTGATACTCCTATGGCTTTTCACATCTATAATAACTCTGAGTGCATTGTGTTTGCATTGCTTCTTCCTATGTTGCTTTTTTTCCCTTTGAACCTATAGTGTATCAGAAGGCAGAATCCTTAATAGTTTTATCCTTTAAATATATGTATATTTATTGAGGAAGTTCTTATTTGATGACAGACGAGGTGAAAATAATCTCTTAACAGTAATTTATGAGAAGAGAAAAGTTATGAAGTTGTACATAACTTGTGGAAATGAGAAATAGATCTAACTAGAGATATGGATGAGGGTTCTAGGAAAGCTGGCCAAAATTACAGAAAAGTCATGAGTGTCTGGTGTCCCCAGTCTACAGTGAGTTTTCTCCAACACTGAAGCAGTCCAGCTACAGAAGAAGAAAAGGTGGAGTATTGCACTGACCCAAGGCTGGAGTTAGTCTATATCTGCGTAATGTGTCTGTCTCCTATAAAGATGAGGGGCAAGAAAGTAGTGGGTATTAACAAACATTAAACAGCAAAGGCCAGTTTATTCTCTGCACTGCCCCTCCCCCCTGCCAATTCATTGCTATGAAATAAAAACACAGATTTCTTCTAAGAAGCAAACAATTCTATCTTTAATACATAGAGGGAGAATGGAAGGATGAAGACAAGTATGATCCATCTTCTCTCATCAATTAAGAGAACATTAGCCAATGACCTTTTGCATTGAAAGGAAATGACAACCTTTCAGAGTCATTGAGGATCTCCCCATAAATAATACATGTATTCTCAAAAAAACATGAGCAAGCTTTAGTTTTATCAAGAAAACCTATTAATTCATCAGATATTCTTACTGTTAAAAATATTCCTGGTTGAAAATCTCAGCCAGAGGTCAGCAAACTTTTTCTGTAAAGATCCAGATAGTAAAAACTTTAGGCTTTGCAGATTACATGGCCCCTGTTGCAACTACTTAATTCTGCACTTGAATCAGGAAAGCAGCCTTAGACAAAATGTAAATGAGTGGACATAGCTATGTTTCAATAAAATTTATTTACAAAAACAGGTGGTGGGCTGGTGATAGTTTACCAACTATCTATTTACCAGCCCCTGATCTAAGCTAAGGTTTTGTTTATTTCTTTTCTGTGAAATAAGTAGTCACACTCTAATTTATTCTTACATAAATCTTTAAGTTTGCTTAAATTAAGACCCACCTGTATTTTAAGCAATGTATTTCTTCAAGAAATTATAAAATTAAAAGACAGAGATGGCATGATTCAGTAATACATAATAGACAGAGATGTTCATAGTTAATCATTAGCAAAATGCTTTTGGAATCCCTAAAATTATATCTGGAAGGCCTATACCATAATAATTAGCAGATATACTGAATTTAAAATGACTAGGTTTCCAGATGGTATACTACTTCTTGGATCTATGGAGGAATGTTTTGTGGAAGCAGCATAATTATAGATAGATGCACAACATTCCCCCAATTTTTAGGGAAATGGTCCTTAGCATATAATGACAGCTTGAATATGCTCCTTTTCAGAAGAAAGTGAAAATTATTATGCCTTAGAGTTAACTGCCATGGTGTTTGTATTTAACGTGGGAATAATTTAAACAACAGTTCAGTAATGGTTATATTATTACAGTTTTTTTTAAGTTCATGTTTATTAGCATGCTTTATCTTGATTTATTTCATGATATAGTCACAGCAAGAGTAACCAAATATCAAGGCAGGAGGACAGGGGCCTGTTATTTAACCAGAGGACACAGCTCCAGTCCTGGCAAGCCGGGTGCTGAAGGCAGGCGTGAGCTGTTCAGGGAGTCTCCTCAGAGAGGCAATGACAGTTGCAGAGCCCTGGAAGCAAAACAGAAGCCCCCTGGGACTATAGCTATCATCAGCTCAGGGGAAGGTGGGAGTGGGAAAGGGAATCCTTGGGGATGGCTTTGAGAGGCAATATTCTCAGAAGAATCAGCACTAAGAGTCAAATGTCTAAACACATGCCCTGCAGTGCTAGTTGAGAGGTTAGTTGTTCTCACACACCAGCTCAGAACTGCCCTGATGCCAAACTATTTACTATGAATTGTATCATCGTTAATATATTCAAATAATTCTCACATTTCTTTCACTTACCAAATTTTTAATCTCAGTTATAATCTTTTTTTATGTTATATCTATTAAAAAGTAGGCATATATTCATTCTTTTTTATTAAATTTATTGGGGTGATGTTGGTTAATAAAATTCTATAGGTTTCAAGCATGTGATTCAATAGGTTGCCATGTGTATATTGCATTGTGTGTTCACCATTCAAAGTTGAATTTCTTTCTGTCACCATATATTTGACCCCTTTACCCTTATTTACTGTCCCCCCCCTTCTCTCTGTAACCATTAAACTGTTGTCTATGTCTATGAGTCTCTGTTTGTGTCTTGCTTGTTTATGATTTTAGTTTTATATACCACATATAGTCATTTTTTAAAATGAGAAAAGAGATGAAAAAGATGGTAAGACCATGCCTTACGTTATAGTTAGGTTTCCTCTCTTTCATATCTTAGACATTTATTTTTTTTATGTAGTAATATATACACAACATAGTCATACTAGTAAAAAAAAAACCCTACAATCATAAAATTGTCATGCAGGAACATGAGCAGTATTATGCAGCACTGCTTGAAATTCTGAACTGAGCCAATAAATCTAACATCTATGCTCAGCTTGTTTTTCGATCACTACACTTATCGCTAGTGTTGCTGTTTACCTAGAATAATGATATTTATGAGGACTCATTTTTATAACTTACCGCAAGCTCATAATCTTTAAGAAGTGGATACTCTAAAGAAAACAGTGTGACCGTTCTCAGGGAGATGGGGGAGAAAGTAAGTCAGTTATAAGAAACTGAAAGGTTAGGATAAACTTGTTGCATGAGAAGCCTCAATAAACTTCCATGGGACAATGAGGAGAGAAGAGGAAGGAGAGGACAGGGATGGCAGGAATCTGGTTCTTTAATAGCAAAACACACTTCAAAGTCCTTTGTGGCAACAGTAATTAGGCAAAAATAGTTTTAGCATAAATGTGAGTTTGTAAGATTTTTTTTTGTAAGATCTATTACTTTTTTATCAGATTTATTTTTAAAGATTGGGATAAATAATTTCAGATAGCTAATGAAAACATCTATAAAAAACCTACAACTAACACCATACTTAATGATGAGAAAATAGAAGCTTTCCCACTAAGCAAGAAGGTTCCATCTCATCATTTTCTTTTGACAATATACTGTTAGTCCTAGCTGATACAATAAGATTTAAAAAGGAAATAAAAGATATACAGGTTGGGAAGAAAGATATAAAACTGTTTTTGATTGTAGAAATGTAGAAAATCTGAAAGAATTAACAAAAAACTGTGAAAACTAATAAGCAATTACAGCAAGGATACAAGATACAAAGTTAATATGCAAAAGTCTATCACTTTCCTACGTACTATCAATTAAAAATGGGATTTGAAACTAAAACCGCAATCCATTTACATTAACATCCCCCCCAAACTGAAATACCTTGGTATAAATCTAACAAAATATGTGTAAGATACATATGCAGAAAATTAATTCATTATTTATGGGAATGCAAAAATGGTACAGCCACTTTGGAACACTACATATACTCTTATCATATATGATGCGGCAATTGTGCTACCTGGTATTTACTCGAAAGAGTTAAGAACTTATGTCTTCACAAAAACAAACATAAGAATGTTTATAGGTATCCCCCGCTTTCTGAAATTTTACTTTGCTCCACTTCACTTTTACCAAAGACCTACATTAGTATCTGTTTTCACTGACCAAAAGAAATCCAAAGAGGATTTTCGTTTTCATGAGAAAAGCCATTTCCATACTAATGTAGGTCTTTGGAAAAGCAAAGTGGCATAACGTGAACTTTCAGAAAGCAGGGGATTTTGACTTACAAAAGGTTTCATAGGAACTCTCCGCTTTTAGATAGCGGGAGAAACCTGTATAGGAACTTTATTCATAACTGCTAAAACTTGGAAGCAACCAAGATGTCCTTCAGTAGGAGCATTAATAAAGTGAGTACATCCAGACAATCAAATATTGAATACTAAGAGGAAATGAGCTTATCAACCCATGAAAAGACATGGAAGAACCTTAAATACATATGACTAAGTGAAAGAAGCCACTCTGAAAAGGTTACGTACCACATGCTTCCAATTATGTAACATTATGGAAAAGGCAAAACTATGAAGATAGTAAAAGTGTAATTGTTAAAGGAAAGGGATGGATAAATAGGCAGAGCACAGAGGACTTCAAGGGCAGTAAAACTATTCTATATGAAATTATGGTGGTGGATATACATCATTATATATTTATCCAAACCCATAGAATGTACAATACCAAGCATGAACCCTAAGGTAAACCAAGGATTTGGGGTGATAACGATGTGTCAATGTAGGATCATTGATTGTAACAAATGTAACACTCTGGTGTGAAATTTGCTAGTGGGGGAGGCTGTATGTATGTGAGAGTAAGGGATATATGGGAAATCTCTGTACCTTCCCTCAAATTTCTATAAACCTAAAACTGCTCTAAATAATATAGTCTATTTTATAAAAATGGACAAAGGACTTGAATAGACAATTCTCCAAAGAAGATGTACAAATAAGTAATAAGCACATGAAAACATGCTCAACATCATTAGTCACAGGAGAAATGCAAATCGAAACTGTGAGATACCACTTCACACCTTCTAGGATGGCCTTAATAAAAACAAAATAAAACAAAACAAAACAAAATGGCAAACAAGTGTTGGCAAAAATGTGAAAAAATTATAACCCTTGTGCATTGTTGGTGGGAATGGTGCAGGCACTATAGAAAATAATTGGATAGTTCCTTACAAAGTTCAACATAGAATTAGCACACGATAAAGCAATTCCTCTCCAGGTATATATCTCAAAGAATGCAGATCAGGGATTTTGATACATCAGTGTTCACTGCGGTATTATTCACAATAATCAGAAGGTGGAAACAACCCAAGTATCCATCAAAAAACAAATGGATAAACAAAACTTGGTGTATATATACAACGGAATATTATTCAGCTATAAAAAGGAATGAAGTTTTGATGTATGTTACAATATGAATGAATCCTGAAACATTATTGCTAAGTGAAATAAGCCAGCAGCAATAGAACATGTATTGTATAATTCCACTAATATGAAATATCTGAAATAAACAAATTCATAAAGATGGACAGTAGATCAGAGGTTACCAGGGGCTGGAAGAAAAGGGCATTATTTCTTAGTTGGTTACAGAGTGACAAACAAAAGCTTTGTAAAGAGATAGTGGTGGTAGTTTCACATCATTATCAATGTACTAAAACCCACAGAACTGTATGCTTAAAAATGGTTAAAAATCACAAATATGTACTACATTTTTATGAAAATTAAAAATAAAGAATTGATAGTTATGGTCTTAGAAAAAGGGGGCAGAGATACTTTTCTCTCTTTTAAGATTTATCATATCTTATTTGGTAGTGATTTATATAAAGTTTTCTGAAACTACAGAAAAAGACCTAAAAGATATTTTCATAAAATTAGGCAAAGAGGGGATTTTTCAGTTCAGAAAAAAATCTCCTAAATCTTGAAGAAGTTTGACTCCAAATTGCCTTCCCTTATTTCTAGAATACTGAAAAGTAAAGCTAATCTTAAATTATGTTTATTTTTAACATGTCTCTGATTGTGTACCTCAATAAGGCTTTATAATCAGTATCATGTATGATGTTAAATATTTTTAAAAGATCATCTGATTAAAAAATATTCATGAAATTTTTTAAATCATTTTTTAATCCCTGCCCAATTTATCTGAGAGATCGTATATTTGATTTAAAAAAAAAAATCACTTAGCAAAGCAAATAGGTGGAAAATTTAAGCATCCTGAGGCAATGGTTTTCATCTGAGAAAAGGTAGTTTTAAAAAATCAATTTTGTATCATTTGAGATATTATTGTTTATATGTTTTCATTCTCCATTTCCCCCCTTTTCATTCCCAGAATTAGCCAGCTGTTCTTGTCCTCAGGAAGCTGTATGACAGGGTGAAAAGCAGAAATAATGTGCAAGTCTATGGCTTTTGCTTTCCAAAAGTCTAAGCTCTTAAAAGAACTGACTGAGAATGTTTTAAATGGTTGAAAAAGAGAGAAAGGAATTTGCAGACATAAACAGAATGTCTAAAGAGATATGAAAAGTTTAAAAAGAGATTTCTCCAGTTTGATAGGTAGAAGCATGAGAGAGGTCTGTGGGTCTGAAGATAAGAGTGAGCCCCCATCTCCCTTCCAAAGTGATATTTTTGGTCACAGGTATTCCTGCAGGAGAGCCCTGGGTCCCAGGAGACAACCACTGAACCTGAAGAAGAGAGGTTGGTATGGAAGACAGAATCCACGGCCACCTGCAAGATGGAGGACTAGATACTGTCCATCAGCTCACTCTCTTCACTCCTCGTAATTCTCTCTCTATAGAAACCCTATAAGGACAGGTGTTCAGTTTCCTAGTATGTCATTAAAATAATAGCTTGGGTTAATTTGAATTAAAAAATAAAAAGTTACTTGCACAGCTAGGTTGGCAGTCAGTGATTTATGCCCACCAAAAATGCAAGCACATACCTGTCCTACTTAATTACAAAGCTGAGTAATTGCTTTGGTGGTGAGTCCACAATATTAAATGCCTGTACGTGTACACAATAATCTCTTCCATTGAAATATGCAGCACATGACAGGAATAATCAGATATTTCCTACCTAGTTTCAGGGTGGCTGTGGACTTTAAAGATTATGTTACACTTTCAACTTATTTCAGAGTAACTCAAGATTTCTAACAATAAAATGTTTTACTCTCTTCATTCATTCAACAGATATTTACTGAGCATTACTGTGTAATTAGTATTCTACATTGGGAATACCTAGTAGATAAAACAGACAAATATCTCAACCAAGTAGAAGGGGAGAAAGATGATAAATGATAAGCATAATAAATAACAAGAAATATATAGTACATTAGAATGTGATAAGTGCTATGGAATTCAGGGGTGGGTGATTGATTTGGTTGTAATGTTCAACAGATGACAAGAGAGGACCCATTGAGAAGGAGATGAAGGGGCTAGCGAAACATGAGTGTGGGGTAGGACATCCTTGGGAGAGGGAACAGCTGAGTCAATAGCTCTAACTGAGTTGTGACGAATATTCATGGAACAGTGTGTGTCTAGAGCAGAATGAAGATAAGAATAGTATGATACTTGGAATAAAGCTCCCCGCCCCTTCCCAAGATGTTCATGCCCTAATCTCTGGGACTTTGAGTATGTTATGTTACATGGCAAAGGGGAATTGAGGTTGCAGATAGAATTAAGGTTGCTAGTCAGATGACCTTGAGGTGGGGGAGAGTACACTGGATTGTCCAGGTGTGATCAATGTAACAGCAAGCATTCTTTAAAATGGAAGAGAGACGCGAATATGAGATCAGAGTTCGGTGATGTGAGAAGGACTCAAAATTCAGCCTTGTTTGATTCGAAGATTGAGGAAGGGGCCATAAGCCAAGAAATGTGAGACACCACTAGAAGCCAGAAAAAGCAAAGAAATGGATCCTCCTCTCAAGCCTCCAGAAGGAATAGAGCCCTGTCAGTACCTTGATTTTAGCCCATTTTAAGACCTGCATCAGATGCCTGAGCTAAAGAACTCTTACAGTTCTTATAGTATCTTATGTAATAAATTTACTATTAAATTTATGGTATTTTGTTACAGATGTGAATAGGTAATCTATACTAATAATGAAAAATAATGTGAGGCAAAAATAATGAGAGCTCTAGGTCTTGAATGACCTTAATTGGCATTGTAAGGTCTGGGATTCTATACTCAATGAAGAGGAAAGCCATTGCAGGCTTTGAAAAGAGGAATGATGTGATCTGACAGGTTTTAAAAAGATCTTTGTGACTGTGTGTTGAGACCAGAAATAGGTGGGCAAATGCAGAAGCAAGGAGACCTGCTGGGGCTACTGCAATGACCCAGAGAAGGGATGAAGGTGGCTTATACCAGGAGGATAATTTGGGAGGTGGTGGGAAGCACTTGATTTCTGGCTTTATTTAGAAGGTAGAGCCAAGGGTTTCATGACAGGTTGCATGTAGGATGGGGGAGAAAGAAAAGTCAAGGACGACTTCCAAGTATTTGGGTTGAACAATTAGAAGAGATGCCATTTACTTAAATGGGGAGAGTTTCAAGTGGAGAAGTTCTAGGAGAATGATTGGGATTTCAACTCGGGACGCATTGAGTTTGAGATACTTTTAAGGTACTCAAGTGGCAATGTTGAATATACAGTTGGATTCATATGTATTTAGAGTTCAAGAGAAAGGTTTATGCTGAATATATAAATATGTGAGTTAGATAGCCTTGTAGATATACAGACAGTCCTCAACTTATAATTCTTCAATTTAGGATTCTTTGACTTTGCAATGATGTGAAAGAACATGAGTTTTGATCTTTTCCCAGGCTAGTGATATGTGGTATAATACTCTATCATGATGCTGGGCAGTGGCAGCAAAAAATAATGTTGCCCAACCGTAGGCAAATGTAAGTGTTCCGAGCGCTTTTAAGGTAGGCAAGTCTAAGCAATAATGTTCAGTAGGTTTTAAATGTATTTTCAAATTATAATATATTCAACTTCTAATGGGTTTATCAAAACATAACCTCATCATTAGTCAAGGAACATCTGTATTTAGGTTCAAGAAACAGTGATATCGCCAAAGTATTGGTATACACAGAGAAGAGAAGAGGACCAAAGATTGAGAATTTTGATGTTATGTCTGTGTCTATTAGGTTTATGAATTTCTAGCATCCTATACAAGAAATCATCATGATGAACAATTCTTTTATTTTATTGACGCTGCACAGGAGTCGACACTCAGTCAAATTTATGTCAATTCATCAGTTTGCCAGGTAGCAGAGGTGAAATAACAAGAAGATTCATATACATCGTGTCAACAAGTACTGACTTTTCATGGAGAGGGTTCAAAAAACCACATCTTCAAGACTAATACAGAGTCTGAGCGTTGGACTTTGAAAGAAGCATTGGAACAAACTAGTCTCAACTCAATTACTGCAGGTTCCTGCCCTTTCCCTTACTTCTTTGCCTTTTCCTGTACAACCCAAGTTCCTCTTGATTCTACAGTGATTTGCTCATAGCTTTCTCCTGATGCTGAAAATTTGTATCAGCCCATTTTACTAACGACTCTGTGTGTAAGGTTTGCCTAGAAAAAAATGCCAGAGATCAACAAATTTTCCAGTTTTTAGCAAATAATTTCACAATCTTATCTTCGTCGTGAAATTTTGATAGGGGATTAAAATTAATTCCAAATTTTTTAAACCCCTGAGAAAGAGAGTAAAGTTTTCTGATTGAGGGTTTGGTTATTATTTTGGTAGCTAAAGTATTAAAGATAGATGGAAACTATTTTTTTCTGATATTTTTCTGTTATATTTTTATACAGTTTAATGATATTACAAGTTGATTAAACTCAAATGTATAATTCGAATTCTCTTTAGTAGTTATATTTATAGTTGCCATATGGACAAAACTCTTAATTTATGACAAATTTTTAAATTACATATGTGAAGAACTGAGGATTTCCACTTAAAATATCCTCCAAAATAAGTCAATAGTTATGATTAAAAGATAAATTCTGGAATCACAAATTATTATGCTTATATCCAACAAAACTTCAATTTTTTTAACAACTAGTACTTGGGGACAATTTCTCTGTGTACCTAGTTATTTTGAGGGCTTGTGAAGTTTATTGTGATAAAATGTGATAGTGGTACTGGTTATTAAAGCATTTTTTAAATTTTTAAATAAAAAGCACAAGTGTACCTAAATGAGGGATTTATCAAATATGTTGTAGAAATAAAGAATATTCTAAGGTCATTAAGAGTAAACCAGAAGAATATTTAATGCAAAATGAGATAATTGTGTTCCATAATTTTCAAGTGCCATAAAATACTATTCTTCTTTAGATTATTTTGCAACCATTTAAACATGTAAGTTCATTCTGAGTTCACTAGCCCTACAAAAAACACCTGGATTTGAACTGCGGGCCTGATTTTGCCATCCCGTATTTCAAACATTAAACCTCAGGACTGGGACAAATGTCCTATTTTGTAAATCCTCTATCAATTCCTTTTCCAGCCACAGTCTATGTCCCTGAATCAGCTTAAACCAGGCTGGCCAATTCCTGCCAAGCCAGCGCCAATATGCATTGTCACAAGCATTGTTTTCTTCTAAAGAGCAGTCCTGTAATATGGGCAGACTTATTAGAGTAAGCAAAAAGAAAAGAAAAAAAAAGCAATGTTCTTAGCCTGACTTTCAATGTGGATCTTATTCTAAAAGCAGTGACTAGATAATTTTTAACCACCAGATTAATGTAGGTCTAAGCTCTATGGTTGATATTTTAAAGTTAGTTCAATGCTGAATTTTTTCTTATTTTGGTTAAATATAATTTTAACTCATTATTTCTACCTACTGTTTTCTTCTAAATGTCTGATTTTTCCACTTAACATGCTAACCACCCTCCTAATTCTGCTGTACCCAGATATGCTGAGCATGGCACGTTTGTCTTCAATAAAGTCGTTGATGAAATAGTAAATGCAAAGAGCAAAAGAGAGTTACTTGAATCCTCTAATCAAGACAATAAATCAACTTTACAATTATTTCTGTATATCTAAGTGTATTCATGAGGGAATTTTCCAAGTGCCTCAAAATATGCTATATTTTCAGTATTTTTTTTACAAGGAAATAAAGTTAATTTTGTTAATATGACTTTCTCTTAGAAAATGAATGTTTTAGCAAATTCCTTTTATCAGTATTCACAAGCCATCTGCCTAATAAACAGTTGTAGAATTTTATTGAGAATATATGTTAAACCCATACTATTTCTAGTCCATATTCACCATCTTTCTCAAATTTGAAAATTGAAAGTTTGTTTATCCTTTATATTCTGCCACCTCTTGCTTGGTCCACAACTCCATATAATTACTAGCATTGATTATATAATCACATATGCAAGTATTTTCAGTACCTTGGAATGTAATTCATCAAAGCTTGGAAACTTGAACTCATTTAAAGCTAGGCATGTTTTTGTTTTTAATAAAATCAGCTGATGCAACTCAAAATTGTTCCTGATGGGGTTGTAATTCTGTTTCTTCTTAGTTTCTCTCTAGTCAGACTGCTTCTTCCCTTCCCATTCTCTGGAAAACTGCCTCCTCCATTTCCCAGAGTGACCTCAAAATTTAAAAGATTAGAACCTTTAAAGTTTTAAGAGATAATAAGTGTTGGTGAGGGTGTGGAGAAAAAGGAACCCTTGTGCACTGTTTGTGCGAATGTAAATTTGTATAGTTACTAATGGAAAGCAGTATCAAGAGTCTCAGAAAATTATAAATTGAATTTTCACATAATCCAGCAATTCAACTTCTGGATATACAACCAAAGGAAATGAAATCTCAAAAATATATCTGCACCACCATCCTGGTTTATTACAGCATTATTCACAACAGCCAAGATACAGAAATAAACTAAGTATACATCAACAGATGAATGATAAAGAAAATGTCACATACACACACAGACACACACACACATACACACAGACACACAGACACACAGACACACAGACAGACAGACAGACAGACACCACACACACACACACACACACACACACACACACACTGGAATATTATTTAGCCACAAAAAAAGAAAAAGAAAATATTGCCATTTGTGACAACATGAATGAACCTGGATGACATTATGCTAAATAAAAGCCAGACAGAGAGAGGCAAAACCATATGATCTCACTGATATGTGGAATCTAAAAAGATTGAATTCATAGAATGCAAGAGTAGAGTGGTAGTGGCCAGGGCCTGGGAAGTGTGGAAAATGAGGAGATGTTGGTCAAACAAGGTGCAAAGTTTCCGTTATGCAGAATGAATAATTCTGGAGGCCTAACAGACAGTATGGTGGCTGTAGTTGATAATGCTGTGTATTATACAGTTGATCCTTGAACATGGGTTTGAACTCTTTGTGTTCACCTATATGTGGATTTTCTTCAATAATTACAGTTGGGCCTATGTATCAGCAGGTTTAGTATTCAAGTATTCAACCAGCTCCAAATTGAAAGCATCTTCTTCGATCTGCAGTTGGTAATCCACGATTGTGGAAGATAAACTGTCTGCATTGTTCTATGCCATTTTATATAAGGGGCTTGAATATATTCAAATTTTTGTATCCACAGGGGTTCTGGAATCAATCCCTGGTAGACACTGAGGTCAACTATAGTTAAGTTTTGGGGAGTCAAAGCTTATCTGTGGATGTTTGCAAGTGTGCTGGTGCCCTTACCCCTCATGTTGTTCAAGGGTCAACCGTATTTGAAATATGCTGAGAGGGTAGATTTTATATGTTCTCATCACACTGAAAAATGATAACTATGGTAGGTGGTGGTTGTGTTAATTAACTCTATCGTGATAATCAATTCACAGCATGTACACATATTAAATCATCACAGTGTACACTCTAAAAAACAAAAATTAAAAATAAATTATTTTTTCTTCCTTTATATGCGTGTTAAATATAAAACAGACATCTTAAAGAAAATTTCTTATTGTAATAGAATTGTAATATAATTTCATTAAAAATTGGTCTTCAATGAGGTGAACACAGAGTAGACAAATCTCTGCTTCATCTCTGGGGACTCTGTGATAATCTCTCTGAATTCTACAATATGAAGACATCACTCCAGGTAAGTTTTAAGCTCAGTATGTTGGCCTGCATTACCTCCTAAAACATCAGCCTTTTTTGTTTCTGGGCTACTGTGAGCATCTGAGGTTCCTGATTTGGCTCCTGACAGGCTGTGGTTCAAGAAAGTGACCAAAATAGAAAAAAGGAAACTTCATAAATTCGACTAACCTCAACAGCACAGTCTCATAAAGCTTTGTAATATTTAAGACCAAGTTGTAGGGTTTTAAATTCACACTTTTCGAAACAAGATCTACTTAATAAGTTCTTAATATTATGTATAAAAAATATGCAGGGGAACCCATGTCGATGATTTAGAACCAACTTTAAAAGCACTCTATAGGCACTAATTTAATTAGAAAATGTTAATACTCTAATTATAAACAATTATTATTTAATAAGTTAGTTCAGTTTAATTCAACTTGATATATACACTTGAAAGGAATGAGCTATATTTTTCAAAGGTATTTCAGGATTTAAGTTTCCCCAAATATCAACTTTTTTCACCCTAATTTACTCTGAGTATTATGTCACATAAGAACAACTTTTCAAACACTTGTCAAATGTATCAGTCCTAAAAATTATCAATATTGCACTGGTATAACTCACTTTCGCTAATACCTATGCTTCCAACCCTTTATCCGTGTTCTTTTTTTAAATAGCACATCACTTTGATATATTAAACCTCCATATTATTGCTTCAAATGCATTCTAATTCATTAATATGTCAGTTTTCATTAATCTGGCAGCCCTTCACTTACTATGCTCTGATCATCAAAAAACTCAGGTAAAGGGGAATTTTCACCTACTTGCCATCTCTTTTCCACAGGCCTCCATCTAGAGCTAACAACAACAACAAAAAATGGGCTTGGGGAAAATACCCAAAAAAGCTCTTCACATTGGTTTTAGTGTGTAGGGTCTGTCAATGGCTGAGAGTACAGCAGTAAGACCTGGAGAAGCTATTCAATGTTCCAGGCACACATGACTATACGCTGGCCAGTTTTTGATCCTTCACTGGTACAAACGAAGAGATGTCTGCCACTGTGGGAAGGTCAGGAAGACTTCCAGCTTTCTGGTTCTTGGCACAAGTGGGATACAGCTGGAGAAAAAGTAGAGACGTTGCCCTGACCCACCGCACACTGACACGAGGCAGAAGCTGCACGCTACTGGAGAAAAGGCAGGACATCTGTGACCCCAAACAATGCAAAGCAGAGTTCGGTTGCCATGGGAAATGTAAGATCAGGAAACTAACTGCACTCTAATCCCTGTACTGAGTAGAAGATATATTATCTGCCACTGATAGAGGGGCAAGAGTATTGAGACTGCCCTATCTATAAGGTCCAGGAGCACAGAACCTGCCTGAGGCTGACGCTGGAATGGGAGAGTCACATAAAGAATCTTGTCCTGGGTAACAAGCAATATCAATCTACTGTAGAAAGATGGAGATAGCATACTTCAGAGGCGTAGGTGTGCAGGACCTATTGACATCTGAGGGTGGAGCAGGGACACTGGAAAACATCTACTGGAAGTTTAATTCTCATTTGAAGCATAACGTATCAGCAGTTTATCGATGGTGGAACTTAAAGCTTATAATATATGAAAGGTAACTATGAAACTTTATACAAATAAATGTGACTAATTAAATAAAATGATCAAATTTCTTAAATTCACATATCACCAAAGCTCTCACAAGAATAAATAGATTAAATGAAAGCCTCATATTTATTAAATAGAATTGGTTATTAACGACCTTCCTTCTCAGGAATCTCTGGGTCCAGAGAGCTTCTCCAGCAATTCTACCAAACATGTAAGGAAGAGACCACACCAATTCTACACACACTCTTCAAGAAAGTACAAGAGGCAGAACACATTCCAACACATTTGTCAAAGCCAATATTACACTGAAACAAAGACAAGATAGATTCCTTACAACAAAGAAAGCTATAGAGCATGTCTCTCATGAACACGACTCTAAACATCCTTAACAAAATATTATCACCTTGAATTCAATACTATGTTAAGAGAATAATACGTCAAGACCGCATGTCATTTATCTCAAAAGTATAAAGTGGGTTTAACATTCTAAAATCAAACATGGTAATTCACCAAATCAGTAAACAAACAAACATACTTCAACAAATCTGGAGAAAACATTTCATAAAATTCAATACTGTCAGTAAACTAGTAACAAAAAGAGCTTAGTCAACCTTAGAGAAATCTAGTGAAAACCTACAGATCACATCATATAAAATGGTGACAGATTGAATAGTCTCATTTTAAAAAAATTCAACATTGTACTAGAAGCTAGCTAGTGGAATAGATGGAAAAAAAATAAAGGCCATATGGATAAGAAAGGAAGAATACATATAAAATTCTAAAAATTTATAAAAATTTATAACTAATAAGTAACTTTAGCAAGGTTATGAAATTTAAGATTACTATACCAATATTCATTGTAGTTTTACATCTACACAATGGCTTTTGTTTTTATGTTTTTTTACTACCCTTTCTTTGTTTTAAACAAAATTTGTTTAAATTTTATCTAGAATAATTTCTTCTACTTTCCTTTACCTTATTTTTTCTTCTTTTTCTAGTTTGTTAATTTTGAAACTCAGTACATTTGTTTTAAAGCTTTCTGTTATAGACCTTTTTTAAGCTTTCTGGTATAGACCTTGAGGATTTAAATTTACCTTTGAGGAGTTTGGTTTATATGGTTGTCATTGGCTTAATATTTACTGTCCTCTTAAATTTTTAACAAAATAACTTTAATTTTGATTATTAGTTCCAAGAGGTTAACTTTTTCCCCAGGGAAGTTTATCTTTTATTGTTGTTTTTTGTATTATAGATTGCTATGTGTAAAGTTCATGTTTCTTCTTTAAGTATTTACCAATTATTAAAATGAGCAATATGAAATTATTGATATTTGACTATTTTTGATCCAAAGAAATGGCTATTTCATGTCATTCAACCTACTATATGATTAGTTTGGGGAACAGTTTTATGGATATCATAGAAAAATATTATAATCATAAGTAAATATACATACGTGCCAGTACATGTATACATGTACATATACATGCATGTACACGTGTGTATACATGCACACACACATATATACCACATATGTATATACATATATTTATGTGAATAAAATTGTTTGTTTACTAAATCTCTAAATCCCTGTTTTTTTTCTTTTTGTCTACTGATTTTTAGGTTCTGAAAAAGATATATTAAAATCTAACACCATAATTTTATTTGTAAATTTTTAGTTTTCTATGCATTTCTAAAAGAATTAGCTTTATGTGTTAAAATGCCACTATGTTTGGGACTTAAAATATTCATAACTATTATACATTGGTGAGGTTTTTAATAATGAGGTGAATTAAATGAACCATCTTGTGGATGTCAGTCATTCTCTTTACTCAGACAACTGCTGCTTTCCAAGTGGGCCTGTATACACTGTGGCCATGGAGGCAGTGATAGAGGCTGTGCCTGGGCTTCCCAACAGGGACAACCCTTCAGCAAGTGTGACATAGCTACCACACTGCTAAATGCCCAATTTACCTACAACTGAGGCCAGTACAGAGTATACAATAAGTCATCGTATCTGAGGGGATGATGAATATAATTCAGTAGATTGTAGTGAATCCCTTTCATCATAGAAGAGGCAGTCTTCAGAGCAATAGACCCATGTTCCAGATATAGATTTGCCTTTCCTGGCTGCTCCATTCCTCTG
Organism: Eonycteris spelaea; assembly: GCA_003508835.1. NCBI lineage: Eukaryota > Metazoa > Chordata > Mammalia > Chiroptera > Pteropodidae > Eonycteris > Eonycteris spelaea. Next base: position 1,037,677 of record PUFA01000140.1, read on the forward strand.
CCAGCACCACCGTTTGTGGACTTTCAAAATGCCAAATTTACTGTTTTCATATTCCACATAACATTGTTTCCATTCAGAGGATTCATTTCGCTACAAGAGAAGTGTAACAGTTGAGCTAATGCTCCTGTATTTCAGTGATTTTACTACTTATTCCACTTCTCAGATATTGCTGGTCCAGCAGAATGATGGAATGATCTAAAGAATGTTCAGATATACTGCCAGTTGGAAAAACACCTTGCAGAGTTGTTATGCTCCGTTATAGAATACAGTATGTTCTTTGATCCAACAACAAGTTTAAGATGCTGTGCCTCAATAGCCAGAATAGACACATCCAAGAATCAAGACTGGAAGTATTATTACTCCTAAGAATCTACTTGCAGAGGTTTTGTCTTCTGTTTTTACATTCTTGATCTGCATTAGTGTAAAGATTTTGTTTCTAAGGAAGAAACATTTCCATCAGCAGGTACAAAAAAAAAAAAAAAAAAAAAAAAAAAAAACCCCAACAACAAAAATGGTCCCAGCAAATTAGAAACAATCAGAAACAGAAGCATAATAACACCTCATGGATACACTACCATGGACAATAGGGCGATTTCATATAATTTCAGCTTACTACATTTATTTATTCCTTAAGAATTAATAATTTAGGTTAGTGGTCTGCAAAGTATGACTCACAGGCCAAATCTGGCCCCCTATGTATTTTTGTAAATTCATAGCACCGCTGTGAGCAACGGAGACTAAGCCAGGGAGTTCTGCTCCGCCCTGTTCTCTCTTCATTCCCAAGACCTGCTCTCTCAGAAGGCAAGCTGCCCTGCCACTGCTGCAGCTTCCAAGCCGTGAGATCTCAGTGCAGGGGTCTGCAACTGAGCTAGTCAACTCGCCTCCGGCAACTGCCGAAGTTGAGATGGCTGGGCTCTCGGCAGAGAGAAAAGAGAAAATATTCATAGAATTGCTAATTCAAACATGTAATTTTATACACTTTATATAAGTAAATAAATTAAAAGCTATTCAGCAAATAGTTAAAAAATAAGTTAAATGTGGCATTTTAATGTTGAAGTTAGCTTTTTAACTTAAAATTTGTACTTAACCCTGTATTGAATTAAAAGTTATTCTTACTCTTTCTGTATATACACACAGATATCCACATAATATATAAAAAGATACACAGTGTATCTGCAGTATTAAAATTTATTGGAAGGGGTGATTAGGAAAGATGTCTAAAAAAGGATCCTTATGGGAGCAATAATAAAAAAAGTAGTTAGAAAGCACTACTTTGAGGCAAGCACTCAAGAGGAAACTGAGCAGTCCTCAGTAGAAGGGGTTTGTCCACTGATTTATCAGGTTCCATTCCATTAAGGTCTGGAACGATATTTTCAAAACTGAACACTTAAGCCTTGAATTTTTGAATTATGGAGGTTGGGTACCTAAATTCTAAGTTAGAAGAGAAACGCAAGATGTAAACTCTAAACTTTGAATAATTTTGGAATTTTATCGCAGATTACCAGAGCTAGACCTATCAGTGGCATGAAGTTCTACTGATTAATTCTGTGATATTGCATAATTCTCCTTTTCCTTTAGGATTCGGTGTTCTTCCAACCTCACTCATCTCATAGGCAGGGTCACATAATGCTAAGTTTATTTCTTCCATTTAAAATTATACAATTCAAAATCAATCTCAAGATGACAACCACAGCCTCTCATATAAGTTTCTCCCTTTGGAATAACGTTGGCATTGCTGATGTTATTACTATCTGCTTCTTGATATTGGAGACTTTACACAGGAATATGTTAATACATAGTTGGTTTTTAGTGGTCTAAGGCAGTGGTCCCCAACCTTTTTGGCACCAGGGACCGGTGCTCCTATGAGAATCTATTGCCTCATGATCTGAGGTGGAGCTGAGACAGTGATGCTAGCGCTGGGGAGCGCCTGCAAATATAGATGAAGCTTTGCTCACTGCTTACCTCCTGCTATGTGGCCCCGCTCCTAACAGGCCATGTACCAGTAATGGACCACGGCCTAGGGGTTGGGGACTCCTGGTCTAAGTAGTCCCGTTGTCAAACAGTGAAAACAAACAGAATTTTTGGTGACCTTATAGCAGGACTTTAGAGAATAGGGTAGAGTTTGTGAACCATATGTGTCATCTGGGGAGCCCAGAAGGCTCATCAGTACATTTAAAGTTCCATTACATGAGCTCAAGTGACACTGACTCATGCATGCATGGTTTTAAGACAGCTATTTTCTCTACAAGTCATCTGTCTTTTTTCTTTTTAATTTGCTTCCAAATTTCTTGTTTCATTCTGAGTGGTTAAAATTGAAATTTGACTCCTAAGTAATTGCATACATCATTACAAATAATTAAGTGCTAAACTGCGTCTTACAGACTAGGAAGTCTATAGTACTATAGAACAGGGAATGATCAATGAAAACTGCTTGTGAGATGTAAAGCTTTAGCTCTGACTTGAATAAGATGTATGATTTGGATAAAGGGGAGGGATTCTGGGAGGAAGTTGTAGCCATGAACAAAGGCAAAAAGAAAAGAAGGGGCAAATTCCAGTTGGAGGATACTAATTAACCTAGGCTGCATGTAGGAAGTATTGATACAAAACATAAATGTTAGAACAGTCACAGAATATGACAGGTTTTGAATTTCCATCAGTTCTTTTGTTGTTCATCTTCTACTTAGCTCTCCAAGTTTACCGCAAATGAAAGTATTTTTAACTCTTTCTGTTTTTCCCTCTTACTTTTTGATATTTCCTTTCTCTTTGTCATACTTAGTATCCTGCGCTCTTATGGTATAAGATTTCTACTAATCTTTCCTCTTTCATCTGCTGTTTATCCATAATAAACTGTTTAGTTTTGCATTTTTAAATTTTGTATAATATTTTATTTATTATTTTCTGATTTGCTCTTTTAACTTAATATCATGTTCCTGAGATTTGTCAATGTTACTGCATGTTGTTATAATATGTCAATCTTAATTTCTCAGGTGGAATTTGATTGTATAAATTTACCACAGTTTGTCCATTTTTCTTTCAATGTCATTTATGTTGTTTTAAAACTTTAATACCTTTTGATTACAGATATTTATTTATTAATTCATTTCTGTTTTTTATGAAGATTTCTGCACCTGTTTCCAGGTGCACAGTCTCAACAGTTTCTGTACTAGAGATACCTAGGACTAGCACTATTGGATTGTAGGGCATGTACAAGTTCAACTGCAGCAGATTGCCAAATTGTATTCCAAACTCGTTGTACCAAGTTATACTCCTATATGTAGAATATAAGTATGTAAGTGCTCCAAATAGCACTATTTTCTCTTCAATACTTAATATTTTCTGGCAACTATATTTTTTCACATTTTGTTTTACGGATTCTCTCTATTATGTATTCATTTCTTATTATATTGACATCTGATTTTATCTGTGTTATTTTCTTCCTTATATTCCTTTGGAATTATTACTTTTCTTGGTATATTTTATTATTACCTTTGTGATTATACTTCATTTTTATTAATTTTCATTTTAATTTAATAAATTCTTATGTTAGATGTTTAGTTCATTTATTTACAATATTTCTTCATCCTTAAATATGCAATATAAATATCTCTAAATATTACTTTAGCTGGACACATATATTTGTCTATTTAACAGTTTTGTTTTTGCTCTAAGTATTTTCTAGCTTTCATTAAGATTTACTTGAATCTATGAGTTAGTTAAAAGTATATTTCTTAAAATAGAGTTTTCTAGTTATAGTTATCTGATTTATTACTATTGTAATTGTGTTGTGGTCAGAGAACATAGTCTGTAAGATACTGATTCTCTGAAATTTGTTGTGACCCGACTGCTGTAAACTTTCTCTTGCTCAAGCACATCCTTTAGAATTGATTTTAATGAGTATCTTTTGATGGCACATTTTATAGTTTTAATTTGTCCTAAATGTCTACATGTAACTCTTATTCTTGAAAGATATTCTAACTGGGTATATAAATCTGGTTGACAGTTATAATGTGCTTTTAGCACATTATGCCCTTCCCTTTTAACTCTGAATATTGCCTTTGAGAAGTTAAATGACTCAAAGTGTTTGTGTGTTTGTGTGTGTGTACGTATATTTGAAGATAATCAGACTTGCCCTTCTGATTTTAAGATACTTTGTCTTTGGTGTTTTTCAGTTTCACAATAATGTTAATTGGTATAATTTTTAAAATTTATTTAGTTTACTTCTGTGTTTCATGAATCTGTAGCTTGATGTTTTTTGTCAATTTTCACAATTCTTTATGTATTGCTCCTATTTCCTTTAATCTGTTTTTATTTCTGGCTTTGAGTAAGTATATATTAGATCTTTATATTATTGTCAATATCCATCTTGTCTATTGCTTTTCCTCTTTAGATTACATTAAAATATGGCTTTTATTTCTATTTTAATTTATTCTCTCTTTTGCCCAATTTAACATATCCATTGAATTTTTATTCTCAACATTTATACTTTTATAGCTAGAAGTATTTGTCTTTTTTAAAATATGTTTAGATATTTTAAAAGTATTTTTTTGAAAATATTTCAAATTATTTTATTTAATTAAACATATTATACATATTTTTTATGTTCTGGTCTTATAAATTCAACATATTGAAAATTTTCGCAGGTTTTATTGTGCTATCAATTCTTCTGCTTGTTTTTGCTTATTTCCTTCTCTGCTTTTTTGTTTTATATTTTTATTGTGAGGTCATTCTTTTTGGATTTCATCTGAGAAAATACCTTAAGGTTTTATTTTAAGTGAGTTTGTCTAGAAAGACTTGCCTAGAAGGAATACTGGCCAATAATAATTTTAAGTTGAATTCTTAAATTTTTAAAAAACTGTGCAAGAAATATATATTCAGTCTTCAACTTTAAGTGAGAAAATGTCATGGATAAAAATCAAAGTAGGGTGTTTTACTCCATTCAATGCCAAGACTTGAGAGAGGTAATTTTTTTGTAGTTTATAATAGATGTTATTTCTACTTTACTCTTACACAGTGGACCTTCGTGGTGCCAGCTTATTATGAGAGTGTCCCTAATAACATTTGCCCCATTGGTCAAACCCAAGGCTTTGTCTCTAGATCCTGTGCCCCAAGAACCACAGAAACCACATCTTAAGCTTAGTCCCTTATGTGGCTTATTTACCAATGACTCTCAATAAGTGAGTTCCCTGTCTTTTCCCTCCAGTAGCATGTCTTAAGTTTTACTGTGTTTTCTGACTTTTCGGTCTTGGTAATTCAGGGTTCAGTAAGTGGTTTTTTTTTTTTTTTTTCTTTTGGCACTATATACTCAACCTGTCAGTATCCAATACTGCCTTTACTTGAAATGTGTGACTAATAAATACAGGTTTTATTGTTAGTATATCTGAAAAATGTGAGTAAAGGGGTTTAGCAATGTAAATTTATACTTTTCAGAAATATGTTCAGTATTGCATATTTGAAATTCATCAAACCACTGTTATTTTACTTTACTTCACAGTATTCGAAAAATATTTTTTGTCAAACGTGTCACATTATTTCTACCTAGTTACTTTATAAAAACCTATGCTAGTATTCTATCATAAACAAATACATATATTTTCAAAAATCTACTGTTGAAAATTATAAGCAAAGAAACACTAAAATAAAATTCCATATTATTAGTAAAAGTGATTAAGTTTATGGAGTAAAAGGCATATAGTAATATAATGTTAAAACAAAAAAAAATCATCACAAAGAAGTATGGCTAAAAGGGTAATATCTTACAGCTTGAGAGTCCTTCTCAGATGATGTTCACATAAGGTGACAAATCTTTGGACCAGACTGTCCAACATTCTACGTATTTTTTTTCTCATTTCAATATATGTTGAAGGCCTCCTACCAGCAGCAATGGTATTGAATGCAATTTTTAAAAAGCTGACTACTCAGTCACCACAGGCACCTACATGTTGGAAATGACAAATAAATTAGGTTTACATAAAATGTTATCAAGTACAAAAGAAAAATTGGAATAATAGTCACGTGGTATTTTTCTCTTGTAGCTTTCCCCATTGTGAATTACGCATTAGTTAGTCCTTGTCATGCTCAAGACATTAAAAGACATTACAATTGAATATCCAAGGTGATATACCATAGATTCTATTTGTAATAAAAGTGCATTACATGAAAGAAGAAATATACATACCCATCTGTGAATTACTAGCATTATAAGGCACTATAACTATATATTGCTTTATAATTATAAAGTAATTTTTTACATATTATCAAATTATTTTTCATCTATGTAAAACCCCATTGAATATGTAGGGAAAATACTAATATCCTCTTTTGTACAAATTAGGAAAATGAGGCACAAGAATGATCTGTATACGTCTTAAAGGCTTACAGCTAATAAGTGACAGCAAAAGAATACTATTTTTACTTTGATATATTCAGAGTTGAATATATAGAGCCCAGCAGCATGAAGAAATATCAGAATAGAGGTGTAATCTAGGGCTGGGGGAGAGTTAGGAGCTGCAGATTTAATCTTCAAGAGGATACAACTGTCTTCTAACAAATTCTGAAAGTGATTATGATCCAAATATCCATTATGTAGGTAATAATCAATAGATTAATAGATAACATTTAAGAAGTTATATCCAAAAGAAATGAAAACGAGGTATCAAAAGGATATCTTCATTCATATGTTTATAGCAGCATTATTCACATTAGCCAAGATATAGAAACGACCCAAGTGTCTCTCAATAGGTAAATAAATAAGATGTAATGTGCAGTGGAATATTACTCAGACATGAGAAAGAAGGAAATCCTGGCATTTGTGATGACATGGATGTTCCTTGAGGGCATCATGCTTAGTGAGATAAGTCAGACAAAGACAAATATTGTGTGCTATGTAAGTGGAATTTTAAAAAAGGAAACTTGTCGAAACATAGAGTAGAATGATGGTTACCAAGGGCTGGATGGTGGAACAATTGGGGAGAAATTATTTAAGGGTGCAAACTTGCAACTAGCAGAAAAATAAGTTCCGTAAATCTAATGCACAGTGTAGTAATTATAGTCACTGTACTATAAATTTCAAAGTTGCTAAGAGACTAGATCTTAATCATTCTCATCACAATATTTGTGATATGATGGTGTTAGCTAATGTTACAATGATAGTCATGTTGCAATACATAAATGTATCAAATCAACTGTTGTACACCTTAAACAATGTTATATGTTAATTATCCTGAAATTTAAAAACTTAGATATACTACAACCACAGTTCTGAGCTCTCTCTCCATATAGCAGAAATCCATGCAAGGAGGTAGAGATGAAAGAAATCAGCTTCTAGAAATAATCTAGAAATTATATGGGAAAATATTTAGACCCCAGGTAAATAAACTATAAGCTTATTATTGATTCTGATCCATAAAGCTTTTGTATTAATTGGAAAGATGGCCAAGTAAGGAATTAGAACACAATTTGAGTCCTACAGCTTGAAAGAAATCAGGGAATGTTACAACACTGGGATTATACACAGGTAAGAGGCTCATCTTGGTTCACTGAATCTTGATTCTGTTGGTTAAAGGAAGACTTGATTGTAATTGGGGAAGAATCAGTGGTTCTGGATGATCTATTTTCAGACCTAGGAGAGTGACTTAGTTCCAATTATTAACTGGGCATGTTCTCATTCCTTATCTAACATAAGGTCCAGATTTAAAGAGTGTGTTGTAGATAAAAGATCTCCTCTGGTCCATGATTCAGCTACAGTTAATGTGATGCTTCATAATTCTAAGAAGCATTTCAGTACTTACTAAGTATGAAGTTAATATCTTAAGATTGAGATTCAACAAGAGTTTCATATATTTTGGCACAACAAAGTTATTTTTCAAAGAGATAGACTGCCTATATTACATGAATGACTTTTCCCAGCCATGAAGTTTGCTATTTTGTACCTCAAAGTTCCACTCATTAAAGAGCTCATGGATTAGATCTAAAGTAAAAATACTTGATCTTGAAGGTCCAAAATCAAAGACCTAGAGAAGAAATTGAACTCCAACTACTGAAGCAATTTAACAAAACATGGAGGAGTACCATAGTTATTTCCTAAATGCTGTGTAGGTAATTTGCAACATTAACAAGTATGAACATAGGCCTAGGACTATTGTTGAAGTGCTATAAATTTTGTGGGCCTGGTCAAACTCATGAGAAGGCCATAAGTCCTGGGCTATGACAGGAAGCTGTGTGAGGGCTTGCCGCACCCCAGTCCGGCAACCCTTATTGGTTGGATACGATGAACATGGTTTCAATTGTAGAAGCCAATGAAGGAGAATTTCAGAAAGAAAGGTGAACACTATATTGGAAGTGCTGCTGGGAAGACACACACAAAAGCAGCCTACTTGATCTTTAAATTACTAAGTCATGCCTAGATGACTATGTAATTTATTTCCAAATTGGGACATTTTTGAGATTGAAACAGAATGGTATCCATAATTTCACTGAGACCAAATTGCACACTGGAATTGTTCCTGGTATACTTGGAAATATGGCCCCTTGAGGCATTCATAATCTTTACCAGTGCAAGATTCGGATGTTGGGTTAAAATTATGGGCTAATAACAGTGACAATATCTAGCACACAAGAAGTACTGGGTAACATCACTTCTAAATGCACAAAGTCTCTTATCTAACCTTTGCAAAAATTCTATGAGTTAGGTACATTCATTATAGAAATTTCACAAATTATGATATTGTATTACACACAAATTAAATAAATTAACCGGGGCCACAGAGCCAAAAGGTAGAAGATCCAGGATTAGAACTCAGGCCGTCTAGCTTCTGAGACCACTTTCCTGACCTTTATGCTACGTGTTACCCAACTAGCAAGGTAGGAGAAACACTGAGCGATGTGGAGGGCAGTGGTAAAAGCAGATGCTATCCTATTAAAAGTTTTTTTGGTTGTTATTTTTTATATTGGTTTTTCACAGAATAAAAAAAAAAAAGAATAAGTGGTACCTAGAGGATCCTTAAGTTTGAGAAGAATATAGGAGAGATGAGCATATTTATATACTGAGGTTAAGGATCCAGAAAAGAGGTAAAGTTAAAAAATGTTAGAGAGAAAGGGAGAAAGATCTCATTCCCACTGACCTCCTCCATGACCTGGACCAAGTGCTCAGATGGTAGTGCTGTTCATCAAACAGAAGATTTTTCATATGCCCTACATCTAAGTATTTTAGATGAAGAAACAGTGTCATAAGTCCATTACTTAGGATAATAATGACATTCATAAGACATCTTCTCTATAAAATGTTTGTTAACTGTTTAATACATAAATAAGCTAAAATTAATTTTATACATTTTCAATAAGAGCTTAAGTTTTATCATTTTTTCTTTTATACTCAACTGTTCTGAGTTAAAAGACAATTCTCTTCTACAATAGAGACACATAAAGTTATCTCATTAAATGTTCTTCTAATAGATATTCAGTTTATGAAACACAGTCAAATATGTTGAAAATACATGTGTATACCAAAACACAGAGCTAAAATTAAAAAAATAAATCGAAGTTTTTTCATGTTATCAGAGGACTTAATAACTCCCTATTGCATTTAAGATATTATTTTACTTGGAAAAAAATTATTTACATATACGTTTTAAGCTATTTGCTTAATAATTAACCATAATAGACAAAATATATGTAATAGAGAAATTCCACATACACTCATTACACAAATATTTGTTTAATGACTGCTGAGTTTTGTGTTGTATGGTTACAATAAGGAATCTGAGGCCAAGTTGTCACTGCTTTTCTGGAGCTTATATTCTAGCAGGCAATTAGCAATAATAATAAAATTGGTAGATTTGCAAATATATGTCTGTACCATCTAGTATTACTGTCTTGACTCTGCTAGAGGATGGTTAGTTCTCCTTCTTGAGCAGCCAATTAGGTCCACACTCTCAACCACTCCCCTTATCGGCCTCTCACACTCCAGATACTCTACATCCATTCTGACCGCCCAGGGCCAGGTGCAAATCATCCAGGGACAGTCCCTGTGCTCCAGAGTCTGATGTAATTATTCAGTGCTAAACATGTTTACTCTGCCTCACCCTTTCCTTCCCACAGAAACTGCAAAAAAAGGCACTTGCCCACAGTCCTCCTCTCCTGCAGCCTGTTAACTGAGCCCCATGCTTTTCCTGAGGGGTCTTGCATGGTGTGCTGTGTTCTGCCCCGGGAATTGTGGGTAACAAAACTTACAGTTTTTATGTTTCTCCCTCTTGATGTGCATCTGGCTTTACCAAATCTCACTCAAGTTTATTTATTAAAATACTATCCCATGTTGCATTTCCATATTGCATGGAAAGTCCTTTGCTCTGTTCTCTACTGCCCAGATGCAGTTCAAATTCTAATAACAAATTAAAGGCTTGTAGCATCTCATGTAACTGGATTTAAAATTTGTGCACAAAGAGTTCTGAGTTAAAAGTTGTGACTGCTACTGGTGTTTAAAAATATGTTTAATTTAATTTGTTGCTCACAAAAAGGGATTTAGTTTAGTGAAAATTGGTAAGAGCTCAGGGCCATAAAATAGAAAAGTATTTCTATTCTATTTCAAAAAGAAAAGAAACAATAAAATTAATAAACTCTATGAAACTTTCCCCAAAAGATATGAAAAGATAGAATAACCTCCTATATATCTTCCCTGATAACCAGTAACACCATTCTACTTCTAGCCTCAAGTTCCTATATCTTCCAGCATTCCAAGGTTACTTTTGAAAGTTTGAAGATTCTGCCTCTTTTGATAGTTTATCTATATTTAACATTTAGCCTTGGTCACTTTCCATAAATTCTCTCTTAATGTAGTGTACCAAGACAACTACTGTATGACTGGCATTGTTTTGAAATGTATATATTCAAATGCTGAAAACTAACTTTCCACATATCTGATTCCCAGCCCTCACTTCATTTTTAAGTGTTTCTTTTAATTATTATTATTATTATTATTATTATTATTATTATTATTATTATTTTATTTTTATATTTAGTTATCCATCTGCAGGATTTCTTCCAGAGTTATATTTAGAAACACTGAAAATTCAGGGAATCATTGTAATTCAAGCCTAGGTTGCTCTGATCTAGGAGTCACTTATCAGTTGAAATATCTAGAGAAGTGGTAAATGAGTGTCAGGACTTGACTTGAAGGTGAATAATTCAAACACAGATAAGCTTTGAAACAAATTGGTTTGGATTCATGTTTAAATTTATGAAGTAACTAGCCAAGATTTACCATTCTTGGTGGTGGCTGACTACCAAGAGCTCAGAGAATGGATCGAGTAGGAATTCAGTGATGTCTCAGGAAACTCCCTTTCTTTCAGTTTCTATACACTTTCTTCTTTCGCTTCTGAAAACTCTCACGTTACGAATTTGGACACAGGTTGTCCATGGAACTGAAAGCGATGATGTTCATGCCCAATTCAAGGGCAACTTGCAAGATACTAATTGATGTTTAGAGAATGTGAATTGTTGTGCTTGCGGCTATGCAAGAGCCACCTAGATTTCCTCTGGGTATTAAGTGGATGTTATTATTTTCTTATGTGTCAGAGCTGGCTGAAGGGAAGGCAGGACTAGTGAGTTCCTTCTGAGATGGGAAATCTCTGTCATTTTGAACTCTTCATGAGGGATATGAAGAACTTTTCTCTTGTCTAGTTCTGCTCAATATTATAATATAAACCATCAGGTGAATAGTTCATAGCATTTCCGAAAGAGGTAAAAAAATAATTTGTCACATATATGTTATCAATGAATCAAAACAAGTCAATCATTAGAGTTGCAGAGGTAATTCTTATTTTCTATTGTAAATTTTTTTGTGTGTAAGAATCATTCATTATACTTTTCCAAAATGTCTCTTTTCCCATCCTGTTCCTAAATATGTTTTACACATATTAGTTTTTCTACATGCATTTGTTGAATAAATCATAGCTTCAGAAAATATAGTGAAGGTTTTTATTAGTGATATTTTACGATATTGAGCTTGTGCTTTGGATTAAATTTTTTTCGGTTTTTTAACAATTAATTCTTCATCTTTCCAAAGTCAAAGGAAGTAAATAAGACTATTTCATAATCAATTCCAAATTCCAATCTTTTACCACAGTTTCACATCTGAATTATAGTTGACAGTTGGTTCTTATTTTATATCCTGTTCATTGCAAACTCTCTAAAAGGTGATATCCAAAAATACCAAATTCAATAAAAGATGTGTGAAAAATAAATGCCATTTTGATTTCAGTATTTACTTTGTGATGGAATTCTCACTTCATGTTTCTTGAAGCAGATTCCACTTTTCTAAATGTTGCATTCCTAAAATAAACATGTAAACAACAAAATGAAGATGACAAATGTGCAGGCTGAGAGCTGGAGAAACCTGAAAAAATGGGTGCTGCAGTTTCGACACGAAGGACTTAGTCTTGCGTTCACAGAAATGTATGTTACTCCAAAGTCCATATTTATAATGCAAGCGTCTTCTTGCATTATAGATGTGTACACATGGATTCTCTCAAAAAAATTACACACATAGATACCATATAAACATGGTAAAATAAATTGAAAATGTGAATGTCTGAGGGTAAAAAATACAAAGCAAAACCTTTTGGTCTTTTAAGACAGGTATACAACATAGATATAAATTGTGTGCATGTACACGCGCGCGTGCATGCTCACACACACACACACACATTTTCAGACTCTTCATCTCATCTCCTGGACACTTTCTCTTTTATCCTCTAGCTAAATAGAGTGCCAGCTTGAATATTTTACCCTAATATTGCCTTCTTAGAGTCCTGCCTTATATATCAAAATTATTCCCCTCCCCCATTTCACTGAAAATATTTAGAAAGAATAATCAAAGGATTGGCCAGGAGAGGAGTAAATTGGAAATAGGGATTGAGACAGCTGGTGGACGGACCATCTGCTTATACACATTTCAGTCTTTCACAATTTTCTAGAGCACTTACTCCGGATCCCCAAAATTTCCACTAGTATACATATATATACTAGTATACATTAGTATACAGCTAATATAATTCCCTCAATTTATATTAGCATGTGGAAATATTATCTGAAGTAAAACATATTTCCAACAGTAACAGGAATAGTGACTGATATATAGTAGACTCACATTAAATATTTGCTGAATGAGTAAATATTTGTGAAGCAGATAGTGAATAAAAGCATATTTGAATGGCAAAGGATAGGGCTTTTATTTGGATGGCCCATAATGATTGTTTTTAGCAGAAATAATGAAACTCTAAGTTCTCAACAGTTGGCACATCCATTTCAAGTATATCTATCTTTTAGATGATAATTTTTCTGGGATTTGTGACAAATGTCACTAACACTTCATGTGAACATATTAAGTCCTTTCCTCTTTGACAGAGAGCTTAGTAAGCCAGAATTTGGGAGCTTATGAATCATGCTGTTTGAATTTGCCATTATGCATGATGAAATTGAGACTTAAAACCTCAGTGTTTAGAGCCAGGACTAAGACTAGAATGCAGATCTCCACAGTGACATTCTTGAAAATATTTAATACTTCCTTAGGTCAACATGAAAATGCAGAGACCACAATTAGAGGATAATTTAAAGGAAAAAGAATTTTAAAATGGGATTCTAGAGCTAACCACAGACATTTTTATTACTAAGTTTTATTCAAGATTTGTAATGAAGATTTAAGTTCAGCTTTTGATTGGCAGTGGATCCAGTATAGCAAAGTTGGGAGTAAATTAATGCAATAGTGAGTTTATACCTGTGAATAGCCAGTAGGAAAAAAAAAAAAAGATATTAATCCAAAGGAATGATAGTATCTTTGGCCCACAAATTATACCACATGGACACCACTAGATAATCTATTCATAAAGTTAGTCTTATGCATTTAGCAATTATAAACATTAAAACTTACCTTCTCAAAACTGTTCAAAGATTCCATTCATATCAGATGCTGACATGCCACTTTATCCTTTCTCTTAAAACAAATGAAGCCATTAGAATTTAAGATAAAATTCAAAATCCTAGCCATATATTTTCTTAGTCCTCTATAACATTCTTTACAATACCAGGCTCATTGTAGACGTTCAAATTAGTCGAGAGAATAAAAGCAGATAGCAACATAAAGTTATAATGATAATTGTTGAGAGCTTCCCCCTGCCAGTTAGAACATTCTTATTCTATCAGCCAGTTTGGGGTAGATAGGAGTGAGCTCTCCAATCGTAATTCCAAGAGCTACGGTTATACCAACTATGGGCTGGAACCAAACTTTAACCGCCAGCTTCCTGAGAAAATGTATGATGCCCAGCCTAATATTTGGTAACACAAAAAACAACAAGAAAAGACTATAAAAGAAATAAATACCTTCTGCCCTGACACACACCTGCTAGCTCAGGGTTTTCCAGGTGTCGTAGCCCCATAGCACACAATGTGCTTTCACCTGTTTTCCATATTGAGTTTCCAAGTAAGAACTGACTTAAACGAGGCTGTATAAAAAAGAAAAGTAAAAGTAAACGTAAAAAGTATTACTAGAGCTTCTTATCATTAAATATCAATGAAGAGAAAATAGATGAATGTGATAAAAATCAAACCCACCTATAACATGCTTCTTATAAATATAACCTTGACTGTTACCAAAAAGGATATGATAGATTGCTTCAGGGAAGAGCCTTTCTGAGTTATATTTGCCCCAGTAAAGCTAAACATTTTATTATGTAACTATTTTCATAAATAAATAATATAATGCATGATATGTTTTTGATTGGAACACATACTTTTATGTTACATTTTTACAATCTCTGCACCTGCATTAAAATTATAATTTATTAGTGAGATAATTCACTTAATTATAGCTCATTAAAGATAAAAGCCTGACTTGTAAAAAAATTATATCGCATATAGAAATCAATGGCTACTGCTATTTTGACTACTGTTCAGCATCTTTTTGATTACAGTTATACTGGTTTTAAAAAAGTGAAAAGTAATAAAAGGATGTTATAAAATTGAGAAAAGGATGGTATAAAGCTAAAAAATGAATAATATAGAGACTTTTAAGAAAATGTTATGCCAAATTATCATCAACACAAACACATTTTTATGATCAGAAAGCTATCTGACTGGAAAGTCTAAATATATGAGTAGAAGGAAGTAAAAGAAAAAGAAAAATCACATCAATGATTTACAAAGCATAAATCTAAGCTACTATTACCTGCTATAAAAATATACTGCAAGCTAAAATGATACATCAGAGAACAAGCATGTAAAAGCAAAGACCAAGTCTTCCTATCATTTAAAAGCAAACTTTAAAAATAAATGAGTCAAATCTTTCACTTCTAGATGAGGTTAAAAAAAAACAACAACAACTTGATTTACCCTCCCCTCTAAAATGATCACAATGCCAGCCAAAATATCTAAAAAACAGTTTTCAAGATATGAGATATCTAACAATAAAGAACACTGATCCTTGAGAGATGAGAAGCATATCAGGTGAGCCTTATAATTCCTCTAGCTCACTTCCTTGAGAGAGTTCTCAGGACACAGTGAAAGAAGGGTTAATCCAAGTGGAGCATGACAGAAACTCTGAGTTGAAGAGATGGAGCTAAGAATCCAGGGAGACTAACACAGCTAAAGTATACAGGAGTACAGGAAAGGAAAGAATTGCACACAGAGAGAACTCGAGATCTGCACAGGGTCTCTTTCAGACATTCAGCTGAATACTGACCAGTATTTGTGTATAAGGAAACTACCTGAGATTGGGAAAATAACCATCCAAAAGAATTAGAAGGAACAGTAGTGCTCAAAAGAGGTAAGAAAATGATCTGTTCTCACCATCAGACTGGAAAACCTCATAATTCTTGGGGCATTGTGTTAAGTACTCAGAATGGTTTTTTATAGTAGAGGGAATAATTTACTCTAGACTAAACATTGAAATAGTGACATACAACAGCATTGTAAACACAATATGAAAGGTTTCATCTATTTGCAAGAAAATTAACTGCATACCAGAACAAAACTAAAAAAATTTATAATATAAAAATGTCCAGCACCCAACAAAGTAGACTTCACAATACCTGGCATTCAATCTAAAGCTTGTAGATAGATGAAGAAGCAAAAAAATATAACCCATATAAGGGAAAGAATCAATCTATTAAAACTGACTCAGAATTGACAAAAATGTTTGATTTAGCAAACAAGGATAGTAAAAGACATTAAGACATTAATATGATCAGGACGTTAGTAGAGACATAGATGATAGAAAAAATACAAATTAAACTTGTAGTGAAGAAAATTAGAATGTCTGAAATAAAAAATGCACAGAAATTGAATTAATGGCAGATTTGACATTACCAATGACATAATTACTACTAAACTTAAATACATGGCAAAGAAACTATCTGAAAAGAAATACGGAGAGAGAAAAAAATTACAAAATGAAAAGAGCATCAGTAAACTAAGGGGCAAAGGAGAAGAGAGAAGGAAGAGGGGACAGAAAAAATATTTGGAGGAATAATGACCACAATTTTTCCAGGGTGATGATGAAAATTATAAATCTACAGACATAAGAAGCTGAATAAATCCTAAGCATAAGAAAGATGAAAAAGCTTACACAAATGTCCATCTGATCAAATATGCTCAATACCAGTAATAACAAGAAAATCTTAAAGGTGGTCAGAGAAAAAAGACACTGTACAGAGGAATAAAGATGAGGATGAAAGCAGATTTCTTGTTAGAAGTAATTCAAGTTGATAAGACAGTGGACAAACATGTTAAAACATTGAAAGAAAAATGTATCAATAAATTCTTTTGGCATCAAAAAATATATTTATAATCAAAGGTGAAGATATACCAAGGCTGAAAGAATGCATCATTAGAAAATTATCACTAAAGGAAATATTACAGGAAGAACTTCACAGGCAGAAGGAAAATGATACTAGATGAATCTACACACAAAAAAAGTGAAGACACCTGAAAATGGACAACAGGTAGAATTTTTTTCTTATTATTTAATTCTCTTTAAGATGTATGTAACTGTTTAATAAAAAGAACAATAATTTGTGAGGTTTATAACCTATGTATAATTAGAATACATGACGATGATTATTATAAAAGCTGTTTATGTGAAGAGTGAAATGGATACAAGGATATGTGAAGTGGCTTAATATTATTTTAAGGTAGACTGAAAGCTAGACACATATACTGTAAACCCTAAAGTAACAACTATATGACAGTTATAGCTAATACACCAACAAAAGAGATACAGTGGAATAATTTTTTAAAAATTCAAAAGAAGTCATAAAAAGAAGGAAAGTGAACAAAGTACCAATGGAATAAATAGGAAACAAATAGCAGGATGATAGATGAACAGCAAACCAAATCAATAATCACAGTAAATATAAGTGGTCTAAATATTTAAATTAAAAGGCAGAGTTTGTCAGACTAGATTAAAAGAATACAAGAGTTAACTATGTACTGAATATAAAAAAACACATTTTAAATATAAATGCAGAGACAAGTTAAAAATAAAAGATAAGATATACCATGCTTATAGTAATAAAAACAAAGCTTCCATGGCTATATTAATATTATAAAAAGTAGGTTTTTGAACAAAAAAAAATATTGCTAGGATAAAGAGCATTTCATAATGATAAAGGATGTCAACTTATCAAAAGGACAATCCAAAAAGTTTATGCAACTTTTAACACAAGTATCAAAGCTCATCTGAGAAGAAATAGGCAACCTGAATAGCCATCTGTCTACTAAATAAATTTAATTGGTAGTTTAACCCATTTCTCATTTACCCTGAGAATACTCACAGCTGCAGTATTTACCCCAGTGATAATTGTGGATTACAGTCCTAACCTTACCCCAAAGTTTGCCACTCATCTTGTATGCTTTTCAGAGAATTACATCAAAACAGGACTGATGTAGTTGGAAAAGCCCGTTTGAACAGAAAACAGATGCCAAATGATCCGAATAAAGAGATTGCAAAGGGGATTACTGTGGCCAGGTTCTGCTGTGAACTTATAACACTGCAATGGTGTGACAAGAAGGTGACAATATTGTCAACATTCCCAATGATACTGTGATTGAAGTAGACAACAGAAATGGAAAGAAAACTAAGAAGCCATGTGTCATTGTGGAGTAAAATGAGAACATGGCAGCAGTGGACTTGGCTGATCAGATGCTCACTTCTTATCGACTGAGCACAAAAGGCACAAGTTGTGGTATAAGAAATTCTTTCACCACAATGTAAACATTACAGTGCAGAACTACAGCTTATTCAAGAAAAAGAATCCTGAGCATGATCAGCCATGTGAACTTCAGATTGATGTTGATTGGAAGAATGCAGGAAGAGCATCACAAGCCAGGGTAGCAACGTCTTGGAGGTCATCCTTGCTCTGACGATGTCACGCCTCTTTGACTGTCTGGAAGACATTTCCCCAAGAGCACACCAACATCAGGGAAACAGAATCCATTTACTCACTGCAAAGTTTGCTGTTCGCATGACAAGGATGGCAAAAATATCCAGAGAGAAATGCAATGTTATTGTAGGGAATGCGATGTTCCACTTTGTGTTGTTCTGTGCTTTGAAATTTACTGCACACAAAAAATTATTAAATACTGATCATCATGTACATTTCTGTTACTTTAGGATTAGAGACAAGTTCTGTTTAGGAGTAACACCAAGAACAGTTTTTATATTTTATTTTCACATTGAAAACCAGTCAGATTTACTCAGCCTCAAAGAGCATGTTTATGTAAAATTAAATTAATGCTGGCAGCAAGCCATACATTTTTTTTTTCTAAACAGGAAATGGGTTAAAACCTTCCCATGAAGAACATTCTAAGCTCAGATAGTTTTACTAGAAAGTTCTACCAAGTATTTAAGGATGAAATAATACAAATTCTATAAAAAATCATCTAGAAATATATAAAGGAATTCTCTCTCATTCTTTAAGGTCAGCATTGTCCTGATGTTAGAACCACATAAATTTCAAGAAAACTACAAACCAATGTACCTCATGAATAAAGTATATAGAGAACTCTCAAAACTTAATAATTAGAAAGCAAACTCATACAAAATGGACAAAAATATTGCACACCTCATGAAAAAATATATATACATGTGGCAAATAAGCACATGAAATTACCAGGAAAATTAAATCCAAAATTAAATCCGAAATTAAATACCACTACATACATATCTATTAGACTGTCTAAAATTTTTTAAATCGACCATATCAAGTGGTGGTGACAATGTAGAGCGCCTGGAACTCTCATACACAGCTAGTGGGAGTGTAAAATGGTGCAACCACTTTATAAAACATTTTGCCAGTTCCTTAAGAACTAAATATACACATATAATACCATCAGACTATTCCAATTCCAGGTATTCACCAAGAGAAATGAAAGCATACAACTATACAAAGACTTGAAGTTGTACTCCAAAGTTTATAGCAGATTTATCTGTAATAGCCATTAGCTGGAAATAATTCAAATAGTCATCAATTGGTGAATGGATAAATAAATGTTTGTGTCTATATAATGGACTAATATTTAGGAATAAAAAAATAATGAACTATTATACATGTAATAACATGAATGTATCTCAATATAATTATATTGAATAAAATAAACCAAGGGGGAAGTACATATTCTATAATTTCACTTATGTAAACTCTAGAAAATATTAACTAACCTATAATGACTCAAAGTGAATCAATAATAGCCTGGGAACAGGTAGAATGTATTAATAATGACTAGACATTGCATTTTTTCATTGTAAAATTGACTAAGATTTGGGGTTGTACCACTGGTTATATACAAGATTCAGGCAAGAGAAGGCAAGCATGGCAGTCCTGATCAGGAACTCCTTAGGAGGAAAGTGAACATACCAGTTGAGAATGAAGACTGGTACTTGGAGTTATGAACACCTTCCTCTAATTACAACACCACCACTATCAAGCCTTTTTTAGCAATGGCCACATTCTTCCAAGTTTTAATAAAATAAGAATGAACCCACTCTTGCACCAGAAGATCATCTTAAAGGCATTGCATCATGGAAAATTCTCTTGTTTCACTTAGCTCATAGCTGGTTGCAGAAGGCATCAAACTTTACACTTTGACATACCAACTTGTGCTCTCATTCTTTCCCATCCCTTCTGGGCACTACTACCAGGCTTATGATACAAGCTCCCTCATGATCTGTCCTGTTACCTATTTCTTCAGTCTCATCTCAATCCATATTTTATCTATCCTAAACTATTTCAGTTCTCTTCAAGAATCCAGTTTGTTCATAATCCTATACCTTCATATAAAGTCACTAAGTAATTTGGGTTTTAGTCTGAAGGCAATAGGAATCTTTGAAGCATGTCAAGCTAGGCAGTGACTTAGTATGTTTGCATTTTGAAAAGGTGAGTCCAGGCTTATTAGGATAAGTGGAGCTATGTCTTCTATAAGAACACTTTCTGGATTGTGTGTGGCCTCCTTTAGAGTGAGAAAGAAGTGACAAATATACCAAAGCATCCCTTGTAAGAAAAAGGAATGTCCAGAGAGTTTGACCTGTATATTTTGACAGGTGGAGAAATGAAGGATCTTGTGCTCAGTGGGTTTGGGATTTTCCTTTGGCAGTAAGTTGTTAGTATTAAATTTTGATGAGGATTTTGAAAGTTTGAAATGTTTCTGAGAAATCCTGAGAAGGTGAATAGTTACTTAACATTATCAGGCTGCAATGGGGCTGATGATCATCAATTTTTATTGGAAACAAATCACAGTTTGTGTATATTTAATTAGATTATTTAATAGCTTGTGCACAAAAGCAGGAAAAAAAAAGATAAAGATTGTATTGATTTAGCCTTAGGGATTGGCTGGGTAAGTATTGTGGAAATATCGAAATTGTTATGAATATGGAGATGACAACACAAATTTATGGGTAAGTTTAGAGGAGCAGGTGTGGAGCAAGGGAGTGAAATGGGAAGTGGATGTGGCTAATGAACTGAGCTTTGAGAAAAAAGTTCCACCAGTTGGTGGTAGACCCACACATTGACTGACTCTACTTCACCCCCTCTAGTTTTCTCTCAGAGTCACTGCAATCTGGCTCCTCCCTTACACCAAGCTGATGTTGATGACTTTTTTTTTTAAATCATAAAATTTCTTCTTCTCAATTCTTATTTCCCTGACCTCAGGAAACCTAGATCTCTCTCCTGTGCCTGAGATTCACATACAAAATTTCATTTAAGAGTGTTTCATCTTGGATGTTTGAGAGGTTCATCAAATTCTCTAAAACTTTGACTGTCAAAATTGACCATTGACCTGGGATTTTAATCTCAAGAAATAGAACCACCATAAATCTGGGGACCCGAGCCAGAAATTTAGATTTTTCCTCACTCAGCATATTTAGTCAGTTTCTAATTCAGTTCTAACTCCTAAATATCTCTTGATCTGTTTCTTTTTGTCTTAAATTTGTTGGCTTCTGTTTAGCAGTGGACACTGAAGACACAAATTGCATTTTGTAGAATAATGAAGTATCTGAATGCTGACCACCTTAATGCATAGCAAGAGTTCATATTGAGAAATCTTAAATGAATCAGATGGATTGCACACATCTCTTATCTTTGCTCAAATATAAATCTCCCCTCATTTGTCACTAGAGAAATAACTAGAATATAATTCTGTAAGGAACAGAAAATAAAAAGGAAAATGAGAAGATGAGAGGCTCCAATCCTTTTTTAGAAGATGAAAAGGAGGTAGAAGGGAGATAAGTGTGGACAAGCAGAGCAGCTTAACTTAAATGCTCTATGAAGGAATACAAGAAGAACGCAGGCCCTAGATTGTCTCAGAAGTTCCATAGGCATTGGGACTGTGGAAGGCAAGGATGACCAGGGAGATGGAGATAAAAGAATCGGTTGCAATTCTGCTCAAGAAACAATTAGACCACTGGGCCCTTACCACCGCCCCAAATAGTCAGATTCCTGCCCAAACCCCACACAAGTCTGGAGATTTATATCTTACTGTCTGGAGAAATCGAATCAGAGAGCTGTTAGATGATTCAGGGCAAATAGAAGAGCACAGAGTGTGAATGAACAAAAAGAAGAATTTATTTAAAATAGGTGAGAGCTTCTCTTAATTCCCTACCATATATATATATATATATATATAGGGTATATATATGATGGATTCATCATGAGAGATTGACTTACATGATTATGGAGGCTAAGAAATCCCACTCTCTGCTCTCTGTAAACTGGAGACCCAGGAAAGTTGGTTATGTATTCTAGGCTGAGTCTGAAGGACTGATAACCAGAGGACCAACGATGTAAATATGTCTGAGGGCAGGAAAAGATGAGATGTTTCAGCTCAATCAGTTTTTTTTGTTCTATTCAGATTCTCAATAGATTGAATGATACCCATCCACATTGGGAGGACAATTTACTTTACTTAGTTTGCCAATTCAAATGTGAATCTTATCCAGACACACCCAGAAATATGTCGCACTCCACGAGCATACAAGTAGACATGTAAAACTAGCCAGAACAGTGTCCAAATAAAGACCACCCACAAAACAGAAACAGAGACAGTATCAAGAAATAATCATGCAAAACATTTCCTGAACCTGAAAGCTGAGCATCAGTGGATTAAAATGGCCTGCCAAAGCCAAGCACAATACACTTTTAACATGGAACAAGTAGGTTCCACTAGAAAGAGTAAATTTAGAATGCCATTAGTTTTCAACATCCGTATTGAGAAGAAGCAGGCAATAGAGCAATACTTTCAAAATGCTGACTGTACTAATTTTCACCCTAGATTACCGCACACAATCAGACTATCGTATAAGTAACGTGGAAGTAGAGTAAAAACATTTTTATATTTGTAAAATATTGAAATTTAATCTCCCATGTAGCCTTTTTAGGAATCAGCTAAAGAATGTGAGCTGCCAAAATAAGGAAGTAACCGAGAAAGAGAAGACATGGAATCCGGGTTTCAGGAGGTACCACACAGATTAGTGAAGCCTTAGACGACAGTGTAGAGAAGCCCCAGGATGACAGCTGTGAGCAGCCCAGGAGAGCCACCAATCCACACTGAAATGGAGAATTCAGACTTCCAGGAGCAAAGTCTCTAGAAAAAAATTTTTAAATGGAACATTTGACTTGATGGTAAATTACATTGAGAGGTTGTTAGGAAGGTGTGGAAATAGTGATAATTACAAAGAAAACAAGGTAAGCATGAACTTCAGTATTATCAAAAATTTGTACAACAAAAAGATCATTGTGCAACATTTGAATAAAAACATCTACATAGTCATAATAGTATAAACACAGGATATTGATTTATCCTTATTAAAGTGGCAATGCAAGGAAGAAGCTATTAGGAACATAAATCTTCATCTCATCAGGTAAATAGGTAATAGCTAAACCTCACTAATAAATAAACAGCAGAATAAGAATACTAAATAGAAATATGAAAGTAAATTTCAGAGTAACAGCTTTAAGTGTTGTTGGCTTTTCAAGCTATATCTAGGTATTAGTTTGGCAAACATTTAAAAAATATATTTTAAAAAAATTTGGAAATTATTTTAAAAAGAATGAAAGGGAAAATGTGAAACCTAGAACTTATCATAGAAATGATCATGAATTCTTTGGAAAGCAGTGCTTATATCTACAAAGGAATTATTCAGGTCCTCCTCACACGGGACTTTCCATTTGGGTTTTCCATTTGCTTTGGAAATTTCTTATTCTGAATGGAGCCTTTATGAACCCTCTGCGCTTACCCAGGTCAGAGGCATGAGTGTCAAGGGCTTTCCAGGTCCTGAGAAGGAAAAGGATATTGGGAACTTCCTAGAACAAATAGGAGGCAATGGAAAGCCTGTAGCTTAGAGAAATAAGAAATTGGATTAAAATTTCTTCATCGACTGGATTAAACCTCTCAGTCATTGAGCTTCAGTGACACCTACTTTAATAAGATCACACGAGGTGAGATCAGCCCTCTGAGTGGGAGTTGTGTGTGTGAGAGAAGGAGGGGCTGAGAGGAAAGAAGAAAGAGGTGTTTCCCTGGGACAGAGTTCTCTTCTCAGATGAGCCACCTCTTTTGGGCTATGCTCAATTACTTCTCTTGTATTATGTCAATAATTTATTACAGGGTCCTTATGGATACTGAGAGTTTCTTTTATGGGTACCCACTGATATTTGATGCAATATTTTAATTTATTACAATTGCTAAATCAAAGAGCCCACTAGTTACACCCTCCTGAAGACTAACGCTGAATAAGTCTTGAGATCTTTGCTGTTTTAACTGAATAAGAATAAAACTGCTTGTTCAAATTCTGTTTTGCACATAATGGAATCCGCACAGGCATTCTGAGCAATAACGTCATGGTAGGGCTTCCAGTGGCTGGGATTCCCTGGTACCTCACTGAAAAGCATGTTCTGAGTCCAAATGTGTGTAAATGGAGAAACAGGGTCTGATACAAATGATTTTGCTTTATAAGCAACCTTAAAGGAGAGAGAAGGATACCAGAAAGGCCTTCTTATTACATGAGGCAGTGGTAAAGCAGGTCATGAGATCAGAGGCAACTGGTATTACAATATCCCTTTAGAGGTGGGATTTAACTATTTTGAGCCCTTTGCTTTTCTGTTTTAAAAAATATTTTGAGTATGTGATATACTTTTCTCCTTTCTTTTAGAGTTGCCTGTCTCAAAAGAAGGCCTTATAGACTTGACTATACACACACACACAAAGGAGGGGGTCAGGTTTAAATATCCTGCTGCTTTATAGTTTTATATATTTTTATAAACAGCAGGATATTATATAGCAAGCTCTTAGTCATTCTTAGAAGGTAACCAGAGAGCTTCTTTGCTTGGCTCAGGATGCATGCGAAAGTTGAGGCTTGACTCAGATTGTGGCCACTGCTGGATAATGCACCACATTCTCTTCCTTACAAACAGTCTTCCCTTTTCCCAGACACTTTATTTTGAAGTGCTGAGTGAACCTATCACACCCAAGTTTTAGTGAAAGATTTTGTTGTCACCTTGCTCTGGGGTAGGGAGTTTAATTTAGAATAAGAGAGAGGGCCAAAGATGATCCGATTTCCTGCCCTGATTTATGCCAGGGTTGTTTTCAGTCAGAAGGTCCTACCCTGTGCCCATCAAATCTGAGATTTTTTTAATATTCTGACAATGCATACAAATATAGTTATAAAATCACTGTGGTGCTTGTCTTATAGTAGGCATTTACAATATTTTTAAAAATTTAAACTTAATGGAAATAGTTATCTTTAAAAAATTAAGCATGATTAAACTAATAGAATGGTGCGGCTTTTTGCATCAGCTCAGACCGGATTTCTTGAAGAATCAAGTTTAGACACAAGTAAAACTTACTGAACAAGCAGGAATAGCCAAATCCAAGCATAGGAAATATTTTGAGCAAAAATTCAGAAGCAGGATAGGTGACCCATGTAATACAACTGCCATATAATATTCAGGCCAGAATTTTACAACTTGAAGAAGATGTCATAAATACTGATGATTTGGCAGCAAGAGCAGCCTCGAATGGCCTCTTCAAGGTCTGTGTAACCTCAGATCTCCCTCGCTTGTCACTTTCTGCCTCACCCATTCAATTTATAGGCAGCAAGGTCATTCCTCACCCCTAAGTAAGTGGCCTTATGACTCTTTTTTGGGGTGAAAATCTACATCAGAGATATGAATAAAAAATAACAGAATTAAATGCATTTTTAGTTGTGTCAGGTTGATAGTTTTATGCTATTTAAATAGATTTACAGTTTGCAAAAAGATCATGGCAATTGCCCTCAAATAAAAGAGTACATGAAAGACAAGAAATTCTATTCTTTAGCATAAGATGAAAACAAAATAGATTTTGTGGTTGTACATAAAAGAACATGCAATAAAAATAAGCAATTTGATCACTCTATAAGTGGTATTGAAATAAGATCTTCTTTAATATATGGGTATGGGGTTTGATGAAGAGAATCATAAAATGAAAACTACAAATCAGTGTAGAGTTCAGTGTGCAATGTATGCCTTTGTCACTGGGAACTTATCTAGTCACCTTTAGAACTAAAATTAAGAATTGGGATAAAAATGAAATTGAAAAAAAATAGAGTTTCTTTTTTCTTTCTAAAGTTAATAAAACAAGCTCTTAGTGCCCAACTTATTGTTGCAATCTGCTCTGTCTTTTAGATAAAGCCCGTGAAGTGACCTCCTTCCTGCCTTCTGCCAGTGGGGAAAAAAAAAAAAAAGTTCTCAAAAGCAGCCAGGTTGTTTAAAATATCTCCTCTCTCAAAAAGAACACATAAAAGACTATTTTATAGTTTTATGTATTTTTATAAACAGCAGGATATTTAAACCTGACCCCCTCCTGTGTGTGTGTGTGTGTGTGTGTGTGTGTGTGTGTGTGATATAATGAATTGCTAGGAATAGCTATTCTAGCAGAGACAGTACTTTTATTACTTGTTGTATAAGAAAAAAACTCTAGTGATTTGGTCTTTTGCTTTTCTTTTGCATTTTATCAACCTTAGGATTTTACAAGATGGTGGTATGTTAGTTCTGTTACACAAGGACAAACATATAAAATATATATGTATTGACCTTTTTTCGAAGTCAGATTTATATCAGTTCCTAAGTGCAGAAGTTTTCTATTTCCTTAAATGAAAAGAGGTAGAAATTGTGATTATAGGAAAGAGAGCATTCAATTCAGCTTGATAAGACCTGAATTCAGAGTCTCAGAATGAGGAGAGATTTTAGAGATCATCTGGTATTAACCACACCCCCTATTTTGCAAATAAGAAAACTGAAAATCCAGAGAGATTAAAGGGGGAGAAATGTAGCTAGAACACTGCCTCTCGTTTCAGTACTTCTGTCCATGAAGAACTCTGCTTTCCTGGGCCAGTCTGTTACCTTCGTTCAATACCTAAGTGTAAGCAGAGGGGTGGGGAGACTAGATCCAGATGCTGTAAGGGGTTAAAACATAGCAACTTGCATGTTGTGCAGTATACGAAGCTATATAAGAAAATGAGGGAAAATGACCAATTTAAAGGGAATTGAACTCAAATTAAAACAACACCAATATCAATAATAAACCTATGTGCTTGCATTTTTCTAAACTTGTCCCCACTACCCAGTGGGCCATACTTCCTCCTGGAGCTTCAGTGCCTCATCTAGATTTTCTAAAGCACTTTCAATAAGGACAGAGCCAAATCACCTCTGCTCTACCACCTGAGTCTGATCTCAGCCTTATGTTAATTTTCTTTCTTTTCTTTCATTCCCAAATCTCCCTGTCTTGATGCCTCTGACCCCAGGCTA
The DNA here is from genome assembly GCA_003508835.1 of Eonycteris spelaea. Taxonomy (NCBI): domain Eukaryota; kingdom Metazoa; phylum Chordata; class Mammalia; order Chiroptera; family Pteropodidae; genus Eonycteris; species Eonycteris spelaea. The sequence goes on from PUFA01000140.1 coordinate 1,064,997, forward strand.
GTAACCTGATTCTGACTCCTGATTGTATCCTTTGTATGACAATTTGATTTGAGGAATCTTAATCTTGGTCTGTGCTTAGATTCATTAACTTAATTCCCGTGATTCATCAGAAAAAGTACTTCTCTTTCCCTGATTACTCCAGTTTTGTTCACTGACATATTTCTAATCCTAGAAGCAGTTAAGCAAAGCTTTTCACATTTTTATAATTGATTGAAATATATATTGGGTTATATGTATGATAGGTATTCAATAAAAACTGGTTAGATTTTTTCAGAAACTTAGTATTTATTATGCAATATGATCAACATGGTTGTTATTTTGGCATTCAATTAAATTATTTCCTAAACATGTTTATTCACAACCATTGGGAATTTTTTTTTAAGTTTTTTTATTAAACACCAAAGAGAAGGGTAGATACAGATCAAGTACTTAGGATGTGAACTCTAACTTCAAAAAGTTTAGAGTTTGGTAAGGAGGTTGTGAAAGCAAGGCGATTACAATCAAAATTATAAAAAAAGGATAAAAGAAGTGGAATCAGAGCATCACGAGTAGGCAGATGAAAACAGTTAAATTTAGGGGTTTATGGAATATTTAATCAAGGAAGTGCCATTTGAGTTCAAACTTAGAGAATGAAAATCATTAAATAGCAAGGCATGAAGATGTTGAAATATGATGTATATTGGATTCGGCGAGGAGTCATTGAGACAAGCAGGGTTTTGGGTGTAGTAATAGGAACTGTGTCAGAATCTAATGTCACCTCTGTGCTGATTCTTATCGACACAAAGCAACCGGAATGAATGGCCTGCTTTGTGGAGTATATAGCACACCAGGGAATGTCTATTACATTCAACCAAGCTATGTCTTTTACCCAGCATGCCATAAATATAAGCACTTGTAGAATAGGGTTGTAACCCAGGAGCTCCTTTGGGGATTCTTGCTCCCTTTTCAAAAGTGCAGGCTATCCTAGCAGACAAGGTTGTCAGTCAGAAGTTTGGTCTCAGTCTTTGGCCTAAGATCTCTCTAGAACATCCTTGCCAGAGTGGCATGTCTTCTTGCCTATGCTGGCTCCCCTATGGTTACTCTCCAGCATGACCTATCAACTCTTATCTGGAGCCCAGTGTATTTGCTAATCAAATCTCCAGCCCACATCATGAACAGAAGAAGGAAGGAAGGGTCCATAAGTACCCCATCCTACCACCGTATCAATTTGATTTCCATTAGATTAATGCTGCAGCTTGCACAATCACATACAGATAACTTCACAGATGGAGCAGAGGAATTTTAGAAAGGAATTTTAATATAAAGAAAGATAAGATAAAAGTTCTATTTACTACAAACTTACCCTTAAACTTAAATTTTAAAACATTCGGAGGAGTGTTGAGCCACATAAAAGGGCCTCGGAACTCTTTTGAGATATGGGAAAAGGTCTTTACAAAATGGGGAGAATGGTATCATATTCCTCTGCTTAATGAAAACCTCAGTATTTGATACCTAGAATAGTTCATTTTTTAACATCACTTCTCCTTGGTAATAATCATAACATAAACAATATTAACCAGAAAATAAATGCAAACAGTGAAAAATTTTTTATTGTGCTTCATTTTCATAACCATGCCAGTAAAAAATAAAATAAAAATAATATCACTGTTCAAAAAATAAAAATACAATGAATTAACATTACATTAATATATATTTTGAGAAAACATGCATGCATTGGTCTGTCACAGTATTGACATTATTATTTCACACAATTAAATAATAATAAAATAAAAAGAAAAGCAATTTTAAAAAAAGAATGAAATTTAATTTCAAAGTATTATTAAAAATTAAGAAAATATTTTGTGTGTGAATTAGAATGTGTATTTACCAAATATAAATATTACCCCTTGCAATTTGCACCTGCTTCATTCTTTTACATTTTAAACACAAATAAAAACTTCAAATGGTCACAAAGAAGGACATAATGGAAGTAACTTGTGTTCTGTCTCTTTGCCATTACAGCCATTGTGCCACTATTCTTTATTTTGAATCTACTACTTAAATGTAAGAATATGTAGTATCACCAGGGTTGGAGACACAAACCATCATTGAAGTGAACTCAAACTTTGCCTAACTATTATGAAATTATCTTTGAAATGAATCCATGTAGCTGAATCTACATCTGGCAGGAGGATTCTGTATAAATGGGATTTCACCGAATTAATGTCCTTATAGAAGATAATGTTTGCTAAAGGATAAGTAATAACAATGTGCTAATTTGAAGCCTACCTATCTACTGTTAATACTCAGGAAAAAAAAATGCAGCAATTATTTAGAATTTAGACCCACAGAAGATTTTTTTTTTTTTTCAACAAGGAATATCTTATCACTGACACTATTTAAAATAATCAGAGCCTGGTGATAATTGAAAATAAACTGACTTTTGGTCAGTTATACTATTGTTTTAAAATTTCTTACACAAAGTGCTCTTCCTTATCATCTGCTCCCAGGGCATTCAACCCTAACAGCCACTATTCTAGCTAAATGGCTACTGTGCTGAGGAAATGTGAATGTTCTCCTGAGCTAATTAGAGTGAAATGCAAGGGATATCGGGAGAACTTGAGACGTGCAGCCAGGAATGATAAGACTGTATATATAGGTAGATATGGGGCCTGCTCATCTGAGATGCATGTTTTCTGGGGTTCAAATGGATGCCACGGCATTTAATTTGACTCAAGTCATTTGGAATGACTCTACGCAGGAAGGTGTTTTGTGGGGGATAGAGGACCACAGAGAAAAGTTAAGATGTGCTCCTAGAGCAGAGTTCAGGCATCTACTGGAGAGAACATTAGCCATACTGGAGAAGAATGCAGTGTGGAGGTTCCCAAAAGAGTTCTCTAAAGAGAGACCCTGTGGAAGAGCCGTATTTATTTACCTGTCATGACTGGTCAGCAGTTCCCAAGAAAGAATCACAAGCAGCATTGGCTAAATAAAAGTTGAAAATTACTCTTTTCCTTTTTTCTCTTCTCTCCTGGCTCTCTTCTCTCAAACTTAAAAGAAATCAGAGAAACTGCGTAGTACATAAGAGTGAAAGAAATGAAGATGAAGGTTGAAATTGTAACCCACCCCCATCCCCTCTTCCTTGCTGCTCTCCTGTATCCAAAGATCAAGTTTGAACACTAAGGAAAGAATAATCTCAGAATAGATTTAAACTAGGCTGGAATTTTACTGAAAACAGATCTGATTTTTAGACCTGAAAGTGACCTGAAACGATAGCATCGGCCAAATGCCCAGAGATCTGGTGGAGCCTGTTTCCAGGCTATGCTAGATAAAAATCAGGTGTGCACCGTTTAGCTCAGTCCACCATTAAATGGTTAAGTAAAATCCTGTCCTTCAACTACAGCAGTTTGTTGATGATATAGGGGACCAGCAAGTCTTCTTTGCTCCCCTAAGACCATTATACATCTTTGACTTTATTTATAACACTTGCAGATATGCAAGGTCTTTTTGCTTCAAGCTCCTTAACCTCTGCTCCACCAATACAACCTCCTATCTTTTAATTTGATCCTTAATGCCCAACCCTCTTTTTACAGATCAGAATTAACAGGCAGAGAACTCTGCAGTCGTCTAGCTCTGTGCTGCTCTCCTTCGTGGCCCTGAAAAGCCTAGATCCCATGCTTTTGTAAAAGGAAAAGGTGAGACTTCTTTTCTCTTTCCTTTCTCTTCCTACCATGTCTTCCTTTCCCAATCCGCCCCACTCATGGCTTCTTTGGGGAAAGACAGTCATTTTAGGTTCCCTTTCAGACCAGTTCTCTCCAGGAGTTCACACCTTCTCTAGGGGCTTCTGCTCCATGCCAGGCTCAGCTCCATCCTGCTGCTGCAACAAAGCTTTCAGCCCACTTTTCCCTCACTGCTTGCTAATGCTCTGCTTACGCTCCTCTTACAAATTCCCTTTTCTGCCTTTGCGACACCTGGAGTGTTTTCAATTATCTCGAGGAGTATCACGTAATTCTCAAAAAAATTCTCTAGACCAAATTTTAAATCACTTTCATTTAAATCACAAATCTATGCTTTATGGCATTTTAATGAGGGTAGTATACTGCCAAGACAGTTGGAGGGGTGTTATGACACAAGTGGATACTGATGTGTTTATATTGTTATTTCTTCCAAATTAAAAGCAAAAAAAAAGCTCAAATTATTTGATGAGTACATTCAAGTGTTACAGGAAGGGGTCTGGAAGATGTTCCAGTGTAGCAGACATGTGATAGCATAGTGAGTCAAGAACGAAGCCAGAAAGGAGAAGAAAAGGATAAAATAAGACCTTTGTTAAATCATGGGAACTGTTTCCAATTTAGATACAAATTTGCTGCCCCATAATTTTTAAAATTTAGTATGTCATAGTTGGAAAATATTATTTAAGAACTTTGTGTGCATTATTTTATGTCATATGCATGGCAGGCTTATGATGTTTCCACAGTTATTTTTCTTACTTTACACGAGGAGACTGAAGTTTAGGATGTTCATCCAAGGAACAGTTTTCAGGATGCAAACAACTCTGAATCCTCCACCTCCATACTGAGAACTTACCCTAGAAATCTTTCCATAATATGTCATTCTTTTTTTTTTTTTTTAACAACAAAGTAAAAATACTTCTGGTGAGCCTATCTTCCTTAGTGCAGGAAATTATGTAGTTTATAGCCACCCTTTATTTAGTATCTTCTATATAACAGCAGTTTTATCTATGTAATTTCTAAGCATCTGTTCTGCAAAAAGTGTCCTGGAGCCAGCTCGTTTGTCCCAGCTTGAGAGAGTAGATTATATTTTCAGGACACTGTTTGAGCCAATTAATAAGTATTATTACTATTAAAACAAAATATATAAACATATTTTTAAATTGTCTTAAAATCAAAGGTGATACATATTTCTAGGGTAAGTGACTTTCTAATTATTTGAATACATATTATTATAAATTATACTCTTGAGGTTATTTAGATATTTTGTGTCTACATGGTAGAAACACTGTACAATGGTATGCTACCGTGTTCCTCTTCCCAGTGTAAAGTTCAGTGACATCACATAGGGAGCTTCAAGTTGGCCACGGTGGGAATAGTGACACAGTGGAAATCAGCCGATACTACAAAACAGGCTTGGTATGCTGTTGTCCATTATTTAGATCTAAGACAGCGATGCTGTTAATGTCATTTAAATGTAAAGGTGTTCAAAGTGCTGCTAGGTTATTCTTTAACTAGTCTTTATTAAAAGAGGAAAGAGCCAACCATTTCTTGCTTCTCTATATATTTTTAAATGACCTGGGCATTTTTGGCTTTTACATTTCTAAGCCAACAACTCATTACCTTTCTGCCTAAACTTCTTTTAGCCTGATCTTCGCTGAAGCCAAAAACAGCAGTTCATTTATCACTACTACTTAGCGGTGGGCAAACCTCGACAGCTACTCCGAAGTTTCTATATGAATCTCCTCTTACTTCTCCCAACATTTCAAAAGCAAGATAATATTGAAAGAGATCATAGAATATGCTAACCTGTTTTTAAACTGTGATAACTTTTTAAAATAAGAACTCTATAGCTTTAACAAAAATTCATTAAAATTGTGTGTGTGTAAAACATGACCTGCATAAAAGAGTATGAAAATCTAGATGTGTATCTTAAAAGAACAATAACAAAATGAATACCTATGGACTTTATATTGTCTGCTTTTGGCCAAGAAGGAGGAAAGGAACTAGTATTGTACTCTTTTCTGAAACAACAACCAAAATAGGACAAAATATCTTTAAAAACTGGACAAGAAACTGGAAAATAAAAAATGAAGGACTGTGATTCCTAAAAGACAAGGTCAACAAATGAGGTAGGCCTTAAACTTGTCCCAGTTTACTATGTTGAAAGGGGCCGAGGGCAGGATAATCCCAGAGGACTTTCTGGGATGGGGGGATGGAGATGAATATTTGGGGAGATGAAGGTGGCCAGAATTTGCAGAATAGAGAACAAAGGCATACCGCAAACAAAAAGAACACAGTTAAAAAAAAAAACAACAACACATTTTATTTACAATGAACATTAAAAAACATTAAATAATTAGGAATAATATATGTTTAATTATTCACATTAAACTAATATGTACTACTGAGAAAATTTTTAAAATACCCAAATAAATAAATGGATATACCAAATTAGTTCATTGGAAGACTTGATATTATTAAGATGGCAAGACCACTCCATTATCATCAGAGTGAAGAAAGAAAAAAAGGAAAATTAACACTTTCAAGTGTTGGTGGGAGAGCAGAGCTATGAAAACTCATGTGTCAATGGTAAGATATAACTTATTAAACAACTTTGGAAAAATTTTTGGCAATATTTACTAAAGTTGACCATGTGATGCCAATTATCCAGCAATTACACTCTTAGCTATTTATTTAACTAAAATGCATGCATATGTTTTTTTAGAGGCATATATTGAAATGTCCTATTCACAAAAGCCCCAGACTCAAAACTATACAAACGCCTTTCAATAGTAGAACATGCAAATAACTTGAAGTATTCTTCCACAACGGAATGCCATACAACAAGAACAAATAACCTAAAACTATATGCAAACATATGGATGAATTGTAAGCACACAAGGGTGAGAGAAAGATGCATGACGTAAAAGAGAATATAGTATATGATCTCACTTCTTTAAATATGTATACACAAAATTCACTTGTGCAGTTACCTTGGATGCAAGTGACTAGAAGAGAACATTAAAAAACTTCTTCTGAGCGCTGATAACGTTCTGTTTCTTCATCTGAGTGCAAGTTACATGGTGCTTTCAGTTGTAAGATTTCATCGGGCTGTACACTTTAAACAAGTACGTTTCTGTATGTATGTTATATTTTAATATAAAGCTTTAAAATTAATTGGCATCCAAAGTATCAGCTTCACACCACTGTAGAAAATGCTATATCTCTAAAACTCTAAAATTAGAACATGTTTCATAACTAGAGAACAAAAATAAATCTAGCGTAGTCATAAATAACGTATTTTAAATTATTTGCCATTATGGTTGATATTGACAAATAAATTTCACAAACCTACTTTAGTTTTTTGACAGCTTATTTTTTCTTTTTAAAATTGCTTCTTTTCTAATAAACTGATAAAATAGTGTAGAGAATTCCAAAGAATATAGAAAGGTAAAGGGAAGGTTCTAGAAAAAACTTTTACCAAATACAATATTTCAGCATACATTGTATATCCTTTTAAATATCTCGGTATAATTATCAATGTTTTTAAATATATGTAGTTCTGTTTTTCCCTCCAAATGTTAGATACATATCTATTCCTTTTCTGTACTACTTTTTCATGCTAATAATTATGGTTCATTTAAATGTAACTGAAAAACTTTCCTAAACACACTTTTAATGGATATATGATAATCTATCTATCTATGAATAAACTAAATTTTAGTTATCCATTTATTTGGGAGCATTAGTTTGCTTCCAAATGTTTTGATACTATAAAGAACATTACAGTGAACATCTTTGCACATATGTCTTTATTAATACAGTTTACTTAGAATAAATTTATCACAAATTTTAGGTTAAAATACATGATTTTCTAACAGTCTTCAATAAATATATATTTCTGAAGACTTTGGACCAGTACACATTCTCCATAACTGTGTATAAGAATAAGTTTCCCTGAACTCTTGCCAAAAAATGAGCACTTTTATTTTTCTCATTTTTTGATATTCGCAAAAGTTATTTCATAGATGAAAATAGCAACTCATTGTTTAAATTTTTCTTGGTTATTAATGAAAATAAATATATTTTATATGGCTATGAGCCACTTGCGTTTCTTCTTTTAAGCATTGTGTATTAAGGTGGGCTACAGATTTAAATAAATAGAGGCTTATTTGTCACCCTTTCCTGCTGATGTTAAGTTGGCAGGTAGACATCCCTTATAGGGTGATTGAAAGTCCCAGGCTCCTTTTTTCTCCTGGCTCTGTCACCCGCTAAAGTCTTATTGTTGAGGCTGGTCATGCCTACAGGCTTCAGCAGGTAGAATGGAGAGGAAGGTGGGGAGCAGGAACACTCACTCTCTGAAAAACCTTGGCCTTGAAGTGGCACATCATTTCTGCTCCAATTCCACTGGCAAGAACATAGATATATGGCCATGAGGGAGGCTGAGAATGAGTTTAGCCACCATGTGCCAGACTAGGTTAACCATGTGCCAGATTAGGTCACTATCGAAGAGAGGATGAATGTTGTTAGATAACTGGCAGTTTCTGCCATGATGTCCTTTGCCTACTTTAATTGGGAGGTTCGGTGAATTTTAACCACTAATCCTTCATATACGAACTATAAAAAAAAGTTTGCTGCATGTGTTACAAACATGTTTTCCAATTTGTTGTGTTTTCGCCTTCAAATTGTTATAATGAAACTTATATATCTTAAAAATATAAATTATTTCCTTTGAGCATTCTTGTATTGCATTTATATGTAGAAATTAATTTTCCACCACAAGATTAGTAAAATAATCTTCCAAAATGTCTTTCTTTTTTGAGTTCATTTCTTCCATTTAACTTAATACCTCTGGAATTACTTTTGAAGAAGCATTGATAAGGTGGGATCATAACTATATTTTCCCAGCATAGTTTGTTGAATAATCCTTCTTCCAAATATTTTGTGATGCTCTCTCTATCATACACTAAATTTCTATATATGCCTTGTCTATTTCTGGACAATCTAGTCTGTTCTCTTCTCTCAGAACCACATGTTTCTAATTAATGCAGCTTTTTATTTTTATATCTGGTAAGACATTTCCCACTCAAAACAATTTTTTCCCAAAATTTCTTGGCTGTTTTTGTCAGAATAAACTTAAATCCATCTTCTAAGTTTCAAAAACATATTGATAGCTCTATCAGGTTTTCTCATTGAGGTTCTTATTAAATTGCATGGAACATGTAAATTAATTTGAGAAATTAAGATATTTAATCTTTCCAACTTAGAAACAGCATGTTTTTCATTTATTCAAGTTTTTAGTTTTTTTTTTTTTTTTTTAAATATCCCTTGGTTAAAGACTTAGTGCTTTTCTTTAACTTTGTATGAGAGGAGGGTCACTTGCTTGCACTGAGTTAATAGGCACAAGTACCCAGATTAAAACAATTAACAATAATTGGATACCTATGATGTTTCCAGCACTGTGTTAGTTATTTAGGTTGTAAAAATTGAAAAAGATGTAGTCCTTGTCCTGAAAAGACTTACAAGTTCAGTAGTTGAGGCAAAAATATAAATATAGTATTATTATATTAACAAATGTCGAGCATATAAAGAAAATGCATTTAGAAAAGTTCTGGCAGAGTATCTTTATAAACCTTCCTTCTCACTCCTTTACATACAGATTTGTCCATTCAGCAAGCACTTGTTGAGTATTTACAGAAGACTCAATGTTCTATTCCCTCATTGATGGTCAATTGAAATAGAGCAAGGTCTCTGTCTTTGGGTATCAGGCAACTGGATAGGATCAAGACATCCACATCAATGTTAGCTCCTTCGTAAATGATATAAATATCTCAACATTTAATAATTAAAAATCTATCTATCATAAATATCAATTGGTAAATGCGGAATAATTCTAATGAACAAGGAGTTAAGGGTGGGAATTACTCTTCACGTATGCTACTTAACCTATTTTATTCTTCATCTCCACACTTTTTTCAATTATTTTTCTGGATCTGATGATATTTCAAAGTTAATAATTTTTAAGTCTTCATTCTAATTTTCTGTAAGCAAGTGCTGATATTCCTTCTTTTGATAAACCTGGTAAACCATGGTAGAGAAAATGAGAACCAATATCTGAGAATAGTGTGAGGTGCTGTAAAAGAATAAAATACATTTTTTTAAAAAAAGCAGGAGAATTCAGAGCCTTTTGCTGCATCACCTCACCCCCAGCCTACTGAGAAAGCACTTACTGTTACTCACCTGTGCTGAAGCTTGCTCACAGAGAGGAAGGTTTTATTTCTGCCTCCACTTGCTCTGCTACAGCTTCACATTTGAAATCATCTTTGGAAAGATGTGATTAGGTAGAGTCTCAAGCAACTGAGTTGACTCCTTTTTGAAATTCACTCATCATGAGCTTTTTTCAGTGTGTGTATAGATAGATGTTGGTTATTTACATAAGTTGTCTCTAAAATTTTGCTTACAGCCTCAGAAAACTGAGCTAATTATTTTATCCAGAAGGTAGTCTGGATAAAACCAGCACCTCTGTGGCCAAAAATGAAGAAAAATCTCCACTTAAAAAAAAAAGATGTAATAATGTCCATAGCTTTTATTTAGAATTATTCTTCAATTATTTTTTTTTCCTACCTAAAATATTAGAACGATTTCCCAAGAAGCTCACATTGATGCCCAATTTCTTAAATTAACATTATACTTCCAAAAGGCAGGTCCTGTGCCTTAACTGATCTCTGATACCCACACTGACTCTGGATCTGGAACCCACTGAGGGGGTGCTTAGTAAACATGGATTGCATTTAATTAAGCCCAGCTAGTCTCAATCTCCCAATCTAGAGTTATCTCTTACAGTTGAAAGTTAACTCTAAATACCTAGGTAATGAGGAAACATTTTAAAAATTGGTTTCATGTAAATGCTTTACATACTTTTAATGGTCATACTAGAATTTTAGTCTAAATTATCACTTTTGAGTTATCATTTACTATCATTTAATATCAATCTAATAATATCTATAATATCTGTATGATGACAAAAAGTTTGCAGATAATATATTCTATATTCCAGAGCCTATAACATTAATATAGCCTCTTTGCCTCTATCAGGTACATTTAGAACTTTCTCCAGGGAAAAGATATAGATGTTTTCCTAAGCACATGCCAGTGCATAAAAATGATGATGTCACTACTTGTGATATAGCCATCATCTCTAAAGGGATTAGTAACCAGGGAAAAGGAGTCTCTAAATGAGTTGTAATGAAGATCTCAAATAATAAATTAAAATAATGAGAAACAAAAACCTTTCATAATATCCAGAGGTAGGAAAGTGTGATAAACTACATTTAATTGATTTTTCTCTTTAAAATGGAAGAGAGTAATCCAAAGTGAAAAAAAAAAATTATATGATGATGAGGTAGAATGCAAATTATATTTATACTATGCCCAGATTCTAGATCTTAGACAGTGTCTTAAGATGTGGAATAGAACATATATCCTCAAATCAGGTCAATAGATGGGAAATAAGACAAAGTTCATCAGGTTGCAGGGGAAATGCCTCTGCTAAGCCAGCCTTCAGCTACTTAATCTTTATTTGTCATCACTCATTTTAACTTCTGCCCTCTACCTCTCACAATATGGCATTTCCTCTTAGCCACAAACATTAGATCCTAACTGCACCCCTTTCAACAAGCTGCTGCTTTTGTTATAGATTGTATATAACACTTGTCCACTCTTTGTTTCTCTGCATGGCCCTCGAGTGTTTCTGTTTTGTCCTGACATACCTCCTTGTCACAAGAGTGACACACATATGACCCAAGCAGGATGAAGATAACATTGAAAGACTTAAGCATTTTGTAAAGCCCATCAAAGAAATAAAGAAATCCTCTTTATTCGTTTTTTTTATGTCACCTAATTTCATTTGCATTTTAACAGGTTACTTTATCTACAAAATATTTGTAACTGAATTGTGTTATATGGTCAGATGAGATTTTTACCCTACTTGCAAGATAAGACTAACAAGTTAGCCTACCAAGATTTATGGATGTTGGCAGAAGACATGAGACTCCTGGGTCAGAGACAAAGGACTTTATTACTCACAGGAATAGTAGTAACCAGAATATCAGCATTTATGCCAGTTTCCTGAGTCCCAATTCTCACAGTGTGATGCGAAGATTAAGTGATGCCCAGGTTGTGGGTTATGTTACAGAACACCAACATTAGGGAACTTCAAACTCTTATAATCAAGAAAGAACATGTAGGCTGTTTCCCTGGGGGAAGAAACTATTTTTATTATAGTATGCAGTAAACAAATCTGCCCTTTGAACTGGAGGAAGATACTACCTCTGTCTTCCAGACCGTTCTCAATATAAACATTCTTGGAAAGTAATCTAGAATAAAGGCAGTGAGTGCCTCAACTCACAAAACAATCTGAAATATAACACACCCATAAAAAAATTGTCTCTTAACAGCGGGGTGCCAAGAACAAGACAGATGGGAGAGTTTTCCCTTGGGATCATTCAAGAAGAGTAGCCAGAAATTCTAAATAATGTCAATGATAAAATGTTCCTTCCTGAAACAAACCTTTTGTTGCTCTAATTTTACTCTTGCTGCAATGACAGTTGAGTGTTGAGTTTTAATAATATATGTATAACAGTCAAATTAGCACACATTATTTATCCTTATAAAAATTGTATATACATCAAAGTTAATTTGGGAACTCTCATTGTATAATCAATCTCTCAACATACAGGGACTCAGTCACAGGTGTTCATTCAAAGAATAACTTGCAACAGTTCAGAATAATTGAAGATCATTTTGATATTGTTTGTATTTTCAACCATAAAGGACTATGCATTTCTGTGTTTAAACAGTTAATAGCTCAATGGTGGTTATGGATGAAGAAGTGGAATTGACTTACTTCAATTCTGTCATTCTATGTAAATACTTAGAGTTTTTAATTTTTCCACTGCAGAAACATTTAAAAACTGCTGGAATTAATCCAAGGAGGGAGAATTTGAAATTTTAGAATTTACATGAAGTGAGATTTTATAAATTGCTATTAATGTGTCCTTATATGTAAGACTTTTCCTAGTAATTTGAGTATCTGATGCTTTGAGAAATAAATTTTTTGAAATTAAAATTAATAAAAAGTATTCTTTGATAAGTGAAGATTGACAAATCTACCTATACCATTTGTTAAAAATGAATATGCAGAAAAGTCAAATGTCAGAAAATCATTGACAACTTTGCAAAAGATAAGACTTGAACACACTTTATTATTCATTACTGTGATAGGCTATTATATAGGTATAAGTTTTTCCCTCTTTTTAAAAAGATTCATTATTGTTTTAATTATTTATAATTATAATTAATTTTGATTATAATTAAACAATATTAAATTATTAGTTTTTCCTTTTATACTTTTACAGTTATTTTGTTCTTAATTAACAATTTTTACTGGCATGATTATATACATAAAGTTAAATAAAAGAAAAATGTCATCTGCATTTCTTTTCTGCTCATTAATATTATTTGTTTCATTTTATGATTTACTGAACAGTTATAGAGAAGAGGAATGATTAAAATATATACACCTTCTCTGGATGTCAAATGACTTGGGACTATCAACAATGAGCCAACACAGATTATGACAACGACCATTTCTCTAACTAAACACAACTGAGTCTTAAGTCGTAAAGAACAAAATTGAAAGTGACTAAAAATCATAGAGTTGGGTGGGGCTGTTGTTAAGAGAGCCACTCTACAGAGAGAAAGTGGAATTTTGTGGTACACAGATGGTATTGGAGTGATAAAACTGTTTGTGTTTATTCGTTTATTTGCTTGTTTGTTTATAATACCACAACATGTCAAGGCTTCTCATTATATTAGTTACATTCTATTTCCCTATTCCAGCTGTCATTTAGGATTGCTTGAAATGGTCTTTTCTACAGCCTAATAATTATATCAATTACCAAGCATTTATTGTGTTGTGTATATTTTATTAACCTATGCCTTATTTCATTCAATTGTCACAACAATTTCGATTCAATTACTACACCCATTTTACAGCCCAAGTCATTTTACCAAAGCATTCTTCTTTGAGAAGTTGAACCAGAATTGAAACCATTCTAAAGAGCCCCAGAAAGATGCACTGTAACTTCTAATCACACATTTAAAAAGCTGATACAGAATTGCTAAACTATTGACTAAATTTTGAAATAAATAAATGAATGAAAATAAATGAATAAATGGCACTTACACCAGGCATATTGTCTGCCTTCACTGGACCTATATTTTTCTAGAAAAATATACATTACAGAGAGAGTGAAATCATAGTGGTTATACAAAAGCAAATTGTACTTATTGTTATATTATGTAGATTGGATTTATAGGGAAAAACAATATCACACATGGACTAGATTTTTTCCCAATTTTCCTAATTGTGATGTTATTTTATGCAAGCTTTAGCTTATAGATTTTTATTATTTCTTTTATCACATAAGCATTCGTGAAATGTTAGAGATAATCAACTGAATTTTCATAAATATGACATGTTTAAAATCCTAGTAAATAAATTAGCAATTATTCTATATCAAATTTTATTAAAAATTGTAATTGTCCTCTCTTTAAGGTAGCATGAAATTTAGTCCAATATTTTGGGAATGAGAAGGTGGGTTGATTGATGAAAAAAATAAAAATATGAGTTTTTTTCAAGCGACTGAAAATTACAAAATAAAACATAAAATACTTGCAAATATTAATAGGCCCTAAATCTCTTAACCTAAATAAGAAAAAACATTTACAATTCAATACGTCTTCCCAATGGGCAGAAAAATAAGTAAGGAATAATGATTTCAAGTATTATTGTAACAGATTCCCCTTATATCTTTCATTATATCATTTAATATAGAAACAATGGTAAAAATAAGCCAGTAATACAAGGAAATATAAATGATTAGAAACCTTAATATGAAAGAAAGTATCACCAGAACTTTTCAATAAGCAAAAAATAGCTCTTGATAAATTGGAGTATTAAAGATATTCCTACTTTGCTAGGAATTTGTCACAGTGTTTTAAAGTCCTTCTTGCTTATCTAATATGATTTTATCTCTTTCTAATAGTATAAAGTAAGTAATATTAAGAGAAAAATTGCTCTATTGTCAGTTTTAGGACTGAAAATTATCCATCCTACACTTGCCAAGCATCTCCCCAAACCCTTCAAAATTTTCTAAACTTTCAGGCAAAAATGTAGATCCCCAAGGGAACTAAACAGAAGAGGAAAATTATGACCAGTTTCTTATTCTCCTTAACTCCTGTGTAGACCAATCCCTTGTTAAATATTATGAATAACCTGATTTATTTAGAACCTCTTACAGTTACTCTCTCTTTGGGACACATAAACACCCCCAAGAAAAGACTGACATTGGGAAAAAATAAAGTTTGCTAAATCCATAAAGTTAAGGCTAGAGAAAGAATGCAGGACTCAAGGTAATTTGTAAACAGTTCCAAAGCCACTTCTTTAGACTCCTGAGAAATATAATTACCTACAAAGTGTCTATTATGAGCTGAATCGTGTCTCCCCAATTCATATGTTGCAGTCATAATCCCCAGGTCCTCAGAATGTGACTGTATTTGGAAATAGGGTCTTTAAAGAGGTAATTGAGTTAAAAATGATCATTGTAGGTGGGTCTTAATCCAACATGACTGGTGTTCTTACAAAAATAGATTAAGATACACGTATGCACAGTGTAAAACACAGGGAAAAGACCGTCATCTATAAGCCAAGGAGAAAGTCCTTAGAAGAAACCAGGCCTGCTCAAACATCTTAATCTTTCATTCAGCAAATATTTTCAGAGGCTCTGCATACATGGTGCTCAGTTTTCAGGCTACATAGATAAACATGATAACAAGCTCATCATCATCATCATGCCTTTCTAAATTTTCTTGGGAAACATGATGCCATGATATCAGTGAAAAATCCACAACTCTGTTTCTGAATGACTGTCTCCCCCAGAACACTACCTTCCCTCTCCTATATGTTCTAGAGCTTCTTCCCTTAATCCCTTATTTGAATTATCAATATCCACAAGCAACACCCTTGAAAACTTTTAATCTTTAAATAAACATCTGCACAGGCATTCACCCCACTAATAAATAAGAAAATACAAATGGAAAAGAGGGGATTGCAATTTTTTAACTCTTCAGATTTGCATAGTTGGAGGTGCAGTTACTTCTACTAGCACAGGGACCACTGGGTCATGACCCAAGTGACAAGGATACTTAAGACTACAGCCAGTAACTCCTAGAGCCCTTTCCTCTTCTAATCCCATTCAACGCTGTCAGCTTTCCACATCATTCATTCAGTCAATGGGTCTGAGTGCTATTCCTAAGTGAGAAATATGCTCTCCAGAATTTGAGAACTTAAGAAGCCTATTGGGCATTATATTAACATCTCAACTATGAGAGTTGAGAGATGCAGTAATATTCTCCTTAATTTATAGAGGGATATATGACCTAGACCAGTGAAGACCAGCTATTTCTCTTGTATCATGTCAATTCCTGACACTTTGAAGACTTTATATCCAAACCTCTGGAGCACATAGTCTTACCAAGGCCTTTGACATGCTACCAGTTCCAATTTGTGTGTTCTGATTGACATAAATTGTCAATAGTGGGATGGTGTCACATTCAACAGAATGAATAGATGATGCAAGTGCTTTTGAATTATATTATGACAGTGGAAGAGAAAAGTAACACAGCCCTAGGGCAGGACTGTAGGTATATTCTTTCACATACCATGGAATATGAACCGCTTTGTCTTCCCTCTTGATAGAGATGGGGAAAAAAACATATTCACTAGACCAGAGATTCTCAATATCTGCACTACTGACATTTTGGACCAGACATTCTTTGTTGTGAGTGTCTGCCCTGTGCATTGTATGATGTTTAGCAGCAACTCTGGCTTCTACATACTGAATGGCCATAGCTCCACTCTAGTCATGACAATAAAAAATGTCACTCCCAATTAAGAACAATTGCACTAGCTCAATAGCCATGTTTAAACTCAAAGCAGTACTCATCTATTCTAATAAAAATATCATAACTGGCATAGCAGCCATAAATGGGGCTACTATTCACTTGGTTAAGTTTGTGATGATCCACTGTTGCCCTGTATGATGTGCATGGTTTATATATGGCCAAGTGGTGAATTAAAGGAACATTTAAATGTTCTTAAGTGTGGCACAAATCTCTGCCATTTCCTCAGGATGCAATATTGTTTTTGATTTACTGTTTTGACTTCGGGGGGGGTAGGGTGGTGGCAGTGGTCAGAAGTTTCTAGCTGGCTCCTAGGATAACTCTCACTCCACAGGTAGAGGAAAATAGTAGTTACTTTCTAGCAACTACAAAATATAGCCATTCCAATTATCATTGCGGAAACCAAAGAAATGATCACTGAGTGGGTGAGTACACACAAACAGCCCACTGTGACTTGGACTTCAGCTAAGATTCTAGTCCTTACATGTTACCTGTGCACCTCCTACTGTAGCAGGACAACAAGAGCAACAAATTTTAGGTCAGTATCTGAGAATAAGTGTCAGCTCAAATCCAGTATTCCATAATCCTCACATCTAACAGTATCTTTTAGTCAGCTTGTGGTAACGAGTAGATGGTTGTAGGTTTTGGGGAGAGAAAGAAAGAAGAAATGGTTACTATACACAACTGCTATGATATTTCAGACTCCTTCCTTCTAGGAACTCAGTCTTCCCTTCTGTTGTTGCTGGTGAGTCTGAGAACTGGCTTCAAATTTTTTTAGAAAAAAAAAAATCCTTTTGGGGTTTATGTCTATCTTGCTTCTGGGATTACTGTATTTTTACTAAACATACTCATAGCTTTCAGTAAGTCAGGCTTTCTTGGGTGCTGCACTGTCCTTGCTGTTTCTTACAATAGTTGCGCTAATTTTGCTTTTGAAGGATAAGAGCCACTCTCTGAATTCTACTAACATTTAGGATTCTATTCTCCTCATTGCTATCCAGGAGCTCAGTTCTTCTATAGCATTTCCTGCTGTCAGACTTGGTGTACAGGAAATAGCCATCCTTGAGTTCTCATTGATGCCTATGCTCCCTCACCAATACATTTCTTATTACTTAAGTGAACAGAGAATCATCTGAGCCCTCTTGCCTTGCAAGTCAACATGAAGCTTCCAGCCCATACAACGTATTTCTCCTCTAACTGGACCAGTTTGATGATACTTTTGATTTCCATTTCTTTCCATGGCATTCTGGTATGGTCTACCTTCAGTTTGCATAAATCCTTGCTTTTTCCAAGCTTCTGAGATTTCCCACCTGGCAATATGTTAGCATATTTAGGTCCACAATAGAGTATTAAATCCTGTGTAATGGGAGATTGTCTTTGTATCAGTAAACTCTACCTTATCTAGCCTTCTGTTCTATCTCTTTTAATCTAGAACACTCAGAATCCAGCCACCTATGCACTCTCCAACTTCTTGCAATATCTGTTGTCTGAGTCCTACAGTTGCTTCAGGACATAACTCCTTTCCTCTATTAGCAGACTCAGCACTTACCAGCTAAGTATATGCTGTGACCTAGTTATTGTTCTGGTAGCTCGTAAGGGAGGTGGAAGTAAATCTTGAGAGGGTATGATATTCTGCAAGGCAGAAACTTTTGCATTGGGGGATGCCACCCATTCATAGGAAGGAGTGGGCCACTTTGGCACTTCCAAACACTTTAGAAAAATCTCAAAAGGTTTAGGAATTTAATATTTTCAAGTGCTTTGAGCCAAATGTCCCTTTCTATATCTGAGTTTCCTACCTCACTCCAATCAGGGTTTTGACTCTGGTGTAATAGAATTGTTGAAGTTGACAATTTAACATCTTTTTGATCTATAATATTCTTATAATTAAGTTCTGAACCTAATCTCTCTAAGCTTTTTTCTGCTTTCAGATTGCAATTAATGAAAATCTTTGTATAGCTTGTCAAAGAGGCCCTTCGGCTTTCACACTTTTCATTAAATTGATGATTAATCATACTTACCCTTTTTTGTCTTTCTTTGATACATTTATTGACCACTGGCAATAGATATTTAATTCCATAGTCCTTATAATTGCTCCATTTGTTTTATCTCTCAAACATTGGAGAGATTGCACCTGCTAGTATACTTCTTTCCATGATATCTTGTCCCATCTTGACACTGAAGAAATTTTTTAACTGCATGTGAGGGGCTAGGCATATGTCATCACAGGTCAGACTGTTGGTTATCCAACTCCAAAGTCTGCTTCCTAGCATAACTCCTGATGGCAACTGACATTTTTCAAGTTCCAAGGAAACTGACTCTGAGACTAGCTATATTTATTTAGGAGGAGCTTATTGCAATGCTCTGTGGAGTACTATTAGAGGGAGCAAGGGAAGCAGAATTGAGCAAGAAATTATTTGGGCTGTGATGCAGTTACAACACAGTCACAGATGATCTTACATGAAGCTCTAAGATGGCATGATCATTCAAAGATATCCCAAATTAAGGCAAGGGAGTCGAACTTTTGCATCCCTTTGTACTCTTACATTTACCAGTCATTGGATGTGGGATGCCTGCAAGGAGTAGATGCAACTTTAGGTAAAGCTGCTTCAGCCGAGGGAAATGTCTGAGGAAAGACACAGCTGTGAGCTGTCTGTAGCTCGCAATCTCAGCATCTAGAGAAATGAGTCCCTCAGTCCTGAAAAACATCTAGTCAACACAGTATTTACAGAAGCAAACTTCTCATATTCACTATTATATCTCTAACAAGAACAAAGGCCATGATAATACAAAGTCTCAAATGGAAGTCCCTAGAAATCCCCCTCTCCACCAGTATATTAAGCCAAAAGTTTTCCTATCCCTAGGAGAACTGCAGGTTAGTGCCACCATCAAAGACGCGAAATGCACGAGTAGTGATGCCCATCACATTTTCATTTTAACCTTCCTGTTTTGCCCATGCAGAAGGTGGATGGATTTGGGAGAGTGACTGTGGATTATCATAAAATTAATCAATCGGTGACTTCAATTGCAGCTTGTGTTCCAGATGTAATATCTTTCTCAGAGCAAATCAACATGGACTCTGGCATCTATTATGCAGATATGACCTAGAAAAGGCTTTTTCCTCCATACAAATTTTCAAGGAAAACCAGAAGCAGTTTGCTTTTACTTGACAAGGGCTAAAGTAAGCCCTTGCAGTCTTACATTAGGACAGAGTCGTTCATATGCTGTGACATAATATAGTCCAGAGATCTTGACCATCTTGACATTTCATTAGTGCCTCCATAATAAAAATATGTCAGTTAGAGTCTAATAAGATGATGTACCATGTATTTTAAAACCTGTAGTTATGTCAAAGCTGAACTAGAGTGATGGAGATAAACTACAAAAACATTTAGGTGTGAATCACCTCACTGAAGTGGTCTAGAGCATATGGAGACACCCCTTCTAATGTAAAAGATGAGTTACAGTTCTTATACTACCTGTCGTAAAAGGGAAACACAATGTTTAATGTGCTTTTTGGAATTTGGAAGATAACATATTCCATGTTCGAGTGTCAACTTGACACAGCTATCAACCCATAAGTCTTCCAAATTGAATTGAAAAGCAGAGCAAGGAAACTTTATGAAAAGTCTAAAGTGTAGTGTAAGCATTGTACCAAGGTCTGAGCACCCAGCAGATCCAATGATATTCAAAATGTCTATGACAAATAGGGGTTCTCTGTGAACCCTCTGGCAAGCAGCCAGAAAGGAATCAGACCTCTAGGATTTTGGATAAATTATTGCCCTCTTCTTCATATAACGTTTTATTTGAGAAAGAGCTCCTACCTGTATATTTGGTTCTAGTAGAGATTGACTATCTTATCATGTGTCATCAATTGACCACCACGCACTGAATACTATCTGATCCATCAAGCTTAATGTTGGCCAAAAACAGCTGCAATATATCAACAAATACAAGTGATATATAAGAGATCAAGCTTGAGCAGGTCCAGAAGACACAGTATATTGCATAAACACGAGTCTCAGGGCCTTTGGAACTGACTCCTGCTACATTGAGTCCCCTCCTTCAAATCACATTTATGTTCATTTGGGGGAGTTTCTTATCACTATTTAATGGAGAAGACAAATAATGGGCCCATTTTCCAGATGGTTCTGCTTAAAATGCTGGCACCATATAAGAATAGATGTCTGTATTATTAAAACCCTACTTACAGATGGCCTGAGGGAGAAATAGTGAAGGGAAATTTTTCAGTGGGAAGATCTTTGAGTAGTATGTTTGGTTTTCCACTCTGTCTGGAAATAAATGGTAGAGTTAATATCTTCATTGATTTGTAGGTGGTAACCAATGATTTGGCTGGATGGTTAAGGATTTTGAACAAATAGCATCAAAAGCATGGTGATGAGGTAATCCTGGAAAGAGGGATATAGATGGGTATTTCAGAATAGGCACAGAATATGAGGATTTTTATGTCTCGTATGGATATTCACCACAGGGCATCTACAACAGAGAAAATATTTAACAATAAGATTGACTAACATGTTTTGTGTCAGTCAGCCTCTTTCCCCAAGCATGCAAGAATTATACGATGGGCCCATGACCTGGCTACTATAGCTGCGAAGTGCTCTATTCACCAACAGCAGAAATGAATACTGAGACCTTAATATGGTACCATGACCCAGGGTACCAGACAGCCACTTGCTTACAATGGATCTCTTTCATCATGAAAGGGTACATAGTCCTCACTGAAATAGTTATCTATTCTGGATACAGTCTGCCTTCCCTAAACATATGTAAATGCCAGCACGACATCATAGGTTTACATAATGCCTCATTTATTATTGTGGCACTCCATACAACATTGCTTCTGAGCAAAATACCAGCTCAAAATACCAGCCTGGTGGTCCTTCAGGAAAGGTCTGGGTTTCAGCCTCACAGGGTCACTCCCTAATCTCAGAGAATCCAGCACCAGGCAAGTAACTCCTCCTCAGAGGTACAAGTTTCAGCTTTTTGGGACTTTTCTATGTTTCTAAGTTTTACTTATTCTCATCTTTCCCTGTTTTCCTTCAGTCATGGGAGTGGTAGCTGCTTCCTGCAGTTGCTACTACCAGGGTACTTAAAATTCTGTTTTTACCCTTTGAGGCACCTAGTTAATGACTGGATACCGAATTAATGATTCTTTATATTAAATTCTCTCTGGTCACATAACTGAGGTGACTTCTGCCTCCTGACTGGGCTCTAGTTGATCCACACAGTCAATATTTGTTGAATGATGCATACATTTATTCCTACTGGTACTCTGCCACAGACTTTTCAGGGAAATTACCTACAGAATTCTTTTTTTGGAAACTCTCATCATCCAGAGTCCTCAATTCATTTTTTGATCTAGCTTTGACCATAATTCCATAGTTCCACTTGCTCATTATTTATTTGTTTGTTTGTTTTTAATTGCCTAGATCTTGAATAAAAGTATTATGTTGTCCTCTTGACTCTGGTTGCTTACCTCAACTAAATGGGGCGTTCTGTTCCATAAAAAGTCAACATCCAGAGTCTAGAACCAGTAACAGTAATATATCTCTCATCTTGATGATGCCATTGCTACACAGATAAGCCACTGATAGTCTCAATATCATCCTCTGTAATGGTGTTTGCACGTATTAAAATAAATTTTATTATTTAGTGGTAATCAAATAGCCTGCTGATAAATAAACTGAGAATTTAGTGTTTAAGATGTGAAGAACCCTCTACATACCTAAACATTAGTTCTCCCTTTTTGTAATCTTCCATTATGTGCTATATTGAAAGTAATCCAAGAACAATTTTGAACATAAAGTTAATATTATTCAAGTGATTTCACTTGTGTTCAAGAAAAAAAAAAAAAAAGAAAGCTTCCTAATGAAATGACAACACATTGCTGAACTAAATATGGCATCTCCCTGGCATTATTTACCAGTTTTTAAATCACAAATCAGAACAAACTGGAATTTAAAGCAACAAAATACAAATAAGAGGGAGCCCACACCCTTCTCATTTCTAACTTGTAAAAAGAAATTAAATAGATGTGGCATTTATGTAAAGCTTATTTGGACATTTAATTTGCTTCCAAATGTCAAATGCAGTCTTTGATATGTAACACCTAAGGAAAAAGATCAGAGTTAATGCTTTCTAATCCAGTGCAAATTGTTCACAAGGATACTGAGGTTGTGAAGTAGTCCGCAGATTAAATCGCCCCACCTCCTTCTTTAGAGGTGTAGAATTTCTTCAAGATAAACGTATCAGTCATCTGAAAGACATCTTCCTGTTTATAGTTTCTATGAAAAAACTTTCCTTGATCTTATAATGTATTTTGCACTAATCTTGAATTGAAAACAAGTTTCTTAATATCATTGACATTTCTTTGATCAGATCTAATGATCAGTGTGAAATTGGAGATGAAGAAAATAATTGGTGATATTAAATATGGAACCTGGCTCTGAATAATATCATTCCCTCTGAATGCTCTGTACTTTGTTCAATCTCCCATGCTCTATTCCCTGGTGACAAATTTTGCTATATTTGTAAATGGTGCTCAAGTGATACCAAGAAGGTGAACTTTTTTAATGAGATGACCTCTTACAGAAGAGAATGCTCACCTAGAAATAGACAACAGGATTTTGACAATTATCTTATCAATCCTTTATTTTTCATCTATTTTGACTTTCTTCTTGCCCATTCCTGGGTTTAATCACTCCCTGCGGGTTTGTACCTGTCTCGGCAGCTGCACATTTATGTTTCCTTACCTCAGCTCTGAGATTAAAAGACACTCTTGCTCAGAGAAGTAACCGAGGTCATTCAGTCACGGTTGCAATATCAGTGCCAACCCACTGGTGGTCTCTATTTTAACATCTCTCAGCATAAGCAAGATTGCAACATTATTTTTCTTGACTTCTTAAAATTTTCTAAAGAACGAGAGGCATGATATTGGTTAAGCAGGTCATTGGAATGTTTCTCTAGTGAAAAGGGGTATATTTTTGCAGCTACATTTCAAAGTTAATGATATACAAAGCAAAAAAAAAATTTAAAAAGTGTAAAAATAACTGTGAAGTTTGGGTTCTGCTCAATAAAAATGAGTTAAATCCAAATTTAGGTTCTTGCCACGTCATTAGCCAAGCTCCAGTTGTTCCTAGGTATCGTAGCACATATGGTCTGTGAGATCACCCACAGTCTTCAGGCCCCCTGTTAGATGACCAGATGGACTAAATGAAATCCTGGGGAGCAAGAGGGTTATGCAGTCATCCCATTGCCCAACATTGCAAAGTATCTTTGCTTCATGTATTTACTAAGGTATATTTTCCCTAATTATAGTTTTTTTAAACCTAAAATTTGATATATTATTTTTAAACATTTTAATTTTTAAAGTACATTTAAGCTTTGTTCCTGACTCTGTCCTATATCAATACTTTGAATGGCAACAATAATGATAGTATATTGTCAACTAAAATGAAATAAGTTTTATAATTTTAATATTAATTTTAGATTTTTAGTCTAGATCAAATTATAATGCTTCTCATTTAACTATTCAGTTAAGTATGCTTTGTAAGAATTGCTTTTAAGTTATTTTGTATCTATTAAAATTAACAAATTTACTCAAATGTTTTATTTTCTGCCTTTGCAGTTTTATAGTACCAACAAATTATATGTTTATATAAAGGGAAGACATATGTATATATTTATATGTGTGTTATACATATCACTTGTAGACGTGTATATATATGTGTGTGTGTGTGTGTGTATGTGTATGTGTATATATATACATATATATATACACATACACATATGCTAAACTTAGAGGAGAATAAACAAATAAAATAATTTGAGTCTACTATGTACCAGGCCTATGTTTTGCACTTTTAATATATAATCTCATTTAATCCCTGCACAATAGGAAAATTAAACAAAGAACAATAAGGACTCAAAAGTTTAGACTATATTTCAATCTGTTATGTTTTAATTTGCTTTTTCATCCTTCAAATAATATATGAGGTTACAAATAACACACGAGGTTCTGTAGTATATTATGAATTTTATAGCAGTCAAACTGATCTTCAAACTAACACAAATATGAGGAAAAGGTCAGAGTGGAAAGAACAGCAGCATTTAAGTCAGATCAGACCTGAGTTGTAATCCTGATGTGTGACCTTGAGCAAATTACTTAATCTTTCTCGTCAATAAAACACATACAAATATCTACTTGATAGGGTTGTTTTAATGATTACTTCAAATCATTTATGAAAAGCTCTTGACCCATGATAAGCACTCACCCGATAAATACAGGCCCCTTCTTTTATTAGTTGTAATATTTGGTATTTTACATGTCTTCTTGGAGAGTCAGCTTCCTTCATGTATGGGATAACAATTTCTATCCTCAGAGTAATTGTGAAAATTTAAAAAGATTATGTGTGTAAATTCGTCTTCATATACAGTAAATGGTTATTTCTGCTGTACTTGTCAGATCACATATAGGAAACACTATAAATAGATAAATGATAAACAATGTAACATAATATAAACAGATTTGAAAACAATAGAATGAGCATTCCAACTAGGAAACTATGTTATTGATTAAAAGTCATTATTGTTGTAGATATTCTAGAGAGAATTGAAAGCAGTCATTACTTCCCTATCTGACCCTCAAAATAAATGTCTTCAAGTGTGTTTATACTGTGACCTGGAATCATAAATCTCAGAAGGTGTAAGCAGGGTGAGGCTCTCCTATCAGTTACATTTTGGGTTAAAGGATTGCTAGTGCACTGCTCCAAATGGCTATCACAGGACAAGAGTGACCTTGTCCTGTACTAGTACTGCCTGATCATTGGCAAGTCGAAACAAGACCATTCTGCCCACAGATCCTGGCAAACGACCGCTGTCCTCATAATTGAGTTTTCAGAATTTAATTATAATTTGGATTTACATACAAAAAGTAACATTTTTATCCACATATGACTAGATATTTTTCAGAAGTGCTCATCTATTGGTTGTCAAGTTTAGTCATGTAGTCTCAGGGGGTCATGTGTGTCATTCAGGTGCTTGTTCCTTGCGCTCATTCATGTCTGATAGAATTCATGACTGGTGAATGTGTAATCCCTGGCTTGGTCAGAGCTGGGTGGAGCTGTCTGGCTGATTGGGTCCCTTTGACTCTACTGCTTGAAGACTATTGAGTCTACACACTTCCCTTATTAGTGTCCTGGCCTGGTCATTTACCTTCAGACTCTGTTGCCACAAAGGACCCGATGGCTGGCCCTCTACAGCTCCTGTCAGCATTCATGTCCCATGATGCCTCTGAGCAGCTTGGAAAAACTAAAATGACATGCCTTTAATTGCTTACTAAGCCTTCAAGTTGATATTGACACTTCCCAGATTGTTTAAGGGAGATTAAAGAAAGTATCTCTTTCCAGAGTTCAAAACCAAGAGCACAGGCAAGAGCCTCTCCCAACCCAACACTTACCAGGAAATCTTACTTCTCAATTTTTAGTGAATTAAACCCATAGAAAGGAAAACTTGGACAT
This sequence comes from Eonycteris spelaea, assembly GCA_003508835.1. Taxonomy (NCBI): domain Eukaryota; kingdom Metazoa; phylum Chordata; class Mammalia; order Chiroptera; family Pteropodidae; genus Eonycteris; species Eonycteris spelaea. The sequence goes on from PUFA01000140.1 coordinate 1,091,269, forward strand.
ACACCTGATTAGCTCTCTCTTCCTTGCGCCTTTTCTAATTGTGCTGTAATCTCTAGGCAATGAAACTTGGGTTCTTTTTACTTTCTCTCTGTCAAATCTTTCTTCTGACTCCAAAGCCAATTTAAACCCTTGATATGTTAAATGGGAGTAAAAGGAATTTGGAAAATCCTTTTCCAGAAAAATGGCATTGCTCGAAAGGACACTGTTTTACTTTGTCCAAAACTGCATATTACCTGCATTTTCTCATTGTATTTATCTTGCCTTAGTGTTTCTCTAATCTCCTTCCCATATAAGATGGCTCTGGGCTAATTAGGGTGATATTCCTAGTCATGAAATCAGAATTAAAGAGACATATTAATAATTACTTATAGATGTCATCCTTGGTAAACAAAGTAGATCTTAGCCATAGTGAGGATCCAGCCTGGAAGCCTTTTTCTTTATTATTACTTAAATCTGGCAGGCACTTATAGGGTTAATAGATAGGGCTAATAGAAAAAACTACAGGGCAATATATTAACATTAGCTATCTGTTCTATTCATATTACAAATAAAATTCATTATTTCCCCTATAAACACTCTCAAGTATCTACTATATTCCTGGCACTGTACTACTACCTGCTGATAACAGAGATATGCGATTTTCTGCCCTTGTATCCCAGGATCTTACAGTCTAGTAAGGAAGAGAAACAACATAATTACAATAAATGTAACGGCTCTTGTAGAATTCTTACATCTGTGTCCTGTGAGGCATGCTCAGGAAGTATACAGTACATTGTCTTCCTTAATTTTTGTGTCTTCTGCTATACTTACTGTAATGCTCTCCATTCAGTTCTGTTTAATTCATTTGAATGCTCTCAAGTGTGACCAACCCAAAAAAGAAAATTTACTAGAATTGAAAAACAGAGTATTTGTAACTTCTCTTGACATTTCCAAGAGTTTGAGGTTTTATCCAAGAGAATATGAATCATATTTCCTAGGTTTTCTCTTTATTGAATCATACTATAAAGTATACCCTACTCTATTTTAAACGTCCAAATAAATCACATCCAAAAAGTAGATGGTTCCTGAATATGTTTCACCAACCTCTCTAAAATGTTGAGACTATGATGATGTATTTGCTTGTCTGCTGCTGAGCAAACTTGGAGAAAAGGGGATTCAAGAAATATCTACCTAACATGAAACTTTAACAGAATCAAATGGGTCTCAGGAAACAGATTCTAGCAAGAATCTACTTTCCAACCAGCGAGTGGGACACTACCCTGTGATATTAAAAACACCCACCTATTAGAATCAAATAGAAATCTATTGCTCCCCAGTTATTCTTCTATTAGAAAAAGTTTTACAGAACGAAGGCACGTTCTTGCAAATTTTCAGTCTCAGAGTCACAAGAATATTCCCAAATAAGAAATTTGCTTAGGAATCTATTTGTTTTCACACTTTTCTAATTAAAAACCTGTCCATGTACTGCAGCTAAATTTAAATGACAAACACTAATCAGAGGTATTTTAAAGTTTTAATTTTTAGTTTGAGGTTTTTGAATTTTAGCCCTGATACAGAAGGAAATTCTTTGGGGGCTCTGAAACATAGTTTCAGAACTGTTTCTTCCTTGTGTCAACAAAGATAAAAACAATAGGCAGCAGCAGGTTCGTGTGCAGTAGAGAGTTATTGTTGCAAATCTTTTTACTCCCAAATCTTTTGGTACAGAGATTTCATAAGGAATAAAAATGAATCAAAATTGGCAGAACATAAAGTACATAATCGCAGAACCTAGGCAGCTCCAGAGGCACGTGGCACTTCACGAACAAATGTAATGAGAGTTTTGGCATTTCACAAGGTTGTGCCTCTGTGAAGAAAAATGAATAAGCTCAAAAGAATCAGCTTGAGCCGAAACTAGGTGACAAACCTTTGCATCTGAAGATACATAAGTATAAACTGATATGCTCTTCCTTAAGCTGTTAAGTAAATTTGGAACCTGATAACTGGCAGTTTAAAGCAAGAAAGAATAATTAACTTATTCCTGGGTGGGATTCGCTTTCCTGGGGTTTTTATCTCAGCACTGCAGACTCTGTAGTGAATTTTAATAACTCAAATTCTCAAACCTCCAGTCTACCTCATATATATAAATATAAGAGTTAATGTTAAATTCTTTTAAAATATTTTATTGAATTGTTTTGATTATTAGGTATGGTGTTAAGTATGATTGAATTTGTTCACAATTCTCACCTAGAAATTTCTTTAAAAGATTTCACTGTTTAGAACATGTGAGTATGGGATATTAAAATTGAAGGGGGAAGCTATGCCCCAAGAAGAGTCACGTGCATGTCTCTCTCTTAAAGGAATAGGATTAGCAAGCTATTAACAACCCCAAAAAGAAAGCAAAAAAAAAAAAAAAAAAGTTATTACTACACCTGGTTGATCAAATGTGCCAAGTCTATGAAATGATTTATTAAATCTCAAAATGATTTGATAAATCTAATTCATTATGGCACATTTACTTGTTCGATCAGTATCCTTACCTACTATTTTATCTAGCAAGTCACGTTTGCATCTTCTTTCTAGAATCATAAGCAACAATATTGAGGTATACAGATGCAGCAATTTGTCCAATCATCTAAAAATCAAGAAGGACATGGTACATTTAGAATTCAAAATATCTGTCTCCTCAGGCGACTCTAGCATTCACCTCTGCAACTGTCGCTTCTTTTCATAGGCTATGTATGTGAAGGAAGCTCTCCTGTTCAGCTTGTCTCTGGAGATGCCGTGGTTTCTCTCCCCCTCATCTCTGATGCCATCCCCAGTGCCTCCAGGGTGTGAGAGAGAAATATGAGACACCCAATGGGCTCCCGAATGGAAACCAAAGTCACAAAAGCCACAAGGAGAGAGGGGCAGCAGAACTAGGTGTGTAGGTTGAGAGAAGCGTCAGGGAGAAACATTCACAATTTTTGTCCATAGAGCTTGTCCTCTCACATCCTGATCTTTGTGTTATTAACTCTCCGTGGGTGCCGGTACCTTAGAAAGAGTTGGCCAACTTGCTTTTGAGTCTCAGCTCTGGCACATACCAACTGACTGAACTTTGGCAAACCAATTGCATTTTCTGATTTTCCTTTTCCTTATATCATATTGATAAAAACAATTGTTTGCTGGACCTCATCTGACTTGTATCTATATACAATGAGTTCATGTGAAAGTTCAAGAATATTACAGGTAGAAATTTGTGGCAGAGGTCCTTAGCTTAAGAACTCAAGCCCATTGCCACGCAGGGCATCTCTTTCTACAAGGCAAAACTGACAAAGGGAATAAATTCAAGATTACTAAATAAAATAGCATCAAAATAAATGGGAATGGATAGTCACAAGTGCCCAAGAAATGACCCATCTTATTTAGGAGGGATTTTTCTCTTATACTCAAGAATGGGTAATGCAAAATATCAAATGTCATATAATTTCACTTATATGTGAAATCTGAAGAATAGAATAAATGAACAAACAAAACAGAAACAGACATAGATACAGAGACCATTTTGATGGTTGCTAAGTTTGCGGGGGGCTTGGGAAGGATAGGTGAAGGCAGAGGGAGTTAAAGGGTTCAATTTGGTAGTTACGAAATAGTCATGGGGATGTAGGGTATAGTAAGGGTAATAGAGTCAGTAGTATTGTAATTATGTATGGTGTCAGATGGGTACTGGATTTATCTGGGTGATCACTTCATAAGTTATGTAAATGTCTAATCACTGTGTTGTACACCTGAAACTAATATGATATATATCAACTATAATTTAAAAATAAAAAATATTTTAAAAAGAGAATGGGTAATGAGTTCTGGAATCAGAGCATTCTATTCCTAACCACTGGTGAATAAGAATTACCAAATTCTTATTCTTTGGCTTTCTTTTTTGTAGACTCCATACAGATCACTACTTTCTTGGTAGCAAATTGCCAACTAGATCCTCTGATTATTACCTATGACCCAGTTACTATCAATTACTGCTAGTATTATTTATCAGATACCTGATACTAGTCACGTAGTCCAGTGCAGTTGTAGATAACAGTTTTATCATATTTGTTAGAGTGAAACTCCTCTACCTGAAAATGCATTCTATTATGTTAAATGGAGACTTGGAAAGGTCACTACCATCTAACGGAATGAGCTCCTCCTGCAAAAGGGTAACCTCATCCATTACTACCTCCAATTTCAGAGTCACTTTTTCCTGACCTTATCCCTACCTCAGTGCCCACATGTACTGATTACTAAAAGGGGAAAGTCTTCTATCTATAGGCCAGTTGAAATGTTAGCACCATTGAGAGCTGTATGAATTTGCCCCTGCACAGGACACGAAAACATATGACAGATGCTATTAATAAAGCGCATGTGAGAAAAACAAAGCCCCACGTCTCTGACTTCAGGGCAGTGGTCCCCAATCTGTTTGGCACCGGGGACCGGCGCTCCTATAAGAATCTCATGCCTGATGATCTGAGGTGGGGCTGAGGCACTGATGCTAGTGCTGGGGAGCAGCTGCAAACACAGATGAAGCTTCGCTCACTGGAAGGCAGCTCGCCTCCTGCGGTGCGGCCTGGTTCCTAACAGGCCATAGACTGGTACTGGTCTGTGGCCCTGGGGTTGAGGACCCCTGCTGTAGGGAATGTAAAAGGCATGAGAAGTCTGAGGTGTGCATTAAGTAGTAAGTCTCTGAATGTGCTGGCAGTTAAGACTTCTTGTAGATGAAAGCCTGCATAGCTGTTGGCATGGCCACCTTAACAGCACAACTCTAGGCACTACCACACAGTTGGCAAGTTATTTAGCAATCCTCACCTTGTACCCCTCTCCTCCAAGTCCCATCATTAGTGGAGCCTCCTAGGATATGGTAAGGGGCAGAAAGGGAGAAAGAGCCACTCAAACCCAGTAAAATTCTTTGAGCCTAATCCTCTGTAGATTCACCTGGAGCTAGAAACATGAGGTGGTTATGCTGCATTTTTCAGCACTTCTCTCCAATTTCGATGTGCTGTTTCTTCCTCCAACAATGGCACCTGTTATGTAATTGCTAAAGCCCAGCTGAAGCCATGTTTTTTCCCTTGAACTCTTCCCAACATCCTCAACATCACCCCGATTGGGCTCTTCCCTCATATTCTGCAGGATGTATGACTACATCCTAATTTAGGCCATAATTTCACTATCATGAAACATTTCCAAATTATCTATATGCATCCTCAATTAGAACAAAACAATTTAAATGCAACATAATCTAACCTGAGATCTCTCAGCTATATCACTATTGACATTGTAGGCTGAATAATTCTTTGTTGTGGGGGATGTCCTGTGCATTGTAATGTGTTTAGCAGCATCCTTGGCCTCTACCTGCTAGGTGCCAGTAGCATTCCCCAGTTGTGACAATCGAAAATGTCTCTAGACATTGCCAAATATCTCCGGGGGTAGGGGGTGGGGCGGTAAGGGGGATTGCCTTTGGTTAAGAACCAATGATCTACCCTGATGCTGGAACATTTTTTACACTTGTTATTAAAAATAAAATTAAATTTGTTTTTAAATTTACTTTAATTAATTTTTTTAACCAGTGTGACACTTGATTCTATCAACCATACTTTTCATTCTGAAATAGTAGAGGCTGATTGTTTGCACATATCTGTAGATGACTACAGCCTTTGGGGGCTTAGATTTTCTGAGAAGGACACCAGAGGGCTGAGTCCATATTCTGAAAGTGTTCAGATTTTTCCTTCAGATCATTACCTGATCAGAAGACTCTAACAGCAAGGAAGACCAGCGAGAGATGACAATCGCTCCCTTAAAATCCAGGTGGATGGCTGAGCACCTTGGCTAAAGCTGCTTTGGCTTGAAAGTCAGATGAAGCTTTAGAGCTGTTGATGCCACAAACTTCCTCTTGGTGTTACTCCTGCTAGCCCCAGAGAATTCTACTCCATCAATGTTCCTGCTGCTGTCTCATAGAATCTCCTCCCCCCAACCCCTACTCCAGAGTACAACCTCAGCCTCGGACACCAGTGGTACATAACCTATTGGGACCTGGAGCGTATGACAAGGTAGCCCTCAGTCCCCGCTGTTGGCTACAGGGCTCAGGTGACTGAGCTCTCCTCCAGTTATACCTTCTTGAATTGAATCCCCATAAAACTCAATACCGACTTAAATGGTGTATCACTCACTGATGAGCTGGTTAATGGCTAAGCCCAGGAAATTTGTTAGATCTTTTGTGAGACCATATGTCCCTGGTTGATCATTAAGGTCAGAGTCAGCGGGCTATTTGCTTTATCCCACTCAGGAGCTCCAGGCTCTTGGAGTCCCAGAATTTCTTTCCAGATCTATTCATAGTACCCTTCTGTCTGGACACTTAACACTAAAGACATATCTGTTCATTCCTATTCCTGAACACCCTAAAGAAAGTAGGTCGGCTTGCTGTGTTTTAATTGGAAGGCATCTTGTGAGTCTTTGGAAAAGAAGCCAAGTAAGTGCTTGTTGTTGTTAGGGTAATTATTTCCTAAAGAATGCACACACTTTGGCTTTGCCAACCAAATCACTCCACAAGACACTTAATTTAAACCTCCATTTTATCTTATTTGTTGAAATTAAATAACAGGAGGAGAGCTTATTTTAACTGCTTCTTTAAAACAGGCTAGAAAAAGAATTCCAGAGCTTTTAAACATAATTCCAACAAACAAAAATTTGTTTTACAATGATCTTCATTTCAAATTATTGTCATCTTATTAAAATAAATGTATACATGAATATAGAACGCTGAGTAATAATACAGAGAGCACTTATACTTCTTTTAGTGTGTTTTGTTCACTTACATACTTTTTAATTATGCATGCCATTCATTGTCTTCTCATAATAGAAAAAAAAGAAATCAAAACTAGATTCAGAGAAAAAATACTTTCCTGACCCCAGCTTAATCATAAAGTTTTGCAGTCATTTCTATGTGGGATCACATAAAGCATTTCTTTAGAATAACAGACTTCTCCATGTGGCCTGTTTTAAGTGGATTTCTTCCAGCAGAGTGAACTGGATGGTATATTTCATGACATTAGGAGTCTCCAAAAGGAACAATGCAAGAATGAGAAGGAAAAAAGAAAAGGAAGAATGTATTGATTAGCTCAACACAAATTATCTAGAGATATTTGGACAGCAATCCACCAAGTTATTGAAAAGAGCAGTTAACAGCTTTTAATTTTATAGAAATCTTTGGTCTTGCAGACAAATATGGTAAAAAAGTACTTTTAAAATTACTCATAAAGATCTTTTCTTTTCTTTTCTTTTTTTCTTTTCTTTTCTTTTCTTTTCTTTTCTTTTCCTTTTCTTTTCCTTTCTTTCTTTTAGAAGTCTCTTAGGGCTTTGCCAGTCTCACTCACTTTCTGATATTTAGTCATCCTGAGTGTCAACTGCTTCTTGCCAACAAAGTTTGAGAGTTCTTGTTAATCACCCTAACATTCCGCTGTTGTAGTGCTGGTGGAAAGTGATCTGCTGTCTTGTGACTGGACCGAAAAAGAGGCACTTTTAAAAAATGCTGGAACCTCTCAGGTTAATGCTCATCAAAGCCTCTCCCAGTCAGTGGGAAGCAATGTCAAATAGAGGAATTTAGACTGTTCTATGATCATCCAGGCTTAAAGGGAAACAAAAATTTGGGGTCATTTCATAAATACTCTTATTTGAACATTTCATAGGCAAAATATCAGCAATTTGATCTTGCTTGACAAGCAGGATTAATAAATGACTCTTGTGCTTTTCATTTTTAAGAGCCAAAGGACAAAGATTTGTGTGTGTGTGTGTTTTTTTAAGTTAGCAAAGAGGTATCAACAAGTTTTGATTACTTTTCACACAATATAACTTCTTTTGTAAAAAATTAGAAGATGCTATCACTTGTAGTCTTTCTGTACCAGAATGTGTGCTAAGGGCTTTAAGTAAGTATATGAAAACTAGGAGCTAAGTTAAAAGAGGTTTCTTTAGAGTTACCAGCTAAAATATAGAGTGATCAGTTAAATTTGGATTTCAAATAGACAAAGGATACATTTTACATAAGTATATCCTAAATATTATGTGAGACATACTTATACTAAAAAAAAAATATTTTTTGTTCATCTGAAATTTAAATGTAACTGGGATTTCTATATACTTACTTGCTAAATCTGGCAACCCTCTTATTGGACCTTATAGGTTAAGTTCACAATGTGATGAAATTGGGTCCACAACATTCAGAGATAGACACTATACTTTCTAAGTTCACAGATCTTGGATCCATAGTTGAATCACATTAACCAAGTTCATAGAAGTCTATTTATTCACAGTAAAAAAGCAAACAACAGGTCACTGAATACCCTATAAGCACATTGACACCACATGTAGTCAGGTAAAAGTAGTTTTTAGGCACAAGATGCTCATTGGAATATGTGAACGTTTTATGGTTTAAGGCTAAAATAGGCTGAAGGATTAATACCCCCAGTCAGGAGCTTGGCAATGGGATCTTAGTATTTTAAAATTTTTTCTGGCTTACATTCTCTCTTTCCTAAAAGTGCCCAGATGGGTTCTGCTGATATTTGTCTCTGTGACTCCTTTTTCTAAGCTACCTTGGGTTGTCTAACCCCCTACCTCAGAGTGACACATCCTTCCGTTAGCTGTATTAATAGCTCCAGTAATATTACGTCAATTCTTACTGCTAAAAAAACTGTTTTTATCTGTTATGTGATGATTGTAAAGTTTAACTTTCAAAAGACAATCATATTTCTTTTACTTCTAGTTTGTAAAGAACTTCTCTCTGCACTACTCATACACTTACTGAATTCTAGACAGCTAGAATTATTAATACCATTCTCTCTAAATAAGGGTGGTGCTGATAATATTTTGTTTCAAGCTAAGTTTTTATTGGTATAATCTCATTTAATGCTCTCTAAAATCTCAGGAGGAAGTTCACATAGTTATATGGAGAAGGACAAGTATCTAAATCCAAGTGTGTCTGATTGGACTCTACTATACCTCTTTAGCACTAATTCCCACTTTGAAGTAAAATATTCACTATGCATTGATACATTAAATGAATTCAAGTTCTCCTGTGGCTGACCTATCATAGGAGTCTTAAATAAGTCTTGGCTAATGATCACACTGACAGTATAAAGAAATGAGTATAAGCTTTGGAGTAATAAAGACCTAGAATAGAACATATCTTGTCACTAGGCCAGGGAGACCAACTTAGACATTTTGTGGGGTGAATTATGTTCCCCCAAATTCACATGTTGAAGTCCTGACCTTCAGTATCTTAAAATGTGATTATATTTGGAAGTAAGGTCTTTAAAGAGGTAATTAAGTTAAAATAAGGCCATTCCATGACCCTAATCCAACATGAGTGGATATTAGAACACAGACACGCACAAAAAGAAGATCCTGTGAAGACAAAGGGGGAAGATAGCCATCTGGAAGCCAAGGAGAGAAGCCTCAGAAGAAACTAATGATGACACCTGATGACACCTTACGCTTGCCCGAAATTGTGGGAACCTCCACAATTATGGGAAAATAAATTTCTGTTGTCTAAGGCACTCAGTCTGTTGTTTTCTTAAGCCAGCCCTAGCAAATGAATACAAACAGGCTTCTTAACAGCTTAGATGTGAATTTTTCAGTTTTGAAAGAGGCAAAATTCTCATGGGTTTGATGTGATCATTAAATAATTAAGTGCCTAGCATGATGCTTTGAAGAATAAAGTAGCCCAATAAATGTAAAAACTATCTCTTTCACTTATGTTCACAACATGAAACAGCATATTCATTAATTATCCTTGGCAAATTCGTTAAGGATCTGTTAGGTACAAATATACAAATCAATATCAGATTCCAACAGTTTTTATTCTGATTAAGAATGGGAGGTCAATGTTTATTATCCCCAACTGGTGCTTTATACATTGTATTTTGTTGATTACAATTTTAAAATAAACTTTTACTTTTATAATAGTTTTATATTTAGATAAAAGTCACAAAAGTAGTACTGATTGTTCCCGTATATTCCACACACAGTTTTGTCTATTATTAACATCTTATATTAATACAGTACATTTGTTACAAGTGAACCACTATTGATTCATTGTTAATAACTGAAGTCCATACTTTATTTCACTTTTATATTTTTTTTCTTCCAGGATCCCATATAGCATTTAGTTATCATGTCTCTTTAGGTTCTTCTTGGCTGTGATAATTTCTCAGATTTTGTTTCATTTTGTTTTTGATGACTCTGATTGTCTTCTGGAGTACTGGTTAGGTTTATTGTAAGTTGCTTTCTTTTGGGATGTGTGTGATATCTTCCTCATGATTAGAATGAAGTTATGCAAAAGGAAGATCGCAGCAGTAAAGTCTCATTTTCATCATGTTGTATTATGAGTATGTACTATTGCTATGACTTATCACTGTCGATGATGTTGATCTCATTGTGAGATCTCCTGGTGAGATAGTGTTAGTCAGATTTCTATACCCAAGTATATTTTTTTACCCTTTTCCATGCAATATCTTTTAGAAGGAAGTCACTATGTGCAAACCTACACTCAAGAAGTAGGAAGTTATGCTCCATCTCTTGAGGGTAGAATATCTATGTACATTATTTTGAGTTTTCCTATATGGGAGATTTATCTTTTTTCAACTTATTTATTCAGTCATTTGTATCAGTGTAGACTCATGCATTTTCATTTTATACTTTGGGTTACACAATACTCTTTTACTTATTTTGTTGCTCAAATTGTTCTGACTTTGACCTTTGGGAGTTTTCAGATGGCCCTGTGTCCCTTTGACATACCCTGTCATTATGTTTTTTTTTTTTTTCTGAGCAGTAATTGTTATCCCCAGTTGATGCCTTACATACTGTATTTTATTCATTCTATAATGTACATTCTTTTCATCTCTGAAATTAGTACAACTAACAACATCCTACAATTATAATTAGTAGTGTTTTCTCTTCCTTAGTCATACATAAAATAATAGTGTGCCTTTAATCAATGACATCATAGATTAAATGAAAGTAAGAAATTGCTAAGCAATAATAAACAATTTTCCAGGATATTGTTTTCAATTTTGGGTATCCTTGCCCAGTCAAGCTTTGAAATTTTACAGAGGTCATTTTCTTCAGAGGTTGTCATTGTTTTAATATTTTCTGTTTGTTGTAGATGGGCTGCTTTCCTCTGTTGTTTATTTGAATGTATATGCACTGATCTATTAAGACAAAGAATTTGTCTTCAGATATATGAATATCAGCAACAGTCATTTCCTTATTCTTTCAACTACTTTTATGATTTAAATACTCTTAACATCCCAATGTTAATTTTAGGGCCATTCTTTGGGAGGTGAAACTATATGATTAAAACAGTAATAAATAGGATGTATTTTATTATTCCGGTCATTTCCATTTCAGTAATAATTTCAGTGTGGATAGGGGATATAAATTTGCTTGTATTCGAATTTTATTATTTCCTATCACTTACAGACATAAAGATGCATTATTTTGCCTGGCTTGATAGCTGAACTCAGTTATTTTAAGTCCCTCTATTCATTTGCTAATACATTTATTAAGCACCATCCATGTGTCTTGCTCTAGGCTCATAGGTTTCTGTGTTTGGCCCTTAAGAAGCTAATGTAACTGTAGGACTTTAAGATTTAGAGGTTGTCTAGGGAACATTTAATTAATTATATTTTGTAATAAATACAAAATATTTTTAACACATTGCCTCTGAAAATTATAGCAAATGACAGATTGGTGAAAATTTGAATAGTGTATTTCAGTCTTTCTTAAATAGCTTCCCAGGGAAAGTTTTACAAAGATCAGGTAAGCTGAATTTTGCAATACCAATTAACCTTTTAAGTACCACTATCAAATAAAATATAAATCTTTACATAATATATAGGAAATTGAGGCTTAGAAGAAGGCTTAAGTATAATTTAATGGTAGACCAGCAATCAACATGTCCAGCCCTCATACCCTAGTAAAACCCTCATAAACTGGGCTATATGCTGATAATCTGTATATTCACCAATAATGTAAAGGTAACTTAGCATATGAGCAAATAAATCACCCAGCACATCTGATGCTTTTAAAACAACAAAGATGATGTGTACTCTTTTATAGTATTAATAATATTTGTCATCAAACATGTTTAAAAAGCCTTCTGATAGAATCTAGTAGTTACTGAAGGTTTATCCTTCAAACATTCATGACAAAAGTATACTAAAATTAAAATCTTTATCATAAAAGGCTCCATCAATATTCAATTATGTAGTGCCTTTGCAAAAATACAATCCAATAAAGCAAAACAAAATTTTAATCTAGTGCAATAATTAGATCTTTTTGTTGAGCAGCAGAAGATTTTTTTTTAGTACTTAAATAGCATATTCAATTTCCAAAGCACTTTATGTTCATTAATTATTCCTCTAAAAACCCAATGAGAGAGGTAGTTTGTACAATTTTCAGTGATGTTAGTTTGCTTCAAATTTAGGGATAAGAAGCAAGGATAAAGGTAATTTAACTAATGCAAGAAATGGTGTATTTGTAAAATACACACCTGAGAGGAGATCAGCCTGTTGTTATTATTGTTAATTATTTGCCATATTAGAGTCTCTCATATGGCACACTCCAGAATAACTTTCTATCAGAAATTAATTGTTCATGTTACATTTCTGTTACCACACTATGTATGAAAATTCCAATCAACTTCAGATGCCCAAATAATTAACTAATTATATTGCAGAAAATATATGATACCAAATTGATTCCAATAATGGAGTTAGAAATCAATGTCACCCAAAAAGCATATACAGGGCTTTAAGTTACTTTCTTTTAATGATTTTAGCTGGCCCAATTGCATTTTTACATATAATATTGATTGAGATCAGTGATACTGTAATATTATGTATAGGGTTTGAGACGTTTGTTATGATTTTACCTGACTAATTGTATTGCTTATATGCAGCATTGATTGCCAACAGTCCACAGAACAAAAAGACAAATTTCAGTCTGAAAGAGGTTTTGAACACTAAGGATTAGTACAAGTTTACATTTTTATTGGTCTAGATCTCAAATCAGTTTTTATGCTGTTTGCTTAAAGGAATCTTAGAATTTAAAAACATACCTGAGATAGTTTTTATAAATAATATATACTTCCAGAGAGAAATCTGGATTAATTATTCAACACAACTATTTATACATAATCTCCTCTCCCTGTATGTATTTAAGTACATTTAAAATTGCTCAAATAAGCATGTTGGTAATAAGGAACAAGTTATTAATAGATGTAAAGACATATTGTCTGTGAATATTTGTATATCTGTCTTTGAGAAACATACTTTAACTTAGTGAAAAGTACAGATAATAGAATTCTGTAGATGGTTATAATTTACTTGATGTAGACAGTGAATATTACCTTGGAGGAAAATAAAATCCCATTTCATCATATATTTTATGATTATTAACTAATAACTTTATTCTCTGGATGAACCACTGAAGGCATTAGGCAGGAATTTTAGACTATCCTGTATTAAGAATCATCTAGAACGCTTGTTAAAACATCAAATTTAAGAGCAAAATGATGCAGCCACTCTGGAAAACAATTTGGCAGTTTCTTAGAAAGTTAGATGTACATTTTCTATAAGAGCAATCCCACTCTTAGATATTTACCCTGTAGAAGTGAAAATATGATCTCACAAAAACCTGTACATAAATGTATATAGCAGATGTATTTCATAATTTTCAAAAGCTGGAAAGAACCCAAATGTCCTGTAATGTGTGAAGGGATAAACCAATCCTGCTACTTCCACGTAGTGAAATACTATTCAGCAATAGAAGAGAAGAGACAAGGATAGATGCAATAACAATATGAATTTCAAAGGCATTATTAGGAGGTAAAGGAGACAGTCTCAAAATGAAGTATACTGTATGTTTACATTTATTTATAGTCCTGACAAAAACACAACTATAGTAATGGAAAATAGACCACAATGATTGCCAGCCATTAGGAGTGGAGATATGACCACAAAGGGATAGGATGAGGGTCATTTGGAGAGGGGTAGGGTTCTGGAACTGTTCTGTATCCTGATTATATTTATGGTCACATCAATCTCTACATGTGTTAAGGTTCGTAGAACTGTACAACAACAAAAAGATCAATGCTATCGTATATGAAAACAATAAAATGCCAGGATTTCATTCTCAAATATTTGACTCAGGAGGTCTGAGGTGAGTCCTATCAAATTTAACACATACATACATATGCACATTCAGGTAGTTCTCACAAAAGTGAGTCATACTTTAAGAAACACCATGTTAGCAGAATGTGGTAATGGACTGAAAGATCGGAGTACAGAATCCTTCCAATTGATAGCTGTATGACTTTGCATGCTGTTATAGGTTAAACAGTGCCCCCCTACTAAAAAACAAAACAAACAAACAAACATAAAAAAACCTCTCACAAATATGTTGGAGTTCAAACCCTCAGTAACTCAGAACATGACCTTATTTGAAGGTTGAATCTTTATAGAGATGCATGAGATCAAATGAGGTCATTAGGTCAGGCCCTAATCCAATATGACTTGTGTCCTTCTTTTATTAAAGACTTTATTTTTTTAGAGAAGTTTTAGACTCATAACAAATTGAGACAGAGATTTCTTACATGTTCCCTGTCCCCACACATTCATAGTCTCCTCCATTATCAACATTACTCACCAGAATGGAACATTTTTTACCAAGGATGAACCTACATTGACACATCATAATTAACCTAAGTCTATAGTCTACCTTAAGGTTAATGCCAGGTGTTGTACATTCTATAGGTTTGACCAAATGTATAATGATAGATATACATGTACAATGATGTATATCTATCATTATACTATCATACAAACCCTAAAAGAGTCTCAGAGTTCCCCAGCTCAAACCTTGAGAATAACTTTATATAAATTATTGCTATTCACTTTGAAGTTTAGGTTGCTATAATTTTGCAACTAATAAAATTTTAGACATAAAAAGTCTAAGTGATGATGTCTGCTCATTTTATGGATGGAGATAGAGGCATGGAGAGGCTTTATGTGATTACATTGTGAGTTCATTCATTTATTTATTCTAGTATTTATGGAACACCAACATGTGCAAAGCTAGGGAAAATAAACAATTCTTCACCTAGTGCTCTTTCTACATACTGAATGCATTCTGCTGTCTATTAACAGGACCCTCTACCTACTTTTGCTTCTATTAGTACTTTTTTCCATTACTCCCTTGTGATCGAGCTTTTTAAAAAATGACCAAATTGGTACCACATGACAAAGAAATACAAGCTGACTAAATTGGTACCATATGACAAAGAAATACAATTTACAGTGGTTTTTGCCCTTTAGACTAATAGTAGAAATTCTTCCTGTTTTATGAGCTTATTTGTGTAATTAAATATTAGGATTTGAGGAACTGTGGCAGAGACATTTGCTTCTGTTGAATATCGACATAATCTTCTTAATTTCCCTAATTAGGTCTGAGTGTGACAGCTATATAAGTAGGTATGCCAAGTGTTCCTTTAAACCAAAGTATTTTACAAGCCGGTGCTCTGGAACAAACCCAGCTCTTACTTCTCTTGTATAGACATGCACAGAAGCTTCAAAATGAAATATCAAGCCACATTTTGGAACAAATATGGATTTTTGACTTACTGAAATTAGAAACTTGATTAAAGAAGTTTATAGACAGTGAATGAGATGTAAACTTTTGTTGAGTTCAGCCTCTGAGAATTTATTTATTACTACAGTGTTGCCTAGCTTTTTCTGATTAATATAAGGGTAAAACTAAGATTAATTCAATATGATTAGAAGTAACCAAATGTATTGTTTAATTAAGTGTTTTGAGCCTGATAACAGCTCTAATTCCCACTATAGCTGCTTTCTCTTTTCTTCTGGGGGAAGAGGAAAATAAGATGAATCATAGACCAAAATAGTGTACCTTCTATAATGAACAAGGTAGAGCAATAACCCCCCCGTCTCAAAAATAAAGAAGAAATTAAACACAAACAGGATCATCAAAACATAGATTGTGTTTAAACTCTCGCTTCACTTTTTAATAGTATAAGAATTCTAAGTTTTCATTAACTGTATCAAATTATGATAAGGATGAGCTATTAGCTTACCATATCGGGAACAAAATAAAACAAACAAACAAAAGCTGCTGACTAACATCAAGGCTATAACTTTTCTCATCAACTGACAGAGGGCAAATAAATATTATGTTCTTTTGTGAAAGAGGTGTTAATGTTGTTTAACTAAATTACAAATTAATCCCTGAAACAAGCAGAGAGCCGGTCAAAGTTCATTGAATAAATGTGTTCTTATTCATGAGGGAATCCTTAAAGCAGAGAAGTCATCTAAGCCTTTTCACCTGAGTTACTTTATATGTGATAAGGGAAGTGGTCTGAGATGTGGCTGAAGAAGGCGACAGGAATCCCATTACACAGGACTTTGGAACCCTGTATAAACACCAATGATACTACTCTAAAAGCAAGAGACATTAAGTCATAGTATTCAAAGATGATGGGCTTTTACATACACTTTTTACAAGATGATAGTTGCAAGGGAATATATTTGGGTCTAGAAGTTAAGAAATGATGGCTTGGCAAGAGTGGAGTCGGGGAGACTATGAGATCATTTTGACATTCCTGAAGTAAGATTGTGGAGATTAAACATTAAATGAGAGAGTGGCTGACAGATCAAAAATGTACATTTGTCATGGAACAATAAGATTTGCATTATATTGAAGAGATGAGGTAAAATTTCTCCTCAAAGATAAATTTCGAAGTGTTTCTTAAACTTTTCTCTTGAGTTTATAGGTGTATGGCGGTGGCGCTGACTCCATTAGATGAGAAAGAATAAGAGAGGAATGTGTTTTGGAGTGGTAAATAACAGAAATTCAGAATTCTATTTGGAATACGACGAGCTGTTTAATAGACCTGATATTGAGCTCTGGTTCAGAGAAGTTTTCTAAGTGGGAATGGCAATTCCTCCCAAGTCTGTGTGGCCTTTCTTTTTATGCCAGTAGCATTCTGGGTATATCTCTGTCAACTATGCCCTGTCTTGTGATGACTGCATCTTATTCAGGCCCCACTAGTCTGCATGAGTTTCTGAAGAGCAGCTTTATATCTCTAGGCAGGACTCAATGCTAGCTAAAGTAATGGCCCAAAAAATGCTCTTCGAATAAATGAATGTATTGATGCTGGGTATTTAGCTTATCATTTCTATATCTAAGGATTCCATTCTCTATTACAACAATGTCTTCAATGAAGGTAACTAGAGTCTTCTCCAGTCCCCAATAATTTATTATTGATTGCTTCTTTCCTTTCATGTATATCCAATCAATGTTACCAGTAATGTTATCAAGAAATTCAAAATTCTAACCTGGTAATCGAAAGACAACTATTTTCTGCTGTCCTTGGAGAAGATGATTGAGTAGGGTAGAGAGCAGAGAGGAGGCCTGGAAATATAAAATTTCTACTTAATTCATGCAATTGGAGGGGATGCTTTGCTTCTTCAGGCTGGGAAACATGGCCCTCATGATAGAAGGATAGAAGTGACCTTACGTGAATTGTCTTAGAGAGAATTGCCAAAACACACTATCTAGATATTAATCAAGAAGGAATAAGGCAGCTTGAAATAAGGGATTTATGTTAAATTTGGGGCAGAAAACCTTGCTTGTACGCAACTTTTTTTATGGAGATTCATAATGTCTGTTAAAGACTCTGGGAAGTCTCAAAGACTCCTTTTTAACCCTGATTGACACAGAATTTTCCAGATTTTTTTGATTTCACAATATTTTTTATTTTTAATGACACTTTTAAAGTGCCTTAGCACTAATGTTTAGAACATGCCAAACTGTCACAAGTGTCAATAATTGATGAAAAGGCAGACCCAGGTCAAGAACCCATGCGGTTTAATGTAAGTGAAGGATAAAATTGATATCTCTACAGAATGGGGACACAACATCACTGACTTCACAACCACATCACAGGGCCAAGTGTCAATAGTTCTACCTGTTTAAAATGAGGATTGCATTAAGCCCTAAGAATAGCCCTCCTCAACTCCTGCACACTGGCTCCACACCTGCCTGCTTATCAGGTGGAATGCCCTGGAAAAATCTTTACCTCGGTCCCAAAGGTTTAATACCCAGGTATACACCTCTCCTGCCATGCCTGAGGCCTTCTTTTGCAATCCAGCCACTGTCCTTAGATCAATAACTCACAGTATTAACTCAACAGGCTCATCTTTCTTTGTCATTGTAAGGTACTTCTTACATCTTAGCCAGTCAAACCAATGCTCCTCACTAATGTTTCAATAACTACTTGAATTATTCAATAAAAAACATTATTGTTCTAATTAAGTCAAATAGTCTACTTTCTTTAAATCAAATGACAACTCCTCCTTTTATCTGGGAAAAACTGAAGCTCATATTAAATTAATTCATATTGTTATATATGACCTTCTCTAACAAATATAATCTAGCATTATTATGGACTAATTAACTTTCCCAAACTCAATTGGTTCAAATTAACTACATTTGTTGTTTTCCTTTAGATCTTCAAATGGTCAGCATTAGGAAACCAGTGGCATTCATTCCTGGTGCATCAATTTATTTTTTTCTAACATGGCCACCCACCTGTCCCTTCATTCCTCTGAAAGCTTCTTGTTTTTGGCTAATAAGACATCACAGATGATCTAGACTTTTCTTGTCCCAAGAGATAGAATCAGATAGTCTCTAAGCCTTATTTTTTTAGTGGAGAATGCTATTCTTGACCCAAATCTCCAGCTAGAAATAAATGAGTGCACATGTGCACACTAGGTGGGACAGGGGACAGAGGGGCTATTAGACCTCTCTTAACAAAGCACACGGCCATTTTCTCAAAAAGTCATGAGTCATGTTAGTGCTTCTAACAGATATCCTTTTTTTTTTTCCTTACAGCATTATACATTGACAGAAGTATAGCATACATGTAAGGTATGAAGAATATTCCATTTTAAGAAATAGAACATAGCATTACCTTAAAATCTTGCGTGAGCTTTTCTGACTCAGCTCACTCCCTCCTCCAGCATCTGAGACAGTCACTATTCTGAAGTTTGTGTTATCATACCCTTACTTTTTAAAAATAGTTTTACCATGTATTCCTAGCAATGTTTCCATACACAATGCATTTTTAGCTCTATCTATTTATAAGCTTAATGGAATATACGCACTTTTCTGGAACTTCATTTTTGCTCCGCATTATTCTTGAGATTTATCCTCATTGACACATGCAGCCGAAAGTCATTCATTTTCACTGTATATAGACTTGTTACTGTCTGACAGTGCGATAGTTTATTTATTCCCTAGTGGATGGAAGTTGTGGTTCTTACTGATGTTTTTGTCTTACAAATGTTGCTGTTATGAACATCGTTGTACTTATCTCTGGGTATACATGTATCAAGTAGTTTCTTTAGAATATGTCTCAAAAATGGAATTCCTACAATAAAAATATATGCCCATTTTAAACTTTTTAAAGATGCAACCAATGCTTGAGAATGTATTTTTAAATTTTATATTTTCTAACAGCAAGGTATAAAGTGTCCACTTGTTTCCTATTTATGACAATACTTGTCCATCTTTGTCATGTCTGTTAAAGAGATAAATGTGAAATGGTGTCCTGAATATTGGTGAGGTGCAGCGCCTTTTCCTATGCTTCTTAACCATTCAAATGTTCTCTTCTATGAAGTGTTTGTGTTTCATTGGCTAAGTGCTCCAATCTTATTCTTAGTACCTCAGGAATAACTTTGCTTTTTTGTGTAAATTTTAGACTTGGCTAGTCAAGTTCCATTGCAATGATTTGTTAGGATTTTGAATAAAATGATACTGGATGTACAACTAACTTGTTACATTTTATAACAGTGTCTTTTAATCCTAAAACATATATTTTCACTTAGTAGATCTTTAATATCTTTCAATACAATGTAAAATTTATAAATGTCTCTGTAAATACCTTCAATATTTTGTTGAATTTTTTCTAGGTACTTAACACTTTATTCTGTTTTCCATTGTATGTTTTTATAAGTTACACTTTTTTGGTTTTTGGAAATGCAATTGTCTTTGATTTTGTAACCAGGAATATTGTTAAACCATCTCAATAGTTTTAATATGCCAACTATGGGTTCTTTTGATTTTTCTACATAGACCATGAATAAAGATGGTTTTGTTTTTTCCTCCCCAATCTTTTTACTTTTTATTTCTTTTTCAAGCCTTAATTCACTAGCCAGGACATCTAATTCAATGTCGAATAAAAGTAGTGACAGTAGTCATTCTTTTATTGTTTCTAATCTACAATGGAAAAATTTAGTAATAACTATGTATGGTGTCAGATGGGTACTAAATTTATCGGGTGACTGCCCTCCCTGTAAGTTATATTTGTATCTAATTACTATGTTGTACACCTGAAACTAATATAATATTATATGTAAATTACAATTGAAAAACAAATAAAAATATAAAGTGGAATAAGTTAAACAATTCTTTATTAATGTGATACATCTATAGATTTACCTAGAAGTATAATTTATCTGGTTATGGAAGTTCCTTATGCATAAAAACACAATTTAAAGTAAAAAAATTTTATGAGGACCCTTAAACATATGAAAAGATGCTCAATTTTCTCCTGATCAAAGAAATGAAAATTAAAGCATTTACTATCTGTCAGATTCATAAATATTAAAAAATATGACTACATAATTTGTGATGAGACTATTAGGAAATAGAAACTGGCATATATTGCTGTTGAGAATATAAATTCTTTTTGAAGATACAATAGACAGAAAGTTTGTTTCTCCCTCAAATTCATATGCTGAAATGCTCCCCTCAATGTGATGGCATTAGAAGGTGGGGCCTTGGGAGGTGATTAGATCATGAAGACCTCGCAAATGGGATTAGTGATTTATAAAGGGACTCCAGAGAACTCCCTTACTTGCTTTCCTGCCATTTGAGAATACAAATAGTTGTCAGTCTGCAGTCTGGAGGAAGTTTCTCACCAGAATCTGACGGTGCTAGCACCCTGCTCTAGCCTTCGGAACTGTGAGAAATGAATGCTTATTGATTAAGCCACCAGGTCTATGGTAATTTGTCATAGCAACCCAAATGGACTAAGGCAGAGAGGGATTTAGAAACACCAACTATATTATACATACTCTTATCTTTTGACCCAGCTTTCCTACTATGAGGAATTTACCCTGAAGATAAACATACCTCCAACAATACGGAAATACATATGCAGCACTATGAGAAATTGTAAATTAGTAATAACAATCACAATATTCATATATATGAGAATGGATGAATCAGCTATAACATATCCACGGAGAAGAGTTCTACGAAGCTGTAAAAATGAAATGATCTCTAGAATGAATTTATTTCCAGGATATATTATTAAATGGAAAAACTAAAGTGCAAAAGATTATCATATGCTATCTTTCATGTAAACAAGAAAGAGAAACAAGAAAATGTATACGTATCTGCTTATTTGTGGAAAAAAAAAAGTCACAGAAAAGATAAATAGGAAATAAGTGAGAGTGGTTACTGTAGCAGGCAGATAACAGCTCCCAGAGGCTGGTCCATGTCCTAACCCCTAGAACCTGTGAATGTTACCTTATTTAGAAAAAGTGGCTTTGCAGATGTGATTAAGAATCTTGATGTGGAGAGATTATCCTGGATTATTTAGGTGGACCCTAACTGCAATCCCAAGGGAACTTTTTAGAGAGAAGTAGAGGGAGATTGCACACAAACGCACGGAGGACAAGACAGTGTGCACACAGAGGCATAGATTGGAGTGATGCTGCTACAACGCAGGCAACTCTAAGAATGGCGGTGGCACAGCCACCAGAACTGGAAGCAGCAAGGAACAGAATGTCAGAGCCTCCAGAGGGAGCGCAGTCCTGCCCACACCTTGGATTTGGACTTTTGGCCTCTAGAGCTGTGAAAAGAATAAGTTTCAGCTGTTTTAAGCCAGGAAGGTTGGGATAAATTCTTACAGCAGCACCAGAAGACTACTGCAGAGGTGGGTTGGAATGAGGTAGCAAGAATAAAAAATGGAAATTTGGTAGAGGGATGAGAGGAAGTGAATTTTCTGTGAGCACATCTTTTTCTGCAACTCTGACTTTTTAAAACATGTATAATTAATATATATATAATTTATATATATATATATTATATATATATATATACATATATATATATATAATAAATGTATAATTAAAGTTAAGCAAGATGCAGGAGGGTTCCCAAATGGGAAACAACAGTTTGAAACAGAATTGATTGTATTACAGATGAGCAATGTAACTACACTAAAGGGATGGGAAGAAAAGAATTAACCTAAATAACTTAGGGAAAGAATATTTTGATAGCATACTTTAAGGCAAAGAAAAAAAAAACTATATACAAATATTGTGCTCTAGTTAGTAAACTTGTTTTTTCACAGAGGTATGAGTTAGCAATTCTGTGACTAATTGATGTGTATAGAGTTGGGTAATAAGTACATACATGTGGCTAATAAGACCCAGATTTCTCACTATCAGAGGAAGGAATTTACAAATAAGGAAAGATAGAGGCTAAAATGAATTCTGAGGTGGGATTGAAATCGACTTTATCAGTATGAATTCATTATTTTTCATATCTATTTAAATATACACTTATAGTTGCACATGTGTTCATTGATGCATGAGTGTATATATAAATGTTTATTAATTATATTAATATTTATATTTCCTCCCTGTTTTCTGAGGGGTCTAAAAGCAACAGTATCTCAGTGACAATGAGTACATCTAGCATCCAGATCTTCATTTTTAAGTATCATTTTCCAATAAAAGAACCAGAGCTCCTTGGAGAGTTGTCTGATTCTGAAGCCAGGACAGAGCAAGCACAAGATGAGCCTGGAACATATTTTCAGTCCAGAAAACAAGTGCTCAAAAAACATCGGGGACATTTCAAAATGAGACGTTATCAACATAACTTCTGTGGTATTCTTGCCAAAAAATGCAAAACGTGAATGTAACCATTAAGGGTAGGGTCATAAAACAAATATAAATTAAGTAATATGTTACAAAATAACTGGCCAGTAGTCTTCAAAAGTATCCAAAGGAAAAAAAAGTATCAACAATTTCAAAAGGATTGAAAGGGAAGCAAAAGAAAAGTGAAAAATTGTCTAAGATTAAAAGAGAATGAGACATGACAATTAAAGCAATGTGTGATCCTCGACCGAATTCTGATTTCAGAAAGAGCAAATCAGTGGGATAATTGAAGAAATTTGAATAAGGTCTGTAGATTAGTTAATAGTATTGTGTTGATATTAAGTTCTGGGTTTGGATAGTTATACTCTTGTTATGTAAGATCTTAACATTTGGATAAACTGAAAGTATATATAAATCCTTTTATTATTTTTGAAAGTTTTTGGTGAGACTGAACTTGTTTCAGAATGAAAAAAGTTAGAAATTCCCATTTAGTCTTTATTTGGTAATAATTTTTATCAAAATATTGAATTTTATCCAATGAGTCCCTGCATCTATTATGATGATAATATTTTTTCTTTCATTAATTAATATGTTGAACTACATTATTTGATTTTTTTAGTGTTAAATGAAACACTCTTGGGAAAAAATAACTTTGTCATTAAATGTCATCTTTTTAAACGTTGAATTGGCTTGCTTTCTTGTTTGGAATCTTTGCCTCTGTATTTCTAAATGAGATGGGCTGTCATTTTTCTTTCTCATACCACTCCTGCTTGTTTTTTAGTTCCAATTTTGTAATGTCTTCATAAAATGAGTTGGAGGTTTTTCGCTCTTCTTTATACTCTGAGTTTATGTAAATGTATGGATTTACTATAGTTTATTGTTTTATTATTGATAAATATCTCACCTTTCAAACACTATACTTTCGATAATAGTGTACTTTCTGAGCCCATCGATATTGGACTTGGCCATATGATTTGATTGGGCTAATGGAATGTGAGTGAATGTGGTACATGACACACCAAAGCAGAAGCCATATTGCAATTGGATGGTTATTCAGGCTCTTTCTTGCTCCTGTGTCCCTTATTGTGAGAAATGCATATGCAAGATAGGGGAAGAATTAGAAGACATAAGTAGAAGATGTCAACTCAATGCACAGCTGGGGAGTTACATCCAGAAAAAGAACATAAGGTAATATGAGCAAGAAATACATATATGCTGGTGTACGACACTGCTATTTTAAGATTGTTTCTATGTACCATAACCTTTCAAAAATTCACTAATACCTATACCCTAAATATTCTATAGAACATGCTGATAAAATTTTCTTTCTGTTAATATTTTAAACTACTAAACTTTCTTAATGCTTATGAGTATTCAGATTGTCTATGTTTTCTTAAGTCAATTTGATAAGTGATAAAATTCTTAGAATTTCATCTGTATTTTCAAATTTATTGGTATAACTTTTTTCATACTATCCTCTTTTTATCTTTTTGATGACAATAGAACTTATGTCTCATTTTCTATTTTCTCATATTATAGATTCAAACATTCTTTCTTTTAACTTTTTTCATTTGGGAGGAGAGAAGAGTAAGTCTACCTAGGGATTTGCAAATGTTATTGATTTTTTTTATTTTTAAAAAGTGAAATAATTTTTAATAATTAAAAATATCAAAGTTCAAATTTTAAATTTAAACATACCTCACAGCAAGTTGTATACACTTTCAGCCTAATGTCTACTCATTTCAAAACCTTTACTACTCCAGAAAACAATATTATTTCTCATGCATAAGGACCCAATTTCTTGAATACAAAAACAAGAGGCATAACAACTGCCTCTCAAAACCTTATAATCATTATTTTCCCATTTTTATTTATTCACTTTTTAATTAAATTTATTGAGGTGACATTGATTAATAAAGCTATACATGTTTCAAGTGTACAATTTGATAATACGTCATCTGTGTATTGCATTGTTTGTTCACCACCCAGAGTCAAATCCCCTTCTGTCACTAAGTATTTGACCCTCTTTACCTTATCTATCTTGCCTCATTTCCCTCTAGTAACCATACACTGTTGTCTGTGCCTATGAGAGTCATGTTTTAGCTTTATTGATTTTATTTGGTAGGATTAGTTTTAGATAGCAGTAACAAAAAAATTCTAAATAATAGTAGCTTAATAAATATGGAATTTTATCTCTGTTTCATATAAAAGTTCAGAGAGTGCTCTCCAGGGTCAACAGAGTGGCTTTATTCATGAAGATCTTAAGGAATCAAGATCTTTCCAGTACATCATTTTGTTTTTATCCTCATGGTCCAAAATAAGGGAATAAATACATAAGAAAAGGGCAAAGAGCATCTAGTCTCTCCCTTTTAAAGAAAATTCTCAAAAGCTGCCACAAAGTACATTAACTAACTTCCCACTGAACAAAATCTATTCCCATAACTATAACTGTAATTATTATTCTGGGCCACCATGTGCCCATAGAAATATTGATTGTTTTCTTAATAATAAAATAGAACAGATAATGAGGAAAAATAAATAGTACCTGCAACATTGATATTTGCTATCAAACATGAATGTTTTTATTTCATTTATTTTCATTATATTTCTTTCTCCAAAATTGAGGTTATCCATGTTTCTCATGTCTTTAGTTATAAAAATAGCTAAGTAATATTCAAACTTAGGGGTTAATACAAGTTTTAAGTTGTATGTTATAGTTAAAAATACATGATTAGTCTTCTAATTTATGTTCTCTCAATTAAATGTGAAAATGGAATAAATGTTAGCTTTACAACATCGAAATTTACTCTTTATTTCTTTCGGGTATTATAGTATGATAATACTGGTCAACAGGATAAAGACTGATCATTTTTGGAATTTCAGAAATTTTTATTTTCAGGAATTTTTATTTTTATTTTCCTGCTCTTTTAAATTTTCCAACTTTCTGCAATAAAAATCTGTTGCATTTTAATCAAGAAAAAAAATTTTTTAAAATGAGAATTAGAGAAAACTAAATAAAAATTGATAAGTACTAGAAATTTTCATGATTAGACTCAAATAAAATTACATTCAATCCAAAATTCAAATATCTCAATACACTAATTAGTCAAGGAAATCAAAGTAATAATGATATTGCTGATTGTACAAGACATCATATCTTATGCAGTTGTCTAATATGTCCCTATTGCTTCCTAATGACTCTGAATTATTCCAAATATTTCCCAAGGCAAAAGACCAGTCATAGGGCCATGCTGCATGTATTGGAAGTCTACAGTCACAGCCAAATCAATATGCCTCTGTCAAATTGCTAACAGAAATGGTGATTAACAGCCACCTAAGTGAGTCTCCTTTGTGTATTTACTCAGACAGAGAATTAGCAAGTTCCATGTACCTAAGTCATTAATAAACACTCATATAACAACTAATCAATGACCATCTTTTTCTCTTCCTATATGAGGTACTGTATCTCTTAAGTTAGAATTCCATTTCCTAATGTACTCTACAACCTTTGTCACTATTGACCGATATAAGCATTTAAGTTTTGAGAGTTTATAAACAGATGATGTGTTTTCTAGGAAATACAAATCAAATAGCACCTTATTGTTGAAAACCTGGAAATTATAAAAAATGTGAATTTAATTTTATATCTCAGAAAATACTGGGGAAACATTATTAAAAGTCATTTGTAAAAGAAGTATTGTAAAAATTAGCCTAATTTATATAGACCATGTCTTAACATATTAATAGGAACAATTCTGTTAGACTTGTGTGTCTTATTTTTCATACAGACATACAACCTAGAAAAAGGGTTTTTTTTTTTTTTGACCCATTGTTTTTGCCTACTGCTATGACTCTCTGCCTTTTCAGCACCTGTTTCTACTGCTAACATCCTCAATTTTCTGTTATTTCTCATTTAAACTTCCTAATATAATACAGGAGTCACCTGGCCTCAAAGGTCTTTGCCCAGCCTGTTACTATACTTTCTTTACATTGATATCCATATCCAATCCTATCACCTGTGCTCAGAGCTAAGGAATGCAGTACTTCTGATTAAGGAACTGCCAAGGGCTAGTTCCCCCATTAGGAAATGAGCGGTCTCCTCAGAAGGGAATCGTGAGCAGCCATTTTTAGATTGGTCCTGCCTGATATGCATGTGCGATAAAATTGTTGGGCAATATTCCTGAAAGGAAAAAATTATTACATGAGGCAGAGCCTTTAAGATAGCCTCATAAACAGACACTCACTTGAGATATAGGGATACCTATTCTCCTGGCCTATATTACTGTGGGCCTATGTAGTAGGAAGAGAAATTTTTAGGGAATTCTGTAAGAAGGGTGATATGTGCTTTCTTTTTCTAAGATAGATAATACATAGATAGATAGATTGATAGATAGATAGATAGATAGATAGATAGATGATAGATGGATAGATTTTTTTCACTCTCAGAATTTGTTAATAAGTGTAATGATAAAATATAACTGTTCCTGACATCTATGTTTTTCTTTCCTCAGCAGTGTTGGAATAACTTGTGGAGGAGACAGAGCTAATATAAATTAAATAGAACAAAATTTTCCTTCAGTTATCTTCTAGATCTGGAATGGCAAATATATTTCATATCTTAGACAAGAACAATTGGTTGATAGTGATTGTTGGAAGTCCTACATGAAGGAGAATTCTGAGGCCTTAATCAGGCTTAGTGGGCAAAAGGGTAATGATTATTTAGCAAGGTAAGCCACGGGAACACAAGGAGAGAATGGCAGTGTACATGATTGATTTGACACCCCTGATCTACATGTTTCTCAGTTACTTTGAAAAAGAGAGCAGCAAGCTAGCCAAAGATTACTGGATTTGGAGTCAGACTGTATCTGAATGTTGGCTCTATAACTTTTATTTTTCATGTTTTATTTGAAAAATATTTAAATATTTTACTATAATAAAATATTTTTAATTTAAAATTTTTCAGTATTTAATATGAAGTTACTATGCACCAGTCATTGTTTTAAGTTACAATAATGAAATTCTAGCAAAAGAAGACATGGACCCTGCTTTATAACATGAGTGAAACATTAATAAAACAATCATGAAAATAAATATACATTACATCTGAAGACAACCATTAGGAAGGTGAGGTACCTGATGTCATAAAAGTTTATGTTGAAGAGTTATAGCCACTTATTAACATTGTGACCTTGGACAAGTTATTTAACCTCTCTCTGAGCCTGTATAAAACAGAGGCTAATGAAATATCATAGGGATTTATAAAAATAAATGACAATATGCCCAGTAGGTATAATATGTATAGGTACATAATTTATACTATTATACCAATAAACACATGATTTATAGACTATATACATGTTCACTGAAATATCCTATTTAGTAATTGTATGTGAAGTGGTATATTATTTCCTGTGAATATATGTAGACATTCACTTTTTGTTGTATGTACATATTTATGTATTCATTACAGTTTATTTTAGCAGTGCAGATGGACAAAGAGAACTGGTATATTTCCAGGAAACATAATTCTTTCACCAAGAAAAGAGAATAATCAGCACTGATAATTACAACTAGGTGTAAAGATGGTCCAACAGTGTGTTGTTAAGATTGTGGACTCGCCAAAAATATCAAGAAGATCCCTCTCCTTCTGGAAGATAAAAGTTTTGTTTACCCCTACCTACAATTAGAATGAAATGATGAAGACATTAATAAGGAAAGAGATGCTTGGCAATCAGAACTGGTTGACCATAGGGGCACAAAGGGAACATACTGGGGAAGAAGTTAAAGGTAGAGACCTTTCTCATAAACCTAGGGAGGCTTAGCCCTGAGGGTCCAAGCTTTGGAGGCAGACATCACAGGATCTAATCTTAACTGTGCTAATAACCATTTGTGTAACCTTGGAGAGGTTATTTATCTCTCTGTGCCTCAGAGTCTTACCTGTAAAAACAGGAAACATAATAGTACTATCTCATTAGGTTAAATAAAATAATATGATTAAAGTACTGAGAACAGTTCTTGGATCATAATAAGTGTTATGTGTTAGCTATTATTATTATATTATTGTTATTATTAGTAGTAGTAGTATTAGTATTATTACATTTATAGAGTCCTCTAAATGAAAGCACCAAAGTAGGAATAAAAGGCAATATTCAGTGAGAAATCTAAGCTGCTTCCACCTCTAATTTCGGTCATCAATTAAAATTAAAATTATATAAGTTAAGAATGTTTTCAGCTGCAAGTAAAGCATACCTGAGTAACCATGGTTTAATCAACAAATATTTAATTATTTTATATAATAAAAAGACTCGTGGTAAGAGGTTACTGATTCAGTGCAAGAGGTCAAAATATCACCAAAGACCAAAGCTCTTTTTAACCTTTTCATCTGCTGTCTTCAGCTTATTGGCTTTTTTCCTCATCACAAGGTGGCCGCCACAGCTATACACATAAGGTCCTCTGGCTAAGGGGAATGAGGTTTCATGGTAACAGCCAAACAGGTTGCAGGCTACATGAAACTGGAATTCTCTTAAAAAGGAAGGAGAGAGACATGGTTCTAGGCAGAGAGCTAGAAATATTTAACACTATCTTCATGATTTAGAAATGTCTGAGTTGTGATTTGGAAGGCAATTGAAATCATTAGCTGTAGCAAGTTGCAAGTATAGATAATATTTAGATACAAAGATCATGAGATATCTGGGTGAAAGAAGACAGAAGAGCTATCAGCGATTCGGGCAAGTTTTTCACAGTGAACTTTAAGTGTAATCGTGTGAATAAAAACAGATTTATTTTCAGAAATGCAAATGAAACACCTGGAATAACTGAAAATAATATAGTGGTTTTTCTTATCACTCCATATTGTATATATTATCTGGTTTATGAAAAATATTTTGAAATAATACTTAGGCCTAGATCATCCTCCAAAAAAACCTGCTTTTCTCATGCTGCCTTTTTATACAGCAAAACTCTGGGAAAAGTTCACTCTACTTGCTCTCTGCACTTCTACTAATGCTGTTCTCTCTTGAGTACTCTCCAGTGAGTCTCTTGTTACCATTGCTCTATCTACTCTCTTTTTGTTAAGATCATCAATTATCTCCATGCTACCAAATGCGATGGTCATTCAATATCTGACACAGGTCATTGCTTCCACCTTAAATACTTCCTTCACTTCCCACCATTCTGGCTGTCCTGGCTAGTCTTTCTATACCAGATCCTTCTTAGTGTTCCATCTTTTAAATGATGGGGAGCCCCTTTGATATCATGTAAAGATCAATCCTTTAGGCCTTTTTTCTTCTTCAAAACCACACAGGCACTAGAGGGCACATCTAGTCCTGTGGCTTTAAATAACTCCTCTAATGTAAAATACTCCAAAAATTAAATCTCTGTTCAAAAAATTTCACCAGAAATCTTGAGTCATATATGTCCAACAGGCATCTCAAACTTAGGCTAAACCCAACTCCTGATTCCCTCACCACTACCACTATCATCGCCACCACCAATGCAAAACTTGCTTTTACAGGGCTTTTTCCCTAGATCAGTACTTGATCCTACACTTCTCCAGTTGCTCAGGCTCTAAACTGAAATTATCCTTAACTCCTCTTTCATTACTACCCCTTTGCCAATCAATTTGCAAATCCTGTAGACTCTATGTTCAAATTATATCTTGACTATGGCTACTTGTTATCACCTTTATTCGGCCATCCTGCTCTAAGCCACCATTATCCATAACTAGTCTCCTTACTTCAACCTTTGCCCCACAATCCATTTTACACACAAGAATCAAAATAATCTTTTAAAACATAAGTCAGATGATATTAATCCTCTGTTCAAACCCTCCAAAAGCTTCTGACCTCCGAGTAAATCCTAAGCCCCTACAGTAGGCTCTATGGCACTACATGAAACACTCCTCCACAAACTCTTCCATCTCCTTTTCCTCCACCCTACACTGCGCTCACTGCATTCCAGCTACTCGGGCCTTCTCACACTTCCTGACCGCTCTGAGCATGCTCTCTGGTCATGCTGGCTGGCGTATTCTACCTCAGGTAACCACATGGCTTATCTCTCGTTTCTTCCATGTTTCTCTTTAAATACCTCCCATCAGAAGGGTCTTTTATAGCCACTATTTAAAACACTATCTGTTCACCTTATTCTTCTTTATTTCTACTTAACTTCTTCTCACAATCACTATAACCAACTGACATTTGTATTTGTTTGTTTGGGGGTTGTGTCCTCCCATCAGAATGTTCAAAACAGATTAGTCAGTGAGTAAGTCTGTTGTGTTTACTGCTGCGGCCAGGGTGTGAAATGGTGCCTGGTTCTTAGCAGTTGTTCATATATGTTGAAGGTATGAAGGAATCAATGAATAGTTATTTACTGAATAATTGTTTTATTATTTTTTATAACTACATAAATGTTACATAGTTTTTGAAACAGTTTTCCCTTTTGTAAGTTGATGTTTTCAATAGACTCCTTTCTTTCAAGGTAATGAGACTAACAGTTTCATGATATACATCCCTTAAAATATAAAACTTACCTTGTAAATTCCATTACTTTTAGGGTTGTATTTTTAACATTATGTTTTGTGTACTAGTGTAAACTTTACTGTTGACGTAAATGTTTTATTTGTTTAAAAAATAATATGAATTAACAATGCTATGTATTAGAGCACCTTTTGTTATTTGGGGCCATTTTTCTAAAGCCCAATATTTAATAATCTAATTGGAAATCATCCCAGTATCAGATGCTGTAATTTTTCCTAATATACCAATTAACACCCTGAAAATATAAGGTACGTCTTATTTCTGTTAGGCCTGACACCGTTACATAGTTCGTTCCTGTTTTATGTAAAATATTTTGGTAAAGTGTTTTAGCACATTCTCACTAATATGGCAACCCTTATACAAATAATAATAGTTATAGGAACACCCATAAATGCACATGGTAATGTCTAAATTTATTCATTAAAGGGTGCATTTAGAAAATGAGAAAATAATTGCAAACAAAGCTTTTGTTTTGGAGATACTAGTATTTTCTCTCATGCTAATAAAAATTACCCAATTTAATCAAAAGAAAGTGAATTTTAAAGTTGACTTGGAATGTCTTTCATATTCTCCCCCACCCCACCATTACCTACATTTTGGCTTTATTTGATTTCCAATGAGAACCTTCATTTCATCATAACTGGATAAACTGAAGTACTCTACAAAATGTACACATTTCTATTTATGAAATATACTCTCTCCATATATTGCTCATGTTTCTCTCATCCCTTCTCACTCTTCCTTTAATCTATCAGCTTCAACATTCATGCTATTACCTTGGATTTAGTGATTACATTCTCTGTTGGTTGTATTCCCACATATCTCGCTTTTGCTTGAAAATGATATACTAATGATGTTTCTTTTTCTTTCAATCTCTGCCTTTTATTTTTCTTAATTTCTCCTCAAAATGATTTCATCCTAATCACACTTTCACTATCATTTGCATATTAAATAATTAGAACATTGTGAATCTCATCATCCTGGTAACTAAGGATAAGTTTGACGTCATTGAAAAGATGAAGAACATCATTGTTCTCTTAAATTTTTTCCATTTCCATTTTTCTGATCTGTATTACTCATTCCATTCTATACTTCTCCAACTTATGAGTCTGGTGTATTCCCCTCCACCTCGCTCCTTTTTCTCTGTCTTCAAAATTATAAACTTAAAAATTATAAATAACTACTTATAAATGATAGAATGTATTGAAAATTGATTAATTTCAAATTATAAATTTTGCTGTTGTATTCAAATCAAAACATAAAATTATTTAGAGGGCCATAATGGTAAATAAAACAGCATAAAGTTATAGAAAATTCAGTCTTATTACTATACTATGGAGGTAGATAAGACTATAATAAAAATTTCAAACTTATTGATGTATTTTTTCCCCTTAGCTCTAAAATCTATGCTCTGCTTTCATCTTGTTAACTGAAACATGTTTTCATATAAAATTTTATAATTACCTTCTACCCACTGGGTTTTTAAACTTGTTCACTAATCCCTCTCAGCTGTATAGCGTTTAGAGTTTGAAATCTATGTTTATACCCCTAAAAGTGCTGAACTTCCTAACAGCACTGGGAGATAAACATCATCAGTCTCCATAAGTAGCCAAATACATGGGGACTTACAAAGGTTGGCTTTCTTTCTTTATGTCAAATATCTTAGAAGGGGAACCAGAACTAGAATGCAAATATTCCAAACCCTGGACAATTGCTAGCATTGAGTACACCCACAGGTTTCTCTAGAGTAGAACATTCATAAAAATAAACATGAAAACATTCTCTCAGTCATTCAGGGATTAGGAGTTCTACAGTGGCATGACAAATAAACATATAATGTATTTTGTTTCTTTCTCAACATGTGAACATATATTTGTACAATTCCACTTTGTTTTATGGGATGCATAATTTGGGCTTGCTCTGCTCAAGTGTTTAGTAGCCTTATCCTTATGTTTCTGGAGAGAGAGATGTTATGGAATATTTAGAGACTCCTTTATTTAGGTTGCAATTTTTATTTCGATTAGATAATCAGGTTAGAATCTATAAATTTAGCATAGAAAGAAAAAGATAAGCTGAAGTAATTTGGGCTTGTCATTTTTTTCCTCTCTCAACCTCAACTTCTTTATCTAATAAAATGAAGGAGATAAACTCATTTATAATAATAATTTATGATAACAATGAAACCTATAAAGAATAGAGGACTTACTTTGGGCCAAACACTGTGCTAAATCTTTACATTTATTACCTCATTTGATATTTGCAAAAATCCCTTGAGGTGGGGACTATTATTACTTCCATTTAACAGATGGTCAATCAATCTCAGAGAGTTAGCTTCTTAAAATGACACCACTGATGAATGACTGAGTGAGATTGGGAACTTGGTCTGCTCCTTTCCAAAGTCTGTACTGAAATTCCAAGGCAGGGAGATTTTTCACTGCTATACTAGCCTCATGATTTCTAAGGTTCCCTACAGCAAGGATACTTCATTATTATTTTCTATTAAACAAACATGGAATTATTTCCTGTTTTCTCATTACCCATTGAAACTTCCAGGACTTCTTTCCTTAATTATAAATCAATATTTGTTGTTTAACTTAAACAACTAGGCAAGAGACCGATAAATAGAAAGTCTTTGGAAGTTCTTAAATTGATGTTGGATGTTGCTAAATTAAGAAATCTCATCATTCAGGGAGAACCTTGTTAATAAAATTTCAATTAAAGCAACATTGCATAGTTCTATTAACTGCAACAATGAAAGATATACCCCCAACAGTTTTTTCTCATTTGGAACATTAAGTTTGAATAACCTTTCAGCTATAGATGTTCATAATAAATGTTAATTGCGAATTCTAGATTTCTTTCTACAAATGTTTAAAATACACACATTTATTACTCTTTTCCATTAAAGAATATTATTACATTAAACATTTTAATCTTAAAGATATCACAAATTAATAAATCATATCAAACAATTTTCAATAAGATGTTTAAATTTAAAGAGAACTTCATTTTCAAAAGTATTTAGCATTGTTGTTTTTCTTGCTGGAGATGACATGGGATAATTGTAAACAGAAGTGTTATTTCATTAGTGTTTTGTTTCTAAATAGCTAAAGATTAGATTCAGAGGGTCACTAGTTCTGGATTTAACTCTGAAATCATTTCTTATTCTGAAAGTAATCTTTATTTGCATACACTTTGATATATTTACCATCAAAATTATTTTATTAAGGAAAGAGAAATATATTCAAAGAAATAATTTGATCTGTCCAGATAGACCATTTAAATTTTTGCACATAGATAGTAAGACAAAAAAAAAAAAAAAGGCAAGAAATGAAAAAAATGTAAACTAATGTATATCATAATTTAGGTTTGAGGGTTATTTCAATTATTTTAAAACCAAAAAAAAAAAAAAGGTCATGTAAGTCACACTAAGAACTTACAAGTTTTAATTTACTAATCAAGAAAGCATAAAATATGAAAACATTAAATCCACCAGGTAATAATTTAAGGTTTAAATTTATTTTTATTCACAATGTGTTTTGAAGAACTTCTGTTGTATCTTCAATAGAAAATAGAAAATAATTTGTCCCACAAAATATGTGTTGATCTTAATACGTGTACCCATGTCATATCCTCCTTAAACCCACTGCAAAGTGCTCCTAATATCAGCAAGCAAAGAAAGCGACATACTGCTTCTAGCAAATGTTAGCCAAGTTCAAGAAAAAGAGATATTATCTTTTCTAATGTCTGTATCTTCCACAGCTTCCTATTATGGCCAAATATTCATTTATTAGCTTTTCAGGTCATTGTTCATCACTAATTTAAGATTGGCTCTAACTCTCCATCTATTTTTCTGTCTTTTGAAAAAGCTCGCATAGGAATCTCTGGGATCTTTGGCTCTTCTGGTACAAGACTCAAACTAAACATGGATCTGCAATTTTCCCTAGGTGCCTCTTTAATTATCTTTTCTCCTCGTTAAGATACAAAGTCCTGCAAACCCAAGTCATATCTGCAGAGACGTTCTACCCACACAGCCCTGAGCTTTCATATCTGCACTAAAATAATGATCCTCAGTAAAAGGCCTATGGCAGAAAAAGATGATAGAAAGGAAATGTGTGCTAACATTAGTAGAAGGAAAGTTTCTGAGGAAATTCGATGGTCAATACTTGGAAATTTTCATCAGCAATGTGTGGTAGAATAGAATATTTGTCATGGCCTCTGAGTGAGCAGGCTGGGAAAGCACCCACCACAGCTGCCCTAGTTCAGAAAACTTCTGAGAAGAATTTCTCAGGGAAGGAAATGTGAAAACAAAGACAATTTCAAAGTGGGAAGCAAAAGTTACAGACTTTGGGGATATTAGAGGATAAAACAGAAAGAGACAAAAGCGTCTCAGGGATTAAAACTTCAGACATTTTTGTTGAGAAAGGAAAGGACTCAACAGAGAGTATCAACTGGAGTAAAGACTTCATTGGCTTTTGCTTGAGGACTTTCTTAGTCTTCTCTATCTTTCTGACATAAGGCCAATCTACTTTCTACAAATTTAATTTTTAATGAAAAATAAGTGTGAATTCCAAATGAGAAAATGTTTCTATATCTGGAAAAAGGTGAATTTTGTCTTTGAAATATTATGTTCTGCTTATTCTAATCAAAGACCGAATAAAATCTTTTGAAAGGAAACCACAGTAACAGTCTGTTTTGCTCACAAAAGGGAATTCATTCCATCAGTCTTGATTCATTAAAAACAGATTGAAATAGTATCTGTTTTGTCTCTGTTGACCTTCATGTTTTTATTATTGAGGTAAAATTGGTATATAGCATCATATAAGTCTCAAGTACAACATTTTAATCTGACATCTACATATACTACAAAGTGATCATCACCAAAAGTCTAGTTACCATCAATCATGATACAATTGATCCCCTTCGCCAATTTTGCCCACCTCCCAACCCACTTTCACTCAGGTAACCACCAATCTGTTTTTTGTAACTAGGAATTTATTTTTGATTTCTTTGTTCTTTTGCTTGTTTTGGGGTTTGTTTGTTTGTTTTTGGATTCCACACATGAGAGAATCCAAAGGCAAGGACAACAAAAGCTAAAAAAATAAAATAGGGTTACATCAAACTAAAATGCTTCTGCACAGCAAAGCAAACCATCATCAAAATAAAAAAGACAACCTACTGAATAACCTTTACCTTTGAATGAGGCTTCATAAGCTCTTATAATAAATTTCCCCTGAGATTTTGAGTATCAATTGCAATTTCCAGGAATTAATAATAATAATAAAGACACCAACAGAATCATAAATAGAAATTGAAAGAGCCCTGTTCCCTCTTCTTTCAGGGTATCATTGTACTATAGAATAAGTACTGGATGAGAATCATAATTTAAAATGAAGTGTGCAACTTTCTGGCTGCTTAACCCCAGACAAGTCACTTAAGCTTCCAAGCCTCAGCTTTATCTGGGGAACAAAGGTAATGATGGTTAACAATTCAAAAATAAGTAATAGAAAAATGGTTAATAAACATAGAATATCAAACTCAGTGTGAAATAAATAAATAAAATTAAAATTGCCTAACAATGATCTTCCGCATTTTGATTGTTGGCGAAGGCTAAATGAGACAGGCACTTTTACATTCTGTTGGAAATAAAATTTCAGTATGCACTAGGAACCTTAAAATACTAGTGTATTTGACTTAGCAAATCTCTTTCTAGGAATCTATCTCAAGAAAATCATTTGGAAAACAGACTATACTTTATCACAAAGATAGTTATAAAAATTTGAGTCTTCTTCAATATTTGGAAGAAATCTCAAAATAAAACTGACCAGTAGGTGTACATAACAATGAAACCTTAGAATATAATAATGCTTATAGATATGTGTATGTGTTGGTTAGAAACCAGTTGTAACCTATCACAGTGGACTCATCAGCTGCCAAATATAAAGAGCTTATATTTCTTTTTATATCCCAACTGTCATAATTCTCATTTGTGCATTTGTCAAAAGTTCCCCCCGTTTGTAGGATTTCTAGCAGCAAGTTTTTAAGGTCACTAGCTCACACATACTCCAGGCGAGCCTCTCAGCTCCCTACTAACAGCTGCCGAGGGTCTCCACCGAAAAACCAGTGATCACCACCGAAGCGCCCTCTCTGGCCTTATGGAAGAAACACTGCCTTTTTGTTTCTTCAGCACACCTGAAAAGAACTGTGACGTTCATTAAGTAAGTCTCTTTGAGAGCTCAGAACAAAGGAACTGCAGCTCAGAAGGGAGCTGATTCCCACCGCTGGAAATGGCCAAGCTGAGTATCTCAAATCCATCTTTAAGCATCGACCTGGCCCCAACATGATTGCAAACGGGGAGGGACCATCACCCTTTCACATTACTCTTCATACCTCAGATGTGAGGTGTAACCCAAATCCATCACCGTGAGCTCATACCACAAGAAAAAAGACACTGTTCTTCATGCCCCCAGACAGTTGGGAAAAAATTCCATTGCATTTTTGGTAATCCTAACTCCTACTACTGTGGTCTGTCTGACATCAATAGCTAGGACCAGAGCTCATAGCCCACTTCTCAGGCTTTGGCTTAGTTGACTCTATCTATACCAACAGTCTGGTCTACACAATGCTGTGCAAGCTTATTGTTGTATCTCGTTTGGCCAGGCAAACAGAAGATTAAGCTCCCACCCTAGGCTAAATCCCATTTCCAATGAATAAATTCTTGGGCAGAAAGCGGAGTAAGGCACATTCGAAGGCAGGGGCTGGCAAACTAGGCTCACTGGCCAGATCCGGCCAGCTGCTTATTTTGTAAATAATGTTTTGTTGGAACTTAAACCTGCCCATTATTAAAATATTATCAATAGCTGCTTTTGTGCTGCAATGGCAGAGTCGAGTAATTGTGACAGAGACCATATAGCCTGCAAAGCTTTAAAATATTCACTATATGACCCTTTGAAGAAAAGGCTCATTCTGTTTCCTGACCATGTTGGAAAACTAGAAACTTTATGAGGTCACCTGGGGTCTATACTCCTGGATTCCTTTTAAAACTTTTTTTTTGGTATTTGCCATATTCCCAGGGAATTACTAATGAATCAACCAAAAAGGGGGGTCACTCTTCTCTCAGACTCCACTAATTGTCCAGAGTGTTTTGTCCCTGAAGAGGAAGGGAATAAGGCCCACTTCAGAAAGCCTCCTGGCATCATAGAACATTTAGGTTCAAGTGTAATCCCTTCCCTTCGTCAAAAGAACATTGCCTTTTCTTTAAAATTTGAGAGCAAAAAGACTAGGACTAACTCATCATATTTTTCTCTCATATCTGTTGTTTGCTACCCTAATTCTTCCTGTTACTTGCAGGGCTTGAGCTCTTGAAACTTAAAAGTCAAAAGTAGCTCCTCCTCTGCTGTCTTTTACTAACACATCTTTTCCTTAAAACAAAGAGTCCAGAATAACCTCTCACCTTGAATTAGGCATAGAGGAAGAAAGGGGAGTAGTAAGCACCAGGAGAAACTGGTTAAAATTTGGTTTATATTTCAAAAACATTATCCCACTGAAACCAATTACTCAAATTCTTCCTCTCTTAGCAATAAAATATAGATCATGTGGCCAAGAATCAATGTCTGTTACCCTCCTATTATACACACATACAAACCCAACCCCATACACACGCACTCAAACACACACACACACACACACACACATTAAATTGCCAACAGTCCTTGAAGATCAGTTTTTACAACATATATAAAAGATCAAAGTTCATATCTATCTATCCATCTATATCACAATATATTATCAAAATTATATATATATGTATCAAGATTTGTTATAAAGCAATAAAAAGACAGTAAAGGGGAACACGAGAAAAGGATGCAAATTAACAATCTACAAAAGAAAAAATACAAGTGGTTATATAAATGTATATTAAAAAATATTAGCAGCAAATAAAGATAAAATTACCTAAATATATTAATAGGAACACTGAATTTTGAAGGAGATGTTCAGAAACCTGCATTTCCAGTTAAGGACCTCAAATATTACCAGAGCCTACTAAGATTTGGGTCCCATCGGTATTGAAGAAATTTTTGTTTCTTAAGGATATTAGTGTCTGACTAAATTAAGATGACAAATGATCTTAATCAGGAAGGTACACTTTAAATTTTCTAAAGGAGTAATCAAAATACCAACAGAAAGCAAAATTCACCATCACCACCAATAGCAATAATAGCAAACCAACAACAATCACATCTGGAGATGCTATCCTACCGAGAAGACATTTCTATCTCTACCCATTATTCTAATGTATTTTCCTGTAGTAAGTGTTTTCTAATTTACTTACATCACAACTTTTCCTGAACCTTTTATTTTTAGTAGGTTTTTAATTTTTTGCCCCATGGTGACATTGGTTAATGAAATCTAATAAGTTTCAGCTGTACACTTTAACAGTAAGGCACATATATACATTTACACTGTGTGTTCACCTCCCATAGATTTCTTTCTGTCACCACATATTTGAACCCCTTCACCTTGTCTACCTCTCCTCTCTCAACCTCTACCCTCTGGTAACCACTAGTCTATAGTCCATGTCCATGAGTCTCTGTTTGTTTGTCCTGTTCATTTGTTGCTTTTAGGTTTATATCCCACATATAAGTGATATCATGTTATCATGTGATTTTTTACTTTTTCTGAACCTGTTTTTAAATAAAAAAATTTTCTACTACTATTCAACTTCAAATATTTGCATGCCTATACACCTCCTTATCTAAGAAAATTTATTTTGCCTTAGCTTGGAAAGGAGGGATACTCAGTTTCTGATTTTCAGGTCTTTGGGCTTGTACACACTGCCTTGATTACATAATTTTACCGATAGCACGGAAACTATATTAGTTGCCTAAATGAACATATGCCTCATATGAAAATCAAATACGTGCTTGATGGTCCTGTTTTAGGTGCCACCTAGATGCTCTCAAAGTGGATAACATGATGATGGCATTCTAAAGACAAATGTGGGTCAAAGAGCCTAAATAAAATTCTCTAGGAACAGACTTATTTAAAGTGGCCTGGTGACAATTACATTTACATTTATTAATCAAATGTAAATAAGATATGCTATAAAGGAAAGGAAAATGAGAAACAGCTCAACCATCACAAAATGATTATATTTAGAACACTGCCATCATCTCTTGGCAGAACTATCTTGTTGGCTTCATTTTGGAGCAGATTGCTTTGATTTTTCCCCCCATTCCAAAATTTAACTGCCAGTTTCTGTAACTAGTACATTCATGCCAATGTTTGTTAACTGACCAGAAAATGAAAACAACAACAACAACAAAATCACATTCTAGAAAACTTTATATGTGTTATTAGACTAGATTCTGCTCCTAAACCTTATTTGGAAAGATTTTATTTAAAAAGTTTATTAAAAAGTTCTGGTAAGAAAGATAATAGAATAAGCATGTATATAATTTAGTATCTTTCCTAACCTGCCCTACATTTGAATAATACTCACTCCCTTTTTTCATGCTTAAATAGCACTTTTAAAAATTCCTCTATTATTGCATAAATTGTATTGTATCATAATCACCTATTTAGATATCTGTCCTAGCTCCTCAGTCATGAGCAAATTGAGAAAGCCATCTGATATCATAGCCACTAGCATGTACCAATTAACCAATTTTAGCAAAGTGAATGAGTAACTTCATGACCAAACAATAAAGTCATCCTTATATATTTAAGTCTAGCCAGGCTGCGTAAAAATGATAGAACAAATTGTCTTAGTCAATGTACAAAATGGACAATGTCAATAGTATTTGTTAATTCTTATCGGATATAAAATTCACTTAATTCTTTAGTATGAGATCCACACAATGTGAACACTCCAGCAATTTGCTTTTCCATTTGCACATGGTGAAGTAGTTCTGTGTAGAGTCTTTCAGAGGCAACCCTGATATGGCTGGCTCTGGTGAGCTTCTGTTAAAGACAACTTAATCCTTCTTTATTTACCATAAAGAACATTTTCCCATCAAAATCAATAGCAAAAAAATAGACTTTTCCTGAAGACTGTTACCAGTAGTTTTCACTGAAGATTTAGAGGAGAAGTAGAGGTTAAAATACATACCCCACATCAATCAGCTTAATTAATATTACATTCCATATTTTTGTTCTTTCTCAGATCATTCTTCTGTCACACTATCCAGGATTTCTCTCACTTTCTCTGACCTTCCGCCAGCCCAGTGGCTTTGTCCTCTGCAAATCAGTATCTTCCAGAGGCCTTACAGACAGATCTTTCCTGTTATATGTAAAGCCTTATACCCAGTCTTCACTTAGCCAGCTTCTCTCTTATATGGCCAGACCACAGCAGACAAGTCATCTTTCAAGTAAATAAAAATACCATCATCTCATTATGTCTAAAATTTCTCATGCAGTAGAAATTAGTTAAAATAAAGTTGATGACAGGTAGAAAGTAATGCACTTCCAGTATTTGGAGGTTCTAAATAAAAAATTATTATAAATTTAGCATAAACCTTCAACAAGTTCTAAACATTAAAAGGGGATTAATACCTGCTATTTAAGAACTTTTTCCTAATTCTAATAATCTCATTATTCCTGTCCCAGATTTATAGGACTTTTTATGACCTCTTTAATAGACCGTAGACCTGCTAGTATCACAGGAAGAGATATGATATGTTTACCACTTAATTAACTTACTTGATTCCATTTCATTCTTGAATGGAGTGGTAGGCACATAATATATGCTCCAATGTTCTCTGAGAGTAATCTTGAGTGGTGAGAATGTGTGCCTTTCTTATTTTCCCTTGTGCCCCACCCCCCACCCTCACCACCACCTTTTTAATCTCTTTACAAAATTCCTTATTTTCTTAATCATTTTTAGGTCAATCAAAGAGCCCATTGTTTTCTTCTGTGACATCCAGTAACTTTCTGCTCATTTATCCCGTGACTCCTCTTTCCCTGACACTCCTTTGGAAATTCTCTCCTTCCTCCTCCTGCCCTCATCTGTGAGCAGTTCCTCAGTCCAGTCCTTGGAATGTCTTCTTGATGGAAAATCTTAGAAATGGGGGACCCAGGTGCCTGGGGAGGTGAGCAGAGCTGGAAGGCAGGAGAAGAGCACTGAAAGCAGCTTAGTTATTTACCTACAGTTGGTTTCCTAACATGTGTGTCCTTACCTGAAAAGATGCCCTTGTCAAAGCAGGGTAAAATTACTGACACAAAATGGAAATATTGTGATCAAGAATTATCACAGCATGATGCATTAAGAGGTAAGTGTTACAAGCAGTAGGAAAACTTTCCTTTAGTAGGAAAACCCTTGCTTATTACAGAAGTGTTCTCTATAAGTGCAGCGTGAATCTTGGAAGTAAATGACTCCAGAATCTCTAGACTCTCCAAACTAACAGGGGCAAGAGGAAATCTGAGAAAGATCCTTTCAGAGTGTAGGTGATACAAAGCCTATCAGCATATCCTAATTTAAGTGCAATAAATCATTATCTCACACATAATATGTGTAAAGCAATTAAATATCTTAAAATTTAAGACCTATAATACCGATAATTTCCTAATAGCATTTTATAAAAATGCTAAGGAAAATAACTTTTTCTTCCTTGAATCTGTCAAAGCAAAACTATCACCAGACTAAAGTAAACAGACAAAAAGATATTATTTAAGATTATTGCAATAGGAGAGAGAGAGACCAGAACTCAGTCTGAACTAAACTCTGCTGAGGCTGGGGGGTGGGGGGGGGGGAGCTGGAGTGTTTTTCAAAGCTAGAGTGGGGAAATTGTAGGTCACTTGTGTTTGCTAATTGGCCTTACCCAAAAAGAAAGCAAACTTTCTCATATTTTTATGTCAGAAAGTAGTTTTACGATGTGGAGTAAAGCACCCATGGAAGTTAACTGCTACCCACCCAGGATACTGGGAGATGTCTGATATCTAATAATCAATGATACTGGCTCTATCTTCCTTGATAATTACATGTAAAGGTTTGGCACCTAGATCCTTGAGAAAGACATTCTTGGGTTGTCACACTGGCAAAAAGCCTGACAAAGATTTACATATGTTTCAAAGAATAGAGAAAGAATTTGTGATTACAAATTTTCCAAAGTAAATTCTCTAAGAAAAAGGAGGTCAGGGGTATAGAGCTGAGCCATTCTAGTCACAATATTTGGAGGGTTTCTTTGATTCCTACTATTCAAAGAGGATAATTCATGCACTATTAAAAAAATAAGGGTTATTAGAGCAATGACAACCCTACAGCCATATCTCCTTTTAATAAAAGTTTTAAGATCATTGTCAATAAAATGCCACTTGGAATTTATTGTCTTCAAATTAATTTAAAAAGAACATGTTTGCTTTAAGATCTACTTAATCTCCAATAATATGCAAGAACTGTACAATGGCATTTGTTATGATTTTGAATCATTCTTAGGATGACAATGTTGATAATTGGAGAAAAGGATTTAATCGTATTAAAGAACTTTGAATTTAAAAAAAATGAGTTTTATTTGGCTATGTCTTTATTCAGTGGTTCAGAATATTCCTAAAGTACCTCAAATAAACATTCAATTTGAACAAGTGAAAATCCCATTTCCTCCTTCCTCAGTCTGTAGATTTCTTTCGACAAATATTTTTAATTCTTTTTATAAGCAAAGAATAATACTTCATGATTCAGTAGATTAAAAGAAGAATAAAGCTAATCTTTGCTCTTAAAATCGTACACTACTAAAGCAGATTATGCAAGCCGCCAAACAGCTTTCATACAAGACAGATTTAAATTAGTGCCATAAAAGAATGTGAATTGCTGTGGCATTACCAAGAAAAGAAAGAGAAAATCCTATTAAGTCTCTTTCAGTTCACAAGTATCTTGGTCAAGTATTAAAAGAATGCAAATAACATAAACCTCCTCAATTTCTTCCAACAAAAATGATAAAACATTAGTAAATATAAATTTATTTTGTGGAACCCAAGGCCAACCCATAAAAACAAATGGATCCAGAAAATGGGTGTTAAAGACACCAAAACTACTCTCTGTCTCTCTGGATTGACATGATCTCTTATTCTTGTTTCTCACCTCTTCATTTTTCTCTTTCCTGCAGAATTGCTTTCTTTACTTTGGCACTCATAGGCCAAACTTGGCTGGCCCAGACTTTAATTGCATCACCTTTCAGT
The DNA here is from genome assembly GCA_003508835.1 of Eonycteris spelaea. NCBI lineage: Eukaryota > Metazoa > Chordata > Mammalia > Chiroptera > Pteropodidae > Eonycteris > Eonycteris spelaea. Next base: position 1,135,997 of record PUFA01000140.1, read on the forward strand.
TCAAGAGCTAATAAAGACTGGCCCATGTCTCAGAGACCCAAATCTGAATAGCTTAAAGAAAATGTCTAAATTGCCAGGCTTGGGCCAAAAGACTATCATAGACCAAAAGATAGCTACAGACAGGTTAAGGGTATTGAGATACCATGAATAGGATGAGGAACTCCTGGATTTAGAAATTTAAGTCAGGACACTAGAGCGAAATAAGTCTAAGATAATAAGACAAATGTTTTTGCTTAAGCAGTAATCCTAACTTTCATAAAAAAAAAAAAAAAACATATTCTGTGGGATTGCCTCAGGGATTAGGCTCTAAAGTCAGCACACATTGAAAAACCACTTAAAGACAAAAATTGTCATTGAAATATTTTAAACAGCCCTAAATCCTTTCATTCATGTGGTTTTATGTATAACTACTATCTTATGGAATGTGTTGGTTGCAAATGGCAAATAACCTTGACTTTATTGGCTTAAACAAGGAGAAAAATATGTCATCTCACAAACAAGTGGTCTAGGATTTATAAATTCAGTTGTTCAATGACATAATGGCACCAATGTTCTTTTCACCTTCCTGTTGTGCCACACTTATGCCCGATCACCCCAGGCTAGCACCTCTCATGCCCACAAATGACCACTGCCGGCCAAGGACCCATGTGGGAAGGTGTACAAGGTCTCTTCCTTGTTCATCTAACTTAATGAGTGATGCAACTCTTTCCGGAAACCCCCTACCCTCAGTAGATCTTTCCCAAATCTTAGCAATGGGGCAGAATTCACTCTAAACAAACCTGTAGTTAGAAAACTAGGATCATTGTAGTAGGTTTATCAGAATCAGAATTTATTCAAGAGCCATTCTGGGCAAAGCGGGATGCCATATAGATTCAGGGCTCTTTCAACATGAAACAAGCAGAAAATGAATAATTTAGAACTCACAAGACTCTTGGTCCCAGTCATGTTTATGTTAGATATAATTAATGAAAAGAAAAGAGTAAAAATAAACTTTAGATTTTACCAAGCCCAGGGAATCCCAAGATAAACGATTTTGTGTGTACTGGCTGTTGACATTCTGTGACCTGGTGATTTCTTTGGGAACTTTGTGTCTAGGCTGTGCAGGTGAGGCTCTAAAGCCCAAATGATGATTTAACAAGTGCAGTGAAGTTATTATTTTATTACAAATGGAAGCAATAGAATATATGTAGACAGCTTGTAAAAAATGCATTTGGGTAAGACGGAATAATTATCTTCACTGGCGCAGTGGCTTTATTGTTTAGCTCACAGAGAAACATGTTGCCCTTTGGTCCTGCACAGCGGTCCCCAACCTTTGTGGCACCAGGGACCATGGTTTCTATGAGAATCTACGCCTGATCATCTGAGGTGGAGCTGAGATGGTGATGCTAGTGGTGGGGAATATAGATGAAGCTTCGCTGGCTTGCCTGCCACTCACCTGCTATGTGGCCTGATTCCTCACAGGCCATGGATAGAGAGCGGCCTGTGTCCCGGGGTTGGGGACACCTTCTGTAGAAGACCTGCCAGCAAAGACTGAGGGTGATAGGCCATGACTTCCATAGGACACCAACAGTGTCACATTATGGCTACTGGAACGATCTACCTTTTTGTGTTTATTTGCACTAAAATCCCACTAAGTTCTGGGTAACACTGAACTATTCTGTAGAAATTTGCTTTCAGACAGCAAAAACAATTTACCTTAAATTCTTGTCCACATGTCTTACTGAAGATTTGATTTTTTTTTAAGGACTTGTTTATTGTGCTTAACTATAACCTCTGTGAGAGCAAGTCTTTGATATCTATAGCATGAAGTTTGAAACTATGGTCACACTAATCAAAAAGGGTTTGATGAATGAAAAAAGCACATTTTCCTTCTTTACCAAGTTCTGCACTTTTACCCAAATCACAATATTCTGTCAGTTGCCTTATAAATTCATTAATATTCTCAATAACTGAACAATGCAACACACTCATGAAATGTTACATCCTCTAATTCTAGTATGCGAGATAGAAGTAAGCAAATAATGTGTCAGGAGACATTAAATGCCATGAGAAAAAAATAAAGCAAGATAATGGAGATAAAAAACTGATAATGAAAGTGTTATTTTATATAATGATATCAGGGAAGACGCAGGGATAAAGTGACATTTAAACAGAGACTTGAGGTGACAAAGGAGCTGACCATGTAAAACTGCAGGTAAAAAAAAAAAAAAAAATCGCTGTGTTCCAGTGGGAAGGTACACCAAGTGCTCAGCCCGAGAGATGAGAGGGTGCTTGGCGTGTGCTAGGACTAGCAGAGGCAACCAGCACAGCTAAAGTAATGGAGCAAGCAAGGAGGGGTTTGTAGGAGATAGGGGCAGAAAGCCTGGCAGTAGAGCAGAGGCAAATCACATGGGGTTTTTCACCCACGGTGAAAACTTCGAATTTTACTTTGATTCAACGTGGAAAACTATTTTAGAAATTATTTTAAAGCTCTACATTGGGATCATACAAATGTGCAAATTTCTCTGATTTAACTATTTTTCTTTTGCATAAAAATACAAAAATGGTAATCTACAAAGTTATGGCATTACAAATTTACAAAGTTACAATAAAATGTTGAAAATCTTTTCCTCTAGTTCAGTATTCTTCTTTTATCTCAGCAGCACCAAAATACTGTTTATTGTCTTTTCCAAATTTTATATTTTGCCATAGATTTTAACTAAAAAAAAAGATCACACTTTCCTACTTTCAGCCATGACTTTGAACTCAGCCACTTCTCACTGATTTTTATATCTTACGATTAATTATTCAGAAAAGGTCTGGCCTTTCTCTTAGATTTTTATTTCAAAATACAAATCCTCATGTACTTGGGTTTATACTGCCTGACTTCCTCAACTAGTTTCTTATTTCCTGGAATTATTATATTGCAAGATTTTCCCTCCTTTACAATAGTCCATCTCTTCACTGAGTTATCCTTTGTCTTCAATTCTTTTTTGTCCTTGACTACTTTAAATTATGAAACAAATCCACAGCATTTCAAAGGAATCTTTTCCCATCAGTCAAGGTTGTTCATCAGCCAAGAAATCCTTGGGGCACCAAGTTACCTACTAAATCTGGAAGATTAGAGAGATCTGGAATTTGCTTCCTTCTGTTGGGCAACATAAATGTAGCAATAATATTGTACATCCCAAATTCATTACTGATTATGGGCATATCAGATATTTTGTTTTGAAGTGTACTGCACATTCCAAAGAATTTCTTTAGAATTCCAAAGCCTGCCATCAAATTCCTTCTTTGTGTCACTTGCAACAAAGCACTAAAAACAATTGCAATACCTGGATATATCCCAAGATCATAAACCACACATTTTATATAGAAATTCATGAGAGTTTTAAAACTTTAAAGCAGTTAAATTAATCAATCTTTAAGTAAGTTAAAAATAGTTACTTGAATTATTAACCAAAATTATAATTTTGATCAAGAAAGACCACATGAATAAATTTGATCTGTGACCTTAACTTAAAGGAACCTGTTTGATATTGATATCAGTTCAAAGTAGCACAAAAAAGATACATTGTTTTTGTGAAAACTGACAAACCTAGATTGTTTATTCGAAATAGATGAATTTCTAGTCTTTCTTTGAAAATTTCCTTTAGTTCAATTTTCTCAAATTAGTAACCAAGATGTGTAAGGTATATCTGTGACAGTCTCCAATTTCATCTTCGATTTATAAAAGTATATTAATTATAATATTATATTAATATATTATATCTATATATATACCATGTCATATAATATCATATTTTATCACATATAAAATCTATTCTCAACATATTACCAATATTTATATACAGAATAATCTCCTTAAGGGTCTTTTTTATTCTGTTTGGCTCTTATCCTCTTAATATAGTGCTTTTTTTCCCCACAAGTAGGTATTCAGTAATTTACATTGAAATATAATGAAGGTTAATAATTTCCAGAGGAATTTCAACTCATGCATGGATGAAAGGAGAAATTTTAACCAAGATTTCCATAATACAGGAGCTTAGGAGGGGACAAGAAGAAAATAAAACAATACAGTTCGTTCATCCGTACATTTGTTCAAAGACACTCACTTGCCTACTTTTCTCTGACGCTCTGCTAGGCACAGAGGGGGGTAGAAAAAATAACAAAGTTCTGGACTTTAGACAGTTTATCAAAAATGGAAGATATAATGTGTCTGTATGAGGTGTACTAGACACAAAGTAGGAAGTCAAGATATAATGAGTAACAACTGGAACACTGAAACTTAAAGGGAGGTAGAGATCAGTTCCATTTGAGAATATTCTAGAGACTGCTTGTAAATAGAGTGATGATAATTAGCATAGCTAAGTTAATAATTACCTAAATGGATTGAAGGGAAAACAGAGTGGCAGTGATCAAAACTGATTCTTGGATCTTGTCAAAATCTCATTAAAATTGTGTCAGGAAAAATAAGACAGGGAGCCCATGACTAAAAGACACCTTACCTATGTGGCTATGATTTGTAAATTTCTCAATCTGACAATCTGACCAATGTGATTTCTAAGAGTTTTATATTAGTTTTATATAGCAATTTTAATTTTTAAAAAATTAACTTAATTTTTTAAAATTGTAATTTTCAAAAAACTATTTATCTCTAACTTATGCAGCCTTTGTGCCAAAATTTTTGAAGTGTTCAGGTTGCTTGGTCATGGCTACAAAACAACTAGCATGAAATCTAAGGGTCTACAATAATATATTCAGCTAGAAATTTAAAAACCTCGTTAATATTTAACTCACAACTTATATAATAAAAATAATGATCATGAATGTGACTCATGCTAACATTAGATTTGTATAAAAATTAAATTAATGATGGTTTTAAAACATGAAATGATCAATTCAAGGGAAGAAAATTAGTTTTGTGTGACCATATGGTACAAATTCAAAATAGAGTTAGAAACCATCAGAAAGTACAAATATAATATAGAGGAAAAAATTCTCTTGTTATATTTGACTCAATTATCAAACAGTCAGAGATTTTTCTCTAAGAGTGATGCTCTCCCTGCATTTCTCAGTATGGGGTACAAGCCCCACCATAACACTCCTATTTCTGCTGCTTTTCGAGTGTCCAACTCACCCATCTGTGGCTTTTACAAGGTTACTTGCTCTTCTTAAAAACTACTGTGGGCCCTCCACATCTAGACTTTTGTTGCTGGAGAATCAATCTTCTCCACATCTCTGGATGGAGTAAGCCCATTGAGGGCCAACAAACATATTACTTCTTTCATGATGTAAATATAATACTCTCAGCTATGAAAGCTTTAAACTTGACTAGACGTTCTGCAATCATGTTCTACCATTCACAGGGGCCAGATCACTGGGAAGAGTGTAGACAACATCACAGTCCAAGGAATACTTAGAAGACTCAATATCCAAGTGTGCTAGGACCCCCAGTGCAGTGGAGCAGAGGGAAAGAAAGGAAATTCCGACCATGTGGAATAAGGAGAAACAGAGAAACTGAGCTAGCTCAGTGTGTGTGGGAGGAGGGAGAATGTAATCCACATAGTGTACAATACACCCATTTACAATGTACAATTCCATGGTTTTTTGTATACTCACAGATATGTGGACCCATCTGCACAGTCAATTTTAGAACATTTTTGTCATCTCAGAAAGAAACTCCTTCTCCTTCAGCCATCTCTCCACTATGTCCCCATTCTTACAGCTCTAAGGAAGCACTAGTCTGCTTTCTGTCTGTACAAAGTTGTCTATTAAGGACACTCATATAAACAAAATCATTTACTATTTGGTCTTCTGAAACTGGCTTCTTTCCCTTAGCATAATGTTCTCAAGGCTCCTTTATGTCCTATCAGGAGTCACTATCTGAGCAGGTAGAATAATCCATTGAAGTGGTGGACAAGAGACCAGCTCTTAAAAAGGTCCACCCACCCACAGCAACTTTGTAAGAGTTAAGAAATATGAGAAGCAGGTCTTGCTGTTCAAGGAAGACTTTGACACTAAAAAAAAAAGGGGTCAAATATGTGGTGACAGAAAGAAATCTAACTATGAGAGGTGAACACACAATGTAAATATATATGTGCCTTACCATTAAAATGTATAGCTGAAACTTATCAGATTTGTTAACCAATGTCATTATAAAAAATAAATCAATTAATTATTTAAAAAAAAGAATAAGCAAAATTCCAGCTCTCTTATACAGACTGGGCCAATAAAGACGGAGGCAGAAGGGTCTCTTCTGACATCCCAGGTCTCTGGCAACAAAGCAAACTATAAACCTAATCAAATTATTCCAGTCCCTTCTCGCCTTCTTATTTTCATATCATAGATAATAAAACTAATTAACAACAGCAAAAACAAAGATCAAAAACAAGACAGTAGGCTTGTTTTGATTATTATAAACTATCATCGTAAGAAATAGAATCATCTCAGCACAAGATCTTTGCATGAAACACGAATAGTTTATCTAATTTGGAAAAGATTTATGTATTTTTCATAATATCTGTTAATTGTTTATAGATTAATGACCTTTCATAACATTCTGAGCCTGTCCTTGCCAAAAAGACATTCTTAAGTTCTTAATAAATGTTCTGAAATGAAAATTTGAAACAATACCTACTGACCTACTAGATTCCCATTGATTTTTAAAAGACAGAATACTTATATTGTTTAGAATTTTTTATGATTAATTTATTGTTAATTTGAAAATTTGAAGATCTTATATAAATAAGAAATGTTACAAATTTATAATGCTTTTACTTTATTATAAAGTCTTAGAAATTAAAATCAGTTGCAATTGTTTGATTAATATAAATAGGCCTTGTATTATTTAATGCTTCTTTATGTAATTCAAAGTTTTCAATTATCTAATTCAATAACTCATGTCTTTACTGTGGAGAAATTAGACATGGAGAAGATTCTCTACTCCAGCAACTCAGTTAGTCTTATTTATATATGATTTTAAGTTAAAAATTTTAAGTTAATTTTTAAAGGCATTATATGATCAAGTTTATTATTACTATTTTAATGACACTTTTGAAATATAATTCACATATAAAGTATACTCCTTTAAATTGTTCAATTTATTGGAGTTTGTTATATAATCAGAGTACAACCACTACCACCGTGTAATTCGAGAGCATTTTTATTACACCAAAATGAAATTAGCAGTCATTCCACATGTTCTGCTACTCTTAGCACCTGACAATTACTAATTTACTTTCCATCTTTATGGATTGGCATCTTCTGGATATTCAATAAAAGAACTTGTTTAATATGTGCCTATTATGTCAGATTCCTTTGATTTAGTATATTTCATGGGTCAGCCACATTGTAGCTTGTATCAGTACTTCGTTCATTTTCAAGGCCAAATAATATTCCATTATATAAATACCACATTTTGTTTATTACTTCATTTGTTGATAGACATTTGGGTTATTTCCACATTCAGCTATCATGAATAAATATTACTATGAACATATGTGCACAGATTTTTGCATAGGCATATGTTTTAAATTCTCTTGGGTATATATCTAGGAGTGTAGTTGGTAGGTCATACAGTAACTCTATGGTTCATTTTTTTAAAAACTGCTACACTATTTTCCAAAGTGGCTCCACCACTTTATATTCCTACCAGCGATGTATGAAGGTTCCCATTTCTCCACATCCTTTTTAATACTTGTTATTGTCCATCTTTTTTATTACAGCCATCCTAATGGGTGTGCAATGGTATCTCATTGTGGTTTTGATTTGCTTTCCCCTTAATGCTAATGATGTTAAGAATCTTTTCATATGTTTATTGGTTGGTCATATATCTTTTTTGAAGTAATGTCTAGTCAAACCTTTTGCTGGGTACATATATACAATGGAATATTACTCAGCCATAAGAAGAGATGAAATACTGCCATTTGCGACAATGTGGACCTCGAAATAATCATGCTAAGCGAAATAACACAGACAAAAAAAGTAGAAAATTACATGACATCACTTATATGTGGGATATAAACCTAGAAGCAATACATGAATAGGACAAACAAAGAGACTCATGAACATGGACTATAGACTAGCAGTTACAAGAGGGTAGGGGGTGGGGAAGGCGTGGGGAGGTTGACAGGGTAAAGGGGGTCAAATATAGGGGGTTTGGGGGACAGTGAAGTGGGTAAAGGGGATCAAATATATGGTAGCTGAAGGAAACTGAACTTTGGGTGGTAAACACACAATAGAATATACAGATGTCAAATATAATGTACAGTTGAAAATTATAAAGTCTATTAAACAATGTTATCCCAAAAACTTAATTTTTAAAAGAGAAAAAAAACTTTTGCCCATTTTTCAGTTTGGTAATTTTTTGCTGTTGAATTGTAAGAGTTTCCTTTTATACACATATATTCTGGATACCAGTTCTTTATCAGTTGTATGATTTGTTAAAGTTTTCTACCATTCTGTGGGTTATCTTTTCAATTACTTAGTAGTATCCTTTGAATCACAGAGGTTTTAATTTTGATATATGCCAATATTTTTTTTCTCACTGACGCTATTGGTGTTGTATCTATGAAATTATTGCCTAATCCAAGGTTACAGTGATTTATTATTATGCTTTCTTCAAATAGCTCATGGTTTTATCTAAAATTTAGGGCCATGATCAATTTTGAGTTAATTTTTAAAATGTAAGGTAGGTTTCCAAATTTATTTTTTGCATTTGTATATCCAATTATCCCAGCATCATTTGTTGAAAAGACTGTTCCTTCACTATTAAATTATCTTGATACCTGTTGAAAATCAATTGACCATAAATGTAAGGGTTCATTTCTGGACTCTAAATTCTATTGATCTATATTTCTATCTTTATACTAATATTACACTGGCTTGATTACTGTAGCTTCGTAGTAAGTTTTGAAATGGAAATCATGAGTCCCTGTTCTCTGTTAAGATTGTTTAGACTATTCTGGGTTCTTTGCATTTCTATATGAGTTTTTAAGGTTACAACCAAAGTTTAGAAGCTTTGGGTACATTCTTTGAGATTTTCTATGTAGATAATTATGCCATTGCCATTTATCTATATTTCCTATGTAGATAATATACCATATTCTGATTTGTATGTCATTTTATTGCACTGTCCAAAAATTCCAGTATTATCTTGAATCATTGTGGTTATGTGAATATCTTGCCATCTTCCTGATTTTAGGAATAAAGGATCCGGTCTTTTGTCATTTAGTATGTTAGCTGTTTTGTAGGTGTCCTTTATCAAAATGATGGAATTCTCCCTATGCCTATTTTACTGAGAGTTTTGCCGTGAATGTGTGTTGAATTTTGTTGAATGTTTTCACTGAATTGATTTATATGATCATGTGATATTTTTTCTCTAGTGTGTTAGTATGGTAGATTACATCAATTGGCCCATTTGCATACTACTGGTTTATGGTAAATAATTCTAATTCCATACTATATTATTAATATTACACACTATATATAATATATTGCTGAATTCTATCTGTTAATATTTTAAGAACTTTTACTTCTCAATTCAAGAGAGACATTGATGTAGGGGTTGTTTTGTTTTCTTTTATTTTGTGCTGTGTTTGTCTGGTTTTGCTATCAGGGTAATGTGTTAGCTATACAACACGAGTTGGAAAGTGCCTCTTTCTCTTCTATTTTCAAAAACAGACTGTGTAGAATTGGTGTTAATCCTTCTTTAAACATTTGGTGGAATTCCAGTGAAATCATGTGGGCCTGGAGATTTCTCTATTCGGAGTTTTTAAATTATAAAGTCAATCATCTTAATATTGTAGAATTATTATTGTTTTAATGATTTTATTTTATTTTTTATTATTATTACATATATGTATATTGTTTTTGTTTTTTAACTTTTTTTTTACTTTAAATTAAGAAAGTTTCTTATCTGACCCCGTGGCTACCACCTTCTTCTCTGGTAGATGTGGCTGTATTTCTGGCCTCTGTTCTGCCTAGTTGTTGACCTTCTTTTCCTCTGAAAGTCCTGAGACTCTGGTTCTACACTTACCTCTGTGTAAATATAGCCAAACCTGTCCCATCCAACTTTTTATTTTACCCCAAATTACCACTCCTTCTAGTAAAATGTCTCTTCTTCTCACAAAGGGAAGTTCCTATTTTAGAGAGAAAAATTACCATGTGTTGGCTATGCCTCTCTTGGCTGGCTTCATGTTTTCTGTCAAACACCTTTATTCGTTTTCTGAAAAAGGAAGTGAGCACTAACTATAGAATATCTTTTCTATAGAATAAGTTCTTTTCTGGCTTTAAAATGATATTACTCCATACTTCTAATATGAAAGTACTGTCTTAATATTGGAGTCAACACTTCTCTTTCTACAATGGGCACAAAAACCCAAGAAATTTTTTAGTTGTTTGATTTTTCCTCCTTTTTGCCCTTTTTATCAAATGTGTCACCAATACTTTACAATCATCTTTTTAATTGCTCACTGGTATCCTCCCTGTGGTTGGACATATCATTTAGTTTCTCCCAATGTGTTTGCTTACTTGCTTGCTTTTTCTTTTTTTCTTTTTCTCTATCAGGAATGCCTTGTCCCTTGCTTCTGCTATCCAAATCTCTTTCATATGAAATTCCATAACATTATCCTCTATCATACAAGTGGACACTTATATTAATGTATACCTACATTTTATGAAAATGTTATAAATACATACTAAACATATAAGATCAAATATATAAGAAGTTATCAATGTGCCTTACTTCAAATTTGTCACCTTAAAAAATCATACATTTTTGTTAAGGTGACTACATAGTAATATCTTTATTGGAATTGCTCTCAGCTGCATGGGCATCTGTATAATTCTAGTATTCTCAGAGTAAAAAAATATAATTTTAAAATGGTTAAAAGTCAGTGAAAGTTAAGTCAATCAAACTGGTCAATAGCATCTTCAGGTTTTTAAAAAGTATGTTAATAAGAGACAGATTTTTAAAATTATATTTGTCATACAACACTATATTAATATCAGGCACATGACACAGTGATTCAATATTTATTAACCTTAAAAAGTGGTCACCACAATAGGTCTAGTAACCATCTGTCACTATATATAATTATTATAATTTTATTGACTGTATTCTTATGTGTTTTGTAACTCACTCTGAAAGCAAATCTAAATGACAGTATTCCAAAATTATTACTCTATGGCAATATCAACACACTTAATGGATAGCTTGTCAAAGCAGCCCATTGAATGACAATGTACTTTGAATATATAATTATATTTTGTATTTTTACTACCCCAACCTGCCAGATATTGTTCAAAAATTATTTTATATGTTGTCTTCCCCAAAACACAGATTGTAAACTCCCCAAGGACAGATTTTCTGCCTGCTGCATTCATACCCTTCACAACACCTAATGGCTTTATTCTTGTTGAGATGGCCTGAGTGGGCTCCCTGACAGAAGCCACTATATGTGTACAGTGCTTCAGTGTATAATCCAAGAATCGGAGAGTTAGCCCTCACATTGAAATGACGTATCTTGTTATGAGATTTACAGAATGATTTTGCATTATAAAAGATAAAAATCCCCCCAAAACAAAGCCAAAAGCAATTTTGAAAAAAAAAAAAAAAAGAATGAAATGGTGAACTGCATTTGCAGAATTGCTTTTAGATACTGGAATGTACATAAAATGAATTAATGGAAAATACTGAAGTGATAGGTTTAATATCATGATCTCAAGAGCTTTTATGATTCAAGTAAAAATAATCAATTTATATTATTCAGTTTAGTTATTATTTTCACTTCAGGGCAATTCCTGAATCATTAAACTTAGTAATTTCTATAGCTAGTATGAGTCTCTGATTACATTGCTCACCTAATGAAACAGTAAACAAATTACCAAATTAAAAGCCCTTAAGAGAGAGAAAAAAAACCTAAAGTATTCATCTATTTAAATATATGTTTAATCAGGATTGTTAGTTATCTAAGGTAAGCTTAATAATGTTTCATTATGTAACTAAATCCAAGTATAGAGCATGAATTATTTTAATTTTATTTTTAAAACATCACAATGGACAGTTTTATGGTATTTGGAAGTGAAGGCTTATATGGACACAAGATTTGCTATAAGCGTTTATAGAGACATTAGCTCTTGAAATTCAAGGAAATAGCTGAAATTATATACAAAAAACAGGTGCTTTCACAATCTTCCTACATTTATGCCCTGTCCCCTTTAAGCAAGTGGATTATATATATCATGAGTTCCTTCGTGAAGGGTCGTTCACTCTATGGAATCCCTCCTACAGGCTGAGGTTCCCCTTCCCTAACAAAACTTTACCAGGACCGCTTGGTAAATCTGGGTAGAAGCTGACCCCATCAAAGCATTTCTCTTCTGAAGCATATCTTTTGAAATCTGGTGGTTGGTTAAGTGGTAGGTGAATTTCTGTGTATATAGAAGTTGACATGTGATTTTCAAGGTACAAGATGAGGGTACTATGCAGTTTGCAAAAGCAGGTCTAATAATACAGAGTTACAGTTGGAAAATTATATGAGCTTAAGGTCTTAATGCAAACTTCATGGGGTTAAGCTCTATGAAATCTATTGAATCCAGTGGAGCATTGGTACTAAAAAGGCTGAGAGATGCAGGTTAAGCCATTTAGAAAGTTCTTTAACTGTAGTAAAGATTGCCTATTCTTTGATCCTGCTGATAACCTCTATCTACTCTGCTTTTTAAAAAACTCTCAAAGGTGAAATACTTGTACAAATATTCCACATATATTTGGTTTAGTCTGTTAATATTTAAAAATTATTCTGAAAATGAAAAATGTATGTATAATGCTCTTCATTCTTTTCTGCATTAAGGAGTCTTGCTGCTTTATTTTTTTTTTAAATGGATCCCTAAAGTACTCCTCTAAAGAAAAAGATATATGGACAAGCCTTTAGTTTACATTCTAAACTGCTGCATATGACCAATGTAGCCTAGAATACATGTTTTACATTATTTGAAGTAAATTATTTTTTCAAAATATTTGGTGTATAACTTTGTCTGTTTAAGCTCTTTTTTTTTTTTTTTAGATAAATGGTATTTTTATTTATCCTGGAGAAATAGGACTCCAAGAGGACCTTGCAGCAGAAGCGCTATTAGATATTCGAAGTTGAATTGATTCAAAACTAAGTATTTCCTTTGCAGGAAAAGTGGTAACCAAAATTCTTTTACCTTTTGAACCAAGGAAGGTAAAAAATCTAGAAGACATCACCATGATCAGAGAACCTAACTCAATCTTTGCCTGAGTCTTTTGTATTTCATATTTATTAACTGCCTTATATGTGCTGCGCTTGGGTAAGACATGTTTCTGAGGAGTAGAGTCAGAGAGAATTAAAGTAAACCAAATTATGTCTCCAGCATTTTGTGCAATGATAGTGGTCAGTATAGAATGCCAGAGCAACAGAAAAAAAGAACGCAAAATTTGGCCTCTGGGTATCTATGCGAAGAATTCCAAAACACTCATTTGAAAAGATACATGCACCCCTGTGTTCATTGCCAGCATTATTCAAAATAGCCAAGATATGGAAGCGACCTAAGTGCCCATCAACAGACAACTGGATAAAGAAGTGGTACATATATACAAGGAAATATTACTTGACTATAAAAAATGAATGAAATCTTACCATTTGTGACAACATGGATGGTATTATAATACCTGGAAGGTATTATGCTAAGTGAAATAAGTCAAACGGAGAAAGACAAATACCATATGATCTCACTTACATGTGGAATCTAAAGAACAAAATAAATGAATAAACAAAACATAAACAGACTCATGGATCTAGAGAACAAACTGACGGTTGCCAGATTGGAGGGGCTGGAGGGCTGGGTGCAAAAGGGGAGGGGATTTAGGAGTACAAATCGGTAGTTAAAAAATAGTTAAAGGGATGTAAAATACAGCAATAGAAATATAGTCAATAATATTGTAATAACTATGTATAGTGCCAGGTGAGTACTAGATTAATTGGGGAGATCACTTTGTAAGTTATATAAATGTCTGATTACTACGCTGTACACCTGAAACTAATATAATATTGAATGTCAACTGTAATTAAAAATAAACAGATAAATAAATAACTAAAAACATTTTTAAAAATGTAGCCTCAGTGAGGAAATGTAGGTGATCAGTCAGGGAGAACTCCTGAGAATAGGTGACTCTTAAGTTACTGAGTTTGGAAAGATAGAATTGGGAGCAAAGAAAGAATTGGGTGAGGGAGGGTGTTCCTGCCAGGAGCAACAGCATGTACAGTGCCTTAGAGACATGGGCAAGAAACTCCAGGTAATTCAGTACGGGTAGAATAAAATGGGAGGGGGAAATAACGGGAGTAGTGAAAGTTAAGAACTTAATTTGCCACTGTACGGAGTTTGGAATATATTCTTAAGATGATGGAAAATAGTTAAAAATTTGCAAGCAGAGGAATAATATGATCTGATTTGCACAGTCTGAAGAGTGTCTTAATCCTTCCCAGTGTAGAATGAGAGAACGAGAGGCATTAAAGCTACTGAGCCAATAAGAAAACGGAGCACTTCAGCTTTTCACTGTGAATTATTAATGGTCAGCTTTAAGTATCATGAACTTCTTTCATGTTAAAATCTCTAGTTCTAATTAAATACCATTTCCCGGGACTAACACATTTCGCTGCCATTCTCCGTGGCCCAAACCGTTGCCCTCTGCGCTACCCTCTATCACGTCATCACAAATGTTGGCTAGGATACACCCTTCTCTCACTGCTAATGAAAATTCTGGAAAGTATGTCTGAGGAGGAAGAGCCCAAGTTACAGCATCAGGCAGACTCAAACAAATCTGGGCTTTGTCAGCTTTAGCTGTGTAGCCTTGGGAAACCCATTAACCTCTCTGATCTTCGGTTTTCTAACCTTAAAAATGGAACCCAAAATAGCTACCTAGCAAGATCAGGAGAAATGAAGATTGTTTATCTAAGTCTCCAACATAGAATTAGCCCTCAATGAGCAGCACACATATTTACTACTGAAGAAGAAAGGGTGTAAGCGAATTTCCTATTTTCAGGTTGCTCTTGTGAAGACAAACAGGGATTGGCAGGAGCTCCCAGTAGAGGACTGGGACCCTCCTGTCACTCTGATTTCAGATCATTAATGTTTCCCAGGAGCTAAGCAGCTGAGCTTATCTAGAAAACTATGCAAAACAGTCTTGGTTTTAACTGTGTAATCAACCTGACAGGGCCATGGCTGAAATAAATGTGAACACCCGGGCCAGGTGGCCTTGGGGATTGTGGAGTGCAATTAACCTCCTCACTCCCATTCACAGAACACTCACGGGGACGTAGTTGCCTTGTCACTGGGTGAATTTGGTTCTGGCTATTAATTCTAAGCCGCATGTGTGATCCTTAAGTGTGGTCCTGATCAGAGCCACTTTCAGAGAATTTAGAAAACAAAATGGAGACAGTCGGAAGCCCTGATTCTCCCAGCAAACGGTCAGAAATTTCAAAGAATGCAAACGAGCAGAGTACTGTAGGAGAAGGGAAACTGGCACTTTGCTCCTGTTTTCACATGAATATAATGATGCAGCCCACACCATTTCTGAATGTAATGAGGATAATTCACAGGTTAAGTAGAAAAACCTGGTTAGAGAGCAAATGGGGGAATTTCATCCTGAGCAGTGTGGCACAAGGGCTTTGGGTAGACGGTATGAAACCGGGGAAGGAAAAACTTCTAAGTAACTTGCTTCCAATTTGCATTCATTTAGTACTTTTTCTTCCTTCCGTCCCTAAAGGCAAGAAAATCAGAAATATCTTTCCCTCTGTATCTACAGCTGGCATTTTTGCAGTGATCATTAGAAACATGTTGGCAGTGGAAAACAGGTTCAGCTTTTCCAGAACTGGCTGTCATTTGTGCCAAAAGCAAATAGGAATAGAAATAGTAACACCAATATTATTATTACTATGCCAGGAGTCAGCGAGCTCTTCTGTGCCTACAGCTTTTGTAAGTGGCAAGCTGAGTATCCTTATCTTGCCTGACTTCCCAGGGCCATTTTGTATGTGGGATGGGAGAGCAGAGAGGGGCAGGCAGGGTAGGAGATGTAAAACTATCACTGAATATGAGCAGCCAGTTTGAAAGAGCAGCCTAGGCCTGTCTCTTCCCAAGGGTTTACCTCTTTTAACTGAAGAAGCAGCTTGAAAATCAAGCCTATTTTAACAGAGGTATTAATTAGTAAAAAAATGCCAGAAAACAGTTTCAAGAATTTGCCTGTATTTAGCAATAGCCTTTAAAAAAATATATTATACGTTTGATCCAGAAGGTCATTTCTGAGAATATACTATGAAAAAAATCATTTAAAATACACACAAAGATTTTTACATATAAAACTGCATTTAGAGAAATATTTTAATAGAAAAGAAAAACATTTTGAATAAGCAGCAAAGAAGTATTAATTAATTAAACCATATTGAATATGTTCAACTATTGAAGAGGTTTCATAGAATTTCAAATGAAAATGCTTATTGTTTAAATTTTCTCTTTTTCTCATTTCAAAGAAAAGAGTTCTATTCAAGGCACTTCAAGGCAGGGCAAATCTTCCTCCCTTATATATGATACATATGAAGTGAAACTAGCATGGAATAAAAAGCCATTAGTAATTGGGGTGACTTTTGGAAGCTGCTGGTCCATGCACTCTCTCTTTGCATCTCTGATTTTCTCCTCACAGCCATTCCATTAATCCTGTTTCTGCCCCTAGGAAGGCTGAAGTACATACTCATGTTTCTAGATATGGCTGTTTATCATTGTCCTTAATCCAGGGTTAATTAGAAAGCAGCTTCTCTCCGCATGGCCTATGGGGAAGTAGACATGCTGAGGGTAATGTTAAAACAAATAAAGCAAGATTCAAAACTACATTTATAGTATAATTCACTCAATCATTTATTCATTCAATAATGTATATGTTGAACACTAACCATGAAGGGGCAATAATGGGACACATGGTATCTACCATCACAGACCTAATAGTTTAGGTGAGAATAAAGGCAATTAAAATCTATGCAAGCATGTTACGATACACATGTGCCCATGCTAGGAGAGCATCCTGAAAGAGAATCCAACCCCAACTTGGAGGAAAGCCAAGAAAGCATGTTCAACTAATTCTTGAGAAAATAGTTTAGAAGGGCTGGAATTGAAATCTGTACTTTTTTTTCCTTTTTTGGATTCTAAGGTTTTGCCAAAATGGTTGAGAATGACTTCTAATGATATTGGGTGATATCAAAAATGTAATATGAACATGGAACTGTCATTGAAATCTGTGTGTTTTTAAGGACTGCGGAAAGTGGTGAAGCTGCAGGGATAAAGGACTAAGAGCTCTGTCAGCCACACTAAGGACTTAGTAGTCATTTGACTGTCAGTGGATAACAACAATGTTTGATTAGAGGAGTAAGATAAATACACAAGTTATAAAAATCCATAACTGCCATGCAGATAAGGTATTGGCTGGTGGGCAGTTTGGAGTCAGGAAGACCAACCAGGAGATTGCATCAGTAGTATTAGCAGACATGAAGTGGCCTGCATTAGGTAAAATACAGTGGAGGGCAAGCAAACTAGATGAACTTGAAAATTGTTTAGAGTCAACTGGACTTGGAGAATGATAATTCATGTGTAGTGAGTGAGAGAAAGGAGTCAAGAATAAAGGTCAGATTTATAGTTTAATGTTATCAGCTGAGATTGAAATCAGAGAAGCAAGTGAGAGAATGATAATGAGTTCAATTTTAAACATGTTGAGTTTGAAGTGTCAATGAGACATTATGGGTGATGCCTAGGAGGCAATTCGATATATGCATTTGAAATTCATGCAGGGGTCTGAGCTGCTGTAGACAGAATTTAGTAAGTAATGAGCATACAGACCATTCAGATCGTGAGAGTACATGAGAGAATCTGGGAATATTATGAAACATAAGAATATAAATAAAGTTTAGAATAAAGCCAAATATTCCAAAAGACAAACAAGGAAGAGAAGTTCATGCAAGAAGGAGACTTAAAAATACCTATCAAAGAGGTAGAGGAAAAATCTAGTATAGTGTAGTATCACAGAAATCAGGGAGAGAGAACATTTCAGGAAAAGAGAGTTATTTGATGATTTAAAAAATCTATTTATAAAATATATCATATCAAAATAGAAAATCATATAATCATATCAATAGGTGATAAAAGGGTTGATAGACCTCAATGAACATTAATGAATAAAAGTGTTTGTAAAATAGTTAATGACAAATGCTTGTTTAACACAATACACATTTATATATGTGTATATCTATGTATACAGGTGTGTGTGTGTGTGTGTTTGTGTTTGTGTTTGTGAGTGAGAGAGAGAGAGCCTGTAAGACCATTCCAGTTTTCAGTGAGTCACTAGAAGAACAAGGAGATCTCTTCGGACTCAGCATATAGTTGAATGTACTCACAGCTATGATTTATTATAGTGAAAGGATATAAAGCAAAACCAGCAAAGGAAAAATAAATGTGTCTGGGGTGAAGTTCAGAGGAAAATAGGAACAAACTTCCAGGAGTCCTCTCCTAGTGGAGTCACACAAGATGTGCTTAATTCCTTCAGGAATGTGCTAAAACAACACGTTTTGAAATGTCTACCATGGATGTTCTTTAGAGACTCAGTGGCTAGGATTTTTTATTGGGGATTGGTAACATAGGTACTCTCTGCTGAGCATTTACTAAAACCCCAGGAAGAAAGCAGATGTTTGGCACAAACTACATTGTTTGAACAAATAGTTTAGGTGCAATAAGTCATTCTTAACAGAGAATGATGGAAAACCTCTTGATATCTAAGTTCTTGGATGTTAGCCAATGGCCAGCCCAGCAGGCATTTCTAAGGATAGCAGTCTGGAGCTTGTTCTGTTAACTCTTTCCTCTCTCTCTCCCAATTCCTCTCTCTCTCCCAATTTCTCTCTCTTGATGGTTAATAACATAACATTAGAAGATCAAGAAAGATGTCTGCCCTCTGTGCTATTGTGGAGAAGTGTTTTTCTAGTACTAACATTGCAATTAAACTACAGGGAAAAAAGCAAGCAGAATAAATATTATAAAGTAGGTAACACGATTAGTATGATTTAAGAATAATATAATTTTATATTTGAAAATTGTAGAAAATCAGTTATTGAAATTAACAAAAACAATAAAAGAGTTTGGAAACTAAAAAAATTAATTATCGGAATATATAATTTAAAAATCAGAAATGATAAGCTAAGAATAAATGTTTGAAGAAAAGGAGGAAGTAAATTGTGTGTGAATGTGGAGCCTAACCATTATCAGAAGGGAGTGAGAGCAATGGGAGAAGTGAGAAGCTAGCGTGGGTAGGGCTGAGAGTGAAGGCATTGAGAATAAAAAATGAGGCTGGAGAGTTAAAATGGGGTCACAACAGGCAGAGCTTTGTAAACTGTGATTCAGACTTTTTCCCTCCTTTTTTTTTAATCAAAGCTGCATATTTATTAGTTCTAGTCCCCTCCATTCTTGAAGCAATAATAATAATAAAGTCTGAATAGTTTTACAAGAGGACCGTAAGATAATATTTAACTATAAAAGGATATTCTAGCTGCAAATGTGGTAGTCATTTTGAGCTGAACCATTTAGATAAGGGATGATAATTTTGAGTGGAGGAGATATGTAAGAATAGTGTCTAAAATAGTAAGAAATCCAGACAAGATACTTGTAGATTAGACTGCCATGATGGCAGTGAAGACAAGAACTGTAAAAACCTAATGATGTTAAGGAAATACAATTGATAGGGCTCTAACAAATGGGAGATGGAGATGAGCGTGAATGAGATGCTCAGATGACTCTTGATTTCTGACTGCATAGTTGGACAGACAGGGACATCATTTACATGAGGCAGAAAAACTAAAAGAGGGTACACTGCATGAATTCAAAACTCAATTTTTTTTCAAACTATTTCATTACTCTCTTTAAACTCGGAAAACAGAGGAATGATTTTTTTTTAATTCTTTCTTTATTCTCTTAAGACATGTGCTAATGTTATCTAAAGAGGAATGGTCAAAGGGCAGTGAAAAAATTACCATGGATTCAAAATACATTTTTAAGTGTATCAAAATATTATCATGCCAAATATACAGCTTTTATTTGGTGAAATTATAAGCAGTAACCTAGCCACGTCCTCCTCTGGAGAAGTACACTGAGAGTTGATAAGGAAAGAAAGTTTAGTATTCTCTTAAGTATCATATGACTGTTTTGCATGAGTTTATTTCTGATATAGTAAAAGTGAAAAAAAAAGATTAAAATGTTATCTGGGAAAAAATGGAGATACTGGTTTTATTAAAATTTAAAGGAAAGAGGGGGAAGAAATATCAAATGGTAATCAAATCCTGGTAAGAGATCAAGCAAAGTCAAGTCCAGAAAGTGCCCACTGCATTTAGAAACATGGAGGTCAGAGTCAGGGTTTTATGGAGAGCACTGGGAGCAACAGCTTGTGAAGTGTCATGTGATGAAAAAGAGACTGAAGTGTTTTGACGAATTGGCTAGCAGGTGAAGAGATAGGTGGTAGCTAAAGAAACATACGAAGTCTAGAATTTGCTGTGATTGTTTAATTTTAATAAAAGATGTAAACACATTTAAATTCTAATGAGGAGGCCATCAAAGATTAAATATTAGAATAAAAAGAAAATTATTAAGTAACTTTAAAAAATAATGTTAAAAAACATACCAAAATATAAATATTTTTATGTCTGCATTTGAGTATCTGAAACAATTTTAGATCTTTAAATGAAATTATAGGAATTTAAAAATTTTTCCTTAGTGAACAAAGATGTATTTTATATCCAGAAAAATAAGGACAGTGAACTTCATTTCATAAATAAAACAAAAGAATTCTGGTCACCAGCATACAGCATGATCCGAGATGCTGGAATCTAAAGGATTGTATAACACTCTGTTCTAACTGCTCCTTTCCACCCAGGAGCATGACCGCTGTAAGATTTTCATACTGTAAAATAATGTTTAAATGCTGGGCAAATATTTAAAAATAATGAGCATTTCCATTTCCAGATAAGATGGAGTAGACACATTTTACCCTATTTTTCTCTTACTCCTTACATCTAAAACCTCAAAATACAGGAAACAAATATCAGAAGATTCTGAAAGGTGGAGAAAAGAAAGCGGCTTACTTAGGGACCTTGGTACTCAAGAAAGAACCTGCCAAGTTTTGTTTTGTGTTTTTAATGCCTCCTATATATTCCATACTGGGCACTGGAGAATTTTACAAGATAGAAATAATAATACGTACAGACAAAATAAATAAGTTAATACGTATGTATGCATGTACATACGTACGTACATACGTACATACGTACATACATACATACGTACATACATTCACTGGTCTCTTTAACCAAAGAACCTGGAAGGGAATGGCCATGCAGGACATAACCTTTTGGACAACACCAGACACATTTCAGAAAAAGAAAACAAAACCTGCTTTCCCCAACCCTGTCATCTGTGGCCCCTGACCAACATGAGGACTATATGAACAGAGATGATTGCCACCACAACCTAGTGGTAATGACATGGCTTCCTCTCCTGAAGGATAGGTATCTGTGGAGACCACGTGTGTGGGGGGGGCGGGGGGGGGCTTACT
This sequence comes from Eonycteris spelaea, assembly GCA_003508835.1. Taxonomy (NCBI): domain Eukaryota; kingdom Metazoa; phylum Chordata; class Mammalia; order Chiroptera; family Pteropodidae; genus Eonycteris; species Eonycteris spelaea. The sequence continues at coordinate 1,157,625 of PUFA01000140.1, forward strand.
GGTATTATGCCCTGGGCATAGCAAGGCAGCATCTCATTCCCTTCTGATCAGTGGACGTCTGCAGAGGTTATGTATATGAGCAGAACCCAACTACCATCCCACCCTGGTATTATTTATTAACTTGATCTAAATACAACAAAAAAATAACTTCTTACACCAAGAAACATGAAAATCTCAAGTTGAATGAGGAAAGAAAATCAACAGACAGAATGCCAAGATGGCATAGATACTGAAATTATCTGACCAGAGTTGAAAACAGCAATCATAAAAAATGTTTCAATGAACAATTAGAACGGTCTTGAAACAAATGAAAAAATAGAGATTCTCAGCAAAGAAATCGAAGACATAAAGAAGAACCAGCTGAAAATTTTAGAACTGAAAATAATAATAAAAAAATATATATATAATAAAGATTTTCACTTCTAAGTTGATAGAATAGCTGGTGTTGACCAACAGGCCTGGTAAGAATTAGAAAAGTTAGACAAAGACATACAAACAAACATTGATTAGGAGACATCAGTGGAGATACCAAAACGGTAGGAGCTGAGAAACTAGAATTTAACAAAGAAGAAAAACATATTAAGGTAAACATTACATTCTGTAGCACTTTTCTACTTAAGACATTTACTGATTTTTTAAGCCAGAAAGGGAAAAGCAGAGATTGCTAACAGACAAGAACCTGAGATGAGCTGTAGGCAATCTCCCAAGGCTAGGGAGGCAAAACACGGAATTCAAGGCTATCAAGGCAGGCAGGACTCACAGGGATATTACTCCAGAGAGAAACAAAACACGTGAAGGGGAGCCCAGCACTTGGCGTCATATTTCTCTTAAAAAAACGTGCTTTCTTTTGAGCACTGCAGGACTGGAGTTTAAGATTCCATGTGGAAAGTACTGCCTAGGAGTCTGGAAAGGTGGGCAGAACTCTTGCAAAAGTTGTAAAATCAGAGAGACACAAATTAGAGTTCAGAGCCCACCAACGAGGATGGGAGCTTCCTTCTGATAAAGAGCCAAGACTTGCAAGTATGATGAAAAAGGACAGCATCTTAGGAGTAAGAATAAATTGAAAATAGAGCAGATCTCACAAAACTGGATCAATTCTAGACCAGGTTGCTGCACTCTAATGGCCTGTGAGAAAGCAAAGCAAATCCTCTCTGGAAGAATAAAACAGCAGTCAAAGCCTCAAAAAAATCTCTAATATTTTTCATACACATTATTCAACCATCAATCAAATACTTTTAGGAATGCCAAGAGACAAGAAAAAATGTTCAAAGCCAATGAAAAAGAAACACAATAAAAATAGATGCCCAGGTAATCAAAATATTGAAGTTATCAGACAAGAACTTGAAAATAACTGTAATTAAAATGCCCAGGAAGATAGATAAAAATATGGAGAACTTCATCCTAACATTGGAATTTATATCCAAATCCAATCAAATCTATAAAAAATTAATCAAATGCAAAATTTTAGAAACAAATACAGATTTAATGACAATTAGAGCAGCAAAGAAGAATAACAAATCATAACGTAGGTCAATAGAAAATGTCCAGATTAAATCAAAGTTAAAAAAATGTAGAAAATACAAAAAAAAAAAAGGCATGAGAAAAACGTAAAACTCAAGTTCTAGAATATATACAATTGAAGTCCCACAAGGACAGGAGAAAAAGAATTATGGGAGAAGCAATATCATAAAAGATAATGGTCAAAAATTTTCAAATGATGAAATAAATCATGCTACAGATTCAAGAATCTCTACAAATCCCAAGATGGATGGATGGACAGATGGACAGGCAGGCAGATAGTAGTTGTCGGTGCATCATAATTGAACTGCTTAAAGTCAAAGACAAAACCTAAATCTTTAAAACAGCCAAAAAAAGGCACATTAATTTTAAACAAGCAACAATATACTGAAAACTAACTTCTCAACAGAAATGATATAAACCTGAAGAAAACAGAATGATATCTTTAAAAGGATGGAAATAACACCTGACTGTTTAGAATATTATATTCTGCAAAAAAAAAAAAAAGTGTTCTTAAACAATGAAAGCAAAACTGGAAAAATTCTTCTTCAATGGACTGCCTCTAAAAGAAAGATGAAAGCCAATTTTTTATGCAAAAGAAAAATGAACCCAAGTGAAAGCGTAGGAGGAAACTAAACATGTGGTTAAATCTAACTCAACATACTGTCTACATAATAATGTTATTAAGGTCTGGAACTGTGTGATTTAAATTATACACAGAATGAAAACGCATGACTAACAGCTCAAAAGGTAGAAGAGGATTAAAAAGAATTAAAATGATCTAAGATTTTTGCCCTCTGCGGCAAGCAATAAAACACTATTTTATGATACTTTCATAATTTAAAAAGTATCTAGGTAACAACTAAAAGACAATAAAAGAATGTATGACTAGTAACCTGATAAATTGAAAAAATGAATGATAAAGAATATTTGAGTCAAAGAAAGTGAAAAAAAACAAGAACAAGAAAAAGAAAAAAGATGAAGAATAGAAGAGGTGGCTTAAATAGAAAACAAATAGTAAATAGTAGATTTGAATTCAAATACCATTGTGATTACATTTAAATTAAGGGGGCTAAATATTCTAAATAAAACACAAAGTGTGTCAGACTAATATTTTTAAATGAAGCATACATTAATAATGTAATATTATATAAAATATATACTATCATATATATATATATATATATATAATAGTGATCAAATTTAGAAAGGAAAGATGCAAACACTAAGCTAAAGAAAATTGGTGTCTCTAATAATTTCAAAGTAGTCTTTAAGGCAAGAATCTTTAGCATACATAAAGAAATGTATTTTGTAATAATAGAAGATGTAATCTACAAGAAAGATGTGATGATTATAAATTTATATATACCTGCTTTTCTCTTTTAGCTGCATTTTCAAAGAAAAGTTGTTAGAGGCCTCTGACTCTATAGCATAAGCAAAAAGAGAACTCCCTGGAAACTCTGCTATATCCTAAGATTCTAGCATTCATTACAGCCTAACAGGAAATATAGAGCTATAATTATCTTCGGGGCACAACTCGGAGAAATAGTTCATCAATTTTTCTTCTTTTGGACTATTTTCAAAAATATCACTTTTTAATAATAGAGTAACTATTATCACTCAGGAAGCTATTGCATATGATCTGCAGAAACTCAAGCTTAGCCTTTAAAGCTTAAGATTGATCTTCTCTCTCACCTACTTGTCTGAGTCCTGGAAACATTGATCAGTAGAAAACAATTTGCCATTCCAAATATAACAGTATAATTCTTTATAGGATTTTAAATCTAAGGTATATCTGTATTCATTACTTTGTGCATGAAAAATGTCAGAGAAATAGACCTTTGCCCATGCCAAGTACTTCTGATCCTCCAGTTTTAAAGTGTTGGCTGGATTCTTAATCCTCTATTGTTTGGGGGTACTAGAGATCTCGCTCATAAACAGAAATCTGTCCAGATAAGAACATTTGATTACATGGTCCAAATGTCCAGATACTACATGAATTTAGTGTGCCCACATCTGTCACCCTTATTTACTCACTACCTATCATAGGCTCCCAACACCTTTCTTATGAATCCTGTTATTTTCAGAAACACCTCTTTCCCATATGGGACATTTAATTTCTTCTTATAATAACTTTATTGTTGGCTTGCTCACACATAACCCTGGGAACTTGACATGCATTTGAATCTGGCATCGTGAAATCATCAGACGCTATTCATGTAAACAAAACAATAAAACATGAGAAAATTGAATTGTGTTCTATTTTTCCAGTTTGTTGTTGTTATTCATGTGTATTGCCATTGCTTTATTCATGAATATGAATTAGATTGGTCTTGCTTCATAGGATAAATTGGCCCAAAAATAATTAAATGAATTGAATTAATGGTTCCCTCATTGTGTAAATATAAAGTCAGAACACTTTGACATGACTTGCGAGACCCTTCATACCTTGGTCATATTTTTCTCCACTTCTTAACTTGTAATTATGTTTCAGCAAAACAAATACTTGATTATAGTTGAATTGAGCACACACAAACACACACCCATACACCTACACATACACTAAGCATTCTGCCTCCCTGCCTACAGTCTACTGTTATGTTGATCCCACTGTCTGTAACATTTCCTCAACCTGAGACTCAGTTCAATTCAAGTTCTAGAGAGTCTTTCTTGATCCCACCTCTAGATTAAATAGGAGCATCTTGGTGTTCTTATAATACTGTATCTATTTTCTAACAGTGTGTTTAACTTTACTGTGGTCTCACTTTCTATTAATACGTCTTCTTGTCTGCTCTAAGCAAACTCCTTGAGAACAGGGACTCTGCCATATTTACCTTCTGGTCTCCTGGCTGGTATCAACAGGTGTTCATTCATGTTTGTTGAATGAATAAATAAATGGAATGAATGAATAAGTTAAAAAATCAGTTAGTTAATGTGTAGCTCATTGGTGAAAACATATTTAAATAAATATAGGTTCCCCTGTCAGATTCTTTTAATGAATGATTTTAATCTTATCCAATTTTACATTTTTAAAAGTTTAATTTTAAAATAATAAATAAAATATTCTGTCTTCTTTTTTCAGTGATAGCATGAAAGGGTCATAGAGAACATCTGGTGTATGGGATTAATGTTGAAACACCTGGCTGATGTCCCAAATTTTTAGTTACTAGCTATGAATTTGGCTAGGCTTATTAGCCCTGCGAGGTGTCAGTTTTTATATGTAAAGTGGTTATAATAATAAATATCCAAACGACTCCTGAGATGTCATTGCACATCAAATGAAATATTTATGTGAGAGTACCAAAAGAAGTGCTTTATTTTCTTTCTTAAATAAAGTTCTTGCTTTGGTTATGTGTGTCCTCACATCAATATGAAGTCACATTTAAAGAAATCATCCAAAACCATTTATTAAGTATTTATTAAAACTATTATTTGTGTTCCTCGATGAACATAAACTGTAATCCACAACTTCTTAAAATTCTCTCTTCCATCCTCATTCTTCTTTCCTTTGTCTTTTATCCTATGCCTGACCCAGAGCTTCTCTCCTCACATCTGGTTCTTAACTCTCCACTAAGAGCTCTTACCCTGACCCAGACAGTGAAGACTTTCCCTTCACTCTCTTTCCCTAGCAATATCTTTTCTCAAAAGACCATATATTGTACACATGCAATGATTAGAGCTCGGGAGAAGATGTGTATTCATGGCCATACAGAGATTATAGCCCTCAGGGTTCTCTGTACTTCCACCATCATAGCCCTGATCACACTTAACTGTCACGTCCTAGCTCTTCGTACAGGGATTGAGTGCAGGCACCCCTCTTGCTATTCAGTCCTTCATTTATTCAGTATTCAGTGCTTTTAGTGCCAACTCTGTGCCAGACATTATGCTAGTAAGGAAATTGTGGCCTGTGATTTCAAGACTTCAAAGTATAGTGGAAGAAAGATACATAAAAATAATGCTTATGTTTCTGTCTGATAAGTAAAATAATTCAATTAATTATTGGTAGAGAGATAGTCAAGGAGACCAAGCAGACATCCCTGAAAAAATGAGTTTTTATCAGAAAAGTCACTAGGATTTTCCCAGAGATGAGGCAAAGGATTTGGAATGAATGGAGGACTAGCGGCTAGATAGAGTTGGTATATAGCAAGAGCTAAAAAATAACTGTTTATTTTCTTAGGAGTGTACACCGAGAATGGGAAAAAGGAAAGACTGGAGAGGTATGAAGGCGCAGTTCATGGGAGATCCAAAAAAAAAAAAAGCAAAATATTGAGTTTCAGCCTAGGGCAGTGGGAAATCAATAAAGAATTTTAAATGGATCATATTTGCATTTTTGGAAAGTCAACAACCTGATTCAGGACAGACCACAGACTACTTTGACTGCTGGGGAACTGTTTGTATTCAGAGACCCAGGAAAAAGCCCCAAAGACTGAAAATCTACCTCAATAAGTGGAGGGCAAGGAAAAGACCAAAGAAAGAGGCCAGCCACTCCACTCTGGTAATACATGAATTTATTAAAGAAAACTTACGTATGAGGTGTGTCTTGGGCTGCTGCAAGGTGAGATGGATTCGTGCACCAAATACCAGGAGCTAAAGAATCCTATGGGGTTAAGGGGTGGGGGATAATCACAGGTACTAATACTGAATGCTGCTGGTACAGAAAATTACTTTACGTGCTTGACTAGATCTGGACAATAGCCTGTTTCAGGAACTGGCACATAACAGGAGGCAAGGGAGGGGTGCTGATTTATGTCACAATGAACATCAATTACCATCAGACAATCTCTAAAGGGGGGTTGCAGAAACAATCTCCATTCTGGCCTGGGTCCAGCTCACAGGACAGATAGTGGTAACATCATGGAACAGTCTCTCCTCCACTGAGATCAGTGCAGAGGTGATTTTACCCATCTAGAAAAAGAAACTGGTATTATAAACCACAGTGGTGACCTACAAGATGGAAGAAAATTGATGTATATAGAGATTTAGGAGATAGAATGGAGTACTTAAAATTGATTGCATGAAGATTTGGAGGAAAAAGTGAGGTTTCTGACATGAATGAGTCCAAGTAGTGACACAGAGACACAGTCTCCTCCAATCTTGCAGCACCAGCATCATTAATAAATGGTTTCCAGGGTCAGAAGAGCAAGAGAGAGTGAAGCTTTGTGAGTGAGAGCTTTTTATGAAGCAAACATAGAAGTAGCATTTATTTTTCCATCCATTTTCAAATGCCCATCAAATCAAAATGGTCTTCCTCAAGTGTAAGGGGCTAAGAAATAGTGGGCACCTAGTAAGATGGAGAGATGCTTGAAATTTGGTGAGCATTATTAGCATTTGCCTGCACAGCAAATGATACATTTTGGTGGGATGGGAGCAGAAAGGGTGAATAGAGAGGATAGTTCCAGGACATTTTAATTGAAGGTGACATTCAACCTGAGCCTTGAGGAATTCACTGAGAAATCAGGGGCAGCGCTCCAGATCTCAAGAGAAAATGTCTAGGGCATAGCTTAGCATACGTACATGAGTGATCACGAGGGAGAGTCAGGAAAATGATGCACGTGAGAAGCGAGCAAGTCAGGTATGTTATCTGAGATACGAAAGGAAACACTTTTCAAAATACTTGTCAGTACATCATCTCAAGGGTATTTCCAGGCAAGTTAGCGATCAGTCTCTAATATTTTCTCTAGGTGCAAACAATAAAAAGGTAGGGGAAAAACCTTGTATACTTTATTTTGTTCATTTCTTCTCTTCATCAATACTTATTAAATGCTACTAAATGTAAATAACTTACCATAATTAGATGCATAATCTTATATCTAATACATATAAATACAACTCACAAACTTTTTCTTTAAGTTTTGTTTACTTGATTATTTTATCTTTATCTTCCTCTTTGTTTTTTTTAATTCTCAGTGAGGATAATATTGGACAGTTCATCTGTGAGTCTCATTAAACTTTGATGCCACTTTTCAGAATTCCATAAAAAATATAATTTTACTTTACTGAAATGTAAGTTCCTATTATAACTAATTTAAAAATATTTATTCTAAATAATTTTTAAAATTTTAAGTAGGTGGAGAATCTGAATAGGGCACATAAGGACATTGTTTCTTGTTTCATTAAGAAGCAACAACAAAATGTGCTCTGTAGCACTAATAGGGATAATTAGAAGTATAATTATTCCAGAGAATTTAGGATTTAAATTGTCACTTTACTGCATATGTTATTAAAATACCTGCCAATCTCTCTGCAAAGATGTCAAAATCAATGGCATAAATAATATCTGATGAATTGATTGGAGAAGTTGTATATTTCAAAGTTAACATGTAACCCAGAATATATGGTATAACTTTATTCATGGAGTTTATATTTCAACTGTTTCTAGGATGCATTGAATTGATTATAATTAAAATTTATATATTTAAAAATACTTTTCTATGCTATTTTCTATTGTATGGCTTTGAAATATAGAAACTTAGATTTTAATATTCCTGTTTCCAAAATGAAATGTCTTAATTCTAACAGATTCAGTAGATGCGTTTCAACAAATGCAAAATATACAAACAATGTTTACAATCATTCTCCAGGAGTAAAACTTTAAATAAAGAACTGAAATGAGAGAATCCTAAATAGAGACAAAAATTTACCATGACAAAAAGAATTCCAGGCTGTCACACGTGAAGAATATCAATTATTTTGGTAGTGTTTTCCACGCCACTTGAAAATTCTCATTCCTTGCAATTCTTGAATCATCCACAGAGGCCGAAAGGCTACACTTCTCAGGTCGTATCTATTTACATGATATATCTGGAGGAAACACAAAAATTCAGTATTAATTCCAAATATTCTGCCACTTATGAAGTTTCTGCCAAAGACGAAAGAGCGCCATCTAGTGAATTCTTTGAGGAATCTTTCCTACCAGTCATTCATTCGACACTATTTTACTGGCACTTACCCTGTGCTATGTACTGGGTACATACTTCTCTCAAACCACTTATGCTAATATTATAGCACATTGAAATTCACCCACTAGCTTTTCCACTGCCCTACGCCCTTAAATTTGATGTCCCGTATCTGGAATGTCCATGTCACATCTTCAAACCTGCCAAAATTCTTCTCACTGTTCAAGAGTTCACATTAGGATCAGCCTGTTAGAACATGAAACAGTTGATTATAATGAAAAATAGTGAAAGATTAAGTGTTTCCCAAGTGAAATTCACATAGCATGGCTCTTATTAAAAAACCTAAGCAAGTCATTTTGGTAAGCAATATGCCTATGGAATAAATAACTTGAAAAAAATATTTCTGGGTTTATTAACTAAGCAATAGAACAAAGTATCATGGCACCTTAGGAATCTACATCTACAAAAAATCATTTTAGCGTGCTGGATCATGGCCACAAGAAAGGTATGTCTATTTCCTAACCCTGGAAACTGGGAATAACTGGAAAAGGAGTCTTTGCAGAGGTAATTAAGTTAAGGATCTTGAGATGAGGACATAATATTGGATTATATAGGTAGACTCTAAATCCAAATACTAGTGTCCTTATAAGATACACAAAGTAGAGAAATCAGGCATGGGTGGGGGGCAGGCAATATGAAGACAGATGCAGACACAAGTTCAGGAATGCAGACAGACACCAGGATTTGGAAGAGGCAAAAAACACTTCTAAAGCCTCCAGAGGAAGCACAGCTCTGCCGAATTTCGAACTTCTGGTCCAGAACTCTGAGAATAAATTTCTGTTGTTTTATGCTACCTAGTTTGTGGTCATTTGTTACGGCAGCCTTAGGAAACTATTACAGCCATCTTGATTATTCTGTATTTTAAACTTATAGAGAGAATGAATTCCAGCTATAGAGAAAACCCTGGGCTTATCCTCACGATAGATGGCTTCTTATACCGGTTCCACCCAGAATTAACTGTGTGACCCTAAGTAAGAATCTTAGCTCTAATTAGATGAACTAAAGCCTTCCTTCCAGCTCTAAAATATCCATCACTGGTCATAAGTGATAGTGTAGCAAACTGAATAAGGAGGAGCAAAACTAGCATTATGTAAACACTGAGTCATACACAAACACAAACTCAAATACATGCACACACACAGTCTTATACACAAACTTTTAGGTTATAAGGAGAGAGGCAAGAAGAAATAAGATCAGTTATAATTGCTATCATTTATTATGCCAAGTGCTGTTTCATATAATCCTATGATGGACTTGCAGTCTGGGTCCAACAGGAGATAGAAAGCACACAGTAGTTTAAACAAGAGAAGTTAATATAAAGAATAATTTAACTAAAATTCAAGAATAACTATAAGATAAGAAGAAACCCTATATAGTATCCCAGAGCTGAAGGAGTGTACTTGTGGACCAACAAACTTGAAAGGGGTCAGAACTAGTTGGAGACGGTGTGGTTCAGTCACAGGACAGCAGAGAAGCTTGCTGATTTGGTCAAGGTAGAGATGGTCTGGAATTACTGGGCACCCACCAGAGTGTGGGCAAGGAGCCGATGATCAGTAGCCTTAGTAAATGGTACAGTCTGAGTGTTGGTAAGGGTAGAGGCCTTAGAGTGCAAGGAATGTAGCAGAGCTAGCAGAAGAGACAACTACCTGTCAGGTGATACTCTTACCATGGCAGCTGCATGTAGGCTTCCCAGAGCTCTGGTTCCATGTAGAAGGGGCTGCAGAAAGGGTACTGTCAGGCAGAGCTGCAAAATCACAGAGGGACCACAACCTGGGCCTGTGACTGGGGCAGGCTCTACCAGATACCCTCAAATCCACACTGCCCACACCAGAAATCACAAGGAACCTCTTACCACTCTCTTCCCAATGTCCTTCCAGCACTGCATATTAAGAAATTTTAACATCATGCCCAATTTAAAGAGAAATGCTTAAGAATTATGTTATGCATTTGGAACTGAGAGACTATAAATTGATAATTGACATACTTGCATAGTAACTATTATTTATAATCACACCTATGCTCAGAGGTGAATACAGCCACTAAATCACAGAGCTAGAAATTATGTCCAGAGACATAAATGGTCAATAATTCCTGAAACTAGGCTCTAACCACACTCAGGAGCAGTATGATGAAAATTATCTATTTAACTATTTTGTAGATAGTTCTATATTTTGAGTCCCTTATTATACTTATTATAATCATATGGCAAAAACTCATCTGATGGAATTTGTCTACACCTCTTTTTTTTTTTAAAGAAAAAAACAAATGACAAGATTGCTCACCCCTACATTTTCTATCCTTCCCTTCCACACTAGGCTAGGTCAAAGGTCTCTTTCCCTTGTTAAATGCCCCCGCCCCCTGCCTCTTAGCAAAGTCACTGGGGATTTCTTCATAGCATTCATCACAATCTAATGTGATTATCTGCTACCCAAGTGTTCCTCACACTAGAATTCCAACTATCCCAATTGTAGAGACAGAGAGCCTTACTCATTCGTCTTTGCAGCTAGACCAGGGCCTGTTTAATATAAGAGAGTTGAACTGAACCAAAAATAACAGATTCACATCAGGGATATATTCAAACAAGTCATTTCTAATATACAACTCGGGTCAAGACTGTCTGCTAATTGAACAATTAAAGGGCACACAGTCAGTCCAGAGGGATACTTGATGGCATGTAAGGTCTACCATATGCAAAGGATCAAAGAGTGAATTTCTGAAACCATGTTGTGGAAAGAGGCTCAATATGGCTAGAAAGACTAGTTCAAATAAGGACAATAATCAAGAGCAAGGTGACAAGTGTTAAAAAAAAATAAACAAAATAAAACAAAAACTGGGAGCATGTAGTCGAAGGATTTGAAGTCTGGAAACACAAGGAAAGCTAATATGGAAGAAAGTAGAGGGCAGGTTAGAGGAATTATTTCCCAGTGTAACATGCCTCTGACGTCTTTTTAATACTGTCACAATGTATGCTTGGACACTGAGTTAATTTAAAGGGTCTGAAATAGTACATTCAGCAATTTCTCCAACATTGTAACAATTGGCTTGGCTCACTACCTCTGAAGACTCACAGTTGGTGTCTAAAGTCATTTACATGTTTAGGTTTGAGCCCACTTAAAGCTAAGTAGGTCAGCTCTATAGCCTTAAGCAAGGTGCTGGAAGAAACCACATCCTCGGTGCTATAGCAAGTACCTCTTTAACCAAGTAAATTTCTAATACTACCAGGCATTTTTGTGCTTTTTTTTTTTAATTGAGTTATAATTGACATATCTATTTTACATATACATATTAGTTTTAGATGTACAATGAAATGATTTAATATATGTATATTTTGCTAAATAATCAGTACAATAAGTCTAGTTGACATCCATCACCGCACATAGCTACAAATTTGTTTTCTTGTGATGAGAACTTTTAAGTATTACTCTCTTAGTAACTTTCAAATATATAATACGCTATCCTTAACCTTAGTTACTATGCTGTATATTACATCCCTAGGACTTATTTATAATTAGAAGTTTGTACCTTTTGCTCACCTTTACCCATTTCTCTCTCTCTCTCTCTCTCTCTCTCTCTCTCTCTCTCTCTCTCTCTCTCTCTCTTACACACACACACACACACACACACACACACACACACACACACCCTACCTCTGGCAACTACCAACCTGTTCTGTGTCCATGAATTCAGTGTTCATTTGTTTTATAAATTCAATCATACAGTATTTCTCTTTCTCAGTCCAACTTATTTCACTTAACTTAGTGCTCTCAGCATCCATTCATGTTGCTGTAAATGGCATAATTTCCTTCTTTTTGTGGTTGAATAATATTCCATTGTACTTATATACCATATTTCTTTATTTATACATTTGTCAATGGACATTAGATAGTTTTCCCATCTGGTTATTGAACATGGTTCATTTCACACTGCAGTGAACATGGGGTGCAGATATCTTTTTGAGTTAGTGTTCTCATTTTCTTTGGATTAATACCTATGCTGCATCATATGATAGTTGTAGTTTTAACTTTTTGAGGACTCTCCACACTGTTTCCCCTACTGGTTATACAAATTTACATTCCCACCAACAGTGCACAAGGGTTCCCTTTTCCCCATATCCTTGCCAATACTTGTTGTTTTTGTCTCTTTGATAACAGCCATTCTGACAAGTGTGAGGTGATATCTCTTAGTGGTTTTAATTTGCATTTCCATGATGATTAATAATGTTGAGCATCTTTTCATGTATCTGTTGGCCAGTTGTATGTCTTCTTTGGAAAAATATCTATTCAGATCATTTGACCATTTTTTAATAGGATTTTTTTTTTCTATTGAGTTGTATCTTTTGGATATCAACACCCTGTAATTTTTGGTAGGTGGTGGGGATCTAGGTTCCCCCAGTTCCTTGAAGCATAGGACCTTGCCTATTCTCCTCTATTTCATCTTCTTCAGAGACTAAAGTTCTAATTTTTATATGTCTACACATATCACTTGTACTAGATCTCCCAAAGATCACTTTCTTCCTGTATTTGGAACATTCCTCCTTTACTTCCAAATCTTCTCTCCACCTGCAAGTCATTCTAATTCATTCTGTTGAATTCTTGGTTGTCAGAACCTCATTAGCCATGTTCTTTCCTGCTGGCTGTCTTGTGGAACATTCTCTTGACTATATGCCAGTCTTCATTCAGGAAGATGTCTGTGTCCAGTCTCCTAGGTACTGAATATTTTTTTTTTTTTTTTTAATTTCCCCATTGAGTGTCCACATTCTGGCATTTCAATGCTGCATTGCATGTGGGCTCCACCTTGTGATATAGCCTCTACTCTCTCCCGTAAACCAGTATTTTGGGTCCCGAGCCACAGTGGGTGCTGCCACTCCATGTGGAATTGCTTCAGCCCGGGAAACCTGCTTCTCAGGAAATGTTCTCCTTTCCACTTTGTCCCCAGAACTGTTTCAGCTGGAGAATCCCAGCAAGTTCTGAAATTAAGTTGGTTTTCATGAATTGCGTCCCTGGTGGCCTTCTGTGTCATTACTACTCAAGAGAGGTGTTTTCCTCTGGTTTAGGATGCTCCTGGCTCTACGTGTCACTTCTGCCTGCGAAGTCCTTTAGGCTATTCGCCTCTATTGTTTTAGTTTTCTCTACCAGCAGTTTCAGGAAGATCGCTGTTTGAGAGATTTCTTTCTTTCTCTGCCAAGTAAGGCCATGATGTTTACTGACTGGAGCTGAGGGCTTTCTCTTTCCTGTTGCTCTTTGCTCTAGACATTTTTCTAATATATTCCTCTAGATTTCATTTTATGCAATTTCCATAGTGAGATATGTAAAGGCAGCAGTTTGGGGTCTACTAAAGGTGTGTGCTATTTAAACAAATTGTGTCCACATTCAATTTTCCTGGATACATAATCCTTCCCGGAAGATAGCCTTCCATCAGACCAACCTCTATTACAAAATCAGTCAGCAGTATAGTGTTTCCTTTACCCTCCCTCCAGTGTAGCTCATCTTCTCGGTGCCTTCCCATAAAACCTAGCCATGATTTTCTTGGGCATGTTTTCCCAGGGTGCAGTATACAATAAGTGGTCACTTAAAAGTCACTCATTAACTTTTTATTTATTTTAATTTTTATTTATTTTTTGAATATTTTTTAGCTAATCAATGTGTTGACAGTTAAGTCCCAGTCAAACTACTTTGGCCACATTTACAGTAATGAAAAGTGATTACTGATGTTCAAGACTTTGACAAAGAAATACTACTAGAATCAGAAATAAATGAAAATAATAAATTACATTGAATTTTCTCCATTTACGAGGTAAATAAATAAAATATTAGAAAGCTTTCAACACAAGGCATGAAACAAGATAATGTTAAAAATTAATGTTGATTTTACCAAGGATCCAATTAATAATAACATCCATTTAACTCAAATATTATACTGCCAGCTATTGGTTATAACACCATTCAAAACAAAATGTGCACATATTTGTACACATATAAAGGTACATACTGTTTTGGTCCCAAATGTAGTTAACAGTCTTCCACACCTCCTGGTTTTGAAATTATTTCTTTGGGTCATTTCTCCTCACATAAATTTGATGTGTAAGATAACAGATTTTTGGAACATCAATTTTTGCTGTGAAGAGACATCATGAGGATCCAAAAGAGATCCACATTCTGTTTGTAGGGCTTACAAAACATCTAAATAATTCCAGATAGTTTTGAGCACAAGGAGTTCTCTCACAATTTATCATAAGCACCAAAAGTTTTCAAATTTTCATTTGATTTTTTTGGCAATTTTAAAAACATAAAAACCTGGTCTTTCACTTCCAACCAAGCCAGGTAATCAGGACCAAACTCACACTCCATCCTTCAACAACTAAAAATATATAGAATAGCAGCGTTTAGACACTGAACAATAGACAGCATGAGAAACTGATTTCTGAGAGACGTGAAACAGAGTGAGCCCCAGGCGCTCCCTGGCTTGCAGTGTTTCCAGGCCACTGAGCGTGAGTCTGAGGACTTGCCTGAGCTAAGACAGAGATGAGAATTATAGGAGGCACAGGTGGGGAGAATTAGCAGAGCCAAATGCTAGATAGGAGAGAGTTGTACAAAGTGAGAACTGCAGGTAGAAAGAAAGAGTGAGGGAGAGAGAACAAGAGAATGAGAGAGAGGGAGTGACTGGCCAAGAATTCGCTTGAGTTTTCAGCTGGGTGCTGACAGGCACTTGAGTGTGAGAAAAACACCTAAAGCACCAGGAAGGATCAGGCTGAACAGTCTCCTGAGCTCACATAAAGCTGAAAATAGTTCATATTTCCAGCAGCCAGAAGGAAAAAAAAATTCACAATACAAAAGGCATTAGGGAAAGTAGTGCTCAGGCAGTGAGAATATTTAGCCCTACATTCATACATTCATAGGCTGCTCTGATCGCCCTTAACTAAGCTTAAAAGGAATGACTTAAAAGGTCACGCTCTTTCAAAGTAACTGCAGCTCAGAGTAAAGATCAAGAATATTTAAAAGGGTACAATAATATTGGCATTCAACAACATAAAATTCATGTCTGGCATTTTATAAAAAATTAAAGATATGCATAGAACTGGGAAAATATGACCCATAATGAAGGGAAACAGCTTCTAAAATGGCATAGATGATAGAATTTGTAGGAAAAGAGTATTAAAGTAGTTATTACTACTATATTCCATATGGTCAAAATCTAAATGACTTAATTACCTTAGGCAATAATACTGCTCATTTAGTTTTAAGCATTAGGTATTTATACCTCAAAAGCAGGCTTATTTTGTTGCTCTTGTTACAGAAAATTTCAAAGACTGTAGTACCTAAATAGAAGGACTATATGTCATTCTTTTTCATTTTTTAACAAGTATATTCTTTTCTCTACTGAGTTTCCTGGAAAGTTAGTAAACCTTTTCTGTCTGCAGTAGTCAAAAGAAAAATTTTATTGCTGCTTGGACTATTTTTCTACTTATTTCATTAATTTATGGAACTACCAATGTCAAAGCACCTTAAAATCTTTGAGAAAAATTAAAAGCATGAATCATTCAAAATGACAATCAGTATAGTGGCATTACATTAAGAGTCAAGTAATATGTGGAAAAAGCAATGGGAAACTCAGATGTCAGACTATCCTGCCATACTTAGAGACAGGAAACATGTTCATGGTCATGATGTCTGTTCATCAAAATGATTGGGTTATCCTGAATTACAGCCAGGTCAAATCAGCCTTAAGGTTAGTATGATATATGTTTAAGCAACAAATGACACTCACAGCAGATATTGAGGGTATTATTTATTTGCTTTCCTGGCATACAAAACAATCTCCACTCAGGTGGCCAAATTGCCCAAACCTCTTAAAGTTTCCCACATATTTGTCCCTGTCTAGTCCCCTCAGCTAAATTAGAAGGAGCTCAAGGGGGAAATGGGTAGTGTTGGATGAGGGAAGTGTATGTTATTCAGTGTTTTACCATATCCAAAACATGTGTCAGTAGGAGAGCCAAAAAATGCAGAGAGAGGCAAGGAAATGGTGATATTTTTTATTGTTGACTTGTCCTCACTTTCATCTGCTTTTCTCTGCTTTTCTCCATTGATTTCACGAGCTCATCCCAAACTATTCTGTGTACCACTAATATGATACTCTTCCTGAGATATAACTTCCATCCTGTCACTCAGAGAGCTGTGCTGGCCTATCATCTTAAGGCAGCAAGTCAGAATTCATGTTTCTTACAATTAAGACTCTGAAATATGTGGCCTGATTCTCATAGATATTGCCTAGACTCAGTCATCAAGCTTTCTAGGAATGAATCCTGATGCCACCATTTATTGGCTGTGTAACCTTAAGCATTAAGCTACAGCTTTCTCATCCATAAAATGGGGATAAAAATGGAGATACCTACTTCATAGGTTTTTGGCTAAAAATGAAATGAGATAATTTATTTAGGACAATGAGCATTGTAAGTACTTTATAAATTACAGTTATTTTTATCTATTCGAATATATTTACTTGTATTTCATAACAGCAACACTCCCCTTTCCAATAGGACTACTTCTCATTGTAGCCTGCTCTCCAACAGCATGCTCACACACATGCACGCAAATACATACACACAATACACACATGCACATACACGTATGCACACCCAAATCTCTCCTCATTTCCACTTCTTCTTATATTTTCCTTTTCTAAAATGTTCACTGTGTCACCATTTATCTATACATTTTTTAAGAATTATCACAAGTCCTACATGAATCATTAAATCTTAACTGCTCTAAAGCCTGTTATAATTTTTTCTGAAATTCATGAGTCATTGTATTTTTCAGAAGAACAACTTTCAGATATTGATTTTTAATAAAAAAATATATATGACTTTTTTTATGCATTGTATTTTGTTTTTCCAAATATGTTTTTTTCCCACAGGTAACTCTTCATCCCTTTTTATAGCTATTATATTACTGGTCTCAGGAAATTATTACTAATTTATTGGTTACAAAAAATGACAAAATTTAAAAGACATGAAAAATATTCATTGAGCTTATATGGTAAGAGATCGCCGCCTTGATGGTGTTGAAGAAGTCAAGGTATTAATTTGGCTTGGGTGACATACTAAAGAAGAATCAAAAAATGAAAATATACTACAGTCAAGCTTTTTCTTCTGCTTCTGAAGTTTGCAAATAAAGTATAATAACATTCTTGTATTTCACTTTTTATTGTTCAGTTTTAATTCTAGTACTCTCCACTCACCAGAGTTGCATGTTTAAGCAATTCCTTTATTGTATATTTAAGGGCTGTTGTTAGTAAACAGTCAACTACCAAAAAAAGACTCCAAATTGAGAGATAAGATAAAGAAAAAATTATCCTTTGAAACTTAACAAAAATTAATAGATGATGGATTTAAAGATGGCAATAGTAACTAAGAATGGGAAAGGTTTTATAATATTTTTTGTCAAGAAACCGAGGAACCTCTCATAGCTGATCAATAAGTGTTTCTTTAATACATACATAATTATGGATCTGGTGTTGCCAAGTCAATAACATTGTAATGCAACAGTCTGAAATGAGGATATATTAAAATAAGACCAAAATCTTGCACACATTCTAAAACTAGGAAACCATGAAGTAGTAAATTTTCAGATTTTCTTCACTTGCCTTCAGAAGAAGCTGCTTCTTCTCACCTTTAAGGGATGATATATGTCACTGAGGTAGAAATATTTGAAGATTAAAGAAAAAGAGTATGGAATCCACTAATCTAAATTGTTGGAAATGCCCCTGTTAGAATGTCTATGATCTTTGTTCAGTTGTGACGCTGAGTAATAATCATTCTGACCTCTAATTTGATGTTCTAAGTGGGTCAGACCAACAGGACAGGGATTGGAGGCACAGTGAGAATGTGGTGGGTTGGCTATGGTGCAGATTTGGAGTTCTGTGTTTATTTACAATATGATATCTGGTGTCTTATCAGTTGGGTTATTAGGCATCAATCTTAAGACTCAACTCACTTGTGTGAGAAGTGATACAATCATGTCCTGAAGCCCAGAGCTCGAGCTCAGTCCCAGAACCTAGCATGATTCATCAGGATATGACCAACCCGCAGGACCCAGCCTCCACTCTGGTAACCACTGTCCCCTCCTTGTTTACTATTTCTTTAACTACAATATTACTCTATTTAAAGAGACAACTTTTAAAACTTTTAAAAAAGAAAGTTAATGTTCCCAAAACTGCAGAGCTCCTAATTTTTATTAGGACCTAGCAATGGTCAATATATGACTTACTTTGTTTCCTGAACAAGTGTTCTTTCTCTTCCTCTGCCAAGAACACTCATTATGTCCTCATCGTTTGAGTGACATAACTTACCAACTCCAATAGTTTTTCTATGACCTGCTCTCTCAACCCCACATGCACTTCTCCATTTGGAAATTTTATCTGGTATTCCTTAGAAACATTCTTGCTACTGAATCTGCATATTGTTTTTAAAGTGATCCATTTACTGGTCTGCTAACTGCAATGATCCTTAAGTGAAACTTAGGCCTTATTTATCTTTAAATACTTAGCACCTTGCATTGTGCTTAATATACAGGAAGCTCTCAATACATTTTTTGATGAAAAAGTGCTTTCTTAATTTACTATGGTAGGAGACAAGAGACTTCTCATGTAAGTACTTTTATAGACATTTGAATTAAATTTCCCACTAAAGCATAACCTTCATAACAATTGCATAAAATGACATATCCAAAATTGGGGTAGTTCTTGGGTCAGCAAATGGTTATATTTTCCAGCGAATATATTTTTAAATGTATATTTTATATGACACTTATATAGTACTTTCTGTACCCCAGGAACTATCCTATGTGCGTTATAAGTATTAACTTGACTTATTCTCATATAAACCTACGGAAGAGGTACTATCACTACCCACACTTACAGCTGGGAAAATAGAGAAACAGAAAAGTTATATAATTTGGTCAAGATTGCTCAGGCATTAAGGGAAAGAACCTGGATTTGAATCTAGGCATCCTGGCTCAGAACCCAAGCCTTCCCTGCAGGCATAATGGAATTGCCAGTAAGCCTTCACCCATAAAAAGAGAGGGCATGCTTCTTTGTAGGAGCTTTGATGTATAAGTCATTTCCTTCCTTTTCCCCTTGTACAGCCTTCTTAAACAGATGTCTTTTAAACCTCATACTTTACACAAGTATTTTATTGAATTACTTTCCTCTCAGGAGCCTGGCTCATTTTACAAAAAGGAAAAATGAAAAACAAAAACAAAAACAAGAGCTCAGTAATCCTCACAAAATCCATTGAGGAATGCACATGTTAAGAAAAGGAAATATTCTTAAATGGGTGCTTAGCTAGAGTCTTACCCCCTTAGGATAACACTAAATAATTTCATTCTGCTCTGAGATTGGGGGGGGGGGGTAGGCGGGAGAGAGGACAAACAAACAAAAAAGAAAAACAAAAAACCCAAAACCTCCTATAATCTTGGAAAGGAAGCAAAAGGATATAAGGGATCTCTGTGAAAATCTTCTATTTCCATTTTTTTTGAAGTTCAAATCTTGTGATGATTAGCTGCAGCTGACCTTGACTCTCCACTCTGCTTAGGGAGGCATGTGCTATCATGGGGATCAGAAGTCAAGTGAATTAGGCTCTGATCAGCTCAACACTTTAAATTGCAGCTGGGAAAAAAAACAAAGCATCTTTAAGTTAACCAGCCCTCAGAACCTTTATTCAGAGGCATCTCTGCCAGAAGGAATGGGGCTTCTTTGCTGGCGCAGCAATAGAGTCATTAAGGAGAAAAGTGGTAAAAAGGGAGCTGCCAGGATTAATTCAAAACAGTGTAATAAAGTGAATGTTATCAGTTGAATTGTTATGTTATTAAAAAGACAAATAAGGGTTAAAGAAAACTGATCAGTTCAAAAAACTGATCGAGATGACTCCTAAGGAGTTTAACTTCGAAAATCATATCATTAGCAAGCAAATGTGTAAGGAGCAAATTATATGCCCAAATAAGCCCTTCTCTTGTCTGTTGCGTAATAAAGAAATTTTTACTACAAAAGAAGATTAGGAGGAACTTATGCTTTGCAAAATTTGGGTATTAGAAACCAGATTTTTTTTAAAAAGGAAAATATACAAAATGTTTTTCAAAAGACTACACCTCAGGCAACAAAATACAGTGACCACTGAGAGACAGGAAATAAGTGAAGTGAACCTTATGATTGCTCCAGTTTACTGTGTTGTAAAAGAGTCCAGGCTATGGGGCACAGAGAGGGAAATCAAATGGAGGTCAGCCAACTCTCTGAGTTGGGGAGAGCAAGGCAATTAGTTCTCAGGAGAGAGTATCAGAGAACAGAGAAATACAAGGAAAGAATTCTAGCTATTTGCAGAGTCCCCCTAAAGTATTCTGTTAAGTATTGTTCAATGCATGAATATGAGGAATTAGGCTAGAGAAAAAGTTATCCAAAAGGATTAAAGGGAACAGTACATGTAGCTCACATCAGACCAAAAATTGTGTTTTCTCGTAGCAGCCAGACTGGAACCTCTCATAATTCACAGGGCATTGTGTAAAGTACTCAGATGGGCCTTAACGTTGGTTGTAATAACTGGACTGGAACTAAATGTACTTTTGTTTCACATAACAAAACTAAAAGAGCAAGGTCTAAGAGGATCAACTGTTTACAAGTGACTTACCTGTGTCATAAAATAAACCTAAATAATATTTATAGGAATACAAAAATATCTAGCTGCCAACAAGATAAAATTCACAATGCTTGAGAACCGACAAAAAATTACTAGTTATGGAAATAAACAAGAAAATAGGATCCAGGATGAGAAAAAAATTAATCAAATCTGATCCAGAACTGATATAGATGTTAAAATTGTTAGACAAGAACATCAAATCACTATAATTGCATTCCATATATTTAGAACTTAAAAATAAACATGAAAGACATTTTTTAGAAGACCCCAAATCAGACATTTATAGAAAAAAACCACAATATTTTGTGAAATGAATAATGCTCTGGATAGGATTATTGGCAGATTAAACATTGTAGAAAAAAGATTAGTGAACTTGAAGATGTAGCAATATAAAGTAACCAAAATGAAATACAGAAAAAAATAATAATTAAAAACTAATAATTAAAAAATATATCAATAAGTGTGGGTAATTTCTGTCAAAATCCCTGAGAGGAAAGCAGAAAGTGGAAAAGAGTATCTGAAGAAATAGTGTCTAAAATGTTTTCAAATTTGCTCAAAAATATATACCTACATATTCAAGAAGCTCAATCAACTCCAAGGACAAGAATCATGAAGTAAACTACACCAAGACTCACATCATAAATTGCTCAAAGCTAGTGATAAAAGAAAAATCATAAAGCAGCCAGAGACTAGACACATTACCTACAGAGTAACAAATGTAAAGAAAACATACATTTCTCATCAGAAACAATGCAAGTGAGAAGATGGTAGAGCAATATTTTCAAAATACTAAAAGACAATAAAAAATACCTAATAACCTAAAACTCTATGCCCATAATCAAACAGGAAAACAAAATAAAGTCTTCTTCAGCCTACAGAAGGTAAAAGAATTTTACATCTTAAGAAACTAGAAAGAAAAGATCAAGTTAGACCCAACATAGGCAGAATAAAGGCAATAACAAAGTTTAGACTATAAAAACAATAAAATATAAGACAGAAAATTAATAAAGAGCAACAAAACCAAAAGCTGGCTCTTTGAGAAAAATAGCAAAGTGAATAAACCTCTAGCCAGATTGTGAGGAAAAAAGATAGTAGACACATTTACTAATGTCAGGATTAATAAAGGATTAGTAACTATAGCCTCTATAGATATTAAAAGGATAATATGTGAACATTAACATAAATATAACATAAACAACTTTATGCTAATAAAATCTATGACATATAAAATTGACAAACCCCTCGAATGATACAAACTACCAATGTTCAACCAAGAACAAAATAAAACATGAATAAACATATATCTTTTAAAGGAATCAAATGTTGTTAAAATGTTTCCAAAATGAAAATTCTAGGACCAAATGACTTACCAATATATAATTACCATTATTAAGAAGAAACAATACTAATTTTAACAAATTAAGAAGAAATTGAAAAGAAATATTTTCCCAACTCATACTATATCCTGCTGCCAAAGCCAAACAATTATAAGAAAAGATAACTATAGAACAATATCCTTCATAAATATACATAAAATCTTCTATCAAAATTTCAGTAAATTGAGCCTGACAATATCTAAAAAGCATAAGATTTCATAAACAAGTGGTTATTCCTAAGAATAAAAAGTGGGTTTAATATCAAAAAAGCAATCAATATAATTCACCATACTAACATACTAAAAAAAGGAAAAAAAAGAAAAAAGAAAAACCACAATGATCATCTCAATAGATGCAGAAAAGGTATTTGACAAAATTCCATAGTAATTCCTGATAAAAACTCTCAACAAATTAAGGTTAGAAGGGAACTCACTCAATCTGATAAAGGACATCAATGAAAAGCCTGTGGCTTACATCAAGTAGTGAGTTTATCTGAATTTCAGGATTTGAAATGAATATATTAAAATCAATTATATGTAGATATTTTAGAAATATACTATCAGAAATTGACATAATATCACTTATAATAGTACCTAAAATATGAAATTGTTAGGGATAAAGTTAATGAAAGTTGTGAAAAAGTGCAAAATATTGATGAGAGCAATTAAAGGAGAATTTAATAAATGTAGAACATCATTCATTCATTATCAGAAGACTCAATATTAAGAAGCCAATTATCCCCAAATTAATTTATAGACTCAATACAATCCCTATCAAAAATCTCAGAAAATTTGTTAGAAATTGATAGTTGATACTAAAATCTGCATGAAAATGCAAAGGGCATAAAATAGCCAAAGCAAATTTGACAAAGGACAATATAGGAGGACTTTTATCACCTCATTTCAAACTTTCTATAAAGCTACAATAATCGGGCTATGTGATGTTAGCGTAAAGACAGACAAATATGTAAATGGAACATGCTAGATAGACTGCCCAAAATGGATTCAAACATTTATGGACAACTTATTTTTAACAAAATGCAAAAACAATTGACTGAAGTTTTGTTTTGTTTTGTTTTGTTTTTAACAAATAGTGCTGGAATAATTAGATTTCCATATACACACATGCAAAAAAAACCCCTTAAATCCTACCTTATACTATGTGTAAAAATTAACTGAACATGAATCACAAACCTACATGTAAGACCTAAAACTATAAAATGTGTAAAAGCAAACACAGAAATTGATACCTAAAGTGAGGCAAAGATTAATTAGAAAAACAAAACAACACTCTCATAAACTAAAAGTAATGTACTAGATTTCATTAAAATTAAAAACTTCTGTTCATTGGAAGACCATGTTAAAAAGAGCCTTTTTTAAAGTCAAGCCACAGCCTGGGAGAAAATATTAGCAAATCACATATAGATAAAGAATTTATATCCACAATAGATAAACAAATCCTTCAGCTCAATAATAAAAATATAACCCAATTTCAAAAAAATGGGCAAAAGATTTGAATAAATATTTTGCAAAAGAAAATACATAAATGATTAATAAGCATTGAAAATATATTCAATATCATTATCCATTAGGTAAACAAATATTTAAATCACAATGAAATATAACAATGCACACATCAACTAGAATTACTATAATCAAAAAGATTGACAAGACTAAATGTTCATAAGGGTGTGAAGAAACCAGGACCCTCACTCATTGCTGATGGGAATATAAAAGGTGCAACTATTTGGGGAAATAGGGCAGTTTCTTAAAATATTAAACATAAATTTACCATACCTTCAAGAATTATATTCTTAGCGATCTACCTCCCCGAGAGAAATGTCCACAAAAAGACTTACACATGAATATTCATAGTACCATTAATCATAAGTCAAAAACTGGAAAAATCCAAAGGTCCATCAAGTGATGAATGGGTCAACAAAATGTGCATATCCATACAATAGAATATTATTCAGCAATAAAAAGGAATAAAATACTAATACATGTTAGAACATAGATGACTCTCTAGCCAAACTCTCAAGGTGAATTGCATGATTCCATCACCTGAAATTTCCAGTAAGAAGAAAGTTTATAAAAGCAGTGAGGAAAGCAGTGGTTGCCTGGAGTTTGGAATAAAGAGTGATTACAAGTGGCTATGAGAGATCTTTTGGGTGGTGGAAGATTCAAAAACAAGATTTGGACTATGGATGCACAAATTTATAAGTTTACTAAAAATCATTTAATTTTCATGAAGAGAAATTTTATTGTTTATAATTATAATAAGGCTTAATAAGGCTGTTTTTAAGATACCATATAAATATTCTTATTTTCTCTCCAGATTACCTTAAATAAATTTATAACAAAAGTAAATTTAATACATTTGTGGTAATGATTTTTTTCAGTAATAAAAAGAAATTTTATCATGAACTAGCCAATTTGGGCTGTTTTTTGTTTGGAGAGATATATAAACTATTGATTTTCTTTTCTAGAAAACAAAACTGTAAGTAAGCAAAAATTTTGAAAGACAAATTACTCACCTTCAGCATTTTATACCACTATATATGTCGAAGTATTTAGAGAGCTATCACAATCCTATATTGTAGATAGATAAAATATTTTAGTTTATTTCAAAGGTAAAACAAACTTTAGGTGGCATTATTAAAGGATTTGTCAAAAGTAATGGGATCTCAGAATTGGAAGAAAACTCTGCCTTTCCTTAAAATGGCTACTCACTGATTTTTAAATGTCCTTCCACAACCCTCCTAAATGTTCCTCAAATCTCTGTTGGAAGACCTAACTATAGCCAAGATGGAAAGGTTCCATCTTTGCAAAGCACTGATATCTAGAAAAACTAAATATGAATTTTCTATAGCTTCCATCCACAATATGAAGCTAGTTCATGAAAGCTCTCTATACCAATCTGCAGATATCCTGGCTTCTACATATGTACTACATGAATATTGTATATAAAAAATATGGATTGGCACAATCCAAACCTGAGTCCCAAATCTCTATTTGATACAAGTTCCTCGAGAGAAGGGCAGAGTTCATCATATTAACCATTGTACCCACAGAGCATATCACTGTGCCTGGCAATTTAGGTACTCCTGTCAATAATTTTGAATTTATAATTTTATAATACAAAATGAGCATATGTAAATTACCTGAACAATTTTTCCACATCTCTATTCCACAAACATTAATTTTATGATGCTGTTTTACAAAAATTAATACCCTTTCTTGTTATATATGACATATAAGCAAAACATGGGAGTGTTAGACTAAGTCAAGGACTAAATGATGAAGTTAGTAATTTTATTGATAACTAAAAATGACTGAAACTTGCCACATGCTATAAAGTGAGCTTTGTTTTACTATCATTTCTATTATTAGAAAAAAAATCTTGTGACAGTATTTATCACTTTGCTTAGAATCCAAGTTATCATGAGGCTTAAATTATGAGGTTTTACTTTGAACTGTACAATGATAACAGTAGTCATAGGAATATCCAACATGTGCTTCTGGGAGTGCTCTGAATTATTAAAGTAATACCTGTTACGTATACAGAAGCAACATGTTGTCATTAAAGAAAAATACACACAATTCTAGAAGTCAAAAGACATATATTTAAGTCTGGTTCATATTAGCAATGGTCAACTCATTCAACAACTTCACTTTGTTTATCTATGACAGTCACATTATAATTCCTGCCACATATGCATCAAAAGATAATCGTGAAAATCAAATGACATAGTGGATATGAAAGTGTTAAGAAACTCTGAAATGCTAAAAAAGTGAGAAAATTGTATTAAATTGCTGAAAATGTGCTTATTCATGTTTACGAAATTGCATTGAATAATTCTTTGATAAACAAAATATTCAACTCCCTGTGAAATAGCAAGGTTGTTCTATTTTTTCATGCCATCAGTTTTACAAATGGCTGTCATTAGTCAACGAGACAAAGCCTACAACTGAAATACTAGAATGAGTAGTTTATACCAAGAAAGTGAGAGCATTCTTTGCTTGTAATGAACAATAAATATATTTATTTGAAGAGATGTTCTCTGATATCTTTAAATTGTCATTTGGAAGAAAATTCGATGGCAATTTTTATAAAATATCTGTATCTTTATTTATGTTTTATTTAAAATTTAGCATATATAATTCTTAAATTTTTTGAATCTTAAACACTGTTGAGAATGTGACAAAAGTAAGAAAAGCTGTATCTAGTAAAGAGCACCTGTACACACATTTGTAATTCTGCTTACAGAATCAGTAGATTCACAGATTCTATGAAGTAGTCTAAAAACTGACCTCTAGTCCACATATCCCAGGTTAAGAACCTCTGTTTTAAATTTTTATGAAAATTCTTAATTAACACAATAGAGGCCATAGAATAAATTAAGCCCCCTCCCACACACTTTTTTGATTGTTTAAACACTTCTTTACATTTGCAAATTTGTAGCTGTTATTCTGACTGTAATGGTGTATCCAGCAACAAACACAGTCATTATTCAATATGAGATACTATTTGTAAACAGTAATGAGGTAGAAAATTAATTAAATGTGGCTGAAAATTATAAATTATTAAATGTTACCTCAAAATTCTGTTAGTGAATAGACACTGCAGAACAGGGTAGGGATGGGAGCTCTCTTTCTCAAAGCCCTCTTTACCTTTTGCCAAAGAATCCTTGGAATTCAAAATTGCAGACAAATAAATGTTTCAGGAACTTTGGTCAAAGCCTTTCTTTCCTCTCTTCAGAAATTAGCAATAGTGCTGGTTCCAAATAATCTCCATAATTCCTATAAATGTTGTGATATGTTATAAATGAAATCTAGTAAGTGAATTTACGACTGTATCTAAGGCCCCCAACTGAGTAAAATGCCAGGCCCTGCCAGGAATTTAACTCTCTCTTAGAAGAGTGTTCATTAAAATCTTGCCTATGGACAACCAAATTCAGTGTGCAATGGGTTATTTTCCATGAAAGGAAAACCATAATATTAACAGAAAAAGCATTTTAATTCTCAACTATTTCTATACAAATCATCACCAGCATAACATAACTTTCCTTGGATTAATCTGCTAATTAAGCCACATAAACTTGTTTGCTTTTGTTTTTTGTTTCAGGAAAAAAAAAAAACATATGAAAAACAGGTTAAGTTCCTTATCCAAATCAATCTCTTTTATAGTTCTATTTAGCTAAAATATTTCACAGTTAACTACTATCAGATTTTTTTTTTTTTCATTTGGAAAGAGCTTTTACACATGACCTACTAAGAAAATCCATTTGGAGCTTAAAATTGATATCTTCTTATGTTATAACAGATTGTGTAATCACTAGATCTAAAACACTCAGCAGCCTGCCTGTGTTTAGGAAGCAAGCATTTATATTCCCCTGGCAGTCTTGTCAGATTTTTCTAGGGAATTAGTCCTCATTTCTATCCTTTCTCATCCTTTAAAAAAAAAAAAAAAAAAAAGTTTTTTTTTTTCAAGACTAAATTTGTCAGAATATTTTTTTTTCTCAGGCACCCACATGGCTAAAATATATTGTTTTAACCTGAAAACATTGGCCAGTAATGCAAAAATCTAACACTATATGTTAGCAAGCACTCTGCTTTCTGCCTTTAAAAAAAAAAAAAAAAAACCTTTGATTTTAGTGAAAATAAGAGAAAATTGAACCAAGAATCTGGCAGCCAAGGAGATTTGACATCTAAATATTTTTTAAACATTTTAAAATTTGTATCAGAAACACATTCTCTCTCATCTCCTCCATTGCCACCCATTACGATGCCAAATAAACAATTTTGATGCATTTTCAAAACTCTATAGAGAAAAACACTTAGCTTTAAGAGCAAGAGGCAGCCTTTTCCATATGAAAGGGTATCTCTTTCCCTCAGGCCACAGATTACTACAAGCTTTGCTTCTCAAAACCTTATGACATATGTTTGGGTACACTAAGGAAACTTTAGGAAAGTGGCAGAAGGAAAACGTGTCTCTGATGCCCCACCTGGAATTTAAGTAGCCAGTTGTGAAAACCCAGCTAGCCCTAGAAATATGTCCAGAAATGGCTCCTCTCATTTGGTTAGTCCTACTTCCTCTCCTTCAGGCAAATCTAGTACCATTAGTTTCTCAGTGACCACAACACTACATAACCTGCACAACAAATGCTGAGAACTGACAGGAATTAGACATTATGCATTTCATGTCTGTAAAGGGGGAGGACCAGAGAGTTCCTTTACCCCTTTCCATCATGTGAGATGATAGTGAAAAGATAGAAAGTCGCCTCTCACCAGACACCAAGTCTGCTGGCACCAAATCTGGACATCCCAGCCTCCAAAGCTGTGAGAAATACATGTTTGTTGTTGAAGCCACCCAATGAATGGTATTTTTGTTATAGCAGCCCAAATGGACTAAGACATATGGCAAAGCCTGGAAGGCAGGCTGGAAGCAGATGGTGGACACTGAGGAGGAGAGAGCACTTAAATGAAGAGAACTTAAATGAAATTTGTGTGCTCCTTTCTTCACCATTGGGCACCTAAACAGACATAGTCTCTGTCTCCATTCTGCTTCATCAAGTAATCCAGGGTCCAGATCTAAATATCTCTGAATAGAATAAAGTAAGCTAAGACTTTCGAGCATTTACTAGCAGCCCGACCTTATTCCAGGTGCTTTTCATTCTTTAACTTAATCTTCACAACAACTCTAAAAGGAGGTTTTACTATAAACCCCCTCCCACATTCCATAAATGAACTATGCCTGAAGTAACACAGCTTGTTAGAGGTAGAGCCCGAGAAATAAAAAATAATCATAGTTATTGATAGCTCATTACATGTCAGGGCTTTATTCATAGTTCATTTACTTTTTACTGTAATCCTATAAAATAGGTACTATTATTATTGTCATTTTACTAGTGTAGAAAATTGGCTTAAAATGGTTTGTAACTTACCTATACCTACACAAGCTAGTAAGTAACAGGGCCAGAACTGGAAAGTAGATTTGCAAAATTTCCAGTCCCATCCACTTGCCCTCCCCAGTCCTCCGTCCTCTTCACACACCATGCTAGGGTCATAAAAAGGCAATCATTATGGAATCCCTACTGCATGTTGGGTTTGCTTCTAGGTACTTCAGTCAGATACATTAATCCATTTGACCCTCTATGAGTTGGGTATAATTACTACTATTATTATATTATTATTATTATTATTATTATTATTATTCTGCATTTGAAGAAACTGAGGCAAAGAAAGCCAGCCTAGCTAATTTTCTCAGACACACTATACAAAAACAGCTGCACTTGGGCTTGGACCCAGCACCCTAGATCCAGACTCCATGTTCTGAACTATTGCATCATTATGCTGCTTCTCAGTGTTCATATGACTGTATTTGGATAACATTTATTTAGAACTCACATACAAATATAGATATGAAAACAAGTTAATCTTCACAACAATCCTGAGATGTAAGTAGAATAAAATAGGATTGACCTCATTTTAAGTGAAGAACTCGGAGGCTTATAGAGCTAAGTCACTGGTTAGGTGTCAAACAAACTCCTAGAGAATGAATTTCCCACTAGAAGTCACCTCTAAATCCAAATCACTTCATCAATTCCAGGCAAACGGTATGCAAAGAGAGGGCGGGCCCCAAAACTTTAAAAGTTTCAGATACTTGTTTGGAAACAAGATAGGAGAAGCTGGTGTATTCAGATCTTTCTGCTCCAGAAAGCTTGGGAAGACATTCCTACTTGAGTACAGCATGGACCAGTGAGGAGAGGCCCAGCCCTTTGCTAGCCGAAGAGTAAGAGTGAGGCATTACACTGTAAAGAAACTGCTGGGTGGTTAACCCTTGCAGGAAGTTCCTTGGAATTTCACAACCCCTGGGAGGGGAAGTCCCTAACTGCCTGCCCCTACAGATGAGCAGGCAGTGGGATACTTTCAACCAGCTTCTTTTTCAGGAAAAAAGAGGAGAGCTGGAAACCCAGGCCCTTCCTCCCAATATCTTACCCTGGCCCTCCCTCTTCTACTTCTGTACTTTCATCTCTGGTTACATCCCACTTAGGCCTTGCTTTCTGGCAGCAAAAGGCGCCAGTTATTTTATTTGAGTAATTTGTATCAATACTATTATTTTGCTAGTTAGCTGACTTTATAGAGCAGGGAAGCAAATCAAATTAGCAGCTTCTCCACCCCACCCCACCCCCCAACACTGGCATGCTCCCATCTCTAGCAGTTATATTGGAAAGTATTCCTTACTAATCCCTAGAGAAATTGGGATGGAGGGAGGAGGAGAATGCATCTCCATTTAGAAAAGGTGTGCGCATTGTACTTTATTTCTAACAGCAGTTTTCACATGATTGTGACTCACAGAAGTGATGAGGAAAATGTGTTAATTAACAAGGTTATAATTTCCTTAGCTATGCGCCCAGTGTGATTCATGTTGTCTACTGGGGAGAAAAAGCTAAATGATAAGCAATATTTTACACTGCATGTAATTGTTACATTTTTGACACAAAGTCAAACACACTCATGGTAGAAAGGAGGGTGCCCCAGATGCACTCAAAGAGCCAGCAGTGTGTTTGAAGCTTCTAAGCACCCTGGGTTATAGGACACTATACATAAGGGGCTGAGTGGTAGGTAGGTTATGGAAATGCAGACCCAAAATGGTGCAACGATCCACAAGAAAAATTATTGATTTAGGAGTGCCAACTGTGGGAAAATGATTGCTGCGGGTTTGAAGTAAGAAAATTAACGGATCATAATCACAAACGGAGGAGCCTGTGGTAGGTCTTGGAAAGACGGTTAGAATTCTGCGGGACTGAACTCTGGTGGTGAGAGAGGCAAGGACGAGGCCTGCGGTGCCCACTGCATCTGATGCCACCCGGCCCTGGGAGCTCTGGGGAGAAGGGCACCCCCAAGCCACCTTGGGAGACTTGCCAGGCCTCTGGGTTCCTTCAATCTGCAGATACAGACGAGTTCCTCCCAGTGGGGTGCACCAGCGGAGAATCTAAGTGGTCTCAGGCCTTGCCGCTTTCCTTCTCCCGGCGCCTCTTACTCCTGGCTGAAAAGCCTTCCTGGCACTAGCTCCTGCTGCTGAGCCGAGCTAGCTCGGAGGTCTCTATCCAGGGACCAGTTCCTGGGTGAACCCGGATGGAAGGAGGGCCGCGTTGGCCGGGGTCCCTGGAACATCACACTGCTGTGCTCACAGTGCAAGGAGTGTGCCCGCCCGCCTGTGCAGACTGGAGGATGCATGATGATGCCTACTGTTGTGTAGCAGTTGCTGTTTGATGCTAAAAAGAAAAAAAAAGCCCTTTAGAAAGACATTGTCAGATTTTCCCATTTGTTTTGTTTTTTTTTCTAATTTATTTTTTTAAATTTATTATTATTTTTTTTCCTTTTTGTTTTTAAAGCAACCACTACATAATGAAAATTAATCTTGGTCATCCCTAGGATTGAGAGGAAATAATTTGAAGGGCATGACACATTCGGCGCCCTATGACCCAAACTACATATCCTTGCCTTTTTTTCCTGACACCTTGAATACAATACTAAAGAGCTATGCTTATGTGAAAATGCACCATATGGAAAGTTAAAACACAACACACAAATTGCATAGAAATTCTTAAAAGCATAACTGTCCAAAAGGAGACAAGAAGAACTGTTTTGAAATGGGAGGTTATGTGATTGAAGCAATCTGCAATGCAAAAATATTTCTAAAACTCTCCTGGAAATCCTGCCTGGTTTATTTAGAATCCAAACTGCCCACGGTGCGTATTTTCACGTAATCAGCTCTGCTTAGGGCTTGAGAATCCTGTAATCCAGATCAGTGAGTTGACTGGTGGCTTCACAAGAAACACTTGACAGAAAACTAGGCATGACTAAAGACATTCTCCTGCCTTTCCACACTGAACCCCATGAACATGAAAACTCATTTATCATTAATTTTAAGGAGAAAGTTTTTTGTGGGGCTGAGCCCCCAAATAATGCTGATTTCTGCCCAAACTATACCAATTACATTAAAAGTAATGCAATAGTTTCAAGCGCTAATAGGAGTTATTAGAACACTAGGAAATAAGAGTTTCCTTCAAGAATTGCTTTCAAACATGGCTGCTGACTGGGTTATTTCATTCTTCCTGGCTATTGCCAGTGGTAAAGGCCATGCTCACAAAAAATAGTACACAGATGATACTCATCATTTATGCAATAAAAATTTAACATTTTTTAAGAAGACTGAATGAATGCAAATGAAGCAAGTCAGACTATTCAAAGAGGAAGACATAATTCAATAAACATCAATGTTACAGCTGGGTGATGACCCCTGAAGGGCAGGTCTTCCTGGCAGTATCAGGTGAGACAAAAGCCTTCAAAATCTAAATCAGCCCCTGTAAAATCAAAGACATGCCTCATAAGTTGAAGTAAGGATATCAATTAAATACCTCAAGTTAAATTCTCTACATGTGGATAGGACTATCTCAAGATGGACTGTAAAATCAAGTTCTAAATGTTGTTTTCTGGTGTAGTTACTATAGGAGTTTCAAAGTGAGTCAGGATTCCACTCAGAACTGTCTCTATAACTTTGATCTAGCATCTTCCGATGTCTCATATTCTCCTCTTGGAAACAAAGAGAACAGAAGATTCCCTGGGCATGTCCATATTTAAAATTCTATCATTCCACAAGTATGCCCTGCAGTAGGAGAAGGATGTAATAGAAGCCTCATTAGTTGGTCAGGGGACCAGTGGTAAACAGCAGATAGGCTCTGAAAAAAAAGTGGAGTCGAAAGTTTGAGAAGGCCTGTTTTTAAGGCATGGAATCAATTCAGCAT
This sequence comes from Eonycteris spelaea, assembly GCA_003508835.1. Lineage (NCBI taxonomy): Eukaryota > Metazoa > Chordata > Mammalia > Chiroptera > Pteropodidae > Eonycteris > Eonycteris spelaea. The sequence goes on from PUFA01000140.1 coordinate 1,190,970, forward strand.
TAGTCACAAATAAGTGAAGCTTGAAGAAGATCATAAGAAAATTGCGCTTTCATCTTATCCATTCAATAAATTTATTAAGTCCTCCTCATTTGACCAGGTGCTTGGAACACACAGTATGATAAAAGAAGATAGATTCTCTGCTCTCACCTTTTTTGTGGTGTATGATACAGGCAAGTAAATGTGAAGCAGGTTCAACCAAGTGCAAGCAGAGTGAATATCTCTAGGTGGTAAAGTCATGGGTGATGTTTATGATTTTATGATTAGTTCTCTATGTTTTCTAAGTTATTTATAATGAATATGTATTTTTTATAATATGAATAAATTTTTAAAAATGATTACACATAAATGTCAGACTTTATGTTTATCAGGGTGGTTTTACATAACTATGTTAAGAGAAAGTTGACTGCTCAGCCTGAGACAACTGAGGCTCAGGTTAAAAGCTTATTAAGATCACAGATCACAGTGAAAAAAAAAATAGAAGAAAGACACTATGGTATGCACATAACTACACCCTACCAAAGTTTTTTTTTTCTTTATTCCTTTTTTTTTAAGCAGAGAAACTAGGATTAAAACCTAAGTCCTCTAAGTCTACAAATCCCACCATCTGACAGTGACTATTAATAACTAAAATATGCAATATCTAGGATCAAGATAAGAAAATGCAATATATTTATAATAAAAAAATGAAATAAAAGAAACCTGCATATGAAAAACATCTTCAAAACTTTGTCTCATTGTCTTGCTTTTACCCTGTTTTACTCTTCCTTTTTTCTTTTATTTCTTCCTCTTAATTTTTTTTCTATTTTCTATTAAAGACATATCCTTAATGGTATTTGAGAAAGAAATAAAAGGGAAATTATACAATCCCCTATGCTAAAGTGATTACTGTTGATAGTATAATGTAATTCCTTTTACTTTTTTTCCTACAGTTAGATTTATTTTTAACATTATTATAATGATACGTATATCTGATTATAAGTTTTTAGTGCAACTTTCTGCTGCAATTACTCATGTAAAATAACATGCATAAAGTTGTTATTAAAACTTTAGTCAATAATAAGTGAATAGCCCCAGACTAAAAGGTTAATAAACATATCAGATAAGTAATCTTAGATCAACATTTCCTTAAGTAAAACACTAGATCCATGGGATGTCCGTTAAGAAAAATGTTTTGTAGTAAAATAAGTTTATGGAACATTTCATATTCTTAATGCCATTTTGGAGATTTACGGTGTACTTTACAAAAATCTGAGAAAAGCAGTGTTTAAGAAAAAGAAACTTCTTTAAACTTCGTTTAGCTCAAAATTTCATCAATTTATTTGTACGTAAATTTTAAAAAATATATTTTATACTTACTAATGTATTTGGAATAGGAACAAACTGGAGTACACTGCATTAATTTCTTCTCCAGAGTTATTTCTGGTGCTGGATTTTAAGGGACAGCATTGTTAGATGTGGCTACTCTGCAATGCAATGGCCAACAGAGGAAGATGACAGAAGACAAGGAGCTTCTGGATCAGCCGGGCAGAAGTGAAAAGGAAAGCAGGGATACCCAGGAACGCTGTGCACTGGGAAACTACATCTTGAAATATAGCCTTCAGCATTCAGTCTTCCCAATGTCTTCAAAGCCTTTGTTTAACATAACATATCAAGATTCTAAATTTTTCTGTCAGAGATCGGCCAATGAAAGAAACTTGGAGAGATCATCACTGTAGTGGAAGGTGAACTATTGGCATTATTTGATGATTATTCATTTTTTCTTATATACATATATATGTATGTATATATTACTGTGCACACACGCGTGCACACACACACACACACACACACACACTTCCTTCTTAGCCTTGAAAGTATTCTTGTTTTGTTTCACCACATTCAAGTACAAAAATGCTACAGTTGGAATTTATTGCATATCCTTACTTTCCACTCTATTCTCACTCTCTCACTCAATAACTCTTTGAGGGTACCTATTTTGCTCTTAGTAGACATTCATCAGAGAACTGGTATCTGCCCTGAAGAAACTCACATCTATCTGTGGAGACTCACCCATCAGCATTATCACCTCTCACCAAGACTACTGTATTAGGTCTTTCCTGCCTCCAGGCCCTTATACTCCAGTGCATCTCCTAAACTTCCTATGCTTACCCATTCAAAACCTAAATCTGATCATGTCACCTTATGACCTAAAGTCAAATAATGGCTGCCCATTGTGTCTGTATACGTTTATGTTGAACTACCTGAAATTGTCAATATTCCTACAAATATGACAATTTCATGTGGTTCAACATAATAAAATGAAGTTTCCATTTTTCTATTTATTGGTTACCATCTTATGTAAAAATCTTAAGAATCTTTTTCAAATCTGAAAAGTGTGTTAGGTTTGGTCAGACTTAAAATATAGACTATGAGGCATACATAAAATCTAACTTATGATATTTATCCAAAGAAACCCAAAACACTGCTTCGAAGAGACATTCGTATCCATATATTCATTGCAGCATTATTTTTCAATAGCCAAGATATGGAGGCAACTTGGGTGTCTATCAATGGATGAATGGATAAAGAAGAGGTGGTACATATATATATAATGCAAGCTTACTTGGCCATTAAAAAAAAAAGAAAGAAACCTTGCTATCTGCAACAACATGAATGGACATATAGGTATTGTGTTGAGTGGGTTAAGTCAGACGAAAAAGACAAATGCCATGTGATTTCACTTACATGTGAAATCTAAAGAACAAAATAAACAAACAAATAAAACAGAAACAAACTCATAGATACAGACAACATTTTGATGGTTATTAGATGGGAGGGGCTTTGGGAGATAGGTGAAAAAAAAGGGATTAAGAAGTACAAATTGGTAGTTAATAATAGTCATGGAGATGTAAAGTACAGCTAAGGAATATAGTTGATAATACTGTAATAACTATGTATAGTGCCAGATGATACTAGACTAATAGAGGGAGATCACTTTGTAAATTATACAAATGTCTAACCATTGTGCTATATACCTAAAATTATTGTATGCCAACTGTAATTGAAAAATTAAAAAATTGTTAATATCCACCTTATGATCCCCAATCAAACGTTGTAGGGCTCACTCTCCAATTACAGGCCGTGATCTAAAACCTAGATGCTTCTCACACTGGCAACTCTATGTGGTTTGCTCCAGGGTGAGTAGAAGCATCAACTCCTGCTACATGTACCGTAACTCAATAAATTTCATGCATATTATAGCTTTTTGCTCATGTTCCAGTTGTCATTTGGTTATTGTGAGAATTAAAAGACATAAAGGAAATAATCTATGTAAAGTAGGTGACAACTTACATTCGCTGTTAGCAACAGATCTCATAAATTCTTTTTCCACAAAATCTTCACTAAAAGCCCTTTAGGAAGCAATCTCTCCCTCTCTGCTTTTCTCCTAGCATTTCCTTTGTACCTCTAATAAAGCACATATTGGGGTCTGTCTTGAGTTAGAATTATTTATGCATGTGCCTATTTTCTCCCCTGGATTATGGACCCCTTCTGCGCAGGGATCATATTTTATTCATGTGTCTCGCCCACATTGGGCAGGGGATCTTGTGCTGTGAAAGCAATTTGCCAAGCACAAAGCTCTACCAACTTAATGATTTTCATCAAGCATATTCTGAATTGCACTGCCTTCCTTGTTAGCGAGAGTCAATGCCACCCTCTCCTGGAGCAACATTCATGGAGTAAGAAGGTAGGAAATTCTTTCAATTAGAAGGCCTGCCTGGATGGCAGACATGGGAACCAGTTGCATATTCTTATTGTTCTCACCGGAAAAAGTCTACTTTTTCAAGACGTAATTGTCTTTTTGCCTCAGTCATACTGTAAACAAATATGTCAGCTTTCCTACTGAGACATTTTCTCTTTTATAGTTTCTCAGACAAAGGCACGAATGCATAAAACTCACAATTATCTAAGTAGCTGAGCAGTGAAGAATAAAGAAAATATTCCAGAAAATGTGTGGTCCATAACTTCTTTTCAGTGTTTTGGGAACTAGAGACAAGGGCAAACCATGGAAGGCTATTCCTGTCAGTGACTTCCACACTCAGGGCAAGACTTCCATTCTCACTTTGGGAAAATAAAGTCCAGAGAAATGAAAAAGCATGCTCAAAAATCGTGTGGCAAAAGGAAACATTTCTGTTCTGAGATACATTTAGGCCAACCTACATGGAAAGCAAGGGGTCAATTTGAGATGGTTTCAAAATCTTCTAATTTTAGGTATTGAACCTTTTTAATTCCAAGGGTTATTTTGTCCTTGCTGTCAAAAAGCTGACAGAAGGAGAAGCCAGAAGAAACAGGAGAATAAAATAGTAGCGTTCAATGCTGCTCCATGAAACGCTGCTTGTGGTGGTTTCCAGGAAGCAAGCCAGGAAGGCATTAAAACTGGACAGTGCTGCGGAGGGGCCATACTGAAACTCAAGTTTTGAGAGCATCATGTGTTCCTTTAAGCCTCAGAAAAGGTAATTGTTATTTTCCCATGGACCTGCAGCTAAATGAATCAACTGCAAGATGCCAGGCAACATCGACTCACCTGACATGGAGCCAGAGGAGCCACAGATATGAAAGCACTCATTTTACCTCCTTCCTCATCATCACACTTGTTCTTTGCTCACCATGTCAGCTGTTTAATCACACTCCCGTCTCCATTTCTTTACCTCCCCGTCCCAAACTTCTACCCACCACCCCTTGGGCCACGCTTTCTCTGGTTTCCATGATCAGCCTTACTATCTTTCCCTGCATAGATTTAGACATATCCAGACTAATTACAACTATACCCTTACCTGTTCCAAAATGCAGAAGGGCAAAGAAAAACTCCTTGACCTCAATCCGTAAACTATAAACACAGAAAAATTACAAGCATTAAAATTAAGTACAAATATACATGACACTTTATAAGAGGCCGTAAATTAATGTAGTAAAAGCAAAGTCTCTGGAGCCAGACTCTGTGGTTCGAATCCTGGCTTCACTGCTCCATCATTTAACCATTGTGTGTCTCAGTTTACCCAATTTTAAAGTAAGAATGGTGATGATACCAACTGCATTAGTTAGGATAGTGGTCTAACTGTACAATAATAAGGGCAAAATAACAGCCACTTAAATGGAACAGAAATGTGCTTTTCTCTGATGAAGGAGGATGAGCTGATAATGTGGTTCTAGGACCCTGTGAAATTAGCTACTCTGCATTACCCTGCTGCTCTTCTCAAATATGGCTTCCAACTCATGGACCATGATGGCTACTTCAACTCCCACCATGAGTCTATACTCTAGACAGCAGGAGAAGAGTAAGAAAAAAAGGAGTATGCCCTCATTTTCATTAAAACTGTTCCCCCAAATCACTTCCATTCACATGCCATTGGTCAGAATCTAGTCAGAACATCTAGTTTCAAAAGATCCCATATGCCTTGCTGAACGTCTATTACTGTATCAAAACAGGAGGTAAATTGGAGGAAAACCAGTAATCTGCCTCACCAATGCCGAAGAGTTGTGTAGATTCCATGAATTACACATGTAAAGCACTTAAACAGTGCTCAGAACATACCAAATCCCCGATGTTTTAGCATTTAGAACAATATCAACACTAATAGTTAATTATTATGCCTGTTTCTTCTCTCTAATTTTTGACTATATGTTTGTGAAGTATTTAAACACTTTAACTTAAAAAAATAACTAATTGTTTATTATAAAATATATGTTAATTTTTTTTAAATTAAATAAGTGAAACGTAAAAAGACCAAAATAAGAATCACCCATCAAACTTTCAGTTATAAAAAGGTGCATAATTATAATAGAAACAGTTTCAAGCAATAGAATTTTTCTTTCATTTTCAGAAAATCTATATGTATACATCAAAGTATTAATTAGAGATATTAGAAAATGGTGCAATTCAGAAAAATTCATGTTTCTTTGACATATGTTTGAAAGAAACTTAATTTCTTAACAAAATTTTACAATTATAGAGTTGACAATTACAGAGCTTTTTTCTTTGCAAAAGATTTAATTTATTGACCAAATAGTTCACTAACATCTACAGGTACTTCTAAGAAAATAAAGTGACCACCTTAATTGAACTGTGGAAATAGAAGTAAAGGAAGGCATTTTTTTAATCCACAAGTGACAACACTTTGGCCAGGTCAGGTGTGCATAAGGAAGGAAATTTTCTCATGTGAGAACTCCTTAGGTTCTTGCGGTTATCACTAGATCTGTGGGGCAGTGCAGAAAACTGATTTCTCTATGCAGTGGATGAGTTTATACTTTTTTATTTTGTCTACTACGATGGAGCTTTATTAGCATCTTGGAGACTTACGTACTGGTTTTGGAGTTAGATCATCCAGGTTTAAATCCTAACTTTACTTACTGGCTATATGACCTTGAGCAAGTTACTCATCCTCTGCATGTATTAGATTTGTCATCTGAAAATGTCAATAATAAAAACCCATATCTAGGAACAGTACATACCTAATATAGTAATTATGATAATTAATAAAATAATATGCATAAAGGTTTTGGAGCAGAAGCATTCGGGAAGTGTTGCCATTTGATTATTATATATCCAAGTTTTTAAAATTTTACAGCATTACAAATGTTAACCTTCTTTTATACACCTCTTTCCAAACTCTTCTATACTCACTGTCTCATTTGATTGTCACTATCGTTCTCAATTAGGGTCAATATTCCCATTTTAAAGGCAAGATAACCAAGACTCACAGACATGAAATAATTTACCTAAGGTTGCCAGTCCTCCAAACCATAGAGCCAGGGCTCAAGTCAATAACTTGATGCTTTTGTCCACCCACTGTATCAATGTAACACTGATGACGATGATCCTTAGGTGTTAGGTACTGCAGTCCGGGCAGCTCCTTACATGTAGGTGTTCATGAGCCATGATGTGACCATGACTTCCTGAATGCCCTTGGTCAGGCAAAAGAGAGCATGTGACTTGAGAGCAGTGCAAAAGCTCCACCCAAAAAGAGGTGACAACCCCTCTTTACTCCAAATAGATTTTTCTCTTTAGGAAATTTGAAAATTTCTAGATCTGACAGTTAGTGTAGGAAAGAGGCTCACACCTACCCCATAATCTTTAGTTCTCCCCATCCCAATTTCTTAAAATGGGCAATTTTCTTAATAAAGAAAACACCATTTTAAAGCCCTTCTTCAAACCTGATTATTGCCCTAACTCTCACCTATACAGAAATTCTAAATGTGCCACTGAAAGGAGTCTTGACTAGGTTTTACCAGGAAAAGAAGCTGAAAAGCATATGGAAGGAGGCTAGGGGTGCCCAGGGGAGGGAGCACTTTTCATAATGACCACCTCCTGGTGATGCAGCTATTGCTGGCAGCACAGTAGCAGCCCTAGGAGTAGTTTCTGAACTGTGGTAAGGCAAAAGATTAAAAAAAAAAAACTTACTTCCTAGGGGCAAAAAGTTAACCTAGTTCCAGTTTCTATCTCAGTATTGAATCCTTCCCATTTGGGAACCCATGATGCTTTTTCAAGCTCCACGAGTTCTTTCTTGTCATTGCATGAGTTTTTCAAGGTAACTTGATTGCCTCTCTATTTCTTGTAACCGAAGACTGAGACAAGGAGTTATGTAAATTATCAATTAAGACCTTTGTTAGGGCTTTGAAAAAAACCAAAACTGTATTTTACATGTGAAACTATATAAACAGAGACACAGAGAGAGTTGATCTGCAATGAGAGAGAAGAATGAGGCAAAGGCACAGCTTGAACTAGGAAAATGTACAGAGAGTTGAAATTCTCCATTTCTGCTGTTCCTTGTTTTCTAAGACAAACGGTGGCCTTATAGCAAATTCTACTTTTTTGGCCTAAGCTAGCTCAAGTCAGATTTCTGTAGTTTGTCAATGAAAATAGAACTAACACCTGCATTTATCGTTCCAGAATTTTGTGGAAAATCCAACTTGATCCACTCTGGATGTGCATTTAAAATATGACCAAAAATGTATATTCCCAAACAGGCTGTCTGAGAGGACTAGGAAAGCCTTAGGTCATGCTAAAAACCCTGAATGCAACCTTAATTATCTAGTTTGAAGAGATAGTTGTGCACCTTAAAGATATTCAACTAGAGCAACTTAATTGTTGGTTGAAGATATTTCATGGATATTTTAATGTTTCTAAGCAAAGAACAAACACTGACACGTTGGGTTAAAGGATGATTTTATAGCAACTTTGAGAAAGAGCCCTCCGCAGAGCAGGCCCCCAGAGAGCTAGAGAGGTTTGTCTCCCTGGAGCCATTTGTTTACATTCCAAAGTGTTTGATGGTAGTGAAGTAAGGGCTTTCCCCTCCTCAGAATATTTATTTATAACCCAGTAAGGACTTTCCCCTCCTAAGAATATTTATTTACAACCCAGAACATTCTTCTCCCTCTTTCTCCCTTCATTTCTCCACACACCCACACCCTGAGAGAGGAGGGTGGGCAAACTTGCTGGCTGCCCTGCATAAGCTGTAAGTTTCATAATGTGGTATTCCTCTCCTGCAGAGTTGTCACGTGAGGAATGGGAATATAGGAAACTGATCAAGATGCTCTGTGGGGAAATAAGAGTTCTGTTTCCTAATCCAGCCAAGGGTCTATTAGTGCGTGAGTATAAAATATATTTATGTATATGGTGACAAGTGACTTGTTAGCTTGCGAGTAGGGTGCTATCTAAAACTCTGCCCAGTTTCAGACTTAATACTACTTTCCAGATCGCCCAAGATAATCCTAGTATACACTAGGATTTACAGAATAATTATTAATATGTTGCATTTCATTCTCAAAAATGTCCTGTTTAAAAGGCAAGTTTAAGATCACTCAAATTACAACCCACATTATCTCAAGAAGTATTCATAAAGTGCAACATTATCTGATTTTTTTCAGCTTTTGGTATTTGTTATTCTCTCTCTCTCTCTCTCTCTCTCTCTCTCTCTTTTTTTTTTTTTGCCAACTCAGGTTACTCTGGTTATACTGCCGTTGAAATAGTGAAATTGTCTCTTGAGCATTCTCCCTCTCAATTCTTCTAAAACTTGGTACCCTTGTTGAAGCACACATCACCTCTGCTTTGTTACATAGCATGTACTTCTTTTGTCCTCACTTGTCCATGTTTTTCTCTCTCTATATATGTGTCCATTGACATTCCTACTCTGGAGTTAAATGAATGACTGAAATACCTTTTGGATAAGGTAAATGGTTATCCTGCTTAAAGATTTAGATTGTTTTCAGGTTTCCTAAGGATATGGTTTACCTGTGTCCAAGCTGTATAGCCACGATTCTCATGCTGCAATTTGAATCGGGTTATTAGTTTTCCTCCTAAATGAAAGATCAAGACACAATATTAAATCATTTATCTCAGAAAGGGGGAAGCAAAACCACTAAATATAGCTACTAAAAGTCCTGGTCAGCATTTTAGCCTCAGTATAACTGCGTGTTTCTATTTTGTGCGTTTGCTTTGTGGACGTTTCTGGGTGACTATATTTTATTCATTATAAAACATGCTTCTGAAATACTAGTCTTCCTTCAGTCTAATAATACAACATTGATAATAATTTATTCTTAAGGACCATGTTCTATTTACAAAAGATTGGGGAACTAAAGCTGAAAGAAATAAAGCTAAAAAATTACAAGAAGTCATGACAGCTGAAGTCTTTTGGTAAAACTCAGTCACAAGTTGGAAAAAAAAAAAAACAACAAGTGACGTTATCACGGTTGAGATAGATAGATCCAGAATTAGAAGCTTTTGTTAAAGCCTAGAATGAGAATACACTTCATTAAATTATAAAATTTTCAACCCCTGGAAGAGAGTATACTCTAGCCTCAAATTATAAAACTAAAGTATATTAAAGTAAATTAAATTGAATTCAAATTTTAAAACTTTCTACAATAGGCAAAGAGCCTAGTTTACATTATTTAAATTACAAAAATATTTCCCTTTGCCATTTACTCTCAAGCAAAATAATTTCAGTTTATCCCAGACAACCACACTGAGCCCAGTGCCCATCTTATATTTATGAGAGAAGCTACCTAATGGTAATGATTTCTCTTTCACTCCAAACTCCTACCTTTAATTCAATTTTCAACTTTTACCACCACCACCCTACCTTCCCCTGCCCCTACTCTTTCTACAACTACCCCCTTCAGTCTCAACCCCTTGACATCTAATTTCTTTGCAGCGGCAATCCTGGCGCTTTGTCCTTTACTGGTCTTTAATTGTGCAGGATCTTGCCTGTTGTCATCTGCTGTCTCCCCCATGACTCCCCCAAAGATCTTTCCCCCAAGTCTTTATGTCTCAGTCATTTCCTAGACCTCTGACCAGCCATATGGACCTCATCAGAGTATTCAGCCTCCTATTACTTTTTCATGTAATTAATTTTCTCTCTTTCTTGGTCTTAATTACTCTCACTCAAATTAACCTTAGTTAGGGTCTTGATGATTGATGATGATGATGATGATGATGATGATGATGATGATGATGATGATGAAAAGGAAAAACATAAGTTGTCTTCCCAAACAAAAAGAGCAATTATGTTCAGGGGTAATATTCAAATATTTTTTAGCAGAATGACAAAGGCACCTAGCTACCAGAACTGACTATATCATGGCTGCAAGTCAGAATGACAACCCAGTGGGAGAGGGACTCACCTGAGCACTTAAAGCAGCAATTCTCAGAGCTAGCTGCATATTAAAATTGCCTGGGGAGCTTTCGAACCCATCCATCCATGGCCCCTAATCTCGGTCCAATTGAATAGGGATCTCTGGGGAAGGGTTCAGGTGCTGGTAAGTTTTAGAACACTTGAAGCTGATTTTAATATGTACATAGGGCTAACCACCACTGGAATGCATAAATGAGAGGTACAGCAATGACTGCTACTGCTCAAATTGCATCCAGTTTTGAAACATTTTTTCTTCTTTTCTTCTGAGGTCCACAGGGGTGAAGTGACCAAATTTAACACAAAAGTCAGTGCCTAAGAAGAAACTCTATCTTGAGTCTCTGACTCTCAAATACATTTTCTTTCCACTGTATGTTTCTTTCTTTCCTACAGTATGAACTTGCATTGCTATATATTACTACCATATGATGTATGAATTTTGTTAAAGTAGCCATTTGTGATTTTGTAATCACATGATTCCATATGTCTTATTGACCTGTTTTCTTGAATGCCCATAAAAGATAGTTATCGAGGAGGAGCAGGCTGTAGTCCTGGTTGAACTGGCTGCTTGAACACCCTGCAATGTCTTTCAATAAGTAGGCAGTGGTATTATTGCCATAACTGGCAAAACTGGCAAAACCAAAAAACAAAGAGAGAAGGTAATTCTGGTCTCATTGCAAGATCCAAATATTATCTTGTGCCAAGAGGATTCTGGAGCAACCCAGATGAGCAATATTTACAGCATCTATGTAATAAAGCTAGCTGAACTGGTAGCACAAGTTCAGAATAAGTAGAGAAAAGTCATGCTCAATTTAGACCCTTATTTTACAGATGAAGCCCAAATCATGTAGTGGGTTAGGATACAGAGCTAGAATTAGAAATTGGGTGGTTTTGTCCTCACGAAAATGCTACGCTAACACCACGGTGATTAAGGTAGAGTAACCCTTATAGTGTTCTTGTAAAGGAATGGAGAATGAGGGACAGACGAAGGAAGAGAGAGAGGGAGAGGAGAGAGAAAGAGAGAGAGAGAGAGAGAGAGAGAGAGAGAGAGAGAGAGAGAGATCATCTATCTATATTATCTATAATCACAGTAATTAATCCATTAAGGTTGTTTGGCCCTGATACCCAAATTTAAACTCAGGCAGTCTGAAAAAAGAACTCTGAATTTTTAACTCCTGCAAAGCTATGTCCCCAAAAGTACTTAAAAATATTAATAATCTATATATATATTGCCTTTCAATCTGTCAATTTTGTGTCATTATATAATTATGCTATTTTGATACAATGTATAACCATTGCCTTCTTAGAGTTAGAGATATTACCTTGTCATGATAGCACTTAGATCACTGAGACAGTGGGATAAGATTAGAGTGAGAGGGATTTCTGGTAAGTTTCTTCCCATTTTCCTAGAGGCATATGGAGAATTACTTCATGCAAAGTGCCTTAGGCTCCTTGAAAGAAAGCTGACATAACAATATCAATTTACAATTCTTCTGGACATGAATAAGGAAAGGGGATTCTAGTAGCACTCGTAACTAATACAATTCTGAATTTTGAGGGAAAAACCTGTATTGTAATTCTTCCTATGTTGGCTTTAGAGATTATAAAACACAACCCAATTATAAAATGTTACATTATATCAATCTAGCAAACTTGTTTTTTGTGCACCTAGTGATATGCAGAGGTTTTCTCTTGCTGTAAAACAGATACCCCATAGCCATTAAGCATCAATGTGAACAGGCCCCTGCTGTAATATTTAATGTATAGAAGAATGAAAGAAAGAAAATCCAAACTGCAGCCTTAAGTTAGCAGTCCATGGCTCAGCCCCTCAGCATTTTAACCAGTCTAAAATATTAAATTTTTAGGCTCAGGGGATCTGTGATAGTTTAGGCCTAGCTGTAATATTGGTTAAACAATCAGGAAAAATAACTTTCCACCTCAGAAGCATAATTTAAGTAACAGTCATTAAACAATGTAATTGACTGAATATTATAACTTTGGGCTACGATTCAAATAAAGGTATACTTTTTCCCATTGTCTCAAATTGTCAATAATTAAAATCATCCTTTAACGTAGTTTATCTAGTAACCATTAAACAATCCTCTTGGTCTGGGAAAGCCTAAAAAACTGTATAAATGTATATTTTTTATTGATGCACAGTATTTTACATAACTCTATGTGCGTATATATACATATATCTTCATTAATCTAAGATACCACTAATTAGAGAGTGGATTAATACAGACACTGAATATTTTTGAAACTCTCCAGGACACAAAAAATCTTGTTCAGATTAATGATGCATCATTTAAATTGAGGTGAGTGCCTAAAAGGGAAAAAAGGAAGAAATTCAGCATCTTAGAGATGCTTTTAAGTTAGATTTTCATAACTGGATTACTATTCTGAAATTAAAGTATTAATTATGGGTGTGTTGAAATTGACTGGATGAAAAGCAGAATAGCATGGTTGTTAGACTAAAGCTAATGGGAAATAGATCCTGGCTTTGCCACTTACCTAGGTGGTTAAGTTATATTTAATGAAATACTGCTTTTAATGAACAAAAGGGAAAAGTACTTTCAATTGAGTCTGCTCAAAAAAATCTTGATCTCATGATTGCCATGTACAATCTGACTCAAGTAGACATTGATTAATTAAATAACAGATCCCAGAAATATCACAGATAAGCCCCACCACTGGCTCACAGCTTTCCTAAAACAAAGCTGCCTGTGGGGTAGAAAGGCAGGACAAAGGCCTGGAGAACCATGCAATTTTGGCAAGTCATTGAACATCTCTGAGCTTCACTGTCCTCCATTAGTGAAATGGAGATAACACCAACTCATATGATTGTTGGAAGGATTCAATTAAATGAGATAATGCTTCAATAAATGGTAACTTTTATTACCATTTAGGCATGGTAATGATATTAGCATAATTTTAAAAACAAAAATTTGGTCAAAGAGAAAATGTTTTTTTAAAATAATTTTTTATTTTTCAGTTATGGCTGACATATAATATTATATTGGTTTCAGGTATACAACAGAGATTAGGCATTGATATAACTTGCAAAGTGATCATTCAATACCATACATAGTTATTATAATATTATTGACTATATTCCCTATGATGTACTTTACATCCCCATAACTGTTTTTATAACTGACAATGTGCACATCTTAATCCTTTCCCCTTTTTCACCTATCCCATCATCCCCTTCCATCTGACTACCATCAAAATGTTCTCTGTACCTATGAGTTTATTTTTGTTTTATTTATTTTCTTTTTTAGATTCCACATGTAAATGAAATCATATGGTATTTGTCTTTCTCTGTCTGACTTATTTCACTTAGCATAATACCCTCTAGCTCCATCCATGTAGTCACGAATGACAAGGTTTCACTCTTTTATGGCTGAGTAATATTCCAGTGTGTGTGTGTGTGTGTGTGTGTGTGTGTGTGTGTGTGTGTGTGTGTGTTTATATATATCACCTCTTCTTTATCCATTCATCTATCAATGGACACTTAGGTTGCTTCCATATCTTGGCTATTGTAAATAATGCTGCAACGAACATATAGATGCATGTCTTTTCAAATTAGTGCTTTGAGTTTCTCCAGATACATACTCAAAAGTGAAATTGCTGGGTCCTTGTCTCTTGCTGTAGTCTTTGATTTTTAAAGTCTATTTTGTCTGACATAAGTATTGCTAACTCAGCATTTTAAAAATTTCCATTTGCATGAAATATCTTTTTCCATCCCTTTTCTTTCAGTCTGTGTGTGTCTTTCAATCTTAAGTTAGTCTCTTTCAGGCAGCTAATGTATGGATCTTGTTTTCTTATACATTCAGTCACCCTATGTCTTTTGATTGGAGTATTTAATCCATTTACACTTAAAGTGATTGTTGATAGATACATAGTTATTGCCATTTTATTATTCATATACATTTTTTCTTCTTCTTAAAAAAGTTTCTTTTAACATTTCTTGTAATACTGGTTTACTAATGATGAACTCCTTTAGCTTTTTCTTGCCTGGGAAATTCTTTACCTGTCCTTCAATTCTAAATGGTAGTCTTGCTAGGTAGAGTAATCTCGGTTATGGTCCTTGCTTTTCAACACTATGAATATTTTGTGCCAATCCCTTCTGGCCTGCAGAGTTTCTGTTAAGAAATCATCCAACAGTCTTATGGAAGCTCCCTTGTAAGTAACTGACTTCTTTTCTCTTATCACTTTTAATATTCTTTGTCTTTAATGTTTGGCATTTTAATTATTATGCATCTTGGTGTGGGCCTCTTCAGATTCATCTTGTTTGGGACTCTGTGCTTCTTGGACTTTTATGTCTACTTTCTTTGCTGGGTTAGGAAAGTTTTCCATCATTATTTTCCATCATTTGAACATAATTAGGGTATTGAAATACAAATGATCAATTTTTTTTTAAACTGAAAGCAGCATTATCTGTTGACCTATTCTAGGGACATTTAGTAGTTGCTGGATAGCTACATTACTCTAACTCTTTGCAGAACCAAATTTAAAAAGTAAATAGTTTGCTTGAAAGCACACAGCTAGATGATAACCCATGTATATTAGTCAGGGTTTTCCCTAATATGTATCTATGTATGTATGTAGATTTATTATAAAGTATTGGTTCAAGTGATTATAGGCTGAGAAGTCCCATAATCTGCTCTCTATAAGCTGGAGACCCAGGAAGGCTAATGGTGTAGTTTGAAGGCCTGAGAACCAAATAGCAATGGTATGGATTCCAGTACAAGTCTGAAGGCCTGAGCACAGAGGGCAGGAGAAGGTTAACGTCCCAGCTCAAGCAATCAGGCAGCGAGCAAATTCAACCTTCCTCTGCCTTTTTGTTCTATTCAGGCTCTCAACAAATTGATGATGCTCACCTACACTGGGGAATGCAATCTGCTTTACTTAGTCTACTGATTTAAATGCTATTCCAGAAACAAAACAAAACAAAACAAAACAAAAACCTCATACACTCATACACAGACAATAAATACAGACACACACACAGACACACAGACACACACACACACACACACACACACACACACCTAGAAAACTTGTTGAACAGCTATCTGTTCATTCCTTGACCCAGTCAAGTTGACATACTAAACTAATCATCATATCAGTGTCTTGATTCCTAGTCAATGATCATTCCGTTATAATGATGGCTTTTACTCTTTTTGTTCTTTGTTTTCTAATTTTTCCAATAGCAGAATCACTTTTTTTTTTTCAAATGAAAACTTACTTGGAATAACAAAAAAGTGAGAAGGGAATTTTTGCTCTCCACCAATCTCCCCAGATCCCTGCCCATAGACAACTTTGTGAGGAACACTAAGGCTCTGTGGAATAGATTGAAAATCATTCTGTTTCACAGTAAGGCAGTGTTTCTACAGTCTATTTGGGAAAGAAAATTAAAGAATTAAATATTCTTATTCACATTTGAAAGTAATAAATCTATTTGGACGTTATACTAAATTTAGCAAGACTTCTATTATAAATTATTGAAGGACTGTCAGATACATGTATTAAACTTACTAAAAGGCTTTTTCTTCATGGAGCTTATATGATAAAATATGATAAGATGTGATTAAAATATAATTAATTTAGAAGAGAGTACATCTTTTCATGTGACTTTCAGCACCTTTAATAGCTTTATGTCATATTTTTTCTTCTGAAAAAAATACTGATTAGAATATCATAATATGAGAATATGTATATACATGTATATAACATATATATATACATACATATATATATAATATGAGAGCAAGCAAAAAATAATTCTCTAGAACAGCACAGAATTCCCAATCCCATGATGCTGAGCATCTTTTTTGGTGCTTACTTGCCGTCCTTATACCTTGTTTGCTGAAATGTGTGCTCCATCATTTCACCAATTTTTTAATTGGTTATTTTCTTAATATTGAGTTTGAGAGTTCTTTATATAATCTGAATACAAGTCTTTTAACATTTGCAAATAATTTCTCTAAATCTGTGTGTTTTCTGTTCAGTCTTTTGGCAGTATCTTTGAAAAAAAGCAATTTTTAATTTTGATGAAGTCTAAGTTATCATTATTTTGGTGTATTATCTAAGAAATCCATACCTAACCCAAGGTTACAAAGATTTTCTTCTGTATTTTCTTCTGTAAATAGTTGCATAGTTTTATATTTAGTTGCATAATCTGAGTAAATTCTTTTGTATATTATGATGTATGGACGCTTACTTTTCAGCCTATATTTTTTCCACTCATATGATAAAAATCCTTCTTGATTGAATCGCCTTGGCATCCTTGTTAAAAATTCTTTGTCCATATATGTGTGAATGTATCTCTGGGTTGTCTATTCTGTTTTTTATTCACCCATCTTTATGTCAATACTGCACTGTCTTGATTACTGTAGGTCTATAAACAGTCTTGAAATCAGGTAATTTTAGTTGAAGATTCCATTTACCAGTTTTTACTTCATTTATTTTAAAGCTCTGTTATTATGTGCATAAACACTCAGGATTATTATATCCTCTTGATCAATTGACTTTTTATCGTTATGAAATGACCTTTCCTACCCATTGTGATATCTGTTGCTCTAAAACCTGGTAATTCTGATGCTGATATACCTAATCCTAATTCTGCATTATGCTTTTTAATAGTGACTCTAATTATTACACCTTACAGTTTTAACTTTTCACCTTATGCATTGTAGTTTTCATCTCCAGAAATTCAATTTGGGTCTCTTTTATATCTTCCATGTATTCATGTAACGTATTGAACATATGAAATATAATCATAATAATTGTTGAATGTCATCCTCTGCTAATTCTATTGTCTTTTCAGTTCTTAGTCAGTTTCAATTGATGGGTTCTTCTCATTATAAATTATAATGTCCTGTTTCTTCTCATGTGTTGTAATATTTTAATGGATGTCAGACATTGTGAGTTTTACCTTCCTGAGTGCTGGATATTTTTGTACTACTACACGTTCTTGGCTTTCATTGTAGTATGCAATATAATTACTTTCAAGAAATTTGAGCATTTCAAGTCTTGCTTTTGAAATATTTTCAGGCAGGACTGGAGCAATGCTTGGACTAAGACTAATTATTTCCTACAACCAAAGAAGACCTTTGTGTACTCTATTCAGTGCCCTATTAATTATAAATTTCTCTAGTCTGGCAGATAGAAACTGGTACTATTTCTGGCTCTATGTGAGTGCCAGGCACTGTTCAAATCCTTTCAGAAAGTTCTTTTCTGGGCCTCAAGTAGTTTGCTCACTTGAATACACTGATCAGCACCCATCTGAAGAACCAATGGGCACCTTCTGCAGCTTTTCAGAGTTCATTCTCCATACAAACCTCTTGTCTGATATTCTGTCTAGCTAGCTCTAGAAACCTGCTCTCCTGAACTCTCAGCATTATCGCCTCAATCCAGGGAATTCACCGGGTTCTGCCTGAGTCCTCCTCCCTGAACTACAATCCAGATATACAAAGTCCTAATACAAAGCAATTATATGGATTTTATTTATTTGTTCTCTTTCAGGGTGAGCTGATATCCAATGCATTGAAAACCATAGTTTCACATATATTACACATTTCGTTCATTTGTTTTAGATCAGAGACTAAATCTAGTACCTATTACTATATCTTGGTCAAATGTGTAACTTCTTCCTGCTTTTTAAATTGGAAATATGGTTACTTTAGATATGTTGGAGTAAGAAAAAATTGTTAAATAGAAAGACAAAGCTGAATAATGTGTCACTTTGGAGAATTCAAGGGCCATATAAAGACACAAGGAGTAGGGAAAAATAAGGAGATGGCACATTTGAATGGTTCTGAATCAACCAAACACAAAGGATTTGTTTGTTTGTTTGTTTCCAAACACTCCATTCCATATCAGTAACATCCATGGTCACAGTATATGTTATATAATGCTGACCTGTCTTAAAATGCATGAATAACCTTTATTTAGAATTAATTTTTGATCCGTGACATTTTATGAATTCTTAACTTCAAAA
The DNA here is from genome assembly GCA_003508835.1 of Eonycteris spelaea. Taxonomy (NCBI): domain Eukaryota; kingdom Metazoa; phylum Chordata; class Mammalia; order Chiroptera; family Pteropodidae; genus Eonycteris; species Eonycteris spelaea. Next base: position 1,209,645 of record PUFA01000140.1, read on the forward strand.
TGCCAAGGGCTTCAAAAATGTAATCAAAATGTTGCCATTCCTTCTCATGGTCAAATTCTGCACTATGTCTTTTAATATCCACTATGATTATTATATATATGTTAATTCTCTTATATTTATTATCATATATGAAGTGAGGAGACTAAAAATTGATTACACATTCACTAAATGTACTACGATGTCACATCTAAACAAATATTGACCAGCAACACCTAAACCATTAATCAAATAATTTTGGAATAATCTCAGAAAAAAATATGTGGGAAAATCTTTTTTGACCTTTCTTTTCTGGTGACATTTTTTTCCCACTACTCAGTTTTGTTCTAAACTTTTCCCTGTGCAACTTGAGCAAACTAAAGAACTCAAGGAAGAGCCTTCTGATATTCACTAGCAGGACGGTGTTGGGCTGGTGAAAGAGGCAGTAGAGTCTTAGTGAAAATGGGCAACAGAGCCTATCAAGGTCTAAGATGACTCACAATAATGTGTGTTCTAATAGCCTAATGCAGTACATCAGTTGGTGACTTGGGAATAAATGCCTGAGCACCATGAATCCAAATCATCAAATGAGTGACAGAAAGTTAAGATGTACCATAGGCCACAGAAATTAGAGAACCTAGCATACCACAGAATGAATGCCAGAAGTGTTAAACAGACATTGCAGCTGAACAATCACACAAATTTTAAATAAGTTATACCTAAAACAAAAGTGGTATTTATTAAGGAATTATCAAGTGTCTGGCACTGTATTCACAACTTGCCACAATTATCTCAATCCTCACAGCAGTTATGGAAGAGTCACATTGTTGTCCACATTTCACAGATGAGAAAACTGAGGCACTAATTAACTTATTAACTGAACCAGTAGTTGAATCTTGGCCTAATTCCAAAGATTTTTCCTTCTTTTTTATTTATACAATTTATAAATATATAATAGATGCACTTGGTACGAACTGAAAAAATATAAAATAAAAAGTAAATCTCCCTTCTATCTCTGTCCAGAGATATTACAGTTCCTTTCCCAAGTGACAACTACTTTATTAGTTTGTGTATACTTCAAGAGATGTTTTATTAACTGTAATAGTGGACTTGTTTAGTTTTCCTTTACTTCTATTAGTTTTTGCCTCATGTATTTTGACTGTTATTAGGTTCATAAAGGTGTAGGATTGTTATATCTCCTTAGAGAATGGACTCATATATCATTATGTAATGCTCCTCTTTAACACTAATAATCTCACTCTTCTAAAATCTACTTTGGATAATATTAATGTAGCTCTTCCAGCTTTCATTGGCTTACCTTCCTCCATCTCTCTTTAAACTTATCTGAGTTATGTTTAAATTTATTTTTTGCCCTGCCACTTCAATTCTCTGATGGGTCCAAGAAGACATTCATTTTTAGGTGTCCAACTTTTTTTTCTTAAACTCAGGAACATTGACATCATAACTGTTTGTAGATCAGAGGTGAAACCAGAGGTTTTTCTCAGCCCAATTATTTTTAAAGGTAATTTCTTCTCAGAGACGATGAACACGCATTTTAATAAAGAGAAATTCTTATCTTTCCATTGACTAGTGCAGTACTATGTGAATACAATCCACTTAAGAGTTATATACATTGTTTTAAAATACCATAAAAAGAGTTAATAGGATTCAGCACTATATATCATTTAAGTTTGGATTTACATTTGTTACAAGAATATTCTTACTGCATTTTGTTACTGGGAAAGCATTAAAATTCAAGGAGCCTAAGTTAAATAATTTGACCTATAAGGTTTTCTTGGGAAGGGGGCAGGGAAGAAAATATATAAACTTGAAGAATGCTGCTGCAAATAGTCTTAAAGTGATCTTAACTGTTTCTTTGACCATAAGTTTCCTCGGATCTGCACCCTGTTATTAGTATGGTACAATACTTTGTTCTCCAAAAAGTGTAATTCTATAATTTATTAAAGAGAAACCATCCTTTTTTTTTTTTTTAAACAGAAAAGTTCATGAATCTAATGAGTCTTGATTGTTGCCTGTGGACCCCATCAGGAGTGATAATACTAATGACAAAAGGATCTAAACAACTGAGGTAACAATAAAGCATATTCTGGGAGTTTTTCTTTTTTCATTTTTAGTGGTAACTTAGATTTCTTAGAGTAGTTAATCAGCCATCAAAAGACAAGATCTCTAAAATCTATAAAACTAACATAATTTAAGAATTTTATACAACTATTAAAGTATAACTACACATGTAGATTTGTGATACCTTTTGCTTAAGACACATCATTAGAAAAGATGTCATTCCTAAAAAAGTTATGACAATTCCTTTCCTTAAGAGCATTTTTTGGAGTGAACCTTTTTAAATTGAAAATAGTGTATTTTTTTAATTATACATTGCTGATTATAGCCGCCCTATAAATTAGTGACTTAAACCACAACAGTTGATTATGTCTTAAGGTCCTGTGGGTTGACTGATTCTTCCTCTAGTCAGGTCTGAGCTTACTTATATGGATACATTCTGCTGTGGCAAAACTGAGGATGGTTTCAGCTGATGGATTGCTGGGCCAATATCTCCATGTGATCTTCCATCCAGGGCTCCAGCAAGGAAGCCTTACGAGAAGTAAACTTCAATCGATAAACTCTTAATGAGCCTCTGCTAGTGTCATATTTGCTGATATATCATTGGCCAGAAATCATACAGCTAACCTCAGAGTCAACTAGAAGGGGAGGATATAAGTATCTGGATACTAGGAGGCTTGATTCACTTGTGGGGGGTATTATTGTTAAAATCAGCTCCATGTATGTACATCTCTCCCACATGCAAAATAAACTCACCCTTCCAAGACCCTCAGATCTCATGCAATCACTGCCTGAGGTACAAAGTCCAGAACGTAGTAATCTGCATGCAGTCCTGGTGTAAATGAAGTTTATAGGTGAAATTTCTCAAATGCAGTTCTTTGGGAGCAGCTCCTCTTAAACAATGGATTTGTGAATTAAATAGTTCTTTTCACCCTGTATATCCATCATACACGGTGAGATGGGGGAAGGATTACTTTAACCAGACAGTATATTCCAAAAAGAGAGGGACAGAAACATAGAGCTGTCACTGATCTAACAATTTGCATTCCTGCCAGGCACACACTGTAAACTTTACAACTCTAAGAATAGAGATGTTCCCCGATAGAGATGAGTTCTGTTGATCAGTTTCTAATCCTTTAATTTCCTCATCTTCATCTTTGATTTTTAGCCATTTTAATATGATATGAATTTGCCTGAATTTAATAACACTTCCTATGGAGAACTTACTGTCGTTATGCCTATAGGTATTCATTCTACATCATTTTCTCTTTCCTCTTTCTGAAATTTCAGTTATATAAATGTTAATCCAGCTCACTGAGTTAACACATCTCTTGCATTTTCATTTCCTTTTTAGGACTTGTGATTTCCACATGAACCTTGCTAACAGTAATAGAGCAGGTGCAAACACACTCGAGTGAGCTAAGATGTAGCAGAATGCCCAGGTGAGTTTATAGGCTCCTTGGACCATTTGGTCTGAGGATAAAAGGCTGGATTTACTGTTGGGTAGCAGCTTATGATATTTTGTAGATGAAGAGAGAGAAACTAGGTAGATAATCATACAAATAGAAGGGCCCTTTACAGGAAAAAATGGTGAAATAAAAAGAACAGAACAGAGTGCATTTGGAGGAGAAGGTTTAGTGCAAAGAAGTTGGGTTAAGAAAAATATTAGCCCTTTTCCTATTTTCAATCTAGCATCCTTAACATAGATAACTTTTCCAGGCATTCTAGTTCAACATGATATTTTATCATCCAGTTCTTATCAGTACCAACTATGAAAAGGAAGTAAATGTGTATAAAGAAATAATGCATATGCAACACTTATATTCTCTCTCACCCACTTTTAGTTCAATAATTTAGGACAGAAAAACTTCCATAGGATTTTCCAACTCACAGCTGCTCTAAAACACATGCCCTAAGAATGCTCTGGATTTGCTGCACAGTCTCTTGCCCCTACTGTGTATAAATTAAATGAGAATTTTAGTTTGTAAGGGAGTAGAGTGTGCTATCATCCAGCTATTGATACTTTCTAAATAGCCACTCTCTGCTTATTAAAAGATGATGAGGCAAATCAGTATCTTGTAGGAGCCAGATTTGGTAGGAAAGTAAATTGATTCTTTCTTTCCCTTGCATGGAAACAAAGAAGTCTCCTGCATTCACTCAAGAAATAAAATTTTCTTAGCAGAAAGAAGATAGTCAAGTTCAATGCTTTAAAACAAATAAAATAGATGAATGACATCAAACCAAAAACAACAAACTCTTGAAATCTAGGAAAGCCAAAAAGGTCACTGCACTTAAACCTTAAAATCAACCCCAGATCTATATATAACTTACTACTTTTGTCACCTTTGGCAAAATATTTAAACGCATAAAGCTTCAAACTGTGCAAATTTAAAACAGAGAAAGAGATACATACAAACTCTACCTCTATTACTATTTTGTTAGGAGGATAAAATGAGATAATGCACATGAAAGCACTTTGCAAAGCCTTGAGCACCATGCTGATGTAATACATTATTTTTGTACTGATACCTATTACAAGAAAAATAAAAGATTAATTTGAGACTATGGTACATGGTTATGAAAAACTCTGCTTTACAATATTCAGTTATTTTTAAGGATCCCCATTGCTATAGGCATGGACATTTAATCAGTCGCTGGAAGAAAAAATAAAATTCCAAAAGAGCTTTGCCTAAGAAAAGCTGATAAACAGAATCATGCCATGTTTCCTTCTTAATCTTCCTTCAGCATCTTCCCACCCTTCCTGGCTGCATACTTTGCATACTTAGAGTTTTAGACCATTGAGAATACATATATATTTTTGAATGCCAATGATGCAATATAAATAAATTATCATGGTTGGTAAAAATCTAGCTTCAGGGCTAGTATCTGCAGTCAGATGTGCAACTACCCCAGGAAAGCTTCGTTAGCTCTAGTACAGAAAAGACATGCTGAATCTGCATGTGAATAAAGAACATTCTCTCCCTTAGGACTTTATCCCTTCTGCTGATGCACCTCACTGCTTTTATCATTCAGATAGAATCTTTAAAACAGGAGCAAATTAGGACTCATTGGTACAAGGATTGGTCAATCATTGGTACATAAAAGAAACATAATTTTGTAGCTGTTTCATATCATTGCTAATGAAGGCATGAAACAGAAACACTAATTTTCTCACTTACTTAACAATGTCCTATTTTCCTTAACTATTCTTAAAGACTGAATAAGGACACCTTTTACATCATTCCTTCCTGATTCTAAAAATAGTGGGCATAAGTAATGTGATAGTGATAATATAAAAATAGCTACCATTTATTGAGCGTCTACTCTGAACCAGGCAGTTTATACACATTGTCTTATTACATTATTACTCTTTGGGAGTATTCCAGGTAGCTATAATAATTCTCATTTACAGATAGGGAAAATAAGTCTCAGGAAGGTCAAATAATTTGATGAGCTAACACAACTAGTAAATAGCAAAGTGGCAAAAAGAGATCCATAATAGAATGATTCACTCCATTTGTTAGTAAAATCTGTTAACCAGATAGCAGCACATTTGGGAAATGAAAATACTGCTTTAATTGTCTTGATAACTAAAGAATAATCAGAAAATTTGTGGTTATATCATTGAGACTATCTTCTCATAATGTTCACTCTTCATCCTTTTAAAGTAGTGAATCCAACCAGCTTAAAACCTTTGGTAATAAAGACAGGGGCTGAGAGGGAAGGAAGGAAGAAAGGAAAGAGAAAAGGAAAAAAAAAAAAAAAAAGGAAACCTAAACGTAATTGATTTTCCTTTTTATTCCAGGACCTCAAGTCATTGTTTTATACATGAATTCTAGTTGTAATTGAGTAAGATGCTAATATTGAGGCGATTCCTTTGTGAAACACTTGTTTTATTAGGAATGACTTTTTCAGTTGCAAGAGAAATAAAATTCAAACCAGCTTGGAAAAAAAAAGAGAGAGAGGATATTTATGTGGCTCACATAATCAGGAAGTCTAAGGAAAGGGGCTTGTTTTTTGGCAACAGCCAGAGCTGGAAGTTCAAATAATAGCATTTTCTTTCTCTCTGCCCTCTTAGTTTTTCTTTCTTCAATGGCCTAATTCTCAGTCTCTCCTGCATCAGGGAAGATGACCACCTATACTTCCAACCTTATATCCTCCTTATAAGTAGCAGTTCAGAGAAAAAGCCACAACCCTCATTCCACAGTATCCATATCAATCCACACCAAATGGATTCGATCTTTACTCAAGTTATATGGCCACAATAGGACTGATCTCTCTGTCTAAGCAGAGAGAATACTCTGATTAACTAGCTCATGTCACCTGTCTACCCTATGTAGCAGAAGGACAACATAGTTGATGTCCTTATGCTATTCTTTGAGAGAAGGGATATAGAGCAGGAAAAAAGTAGCGGGTCTCTACTGCAATCATCTAAATATTTTCACTATTTCCTAATAGTTTCAATGACCTTTACCCCTTTTCTCTCGAAGCAGACTGTAGGGAAAATAAAAACATCAGATAATAACTTCTGTTTGTTATGTTGCAATTAGACAAAGTTCTGATGGCTCCTTCCTTTGCAGCTTCCAGGAAGCAAATTATTGGTATCAGTGTGGAGGGGGACAGGGAGAGGTTCTTCTCTTTCCATGTCCTTGCTTCTTCATTTGTATGGGTCACTAGCTGATTGGGCAGACAACCACTTTCTTGTACCTTAAAGCCTTTAGGCACCAGTAGTTTTATCCTCTGCTCAAAATGTGCAAAGAAAAGAAATGACCCTGGAAACAAAGCAGCCATCAACATGCATAATAACTACATCCACCACACCAAAAGAGATGGACAAAAGGTTTGACAAAGAAATCAATGCTCTTTGTGTAAGGAAACTTTAGATTCCCAAATACGATATTGGAAATTTGGTACATTTCAATGATTTATGGGCACTAAGATATTGGTACTTTATAGGGCAACATTAAATATGTCCCCCTTCTCAAAAACTTTCAACAGCAAACAGAGATATATAAAATCACCTTAAAGATACTAGCTTCATGCCAGTATTGGCTATTACATATTAAAATATTCTTCTCAATTTAAAGAAAGAATATGTCAAAAAAGAGCTGATCACCTATGGAAGCAAAATTAAAAGGGAAAACTTTAGCAATTATTCACCCAAGAGGTCTCTGGGTAAGGACTATCCTTGAATGGATAATCTAACCTGTCGAAGTCTTAATTGTTAAGAAAATATTCATATAATAGAAGGATCATGAGCTTCACAGTCAAATAAACTGTTAATTACACAAATATTTAGCACCTGCTATGTGTCCAGTACTTTTTCTAGACACTTATGTGTCATAAACAAAACACGCAAAGAACCCTGCCTAATGCCACAGACAATAAACATTAAACATAAATAGATAAATCATATAGTATATCAGAAACCAAATAAGTGCTATGAAAAAGGAAACATAAAACGAGATATAAGGAATTGGAAAGACTTTAGAAGAAGGGTAGGGTGCGGTTTTAATTTAAACGGCCAGGGAATCCTCACTGAGAAGTGGTATTTGAGCAATGTTCTGAGGGTGGTGAGGAAGTTTGCAAGTGGATATCTGGGGGGGGGGGGGCGCTATTCTATGCAGAGGGAACAGCTAGAGCAACTGCTGACACAGTTGAGGAACATTCCTGACACACTTGAGGAATTTCAAGGAAGCCAGGACATCAGGAGCTAAATGAAGAAAGGGAAAGTAAAGAGAAATAAGGTCAAAGAGAGGTCATTGTAGGTCACTGTAAGGACAGATGAAGCAATTCTAATGTGAGATGATGGTGGCAAGGCCTGGGATGGTATTGAAAAGGGTGGTAAGAAATCAAACTTTGGATATATTTTGAAGGCAAAACAAACCAAACTTCTCGAAAGATGTGAAGTATGAGAGAGACAGCTGTCAAGAACCATTCCAAGGCTTTTGGCCTGAACGACTGAGTTCAAACCCTGGCTCTACCTCTTACTAGCCATGTCACCTTTGGTAATTTACTTTACCTCTCAGCTTCTTTCTCTGTAAAACGGGGCTCAAATGGTACCACCATGCAGGTTGGCTGTAACACTATGGAATGAGATACTGTTTGCAAGCACCTGGTATATGGTAGATACCAAATAGTCATTACAAGCTATCTCCGTTTTGTGATTCTCTGCCCATCAAGCCAAATTTAGACTATGATTTACTTTTCTATCATGTTTACTTCCAGAGGAAGACTGCCTCAGCCAAAAAGCAAAGGAATCCGGTAATCTAGTCCACTTGGCATTTATAGTTTTCATCATTATATATATTATGTATTATTATATATTACATATTATATATTAATATATATTTCAACATAATAAATGCACTGCTATTCCAGTTTTATGCTTGAGTCTCTCTGAGCCCTCATACTGACAGTGCAGCCCTGAGAGAGCAATCCATTCTTAGTAGTCCAAGAAATTGAGCCAGTGGGACCAATACCTGTCCTGTAAAGCATCCCCAAAAGTCTACCTTTTGAAGCCCTCTGAGTGGACAGTCAGTCTTTCCTGGACATATCCTGACTTTACCAAGTGGTTTTTTTTTTTTTAAAGCAAATTATAGTAAACATCTAAAATTGGGACTTACTTAGACATCTTTGGGAGTTTAGCAACTGTATCACTTTAATTTCAGTAAAATAGATTTAGAACATTGATTGTGCTCTTGAGTGTAAAACAGAAAATTTGACTTTTAAAGGACACTTATTATATCAAAAAAGAACATTTGGATATGATTGTATTCAAATTATAAGAACAGCTACCATTTTTGAACACCTCCCATGTAATAGGCATTGTATTAGACTTTCTACATTGTGTAATCTCATTTAGCCCTCAGCACAATTATTCAAGGCTCTATTAGCTTAGCTGGACAGGTGAGGAATCTAGAATTCTGAAGAGTCTAACCCAGGGCCTGTACATGGTTTATAAGCAGCAAAATGCCTGTGAAGCCAAGTTTTTCTACTGCCGTAGTCCATGTTTTTGCTACTGTTGTTTGTTTGTTTATCTATTTATTTATTTATTTAGGTGAAAAGGAGAGGAAATTGTTTCAATTTGTTTGCTTTAACTATTTTTTCACTATTACACAAATGGCAACTTGTTTACTTTTTAATTTTTTGTTTACTGATCCACTCTTTATCCTAACCCAGAATTCTGGGCATTAGGAATGGGAAGGACACCAGAAGCAGCCACAATTTCTAAAATACATTCTGCAGATCACTGGGCTTTACAAATAGCTACCCTAAAAATGGTATCTTGGCCAAATAAAGTCTTATAGTGAAGAAAATATTTTTAATTGTGTTTAATTTAATTGTTTCCAAAATTATTTGACCACACAACCCTTTTACTGGAAAATAAATATTATCACACTCAGACTAGTACTGAGAGGCAAACTTTGGGAATGAGGCAGTGGAGACTAAGAACAAGAAAGTTATTTGCCTGCTTTCTTTGAGAGCTCAGGAAAGAGAAGTTATAGTTTTCCCATGAAAATAAGGTTATTGAAATAGTGAAGAAACAGAGAGAATTTCCTGGTTGTTTGATTCAAGCTTCTGAGAATCTTTGCAATTCAAGGCAGAAAAGTAATGATGCTGTGTTTGTCGGGATGACAGAGTAAGCATTAAATTTAGAATTTGGATTGAAAAGCTGCTCATGCAGAAAACCGGGCAGCTTCAGGAATGTGCCCTGAAATTCTGACACATGGATTCATCCTGCAGTGGGTGACAGGGCCCTGGAGGAACCTTAGCCTTCACTTTGCCTCTCATTCCAGACTAGCCTATACACATCCCCCAGCTCCATAAGAAATACGTTTCATGCCTAGGAAATAAACTAACACATGAAAGGAGAACAAGTCTCTCCCCATTGTGCCACATCTTCAGAAATAGCTTGAAAGGATTTTTTTTTTTTTTATCAAAAGGAAGCCACCCTCGTACACCCCTCTCACCAACCCAACCAATAGTGGCAGAAATTAGGACACTGGGCAGAGAGTCACTGCCAGTGATCCCATCCCTTAGTTCTACCCCAGCTCTGAGCTCTTGCTGTGAACACCAGCCAGCCACTGATGACAGAGAACCCGATTTTGCTTGTGGTAGGCCTCATTCCCTAGTGTTGGGATTAAATTATTAAATTAATGGTTTTATTAACTTCATGATTAAATCAATTTATTATCTATGAAGGTATTTTTGTACTTCAAAAGGAACACCCATCATCATTTTTATATTCTATTTAATGTCCAATATATTAAACTTATACCTAATTATCAAAACTAGGAAAATAAAATTTTATAAAAGTTAAACATTGATTAAAGTCTTAATTAAATCTCTTAAATGATATAAACAGTAATTGTAAATTTACTAAACTAATTCTTTTGACTATTTTTAACTAATAACCCCAATCAAATATTAAAATAACTACTAAAGCAACAAAATATATACAAACACAATGGGTATAAATTTATGTCTACACTTACACTTATTTTGCAAAAATTAGGACCCTGGGTTTATTTTTTCCTCAGTATTTCTTCATAATTTTATACTTTTCTCATTACTGTTTATATATCTTTTTATATAACTTTTCTTTTTAAACCTAATCTGCCTCTACCCTAACCCCCAAATGACATCTCAGATTAGTTGAGGTTTCTGGATTTGGTTGACAAACATTGATTTTTGGCAAGGGTGAAGAATCTCGTTTCTTCTCTCAAAATAAGTTACACATGAACTAGCCATTATCTGTCTGAGCTTTTTATTTGTTTTGTTTTTATAGTGATACTTCATTTCCTTCAGTCATTAAGACTGTTTAACTTCACGCTCCTAGGTTTTTCCCAACTTGGTATCTCAGCCCCTCTTATGTGTGTGTGTGTTTTAACTTTTGTATGGCCAGTACAACTAATCTTGTCATAACTCTCTTGTCAAGTTTTATACCTATTAGTATTATCAGAAACTCACATATGCTTTGTTATATTGTATTATTAGAGGCACCATTGAGTTTTATCTCCTAAAGTATAAGGGATAGATTTTCCCCATTATTGACTTTTGTATGTCTTATTGGTTACTTAATTCATTAACTCCATATCTCCAATGTTTATTCTTTTCTATGTGGTTTTCATGTAACACATTCCTTCTGATATGTGCAAAACCCCATCACACCCGGTTGTTCCCATACACTCACCAGCACTAGAAGTTCCTGTCCAGTGTCTGTTTCTAGCTCCCAAGTCTGTTTGGTTCACTCATTTCCTACTTATACAGAATAAAAGTACATATCTATACTTTATAAATATAAATCTAATTATAAATTATAAATCTAATTATATATTCATATATAACTATTCCTCTTCTTGTTAAAATCAACAAAATAAACATATATCATTACATTTTCTTCTTTTCTATTAGAGTCACTGTGCAGTTCATATTAGCTTTTCTTCAATTTTCAAAGGTTTTAAAAAAACATTTATTTCCATTAATTCTGATCAAATTATCGCTACGTGGCCAAAAGGAGTTTTATTAAGCTGCCCTTAATTCTTTAGCACTACCCCCAACATCTTTGAAAAGATCCCTTGCTTTCCAACAACAGTAAGATGTTCTTTGCTCATTTTGAATTTTTCATTGCCCATGATATTGAATCAGCTGCTCCCCTAGGAACCCTGCTGTTTCATTGTGGAGACAAGTATAAAAAGCCATATATGTGCACAAGGATGAGTAGACTTAAGAGTGTCGGCACTGTACAGATGCACTGTTGCTCCTTTTAGCTACTTTTCCTATGGAGATGGAAAAGATATTCTTCTCTAAGAACATAAGTTTACTTTGATTTTCCCAATAAGACACATAAATTGTCACTCCCTTACATTTCTTAAAGACTGACTTCAAACCAAATTGACACACTTCATATTCTTAACCTCCTGAGTAGTGAGGGGGCTTCTGCCTGTTCTTTTTCATGAATGGAGTTGCTGGGGTCCCATGCGAAGACCCATCCCTTGCCATCTAATTGCTTGCTCTCCATGGCACATCATCTGTTGAGAATTAAGTCTGAAGTTTCCACTCATGTGTTTGTTTCTTCTACCTGCTGAGCAATAAAAATGTCCTGGTGGAAAAGTCAAGAATTTTCAGATGTGTTGCTTTTAGCAAAATTATATTTCCAGCAGATAATTACATTTGCATATTTCTTTTTCCTCCACCAAAACAATTTCCTTATCAGTGAAATGTCCTCGTAAGAATTAGACCCTTCCCAAGTTGCAAGGCTTTAGAGAGGTGCAGTGGAAGGTGTTCTTGCCCACTCCTCTCAATTCCTTTAGCAACATTTCTGAAGGCTACCTGCTAATCAACAGGAACAGAAATGTGGACTCACAGGCAAGCCACTTAGTAAAGTGTATGTCCTAAAAAGCAGCAGCTCATCTCCTCTTAGTATTTCCCTTTCCCCAGGGAACTTCATTCCCTGAAAGGAATACATTTTCCTGCCATATTAAGAAGCACTGAGTCCTTTGGCAGATCTTAGCCATTTGGTATTTCCTCGCCTACGTAACGAGAATAAGCCTGTCTCTTTGTCTGGGGAGTCCTTCATTGTTCAGTGACATCCGAGTATCTCTTGGAATGAAAAGCCTGGAAATATTAATATTATTCAGTATTATTGTCATTAGATTATCTAGCATATATCACAAATTGAGCACTGGTGATTACACATCATCTCAATTAATCCTAACAACAACCACTTGCAATAGTGTCACTTTTATTCCATTTTCAGATGAGAAAACATGAAAATAGAAAGTTGAATTAGCCTAACATGGAAGTGACAGGATAGGAATCAGAACTCATGGTTCCTCCCCTGAGTCTGTATGCTTAGCTACTAACTCTGCTTCTTTGTTCCTGTTCTTCTTTGCTCCTACCCAATTTCACATTTAGAGAGCACCCTCCCCAAAACAGATTTTATATTCTATTAATCTAATCATTGTACAATTCAATTTAGATACCATCCTAGCAACAGCCACCATTTCTTATTTTTACATTCTAATTGACAGTAACCTAGAAACCACTTGCAGTTTCCAAACTATGCCCATTAAGTTTCTATAACATCAAACAGCCAACTTTGTCTATTGTTCACCTGCAGCTTCCCTTCCGGCCTCTTATCAGTAAAATCAATTACAGTCTCGTGTTCTTGCCTTTCACATGTTGTCAAATCCTTTCTCGCACAACACGCTTCAGCTAATTGTGCGAATTCCATTCCTGTGTTACTGCGTTTGAAAGGTTGCTGAGCTCTGTCACCACCTGGCTGCCAACACACACACAATTTTCCCAAAATGATATCTTGGCCTCGTTTTGGATGGAGCCTTTCGTGCTACTCTGGGGGTATTTCTTCTCGTAGCTCCAATTTTCCCTGTCACCATCAAGTTCATGTTCAGATGTGGCACTGATGCTGATTTATCCAGAGTATATGAACAGAAAAGTAAGAAAGTTGAAAGTTAAAATTATGTAAATAAACATCTTGGAATATAAATATGTGTTATGTACAAAAAGCGGGAAGAAAAAAAAAAGGATACAACAGAAACCAATATATATAACTTACATTCTCTTGGACCAACTAGAACTAGTTTCTTTATAGACATTCAATGGACTTGCATAATAGATAACATTAGGAGTTCTTTTGTATTTTAACTCCATTTCTCTCCATCTTATTCCCTAATGTATGCTTTAAATTCTCATATATAATATCAATATTGACTACCATGATTATGGGTATAAAAAAATGAAATATCAAATAATGCCTCCTAAGTGGCAAAATGCAATTTGAATTGTACTCTTAAAACATTCCCAGCATGTAATAAGAGATTTCTAAATTGGGAAGAGACTTAAAAGTCACCTATAAGACAATTTTTTTTCACATTAGAAATTTAGGTGTTCGTAAAAAATAATGGAAATAGCTTTTAGTTAACAAGAATATATTCAATTAATAATAGTAGTTCTGGACTTCTGACCAAATTTGAAAACAAATTTAAAAGTGCTAAGTTGAAAGATACTGGGAAAATGAAAATGCTAGGATCCATTGCATTTCTGAAACAATACTGGCTCCATCTGGTGGCCAAAGTAATAATTTCCAGTTAATAGCATCTGTAATAGCATCTGTTTATGATTAATGAACTATGCTTTCTTAAATTGAATATGTCCAACTGGGTCCAAATATTTAAACATTTTAAAATATAAATGTAGTCTCAAAAATGTCACCATTTATACCTGTTATTAGCCTCTTCCAAAGAGTATGTGATAATAAATTTGTATTTAAACCGGAATTGAAGGCAAAAATCCAGTATAGAAAAATTAAAATGTTTCTCATCTTCCAAGAAAGTGTTTATCTAAAACCATATTGATATATTTATTGTTTAAAAACAGCAACAAATTCCATTATTGTTTTTAATCAGGGCAATATAATTAGTGACAATTTATTATTTAAAATACATTGCCAATTAAAATGTAAAACAAACAATTTATGTAGTGATTCTAAAAATCCATAGGATTGGTACTTTATTTTTTTTCTGTTCTTTAGACTAAGAAACTAAAACATGAGTAGATTGTTCTATTAGCATAGGGAGGAAAACCCCATTTATGTTTATTTAATATAGTGCTTGGATTCTGTGAAAACTTTGAAATTGCAAGCTAAACTTTTTGTGTTTGTTCATGTTTGAGAAAAAATTTCAACTTTCTTCAGATTCTCAAAGGAATTTCTGGCACCTTAATTGTTTATGAGACCCTGAGTACACAAGCCAGTATGGTTTGTGAAAATTTTCCAAGTCATGTGCTTAAGATACGCATATATGTTATACTTTAAAAAACATTTTTAGAAGTTTAAGAATCATTGTTTTGTGCTTTCAAATTTAAATATGTAATAATAAACCCTCACCACATACTGAGTAAATATATGGTAAAAGTTATTTAAAACTTTTGAGAATCAATTTCTCTAATAGTAAAGTATGAATAACATCCTTTGGGTTGTTGACAAAACTACTATGAATTAAAATTGTCTGACATTTGATCCCTGCTTCTGAAATCTCCCCATGCTGCTGCTTCTCACTAATTCTTCCACCATTGTGATGTTTGGAATCATTGAACCACTGCCTGAGGAATAGAATTATATGTTTATTCTCACCATTCCACCAGAACAAAAAAAAAAAAAAAAAGGAATTTGGGAAAATAAAGAAAATGAAAGATATGTACACTTTAGATAGTATTATAGCCCAAAGTCAAAATAAAAGTCAAAAAGTCCTCTATTACTTGCCTCTCAGCTCCAGATTCACTTTGTTTTCCTGATCTTTGAAAATGAATTGGAGCCCTTTAAACAGTTTTTCTCTGCCAGCTGACCCTAAGCTTTGTGAGTAGAGGATGCTAGAGATGTATTTCAGGAGAAAAAAAAAAAAAAGAATTTTGCTTCCTGGTTACAGGACGCTCACCTAGCAGGTTCCTGCTGCATTTGTGGCTTTTCCAGCACAGGGCTCCTTAGGTGTCCAGCGTTGGCAGTATCTAGCGGTCAGCAGCACTCAGCAACCAGCAGTTCCCCCAGCAAATCTCCCTTCCCACTCAGAGTTTTATAGTAGAGTGTCTTGACTCCTGTAGTACTTGTGACATCTCCAGTGTCCTGCTCCTGTAGTGCATGTTGGTCAGGGGCTCCTTCTTCCCCCAGTGCCCTACATGTGGTTTTGTTGTTGAAGTGTCTCCTGTGAGACAGCCCCTTGTGAACAGTTTTCCCTGGCTCACCCCCTGGAGGGTGGATTGCCACCACGTGCTCACATGTCACCACAGGGACTTCTCCGCTTTCCATGAGCCTTCCCAACAAGGTCTGGATCTGACACCGAGGTCTTTTCTTTGGGTACTCTATCTGAGCCCCAGGAGCACTGACTTATTCTTATCATGCTGTTCCTGTATGATTCTTATCATGCTATTCCTATATTCTTTCCAGTTCTCACTACCCAAATAATTTACATTCTAATCTTGTTGTAATTAATAACTCTCTACATTAAACTTTCACTGTTCAACTTGCTGTGTGGTTGTCCCTCCTTATCGAACCCAGACTGTTAATGCTTCTTACTCTTCACTCAGCTAAGATGTGTAAAGGAATCTATTAATATGTGAAAATAGTAATAACTAGATTGCATTAATTCTATAGAACAGTTGGTCTGGTTACATAGTTGTGTGGCTCGCTAACTTTTCTTTACAAGGATTTAAAATATACGAAGAATTGAGACTAACCTTTAATTGACAGGGCTTATGCAAACAGTACCAATTTGTATATGTGTAATTCACAGAAACTTGTAAATCATATATTTGCACAATGAAACTATCATTTAAAGATGTAAAGACCACAACTAAGAAACATTCCAAGAATTCTCATGTAACCGGTCTGATCTAGTTCTTTTCCCGTAAGGGTCTAGAAACATCTAAGCATTATTAGTGTGAGAAGTATTCGGAGTGGTAGGGTTGGATTATAGTGGTGGCCATTTTCCATTGGTAAACTATTCCTCTCACCCTCTCTGTCTGCTGCTTATGTGGGACTGATCTATTCCAAACCTCCATCCTTCTCCATCCCTTTCAAGCCCCACTCTGGGAAAGGGAAAATGACACAAGGCTGGCTGATCAGCTCATCCACCTTCTGACTATGATGATTGGTTTGAAATGGGCAAAGAACACACATCCATTCAATGAGTATGAGAACTTTACTGGAATTTTTTGGAAAGAGGTGTTTTTCTGCTGGGTTTGCTGAACTGCCAGGGTATAAGACTGCATCTTTGCCACTGCATGGGAGAAACCTATCTGCTAAAGATGGAGAGCAGAACCAAGAGATGCAAATAATAATAATAATATAATAATAATAATAATAATAATAATAATATTGCTGATAACATCATTTGAAGACCTGCATCTAGCCTCTGTCCACAGATATCTGAAGTTTTCAAAAATATGAGACAATAAATGCCCAATAAAAGTCAGCAGGAGTTCAGTTCTGTCACTTGTGGGCAATATAGTCCTGACAGCTGCAGTGATTGAGAGTAATTTATCTAAGGCCCTTAGGTCATAGACAGGTAATGCAACATCTCCTAGGTCAAAGTCCAGGAATGAAGTTTAATCGGATGTATTAGGCACTTACTGTGTATATAGCACTGTATGCTAGAGAATAAACATTAAATTGATCAAATCTGAAAAGTGTTTCAATGATGTTTGACAGTCATTACCAGAGCAGACATGTCTATCCGTTGATATTCAGTAATAAAGTTATGCTGCTCTGGGTCAGACATTCAGACAATCTTAGATATTTGGGAAAAAAACATTTGTTCAAATGGCCAAGCATACTTTTTTTCTGCAGTAATTATTATTATTTTTTTTTGCAATCTTTGACCTATTGTTTCTTTTACCTATTGATGACAGTAGAAATATTGAGATAGAAATAAACTACTATCTGATTTCAGACAGATCGAAAATATAAAAGTAGAGCTAATTACAGACCAGCATCCTCTGCTCCCCTCTGTCTCCCTAACAGCAACATTAGCATGCTGCCCACACTGACATGTCTCATGTCACCTAAAGTGATTGATTAAGGGATACATTTTAAAATTTCACCACTGTCTTTGTTTTTATTTTTTTATTTTCTAGACTGCTTGTCACATGCCCCAGATCCGTGAGAGGTTTTTATAAAATATAAAAGCAAATTTTAAAAGAAATACAATGTGTGACATAGTGACAAAAGCCAGAAAATTGTGCATTCCGAGGGACATGCCACTCTTCCTTCAGGTCTCTGCTTTGTTTTCTTCAGCTGGAAGAGTGACAGACTGAACTGCCTGGTGTTTGTCAGTGTATGTCACAACCATAATATTTAAACATAGGCCTCTTTGTAGTTATTTATTTCCACCCAAAGCCTTTTTGGAAATGTGCCAAACAGACATTTACTCAAATAAATACAAAAGGTCAAGTTTTCTCCCCTGCCTTCTCATTTAAAGCAAAATATTATCTTGCATTTTATTTATGGAAGGTTAAGTTCATTATTTTTACATGCTATATTATATTACTTAGTTATAATCCATTACTAATGTCAGTTTTTACAGTCTAATCTGTTTTCAGATATTGAAATTTTCTTCTAGATGCATATTTCCATTGGTCAAACTTAATTTGTTTTTCATTTGCAGTTACAATTCAAAACTCCATGCCAATCTTTTTCAGAACTCTATAATTCTTTTTTTGTTGTTTTGCTATAAATGTTTTTGAGAGGGAAATGTACTTAGCATAGTGTTTATAAGGTAATCTTGGATCAAATTAATGTTATTTATTATATAATCTCATCTCGCTGTATCATTTCAAATAAAAAAATTAAAAGATAGATTCACATGAAATTATTCCATAATACTACTAATCTGTGTTATAATGTATTATATGTTAGCAGCAAATGGTCAGCTATAAGAAGTACTGTTTCTGAATGATCTGACAATAAAACAACATATTTGGGACACTGTTTAATGACACTTTGTCCTAGAAGTTAACATTTATTCTTTTTCTTGAAAGGAACATTAAACATTGAAAAATGAGAACCTGTTTTTTAAATAATCTAAAAAAAAAACTAAATATCTATCACTCAGAAGTGAACAAAATAAATCTAACCTGTTCCCATTCCTTCCTCTCATCAAAAGATCGCTTTGTTGTCTTACCAGGTTTAGCCACTTTTGTCAAGGATGTCATGATTTCTGCAATTCTTAAAGATATACCTTGACTCAGTGACTACTTCCCAGCAGAAGACTATGAAAAATTTCAGTAACATTTTCAACCTGCTGGAAGTTTAAATGTTTAAAAATAGTTTTTAAAAAGTATCCAACAAAACTGAATTATTTTTGTTCTACAGTTACACATTATTACTTAGATCGTGTTTTAATTTTAATCCACATATTTTCTATTGCCAAAGGAATTTGAAAATGTTCCCAGTAAAATCTATGTCACTAAAACTGTCAGGACAAAACATTATAATCCAAGTAAAGAGATATTAAGCTAATTGTACAGAGCAAAAAAAAAAAAAAAAAAAAGTCTAAGAAGAACTAGTATAAATTTTCCCAGACAAGGCAAAAAAAAAAAATAAATAAATAAAAAAAATAAATAAATAAAATAAAAAGCATAGTATATTATATAATAATCATTCAACAAAAGTATAAGCATGCAAAAAAGACAAACATTTCCCAAACACTAATCTTTAAAGATTGATTGATCATTTTTAAGTCTATACAAGGAAAATTAAGTATATTGCAATCTATAAAAGTTTTTCAAGAATACCAAAAATCTATCACATGACCAGTTTTTATTTATTAACTATCACTAGCCAAGGAATAAATGTTAAGCCTTCCTCTTGTGGAAATGTTTTTGAAGTACTAATATATATTTTGTAGTTTAATGATTTCAGTTGGTAATTGATACATAGAACAGATCAAGGATAAAATGGCTTATAGTTCAGTAGTTTTCAAACTGTTCTGAGCCAAGCCCTAGAAATTCTGTGCTGAGGCCTGCAGGCTGAACTGGTTGTGATCTATAGAACTCTCCATTCTCAGCTCCCCAATTTCAGTAAAAGCAGCTCCACTTCTATACATTTTAGTCTTCTGCATGAAATTGCATTTAAGGCGCAGTTTCCAAGCTAAATTTGGACCATTGAGATGGTTATTTTAGGCCATTCAGATTCAACTTTAGGTAGCCTTTGTGCAGCCTGTTTTTCAACATCACTTAATCATTCTTATAATAACCCTAAGAGGAAGTCATTATTATATCTATTTTACTGACAGAAGGAAACTAAGACTTAAAAAAATAAAAGGCATTTTACGAATAGAAAAGAGGTCAGGTTCCTGAACATCCAGGTAATGGAATTTTGAAACCGTGAAGGCATATGACAGGAGTGTGTCCTGAAGAGTCACCATGATCCAGGAGCTACACTCTTCAAGAAAGGAGAAGCGTGAACCAGAGGTTGGTCAATGACTGCAGAAAGGGGTGGATAGTAGAATCTGATGGAAAATCCAGTACTGGAGATTTCTAGAAAAGGGAAAGGGCCAAGAACCTAGAGCAGCAAAGAGGAGCAAGAAAGGGCCTGAAGGAAGAAAATGTCCTCATGGGAGAACCAGGTTTCAGTTAGAACAAGATTAAGGAAACATTCAGAAAATAGAGTGGGGACAAGGATTTGTACTGATAACTAATCAAGAGCTTCAGAGAGCATGGTGAAAGGGTTTTAGATGTTTTGGAGAGATAGGAGATGGAGTCAGAAAAGGCAAATACAAAGCTTTGAAGCTTATGGTGGTAGTTAACAAAACAGGACTATGGGCCACCTAAGATTTTTTTTGATGTGCCCATCAAAGCTGTGAGTATTTAGGAGTGGAAGAAAAGTGTCTTAAAGGAAGGGAGAGGGATTAGAGCTTCATGGGCCATTACTGTCTCTGCCTGGAAGCCACACCCACGTTTTCTACTCACATTTCATTGGCCAGAACAAGAAAGAGGCACTATCTAAATTTAAGAGGACCAGGAAATATAGGGGGGAAACTGAATATTTGGTAAGCATCACAAGCACCATAGAGTTGATATACTGAGCTGAAATTTGACTCTCTGTAATGACCCCACACAGAAGTTCTTGTTCTGAATCTTTGAGCAGCACCTTGTCACCTTATTTCCTCTTCCACAAAATAGAAAATTAGGTAATTCTCTTTAATTTCTTTCCACCATTTCTAGCATGAGAAAATTTGTAACACATTTATCAAAACATCTTTCCTCCTCAAGGCTCTGCTATTTGTCAATGATCATTTTAAAACATCCAATGGGATCACAGTCTTTGGAGACCTAAGTATAAATTCTTCAACGCAGTTTAATTTTTTAAAATTTTGCCACATCATTCTGTGCACTGACATTAAGCTTGTGGTCAGCCAAAATCTCAGGCTACTTTTTAGTCTGCAGTAAAGCAAAAATCTTTGTCTTTTATCAAGGATTAGGAAATGATGATAAATTTTGTCAATGTATTATCTAAATAATGCACTTCCAATAATAGATATTTTTATTTTTGTAAGAAAGTTGAAAATAAGTATAACAGAGCAATGGCTATTTAAAACAAGTTATAATTTATGGTTCTTAAAAATAGCAGTTACATAAGCATTGAATTGTGTTTGTGGTTGTTTTGTTTTAAGTGGCGATGCCTTCATGGAGCTATGAACAATGGCTTCTCCATGCACAATGGCTAATCAAGAAGGTAAAAATCAAGTTGCTAGGGTTTTCAGAAGCTTTTATTCTCAAGACAGTATTGATAATTTCTTCAAGAAAATGGCTCAAGTTTCCTCAGTTCTCAAGTGACAATTATGATTTTACCTCCTTTCTATACTCTTTTTCCATATCGAAGTTTATCTTCTCATTTTCTAGATCAAAAAATACTTAAGTGTGAGGCACTTTATAACTATAAAAAATAAACTTTACAAATAAAGCTTTCTTTATACAATAAAGTTTCTTACATCCTTTTTGGCCTTTGAGGACCTTTACACAGAGAGAAATAGAAAGGGGGCAGGGAGAGAGAGAGAGAGGAGAGAGAGAGAGAGAGAGAGAGAAAGGATGAATAACCAAGTACCAAAAGAAAGGTAAGCATAAAAAGATTTGCAGAGGCAACTAACAAATTTAGAATTTAAATACACCAGAATCACAGAAGAGAATCCATGTACAAAGAGAGCTTTCCACTTTGTCTAAAAGTATATCACTTGGAAAACTGTTGATGAGAGCAAGGCATTTCCACATTTGGAGTATAGTACAAAGGAATGTAAAGTGATTATAGGAGGATGTTGTGTAACTAAGGGGACAATGAGTAGAAAAATTTCATTCAAAACTCAGAATTTGTGCTAGAAGTAGCAACAGATCTAAAAAGACATTTGAGTCATGTTATACTGGCAAGACTTTAGAGCTGACATTGAAGAGCCACTAAAGACTTCTATGGAGAGCAGTGACACGATCAAAGCTAATTTTTACAACAAATATTATGACAGTAGTATCTAAGATGGAGTGGGGTAGAGAAACAATGACGATAGAGACAAGAATTAGATATTGGAATTATCAGATAAGAAGTGCAAAACAATTATTATAATTCTGCTCAGTGAGATAAAGAAATATATTCTCATAAGTGAAAAGATAGGAAAATTAAGCAGAAAATTAAAGAGTGTAAAAAAGAACTAAGTGGAAATTTCAAAACTGAAAAATAAAATATTGGAAATTCAAAATGTACTTGAAGATCTTAACAGAAGAATGGAAACAACAGAGGAAAGAGTCATTGAACTTGAAAATAGATCAATAAGAATCATTTGATTAAAAGGAGGAGGAAGAGGAGGTAGGAGGCGGGGAGAGACAGTGAGAAGAGATTATACTAAGCAAGAATAGAGCTTTAGGGATCTGTCAGACAATTTCAAAAGGTCTGTATTAGTAGTTGGAGTTCCAGAAGGAGAGAGACAGAGAATGGGTCTGGACATAACTTTTGTAGAAACAATGCCTGATAGATAGCATTAAAAAATAGGCGAAAATTATAAATTTACATATTCAAGAAACTCAGTAAATTCTAAGCGGGATTAGTTAGAAAACCAAGCATAGATACATCATGGTAAAACTACTGAAAATATTGAAAATGGCCAGAGGTAAATGACACATTACATACAGGAAGATAATGATTCAAATGGTCTCACACTTATCAGAAACTATGGAGACTAGTCGACAAGGAAATAATACTCTCAATGTACCAAAAGAAAATAAATTGGTGATTCGGAATTCTCAATTAGCAAAAAAAAAAAAAAAAAAATTCATTAAGAATTATGGTAAAATAAAGCCATTTTTAGATTTTGAAACAAATAATAACTCTAAGGGAACTGATTGCCTCCAGATCTGTACTACAAGAAATACTAAAGGAAATGTATTAGAAAAATAATACCTGAGAGGAATTCAAAAATAAACTTTAAGACAAAGAATACTACTAAACATAAAGAGAAACATTTTATAATAGTCGATTCATTGGGAAAACATATTCATAAATATATGCATGTCTAATAGTAGAGTCTCAAGACATATGAAGCAAAAATTGATAGAATTAGAGGAATTATTAGTTCCATATTATAAAAGGAGAATTTTACACCCTGTCAACAATTTATAGAAAAATTAGACTAAAAAAAAGTCAACAAAGATGTGAAAGATCGAAAACACTACCATATTGATCTGATTGATATTTATGCATCATTATATTCCAGAAATCTCTCCATAAATGACACTGAACAGTATATACTCTATGACTCTACTTATATAAAATACAAACAAATTTGTTGTGACAAAAAACAGATCAATGGTTGCCTGGAGCTTGGGGCAGAGGGAGAAATGGAATGTAAAGGGGCATGAGGAATCTTTTGAAAGTGGTGAAAGTGCTGTGTTTTCTGTGAAGGCGATTCCATGAATGTATACAACTGTCAAAATTCATTGAACTGTGCACCTAATGAATGTATATATTGTACATTAAAAAGTTTATAAGAAAAATAGAATATCTTTAATTTTAAAAGAGCAATTTTTCTAACATTTTAAAATTTATCTTTCCATTGTTTTACGCATAGAGCTCCTGAGTGATATTCCTTGAATGTTTATGATGGTGATTTTTAGGTGGTGGAAGGTTGGGATTTAGGTATTGTTTGTTGTGTTATTGTTGTTGCTGTTGTTATTGAGTTAATTTTTAAATATTGTTTATATTTCTTTTTATAATGGTCATTTATAATTTTTACAAAATCAACAAATTATTTTTGAAAATGAATTGTTAATAAGGACATTAAAACACTATACTAGAATACTTCTTTTATAAGGTTGACAGCAAATAGAAGCATGAAATGATACATAATTGTGGGGCATATTAAAAGAGAGGAAGAGTTTTCATAAAAGGGGATAATTGTAAATATGTAAAACATAATTATGGAGGAACCCTGTGCCTTTTCCTCACAGATTCCTGGACTCTGTTTGTATACATAGAAGCTAATCAATCTGTGAAATAAATTCCTGTCAACATGCAAATAGGTACAAAGATTTTCCTCCAAGTTGAAGGCAAGGAGATTCAATGCCTTCTTCCAAAGAAGGGACAGAAATATTACAAAATAGATCATTTTTATAATATATGAAAAAGTATATAAAATATGATATGAAATAGGTATAATTTTGGTAAACAAATGAATAGATGAATGAAAAAAGGATAGCTTTCCAGCATCACTTGATTTATATTTCATTAGTAGTTGCATATTCTACCACACTGAATGACTCGCCCACATTTCAAGCCTTTTAAACTCACAGTGTTTAGTTACTAGGCTGGTTTCTCAAATGATAGGTCATATATAAAGCATCTCATTATACTGTAGATGAGACCTTACACTTCAGTGCATATCATGACACCTGTGTATATTCTGAGGGACATTACAATTCTATCACCATTAAGTCAGAAATCCTAAATACGATTCTAGTTTCTCACCAGTTCAAATGTCAGAATTTCACTAGGTTATGTATACATAGGGATAGAATTTTAAGGTTTTAAGGTATACACATCTTCAGTTTCTCTAGGTATTGGCAAATTGTTCTCCAATGTGGTTATACCAATTTAATCTCTCACTAATATTTGACACTGTTAAACTTCTAATTTTAGTCTTTCTGATAGTTTGATAAGTAAATCTTGCCTGTCTCTACAAGTGAGGCTGAACATCTTTTCACATGATTACTAGCTACTTAGGTGTCTTTTTCCAAGAACTGTCCTGTTAGTCTTTGCTCATTTTTCAATTAAGCTTTAAAATTTTTTCTTGTTGATTGTAGGAGTGTAGGAGTTTGTGTCTTTTGGCTACTAATCTTTTATCTGCTATATATATTTCAAATATCTTTTCTGGTTGATAGTTTATTTTTAACTTCATTTACAATGTCTTATGCCACACAAATTTTTAATTTTAATATATTGTATTACCAGTCTTTTCCTTATTGTTTATACTATTTGTGTCTACATTTAGATTTATTTCCATAATGTAGAAATGTAATTATTTGGTAAAAATAAATGTTGAAATGCTTGATAAAATGGTTAAGTTATTTTCCAAAATTACTGAAGCGTTAATATGCCTGCTTTCGATGCCTGAGAGTAACTGATTTACTATGTTCTTGTGATGATTAATTTTATGTGTCAACCTGGCCACAGCACCCAGATATTTGGTCAAATACATCTGGATATTACTACGAAGGTATGTTTTACATGTGAGTAACATTCAAATTAGTAAGTTTTGAGTAAATAGATTATTAATGTGGGTGGGCCCCATCCATTCAGTTAAAGGTCTTAAGAAAAAGATTGACCTCCCCTTAGGAAGGAGAAATTCTTCCAGCAAACAGCCTTCAGATTTGAACTGCAGCATTGATTCTTCCTTCGATCTCCTCCCCACCAACCTACCCTGCAAAACTTTGACTTGCCAGCCTCCAACATCACATCGAAACAATCCCTTAAAATAAATCTTTCTCTATACACACACCTTATTGGCCTATTTCTCTGGAGAACTCTAATACAGTTGTTATGTAAATTTTATTTTCCATGTAAGTTAGATATACACATGTCCAGTGTCAATTATAGTTAATATGAGATGTCAGTCTTTCTGATTCCAGTCTTCTATCAAAATCTTTTCTTTTTAATTTTAAGAGTAGTAATCACTTCCTCCTACTCCTTTTATCACATTTTTTTTGCCTTGACTTAGTTCATATTTTATTTAGATTAACTTCTTATGAAGCTGTGTCCCTATTCATAAAGATTTTATAGTTGAAAAGCTTATTTTTCTTTATTTAACCTTACGTTATTCTAAATTATCAAATAATTGGCATATGCAATCAATTTTCCTAAATACATTTGTTTTCTAATTTTTCAGTAATCTAAATAAAACAGTACCTTATGAAAGAAAAAAACTATTTCTAATTACTTAAGTGTCTGGTTGAACGTGGTTCAAGGGGGAGTTTTACAGCAATAAAAATAGCAATATAATTATTTTTCAGATTTAAGAACTATTTCCCAAAACAGTATTTTTAAAAAGCACCTTCTGTAACATTTGTATATGACTACATCTATGAAATTATGTAGAATAAAACCATTTCCTAATCTATATAAATTACTTTCCATTTTAATTTAACGCTTTCTTTAAAAATAGTTTGAAAAGCATAAACTTTCAATAAACAATCTCATGGATTGAAAATGGGAAACTTGCTATTGTTCTAATATACACAGTAACCAAACCAGTCTTATTCACATTCTACACCAATAGCCAAAAGCCATTCATGAGATAAAATGATTGCTGATAGCAACAGAAATATTTTTAAACTACCCTATTCTTTTTATTCACATCTGTTCAGTGTTTGAATGAATTTTCATTTTGTCTTAGGAAATGTGCGTAACTGTATATTAAGTAGCTGGAGCCTGTGCGTGTGAATGAGAGAGGGAACAGCTGACAGAATATATCATGGGACTGTAACATAATATGGCTGCATGACCCATGATAGCCTTTGCCTTGTGAAATAAAATGTAATGGAACTCTTTATTAGTTTTCCAAGCACAAATAGTACACATATTTGTGTGCCTTATCATTTTCAAATCATGATATGTTATTCTTAAAAATACACGCTGACTTTAAAAATAGGTACTTAATTCCTAAGTATATGACTTGATCGTACAACAGTGAAAACTGCCTTTTGATTTTACTATTCATAAGAACCAAATATCCTATGTGAAAAAAATATAACAATTGACAAATAAGCTGCTTTTTACAGTTATCTTCATGAAGTACTCCAACGATGAACAAAAAAATATTAACAAAAAGTCTCTATAAAACAAAAATTTAAGAGAAAAGAATCCCTTTACAATTGTAATCCTAGACATATTTTTTTTTCTCTGAAGGAAAAAGATTTTTTTTTCTCTGAAAATTGCTTCTCCTTTAAGGAATATGGCTTAATGCTATATTCAGACTTCACTAGCTTACTGCCCCTACAGACAATGTATTTTGCATACAGCAGTTAACAAGGCTTTTTTCCTAGCAGGGAGTCCTTCCAAATCACGAGTTCATCTCACCAGCCAGGTTTGTGCCAGTATTTGCTGCCTTTCTCAAGCAGAAAATCTCTTATGAACTTGAGCGAGGTCATTAATAGTAAGAATCTCTTGAAGCCGCAGAGTGCAGAATACTTTTTAAATAAGTTTCCCATAGAGTGTGTCATTTCACAGGAAAGATTCAGTTATTACCTTTTTTCTTTTTTCAGATGAAAAAAAAAAAAAAACGAAGCCAAGGGTGGTTTCTCAAGCACAAGGCTCACAGCTAGGAGTTGTCCTTGATTTCATTTTCCCCCACACTCCAGACCCAACCCATAAGGAAGTCTCATCAGCCCTATCTTCAAAATGTGTCCCACGTCTGCCTAGTTCTTCCAGTTCTACCACTACCACCCTAGTTCAAACGGAGACTGTCTTTCTTCAGCACGAACGGAACAGCTTCTAACTGGTACTTCTGAGTGCATTCTCACCCTATGGCCATCCAGTGTGAATCAGATTATGGGGTTCTTCTGTTCAAAATTCTCTTTGGCTTCCCATGACCTTCAAGGTTTTTGGTGATTTGGCTTGCCTCTATCTCTTCATCTTCTTCAACTTTCTCCCTAATGCACTGCATTCCAGCCAAATTGGCTTCCTTTCTGTCCTTCAAACATGTCAAGCTTTTTCGTGATTCAGGGCCTTTGCACCTACTGCTCTTCTTTTTGGATTTCTTTCACTCAAATCTCTCCATAGTTGCCTTTTTATGAACAGTGACATCTCAATTTAATTGTTACTTCCTCAGAGAGGCCTTTCCTCCCCATCCTTAGTGAAGCAACTTTTCCCCCATCCCTCTATCATATTATCCTATTTTATCTTCTTCATAACACCGATACTTGAAATTACCCTGTCTTCAATTTATGTGTTTATTTTATCACTCCCACTCTATTAGTTATAAATTGCTGCATGAAAAATTACCTAAAATTTTGCAACTTAAAACAACAATGAACATTTATTATCTCACACAGTTTCTATGAATTAGGAATTTGGGAATGGCTTAGCTGGGTTGTTCTGTCTCAGGGTCTCACATGAGGCTGAGTTAACTGCAGTATTGACTGGGCTGGAAAACCTAATTTTAAGTAGGCTGACACATATGATTGGCAGGTTTTTGCTGGTTATCAAACAGGTTTCGATTACTATATGTGAACATGGAATTGTTGGAGTGTCCACACAATATGACAGCTAGATCTCTGAGAGCAAGTGATCCAAGAGAGAGAAAGACAAAAATTATGGTTGTTTATGACCTAGTGTTAAAAGTAACACATGGTCATTCTATTGATTACACAGGTCATCCCTATTCTGTGTGAGAAGGGACTGGACAAAAGTATGGGTTCCAGGAGGCAAAAATCACTGGGGGTTCATCGTGAAAGCTGGCAACCACACTCTGTCCTATTTAACAATATCCCTTGTAAAAATTTTAACTAGAAGTCAAAGAACTGGCTTCCTTTCTAGCTTTGTTTCTACTTAGCCATTTGACCTTGGGTAAATCACTTAACCTCTATGATATTTAATAGCTTTATCTTTAAAATAGAAATATACCTATCCTGACTCATTCATATATTTGTTATATTATGTAATAGAAACTTAATTCAACTGAGTTTCAAAACCAGACTTTAGATTCAAACCTTATGGTTTTTAAATTATGTTATATTAGTCCCAACACTTTATTTCCTCTTCAATAGAACAAATACATTAAATTACATAATCTATAATATTCTTTCAACCCTAACATTCTGAGTTTTTATCACTCAAGCAACAATTGCGATACTAATTTGAAGGTATTTTAAGAAACAACATTGTGTGGTTTAACTAAGGAACATTATTATTATAGCCAAAAGAGTCAAAGTATAAGTCAATCTGTTACTAAAGCAGCTGTATAAGGTGTTCTGATAGAGGAGATAGGGCAGGCCAGCATGATAATGCTACCCATTGTTATAAAGAGCCTGAAGACAGTTGGATGAGGGATTGGCAATTATCGGCAAACCTTCCTTCAGGCAATTATGCAGTGCTATCCTTGTTTCAGCAGCTAAAACCTTGCCATTGGCCTTTGAGGTTTCTGACTTGAGGGCTCAGATAATTCAAAAAAGTAGGAAGAAAACTTTTTCACCAGAGCCCAAGAGGGCACCCTTGTACCTTTCTATAAATGAAGGGGAAGCAGCCCAACAACAGGTCAGCCTTGATATATAATATTGTGTGTACTATATATATTTTTATTTTGGAATTATAGTCAGCTGCCCTCAGTTCCTACATATACTCACAGATCTCAGCCAAGAACATTTTCCCCCTCAAAATTGTAAGAAATCTTTTAGCGACCATTAAACCACTAAATGCTGACTCCTAGCTCAGTCATCACTGCTTTTGTTTTAAAACTTGTTTATTAGAAGTCAACAGAAATTGAGACAATAACATTTACCATATTTGTACTTCAGTCATGTATATTTTTCAATATCATTTTGAAAACTAGAATCTGTAGGGGATTTTTTTTTTGTTTTTTTAATTTAATTTTATTTTTTCAATCACCGTTGCCATTATTAGTTTCAGGTGTACAGCATATACGATATAGGTTTTAGAAAAACAATGTGCTGATTTGGCGTAGAGACAGTTTAATTTTTAGGTCTCTCACTGATTTCTTTTCTTACTAAAAACAGCTCCAATTTGGGCACTCATAACCCATTTGATCCTCATAGTAGACAATACGATTAGTAGTCTATATATATGGGCTTTTTTTTTTTTTTTTGGTTTATATTGTGACAGAAATAGAAATGCCTGAAGAAATTTTAATGTTTGTATCAGAGTACCACATTTCCCATGCTTCAAAGACTTCAGAGACATCTTTCATTTGTGTTTAGAATAAAATCTGGGATGTAATATTATTAACAATGATGTAACAGATATTTGAACAAACATCTGTAGGGCAAGACAAAGTGTCATTGATTTGTTTATGAAACTGGACCTTTTAAAGTAAAGTATGAAGATCTTAGTGGCTTATTTGTCAGCATTCTTACCAGTTAGTTTATAATAAACTTAATACATCCAAGCATATTAGCATAAATCTGGGCCTAGTACCCAAAAGAAAACACTAGGATTCAAAGCAATACAAGACAACACTACCAATTTCACTGCATTATGCATTTTAAATTGTTGATGCTTAATCCCTCAAAGCCACTTTGAAACATGTGTTGCAGCCACCAAGAGTGTCGAATGAAAAAATCTGAAAGGATTAAGGAGTCATTTCTCCTAGAGAGAAACACATTTCCTCAACTGTCTAGTTACAACGAAGAGGAATTTTCCCTAAACCCTCCTTCCCTCTTCCCTCTCCTTTACTCCCTTTTACCCAGAGAAATAATTTATTGGGTTCAGAATTTAATAATAAATTTGGCATGCTCAGCTCAGTTCCACACTCCATCAAATTTGAGAGAGAGGTTCTCCATTTCTTGATCCATAAGTCCTACCTGGCAGCCTCCATAGCTGAAGAGACCCGCCCAGCTCCCACATTGCAAATGGAGTGGGCAAGTTTCTCTGAGGGTGAGTTAGCAGGACTATGTACCTCTCATAGAGTACACCCTTTAACTTTGTCAATATTTTGGGTTCTCATGTGTATCTTATATCTCAAGAGCACAACAGTTTGAGGCTTCTGATTAAGATGAGGAATAGGTTAATGTTATGCTTGCCTCCTCCACAGCCGACTCAAGATTACAACTAAACTACAGAAAAACCATCATTGAAAATTGCCTGAAGTCTAGCTGAACAGAAGCCCTATAATTAAGAACATACAGAAGAAGCCATATTGAGATTGATAGGAGGGGCAGAGATGGAAAATGGGCTGGTGCCCACACTCACGTGTAAGGGTTGAAAATCGGGAGAGATATCTTGGCTGTGGAGGTCTCCCCTGAGGAGCACCTGAGGGGAGGTTCTGGCCCACACCAGGCTTCCCAACCCAGGGTTCCAGTACCAGGAAAAGAAGTCCCCATAACTTCTGGCTGTGAAAACCAGTGGAGATCGTAGCTGAGTGAGATGGAGGGCGGCTGGAATCTCAGGGGTTCCTCTTAGAGGGCACACACGTGCATTAACTTACTGATGAACTCACTTCCTCTGAGCTCCAGTGCTGGGGAAGCAGCTTGAAAGGTGCCAAAGACATACAAGAAGGAACCAAATTGCCTGATTTCAGGATGAGGGCTGGAGGGGAAGTTCTATCTTAGCAGGCACCATTTTGTTCCTTTGTTGAGCCCTCCCCCAATCCATTTTGCCTGCATGGGCACAGGTGGGCACCACCTCTGAGTTTCCATCAACATAGCTAATGCTGTTCACACCACCCTGGTAATTCTGAGACCCCACCCCACACAATTTGTGGGCCAACCCACGCTGCTTTCAGCAGCTTTTTCATACAAATGGCCTGTTTTGGCTTGTGCTATGAACTTTCCTAAAATCACAAACCCCAAACAAATAGTGGCATTCCTCAGCACATCCTGTACATCTTGCTAAGTGGCCCCAAGCCCGGCACTACAGGCAGCAGCCTTGGTTCACAGCCTAGCCTCTCCCAGGTGCCTCCAAGCCTAGCACAAGTGATAATCACCTGCAGATCACTTTGTAGCTCTTATCAGGTGGCCCTGGGCAGGGCACAGGCAGCAGCTGAACTTGGCCTACACAGAGCTCCTCCTAAGAGGCTTCAAGCCTCAACTACAACAGAAAATCACACACAATCTACACAAAGTCATCTGGCTCATGGGGCCAGGAATACTGTGCTACTGGTCCCCACAGGACACCTACTACATGAGATCACTCTACCAAGATAGCTCTACCTAATACATAGAAACAAACACAGGGAGTCAGTCAAAATGGGGATGCAAGAAACATGCCCCAAATGAAAGAACAGACCAAAACTTCAGAAAAAGAACTAAATAAAATAGAGATATGCAACCTACCAAATGCATAATTCAAAACACTGGTTATAAGCATCCTCAATGAACTTGGTGGAAGAGTAAATGAACTCAATGAGAACTTTAAGAAAGAGATAGGAAGCATAAAAAATGAAGATAGAAAACATAAAAAAGAACTAGTCAGAAATGAAGAATACGATAACTGAAATGAGGAATGCATAAGAGAGAATCAGCAATAGATCAGATGAAGCAGAGGATCAATTCGAGTATTTGGAAGACAAAGTAGCAGAAAACTTCCCTAACCTGGCAAAGTAAATACACATACAAGTCTAGGAATCACAGAGAGTCCCAAATAAGACTAATCCAACGAGGTCCACACCAAGACATATAATTAAAATGCCAAAGGTTAAAGACAAAGAGAAAAATTCTAAAAGCAGCAAGAGAAAGGCAGTTAGTACCCACCAGGGAGCTCACATAGACTGTCAGCTGATTTTTTAACAGAAACTTTGGAGGCCCGAAGGGATTGGCACGACATATACACAAGCAAGGACCTACAACCAAGGTTACTCTACCCAGTAAAGTTATCATTTAGAATTGAAGAACAGATAAAAAGCTTCCCAGACAAAACAAAGCTTGCCAGTATTACAAGACATGTTAAAAGACTTCCTTAAGAAGAAAAAGACAAAAAGTATGAATAATAAAATGGTGATAGCTATATACCCATTGATAATTACTTTAAATGTAAATAGACTAAATGCTCTAATCGAAAGACATAGGGTGGCTAAATGGATTAAAAAAAAACAATATTCATACATATTCTGCCTACAAGAGACTCATTTCAGACTGGAAGATACACACACTGAAAGTAAAAGGATGGAAAAAGATATTTCATGTGAATGGAAAGGGAAAAAAGCTGGAATAGCAACACTTAAATTAGACAAAATAGACTTTAAATCAAAGGCTATAACAAAAAAACAAAGACTCAGCAATTCCACGTTGGGGTATTTATTTGAAGAAACCCAAAACACGAATTCAAAGGTACAAATGCATCTCTATACTCATTGCAACACTGGTTACAATAGCCAAGATATGGAAGCAACTTAAGTGTTCATTAATAGACAAACAAATAAAAAAGAGTGGTATAAATATGCAACAGAATAAAAAATAAGCCATAAAAAATAAAATTTTGCCATCTGCGACAACATAGATGGACCTAAGGTGTATTATGCTAAGTGAAATAAGTCTGACAAAGACAAATAACCATATGATTTCACTTATGTGTTGAATCTAAAAAACAAAATAAATGAACAAACAAGACAGAAACAAACTAATAGATACAGAGAACATTTTGATGATTGCCAAATGGTAGGGGGGTTGAGGGGATGATTGAAAAAGGGGAGTAAATTAAGATGTGCAAATTGCCAGTTATAAATAGTCACAGGGATGTAAAGTACAGCATAGGGAATACTGTCAATAATAATAACTATGTATGCTGTCAGATGGGTATTAGACTTATCTGGATGATCATTTTGTAAGTTATATAAATGTCTAGTCACTATGTTGTACACCTGAAACTAATGTAATGTTGTATGTCAACTGTAACTGAAAAATAAAAAAATATATTTTTTAAAAAAGACCCCCCAACAGTTTCCAACAAACCAAAGAATAACCTAATTAACAGAAGTGTCCTGGCAAGTTTCCACACACCTTCATATCCCCAACACCAAAGCAATACCTGCAGCTATAGACCAGGTTTGAAGAAATATGCATGCTAAGAAAGTCATTAAGGTTAAGACAAGAAAATGCCCTTGATCCTATGTTAAGTGAAAAGAGTAATGTGAAAATGTTTGTATTTTAAACACTGCATTAAGCCTCTAAGTAAGACTATTTTTGTGCATATCCACAAGTATTTTTATTGACTTTATAAGTTTTTTCTCATTTTAGTTATCTTCCTACTGAAATAGGTCATATCATATTTTCAAAGCAATAGATATCCTAAGCAAAGACCTCTTGCTTAGGATATAACCACAGCAATTTTTCTATAAAATATTAGCTCTTGTCTATAAGTACTTGAATTTAGATTATTAAATGGAACCTGAGAAGTGAGGTGAAAAATTTTTTAGCCCAGGAACCAATTCAGAAAAAAAATATTTATAGATAGCAAAATAGTTGTTTTGTAATCATCGAATTCATTGTCTACATCTATGCATTT
Organism: Eonycteris spelaea; assembly: GCA_003508835.1. Taxonomy (NCBI): domain Eukaryota; kingdom Metazoa; phylum Chordata; class Mammalia; order Chiroptera; family Pteropodidae; genus Eonycteris; species Eonycteris spelaea. The sequence continues at coordinate 1,243,924 of PUFA01000140.1, forward strand.
ATTTATTTTATCCAGTCACCATGGAAAAAAAAACCTGCTGGTCTTTCTTCTTTTCCTTCACTTCTTTACCCAACACTTTGTCTTATGCTTTTAAATCATGGTCAAAAGTTTGACTTCCCTAGTGACGGTCACTGTCAAGGACTCCGATGTGCATTGGACAGAAGTTGGCCTGGGATTACGCAAATCTTTGAGAGCTTCCTCAATTCAAGCACACAAAGTGAGTCCATTAGAACACATCAGTTTGAATTTAATATTTTTGTTTTATGTTCCTGTAATCAGATTATATCTATATCATGAAGTAGAATTACATATACCTCATTGAGGGTAAACTGCTCATGGTATTACATTGAAATGAACCTTATTTTCTGAAAGGAAAATGTCACTTATTAATAATTTACATTTTTAACCTATACTCTGTCCACAGACCAGTTAGAAATGTTCAGTCTCCTTTGGTGCCTATACATCTTGAAGCCCTGTGAGTATATGTGTATGTATGTGCATGTGTATGTGTGTAAGGAATAGGTGAGAATCAGGGATCTCTGATTCACACTTAGCCTAAATGCCTTTTCAGCTTCTTCGGCATTCACCTGAGCATCTAAATCTACTTTCTTAGGCTTAACTTGACAATCATGAGAAACTCCTCACTTGCTTTTGAGCTCCTCAGATAACAACTTGATTCATTCCTTAAAAGACACTATAGCTCTCTTTTTCTTAACCTTTTGGGATATAACAAGAAAAGGCAATAGATCTACAACTTTGTTTAAGACTCTTTCTCTGAAACTACTTAAAGATTTTGAAATTACAATAGAGATCAAGAAGAAATCTTTAATATGATTTGTTTCAAGGGGAAATAAACAGGATGTGGCAGGACCCAGAATAAATGGAATGAAAGGAGAAATAAATGAATGGAAGATGTTCTTTGGATTAAACAGTGAAAGTAGAAATGAGATGATGATGACCTTCCATCAGTGAGTTAAATGATTTTTACTGCACTTGGACTCTAAGGAGAAACAGGAAAGCAGTTATCCATTAGGTTCACTGTGCCAAGATTTTCATTTCTTTAATTTTCTAATTATTATATATTTTAAAATTAGTTTAAAACATTAAAGAAATTCCTAACCATAAAAAACACTGTTTTGCATTATCCTAACACACTTCACTTTTGTGTCACTTCCCTGAACCAACCTCTTCTACTTTTGGACCAGATCAGATGCCCTTTTAAAGCTCCCTGTGTTTATTTTCACCAATTTTCCCAACAGAGCTTAGGTATTTTACTCTCCACTATATGCCCAGCATCTAGCACAGTGTGTGACACATAGTAGATATTCAATACATATGTTCGAAGAAAAATGAATAAATAAATATTCCTCTTAATTATTCATCTTTGAAAGCCATATGTCTTCAGGTCTCCCTAGTGTATAGATACAAATGACAACATTTAAAGCATTAAACTCAGTCCTCACTGGCTCATGCAAGAGTTCCTGGTTTTTAAAAAGTCCTCCTTAAATATTTAAATTCCCAAGACATTCCCTGGTCTCTGCTGCTCCAAAGGGCAGTTCTCCTCCAATCATACCAACCCCAAGGCTCTTAATACCACCTGGAAGGAAAAAATAACTCCTTCCTTCCTCTCTCCCTCCCTTCCTTCTTTGCCCCCCACCCCCTGCAAGAACACTCAGATTCTGAAATATTACAAAGCTTAATAGGCATACAGTTCACTTTCTCCCAGTGGTGAATATGTGTTGGCAGACATGAGTCAATTGATGAGTCCTATAGAGTCAATCAATATAAACAGATTCTAGAGGAAAAGTGGTATCTTCTAGCCCTACTTTCAGCTTTTATACCTATGAGGTTAAGAAACCAGTCAGTTTACTTAACAGTCTGGTCCTAATAAAGACATACATGACATGTTGGGTTTTTCTTATTTTGCTTTATTTTTGTTTTGTTTTGTTTCCTATCACTCTTTCCTATAAACTATGAAATTTTCTTGTTCAACCTTTTATCTCTGGCATCCCATAGCTTTCTGGTCCCCTTTAGATATTAGAACAACATCATTCAAGTCTTCTCTTTGTAAATTCTACTCGCAGGTTTCCCTTCTCTGTAGTTCAGGCTTAATCTTTGGCCTGGGGTACCTATAATTTTTAAGAGGGGTACAGTCTTCCCTTTTACTCCTCCCATCCCTCCTCCTGAGTGTCATGTCAGAAAAAAGAAATTTTAAAAAGTGCCAGGGGTCTGGCATAGCCAATTGTCTGTTAATGAGAGAAGGTAATTCTAAAATTTACTCCTTGGGGTCTCCACTAATATGTCTCTAAATAGATGTTATATATGACTTCTTAGGGGCACCCTGTTGTTTTATCTTGACCTCCTCTTTAACATAAAAACTCTTCATCTCCTTTTTGGTTGCACCAGGGATCATTGCCACCAAACCCTTCTCCAAGAAGGGCATCCTCTTGCCTGGCCAGCAGCTGCCTGAAGAACTCCATATCTTCTGTCTCTTTTTCTAAATTTTATGTACATTCTTACAGGGCCACAGGAATCCCTTGAGGTCCTTGTATGAACTCTCTGATGGATTAGAAGTCTGTCATCATTTTTTTTTCCCATGTAACCAAAACCAGAGGTGCCACATACTTCATGATTCAGGTTTTCTAGTGAAGCTTCTGCCTGATGAAATAACCAGGTGATAAATAAGCACTAGTCTTCATGTTCACATCGACTCCCTAACTGTATAGTACACCTATCAAGACTCCTAAGACCTCCTTCACCTTCTGTCTCAGGGGACGGGGTGGCTTTGACAGTTCGGCATCTCAATAAGCACTTAGTCAATAATTAAATACCTGGTGTCCCTTTCTCGCAATTCACATTTTCTTCTTCTAACTTCTGTTCTCTTCTTTAAAGTAGAGCTAGCTGTCTATAAAAGCATATGCTTCCCTCTATTATCTCTGAGAGACCACGACTCTGACAGAGACTATACTTCCCAGCCCCACCATCATGTAGATGAGACTATATGCCTTGATCTTACCCATGAAATGAGAATGGAGGTCATGTGTTACCTCCAGGACTAGGTTTTTAAGGAGCTGATGACTTCTTCTTGCTTTCTCTTCCTCATTCTGACAGTTACATCGGAAGACTGTTATGCCCCGAGAGATGGTCAGAATACAGCACACGAGGAGTATTCGTTCCTAAATGACTCCACAGGAGAAAACCACCCTCTGACCAACAACACTGACACAGAATTTATGTGTGCAAGGAAAAAAAAACACTATTGTGGTAACCCTATTTTGCAATGTGTTACTCAGAACTACTCAAACTTAATACTTAATCTGTCTATGGGATAAGAAGAGTTTTGACATGTTTGCTGGAGATTGCAAGGCCAGTTCTGTCACCTCCAAATGAGATCTAGAGATGCCTAGATCCAATTGTTGAATATTTTCTTTAAAAGATAAATGAAGAATTGGCTTTCTTTCCTCAGTTGGAGCTCTAATTGTGATCATCATCACAATCATAACCACCATCCTAACCTTTATGTACCAGAAACTGTTCTGATCATTTTATATGTATTAGCTCATTTAATCCTCATAACCACCACATTTTACAGATAAAGTACTAAAGCACAAAATTAATGGAATCTGCTGAAGATGATATACCAGGAAATGGATCAACCAGGATTCAAACCCAGGCACGTGCTCTAAAGCAGACGTTTTGAACAACTGACGTATACAGTCTGTAATTTCAAAATATTCTCAACGGTTCCAAGACTTTGAGAAAATTCTTATTCAACATCTACTTCTATGCACATTTTTATGTGATTACATAACTCATGTTTACCAAGACCACATGTAGGGATGTAGGGAATATACACACTAAAGATGTAATAGAGAGGTGAGCTTTCTCTCACTTAATTCAGGAGTAACGAGCTTCCATGTAGCAACATTGTATTTCTAGTTTTTATTTTAATAGCTATATGAGATTACATTAGACAGATAAAAAAATAATTTACATAACTATTCTTTTGTTCCTAATCATTTAGGATTTTTTTTTTTTGTCCAACTTCAGTGTATTTTCACTAAGAAAAAGTATCATTACCATGGTATCTTCAAAAAAGAGAAACTATTGAAATGTAATTAATCCTGACTCTCTCTAAAAAAAAAAAAAATAGCTCTATGAAGTAATATTTTCCTACAGGATCTCAGATTATCAGATAGTGACTTCCAGGTACTTCGAGTTTATAAAATTATGTGTGGTATGTTAAAAGTTACCTACCTGTTAATAATAAACTTATGAACAAGAATTTTTCAAACTCCATTCATTTGGGAATTCAGGACCCATGAAAGGGCCAATAATTGTGGAAATTGCTTAATAATCTGAGATTCCTAGAATTTTATGATGTTAAGTATATTAAGATGTTTGATTATAAACTGAACTTTGGAAAAGAAGGTATTGTGATGGTTTTTGCACTGTTGCTATTACCAACTAAGAGTCCTGACACTTCTCCCCAACCCAACTGAGGTTTTGATGTTGAATGACTGAGGACCTGAATAAACACAATAGGAGACTCTACAATGAGACGCTTCACTGAGTACAAAAGCACATGGTCCCTGGGTCCAAGGCTGGAGTCTGGAGGCCTAGGGCAACTGTGGAGAAAGTTGAAGAAGCAGAATCTTCCATGGGTCACAATTTGAAATCGGTGTGCTAGGGATCCAAAATTTATAGCTGCAAAAGGAATGCTGAGGACGAAGTCCCATGAGCAAGGAATGGGTGAAACTTGAAGAGCATGTAATGGGATCAGAATTCCAAATAATGAGCATTCCAAATAATGAACATTCTGAACTGTTCAGAACAAGTATAAGACGTAGATTTAAAGTGGGTGCAGCAACTTACCTGGACCATGGCCTGCCACCCTATTAACAAGTGTATTTGAGACAAATGATGATCTCGTTATCTAATAATAACTTGAAGGCGATAAAAGATCAAAAAATGCTTCCAAATGATCAAAAACATTTAATCTAATGTAAGATGCTATCTTGTGTAAGAGGCGTCAATGCTTTAAATGAAATATTTATATGAACACAATGAAAAGACTAAATAGAAAAATAAAAACAGAAGAATATATAGAAAAATATTTGTACAATTTTGGTCAAGCAAGAGATCTTAAGATAGTAGGAAATTTAGACGGAAATAGTTATATTTGACTACATTCAAATACGTATGCTGTATAGTCCCTAAAACACACTATATGTATGGTTTTAGTTAGGTTGGGTTAGACCACAACAACCACAGACTGACCCTCAGATCTCAGAAGCATGACCCAATACAAATTTCCCTTTTGTTTACATCCCAGTCTGATGCACCATCTGGACCAACAAACAACCTCCTAGGCCACTGCAGCAGAGCAGAGATGGAAAAGGCAGACTGAGACATTTAGTTGCCTTGGCCCAAAGCTGTCTCTGCTTCTTCTGTCCACAGTCCACTGGTGAAGTAGTCATCTAGACAAACTGAACTACAAAGGAAACTAAGGAATGTAGGGAATAACAGTGTATACTTTGATCACTGTCTCTGGAATACGAGTAGCAAATCAAAAGTCTTTACTTGGACATAATTCCTTCTGAACACCATGTGTGTTTTCATTAGAAGCAAACATTAGATGAAGTCAGCTGACTCTGGAATTAATATCTGTGCTTTGACGTTTGCCCAGGGAGATATATCTTTTGGAAAATAAGTAGTACTTTCTTTTAGCTTAATATTTTATAATGGCATATTCTCCTGTAAAATATTAAATATAATTAAAGTAATGTCATTGGACATAACAACTGCTTTTATTTAGAACTGTTTAATAACAGCTATGTACAAGCTCCCTTTAGATGGGAAACTTTTTAAAAAATGTAAACATGTGGCACCCCAAAGAAGAGTAAAATAAGACGAGGCTCCTGTATCCCACAGACCCAGGGAGTGTCATTTGTGTTTCCTGGTGTGAGTGGTGTGATGCAGGGTCATGCAGAAAGAAAAAAACTGAATGTGTTTCTGGAGTTGTGCAACACAGTGGCCCCAAGTGGAAAGCTGGGAAAATATTCATTTTTATTTTTATTGGAAAACATTGACTTAGGAACTATCATTAAGGGCTCTGAAAAGGAAAGCAAATATGAGGTAAAATTAGAAAGAATTTTTGACTAAAATCTTCTGTTGGAGTTCAGGTGAAAAAGAGCTAATAAAATAATTTAATGCCGGGCCGAAAATGTAAATAAATGAAACAAACAAACAGACAAACAAACAAACAAACACAGGCACCAGTATTTTGGAACAAGGCCAGGAAAATAGAGATCTAAACAGCAGAGAACTATTAGAATTTCAAAAGTTTCATCACAAGAAGCTACCTCACTCCTAGATTGTTTGCACTACTTATCATTACTCTGTCTCGAATCTGCTTGTAAAGTAGTTATTAATTTTTACAAACATACCAAAATGTATGCATCCATTAGAGGCTGTGGGCTAATTCGATTCATGTTATCGTTGTCTAAATATTTTTAGGAACTCCTCTTTTGGAATTACCTTCAGAGTCAACATTACATCCTTTTGAATGGTAATAAATCAGCATCTTAAAAGGAGAAATCTGATTTGAAGCCGCCAAATGTAATTTGAAGTTAAGTTTATTGAATAAGGCAAGTTATTGAGCTGGTTAATTTCACTTTAAATTTTAAAACATATGTAAAGACATAAAACTTTAATAGTGTATATAATTTTACTGTACCCTACACATAATTCTGAAAGATACTTTGCTAAAATGTTTTGAACAAAGACAGCATTAATGTTATTAGAGGTAGTATTTAACAGACACTTCTGTGAAGTCTATAAGATTTACTTAAGCAATTCACACTCCCAGCAGCTATGTAGAAGGTCTATTTCACTGTCTTTAGATAATGTCACCTTTTGTGTGTGTGTGCTTATGTGATACGTAAAAAAATTATCTAATTTTTGTATATTTTGCATTTCCCTGATTCATCAGTGAGGAAAAAAATGTTCGTTATCCATTTTCTTTTTTTTATTTGTAACTTGCTTTTTTATTAGTAGCCGTTTGTATATCAGAAATGGTAACTTACCTGTCTTCTGATGGTATTTAAATTGATTGCATATATTTTTCCCAATTCATTGTTTTATATAAGTTATGTATTAAATACATACATACATATACATTTATGCATATATATGTGCATATATATACATTTAGGGAGAAATAGATTAAGTATAACTGTGTTTTCTTTCTAAATTTCCTACCTACTAATTAAGGTCTTTCCCTTGACCAAAATTTTACAAATATTCTTCCATATATTCTTTTATTTTCATATTTAGTTGTAACACTTTTTATATATTAAAATTTCATTTAAAAACAGCTTCAAGGAAAACCTCTAGAAGCCAATCACTATTTTAAGTTCTAGTAGTTTCTACAACATTTTTATGTCATTCTTTCTCACAGGTCATTTCTTTCTAATCAAAATATATCTCTTAAATGTTTCTGTTAATATATTTGGAAATAATAAACCAATTTAATAATTTATAGAAATTTTGGTTGGCTTTTCTCCAATTAATTAAAATAAATTTACTTTAACAAGCATTTAGTGTCTATCGTTGTTTACTGTGTGTAAAGTATTGGGGAAACATTGCCTGAGGCACAGGCATTTATGTGACATTGTAATTTCCCACAGGGCACTTCCAAACTTGTTAGATGAGATGTTACTCTTAAAACAAAAATTCTAGAGAATTTACAAAATTAAGCTTTATATTAAGGGGCCAATTTTTCATACACTAATCATCATTCAAAATTTGGTAGGAAGGAAAATAGAAAAAGGATGTTGTGGGAGCGGGGTTGTCTTCTTGTGGGAAAAAATAAAATTTGATCTTCACTTCCTTTTTTTTTTCAGTTTGTCTGTGGTCAGAAGTAGAAAGTGTTCAAGGAAAAAATCAATTTCCTAAAGTTTTTAGAACCAAACATTTAGGGGATTAGGTTTTTCTTTTGCTAAAACAACTATAAATGGGTATTTATACAGTTAGGTCAAGCCTAACAACTAAGAGTTTATTTTTAGATTTCTGCTTGACCAAGGGGGAAATATGGTAAAAGAACCTTATGCTCTTAAATGGACATGCAGTCAAATTTAAAATATTTCAGAAATCTGACAAAAGGCACCGAAGTACAACCAGCTGTCCTAAGCGTTATTAGAAATCCTCAATGACAATAATACTACTGGTTTATTTTCTTTCCTTTTTTTTTCTTTTTAACTTACTTTCAGTTTTAGTACCCAAGTTCTCTGCAGTTTGAAGGAGCCAAAACAAAGAGAATAAAGATTATGTAAACATAGAGATATAAATAGAAAGTCCAGTAACCATAGTTGACTGTGTAGCAGAGCTGTGTTCTCCAATGTGAAAGCCACTAGCCACATGTGGCTATCAAGCACTTAAAAGGGAACTAGTCCTGAGACGTGCAGAAGTGTTAAATACATATTGGATTTCAAAAATGAGTATTAAAAATACATATATAAACTATCTCATTCAAATTTATATTGATTATGTGGTGAAATGGTAATATTTTAGATATAATTGGTCAAATAATCTATATGATCAAAATTAATTACACCTGTTTCTTTTTCTTTTTAAAAAAATGACTACAAAAAAATTTTTAATTGCAAATGTGGTAAACTCTTTCTACTATACTGCATTACAGTAGAGTAATAGAATTTGGAGCTGGGCTTTGAATAAAGCTACCTGAATTTAAACCAGACTACTGATACACCAGCCATGTGACTTTGTGCCAGTAATGTAGGCAATCTGTGTTTCAAGTTTCCTTATATATAAATTGTGAATGATAAAATATTTTGTATCTCATAGTGCCATGTGAGGATAAGTGTGCAGAGCTGAGTGCAAAGCAAGAGTTCACTAAGGGTTGGTTCTATCAGTCTTTCTTCAGAATCCAGAAGAGTGAAAGACATTTTTTCCACACGAAGAAGCTCTCAAAAGAAATGAAAAAAAAAAGTTAAAATCAGGAATTTGTTGAATTGTTTTGTTTACTCCTCCTCCTCACCCTACTGCAGCCAATGTATTGCATTGAGATGAAATTAAACTATCCTTATAATATGAAACATTTTTAGATTTGTAAAGTCCTTATAGGCATTTTTTACTCTCCATAGCTGAGCCCAGTTCTCTGAGGAGGCCAACACAATTACACAAAACTGCAGATCTTTGTCATCTCATAGAGAATAAATGAGTGTGATACAGGAATTTGACTTAAAAAAAAAAATTAAGATCATGTATCTGATGCCCCTGAGAGCTAGCCTAAAATGATAATTACTTCTATTGAGTTTTTGCTACTTCTTAAGTATTACCCCTCAGGGCTTTACATGTTTGTCTCATTTAAGTTTACCCAATGGTTCATTGAAGTATGTATCATTATTTTTTCCATTTTATGGTGAAATGATATATCAAAAATGTTAAGTAATTGCCTGAAGTCATATAGTGACTGGCAGGCAAGGGACTGATTTAACCTATATGTGCACAGATACTGCTAGTGGTCTTATTAGTTCACAGACAACTATCAATAGATCTACACGGCACTGATTACAACCCTGTGGAAAAAAGAAATGCTCTAATTTTATAGCAAGGATATTACATTAGTAAAGAAGAAATCGTTATTAGGATCATCACATTGTTTCTGCTTGAGCATGACTCAGAAATTATTTTCATAATTTCTTGTACTTCACTCGATATGATGTTTTTGAGGTAAATAAAAGTCCACAATTCTTTTATCTCTGCAGTCACAACACATAACAACACTGAGCACATGGTTAGTGTCTATTTGATGATTGTTGAATGAATAGTGTATGAGTATGTGTACCACTAGCCTTTCAATCAAGGCTTGTCATCTGAACCACAGAACACAGAAATGTTTTAAGTAATTATTTATTTAATTCTCCCAAGTACGTAGATAGCAAATACCATTCTAGACCCACAGGAGAGAAGTTGCTTCATTACATACCGTAGATGCCTTATGACACGAGGCCTTAGTTCCTCTCGGAATCCTATAGAAAACCATTCATACCTAGATTAATCCGTAGTCTTTGAGGACTATCTTGACTTTAGTTAGGGGTGACAAACTACAGCCTGGGACAAATGTGACTCATAACTTGTTTTTATAAGGCCTCTGAACTAAGAATGTTTTTACATTTTTACAGGTTAATAAAAAAATATATAATATTCAACAGACCATATGTGGCCTGCAATGCTAAAATATTCACTGTATGACTCTTTGCAGAACAATTTTGACCTCTGCTTTAGGTCAAAGTGGCAATATGTCCCAGTGGAGTAAGATTAGCTTATTTAAGAAAGCCTCTGTGATCCATGGTTTCCAAACTCTTCCCTATCAATCTATCTTTAGATATAAAATTCTTACTTGTTTTTATATGTACGTGGACATCAAACAACAATTGTACCCCCTTTTACAACGCCCCCACCCCTGCCCCCAGGAAAGGCCTCTATGAAAACGGACATGCTCTCCATAACATGGCATAGAAGGAGATGCCTTGGACTTAGTGGCATGAGTGCCACTCTCAGCTTTTATTAACTGTTGCTTATTAGGTGATAAAGTTGAGTACATTAGAGTTAATTTCCTCATTCATTGGGTATATGTAGAGCAGATCCTTATCAATAGAGCTTCTCAGTATACAGCATATATATTGGTTATCTGTTGCTATGTAACAAAAGATCCCAAAATGCAGTGATTTAAAAAAAAAAAAAACACAGCATTTATCATCTCATAATTTTGTGCCTCAGGAATCTAGACATGGCTTAGCTAAATTCGCCAGCTCAGGATCTCTCATAGTATAGAATCAAGGTGTCAGCTGAGTCTATAATTCAACTGGAAAAAGATCTGAATCTAAGCTCTCTCACTTTTTTGCAGGATTCAGGTTTTTGTAACTATTGGTTAGAGACTGCCATTAGTTCCCTGCCATGAGGCCTTTCCATGGAGTAGCCCATAATATGCTGTTGGTTTCAAATTAAATATGCAAGAGAGAACAAGACAATGCCAGCAAGACAGAAGTCACAGTCTTTGTATATATGAATATAAAGAGGAGTGATCACTGAGGGCCATCTTAGAAGGCCACTTCTACACCACTGTCATGGGACAGAGAGTCCACAGGGTGGAGTAAGACTGGCATAGTAGGAATAGAGAAAAGGCAAAACCCAGTGGAGCATAGCAGTATCTCTAGGAGGGTGTACGATGAATATCACGGCTCTAGAATAAAATAGAAGTAAACACACTCCCTTACTCCATGACTCACAAGGTGTATATCCTAGTCTATCAAAGTTGCAGTCAATACTTTTTAAAACATAAAGCCCTATACAAAGAAAATGACATCCAGGAATGATGTTTCAGAGAAAACAGCATTGTGATAAAAATAATATCTTATATCAGTTTAACACTTTTCACTTAACAAAGTGTTTTCACATGCTCTATTTTATTTGATTCTCACAAACCCTGTGAAGACGGTTTTAAGGCTTATCTAGGATCATATTTATAAAATGGAAAAACTAAGAAACAGAAAGGTCAAATGCTTTACCCAGGATTGCACAATAAATCAGTATATCTATCAGTAAAGGACCTCTGAAAAACGAGAAAGGGGTCAGGGTGTCTGGTGTTGTCAGGATCAACAACATGCTGAAACCAGAGGTAAGGATGAGGCAGGGGCTATATGGCCAGGAATCCAGAGGAACCCATACTCCAAAATATGGAACAAACCAATGAGTCAGCAGCCAGGAAACAAGTGACAGTCAGGCCTTGTTCAGACCAGAGCTCAGAGCAAATATGCAACAGAAAGAAAAAATGCAGAAGAGCAAGGCAAGGGAAGGACAGGCAGTGAAGTGGTTGGGGTCCTCAAAGAAGAAGAAACAGAGGGGACCTCCCAGCAGACAGAGCCTTTGAGCGGTGGTTAGGAGGGAGCTGGAATGGAGCACCAGCTCATATGGTGGGTGGGGGGAAGAGAGGCACAAATGTACATAGAGGGGCTTTCATAGGCTGATTGGTACTAAGAAGTTATGATGTTAAGATTAAGGAGCTAAGGAATGAGACTCTTTCCTGATGGTAACCTAGTTCCAGAATGGACTAATTTTAAGTAGAGGAATGACATAATCGGATTTGTATTTTAGAAAACTCTCTTAGAGTCAGAGGAAAGAATAGAGTAATAGGTGGGGTTGGAGGGGGATGGGGGTTGTTTCAAACAATATGATTTATTCCTACCAGAGAAGTTTCTGAGAAAAGACTGTGCCTAATTGAAAGAATCTAATTTTATGTATATTTTTCCACTGTACACTTTTTACCTAGTTTTATTTTTAACCTATTGTTACTGATTGTAGACACATCTATTTTAGATTAGAAACTACTTTAACTGGTAGCCTGGATTATGAATCCTCTTCAGAATGTCCAAAACTGTGATTAACTTCATTTTATTCAATAACTTCCTAAAGGCACACTGGGCTGGGGTTTGACGGCCACTGTTTTTTTTGTCATTTACAGTTGGGTTTATATTTTATTTCAGAAATGATAACTAAAAAGTAGTTTGTTTGGGGGAAATGATGAGCCAGAGAATAATTTTTTTTACCATTTTTTGTGGCATCTGCCAGTCTGCTTGGCAGTTATGACAATAAATATCTTTCCTTAAAAGCATTTAGAATTTTTAAAATGCATTTTAAAATGCATTTAGAAGGGAGTGAGATAGATATTATACATATCATAAGCACAATAAAGCATAAGATAGTTGCACCTAATTCTTTTGATACAGCCTAAGACTTTTTTAGTATTAAGAAAGAAAAGGAAATTACCAAATGACACACAACAACCATACTTAAAGTTGAATATGCAATTCTATGGCATTAGTGAAAGAGATGGTTGGTTTGGTGAGAAAGAGAAAGAGAGAGAGGGAGAGTGTATTGTGTGTGTAGAGAGAAATAGGGCAAAGTGTTAGAAAACAAAAATGTTATGGGCCTATAATTTGTGCCACAGATTATCCTAAATTTTCATTGTTCCCTGATTATTTTTTTAATTTCTAGAACTAAATACAAACTATTAAGGATTGATGCTGTATGGTAATCATTAATGCTATTCACCAAAAATTTCTGGTTCTCTTCCCAAGCACAGGATAGGAGAATAGTTTCCAGTCAGTCCCCTTAAAGTTAAAAGCACCTGGGTGACTCACTTTGGTCCATGAACTATTAAAAAAAAAGGGGGGGGTAATATATGTTATATACGAGGAGAGGATTTAACAGGCAATGGTTCTCTTATCCTTCTGGCATGGCAAGAGGGCATGATCAAAACAGTGGCTGCTCCATCAGTTTGGGTCCCTGAGTGACTACCAGAGGTCCATTGTAAACTTGGTAGACATGTAGCATAAGCAAGAAATGAATGTCTATTTTCATTGCAGAAACACTAGCTTATCTTGAATAATACCAAAATTGGTACTTAGACATGGAATGCTACCATAGAAAATAAAACTTAAATATGCATCAGTGGCTAAGGGCTGGGCAGTGGACTGTGAGCAAACAACCACTGGAGACTAGAACAATGGTCACCCGTATTATATGGATATTTTACCAAACATTTGATAAAACTGTTGCTTGTGACAATGTGAAAGGTTGAAAAGGCAGCTCTAGAGAAAAAATATGAGAAAACGATGTTAGCAGCATGTATTGATTACTACTATTTGGCTATATTTTACAAGGCACCATAGAAAAAAATGGACTCAGAAAGAATCAAGTGGTGTGCAAACACCAATTTAAAAAAATAAATAAATAAGAAGTGTCTAATAATTTGGGAAACTTCCAGGTTGGAAGAGGCAAATTCCTCTCTTCACCAGGTAAAAGATAAAACATAGGGCTTTGATGCACAAAGGCCAATTGGAATCCTGCTTTGTGACAATAGTTAAATTAGAGATGTTATGGGCTGAATTGTGCCCCTCCCCCTCATATGTTGATGCCTCAACTCCCAGTACCTCAAAATATAATCTTATTTTGAGATAGAACCTTTAAGATGGAGAATGGGCCACAATGAGGCCATTAGAATGGGACTCTAATTCAATAAAACTGGTGTCTTCGAAAGAAAGGGAGACACCAAGGACACTGGCAGGCAGAGAAAAGGCTACGTGAGGACAGAGCAAGAAGGGGAGAGTTGCCTTAGTAGAAACCAAATTGACACCTTGATCTTGGGCTTCAAGATTCCAGAACCATGAGAAAATAAAGTTCTGTTGTTTAAGTGACCCAGCCTGAGGTACGTTGTTATGGCAGCCCTAGCAAACTAAAACAAAGCCATGGCACTGCTGAATTAAAAAACCTGTCAATGTTTTCAACTGAACTAGCAATTACAGAGCTCAGAGTCCTAAAAGTTAAGAGAGAGGCATGGAAGTAAGAAAGCAAAGAAACATGGCAAATCCAAGAACTATGTCACATATAGAACTGCAAGTGGCTATGGAGACATAAGGCTGTTGGGAATCCAATAGATAAGAAGCTGTGTTAGTCAGCTTGGCAGGCAGCAGATGACACACACAGTGTTTAACTGAAGGGAATTTAATAAAGAGGCAGTTTATGGTAGCATGTCAAAGTTAAAGTATCAGTTAAGGAGGATGAGTTACTCAGGGATTAGCAACAACAGGAAAGCTCTACTACCCCTACGCTTGAAAGACAGAGAAAGGGCACAGTGTGACAGGATTCTGTAAGGTCTGGAGCCATGGAAGAAAGGGCTCAAAACAGGACCTAAGACCACAGAGGAAGGCAGCAAGGGCAAGAAAGAGAGCCTCAGGGTAGGGATAAATACTCCACCCTCTCTCTCTCTCAAGTTCTGCCTTCCAATTTCCTACCTGTGTGCTATGGTCTGAATGTTTATGTCTTCCCCCAAATTTATATTTTGAAATCCTAACCCCCAAAGGTGATGGTCTTAGTAGATGGGCCTTTGGGAGGTGCTTAAGTCATAAGGGTAGAAGTCTCATGAATGAGATCAGTGTTCATAAAAGAGGCTGCACAGAGCTCCTAGCCCCTTCTGCCACGCAAAAATACAACAAGAAGTCTGTGACCCAGAAGAGGGTTCTCATACAGCCATACTGAGACACTGATCTTGGACATCCTTTCTTCAGAACTGTGAGCAATCATTTTCTGTTTTTATAAGCTACTCAGTCCAGTATTTTGCTATAGCAGCCTAAACAGATGAAGACACTGTGTTTTCCATTCACCAAATCAACAACAAAAAAAAGAGGGTAAGGGAGTTTAGATAATGCATTCCATAGAGGTCATCTCCTGAGGCACAGAACAAGGCAGAAAAGGGAGTGTATTTGATGGGGGAAAACAGAATAACCAACACAGAAATTTACTAAATCTTTCATAGAGATGTACTGCCAAAGAAAACGCGGCTTTGAATGAGGGAGTGAATGTTCGAGATTTAAAACGATCCTGGAGCCCTCAGTCTTCCACTGATGAGATGTAGGAAAGCTGCTCATCACTTCCTAGGTGAAGAATTTGGACCTAATCAAGCCACATTTCCATCACCCACGAGCCATCACGTTTGTCCAGCAGGTTCTTACAGTTTCTATGGATCAGCGATTACTTTGTGCTTCTTTTTGGTTCCCTTTCTGATGGCCAGTGGTGGACTTTAGTTCTGTTCTGCTTCTCTTTGCGCTTCTCCACCCAGTTGAATTTAGATGATGACATGACCTCCCCTGACAAATAAGATGTGAGCAAGGTGATACGTATCTCTTCTGTACAGCAACCTGAAGAACTGGCATTATAATCCATTACATTCTTTTTTTTCCTTTCCTTCTGGCACAGCCACCAGCAAGATGGTGACTCCGCTATCTTGTTTAGTCACTGAGGCCCTACAGTAAGCAGAAGTGATGAATGTGTATCATGAGCAAGAAATAAATTGCAATTAAGTCACTGAGAGATTTGGGGGTTGTCTGTTTTTACCACACCCTAACCCAGCCAATTCTGACTGATAGGTGTAGACAGTGAATTAACAGCTGCAGTTCAGACTATGGTAGAGTAAATGATAAGGTGGAAACAAAAATTTTAGAATCCTTATTATTAATATCTCCCATTGTCATTCTGTAGGGCCATGTTAATTGTGAAACCGATGGAATTTGATTCAATTATCTCTACCCCCCATTTCTCCCATAATCAGGGAAAAATATCTTTATCTTGTACTTCAGCAGAGCTTCAGCTTAGTGGTTGTATACAATCTGAATTGAATTGAATAATAACAGCTGATAACAAGTGTTTGTTTCTCCTTTCATCAGGATTCAGTGGCATCCTCTACTGTGTCAGCACATTTCTAGGCCTTGGGTATAATACGATGAACAAGAAACATAAGGCCCCTGCTTTCATGGAGCCTACCTCTAGCAGCAGGCAACCAGCAATGATGCATCAACCACTTTAAGGATGAGGGTGGAGAAGTCTTCTCTGAAGAGGTGATATTGAAAGTAAAATCTGAATAACAAGGAGCTAGCCATGGGGAGACAAATAAAAAAAAGAGAGAGAGAGCCTAGTTGGAAGAGGCCCTACTGCAGGAAAGAGCTTAGCATATTTGAAGAAGGGTCAAAAGATCACAGGAACAGGTAAAGAGACAAGTCTTTTGTGGAATAGGCAGATTCAGATCATCTATGACTTTATAAGTCAGGGTAGGGGTTTTTGAGTTTTTCTAAACACAATGGGAAGTCACTAAAGGATTTTAATCAGAAGATTGAAGTACTCTTATTAAATTGCAAAAAGCTCACTCTCACTGATAGAAAGAATAAATTAAAAGGAGTCAAGTATGGAAGCGGCTGGATGGATTAGGAGGGCAATGCAGCAGTCCAGGTGAGAACTCATGGTAGTTCTCAAGAAGAGGGCAGGTTCAAGATATTTTAATGTGGATTTGACATTTCTTAATGCTAAACTGGATGAAGGGATGAGAGAATCATGAATAACTCTTAAGAGTTTGGTTTCAGCACCAGGGTGGAGGTTGACGCCATTTAACTAAACTGGGCTAGATGTCAAGTGCTTTGATAACATTTGCATTTAACTGTGGCCTTTAATGCCTTAACTCAGGACTGTGAGTGCTTGGGGAATTGCAGAACTAGTAGGAGAAATATTTTTGAGATACTGTGAGAAGACTGCTTCCATCTTTAAAAAAAAAAAAAAGGAAGAAGGACAAGAGGGAGGAAGAGGGGAAGTAAGAGAGGGAAGGAGGAAAGGGAAGGAGGGAGAGAAAGAGGGAAGGAGGGAGGTAGGGAGAAGGAAAAAAAGAAAGGAGGGAAAGTAAAGGAAAGAAAAAGAGGGAAGAGGAGAGAACAAGAAAGGAAAGGACAGGACAGAAAAGGAAAGGAAAGGAAAGGAAAGGAAAGGAAAGGAAAGGAAAGAAAAGGAAAGAAAAGGAAAGGAAAGGAAAGGAAAGGAAAGGAAAGGAAAGGAAAGGAAAGGAAAGGAAAGGAAAGGAAAGGAAAGGAAAGGAAAGGAAAGGAAGATGGGCTGATTTCCCTAATTTTGGCAATGAGAGGAGGATCTCTTCATGGCATGAGATGATCTGACCTCGAAGCTTTAGTCTTCCCACTAGACTCACCTCTTCCCTTGGTAAAATCTTACCCTTTACCCCAAAGAACAAGAAGGCGGGAAAAATCCTATTTTCCTTTAATGTTAAATCCAAACCATTAGAAATGATCACATAAGACAATCTAGGTGAGATGAGCAAACTTTATTTAACACTTCATGAAGCGGCTAGTCTCCTCTCAGCAAAATAGGGTAGAAGGTAGGAAGCTTTTACAGGAGAAAGAATAAAGAAAAATAAAGAGAAAAAATAAAAAATATTCAATTGACTGGGACCACATAGTCAACCTTGTTTGGAGTGAGAAGGCCCAGAATTTGCTTGGCATTCTGGGGATTAGCTGACTGGATAGAACGCATTTCTGATTAAGCAGAGTATTTACAGGGACATGAAAGTTATCTAGGTTTGGTTTGCAGACTTGGTAAGCATGGTAGAAGCAACTCCATCTTGGCCCTAGAATTATTTCAACAAAACATATCCTCTTGACCCTTCCCAGCAGTATCTTTAGAGAATCTCTTTGACAGAGTGGATATTTAAATGTAACTTTAGTAAAGGAAATATATGGAGGGCAAGGCATGAAATTTGATTTTCCAGTTTAACAAGCATAATTTATCTTCCTTATCATGCTGTCCACCACAGGGATCTCTTTTAAATTCCCAGTCCATCCCCAGGAGGCAAGGATGGTGGGGACAGTGTGAGTATCTTAGCATACCCACTACCCAAATAGCCATCCCAAGCCTTTTACTCTCATCTAGTCTGCTGTCCAAATTTCCCTCTTTTTCTTCTACAAAATCTCCTCTTTCCTGGATAATTGATGCTAAGGATGACCATCCTCACTTCCCCATCCAGAGCACAGTACTATCTGCCACTTTAAGTTCCAAAGGGTCATACGCGGGTTATACATATTCACATGCTGGCACAAAAAGAGGCAGAGTTTTTCCCTTACTCTGGCTTTTTGGCTTCTCAGATCATCTATGTCAAAGTCTTTCTCTCTATAGACATCTGCTACAGTGGTTAAGAGCTCAGACCCTGGGGAGAGACTACTAACTTTCAAATCTTAGCCCTGCTGCTTACTAAATATGTGAACTTAAGCATTTACTTTGCCTCTGAGTTTCAGCTCTTCACGTGAAGACAAAGGATATTAACAGTTCAATTTCACAAGGTTGTAATGAAGATTAACTGAGATAATACATGTAAAATGCTTACTTACTCCAGTGACTGGTATTTATTAAATTCTCAATATATTTTAGCTATTTCTACGGTTATTACTGTTGTTGTTTGTTGTTGTTATTGCTATCATTATCATCATCCCAGTTCTTTTTGAAACCAAAGCATACTATAGTATTTACATTTTTTTTATATATAGTGTTAACCCAGAAATAGAGTACTTTAGAACAATTTCTGGGAAATGTGCATAGATTAAGTAAATAAACATCTTTTTGTATTTTCTCTTTTGATCTAAAAATATTTAGCTTCCTCATATACTAAAAATAAAAATTAAATCCATAATTTCTAAAGTAATGCATTTTTCCCAGATTTTTTAATGAAATATATTTGACATACAACATTATATATGTTTAAGATATACAACATATTGATTTGGTACATATATATTGCAATATGATTCCCAACGTAGCATTAGTTAATACTTCCATTGTGTCACATAATTATTATTTCTTCTAGTGTTGAGTGTTGGAACAATTAAGATCTAGTCTCTTCATAGGTTTAATGTTTATAAAACGTTTAATGTTTACTATACAGTTTTGTTGTCTATAATCACTGCACTGTGTATTAGGTCACCGGGAGTTATTTATCTACTAGTTGCAAGTGTGTACCCTTAAACAATATCTCTCCCATTCTCTCACTGCCCCACCCTGCCACCGCAGTCTCCTGGTAGCCACCATTTTACTGTCTATAAAGCAATGCATTTTAAATGTTTATGGTAACACTTGATATTAATTCTATTGTTTGTTGTTATAAAATTTCTCAAATGCTCAGCTAACACTATGCCTTTAGTTTTATTATAACTAAGAATTGCCCCTTTCATAGTTGCCACCATGTAATATCAAATGAGTGCTTTTCTATTATAAGTTCACTATAGAATAGCTATTTGCAGATTGTTGTTAATAACAGAGCAGTTTAGTTCTGAATCTATGATTCAGGAACAAGGTTAAGAACTAAAAGGCAGAAGAAGATCAACCACAAATCCTGGTTCTGGGGAGGGAATCAGAATATTCAAACAGATGGGCCCCATATTTCTCAGATTTGTAATCTTCTGGGTCCCAATTAGTATTCTCAGCAGCAGGAAGAATTAAATATAGTTGAGTTTCTACAATTGATAAAGAGCAAGTTTACATTGGATCTTTCTACTTGGGCTGAAAATAAAAACACACATAAAAGCAAAGAAACTGCCAAATAGTTAAGATCCAAATAGTTAAGATGCTACTGAGCAAATATAGACATTTTGAGTTCAGCTATATTTGCAATAAGGCCCATGATGGTGCCAGTCATTCTAAAGGATCCCTTTATTTTATTCTTCTTTCTTCTTAAAAGATAATATTTAAACCAAAACAGACAAATAAAACAAGGAAAACAGAGGAGACAAGTTATATAATCTACACACTAAAAGACTAACTATTTTTATTTCTTATTGCAATTTGAATTAAAAAGGAACACTCAGTCCTAGAACATGGTAATCCATCTCCTGTTCCTTTGTCCGCAACTACAAGTAGGAGATAGTTCAGAGCCATTGCCAATCAGAAAATACAACAAAGCCCTATTAGCTTCTCATTTGTTTACTGGCAGATCACAGGCCACTTCCCTCACATCTCAGACATCCTGTTAGCTCTTAGAGGCTCCATCCAGGCATACCAAGAGTATTTCAGAAAAGAAAGGGCATCTGAAAAGGCTCCTCTTTTTGTTCTGTGAACATGTCATAGTTGATTTGAGTTTTTAAAATATCTTCCACCCTTGTTTGTTTCTTAATGCAGTACCGAGATGTAATTTGTATGGGAGCCAAAACTGGAGACATGCTGAATACGTGAATACTGAGGAAGTGGTTTCCTTAGCAATAACAGGCATGTGAAAGTCAAAACTTCCTTTCCTTCTCATGTGACCTTTTTTCAAAGCAATTCAGATAGAGGACAATGGAATTGAATTCCAAGCACCCACAGTGTTCATGAATTGCTAAGCAATGATTCACCAAGCACCCAAATTACTCTAGACTGCTTGAGCATTTTATTAGTGAAATTGCTTTGTATTTAAATGTCCCTTCTTCACATTGTACATCAATTTTCCTTGTGCCACTTTTCCACCACTCTGAGAAAATGTAGATATACAGAGCGGTCCTAATTAGTAATTAATATAAGGACTTTGGTATATCAGAAGTTAGAACGTTACGTACAGTATTTATAACTATTTGCTACCCTTGGATACATGGATACTAGATATTATAGAAAGGTTTGCTTGATAACTAAAGTCTGTTATTTACTCATAGTAAGTAATATAATTTAATTGTTTTGTAAGTCCTTGCTACAATGAAGCTTTCATTCATTCCAATTACCAATTTATTTTGACCTACTCATCCTAAAAAAAAAAAAAAAAAAAAAAAAAAAAAAAAAAAAAAAAAAGAATGCTGTATTTGGCTTAGAAATTGCATGTTCTGTTTAGTCCTCAAAGGTTAAATGGTAGTAACTTATTAAACAATATAATAGCAAGCTGAGACCTTACGGTGTCGTACTCTTTTACCTTTAATTAAATTGCAATGTTCCTGAGGACTGTGGACAAGGTTGTCCTAGGAACTTTGTATTTGTCCTTACAGCCTCTGAATCTCTAAATCACTAACATTATTCAACTCCTTAGGACCACAGTTCTGAGAAGTGACTGCAGTGAATGTTGCCAGACAGACCCAGGACTGAGGGAGTCGGGGAGCCTTTCCTCGGTGACCCTTGTGTGCCCTAGAACTAACAGTGAGTGATATTGGGCTATAGACTCCTAAAGTGTGTAAGGAGAGGACCCAGCAGAGTAAATGTTGCGTAGTAGATGCTCAATAAATATTAGATTTGCTTCTTTCCTCTACATGTGCTTTCCATTCTGACATTTGACACTCAGTTTACTCTGATCCTCTCCTAGTTTAATGGTTCCCTGGACTCAGAAGTGGTCTGACATAGAATCTTCATGCTTGAGTGGGCTTCAACCATTATCGTCCTTGATAGTAAATAAGGGGCGAATCCTAATAAAAGTGAATTCACTCTCGGGCCACTTTCTTCATGAGATTGTTTAATCTGAGCTGCCCATATCCTTTGATGATAACAATGGAGATATGGAGTTTGCAATGTTCTCATTTGCCCAGCACACACTGCACTTTGGCAGTTAGAGGGGTCAGGCTTGGGGGAGGTTATTTCTCAACCTGGCCATGTGTCCCAGTATGTGTGCACTGGGCACCCTCAGTGAAAACTGGGTCTCGTTTTTAGTGTCATCAATCCTGTGAGCATCCTCTTCCTTTTCTAATCACGGCTGATTCTGAAAGGAGGACACTGGCTCACACTGCTTGCTGATTTAACTAGTCCAGCTGCCACTAGAACCAAAGTCACTGAGAAAGTATTTGATTATCTTTTGGAGTATAATAGCCAGTGGGAAGCAGTGGGGGGAAAGGTAACAGAGGGATTAGTAATGCTTACCAGAATATTTTTAGTGTTTATTTGTGGTTGACTCAGCTGGTCAGAGAAAGCCAACTCCAGGAGTAAGGAATGACCTTGGCTAAGTCACTTTCTCTCTGTAGGCTTTGGAACCTTGAATTAAATCACAGATTTTCAAACTCTGTTCCATGGAGCTTTGGAGTTCTGCTGTGCTGCAAACTAGAGACAGTTGACAAAAAAGACACTCAGCAGGTGAGATTCTGGGTATCTGGGCTCAGAAAAGCTCTGCTTTTATCTGATTTTACATACTGATCTAACTTATTTAAAGGGTTCTTTGGCAAAAAAAAAAAAAAAGCAAAGAAAAAAGAAAAAGAAAAGAAAAAGAAAAAAGAAAAAAATTAAAGATATAGGCTAGATATTTTCTAATTTTCTTTGAACCTTGACATTCTAGAATTATATGAGTCCAAATTTATAGATTGGAATTCATATAAGAACAAATTAACGAATACGAAACAACCACAAAAACATGAACCACAAACTTTGTTCTATGACCAAAGACTATTCCAATCTTAGTCAGAATCTTATAAATATCTATTTTGGTACACATGGTATTAAGAGAGATCTCATAGATAATTTACATTAAGTCTGTGGCAATTAATTTAAGTAAACATCAAAACAGGTAATGCTAGATAAAGTCAGCGGTTCTTCCTGTAACTTGGTGGGGAAGTCCCTGATACCAGGAATACATTTGGGGCTATTTTACTAATTCACATTTACCTATTTTACTAATTCTTTTTGACCTTTGAAAATGTCAAGGGCACCTTTGGGTATTCAAAGCGAAGTTCTTAAAAGTAGATATTCGGTACACATCATCAGGCAACATTAGGAAGAACTAGAGACACAAAAGGGTGCTGGAAATCCTCTTTTCAGTCACATAGTGGTTCTCTCAGTAAGAGTTGGGGTCATCCTTTGCACAGCCTATTTGCTAAGAGGTGAATTGTTTGATACCTGTTCCCTATTATCCAGTGTATTCAGAGAGGTCTAGAAGTAAAGCAGCCAGTTTTTCTGGCATGGTTTTACCCCTATTAAAAAGGCTATTGTTAAACTGTTCAAATTAGGATGCTTTGATTGTTAGCATGTTCAGCAGGCTGTGATTACAGTAATTACAGACCTGTGAAGGTCAAATTGACAAAACTGAATATAAACTGGAACTGAATATATACTGGGACAACCCACTGCACTAGTTCTTTCTACACTTTTTGATATTTTGTTATTATTGTGGCTGTTGTAAGAGTTGCCAAGTGGTAAATCTATAATAAAAAATAAAAATGAAAGCCATTGATTTCACAATTTTGCTTTGACTACTCAGAATCACTATTCAAGGTACTAAAGTGAATGCTATATTGTACTTTCAAGTCCAGGTATATTTTTGGCTCTGTTACCTTCCTCTCTAGTCATGGCATTGAGTTTGTGCGATGTATCTAGGTACTTTTTAAAGCATGTAATGAGTCCTCAATGTTTTTCCTCCTTGTTTTTCTCTTTACAAGAATGTGCACTGAATGCAAAGTGGACAGATACAATTTTTTGTTTGTAAATGTGTTGTATTGTGGAATATTTAACACAAACAGCTCTCCCAGGAAGAGAACGCACAAAATTATACAAATAAATGAAGTGATCTTCCTATAAATACCTAGCGAAAGACCAGAATAAAATTACTTCTCAGGTATACCAAATATAAACAAGTCTTATTATCTTTGTCCTTATTGATGTCCTCAAACAATGGTTTAAGTAATAATTAAGCAGAAATAGAATCTATTGTCATGTGGAAGAGTAGAAAAGGCAGAAAAAAATCTTTCGACACAACAGATAGTTTGTATAGTGCTAGAGAAAGGTATGGGAGTCAGAACAAAGGTTGTGTCTGAATAAAGCTAAAGTAAGAGAGATGGATGGAAATTAGTCAATTCACAAAATCCAGATGTTTTATCTACTCAGAGCTAAGTATCTGAATTTTAGCTGCCTGAAATATTCATGTTTCCTCCAGATGTTTGCTTTCAGGTAGATATAGTCATAATCTCATATGCCTGATTTTATTATAATTTATCTTACTGTTCAAATTTAAAATGGCTTATGATAAGAATTAGGATCAGATAATATAAGCCATTTTCATGTTTTAGTAAAACTAACATTGTTAATAAATAATTTTTTAAAGGATGAAATTATGTCTCTCATACAAACAAAATGAACACGTCACAGATTTTTTTTAACTCACCAATTAATAAAGAAAACAGTAAAATGGTACAACTGCTTTAAAGGAGAATTTTAAGAACCATTTATGGATGTATATAGATATATATAAAGAAATTTTGAGGTGAAATTACAAATAGATGCAAAGTAGGTTTATACGCAAGATAATAGTCAATGGCATTTTATCAGGAACAATTATTTTATTTCTATGGACAAGGGTCATTTGCATCAGTACCAGTTTTCTGGAATTTACAGATTTATAAAATAGCTCAGAGACAATAGAAGAAAGAGCTAAACCAGAAGAGTACACTAAACAGGGCAATGCTAGTCTTTTTTATTCCAATTTCTAAGTCTTTGTTATAGTTTTTCATAAAAGACTTGGTTTACTAAATGGAAATTACTTAGATATACAAATGTTTCTGAACCCCATAGTACTTTTACTTAATATCATCTAATTTACCACTTTTTGAGGCACTCTCAATTACATTATTAATTCTTATAGACGTCTTGTCTTGCTACAACTCTTTATTTTAATTGCCTCTTATTTACCCTGTTGGCGAGGGAGGGATTCCTGCCCTAACCTAGGGAAATCAGGATGGCGCAGTACACAGCACCTGACATTGGATAGATGCCTCAACAGCAATTTCTTAGTGACACATATGCACAGTCCAGGGGAGGAGGACACCATGCCATACAAGACCATACAGGGGCTGCATTTGAAAACAGAGTTAATAGACTTAACAGCCAGGGCTGTGAGAGGCAGACTCTGTAGTATCAAGAGGATATGAGTGCCCTCCACTCTTCCCACGGGAGGATGTGATTGGCTTGTTTGAATAATTCCACAGGCTGGCAAGGAACTGAAACCTGCTACTCACTTACTCTGTTTAACTTGGAAGATTGTTTGACCACGGGGGCCTTATGCACTGGAGAAGATTGGGGAGGGAAACTTGAGGTCCTCCCAATTTTACCAGATGTCAAGACAGCATATGATATCAAGCCTTAATTTAGGCCTCACACCACACATCTTGAGAGCAGAAGCTAAATTTATCCATTGAATAAACAATTTATTGAGTTCCTACTATGTGACAGGTGCTGTTTTAGGCCTAGGCATGCAGCAGTGGGGAGAGAAATATCCTGTCTTACATTCTAGGGAGAGTCGATAAACAAAGAAGTAGAATAGTATGACAGAGAATAAGAAAGACAATGAAGATAGGTACTGGATTTATCACGGTGATCACTTCATAATTTATATAAATGTCTAATCACGTGTTGTACACCTGAAACTAATATAATATTGTATGTCAACTATAATAAAAAAATTAATATATTTTTTTAATTTTCTGAAAAGGACACTGAAGAGAGAAAGTGCAGCGTGGTAGGGTAGGAATATTGTATTGAAATTTTAAAGACAGTGATGGTGGTGCCTCACTAAGAAGATGACATTAGAAATAGAAACTAAAGGAATGAGCCCTGAGGATACATGCTGAAGATCTTGAAGATGGAGAGACCAGCAAGTGTCATAGACATGTAGTAGAAGAATGCCACATTCAAGGAAAGCAAGGGGTCCAGTAGGGCCGAGCCAAGTGAGCCAGGGGAGGAGTGCAAGGAGATACAGAGATTGGGGCATGAACTATGCGGGGCTTTCTTGTCCTTAATTTTTCCTAAAAGAGTGAGAAACCCATTTGAAGTGATTTGAACAGAAGAATAGTCCATCATTTGACTAGTGGTTCTTCTTTCATTTCTCAGAGGTCCTAGAGAAGTACTGTGAGAGTAAAGGTACTCAATATATTGCTGTTAGTTAATTGTAAAAGAGGCAACCCCTTTCTTTGCTGCTTTCCACAATTTTCTACCATGATCAAAATTAGGTGTAGGTGCCTTCTCCCCTAAACATATTCTCACTGCAGAGAAATAGGCACTCAGAAAATACAGCTTATAAATAGTTGAGTTTTTGTGGCAATACTTATTCCTTCCATGATCATATCTCTTAATAGATCCCCGTGTCATAGAAAACATGATAGGAATAGGAGAAACTAACACACTATCATGAAGTGGAAAATATAGTCTTTTCCTGCCCATGCAAATTCCAGAATTTCCTGCAGCCTTCTACAATAGGACAAGGAACATTTGAACTTTAACACATTAAACATATTTCAACTAGCTTTCTTCATAAATTTTGTTTACCTGATGGAAATATGTTTCAAACTGTATAGCAGTTAAAAATTTATACTGAGATGAACTCTTAAAACTTTCCCTTCTATGAACAACAGTTCACATATAAAAACAGCACGTGATAAATTTTGAGATCAGCAGCTTGACTATATATATTGTGCAGTTTGACAGACAGGACTCATAATTTAGTCCTGTCATGCCTTTCCTGAGTAAATATAGATCTATCACTAACATAATTACCCTGTCTCCATTTTCCCCCACCTTGGTCATGAATTTGATGTTTTTATCATTAGCATTTAGAGAGAGTAGTGAGTAGAATACAGTAAAGAGTTGGCCACGGGTATCGAAAATGGAGGAATCACTTCATCTGCTGTAGGAACGTGTCATTACAATTCTGTTTGGTTTGAATGAGGTATCATCTCTTATAGCTTATATTGTTTTTGAACTAGTAATCGTTGCAATGCGAAAGAGTCCTGGTAATGTGGTAAGGAAAGTTGTCTGACAAAATTAGGCAAGGGCTTGCGTGCATCCTTTGTCAGACTCTTCCCTCCACACACATCTGAAAATTCACCAGCACCACTCCCAACTTTGTCTGCCTAGACAACAACATTCATCAAGATTCAACTCAAATATGACCTCGTTGGTGGAAAACTTTTTTCCTCTTCTTTCCTTGTCTCTTCCAGAATTGCATGCACTCATTGTACCCTAAATATATTTTTACTACTGTGTATAAGGCACTACGTACTGATAAATCTGTTTCTCCTATTGACAGAAGCAATTTAAGGGCAGGAGCCACAATTTAATCATCTTTTCATTCTGAACACTGATTCCAATACCTAGCACATAAAGGATTTAAGAAATATTGTCGATGGTTTAGTCGTGTCATGTTCACTAGGTACAACATAATCCTATGTGAGAATAAAGCCTGATCCAGCTTTATGATTTGGGAAAGATCATTCTTCTTTCGTAGAGTCAGCACCATTATATACCAGAGCCACCACTAGTGGCAGCAGAATTTAGTATATGAAGAGAAATGGGATCACTAGCCTTTAAATAAGTCTCTGTTTCAACATTATAACATATTTATTTAATAGAGATTTTCTCATATTCTCTCCAGCAGCAGCATCAATGAAAACCCCACTTCCAGTGGCTTTAAAGGTCCAGCTGAAATTTGTCTTTGGTACAAACTCTTGCTTTGCGTGAGAGAAACCACTTTGCTGAGCCTTTTTAATCATGTACAGGTAACAGATTTACCTAACCATTGTTCTTGGGGAAGCCCTGACTAGAAAACATTCAAATGCCCATGGTTTAGAATAGAACTTCCACATACTATATTCTATTTATTATATATATTATATATATATATATATATATATATATATATATATAATAAATATATATAATATTGATTGCCTTCTTGGCTGGATTATTATGGTATGCCTGGATTATTATGATATTCGATAATGTTTTGTGCTTCCTCTTATAGGCCCAGAGAGAGGAGGTTGAGGCTCTGTTTTAGGAGGAGAGGCCATTAGAAAGTAACTGTAGATCAAGGCACCAAATGTGGCAGCTATTAGGGGCAAGAAGAAAGAGAAACCAAAGGGGTCTTTGAAAGGTAATATATAGACTCTGACAGTGATGTTTTAAAAGAATTTCCCATCTTATATTATAAATCCCCTCTCGTACCCTATAGAGCTTCATTAATTCTGCCAAACATGATATCTTTGGGTTTGGGGAATAGAGGGATAGTGGCAGTGGCCTAGAAAAGAATAATGAGATAATTGGTGGGACATGGCTTTGGAGCAGTGGTCTCTCGTAAGAAGTGACCAGCAGATGCTGGAATAGCTTTACACAGCATTGAAAGTCTCACTAGGGATGCTCAGAAATGCATGAGAACAGCCTGGATTTCCTTCAGTCAGACAGGCTGGGACCTCAGCTGGTTGTTTTTTGTTCGTTTGTTTGTTTGTTTTTGTTTTTGTTTTGACTGTCCAAAGAAGGAAGGAGCCCTTGATAAAGTGGAGAAACTAGGGGCACTGGGATTAACAGACAGATGTTTTTTCTCAAAAAAAAGTTGAAGGTAAGAATAAAATTGGTGTATGTGATAGTGTTTCTCTGGAGGAGCAAAGGGTGCTGGTGAGAGTCCCATAACCTTTCTGTCCTTACTCCTAGACCAAAAAGCCCCGAAGGCCCGCAGGGAAGCCACATGTCTAGCACAGAAGAGACAGGAAGGAGAGAGAGGGAACAGAGAGAGGAACGGAAGTGTTCCCCTGAGTGGTGAGAGAAGTCTCCAGAGTGCTCTCAGCCACTCGGATGACGAACAGAGGTGAAAATGGCAGCAAACCTGTAACAAGGCACCAGCACTGACCAAGTGGAACAGACAAATAAACCACTTCAAATGGGCAGGGCAGTGAGTAGGCAGGAAGGCGTGGCGCCAGCTGGCTGAATGTCAGCTTGAGTCCCACAGACATGAGTGGTCTCCAGTTGTCCCTACATATTGTCCCAGATGCCATTGCTCTAATCAGAGGAACTGCCTAATCGTGAAAAGCATCCTTCCTGCCTGTGATGAAGAATTTTTCTGAAGGTGGATTTGTGCATGGCTGGTAAGGAATTTCACCATTTGAGCATTCTCCTTCCCCCATATGCCCTTTTTTCCCTCCCCACTTCTCTGCGAGGCTCAAGACTGAGCTATTTTTCCTGTCCTCCTATTTTTTCAGTGTATTCTGCAGCTCTTTCAGTGTATGCACTCAGCTCTTTGGAATTCTGTGGGTAGCAGGTTTTTCTCCTCCATTTCCTGTGCTCAGTGATGTGAAAGGGAAGAAATATGAACTCTGACACTTTCTTTTTGTGACTATTTTGATGACAGGACAAGTGATAGTCACAAATCTTAAAGCAGGTGGCAGAGGAGATCGGGAAGTCACCTTATTTATTACCAGCAGTAGCTCCTCTCTCAGATCATCCCCAAATGTTGGCATGTGCCCAACAGTTCAATTTGGAGAGACTCCTATTTTATTCAAGCCCCAAATGGAACAAGCTATGCAATGGTTCATTGTGTAAACACCCATTCTCTCCCTTCTCTAATCCCTGGATCTGTCCGTCTTGCGCCCTAGTCATCTTCGCTATTTCTCTCTTTCATTAAATTCCTTTGAAGTGGTGGATTATTTTTTCTGTCTTTGAAAATTCCTTCTGGCTAGTGGATTTCACAACTGCAACTGCTTTAAACTTTTTCCTCCTCTTTTGAATTAATACTGTACTCCACCTTTTTCTTGCTTTCCATTTTTGGGGACCGACTACTGTGTTGTTTTATATCACATTTCCATTTCAGCACTGTTTGAAAATGGAACTCATGCCATGCACATGAATATTTTGCCTCCTCTTAGCTGATTTAATCAGCATGGATACCATTATTCATCCAATTGCATGAATAATTTATTTCGCTGTTGTAAAAGTTTAATAAAAGTTTTCTTGTCTTTATCAAATTCCGTTACTCTTTGTTCATTTTATGGCAGGAACATAATCAGAATATAAAGCAGTTCATATCAGACAGCAATGAATGGCATGGATTGCATTAAAACACTAGTGTATTTTGTATTGCCATTTTACCGATGATTAAATAAGATTTTATACATAATGAAAATGTAGCAGCTTTATAGATCTAAGCATGGCCAACATTAACTTATCAGTGCCATTTATAGATTAGAAAAAATTTGGAATCATATAGTTACAAAATGAGATGCCTAGTCTTGTTTGTACTTGCCAGTAAAATACATAGTTCTTGTCCAGGCCTGTGTGTATATGTGTGTGATCTTCTACCCCTTACGTAATATTATATTGGTGACGATTCCTAATCCAGGATGATTGTTACATCATAAATAAATAAAGACACTGGAAATAAATATTTGTTCACTGTTAATTTTTTTTGTTAAACCTCCAGATTAGCCACTTTCACCCAGTGAAATTACTCTCTAGATTAAAAGTATGTTAATATTTACATTTATTCCTTAATGCTAGTGTGGCAGACTTTACAAACAAAGCCTTCAACATTTATACCTACATGTTAGTAAAGTCACATTATTATCGAACGGTAGATGCTGAAATTGCACATATGCTCCTTTCATGTAGTTGAGAGCAAAAATTTTTTTTAAATTTATTTTTCACTTACAGTTGACATACAGTATTATATTACTTTCACATGTATAAGATAGTGATTAAACATTTACATACCTTAGAAAATGATCACTCCAATAAGTCTAGTATTCATCTGACACCATACATAGTTATTACAATATTAATGACTATATTCCCTATGCTGTACTTTACATCCCCATGACTATTTTTATAACTGGTAATTTGTACATCTTAATCCTTTCACATTTTTCACTCGTTCTCCCAACTCCCCTCTCATCTGGCCACCACCAATTTTTTCTATGAGTTTCTTTCTGTTTTGTTTGTTCACTTATTTTGTTTTTAGATACCATATAAGTGAAATCATATGGTACCTGTCTTTCTCTATCTGACTTATTTCACTTAGCATAATACCTTCTAAATCCATCTATGTTGTCACAAATGGTAAGATTTCATTTTTTATGGCTAAGTAATATTCCATTGTTTATATGTACTATGTTTTCTTTATTCATTCATCAATCAATGGATAGTTAGGTTGCTTCCATACCTTGGCTATTATAAATGATGCTGCAATGAACATAGGGGTGTATATATCTTTTCAATTTTGTGATTTGGATTTTTTTTCAGATAAATACAAGAATGGAAATGCTGGGTCATATGAAAGTTTTATTTTTAATATTTTTAGGAACCTCCAAACTGATTTACACAACGGCTGTACCAGTTTATAATCCCACCAACAGTACACAAGGGGTCCCTTTTCTCCACATCCTTGCCAACACTTGAAAGTTAGAAATTAATTCAAGATGGCTATGAAGAATTCAAGAAGGCATCTATCTGATAAAGGATGAAAGGATATATGAAATAACTTTAGAAGAAAAAGGTTGATCACAGTCCAGAAAATGTTCATTTGCTGACACAAGTCCATGATCTCTTATCTTCAACTGTGGGAGCCAGGATGTGTTTTAGAAATCAGAAGTTGGGAGACTTTAAAGAGGTAATCTAATATATATACTATGTGTCATGTAACATTATCCAGCTGCCTTAGACCAGCACCCTACAATGAAATGTTTAACGTTGCTTTGGTCAAATTTATAAATGTTCATTCTGTGTGGGTTAATGTCTATAAATACTTTTGTATCCATTCAGATCAGGTTTTGTTGACAAATGATGTCAGGTCAAGTCAGGTTTTGCTGCAAATTAGACACATTGGCTTTTTGAGATTGTGGGTTTGTGCCTACTTGTCAATAAACATCTATGGGTACTGTGACCAATAAACATGGTCTGGGTACTGTGCTAGATGCTATGCCTAAAATCGAATATGACAAAGACCCTTCTCCCAAGAAGCATATAGTCTAATTGATGAGATACTTAAACAAACCAATATTTACATATTTGTACTGGATGCTAAAGGAAAAAAGAAAAAGCATCTACATGACCCTGGAGAATCAGGGAAAATTCTTAAAGAAGTTGCCATCTCTAATTTTATAAATATTTTTCATAAATGAACATATACAAATACTTTAAACATTTCCAGAATAACTATATTTCTATACTTGCTTTTGGAAACAAACCATAAACATAACCTATAATTCTTTTTTTAAAGTTATGAT
Source organism: Eonycteris spelaea (assembly GCA_003508835.1). Taxonomy (NCBI): domain Eukaryota; kingdom Metazoa; phylum Chordata; class Mammalia; order Chiroptera; family Pteropodidae; genus Eonycteris; species Eonycteris spelaea. The sequence continues at coordinate 1,276,296 of PUFA01000140.1, forward strand.
GTTTTTATTTTTTATTATTAAAAATTATTGGGGTGACACTGAGCAACAAAATCCAATAAGTTTTAAGAGTATGATTCAACAGTAAGTAATATACACATATATATTACATTGTGTGTTCACCACCCATAGTTAGATCTCTTTCCATCACCACATATTTGACCCCTTTTACCCAGTCTACCACTTCCCCCTCCCCCAATTCCTCCTGGTAAGCACTAGCCCTCTGTCCACGTCCATGAGTCTCTGTTTGTCATGTGTATTTGTTGCTTTTAGATTTATATCCCACATATGAGTGATATCATGTGCTTTTCAACTTTTTCTGTCTGGCTTATTTTGCTTGGCATGATTATCTCAAGCTCTATCCATGTTGTCATAAATGGCAGTATTTCATTTCTTCTTATGGCTGAGTAATGTTCCATTGTATATATGTGCCACATCTTCTTTATCCAATCATCTATTGTAGGACACTTTGGTTGCTCCATGTCCTAGACACTGTGAATAATGCTGTTATGAACATAGGTGCCTGCATACACCTTTTTGGATAAATGTTTTCAAGTTCAAGTTTTTTGAGCAAATACCCAGTATAAAGGATTGTTGGATCATGGGAGTTCAATTCTTAGTTTTTTAAGGAACCTCCATACTATTTTCCATAATTTACATTACCATTACCACCAGCAATATACAACAGTTTCTTTTTCTCCATGACCTTGTCTTGTTACTTGTCTTGTTGATGATAGCTATTCCAACAGGTGTGAGGTGATATCTCATTGTGGTTTTGATTTGCATTTCCTTAATAGCTAATGAAGTCGAGTATTCTTTCATATGTCGGTTGGCCATTCGTATGTCTTCTTGGGAGAAGTGTCTGTTCAGGTCCTCTGCCCATTTTTTTAATTGGATTATTTGTTTTGTGTTGTTATTGAGTTGTATGAGTTCTTTGTATATTTTGGATATCAGGCCCTTATCAAAAGCATTGTTTGCAAATATATTCTCCCATTTGGATGGTTGCTACTTGCTTTGTTGATGGTTTCTTTTGCTGTGCAGAAGCTTTTTAGTATGATATAATTCCATTCACTTATTTTTGGTTTTACTTACCTTCCCTTTGAGGTCAAATTCATAAAATCCTCTTTAAGTCCAAGGTCCATGAATTTAGTATCTATGTTTTCTTCTATGCAATTTATTGTTTCAGGTCTTATATTCAGGTCCTTAATCCATTTTGAGTTAATTTTGTGTGTGGTGATAGACAACAGTCTAGTTTCATTCTTTTACATGTAGCTTTTCAGTTTTCCCAGCACCATTTATTTAAGAAGTTTCCTTTCTCCATTGTATGTTTTTGACTCTTTTGTCAAAAATTATTTGCCCAAATAAATGGGGGTTTACTTCTGGGCTTTCAATTCTATTTCACTAGTCTGTGTGTCTGTTTTTCTACCAATAGCATACTGTTATATCACTTTGTAATATAATTTGAAATTGGACACAGCATATAGTTCTAAACTCAAAAATTCCTTATGGGTAAAATCATTCCACAGTAAGAAACGATTTTTAGATTTCAGTTTAAAAATTCTATTCATAGTTCATTATCCAAAGCAAGGTACATGGTAAAACCTAATAATAGGGAGGCATAATCTTCCCACATGGATGGTCCACTTTAGTGCCCAATAAGGAACAGGCAGCAAATTTTAACATTAATACAATCAACCACGTTTGGTTTCCTCATTCTGTGGTTCATGTTCTTCATTGACTAGGTGCCTTGTTTCCTCTAAGATGGTAGCACAGTCTTCCTATATGGAACAAGTGGTAAACTAATTTCCTCAACTAGTGAGAAGACCATTCTTATCAAATGAGAAATGTGTCTCTTGTAGAGAAAAGGAGATTTTGGCATGATAGAGATTGATGATTACATTAAAGACTACAAGAATTAAGAGCTTAAGAAGATATATCGGTAAACAAGAAACAATGGGGCCCTTGGCAATGAGCAGAAAAGTCTATTGCCATTAGGTAACAAGTCAACAACAAAAACAAAACAAAACGAAAAAGGCTATTCAAACATTTCTGAAGTTATATTTTAAACTATTTCAATAATTTAACTAAAAATTAAAATATTTCTGCATATAGCTATTTCAAATATCTTATTTAAGAAATGAAATGGACTTTTGCATTAGACGAGTGCACTGTCATCATTTAAAAAGATTAAAGCTGGAAAACTCATACACGTGTTTGATAACTTAGAAACATTTGTTTCCAATAATGTGTACACTAGATAAAAAGCAAAAAAGTAAAACACAGAAGATTAAGTATCTATTCATGAGATCAACATATGATAATTTAAAGTAATAACATTTTGCCTGTGGAATATACAGTGATCCTTGAAAGAAATAGGAGTAGTTTTATAAAAGATAACAAAAACTAGTGAATATATTATTCTCTCTCTCTGTCTCTCTCTCTGTGTCTGTCTGTCTTTCTCTCTCTTCTCTCTCTGTGTCTCACTCTCTTAAACACAATATCTCATTTGGTCTTTTTATAATCATAGAATTATAAAAAATTGGAGCCATCCCAGAAAAAAGAGACTAAAAAATGATTAATGGCATTAAAATGTGTGTATATTAAATATTACATATTCTATATTAACACATATAGTAATAAAATCTGAGGCTGTATAAAAAGGTTATATTTATGTATTTATGCTTCAGGACAGAATCAAAAGAATGTAATTTAGTTGAATCAAAATATTCAAGTCTTGAAGAAGCACTAGTCATATTCATATGTATTCAGTTATAGTAATTTTCTGTAATAATTATTTGAGTATTACCTGATATTAAATAATTTTATAATTCAATTTATGTGATTGTGATTGTTACATATTTTCATTTATTAATACACAATAAATAATATCAATTCCAGTCCTTGCTTGTAAACATCAAAAATAATCCTGACAAATTAAAGCAGAAAAAGAATTTATTATAGGGATATAGATGCTTTTGGTTAAGATATATAGCCATGAGACCCCTGCTCCCCCTCTAAAAGAAAGAACAAGGCAGACTAATTATAAAATTATGATTTGGGGGTTTTTCATTAGAGAGCTAAAGATAAAAAGAAATATAAATGAATTAAATTTCAGAAAAGGAAGAATCATTCCTGGGAGAGAAAAAAAAAAAAAAATCTATGGGCACAGAAGGAGGAGGAACAAACCACTATAGACATACAAAGAGTTCTGTATCCTTTCTCTGGATTAAGTCCCTGAATCACATATTGCTCTATAACTCTTGGCATTTATCATACACTATTTCATATGATGTGTTTGATACATCTTGCCTCCAAAGTTTAAGAATCTGAAGGGCAGAGGCTATGAGACAGTGACTCATGTTTCTTTTTCATTGCCTACAGGTCCCAGCATGGTAGTTTATGCATGGCTATGGCTCAATAAATATCTGTTAGGAGAAATAAATAAGCAATTTCAAGAGAGTGTAGTGCAAATTGTTTACATAAGTGTTGAAACTAGTTTATTTTATTGGTTCTAAAATAGTTTTTCTTAAGCTTCACCAGATAAGCCCTGTTCTTGGTTATGTAGAATTTAGTGTGCTGTGCAGCATATCCATCCTGATGATAACTTTTATAATCCTATGACTTTATTTGAATCCCATTTCAGTTTTTTTGAGACTGTTTAATTTTTAATAATTAAATAAGCACCATTCGATAGAGAGTTCACCAAGACACCACTTAATAAATAAATAAAAGATGTCTTATTTTTTTAATGTTTTCAGTTTTATAAATTCATTGGTTGATTATATAGAAATAACTTTCACGAATATAAGGCAAATTGTTGCTGCTTTCCTCTGATATACATGAATTGGAGCTACAAAAAATCATGTCTTTAAGTTTACAAACACTTTCTTTAAAAATTTGCTGAGAAAATGGGTGTGAGATGGCAGCTTAATGACAGCCTTGCATTATTTTAGATAACACTAGCTACAGTAACAGATAAACCACCAAATCTTAGTGATGTAACATGTTTATTTCTCACTCATCTAAATGGTCCAATGTGGATATATCTAGTCTAGTCTAGGGATTCGGCCTTCTTCCACCTTTTGGTCCTTCAATATAAGACTCTTAGGAGTCATCTGGAAATCAAGCAGAGAACAAAAAAAAAAAAAAAAAAAAAGACTTTATAAAGCAATCAAATTCAATCTTAAAACAAAATAACTGATTATTTATTTTTTCCTTCACCCATTAAGCAATAAACTAACAGCTAGACATTAATTACCAGAGCTATAAAATTAAAGATTGTGAATGAAACAAAAAACTATAAATGGATATTACTGGCATCATAATCTATGAGCTACTCTTTGTCTATGTAATTTCCTTTGCTTCCTTGCCTTGGTGAAAATTTACAGCTCTATTAAGTAACCAATTTTATTTTTATTTTGTCATTTTCAAATGCAGAACTAAGATTATCTGTTGAAATCATTTTGCATTGTATTCTTTGAAAATAGTTCTTTTCTGCTGAATTAAAGTTCTGATTTATTTAAATAATTCCATTTAAAACTTACAGTTTTCGAAATGTAGTGTTTCTCATGAGAAAAGTAACTTGAATTCACTTTGTCTTAAAATGATTCCATCACAGTCATTATTATAACACAGTCATATATACATAAAGTAATATGAGTAATAAAGTCCTATTATTCATTTAAATCAAGGGGGCAAACATTTTTTTAAATAAAGTGCTGGGTAGTAAATATTTTTTGGCTTTGTTGATCATACTGTCTCTTTTGCAACTGCTCAACTCTGTTATTATAGCAAGAAAGCAGTCATACACAGTGCAAAAATAAATAAGTGTGGCTGTGTTCCAATAAGATTTTATTTATAAAAGTGACAGTGAGTCAGATATGGACCATGAACCATATAGTTGTAGACTCCTAATTTAAAGAAACATATAAATTGTGAAACAAAAACAGGCAGGAATGTAATAAGAACTGGTAGATATGAAAAAGAAAAAACAATTAGAAATCTTGAAATTAAAAAGTATGGTGATTGATATAGAACAATAATAAAAAAAAATTAAGTTTAAAAAAAACAAAGCAAAAAAATTATATATTTAAAGACCTTTAAGACTTGTTGAATTTGGGTAGAAGATCAAAATATTGCATACATTTTAGACTTTATTAGGAAAATAAGTATGATTGAGTAAATATGTTTAAAACATTTAAGAATAACCATTAAAATAATAAGACTATATCTGAGAGCTTCCAACCCAGCAGAGGGGGATAAAAGCTATAGAGTTAATAGGACCATACACAAATGTCATAGTCTATCCAGACATGTGATAGAATTGCATTTCCCCGCCTATTGGAATTCAGATATGACCAAATAATTAATTCTGGTCAATAAAATGGAGGCAGAAGTGGCCTGTGTCACTTGTAGATGTTCGGTTTTAAGAGCCAAGTGGGTGTTTGGCATATTCTCTTTTCTTTTCCCCCTTCTGGAAGCATGTGTTGAGAAGGAGCCTGAACCAGTTTAGGTTTCTGAGTGACTTAATAAGCCAACCCGAAATGATTATGTAGAATGAATGAGAAATAACCTTGGTTTGAAGCTACTAAAAATTTGGGTTTGTTATTCTGGTCTCCCAAGCTTTTCCTGGCTGATAGACTTGAGCAGTTAAATTGAAACCATGCAAGGGGAAAACTTAAAGGTAAAGAAAAAGGCTTGTGAACAAAAAGAAAAGTGCAATAGTAGTATTAAATATATTATATATCACAACAAAAGTTACACAGATGAAACTCACATTAAAAGACAAATTTGGTGGACTGGATTAAAAATCCCACACCTCTTAAAAACACACTTTAAAATGACACATATACACAATGCATTAATTCATGTTTTCCAAGAAGCAGACACTAAGACAGGATTAGATATGTAGGAAATTTATTGGAGAAAATGCTTGTGAAGGCAAAAGAGGATGGTAGGGAATGGGTGAGAGCCTTCTGTCTATGATGCGGGTCTGTATCCTGTGAAGAACAGGGATAAGGAAGGACCAAGTAGGAAGAGTCTTGAACTGCTGTGCAGTTCCAAAATTTTTTTTGACACTTTAATCTCGAGTTCTTGAGTCAAAGTCACCTGGCTACATGTCCCCGATATGCCCAGTCTTTGACTGGGAGTGGCCTGTGGCGAGTGTGGCCTCATCATGAATTTGGTGGTGGATCCAGAAGAGCCTGGTCAATCATGCTTTCTGATCAGGAAATCTGAGCCAACCATTTTCATGGCTGCCACAAACAGAAACTTATGTATAAAATGATCAGAAATTTCTATCAAGAAAACCTAAACAAAAGAAAGCAGCAGCAGAATCTTGATATAAGACAAAATAGTTAAAGGCTAAAAGCATTTAAAGAAATAAAGAAACTAAAATATCAATAAAAGGAACCCATGGGGGCTTTGCACTGTGTCAACTTAGTTAAATTGGAACTAGGCTTCTCAGAATTTCCTTCCTGCATGTTTCCAGACTAGGGTTGGCCTCAATAGAAACGAGCTTGAAATTTAGAGGAAAGAAGTTAAGCAATAGCCACTTTTGTGCTCTTCAGCTTAGCAGTTGCATTGCCTGAGCAGCCCTGGGCCCAGAGCTCCTCTGACTCCTCTGAGTCACCTTCAGTAGCTTCTCGGACATCTGCCCCAGTGTATGTAGTTCTGGGCAAAGGGCACAAGCTTCCCCTGCAGGTCACCGGCATGATCAAAGGCTAAGGCTTGAAGGCACTGACATAGAGACACAGGTTCCAGTTTGTCCTCCAGGTTTCTGGTTTGTCCTCATGAATTCCGAATTCCGGTTTACCCTTGTTCTGCTTACTTCATGTCTCATTTTCTTTCCTGGCCTTTGACCTGCTGTCCTCAAGCCCAGCACCTGACAAGAAGCAGCACAGACCATTTAACAGGAGTCCACATGACATTTCATCAAACCCCTATACTAAATTCCTCCTTCAACATTACTCACAGTGGTTCCAATTCTCTGAACATGCCTTAACTGATAGACAAGAATTATCAAAGATAATGGGACAATTAAGGCTAGCAAGGAGAAATGCACAAAATCATAGGCATGCTAAGAGTTTAACACACTTTTATTAGAAACTGAGAGATCAAATAGACCAAAAAAAATAGTAAATGCATAAAAGATTTGAAAAGTAATATTAACAATATTAATCTAATATATAATATAAATATATACATTTGACATATGTATTATATATATATATATATATATATATATATATATATATATATATATATATGCGCCCAGGAATAAAAAAAAATTTTCAGTACACAGGAAGACTGTTTCCACAAATCGCTTTCAATAAAGTGTAAAGCAATTATACAGAACATGTTTTCAATAATAACTAAACTAAATTAGAAATTACCAATAAAAATATAGTAAATATTTATTGTCTATAGAAACTAAAGCTTCCTAAATGATTTATGACTCAAAGAAGCATATATAACACACACGTAAACATGCGTGTTATAAACCTAAAGTACATTTACAGTAAGTTTGTAGACTTACCTGTGTATTGAAAACAAATAAAATAAAAATAATTTTAAAATATGCATTGTGTTTGAGAAACTAAAAATGTAAGTAAAGCGGACCTAAAGAAAGTAAAAGAAAGAAAAAAAATAAAAACAAAGAAAAGTTAATAAAATGGAAAGCTAAGAAACAATAGAGTGAATCAGGAAAACCAGGTAGAACCTCCAGAAATATTATTCAAGAAACAAAGAGAGTTTATATGAAAAAACAATATTAGAAATTAAAAAGAGGACCAATTATAGATACCAGAACAATTCTAAAAAGTCACAGGTACAATAGGAAAAAAATTTTTGCAAATAAAGTTTACAACTTTGATGAAATGATAATATTTAGAAAAATATAAATCACTAAGAAAAACTCAAGATAAAATGGAAAAACCACAATAAGGCAATGAACCTTAAAATAACTGGAATAGTAATAGTTAGATTATGTTAAATTCCACAAAGGATCTGAAGTCCAGATGATTTTCAAGGTAACCTTGACTCCAAAGAAAAAAATATTGTTCTTTTATATAAACTGTTGCAATAACAATAACAACAAAGCAAGAATCATACCACTCAAGGAATATATAAGAAAAATAAAATATGGACCAATCGCATTTATAAAAACAGATGCAAAAATTCTAAATAAAATGCAAACAAGTGTAATTAAGCTATATATTAAATACATGTATCATGAATAAAAACATGATTTTCATATTATATTTGATCTTGTAAAAAATTATATCAATAACTATATTCAACCAATGGATGTCGCATCTCTACATGAGTAATTTCCTATTTTTTCTAGTTTTTAATCTTAACGAAGTTTTATTTCACACAAAATTTTTAAAAAGCTTAAAATCCCACAAGTTTTATGTTAAAGATATTTGTTGTCATTCTTCAACTGCTGAAAACATTTTTATAGTGTTACCCAGAATAACTCCTGTTTCTTCTTAAGAATTCTGTAAATGTATATCAAATGAAATTTCATGCTACAGGCTTAGCCCTTATGTTAACAACAATGAAAAGTGTATTAGTGACAACCTGAGAGCTCCATTCCATGCCCAAATTAAGTACAAACAAAGAATTCTCCCAGGAGTTCAGTGTGTTTTGTAAACTACGGCCTTGAGTGCTGTCCTCAGGCCCATGCCCACTTTATCATGAGTATACCTTTCAGTTACCTTTTCTTTCCTAACCCTGCTCCGTAATTATTTGGCAGACAATTTTTCCAGATCAGTTGTAAGGATTTCTTTTTTTTTAATTAGCAAGGGAATGGTAGTGTTGACAGCACATGGAGTCTAAATTACTAGCACTGTTACATTCCCATTTCTAGTACCATATGGTTAAAATATGCTAAAGGGAAAAGCAACATATGGTTTTTTTTTTTCCCCTAGAAATTTCAATTTAGTAGTGACATACTTGGTGGCACTTTGAAATGGAGAAAGAGCATTTGAAAAAAGCCTGAGAGAAGTTGTTCTATTAAATTCCATGGACACATACCAGTGCAAAAGGGGTCTCATCAACTGCCCCCATATCATCGTCATCATAGGAATAAATATCGTGTCAAAGAAACTGGGGCATGAAATGAGGGAATTCTTTGGTGTGAAGTGATTCCTAGTGCTCAGTGACATTTACAGAGGAAGAGGTAAGTGAAAGGAACCATCAATCATAAAATTTCGAAACTTCTACTGTGTTCAGTTACAACCTGAGTCAATGGAGGCATTCATTTAGCTAAGTGATTATACGAATAAATCATGTTCTATCCAATTCAGAATATACTTTTGTTGCATTTTTATTACCTATATAATAATTACAACACCTGCTTTCGATGCTAATACAAGGTTTTAGATTAGAGAAAAGATATTTTCTATTTATGTTGTGTGTGTGTCTGTATGCATTCTTTCATTTGACATTCATGTGGCTATTTCTAGAAAAAGACTGTATAGTAGAAACCAAGCAAATTTTGGAATCAGATGAACCTAGATTGAATCCTCCTTCTCTCACTTACTTATTGTGACCTGGACAAGCTACTCAGTAAATATCACTTTTCTTTCCTGTAAAATAAAAATTATAATGCCTAGCAGAAGTAGTTAAAAGAATTGAAGATTACTTAAATACATAAAGTATAAATTAATAATAACATAACAAAAAATAATTGTTTCTCTACTGTCAATTTTTCAAGATTCTTACAGGTCTTTTAAATCTTTTTGGAAATGTTATTATCTGAAAGAACTAAGTCTACAATCAGATACTTAATCTCTTGAAAGAAAATTCCTTTAAATATGATAAACTATTTGATTTAATTAATGGATTCTGAGTTTAACTTTCTGAAACTTAAGCAAGACCCATACAAAACAGATTAGAATATACAATCTTCATCAATAGATTCAAAACCTTTGTTGTAGATGAATTCATTTATTTCATTCATTCAATTATTTATTTCTTCATTCAATCAAGACAGAATTATCAAGAACCAACCAGATTTTAATTATCCTTCTATTTGGTCAAAACAAGAAAGAAAGAAACAAGTAGCTCACAAGCCAGAGGTCTTCTGTCTTCATAGATTTGCATTGCCCAAATGCCTTACATCCTTTAAACGTCTTCTGGACCACCATTTCCTCCAAGAAGTCAAAGTTCTATACAAAACTAGCAAACTCTTCTTGCCACTCTTTTATCTAATCACACAACACTCTGGCATCCCTGAAATCACTCCTCATAGACACATACTTTCTTAAACATGTAAATAAGTTGTGTAATTCCTGGAATAACTGTACCAACTAATTCAATATTTTCTGGGTATCTGTGTCATTTGCACTGATATCAATAGTATTTGTAAAAAAAAAAAAAAAAGAGAGAGAGAGACTACATATTAATTTGCTCATTATAAGGTAAACAATGCAACATGAAAATTACTTAGTTGCTTTTGTGATTATAAATACTAACTTCTTAACTATATTTCTTTTTCTGTTGAAGACAATAGTAATTATTAGAATGTAGACTGGGTATTAACTGGACACAGGGATCACTGTGTTAAAAGGCTTCTAAGACATCAAGAACAGGAAGGCAGTGTCACAAGAGGAGGGAGATTTAACAGTGAGCACTGGGAGATGAGGTATGCAGGTGCTGAGTGGTAATAATGGAATGAAGTAGAAAAAAGTTGAGACAGGAGGACAACTTTCTCCAATGCCATCGTACCACTTGAATTTATGTTAAGTAAAATTAAAATATTCAAGAGAAGTTAAAGTGATACAAATCTGAGATGGCCACAAAGGAGTGAAAGAAAATTCACCCAAAGGATCAAACTATAGGTTTTGTTATAATTCAGCAGCCAAAAGACTTGCACATCCTTCTTTGGCTGGTTCTAACTACTAGCAGGTCTCCATCTGCATACCCCATAGATTTTACTGATTATCTCTCTAATCACCTTACTAATTTATACATTAATCTGTGATCATTTACCAAGTCATTATTACAATGGGTTCTACTTTTATTTCAGTATCATCATTTTTAAACTTTTTATTGAAGTGAAATATTAATACAAAAGTACATATATCATAAACATAGTACTTGATGAATTTTCACAAAATGAACATGTTTGTGTAACTAGCCCAGACTAAAAATCAAAACATTACCAGCACCCCAGAAGTTTCCTTATACATAAGGGTAACACTAACCCTGATCTAGAACAGCATAGATCAGTTTTGCCAGTTTTTGTACTTTATATAAATGCAATCATACAGTATGTATTCTTTTGGGTGTCTGGCTTATTTCACTTAATATAATGTTCGTGAGATTCATCCATATTTTTTCATTGCTATGGTATGCTTCTGTGTGAATATACATCATAATTTGCTTTTCTCTTCTAACGTTAGGGGCATTTGAGTAGTTTTCAGTTTGTAGCTACTATGTTAATATTACTATGAATATTCTAGTGCCTATAAAATTACAATGAACTACCACATAAAACAATGTTTCTTGGGAAATAATGTATTCATAATTTCCATTTAGTAAGTGATTATACACTATTTGCTATATACTAGCCTGTATTCTCAGTACTTTAAAGGTATTTATTTATTTTATAACCTTCTTGGCCATCCTATGGGGTAGATACTATTATTATTCCAATTTAACTTGTGAAGAAATGAAAGCACAAGATGATATAGCTAGTGATGCTAGAAGCAGAATTTGAACCAAGGTAGCCTGCCACTAAAGTCTGAAATTGACTTGTTAAAATATCTCTAATAGGCACTGGTAAATATTGAATAATTATGAGTTCCCTTCATTTCTTGGCACCTGGAAAGACAGTGGTGTTTGCTGTCATGGGGGTTAGAGCTGTGGTTCTCAGATTGTCTTCCTTGAGTGAAACTCTTGGATTTGGATTTTCTCAGTCATGGGACCCTATGTTTTTCTTTCCTTGGATCCTGTATATTGGCCTAACATTTTCCTTTTCTGCAGAAACTAGTTGAGCTTCTGTGGAGGTTCTCTCTGCTCTCTGGCCACTAAGAAATATAATGCAGTTTCACAATTTATCCCTGCATTCCTATAGGCTTTGGGAAATTCTGTGCCAACAAAATCAGGAGATATAGACATGCTTTCTTCTCAGACTGGCCCACCCACAACTGCTTTCCCTTCTTAGGACAGAATAAACACAGAAGTATATTCTCCCAGCATGCTTCATTCTTTTATTCATAGCATAGATTTGTTTAGCCCTTACTATGAGCCTAGAAAGTGCTAGGCATTATGGTAAATATAAAATGGAATAAGAAAGAATCAGTAAACTTAAGAAGCACACAGTCTAGTGGAAGAAATGAATAGGATTTCATTCTTTAAAGTATGGTATATGAAACGTATGTGAAGAAGGGGTGATATTAAAAAGATTGAACGCCTATTAAGGCATAAACACTGACCGATCAGAATGCATGTTGAGTGCAGACAATAGCATGTCTGTGCCAGTGTGTATCATCTGAATAGCAGCCTGGCATGTTCGATGGACGAGATCAGATAGAAGACTAGCCAGAGCGTGGAATACCTCAAATGCCAAGAGACACGCTTTGACTTTATTCTCTAAGCACCACAGAGCCACAGAGCAATTCTGAGCATGGTTATGATATAATAGGGCTATGTTTAGGGACTTGTTTCTTAGCCCTTTAGCCGACTAGAGACCCAAAGCCACAGAATAAAGATTGTTCTTTTCTACTCCTGTGACTTTATTTCTCAACAGCCTATGACCCAAGCACTGGCTTATAATTTTTTCACTCACTACAGTTTGTTCAAAGTCCATGAAGACCAGATTTAGTTAATTGTGTTTGGATATTTACAATATTGCCGAGTTGTCATCTTTCAAGAAGCAGACAGCCAGCTGAGCTTTTGACTTGTGTGTGCCAAAGAACAACTGACATAAAAAGCTCACGAGGGGATGCACAATATGACTGGAATTTCCCTTTGCCAGCTGGCTGCTCTGACACTTGTGCTTCTTTTCATAATGTTTCCAACTTTTGAGACTACTGAGTAAGCCAAAGAAGCAAAGGTTAAGCTGGGGGCTGGGCAAATCCCAACAGAGTGAAACAAATGGAGGAATGTGGAAAGATGTCTCAAAAAGACACTTCTTTTGAATTAATCTCCATAAGCATGTGCCCTTTAGCACTATTATTTTTTCTTGAATTTGTCCTTTTGGGAAATGGTTTGCTAATTTCTCCCATAAGAACTGAGAGCACTGTTTCATCCACCAAGGATTAGTTAGCTAAACTTAACAGCTTGGCTTATAAAACAGGTTTTAAAAATCTCTTGGCTCACTCTTTGCAGGGAGGATGGCATGGCAGAAAAGAGTGTGAGCACTGATCTGAGACTGCTTGGGTGTGACTTTTGGCTCCCCAATACACTCGTCGGAAGCCCTTGGGAGGGTTTCTTATTGTCATTTTTCTTGGCTGTAAAGGGAAGATGATAATGTTAAACTACCTCCTATGGATAATGAAGATTAAATGTGTTTCAACGTATGTAGAAAAGAAGCAGACATACAGTAATCATAGAAAAGTTGTTTCTATTATTATTATTATCATTATTATTTTTACTATTACTATTATTTTACCCTGTGTTTTCCTATGTCTCTTTGTATTCTTCAACAAGAAAGAATAGACATCCCTTTGTTAATGAAGCCTAAGTATCCATGAGCCACAAACTACTAAAATTACATGTATCTTTCCAAAGTATAAATCATTACAAAAATACTAAAATTTTAGAAGTGTAATAGAAAGTCAGAGAGTTTTTTATATTTTTTTCTTTGAGGTGAGAGATCTGTATTAAGACCTCTCTAATTTTCTGGACAAGGCAGGCCACTCTGAGTATAAACAACTAATAATTCTCTAATCAAAGATAAAAGATCACTAAAATATCTGATAGCTTAGTGAAAGAAAATATTTTATCAGTATTATTGGTTATTCCTAAAACAGTAAATATGAGGGTGTCTCACTTAGTTGGACAAGCAACCCTTTCTTCCTCACTATTCCTCAAGGTGTACCTGCAAAGGTGTTCCTTGCCGAGAGAACCACCTTCCCAGAGGGAGCTGCACTGGCCAGGGATGCTCTTCACAGATAGTTATAAATACTTATTATGAAAGGGAATGTTGCTCACATGCTAAAGAATGGGAAAAAGTATCTACCGGGAAATTATGTGACTTGAATTATACTATTGATTTTCAGAGTGATTATAGCACTATTCCTTTGGTTTTTGGCTCATGTTGGTCATATATCTGTAAGATGGGAATTTTTAATTTTCTTTAAAATGATCCTAAGATATTTAAAAGAATAAAAAAACAAAGCAAAATAAAATTGTGAGGTATTTTGAGTTCCACAAAGCAACTAGGACTGATACTAGAGAGCGTATCATGCACATCGACAGATGGCACTCTCTGTTAGTTTCAGTAAGATCTGCACTACCAGCAGTTAATTGTTGTGTTATTTTACAAGAAAGTAGGTCAGCAGGAAGCACCAAGCTGAAAAACCAAAACCACTAGCATGTGTGTGATGATCAATTCTTTGAATTATTCATTCTCACCATTGATTGCTTAATTGAGTAATATAGATACAAAAATCCAAAGTGCCCTCTAGAACTTGAGATATTAGGACAACAGCAAGTCACTCTGGATTGGAAGGATCTGTCTGAAATATAAAAAGAGTTCTGTTTTAAGGGGGAACCTGGCTAGAAGCCCCTGATGAAGCTTTTCCTAACTTCCTGCCCAAATTTGTTCAAAGTTAAAGAAAAATATACAAATACAATGCAAGGAAACACTACGACTCTCAGGCTAACCTGTGACAGAATCTGGGAGGGTTCTCCAGGGATGTCAAACAACTCGGCAGAGAGAGGAAGATCCCTGAAAGCAAAGCATCCTGGGAATTTTAGTTTTCCATGTACTACAACTTTCCAGATGGTCAGAAAGTCAGAAATGGATGTTTAGGAAGAAGATTTCATCATAAACCAATAGAATTGTCAATTATAACATATGGTAATAATTGCACTAAGAGCTGGAATATTAGCCTAGCAGTGAAAAATTGGTAACGCTAAAATCTGCTGAAATATCATTTCAATAGAAAAGTATGGTTATCTATTTAAGTATCAGTATAAAAACTCCAAACTCAAAATAAATTGAAAATGATGTAACTGATACAAAAGAGAAAAGAAACATATTTCTCTCTCTCTCTTTTTCTCTCTCTCTCTCTCCACAGATAGATATAGATATAGACAGACAGACAGTGATAGATAGATAGATACATAAACAGACAGATGATCTATATATCTTAAAATTATTTTAACTGCTTTAGAATGATGTTTGTTATCCTTTATATGTAAGAAAATATTTTCTCTGAAATGGGAGCAGAAAGTTATAAGGAGAATGAAAGAAAAGAAAGTAAGAAAAAAATTATGGGACACAAGTGATAAATAGAAGACACATAAGAAAACAAAATACAATTTTAACTCATAAATTCTACTCATAGACAGGTACCTAACCCTGGAGAGACTCTTAATAAGTGTACCAGGCGATATACATGTGAATGTTTATCATGCACTAATTTGTAATAGCAAAAATATAACAATAACCCTAATGTATGTCAATGAAATAATGGATAAGTAAATACGCCTTTGAATATTTAAAATAGTCAATAGTTGAATTAACTCCACAAGAAAAGCCATAAACTCCAGAATTTGTACTATGGAAAATCAAATCAGGGATCTTAAGGACAAACTTGAGTAGTTTTTTTCAGAAAGCAGAGGAAAATTGAAATCCTAAGAAAGGAGATAGTAGGCATCAAAGACAGAGAAGCAAAACTTAACCTGAAAGTTATAGGTAATCTCAAGAAAAAGGAAAAACAAACTACTGGAGTAGATGTAGTCATGGAAGATATCCCAAAGAGAGAAAAATTCAAAACTTTATATAATAACACCACTGAAATATTTTATGATTATTTACCATTTTCAAGGCAAATACTCACTGGAAAAAAGAAATAGAACCACATTGAATTATGTTCTGGAGAAAAAAATACTTTAAATTCAATTATTAAGAAAGTTTATTTTAAGAAAGAAGTTCAGGAAGAAAAAGAATTAATGACTTCTAATAAAATTGAAACGCATGCTATTTATAAGACTTTATTTTCCACAAACAAAATTAAAGAAATTAATGCAGTAATATCTCTTTAGGGAAAAATAGCGAGGTGAAAGTTTCAAAATTTGTGTTCCTAGAGTATATGACCTTCCAAGTATGAAGAAAACAGAAAGGTATTCTCAGGTTTGCTAGAACTCAGAAATTAACTATCCATATGCGATTCTTAAAAAGGTTAAAGTTGTACTCTTACTGACCATGAGAGGAATCCTAGCGAAGACTTCAAGCAGAGGAAGTCATGGTAGACATCAAACCAGTTTCAACAGAAAGGTAACCTCAAGAAACTATGGTTAATATTGTTACAAAACAGAAGGTAAACATAGTAAGTAAAATATTAATTTAATAATAATTATTTGGGTCCAAACTTGTACCTATAGCAAGGAAAACACAGAAGTGAGGTAAAGACAAAGCAAAGGAGGAAGTGAGCTAAATTCCTCATTTTGTATAAAACGAGTCAAAATTTGTCTTTTCTTTTATAATCCTGATCATTAAAAACATGAATTAAAGTACAATTTTGAAAAACTCCAAAGGTAATCTCTGTAAAATTAAAAAAAAAACAAACACTGGAGAGTGTGAAAGCTTATGACATTAAGCACTGAGAAAACACGAGAAATCACAAATCAAGATAAAAGAAATGTGAATTAAACATATTAGTTATAATAATAATTTGATTAATTGAAAACTCCCAATAGAAGGCAAAATTAATTCAGATCTGATTTAGAAACATTGAACCTGTTAATACTTTATGAGAGAGACTCTAAAACAATTAATACAGACAAGCTAGAAATAAAAGAATGGCAAATATACATTAGACATTCACAAAAGAAAACAGGAAATACTAATTTCAGAAAGGGCAAAAGATATTAATGGTAACTCAAAGGTCAATTACTGTTAATAAAGATGCATATCTCAAGAAGAAAACATAGCCACTCAACTTATAATCTGAATTATATATTATATCAGAGAAGGTAAGGAAAAAAGAAAAAACTAAACACAAAAGAAAAAGATTAAATTACTTAATTTCAAATTACTTTTGTTTTAAAGGTTATGTTTTTTCAACATAAGTGAAACTTTAATTCTAAAGCCCAGACTTGTCAATGAGATTAGAAATTGAAACGACTTTTTTGGAAAGCAAGTTTGATGATGTATATCAAGAATTAATACCCTTAGATTGAATATCCCTACTTTTAGCTATTCATCTTATAGAATAATTAGGGAATATTTGAGGGTAGGGACATTCATTACCACATTATACCTATATTAGTTGAATTTAGTGTTAATCACCTGAGATGTCACAAAATACCTAACATCAATTATGAGAGGTGTCGTGAGTAATTTGTTACTATTAATAGTAAAAGTACCAAGCTTTAAATATTATTTAATAAATTAGAATACAGTCAAGTTTATCTCTGTTACTTTTACTTGTATAACAATATACTGCATGAATGAGAAGGAAAAGAACAGAGTCATGGCAAATGCCCAGGAAAATTTGTATAAGCCAGCCTTTGTTATCTGTGTGTACAGAACTCATTGGCTTCTGATCAGTTATACATCTATGTGTGTTATAGAGAAATAAAAAAATCAAAATTTCTCTAAAATTGATTTAGGTGCAGCCATTTATGACACATGATGCAGACATTATAAATTTTGTTTTAGAAGAAGTTTAATGAGATGGGTAATTGTTTCTATGTGGTGGAGACAGAAGTCAGGGTTGGGCACACAGCGATTCCTGTTTTATGGAAGAACTGAAAGAAAGTTGACCTTTGTTGGAAATTGTGGTCTTTGGGGCATTTTTTTTCATACTTTCCTGAATTTTGCAAATATTAAGTAGTAAGCAGAAATGAATTTTATGACAAGAAATAATTATTAACCAAATAAGAATATAAAGGAGTACAGACCCTTTACAAAGTAATTATATAATCCTGTAATCCTCTTTCCTTTCTGATCGCTACATCAATTAAAATATATATTAATATTTACAGAAGGGGATTTACGCCTTTCTGATTAACCTCATAGAATCAATTCTACTACACACTAAAAAGAAAGCCTCTAACAGTATAAAGTAACTTGATCCTCAGCATGTCTTCATCTTATCTGCCAAAGGCAATTTTGTGGCTCTTTAAACATTACACATTTAATTAAAAACTAAAACAAAATATAATCATGACATACATTTCATCCTTCATGAAAATGTACCCTGTTCTTTGAGGAAAGGCATAATAAAGACCAATGGGTACACTTTAGTTAAACTGTCTTCATTCTTATTTACAGAGAACTAAGTAATGCCCTCTCTAGGGAGAAAAATAAAAAAGCATGCAGTGACCTTCACTGAACTTCATTCACTAACCAACTAAAAGCATATTTTAAAATGCCCTGAAAAAATGCTACAGGGTTGCGGGGTTAACACAATACAAAATGCTGCCAAACTTCCTGTTGTCGTCGTTGTTTTCTTAATCCAAGAATCTTCCTATGAGAACACAAGTTTCACACTGGGGTGGTGGCGAAGAAGAGTTCGGCTCTCTACCCACGCATCTTGTCCCCCAACTGCCTTTCTAACAATGCATAACTCTGGAGGACAAATAAAACATTGTAATAAATGTATTTTGTGTTTTCATTTATTTCTTGGGAGAACATCATTATTAATGTATGTTCTTGACATATCATTGGATTCACTTTCCCAACCACTTTGAATTACTACCTAAAATAGTCTATGAGGAATGTTAAAAAAAAAAAAAAAAAGCCATTTTCATCTAACTTGCCAAAGCACATTTATTTTCCATGAGTTGTACTATTCCAAGTCTGCTTTCCTAAACACTGTGAAGAACTATCAGGTTTTTAAATTTTTAAATATTGTTTGTAATACAAAAATATACTAGAAATACTTTTACTTTTGACTTTGGGGGGGTGAATATCACTTCTATTTTCTATTGATTGAAAGAAAACATATAAATAAAAACATATAAATAAAAATTTTCTTTTTGTAAGTTTTGAAGTTGATGGCACCATTTTATTTGTAAATAAAAAGGAGTCTAAAACAGGGTTTCTCAGGCTGTGCACTATTGACATTTGGGGTTGAATAATTCCTGATCCCGGGGGTCTGTCCTGTACCTAGTAGCATGGATATAGCAGCATTCCTTGCCTCTACCCACTAGATGCCAGTGTAACCCCATCTTTCCCCTGCCCTCAAGTTGTGACAACTAGAAATGTCTTCAGACATTGCCAAAAGTCTCCTGGGGTCAGAGACAAAATCTCCCCTGGTTGAAAACTCTGCTTTAAATTATACCACTCACAGAGTGCCACATGAGTATTACCTACCTACTTTATCTACTACAAAGTCTTCAAAAAGTGAACATTACTCTCTTTCAAATGTTGGGACTACTTGCTACTCTGTTATTTTACTAGTCCTTAAATATTCTACCTAAATTGAACTACTAAGCAACTAAGACTTTCCATATTCTTTAAAGAAAAACACTGACTGAAAAAACTGAATTTAGATGTTAGAGGTAACTGTCACACTGAAAATTCATTTCACTTCTCTTTACATTATTTCTGTTTATTTATTTAGTCATGAAAGTCATCTAAATTATTTTATCGCAATTAATGTTCAAACTTTTGTTTCAAAAGTCCAAATAGAGAATTTTAATAAGAAGCAGATAATTTAACATAATTTATGTAATGAACACACTCTCTTTTTATTCAAAAACTTTGTAATTAATGTAGCAATGAAAAAGTGAGTTTCTGTATCAGTTATATACCTTTCAAAAGACTTTTTTATGATTGTAATTATGACATGCTTATTGGAAAATTTTCAGAAAATACAAAAAAGTATGTAGATTACCACAACCCTACTATACAGAGATAATCATGTTTAGGTTTTGATATTTCTAGATTTATTCTATTCATGTACAGTAAATATAATGTATATTATATTCTTAACAGATCACAATTTATATTCCACCATGTGTGAATCAAGCATGTTTGCTGGACAATAAGGGAAAGATTTGCTATAATAAATATACTTAGCTTTCTCAAATAACTATCACACGATGCTAGGTTATCTTCTATCACCTGTAATACCACATCTAGAATTTTTCTTTGTTTCTCTAAACTACAGCCTTTACCAATGATAAGAAGAGAAGGAAGTGGGCACTCAGATACTATTAGGACTTGTCTTTTTTTTTTCTTTTTCATTCTATGTTTTGTGTCATCTAGCTAATGATATCCAAAGTCCTAACAATTTTTCTGAGAAATCTAGGGGAGGGAAGAGAGGGTCTTACATTTTCTTGGCCACTTCTTATTTTTCCTTTGTTCCATATAGATCCACTGAAACAAAATGAGGCCATTTATGTGTTTAGAAAATGTTACCGAACATTTGCCTTTGAACCTTAGAAATCCTCTCTCCACATCCCTTCTATCCCCACATTTAGAAAATCTTCAGGAACTATTTTATCCCTTGCAGTTCCCAACTTATACCACATCCCTGGTTCTCCGAACTCTTTCTTCTCTAAGGAACCTGGGAAATTTTCCTCTGTTTTCTACACAGAGCTCTTTATCCACTGCTTTGGTTGCGTGTGTCCTCTAGGACAATGGAGAGCTCTGAGAGAGCCAAAGAACCAATTCTTGATTATTGTAGAATTTCCAATCAGGAGGCCTTGTAACCAATTAGTCCAACCCTTCAATTCAAAAAGAATATTAAGGAAACCATCATATTCTAATTTTATATCTGATGGCCATAGTTCAAAACATGCATGAAAGTAGTGAAAAGAGCACTTGCGAGTAATCTGAAGACCTGGGGACCTGGGGCCATGAACACAACCTTATTTACCTGGGACAAAAGACTCATCTCAATCACTGTGTCTCCTTTCCATTGTCTCTAAGATAGGAATAAAACCCATGCTAATAAGAACATTGGCGATTCACGTAACAGTCTGCAAAGCATGTTCAAACAAATCAGCCACTTCCATCCTCAAAACAATTCAGTGACAGGAATACAGCATCAATAATTGCTTTCATTTATAGACCCAGAGTCAACCAGGCCTGGTCGAATGGCCCATCACAGTAGCAGAGCTTAAAATGTCTCTGAACCCAAATATTACACCAACTTGCCTTATCATCTGAAGGGAAAGTAATGAGGATTTAATGACAGTACATATGTAAAGGTTCTTTCCAAATGAAAAAAAAAATGAAAATCTAACACGGATAGCTGTATTTATTTTTAGACAAGTTTGGAGAGATGACACCTACCCAGAATGCTTTTGGTAGTGTTCAGGTAGTTTCCACAAATTCTCTCCAAATGGTACCATACATTATAAAATAAAACAATATATTGAGAATAAACATTATACTCTAGCAGTTTTTACTTCCATCATGATTCTCTCTGGACTTGCTTTTTAGATTTATCTTGCTCTTTATCAACTGACAGCTGATCCAAATGTTTGGTGATCCAATCATTTATTTGGCCTAGTTCCATACATGTATATACACACACCTTTTCTTTCTCCATGTTTTGGTAATAATTTTTCTCCTTACCTTTGAATATTTACAACATGGACTGCAAATCCAGGAGATTGGTTTCCCTCTTATCCAAGATGAACTGATCCGATGACACCCCCTGGAGCATTTCACAATGGTCCCATTATGCACCTTCGCTGGCACAAAAAATTAACAATGAATTATATGTAGAAAATCTGGAACCCCTAAAGTTCAAAAATGTTAATTTCTCAAATATTCTATGTTCCGGATTTCTAATTCTTTTTGTAACTTTCCACAGAATCTTCTCTCCATAGTTTTCATTCATTTCTCAAGCTATGGCGCTCACAATTGAATACATTTTCTATTGAGCTTTCCTGTGTGCTGACTCAAATCATTTCAAATGATACAATACTTCGTCAAAAATGAACAACAACAACAACAACCAAAAAACCCAAGCATTTAACAAACACCCTTCCTGTACTCAATCTATACTAGAATCTGTGGGATCCAAAGGCACAGTTGTTCTCAAGAAAAAAGATAATCTACTACATTATGAATTGTTTTTGAAGGAAATAAAATAATCTAACTATGTATCCAATTATATTTGCTTTTTAAAAATCACCACATATATTCCTGATTAATGTTTGTATTTCAGCACACCGGGGTCCCAAACCCCATTTTATCTTATCCTAAATATTCAAAATTGTGGTTTCCTAACATATATTGATACTCTATATTTATTTTTAAACAAATTTCATGCTAAGTTTCTTGATATTGAAAAATTCTCAAAACAATATTCACACTTGTTTTAAAAACATTAAATAAGACTATAATGCTCCTCGTACCCAATTGAAACATACCTCCCTCCCCAAGGAAAAGTCTTTCAACCGAGTCTGCTTTTAGAAAACTAAATAAGAAACATAATTGAAAAATATGAAAATTAAATAATGAAATAATATATTTACATTTTTGTTTTTATCTGTCTCTATGTGCTTGACTCTCAGGTATGTAAAATAAATAAGGTTTTAGTTCCTTCCTGTAGTTCTTTTGTCAACACTCTGTAATTTTGATAATTATACTGTGATTTGAAGTTTTCTTGGTTGTACTTTTGGAACATCTACTTACACTTCTGTTTCTTGTCCATTAACTTTGAGTCAGTTTCTTGGCGCCCCTTTAGGTTGAATAACGCTGTTAAAGCCTTTACTAATCTTCACTTTTGTCTCTTTTCCTCACCTTCCTTCTTTTGTCAGCTGGCTGCTTCATCAAGATTGTAAAGTGGGCTGCTAATTACATGAACTACTAAGAATGGTTTTATATATAAATTATGTTGAGTTTTTGATCACATACAGCAGAAACCCTCCTAACTTCATCAAGACCTGCTGGCCAGGAAAGGGGATGCCACTTTTACTTTGTGTAAATTACTCCATTTAAAAAGTATGTGTGATTTTTTTTAACCTGTAAGTTATAGTTAATTAAAATATATTTCAAAACAAAACAAAACAAAATGATAAGACGAAGTTCTGCAATGGTTCTATTTACTGCAATGAGACTATATCTTACTCAGGAAAAGCCTTTTTAAAATAAAACCATTGTAGGATATTATTTGAAAAATGGGACACATTGTGTATTTTCTAAAAGATCTACTAAAATTGAGGGAAATGGGTAATTGAGGGTAATCCTAGTGGAAAGGTTTATTGCATTCGAAACATATTCTAGGGGTTACTGTCTTAGATATAAAGGCTACTGATGGGTAACACAGGAAATGATCACAAGTATAATATATAATATGTATTTTGGTTTAAATTTAAGTCAGATATTCTATTTTTGTACAAAACTCCTGACTTTGCAGAAAGCATCCATAGATGTTTGTTTCCTATAGCTTTAACTTTAAAAACAAGTGAAATTTTCCCCCATCTTGTACATCTATACTTTTCTGCCTCTCTGAAAAAGATTTTGAGATACCTGGTGAATTAGATTCCTCTTCCTCTGTGAATAAAAATGATAGCAATTTTCTTTATGTGGTCTTCACTACCCATTCTGCTTAAGTTATGCTCAGCTCATCATACTCAGAGTTTCTGGATGGATCAAAATATGTTACCCATGCCTTTAGACTTCACCTCATTTCAGAAAGTATTTTAGAGCTTACATTAAATGCACAC
Organism: Eonycteris spelaea; assembly: GCA_003508835.1. Taxonomy (NCBI): domain Eukaryota; kingdom Metazoa; phylum Chordata; class Mammalia; order Chiroptera; family Pteropodidae; genus Eonycteris; species Eonycteris spelaea. Next base: position 1,300,113 of record PUFA01000140.1, read on the forward strand.
ATACAAATATAAGCTGCTAAAGTATAGATGAAAATAATAAACCAAGACAAAGAAATATTATGTTTAAAAAAATCACAATGAAGCAAGCCATAATACCTTCCTAAATTGAGCTATAAATTTAGTTCAGAGCTTTCTGATAGGTGAAATAAAAAGAAGTTACAAAGACATCAATTCAGGGAAAGAAAATTTCTCCTAATATCAAACTCAAAATGAAAGTTTCCTTGGGACTATGGCCCAAGATAAACTGAGGAGGGAAGTCTAGTATGCCCATACCAGTGTTTTCTGGAATTTTATCTCTGTTCCTCTGTATGTTTATGAAAGACTCTTGCCATTAAGACATCCTACAGTAAGGAAACTCTCCAAGGTCAGGTTCAAGAAACCAGAAAATATGTTTCATAAAAGGAGAGTTCAAAAAATTGATGTGGTTCACAAAAGAAATTTTCTCTTATCCACATCAGAAATAGAAAGGAAAGTGAGAAAATTATTTTTCTACTCTCTCTCTATAGACATTATTTACTATTCATAATAATATAATTTTCAAATGAGTAGATTCAATACAGTGAATTAAGAGAAGTCACATGGAAATCTGATTTGTCCAAGACACATACAATTCAGAGGCATATCAATGATCAGAATCTGGAAGATGTGATTTCAGTTATTTGTTATACTCATTGATGAAGAAATCTCAAGATGATAGAATTTTAGATGTAAAAATACAGAGAAAATAATAGTCACATTACCACATGTTATGTAATGCGACTTATAAAAAGATCTGAGGTCTGTGTATTAAAAAAAAAATTATCTTTACAAATGCTTAAACTACCCCCAAAGACACAGTTTCTCTAGTAAACATTTAAATACGTGTTAAAACTGATAGCAAACTAAAAGAGCTCCAGCTCTCCTGTTCCATATTGGACAACTGAGGAAGAAAGAAATCATTGATGAGAAACTGCGAAAACATCATTTAGTGAATGAAGCATCACCACAGCGGAGTCATCAATATTACCCAGATAATTGATAAAATATCCATTCGCAAAATAAATGGATGTGGACTTGTTGATTATGAAGAAATTACCAAATACCGGTTTTGAATTAAATATACTTAAGAAGTCATGCATATTAGATGCACATTAATCAATTCTTCCACAATTTTCACTCAGAAAATAAAATCTGTGCAGTTAATTAGTTGAAAATAACAACTGCTGGTTCAATTAAATTTAGTAAATTTCACATCTAGTGTTACCATATGTACATTTGTTTGAAGTAATAATTAAACTTCTGTACTACATTGCATAGTTTGAATCAAAGTAAACAAATTACATTATGATACATGGAAATATCTTTAAAAATACACATTTCCTTTCCTCTTGAAAATTTAGCACAAATACCTTAAGTGAATCCCTGATAAATGGATGCAAAATTACTTGATTATATGGGTATAAATTTGACCCAGCCATTAACAACTTCCATGTAAAACTATGCACATTGACAGTCATAGGATACATTAACTTTTTCCCCTAACACCTTTTCAACTGAAAAACAGAAAAGAAGGGGTAAAAAACCTGGACGTAATGTTTTGCTCTAGACTTTCATTCACATCTAGTTTGAGGGAAAATTCTTTCAGATTGAAAAAATTTACAGTCAGGAAATATTTATAGGCTGCTAGTGGGCAAGTGTCTTGATACTTGCTTATAGAAAAGCAGAGGAGACTAACACATTTAAGGCTGCTGTGCACTTGGCACAATATCTTACAGAAGACAAATTCCTGTCAGATGCTATCAAAGTTGAATCCCACAGCACCTCAATGGAAGCAGGCAGAGTCTGGGATATTGTTCTTTCATTACAGTTAGTCATTAAGAGATTTGCTCAAGGTCAATCCAGAATCTTTTGACAAAGCTTAGTCTTGGGGGTCCATGTTATCCCTTGAAGTTAATTTGATAATGGGTGGTGAGTTTCTATAGAAAAAGCAAGATGGTAATACAAGCCATTTTTTACTTGTTTGGTCTTTCTTTCTTCTCCTCCTTCTTCTTCTGGTTCATTGTACGACTCATCCTTAAAAGAATTTTTTGGGTCACCAATATAATTTACGCAGAAGGAACTTGTCAGACATGTACAAAAAAAAAGAAAATTTAAATGCAAAGTTTTTTTGCCAGAAGAAATAAACCGAATTTGACAACTATTTGAAGTACCAATAACTGTGATTGGATTTGAACATATGCGAATATGGGTTACCAATAACTGTTTACATCATGGTGTAGTCCACTTTCAGTAAAAAGCTCAATAAAGTTTACAAATCTTATATGACCAACAACAAATGAGTAATCGTATTGATGTCAATAATAATAATAATAATAATAATAATAATAATAAACTATACAGTGCCTATTACCTGCAAGGTACTGTGATTAAAAGCCAGAGTCGTTTATAGCCAATCGTTTGTTCAAGTCCTCCCTCTCTCATCCAACCGTTACTGAAGATAGTGTGTGACTTTATTACAGGAATAGAGTTCACAAAAAAGACTTGTACAAAACTCCTATATTTTCCTCCTTGAGTGCAATTTTCTTTCAGAAAGAAAAGAACGGGGGCAGTGCCATGACCGCCTGGAGCAGGATTGAAACCTCTGTTTCAAATACCTGGTGTTCTGGAAATTTTATTAAGGTGACGAATACTAAGGACGACAGATGTATCGACCTGAGCTCTGCCTGGTTAGACACTTGAAAGCAATGTTCTAAAAGGAAAGGCCTTAACTTGAACAGTTCATAGCGGTGCAACTTTCCTTCATATACAAACTTTCGCCAGAGGGTTTAAATTCAAACAAGGATATAAGCTGGTAATGACCTACAAAAGTCGTGCGTCCAAGTGTTCCCAAGTTTGTCAATAGTCTATATTATAATAGTGTGATTTAAGCACCGGAATTCCCTTGACAGGCTCTCACTTTGTGACACAGCTCCGACCGGACTGACTTGCTCTGAGCGCCAGGATCTGGGTCCCACCAAGGGCTCTGAGCGACTCGTTCCCTCTGGATCTGGGCGGGTGTGTTGCCGGAGTAGCCTCCTATTGGCTAAACTCTCGGGGACTGGCCGGACTTTCCGACACTTGATTGGACAGAGCTGCCCCCTGTAGGCCGAGGCCATTGGAGGCTGCTGGAGGCAGGGGGCGGAGCCGGTTCCCCAGGAGTCTTGACCGAGCGCGCTCCGCGGCGGAGCTGGGCGCCCGGCGCGGGGCGCCGGACCGAGGTGGGCCGGCGGCGGGATGCGGGGGGTGTCCCAGCGCGGAAGGGGTCTCGAAGGGGCTGTACGGTGCCGAGGCTGCTGTCTGGCCGCGTCTTCCAAGGGCAGTCCCGGCTTTCCCCCGGCGACGGCCGCTCAGAGACAGCATCTGTCAACGCTCGCTCCTCCTCTCGCCTCCCCCTTCGGCCCGGCCGGGATCCGTCGGCGACGGCCGCGGGAGACGCGGGACGCGGCGCACCGAGCCCTTCAGCTGTCAGGCGAGCGGCGAAGCGGCCCGAGGGCGGCCAGAGACACACAAAGAACGCGGTGAGCAGCGGCGGCGGCGAAAGGGGGCGGCCAATTCGGGACGGCAGCTCCCGGCCGTAACCGCTGGTGCCGCTGCCGCCGCCGGGGCTGGGTCCGAGGCCGCGGAGACAATGCAGCGGGGCTCACGGAGCGGGCGCCCGCGCTCCCTCGGCCCAACTCGACGGTCCCTGGGCTCGCCCAGGCCCCTCCGGCCGCCCCGGTCCCCGCCTGGGAGAGGGGCGCCCCCTTGCTCCCGCGGCCGGGGACGGAAGTCGGTCCGCCGCCGCCGCCGAACCCGGCAACTTGCGAGCCGGGAAAAGTTTGCGGCGCCTCCGCGGGGCGGCGCGGCGCGGCCCGCCCCTGACGTCCGCGGTCACTGCCTGTGACTTTCTGGACTCGTCGTCAGCCCGGGCCGCGGCGCGGACAGCGGGGACTGCGGGGAGGGCCGGAGTTGGTCCGAGGGCTCCCGCGCTCGGGGCTGCGGGTGAGTTGGCTTTGGGCGCGATGGGCTTAAGTGGTTTGGAGCACCTGGGCTTGGGGAGAAGGCGTGGAGAAAGCCTTTAATACTTTTTAGAGCAGGCAGGGAGAACAAATAAAAGTGCGAAAGCTTAGGAGGCGCTGACATGCCACTGACGCGTGAACCGTATCCGTGGGAACCCCTCAGGAGCCGGGGCCGCAGAGGGCCTGTGCCAGAGGGCTCGGGGTTGGGGTGGGGGTGGGGGGGAATTAGAAGGTCACGCACCAGCCCTGCCTGTAACTGCCTTCGCTTGACCTTGGACAAGTGACTTAACCACTTAGATCTCCTTAAGGGTGATATAACATGAGGGCACAGCTACATGAGCTACATGTATTACCTTTTTAAAAATACATGTCGGTTTGAGATTTTTCCTGGGCCTTAATGTGGTGCACGAGTTGTGAAGCACTAGGCCAGGATGTATTTACATGCGCCAGGATTCACCTTTCAGTCTGCTGAGAAGTAACTTTTCAGTCTGATGTTTTCGAACAGTCAATAATATTCCAAGATATTTTTCATTGAAAAATAAATCACTCATTAGTTGTTTTTAAAAAGCTTCTTAAGACTGTCTGCTTTGCTGCACCATCTGAAGTTCTAGGAGCTGGGCAGGGGGCAGAGAACCAAGTTTGAGGGTGAGGTGGCAGGTGCCTTCAGTGATCCCTTTATCCCTTCTGGACTGGATTTAGGGGAAGAACAAGGCTTTTATTATACATGGAAGAGAGTAAACAGAGTAGGAGTTTGTATGTTTGTTTTTTTAGTTGTTTTCTTTATTACTTCTTTCTACCGAAAAGTTTTGTGGGGGTCAGTAAGGGAGGAAGCTCTACTTGTGACAAAGAAAGAAAAGAAAATGTCACAACCAAAGTAAATCTTAAACTAATATAAATCTTCCTTACAGGAACAGTAACATATAACGCAAGTACATCTTGATCTAATTTTAATGAAGGATTGAAAATAGCTACTGTGTTCAGTATCACTGACGCCAAGACGGCTCGCTTACATAATCTTCTTTGTTGAAATGTGTTAGTGGCATGTATAATTTTGATAAATTATTAATGTTAAAAGTTTGGTCTGTTAATGGTATTGAAATATTTTAATCACGGGTTGTGTTGCAATACAATGTCGTGTTAACTTTAGGTTATCATGATAACCTGCATTTTTCCATAAAAAGTGAAAAATACTTTTCCTAACCCAAATTTTCTCAACTATTACATGTATACTTGTCTGTACTAAATACAGGAGAAATTATTTTGTTCTCTTAGTGATAAATTCCCCCAGTTTTCTCACCATTCATGAGGGTGCCTTCTAGATGTCAGATGCTCCACTGAGCAGTTTCTCTTCCTGTGTGGCTTATAACAACAAAAGTTGACTTTAAAAAATGTAAGTGCATAAATATAGATACTCAAGAAATATTTCCTGAATAAAGTAATTAGTTCTCGGATAATAATTAAAACCTTTTGCCAGCTTTATAAAGAGAATTATTATGCTTTAGGGAAAAGAAAGAGAGTATGAAGGAAAAAAACTGGCAGAAAAAAAATGAACTTAATTCCAGTATCTAGCCTGAAAATTTATAGCTTAAAATTGTGATACCGATTTGGAAAGAGACAAAGACAAGTGATAGGATTTCTAGGAGAAAGATAGCCATATTGATTTAATATAATACCTTTTATGACCTAACTTTCTTTGAAGAACACAAACCTTTGAAAAGGTATATTTCTTAAGTAATCAGCAGCTGTTTGCATTATGATTGAATGTCTAATTAAATGGCCTAATCATAACCATATTTCACTTGAGTACTGTGTGATTTTTAAATTCATTTCTAAAATAGCATGAAATAAACCTTTCAGTACAGTTGCATGAAGGAAAGTATATCTTTGAAATCAACTAAATCTGCAGTGAGAAAATTATCTCCAGTCTTACACCAAATATAAAATAAGCACTGGAAATAGCATCTTGCCAAGAAGGTCTTCACTCTAGACAAGTGCTATGTGTGTAGAGAGAGCCTATGTGGACTGCATCATTCATGAGATATTTTGTTTTCCTGAGGGACTTGTGTAATAGTCTTTGGAGACATCAGGAAAATAAGTCCCAAAATATTCGTAAGTCTGGAAATTTCTGGAAAGCCTAGTAGCCTTATTTAAAAGTGACCACTCAACCTAGAACATAGCATTGATAAACGAACAAACAAGCCGGTTTTGTAGAATGTGCGTTCTCCTCAGCAGGTTTGCTGCTTGGACAGCTTTGTAGGGGGTTAGAGTAGTATATCTGAGAGTGTGTTCCTTAGACCACCTGTATCAGAATATTTGTAAAATGTCACTCGGGCAACTTCCTACACTTAAAGAAACAGAATTTCTATGACCAGAACCTAGAATCTGTATTCTTAACAAGTTCCTCCCAAAGTGAGAGTTTATCACATTAAAGTTTGAGAATTAGTGTTTAGAGTTTTCTTGCCAGTGTTTAGTGGCAACTGCTGCTTTTCTCTAGGAGCATTACCAAAGCATCCCCAGATGCTCACTGCTCTGGTCATTTCCCCTCCAGCACCAGACATGCTGGCTTCATCTCTTCTTAGGGCTGTGTGGCCAGAGAGCTCGTCATGAACTGCTTCTGCAAGCAAACCAAGACACCACCTACAAGCAGAGTTAAGGACGCTTTAGGGCACAAGACCCAAGAGACCACTTCTGCTATGGGATACCACCACTGCCTCCTGGGCAGCCTATCTGTGATTTGTGGGAGTGGCAATCCCAGCCACATCCTTTTCAACTAGTGAGATGAGGTTTCAAGCAAACAATTGGGAATTGACCCCAAGGGACAGAAGGTTTGAAAGACAGCAAGAATGCTGAATGAAAAGCTGTCCCCTCATCACAGTTCACCACTCACATTTGAAAGTTTCAGTCCTAAATCTGATAATTTGGCAGCAAGTATGTGTCTATACTCAGGCCCCCTTCCTCTGTCAAAACTTCCATCTACAAACCCATATAACTTGTCCTATAACCTCTTTGTCCATAAAATCCCTGATATATAAATGAGGATTTTCATATTAATCGAAAAAATAAAAGGGAAGAGTTTAGGAGAGAGGTTCAAATGTGGCTGAGGTGTTCAAATGTGGCATACCTGATTTAAATCCTAGCTTTGCCATTTTGCTGCTAGGTGACCTTGAGCTGCATCCTTGACCCTTTAAGCTTCAGTTTCCTTACTTAAAAAATGAGGATAATAGTACCTGCCTCATAGGAGTTGTTTTGAGTATTAAGGTTATAAATTACATAAGATAAAAGTTAGTGACAGATAATAACTGTCACTCAGTATGTACTCCATATATGTAGCTTTTAATTTATTATAGTAATTTTTAACATTTTCTTTTTTAGCCCAGGAGTCTTGCTGTAGAAGAGGGACAAGAGAGGAAGACTGCAGGAGGAGATAAGTAGCCCTAGACACGAGGGAAGCTCACACCACTAAATAGTAACTGTTAAGCAGAGGGAAAGGAACAGAAGTATACAGACTACAGTACCAGCTAATAACCTGGGTTTCCTAGTGTATCTGCCTGGCTTAGCTGCTGTCTCCTCTACCCCTCCTCCCTTTTTGTATTACCTTATTTATCACTTGACATACTTTTTTAACTCACTTAGAAATACTATGTGGTCTGCCATAAAATTTTAATCCTGGTTTTAGATTTTAGTATTGGTAACCCTTAACCTTGCAGGTGCTTAGGGTGGCAGCCGTCTCTCCTCTTGGGATCTAGGTTTTTGGAATTATTGAAGAAAAGATAATTTCTATCTCTGACACCATAGGAATAGATCCACAATTCAACTCCAGATTTGCCTTCAGAGAAGTGTTTCATTGAGACATGGGGACATGATCAGAGAGACCCCTGGCTTCCTCTCTTTTAAAAATACCTTTACATTCTAGTGCTTTTGTAAATACCTTTACAAAGTGCTTTTTCTTTCAATAGTTCATATGTTCCTTATAATAACCCTGTAAAATGCTATTAATAGTACTAGTCAGACCCCTATGAGGCACCCCAAATCTTTCTCCCCAAATCTACCATCATCCTCTCTTGCAACCCTATTGCTACACTAGGCTTTGCTGTCTTCACATAAGTTTTCTAAAATCAAAATCTTTTAATTATTTTCTATTTGTCCCCAATCAAATTGAACCTCCTCTGCCTGGCTTATATATTGGTCTTGAAACCAGGGTTTCATCCTGCTCTAAAAGCTTTCTCTTCATAGTTCCTGGAACATGGTCGACTCACTCACCACAGTATTTTAGCCCATATTGCTTCCCTCATTAGTGAGCCTCCTCTCAAAACACCCAGATTCTACCCATTCTTCAATTTTCAGCTCTCCTTGGAGCCTTCTCAGATTTTTTTAACACCTTAAAGATCTCATCTTACTCTGAATTCCAATGGTAACCACAGCTATTTTGTCAGTTATAACCTAATCTTAAAGTCCTAATGGAGGGAAAGTATATGATAGATTTGATGCACCTCAGAAAGCACTGGACTAAGTTTTAAATAGTTGATGTCTACTAAGGAGCCGAGGGAGCCAAGAGTGGTTGTTCTGCCTTTGTGGTTCTACATTTCTTGAGCTGTGAATGTGGAGAGATTTGGGCCAGATGATGTTGATGGCCCCTTCTCATGCTGAGGTTCTAGGACAATTTAGCTTGACTTGTGTGGGATGGAATTAGGGCTCGCACTGAGTTCTTAGATGAAAATACCAGGAATGGGTACTCAGTGCCTTTAAGACTTGGTCTGTCCTACAGATTGCTAATGCAAAACTTGGCAGCTTTTGAATGCCATGTACCTTTTTCAGTAAGCTTTTTAACTACAGCATTCTGGGAAGGTTAGTGGAGGATGTATTAGGTAGTAGGATGATGTATTAGGGACAATAAAGGGTTGTCTTTGTGAATGACTTCCTTTGATGGAATAGATAGGGACAGCTATCAGATAAACAGTCTTAACATTTATAATGTACTTTGCATTTCATCTTCATTGGATAGTGCTATATGATAGTTATGTTTTTAATCATTTCATAACTTGACAAACATTTAAATAATCAAATCTCTAGGATAAATGCTAGATAACTTTCTACAGTAACCTGGTGAATGTTCTAAGTCTGTATATGTATGTGTATATATCACATGCATATTACACTTGAATTAAGAAGGTATCCCTAAGTCATGAGGTGCTATTATACATTGACCAGACTTAAGAATATCTCTTAAAAGTGTGTTGACATTTAATTGACCTTTGAAAGTTCATTCTGTTAATCATACTCAAAGTGCCAACGCTATGGTTGACTGCCCTGGTGTTTTTACATTCAGTTGTGCCTAGCATATAAATTCTTCAGCATAATTGCTACTTATTTAGCAAAAGTTTCCTTTCTTCTCTGAAAATGTGAGCTGTGTTTTATTTTTGTATCCTTTTTTTTTTTTAAAAAAAAAAAAAACAACTTTGCTTCAGGCTGAATAGTGTTAGAGAATTGAATCGAAATGTTTTCCTGTCATTAGTGGAATGGGGTGTGGCTTCTTAATATAGGAGTAATGGAAATTTCTTGCTTAGTTGAAGTATACTTTTCTTCTGGCAGAAGTTAGGATTTTTAGAGGTATAATGCTAAAATTTAGAGAAGCTTAACACTTCAGCACTACGTATTTTTAAAATAATAAACTTGAAAATCTTTCAGATCCTTTTATGTAGATTAAAACTATCAGTGGTAATACTTTTTATTAAACAAGGATTCAAAGGATCTATTTTCATAGCAAAATAATTATATTCCTTGAATTACTGTTAGTGGAATTTTATTATAAATGATGTATTTGTTTTAAAAAAAGTCAAATATATTTATTTTTTCATAGCTTAACATTTCATTATGATCACCTAGAGAATATTTGCTGAAATGTTTAAAAATTTCTGGGTATTAAATTTATGAAATCATTCTGTGGAAATAATTTTTAATATGGTTAGCTGTCTTGCAGGTTTCTAAATTAATATTTTTAATGATCACAGAAAAGTATCTACACTTTTTGCTAAATGTTGATAGAAAAATAAAAAATTATAATTGCTAATTTTTGGTAATTTATCTTTGTGACTCTAGACATGTTTTTTTAAAAAAATAATTTTGTCTTAAAAGAAGTTTTTAAATAGGAAAGATAAAGTTTAAACCAGTTTTTATTTTCATTAAGTAATTTTATACTTTCAAATATGTAGCTTTATATTTGACATACATTTTGTTCCCTGTTAATGATAAGTTTGATGACATTGTATCATTTATTCACAAGTTACAAATATGGTAGTAGTCTCATTTCATGAAGCTGACATTTTCTCATCCTTGTCCCTCTTTCCATATTGTCCTTTTTTTCTGCCTTTTTCTGTTCCCAGCTTTATAACTTAGAGCTGTCCTTTTCATCTCATTATGGCCCCACCTTCAAAGGAAAATGAGTCCTTTTCCCTTAGTCCAAACATTAAACTTCAAACTCTATCCTTTTTTTTTTTAGATTATACAACAAAGTCTCTTAAATTATATCTAAATAATACATAAAGGATGCAAATGACTATAATGCTGAATAGTCAGGTACAGTATATCTCAGACTAAGGGTAAATTCTCACACTTCCATTTTATAAACTGTGGATTTAACATATAGATTTAGTTTAGTTTAGTTTAGTTTAGTCTCAGGTATGCAGCATAGTGGTTGGACATTTACATAATTTATGAAGTGATCCCCAAGATAACTGTAGTACCCACCTGGCACTATACATGGCGATTACAATATTATTGACTGTATTCCCTATGCTGTACTTCATATCCCTGACTGTTTTGTAACTATACCAATTTGTATTCATAATCCCTTCACCTTTTCCACCCAGCCCCTCAATTCTTCTCCCATTTAGCAGTCACCAATTTGTTCTCTGTATCTATGGGTCTGTTTTCATTTTGTTTCCTCAATAATTGGTATCTCAAGACCAGGCTAGAATTGGTTAAATACAGAACATTAAGATAAAGCATGGTTCCTTGCGTAATCTGTCTCAGTAATTTGACCAGATTGATGACACATATTGACGAAATTAGTATATTTGTTCCTTTCTGTTTGAAGCCTGTTTTGCCATCATAAATTGCTTTCTGTCATTTGAATTCAGATATTTGGATTTACAAATAATTTATTTTATTTTCATTTTATTTAACAAATGTCTATACTTTCATGTACCAAACACTATTCTAAACACTTTACAAGTATTAGTTTATTTAATCCTTACTCTATAGTTAGAGTTATTATTATATAGTTATAGTTATTATCATTTTACAACTGAGAAAACTGAGGCACAGAGTTTTAATTTAGGGTAGGGCCTTAAGTGGAAGGAGAGAGAGAAGTGTAGGAAGAATACATAACAGATATTGCTAAGAATCAACAAAAAGATGTGCAAGAGTTTTGGCAAGATAAGTCTAGGCGGAAAGATTCCGGGACTCACCTGGGCCTACTGGCTCTTTGTGATTCTCATGGAGCTGCCTGAACCTTTAGGCCTTACCTCCTAGCATTTCTCCGGATTCAAGCTTCTTTCTCCATTGAGGATTTAGCTTCAGTTTCAGCCGGAAGCTTGGGTATCACAAATACCAGTGGAGAATTTCTTTTCCCCAGTCTTAATCTCAGCCCACTTCATTCCCACTTCTTGCCCTATTTTGTGTATTAATTTGAAAATATTATTCAATGGTGTTTATGTATATGTGAGACTAATGTTAAGTAATGAGATTAAAGGACAAAAAAGCTATCATTTCTGTTGGAATTGGGGATGAGAGGAATATGAGAGAACAGAAACATCATGGTAAAGAAGAGATATTTTGAGGGGAAAATAGATGGTGAAAAAATGAAGGAAGAGAATTACTGATTTGCTTCATACCCACACCTCCTCCCCAACTTAACTGTAACAGGCAATTTCACTCTATTTGCCTGTCATGAGATTCACCAGGGAGTTATGCACTGTGGGAGTGGAAAATTTCTCCCTTTTGCATTTTGAGACTTGGGTGTACTGCTTTGAGATGCCACTGGTATCTAAGTAATATTTGTTTATTCTGGATATTTTTCTCTGTAGCCTTTGTGGATGGGGCTTAGAATACAAACAATACTGTTAGCAGAACTGCAGGTACTTGATTGCTTTGTTTACTTTACTAGTTAAAAAACTGCCAGAACCGTAGGACTTCTGAGTATATTTAAAAAATACCACAGGCAATTTTAAGAAGTGCTTTAGAAAGAAAGAAAAAAATGGAAAAGTTAAGGCTTTCAGACTCTAGAATGCCAACCATTGTGGTACTTTTTTTTTTTTAATAAATATTTTCAAAGAATCTAGTTTCATCAATTATTTTTTAAGATGGATTTAAAATACTCTTCTTGTATATAAATCCTCTTTTCTTAATAGATAGTTTGGGGAAATAAAAATGTGACACTTCTGTTCTACAGAATATATAAAAGTTTGGCACTTTTGTTCCATAGACTATAAAACTAAGGTTAATTCTTCAGAGAACTTAGGATTTTTTGGATGCTGTGTAAATCATTCTAATGACATTTCTTCATCAGATCACTGATCCTAAAGTATTTTCTGCTGATTTATGACTGTGCTGGGAATCATTGAAATTGTGACACTTCCAGAACATCCAAAATATATGGTCAATTTTGCCCTTAAACTTTCTAATAATTCATTTGATGGACCCCTAAACTCTCTCTCTTTGTCCTGTTCCCTAGCTCACTGTAGAAAGGTACCATTTTTCAGCAGCATTTATGAAAAACACTTGGTTTAAATAATAAAATGTTAAGCTAATCTAAATGATAAAAATACTAATTTGAAGAAATTAATTTATATTTAAATAGTTTTTCATTTTCCAGGTAGAGAATCCTGGTCTTAACAGGTTTGAGTAGATCCCCATCAGTAAAACAAAGTAAAGGTTTTTTTCTTGATTATTGCATGACAATGTTCAGACATTTCAAGAATCACAAATAAATTAGCTTTAGGGGCTAGAAAGGGGGAAAGAGAGTTTTTCTTTCTCATTTGTTCCTTTTCATTTATTCATTTTTTTTCCTCCTCATCTGTCCATCCTTTCCTATAAGCATGAAAATGGTTATTTTCCACCTCTGTTCATCAAATGTTTCTCATTTGTACATCCTAGGTGAGCTCCACTAAGTTTTCTTAGAAGTACACAGAAGTGGAATGTGAGCCTTTAGAAGGTATGGAGATCATCCCACACTTTCTCAGACTCTTTTCTTCTCTGGGGGCAAGAGAAGCAAAACAGTAGTTAGGATCTGTCACGTTGTTTCTGTGGCTGCCCTGTTTGGTTGACCTAAACTTTTTTACCTCAGTTCTTAATGCTTAAATCTACAAATGAAATTAGGGTCAGTCGCACTGTATTTCCATCATCAGCTATCCCTAGTGGTTCAAATTTAGTACAAACCTGCTGTTGAGTACATATTAATTAGGTGAGTGTAATGGGATAAAATCATAACATGGGTTTTTTAATAACTGTTTTTTTTAATCGAAGCATGGTTTTTGTCTTATGACTTTATAGTTATTTTGTTGGAATCTAGAAAATCCTTATGTGAGCTGCTAAGCTGCTGATAGCCCAAAACAGTGTAAGTCAAATATTAACTTGCAGTAAAACTACTGAAAGTGTCTTTGATTTTGAGATCCAGTGAGGTATTTCAAGTTAACTTGCCCATTCTTTGTATAAAATGGTGTGGAGGTCTTTCAACTAGATTTCATGGTTAGACTCAGAATGAGAATTTTTTATCTTTGTTTTCTGTATGCTATGTCACTGTTTGCCGTAAGTATGAGGTATTTGAGCCTCTTTTCTTTTGCTTTGTATAACCCAATTCCCATGCCAGACAGTACTGGAGATAATTAAGTTGTTCTACTGAAAGCTTCATAAGTCAACTACTAACTACACCATCTGTAAATATACTCTCAAACTATCTTGTAGCCCTGCTATTTTTAAAAATGCGTGGGTGTGAGAAGTGATGGTGAATGAAGTCAGGGTAATTGGTGCTTCTTTGTATTAAGAAAAATCACACTAGTTAAAGGAAGACTGCTTCCCTGATTAGTGTATGTTTAATTTTTTAAAAAGTCTTCCAGTCTTCTACCATTTCAGTTCCAACCCTACCTCATAAATTCAAGCAATGAAGGAATTAGAGTCACAGGATTTTATAGCTGGAAGTATTTTAGAGAGAATCTGATTAACTCTTATTACAGTTGAGGAAATTGATGTCCAGTGAGGTCAAATGAGATCATGCAGCAAGTTTAAAAGCCCAAATGACATTGTAGTTTATTTCCTTTAGTAAATACTGTTTTGATTAATCTTCCCTAACATGTTCATAGTCAGAAGGTAGTAATAAGGAAATAACTAATGTGTATGGTACTTACCCAGACATATCTCAGTCATTTCTCAGAAGAACTCAGTGGGATGCAGGTATCATAGTTTACATTCACAGAGAAAATAGGCTTAGTGTCGGCCCGAGAAGAAAGCTGCCTGTGAAGTCATCTATCAAAAGGGCCCAGTGCTCCCTGCCTTCCCACTTCCCACCTTGACAGAAGCACCAGGTGGTCTCAAGTCAGTTCTCATAAACCACAGGATTGGGTATCACATCTTCATGTGACAGCTCTGGCTCTAAACATGCGCCAATTATTAACTTTTGCCCATTTCATCACTTATAAAGGGGGAGGAAACCCTACTTTTTAAAGAGCTGTGAGTTAATACATTAAAAAGAAAAAGATGCTAGTTGTAAACAAGGTGCATTTTAAAACTCTCTTCATTAACATTTAAAAAATTCAGCCAGCATATATTGAGCATCTACTATGTGTAAAGTACATTTATGCTCCAGTAGACACAATAGTGATTGAGACAGAATCATGGTCATCAGGGCTTATATAATATTCTCTTTTCAAAGATTTATTTATATAGAGAACTGGTCTTGAGAAATGTCTGGTACTGTCTACATTACTCTTAAGTTATGAAAAATATTAATTCTTATATCTGAAATGGGTCATTTTTTCCTAAATATTTGTATTATTCACATTAAAGAAAACAAAATACAGAAAAGTAAAAAGAAAACAATTATAAGTGTATATTCTGAATGTTTAACATGATAATACTTATACATATAATTTTTCTTGACTTTTCTTTAACTTAGGATATCTAATATATATCATTCACAGCTTTGTAAACATCTTTTAATGATTACATAATTTTAGAAGGAGTCAGTTTCTAAGTATGTCAATAATCTGGCTATTTTTCTATGGCAATTACTGTTGTTATTTTATACAAAATGATTAATAAAAGATTCTAACCTCGGCTACTATTAAGAAATACTTTCTAAAAATATAGTTTTAAATGAACTAAGGGCAATGACTTTCAAGCCTTTCTTTAAGAGCATCGTAATCATTTAACTTGCTTATATTTATAGAAATGTCAACTATGTATAGTTGACCTAAAGTAGAAACAAATATTTTTTATTTGTGAAATTTATAAACAAAAATATTTTTTAAATGTAGTTTCCATTATAGAATGTATTCCTTTGAAATAATTTCTCATTACTCAGAAGATAAAGAGCTAATGTTGAATTTTTACTGTTTGGGGAAATTTAATAGCTTTGACTTAAAAAAAAAAACAAACACAACTGTTTGAATTCTGAATTCTGCCATTGACTATTACAATCAAATTCATCTTAAATGCAACTAATGTCTATTCAGAAGTAGAACTTTATATTTCAGCAGAACTGGGAGGGTATTTCTAGGTAAGTGTTGCTCTTTCTGAGAAGTCTAATAAAGCAGGAACCCCTGAGTGGGGAAGAGCTGAGTCAGCAGGTGGCCTGAGGGATACAGTCTGGGAACTGCTGACAGTGATGTGCCTGAAGGAAGGGAGGGAGAAGGGATGGGAGGAGTGGGATGGAAAGTCCCTTATTAGCCTGAAGGCTGAGATGACCTGACCCTTTGGAATCCCCCTACCTAGTGAGAATGCCAGCCAAAGTAGGAGGGGAGGGGCTCTGGACAGATGGGAGAGTAGGATGATAATAACCACAAAACTCTGATAAGCTTGGAGAGCTCCTAGCTGGGGAACCTTGACCTCGATTATAAATCGGGATTATTTTAAAATTTATGATAAATGAATGAGTAAATGAATTGCTTTATCACCAAAGGATCTGGATATTTGTTTTTATGCTTATTTTTTTCACTTATCAATTTTAATGCCCAATTTACAACAAAAACACACTTTTGTTGAATTATCACTAACTATATATATTCAAACCCACACCCTTCCCAGCTCTACTGATTCCAATGATTCAGAAGAGCTTACAATAAGCAAAACAATTTCAGAATAGTAAAGTGAATGATGATGTGATTCCAGCTCTCAAAGCCTTGTGTCCCTACGTGCATGATGATAATAAATGCTTCATCATACCGTGGCAGGAATAAAATGAGTCTGCATAGACATTGCTTGGCATACAACAAAAATGTTGTATTAAAGTCGAGGCTATAAACTTACGTACACATAGTTTCGCTTAATTCTCAACTTATTTCGCTCTACCATGTTATTAGAGAATGTTAATTGAACAAAATATTAATTTCTAAAGTGGAAGCAGATTTACTCTCTAAACTCTGTAAGCTCTACATTATCCAAGATAATGCTTTCCTTCCTAGAATTTGGGTTTAACCTTCCATGTGTTCACAATCCATGGGAAAATGTTCCCAGTAAATTTCTACAGCCTTCGGCCAGTTTCAAGAAGCAAGAACCAGGTAGGTCTGTATTTCTATTAATTACCAAAAAAAAAAAAAAAAATAGAAAAGAAAGAAAAGAAAAACAGGAGAAAGTTCATCATTGTCATTAGGAAGATATTTAATGACAAATGGAATGCTTTGAATCAGGATTCAAACACTGTGGACTACTAAGTATAAAGTATAAATAGAAGAAAGTGAAGATTAATTTTAAAGGACAGAATTTTGTTTGTACACTTATTTCCATTTCAGGCCACTTCTATGTGTGCTTTCTACAGAAGGAAGCAGGGATCACTTGTGTTCCTTGTCTTTAGGTGGGTTTTCTGAAGGAAGAGGTAGGGGCCAGTTCTATTGATACAGTTTGCCTGGGACCTTGGCTCTCAGAGAGATGGTGGATGGAAGGACACAGAACAGGTCCTGATATGAAACACTGTCATTCCTAGCGTGCCACTGCAAACATTCAGAAGCCGGAGAGGGTGGAGATTAGATGGACATGGAGGAGAATGGTGGAAGCATCATTTTCTAGTGGGGTAGGATCACCTGCATGCACCTGTGCATTTCCATGGGCAAAAGGGAGTCCTAGTATAAATAAATCAACAAATAAGGTAATGATAACTTTCACCACCTGCTGATAAGTGCCTTAAAATCTCACAATTCAATTGTAGATCATTTAAATACTCTGGTATCTTAAAATCCATAGAATTGGGCGTATGACAGGGGAAGGAATGGGGGGATCTTGAATGGCTGTAATATTTTAAGCTGTTCTTAATTATGCGTAACTTAGGAAAATGCATGATTATAGGGTCAATAAGAGGGTTAAGACAGAATGGTTAAGGGTAGCTAATAAAAAAAATTAAATTTGTTCTGGGGCCAATCCTAACCTGTCCATTACCAGAAGGAATTAATCCTTCAAACAGTTAAAGCTAATGTGGGGAAGATTATAAAACCTAACTAGGGTATTGACATCCAGAGCTACACTTTGGGTGGGGAGACTTTTAGAGACCCTGTGTAACTGTCTAATAGTCAGGATTCCTATGGTTTAAACTAAGTAGTTTTCTGTGAGCATTTCTGGGGTTATAAAAAACAAACCAGGGTCTTACGTATTGGACACAATTGAATATTATTCTGCCGTATTTGTTTTTAATTCATGATTTTTAAAATAGATTTCCTGGTCACATTTCTCAGGTAGTGGGAAGATTTTTTTTTTATTTTATGCAAATTTATTTAGTTCCACATTTCTAGATTAGTAGTTCTCTGCCAAGAAGATATGGCAATATCATTTGAAAGCTTTTGCACAATACACACACTCAGCACCCTGTCCAATTAAATAAGAATTTCAGAGTGGAGCAGGCAGTCTACGTATAGGGTTAGAAGAAACTGCCCTGGTTATTGTTCCAACCCTCTCATTTTGAGAATTGCTATTCCGAATGGAACTGATACTGCTCAATTAATAGAAAACAAGCAAGTAGTTTAAATAACATTGCGTCTCACTTAAACTGGCAAAATCCTTGGGGTGAATCTGCTTTACCTTTCACAGAGTTTTCATCTAGCTAGTGTCTTACTAAAAAAAGAAAGCTCATGTATACAGACAATGAAGTACTATATTGATGCTTATTAAATGCCCTTCCATTTATGAACCCTTGTAAATAAGATCTTATGATTTTTCATGCTTTGTTTGTTGAATTTTTTCATGTTTATTCATAGAGCTCTGAACAAAAGGCTGGGTTTTCAAGGTTGTACTAAGGTTTACTATCTCATATGTTCACTGAATTGTTCTTTAAGATTGTTTGCTTAGTATGTACTAGTTGCCTAGGGTAATTCATTTTTAATTTAAAGTTACTATTTAAAAGTGCTAAGATTTCAAGGCAAATAGGGGACCTGTCAGCTTAAGAAAAATTTATAGGAGTAAAAATATTTTCTTTCTGTAAACAGTTACTGCTATACAATATCTTCACAGGGTGTAAAGCTTGTTATTTATCTGTTTTAATTAAGAGTACCCTGCCTGTCTGTGACTTAAAAGAAGTGGGTGTCTTGGTGAGAAGTTCACAAGGTTGGTAGCTGTAGCTGAGTTTGGTGAACTGACTCAAGCCCTAGTCAGCAGTGGTATACAAATGCCAAGTACTAAGAATTTCTGGAATGTAGAATCACACAGCACTGATAAAGTTTGCTTTGTTCCTCTATGTGACTTGACCCATTGAGGAAATGTGGTTCCCTAGGAAGTTTTAATAGTTCAAAGTATTTAGTTAATAAAAAAAAAAAAAGAAAAAGAAAAAAAAAGCCAAAACATAATTGAGCTTATTTTCACCTGCTGCCCCAAAGATTAACTTTCTTAACCTTAATAGGATAGAGTTACCCTTTGCTTTGAAAAAGTAATTTATGGAGCTCTTCAGATTTGTTGGTTTCAGTAAACATGACACTGTTTGTGTGGATTTTGTTTTTGTTTTGGTGTCTCAAACTGCTAAGACTTCTGCAATTTAAGAACCTTATGGTAACTTCATCTAAAAACAAATCTCCAGGAAAGGCACACCCTTTTCTGTATCAACTTAATCTTTCACTGGACTAGGAAGGGTTTTGAATTACTTCAGGAAAGTAGTGACTGATAGAGCTTAACCTTCAGTTTTCCTCATTTATTTTCATAAGAGAATGGGAGTGGAATTCAAAACATTCAAATTTGGAGTTAATGTGCGTCACTCTGTTTCGAGTGATAGGTTCTGTGTTTTTCCAGTGGGAAACTTAGATCCACAAACTGATATATGCCTGTTATAGATCTTGTTATTCCATTCTGTTTTTCTCCTGATTGTTGCTTACTCTTTTAAAAACCAGCTGACTATACAAGTTGCCTCTGGGAGCAGATTTCAGAGCAAAAGTATATGTAAAAGCAAGTAAGTCTTTTTCGTGTGTGTCAGAATTTATTATGTTTGAAATAGACCTTTTTAAATTTTCATTGCAAGTGTAAGTTCACTTAAATATAACATTTAATGTTAAATATGCACTCTGTTAAATAATTTAATTTCTATGTTTGGTCACTTTCACTCAGAGAAGGATTTTAATTATATAACACATGTTGAAATCATTTTAAGTAACTCTGCCATTGCCTATTTGTTTCTTGTAGCTAACAGTAAGGGATGAAACCATTTGCATATATTGTCTTATTATATCACAACATTTTATAGGGGCTTTATAGATGAATAATAAATATGCATTAAATATTTTTTTTTGAATTTGAGACATTTTCTAGAATATTTCTGTGTTTGAATGAGACAGAATTGCTACCTGTACATCTTAGAAGCACCTGCTAGGGAACCTTCTTCAGGTTAACCAGACAGAAAGTATATCCCTGTTGACAGTGAGCAACTGTAAACATCCTCGACTGGAAGCTGTGAAGCCATGGATGGGCTTTCAGTCGGATGTTTGCAGCTGCCTTCTGCCTCGGACTTCAAGGAGCTACTTTAGGAGCAACTGTCTTGTTAACTCAAACTGAACCTTAGTTTCTCTTACATATATTTTTACGAAGCTTAGGTGAAAATGGTATAAATTAACTGACTTTTAAACCATCTCTGTTCATTCTTTGAGGACTTTAGCAGAGTAGGAAGAAAAGTGCCATTTGTGTGTATGAATTTGCAATATCAAAAAAAAAAAAAAGGCAAAGTATTCCCTGAGAATGAGGAATTATAGTGTTTTCTTTTAAAAAAAAAAGTACTAAGGCAATGACTCTCTGTTTATGTTGATCTGTGATTTCAAAATAAGTGTTTTTTAAAGAGCCATTCACTAACATCTCTATTAATGAAATCTAAATTATTTGGAAAGAAAAAAAAAAGTAAAGGCCAGAATTAAGAGTTAATTTACTTTATTTGGATTAAACCTCTTTTATTTTTTTAAGATTCAGTCTTTAAGTAATAAAGTGTTTTCAATTTAAAAAGTACCCAAAATAAACTAGGTTTACTCAATCAACTCTTATTTGAAATATCTCTTTGGTGTTGATTTAGCTATTGAGAATAGCATTTTGGGAATTTGTTGATACCATCTCTATGTAATTGAACTGTTAATTTTGCTTTATGTAATCATCATATATATCTCTTAAAAATAATACATCAAATTCTACTCTAAATATATGAAGGCAACCTAAGATATTTAAAAGAACCCTGTTGTGTATCTCTGTGAAGGACCTAATTTCTAATTTGACTTTTTTTGTAAATCTATATTTGTCTTATTGCACATTTGTTCAATATAAGACACTTAAATAGTAGAAATGAGATACTTTAAAGGGAGACAAAGGTGGCATCCTTTGTCCTCTAATACATAATATCTTCTAAACATGCAGTATTTTCATTAATGTAGAAATCACATTTTCTGTTCCCTATCAATGATGTTGATAAGATGTGTGACCATCCACTATTTAAAATTGGATGAAACTATAATTGGCTGGGATGGAGAGAGAAATGCATAGTTATGCCTTTAAGTTCCCGTCATACATAAAACCATCAAGTGAAAAAACTCAATTAGTCATGCTGGGCCATGAGAGGTTAGTAGACTGCCACTGAAACAGGTGGGAGGGGTGAGGGCTTTCATCTGCTAGGCCCTCAGGTCTAGAATTGAGAATGTGGCTTGTTTTTTAATAGGTAAACTTAAAGCACTTAGAGCAAATCACTCAGCTGTGTCCCATGGTAAATGCCCATAGATTTGGAGAAATGGGTAAACTTTTCCTAGTTCTTTGACCTTCACTTATTTTAGGTTCTTCTGTGTAATTTCACATGCCTTCCCTTTCCTCGCTGCCCTCTAAATTTTTCATTTCCCACTTCTATTTAGTTATTTCTTCCATTTAAGTAATTGCTTATTAGAATATTCTAATTTGTAAAATCTACAACATTCTTAAATATTCTTAAGCCAACAAATACAAACCATAAAACATTCTGGGTAGTTTTGTATTAATACCTATTATTTATTATGTCCTATGCCCCACATTTCCATAATACTAATCTAAAATGCTAATTTAAGACAATATCAAAAGTATGTTATTTATATTTGGAATAAGATCTGGACGCAATTTTTTTTATTTCACAGAAATATCCAACTTGTAAATTTTACAGTATTACATTTTTATAAGTACCTAGACAAAGTAATTGTGCACTTAAGATAATTTAATATTTAACATAAATTAGAAACTATTGCTAATTGCTTTCTTTTGTTTTTCTTTATATAATTTTGACTTTCTGTTCATATCAGCATAATGGTATATATGTATATATATATGGTCTAGAACATAAAATTCTTGAAATTGACTGCAGTGGGTCAGTTACTGAGAATAAAACACTGTCAAAATGTGTGCTAAATAAATGTAAACTGAGTGTTCCTGTAAAGTTTGTAATGTTAAAAAAAAAATCTCCACACTGAGTAATTATCATAACTATTGTGTAGTTTTTATGTATGATTTTCCACAACAAAAATTGGCACATCCTTGAAAGCGAGATTTATAAAGGAAGTATAAGAGTTTCTAAAAGTGGCAGTGGTGACTCATTTAAATGATACTTATTTTTCCTGACCTTAAAACTCTGATTGGAACCTGTGCTCCGTTTTGTAGCGATTCTATCTATAAATATTACACATGTGTGAAAACTTTAGAATAAATAAATAAATAATAAATAAAAACAGGGGTGAGGACTTTGGAGGCAAAGGGAGCTGCATCCAGTCCTGCCCGGGAATAGGAGGCTATACCTGTGAAACATGCCTCTGCGCAAGAGTGCTCTGAGGAGTGCCTTGTCTTCTTTCACTAAAATTGTAGCTAAATATTACCATTTGAGGGGAAAAAAGCTATTTGGAGTGGTGTCAGTTTGTGGTCACTTCAAAATAATAATGCAAAGATGTCAGTTGTTTTTCTGTACCAGAGGAGTAACCAGAGGTAATTATTTCTCTCTATTTTTCAAATGACTTACTGAAATCTTACTGAAATTCTTCATGAGCTGTCTTAGTGGTCTCACTAAAATAATGGAGACTTTCTTGTTATGGTACTATATCAGAACACATGTTCAAAATAGATATGGAAGATATGTTTGATAGTGTGTACTATAGTTGTTTGTGTGCATGAGCTAAACTGTTAAATCGTTTAAGAGATTGAGTTTTTTATAATTATTGTTTCCCCTTCATTTTTACTCCTCTTAATGGCAAAAAGCCAGAAAATAAAATGGGGGAAAAAATAATAAAACCTCATCCTGTGAATGTGCTTATTATTAGAAATAATAGTCCATGAATTAAATATTCTTTAATAGCCTTTTTTAGTTGTTATGCAAGAACAAGTATATCTCACTGATACACACTTTTTAAATCATCAATGTAAATGTGGGTAGGCAAGTTAATTTTGCCAAGTGATACTTAATCTGCCTCTCCTAATTTGTATATCTAATTATTATATAAACTTAATGATGCAGTACTTTGAGAGTAGAGGCTTTTTAATGCAAATTAAAACAAAGTAGATTGGGGATTCATTCAGCACAAACACTAAATGTGAACTTACTGTCCCCACAGGCTTCACTGCCTGCCTGGTTAGATAAATTAATGAATGAAGTCCTGCAAGTTCCTTAACAACTCTGAGTAAAATCAGAATCTCTCTGCAACTCTCACTCAAAAAATGACACCGTGAGGTCTTAGGATATAAGATACCTTACTGGAAAGCGTGTTGGAAATGTAAAATGTTATACAGTGTGATAATATATTATAAGCCTGCTATTAATGTGCTTCCTTGCAGGGACTGTACTCCCATTTCTGAATTTTGGATTTGGTATTTTTTAGCTGAAGAGTTAAGCTCTTGAACAAATGCTTAGACCAATGAAGGAAAATGTATGTAAAAACGAAAGAAATGCATAGTTAAATATGTAAATAAATGACTCAATGATCTAAAAGAGTAGCACTTACAGCCAAGATTGCCACTGTAGAAATACATTTATTTACAGGATGTGTGATGTTAATGAATAGAAACAGCGTTACCCTCTTTAAATGAAGATTTCTTTGTACTGAGTATGAGTCAGAGAATTGGTAAAAGTTGCAAATTCACATATTCAAATTGGCCTATTCATGTTTTACATATAATAGATCTTTCTAAGTGCATATTAAGGAATTGGTTTTGCTAAATTTCTTACCCTTTAATTGTGTTAAATTAAAATTGTCTTTGGAATTATAATCTTTCAGACTGTCCATCTGGAAAATTTAATTTTAAAACATTTATTCTCTTTCATATACTTTCAGTGGCTTTTTTGGCCATGTCAGATATATAGTTGTCTTTTTATCAATTCTCACTCTACCCTCTTACCCCAGTAAATCTGTATATTACTTAAAATAAGTTCTAACAGTCAGATCTTGAATAAGAAATTAAGACATTGTACATTGTTTATGGAAAGAATAATGTTCAGTTGTATCTTGAACTAATCATATAACCTTTCTACACTTCAGCTTTAGTTTCTGGGCTGATTTTATTGATTTCTCATAACTCGTTCCTAAATCTCTAATTAAAAATAAGTCATTAGGAATTGTTACAGATTTTTAAAATGTAAGGCTGTTTTAATAGCATAAATTCAATTTATTAAAATGAATTTACTGAAATGTAGTTTACCTTTTTTGTGTGTAGAAAAGAATCTATTCAGGCTATTGGTACATATTTAATTCTTATTGAACGTGTGATATGCTAATAGCTAATTAAAGCCAGCTTTAAAAACTCATTCAGTTTCCCTCCTGAGATAACACTGGGACAAGTGCTGAGAGAAGTAAGGGTTATGTCCAGGGCTGGAAAATTAGCTTCCAGGGTCTGTCTGATGAGCAGTCTCACCCCCTGAATCTTGGACATGGTAGCTTACTTTTCCTGAAGTGAATTGAAAAATGACTACACCTACCACTACTGATTATTTTTAGGTTAGGGAAGATTAGAATACCACTAAGGGCAGAAGGATTTTTTTCTTATGAAAGATGATTATATCTTAGGTTAAGATATTGCCGAAGGGCTACAGTGTGTAAATGCTATACTGCCCCTCTTTTGTAGCCTTTTCTGAAGGGGTTTTCAGGATTCATTCGTGCCCCATATTCTGCTCTCCCCCAGCTTTCTTAGCCCCAGCCACACTAACTTCAGACAACCTCTCTCTAGTAGTTTGTATCCCAAAGCTTCGCCGTAGCTCTTTCTTCTGTATAAGTTAAATAGTCTTATTTTATCTATCTCTACCTGCAAACACATACAGCCACACACACATACTTTAGGTCTCATACTTAATCTCATTTCTTCATAGGACATTTTCCCTTATTCCCTTCTCTTCATGGGCTCTTTCTTTGTCCTGAGACAAGAATCACGAGAATCAGCGCATCATGTAAAAATCTGGGGGTATTAGTTTCCAGGCAGAGGGAACAGGAAGTAAAATGAGCAGAAGTTAGATTAGGCAAAAATTATGAAGTATTCTGATTTAGAGAGAGCAAAACAGGGTCAGAGAAGTTAGCAAGGAACAGGTAATACATGGCCCTATAGATCATAGTGACAAGTTTGAATTTTACTGATCGGCATTGGATTAATACTTGTTACCATGACATATTCTTTGAATTTAATTTAATTAAATGATAGGACCGCAATCATATTGACTGTTACTATCAGAATGTGGATAACTTTTTTTAATGATGTATAGCAGCTTGTTTTGATAAATATTGAATGTCTTTGTATGAAGAATAGTGAATGTTAGGGGCGGAAGGATACAGCATTCAAAAAGACTTTATCCCTGTGGTTGCTTATAAGGTTAGGATGAGATAATGTCATGTGGACCAGAGACCTAGGATTACCTGACTCCCACCTGAGACCAGCCACCTCTCTATGAAAAGGTCTCACAAGAAATACATGCTAAGAAAAAGAAAAGCAAGCAGAACAACATCACTAAGTAGAGTATCCCTCACCCGCTCCACCAACCCTAATACAGAACACGGATAAGCTAGACTGAACTAAGGAATCATTTATTTCACACTCCTTTAGCCAAGAGCCCCATACTGGGCAGTTCTCTTTATGAGAGATCTTGAAGTTAAGAATCTAAGAAGATGAGCACACCTTCCTGCTTACTCTTGAGAGGAAGAACATCCACAAGAAAGTTTATCCAAATGGGATAAAGACTATGCCCATGTCTTAATTAACCTTCAGCTGAGCCCAGAGGCGAAGAAAATGTCAGCAAACCTGTTCCACCAAATAGCAACATTCTTCTTCTTTGTGTTGGTATTTGGGGCAGAGGAGTCCAGGAGGAACAGGGAGGAGTGCAAAAAAGGGTGTTAATATGCACTCATACTCCCCCTAGATTCCAATATTTGCTCTCAAACAACTTTTATTTAGGTGGAGTTGATGAAATACATATAAAATAAGTAATAGTTTATAATGTCCTAAATAACAATAGTAATAATAAAATACGGGCTGACATTTATTGAGTATGTGCCAGGCACTATTCTAGATGCTTTGTATTAACTCACAATTCATCCTCACGATAGCCCTGCGAGGTAGGTGCTATCATAATTTTACACATAAACAGTGAGGCACAGAAGGCTAAATGACTTGCTTAAAGTTACTCAGTAAGTGGAAGACAATCTAAAGTAGAGAATAAAAAGGGCTGAAGATTACACAAGAAAGAACAGGCAATTTAAGCTAGAAAGATTGTGGAAGACAGCATGTGAGTTATATTTCCCCAAGTTGAGGACATGAAGTACAGGGTGTGTTTGGAGAGTATAGGGAAGGTGACTGCCTGAAGAGGTACCTGGTTTGACCAGCTGCCTGATTGGCCCCTTAGCAGATCATAGGGAACCTGCAAGCCATGCAGTCAGACACTGCTCTGGAATATGGTGGAGGTTTTGAAAATGTGCAAAAATATCTCTTTAGGCTTATGGCAAGCCATCCTTTTAAATAGTGTTGAATTATGACATAAAATTATGCAGAAATGTTTTGTTTCTCTTGAAAGCTAGAAAACAAGGGATGCTCTCGCTGCATCTGTAAATAGGCTGCTGTTTTTCTTTCTTTTTGTAGTTGTAAAGAATCATTCATGCCGGCGGAGCTAATGAGCTTCTGCAGCTGTTAAATGAAATTATATATTCTGTTCAACTAGAGCCTTCTAATGCTGCCATTGTCTCCTGGCCATCTTGGTGTCTTCTCTAGCACCAGGATACTTCTAAATCACAATGGCCTGAGTTGTTCTTAGTCCAGGAGATTCTGAGGTCTGGGTCAGACAGGCCTGCAGAAGGAGAAGCTATTTTGGCAAAGGTAGCCATAATAGGATGTTATTTTTCTATATCACAGCTGCCCTCTTCAGCAGACTGTGAGGAATGCTAGAGGGGAACTATTCACAATTTTCTAAAAAGGTTTTTCAAGCAAAATTGTTATCAATCGAATTATACACAGACACTAACATTCAGTCTTCCAAGTAGAGCACTAATCAGCTCCATAGACAGCTGCGACCGAGTACATTGACTCTGACTTGGTTCTTCCCTTCCTTAGTGATGTTTCTTTGTTCCCCACCTGTCAAAATTGGAGCTTCCTAGTCAGGTCTTTCAGTATAAGTCTTAAGATTTTTCAGTCTTCCAATCTGTCATTGATCTAAATTAGACTGTCACTTCTCATTCTGGTACCACCAGGATCCACTCTGGGTCTCTGATGTATAGCTGCCGACCTCTCTGGGCTGTGCTCGGTGGGGATCTGCTGCCTGCTGTGGTGGTGGGACTGGTTACAACCAGATGCTTTTGGTGGAAAGGAAGTAGCTCCAGATTGGGACTATGTGCAAGTCTCTCCTATTGCACAGGAGTTATAAAAACTCTGACATTCTTAATAAGTGCCCCTCTTTCCAAATACCTAATTCCCTCTTCTCCTCCAATGACAAACTATTTAGATTTTTTTATTTTTTATTTTTGATATCTGATCTTATTTATATGTCACTCTTGCAAAATCTCATTTTTGACTGCACTCAGAGAGAGAAGATCTCAGAGAAGAAAATCTGCGTCTCTTGGCAATCTGGTCATGGCATTTTTCTTTGACCTCCTTCATTCTCTTGGCCATAAGTTTAGCATATTCTGCAGCTTCTTCCTTATTTTTCTTAGTACACTATTTCTTTAGAGCAATATTCTGACATTTGTGTCGCAGGGTGCATGAAGTAACAAGACGCTGAATCTTGGGTGCTTCGGTCTTAGGCTTCTTACCTTCTTTGTTTAGGGACTTTCTCACAACATTTTGGTGGACATCATCATCTTTAGAAAGATTGAAAAGTTCGTGGATTCTGCCAGTTCTTTTCCCAGGCAACGAGGCATGATAGTATCAATGAGACCAGGAATACCTTTCTCCCTTTTTACACAATGACCAAGTTGAGAGCACTCAGATTGGCATCCACAGTGCAACCCCCAACAGATCTGTGCTTTCTTTCTCCAGTCCGCCTTGGTCTCAAACAGGAATGCCCCTCACTCAGGAGCAGGTGGACACGGCCATGGGTCAAGACTCCCTGCTTCATGGAGAAACCTCGTTTGCCATTCCCACCACAGATCTGAACCACGTAACTCTTCCATTCTTCACCCAGAGCCCCAGCAGCAACTTCTGTGGCCATAAGCTTTTTATAAAAATACGAAGTTTTCGTTCATCATCCACTTCAATGAGCTTCTGGCAGCCGGTGGCTGGGAAAGATGTTCAGCTTCATTCTGAAGCAGCTGACAAAAAAGAGTATTTAGATTTATTTTCACAGACATTTCCACCATGTATTTACTGTAGGAAAAAAAAAATATTTGCTGGGCAGTATTTGACTATAGCCCTATGAGATAGGTGCTATCATAATTTTACAGATGGAGAGAATGAGGCACATAAATTAATAAAGAGTTAATCCTGGTGAAGTATTAATTTAACCAATTAAATGATATTTAAGAGTCAAACATAAGAGAACCATTGAATAAGGACAGGAAACATATTTGTATGAGTAGACATGTGCAAAGATAAGTGTAACTACATATTCTTATACTTTTCATGTCTGCATTCCCAGCTCCCATAAGGACCTTCTACAGTGGCTAGTTATTTGTTATTTATAAATTTGAGCTGTTTGCATACTAAGTATTACAGTAATATAATCATGTTACTGTGATCATTAGGTCTATCTGCATTTAATACTATAGCAATATATGCATGCTCTTATAATCTTTTCACCTTTGCATCTCTTAACCTTTGAAAAGGAAGTTAATTTCAATGAAAAGTGATAAGGAAAATATCCTTGAGAATAAAAACATTGCTTAAAAAAAGAGAAAATCATAAGAGCTTTCCATGTCTTGTTCTCTGCTGTATTACTAAGGAGATGTTAAAAATATAGTCTGGAGACTATCTGATACTTTATAACTGGAGCTGGAGACTGTGTGATACTTTATAACTGGGGCATAACTATCTGCTGACACATAGGCCACTTAGGAAATATTGCTGAATAACACATTTTCACGTAATCTGATGTCATCTCAGCCCAATTAATCTCCAAACTAACAAGAGTCCTTTCTGAGCTTTACAGATCCGCTCAGAGATCTGTAATAAATGGTATATATTCACGGACTGCTGCAGCGATAGTATTTATGCAGCTTGGCTAGAAACAGTCGCTCCCTTAACGTTGTGGGTGTTTAAGATGAAGACTGTCCCTGGCACCGTACAGCACAGTAGGAACACTGGCTTGCTGACTAAACAAATGTGATTGCCAGAGTGAATTATTAAATTCTACTAGCCTTGTTTGCTAGAGAATTTCACTCGTTTTTCTCCTACACAGCTTCCTACTTTTTATTAGATGAGCAGTTTTCAGCTCTTACAAATAATTGCTGTATTTTGCTAGTCATTACTACAGCAGTTCCCCACTGTTTATATTTTAAAACTAGCACTTGGATGAGTCCCGTTGAAGCAGAACAAATAAATATGTGTGTGCATCTGTGCAAATATTTATCTAAAACTGCATTATTAAAAGTCCCAGTGAACTTGCGTTCTAAACCACTGTGCTTTGTATCACTTCAGAGACAATCACATCATCAGGCTACTGTTGCTGTACTACACATGGGTGACTTCATTGCAGCGTTTCCTTTAGAGGACTATTTGGGAGACTCCCTTCCAATAGAGGAAGTGGGTTGATGAGGGCCAGTTTTCTCATTCCAGATCCTTCACATCTATGAAAAGCTGCATCCTTTGTAGAAAATAGATCTGTGTGTATGCCAAAGTATAACCCCGACGGTCATCAGGGGAGGGGGAGGGAGTCACATATCCCTTGTCTGTTTCAGCAGCAATTCTCCCATTTGGCAAGAGTTTGAGAGGAAGTATTTAACAATGGGATTTTATAAAATTCAATGTAGTAAAGAATGTTTTTATATTTGAATGGACCTAAGGAAGTTTTCTTTTTCTCCCTCCAGATAAGTGGAGGGTATTTGAGGGTAATGGTATCTGTGGATTTGTTGGGAGGATTCAGCTCTTTTATTGGACTTTGTGGAATAATTATTTTTCCATTTTATCATTTCCATGAAAGGTAATCCTCAGAAGATAAAACTGTAGTCTCTTAACTTCATACTCATCTTAAATATTTGCCTAATGGGGAATTAGTGAGGAAGTAACAATCTCTCAGGAAGGTTTAAAGCTGTGAGTTTATTCAATAACCAGAGTTCTTTTCATGTCTCCATGCCAGAAATTATGAAGCTATTTTTTTTCACACACTCACCATAAGACCTGATATTTTTAAAAGCCTAAAACGCAAATAGCTTTATGTTAAAAATAAAAATTCCACAAAGTAGACAAAAAGATGTTCTTGTCATCATCTCCCCTTTGCTTCCACATGAGGTCTTCAGAGGAGCTGATGAAGACGCAAGTTTCCTAGGTCCAGTGCACTCATCAGATAGGGTCGAAAGGTCTGGGTAACAATTATAATAGAAAGTTAGGAGCCATTTGCTGGGGAACACAGATCCCTTTCCTCTAAGACCTATGAGGTTTAGAGATCTGGGATACAGGAATGAGGTCTTCATTAGCCAGTGACCCATGCTACCACAATACAGAGCAATAGCTACCCAAAAGCGTTTCAATGTCTGCTAAGAAAAAGAAGGGCAAAATAATACCACCAATGTACTTTTTAAATTTATAATACAGTCTATTTAGACTTTGTTAATGTCCACTCTTAAAAAAAAAAGTAACTTTAAGAAGATATGTTTGGTACAGTATTGTCATAGCATCATAAACTCTTCCTCTTGACAGGGGCATTAAGTCACTTGATCCACATCTCTGTCAGATGGCAACCTTACCAGCTAGTCACCCAGATAATGTTTGGATATCTCCTGAGTCAGTGTCCTCATTACCAGCATCATATTTTGCGCATATAACACTAATCTATTTACTTGATAGATGTTGATTGAGCCCTTCCCACACAGAGATATGGCAAAGAACAATGCAGCCTCTTATTTCAAGGAATTGGCAGTTTATAAGAGGATTAAAAACATGGAAACCAGTGACTGCATGAGAGAACCTATAGTAGAGTCCTTTTGAGGGTTTTAGGAGAAGGGGGCATGCAGCATGCAGAAAAGGGCTATTTAGCTTAGGGTGAGAATCAGGAAACAGTTCAAAAAATTTTTTGCGAACATATCGGAGGACAAGCAGACTGAGCAAGTAGATCGGTAGAGCAGATACAGCAGACATAAAGAGCATGTACAAAAGAAAGAAGTGTGGAGAGCAGAGCCTAAGAAGAGTGACTAGTGAGGGGATCATGCTGCCTGAGTGAGTGTGAGAAAAGGACCATGACAGATTTGGGGAACACAATATTTAAAAGTGGGCAGAGGAAGATGCCTGAAAAGGAGCCAGGGGAGGCAGAGGAAGAGAAATGAGACTAGAGATGTGAAGAGAGTAGAGAATTCAAGGAGGCAGAAGTCAGTGTTAATGGCTTTCAAAGAGATGAAAGAGTTTGCCTTGAACAAAATGGGAGGCATCTTTGAAGAAAGGATGAGTAAACATTAGAACAGTTTGAGCCAAGATGCAGTAATGTGGGGGACAGAATGTGCTTTATGAAATAGGAAGCGAGGTAGGCAGGCCACGCCGGAGAGGGATGTAAATAGGGAAGAGGTGGAGGCTCAGAAAAGCTGCCGTGAGCATAGAAAGGGAAGCTGAGAGTTTTGTGCTTCATGGAGGGCCAGCTAAGATTAGAGGCCATAAACTAGGAGAGGCATGTATCCACTTGGTGTGACTCTTTCCAGCCTTAAATTAAAAACCCAAATATAGGCACAAAGGGGAGAGAATAGGGTGCACTGGAAACCTTGCCTGAGAAGGAAATGTGCCATTGTTTTGATGTGTAGTGCACCATCACCATAAAGAGTGACATGATGTTGTATGTAACTTTTGGGTATTTTTGGTAAATTATATGCTGGACTTACCTAGAAGCAGCAGTTTCCCACCTTCTCCCCATCTCAGGACTCTGCAGTCTTTGGTTGTGCCATGATCCCCAGGTGCTCAGGGCCCACAGATCTGCCCTGGCTCAACAGAGAATTTGGAGTGGAATACATCATTTCTCCTACTTCTCACGCTTACTTTCCTCTTTTCTCAAGCGTTGTATACTTCCATGCTTAACTACGTACAGTGGTCTCTGAGTTATTTGTCCCCTTACGAGGAATGAGCCTTGTAATTTAATTTTCCAGATAAGTGAATTCTATCCCATTTAAAACTAAGACAACCAAAAAAGACAATTTCTAAGATGTATTTCTATTACTTAGTCTCTATAAAGAGAGCAGTGGGCCTTATTTACAGCAAGTTCTTAATGACTTCGAGCCATGGTTACAAACATCAGCTAACGCACTACGCCTGGTGAGTGCACTCAAGCCTCTGATTTTGTGTATTTTCAGTTTTGGTTTTGGGTATTTGGGAGTCTTGAGAGGTCATTTCCCTGATAGTTAGGCTGTCAAATCACGTATTTTACATTGTTTTCTGATTGCTAACCTTCCTCTGACTGGAATGTGCCTTAAAAGCAGCAATTTTATGCCGGATACCTCTCTAGCCCACACAGCATCTAGAACAATGCAGATAGAAGCTCTATAAATACTTAATTTCTAAAGATAGCCCAACTCTCTTAATGTTGGCTAAAACCACGTTACCTTTTTTTTTTTTGGCAGTCATCAGTGTTATTCAGGTTGGGCTTCATGTCAATTAAAACTCATTCCTTTTTTCAAATGAATTGCTCTTTTGCCCCAGTTGGTGTTTGTTTGGCCCATTACCTGAATTTAAATAGATATTTACATTTATCCTTAAGACTTCACAAGACCTGCAGTTATGTCACCTTGCCCTCTCTAAGAAATGTGTTAGAAACAATACCTAATTCTTAAATTAGATTAAAACAAAAATATCACATGGAAAAATGTCCAAGCAAGGACAGAGCCATAAGCCTGGCCCTCAGCCTCCCCTCCTAGTGTTATCTGCCTGATCCTCAGTTCTTCTGGGGTGTTCTTGTTCAGCAGCTATTAATCTTTCTAATTTTATTAGGGTCCAGACTAAATTTCTCCTCAAAGACATCTTGAGAGACTTGGTCATATACTTTGCCTAACACAGTTTCTCTGTCTGCCTATCCAATAATTCTATCGGAAATGGAGGAAATAAAAATCAACAGCCATATTGTATCGATATGATCCCCTGCCTGCCCGCTCTCCCAGATCCTTCTCAGAAAAGGTAAAAGATAATTGTAGATCTAAGACAGAGGATTCAGATGTTGGTTTATCCATCTGTAAAATATTTATTAAGCAGCTACTCTGAATTGGACTCTGTGCTAAGAGTTTAGGATACAGCTGTGAACGAGTCAGACATCATCCCTGCCCTCCCCAGAAATGTCCATTATTGCCTGGCTGCTCTCAGAGAGGCTGCGGGGCGGGCTGGAGTGTGAAGCAGCTGTTGTAAGTGACAGACCAGAGCTGGGAAATAATGTGTGCAGCAGTGGAAGCTCCTCAAGTTACTGAGATTGTAACAAAAATATGGTGTTAAGGTCTAGATAGATTGGGAAACTGGTTGAACTATGTAACAAATAAACCCTAAGTAGCTGAAGTTTGGCACAGCTTGTTTTCTAAAACATTTGGTGTTAATAGTACCAAATGTAATTCAAGTGCCAGTAATTCAAGTGCATTCTAGCCATAGCTTTCACACACACTCGTTACCATGCTATAAAATTGGCACTGTCATCTGAAGTAAATGTCTTTGAACTTAGAACTTCCATATAAGAATTTTGATTCTATTGCCACAAGGGGGATAAAAAGACCTAATGGAACAATGAATCAATTTTTTACTACATTGCCCAAGTCTAGCGTACTTCAGAGAGTTTTCAGAGTTGCTCGTGCAATGTCCATCTCTCCCACTGTTTGTCCGGAGGGCTTGCATTAATCACTTTCTGCAAGTCCTTCTTTGTTTAGGTGTGTGCTACACCTGACCTGGGCTGACTCTTAAGCAGATTTCTAAGTAAATCATACCCAATGCACAGATGTAATGGCAAGAGGCCTATTTAACCCTAACTCAGTCCTTTTCCCCCTTTTCCAGTGAAGGTTATTTCTGAGTCTAAAGTTGAGTAGCGCCACTAGAAAGGACTGTGAAAACAATATTCATTCTTTTTTGGAGTTTGTTCCCTGTGGGAGCCTACTTCTAGGTGCCTTCCACCCTCTAAGGATGTAATAAGCCAGAGTGCTGGTGCACAAACTCAGAAACTACATATAAGGCCTCTCCAGTTGACCAAAAGGAGAGAAATGTCTCCCTTCCTCATTATAGCTGTTTCCTTCCCCTCTTCCTTTATATATTTTCCTGCTAGTCTCTTTACTTCCCAAGCTTATTTCAAATCCCTGTTTCTCTACATAGTAGCTTCCTGTACAAATGTGTATCACACTTAGATGTGAAAACTTGCCTCAGCAAAATTGGCAGATTTGTGATGCCAGATATACACATGACTCACTCCCTTGTTCCATTTAGTTTCCTGGTCAAATGTCACTTTAGTAAGAATGGCCTTACCTGACCCTCCACCTCCATCTAAAATAACTTTCTTCCCCTCCCAAGTGATCACTTAACCTGCCATACTTTCCCTTGAAGCATTTATCACACCCGTCAAATTATGTGTTAATTTGTCCCTTCATGCACACCATGAGATCAGGGACTCACTCACTGCTGCATCCCTGTAATCTAGAACAGTATCTGGTACATAGTAAGCCATTAAATTTTTTTAAACAACAACAAAAAAAACTATTAAATTTTGCTCATTGAGAACCTTGAGGTTTGTCTTAAAGAGGGAGTTGCTGTTATTATCATCTCTGTTTTAAAACTAGTTTATTGACGTTCAGTGCTTCCCCATGGTCACACAAGTAGGAAGTGGAACCAACATCCAAACTCAGATCTACTGACTCTTTATTTATGTGACCCTATACAATATCTCAAAATAGAGATAAGTTAATTTTAGAAATATTTATTGGCATGTCTTTATAAAGCATAATGAACATAAAAGGCGGTGCATTCAACTTTATTATAAGCAACTGCTTATTAGAATATGTTAACTCCTTATGAGAATAAATAAGGCCAGAATGTCAATTAAAAGCAGTATGAAGTTTGCATATCAATCTAGCACTCCAGTGTTTCTCTGCAAACTTTTAACATGTAATGTTTTAAGAAAAGAAATGGCCAATTCAATTTTACTTTTCATTTCTTTTGCCTCATTCAAAAATGGCTGCTCATTTCTCAGGATTTTACTGTCGTTGCTTTACTTTCCTCCCTTTTGGAAGAGCAGAAAGATGGTGGAGAAACACATCTTTCAAATTTATAAATTATGCTCCTTTCAACCACTTCCCTAGACACACTTCGGCACTGGGGCTTAAGCAACTAGATTCAGAGCCATTCAGATTTTGTTTAGTTAGTTGAGCTTTTTCTTGCTTCCCTTGCAAACTCTTCAGCTTTCACATGTGTTGGAAAGGAAATGTACAGTTTTCAGATGATTGGATTTCATATTTTTTCAAAGATTTTCTTGGTAAGGAGGAGACAGGACTGGGCTGGAAGTTTTTTCCTTTGAAAGGTAACAAGATGACATATTCTTTTATCATGACTTTTTTTTAAAAAAAAAAAAGATAAACATACATTTATTTTTTTCATCTGAAACATACTTTCAACTTTAATATAATGAAAAAAATAAAGATCTGTGATAAACTTACTCTATGTGTATATATACAATTAGAAAGACATAAAAATTAAGTACTATGTGACAACACTCCAAATGTTTTAATACTTATTTGCTTTTAAAATTTTAGCACTTTTTTTTCTCTGCACTGTTCCACTGGGTTCTGTTTTCCATCAAAAGAAAACATTCTGTCATGTTAATATACAATGGCAGCAAAAAACTGCACAAGGATACCACCCTCGGTGCTGCTGAAAAGCACTTTCAAAAGTTTTCTTAACATAGAAGGAGTCACCTATTCAGATTTCACTAAATATAATGAGCCACCTGAGAACTTTTTATATTTTTGATAATGTTTTAAATAATTGACATTACTGTGTGTGAGCAAACATCTTTTATTTGAACTGCCTTAAAAAAAAAAAAAACATTACATCATTTACCTGTTTTATCCTTGTGAGGCTAGATGTTCTTATGTCCTTCGATGAAGATTGTTGAAACATTGAGAAGATAGTAACCAAAACGTCCCCAAAGAAAAATGATTTGTAATCCTACTATTTATATCCCAATATTTTACTTTTTGCCTCTTAGCTTGCAGTACCTGCCCATTTTTCTGCAGAAGCAATCATGTGGTACATTGAAAGTCACATTAAGCTTTTAAAAAATACGTTGATATCGTATTAATCACTTAAATGACTACATTATATTGATATACCATGTTGTCCAAATTACTGTTCAAATTGTTTTCATTTTGATGACTAATATTCCAATACAATTTGGGGTTTTATCACTTTATTTTCTTATAATAAGTTATCTTAAGCAATATCACCAAGTCAAAAGCCAACTTTTTAGCTGTACAGGAATATAACATCTGTAGCTATGCCTGTAGTGATATGTATTTAAATGTTGCTATTTTAATAACTGCAAAATGCTAACTCAGAAAATTCATTTACTTGAATTTTTAATTACAAAATGTAGTAAACTATGTTTTATTATTTCTATTTATTCTTTTGGGAGTTAGTGTTCACTGTGGTGGAAGCAGACATTACTTGACTCCTTCATTGTGTACTGAAACATAAATAGGCAAGGAATGATAAAGACATTGCATGATCCCCAGAGAATTAACTTGAAATTCTTCTATATAGTATCCCGTGACATTCTAAGAGTCTATAATGTATCTGGGCCGCTCATGTTTTTCTAATATCAACATATATTAATATAAAGTTGTTAGAACCTGACTGTATTTCTATTCATTCATTTTTTCTCTATTTAGGGTGTGTATGTTTACACAGGTGCTGAAAGAAAGAAATACGAATTCAGAGCTTAACTCTGTGTGATTTTGAGCAAGTTTAAGCCTCAATTTCTTCATCCAGATGGGTTCATTTATAGAATGATAGTAAATAGCATTTAGCACAGGGCTTGGAACATGAAAAACACTCAAAAATGTTAGCTATTATTATTAAAGTCTGGTCAGTCATGTTAACCCAGAACTATTATAATATGTGGTTTATTCAGATAATTCAATAGAATTAATTTTAAAAATGCATTTTCTTTTTCTAACTATTATGGAGAAAACATAGTATTCAGTGTATATTCTTGTTTTATATATATTTCAGTATATATTTTTATTAACAGGCATAATAGCTGCAAATATGTTATACCAGTTGTGTTTCCTAAAGCAAATCTAAATGATAAAAGCATGCTGCTATCATCATGAAGTGCATGTAATTCCTCTCTACATGGAGGATTGAGCAGTGTAGTACAATGTGGTAAACATGAGTTTTGCTCATTATAACTTTATAACCTAAACGCAGCACAGTGACAAACATAGAGGCATTTACTCTATCTTTCATAAGTTGACAATGTATAAATTGTGGAAGACTCCACTAAATAAGAAACAAACTATCATAATGAAAAGGAAACTGAACAGATTAAAGTCTAAACAAAAAGAAATACAGGAGCCACAGTGGACCACAGCTGACCAGCAATCAAAATTCAGGCATCCTGCTATGTAATAGGAGTGTGAGCTTTAAAATCAGGCAGACCCAAGGCTGAACTTCTCCATCTCTTATTAGTTCTATGACCCAGGATAACTCTGAATCTCAGAAGAAGAAGAAAAAAACTGTTTCATTTAAGTACACTATTTGTTGCCCAGTATGCACTTAGTAAATACCTTGTTTTTTATCTCCTTCTATTCACAAAGGTAATGTGAAAACATATCAACCATAATATATTTGAAAACTCAGTAACTCCAGCAGCAGCAGCTAGCAGAATATAAAATAATTGGAGTTATTAAATTTGGAAGCCCATTTAAGAGAAATGACTTTTCTAATATAAGCTTTTAAAGCTATACATTTATCTCTATGCATGTATTAACTGCATCCCACAAATTTTAGTATTGTGTTTTCATTTTCACTCAGTTCAAAATACTTTATTTCCCTTATAATCTCTTTTATGACTTGTGGGTTATCTACACATATGTTTAATGTCCAAATAGTTTGAAATTTTATAGATACTTTTGTTATGGAATTCTAATTTAATTTATTTGTGGTTAGAGAATATGTTCTGTATAAATTCAGTCTTTTAAACTATATTTAGGCTTCATTTATAGTTCAGCACATCGTCTATTTTTCTTAATGTTCTGTGTATACTTCAAAAGAATGTGTGTTCTGCTGTTGTTGATAGAGTGCTCTATAAATATCGATTAAACCAATTGAGTTCATAGTGGTGTACCACTCTGTTTTACTAATGTTCTGTCTACTTGTTTTATCTATTACTGAAAGAAGTATATTTAAGTCATCAACTTAATCATAATTGTAAATATCTATTTCTCTTTTGAAGTCAAATGGTTTTTTGTGTCATTTTTAAAATTCTGTTTTAGATGGATATATATATATATATGTTATTAATATCTCTTATATTGACTTATCATTACAAAATGTCTTTGACTCTAGTGATACTTCTTGTCTTCAAGTCTATTTTATCTGATCCTAATATAGCCGCTAAAGCTTACTTATACATACTGTGTTTCTTTTCCAACCTTTTACTTTCAATCTATTTGTGTTTATATATTTAAAATATATCTCTTACAGGTAGCATATAGTTGAGTCTAGCTTTTATACAACTTGGCCCAGCAATGTCTGCCTTTTGATTAGAGTGCTTCACCCCTTCATAGTTAGTGATATAGTTGAATTTAGGTCTGCCCCTTTGCTACTTGTTTTCTATTTGTCTAATGTATTTCTTCACCCTTTCCTGTCTACTTTTGTGTTAAATATTTTTCTAGCATCTCATTTTAATTCTTTTGGCTTTTTATAGCTGTATTTGTTTGCATTATTCTTCTACTGGTTACTGTAGTGATTACAATATGCTCCTATAGTCCCATTTACCTCCCTTCCATCTTTTGTGCTATTTTTGCCATACATATTACATCAACATACTTCAAAACCCAGAATATAACATTATCTATATTGCTTTAAGCAGTCATATGTCTTTAAGAACTTAAGAGATGCAAAGTATAAAAATTATGTTAAAATCCCTAGGTAGTTATTAAAATAAATTACGTCTCTAAAATAAATCTTATATTTCATTATTACAATTTTATTAGTTATGAGAAATTCCAGCTGTTATTTTTTATTTCTTTAAAAGGTGTACCCAGTATCACGTAGAGAACAAGAAAGATGCCAGGTGGTCAGCTAGACTCATTCACTTGCTCCCTGATCAAATCTGTCTCAGTCAAATGATCATGGATTTCAGGTTTGCCCCCCAAAAGGCAAAGCTGAAAATATGAAATCTTTGACCTCCAACGATCTACTTTACTGCATTTTAAATCATTTAGCATTCATTGTCACTATAGGTTTAAAAAAAATTAAGGCTATGGTAGTTTATTTATTTAGAATTCAGTAACTGTAGTTTAGTAACTATGACAATATAAATTACTGACATGGAAAGCCTAATAAACAGTACACATCTGCTTGTAAAGTACATTTTTTTCCAGCTGAATGCAGAAATTATCAGTGGTTTGGGTTATAGTGACACCTGGTGGTACTGTTTTCTTAGAATATTTTCTGATTTGAGCTGTTTTGTCAAAAACTTTTTTGAAGTAATCATTTTCATCATCCAGGATGTGCCTTAAGAAGAGTCTCCCTTCCTGGACCCACATCCCTTTATATGGCAGGACTACTTGGTCCAGAAGCCCTGCTGGCAAGAGCAGCCAGTGTCCTACATTCCACCTTGGGCTTTAGAAAGGGAATTGTGCCCTTGTACAGGAGGAAACTAATTAAGACAGAAAAAATATATATATAAAGACATCATAATATACTGAAATTGGAAATATTAAGACTAATAACATGAAGTGCTTCTGTAGATGTGTATTTCATGAGATTATGCCTGTCACACTCCATGAGGTACACACTGTATTATTTTGTCATTTTATAGATGGAAAGGCTGAGGCTCATAGAGGGTTCTAAGAGAATACCCAAGGTCACAGAATCAACCGACTTGATCAAATCTCTAGAGAAGTCTGAATTCCAATTGAACCCTATCTCTAATTTATAAGAATTTTAATTTTAATTTAAAATTCAATTTATATGTAGATATATATGAGTACTTTCTTTTTTAAAAAAATTAAATTTTTGCCAATTGAAATCATTGCTTCCGGGCCCTAATCCTCACCTCCTTTCTCTAGAGGTCACTACTTCATTCATTTTGTTGTGTAGCCTTCCAGAATCTCCCCCCTTCTCACACACCCACACTTTGTATTAAATATAAAGATGGATTGTGTGTTTGGTACATAAAAGCTAGTATTTGGCCAAAGTAGCTTTATACTCGTAAAACCTCATTAATGGAAGATTAGCTTCATCAAAACAAGAATTCGTGCCCCTAAGTATATATAATAATACGATACCCTATAGCAGAGACAGTTATTTCTGAAGTTATTTTAGATGTCTATAGTAAATATTCATGATTGAACTAAAATATTGGCAGAACTACCATTCGAGCCTTCTGGTGAGTGTTCCGGTGTAGCAGCACTGCCAGAATACCTTCTCTTCTGTCATAGTGCGTCTCTCCCATCTCCATGGCTTGCACCAAAATTAGCAAACTTTTAAACACAGGACTCACAATTATTTATTGTAAGTGAATTTGTGAGAATGGTCTGGAATTTGTAACCTTGCTCACAAAATATATGAGGAGAAAACTCCAAAATTGCCTTTAAAAAATTTTTGTTTGAATGCAGTTTTTCTAACACTTAAATTGAAAATCCACACATATGGTCATTTAAACCTTTAGCTCCCATGATTTAAAAAACCCTCAAAATCTGCATACTTAAAATGAAACTAATTATATTGATAGGCAATAAAAAATATTAAATCATCCATGTTCTTTTTTTTTCTTTCTGGGCACAATAATTTAATGAAATAGTGAATGTCAACAAAACAAAGAAAACTAAAGGAATCAAGAGCCCAAAGAATTTTCAAGGACAGCGTGACTGAATAGGTTACATCTTACATCATACTGACTGATTTCCTAACTCCCTTTGATCTATTCACATCCCTCTAGCAAAGATTACACAACTTCTGGCTATCCCCCCACACTATAGAATTTACTAGATTTTAGATTTAAAGAAGTTGATTTGAGCTACAGGAAAAACTTGAGACAGATTCACTTAAGGCACAGATTCAAACTACAGCAGTTGGGGGTCAGGGAGTAATGCTTTTTCCCCTAGCATAAACATGAGAAGGTTAATTAAAGAGGGAGTAGGCTTTCTCAGAGAAAATTACTTGAAAATAAAATCATGGAATTTTTGAGTTGGACAAATCTCCATGAATCTTATTAACATATCCTGTACTTATGTCTATTTTAAAGTTACATTATTATTGATTATCCATCTATCATAACATTGCAGTGAGGCATTCTGTACTTGCAGTTTTCCATTAAGATCTCTGGTAAATACAAACTAGAGTAAGGACCTTTAGAGCTACTATAAACAAAAGAGGCTTAAAATAGAGCATGTATTGTCACATTTTCACTGTGATTTTTCTCATAGTTGTTCCTTGGAAGTGTCCATATGGTTCATTATTCATTGACAGTGTGTTGCATTGTAGGAGTTTAGATTTTGTCTTCAACTGGGAAAGGTGGGGTCATGGTTCCCTATTAAGTGGTTGTGCCACACAATGGGCAAAATGGAAGTGGAATGGAAGGCAAAATGGCAAACGTATGGCCTAGGTGAAGGGAGAGAGCATGTGGCAAATTAACTTGAGGCAGTAAGCCCATAGATGAAGATGCATACAGGAATGCTCACTGAGGAATTTGCAACAGCTCCGAACTGTAACAACGGTGGGAGGCCTGGGGCCTGACTAAGAATTAGCAACACCCATGATTGAACAAGGCACGAGCAGCTAAAAATCCTGAGTATACAAGATACATTTAGCCTCAAAAGTGCTAACAGTGGTTTTTCTTCAGTCAGTCAGTCATCGGTACTATAAAGCTGCTACATTTTAACTTAAAAAATGAGATTTGGAGAAAGTTATTATGTATCTTATAAGGTGATGTGTACTACTACAGAATTTTTTAAAACAGATAATAGATAAAAAAGATTTTTTGAATACGAAATGTACCAAATGTGGTTAGACATAATATACACTTGAAATAAATATGTTTTCATTTAGCACTCAAAGTGACCAAGTTGCTAGCTTATCAGAAATTGATTTTATGTGACTGAAATGGCTGTTACATCAGAAGCCCTAGTTAAAGA
This sequence comes from Eonycteris spelaea, assembly GCA_003508835.1. Lineage (NCBI taxonomy): Eukaryota > Metazoa > Chordata > Mammalia > Chiroptera > Pteropodidae > Eonycteris > Eonycteris spelaea. The sequence continues at coordinate 1,342,759 of PUFA01000140.1, forward strand.
TCCCATGTTACAGCAGCAACTTCTCAGACTTGTCTTTGAGTGGTTAAAGTCATCATTTTATATAACTAAAATTTTTAATGACCATTTAGTCAGGGTGTGGCACTTTCCAGTTAGAACATTTTAAACTCTTAAATGATTATTCAGTATTCAGACCCAACTATTAAGGCCATTTTCTTTCTTTCGTGTCATTTATAAACTGTTTACATGCATTTCTCCTCTGCACTTAGTTTGTATCCTGGTTTTTCTTCATTTGGAATCCATCACTTAAATGAATGAATAAATAAATAAATAGATGATAGATAGATAGATAGATAGATAGATAGATAGATAGATAGATAGATAAATCGATCAATCAAATCGGATCGAACTGCATGCATGAAAAGTTATCTTTCCAAAAGGTTTTGATGCCATTTAAGGAAAGACTACTTGTGATGCAGTAATTTTTCTTCTTAGTCATAACTTTCTTAGAAAAGTAAAGCAGCCTAACCTTGAGTTATTTAGGAGTATAAAAACAAATGTTATGAAACTGGTAGATACTTGTTATTTAAAGATTTAAACCTGAATAATCATCTTTAAATTATTAACAAATTGCCAGATGGCCGATGGCATTCATTCACTCATTCATTCATTGAACATTTACTGGCAACCTCCTGTAGTGCCAAACAAACCCTGGCTACATGTTGTGAATTTTTTTTAATGAAATGAAATATGGTGTTTTGTAGACAGACAGGCAGGTAAGCTAATAATTGTAATAAGCACAAGTGCTGTGATAGAGGGCAGAGAGCATATGCAGAGTGCCCTGATGGTTGAAGTGAGGAACGAACAGTTCCTCCCCAGGTTGGGAGAGGCTGAGGTGTTGGGATGACGAGGACCAGAGGAGTCTTCGGAAGAGAGAATACTGAATTTGGGGTTTGAAGAATGTGTGGGCATTTATCCACTAGAGGGTGAGTGGAAGTGAAGAAATAGCAGAGTAAAGAATGGCCTTATACAATTTAATCCTTCAAAATGGCTTCATCCTTTCAGTCATGACAGAATTAAATATTCCTTAAACTTGTATTCATAAACTTCCCAGTCCAGCTCTACTAAAGGTATCGTCATATTCTTTAGAGCTCTTTTCTTTACTACTTCTCTTCTTATTCACTTCTCCTGCATGAAAGGCCTCGTTCACCCAAGCCAGACTTGGGGATTACCCACAACCCTCTATCTCCTCAATCCCTCGCCTCCCAACCATTGAGTTCTGTTCTTTTTCTAATTTCTCATGTCCTTACTTGCATTCTTTAATTCAAGGCTCTCATGCCACTCCCTGCACTACTGCAGTAATCCTATTTTTTCTTCTCTTACCTACAGCCTTACAGCTCAAGTGAACTCTCCAGTGCAGGCACGGTCATGCCACTTGCCTTGCTTATAATCTTTCACTGGCCTCCAGAGTTTGGAGGTAATGTCCAAACTTCTCAGCCTGGTGTATAAGGACCACCCCACCATCACCACCACTGCCCCCTCTGCCCACCCCACAGCCTCACCCTTCTTCACCCACGTGCATCGTTGGCTCCGCCTCTGCCGAATTCCTGAGGGTCTCAGCATGCTTTACCTTTGTCTTTCTCTAGCTGTGTGACTATTGTCCCTGGTACATTTTAGGTTTCACTATCCCCCTCCCTGCCCATTCCTTCCAAACTCCCATTAGTATCATCTCCATCTAGTTAACTTTATTCAGTCTTTTAAGACTCAGCCCAGCATAGCACTTCTCACACTTCTAACAAGGGTTTGTGTCCGTTTTGCAGTTTCGGCCACGTCTTTCTTGAAGGCAAGGATGACACCATTTATTTCTCTTCAGAATTTAAAACATGGCTAGTATATAACAGGCATAAATGTTTGTTGGGTGAATTAATGAACAATGTCCAGTAACAGTTTGAAATTATGTGCCACTTCGGTTTAGAGTCTGCTGTTCTCTTATTGTGAAGGGTTGTTTTGTGATGTATAGTATCGATGACTTTCTTTTTCACCCACGTGTTTTATGTACCACAGATCAATCTAGCAAATGAAATCTAAGAACCATTTGAATAAATCATTCTTAGAAAATAACTTTACTATCGACTAATTCCATTCATATATATGCCTCTAATTAAAGATTTACTTCCTTCCAAAATTAGATTTTTACAATCTCTACATTATGTTAGCAATTTTCAATCCACCATTTTATGCATATAATTCGTGTGCTATCATATTTACTTTTTGCTCATTTGATTGAATTTATGACTATGTAAACTCATAATTAAAAGTAACTCACTTTCAATAATGGAACTGATGGATGAGCTTCTGTCTGCAGGCACAGTTCAGCCTTTGTTCTCAGTTGTATGCAGGAGTGAGCTGGAACAAAGTCGATAGCTCAGAGAATGAGAAGCTGGATTTCACAGTCTTCTCACAGAGAAAGGAAAGATGTGCCATTTAAGGGGTGGGTGAATCTTTTGAGGCCATTTTGGGTAATCCTAGAATATTGAAATTCCAGTGTTAACAGAATCCATGAATATGCAAATCCAAAGCTGTGGACCCCAGGAAAATCTTCAGATGTGCAGAGCAGGAAGAGAACAAGAACTGAGCAAGTGTGAGGAAGTAGCATCATGTGTTCTCCCCACCCACCCTCCAGCCTCAGTACTAAACGAGCCATAATTTAGTCCTAAGTAGACTTTTCTGATCTTTCCTGTAACATGTCAAGGTTTGTTGAAATGATGCTGGGTTTTCGAGGCTTGTGCTGCTGACTGCCAACCCCACCCTAAAGAGCACTGAGTGACAGATACTGTAAACATCCTACACTCTCAGCTGTGGAAAGTAAGAAAGCTGGGAGAAGGCTGTTTACTCTCTCTGCCTTGGAAATCAACTAAAGAGAAACGGATCTGGAGTATTTTCATATGTGTCTTATAATTGATCCTAAGCAGTATTTATTTATGAGGTCAACTCCAAAAAAGAAAAAAGTAAATTGAGTCATACTAACAAATACAAAATAATTTGTAAGATCAGTTGTCCTGAACTAACATTGCTTTAAAAAAAAAAAAAAAAAGGATTACGAAATACCCAAGAGATGGACGTTCTGGTAACTTATATGAGGCTACATTTTGTAGGTGTCTCTAGCCTTGTCTTTAAAAGAAAGAAAATTAAATGCCTGCACTTTAAACTGAACAATTCTCCATTAACCTGAATAGCATTTCCACACTGAGTTTTGTATTTGTGAAGCAAAAGCTCTGGTGTCCTGGGGTTTGCCATTTTGTCAAGGCTCTGATGGAGTTTGGAGCCCCATACCAGGCCAAAGAGTAGTAATGATGAAGAGTATGAATAAGGCCAACTATTCAAAGCCAGAGTATACGTACGTATCTTGAGAAAAAAATGGACTGTGGGGGAGATGGGTGCAATGCAAGCAGCGTATTTTAAGAAAATCTACAGATCTAACTCCTAGATTCAGCCTTAGTGGGAAAAACCATTACTCTTCATTTCTTCTTTTATGTAAATCAAAGATTGATTGAACATCTAGACTGGAAATTGACTTACCCAAAATTTGAGTCCCTCTTTTGTTTTTTTTCTAATCAATGTTAAACAACTCTTCAAAGAGCATATTTAAATAAGGTATATAGCAAGATCTTAAAAAGATTAAAATAAATAATGCCTGCTTTGATTATTGAATAAATCTGGACACAACAACTTACCAATAGTGTGTTGGTATATCAACATATGCCAGTCATTTAAACCAAAAGACACTCTACTGCTTTAAAAGCATTAGAGGAACTTTTAATTTCACCTCCTAGCTGAGTGCAGAATCTAAGGAAATAGGAACAATTGTTTTAAAAAAAAAGTGTATAAATATGATTACCTTAGCACGTGATTTCGAGGAGGTATTTGAGCGAGCTGTCCTTGCAGCAGTGCAGACATTGCTCGAGTGCTTGCTGAGCAACCCTAGCTTCAGTGAGTCACTGATCTCTTTAGATGTTCCCTTACAGGCTTAAGGAAGACCTCTTTGATACGATGCTCTGTAGTCTTCCCAAACACATCATTACTGGGGATATTTGAAATTTTGCTTTCTGCCAGGAGGTACAAATTTTTATGGGTAAGTGCAAAAGCAGCTGAAAGTAGAAGGAAGGAGAGGGGTGACCCACGTGACTTTCCATAGCTTTTTAATTATTCTACCTAAATGAAAAGGGGAAACATCCAACTATGCCTGATAAGCTGATTTTGACTTTTCATTCAGTCATGAATGTAGCTGTTCAAAGGTTACTGAAATATGTGCTGATATTCATTCCATCATCCAAGAAATATTTATTGATCACTTGCTATGTACCAGTTCTAGACACTGGAGATATAGCAGTAAACAGAAACAAAATCCTTAGTCTCATGAATCTACCATTAAATATATATAATGTCAGAATATAAACATATTGTTTATATATCTAAAATATCTAATTTTGTTTATTGCCATACTACCCTGAAGAAGCCTGATCATATCTGATCTCCAAAGCTAAGCAGGGTTGGGCCTGGTAAGTACTTGGATGGGAGACCACTTAGGAAGACCAGGTGCTATAGGTGTAAAAAATAAAAAAATAAGGGATTGTAAATTGACAAGGTCCTTGCAATCTGCGAGGTCAACCAAGGGTTGCCTTGCCTAAAAGAAAAAAAATCTAATTTTATTCAATGGCATTATTGACTTTTTTTAGTCTTTCAAGACTAAATGAATTTAAATATTCTGGAACACTTATTTTATTATCTATGAAAAACCTCTAGACATAAACCTATATAATATTATTGGTCTTTGTATTTAGCATCGTTCTTCCAAATATATTCTCATTGTTACTAGCCTAACTTGTAACATGGATAAGTGGTATTAATAAACATGCTTGAGAAGTCACTGTTATGTATTTATGTAGTTATATAATATAAAAGGTTAAAAGTATAAGTGTTTATGTATGCTTTTATATATATTCAAATTATTATTCTATACAGTATGAGTAAGTTTTATTAACTTGAACCTTACTCTGTCAAGTTTATAGTTCTCCAGATACTGATAGGATGATTTATCTTTACTGGGTTTTTTTTGTGTTTTACTGTTTGCTATACTTATGCTATAAATACTTTAAGAGAAGAAATTATTTTTAAATGTAAACGTCCATTTATATTTGAAAAAAAAAACAGCTTTAATTGACAATTCTTTATAAACTTAATTACATCATAAAATTCAACAGAAATAAAAAACTAATGTGTATATATTTATTTATTTATAAAATCATGGTCTCTTTGTCTCTGTTTGTTTAAATTAGTCTTTATAATACAAATATTTTCATGCCTAGAGGTGATCTATTTCTATAAAACTACTTGGGCTGAGTTTTTTCTGGATTTAAATATGGTTCCTCCCTTCTCTTCATTTTAAAACTTCAGAGAGCAAATTATCAATCAACAACAGTGGTTCTTGGTGTTACTTTGGTTAGCTCTGTCATTGAAAAGCTATGCATATAATATACAAAATCAGTCCAGGGGCTGTAGGCTTTAAAAAATAAAAAAATTAAAATAAAGAATAAAATGTTAAAAAAAATGAGTTGTATTTCTATATATCAGCAGCAAAAAACAAATAAAAATGAAATTTAAACATATCATTTAGAATAGCATCAAAAATTATCAGATACCCCAAAGATAAATCTAACAAAGGTTATATAAGGCCTATACACTAGAAATTAAATATTAATGAAAGAAAGAAGGCTAATAAAATGGAGAAATATACCATGGCCATGGAGAACAGGACTCAATATTGTTAAGTAGCTAATACTCCCCAAGTCAATCCAAGAGATTCAGTACAGAGTTCCAAACAAAATCTGAGCAGGGGTAAGAGGGTGTGTGTGTGTGTGTGTGTGTGTGTGTGTGTGTGTGTGTGTATTTAGAAATTGATAAGCTAATTTTAAAATTTGTAATTCAAACTACAAACAATAATGAAAGAAATTGTGAAGAAAAGAGAGAAATCACCTTACCACATATCAAGATCTATTATAAAGTCACAGTAACTATGATGTGGTATTTGTTTAGCAACAAACAAATAATAGATAGACAAACAGAATACCTATAACATTTTGATAAAGATGACACAATGCATTGGATAAAGGGTAGTTCTGAGTTAATTTAATACCCTTATTGAAACAATATTTGGCCTTCGTCTCACACCATGTATAAAAATCAACTCTAGTTGGATTGTAGATCTAAATATGAAAGATAAAACAATAACACTCCTAGGAAAAAATATAGAACATCTTTATGGCCTTGTAATAGGCAACGTTTTCTTTAAAAATTCACAAGACAACACTAACCAGAAAGGGGGAAAAAAATGACAATATGAAAAGTAATATCAAGAGCTATTTGATGGGCGACCACCTAGGAAGACCAGGTGCTGTAGTCATAAAAAATAAAAAATAAGGGATTGTAAGCTGATGAGTTCCTTGCAATCTGTGAGGTCAACCAAGGGTTGCCTCGCCTCAAAAAACAACAACAACAACAAAAAAAACTATTCAACAAAAGACATTATTAAGGAAAAGACAATGTATAGAAGATATTTATGACAAATATAACAACTTTTACCTAGACCATATAAAAAATTTTTACAAATTAGTAAGATGGACAACCCAGTAAAAAAAAAAATGGGCTAAGACTTGAACAAATGAGTAATTAACGTACAAAGTTGCTCAGCCTCAGTAGTTATTATTAAGTAAATGCAAATTGAAATCACAGCTCAATGTCAAGACACACCTAGTAGAATGTGTAAATTAAAAAGAAAAAATACCTAGTGTTGGCAAGGATATGGAACAACACTACAGATGGAAGCATTAGTGGGACATACCGTTTAGAAAACTTGGGTAATATCTACTTTAGCTGAATATACCCATCTATACCTATGTCCCAGCTCCTGTTTTCTACCCCACAAAAATTTATAGAATGCTTCCCAAAGGAATTAAGAATGTTCATAGCAACACTGTTTGTAAGAGCACCAAGTTGGGAACTACCCAAATGCCCATTAATGATAGGATTTATAAGGTATGGTATAGTTATATAATACAATAACCTACAGCACTGAAAATGAATGATTTATGTCACATGAAATTACAAGTGAATCTCACAAATATAAAATTGAATGAAATAAGTGGGACAGAAAAGAAACATACTGTATGTTTATATTTATATTAATTTCAACCACAGGCATACCTAATCTATATCAATGGTGATAGAAGTCAGGATACCTTGGTGGGTGGAAGACCAATGATTGAGGATGGTCATGAAAATGACAGGACGTTTAGGGTGTTGGTAATGTGTTAATTCTTGGTCAACGTCCTTATTACAAAGGAGTGTTACTTCATGAAAAATCTTCAAGCTGAAATTTATTTACATACTTTTCTGATTGTGTGTTATACTTAAATAAAAAGTTTTTTAAATTGAATATTTAAAAAATTAAAGTTATAACACCTGATCTTTGATTAGGCACATAGAACACTTATTCAAGCAGTCACTAAACAAAATTCTTTTTCTCAGATCATTTTTCTCTCAAAGCATAGCAACAGTACACATCTTGAGGAACAGTTCTCTGAAATTGACAAACAGTTCTACTATCCATAACTTCACATTACAAATTGACTTTGAAGCAAATATCCTCTATTTTTTTTTCAAGATACGACCCTATTTCACAGAACACCGCTCCCTTCAAAAGTTCACTGTGCCAATTCAAACCCCATTTTCCAAAAAGTAACCAAATTACTGAAAGATCAGGGAGAAATGACTGGTGTTGAAAGGCAGTCAGCTGTTGCCATGTTGCCAAATTGCTTCAGTTACACATGTTGCAGCGAAAGAGGTCAAGGCATCAAAAGGTTAAATGACTTACTCAGGGTTTTGTAAGTGTCAGTAGCCACACAAGGAATAAAGGAGAGGCTGCTAGTTTGATTCTGTCATGCCCCAAAGTATATCCATAGCCAGGTAACCTAAGATATGGCTAGAAAAATATAAGCCCTCTACCACTCAGAATCAAAACTACAAAGAGATTGTAAATTTGGCATTATTTTTCATTTTAGGATGTTATTGTGATTGAATTTTTGTCTTCTTTGAACAAAAGAATGAGTTGTTGTTGTCAAAATTGTCTTAACGTTTATTTGTTTTTAAAAAAAGGCATCCCCATTGCTAACAGCTTGAGGATGTTATATTTATTTTTTATTTTTCAATTAGCTGACATTCAATATTAGTTTCAGGTATACAGCATAGTCATTAGACATTTATATAACTTACAAAGCGATACACCCAATAAGCCTTGCACCAACCTGTCACCAGGTATAGTTATTACGATATTATTAACTATATTCCCAAAGCTGTATTTTACATCTAACTATTTCATAGCTGCCAATTTATACTTCTTAATCCCTTCACCTTTTCACCCAACCCTTCAACCCACCTCCTAGCCCAAACTGAAAACCTTGACCTTGACTCACACATCAAGTCACATGTGTTAATGAGCTCCATTTAATGCTTCTCATCTGACAACAGTGCAGCCTTATGAGAGCGTTGGAAAATATATGCAGGCATTTTTGGTTGTCATATAACCTTGAAATGCCACTCTGTGAGATTTGGAACAGTCCTGCACAACAAACAATAATTTTGGCCAAAATCACAGTAGTTCCCCCCACCCCTGGATAATCTTACATTCTTAAAGATAATTTACATTTATGAATTTGAACTGTACACATTTTAGAGTCTTTAGATTAACACATTTCTGTATTGTACCACCTGGGAGCCCTGCAGGTCTGAAAGAGATAAATATGATCTGGGTGTTCTTAAAAATAATCATAATTAAAGAATAACAGTTGCCTCCAGAGTGACTAGAAAAATACTCTGTGATCTTAGAGTGACTGCCAAGCATTCTGTAATGCTGAGTTCATCAAAAGCTTTGGCACCAAAATTCCAAGTATGGCCTTAAAGTGTTTCATTTTTGGCTGAGATAAAAATACATCCTATTTTAACCTCCAAGTTTCATAGGGTAAAGCAGTGATTTCTGCAGTCTGGTAATATCCATTACTTGAGAATCTGTCAACATCTAGGACTTCACTCTGTAATTCAGTCACGAAAAGCTGTGAATTTCTAGATGTACTAAAAAGCTTTCAACATCTAGGCTTGGACATTCCAAAGGAAAAAAAAAAAGTCTTTGAAACCACCTTTGAATTTTAAATAGTTGTAGTGTTGTTGCTAGCCCAGTCATGTGAGCGTGCTGAAGGGTACAAGTCTCTGCCTGCCTTCCTGTGAGCTCTGATTAGACATTGTTAGTTACAGCGCTGTCACTGCAGTTGTGCTGGGCTAGTCCATCCCACTAAACTCCACAGATGTCCACTCATCTCCAGGATAAGCCAGTGCAGTGATGGCATTGGGCGACAGTGGCAAACAAGTAGATGTCCCCATCTTCAGGAATTTTCTAGTTTTGATGCATTTACTGCTAAACTTGTGCTTCAGTAAATTGTTTTAAAAACTACATAATCTACTCCAGCTCACTCCATAGAATCTGATTAGATTTTTACTGACTTTTTTTTTCTTTCTTTATTTAATAAGTCGGTGCTGGGCAATAGCAAACATGGCTTCTATTCTGGTAATCATAATCGCCATGATGATTATTATTTTTGATGAATTTCCTGTGTTCCAGAACCCATGTTAAGGGCCAAAAGCAAATACTTTGTGTCCTTACTATGTGCCAGACACTATTGTAAATGTTTTACTTATATTAATTAATTTGCTTATGTTAATTGTGATTTAATTCTCACAGATAGACACAGATATTAATTTTCAGTTGAGGAATCTGAGGTGAGAGAGATTAGGAATACCCGAGGTTATGCTAACAAGCCTTAGAGCTGGGACTCCAACCTTGGCAGTGTGGTGCCAGCGACCTGCTCCCAACCATTAAGAGATATGCAGAAGTATCTTCTAAACTAGGTATTATTGTCCTGATTTTTCCAGCGGTGGAAACTGAAGTCGAAAGAGTTAAGAAACTATGGTCATCACTGGTGTTGTTTACAGATATTTCCTTTCCTTCTGGCACATGAAAAAGTTGTTCTTTCTACATCCTCTGATGTTGGTGTCACTATGTGACTTGCTATGGTTAGTGAAATATGATCAGAAGTGCCAGGGAATTATTAAGAGCTTGTATCCAATATACCATGTTCCTCTCCCCCTGAGTTGGTAAAACACTTGTCAAAGTGGAGCCTTTGTTATATGGGGTCCTTGAGTGACAGTGGACAGAACTCCTCTGCTGGACTAGTGCTGGACATACAAAGGAAGTTTTTTTTTTTTTTTTTTTCTGGTAAACTCCTGAGATTTGAGTTGAGGTTGGAGAAAGAGAGTGTTTATATCCATAACATAAGTTACTGGCTGGAATTTAATAATTTGCCTCAGTAACTTACCCAACTCTTATGGCTCATTGGTGCCAGATATGTGTCTCAAATCCAGGTGTCTCTGACCCAATTATTTCATGGCTTTTTCATTTTATTATTTCTTTTTTGGTATTGCATGACCTGCAGGAACCTAAACTTAGTTCTTTTGCTTGCCTTTTAATTCTATTATAGTATTGAAAGTGCTTAAAAAATACAATCTGATGTCTACAGTGAGTCCAAGTTTAGAAGCATGGAGAAGAAAAGTCCCTATCATTCTCTGGACCATGTGTTTGGTCTGGAGCTTAATATCATGTTTTGCTAACCTTTTGAGAAAATTTTCTACCTTTCTTAATTCTGAGATTCAAGCTCTGGTAACAGACTGTCAGTAATAATGTTAGTTAAGAATGCAAAGTTTTCCTGTTACTCAGATTTAAGAAAAATCTAACTATGAGAGGTGAAAACAGGTTACAGAGAACCACATGAGATTCTGAACCTCTTTCCTTAGGATTATCCTCCTGAAGCATAAGTGAATAGAAGGCCCTAGAAACCCTGTCTTTTTACATTATTTAAGTTATCGAATAACTTATGGATGAATAGGTGTTCATGTAAGGTAGGAAAGACAAGGAGGAAGCTTTTTCCTTAAAATTAGCAGGGTTACCTTTTAGAGACTTGAGGTTTCTCTTTCAGTTATTTGCCAAAAATCAACTCTGTTTTATTACTTTAACTCTGTAAAATTACTTTATTCATTTAATCACAAAACTCCAAACTCTTCATTCAAAAGCTCTTTTGAACTATTTTAAGTTTGTTTACTTATTTATAATACTGGCTTATTCCAGAAATGATCAGAGGGAATTATTATGTATATGTTTAACCTTAGCAAATATCTATTAAATGACACTGAGATAACTTGTGAAATGATTATACAATAAATAGATTGTATAGTTTTTTTTTTTTTTTTTGTAAATAATTGTAGATTTTTAAGAAGTTGTCAGATACGGAGTGATTCTATATACCTTTCACCCGTTTTATCCACAGTTACATCTTAGGAAGTTATAGTACCTTATCAAGACTAGAAAACTGACATTGGTACAATATATGCGTGTAGTTATACCATTTTATTACATGTATACATTCATATAACTGCCACTGAAATTAATATTCCATCACCACAAAGATCTCTCTCTTAACTGTCATGCCCACCGTAATTCCCTCTATCATCCTTAATTCTTGGCAACCACTAATCTGCTCACCCTATAATTTTGTCATTTCAAAAACATTCTGTAAAGTATTATTTTTTTTAACAGATGAAAAATTTACAGTTATTTATCATGTGTTAATTAAAGCATTGGAAATCTGGCCAATCTCAGTAACACCAAGGTTATTATTTATTTTACACAATGATGATTATATCTGCGAATTTTTATTTGTTTATCACATTTATTTGTTGCTTTTAGTTTTATATCCCACATATGAATGAAATCATATGGTTCTCAATTTTTTCTGTGTGACTTATTTCACTTAGCATGATTATCTCAAGACCTATCCATGTTGTCATGAATAGCAGCATTTTATCTTTTCTTGTGGCTAATATTCCATTTGTATATATGGACCATATTTTCTTTATTCAGTCTTCTATTGAAGGACACTTCTGTTGTTTCCATGTCTTGGGCACTAGGAATAATGCTGCAGTTAACATCGGGGTGCATATATCTTTATAAATAAATGTTTTCAAGTTTTGTGGGTATATACCCAGAAGAGTGATTGGTAGGTCAAATGGTAACTCTATTCTTAATTTTTTGAAGAACTTCATACTATTTTCTATAAAGGCTGTACCAATTTACATTCCTGCCAGCAGTGTATGGTTACCAGAGGGAAAGGGGAAGAGGAGGTAGATAAGAGTAAAGAGGATCAAATATATGGTAATAGAAGGAGATTTGACTTTGGATGGTGAACACACAACACAATAGATATATAATGTATCATTGAATTCTACACTTAAAACCTATATAATTTTGTTAACTAATGTCACCCGATTAATTTTAAAAAGTGAAAATAAAATAATTTTAAAAATTAAAAATAAACAATGAAGATTAGTATACAAAGTTTGTTTTGGGATACCATTTTCAATAATTTTTTCTATAATCTACAAACATATTAAACTTTTCTATATAATTTAGAGAATGAAGAGTTTATGACTTGAACAGCATCAGACTTTTCTGTTGGTGATAGCAACTAGCAAGTAAAGCTTAGGTAAAACTTACATACTGCACAGTGTGGCTCTTCCAACTGACCCTGGGTTTGATCCAAGACCTACTTAACTGTGGTAAGCCTTTGGGTTGTTTCTATTTCCTGGGAGTGGGGACTTGATATAAATACAAATCTGACAAACATCACTTTTTAAAAATCTTAACCTTCCATTTAGAACAACATAGTCATTCACTGTATTAAGTCTATATGCATGTGTGTTATGTAGAAGAATTTACGGAAGATAAATTTATATAAAATATGTTTATTGCTATCTTAATTAGAAATAATCTTTTTATGCCCATCATATGTGATAATTTCTCCATATGCAGTGAATAAACCTGTGATTAGGTCATAGCCTATTGTAAAGAACATATAGGCAGCCAATTAGCCAATAGAATATCATCCTGCCTAGGAGAGAAAAAAAAACACTAAGGTGAAATGAAAATGCCAATACATGCTGAGAAAGAGCTAATAAAAAGTGACATTACTTAGACTGATGATTCTAAAAATAAATAAATGGCACCTTTCAAAAAAACCTGTAATTTTTGTTTTTTGAGAATGGACTAGCATAGGGTATAAAAAGACAAGAAAAGAAGGGTGACTTAGTCTATTGACAGAAATTATTTAACCCACTTATCTGAAATCAAAACAAAAAATTATTTTCCACACTCTTCAAATGTTTGGTTACATTTTTAGATAGATGTGCAGTAATAAATACTAAATGGCTAAAGAAGATGGGTTATATTCTACTTATAACTTGCCACATAGCCTTAAAAATACTGCTTTAAGGATCATCAATTAGAGGGAAAATTTGAGTGGCCACAGTATCTATTTTCAGTCCCATCCTATACCACATCTTTATGTTTACTAAGATAAAGACGTTGGATTTATGATTAATTTTTTAAAGGAAGCAAAAAGACAGAGTATTATAGTAGATGAATTAAGGCCTGAATAAAATCTCAGTAGGCCAAAAGAATAGGCCAGATTGTATACAATGAAATTAAATAGGTATAAATGTAGGAGTCCAGCTTTTGGGGTCAGACAGCTAACTTCATAGGGCTACATGGAAACGTGTGACTTGTCATCAACAAATGTAGAAAAAGACTTAAGGCTTTTCGTAGCCACTTGGTTGTGGGTTCACCTTCGTGACCCACAGAGTGACATGATGAACAAAACAAACAAAACAATGACATATATGATATAATGTTCAGAGTAGAAGAACAAATTGTCCTACTCTGTTTCATGTTGGAAACAATTAGTTCTGTACAGCTATACATGAAGTAGGACATGTCTAAAAAATGTGGTCATTAGATAAAGGAGACTGAAAAATGTATTATTGAAGACTAGGATGCTTTTCCAACTTATAGCAATAAAGGACAAGAGTAAGGGTAGGGTTTAGATTTTAACTTTGTGTTCCCCATCTACAAAGTTGGCATAACTTGGACCCATGTCAAAGATACACTGAAGCAGAATTCAACACAACATAAGAAAGAACTTTATAGCCATCTTTAGAGAATCCAAAGATGGACTTATTTGGAGGCAATTAGTCTCTTATCATTGGAGATATTTGAGAAGAAATTTCAGTAGCCACTTGGGTGTGTTGTAGCACTGATCAAAGCAACAACGTTACAGTCACTTCAATCCTGATATTTTATTTAAATGTGTGTCAACAATTCCCAGATGTACCACTTACTGATTTCTTGGGTATCACTTAACTTCTCTGGGCCTCGGTTTCCTCCTGTTCAAAGGACTGAGGGGTGATAGTAACTTATAAAGCTGTTAGAGAGATTAAAGGAGTTTGAAGAACAATAGTGGTAGCCTGATTCCAAATCTCCCCATAACATTCCCAAAATACCGAAAGATCAACAAGGAGAACAAATAAAACTACACAGACAGGACCTATGATTTAAACAGTGTTAGACAGAAAACACAGCAACCTTCAAGTCACTTATGAGGAAAAAAAAATGAAATAAGCTCTAACAAAGCTTCTGATACCAGCAAAACATCCCAACAGACTGTGTGTGTATGGAGAGTCGGGGTGAGGGAGCCAAAAGGAAGAAAAGCAACACATAAAAATGTCGAACAGGTTGGAATTTGGTAGTTCATTGCCCTGGCCATAGGGAAGGGGCTTGAAAGTGTGCAGGGCCTGAAGTGGAATCCTCAGAGAGGCAGTGCTTCTGGGGAGGGATTAGAAAAAGAGAAAAGAGATTGCACTCCTTGGATATGAGGTGGTGGGGGGAAAGAAATAAATAAAAGGAAAAAATGAAAGAACATCCTGAATAAGATTGGTTGATTGTATCAATGTCAATAATATGATTGTGGTCATTCTACTGTAGGCTTATGAGGTGATTCCATTAAGGAAACTGCAAAAAGAGTACACAGGATCTCTTTTTTATTTCGTACAACTTCATGTGAATATTCAATGATCTTAAACTAACACACAAAGAAATTTATTTTAAAAACATGATTCTCTTTTTATAATACTAAAAATAGGTTAAACAAAACTATATTATTTAGAAATTTACATTTAGGGTGTAAAACTAAATAAAAGAAAGTGATTGCCATAAAAGTCAGCCTAGTGATTTCCTCTACAATAGAAGGAAGAGGTTGTTACTGAGAAAAAGTGAGTGGGAGGTTTCTTACCTTGATGATTGTTATACTTGGTTTGCTTGAAAATAATTAAGGTATCCATTTACGTTTTCTAAAAAATTTAGAAGAAAAGGTAGCGACCAGTGTTAACCACTGTTCTAGGACACAAAACTTTGGTAGGCTCCATAAAATGTAATACAAAAAACTGGTTTGACTACACTACAATAAAACTGGAAATTAAAAATAAAACCAAAATATAAAAGACTCCTCACCTGGACATTAACATTGTTGTATTACATAACTCTTTGGTGAAAAGGTAAAAAAACAAAATTATTATATTTCTTAAAAATGATGATAAAAATACTATATGCCAAAATTATGGAATATATTTGTAGCAATAATTAGAAAATAACTTGTAATGCTATATACCTATAGTAATATAAATGAAAGAATATAAAATAAATGAATTAAATTACCAACTCAAAATACTAAGCAAAAAATAAATAAATAAATCGAAAGCATAGGAGGGAATTATTCAAGATAAAAGCAGAAATTAATGAAGTAGAGAACATTAATTTGATTAAGTTAAGTTAATCAAAATCCTGGTTCCTTGGAAAAATAAACAAAAAAAGACAAACCACTATATGATTTAATCAAGAAAGGGGGATAAATCACAGTACACAAAATGAGAAATCACAAGTTGAGAATTTTATGATACAAAAGAAAAATTGTAAAAAGCCATTAACATCTACTTTTACATATTCCTATGCAAATAAATTTGAAAACCTAGAGAAAATTGATAATTTCTGAGGCAACTGTGCCATACCAAAATTGACCCTACTAGAGACAGAAAACAGACTAATTTTTTTCAGAAATAGAAAAAGTTTCTAGCTACTCCCACGATAGCATCACGTCCAGATGACCACATAGAGTTCTACCAAACAGAGACCAAAAATCTAATGCCACATAAATTGTCTCAGACTATAAGAAATCAAGAATAATTTTTTCATTTATTTTTTAAGCCAAATATAACATTGCTATCTAAATAGCAATGTTATATTAATAGTACAAAGATTGCAGACCAATATTATTTATGAGATTGAGATAAAAAAATCATAAATAAAATACTGCTGAACTAACTCAGACAACACGTTAAGCATTAAATATATTGTAACTATGTGTTTTACACTATGATATAAAAATGGTTAATATTACATAACAAGTTAATATAATTTATCATTTTAATAAGTCTATGAATAAAAATGATATGAATTTTTTATAGGCATTGAAAATTGATTTTGGCAAAATTAAACGTTTCTAAAACCATTTAGAAAAATAGTAATAAATGTCTGTTTCTTTATTTAATAGAGAAACACTAGAGGCATTTCTACTAAGGTCAGTAATGAGGTTAGCAAGCCCACTATCTCCACTGGTATCTAGCATTGTCTGCGGGTAATAGTCAATAGAATTAGACTAGAGAAAACAACCAGAGGTACAAAAGTAATAAGAAATAAATCTATCTTTATCTGCAGAAGACATGGAAAATCCTAGAGAATCAATGATAAAATGAACTTATAGCAGGATATAAAAATTAACATGTAAAAATCAGCAGCATTCATATACGCAAATAATAACTGGCTAGAAGATATAATGAATGCAAAAAAGAATTTACAATGGTAATAAAAAAGTAAAATATTTAGGAAGAAACTTCACAAGAAAAGCTCAGTGCCTATATGAATAAAACTAGAAAACATTTCTGTAAGACTCAAAAAATAAGCTTAAAAAAATGGAAAGAAAGACATCTCTTATTCTTTATTTGCACATCTCAACATTATCAAAATGTCAGTTCTCGCTGTTAATTTACAAATTTGAAACCAATAAAAATTCTAATGGGCATTTTTATAGAGCCAGATAAGTTGGTCTTAAATTTCATATCAAAACAAACACAGAAGTCAGAGAAACGCAGGGGAAGTGTGGAAAAGAGGAGAAATGAGGTAGAAGAGCTAAAAGTGTAAGGGTAGTGACCTGATGTTGCTGTCACTGAAAATGCAAAAAGGAGGTTGTCAAACAAGACATGAAGGCAGATTTAGAAACTGAGAACCATCATACCAGCAAGGAAATAATGAGGACCCCAGCCTACAACCAAATGCAACTAAATCCTACCAACAGAATGTTTGACCTTGGAAGATGATTCACCCCCAGAGCTTCAAAAAAACCCAAACAAACAAAACAAACAAACAAACAAACAAACAAAAAAGCAGCCTTGATGACATCTGGATTTAAGCCTTGGAAACCAGAAAACCAGCCAAACCATGCAGACGTATGACCTACAGAAACATGCAAGTATTATATGCAAACCAACATGAAGAAACCAAGATCTGCTGAGGGACATGAAGGGGAATGGATAAAAGTGGTTAGCTATGGACAAAAATTTATTAAATTACACTACTTTCATCTATATGCTCACCTTTTAAAACATAGGTGAGAATAGCCAAGATTTTGAAAGAAATATATTGAGGAAGACTTGTTTTACCCAGATATTGAAAATGTTTTCAAAGCTACAAAAATGGAATAATACTATCACAAGAATCAACAAATATATTAATGAAATAGAAAAAAAGAATCTGCATACAAAATTATGTATACATAATTTGATAGGATCATTATAAACCAATAGAAAAAGAACAGATTATTTAATAAATAGTATTAGGACAATTGGTCCACAGGGAAAAAATAAGCTACTTCTTCACCTCATACTGTGTAGCAAAATAAAGTGTAACGGGATTAAAGTGTTAAAAATTTTTTTTAAAAAGCCAAGTAGGTAAATATTTACATAATCCAAAGATTGGAGAAAAATCTAAGATTAATGCAATTATCAAAAATCTATAAGATAAAAGGACCAATATAATAAATAAAGATGGTTAATAACTTACATACCAAAGGTGCCAAACAAAATACTGGAAAAAATAATAATTTGGGGAAATATCTGCAAAAATTATGACAGTATTAATAGTCATAATATATCAGGCATTCTTAAATCATTAAACAGATTTTAATAGAAAAATGGTAAATATATTAAATAATTCACAAAAGAACATTAAAATGGTAAAATGCTTAAAAGTTTCAACAACAAAAATAATTACAAAGTTTCTGAAATGAAAGTTCTCTAACATTGAGGGCAATCTTTTCTAATTAAGAAGTTAAGCCTTCATGAGATGGTCCATTGCCTTATCATAGACACATAAAATTGAGTAAGTTGGTGTGATCTATCTTTTGAGCTACATTTTTTTAAAGCTTTGGACTATGTCAATGGGGTATAAAATTCTATTGATCAACTGTAATATATGATTGATATTGAGATTATAAAACATTTTCAGAATTAATGGAAATAATGGCTCTGTTTTCTAGGAAACCCATGAGGAATATAATCTTTAAAATGTTCATTTATGCCAGAAACAAAAGATAATGTACTGTGATGATAAATATAAGTTCTATAGGATCTGGATTTTTAAGACATAATGAATCTTCATGGACCACCAGGGTCAGAAGATATGATCTTTTGAATCACAATTTTGAAACAGATGAAATTGATCTTAGTTTTGCTTATTGTGATTTAAACCAGCATGAATTTCCATGATGGAACCAGGGTTAGTGAATGTTCTTTGGCCTGCTGCAGAGACATTGTAGTATAGACCCTACTTCAAGGCAGAAACAGTGACTACAATGTCTTGATTATTTGGGGGGCTATAAATACATAAATGAGGTTCTATTAATCCAAAGAGTGATGAGATAAAAGGTTTTTCAACTGCAAACATCATGTCTCTGAAGCAGCAACTACCAGAACACGGTGCTGGCATGGTTTCCTTTCCCCTTGGGATGGGGTGTTGGCAAGAGATGAAGAGGAAGAAGGAAGAGGAGATAATAGAAATAAGCAATAAAAGAAATTAATTTTTTCAAGACTGTATTAAATCGAAATAATTTACTTCTATATTCAACTCATAAAGAGATTAAGTTATGTATTTTTCATGGTCAGGAATAAAATGGCTATCGTTCCCTCTGTTTACAAATGCAGTTCCCATAATCCAAGTTTAACATAATTTATAAATGACCTTTGTATGAATGAAATTTTTAGTTTTATTAGAAGCTACAAACTAAAAATAAAAAACAAAAGAATAACTAGGAAATTACTGAATATGAAGACCTACAGTGGGGAGGGCGAGAAAAACTACTAAGAGGTATAAAACTATGCTACAAAGCTCTTTCATTAAACAGTATGGTACTGGTACAGGAATAGGCCATCAGATCAATGGATAAAATAAAACCTTCAGAAATAGATCCGACTACATGTAACGATCTAGTTTATAATAAAAATGGTATCTCGATACCACCGGGGCAAACGTGCTGTTTAATACATAGTGTAGGGATAACCGGATAGCTTTTTGGAAAAAGATAAAAGCAAATCTATTCCTTCTATCACACCCAAGAATAAACTCCAAATGAATCGGAGGTCTAAATATAAAAGGTAAATCTAAACAAATATAAGGGGAAAACATGAGTGAATTCCTCTAAAACCAAGTGTAAAGAAAGGCTTTCTAATGATGACTAAAATCCCAGATGCAATAAAAGAAAAGATTAATAAATCTGAGTACTAATAAAAAAATTTTTACATGCAAAAAATATTAAAGTCATAGATAACTGGCAAACGGGAGAAAATATTTACAGTATACATCACAGATAAAGGGTTAAAACCTTAATTTATTGAGAATTTTTTAATTGAGGAAAAGTGGCTTGTAGAAAAATGGGCAGAGACTTGTACAAACAACTCAAAAAGAGATAAAAATGGCCCTTAGTCATATGAAAAGATGTATAATTTCCTTCATATAAAAAAGAAATGCAAATTAAAACTACAATAAAATTCCATTTTTCACCCATCAAATAGGCAAAATTAAAAAGCTCGACAACTTCCACTGATGACGAGGGGATGGAGAAACAGGCACTGCCGTACATTACTGATGGATATGAAAAGTAGCACAACCTTTCTGGAGGAAAATATGAGAATATCTGACTATCTCTAATCTAATCTCAACACAGAATTCCCTCTGTGAATTTATCCTGAACACATATCGCCAACAATATGAAAACATATATGAACAGCTATTCACAGAGTATTTGCCATTGTCGAGTATAGGAGATGGATGGAATAAACTATGATACATACACGCAATAGAGAACTATGCAGTTGTGATCAGGAGTTCTATGTACTGACATGAAATGATTTCTTGGAGATATTATTAATGAAAAAAAGCAAAAAGCAAAAAAAAATATGCTATGCTAACTTTTATGTACAAATAAGGGGAAACTAAAAAAAAAAAAATGTAATGGCTTATTATTACAAAAAGGAACGCAAGAAGCACAAA
Source organism: Eonycteris spelaea (assembly GCA_003508835.1). NCBI lineage: Eukaryota > Metazoa > Chordata > Mammalia > Chiroptera > Pteropodidae > Eonycteris > Eonycteris spelaea. The sequence goes on from PUFA01000140.1 coordinate 1,363,421, forward strand.
CCAGAAAACAGTGAGTTAGTTGCCTACAAAGGGTTGGGGAGACTGGCGGAAAGGAATAGTGGAGGCAGTGACAAAAGTTTTACTTTTGAAAGCATATTAAATTTTACGTTCTTCAAAAATAAAATTCAGTAAAAATGAGGAGCATTGCTAAAACTGAAAGCAAACTGAAACACATGGCCCTGACTGTTTATCAATTGTTTTTCAAATGTATTTCAAATGAACATCACAGCCACACTAAAGAGAGAGCCCCGGGGAGGGTGGGAGGGAGGAGGGAGAGAGGAAAGACCAATTCAACTAATTTATAAACAATATTTGACCATATACCCCAGTCTTGGGAAAGAGGGAGAAGGAGAACTACAAACAAATCTCAGACACTTCTTAGTAAATTGTTCATAGTAATGACACGAGCAAAACTGTTCTGAAAGTATTTTAGGTGTACTAAAGTTTTGAACAAATGAATAAATGTGTCGATGTCGTTGGAAGCCAAGAAAGAGCCCTTTGGAAGTGAACTGGAACTGGAGATACTGGTGTAAACTCAAGATTTCTAGTGTGTGTGTGTGTGTGTGTGCGCGTGTGCACGCATATGAATGCTTTTGTGTGCATATGTATGCATGTATGTGAGTATATGTATATGTGTCTGTATATTGGCATGTAGGTGTATGCGTATATGTGCATATAGAGAGATATACAGATATATAGATATGGATTTCCTAGCTTCCTTTACTGAAAGGCCAAAAAGCAGACCAGAGGAGCAACATGCAAATCTAAAACCCAGACTTGATTCCTACTCAAAGGAACCAAGCCTTCTTGGAGAAATAGCTAATTCCAGGGCTGGGACAGGGTCACTTTGTTTCTAAGAAAACAGATTGGGGCATCCAGTGCTTCTTTTCTCTTCAAATGTTATGAAGCCAGCCATAGTTTCTTCTGCCCACTACATATTGATACTATTTTCAGTCAGTCTTCCTCAGCTGCCATCTAGTTTATAATGATCCTCAGAATGTTAAAGAACTTCCACCAATCTCAAATTGTCTCTTATTTTTATCTTGTGTTCCTGTAAACATTTCTCTAAGGGTTGTATAAAACAGATTTAAATTTCATCATGGTATGCTTCCCTTATTTGCAACTGGTTTCAAATTTCTCCTCCTATACATTTTGTCTGACATTATAGGTTTAAATTGTTTGCCAGAACACACAAATGTCAGAAAGATTGGCCACAGCAAATTGGAAGTGAGGGTATGCTAAAGCTCATTGGCCTATGGGCTCATTGGCTGACGATGCAGCTGTCCTCAGAGCATGGGGCAAATATATCAGAGACAAATTAATTGCATCATAATGCATTTGCCCTTTTATTATTTTTTAGGTTTTCAGCTAACATTTTTATTAGCAATAAGATTCTGTTGGAGACCACAGCTTGTGTCAGCAGCCATGATAGTGTGCTTTTGCCTGGGAGGGGCGATCTACCTGAAAAAAAGCAACAAGGCAAAGAGATCATCTCACCCCAAACTGCTGCCACACAGATTGGCCTTCCACCTGCCTTAAGGCAGTCTGAGCTCTGACCCAGATGTGCTGAAGGTTGGGAGACAGGCACAGGGTGGTCACCAACCAGACGGGCTATGCCTCTTCTCCTAGAGAAGAGTTGGTGAGGGTGGGGACACAGCTCTTTTTCCCAGGGCTTCAGAAAAGGCACAAGTGCTTAATTGATGGGATGCAGAAGGACCTATGTGTCATTGTACATCTTGAGTTCTGTAGTTTTGTTAAGTGTGAGTTCAGTATTCTTTGGCAGGCCCTCTTGCTTCTCCTCACTGCTGAGCCATTTTCCTTTTTTCAGATGTGCTTTTAATGGCTGCCTTTGCTAAATAATTCTGGCACACAGGAGAGGCTCAAATGACTGTACTATAAATTTGAGGCTCATCCAGTATTAATCTTAGTTATATGCACCATATTGTACCTAGTTTTAACATTTGCTTGATTTGCTTTTCTCTGGATGAAAAGAGAAGGGAGACTCAAACATTACAAAGGGAACACAGATTTTCATTTTTCCTTCTCTTTCCTTGAACTGCATAGTACAGTACTTTCAAGTGGCTTATGGAAAGGATTAAAAGTAAAGGGTAGAAAGATAAATAGAATGATAGAAGCTGCTTCTATCGTTGTTCTCTGAAGTCGCATGAACAGACTGAAAGTTCAGTTGAGGTCTATGAAAATATTAGCAGATGCCAAAAGGCCAGCAGCCAGGATTTGTGTCTTTGTGCAAGAACTGAACAGCTACCAACAGCTAGAAAATTTTAAAAAAAAAAACCTTGGCAAGTGATGGAATAGTCCTAGGAAAAAAAGAGTGAGAAATGTTTCTGAAATGATTAGATTTATGAATTTGTAAAAGAATGTTCTCTACAGATTCTAGGCCTCTATGTATATAGATAACTGAAATATTGAGACTTGGAGATGACAGTTATTTATTTTAATGTTGCAATTAGTAATAGCAGCTGAAATGAATTTGACCTAATTTGAAATCTCTTAGTGAAGGAAAGTAAAATGCATAATAATTAGGTAAAATTTAAGTTTGCAGTAAGCATATATTTAAACTTCTAAGATGATCTTATTTTTAAGTTATTCAAAATGCTAATCATATGACAGCTAAATAAAATGGAATTTTTTCTCAGTAGTAAATTAATTACATTAATAAAGTCATGATTGACTTTTCTTAATTATTTTCATGCTTATGAATATATATATATATTTGATTCATCTTTTTGAAAAGATATTTGTCAACATAGTAAAAAAAAAGTTAGACTTCATGAAATTAATTTAAAGCAATGCCAAGAGTTGAAAGTGTACTTTATAAAGTGGAATTGCATTTTTAAGATAAAATATAAGTGACAAAAATATGATTAAGGCAAATATTTGGAATTTTATTTACTGATCAAATTATAAAACATGTAAGCGCTTCAAAAATACCCAGTCAATAATATACTTTCAATAAGTATAATCCTCGGTTTTAATTTAGCTTTATCAGAAATGAATTTATTGCTTTTATTTCTATAAGGACATCTTTCCTGTTAAATCAAGTATCTTAGCTAATATTTTACTGTAATACCAGAAAGAAACATAAGAGGGCACTTTAGTTCTGTAACAAAATAAAACCATTTCTAAAACCTTTTATAAATTAGTAAAACTGACAATGGGAGGATTTGAACTATCTGGTAAAAGTTCAATTAAAATGTGAGGCAAGCTCCTCTGCCTCCCAATAACTAAAAAAAAAAAGATATCTCAGGTAAACAGCAATTTCTTTAATCAATTCATGAATCACTGGGTAACATGAAAAACAAGTATTCTCAGTTCTGCAAATTCGTAGGTCCATTGTTTCAAGAGTATTTCATTTTTTAAAAATCTCACATTTATTTGGAAATTATCAGATCTATTGAATATACTTTATTTACATGAATAAATTTTCATTATCCAGGATTTTAAAGAGGTGGACCAGGTGTCCTAAATATGAAAGAAGTAGCACTATGCACCAGTATAAATTTCTTGTGTCTTGATTTGATACCTACTAACAATTAGCCTATGACCTTAGTAACATAGTTGAATCAAAATTTCCTCCACAATTATCTTTATTATCATCGTCATCATTTCAAGGCCAGGTCTCTGCTCTCTAGTAACGTCGACTCTATTTTATTGAAAAAAGTAAGATTAATACGTGAGACAGCAAACAATGGACAATTGTGCAAACAATGCACAATTAAATCTAAATTGTGTCATTCAGTATACAGGTGGTCTCAGGCAAGTCATTATAATTCTCTGAGCCTCTGCTTTTACACTTTATGATGAGGTTCTGTACTTGATTATCCGACTCAAACGCGGTCATCCTTTCTTATTTTGCATATTGTCTTATCAAATTTGGTTATTGAGTACCCAAGCACTCTACAGATATTTACTGTGGTGCTTAACCTTTTTGAGTGCAAAGATCCACTGAAGCGCTTAAGAAGATGTGGTGCTTATCCCCTAAAACATGCTCTAATTTATAGCTTACTCGAAATGAATAAGATTCATTTCAGGAGGTTCAAGGACCTTCAGAAATCAATCCACAGTCTCTCTAGCGAAGCACAGATACTGTCAAGAATCTCTGATACAGGCATAAATTGTATCGCTCCCACATTTTGGGCAAGTTATTCCTAGAAATTTTTTGTTGTTGTTTTTGGGTTGATGAGACTGGAGCGAGAGGCTTGCCATACAGACCAATTTTGGATTTTATCCTCTAAGCAACAGGAAGTAAACTGAACTGTTTAAACATAAAAGTGGAGGAGATGCATTTCAAACAGCAAAATCAGAAAGTAGAATATGAAATGAACAGGAGAAGAAAAACAGGAAGCAGGGAGATCATCATTTAGTCTGTCAGCACAGTAACCTGGGCGAGGCATAGTGAGACCTATTTTAAAACCTTTCCAAAATTAAGGGTGTTCCCTTTTCTGAAATAGGCCTTCTTTGATTCTGTGTAATAAATAATGAGACAGAAATGTACAGTTTGAAACTAGACAAAAATCATTCTGCAGTTCCATTTATTTTCCACTCAGGGATACAGTGGATACTAGCAGCCATGCTTTTGCGTTCTTCTGCTGCTGATGTGGAGTACTTCGAAAGCCCAAGCAGCGTAAGATCCTCCAAAGAAGTGTGGCATATCCCTCGTAAACAGGCTGACCTAGAGGGCTCTGCTCAACATCTATATCCAGGTTCAGTGACAGGTGCTCTTTCCCTTTTCAGTATATCCCTCAGGGCGGAAATGAGTGGCTGAAATGATGGACTGCTCACTGGCTGGACCAGCAAGGAAATACCTCTTCATTCTCTAGTAGCCAAGATGGCAAGCAAGCCAAACTCTAGATAGGGAGATTTCTCACAGAACTGTAGTGAAAATTTAATATATCTATAGATAGATATATCTATATGGACATAGATTTGGATATGGATATAGATATAAAGATTCTCTTCTAGGAAATCTGCACACAGATCTTGATATTGCCACATATTGCCAAATCCCATATGCTTCCTATAAGAAAAGGGGGGAAGAATCATTAATTAAATGGTGAGACATTCTCATTCTTATAAAGGAGGATTTGGCCAAGAGTCAGAAATAAGACAAGATCAATGGAGAAAATAGATGCAAGCATTTGTTTATTAATTCTGTTCAAAACTTGGCACTTAGATGTGGGAAGAGAAACCAATAGTTCCAAACTATAGAACAAAACCCATGTACCTTTGGGGGCACTTCATGATCTGGCCCAACCCACCTTCCAGCCTCCTGCCCACAGCTGTCCATCTGATAGTCTGTGTATAATGACACCAGACTAAGAAACACACTGCACACCTCAAAGTCTCTGAGTTTGTGCACATTGTCAGCTTGCCGCAGAATGACCTTCCCATGATTCTCCATCTGGTGAAATCCCATCCATCCCCAAATCCCAACCCCAAAGCCACCTTCTCTGTTAAGCCCTTGTTAACTCCCTCTGACTACTTCCTGCAAAAAAAAAAATAAAAAAAAAAATAATAATAATAAATCACCCTCTCTGGGTCACCTAGGACTGTTTGTATGTGTAAAGCTCATCAAAGTATCATTTATACCCTTCTCTTCCACTACAATGTAAGATCCTCAGAGAAAGGGTGTGGTCTGATTCCTTTAGTTTCCCAAGCTCCTAGCACAACGTGAATACAAAATGAGAAATATATCAGTATTTCTTAGGAAAAAAAAAAAAAAGAGAGAGAGAGAGAAAGAGAGAGAGAGAGAGAAAGGAATTCCAGTCAAAAAGCTATTATAATAATCCAAACAGAAAGTCTCACATAAGCCTAAATATGGAAGTGGCATTGGAAATGGAAATTCAAAATTATTAAAATAGGATAGATTAGATTAATAGGATAGATTAAATAGATAGATTAGATGGGTGATCAAACATAAGAAATGAAAGAGAAGAAGAGATTGAAGACTATTCCAACCAAATTTTCTGAGCCAAGAGACTGAGAAAACATGAACAGAAGATATTGAAAACATAGATGAGTAGGAGGAGGGGAAGAAGTGAATTTCTGGTTCACATTTGCAGCTCAATACACGGAGGGATTGAGCTGCAAATGTTTGTAGATGTTTAGTGGATAGCTGTGTATTTAGAGCTGACACTTGAGGAAAAGTTCAGGGTTTAGAGCATGGCAGTGAAAACTATGGAGTGAATGATATTGAAGAGAAGAGGCTCAATGACTTAATTTGGGGTTCTGCTCCTATTTAAGAAATGAGAAAACGAAGAGAAGCCAGTAAAGCAATGTAGTGAAAGACCAGATGAAGTGATCCAAGAAAACATTGAGGAGACAAGAAAGGGGAGCAATTCAAAGGGAGTGGGAAGCCAAAGGTACAGAACATTGAGGATGAGCTAGAGGACTATCATTGTAACCTCAGAGAGAGTAGCCTCACCAGAACAGTGGCAGCAGAATGTAGATGGAAGCCAGTGGGGAGAGGGCATGAGGACAGAGAGTGTGACCTGCTCTTAAAAATGGTAGTCTTAACAGTGATGAGGGATGCTTTCCGCACATTCTGAAAATTATTTCTGGTTGTGACCTACATTGTCTTTTAATTGAATGTTGGCTTAATCAAGTTCATTAAAGTTTCAACTGCCCACAGCTATAATGATAATTTTTGCTTTTTTAATTTAAGAAGTTAAGAATAGGATCTATGTACAGGCCTGGAGTTGGGGTGGAGAAATACTTTGATGATTCATTTATAATCTCTTTTGAAGTGTATCATTTCATTCTAATTATGAATCAACTGATTTTTTGTTTTGTTTTGTTTTGTTTTCTAAAAAAAAAAAAAAAGAAAGAACAATGAAGACTTTAAAAAGTCCCTTCCATAAAAAAAGAAAAAAGAAGAAAAGGCTTACATTAAATCCAGCTGGAATTGCGTATGCTCAACTGCTCTAGGGCTTGGCCCTGAAATGGGGTCAGGGTTTAATTGTGAGTTCTACCACTTGAAGTCATTATTTCTCACTTGGGTTTCTCCTCCTGTCACTCTAGATTGCAGGCTGTATTGTTTAATGTAGCAAAGGGAGAACTGAAATGTCTGCTTTCCTCTCAGTTGAGTACTTTTTATTGTCCCATCCCCTATTTATTACTGAGGAGATCTGTGGGTTTAGATCATAGTCAGTGAGAGGCTTGGCTGTCTCTATCCAGTGTCATGCCCAGCTCAGTAGGCTTACTCCATTGAATTTAGAATTTGAAGACCTGGGTGTTTTATTTTGGTTTTAGCCAATTATAATTTAAATATATTTTCTGAACTGGTTTTAAGAAATTTAAATCTTTAAAAGCAGGCTTTTCGGAGATCAAAAATATTAGATAAATAATACATGCAAGGTCATCTCACTTTGTCAGTGACTTCTTGGAAATTACACTTGATGAATTTCTGGAAAGGAAGTGTTTTTTTTCCCAGGGGAAGAAATAAGAAGCCAAGATGAAAGAAGCTAAAAGGAGCTATGAAACAGAGGGAAGGGATTCCTGCCTCCTGTAATAGCAGAAGAGGTGATTCCTGCTGAAAACTAGTTTTTAAGAAAAGCTATATTTTATCTGTAATATATTTATTTAGCTACAATTTATCTATGTTTATTACTTACAGAAATGTTAGTGTCTCCCCACTAGAATATAAGCTACAAAAGCTTAGAAATTTTTATTGTGTTCACTGATAAGTCCCAAGCACCTAGAAACAAACAGTGTAACACATCCTAACTGTCCCATGACTGTTTGTTGCACGAGTGAATAAATTGTCTAAAAACCCCTTAGTCTTGAGAACATTTCACTTTGCTGCTGCAGAGGACTCTCTTTAGCCTTCCATACCCTATCCCTGCCTCTTTATCCTCTCAGAACACCTCTTTTTTCTCCCAGCCAGTGCAGTCCCAGGGGAGGCTTTTGCTCTACTGGTTAAGGAAGGAAATCCTTGATGTGTCTTTTGTGGAAGTGAGAGAAAGGGGCCAATAACCCACTGGTCTTGGTTCGTAGGGGGTGGGGACATAGAAAAAAACTTGAACACCAATTTTAGTACTTATCCCACTGAGACTACAAACCAAGAGAGACACTGGATATTAGCATGACTTCTGTGGGATTTTGGTGAGTGTTTGGGCTCTACACTTAAATTGCAAATTGTTGTTTTGATGATGATGTTGATTGCCCCAGGACAAAATGTAAAGGCTGTGGTTAAAAAGCTGCTGCATTCAACCTCTGTGGATAATGTTCACTTCACCCCATTCCCTTATTAAACAATTAAAGTGGCTACAATATTGTATGAAGATAAGAAACTAAGTCACAAATTTATAATAGGCTATTACCTGTTCCTGTGTGTTGCTTTGACTGACAGAGTTATATTGGCCAAGAGCAGCAGCTATCGAAATGTTAGAAAGTAGGAGAAAAAACAGAACTTGCACTTTTGTACCTACGATGACCTTTTATCCCTTTGTGGGCCAAGAAGACCACTGCTTAGATCCTTTTTCAAGAAACCCTGCCTGGGGAGCATGTTTGACTGACATCCTCCGGTGCTGTACCTTGAATCTGCTACAGCACTCTGCTTGGGCAGCGCTTCCTCTGGGCAGGCAAGATGGGCAGGTGGGGTTACTAGAGGCAGTCCAACCTGCCCAATTCAAAACTCCTCTCATGCACAAACTTTGCTTTTAGGGACTCCCGATTGGCCTGGCTGAGACTTTCTAGAATAGCCCTGCTCTCTGAGCTCCTATTCAATCCTCTCTTCCTGCTCTGCTTTCACAAGTATCAGATCTGCTTCCAGGTCTAAAGGTTTATCTGCCAACTCCGGCTCTCTCCTTCTCTATCCTTCATGGCCATTTGTCTCCAATGAATCTCTTGCACATCTAATCCTACCTTGCCTTTAGCTTCTTGGAAGACTTAAACTAATATACCTCCAATACCTAGTCTATCCTGCTAACTCACCAAATCCTTGATTATCAACATTAAAGAAAGATATGGTTGAAGACATCGCTTCTAAAAGGCTTATTGGGGATAATGCACTCCTAAATGTAGGTGCCAAATGCCATTTCCAATCATGTAATAGAACCAATGAAGGAGTTTTTTTGACCTATGGAGACTTTAGAAAGCTCTAAATCCTTTATGTATCTGTGTATTATGTTGAGTGTATGTGCAATTTTCCCTGAAGAACTGTAACTTTCATCACATTCATTTACAAAATTATCAACAGCAGCAACTGTCAGTTAACTCAATAGTTCAAAAGTTATATTAACATGAACTCTGTATTACAACCCAACTTATTTTATACAGTAACAGTCATGCCTCCATTTTCCACCCCAAACTAACGAACTTTAGTCATCTTTAGAGCCCTGCAAACTAATCTTCTAGTACAACGATAATCAGTGTTGTATTCGTTATCTAATACTGAATTTTTAAGAGAAGTCATGCTCTGATTAAAGTGGTTATTGGCATAAAAGAAATACAAGTAATTTAAAAATCAATAGGTTAATTTTTTGTAGAATCTCAGTAGTGGATGCTTCAACTTTCAGGCCAGATAATGCTTAGAGCTAATCTATCAGAAGATCTAAAAAGCACCTCTAGCAGCTGTTCTCAAGGAGAAGGTTTATGTCAGCACCACTTACTTCAACTGTACTCAGCAGCAGAAATGCTGACATATCAGCATCTCTATTTTATACACCACCACCCCCACAAAATGTATAGTTTAATTAGACCAAAGACATGAAATGGTTTGTGTATAGCTCAACCTGGAAGTAATGGCTTCCTAAGAGAGACATTCCTGCCCCCCCTTGGGAGCCATCTAATACGTGCCAGTGAAAAGCCAAAACTTCATGGCTGGTTCCCAACAGCAAACTATTCTCAGAAAGTACTAATTACCCTGAATCTAGTGTAATATTATATTTGGTAATTTGGAATAAATGATTTGTTTGGCCACCCCCCAGACAACTGTGCTCTGTACTACCAACTTTCAGCCAGACACTCTAAATTCTTCCCTAAGCAGGTTTATGTTGTTTCAATGCATGATTTAAATATGATAAAGAAAGCAACTGCAGAAAGAACTAGCAGATCAATAGAACAGCCAGCCCTATGGTTCCACTGTTAGGCTGGAACAAGTGGGTCCTTAGAAGGGAGAGCAATTTCCCATGAAAAAAGAGTGGGTTCATGAGCAGTCAAGACTTAATGACAGATTCAGAACTCTCTCCTCGGCCCTTAAATATTTTTTGAGTGTACTTGGCCCTTACCTTGGTAGAAAACTTTTTGCTCAGCACCCTCAATTTCTCAGTTGTTAGTAGTATTAGGTGATAATTTTAGGAAGCAGCTCAAGTTCATTCTTGGAAAACTAGCAGATATTTTGTTGGTGAGGTGGGAAAGGCAACAGATGTATTGGATACTATGTTTTCAGTCACTAAGAGGAGAATTAAATCCAATATTGAATCATTTGAAACACTTTCTATTCAGAGTCAGGTAGTGGCAATAAACATTAGAGGAGAGTTTAAAAAGTATATTTAGAATTTTGAAGCAGAAACCAGAATTTCTCTATGATGCTGATGATAACCAGATCCTAACTTTAAAAAAAAGTTGTTACCTCTTTTAAGTTCCTTCCTGACCACTCGCTGAGCTCCTTACTTATATTTCTTCCTCTGCTAAAGCTTTTTTTTTTTTTGAAACTTTTTTTTTCTAAAAGGAGAAGTCACCTACATTTTGAATTAAAATGCTTGTTCTAAAATACACACTTTTAAAACAGTAATCTTCACTGTAAGAATCTAATGCGGTAATTAGCAAGTGTAAGGTGCTCATCAAAATGATTTAGACCAATTGGGGCTCTTCTCTTGGATTTTATCTATTTACTAAGAAATCTTGCACCAGGACACTGGCAGAGATCCAGAAAGGATTATAAAATTCTCAGTTCGGGGCTGCCAGTGTCTTCAGTCAATAGCACTTAATGCTTCCCAAAGTGCCCATAGATATAACCCCACTGGCTCTAAATTTTTTAAAAAGAAAGAGCATACAAATATTTTCTTCCAGTTTGACCAATGTCTATTGCACATTTAAAAAAATATACTTTCAGACACATAATTCTGGAAAAGCCAGAGGGATGGACATGAGGGTCATAGTAAAATATATCAGGTATCATATGTTACTTTGTTAACAGAGTAATAATTTTTACCTGCACTGCATCTTTTTGAAGGGTCACAAATTGCTTCACTGCTGTCACTACAGAGCCACTATTCAATCTTTCCAAGGAATTATAAAGGACACACACAAAAAAAACCTCTGAGGATGAAAGAAGCAAACTGCTTTCCCTATCTAATAAAAAGGAAAAGGAAGGTTCACAAGAAATTATAGACTGCTGGACTTATATGAGTATGAGAGTTAATGATCGAGCAAGCCATTATAAGACTGCACCAGATATGTAGTAGTAAATGTAACTTTTTGGAGAGCTTCATATTAACTAGGATTCTGTAGGGTTTTGTTTTGTTTTGTTTTTAAGGAACGACATGAATGAACAAAGCCGTTTTAATACCAATAATTTTCTGAGTTCATTGCATTGAACAGCAACATGGTGCCATAGACTAGAAGTAAGAAGGTGTGGATCTAGCCTTGTCTCCTCTATGGACTCCCATGAAACTCTGAGTAAATCAAGCATCCTTTTATTTTTGGTTCTCCTCCCATAAAATCAGATAATACTTCCTACTTGTCCATATCTTCTGGGCTAGAGCCCTTGAGAAGCTTGGCATTGGGGTCCAAAATCACAAGGATATTTATATCTCTCAGTGATGCCACCTGGGGCGGCTGCCTGGTTCAAAGGATCTCCAATCCACCTGCTGGAATTAGCCTTTTCATGCAGAAGGTTTTGGGATAGAAAATGGTCGTATGTGGACTATAGGCTCCTGTTTCCTTTGCCTACAGCTGATTAGTGCAAACATAGACATGTCATTTGAACTGAGCTGATCAAATGGAAAGACAGAAAGGCACAAAAAGATTAGGGAATTGTCCATCTAGAGCATCATAAGACTTTCTTTAAACTGTGAGATAGTAGAATAATTCACAGGGCAATACTCTCGGCCTCTCCCTCACACATTGGAGTGGCTTCCTTACAGTGCCTAGGAACAGCCGGGGCCTGCAGTGCTGCAGGGGGACCACCCCTCCATTCCATTTCCTATTTCTCCCATTTGGGACCTATTCTACAACCCTATACCCAAACCTAGGGTCAACCAGATGCCTCTGAAGAGTTCTGAGACTCATGCTTATGGGGTCACTCTGGGGCCCCAGAACTGGACCCTGGTTCCAGTAGGTTGCCTGAGGTGGGAATTGCTCTTGCTGTAGCTGACACAACATTTCCGTTGCGGAATTGTATGAGATTGAGCTGCCAGAATGGTGTTGACACACTGATTTGGAAGCTCTACACAGCCTTTTGGTCCCTGAAATAGTGGTAAGAACAAAGTTTGCTTTGTGAGACTTTTATTGTATATTCATATTTATGTAATTTGTATAGCTTTTTGTCTAAATATTAATTATATAACATTTTAATATAGAGAGAGGATTTTATAAATATTATGTTTATATGTACATATTGACATGTAATAAATTTCTTATTATGTTCTTAGTAAAAAAAACTACCCTCAGTGAACCACCAACTTCACCTACAAATACATTAATATATGTGAAACTAGTGTTGGTAAGTGACAGTAGCAACACATAATACAATGTAGTTTATCTCAGTCGAAACAACTTTGAAAAGGTAGAAACAAAAATATGAATAAATAAGATGTTATTTACAATTTAGTTTAAACCATTCCATGCCTTTCCATTTATGATCCATTCATGACTATAGTGAACTGAATAGATATATTCTCCCTTTTTTAACTGGGTAGAGCTAGAAACTCTTGTAAATAGAGACAGGTCACGTAAACCTCAGATCACAATTGCATCTCTTAAACAAAACCAGTTTATCACCTCAGGGCCCATTTAGACATCTGAATCTAATCATTAATGGAAAAATCTCAAAGTCTGACCTTCACATTTCATTACCTCTACTTCATCTACCATTTTGCACTGACTTTTTAAATTGTCATGTTATTGATCAATAATTGAAATATAAAATCCTATAATTTAATCCTTTATGTTAGATCTTCTAATTCCATATGGAAAATAAAATTAGTCAAGATAAAAAGTAACAAATCAAAATTTTAAACAATTTTACATTTGCATGACTCTTAGAAATGTCAAGTACATTTTAAAGTCTTCCTTAATCCATTTAGTCAGTTGTGTTGAAAGTTAACGTTAGCCCTGTCAGTGCCTGGTCAAGCCTGAAAGATTCAAACTGTGTGACTCAGGGCTAAAAGTAAAGTTATAACGCATGAAAAGCTGTCAACTAGCTCATGATTTCTTCCAGTTTATGGGTCCTCATTATAGCAGTATTCATCACTCTTAAAAATCCATCTATGACTTACTTACTGTCAGATATACCTCATTCAATTAAAGGTTATTCTCCCTGATAATGTTTCCAAAAGTATACTCCTTTTTTTTTTCTTTAAAAACTGTGGAGTTATTAACAAGTATGAGAAAATAGACTTGCTCATCACATTCTTTGACAGCTAGCATCATTCTGCTTACTTTTTTTTTTTTCTTTGAGACACCACAACCTTTTATCCTCATGCTGTCTGTGCATCTTTATGACATCCATCACCACCAGCCATACCTGCTAGGGTAAAGATACAGTGCCACAGGGAGAGACATCACCAGCCAAATCCCTTGTAGATTATGTCAGAGTGAATGATGATGGTGGAAGCTTGTAGAAGAACAGCAGAAACTGTGAGAATCTAGGATGCTTTATCTAGATCAGAATTTGTGCAAAGCTCCGGTGTTGAGTATTTTCTTGAACATTTTTCATATTCAACCCGAGCCAAAATTTTATCTTTAAAGCCAAATCATTCTACATCCCAAGTTACTCAACTAAAGGTATATTTCAGTATTTTGTTATCTGGAGTCATAGGTACATAATAATTCAGTATTCAATCCTGAACCTATTTAATATCTTTAGGAGAGGATCATAGTCTTATAAGAAAATGATATAAAGAATGGAAAAATGTAAGAATTGGCTCGTGACTGCCAATAGATTTTTTTCAGAGAGGGGAACTATTGAGTTTCCTGTTACCTTTATTTTCAAATTTTTGAGCACAGCTGCAAGGTCCTTCTTAATTTGTTTGTCTCCCGTTATTGCTTAGTTAATTTAGTTCTTTGAAACACATCTTACATAGTATCCATCTCTGACCACTTTCAGTTTGCATTTTAATATACAATGTTCCAGGTGTATATGAGTGAGGAGGAGCATGGATGCATTTGGCAATGGAGGAACATTTTAACCACTTCGAATTTAGTTCTGGCATTATCTCAAATGATGTTATACATACAGTCATATAAACATACTGACAGAATATCCATCACTCCATTGTTTGTCATACAGTTTAAAACATGCCCCATTGCTGGCCCATACTGCTGGATGGCTTTTTAAAATAAATCCTGGGATTCCTTATAAATAGCACTTTTTATATGTGTTAATGGTTTTAATTTATTAAATGTAAACATTTAAAACATCACAATTTTCATAAATTTGTTTTGGCATTTCTTCAGTTTTTCATAATCTTAGACCCTCAACAATTGGAAGTTGTCACAAACTATGCTTCTTTCACACATCCTGCCTTGGTACTTGCCATTTTCTTTCTCTCTCTTGCTGTTCTTAAAGAAGCAGCTGCAACTGAGCTCCCAGCCTCACACAGAATTAGTGACTCCATCCTCTTTGCTCTCATAGTATAGATTGTTACTATGACCCATCACATTCTACATTATACATTTTTATATGTGTGTGTCTGTCTCTCTATGCACTGCAATTATGCAAAGGCAGAGATGTTGCATATGTTAAAGGCGAGTCACCAGAGCAAAAGGTATTCTTCAGTACCCCCCATGACCAGCTGGTACACAGGGCACACTAAACACTGGGACTAGTTGGCATCTCTCAGAATGTCTACATTCTTTGGTTGCCCCTTTTGAGTAGTATACTCAACAAGAGTCAGTTTCATTTATTCCTACACCTTTGTGCCAGTTTCACTAGTTAGTGTAAGTATGTAATTTTATTAAATATTAAACAATCATAAAATGAGTAGAGAAGAAAAAAAAGTTCTAATTTTATAAAATGTGTCCTGAAATCTACTTTGGGAAAAGTAGATAAATGTAAATCACACACATTTGCACACACAGAGAGTTGTCAAATAAATCATGAGAAATATCACTATACATAATTGAGGAGGAAATCTTAGACATCTAGAAGGATTCTACACTCAGATTGACTGCATGTATCTTTAAATATTAGCTCTGTCTTAAAGAAATCACAGTGGGAAAGTATGATGCATAAAGGATAAAAGTCTGGGTTTTTTTTTAAAGAACAAAAGAGTTCCAAACAATAGTTCCAGATTGAAACATAAATTTTTCTTTAAATGAAAAAAAGTTTAAATTTACATCAAAAAATTGACAAATTAATTCAAGTTAAAATAGAATGTTTAACAAATATCCTTTTACAGCTTTTTCATCTCTTTAACCCACTTTTTATACACAAACCAACAAATCTTTGATAAAAGGTCTTATTAAACCTTGTCCTGCTCCTAACCTTTGCCACTAAGCATGTGTAAAAAAACTGAAGCCAGACTGAAAACTAGGGAAAGAGGTGGTCCCTCCCTGTTGATAAAACTGAAATGTGAACTGAGGTGCTACCTGTGGCCGTGAGTCACCTTGTGGAAGATGGTAGAACAAATCAGGTGTAAAATATGAAAAAAGATGTTCGTTTGGGTCCCTGAGTATTGCCCCTAAAGCCAGCCAGCCACTTGCTGTTCTAGGACTGGTCACACAACAGCATCTTTTCTTTTTTCCTAAGTTCATTCAAGTTGAGTTTCTTTCACATGTAAACAAAGAGTATGGTAGTACAAAAAAATGGATACCACTACTTTATATATTGTAGTTACTATGAAAGTTCTTAGTTGACTCAATAAATACCATTGGACACTCTTCTGTGCAAGACTCTCAGGATGTGAACAAACCAGACCAAAGGCCAGGCTGTCATGGAACTTGTAGGCAGTGCCCTGATGTTGGAATAGATTGAAATATAAATTTTATATATATGCCACACTAATATTTATATCACAGTATACTTATATTCATTATGCATTAATGGCTTATAGAGTCAACATGGACATTAAAGAAAGTTAGAATATATTCAAGGAGTAGCCATAAACCTGCCATTGAATGCTAATGAGAATAACTAACTACACACCCCAAATCATTCCCCTGATCCATTGTCAAATTCAAGATCTGGTGCTGGAATAACTATAAGACTTAATAAATATGACAATTTCTTACATCTATTTGATATAAATATACAAAGAGGCCGCATTTGGCTTGATTACTGCTATACAACAGTGCTTGTAGATTTGTAGAACTTGAAGGGGCCTATGAACAAGAAAAGTAAAGCACAGAGAAATTAAGACTGTGGGTGTAACAGATCCAGTTGTTAAGGTACTTGATAGGTCATGATCAGTTGGAAATATGTCACAGTAGTTTGTTACTGCTAATAAAACTGTGGCATTTAAGTAGCAGAAGAGAAGGTCGTCAGTCAGGAATTGCACACTCAGGCTGCGGTAAGGCCATAGCCTGAGTCAGACGTTTCCTGACACTGGGGACATAAAGGTTGAAAATCATGTGAGCTGGGCTCCAGGACTGGAACCTAGCATCCTGGCTTTTCAAAGAGAGTTTTCTTTTTAAACTACCTTATAATAAAAGATAGGATAGACTCTCAATCTTTAAACAACAGAAAAGAAGAAAACTTAAGATGTGGCTATTAGTGGCCCAAGGAACATAAACTAATATCAAACAAAGCTCAGTGTGTAATATCTGTAGACCCTTTCTTCTTTGGTGCCTCAAAGGATAATTAATCACACTGATTGGAGGGAATTTTATTTTTCTCCTTTTTAACTTAACTTCTGCTTGTTGTAGAGGAGGTTAATATCTTGCCTAAACTTGGGTTTGTAACGTGATATTAAATCATGGCTTATTCATGTCTTATCCAAATACCTCGGATAAAACAAAACATCATTGAGTTGGGCCTGCTCCTGTAAACCTCAATTTTCAAAAGCTTTCAGTGTCAATTACCTCCCACAACAAAGCGGTCCACAAGCCTCTTGATAATGCTCAGAGTGTCATGTCATTAATCGCAGGCCTGCGATTCACAGTAAAATCTAATTTTTTGTAGTTACTGCTGAGAGTTAGGCTGCCTTAATCAATTGAATTCCTAAAGAAAATGAGCATCTCAGAAGTCAACCTGAACTTATTTAAACAAACGTCCAATCAACATTTCCAGCAGCGGTGGAGCTTCCTAATTCGGTTCCTTCAATACATGCTGCTCAGCAGTTTTAAGGACATATTTTCTAGAATATAGTGAGATCTTTCCCTATTAGAGAGAGAGAAAAAAAATTGAATAGAAAGCAATTCATGCAATATTAATATCTTGCTCCATTTTACAGCCTAGTGATAAAGTTATTTATGCTGCCAGAGGCATTTCATGACATTAGCAAGGGAAAGATAGCGGTAGACAGGAGGCCAGGCCTGTGCCGTTTCTAAATGGCAAAACTGCAGCACCTTCCTGCAAGGCTACATAGCAGCACTGTGGCCAAGGGGAATGACCCTGGGACAAAATCTGTAACACACAGAAGAAGAGACAGAGACTCTAATCAATCTTTGTCCTATCTTCTGAAACAAGTGAATAACAAAAATTGTAACAGATTAGCATAGCCTGGAAATAGATCATCTAGTCGCCACATTACAAATTTACCTCTTTCCCAGACCAAACATATTCTTTTAAGATTTAAATTACACATTGCACCTAGCTCCTCTTACATTAGCACAATTCATGCTGTTAATCATGCTATCCCATATACAGAGATGTACTTTTTATTTTTGATTATGCACTGTTTCATAGTATTTTATGTTTTTTTTGTATCATGTTCCTATATTTGATTCTAAGCACCTAGAAAGCAATAATCACAACTTATCCAGTGCCTCTCTATCTCCGATAGCACCTGCCATAGTAGTAAATAAAAGAGCAATGCTGAAGAAGTATTTGTAAATAAAGAAATATGGTGCCAGAGTTTTGTCTGATAAATAGTTATAATATAGTCATTTTCCATGATCAGATCTAACATGTGCAAACAGAAGGAAGTGATGGCATAAATAATTCAAAATAGCAGATAATTGAAAAGTCATTTATATTTTACTTTGAAATACATTACGGCTGAACACAACTTTATAGAATAGCCCATTTATAGACTAGCCAGTAAATGATGAGTGGTATGCTGTGGTAAGAGAAAAGATGAACAAGCATGAGAAATATTGGATATATTTTGTCTACCTAACATTCCCCTCCCCTCCCCCACTTCCTTATAGCATTTCAGTATCCTCCTAGGTAATTATCTCCCCTATATGTGCAATCCTGTTGGGAAGTGAAATGAAGCATCACTGGAGGTTTCTTCAGCTAACTTCCTTATCATTGCCTGGAATAGCAAAGGGCTAGTATATCACTAACTGTGGGTCAATCAGACTCTCTTCTCAAGGGCTTTGAATTTCCGGCCGTGGTATACAAAGGCAGAAAAGAAAAGAACATTCAGGGACTGCCACATACATGGGGTGTCCTTTGGACCCTGCTTCTGAGATCTTCTGGAGATACTTAGTTCCGTAAGTTCCAAGAGTTCTTGTGATCAACCCTAGTTTATATCATTCATTTTTAATAGAACTTGATAGAGTGAGTTTCTTTGGTTTACAATTAACATGCTGTAACAACTATGTCAGGCCAGTGCTGCTGTGAGAAACGTGGAAATGGAAAACCAAAACACAGACTCAGCGCACCACCATGGCAGAGTCAGGGAGGCCGCCGTGAATTAGAATCAAGGTCAGAGAAGACACAGAAAGTGAGGGAAGGCGTTCTTATGCACTCATTAAATATAAGAAAGTAGAGGAGGCAGGGCCAGAAAAGGGATGGAAACCAGAGTAGGAAGAGACATGTGTGAAGGTACCTGACTCTGCTACACCTGGGTGGCCTGGCTCCCAGTAAGGTCCGATTCCTAGCCCATCTCTCAGGACAGTTTATATTTCTCCAGAATTTCATCATTTGAAGAGGCCCCTTGCAGATCTCTCAAAAGGAAAGAAGTTAAGGTGTGAGCTCTGTGGTCCAACTTCCATGTGAAAGTCCCATTTCTACCACTTGCTATTTAAACTTCCTTACGTATCATTTAAGTCTCTTAATGGCTACTTCACCAGTTTTTGATGAGGTTTCAATAAGATAACCCAAACATGGCCATTACACACTACACCAAGTGATCTTTTATGGCATGGATTGATCAGATCTCTCCCCTCTTAAACTCTCTGAAGGCTTCCCGTTGCAGAGTAAGAATAACGCTAATTAGCAATGCCTACGATTTCTCGTGACCTTGCTCTTGCTTACCTTTCCTATCTCCTCCACAAATCTTCATCACCAGTTCACGTCACTTGAACTCTGGCACATACACTGGCCTTCTTTCTGTCCTTCAAATACAAGTCCATTCCTGCCTGTTCTTTCCTCTCTGGAATGCTCTTCCCTCAGGTCTTTGCATGACTCACCGCTTTTTATCAAATTCTTTTTAAATGCTGTCTTCTCTGACTTAACTATCTTTCCCTCAATAGACCCACACCATCACTCTTTATTCCTTAATGCGGTATTATTTTCTCAAATGGCTTAATTGCTATCTATAACTCTCTATTTATTTGCTGTTGTTGCCTATTTACCTTATTAGGAAATAAGATCTATCAAAGCAGAAACATTGTATAAATTGCTTACCACTCTATTCTGAGTACTGAATAAATGAATGACAATGTGCAGTGCTTAGCATAGTATCATTTCCCCCCAGAATTTCCTGAGTTTTCTACAGGAATTATAAATTGCTTTTATAATGGGGGGGGGGAGGTGGGGTGGAAAGAAGCTGCTACTTCTTTAACTAAGAATTGTTATTCCTTTAAAAAGTTCATCTGTCCTTGGGAAATTTTTCTCTATTGTTCTTTTATAGCATCTTTGGATTTCAAAATGTGACCTAGTTTCTAAAATACATAATGTGGGCAGGACATAGTTAGTGTGTCCAGAGTCTAGGCAGAGCAATGTACAGACAGCATGGGAGGCCAACTGGCTAGGATAGAGAGCGTTAGGGCAGCTGTCCAGAGGGGTAAAATCACAAAGACCATGTGTCAGCAGATAAGGAGCTGGCTTATAGGCTGAGAACTATGGATGCTGACAGTGCAGGTTAAGAGCTTTATAAATGATGACAGTGCCCTTCAAACTTAAGGTGAAGAAGCAGGACACCTGTGCCAACAGGCAGGCCGAAGGCCATGCCTGGGGCAGGCAAGACTTCCCCTACGTAAAAGCGAGTCGGTTTCTCAAAAAACAAGATATGAAGCGGTTGAGGCCTTTTTTAAAGAGGTAGTCTGGGTTTATCTGGTCTGAGATGCCCCATGATTCAGATCATTGCTATTTATTCTTTGAGTGATGCCCAGCTAAGGCCATTAGGTGACCCTGATCTGGGTGATTCTAGACCTTCTCAGAGTCATCACTCAGGCCCTCCTAGGACCACTGGGGCTACTCTGAGAGGCTTTCTGGTGTCCCTTTATCAGTGTCTCCTTGCCAGGAGTCAGTGTCCCTTGACATGGGCTCAGGGTCAAGAATGGGGGAAAAAAGTAAGTTGACAGTTGCCATGAGTCCCACCCTCCATACACATTGCTCTGTCTATGCCTCTGCAAAAGAATGAGGTTAGCGGAGGATCTGCATTCTTTCTCTAACTGAAATAAATCCCCAGCCTGAGCCTGAGTGATCTGAAAAAGCCCATGAAGCTCTCAGAAGAGAGAAAGCTAGTCATCTATCTGCTGGGAAACACTAAGCCTCCCTCCCAGACATCTTCCATGCCATTCACTACCATCCACCTGTGGCAAAGAGTGTCGGTGCCCAATGGTGCAAACCACGGCATGGTCCAGATCCTGCCAAAGTAATTAACTTATATCCAACAAGTGAATTCAAAATTAAAGGGATTTTAAAATATAAACTGTAAGTTAAAAATTGCATTGCTGCTAATTCTGAGTGGGTAAATGGCTTGAAATTGGTGTTGAATTGACGAGTTCATAATAGGACTTGATTACTTCCACATGGTACTTAACAGGCACATAAAATTCCATTAATATGAAAAAATGTATTTTAAATGTTGGCTGATGGGGAAAAGAATACTTTTATATTACTAAAAAAATGCAAAAAGGAATTTTATGTCAACTTAAGTATATTATCTCAGAATATTGATTAAAAATTCTTCCAATAAAATAGAATAGCTTAAAATAACTATTTGATATTAATATGCATCCAGTTGATTGATGGAACCTTTTCTTGTTGGTAAGAAACTATTTTAGACTTTTAAATGAATTTGAATTATGTTTTAAACTTTCCAGCAAAACATTTGCCGGAGATTTCCAAGACTCCTTGGTCTAGATATCATTTGCTGTCTGGTTTAATCTCTGACATTGGGGCCCTTCTGCCTTTGCACTGTGGCTGGCCCACCTGCTCTGTCCCGTTTTGACTTGGTGACATAAACATGAGCAAGTAAACATAACTCAGACAGCATAGTTTAATTGCTAACATCTTAGACTCTGAAGTCAGACTATCTGGGTTTAGATCCGTATTATTATTAGCTGTGTTACATTGGGCAAATTACTTAACCTTTCTGTGACTTTGTTTACCCCTCTGTGAAATATAGTACTGCCTACTTCAAAGGTTATGAACAATGACAACAACAAAAGATTCCATCCACAGGATGAAGTTTATCCAATTTTAAAAAAAAAACAAAAAACAAAACTTGATACTGCCAAGGTCTCCTTCCAAACTGCTAAATTCTAATAATTTGTACCACCTTCTCCTCTTTTCCAATCAATTCTGCTTTGAACAATGCCTGGCACCAAGTAAATGTTCGATAAATGTTGATTGATACATTCGACTTTCCTCTGTATTCCTTAAAAGTAAACCTATTTCGATGGACCACACCTGGGACCCCAAGACATACCAGAATTAGCGTCCAGTCCAGTCCTGCACGTGCACGTGGGCAACAGGCTATAGCAGACATGTTGTCCTGATAAACATGGCTGTTTTCTTGGACCACAAAGTTACAGCCCTTAGAATTAAAGATAGCTTCACTCAGTGAGTACCAGTTTTATCCCAGGCACTGAGCTTGTCATTTATAACATGATCTCATGTAATCTTTGCTTGTATCTTTGCATTGCTGTGGGAGAAACAAAAATGTCAGATGAACTCTGATGTTGATATCTTTAAGAAGAGATAATTCTATTTCCCAAGCTCCTCAGCTAATGATATTTTTCAGCTCTTTGTAATCAACTGTGTAAAGTGTGGCAAAATTTAACCTCATTTTTTTTGTATTTTACTTTTTACTGAAGTGTGAGAAACATAGCAAAAAGTGCACACATAATAATTATACTACTTGCTGTATTTTCACAAGCTGAATACAGCCATGTAACCAGCAGTCAGATAAAGAAATAGAACATTATCAACATTTCAGAAGCCTCTTTTGTACTTCTGTCCTAACACCAACACGTCCACAATGGTTATCACCATTCCCTTATAACTGATATTCCAATATCAATTCTACAATATTAAATATCCCCACTGATATTGTTTTGCCTGTATTTTATACTCTCTCTATATAGACTCATACGATGTAACCTCTTCCATGTCTTATTTCTTTCACTCAACATTCTGTTTGTGAGAGTCAGCTCTATTGCTATATATAATTATAAATGGTTCATGATCATTACTATCTAGATTTCCATCCTTGAATATACTACTATTTATTTATGAATTATAATGGCAGTTTTATGGGTAGTTTGAAGCTATTATGAATAGTATATGTCCTTTGGTGCACATATATATGCACTCTGTTGAGAATCCACCTATGGTGTTAATTGCTAGGCCATAGGATATAAATATGTTCTGCTTTAGTAATTACTGTCAAACAGCTTCCCAAGTGATTATACCAATTTACATCCTACTATCAGTGAAAGAGCATTTCAGTTCCTCCATATTCTAGCCAACACTTGGTATTTTCCATTTTTTTTTTTAATTTCACCATTCTTATAAGAGTATATCAGCTTGTGTTTGACTTATTGTTTACTTATTCTTTCCCTTAGGGGCTGCACTCTCTGGTGATAATGCAGAATAACCATGTGCTCAAATACGCTGGATCACTTGGAGAATAATATCAGCATAGTGATATGGCCTAAAAAAACAAATCTTACCCCCCAACACACACACACACACACACACACACACACACACACACACACACACGCC
The DNA here is from genome assembly GCA_003508835.1 of Eonycteris spelaea. Taxonomy (NCBI): domain Eukaryota; kingdom Metazoa; phylum Chordata; class Mammalia; order Chiroptera; family Pteropodidae; genus Eonycteris; species Eonycteris spelaea. The sequence goes on from PUFA01000140.1 coordinate 1,386,897, forward strand.
TGGAAAAGCAATGAAGTCTTCACTTCGTCTCTTGAGGAGAAGGTGATGGGAGAATTACAACATGCAATACACAGCAGGACTTTCTCAGGATACTCTTCTGACAGCTCTCTAATATCCCACAGTCACAGTGGCTACCCCACTTCTTCCACAGGATTCCCCTTTCTGTTCTCCTTTCTGCTAGGGCTCCTCTCTGCCTTATACAGCCCCCCCACCCCCTTCCTTTCTTTAAACCTTCATGTCCAGCTTCTGAGCTCTCTCTCCCTCATTTCTTATCCTGGAGAGCACTCCTCAAGTCCAAGACAGATGGTTCTTCCTCCTTAGAGGTGGGAGGAGTGCCAGATCATATATTATAACTTAATATTTCCCCCTAACACTTGGGTAGTAGAGGATTTTGAGATATTAGTGTGTATACTATACTCTTAGTTGTCACCTGTCTCCTATTCCAAGCTGGTAACCAAAGTCTGATAATTTCTTTCCATAGATAGCGTGGCCAGGCAGAGAGCCAAACCACTTGTAGCCAAGGGCCTTCTCACTCTTTTGCAAATCCTAAATCCTCAAAGGAGGTTTCATTGGAAGTTCTGGAAGAGAGCGGAAAAAGAAAAGTGCCTTTGAGAAGCAGCCATGCTGAAAGAAGAGATTCACCTCTCATGCAGTGAAAAGAGGACAAGAGACCCGGAGGGGAAGCAACATGTGCGGTGTTCTGTGGCAATGCCGAAATAAGGAAAGGGCCACAATTCATCTATACATGAAACCTTTGTGACACTGGAAAAGGTACCCCCTCTGGGCAGATATAGGCCAAAAGGAGCACGGCTTATGAACGGATGTGCTTTTGTCCAGAGTAAAATGAATCAGCCTTATACCAGGGCACAGGTCCTGGTTAGCAGGGAGCAGGCTGACTCTACGCTTCTTTACCCCAACAATCTAGCCTTTTGCACAAGCACAAAGTGCACCTTCACACAGTATCCCTAAAAAATGTAGCAAGTCCTTCAGAAGAGGGCTCCATAGTACATCTAGGGAGAGAAAGCCCTATTCTCCCACTCATTATGGAACAGAGAGCCATGAACATCAAGGAACTACTGATTTTGAAGTTTAACTACGATGAAATCAGCTGAGACCATGATGGTCCAGCAAGTGGAGGCCTTTCCTGATCTGACACCATGTGACCTCCTGAATGCTGATATGAGCCTAAGATAATTGGGGGCCCCAATACTTTTTGAGACCGGGTTTCCTACTAGTCTGATAAGATTGGAATCAGACTCTGTTTAATTTGACTTAAAAGCAATAAGAATTGTAATGTTTCTTGTAGACTTGAGTTTATTTTCTATAGCTGTCATGCCTGAATTATAGTTCCTTTTAAAAATAAACCTATTTTGATTAATGAAACTATAAAACTCAATTTGCAATATGACAGTGAAACTACTCCTATGCAGGTCTAAACAAATAGATTTTTATTTAGTCCCTGTGAACATTACAATACAATCTTAAATTTGAGTGTAATCCTGTACAATTGTACATGACATGGTACCTAACGAGAAGCTATAATGTTCATCATATAAAACAAGGGGAATTCAAGACTATAATGAGTAAAGATCTGACATTTCCAAGTATTCGTGTCGGTATTTAGGCAGATTACTGTCAATATTTTCTTTGTTCTCTTGCTTTTTAAATTTTTAAAATTCAACTTGAGAAGCAGAAATATCTGAAGTGTAACTGCTATCATTAAAACAAATTTTGAACTATTTGCAAGTTCCTGAAACTGAAATGTTTATTTTTGAACACACAGTAGTGATTTGTTTTCATAACACTTAGCAGTGGTACTTGAATAACATAAAGCCTGATTTTGAGACAGCCAAATTAATAATGATTGAAGTTGAAAATTAACTTTATAAGTTATTGTGAGGTGCTACTATAACAGTCAGAAACACCCAAAAACAAGTAAGAAAAGTTAGTTAATATTATTCTCATTTAACCTAGAATAAGTATGATTTTCTAATAATTTTTCCTTGTGAATAAAGTCTAAATAATAAAAGAAATATTTATTTAAAACTTATAATACTGTTTTCTTTTACATTTTTCATAGAAATAACTACAAGAAGAAAAATTTTATCTTATAGTAAATAAAATCATAATAGATAGCAAGAGTGACAAAAGTCTGATTCCTCAATTATTCTGTAGATTTTTAGGTACATTTCCTCTGAAGAGTTCAAAGTACTTGAAAATGGATTATCTAACATTCCATTTTTTAGAATGATAAGCAGGCAAATAAATGTTTATCTCAATGTATAAACAAGGAAATGGGAGCACAACATTTTAACAGATTCCTCAAGACTACAGTCAGCCATTAAATTATCCATATACATGTATACTTTAATGCCTCCATGCCTTCCTGTTATCATAGGATTTTCCCTCCTTATTCTCCCTCCTTCAAAATGCTATTTATATTCTAAGGGCAAACTGAAACATTAACCTCTTTCATCAAGCCCTCCCTGATTCTCAGGCAGGAATAGGTTAACCACGCTGGCTGTTATTCACCAATTCTGTTTGCATTAATTACTGAATATCATCCCTTTGAATTTTGAAGGTTTCTTAAATTATGCCTAAATACAAGCCAAAAATAAATAGAAAATACACCAGAATTGTTAACCATGATTATGTGTGGGAGTTTTACCGTGCATAATTTTTAACTTTGCATTTTCCAAGTTTTCTCTAAATATCATATAATTTATAATTAGAAAGAGCAAAACAAAAGAAAACAAATGGGGGAGAAGAACATATTAAGTTTTAAAAGCTATCACTTTAATTTACAGCTAGGAGAAAGCAATATCCAAGACTAGGATCTAGAAGAGACATCCAAGGAGAGGAAAGAGGCCTTTGGATGGAAGAGGGATGAAAAATGCTCTCCTCCCCACCCTCAAAATTTTACTTCCTTTACATATTATATCTCGATTTAACTCTTCTCCCCAGCCAGCTCAGGAAATGTCAAAATCGATCCTGGGAATACCTTTGCTGGTTTCAAGAAAGTATGACAGTGGGCTGAATAGACAGATGGCTACTGAGAAAGATTAATGTATCTTCCTTAAATAACATGGCTGGAGAGGAAGGAATAACTTAGAGTCTGCTTGGGAGAAGTAAGACATAGTGATGAGTCCCTCTGAAAGGGCTGGAGTCCAACCGAAGTTTTCTGCTTTCACACGTGAGCTTGCAGCTGACTGACTGCCCATTTGCACGGGTTAGGGGAGAAGCTGAGCTGCTGAACAAAGAGGCCCTAGGACACAGCAGCTTAAAGAAAGTGAAGTGTATTTCTCTCTCATAAACAGTCCTGAGGCAAGTGGTTTAGTCTGGTGGGCAGCTCCACCCAGTCTTTAGATGCCTCTTTTATTCCACAGAGTTTCTTCGCTATAGGGTAGGAGTTAGAAAGCTGCAGGCCTGTAAGCTCAATACAACCTGCCACCTGCTTGTATAGATAATATGTTATTGGAAAATAGCCATGTTCATTTGTTTATGTGTCATCTTTGGATCCTTTCACATCGCAAGGCAAAGACTGTGGTCACGAAGCTGAAAATATTTACTACCAGCTCTTTATAGAGAAAGTTTGACCACCTCTGCTGTAGGGTATTGACCTTGCTATATGGAGAAGGCTGTGCTGTGAGCGTATTTAAGTTCCATCTGGTGAAAGTAAAAGAGCATGTACCCCTATTACAAAGCTTATTCCTGGGAGCAGCACATGTTACTTCTGCCCCATTCTATTGCAAGGACTCAATCGCAAGTCCTCAAATAGTGGAAAGAAGGCTCGGAAGTGAGTTGTTGTCTGAACGACTATGTGCCCAGCTACAACCTCATCCCACTGAAACAAAGGAAGAATGGAGTTGGGTGGACAGTAAAGAACCTCCACACGATGTGTTTGTTTTGTCCATCTCCTCAACTGCGATTATTTAAAGTAGCCTATATTCACGTGTGTGTCCCCTCATAGCAAATGATCACATTTTTATCCATACAAGGAATGTATTTTTCCTACAACCAAGCCAATACACTGTCTAGTACTGCCTGTCAAACATAACATTAAGGTACAATTTGGTGTGAGGTATAAGAGTTTATAGTGAGTGTCAAGTCAGACCAAAGAGAGATTGTGTTTTCACTGGAACATGCAATAACATGAGCAAGCTAGTCAAGACAATATATAATTCTTCTCAACAGCATCATGGAGTTAAAGGGTGGCCTAGTGAGTGCAGGTGGAAGTTAATGCCTTCAAAAAGTGCCATCCCAAATTCTGTTTTGTGAAAGTGTTCCTCACACACACACACACACACACACACACACACGTTTAAGAATCATTTATAAAATATTGACCATATACAATATATGTTGTAAGCCTCCAACCAGGCTCCATTTTTAAAAGAAGGTGTATATAAAAGATTGAATAAAGAGTTAGGGTTTCCATGAGGGACTTTATAGTCCATTTACTCTACTATTATATGAGGTTAAAAGTAGAAAAAGGCATCCAAGCTAACATTTCTGCCACAATTCCCCGCAGCAAGCTTTACTACCTTCTTAGATTCAATTTTCAATGTCCAGAGAAATGTGCTCTCCTCATCTTTCTCCTGGAGGCAACTGTGGGAGATTTCCCCAAAACTCATGGTGTAAAAAGTAATATAGTGAGGAACAAGGAGATAGAGGATCTGGTCCTCAATCTTCTCAACTATATGAACTTGCATGATTCATTCCACATAGTCCTTCTAGATTCAAAGGCACTGCTCTGGGAGGAATAAGATGTCAGAGACTGAGCCCCAGCCTTCTAAGAGTTTATAATCGAATACAAGAGCAACTGTAAAAGAAAGGGAAAATGCTTAAGTAAGTAGAAGTAAAGGTAGAAGAGGGGACATGCAGACTGGTTTGGAAGAGTGTTGACATCTAGAAAGGCAAAAATCAAAAGGGAAAGCATCCCAAGTGGAAAGGAGACATAGGCAAAGGATAGAGATAGAAAAGGAAATTATGAAGGAATGACTTGCGGTCATTGTTAGCTAGCACATGTGTAATTCACAAGGGAATAGTGAGAAATTAGGGAAGATAGTAGGGATTCAGACTGAGAAAACTAATGAGTCTCATATTATTTAGAAAACAAATTTGAATTGTTCTGAGAGGGGAGTGATTTGATCAAGAAAAGAAATTAGAAGGAAAATTCACGTGGTGACTATAGAATGAATTGGGGTAGGGAGACTAACTAGAAACTAGTTAGAAAGCTCAGACAAAAAGGCATTTGTGAAAGAGATTCAAGATTCAATAAGGAACAAATTCAAGAAATCATTTCGCCTGTGATGAGCATGATCCAATTGCTTATATTAGAGATGCCTCAATCAAAAAATGATGAAGCAGGAAATATAACATGATGATAGAACGAATACTTGAAATGACAATAAAATAAGTGACTAGAAGGACATCTGAATTTTAATTGTTTATTTTGATGTTTATGAAGATTTTGAACTATTTCGTGTTGGCTAGGAAAGGCAGGTAAAACTGAAACTCCAGGAAGGTCGTAGGTGCTAATACTTCTTATGAAGATGATAGAGAATAGAGAGAGAATTACTATCCTTTTAGTCATTCATATTTGTTCCAAGTTAGATGGACCTTCTAGGTTCTACTTTTCATGATATTGACTGGGAAAGTACTTGATTTTGTTCATTTATTTATTTTATTTTATCATACTGTATTTTGTGTATAATAAAATGCCCCTACTTTAAGTGTACAATTTGATGAGCTTTAACATCGATTTCCATAGAACTGTCAACGTAATTAAGATATAGAGCACGTCTGTCACCACCACCACCTTTCCATATGCCCTCCTAACTCTACAATCAATTCCAAATCCTTCTTAGGCAACTTCTGGTCTGATGTCTGTCACTATGGATAAGTTCAACCTGTTCCAGAACTTTATGTAAACACAATCATACAACACACACTCTTTGTGTCTTGCTTCTTTTGCTCAGGATGTTTTTGAGATTCATCAATGTTGCATGTATAAGTAGTTTGTTCTTTTTTATTGCTGGATAAATTGTATGACTATTACCTGAATTGTTTACCCACTCATCTGCAAATGGGCAATTGGGTCATTTCTAGTTCGGGGCTATTATAAATAAAGCTGCTATGAACATTAGTGTATGAGTCTTTTTGGATTTCAGTTCTCTTGGGTAAATACCTAAGCCTGAGTTACATGCTTAATTTTGAAAGAAACTGACAAACTGTTTTCCAAAGTAATTATAGTATTTTACATGCCCAAGAGCAGTGTATGAGAGTTCTATTTGGTCCACTTTTTTCCATGTCAATCTTTTTTAACATTCTAGTAGATTCGTAGTAGTATTACATTATGGTTTTAATTTACACTTCCCTAATGATTAATGATGTGTTCATGTCCTCATTTTCATATCCTCACTGGCCATTGTATATGTCTTTTGTAAAGTGTCTGCTCAAATTTTTTGCCCACTTTTTTTTTACTATCATTTGCCTTATTTTTCAGTTGTGAGTGTCCTTTACATCCATGTAAAGATGTGTCTTTTTCAGATATATGCATTGCAGATATTTTCTTCTGATTAATTTTTCAGTTTCATAATGGTATCTTTGGAAGTGCAACAGTTTTTAATCTTAAAAAAGTCCAATTTATCAACTTTTTTTGAATAGGGTTGTTTTATCTACAAAACCTTTGCCTACCCTCAAATCTTGAAAATGTTCTGTTTTCTTCTAGAAGTTTTATATGTTTAGATTTTGCTCTAGGTCTATGATCCACTAAGAATTTATTTTTGTGTGCAGTGTGAGTTAGGGGTCAAGGCTAATTTTTTCTCTCTTTGACTATCCAGTGTCTGAGCACTATCTATTGACAATACTATCCTTTCCTCATCAAATTACTTTGGCACCTTTGTGAAAAATCAATTGACTCTATAAATGTTGGTCTATTTCCTAACTCTTTATTTCAGTCTATTGATCTATTTGTTTATCCTACATCAAGGCCACTCTCTCTTAATTATGTAGCTTTCAAGTAGGGCATGAAATCAGAAAAAAGCTCCAAATTTATTTTATTTTTAATAATTATTTTGCAATTCTAAGTCTTTACATTTATATGTATGTATATACACACATATATATACACACACATATATATTATATAGATAGATATAGATATAGATATAGATATAGATATAGATATAGATATAGAATATATAGATATATTAGAATCAGTTTTCAATTTCTGCAAAGAAGTCCTGGGACTTCCACTGAGCTTCTATTGAATCCATAGATCAATTTGGGGAGAACGGACATCTTAACAACATGAGTTTTCTAGTTCAAGTATATGGTATCTTCAGTTTTTATTCTTTTAAAATTTCTCTTAACAATCTTTTGTAGTTTTCAATGCACAGATATTGCATATATTATGTTAAATTTACCCCCTGAGTATTTCAGACATCCCGTCTTAGAAGTTGACTACTGCAGAAAGCAAAGTCACCTATTATTTATTAGCTTTATTAGTCTAATTCCCAGAATAACAATCTCTTCAAATTGGTGGTCGTGGAGGAGGAGTGGTAATGGGGGAAACCACTTCCAGTTATAAAATAGTTCTGTGCCATATTAGAAAAAACATCTTTTGTTGAAACCTCACTTCATCCCACTTGCAAAAAATCAGTACATATACATACAGGGGAGACTGTAGATGTGGACAAGTCTCCCCAGGGTCAATAATGGAGTAACTTAGCAAGATAATTGGGTCTTTAAAGTTGAAAGCAGATCTTTTATGAATTACCCAATCTACAGATCTACATACAGTTACCACTCAAAATTATCTGATTTATCACATTAGTGGGCACTTCGAAAAATTTTCCTAGGCCTAGGTATTTCTTTTAGCAGAATTCTCATACTTTAGTTTGAATCAGCAATAACATTTGTGCAACTACAGAGCACTTGTAGGAAGCCTAAAAATTAAAAGCAGAGAGAAATGTTTATCAGCACAGTTTTAACTAGATGGACAAAATTCTTTTGAATACAGTTTTGGGAAATCTAACTACCTCACTGATCTTTTTGCTTTCCACACAAAAATTGTGATGATAAAGTGGAAACTTACTTTCTGAACTGTTAAGTATTACAAAATTCCCTAATGAGTATTTTATAGATCTTCCTTAATTTGAAAAGTAGATTATTCAAGATTTCTGAAATACTTATAACAATAACTTTAATTTATACGGTGATTCTTCTATTTGTGATACCCTTTTTTTCTCATAACCATCAAATTAGATAAAGAAGGATGAGAGGTTATTATCTAATCAGGAAACAAATTCTGAAGAAAAATTAAAGATATTATATAGAGACCTGGTTCTGTGTCTTTCCTTCTTTCTCTTTCTTTCCTCCTTTTAAATTTTGAGGAGGTTTCTCAAAAAAACTAAGAAATGATGTAACCACTAGGGAAAACAGTATGGAGGTTTCTCAAAAACTAAGAGTTGGCCTACCATATGATCCAGAAATCTCTCTACTGGGTATTTACTCAAAAACTTATGGTTGGATAAAAAGATATGGTACATATAAACAATGAAATATTACTCAGCTATAAGAAAAAATGAAATATTGCTATTTGCAACAACATGGATGGACCTCAAGATAATCATGCTAAGTGAAATAAGCCAGACAAAAAAAGTTGGAAACCACATGATATCACTTACATGTGGGATATTAACCTAAATGCAACAAAACAAACATGACAAACAGAGACTCTTGAACATGGACTATAGACTAGTGGTAACCAGAGGTGGAGTAGATGAGGTAAAAGGGGTCAAATATGTGGCGACGGAAAGAAATTTAATTAAGGGCAATGAATGCACAATGCACTGTTGAACTGTACATGGAAACTTATTGTATTTTGTTGATCAATGTCACCCCAATAATTTTTAATAAAAAAAAGTTGAATGGAAAAACAAAATAAAGTAAAATAAAATAAATTTTGGGCTTTAAACACTCAGAAACCACAAATATTAAAAAATACCAACAACAATAAGTTATAGTAATTACTCTGTGTCAGGAATAAACATTTCAATTTTATAACTGTCAGACATCTGCAAGGTATTATTTTTCTCACTTTACGGATAAAGAAACTAGAGCTCATAGAGTGTTAGTAAACTTTCCCAAGGCCACATGACCAAATCATGGAGATGGGATTCAAATCACAGAACCAAAGCTCTATCACATAGATGCCTCCCAAACTAAAATATTTACTTAATTCAAACCAAAGGGTGAATAAAAAGGTAGACTTTAGCATATAATTTAACAGATCTTCCAAACTGCATCTTGTAGGAAAATAAATGGATATTTGCTGTTACAAAAAAGGCAATATTGCATCAAGGAAAGAACAGAAAACTAGGGGCCTGGAAGATCAAGAATAGGTCTAAACCTGAACAGCAAATTGTCACAAAATTGAAAGAACGTTTTAAAACATGTTTCTTGAGTAAATGCAGATGTTGGACTTTATGCTTTCTGAAGTCTGTTCCAACTCTAGGTTCTAACCCACCTACCCAGAAAAACCCTTTGTGTCTATTATTATAAGGGTAATATTCTTTTCTATTTTGATTTTCTCTATAAGTGACCTTTTGACTCAGATTAAAGTCTTTAGAAGCACCTATAGACATATAAGGAAGCCAGAAGTCATCAGGACAGGTGTCACGCTTTCCCAATGCGGACCTATGTGGACTGAAACCTCTAAGAGGTAGATAGAAAAATGAGCATGTATCAGTACTTCTGGTTTCCCATTGTACTTGATGGCCCAAAGAAGCTCATGTTGTCTACAATCCTACAGAGACTTGGATTCTAAATGTTGTGGCTGCTATTGGTAGAAACGTCAAGGCTGAATGCTGTCAGCTCCATCATTTGCAACATCAGTTGAAAGCCAAATAGATGAGACCTGTTGAATTTTAGCAGTTACCAATGTGAGAACAGCCTAGCCCATCCACCCCACAGTTGTACTCAGCATCAGGAAGACACCCTGTGCATCTTTTCACCTGTTCTCCTCTGCTGCCACAAATGTTCAATGAAACCATCTCAATGCTCCCAGACTCAAGGAAAGGGGATGGGTATAAAATCTGAATGCCTAGTGTTTTACCAAAAGAAACAGACTCATGCCAAAGAGGCTGTTATTTCAATCTTAATTCAAATTTTAAATAGTCTGGATGTTTAAACCAAAAAGGGAAATATAGACATAAAGTGAGAGAAATTGTTCTCATTGGCAAATCTAAGATGTCCCTACCAATCAGAGGGGTGAAACTTGTGAGAGATCAGAAGAAATAGGTGCTACATATTCCTTACTATCTGAGTGTAGTATGAATGATTTTGTGACCTCACTACACTTTTGTAATTTGAGTTCATTACAATAGGCTAAAAAAGGACAAACAAAATGAAGAACCACACTTTTCACATAGTCGAGTTTAGCCAAAGTGTTCTGAGTTTATAACACTCTAAGCCTTTCTTAGGATTATTAATAAATAATGCTCATGAAGGTTAAAGGAATTTGGGTTACCATTTACTTCCATCCATGAAAGTTTCCATAGGATTACCATTTATGAAACATAAAGAAAACTCGAATTTTTAGTTTCAGTATGGTTGTCAACATGTAGGAAAAAGAAAAACTTACATGAAAGAAATAATGTAATCATCTGATAATTAAACATAAAGGGAAAAAGCCATTTCTTAAAGTGACCTTTACTGTCAATCAGAATTTTGCTCTTAAGTATAAAACCAAAGGGAAAAACATAGCTCTGCTGTGAACTGCCAAGGGAATTGCCTTTATTCTGCCAAATGCTCCAGATGCTTCTCTTACAGAGGCTTCCGTCTTACTAGTACTTGTTTATTTCCACATACATCACTCTCAGCAAGGCACGGAACCAGGTACTATATACACAAAGGCACACAGTCAGAGACGACTACATTCGAGTCCATTTTCAGAGCTTAGGGCATTTTTTTCCCGAATGGAAATATTTGAACCTACTTTAGAACCTGCTAAGCATAAACACTAACTGGTAGAAAATGCACTAAGTGGTGAGAAAGCCTCTTTCATGGAGAGGACTCTACTTGGATTAATATTGCAGCACAGGTCGGCCCACTGTCTGGGCTGAAGCTTTTGAATCCATTCTAATTATTAAAAGGTTTTCATGACTTAAAAGGGGCCACCCATTGCAAACCCACTGAATAGAGAGCCAGAGGTATGGGTCCACTTAAGCTGTCCTGCAGCATTTAAGGGAGAAAAGTCATGCACCTCTCTTCATTATCTATAAAATTAGGCTACACACTCATTGCCAACTATAAAAGTCTGTAATTTCCCTTCCCATTTCTGGACATTGAAACAGATAAAATGAAGGAAAACTGGTTGAAATGAATGCCAGAGTAAATAAAAATGTTTAACGTTATATGTCAATGAGAATTTATTTTGTATTATATTTATAGTATGTGTCTGACATTCTGAAAGGATAAACGGTTGAACAAGACAATGACCCAAGACCTCTGACCTCATTTTAATCTCACAGTATGAAGATACTTACAATTTAGAATTTTGAAAGATGAATATTTAGCACAAGATCATTTATCTTTCTAGTTCTGATTGTAAGAAAACAATGGCAAATAGGGAATGTTCAGAGAATTAACTACACACACATGTTTGATAGTTTAACTGTTAATTGAATTCCCACTAAGATGTGGAGTAAATATCTATTTGGAGGGTTTGAAATTAAAATTTTCTGCTTTCAATAAGAAGCAATACTGATAGTGTCCTAAAATAAACTGATAATCTCCTGATTCTGATCAAAGGCTTCATCTCTACCTTGTACTCCAACTCTTTCTTGGCAGAGAAGAAAAACCAGTTCAAAAAATTAATAAAGTAATAAGGTGCTGTTTTGTACATTCATTATATTTGGAATGAGAGAAATTTTCTATCTCATCAGTATTACTATGTCTAATATAAAATCATCAATTCCATAACTGGTAGCTTTTTTAGTAAGAACTACATTAAAATTATAAGTAAAGCTTAAGATGTTGTTTTGGTCAAGAAACCTTATTAACATAGATTAGATTGATTTCCACTGAGATAAATACTATATAATTTCTGTGACCGAATATCTCATTTTTTTCGAAAACCACTATAAAGGAGGGTCTTGAATATGTCTCTGGTGTTTTATCTGCATTCTAATCCTTCCAAGAAACTCACAAAGTAGATATATTACCAACGAGAGTTATGTGACTTGCCCACAGCCACACAGCCAGCTATAAGTGATGATGTTGCCTTATGGACCCACGACTACCTGGCTTCCGTGCCAACTCTCCCCCATTAAATAAAATGCCTCTCTGCTCTTACATTTTACTCCTTTGGGGCTTTTTCTTGAACTTCTCTTTGTAACAACAGTTAAATCATCTACTCAAAGATAGCAGATAACCTCTGTGCTCTAAGTCAGGCTGTCAGATTTCATTTGGTTCATGTCACCTACCACTTCTCCTTTGTCTTTTACTTCTTCCTCTAACCCCTTCCTTTTTCAAAGCTGAGAGTAGTTAAAATGACTTATTTCAATCATAACAAAAATACATGATTCACCACTTGAAAAGATGTATATATTCCTTGGTAGTGTCAAATACACACTAAGGTTAGAAAAATAGTAGAACGTTAACTATTATAGCAAAATTAATAAATCCAGTCTTCCTGAGTACTAAGTCAAATCTATGCTGGTTCTCTAACCTCTATCTATTTAGTTACCTAATTTAAAATGCTTTTCTAATGAATTCTAGATATTCACGGGATAATCCCAAGAGCAGGACAATCCTTTCAGTTCCTTGTATAATTCTGACTCCTTAGTCACTATCGCCAAAGCCTTAAAATCACCCTTCCACCCCTGGAACAGGAGCTTGCCTGCTCTGCATTCATTTGAGGCTTGAATGAGAAGCACGTTATAAATCTTTTCTCCAAACTCTCTCTCATATTAATTTTTACATCTTTGAAGAAATGCAGACTCAGTCCTGAATGTTTCACTATATACTCTCGTCTCAAGATTTTACTTTGCCTTCAAATATTCCATCTTTGGGGAAAAGAAAAACTCTCTATTTTCTATTACCAGAATGTGTCCATTCTTCCCTTATGACAATAATTGCTTATGCACATTCCTCTGTCTACTAAATAATTCATCTCAAAGGTTGCAGTTAAAATCATGCTCACTCACCCCTATGACTCTCTCTCTCTCTCTCTCTCTCTCCTCTCTCTCTCTTCTCTCTCTCTCTCTCTCTCTCTCTCCTCCTTCCCTTTCTCCTTCTTTCTCTTTATCCCCACCACCCTTTTCATTTATGCACAATGTGATTTCATTCTGACTCTTATCACACTATATTCTTATTTCTCTCATCCTCCCGTTTCCTGCCTGCATAGGTTGATGCAGCCAAGCTCAAATTTTATGTTTTTCCTCATCTTCATCCACTTTGCCTGTGATATCAGAGCCACCGCCTCACTTTCACCTCACAACTGAATTTTTCTTAATCAAAAAGTTGACTTTTTAAAAAGACTAGCCCTATTTAGTAAAAAAAAAAAAAAAAAAAAAAAACCCAAAATCTGTCATCTCCATTAGTTATTCACTTTCATTCATCTGTATTAAACATACTTTTTAAACTGTGCGTTAAAATAAAATAGAGAATAAATATCCAAGTATTTACACATGTGATCTGCCCTCTAAATTTTCACAACAAAAATGACTTCATGTGTAAATAAGATTTCACCTTCAAAATATTCATTTTAGACGATAAAAAGAATGTTGATCTCATATGATAATCACGAAAAATATGTCAAAAATAGGAAAACAGCAAGTCATTTGTTCCAGCTCTTTAAAAATATTTTAATCATGCAAAATCACATAGTGTACTCTTAACATAATGCTAAAATGCTAAGTAAGACAAAGTGGCTTGTATTTGTTTTGCAAGATTTATATTTGGCAATAGTTAAATTAAAATAATTACTCTAAAGGAACTCTTAACTATATTAGTTCAGAAATAATATTTTAAAATACAGCAGTAAGCAAGAGAAACTATTGCTCTTTATACATTTTTGGCATAACACTGCCATACAGTTACAGAATTATAAAAGAAGTGTTTCATAGTACCATACAGATCCAGAAACTGGTTACAACTCCTACCACATACACATGGTATTGGTACTAACAGACATGCACAGCATTCTGTAATTCATACTGCAATAAAATACAAAGAGCAAAGGCCCAGTGGCCACTGGAGAGTCAGAGTTTATATGGGAAGCAAAACATACATGTTTTTAAGAATTATACCTACTTTCCTGAAATACTTAAAAATACAAAGGACATTACAGTTTCCAAATTGAAATAGTGACTAGACCCAGCTGGCCATCTAGCTTCTTGAGTAACACTGAAGAGCCAGCATCTTACTTAGGAAACAAGTAAATGGCCTTTTTATAAAAAGGAAAAAGAAAATGCTTGTTGAAGGACCCAATTCTTTGCTCTCATTTGTTTTCTTAATTGTAACACCACACAATTAGTGTGCTGTCAACTCTTGATGGTATGGGAGACAGTCGCTTCATTTATAAATAATTTATCACTAAATCTTCTTTATCTGCAGCCAGTCTCTCAATTTAACTTTTTGTTAGTAAAACCACCAACTATTGATACATATCGGCAAAGGAATTAAACTTGGTATCTGATCATTTGAACAATTCTGTCTACTAAAAGATTTCAGTCTACTTTGGAGTGGGCAGAATATATGGTTCAAATAAGAGTATCATTGGGATTCTGTTTCCACATCAATTTCTGATTCTCCTCAGTACAAATAACACAGATCTGATTCTGAAAGCACATCCCCACCATAAAACTTTTGTAGATATTCCTCATCAGCTTCCAATAATTCTGGCACTTGCACAAACTTATAACTGGTTATATATGAACTTCTTGCTACTGTTCTAATCTTTTGTTTCAGTTTGTGTTTTCCTTGTCTTCACACAAAACTAAATTCATCAGCGTTGAAAAAACAAATTATAATTTAACAATGAAGATGATAAACTTTACACCTTAAATATATTTTCATAACATTTTTGACTGTTTTTTTTAAAAAGATTTTTTAACATAACTAGTGAGCATCAATGCCCTTTCCCTCACTTCATTTTTCAAGTATACTGAATCATTATATGAAAAAACATTTTTATGTATACCTATGAAAAAACTCAAATAATTTTTAATTGAAACACTGATGGAAGGGAGAAGTGGAATTGATATTTTAATGTTTCTCAAGATGGTTAGAAGATTCAGCTATAATTTATATAGCAGGTGTCCAATTGTTCACAATTTCTTAAACAACTACAAAATGGTGGCTAATAAATATTTTATGAAAATTTATGCCCATTAAAACTATGTGTGGAGTCCAAGGTGGCCCATCTTCCTTAGACGTCAGAGATCCTGGGACCCAACATCTTCATTATTCAGAGGAGGCCATGAAGACCCATCATGCCATCACAGGGGTTGCTGCCTAGCATTGGCTCTGCTTCACCAAGATGCTCTTTCTGGTTCTTAGTTACATATCCCTTTCTGAAATCTACATGCAGGCATAGTTTGGGCCATAAAACAGAGGACTTAATTGTATACTCCATGTGAAAACTTTAATTCAAGAAAACAAACTTATTAAGAAGTTACTTCCCACAAATAATTAAAACAATAAGCTTCTCAACAGAATAGGAAAAAAGAAGTAGAATGTGACAAAGAACATTCTCTCTAATTCAGGAAAAAAAGCAAGAACAGTGCTTTCTAAATATTTCTGATAAGACTATAGCATAAAAGTTTAAAAAATTAATTTCAGATTCTTCAGTCTACTGAATTTAAACTTTCAATAATTTTTCTAATAGAATTCCATTTTCTGCATCCATCTGTAGTTAAGAACAAGAAGTAAAACACAGATAAATATTTCTTGCAGCAGCTGAGAAAAATTCAAAATGAAAACTATAGCATGTAGCAAAATTAAGCAAAAGCATAAATAAATTCAGCAACATAGTTAATTTTTCTTACTGTAAACACTTATTGTTGAACATTGTGGTAAGTACACTTCCTTATGAACTGATGCTACTGTCACAAATGGAAATTTCTCCAAAATGAAAAAGCACCAAAGTAAATGTCATTAAAATAACTGATATTCGTGGTTTGTAAAATTCCTTATATGGCAAGATTTTACAATGAAGTAAAAATTTAAACTCCTGAATGAAAACCATTTACATTAGTTAAGGCACATCTGGACACCTCCAGGCATTCATATTTATAACTATAATATTATTAACTTCAGTAATAAGAGGTTTTTAAAAACACAGTCTGTCCCTGAACACAATCTGCTGGGTGGGCTGGATAACTAGGAGAGGGAAGGAGGCAGAGTAGCACTCACTGTCACCCTAGAGATTATCCACGCAAATCTGTTCATGTAATAAACACTGCAGAATTTAAAGTCGAAAGAAGTCAATATATGTACACTCCTAAATCCTACTTTCTAGATCCTACATTGACCCAGGTCATCATCCTGCACAACTGACCTGCATTTGAAATGATTCTAGCACATCTAACTCCAGCTTTACCTTATATTTAACGCTTACATCCCAAAAGAGAAAGGGGAATTTTCTAAGTGGGAAACAAAAACAGAAATCTTGGAAACTACTCCTATAACGAAGGATTTCCACTTACCCCTAATAGAGACATGAAAGACCTACTGATACAACTACAATAAAACAAGATCAAGAAGCTTTTAGAGAAGCCTCAATTACAGAAAGACAAACACCGTGCTTAATTTACTTAGTATATTATAAACTCAATCATAACTCTATTGTAACTTGGGAAATAAAACTTTAAAACAATTAACCAAACATTCTCTCACCGTCCAGTTCAACCAATTTTTAACCACTTTATATGGAATTTTACTTACTAAAAAGATTTCTTAAAGAGTAACTCAAATGTAACACTGTACTGTTTTTCCTTTTTCACCAGATCATACTTTCACTCAGATTACGGTAAAAACATTAGAAGCGAAGTTGGTAATTGTATACGACACAATATGAAACGTAATGGCTATGATAGGTATTATGGCATTTTCACATTTTATATTTTTAATACTAATAAAAAATTTTAGAACTTCTCTAGTGACTCCTGAGTTGTATGTTTTCTCTTTGAAACTGAAGAAAAGTAGTCTCAAAAGCTAAATTTAAAATAAAACTATACAGAATAACTTTTGATCTGAGAAACAGACCTGATTTATAGAAAGCAGACATATTTTCACTTCTGATTCTTTTGAGTTTCTATGACATTGAGCATGAAAATGTAAAATGGTACAATATTCTTGTTATACACATTTACTGTGTTGACACATCTTATAATTATATATCATTATAGCATTTCAAATATTTTCACATATATTATCTCCTTAGAAATATGAAAGCACAAAATATTAGAAATGTACTAGACTAACCAAGCAGTACATCTATTTGCTATGAAATGCAAGTTAGTATTTTATTGGTAGCCAATATTTAGTATCTTCGAAGTCCATGATACAGTAATAAAGTCTATATATTTGCAAAGATTCAATAATGTTCCTAGCTATTTGGCCATGCTTCACTGGATTTTTATAGCAGCTTCTCAGTAAATTTCTGTAAGCATATGGTAGTTTTTAAAGATACAAAATGCCAGAGCCAAACCTAGAGGGCTGTTTCATATCTAAGACACATAAATATGTATCTATAATCTTATTTTAAAAACAATTAAATGTACAAAGTATTAATAGAAAAAAACTCTAGACCCTCATAATTTTTATCTGCAAAAGAAATAACATCCTCTCACTTGTTCTCCACTGAATTAGTCTCTCATAAATTACTTATAGATTAAATGTAGGAATCATACTGTTATGTGTGAATATGGTGAAAAAAAGGCCTGTTTTAAATGGAAGCCAGTTTTTCCCTTGAAATAAAATTTCTCAAATTAAATGGTACAATCTAATAAAATCCCAAATTAATATTCTAAAAGTTAAATGGTTGAATAAAATGTGTTTTACTTAGAAGGGCTTCGATACTACAGTTTCTAAGTAATTCAGATTATATCCACTTATTTTAGTATCTGTCTACTGTTTAATATCTTAAATTCTGGTCACAAATTTTTAACATTGTGCACTTACAAAAGAGTCTAAACACTTTATCATGTATGCAAAATTGGTAAGGTATTTGGAATTAAATTGTATTCCTACAATTCAGCCCAATGTGACAACCTGTTCTCATCCCCTATGTCTGTAAACTGATAATTGAGCACTATGAGAACCCTGCTACAACAATCGTATTAGAGGGTCCATGTAAAAAGAAACTGAAATGCAAACACAGAATGCCCCCCGCCCAAATCTTAATCGCTTCACAAAACAGCAGAAAGCAAAAATTGGCATATTTTGGGAACCAAAAACAACAAACGTTCTATATTTATTGGAATATGATATACAACATGAATGTTACTAACATTCACATAAAAAAGTCATTTGAGCGACTTCAATAAAATCATAATTCTAAAGACATATTATTGGTATGTTTATTTTCTAGAAATCCCCTACTTAAAATCACTTGATCAATAAATGTAACAGATCATATGATATGATTAAAAAATAGAATGTGGTAAAAATTCTCTGGGGGTTAAAGTGGATCGAACTTAAAGACCTTAAAGCCTTAAAAGACACACACTAAAGCCAATTTTTTTTCAAAATGAAATAAAGTGAAATTCTTGTTCTGTTCATTGCTGTAACTATATTTGTATGCATACTCTGAAGTTCTTACTATTACACATTTCTTAATGTGTAATAATTAGGAATAATATTACAGGAAATAAAATTATTTGCTATTAACCAATATTAAGAGTTTACTAAAACTGAGTACATGGAATTTCAAATTTGTTCTCAATTTTAAGATTTGACAACTTATAGAGATGCATCATATTGTATTTCTTTTTTTAGAAAAATACACTGTGGACTAAGCAGTATATTAATTTCATAGTCCACATAACACTGAGTATATTAATGGTTTTAGGGACCACTGCTTTGATCTCAATGCAAGAGGCATAAATAATTTTTCTTATTTTTTAATCATTTAGTAATTTGTACTTAGAAACAAGCACCAAATTTTATATGGAACAGCCATAGAATGGCAAAATTCTTTCTTAGATTTTTGCATCAAAAATTTGTTTTTAAGCTCTTAATATGGAAAAAAACATGTTTATTATTTTAAACAAAGGAAAATTTTGAAATCATACTATTGAAAGTCTCCGTTCCATTTTAATATCAACATAAGAGATGATCCAAATGTACAGTAGAAATGTATATACTGGTTGACAAAGTGAATGAGGATGGGTGTGGGAGAGGGAAAGAGGGAAAGACGGTAGGACTGACAAACAGGCTGGGGAGATTACAGCTCCCAAGAATACCCATTTCATTTATCAGACTTTTAATAACATGTTGAAGTGCAATGAAGAAATACAAATTACTTTCTGAATACATTTGAGAAGACCAAATTCTTTCTTCCAGCTTAAAAAAATTCATCCATAAATTAGGCAAAGTGTGGTAACATAATAAAATTATCCTCTTGGTTCTCTTCAGGGAGACAGTATCTCTCAAAAGAATTTGATATATCAAATACTACATGATTATTTCCAGATACATGAAAATAATTGTAAAATAATTACTGCATAGAGAATTTAAAAACTCACATCTTAAAAGTGTTACAGAATACATTCTTTTATTGGGTCTTGTCTTAAATCATCTTATTAAATTCACTGTCATCCAAAATTAAAAACAACGATGAAAAAATGCTTACAACAGAAAACACAGATAACTAAGATTTGAAATGTGACCACTGTTCCTTAGGATAAACTGTACAGTAGTTTCTTCTCCCTTACCTAAACTGGTTTGTGGCTTTCTGATAATTCACTGTAATAGTACATCATCATGGGAACCTGTCTTTCCAGGATTTTCACAGTCTTGGTTATGATTTTCACCTTCTTCATCTTTTTCAGGAGGAGATGTGCTCTCCTTTTTCTCTGTAGGATTATTAATTGTTTTTTCTGGCTGAGAATTTGAATTTTCAGCGTTACCATCCTTTTCTGTGTTCCTTGGACTGGCAGCTTCACTGCTGGGCTCTGTGCTGGGCCCGTCTGCCTCTTCTCCAGGCTCGCCAGGTGCCACTTTTTTTTCTTCAGATGTTTTGTTATTTACAGAAACAGCTGAGGAGGAATGTTTGGAGTCCTTGGATTTTTTATATGTACAAATTTGACTGTTATGACCAGAGGCAGGAGAGACAGGTGATTTCTGGGCTTTGCTTCCCTCCAACTCTTCTTTCCTAGGTGGTCCCCAGATAAAATTCTCTGAAGGCGTATAATGTTTCTGGGCAAACCGTAGGAGCTTTCTCCTTTCTCTTCTGTCTCTAATTGTATAAACAAAATATTCCAGAGCACTCTGTTTAATATTGGGAATAGTATTTTCCACAAGAGCTTCATGAAGAATAAATTTTACAAGAGGAGACTTAAAACTTTCATATCCAAGCTCACCAAGGCTTTTAAGAATACGGGTGATTCTTAAATAGTTGTGCTGAGACCTGGAAGAGAGGAGTGAATAAAATTAGGGGAAAAAAATCAGGTGGAGGAAAGCAGGGAATAAAAACTATCAAGAGAATATTTTTCATGGAACTGTAAGCAATGGAAATATGCCTTATAATGATTTTACTAAAAGTCATATAAGAAAGACATCATTAAGAAAAACAAATTAGAAGGTATTAAATCCTTATACCTCAATGTAATGTCAATCATTGTGAAACTCAAACATATGATACAAATTCTCCTTGCTTTTTCAGTTCTTCATATTTGAAAAATATTTAGAGTAAAATTTATTCCTACCAATGTTAAATTGCTATTTGTTTATTAAATACACTGAGAATGAGTGACCTACTAGGGCATTTATTTGCAACAATACCAATGTGTTGTACCTGTCACAGGTAACCAGGATAGAACAGAAACACATTAGCTATAAGATGAATGGTACAATTTACAGTGTCAGCTGGTCAGCAAAATCCACCATATTAGCCAACTCACAAGGAAAGCAGTAAAAACCTCTCTACTTGCTAGAACAATTCTGACAAAAGATGTAACACCAACAGCTTAGCAGAGCATAGTTTAAATAGTTAAGAGAATGGACTTTAGAGACAGACCTGAGTTTATATCCTGGCTCTGCCATTTACAGCTATGTGAAATTATAGTGTCTCTCTAAGGCTTGTACCTGTCCTTCCTGGACTTTACTGTACTGTTGTAAAAATCAAATGAGTTGATAAATATGCAGGGCATGTAGAACTCAATCAATATTAGATAGCATTTAACAATATTATTATTGTTCTTATTTAAAGATTTGGTATTAAGAATCACAATATGTGTACGTATTCCAATTTAATTCTCTTCTATCCCCGGCTTCTCTCTCTCCTCTTTCCTGATCAGAGAATTTAAACTTTTCCTTCTAATGGCATTGATTCCAAAGATGCCTTTTCCTCCAAACTGTGCTAACACCTTTCTCCTCTGTGCCAAAACTAAGGCCATTATTAGATGAATGTTTTCTAATCTTATTATGTCATAATTCATAACCTATCTACCCCACTTTGCTCAGCACAATAGTTGCCTTATTACACATGCCTGCCTGCATCCTAAAAAAAATTTCTGCTACATATATTATCAATAGCTCAGGTATTTATTCACCTAATATTATAACACAACCATAACCATCACTTATTTTTAACTTCCTAAACCTATTTTATACCTCAGACATTAAACTTTATGTAAGCATTGCATATACCTATCTTGGCTTCCAAAAGAGCTTGGGGAATTTCACTTAGAAATAACTAGCAAATTATTCAGGAAGAATGGCGAAGGATGTTGATGAATTATTTGAGAAAACAAGAGAGTGGTTCCATGGTCTTGTATTTTAATAAGAGAACTTTTTTGGACAAAACAAAAACCTTAATGATTCGGGCTAACCAAACACTAGAAAAGAGGAGTCACACACTTTTTACCACCACTACCTTCTGGGTGAACCAAAAAAGTATTATCTAAATGTTCAACTTTCTGAAGGCAAAGGGTAAAATGTAGCACAGATTCGTTTCAGTTTTATGACTCTGTATCTTTTAAAAGTAAGAGTATTTTGAGACTACAAATTTGGGTGAAGTTATTAATGTGCCATTAACAGCAGGACTGACTTAGTTGTTAGGTTAATATAGATTCTATATACTCTAAAAACAGTGAAAAATCTCTTGGGCAACATCGGTTCATAAGTCTATGATAAAGAGATGTATGAAAAAGTAAAAGTACATATTTTTTAAATCCCAAAGACGATTTATATGACAACAAAATTTACTGTATTTGCAACCAGCTCAATTTCACATATTCAGTCCAAGATAAATGGCCAAATTAAAATTTCTGTACATATTTATCTGTATCTACACATTCTCCAATTAAAAATATTTACATAACAGTAGAAAAAGACAAAAACTAGGGTTGAAGAGAATGAAGATCAGGATTATGACACGAAATTATATAAGAAAGAAATTGGGTGTTTCAATATGATTTGAAATAAAGACAAAAATTAAACCTCTCCTAATGTTATATGCAACCTTTGGGGTTTAGTAGCAAATAAATAAGAGAAGTTAAGCTTTCAGACAGAGATAAGGGCTGAAGTTTTCAGGAAAACCAAGTAGATGAAGAGAATACACACAGAAGGCAAAAACCAGGAGACAAAAATAAGTTAGAGGAATTCCAGGGTCTATGACTTAGTAATCCAAAGTGATTACAAATAAAATTGGAAATACACCTTGGTGATTGGTTTATATATTTGCTCTCATGTTTGAAAATATTTCACCTCTTTTAGTCATGGTCACTTGTTCACTTCCACTCAATTTTTTTGTCTACTGGGGCTACTATAAATACATTGAGTTTCCCACCTATTCTAAAAAATTCAAGATGTCATACAGATTAAAACACAAATAAGTTATGACATTTAAGGATAAACCAGAAAAGAACCCAGCTGGAGAAAGAAAATAGAAGTTTTCATATAATCCTCTATACTTTATTCAGTTTAGTCAATATAATTTTTTGGCAAATAAGCTGCAAAGCAAAGTTGTTTCCTGGAAGATTTTAAGTCAGTTCATTCACAACGGGAAAAGTTCTATGCGACACCCAAGGAAGGGAAAAAAAGAGACAATGGGCAGTAGAAAGTAAGGGAACTAGACGGCACAGACGAGTGAGATATAACAGCTAGTTCAGCTCCCCTCCCCTGACTCGACCAAGGAGATCATTTCACTCAAGCCTTCAGAAGGGTTCTGTTTCCAGCTATCAATTAGAGGACCTGAAAATATAACCCCAAAAAGGATTTTAGCTGACAAGCCTATGTCGTTATCATTTATTCATTCAACAAACATTTACTAAACAAGATGGCTATTCCAACCAACAACGAGTTGGGGTTGAAGATTCTCTAAAATGATAGAGAGGAGTGCATGGAAGATGAGGCACTATCAGATCCTCTCCAAAGATTTACTTCTGCCATAATGTCAATAGGCTACTTGCATACAGCTTTCTTTGACAGTATGACATAAGTGCTTAGAAACTGTCCAGAGATAGCTACCTGTTTTGCTTAGGTAGAGGCATATATATAATTCTACTTTAAGTGTCCAATATAGACCAAACTTAACTTGAGTTATGAGTTAACGAGTCTTATAGTCAGGATCATAAAGCTTTATGCCCATTTTTTCAGTGTTTTAGTACAAGCCACCATTTTAATAGTGTCATGATAACTAATAAAGTAAAAGGAAGGCTTAAATAGTAATACTTATTTTACCAAAGCAAGAGGAAGGCTCTAGAAAGACACAAAATTTTAGTTCATTGATACACAAAATTCTAATTTGTTTTGTACAGAAAAATGTCTTAGATAGTTTTAATTTTTTCTCTCTTAGTACTTGCCCAGTATAGCTAATTATAATGTGCTAAACAATTCTTTGAAGCTGTGGTTTTATAGTCCAGCACACATAAGTCACTCTATAATTAAAAAAGAAAAAAAAAAAGCCAGTTTCTGTGTGAAGAAAATAATAAGAAAAATAAACTTTGAATATAAGTATTAATGAAAGTTATAAATATCCAAACAAAAGAATACAGCAAATCAGTTCTAAATAAACTTAAAATTTTCTTCACAGATTTATTTTGAAATTTATCAACCAACAATGGTCTTTTGTTTTTGACCTACATGGTGAAGATTCTAATTTTTCCTCCTTTTTAGTAAAATATTGAGAATATCTCAATCCTATAAAATAATTTTTATATGTCACAGGCTTAAT
Organism: Eonycteris spelaea; assembly: GCA_003508835.1. Taxonomy (NCBI): domain Eukaryota; kingdom Metazoa; phylum Chordata; class Mammalia; order Chiroptera; family Pteropodidae; genus Eonycteris; species Eonycteris spelaea. Next base: position 1,411,312 of record PUFA01000140.1, read on the forward strand.
TCATGGACTTACTCTAAGAAGGCACCATGCTTGAGGAACTGACTGTGCCGCAAGAAGCTTACAGCCAAGTAGAGGGGATTGAGAAAACCGTCTATAAATAACCATAAATTCCCGGAAACATGGCATAAAGAGCCACAGTTGGCTATAGGTAGTGAAGGGTTACAGGAAGAAACAGCTCTGAAGCTGAATACTCATATTTCTCCCTAGAATTTTGTTCTTTTTTGTTGCTGTTTTGTTTTATAATATAGAACAGGGAATAAAATGCATTTTAGACTAGCTTCTGATTTTGGATTCCTAGGTCTATCTGCCAGTTGCTCCTAAGTTCCACAGAGAATTCCAACCAAAGGAAAATAACATGCTGGCCCCCGATGTACTGCGGGGGCTTTACTTACTCATTCAGATGTTGAAATCTTTCTTGCCAGTTAACAGCCCGAGCGACATTTCCAGTTTTATCAACCAATTTTATTCCAAAAAACTCTAACATCATTTTATAAGCCAAAAGGAATCTTCTAATTGCTTCTTTTGTTTTTTTGAATTCCTAATGAAAAGAAAAAGTCAGCTGAAATGATTCGGTAGTTACCAGGCCAATAAAACAGCAATATTATTTGGCCATCTCATATAAAATTAAATGAGCTTACGTTACCTCAATTTCATATGTAGTTAGTTCTTTAGCATAAAAGTTCAAGCCTTGTTCTCTCAGGGGGAAAAGCCTATGTTTTAGAAAAAAAAAATTATATTAATGTTGTCTGGAAAACGCACATGATTAAATAGGACATGATTAAAGACAGATAACATGTAACTAACCATTGAATGTAGGTATGGTTGTGCTCCAGTTTTTCATAGTCTCCTTTCCACTTATTTAAAACTTCTTCGATGTAAACACCTAAACAGTAAATATTTAGAAAATGAACCAGATATTTAAAACATTGTTGAAAGCATTTTAAGATTTAATCACTTAAGCTTTATGTTAAAACCTCTAAAATTTTAATAACGACACAATAATAATGCTTTTTAAAGATGAATTCTCTATTCCATATATTGTTATACATAAGCTTATTAAAAAACAAAACAAAACAAAACAAAACAAAAAACAGTGGCACCTCCAGCTGCAGAAAGTTTTGCTGAACAGCATTACTCTAAAGCAGAGGTTGGCAAACTGTGGTCTGCCATCTCTTTCGTAAATAAAGTTTTATTGGTACACAGCATGTACAAATGAATACATAAAATTAATTTATATATTTTACATTAAAACAGCAGAGTTTAGTACTTGCTGTAGAAACCATATGGCCCACAAAGCAAATATATATTCATTGTCTAGCTTGTATAGAAGTTTACCAGCCCCTGCCCTAAAAGGGTCATATAGTTCTTTCAATACTAGATAGGATCAAATAAAAAAGAGAAGGGAAGAGAAGGGAAAGGAAGGGAAGGGAGAACAAGAGGAGAGAAGGAGAGCAGAGAGGAGAGGAGAGAAAAAAAAGAGGAAGAAGAAAGAAAGAAAGAAAGAAGAAAGAAAGAAGAAGAAAGAAAGGAAGAAAGAAAGAAAGAAAGGAAAGAAAGAGGAAAAGAGAGAAAGAAAGGAAGGAAAGGAAAGGAAAGGAAAGGAAAGGAAAGGAAAGGAAGGAAGGAAGGAAGGAAGGAAGGAAGGAAGGAAGGAAGGAAGGAAGAGAGAAAGAGAGAAAACAGGGAGGAAGAGGAGAGAAGCAAGGAAAAGGAGAAGGGAGGAAAAAATGAAAGAAAAAGAGCATTGAGTGCCTATTATATGTTGGGCCCATATTACATATGGTATACAGTATTCACCTTACTCTTGCAAAACTATCCCAAACCAGTGTTATCTCCATTTTACTAATGAGGAAATTGTGTGATTTGTTCAAAGTCACACACTAATAAAAGAATAAATCTAAGAGTACATGACAGGTCTTTCTGGTTCCAAAAGTAAGCCCTCTTCATTACTCTCATTATTCTTATGAAAACAAAATCCTCCTGCTTCAATCTGTCTAGGTCCTCTCAATTGGCCATGTGGCCATTTATCAATTTTATAGGGGAAAAAAAAGCACTATTTCTCTAAACCTAACTCCTCTCATTTTGTTTCCTCCAGAGATCACCATTTGTAGTAAAGGTCCACTCTCAAAAGGTTTGGTAAGTTATTTTTGAATCATACTTATTGGCTTTCTCAGAATGTTGAAACCATTTTTTTCCACAGTTTCCCATTTGCTTCCCCTTCCAATGGGCTCTTCTCCCATTTAATAAGTAAAATATCATTGCAGATTTATGCTTACTGGAAGTTGTGTGTGTGTGTGTGTGTGTGTGTGTGTGTGTACATACTAAAGAAGAAAGTGTATAAGTTGATGTGACTTACATAATAAAGTAGAATAACAGCTCATGTGACCTTAGCTAAAACGTCTGATTTCTACCTACCTTAGGAGATTTTTAAATAAATTTTGTGATAAAGATTACAAAAACAATGATGCATTACTTAAAGTTACTGCTTCAAATTTACTATCTAGAAAAGTAAGTTCACTATTAGAAAAACAAAAATAATTGAGTTAAATGTTGTCGTATCTCTATGTTCAATGCTTTTAATATTGAAGGCATTCCTTTAGGTAAATTTATTAAATTCAAATCAGAATAACATTCTATCATTGCATTTCTTCAAAAAGTTTTCTTGGCCCAAGTCCTAAAAAAAAAAAAAAACCTAAGAATTTAATTAATATGATTTCTATTAGTAAATAAAGCTGTGTGTTTCCATCATTAGTAAATATAACAAAGCATTTTTATCCAGAGGTTTCCTTCCAAATCAGAGCAGACATTTGGGACACCAGAAAATTAATTAAAGACCAGTGGATCTGGCCAATTCAGCAACGTTCTTAAGTCCTAACTCCCAATAGGTATATCTCTTAGTGTACAGAGGGGAGTCCTTCTCCGAACACTCCGCCCAGCCTTTAGATTTCCTTCCTCCACTTACTTCACCAAAGAAAGCAAGGCACTGCCACTTGGAAAGTTTTACAATCTGTGACCTTTGTTCCCTAACTCACACTGCCGTGCTTTCAGCTCAATTTCCACTGAAGGCAAAGGGCAGGAGCCAGGGACATCTGGTCACCTCAAAGAGAGAAGGCTTTAAGGAGAGAAGCCAGCTTTGCTGGTTTGATCTGGATAAAATTAAGAGCCCACAATGAACCACCACGGCATGGTGCCTCAGGGTAATATGCATATTACCATAGCAGCTGCATTGCACTGTGGGGTTAAAAAGATTCTATGAGGGCAACTGCAGAGTCATGAAGGAGGAGGCAAGCTTATTTGGCAGAGCTGAATGGAAATCTACCATATGTGTAGTTTCCTTCTCAGGAAATGGCAACATTGAACTGGAACTGCTATAGCTCCCTGACTCTTGAATCTGAAAACCAACAGGAAAGATAATTCTAATATAACCATTATTTTCCAATTATGTTCTACATAATTTTCAGGTATGGCACAGCAGAAAGAACCCTGCACTCAGGAAACCACACCCACCTCTACAATCAGTGACCCGACAAGTCAGTCATTCAGGATTTAAGACCCAGTAATCTTATATTTAAAATGAGAAAGCTGAATTTAATCCCCTCCAATGTTTCTTAATAATCTAATATTCTATGGTTCTATAAATATTTTCTCTCACAAAAATGGCCCCCACTAACTTTTGGATAACAGCCACTATAAACGGGTGGTGGGAAAGTATTACTAATCTGCGGTTATTCCTCCAGAATTTGTCAAGCGAATGCTCACAACTCCAAGGTCTAGGACTTTGGGGACACATTAGACCACACAGCAAAGTAAATTCAGTGAATGAACAAATATGTTAAGAATGTACTGACCATGGAATAAACAAAGAATAAAGGTGTACTTATTATTATTTAGAGTTTGCTTTTTACCAAGGTATATTACTCACCATCTGGCTTAAATGGAATTTTATTCTTATAAAAACGAAGGTTGCTCAAGTCATTTTGATATCGGATATCTTTGAAGTTCTGCTAAAGGAAAAAATAAATCAATTTCCAGCATACAGACATATTTTAAAAAAGCACACAGACCCTTCTTGCATGTTAGTTCATTGGCACTACAAAACAAGAAACACATTCTAGAAAAAAAAAAAATTCTGTACTCTTACTGGGTATTGGTGTCGGTATTTGTACAAATCCCTCGCAGCATAAAAACTTCTCTTTGGTTTGGCAGTTGCTTCAGTGGAATCACCACCCTAAAATAAAAAGTGAAATTCCATTCACATGTTAAAGCAAGATAATTTCACTGAGAAATTTCCAGAAAAAAAAAAATTTAAAAATAAGCATCTACAAAGAAGGCCTGAAAAGTGTCAAAATGTCTAAATTACTGAAAATATTATAAATGTCCTTTTAATAATTCTTACTAGTAACATTTGTTGCCATTCTACCTTTCTGATTTGAACCCAATAACATTTGTCCTAAGGTGTTTTCCTAAATACCTTAATTATTCACCAAAAGCTTATAAAGGCTAAATGTTATGGATCAATATCCATCAGAAACAGAACTCAAAATGAATTCAAGACTTGTATTTTATCAGAGGTTACACAAGTAATTACATGATAAAATTACTTTAGAATACATAAGCTAAAAAAATGCTAAGATAATAAATCAATTCTATATAGAAAATTGAAATAATTTTGCAATATTTAACTGTACTTGGAAGTAATATTTATGAAAGGAAAAGAGGCTCTTAAAACAAACTAAATAGCTTTCTAAACTCCATCCTTTACAGTATCATAATAAGTACACAAAGCCATGAATAATCTTCTGTTAATTCAGTAATAATACAATTTAATATAAATCAGCAAATTTAAAATATATACACACTTAGCAATGAAACACTCTCAAATGGAATGAACTTCAGAACTTATATGTGGTAGTTACTCGTACTATTTATATTCTAAACAAAATTCTCACTACCATGAAGTAATTTTTAAAATATAAGGTCAATATAATCAATTCCATGTATAAACTATATGTCTATTATAATGTATAAGAAAGTGCCTTGTAGTCAGTGTCCTGCAGAAGGACAATGAGACTGATAATGATGATGAAACAGAAGATAAAATTTAGATCTCAACATTCATTAAGAGCTTCACCCCCAATCCTTTCTCATCATCCCCCATTTGTGTCGATAGACTGGCATCCTCAACGCAATTTCTGCATATTTTTGAAGTGATGTGATTCTGACTATTACCACAAGTACAGAGATACTTTAACATTAAATTATCTTATGTTTAACGTTAGCTACTCTGTCATGTTACATAAGCAAGGAAAAGTTTAAATTCTGGTCTTTGCCACGCATTTCAAAATAGCTCTGCCTAGCAAGTTTCTGAATCTATTTAGCCTGAGCTACAACCATATGAATCATCATCCACATTTGTAGAGAAAGCACTTTTCCATTTACAAAGCACTTACATGTATATTATTTCATTTGATTCTTCTAACGCACCTGACTGGCAGTTATTAGTGTTTCTGTCTTAGAAACAAGGTAACCCAGGCTTAGCAAAGTTGAACAAGACCCAGAGCCCAGTGACAAGGCAGGCACTAGAACCCCAGGCTCTGGGCTCCAACTCCAACTAATTAGGTACAAATCAATCTCAACTCCACTAGAAGTGAAGGATTGCTACAGAAACTTTGGTATGAGGTCAAAGCCCAAGACTTGGAGACAGGAGATGGGCTGAATCTTAACTCTGCTACTTATTTGTGAGGCCTTAAGCAAATCGCTTAACTTAGTCTTAATTTTATCATCTGTGAATGAAGGTAATGACTCATGCTCCACCTAATTCCCAAGATTATCATGAGAACAACTGCCTCCTCCAAGTCTCTAAATGTACCAAACTCCCAGCATCTGTCCCTGCTCCTCCAACTTCTGCTCCTTTTGGACTCTCTATCTCATTCCCTTTCAACTGCTTAGGCAAAGATTGTGTTCCTAACACACAGTTCCTATTGCCTGTATCACGAAATTTTCCCCTCTTCTGGACCATTCCCCTGAGCGAAGTTGTTACATAGTATCTCTAATGTTAATGACACACAACTTTTCTTGACCTAAATCCCTCCTCAATTACAGATCCATATCTCTGCTACCATTCATAGTAAATCATCATCAGAGTTGATCATACTTCCTGCCTCCGTCTCCTCTTCTCTCATGGCCCACCCTAGGTTTTCATCCTCAGCATTGCTTCAAAACAGCTCTTGCGAATGTCACTAACAAATCTCCATCTGACCAAATGGTTTTCCAGTGCTCAGGGGATTTTCAACTCAGGGGATTTTCCAGCAGCACTGGGACACATGTTGCCTCCCTTTTTGAAACAATGTCAGCTAACACGCCACCCCTGGTTTTCTTCCTATCTCACTGATGACCCTTGTCAGCCTCCTCTTTGGCTCCTTCTCCTCTTCACCAGCTCTAAACGGAGGAGTCTCTAGGGCTTAGTCCTCATTCCTCACCACTCCTTGATAACCACATATCTTCCCATGACGTTAAATACCACCAATCTTATATGCTGAGGACTCCAGTCCTGAATTGAGGATCCATTCAGAGATATAATTCATTAGTCAACAACTCCATTTAGATTTCATAGGAAATCATACTCAAGAGAATTCTTGAAATAACCTCTTAAGTGGCACTTTCCCTAGACTTCCCCATCTTAATTAATGGCACCATCACTTGTCAAATGTTCACTCGACTAGAAATACAGCAATGGAGGTGATAAGAAGTAGTCAGTCTGAAATACATTTTAAAGGTAGCTCCAGTAGTACCTGCAAATGAGTGGCCTACGGGGAGTGGGGAATAAATGAGGTTGACAGTTAAAAAGCAAAATTAAAAAGTAGATTTTTTAGAAGTTAGATGGTGATATGAACAAGAAAAATTAATCATTAAAAAGGTAGGGTTGGTGTGATCTACCATTTACTGGGGTTGCAATTAACTGGTTAAAATGTTAATTATCAAGTTGATTTATACAGATGGACATGGTTAGTTAGATGAATCTGAGCTGGTGTGTTTCGATAACCCAGACTTCTTTAGAAGATTATTGAATTGAGAGACAAGAGAAGAGAAATACATTGGAAATCAGCATATAATATTTTCCTGGGGTTGAATTCCCAATACAAAATAACTCAGCAGCAAAGCAGAACACAAGGAGCAGGAGAATTCAAAATTCCCACAGGTTAAAGGTTCTGACGTTGGTGACAGACATACTTGGGTTTGCATCATTCTCTTTCTGGATGATCTTGAGCAAGCTTCTAAACCTGTTTTCTCTAAAACAGGATTAAAAACAGCAACTCCCACCGCACACCCCAAATTGCAGTAGGCTGAAATAACATGTTTAGCAGAGGGCCTGCCCTAAGACTTCGTTTCCTCCTGACCTAAACAGAGATGATCGATAAGATGCATGAGGCAGCCTTGGCTGTAATATTTAGGTGGTGATTCCTCTACTCTAGCAAAAACCCCTGTGGTCACATGCGACTTTGGGCTCCATTTTTTTTTTTTTCATTCTCATTCTCCCATAGCTGATAAAGAGGAGGGCCTAATGCAGAACAAGAAACCTTAAACACCTCCAAGATGCGCACTTCCTCAGACAGTTGGCTAAACAGTTTCTCCTTTTTAAAGTTTTCTGAATTATTTTCAGTTCCATCAGAGATTAAAAGAGATACTTATTTCTTTACTAACCTCTTCTCCAAATTGTATTAGGCGAATGATTTAAACACAGTTGATCAACAAGTCTTCTGAGTGAAATAAGATTTTTGAAGAGTGCCCTGAACTCCAAGAAGGCCTTACTTTGGGTAAGAACTGCGGCGTTTTAACTTCGGATGGGGCCCTCCTACAATACTTTTAATGGCTGTAAACCCCTCTGTTGGGGAGAATGCTCGCTGCTCATCAACTGCAGTTCCATCTTATTCTGGGTAATTTTTACCAATAACGCGCACTAGACCAGTTTCCACAATCCTCTATTTTTAGACAGGTTCCTCCCACCCCACCTTTGCATCACCCAGCTGCGCTGCAGAGGCGAAGGAAACTCGTTCAAGTTGTGTTCCGCCTTGAGGGACTTCCTTGTGGTGCCTACAGTCAGGCCCTAGGCTGGCAGCGGGCAGCCGCGGCGCCCCCGGCCACCGCAGGCCCGCGTCCGCCGGGCAGCGGGCGCCGCGGGCACGGAGGGGTCCAGCGGCGGAGGACGAGCAGCGGCGCGCACCCCTGCCCAAGGCGCGGGGGTAGCTCAGCGCTTGCTCCTCTCCCCCGCGACGTCCGTTCTCCCAGTGCGGGGGGCAAGGGCGCCCCGGCCCAGCCCGAGGCCACCGCGGGGCCGCGTACCTGCTCTGCGCCCGCCGCCTCGGCGTCCTCGTCCGGCGCGGGACCGGCGCGGGGCCGTCCGCTGGCCCGCTCCGGGGGCTGCGCGGGCTGCTCGGGCTCCTGCCCCGGGCCCTCGCCTCCGCCGCCCGGCCCCAGCTCCTCGGGCTCAGGCTCCGAGTCCGTCTGCCAGGTGGAGTCGCAGTCCTCCACGGTGGTGGGCTCGCGGAAGCTGACTCCGCCGAGCAGGTTGCCCATTGAAGAGGCGGCGGCGGGCGCGGGGCTGCGGGCTGCGGGCTGCGGGGCGCGGGCTGCGGGGCGCGGGCTGCGGCAGGCGCGCTAGGGCCCGGGCATGGCCGCGGCGAGGGCGCTGGGCGGCAGCCTCGGCGCGCCCGCCGCCGCACTGCCTCAGCGCGGCGAGCGGCAGACAGGCACACTCTCGGGGAGGAGCCGGCGGCCCCGGGACCGTCGCCGCCGCCAACGCTTGAACCCGCCCATCTGGTTCCTTCTCCTCCCGCGGGCGGGAGCCAGCGCCAGCCGGGAGCCCAGGACAGCGAACTGTCCACTCCCGGCCAGAGCGCCCCGGGGACACACCTCACTTTCCACTTTCTTTCGCTCGGCCTTTGAGGTCCCCTGGGGCGGATCGGGGTCTGCTGCTTAAGCGACCCCTTCTTCCCCCACCCCCGGGCAGGGGAAGACCCGCAAGGGGCTCTCCCAGCTGAGCGGGAAGAGTGATCCCGCCCTGGTCTAGAAGGTGGGGCTGGGATAGACGTGATGTCGAAGGAGGTGTCACCTTCTGCACGCAAGTCCTGTCCACACTCCCTCCCCCTCTCCCTGCTGGCGCGGGAGGAAGATAAATTAGCTGCAGCAGCAGAAGACAAAAGCTAATGGTGACCAGACTCCATATAAACAGAAAATCCAGGCTACCACGACTGTGTTGAGGGCAGCCAACTAGAATCCCTGTGGTCTAGATAAAGTCAAAGCTGTCACCTCATCTAATGAGCAAACGTCTCTTGAACCAAAAGGAATAACAACAACTAGACTTTCACATTGATCTGTGCGCAGTTTTACCAATACCCACTCCAAATCAATGCTCTGAGTAGAATAAAAAATCAGAACCTTTGGACCCTTGGTCTTTTTGCAAATGAAAGAAGGTGGGGGATTGGGGTCCGAGGGCATGTTATACAAATACTTCAAGATAAAACAGCATGATAGATCGAATAAGTAGCCCAGAGAAAAGCAACAGCAACGATTGCAAACTTTGTATAATGGCCTAACTAGAAGGAAAGTGTCATGAAGGCAGCCCGTGTCTATATCTGCCGAACTTGGTAGGTACTCAGTAAACATTTGTTGACCGAGAAAAATAGATTAGATATACAAGATTAAATTGGTGCACTTGAAATAAATAATCCTTTTAAAAAATGTTTTCTGATAAAATAGGATGCTGAATTAAGGGCAATGTACTGGTTCTAGGGGGCAATCAGATGAATAGCCTGCCCGTTCTGCAGATAAATCAGCATTGCCTCTCTTCAAGCACTGCAACAGGAGAGCCCAGCTGTGGACTCTGTCCCTACTCAGCTTCCAACCGGGAACAGGTCACGTAGCTACATTAAACCTAAATTCCCTCATCTATAAAACAGGACCAGATTTTATCATCAATGTCCCTTGCAGCTCTGACTTTGTATGATCCATGACTGGAAAAGCTCTAAAACTAATAGTAATAGGCACATGACACACAAAAAACTTTTTATTCATCATGGTTTAGTGAAAACGAAATGCAGCAGCAGTAAAACACCAGAATCTAATTGCTCATATCTGGGGATTTTGACTCATCTTCTTTTGGCAGAGGACCAGAACACATTGCAGAAGTAAATGCTGCCATCACCATAAACATTCCAGACATAGAAAGTCTAGGGATAGTTGCTGTGCCCAGGTGCTACATCAGTTTAGGTGTATGTAGATTAAGGGTGGCCTTATATTTTTTTGCCTTCCTCCCATTGAGAGGTATAGTCAAATTCCCCTCCCCTTGAATCGGGGTTGATCTCAGTGGCTTGCTTTGGAAAATAGAATATGAATATTTCAAAAATAGAATATTTGGAATTTTTAAGGTCAAAGAACCTTGCATCCTCTACTAAGGTCTCTTGGAACATACTCTCCAGAATCCCTGAGCTGCCATGTAAGTTCAACTACCTTGAGACTGCCATGCTGGAATGGCCACTGTGTATGTCTCTAGTCACTAGTCCCAGATGAATCCTGCCTTCCAGTATCCCATGGTGAACCCTGCTGGTTTTTATTGGGTCCTCCAGGTCAGCCCATCCACCAGCTGAATACCTCTCAATGATCACATTGATGCCATGTAGAAAAAGGAACCACCCAGCAAAGTCCTGCTCAAATTCCTGACCCTCAAATAGTGAAATATAATAAAATGGCTGTTAAGTCACTAAATTTTGCAATAGTTTCTTATCCAGCAATAGGTAACAGAACAGTGAAAATATCTGTGTAAGCCTGTACCTGTTTGTATATATAACCTTTTCTACTCCCTCTTGGCAAATGCATCATTTTTTAAATAGGGCTATAGATTTTTGTGCCAAGTAGTGGAACATATTTTCTAAAGAACATAATTTTACATAAAGTAGTACAATCTTAAGTAACAATTTTAAAAAGTAAGATTATAGCAATAACTGATCACATCGTATCCTACCTATGTATTTAAGAAAGTTAATTCTGGAGGTCTCTCATCCCAAGGTTCTGTACACAGAATTACCTTATCTGAAAACTTAATTTTTCATCATTCTTACCTTTGAGAGTATTTAGTATTCCTGCATTGATACTAAAGGAATATGTCTTTGCTTCATATTAAAAAATTCAATACTTAGCCAGTGCCAGGCAGGTATTAGTTTATCAGTATATTTTAGCTCTAATCATTGTTTATCCAATATGTCTTCAAAGAATATTGAATTTGACAATAATATAAATAGAATGGAATGAAGAGAAACTACTATCACAATGGCCTATTATAAAGTATAACTTCTGACTCCTATATCTAGAATCTACCTTAAGCTATACAGATACTATAGCCATGCTCCAATGTAACTATTTTCAACCTTGTCATGGTTTCAACCATGTCCTTGAAGGGTGAAGCTATTATAAGAAGGAAACTATACTTTAGAAACTAAACTTTTTTGGATAAAACCCAAGATACATGTGGTATATCTTAAATTGTTTTTTTTTTTATAGTGAATTATGTTTTAGGGAAGTTGAGAGAGAAGCTTTATTGTTACATAATTTCCTTTGAGAGCCTTTCAAACAAAAGGAAACTGTAGATCAAAGGCCATTTTATTCAAGCTCTGGAGTTAAATTCTCAGTAGTTTCCAAGAATTTAAGACTTTTGGAAAAAAATAGTGTTACTATAAAAAACCATCCCCTTTTAAATCAAAACAAACCTACTTCTATTATTTCTGGTAGGACTTTTTGTTGTTTTTATTATTTTGCACTAAAGTAAAAATGTAGAGAGTAGATAACTGGCATCATCAACAGGCTTGAGAAGCTGGAACAGCCCTGGCTGCATATGCTAGGTGCCTTCTCAGGCTTTTCAAGCCACTGAGTGTCAGCTACCTCAAAGCAATAATGTACTGTATTTCCTGAAAACTAAAAAGCAATTGCTTCTAAAGTGCATCTCATTTCAGAGATATTTAAATTTGAAAAGCATTCTACAATCCATGCAATATAGTGGTTTGCTTAGAGAGAAGTCTAACATTTTTAAAGGACTAATTTATTCCTAAGAAATAGTTTACAACTCAAAGGCCAATTCTAGATTTATACCAATACTGAGTATTTTCATAGCTTAAAGCCTTTTATAGCAATCACATTAAAATTATTAATAAAGCAATGGTAAAATGTTCATAGAATTTATTAGTGTATAACAAGATATCAGTGAAGGTAAATTGAAATTAATATAATAGTTCAGTAATAAATCATAATTTGTATAACTTAGCAAATAAATTCATCCTGTAGACTAAAAGTAGAGCTATGTTTAAATTTTAAAAATAATAACATTTGTTCAATAACAATGTTTAGGGTCCTTATTTGGACAATTGAACGGCATTTAGACCCACATTTGGGGTTTAGTATTCAATTTTAGTTGCTGAGCTGAAAAGATCTTTTCTAGCCATATTTCAATAAAACAAAACATTCAAATTTTTAAAATAAAATTAGTATGAACACTATAAAATAAGGAATTTTGCCTCAATCAAAAAAAAGGAAAAGTAAGAAAAAATTTTGCCTATCACCTCCAAAGTTATTGCTTATTTTCCAAAAATAAAAATATGTATGTATCTTTGAATCTTCCTTTTCCAATTATCATCATTAAATATTTTTATTATTTTATATAATTCTTATTCTTGGCCCCTTAAATTTATCTGATCACTTAAAAGCATAACTGTAACTGAATAAGAAATGGGCATGTAAACACATTCTGTGCTTTTCCTCAGCTGAGACGGGTACTCGTTATTAAATCTACAGCCAAGGAATATGCAGTTCTCGTCAATTCCTCCAGGCTTCCTCACAGTTTCTGCCTTCTCTTTTATAGTTACTCTTAATCTTGTGAAGAGACTCCTGAAGACAGGTTGTAGAAATGGATCTCCTCCAGGCTACTCTCCCCTAGGAGGACACATCAGAACCAGTGACAAGCTGTCACTGAGCCCACAGACATACCAGGGGGGATGCAGAGAGACACAAAGGCAAACATTTGGCACCTTCTTCCAGGAATTGATTCATGGTAGCCTCAATATACCAGGGGATCCAAGTCATGCCCCTGCCCAAAGATGAACGCAGGGTGCTTAAGCCTTAACCAACCCCAGGCTCTGGTCTGGCATTCTATGAGATGGGCATGCTGTTTGGAGGGTTAAAGAATAATTCCCCATAATGGACCTAGAGGGTTTTATGCTAAGAGAAATAAGCCAGACTGAGAAAGATAAATACTATATGATCTTACTTATATGTGGAATCTAAAGAACAAAATAAATAAACAAACAAAACAGAAACAAACTCATAGATATAGAGAACAAACCGATGATTGCCTGGTGGAAGGAGGGGTTGGGGTATGGATGAAAAAAGTGAAGGGGCTAAGAAGTAAAAATCGGCAGTTACAAAACAGTCACAGTGATGTGAAGTACAGCATAAGGAATATAGTCAATAATATTGTAATAACAATGTATAGTGGCAGGTGGGTATTAGACTAACCATAGGGGTCACATCATAATTATATAAATGTCTAACCACATGCGATATACCTGAAATTAATATAAAATAATATTGAATGTCAACTGTAATTGAAGAAAATAAAAATAAATAACAAATAAAAGACTTATTGCTCATAGACTGTCAGCCACTCCATCAGGAGAGAGCTGAGGCATGGGTATATGTGGCAAAGAAAAGTACTATTTATTCAGATGGCCATCTCTTTAAAGAGAAGCACCTTCCTATTTGATAATAACTTTCTTTCAGCCTTCATAGCTTACAACTACCTTTAGAAGAGTGCATAGATAATAGCTTTGTCTCAATTTGAAACTTTGTTTTCTAATAGCTAATCATCTATTCTACCCAGTTTCCAAGGTGGCCCTAATGAGCCTCCCTTCCTGATATTCATGGCCTTGAAAAATCCCCTCCCACACTGAATGAGGGCAATATATGATTCCAGAACCATCTCTGTTGATATTTAGGTTGCTTAGAATGTTTTGTTATTAAAAACAACCAAGAAATTAATGTCAATGAATGTAGTCAATAAAAATTATATTCATAGTAGTTAAAAATATATTATATCTTTTAAAAGGATATTTTCTTCGTAAAAATATTGAGTACCTTTGATATTAAAATAAAGGATGCAAAAGAGCTGCAAATGATCAATAAACACCTTTTTAATAGTAAAAATATACAACAAATTATATTTGAGACATTAATGAATTACAGATAATTCTGAAACAGAAACAATGTGCATGGTACTAGGTAATAAAACAGTAATTATGATAGTGGCTATAATAGCTATAACTTAAAAAATCAGTTGTAGGTATAAGACAATCATATTCGTTAGTTCGAATGTCACATTAAATGTTCAGTGGGATAGAGATTGTAAAGAGAACCTGTACATATTTGAAGATATGCCATTGTAGAGAAATGCCAAGTATATGATTAGCAGGACATGAATCTGTTTATACAAGTCTTCCCACACAGAGATTTTTACAGAGTTGAAAAATCACAAAACATCAACTTACAAGACAACTTTGAGCCCCAAATTGATAAGATTTTTGGATTTTCTATTAAAACTCAATATACACTTTATATCTCTTATATCCCTTACTTTCTGTAAGCATTCAATATGTACATATTGAATACATTTGAATGAATCTACTGCAGCAAAAATAAAGCTAAGTAAACAATACAGACCCAATTTATGAAGTAAAGGGAAAGCCTAATGGACAGGGAGATAGAATGGCAATGCGGTGGCTGACATTCTAGATGCCGGAAAATACTTTCACGATATCCCTGGACTACATTTAAAGGAGACATGCAAATGACACATTTTCAGAATAATCCATTGAAACTGCAACCTAATTCATGCTCTGTAAGCTGGACACCACACTAGTACATGCCAATTTTGAGTATACACACCAATCTAGGACAGCTATGACCTGAATGTATAGAATATGTGCTCTGTGTGTGTGTAAGTGTGTGTGTGTGTGTGTGTGTGTGTGTATGTGTGTGTATGCATGCAGTTGAAATTTTCTTTTTTAGTAAAAATGTTAAAAATCAAAGATTTGGCTCAGGGATGTGGAGAGCTTAAAGGAATGTCACTTATTCATCACTCATGAAAAAAAAAAATGGTCAA
Source organism: Eonycteris spelaea (assembly GCA_003508835.1). Taxonomy (NCBI): domain Eukaryota; kingdom Metazoa; phylum Chordata; class Mammalia; order Chiroptera; family Pteropodidae; genus Eonycteris; species Eonycteris spelaea. Next base: position 1,426,511 of record PUFA01000140.1, read on the forward strand.
ACTGACTGCAAGTTTATCACTTTTTCGAACCCATCAGAGAGCAGAGGTTCACAGAATAACCACTAGCCCCAAATCTAAAGAGAGACAGGAATCTTCAGAAAAAGACAAGACGTGGTTTCTTGCCTGCCTGGGGCAGACACAATGAGACTCAAGTTGTAGAAGAACTCAGCAAGAATCGCTAACAAATTGGTAAAAGCTAAATGTGTCAGAGAGCTGCAGGTATGGGAGTGTTTGCATCCTTTTCCAGGCTCTTCTCCATGAACTCCACCTAGAAAACATTGAGAAAGCATCCCTGATCTCGGAGGCCTGAAAAGCCAAATAGCAGCCTCTGTCAAAAGACTAAGATATCCCCTAGGACCTTTCTCCTGTATCTCACTTAAGGACAAAAACCTTAGGCTATTGGGGAGGAGGAATAATAAACACTGTCACCCTGAGGACACTGGTAAACACCTCGTGCAGCTAAAGAAGGGAACAGAAAATAATTCTTCCACCATAGTTCTAGTTTGCCTAGGATAGACATGGGACTTTCAATGCTAAAACTGGGAAGGTCCCTAAACACTGGGAGGAGGTGGTCTGCCTAACTTTTAGCAGGCTCTAGAATACCTTTTGGTCCCACAACTACAGGTGAGGAAGGAACAAAAGTACAAGGAAGACCACCCGCCCCCCCCCCAGACACAGTGCCTGCCTAACACTGAGGCTTAATAACAGAGCACTCCCCTGCTTTTCTTCATCACCAGGCTCATAAACTGAGTAATGAAATGGATAACGGTGGCATATTTCTGGGCCAAGAACAAGGAGTCAGACCCTCTTTGAGGTGCAGTGCAAAGAGAAAACCTAATGCTGAGGGTGAGGTGGACACTGAGAACAAACTACCAGCAAACCAGCCCCCACTGAAACACAAGGAGTCACTAAAGCTGTGTGAACCAAGGGTAACCACTGTAGCTGAGGAAAGGAATCTCAAAAGCAGACCATCTCCTAACTCATTTTGCACACTAAAATTCTAGCAAGAAAACAAGTATATACATTTCCAGGCATAAAATCTATTTTCCTCATCTCTACTGTCCTAAACAAGGTGTCTGGCTTTCAACAAAAAATTACAAGGCCCATGAAAAGGTGAGAAAAAACAACACATTGTCAAAAAATAAAGCAGTAGACAGAACCAGACTCAGATATGACAGAAATGTTGGAACTACCTGACAGGGAATTTAAAATAACTATGAGTAATGTGATAAAGTTCTAGTAGAAAAAGAAAACAACATGCAGGATCAGATGGGTAATTTCAACAGAGAGATGGAAACTATAAGAAAGAATCAATCAAATTGAAATGCAGGAAATGAAAACCATAGTAACAGAGGTGAAGAATGTCTTCAGTGGATATCAGTAGACTTAACAAAGAATCCGTGAACTTGAAGATTGGTCAATAAAAATGACCTAAACTGAAACACAAAGAAGAAAAAAATTAAAAGTTACCCAAGAGAATTGAAAATTCATGTTCACACAAAAACTATATATGAATGTTTATCATAGCTCTATCCCTAGTCACTCTAACTGGAAACAACCCAAATATTTTTCAGTCTGTGAATACATGAACAAAGCATGGCACATCTACACAATGGAATGCTATTTCGCAATAACAGGGAATGGACTAATGACTCTTGCAACTACATCGAAGAATCTCAAAGATATTTTGCAAAGTGAAAGTAACCAGATCCAAAGGCCATATATTATATGGTTTTATTTATATAACTTTCTTTAAATGACCAACATAGAGACAGAAAATCATGAACGATTGCCAGGGATTGGAGATAGGGGGAGTGGTTGTTTATAAAAGGACAGGAAAAAGGAACATTGGGGATGATAGAACTACTCCGTATCATGATTGTGATAGTGGATACGTTGATCTCAACTGTTGTCAAACCCAAAGAATTATACTCAAACAAGTGAAATTTACTCTACATAAAGTAACCAAAAATATACCAGGGTGTAGGGATATTCCAAAATGGAATACAAACTCTAACAAATGTTATTAACCTAAGCTATGAATAACATTACCACACTAACACAGGTAGAGAAGAAAACTAACCTAAGTAACTTCAGAAGTATTTTTGATCAAAATACTTTTTGATCAAATACTACCAAGCAGAATTACAGAAGTTATTGTACATATATACTATATTCTAGTTAGTAAATGTGTTTTTCACAGATATATGAGTCAGCAATTGTGAACTTACTTGTATACACTAAGACTGAACAAAAAGGTAAACATATTTTAAACTGAAAGCTAGGTTTCTAGCTGTGAGAGAAAGAATAAATTATATGGTATTGGACTGAAACTGGATTGGAACTATGAACTCATTTTTTTAGTATATATAGTTTTGAATATATACATTATTTTTAATATGTAGTTATATATACCACCAAAGCTATAGAAGTAAATATAAATATGTGTGCATGAATTTAATATATATATGTATATATAGAATCTATTTTTTGTTGATTCAAATTTATGCACCTCCTTTAAGACGAGCTCAGTGCCACCTCCATGAAACTTCCCACTTTTCCCTTTGCAGATTCCCATTTTGATTTACAATTCTCTTAGAGCACTTATCAGATTTGTACATATCTCAGATGTCCTTCCAGATAGCAGACTCTTAAAGGTCTTGTTTTGCTTTTAGGTGCTCAACAAATTTACTGAATGGAATTTAATGTTAGAGATATCTAAACACAAATCTGATTGTCTAGGAATCAACATGGCCTTGAAGTAATTAGCTCTCTTCAAGTTGAACTCCACAGGGCCTTTGAAAGTCCAAAGATAATCTCTAGGGTTCAGTTTTAGGCCCTCAATTCTTTCCTTTTCATTCTCTTCAATATCATCTAGTTCCTATGACTATGAAAACTAAATACTGATGATTCTTGAATGTATCTATCCAGACTTAACATCTCAGAGAAACTCTGGTATCTTCCTATTTCCCCATCCCCATCCCCTTTCCCCATTTGCCTCCAATTTATCGAGGTGTGGTGTGCCAAATCTCTTCCAATTCTTCCCTAGTTAATCCACTCCTGTTCATCATGGCCGTAGTCCAGCCATCTCCATCTCTATCCAAAATTTCTGAACTTTTCTGACTGATCATTCTGTTTTACACTCCATTTCAATTTGTTCTTCATAAAGCAGTTAGAATAATTATTTCAAAAAATCTAAATCATATTATGCATTTCTTCAAATTATTTAAAAGTCTTCAGTAGTTCTCCATTGTACTTAAAATAAAATCAGTCATTTTATTTTTTTCTTCAAAGCTCTGCACACAATTACATTTCCAGTCATAAGCCTCCTGTCAGTTTCTCAAACTCAGTCACCTTTTCCTTCTTTAGAGGCTTCACAACTGTAGTTTACTTCTGATAGAGCAGAACTTCTCAAATTACCTGCAGTAAAGGATCAATCAGATCTTTTCTTTAATCTATCATGAAATTATGCTTTCTAAAGTAGAGTAAAAATCAATTACTAGAAAAAATTTTTAAAGAAATGTTTTATTTTTAGATTTAACAGACATAAAGGTAGTCTATCAAATTACTTAAAAGTTTCAAATGCTTATTTTTAATTTCTATACAGATCTCATGAGGATCTGTGGGCTCCTCAGTGGCTCTATGTTAGAGCACTCTGTGTATGACTGCTTGCCTCTGCTAAATTCTCAGCTTAAATGTCACTTTCTCAAAGTCTTCCCCTGACTATGCTATCTACTTACATCCATCACCTTTATAATATTTTCTATCATTTATAACACTTATCTAAACTACACACACACACGCACACACACACACACACACACACACACACACACACACATCTCTACTTACTTTATTCCCTGCCTCTTTCTCATAAACGCCAGGTGACAGGTACTGTGACCATTTTTTTAACTAATGCATACCAATTGCAAAGTCAAAAATGTCAAATCCTATTAAGAGTGATGAATTTCTTGGAGCTTTAAGGTGCTGATATAAAGTGTGAAATTCCAAGAGGGAGCTGTAAAGTTCAGAGTTTCCCAAACTCGTGTGACCAATAGATCTTTCTTCAGGATGTATTCTGTAGAATACATTGTAGAAAATACTGATCTAAACAAATTTTGTATATGCTAAAACTACTTTTACCAGGTTATAGGATTCAAGTTACACTGATATTTAAACTTAAGCTGCTATCATTATTTCATGGGTAGAAAAATAGAGAATTGGAATTATGTCAGATATTTGGTGGGATAGTGGTGTGTGACATATATTTGCTCATTTTTCTCTTAGTTCCCTTCCTATCTTTTCATATCTTAGGGCTAAAATGCTGCGAATTAAATTTCCTAGATTTCTCAGCCAGATGACTTCTGAATTGGTTCTTAAAAAAAACCAGGCACTGGCAGAAGATTGGAAAGCTGAAGGAAAAATAAAAAGTTATTTTATTTTTTTAAAAATTCTGTGTCTCTTAGTAGTGAGTAGCCTCAGGCTTCAGTGACTATCTGATCTTCTGTACTGTGGCTAGTGGCTGCAGCTCTAGAACTGTACACAGTTCCAGAAGCAAAAAAAGTATCCACAAGCCAACCAGCTGTGCCCTTCATGGCCTTCTGCAGCTGCAGTAGTGATGATAATGAATTTGGCAGTGGCATGGCTTCTGGCTTCTCATAGAGTCTGCTGTGAGCTTCCTCCTGGGTCTGGCAACACTGCCTCTTTCCTTGTTTTCCTCCACCCAAGACTTGTAGCAATTTCCTATAGTCACTGGCTCTTCGTTACCCCACCTCCTGCCTTTTGCCCCATCAGGGCTTCCAGTGCTGTTGAAACCAATTTCTTGTATAAAATCCCCTCTGTTTGAAATACCTATAGTGGTTACTAGTTTCCTGACTGGACACCAATTAATATCGGGTCAGAGTGGGAAAAGATAATTCTGTCTTCCAAACAAATTGCATAGAGGTAAAAAAAAAAAAAACATTATCTGATCCGTCCAGTGTTAACATGAGTCAAGAAGTAAACATTAAGAAAAACACCCAGAGCGAAATAGAATAATAGATTCTAGGAACAAAACCATGAGTGAAAAAGGGAGCCCAGGAGTCTGATCCAATCAATCGGAGGGTGGCTTCTGCAAGTCATTTCACTATTCTGAGCGTGACTGTTCCCGATTTCCTCCTCCCCGATTGCTTCCGATACCAAGGTGTGAGCAAAGGCCTGTATTTCCCCATGCTCTCTATTGAGCCACTCAGAGCCACCCCCATAGGAGCAATCTAGGTGCCACCTGCTCACTCTGCCAATGCAGCTTCCAGACAGGCCTCCTAGGTTCCCACTCTTTCTTCAACTGGACATCACCTAAAACCTTGTCTAAATAGAAAATCTGGAGTTGTCACTATTCAACATTTACTTAGTACCTCTCCTGTGAGGCACTGGGCAGAGGAAAAACAAGCTTACATGGTGATGTGTAGGGAATAAGGATGTATACATATAGCAGTAAAGCTTTGAGTGAAAGAAGCTCTATTGTAGAGGTGCAAATTAAGGCAACAAGTACCGGGAGGAAGGAACAATTAGTTCTGTGGGAATCCTCCCAAAGGCTTCGCAGACAATTAATCATATGCAGTGGAGCTTAGGGCTCATGGATGGTTCCGACGAGTGAAAAAACGCTGAGACCAGAACAGTGGAGGGGGTCAGATTAACTGGAACTGTCAGAGGCCAGACCCACGTTATTACCCTTATGGCGCTTGGAAGTCATATAAGGCTTTTAAACTAAAAAGGAATAATGAAATGTTTTAAAACATTAAGTCTATAAATAAAAGAAATGGTTATTGAGGAATGACATTACTCGAGGAAGAAAACATTGAGCATTTCATACTATTTTTATATATCTATTGCACTTAAGATGTATGTATAGTATGCCACCAGTGTGATGCCCAAGACATAATAAGCAAAAAGAATTGTTTTAATAAAGTGTAATAATAATGACACAGCCAAGTCAACTGAAATGTTTTTGGAAAGAAATAATTATGTTGAAAGACTGAAAATACTGTTGCAAGAAAGAATTTAATATCTCTTTGAACCATCTAGAGTGAAAATAATTTATTTTTAAGTTTTCAGATATTACCGACTTGGAAGGACACTGAGATATAATAATAGTTTAGGGATATAAAAAAGCTGGAAATGTGATTCAATATTGCATAATAAGAAACAAATTACAGAAATATATTGTGAACTCATTTACTTTCTGTGTATTCCATGATCAGTGAAGAAACAGTAATGGCATAGAAATTTTTGAGTGCTATTATATGGGAAATTGGTTATGAATTTTCAAAGTAAAATGATAAAAACACCAATAAAATCAGTACTATTCTGAGCTAGATATAAATTAGGAGCTCTAATCCAGGTGAGGACATTTTAAACCTCAAACCTCGCAAACAATCTTGGTATAAATTGCACCCAAAATGTTTCATTTACCTTTCATTGGCACTAGATAAAAATAAAAAATAAAAAAGATGGAGAGAAACAGAATGGAGAACTAAGAAAAGCAGCTTAGTATTGAGGAAATTCACTTATGAAAAAAAAAATTACAAGAACAAAATATGTGTAAATTTGCAAAGACATGACTAAGGAATGATGACAGTCTATAAATATTTGAAAGGTATAAACATCCAGTAAGGGAGGAATTATTTAGCATGATATAAAGAGCTATAATTATAGTTTATGGAATAAAATTAGACAACCAAGATTTAAAGAGTTCAAAACCACATTTAGGATACTGAAAACCCGTACTTAAAAAGATAACTACTGTGACCTTTGAAACATCTGAATGTTTTTGATTTTTTTATTTCTATATTTTTAATATAATGGATTCAATAAGGAGAGATGGGCATAAATCTCAATAAAACTTGATTGCAGTATTTTATTTGCTCCCTTGTTCTAAAAGAATCTCAGGTGGCTCATTCAATCGTTTTGACAATAGAATACAAAAGATATAAGCAAAATCTATAAATTCTTTCCTAGTCGAATGTTAATCTTTTCCACTAGACCTACTTACTAAGAATGATCAAAACTCACTAATTGGAATTTTGCTTAACATTACTAAAGGATTGGAAATCATTGATCTAGACTAATTGGAGTTATGTACCTAATTGAGGTAAAGACAAATGTTGGCTGCTTTACATTGAAAAGCATCAACCTTTTATTTTCACTTGACACTAATTACTGCCTTTCTTGAATTGTTTCTTTCCCTGTGAAATACCTGAATATCTGACCACAACCAATTTCCTGTGCCCATGTTCCATATCTCACATCAGATGTCCTACTGTTCTCTCAAACTCAAAAGACTCCAAATTAAATTTATTTGACAAAATAAAATTTGCCACACACTTTGTAAATGCCAAGCCCTGTGCTCCTGAGATAAAGATAAAACCACGATTATGAAAGAATCCTTACAGGAAGGAGCTCCCAGATCTTCTCTCTCCCAATTTAGTCATTTCTCAAGTTTTCTATGACATAATCTGTTATAAGTACTGTACGGCTAGGTTTCCAAGAAGTACATCATGTATTGAGATCTGGTGTTCATAATTTATTGAGAGAGCACTCTCAGGATTAAAGAAGTAAGGTCAGCAAGATACAAAAGAGGAAGGAGTTAAATGAGGCTGTGGTCCCAGCTGGAGTCTAGTTTCAGCCTGGTCTATGGGGAGACCTGGAACATGAATTGGACCACTGAGTTGATCCCACTTGAGGCAAGAAGGATTGTCCTTTGTGTGTCCATTTCAATTAATCATTGACTATAGGCTGCTATCTCCCAGAGAACCCTACGGGTAACTTCTCAGTGCTTACCCACCCATTCTTTCAGTGGATAGCAATTTTCCGGAGAAGGGGGCAATTGTGAGTAATTACCAGCCAACGCTCAAAGCAGCTAGAAGATATATACACCATCTAGTAAAGGATACCTGACTGGCTACCAAGCATATTTGTTAAAAACATCATCACTCCCCTGGCCACAATTCCTATTTCTTTCAAGTCATACTGGATTGGTCACTAAATCTTGAAAATCCTTCCTTGATACTATCTTTTTCATGTTCTTTCCTTCTTACTTTTTTCCCCCAGTCATCACTTAGAGCAGTCCAAGTTCTTACCGATTCACATTTAATCAACAATGATATTTTCCTAACTAATCTCAAGATTTCAGGTGGAAAAAAAAAAAGGCATTACAGGTGGCAAACCATTGGATGGGGTCTGGGTGTGCTAGAAAGTGCATGCTCTAATGTAAGGGGCACTCACATTTTACCTCCAAAAGTGGGAAACTGCACCCAGTGTTACAGATCTTCTGATATTTTAAGAGAAGTCAGAAATATGAATTTCTGATTTAGATTTCTAAATTTTATATGTGATGACTAATTCTAGGTTTTTTTAGTTCTATATGAGGCAAAAGGAAAAATATATCAGCAGGTCAAAATGCCACAGCTATTTTTGCAAAAGCCTATGGGAAGAGATAACATTTAAATAAATAATTCCAAGTGAATGAGATAAAAGTCTCAAAGAAGACCCAGGTAAAGCACTATGCGGGCTTGGAAGAAATGAAATAGACCCTGAGTCCTCATGAATATGGATTGGATCTTGTCTTTATTAGGTTTTCCATCTCAGGTTTCTAGTATAGTGCATGGCACATAAAAATTCTAAACAAATGTTCAAATGAGTAAATGAACAAAAGAGCAAACAAAGAAATGTGTACCTCTGTATGTTCTTGAAAGTGCAAAGGAGCAATGACATAGTCCATAACCAAGTAATCATCCTAATATCCACCAAGCACAAAATTAAGGCTGTCACACGCTGTCCTCTGGGAATTCTGTTATGGTTACTCAGACACAGACACCATTTTCCTTCTCTCAGCCTTACCTCCAATACAAAAAGTATGTGTCTGTGTATTGCTAAATGCTGCTCTGAGCTTAAAGACAGCAACAACAAACAAAGAGGCTGAAATTAGTCTCTAATATCTTATGGGTGTATGGCAGCAGTGGCCACCACTACAGATCTCGATCTCCTTCAGAAATACCTCTCAATATACCCTAATAGGGGTAGCACTTTGTTTTTATGCCACAGAATCCTAACTGCGGGCCTTCTTAGAGGACCCGAGTCAAAAGCAGTGTGTGGAGTCATTGCTAATGGTAGTGACTTTGAGCCAAAGTTCATCATCACCTGGAAGGGCTCTCCTGAGCCAGCAACATCTTCTAAATCCCACAGATGCCTGTGGAAAAAACCTGAACTGCCAAAATGCGATTCCAGAAAAGCTATGCAGAGCCAAAGAAAAGGAAACACAATGCCTGGTTGATCATGTGCTGCCTCCAGGAATCTCAAGCGCTTTTCCAGAATAATCCACATTCTCATGCATCTTTCCCATCAGGATGGAATAGTTCTGCAGCAGTTTGCAATCAAATGTTTCCCTGCCGTAAATGGCATCTAAATGTAAGGATTTGTCACCAAGTGGGCCCACACATTTGTTTTCTGGGCCTATGTCTCTAGGATGTTTCTTTATCGTACAGTAAGACAGTTTAAGTAGTAGACTCCTTACATTCTGAAATCCTCCATCGTCCCAGCTTTAGAAGGGGGCACTCAAGGCTTTCCTCCAGCCCAAGTTAGGATAATAAATCCTGAATATAAACATTATTTGTATTGGGCTAGTTATTTGAACTGTACCTTTCAACCCTCTTGTCATCTGCTTTGTATTAAAAAATGTGTTTTTTTCTGTCTTTATTTAAAATAATGCAATTGTATTTACATTATACAATTTGATGAGATTTTTTTTCAATTATAGTTGGCATGCAATAATATGCCAGTTTAGTTGTATAGCATAGTGATCATAAAAAATGTTTTGTTACATAATTAAAACTTTTCACAATTTCCAAAATTAGCTTTTGACATATTAGCCTTTTGTTAATTGGCAGACCTCTGCCTTCCTCCTCTTGTGCTCCAAGAAAACACCTATTCACCTTTTGCACTCACCTGGCAAAACCCCAATCTTGGGTGAATCTAGTTCTCCACTTGCCTTGTCTCTGCCCTGGATTGCCGAGTGCTTAAAAAATTACACAATAAACCAAATTCGGTCTGCTCGCTTGTTCTCTTTCGGCAGACACAGGGCAGGCCTCTTCTGTCACAGAGACTGTCAGACAGGAACTTTCCCAAATTCCTGCCTGTCTTCCTGCACGTCTAATGAAATTATATCATCTTTCATCTCCTTCCTCTGCTGCAGAAGAGGAAGTACCCTTTTCTGTGGAATCTCTCCTCTGGTCCCTGGAGTTCACGCTCCCATATCTTTCAGTCTTCGACCTTTCCCTCTCCACTGCCACCTTCCCATCAACATTTGAACATGTCATTTTCTCTCTATACTTGACAACCATAAAGTGGTCCTTTGCTTCAGTGTTTTTGTTTGGTGGCTCTCTTGTACTTATTTCTCTCTCACTCCCAAACTTCAGCATTACCTAAACCTGCTGCCACTTTCCTCCCCTTCCTTGTAAACACAATTTTCTCTAGCTACAGCTCCCATCAATCTTCTCCATATCACCAGATCCAATGGACATTGCTTTCTTGTCTTGCTTCACTTCAGACACATTTGATACAGTGGAGCTCACACTCCCTGTGGCTTCTTTGTCACAACACCTTCCTCTTGGGCTTTCCTGCCTTTCTTTTAGTGCCTTTCCTTATCCTTACTGCCCAGTATTCCTTTTAACTTTTGATATACTTTGGGATTTTGTTCTATACCTCTTCACTTTTCATTGCACTCTAGCTCAAAGTAATTTAATCAATTCCTGTGGCTTTATTTGTCATCCGTAAACTGATAGCATTTAAAATAATTTTGTATTTATTTTTATAAAAGTAAGACATGCACATGAAACAAACCAAGGACTTCAGAAAGTTTATGAAGAAAATTCTGTTTTCTCTTGTGCAACTCTTCCTCCCCCAGGGCCAGAAGCACTCAGAAGCACCCTCTTGATTTATGTTGGTTATCTCCATGACACTAAATAGTATTACTGTTCTTCTATTTCATAATTATCATATATAGATATCTACTGATTTCCCAATGTGAAAGGTGAGAATAAAGCTCATTTAACACTTTATTTCCTTCAATTAGACCTTTGGTATCTATCATTTTTATCATTTTTAATTGGTTATCCCCATAACTTTAAATAATAAGCATTAAATCTCTATTTTTTTAAAATCCATTTTCAACAATTCCTTAAGATAAGAGTATAAATAATCCTCTCTTTCCTCCTCTCCCACCCCTATCTTGTGCTTTGTCATTCCGTTGTTACCCTTGGACTTTATCATTCATGTTTACCCTTCCACTATAACCAATATCTCTTGCTTTATATGTAGATGTGTGCTAACAAACAAACAAACAAAAATAAATAAGACCAATAAACAGCATTATTTTACTATTATTGTGTAAATATTGTTCACTGTCGAGCCAAATAATGGGCTGGAATTACACTGTCTCTAATTTCATGACCTTTTGCCACTGCCGGAGAATTTCAAACATCAAGGTTTATGGATTAATTTTTCTTATACTCTTCCAATTATTTAAAATTATGCAACATTGTAATTTCTTTCATTTCTAAATGACTTTCTTACATATATTCACCTCAAATTTCAAATTGCTTTCTTAATTTCTTGCATCCTTTGCCTTGATATCTTCCTCCCATTTTCAGACTCTTCATCTTAGTAGTCCATGTAGCTCCCTTTTTCCCCAGACCTCTCTCTTCTTGTTCCAATCTGGCCGGCTTTGTCTTTAGTTTTCTGCAATCTCTGTTATCCTAGAACTTCTCTTTTTTGCCGTTCCATGTTGAAATACTGCCTCCAGAGTCTGTCTTCCTTTTTCTTGAATATGCTTTTTTCTCCCTATAGTACACAGTCAAATAACTTCATTTTAAAATGTGTGTATGGGGCAAATTATCTTTTTCTTTGCATGTCTAAATTTTTTGTTTTGTTTTAATTTCACCTCTGGCTGGGAGTTTGGTTGATTGTAATCTTTGAAGGCATTGCTCCAGGTCTTCTAGCCTCCAGGCTTCCTCACCCAGACTGATTCTTGTTTCTCTGTAAAAGATATAGTACTTTTTTCCAGCTTAAGCTCTTATAATCATTTATTTGTTACTTTCGAATTACATCTAAGGAATGGTCTTTTTCTTTCATTTTCTGAGGACTCGATGAGCCGTCCAGTAGATTTGCAGTCTCAGGCAGTCCCTCCCTTGCACTGTGGTTGGGCAGGAGCCCATTCACAGGACCTGGCCATGCCCTGGGACTAGGCACTGCTGCTCTGTTAGTCTGAGTGGTGGGAGGGAGGATAAAGCATCTGTGAGCATTGGGGTTTGCCTGACAGGCGCTTGTGCGCCAGACTCCTGATGGAGGACGTGTATATGAGCCTCCGGCACCCTGGAGCATCCATGTGTTTCTCTTTCCAGGAATCCCCTAGCCTGCCCCATAAGAATGCCCGCTATCCCGCGAGATCCCGCGCGATCCCGCGCGATCCTGCACGATCCCGCGCGATCTCGTGAGATCAAGCTTCTAGAAAGAGAGACCATCGCTGCAGCTTCTAAGGGCTGACTCTGCTTTCACTAAAGTCTAATGTCTTGGACTGGATTGCCTAGAAAACAGCATCTGAGGTAAACGCTTCCTACTCGGAAGTGTAAGTTAACACCGGACAAGGAGTGAGAGAAAACGGGTGGGAGGCAAGGAAGGCCACAGTTTCATGAAAAGCTGATTGCTAGGGCCTACAGGATATCTTCAGAAAGGAAGGTTGAAGCTGCACAACTCCACACAGTTCTTCTGAAGGAAAAGAGTGTATTTACCCAGTCCCATATCTTTTTAGTCAAGGATTGTTCTGTGGGGTAACTCATCCACAATTGCAGGTTGTATATTTATTGGTGCCAACAAGTTCCTCGGTAACAAGAAGGAATCCCTGGGGTAGGAGGCAAGGTGCTGTCAGCCTGTATCCTTAGGTGACTGGAAGCACCAAAGGTAGCTCTCACAGCAGACCCCTTTGTAGTAGGACGAGCAACGCCCTGATCCCCTAACCATTGAAACACCACCAGTCACTGCTGTGTTCAGATACTGCGTATCCGAAGTGGTCCATAAACTGAATCCCATAGAACTATTATTTTGGTAGCTTTGAGAAATCGTTTTATGGTTCTTCTATTTTCTTTTGCTCATTTAAGAGCTCTTTCTTAGTCTCTATTTATTTGTCAGAAGATCTTGTCCTTGTTTTAAGGGTATAAAACCTTCGTAATATCCATGAGAACATTAGTTAGATTTTTAAGTTTTCTGCTATGGGAGGCAGGCTACATAGTGGATGGACTCTAGAACCTAAAACCTGTGTTTGAATATCAGCTCTGTTATGACTTTGTATCCTTGGGGAACTTGTTTGTGTTTTAGTTTTTTTTTTCATTTTTGTTTTCCTTTTTTTTTTTTTTTACAAATACAAAAATGCAGGAATTGTCAAATGATCAGTTTGTTAAATTTAGAAAAAGTATTAACTTATTTATAACTCTAATAGAAAACTTTACTCAAGCTAACTTACACCAACTTCTAAAAGTTGCAAATTTTTGATTTGAAGAAGTCACTCTAAAATTGTCCCAGTTAATTTCATTGTGATGTTAAAATAAATATATATCTTTTAAATGTCCTATGCATTAAATGAAAATGTTTGTAACATGAACTTATTTAAATAGCTTTTACATCAATAGAGCAACATAGAAACTAAATGCTATCTTAGTATAAATAGGAAATACTAATGCCAATGTCATTATGGAACTTAATACTTGTCAATTCACATATAACATAATAATTAATTGGTTAGGTCAGTGATATTTAAAAAACATGGTTAGTGGCTGTATTTCCCAGAATAACTGAATATGTTATTTACCAGTTTCATTATCTCATATTCTCTATTCTTTTTGCCTCCAGGTTAGAATAGCACTGCTGTGAAATATGTAGAAGTGGCACAGGATATGATGGTCCTATTGCTTCGGTCCATTCTTTCCAACTTTTGGTAAGTTTATAAAGCTTACAGGGATCTCTACCAACATGTTTTCACTCTTTTTTTTTAATTTTTCTAATCTTTGTTTTTTCTGCCTTTTCACATTCCTTTGCCCATCTAACTAGAATTTTCAATCCAAGTTTATATAAACCTTTCTTGAAACCTTATTAGCATCAGTTTACTTTTTTCTGCCTTTTCCCTAATCTCCTTTTCAAGCCTCAAAAGTTCTTGTTTTTTCTTCTCTTGTGTATAACTTTCTAATTGTAGTTTTAGTTTAAACTGGCATTAGTACTCTTTCTGCTAGTGTTTTTTCTCTTCCTCTTTTTTTTAACTTCTTTTAACTATGAGAAACATTTCATTGACATTTATATATATATACTTTTCTGGGTTTTTTTTTGCAAGCTTCAATTGACAATTTCTTTTTCTTCTTTGTTCCTTTTTTACTTTTATCATTTTCTTGTTTATTATAAAGAAACATAGGTATATCTTCTGTCTTTGACTTGAAAATTTTCTCCTTTTTTGCTGCATTTAGTTTTCCAATTCTGAATACACCTTTTTTCTTCTAGAGTCAGAAATTTTTACATGGTTTCTCACAGTGTTGCACTTCATCCTGTATTCCAAGATACTGTTCTAGAATGTGTCCCATGTATCCTGGCTTCTCTTTGTTTCTCACTTTTACAAAATTCTGGTGATCATGACTGTACAGCGTCCTTGTTATCCTCTTGTTTGCTGAAAGAAGTTTTCAGAATATACTACTTTCTCTGGAAAAGTACATGATGGCACTTTGTCTACCGGAACTTTGCTTCACATTATTCTGAGAGCCATTGGTGTTTCTGAGTGACTGAAAGCCCACATGTCAATTTTTCTGGATATGGTACTCAATTCATTATTAGTTGTTTTCTTTAATAAGCTATCTTGCTTATTATTTTAAAATGTTCATTGTACTTTCTCTTTTTAACAAAATCAGGCATGTCACTTCTTTTAACTGATACATTACATTATTATCTATTTTGGCTAATTGTTGCTGGATTTTTGCCCTTTCTGTTTTCCTACTGATAATTTATTTTCCAGTTCTTCCACCACACCATGTTCAATTCTGAAGTTTGTTTTCTTTTTTATAAAGAAATGACTGGGTTTATCTTTTTTCTGTTAATAACTTGATTGAAAATTTTTTCTGCTATACGAGATCTTTGCTTTTTTAGTTTAATTAGCTAGCTTTCTACTTCTAATTTTGAAGCCGAAAAGGTTGAATTCCATCTGAAGTACAAAAATGGCCGTTATTGTGTGCCACAACTGCTGTTATTGTGTGCCACAGCTGCTTTGAGGGTGGCCATCTACTCATACAACTGCTTGGGCCACTGTGGGCAGGTAGGCCTAGGGATTTGTGCACTGAAGAACCAGTTTATGGTTCCCTACATGTTCAACTGAGCCTGTGAATGCACCAAGGAAGAGGAGGGGTGAACTATTCCTTAATTTCTTCATCTATAAAATGGGGTAATATAGTATCTACGTCATATGGCTGTTATAGTGATTGAACATTATATGTAAAATTGGAATAATTTAAAACTCATTATTTCTATACAGTTTTTCTAGATGCTTATGTTTTTTTGTTTGCTTATTCTTTTTAATGCTACTGGTATTTCTCACATGCCTCATTATCCTTGGATGTTCAGTCATACTTAAAAAGGTTTGGATCACTGGAGTTTTGTCATCATTGTGTGAATACGATGATTTTACTCATAGGTCTCTCTAATGAGAAAAGTTTGACTGAGAACTTCATGCACATTGGTGGACCAGGGATTTCTACGATAAGTCTTCACTTTAGGGGCTGGTGAGCATGAACCAGACATCAGGCTGTGGATCCCCAAATATGGTTACCTTCCATATATATCATATTCTTTTTATAGATTTTCAGTTAATATGGCAATTAAGAAAGGGGTGATGATATCCTACCACAGTGTGAAAAGAATGTGCAAAATACACATAAAATCCTTATAGAAGTTCTACACTTGTATGAGACAAGAATCAATTGCTTAATGCCAGGTAAAATGCTTTTATCACTTCAAAATAATGTTCTAAGATTTTTTTTTGAAAGTGACATGCAGTTGACATTCTAAAATTGAGAATTATTATTGAATCGTGATTTTTTTGGTAGAATTTTTTTGTAAATATTTTTATAGAATTCTAGAATCACTTATGATTTATTATAAATTCTTTAAATTTATTGAGTCAAAAATAGGACAATAGCTTTAAAATATTTTTTCTCTTGAGATAATGGTGTGTGTCTGGGCCAACTTCAAACTCTGGAACCTAAGAGAAAAGGATAAGGAACAGGGGAGTAAATATTCTTCAATAAACAAGCTCTGTGACTCAAAAGTGGAGTAAGTACTTCCTGTCCAAGTATAGGAGGTAGTCAATAGTTCTACATATTCCTCTGCTCAATTAGATTTCATAACTTCCTGTGATGTCATTTGTTCCTCCTCTGCCTCCCCCCACCTCCGCCCCACCCCACCAACTCTGGCTTGAATTAGGACTTCCGTTCCAGATTTCTGCCAAACCAGTTTTCTTTAGACCAATTTATAATCAGGTATTTTCACTAAAGTTTTGTGAAAAGATCCCTGAATAAGAAGCCAGGATAAATAGATTTCTAAGGCCAACTTTCCTTCTTACTATTTGACCTTAGAAACCAATGTTCATATTAAAAAATTCACATTCTTGTAAGGTAGAAAGAGCTTCCTTACAAAGTAATGAGTTTCTTGTCATTGAAAGTATTCCAGAAGTTACTTGAAAACCATTTCTTAAGACATAAAAATTATAGAATTTTTATGTAATAAGAGTAGATTTAATGGTCCTAAAAAAAATCTTTCTGAACCATGAAACTTAGTGATTTTCTGATTTAAATCTGTAGAAAGAAAAGAGGAGGGAAGTCAATGAGGAAGGAAACCCCAACCTTGTGTGGATTTTGGCCTTGGTCTCTGGAATTGCTCCAGGCTTCCTGATGTTGTGCTCTGCCTGTCCATTCTGACTCCATATTTAGATACACACTCTTTGGTCAGTAATCCCCCTTATCTGTTGTTTGCTTTCCATCATTTTAGTTACCCAGTCATTTGTGGTCTGAAAATGTTAAGTGTAAAATACCAGAAAGAATTCATAAGTAATAAATCATTTTCCATTCTGAGTGGCGTGATGAAATTTTGAGCTGTTTGCTCCATCCTACTCAAGTAATGAATCATTCCTTTGTCTAGTGTATCCATGCTGTATACTACCCAGCCATTAGTCACTTAGTAGCCCTCTTAGTTATCAGATTGACTGTTGTGGTGTGGCAGTGCTTGTTAAATTGTTCTATTTTATTAGTAGTAATTGTCAATCTCTTACTGTGCTGAATTTATAAATTAAACTTTATCATAGATGTGTATGTATAGGGAAAAAAAAGTACAGATCCTTTTAAACTTAACGATGGGATTACAACCCAATAAACCCATCATAAATTGAAATATTGTAAGATGAAAATGCATTTAATACACCTAACCTACTAAACATCATAGCTTATCCTAGCCTATTTTAAACATGCTCAGAACACTTACATTAGCCTAGAGTTAAGCAAAATCATCTAACACAATGAATACACTATAGAGTATTAGTTGTTTACCTTCATGATTTTGTAGCTGACTGAGAGCTGCGGCTCAGTGCCGCTGCAAGCATCATGAAAAAGTATTACACTGAATATCGCTAGCCCAGGAAAAGATCAAATATGAAGTACAGTTTCTACTGAATTGTATATCGCTTGCACACCACTGTAAAGTCAAAAATTGTAAGTCGGGGATTGTCTTTATAATATAGGGTTTGGTATTTGCGGTTTTAGGCATTCACTGAAAATCTTGGAATATATCACCTGCAGATAAGGAAAGACTACTGTATCTTTCTATTTTTTCCCAGCATGTCCATATAAGTATCCTCAAGTCAAAGGCAGGTAGAGGCATGTCATTATTGGATGGGTGGCTAATCAATGTAAGCACAAGATTTCTTTGAATTCTTATTCTTCATCTAAAAAAATCTATGGGATTTAAAATTATGCTTCATTGTATATCTGTTTCTGTTTTAATATAAAATAGTATTTTAAATTATCAATCAATGGGGGCAGTGGAGGTGAAGAATTTGACCCAATCTAAGAAGATGTACCTCTAGGTTTCTTGTACACAAGGCAAATGCATACCTGATTAAGAAGCTCAGATTAACACACTGGACTGGCACTCGGGATTCAGGTTTATTATCCATGATCTAGTTTTTCAGAGCCCTTGAGACCTGCTTCCACAAGGCCCAGCATACCAGGTCCCCACTCTACATGAAAGGGGGAATCATATCCTGGGAGAGGTTCATGTGTTATTTAAAGAACCCCTTCTCAGTTCATTCATGCTTCTCTTTTTGCTTGACTCTGTGAACAGTTTACAGTGACATTTTGGTAGAATTATTTCCACCTCTGTCTTACCCCAATCTAAATGTGCCTCACTGAACTAATATAATCCTTGCCCCTGAAAAAGGGTGTATTATGTATTACATTTTGCTACAATTCATGATGTGTCTTTGGAGAATTGTGCATTTTATATGATATGTCAAGGACAATTTAAAAATGCGTACTATCATCAATCTCACTGACAACATCTCTAATGGCTTAACTCTGTAGTCAGAATTTTGCCAAATGCAAGCTAAGACTCAGACATCACACACCTGCTCCCTACCTATTCTTTCAGATGTATCATCTTTTGAAAAGATCACCAAGAAAAGAATTCAACCTTGAACCATTTCTTCTCTAATTAAGTCAACAGATATTGTTTCGAGACTATACCTAGGGAATTTTTTACTTCATTTTTAAAATATCTGCCTTCACAATAATTGCTTTTGATCAATGTAGCCAGTCTGGTAATAACAGATAATAGTCAAGAATTTGTGATGGTTGTCATTTTCAATAATTTTAATGGCATTTTCTAAAAGTGCTTTCACATGAGTTATCACCTGGACTTTATTGTTCCCCCTGGGAGTCTCATCTCCCTCTCATTGTGGTGGTAGCTGGAAAGTGGGATAGGTGCTTGACAGACCTGACCCAGTTCAAATAGCTTGAGGGACCAAGACAGATGGCAGGAAGCTCTCATGGCCACTGCCCTTGTATGAAGGCAAAGAGCAAAAAGTAGAGTCAAAGGTCAGTGTCAGAATGCACAGCTAAACAAGTCACCAAGGCAAGAAGAACCTTAGGCAGGCAATAGATAACTGGTGCAGCCTTTGGGTCAAAGAGCCAATGAAAATGAAAATGAGGACCTGCCACTAGAAAGAGGCAAGCAAGATGGTAATCCTTGGAGGCAGCCAAAAAATTAGCTCTTGCTGCCTCTGAAGTTTAAAGTCACGACAGAAGGAGTACCCTGTGACCCATCAGGGTTTCAGTTTCTTTATTTGTTCCCTACTCTCCCTACCTAATAAGGGTTTGGCAAAGATCAAATTAAGTCTTGTAGGTGAAGTACTATTATTGTTAAAATTTGTGATATATTTGAGAAATATATGAAAAAATAGATAACTTTTTAAAAATGTAGGATAAATCCCAGCTACATGGTGAGAATATTTTCTTTCTGTGTTGGAACAGAATAGGACAAAGCATTTTGGTGTGTTATTTTCTTTAAATTTAGTCTGCTCTTGTCAGTTTTTACCAAGTATTTAATTACCATTGGTGATTGCCAAGCATTTGTGATAGTTACAGTTTCTGAACAAATTATCTATTTGTGGCAAGTTCTGATAAATTCACAGATCAAGATTTGTATACAAGAAAAGAATCTCAACATGAAAGAATTGGATTTTTAAAATACTAGGTCTCAAATTATCCACCTATTTTGACAGTTTTAGTGTCTTGATTAAATATTTTACGATGATAGTACTTAAGATAAAATGTAAAAGCTAATTTGTAATGATATCTCTTTATGTAAAATGTTCCCAAACTGATTTATTACCAGGTTGAAGCAAGTCAGTGAATGCAACCATGTCTAAAGTAAAAAGACTCTGCAATTTTCTTCCACATCCTAGCCAAACAAGTTCTAAACAATTTATATGAAAATTAGTGCCTTTAATTTTATAAGAATCCACTTTATTTTCCTGTGGTATCTCCTTTAGTTTCATTCTTCAATTCAATTTAGTGCCTGCTATGTTCTATACTAAGTAATAAATTTGGAACACTGTACTCAATTGTAATTCTTTTTCTGCTAAATATTTCAGGATGTTACATCATCCTGAAAAGGCTTTGGGGAACACACACACACATTATTTAATCATAGTTTTGGTTTGGGCAGAACAGGTTAAGGGACTACTTTTAATGCTTTAAGTTACATAGAACTATTCACCAATAGAATTAATAAAGTGCTATAGTTATAATTTAATCTATGCATTCAGAAAATCAGGTAGTGATAGATGAGTATTCTGAGGGTTAAAGAACGTTTTTTTAATAAAGGAGAAACAAATGGCATGAGATTTTATATTGTTAGTAACTTATGTTACAAGAGCATTACAAGTGTTGTAAAATAAAGAAGATGAAGCCAAGAAGATGCTGTAAATAAGACAAAGAAGTGACAGCAAAGCTGGATACAAGTGGAAGAAGCAACTGCTTATGATACACTGTAAGATCTCATGGGACAGACATGATACAGGAGGTGGCAGCAATAGTAGTATAGTGGGAAAGAAAGATGTCTTTGGTGACAGCATTTTGGTGGGAGGGAACAGGAAAAAACAGGGAAAAGATTAAGGACAGAAAGAGACCAGATGGTGATAGTATTGAGCCAAAACCAAAATATATCATGGACTCAATTTTAGCAGTAAAGACCTAGTAAAATGGTAAATTAAATAAATAGAAAGCATAGAATTTATTGTTATCAATTTAATGTACTTACATTTTATTTCATCTAGAAAGTATTTAAGATGGATTATTCAAAAAGAAAAGGAGAAGATATTTACAAAAAGAGTCATAAAATAGAGCCAGTCATACTCATCAATACAGAGTAACTATGTTTGAGCATAAAAACTGGAGCTTCCACCTAGCCATGATATAGAGGGATACTTGATAAATTATAAAACATTCATTAAATATCATTATCTGAAATAATTACCTACAAATATTTGGGGAATGGAATTTTTCTGATTAGAGACATAGCTCCTGTGCAACCTTGGAAGAAATAAGTCATAATCAGTAATAACCTCAATATTGGCTTCACATCAAATAGGTAAATTAAGTTTGCATGACTGGTTTTGAGAAGAACCTAAGATAAAAACCCATGGCCGGTGACTGAGAGAGAGTTCTGCAAAAGCAATGACAAATATGTTATTGTCCAAATGTATAGATAGCCTTCCTGAGATCTGACTTGATCCAAGGACATTGGTTCACATTTCACAATTGTTTGTGCTGTGTGCTAGGATGTATTTGTGAACTAAATTGCCATAGTCCTCATCTTCATGGAGCTTACATTTTGGTAAAGGAGTTAGAAAATAAAGAAGATAAAAATAAAATAATTATAAATTGTGATAGATGCTAAGAAAAAATTTGACACTGATATTAAGAAGAGTTCAAAGGGTGAAGAAATGTCCTCTTGTTTCAATAGTATCAGAGAAGGCTTTTTTGAGGAAATGACATTAGAATGAGAATTTGAGGTATATAGAATAGTGAATAGATGCATAACCCAATGCAATTTTTCTTAACTACCTCTCTGCCACACTTTCATATGTGCCATTTATACAGGGTGTTTAAGACTATGAACTCTAGGCAGTTGACCAGGCATTCTGTATGGCAACTAAGAAAATTTTATGAATTTTAGAAACCAACAAACTGGGGGTATAGTTAATATCATATTATAAAAATAAGCTTAACTAATGTTTTAGCTCAAATGAAAATTAGAGATGTGCTATAGATTGAATTGTGTTCCTAATAATTCATATATTCAAGTGCTAACCACTAATGTGATGGTATGGGGAGATGTGGGTTTTGATAGGTAATTAAGTTTAGATGAGGTCATAGTGTTGGGACTCCGTAATGGGATTAAGTGTTCTTATAAGAAGAGACACACAGAAACTTGCTGTCTACTCCCATCCCTATGTGAGGACACAGTAAGAAGGTGTCCATCTGCAAGTCAGGAAAAGGGCCCTAACCAGGGAATTCAGGGAACTGAATAGGCTAGAACCTTTGTCTTGGACTTCCCAGCCTCTAGAACTGTGAGAAATAAATTCTCATTTTTTTAAGCCAGGCAGTCTGTGGTATTTTGTTATGGCAGCCTGAGCTGACTAATACAGAGATGGAGCTGAAGAAATAGTAGGTTTAGAGGAGTGAGTCATGAGATATGCAAGAAATACCAAAATGTGTTCCATATGTTTGTATTAAGGCTAATTGTTCTACTGACAAACGTGTAGTGAGTCCAAGTATTTCTTTCACATTCAAAGGGGTCCTCTAGATCTTGGAAATGGCTGCAGGTTTCCCTGTACTGGGCAGCCTGATTCTCACTAGCCCCCAGACTACACAAAAGTACTATTTACAAGTATTAAGGGAATATCTCAATCAATCTGCATATCAATAGCTAATGATTCTCTTTAGATCAATAATGCAACATAGAGGTATTTTTAATTGGTTCCTTTTTATTCAAAAAAAATTTTGTTTGCATAAAAAATAAAATGAAAACAAATATACAATGAAAAGTAATTCTCTTGATCCAGTCACAAAGTCTCCATCCTCCTTCTCTAAAGGCTACCGATGACAGTTTCTTGTGTATAAATTAAGATATACTTAATGCACACACAAGTATTGATATTTGTATTACAGTTGTGGATCGCTTAATGATGAGGGTATGTTTTGAGAAATGCATCATTGGGCCATTTTGTCATTGTGCGATCATAGAGTGCACTTATACAAACCTAGATGGTGTCACCTACCACACATCTAGACTATATGGTAGAGTACAGCTTTTGCTTCTAGGCTACAAACCTGTACAGCAGATTACTGTACTGAATACTGTAGGCAGTGGTAACATAATGGTATTTATGTATCTAAACACACCTAAACATAGGAAAAGCCATAAAAATACAGCAAAAAATATTTAAAATGGTATAGGGTACCTATCATGAATGGAGCTTGAAGAACTGGAAGTTGCTCTGGGTGTCAGTGAGTGAGTGGTGAGTGAATGTGAAGGCCTAGGACATTACCATACACTACTATAAACTTCATAAACACTGTACACTTCAGCTTCCCTAAATTTAATAAAAAATAGCATAGCATTGCACTACATTATGACAGGTACAGTGTCACTAGGCAATAGGAATTTTTCAACTCCATATAATTGCTTAGGACCACCATCTTATATGCTGTCTGTTGTTGACTGAAATATTATTGTTATGTGGAGCGTGACTATGCACACGCACACACACACACACATTTAAATACAAATGGCAGAATTGTACAAATAATACCTTGTGCCACCTTTTCTTTCAATTAACTATATCTTAGAGGTCATACAGTGCATTCTATGTATCTTAATTTATTTAACTCGTTCCTTCTATTTATATTCCCAGTCTTTTCTATTACTAATAGTGCTGAAATGAACTTCATATGTAAATACTTTTGTACACATGTGTGAGTATAGCTGGAGGATAAATTCCTTAGAATTGCTGAGTTGAAGGAGATGCACATTGAAATTTTTTAATTTAAATTTTTCCATTTATTTTTCAATTATATCACAAACTTTAACAACTGTACCAATACTGATATATTAGACTTCACATTTAAACAGTAATCAAATCACCTTCCAAAGAGGGAACATCAATTTACATTCCCAACAATAACAAATGAAAATGTCTATGTGTCATAATATGCTATGAATGCTTTACTTAAACAACTCAGCAACCTTAGCAGTAGGTATGATTATTATTCCCAATTTAAAACTGAGTTAACCGAGGCACAAGAAGGTAGAGCAACTTGACAGAAGTCACACGATTAAGTAACTAAACTGGGAGCTGAGTTCAATATCTACTCTCTTACCCACTATGCTGTGGCCTTCCTGAGTTTCTGTCCTAGCTCTCTCATTTAAAGCTGATGACGTTTTCCAAGTTATTTACTTCTCATCTGTGATTTCTGTTTAAGAAAAAGGGAGATAAAAGTGATATGAGGATAAAATAAGACAGTGTAAGGAAAAGCATGTGCACAAGGGGCTAAACATAAGTTCGTTTCCTCCCTGTTGAGATAATATATGAATCACAGGGAAGAATAAACAGTCACCCTGGCTAATCCTTTTCAAAGACATGGAAATTAAAGAAGAAACTGAGACCTTTTTCAATGTTAAGGCTATAGCAACAAAACAACAAAAATGAGGATTTGTGGCATAACTCCCTGTCTTTCTGGTATCAATATTTAATTCTGATTGGTCTTGGCCTAGCTTCTTCATAGTAATATAGATTTATACCCCTAGGAAGTCTAAGAAGTAGGAGTCATTTGAACCTCCTGGAACTGGTTTCCTCAGCTATTCAGGAAAATTCTCAACTTGGTTTACTATCAACAGTCTTTGACTAATGATAAACTGAGAGCAAATGTCAACCTATGAGGAGAATATATTCATGAAGGGGATATATTCATGTTCAGCTACAGACTATGTTGTGGCTTAAGGTTTACAATGAGTCAGAGAAAACTTTGTAATGGTAAGTGAGATCTGCTTATCAAAATATTGTCACTGTATCATTAAATTTTGTTTCCATTAATATGATAAAGCAGTATATTTGATAGTTATTGAACAACTCTTTTCTCGGGTGTGGATCTCAAGAACAAGCAGTCCAAAGAGGAGGTCCTTGCTTTTCACATAGAAATTTATAAAAAGGGGCTCCATGCTCTGATTTACGAGGACTAGGATGGGAGCAGAGCTTAGCCTGAGGTTACAGTGACTCAACTGTAGTCCTTTTGTCTGGCTGAGGCCTTAAAAATGCAACCTTGTTCCCTTGTTTCTATTCTATGGGCTTGGGTAGGATAAAGATCGGTAAAACTGTGTTGCTGGAAACTACTAACCACACATGCCAATGCAGCCTTGAATGGACCTTCTCTTTAGTGTCCTCAATCCGAGGACTGCACCAGGGAGATGACTCATGCACTTCTCTTTCTCCAAACATGTTCCCTTCACAGTGTACAGGATATCTATATATAACTTCACACTGTGACCTGTCTCTCCTCATCTGAGTGATGAGCAGAACTCAGTAAAATAGGCTCAAAATGGGAAGTAGGACATTTAGACATGGCTGAGGTGATATAATGGTTGTGATGTGACTCAAAACTCACAACCACATAAAAATGTCAAAATCAAAGGAAACATTGTTTTTACAACCAGATTATAAAACAACAAACATCCTGACAATTACACCAAGTCTATCCTTCACTTCTCACTCTCACCTGATCTATTACCTTGTATCTGTGAGCCTTGATGCTCCCCTAATCCTTGTCTCATCTACACTATGCTGCTTACCTTATTCCCTCTACTCCAATGGTAATAGCGTTAACCAGCAATGGTGTGAGCTTGATATTTTCCCGTTCATTTTTTTCCACAAATATTTACTAAGGGCCAGACACTATTTAAAGCACTAGAATGAATGTGCTTTCTTTTCTTTTTTCTTTCTTCTTTCTCCCTCTCTCCCTCCCTCCCTATGCTCTCTCTCCCTTCTTTCTCTCCCCCTTCTCCCTCCCTCCCTTCTTTCTTTTGTAGATTACATAATTATTTTTACATAGAAAATTTCATCTTTTGTCTTTTTTTAGCTGAATAAAATATTTCTAATTTCAAGATAACTAAGTCACCATGTCTTAGCACCAAATAGCACCAAAAAATTCTTCAGCTCATAGAAAATGTTCCAATGTGGTATAATTTAAAAAGAAATAATCACAGTTTGACAAAAAATACTTTAAATGATCCTATATATAAAAGGTTCTATTCATCCCATTAACACTATTGTACACTTACAAATATTGTACACTTTCAGAGACTTGTACAAAGAAAATCTGTCTCTGACTTTCCTCCAAATTTAGAAAATCTGGATATTTTACAATCACCTGTTTTAGCTTAAGAGAAACAATTTACTTCTTTATTTAAAAATTGTATGTACTCTGGTCAAAGTAGAACAATTCATGTTGTTAATATACCTCCTCTGATCTCATATGTAACAAAAGTATATGAAAATATAAAAGGGAAAATCCAAAACGCATGTCTGAGTTCAAAAGCTATTGAGCATCCCTGTGTACAGAAACAAGAGAAATATAAAGAGTTAAACAGAGCTAAGGCTGCAGCCTCAATGGGCTCCAGTCCTGAAGTAGACAGTGGCAATTAGGAATTCAGGAAAGGAAAATTAAAGGTGTTCTGTAAAAATTAGAAGACTGGATCTAAAACAGGGACTAAGTGGGGCTGCTCCTGGTGAAAGGAATTTGAAAATCTTCAGCCACCCACTACCTTGGGTGATGGCTTTATAGAGTGCTTGCAAAGCAAAAGTACCAAACTGGCCTTGCACCTGAGGAACTGCACCAAATGCCCCTGGCCTAGGTTGGGACCTGATATCTTATCCTTGCTAAGACCTTGAGCAGGTGTTCTGCAGTGCCACACAATTTCTAGTATGGAGGAAGTGTTTAGGAAGTTCCGAGAACAAAGCTTCAAAACCACCAGATAGAGAAGTATGAAGAAAAAGAAGGCCAGGGAATCTCTTTCCAATGAAGCTGCAGAACAAAATTTTAAAACATATGGAGAATTCTAATGTTGTGAAAGTGATCTAGGCAAAATTCAACAATTGCAAGAATTTCGTTCCAGGTGGAATTTTATAGAACTGTTTAGCCAAAACTTTAGAATAAGTATGATTTGAATGTTTAGGAGAAAAATGAAAAAAAAATTCTATATTTTTTAGAAAATATGAAAAAATAGATTAATGAAACAAGTCAAGTAAATTAAAAGTGTAATGACCAGATATCTTGGAAATTAAAAATCTATTGATTGAAATAAATTCTTAATCCCTTTCACCTTTTTCACACATCCGCCTAATGCCTCCCCCATCTGGCAATTATCGCTTCATTCCCTGAACCTGAGTTTGTTTCTATTTTGTCTGTTCTATTTTTTTAGATTCCACATATAAGTGAAATTATATGGTACTTGTCTTTCTATGACATATTTCACTTAGCATAATACTATTGAGGCACATCCCTGTTGTCACAAATGGCAAGATTTCAGTTATAAAAATAGTCACAGGGATGTCAAGTCCAGCATAAGGAATATGGTCAATAACTTTATAATTATGTGTGGTGTCAGATGGGTACTAGACTAAACAGAGTGATCACTTTGTAAGGTATAATCACTATGTTGTATACCCGAAGTTAATATAATATTGCATGTCAACTGTAATTGAAAAATAATTTTTTTAAAAAAAGTAAGTGCTAGGTAAAGGGAAAGTGTCCTCTAGCAAAAACAAAATAAAATGGGGCAACAAATGATGTCAGACTAAGTGAATAGATACATTCTTTTTCTCACTTGTAATATATAAAGCATTTACATAAGCAATTGAATACATTTAGAGTCAGGTTTGCTTAGAGTTGTTTTAAAAATCACCCAAGGTGACTTCGTGGGAAACATGGCTGGCTTTGTCCTCTCAATGGCATTATGCCTATAAAATGGAAAGCATTTGCAAGTTCTTGCTAAAATAATGACTATTTGAGCAATAATCATTGTGAATAGTATGAATAAATTACTCTTCTAAAAAACAAAGGAAATAAAAAATTCAAAAGTTGGTAAACTTTAGAACAGAAACAAGGAGAAAATAATAAATAAGAAAATATTATTGTGAATTCATCCAGATCACAGCATAGGGAATAAAAAGTGGAAGAATGTTAAGTAGAGAGATCGTACACTCCAGTATGCCTGGGAAAGTTCCGATTTACATCTGTTGTCCTGATATAATTTCTCATGACACTTCCTTTAACTCTTAATTATGTACCAGTTTAGGCAATAAGTTGTATGGTTACCCAAGTGTTGAGAAATATATGAAATAGACTAAAAAACAAATAAGTCTGCCAAAAGGAAAGAATAGAGAAAGTCATAAAGGATATTTGAAGAGAAAAGAGCTGTAAATTTTCCAAATTTGAATAAAGACATGCATCCTCAAATTGAAAGTGATGTATAAGAACCTAGAGAGATCTCAAGTTATCCCTTGGTAACTGTGGAGGATTGGTTTCCAGGACACCCTGCTCCTCCGCCCCCCCCCCACCCAATGGATACCAAAATTCACTAATGTGCAAGTCTTTTTATATAAATGGCATAATATTTGCGTATAACCCATGAAATCCTCCCATGTACTTTAAATCTACTCTAGATTACTTATAATACCTAATACAGTGTTAATGCTGTATAAATGGTTGTTATACTGTATTCTTTAGGGAATAGTGGCAATAAATAAAGTCTCTACATGTTCAGTGCAGATACAACCATCATAGGCCTAATTGCATTGTACATTTCAACAACAACATAACAGAAACCATTGATACAGAGGGCTGACTGTATAAAAATAAATTCATACCTAGACTCATCACACATAGTTAAACTAGAACACATCAAGAATTAAGAGACATTCTTACCAACTTCCAGAAAAAAGACAGATAAATGACAAAAATGGTTAATTAAATATTAGACCCAGCAGGTTTCTCACCAGCAACAATAGATACTATTAAAAAATAGAGAAATATATTCAATGTAATGAGGGGAACTGTTAGTTTAGAAGATATGGAGATAACAAGGCAAAAAAAAATGTTTCTAGAAAATATTCAACCTATAGTTGATTGATGTATATTTAGGTTTTAGGGTGTTAGAGGAGGATAAAAATACTAGATAACTTTAGATATTTTTATAAATAATTACGGTTATTCTTTTAAGAGAATTTGAAAGTTTATTGATATGGTTTCAGAGCTTATACTATATCTACTCTTTTTATTGAGGTATAATGGACATGTAATATATTAGTTTCAGATATACAGTACAATGATTTGGTATCTGTATGCATTGTAAAGTAATCACTATAGTAAGTCTGGTTAACATCTCTTTACCATACATAATTATAATGTTTCTTTTTTTTTCCTCATGATGAGGATTTTTAAGATCTACTCTCTTAGCAGCTTTCAAATATGCAATACAGTTTTATTAACTATAGACACATCGCTGTATATTATATCCCCATGACTCATTTATTTTATAGCTGGCCCCCTTTACTCATTTCCCCCTACAGGCCCCCTAGCAACCACCGGTCTGTTTACTGTATCTGTGAGCTTGGGTTTTTTGTTTTTTGTTTTGTTTTTAGATTCCACATGTAGGTGAGATTATATAGTATCTGTTTTGCTCTGTCTGACTTATTTAGCATAATGCCTTAAATCTCTGTCCATGATTTTCCAAATGACAAATTTTATTCTTTTTTTATGACTGGATGTATCCCAATATGTGTGTGTATGTGTGTGAATCACATTTTCTTTATCCATTCATCAATCAATGGACACAGTTGTTTCTATATCTTCACTATTATAAATAATGCCATGAACATGGGTTGCATGTTTCTTTTCAAATTAGTGGGATTTTTTTTTCAAAAAAAAAAACCTATAAATGGAATTGCTGGACCATATGGTAGTTCTGTTTTTAATTTTTTGAGGAAATACCATACTGTTTTCCATAGTAGCTGCACCAAAAAAGAAATGTGTGTGTGTGTTTTTTTAAAATAATGATGATGGGTCAATTCATTATTCAAATGGGAAAAAAATCATCTTGATATTCTACATAACATACAAAAAATTATTTTGATTGGGTATATGTATCCATGAAAGAAAAGATAACAGAATCCTATGACTTTAGGATAGGCAAATAATTTTTTAGAGAAAAATGATAAGTGAGACATAATTAAGAACCTTTGTTTGTCAAAAGACCCCAGTAAAAGTGAAAGGAAACTACACACTGGAGAAAATACTTTCAGTATTTTATAAACGTTTATTATTCATAATAAGTAAAATGTTCCTATGAAGCAATATAAAAATAGTCCACAGAAAAATGGCCTTGAACATTGAACAAGTAACTCATGGAAGAGAATAGATAAATAGATGATAAGTAACAAAATACTCAACATCATTATTCACCGGGGAACTGAAAATTGTGTACATGTAACTACACACTTAGAATAGGTAAAATCTAAAAAAAAACTAGTAGTACCACATATTGATGAGGATGTGGAGCAACTAGAGCTTTCATGAACTATACATGAGAATATAAATTTATACAAACACTTAAGAAAATGGTTTGGCAATAACTACTAAATCTGAACACAGACATAACCTATAACCCAAAAATTCCAGCATCTTACTCCTACATATATACCTCACATAACTGTGAATGAAAGACCAGAATAAGAATGTCTAAAACAGCATTTATCGTAATTACCAAACACTGAAAACAATCTAAATGGCCAGTAAGAGTAGAATGAATGATTAAATTGTGGTGCATTCATGCAATGGAGTACTCTACAAAAGGCAAGTGAATGAGTAACCAGTGCATCCAACTTCATAGGTAGATCTAGCAATATAGAATTGAGCAATAGGAGTGAGACACAAAGAGTTCATATTTTACTATACTATTTAAGTAAAGCTCAAAATAGGCAAGGCTAATCTATGGTAATTGAGACAGAATAGTAGCTAACCTTAGGAAAGGAAGGGGAGAGACTGGGAGAAAGCATGAGAGGAGGCTTGGAGTGCTGGCAGTGTTCTACTTCTTGATCTGGATTGTTCTTACATGGTTGTATTTACTTTCTGAAAATTCATTAAAATGTACACTTATGCATATGCTTACTTCTGTATGTTTACATAAAAGAGGGAAAAGGCAAACTTTAGGTAATTAATGTATGAATATAAACAATCTTAATATCTTACAAATCAGTAGCTGAATCAAAAGGAGGATGAATAAGGGACTTGGAGGATTTGAAGGAAGAGGAAGAGAAGGAAGATGAAGGGAGAAGAAAGGAAGAAAAAGAAAAATACAGATCCCTTTATCAATCCAACAGAAAGTAAGATTGTAGGGGGGAAAAAAGAAAATGGGTGGTAAGCAGAAAACGCAAATGACGGTGGTAAAAATAAGCCTAAATGTGTAAGATATCAGAGTGAATTTGAATAGATAAAACTCACCTATTAAAATATAAAGATTATCAGATGAAGTAACAATAATATAGATACATCTATATGCAGTTATAAAAGGCACACCCAAAACCAAACCAAAAAGAAAATTTGAACATAAAGTTTTGAAAAACAGATCTTATAGTAAAGTGCATTACAAAAAAGTAGAGAATAATCACCAAGACAATAAAAACTTTTGCACCTAATAATATAACATTATATGAGAGCAAACTGACAGGATTACAAAGTAAAATTGACAAATCCAGAATAATAGTAAGAGGTTTCAAACACTTCAATGAGAAACATATATCCAATAGAAAAATATAGTAAGAATATAGAATATTTGAACAACTAGGCTGTTCCCAGTCTCTTTTCCTATTCCTACGCATCTCCAAAATATACACACCAAAATCCTTAGACTACCAAGAAATAAGTAGAATTTGATAACCAGCTCTTAAGCTGCATCTGCTAGAGAAAGACCCTCAGACTCAGAATATGGAAGGGAACTTAAAGAGAATTCACGCAGACTACACCATAACTAAAAGTCTACATACAGGACTCATTGAAAATATGAACAAGGTGAAAATATAATGACATGAGAACTATTCAAACAGAACAAAAAAATAGTATGAAAAAAGTAAAGCAACAAGATCAACACAGGAAAACATCTCATTAGTGTTTTATACAATAGAAAGGTTTTTTTTTTTTAAGAACGTGAATAAAACAATAGCTTAAATGTGAGATGAAAACAACACAGAATGAAAGAAAAATGGAAATTGAAAATATAGAGAAACAAATTGAAACAAAATAACACTGTTACAGAACTAATAAACAAATTGCATACAGAAAGGAATCAAATGGACATGGCTACAAAATAAATTATTTACACAGAAAAGGCTTGAGATAAGCACAGGATAATCAAAGGAAAAAGATAAAATGATTAATGAAAATAGAAGATAATAGCTATGGAGGCATAGCAAAGATGACATTATATAAGTGTCCTTGTGTCAAACTTAATAAATGAATCAGAATGAGTATTCCTGTAGAAAATAGAAAAATAATCCTGAAATGCAAAAATAAGAGATGTCACAATTTAAAAGTTTATGTCATACTCTAAGACAAATAGATTCAACAGTATCAATTAAACCATATTCTTCTTCTTGAACTTTGAGAATAATATAAAATTTTTCAGGTATCCAGAGAGAAATAATAAGTCTCTTATAATTGAGAACAAAAGTAGACTGGCCTCAGTCTTCCCCAGAGTAACATTCTAGACTAGAGGACAATAGAGCAATGCCTACTAAACGCCAAAGGAAAATAAATCTGATCCAAAAATACCATTCCAGCCAAGATTCCATTCACTTAAAAAGATCACAAACAGATATTCCCAACTGTGAAAAATAAAAGGATTATATCATGCATTAACTGTCTTGAGGAGGAAAAAATGACTCAGTGATGGAATATAGCCAATCAAGAAATGAATAAAGGCACCATGGTAAATGGTGACTCCTGCTATATTGAATACTAAAACATAGTAATGTCAGAATATTATGAGAAAGTGTGAACCAGTGTTCTACACCCAGCCAAGTGATTCTATAGGTTGAAAGGACATAGACACGTACAGTCTGCTATAGCATGAAAGAACTCGGAATACAGCATTTACAAAGTATCTTTGATAAACATCTTGAAATAAAATTCATACATTAAGAGGAGATCCAAATTTAGAACTTAGGAATGAAGATATAGTAAAAAAAATGATAAACATTAAATCTATTTAAATATGGAACTAAGAACAACAGTAAGAAATATGATTATGAAACAATATTGTCAAAACTTTAAAATGTTTTAACTTCAGTGGCTTAATGTCAAGTAAAATAAAGTTAATTTTTTTAAAAATTAAAAACAATGTAGATTCTGATAGTGATTCAAGATGACAGACTGAGTTTGTATGTTGATCAGCTCTCTCCCAAGAATGGATTAACATAATAGTAAAAATATAAAAAAGATCAAATAGGACAAGGTAAGGGCAGTAGTTGACAAAAAGAGTCCAGTAAGTTTCCAAAAGCCTGAAAAGCAGATGGAGGGGTGAAAGTGTGTGAAGAGTTCTGGGCACAAAGAAGCCAGGTTGGATAGAGACTTAGAGGAGATAAAAATTTTAAGAAATTAATTAAAAATGTAAATATTATTTACTCACACTATGTTCCTCACTTACTCTTAGCCCCAAAACCAAATCAAAATTAAATAAGACAGTTTGTTTTCAAATAAGTAGTGTCAAAATAGAAATATTAACATTTTGGATAAAATCTATCTTCTCATTTAAAGATACTTCAGCTTAAAAGCCAGCTAACCATTCACCTTTAAACCACTTACACAGAATTTCCAGTCCACTTTTTCATTATTCTAAAGCAGTGAACAACTATGGATTATCTGACAGTTGAGGGAAAATAGGTAAAGAATAAGACCAAGATAAACATGATAAAATACGCCAAGGAAGAAAGATAATTTAAGGAATGGAAAATAACTTTAAATATTCCAATTATTATTATCTTGGAGATATGCTAAGGGTAGTTACATGCATACAGCAAGAATAGGCCCCATAAAAAAGGCACAGTGAAATAGCAAGAAAAAACATTTAGAAAATTTATATATGGCTATTAAAAACAAATAAACAAGGAAGAAGAAAAATCTCAAATAATGGGCAGGAACATCCCACCGCTGAGGATAGATATAGGTGTTCAGATTGAGAAGACCTAGGAAGTGTTCAGTACAAGTGAAATAAACACCTATTAATAAATATAATATTGAGAGATTTGAGAACACCAAGGATAAAGAGAAGATCCTAGAAGTTTTCTAAGAGAAAAGATAGTAACACTGACTTCTAACATGTAAGGAGAATTGCCTCCAAAATTCTGATGAAAACTGATACTGAACTTACAAGTCCTTTTTTTTTTTTTTTTTCCCTGGTTTGGCCATTTTATAGAGGAGAATACAAATAAATCCTGTCTTCAAATCATGGCAATTTTAATCTATCCTATAAACATAGCCACTAAAATCTATTATTAGGAGAAAATGTGGTAGTCAAACAGGGAAGGTTTAAAAGTTTTTAGCTAGCCAAATTATTAATCAAGTATGATGGTAGAAAAAAGTATTTTCAAATATCTAAGGACTCAGAAAATTTATCTCCCATGCATCCTTCTTTACGAGGTTCCTTAAGATGGGCCCAGAAAAAAATAAGAAAGTAAGAATGAGAAAGGCATAGGATGTAGAAAACAATAAATCTAAACTGGGACAATCAATGGAAGACTTAAGATGACTTCTGTGCAGCAAAATCAGTCCTGAAGTAAGGTCTAAAAATAAGTATGCAGTAAAAAAAAAAAAAAAAATCTGTGTGTTGGGAGAGCATTCCATAGACTTGACAGTATTCTTGAAATGAAGAACAAACCTAAGGATTGGCTAGAGAAAGGAAAAGCATTCAGAAGTTTTGAAGGGCAGGGTCACTGTACACAATAGTGTGTTATCATGTGGTCATTGGTTCAGTAATGAACCATATTTACATAGTTATGATAATGTAAAGCAATACTTGATTTTTCAACTTTTAAAGTCTAAACAAAAACAAAGCATGAAAAACGTTACTGTGGTTATAGAACAGAAGGCAGTTTTTTTAGTCTTGCCATTATGAAAGTAAAAACAGCTTGCAAGAAGAGTAAGAGACCGAGAAAAGCAAGGAATTGAGGGCTTCACTTTAAAAAGTAGGGGCGTCAAGATAGACTATCACTACTGGGACACGACTAAAAGAAAAATAGGTATTATTGGTGATACAAAAGTGACTAAAAGAGGAAGAGTAGTTAATGTGGCAGGAGGGGAAGTGGGGAGTTTAGGGAAGTATAAGTGAGCTAAATTCTCATTTACCATGGCAGGAAGTCTAAAATAGATAATCCAAAAAATCAGAGTTAATTAACTCAGAATTTTAAAAATCTAAAACAGAAAAATACAATTATATTAATGTCTCTTTTCAAAAATAATTTTTAATGTTTACTCATCTATTTAAATAAATGTATAAGATATTTACAATAATATTCATATTTCCAAATGGTGAGATTTAAGTTTTTACATCATTCTTTGTATCTTTCTGTATTCCCTGAATAATTTATTTCTTTATGTCACTTTTATAACAATGACATCATTATTGTATATTCTGAATACTGGGAGGGTGATCGGTAGAATTAAATAATGGGATGAAAGTAGAAGCGGGGAGGCCCAAGTGAGAAAATATAGTGGTGTGGGTAGCATGCTTACACTGCAAATGAAGAGTAACAACCTGTTTCATGATACAATTGGAAAGGAAGTTAAAAAAGGACTCATTGATGGTAGACAGAAGAGGAATCAAGGATGATGCTGAAGTTTCTCCTTTGAGCTGCTAGGAAGCATGCAGGCCACGGACAGAACATAACGCGATATTTCCAGGTTTAGACGAGTAGAGACAGGATTGAGAGTTTGGTGTCCTATGGCCTAAATTTGAATATCTGAGGAACATACAAGTAATAATCATATAATCAGTTGCTTACTATACAAGTTGAAGCTCAGGTAAGTCCATGCTGGGTACATAAATTTGGGATTTGTCAGCAAATAGGCAGGCTATGACAGCATTAAGTTAAAGCCTAAAATAATCTTAGGGCCATTAATACTTTCTAACTACTTACTTTAGTTATTAGATCAGAAATCTTAATTGTTTTATTTCATTGTTTTCATTTTTCAGAAGACTAACTTCTGTTTCATACATTTCCCTGAGTAAAAGAATACTAATATATGGTCAGACATACATGGATTCATAGAATGTTGGAACTTAATAAATCTTAGATGTTATATACTCTAATTCTTTTTACACAGGTAAGAAAACTGAGGCTCAGTTTAAATAATTTTTCTAAAATGAAAGAACTAGCTGGTGGCAGAAGTAGAAATAAAACATAAGTTTTTAGATTCTCAATCTATTAGTGTGAAAGCCTCCCCGCCCCCCCCCCGCAACACACATCCTGCATTAAAAAATCAAAAAGGGCTTGTTTATCAGACTCTACCAAAGTCAAGTGAAAAATCAATCTTTCCCAGTTTCTTTGGCTATAATCTGAGAAATATATTGCAATATTGCATACTTCAGAATACATGTGTAAATCATTTTTTAAATCACAGGTAAAGAATTATATTGACTATATTTTGAAAATAAGAATCTTTTTGTCTATATTATCAAATAATTCATTTCTTTTTTGTTCCAGTCATTTCTTAGATTCACAGTTTATTTTCTCCCCTTATTCCAATATCTTCCTAAATTTCTGCCTAGAAAAATTTCCGAAAGGAGAGGAAAATTACTCCTCACTTGTATTTTTGTCATTTGATTAATTTTTTTCAAATTATATCCAAATGATTCTACTTGTTTTTCACACTCCAACAGGCAGCCACCTGCCACCTCCTTCAGAAAGGAAATATTCCATCAAATTTTCTACATAAATAACTTCTATCATAGGAAAGAAAATGCACAGAGCAGTATTTACCGTTACTCTTACAGATATTTCATTTGGATTGTGTAGTGTTATGCTAATATGCCTTTGTAGATATTATATTTAATCCTCCCATTCTCTTTTGAGATCAAAATTAGTTCCTTTCACCTAAAACATTTTCAGTTGAATATTAACATTTACTACTTTTGAAAATGTTCTGTCAGGTATTTTTCTGTACATTTATGAGGCACAGAGGTGATTCTGTGATTAATAGTTTCTGAACAATGTTCTGTTAGGCCATATAACCATTATGTACCCCCCCAAAAGCTTACCAGTTTCATTTATCACTACTTCTACATGTGGGCAAACTTAAGATGTGCTAACAAAGGTGTAAAATATATATTTTCCTATTACTCTTACTCAGATATGCATGGCATGGGATGGATGGAGAAGGCCACAAAACATGGTCCCTGTATTTCTGGCTTTTCAGCAGATTGTACTAAAGACTTGGAAAGGACACTTTTTATTGCAGTAATGGCCAGAGATGTGTTTAACATGAAACAAATGAAGATTAGTCCCTAGTAATATGTTTGCATGGTCGTATGCTTTAGAAAAATTTGCAAAAGAAAGATATTTTTATTGTAGTCAGTTAAGACTATTGTCATTTTCTACTGCAACTTCTCTTGCATCTTATTTCCCCTCCTAGCAGGAGGTCCTAGAGCAGCTGTGGAGTGTTATGATCAGGGGGACGTGCTTATGTGGTTCACAGTCAATTCCATGCAGAGTCATATCACTATTAGTTACCCTGCATAGAATTTGCTTCCTGAAAAACTCTGACCATTTCCTGTGATAGTTAACTCAGCATTTTATACAAAAGTGCCCATAATTCCTACTCCCAGATACTGAAGGAGAAATGAATTTTGAAATATCTGGAAACATAAGTTAGACTGTGGAAGATTCTTCCAATAATCATTGCATAAAATTGTGAGCGAGGGTTTGGCTTTTACTAACTCTCAATCAAAATAGAAGTTCTCTCCTATCCAAAGTATACTCAGTAATAATCTGAAATTTTACAATTCATACATGAAAGAAGCTTGGTAAAGATTTTTTCTAAAATTACAATCCTAAAATTTTATGATATGAACAATAAGGTGTAAAAGTAGGAAGTTTTTGAAAAATTGAATTCTGTACATTTTGATCAGTGTTGCTTGATGAAAAACTGAATTACCTTTCTATTTTCTGCATAAAAATATTACAAAATTGGCAATCCATGAATAGATGATCAAAAGATTATAGTCAAAAAATAAAAATAGATATTAAGCAGTTGGTTGACAAGAAAAGATATTTTTTCAGGATTTTTCCTTTTTGTGGTATTAGTAAGCTCTTAAGAGTTATATTAAAACATGACATTACTCATTCTAAGTAAACATTCATATTTGTACATTGCTTACTATTCATAACTCTTTACTGTGTTTCTTAAAATGGGTTATGAAAATCATATACACTTCAGACTTCAGAAAGTCTGGGTCCCATTGGTGATCAGACAGCTCCACGAGTCTTGTAGATATTCTAATTTGAATTAGGCACAATTTTGGACAAAAAGACAAAAATTAAAAAGAGAGAATAGAAGAGACTTCCTTCATGCTTTGGGACTGTATATTATTTACAAAATTGGGAGCTCTGAACTTTAACAAAATAAAAACATTGTTCTAAGGTAATGATTCTTTGAATTTTGTCTAATTTATTACAAGGAAAGAGATCAGCATGGATTCTCAGAAGATTGATAAAGGATGAAAATTTCAGGAGTGGTCTATCTCCTGGTAGTTCTTACTGGCCAGGCTGGTAGACACTAATTACAAACAATGGCTCACATCCCCATACATGAATTTAGCCCTGGTCACAAGTTACATAAGCTTAGATAGATTTTGATACCTCAAGTCATATATTTGCCATTTGGAGATGTAATGAATAAACTTAGGGAAAAACCCTAAAGCAAGAAAATTATGGAAACAAGCAAGCTATCTAGAGGGCATAAGTTGCCATGGAGCAGCTCATAATTTTCTGAAGTGCAAACTACAAATCTAGTCACCTTTAATTGTACCTAAGAGGTAAGAAATTATGAGTCAAGGCAATAAAGATATTTTAGTGATTGTTACCTTATAAGTAAAACAGTCTTCAAATACAAATATTTTATTTTTAGGTGCATTGAGAAGAGCTGGGCTCATTCCAAAGTATTTTTCCAAAGAGTCTTTTATTATTGTTTCCACCACCTTCTTGAAAATGTAAACCTTTTAGGAGGCATGACAAGAAATGAAACCTCTGTGACTACAAGGAAATTCTATCTCACAGTTTTCCTCTTTAGCTAAAACTGGGAAATTAAGGTTAAAGAAGGTGTTGCTGTGGATGAAGGGAAAGTAAAATATTGAGGAAAGAAAACAGAAAAATGAGAACATGAGTTTCTAATCCTGAATGTGGACCAAGCCAATCTGATTGCAGTCTCCAAAGGAAAGTTGCTATATAATACTGAAAATGATGGAAAATTGTTTTTAGATGCTCAACAGAATAGAAGTACACTCAGGAAAAATTATTATTTTGCAGTGTGATTTGTTTTTCCTTAACTTTTTATTTAAAAAATAAAAATGTTTAAACATAGTACAGTAAAAATCTATATACTCTTTACCTAGATTCACCAATGAACATTTGCCATGTTGAATCTTCCCTTATTTCTTTCCATGTATGTCTTCCCCTCCTTCTCCCCACCCCAACCCCTGTGAAACCTTTTGAGAATAAGTTGCAGACATCATGACACTTCATCACTTTAGCATGTATCACAAGACATTTTCCTTCATAATCACAGTATCTTTCTAACCACAGTACTAAAAGATTACCACTCATGGGAAAATTCACATTGATAGAGTAATCCCATCAAATTTAAAATCTATATTCAAATATCTTCAATTATTTGAAAACATTACTTATATCTGTCTTATTTTTCCAGGTCATATCAAGAATCACTCTTTGCAGTAGTATTCATTTCTCTTTAGTTTCCTTTACTCTGGAATAGGTCCCTGACCTTTTATTTATTTATTTATTTATTTGCCTTTCATGACATTGACTTGATTGTTCTTGTTAACAGTTGAGGCCAATTGTCTTATATAGTGTCACAAATTTTAATTTGATTATTTCTTTATGATTAAATTCAGTTTAAACATTTTGGGCAAAAATACTACATAGGTATATTTCCCATGGCTTCACATCAGAAAGTATAAACTGTTGGTTTGTCCCATTATTGCTAATACTAACATTGACCACTTGACTGTGATAGTGTTCCCCAGATCTCCACATTATAAAGGAATCTTTTGAGATTAATATGTAATCTGTGGGATAATACTGTGGGAAATCCCTGTGAACATATTATGCCCAACTTTTTACTCAATAGTTTTTCTATTCATTAATGATTTTTGCCTAAGTAAATTATCATATTTGTGTTTGAAAAAATGGAAATTTCTAATGCTGTTATTATTTCTACAGTAATTAGTCTGGCATTCATTTGTAAAGAAATACTTTTTATGCCCCTCTACCTCCTTATTAATATTACTGTGGATTTATGGGTTCTTCTTTTTTCACTATGTTTTAATCCATCAACTGTATTCTTTTTGATGCTCAAATTGTCTGAAACATGGTAAGTGGGATTCCATTAAAACAGCTCTTGGACCCTTTTGACATGTCCCCAGACTTGGGGCAAAAGATATCTCAGGCTCACCTTTCCCTTTCTTGATCCCTTCTTAGAACCAGGCATTTCTGCAAAGAGCTGGCCCTGATTCCTTTTAGTGGGGAATGTTTTTAAAAACTGAGATCAGGATGTTGGTAACTAGTGCGATGTCATCCTTCTAAACGCATTCAGTGAACAGAGCAAAGAAATATCTGTATATACTTTTTAATGTGAGTTCACACCGATAGCTACAATTCAAATCCAACATTTTCACTCATTCCATATTAGTATCTACTTTCTCTCACAGTGAAAATATTGGTTCCCAATGACATCAGTATATTCACTAATTTTCTCTTTTCTATAATATATACAAAATAGGTCAAGTATCACTACATCAATACAGTTATCAACAACAAAACTAACAATGAAGTTCAGAATTTCTCTGCAGTTTTTCTTGTACTTAGAAAAAAACCTTTAATGATATACAGTCAGGGTACTATGTTCAACATTTACTTGAATGAATTTTTTTTTCTGTATAATTATATCACCAATTTGATATAGAGTTAGGTTTATTTATATCCAAATATAGAGTTATCCTTTTTTATTCTTTTTAATTTTATTTTATTTCTAAATATGCAAAATATTTATGTCATTCAAAAATTACAACTGGACTTTCTGAAGAGGTTCATAACTAATACTATTCCTTCTGCTCTACTCCCACTGACCATCTATGGGTAAAAGATTTTGAGTTTTTAGTTTATTTTTCCCTTTTTGCTATTTTGTAATACACATACACATATCCATAGAAGAACGCACACACAAACACACACACACACAGACACACCCCTATCTGTAGCTATATAAATATGTATATAGTCTCATTTCTCTTTGTTATGCAAAAGATAGTATATCATATACCTGCGTGTTTTTTTCTAAATTACAGTGTATCCTGGAAATCATTTTTTATCAAGTCATAGAGTTTTTCCTCAATCTTTTTCTTCTTGTTGGATATTATCATATCACATTTACTTTATATTTTAACTTGGGAAGAATTAACTCTTTCATGTTAAGTCATTCTATCTAAAAAGGAAGAATAGCTTCATTTATTTAAATCTGTTTTTGTGCCTTTAAGTGTATTTTAAAGTTTTCCTTATATTGATTTTACACATTTCTTTTTAAGTTTATGCTAAGTATTTTATATTTTTGGTGGTTATAAATGAAATTTTTCTTCTATATGTCTTCTAACTGGTCATTGTTTATAGATATGAAGTTATCGATTTTATAAGTTAAAATTATATTCTATTACATAGAATTTATGTATGTATTAATTGTATTATTGACTCTCTTAGATTTTCCAAGAATATTATCTTCTCAATCACAAATAAGTTTTATTTCTTTATTTTTCCTAATTCTCATGCCTCTACTTATTTTGTTGTGTCTGAATGCATTTTCCAGTATTCCCAATTCAACATGAAATAATAGTGGAGATAGTGGGCAGTTTTTGAGACAGAAAAATGTAGTGATGTTCCATTTTCCATGGTATAGTAAGTGCAGTCTGCTAGAGCAATTGGCAAATGTCCCCAGGCAGGAAACCTGCTTTATATGTGATACTCCAACAAACGTGTTTCTGTGGAGTTACATTTAAGATCCAGTTTTCTTTTGAGGGAAGGAAACGTTCTGATATTATCTCAAAGAAGCTTTGGAGAAATCCTTTTGAATTACATGTACCAAATTACTGTCTTTCTCTCTGTGTGTTGATGAGGTACTCTAATAAAAGCCCTCGAGGTCACGTTGATAGGAATAGGATATGCTTTTGTGAGAGCAAGTCTTAGGGCAAAAGCCAGATTCCAGTTACGGGTAGGATAATGGAAAACTGAATTCATCATGTTTTTATGATTTTGAGGTATTTGATTCACTCTCTTCTTAAATGTGCATGTGATTGGAGATTATTTCAATGTAAGAAACCTTGAAAAAAAATTTTAGTCACAGGGCAGCAGAGAACATATCTTTTATAATGTGGTCTGGCCAAATGTATGTAACATTAAGACTGTCATCTTAGTTTTAAGATACTATTACATATAAATGAACATAAATTTATAACATTGGGGACTTCTTAATCACAAGGACTCCAGTATAAATACTTAATAGAGTTTCCAAAAATTTTATTTAGTAAAACATAAGCTTTGGGAGTAGTTTGAAAAAAAGGTTATGTTACATGAAGGTAGCACAGTATGCAAAGTAGTAATCAAATTTATAGTAAAAAAAGTACTATAAAAAGATGTCAGTACTTAAACATCTAAAGCAACATAAAGAGAAGTTCTTGTGGTGTGTCAACTCAAGGAAAACACTAGCTTAAAAAAATACTGGTGTTTTTCTTACTGATGTTCTTGAATGAAATTTTTTCACCAAAGTTTTTGAAGTATTCATTAAATTTCCCTATTTATTTTCATAATGTATAAAGAAGTTCGATGTACAGAGGAAAGTCAATATTCAACCAAGAAAACTCCAAAAAGAGAATAGGATAAAATAAAGTGGCAGGGTGGGAGGGGTGGTAGTTACAATTTAAAAAACCTTTAGTGGTTTAGTGATATCATTGTTTTTATATTTGCTTTGTTAAAAAAAATTTTTGCCCAATAATATTTTAATTTTTGAAGCAAAGGACTATGTATATTGCTTTCATTTTAACCTTGTATTATCTACATCATTGTCTTACTTCACTTTTCACATGTCAACACAGCTTTTCAGGATTTATCATGTGTCATGATGATGAATAGATAGAAGGTGATCCATTTTTTAAGGAGCTTACAAACTATTGGCAGGGATATAAAGGTAAACTAGTAATTGAAATACAGAGGTTAAAAAGGATAGCACAGTGATCTGAGAGAGGAAGGCAGTATCAATACTGCAGGAGAACATCAGGGAAAAGTTTGTAGTCATGGAGACCTACCTGGTGAGAGATGGGTCAAGAGAAGAGCAGGAAAAGCCAAGAGAAAGCAGGAATTCATTACAAAGTCATATGTTTGACAATGACAAGTTGTCTAGAATGGTAGAAACTATTTGTTCAGTGTTTATCTTCCTAGATAGGTTTCAAGGTCTGTGAAGCTAAGAACTATGTTTTTCTTGTTCATCATGGCATTTTTTTCTACTGTCTAGCAGTGCCTGGTACTTTTAAGAAATTCAAGGAATGCATTTATATTTTAATTAATTATATTAATAATATAAATATTAGTGTGTATTAATAATTTGTCATTGGATTTAATAACTTTGAATTAATTTTTAATAATTAAAAACACATTATGTAAAAGTTCTATCATATAATAAATACCCATCTCCTGGATTAAGAAATAAAATATTGTCAGCCCATTTATAGCCTGTTATGAAAGTGCTCACTTCTCCTCAAACCATAACTTCTATTCTGAATTTCATATTTAGCATTCCAGTACATTCCTTATAATTTTGTTATATATATTTCTGGAAGTGTTTAAACCTTATATAAATATTATAGTGATGTTTATTTACTCTGTGATTTGCTTTCTTTCCTCAACATTATGTTCATGAGATTCATCCATGTTGATATTTGTGACTATAGTTATTAATTTTGATTGCTTGATAGTAGTCTGTTGTGTGATTATACACAATTTTTCTTTATCAGTTTAGCTTATAATAGACATTTGTTTCCAATACTTTGTTATTGTAAACAATGATGCTATAAATGTTCTTATATTCATCCCTTGTGCACATGTGAGAGAATTTCTGTACATGGGTAGGTACCTAAAAGTAGATTTGCTCGTCTGTGTTGCTTAGCCTTCTCATTGACACTTGGAATTGCAGCCCTTTTAAATTTTTGTTAACTGATATATGTAAATGATATCTCAGTTTATGTTGAATTTGTTGATTTATTCTTGTGGTTTTGTTTTTATGTACTTATGGACCATTTAGTCTTGTCTTCTGGGAATTGCTGGTTCATCTTCTGCCAATTTCACTTATATATAATTGGTCTTTTTTTAATTGAAGTTTCCATTTTTTTGATTCAGTTGTCAGTAAATGTGTTGTAAATATAATTCATTTTTACTTTGATAAAAGATACAATTGTCAGTTTAATCAATCTTTCTCCTTTTAAGTTCCTGCCTTTTAGGTCTTGTTTAAGAAATCCTTTCCTACGGAGAATTCA
Source organism: Eonycteris spelaea (assembly GCA_003508835.1). Classification (NCBI taxonomy): domain Eukaryota; kingdom Metazoa; phylum Chordata; class Mammalia; order Chiroptera; family Pteropodidae; genus Eonycteris; species Eonycteris spelaea. The sequence continues at coordinate 1,471,097 of PUFA01000140.1, forward strand.
TAATGTATATACTATGTTACGTTATGCTACGTTACATTACATTACATTATGCTATATTCCTTTCAGATCTTTAATCCACTTGGAGTTTATTTTTTATGTGGTATGAAACAGAGATCTGGAATCTGACTTTATTAGTATTTTCAAATTGATAATTCCCTAACTAGCCCACCGTTTATGGAATATTCTATCATTTCCTCACCGATCTACAATGACATCTTTATCATATTAAGATACATGGGTTTGCTTCTTTCTTTCTGTTCTATTGCTTCATCTTTATATGATTTTATTCCTGTGTGCTATGTCCAAATTTCTCCTTTTTATAAGGACATCAGTCTCGTTGGATTAGAACTATTTTGACAACCTCACTTTAGCTTAATCACCTCTATAAAGTCCCTACTTCCAAAAAAAGTGATATTCTGAGATATGTGGATTAGGACTCCAACAAACTGTATATTTAGGGGAAAATAATTCAACACATAACAACTCCCTCCTCATTATAAAAGTTATTATTATGAAATTTTTATACATTTTATTCAAAAATAAATGTTACTACTTTTTCAAATATAGTCCATCTTGACTTATATTTCCCCTCATGTTTGCTAATTTTTTGCGTACCATTCTTTCTGAAATCTTAAACCTTTCCATCTGGAAGCATTTTACTTATGCCTTGAGTACATCCTTTTGAAACTACTTTAGTGAAGTCTGTTGGTGGTGAGCTCCTTTAATTTGTGTTAGCCAGAAAATTCTTTATTTCATCTTCCTTTTTAAAGATAGTTTAACTGTTTCTAATTTTAGATGAACTTTTATTTTCTTTCAGAACATTAAAGGTGTATTTCTATTCTCCCTGGCTTCCATTTTTGCTGCTGAGACATCAGTGTAATTTCTACTTAAAGGTAGGTTGTCTGTTTCAACCAGTTGCTTTTAGTATTCTCTTGTCATTGCTTTTAGTTTTATCTTAACCTGTTTTTTCATATTTTCTTAATCTCTCTGTGCTAAAGCTATATAATTCTTCAGATCTTTTCTCTAATTTATTAATTTCCCTTTAGCTGTGTCTAGTCTGATGTTTAACCCATCATCAGAGTTTTAATTTAAATAAATATCCTTTATTTTTATAAATTCTTAGTTCCTTTCCAAGCCTATGTAATTGTTAAAATATTTTCTTAGTATTAGGCCTTGGTCATAATTATAACTGTCTTTTTTCATTTACAGAATCATTTTATGTATACTTATTTTATATTCTACATTGGGTAATTTTAGCATCTTAAGTTCTGTGTCAGGTCAAAGGTCAGGTCTATCTAATTCACTGTTTGCTATTTTTGTTGACTCTGCTCACTGTGGCTTGTTTCCTTGTATGTATGAGCTCCTATTCCCTTAACTTTAAGGGAACAGATTGAGAATGCCTTTTGCAAGTGAATATGTATTTACTTCTGGTAGGTCCTCTACCAATCTGGTGCACTACCCACCTGAAAGTACTTTAAATTTTTGACATAGTGTTTTTTTAACTGTACAGGTATTATAAATTCAAACTTTGAGCTCATGTGTAGCCTTGTAATGTATTGTCAGGGGAGACTTCCCCCTACCTGAAGCCAAGGACTAGGATTTTATTAGTTTCATTTTGAGTTCTTTCACTAAGATATAGATTTTTCCCTAGTTCAACTTTTCACTGAAGGACTAGTGTTTTGAGTATCCAAATTTATGCTTGAGTCTTAGTTACTTGCCCATCTTGCTAGACAAAAGATGTTGGTTGTCAAACCCTGGCCTCTATTTCTGGTATTGTAGACCCCTCCAGGGAAATCAGAGCTTTAGTGCTAGCTTACCACTCTAGTTTCAGTTTTCTCTTTGTTTTGAAGATATTCATCTCATAATCTCTAGATGCTATTAGTGAGAGAATTTTCACAATACCTAGTCAAATAAGAAGTAGAAGTTTGCCTATATCTTTTTAAATTAAAGAAATTTTCAATTCCATTCTAGCAAGCTATTTCAATAAATGTTAAATTTTTTAAGACTGAAACTAAATTCTGTATTTAAAAATCTAAGAATAATCTCTAAAATGACATTTGGATTTATGTGGAGATAATATCAAGAAATAAAATTAAGAATGTCAAAATTATCAAGACTAGTACCAACATTTTACTTAATAAAGTGTCTATTCTCCTAACCAACATTCTCAAATGTTAGATAAATTACATAGTTATGATACAAATTTTGATCAGCCAAACAGTTGATATTAATCATTTAGAAATCATTCAGTAGAAGAAAATAATAATAACCTAGTCTTAAATTTGATTTAAATTTTATTTCATCCTTTAATTTCAATATGTTTAATGTTCTGAAAGTTAAAACACTTTAATAAAACTATCATAATTTAAGTACAAATATGTGTTAAATTAAGAGCTTCTTAGAATTGAGCTGAAAAGATCAAGATGTAACTTAACCATTTAACTATCCATCAACAACATTTTTCCAAAATGAACCCATTCTACTATTAGAAACCTCTATAATTTCTCTTACAACCTACTCTATTATAGAAGGAAACATTTCTGTATCAAAATCTTTTTATTTAAGCTAATTTAATTTCAAATTTAATGGATATTCACAATGCAGTCTAGTTTTTATAAAATTAACCTAGATTCTCTATGTTTAGTTAATTTTATATACTTCGAATTAAGCTAGTAATAATCAGCAAGGGGTATGCAATCTCTAATAACCAAAACGTCTTCTTAAGCTTTTCCTATTGGCATTAGCACAGTATTTACCTTGGCAATAAATCAGAAAAAGAAAAAAAAGCCAAAAGGACATAAAGCACAAGGTAGCATTTTTAGTAACCCTGGCAAAAATTTTTGGCCAAAGTAGCATATAAGCTAGCATCCAAAAAAGTGCATTGTCTCTGGTTTTATACAAATTCCTATAGGAAGAGGGGTAAAGACATATGTGTAGTCAGCAATTAACAACTGGTGAGCCCTGGGTCAAATTTTCCCTATTGAATAAAATAAAGCTCCATCAAATTCAGCTTACTATTGCATGGTCAATAGTGACCTTCATCAGAGTGGTTTCACTGGATTAGTACAAATGGATAAAGAATTATCTTTCTAAAATATAAATCAGATCATCTAGCGTCCCTGCTTAAAACACTTGAAGCAATTACCTTGCTTTCAGAATTAAATCCAAATTTCTTATCAAAATCCACAAGACCTTACAAGGTTTGGCCCCTATCTTGCTCTCCAACATTTATTGCATAATGCTATCCTCCTCTGTCACTATATTCAAGCCACACTGACCTTTCTATACCTGGAATATGTCAAGTCCTTTACCAAGCCAAGATAATTCAGTGGGGAAAAAATAGTCTTTAAATTGTCTGGAACAACTAGATATCAATATTTTTAAAATTAACCTCACCCCATACTTCATATCATAAGTAAAAATTAGCTCAAAATGGAACTTGACATAATTAGAAGTAAAACTATGAAACATTTAGTAGAAAACAAGAAAATCTTTATGAACTGGGTCAAAGATAGGACACAATGAATGTAACCTATAAAAGAAAAACTGATAAAATGTGTTTTATCAAAATTAAAAACTTTTATTCTTAGAAATACATAGTTGAGACAAAAGGCAAGTCTAGACTATAAAAACATAGTTCCAAAATACATCTGATGTACAAAATATTAAAAAGAACTCTTAAACTCAATAATAACACAAACAGCCCATTAATGGGAAGACAAAAAAGATTTGGACACTTCACAAAAAATGATAAACAATTGACAAATAAGAATATGGAAAGATTCTTAATATCACAAGTCATCATGGAAATTAAATTAAAACCATGATGAGATAACACAACATACCCCTAGAAAGCTTAAATTAAAAATACTGACAATACCAAGTGTTGATGATGATGAGGTGCAATGACAGTTCTCATACATTGCTGGTGGAATGTAAAATAGCACACCAATGTTGGAACTTGGTATAGTAGTATCTTACAAAGTTAAACATATGATCCATCAATCTTACTTTTAGTCATTTATCTAAAAGAAATGAAAATGTGTGCTCACATGAAGACTTGTACCAGATATTCACAGTAGTATTATCCACAATTCCCAAAACAGGAAACAACTCAAATGTTCATCAACATGTGAATGGATAAACAAATTGTGATATATCCAAATAATGGAATACTGCTCAGCAATAAAAAGGAATAAAATACTAATACACACAACAAGATAGCTGAATCTCAAAAGACATGTTAAGTAAAAGAAAAAAAATACAAAAGATGACATACCAATTGATTCCATTATATGAAATTCTAGAAAAGGTAAAAAGCTTAGTGAAAAAAAGTAAATCAGTGGTTGCCTGGGACTTAAAGATGGAGCAGGATCAACTGCAAAGGGACACACAAAATGTTTCTAGAATGATGGAACTGCTCTATATCTTGAATAGTTACCAAAATTCATCAAATTATGTACAATTACCAACATTCATCAGATGTACACTTAATCTAGGTAAGTTTAATGTATATAAATTAAATAAAGCTGAAAAAAACGGCAACCATAACAACTTTTAGAACCAAATCAACTCAACGTCGGAGGCTAAAAGAGTATTTTATTATTGCCTTTGTTTAGAGTGCTATTGTATGGTGACAATAGGAATGAGATATAGAAATGAAAACAGGACTTAGTGAAAGTCTGCATGAAGAGTGGATTACGTAATTCCTTTTCCCATATCTTCTAAAATACTAACAGTCTTTATATTAACCCAGGCAATTGAAAGATTCTTTTCTATCAAAATAAAACACCCTCAAAGAGAAATTCTTCAAACACATACATGGGAATTTACCCAGTGAAATGGGACTCACATTCAGACCCGCTAGAAAAGGCTTACAAAAGATAACACCACTCATGCATATAGCTTCATAGTATCTCACTCAGAAATAGTCTGACAGCCCCAAATCCTCTGTGAGATGTCATGAGACCTTGCAATGTGAGTGAGAGGTCAAGAAAAACACACAAAAGATGCAGAAATGCTGTTTGAAATGAGGAACTTTAGGATTAATTTCATTAATTCATTCAATAAACATTTGGGAGTTGCAGTTTTACATGGTGCTGGGCTTTATATTGTTAAATTAAATGGAATTAAAGTAGTGGGAAAATAACAAAGTAGGTGGCATGTTTCATGTTCTTGCTAATAATTTGCTTCGGGGAAAATTGTTTATCCAACATGGACCTCAATTTGCTCTTCTTTAACTGGGTACAGAAATATCTGACCCTGTCTGGTAAGGTGGGCCATGACTTTAAGGGATATAAGGCATCTTCTGTAGTTTGGATAATGTTTTGTTTCTTGACCAGTATAGATGTGTTTCTATATATTTGTGACTTGAGTCCTGTTCACTATGTATTTTAATATGTAATGAAAAGGTTACCAAAAACATGAATTTTAAGGACTCTTCCTAACCTGAGTGATTTATATGATTCTATAACCGTTTTAATTAAAGCATTATGGTAGAGAGAAGAAATCAGAACACAATATTTTAAAACATGATTCTAGAACCCCTTTAACCAAGAAGCTATCATCTTTAACCAATATCCGATCTCTAAGGACTCCATTTTCTGATTTATACATTGAGAGCTAGAATCCAAATAGTCTCTAATGTCTAAAAACCTATGATTATTGTTATAAATATTTAACCTCAACTGATAATTTACCAAAGTATTGTCAACTAAAATTGTTCCCAGCCCTTTTGTTATAAACATATGAGCATCAAGTGAGATATTTTTAGTTTGCAAGTTGTGATGTTAATGACAAGCAAGAGTTATTCTCATAATTAAGTTCTGGATTCTACCTGAAATCTTCTTTATGATGTTAATTTGCTTAGGGAACCATTCTCTTAGTAATAAAAAGTTGGGATTAAATAGTTTTACCATGTTCTGTAAATATGTTTTAGTGGGCATTCCTCAAAATATTTTTATTCTCCTCTCCTTGGCCTTTATATTTTCTTCTTACTCTACTCTTTTTTTTTTCCTCATAGAAAGAGCCAGACTATCTAGCTTTATTCCTCTACTTGACAAGCTCATAAAACTTTTTAACTAAAAAAAATCATTACTCTTTGGATCTGCCTACAAATCTTTATTTGAAACAGAGAAATAATGGGAGTTACTTTGAGTTTTTGACAAATATTGTAAACTCTCTAATTCTTTTCTCTATAAGCCATTTTCATAGATAAGCCCAGTTCAAGAATTAATGGATCATCTAGTGTGAGCTGTTTCTTGCCTCTGGATAAGAGTGGGTTTTCCCCCACAAAATTTAAAAAACAGAAAGCACTTCTTAATGCCTTAATGTTATTAACACCATTAAGAAAGATGAATTTTTCTGAAAAAGTGTCATAGGCATCTGTCCCTAAGGAAGCCTCTTAGAAGATTCCCTAAGGAAGCTATTGTTTAGGTCAGTTATTTACGTCTTCTTTTAACCCTATTGCTACTTTTGTACTTTCTCTTAGAGAAAGGTGAAAAATCTGATGGCAATTTCTTTCTAAGCCCCTAGGATTTGGACAATGGATCGCTTCAATTTTGAAATTATTTATCTCTCAGAGATATTTGGCTTTTGGCTTTTCATCATTCCCACCCCCTCTATAGATAGCATTTGGAGTCTACATTTCTTGGAGTTAACACTTAAGACAGCCAACCTACTGGGGGACTGTATGATGTGCTTAACAAATTAGTTACTAATGTGTTTTCATGATATCTTGCTTTTAAATTTCAATATTCTTCCTCATTTCTTAGAATTCTAAAACTAAAAAGTCCAAAAAGCAAGAATTCACTGTAAAAGATAGCTTGTCACCTTGTTCTTGAAGTGGATGTATCTTTCTATTTTCCCTCACAAAGTCTGTAAACTCGCCCAAGAAATGGAAGAGGCCTTTAAAAGAATGCCCTTAAGTCATCTCAGAAAGGTAATTACCTCTCTTTTTCTTAAAAATATCCAGAAGTGTACCCAGGCCTCTGCTGATAATAGGCTGTATTACTGCCAACCCTGAATCAGACATGAGACTCTTCTGCTCTCTCTCTGCTGTCACATTTTTCCTTCCTTGAGAAAAATCATCTTCTCCCCTCTTTGCCAAACAATATCCCTTTTGTAAGTTTAGGTCCATTTTTCTCAGTCCTTTCCTTCCAAAGAAGACTGACTCATAGAAAAACAGACATTTGTCTCTAGTGTGTCTAGAGATTTCTTATCCTAAGGAGAGATACACAGATAGGAGAAGTCTTGTCTCTAGCTATGTTTCTTCTGGACCCTTTCCCCAAGATCTTCAAACAAAAACCTCTAGGTTCCTAGACCAGAAATTACAAATTCAATCTAAGGGAAAACTAAGGCTTACTCCATAGGAATGTCCTGATCTCTTTCAGATCAACCGATCTCAAATGAAATGATGGTAGCCACCAGTATGACACACTCTAAGCTCTGCCTGCTATGTCTAGGCTACCATGCCAGGCACTGGGGACACTATCAGGTCCAGAAGGGGTCTGTAGTCAATAGCCTTAAACTTACTTAGCACTTTTAAACTCATAATGCTCACAAATATTACCACAAACAATCTTTACAACAATGATGACAGACAGGAAAATAAATTCCCCTCCCCCACATTTTATAGAAGGAGGAGACAAAGAGACAATGCTACCTTCTCAGTTTAGGAAGATAAAGAGCTGGAGCCTAGCTCTCTTTCCTTTAAGCCCAGGTATTTACTCACAAGCTCCACTTGTAGCCCCCAGTCTAAATCTTGAATATCCCATTATAGTTCCACTTGTTTGATTCACATCTCTCTGATAATCCTTTCATTGCAATATCTTAGTGTCAGAGCACTAGTGCCAGATGCTTTTCAACTCAGAACCCAAACAAGCATTTTTTATTATTATTAAAAAAAAAGAAAAAGAAAAAAAAAAAGATCATTCCCATATGTTAATTGTGTTAAATTCCTTTCTCTAAGAAGATTGATGTGCCGTTATTGAACTTACTTATGACACGACAACTTTATTCTATTAGTGATCAACAGTAGGTAAAGTTGAAGAATATGGTTTCAGGGAAGTTATCAATTAAATGGCCAAATATGAAACTATCTAGTGAGTAAAGAGCCTGTCATTATAAGTGAAGCCAGTATTCTGAATACCGTGGAGTAAGTTCTTAGCTTCCAACTGGCTGAGTCACGATGCTATTTTTTTTTTTCCTGAGCTAATCGAAAAGCAGATTTTTAACATGACCACTGTTATTTCTGACCTCTGGTGAAAGTAAGTCTAAGAAACATCATTAATAAGGCACATTATCTGAGGAGTGATGCTACCTGCATAATTCCTAGGATGGTTAGTAAGTATTTTGTCTGCCTTGGCATTTGTTCCTTGCCAATGCACTATCGACAATGGAAAATGCACACTCCCAGGGCACGCAAACTCACCAGAGTTTGTGGGATGATATCATTTGCATTTTAGAATAAATGAGACTCATCATTCATGCTAGCCAATAAAAATAAAGCATTTATTGTGTATCTAGTATATGCAGGCACTGGTCTAGACTTGGGAGATTCAAGGTACAGACATAAATTTTACTTAAACTGACGAAATAACTGAAATGTAAGACATGGATTTAAAAATGGAATTACAATTGGCAATATAGTACCTTTAAATCCAAGATGAGTAATATGGAGAATAAGTGTTATGGGAGCTCATGTGATAGAGTAGTTGAGAGCAGGGGTCTCCCGTTCCCAGGCCGCATAGGAGGTGAGCAGTGGGCTGGCGAGCAAAGCTTCATCTGTATTTGCAGCCACTCTCCAGCACTAACATCACTGTCTCAGCTCTAACCCAACTCATCAGGCATTAGATTCTCATAGGAGCACTGGTCCTTGGTGCCAAAAAGGTTGGGGACCACTGGAGAGAACTGAGGCAGGCAGAGGAGCCCATTAACTCTGAATTATGAAACTTACTGACTATATTTATTTCTAATTCAGTCCTCATGACCATACAAGACAAAATACTGTTACTGCCTGCATTCCTCCCTCATTTTACAAATGAAGAAAATGAGGCTTATGATTAAGTAGCTTGTGTAAGTCACACACCTGGTGTCTAGGTATTCTGAACAGTAGCTCTTAACCACGATCCTAGGCGAGGAAACCACCACCCTACCCTGAACATGAAGGTGACTAGGAAAGGGACACATCTCAGAGCTAAAAGCCAGTGGACTGTAACTGAAGCTAATAATAAAACACTTCAGAGGCCATTCAAGCCAGTAGTTGGCTTTACCAGTCCAATTCCATGTGGCAGCGGCGATTCCACAAAGGACACAGCACCAAGAGAGGAACCCTGAGGTGGCAACACCAATAAATCAAGGAGGTAGCACCCTCTAGGACACGTGTCAGGAAACAGGCTGGAGTTTATCAAGAGAACTCTGGATCATGGGCAGGGCAAGGCCAACATCTTGCCAGACACTGATGTGCCAAGGTATCAAGAGGGCATCACTTACACAGTACATGACATGGATCACAAAGTAATAATTTAAATAGAGTAGGACAGGGGGACATGGGAACTTGGAATCACTCACTCCCAGTTTAGGGTAGGCACTGTGGAGACAGAGTCAGTGACAGCTGCCAAAGGAAGGTCAGCCAGCCTAGCAAGTAGAACTTGATATCCAGAAGTATGGTATGGCCTTTATAGCATAAAGTTAAGATGCACCAAGCCACCCCTTGGTGGGGAAGCTCACTAAATTCCTCATTAAAGTTAGATGCATGCTGAAGGCCATAATGAAGTTGGAAACTTAGTCCAAAGATAAGCCCCAAGGATAGAGCCTAGTAACAGCAAAATTAAACTTGATGCCAAGTTATATCTTTTCCTAGCAAGAGCCCTGATGCCTCTTCTGTCTGGGTCAGAATTGAGCAGAGTCTAAGATGAGGTTGAGTCCATGGATAGCAATCAATGACCTCTAGTTATGGTTTAATAAAACTTCAAAAAAAATGGGAAAGAAGCAGCATCTGTAATCATTTGGATTCATTTTTTAGCAAATATCTATTGAGGGCCTACTATGCTCTGTGCTCTATTGCAAGTGGAGGACTACATTAGTGAAAAAAAAAAAAAAAAAACCAGACTGGTCTTTGCTCCCTTGGTACTCGCATTCCAGAGGGAGCATAACCAAATCAATTAAGATGAGGCAAAAGAGTGTTCCAGGTAAAAGGAATGCCTTTATAAAGGTGCAGAGGTAGAAAATACCATGGACTGTTTGAAAGAGAAATGTTTAGTCTGGTGGCAGCAAAAGGTTTATGGAAGGAATCTAGGGAATTAAGTCACACTCTGTATCCAGAATCACCAAAGTACTGTGTATATGGGCTGTAGGAGCCAGTAGAGCATCTTTCTCATCTGTTTCTCTAGCTTGCAGAGGAGACCGTTAGGTGGGTTGAAGCAGAGTAAGTGGAAGCATGAAGCACATGAGTGTTAGGGAGGGTGGGTACTGTTGCATTTACTTCGATAGGAATGCCCTCCAGAATCATCAGTTCACTAGATGTGGAGTGGTTTAAAGAAATACAAAGGGCCCAGAATTCAGTTAAGGAAGCTGGGTCCAGGCCCTCCCAACACACCCTTATTCAAGCCCCAGAGTTTGTCAGAGTTGAGGCTTATGTTCTCAAAAGCCCTTTCTAATTCTGAAATTAGGATCCTTGCAATAATGAGCATTCAATGACATCCGAGAAATGGGGAAGGAGGGGAAGCAGCAGGCAAGCAGGCAACAGGATCTAGGTGCTGGTCCTGATTTGGGCTCAGTCATGGCCATAAATAAGTCACACAAACCCTCAATGTCCTCATATATAAAATGTGGGGTTGCCAAGCCACCTTGAAACTCTAGTATTTTTTGAGCTTCAAATCTCAGTTTGCTTTTCCAGTGGAAAAAAAAAAAAATACAGCATACATACTGTTTTTTAAAAGGATACCAGCTCTCAATGAAAACATCTTAAAACAGATAGTATTAATTGTCTGCTCCTTTATACCTTATCTTCCCCATCATGGCTTATAATTTTGCAGAGTCAGTGGTGGGAAACTTGAGCTTCAATGCTTGCTTTCAGTGTTCATGCAGCATTTAAATACTTTTTAAGTAAAATGTAAAGGAGTTAGTCTAGAAAGAACACAAAAGTCAAATTATTAAATTTATTTTTCACAAATTAATCTCATTGCATTGTATACACAGGACTCTAATGCAACCAAAGATCCTCAGGCAGTTCCCCACGTAGCTCTATAAATGCCATCAGCACTCTCAGCAAGCTTTATAGCGCATAATGAATGTGCTTGTAACAATACCATCAACTGTTTCTCAACCAAAGGCTGTTAAAAATTCCTTTTCCTCTATTCTAGGTAGAAAAAAAAAAAAACCAGACTGGAAGGGAAACTTGTAATCAGAGGAAAAAGTGACAGAATGTTGGCTAATTTGCCTCCCTATGGCCTCTTGGAAATTCTCACCTATGATCTTACTGTTTTATTACCCAAGTTTTTCTAATTACAGCTAAAATCACGGTGAGAAGTCAAGTTAAATTTTGCAGTCATAAAAATATATTTTATTTATTTAATGAAAAAACACCCAAGTGTACAAACGAAAATTTGAAAATATTACATGCACATTTCTGTATACATTTGGCCAACATTTCTTAGCGTGGCACTTAAATTATTGCAGTGCAACCTCTAGAATGCATGGATGATAGTTGCTGGCATATATTGAGTGCTGACTGTGTGCCAAGCAATGTGCTAAGTGATTTACATGCAGTGTCTCATTCATTCCTTTCAACGACCAAATCTGGGGAGCAGTAAAATGGGCTGTCTTCTCAAAGCCAACCTCTGCCTATTTTGGTAAGTGGTACCATCACTCTACCTGCTACCTAGGCCTGAGAACTCTATTATTCTTCCCAGATGTATGGCTTCATATCAAGAAGTTCAGGGACTGGGCCTCTTGGATAATATCTCTCACATGTGTCTTTTCACTTCCCTCCTTGCTCACTGACCTTCTCCTTCTCAAAATGCTTCTGGTGCATAGAAGCTTAGCCCAAAGCACCTCCGTACTGTTCACTTTCTCCCTACACTCCATACCTGCCCCTTCCATACACACACCTGTATTCTGACTGACCAATCTGGTTCTAGGTAATCTCTACTATTAAAACCCACCCACCACCTACCCTCCCAGCAAGCAATGATTTGATTATGCAGTTGTTATTTTTATCTGTGCTCACTATGGACTATCTCTTCACAGTCTTGTCTTTTTGTATAAAGTGAAGTTCTTTGAGAGCAAGACCATCATCTCTGCAACCTTGAGCCCAGGGACCCAAACAAACATATCGGGAACAATCAAATAAGTCATGTATGTGGGATATGATGAACTCTGCATTATTAATAATATTAATACATAGTGTTTACTAAGACATTTTTCAAGGCACTTTAGGTATATATATGTTATATATGTATTACATATTATATAATATATACATATTATATACATGATAGACATAAGTAATATTAACTTACTTGTGGTTGTTTTAATATATATTATTATATATAACATATATAATAATATATGTTAAATATGTATAATAATATATTAAAAGACCACAAGTAATAGTTAATATTATATATCTACATTTTACTGGTGAGAAAACTAAAGTACAGAGAGGTTAGGTGACTTTCCCAAGGTCACAAAGCTAGTAGGGATTTGAACCAGTTTATCTCATTCCAACATCTGTGCTCCTAAGCAACTAAAGAAAAACTGTTTGGACTGTCTACCTCTAAACACACCAATATATTTCCTATTCCCTTCCATTACATTTCAACATCTGATAAAATAAGAAAACATTTATCTAGATAATCACAAACACATTAGGTGTCTCTCATTTTCTTGTCAGCAGAATTTTAACTTTTCATGAGTGAAAGGAGATTTAGAGTTGCAATTTATCCTGATATACTTGGGTGCTTCTTCATTTCATTAATTTGCTTTTATTTGGTTTGAACCTGAGTACCCAATGAACAGGCAGAATGGAGCTTAAGTCTTAGAGAAAACAGAAACTTTCTTGTGTAGCATAGCTTCATGCCTATCAGGACTTGACAAGTGTCTGAAATTCCACCACTATAGCTTCATCCTTTAGAGTAAGGTTTTGATATCTATTAAAGTAAAATTCCCACTGAAGAAGAAGCACCTCGCCTATTGCAGAAGTCATTTCAATAAAGAGCTCAAATTTCATTCCAATTAGTAGGTGTAGGAAAGAAGGCATTAAGTGCCTAATGTGTCTAGAGAGGCAGCTTGGTATGGCAAAATAAAAGAATTTTAGAATGCCTGAATTCAATTTCTAACCCTGTAACTAAATTTGAGAAACTTTGGGCAGCCAATTGGCCCTCAGGACCTCAGTGACAGCCGAACAAGGAGATTTTTAGAACGAATGAGTTATAGAACACATCCCACCTGACTGTGTGCTCCCTGAGGCCAATACCAGGCATGTGTTGAGTCAACTCTAAATCCCAACACCCAGAACGCAGTAGACACTGAATGTGCCTCCAAGGAGTAAATTAATCATTAGCCTTAGAGCTGTGTTAGTGGCCTCCTCCAGAGCTCCAGAACTTTATATTCTTCAACTGTCTTTCAGATATTTTTATCCAAATATCTCATTTTCATTTAAAACCCAAAATGTCTAAAGCCCCAGTCACTACCTTCTTTCTAACATCAGATCCTTCTCCTGACATCATTATCAGTATCTTCGGCTTAAAATTATCAATATTTCTGATATGTTGAAATTCTATGGCTTGAAAGTATTGGCAATCTCCTTTACTTCTCTCTCTGAGCAGTCCTAAATCCTATTAGTTCTTTTCTTAGATGTTCTCAGATCTCTCCTCTCCTTTTCATCTCCTCTGCCAATACTCTGAATCACTCTTTTTACCTTCCAGTGGCACGTCTTATCTCCTGGCTCTCCCACTTCTAAATGAGTCAGCCATATCTAACTTTGTTAAGTAGGTAAAGATGAAGTAAAAGAGAGAAAAGAGATAAGGTATAAAAGAGAACTCTAAAGTGTACAAGTAGTAAGTTCAGAAAGCAGCTACTATCCTTAGGGCTAAGGGAGAGTAAACAAGGAAGGCACTTAGAAACTTAGAGAAAAGGGCCTCTAATAATATCTAATAATAGATATTATCGTATCTATTATTCTGTCCTTTAGAATATATACCTCTCTCCTATCTTGGTCCATTATATCTATAATAATGCTATATGATTATATTTACAATACAATATGTAAACAATTATGTGACAAACATATACAACTATATACATAAATATTATAACTTTATTTTTTAAAGATGAAATGCCTCATGTTCACACTGATACTTCCAATTCAAATTCCATATTTAAACTCTTCTATCTTTCATCTAAATCTCTTTTTTTCAACAGCAAGAATCCTGAGTCTCAAGGACAATGGGAGTTTTTCCATGTCATGCAAAACATTCTCAGAATAATAATACCAAAACTACTACCAGTATAGTTACTAAAATATTTTTCATATGCTAGTTTCATTCTCTCTTCATTTTTAGAGTTACATTGTATCTATATACAATACATGGAGCTACTACTACCTAGTATGTCTTTCCTTGGTTCTACATGTATACATAATGCTCCTCATCGATCTCTGTGTCAGCGTCTCTCCAGTCAATTTGGTTGTTCGAAGCTCATTCTACTGTATATTTTCAAGGATAGGTGCATGGAAACAGTATGCTGCAAGTACTTATATGTTGATGCCTGTTTTCTACCTTTATACTTAGAAGTCAGTATGATTGAATATAAAATACTTGGCTCACAGTTTTCTTCCTAGTACATCTTCAATATGTTTCTTTGTTTTCTTCAGTTATATGGTACTGTTATTGAAAAGCCTAATGACATTCTACTCTCCTTTCCTTTATATTGCTTGGTTATTTGTTCTGGGTCAATTTTCCCAGGTATATACTGTGCTTTTTCTATAAATTATTTCAAAATGTTATATTTTATGCAAGTTTTCTTGAATTGTGAAATAATAAGTAGGTACTTCTAACTTGTTATGATTTCTTAGTCATGGATTCCTTAAATGTATTTACACACACATTAGATCTTCTCTGCCTTTCTTCTGAATTTATCACACTCTTGCTAATACTTTTCATCTTTTTCTTCATTTATTTTTCCTTTCACTTTTTTGTTGTAGTAAAATACACATATTATAAAATTTACCATCTTAACCATTTTTAAATGTACAGTTCAGTGGCATTAAAAATTCATATTGTTATGCAGTCATCACCACCATCCTTCTCCAGAACTCTTTTCATCTTGCAAAACTGCAATTCAATACCCACCGACCTAACTCCTCAGAGACACCAACTCTTCAGAGACATCCCCTACCCCTGGCTTCTGGCATCCTCATTTCTTTTTGAACTTTAACTTTTTTTGTCTTTCATCTTCAATTTTTTGTAAAGCATTACCTATTATTTCTATTTGCTCTTATGTTAATTTTCTAGTTAGTCTTAATCTCTGAAATGATTTTTTTCTTTTATGTCTAATTTTTTCTTGGTTCTACCACTTCATTGTTGAGTTTTCTTCACTATAATTTATCTTTCATATCTTCTGCCTTTTTAATCTCATTTTGAAATATTAAGTTATAATTTTCAGTTCTGTAAGAATATCTTTCTGACATGTCTTTATTATCTATAAAGATTCTATTCCTTATTCTTTTTTATCCTGTAATAAATTTGAATATGATTTGAACTGATTTTTTCTATTGTTCACGTTTATATAGAATTAGATTTTTTGAACATTTATAAAGGAGGCTTAGCTTAGAATCGTTTTTATGATTTAGTGTCTCTAGGCCACCCTCTTCTGGTTGGTTTTGTAAAGTATTTAAAAACAGATTCTAAGATCTTCAGGTTACTTTCTTCCTTACCACTTTGAACTAGACTTTATATTTCTTTGGTGTCTGACCTGTTTAATTTAGATTCTTTTCTCAGCAGTAAATTTAGACTATCAGTCCAGTTTCATCCTGGGATGGACCTTTGTTTGGTAGCTTGAGATGGAAGGGAACTCACTCTTCAAGCCCCTTCAGTCTTACTACAGACTGTGCCTCACCACAGATACTTTTGGACCATGAAAATCTCTCCCAATTTCACTTGCAGTTCTCAACTTGGCTCTCTGAGTTTTTTAGGTAAATGCTTATTTGTTATTTTGAAGTCATCAGGTTTGTCAAACACTCCATTGCTTTTCTCTGCTTCCTCTTGGACGGGATGCTAATACCAGGAAAATGACGTACTAAGGTAGGTCTTGAGCTGTTTGATAATTTGTCATTAATTGCTCTAATTTAGAGTTTGTGAGGAAACCCTGTCACATAGTTTTGTGAAGATTGTCTGTGGCCTGTCATTTTTCTATCTTTTGCTTTTCCGTGTATTTCATAGGGGAATTTTGGGAGATGCCACTGCTTTCAAAGAATCCTCAGAGCATACCTTTTAAATTTCCTAGCTAAGCATACCTGTATATAGAAAGGGTTTAATAACTATTTGAATAAACAAATTTAAAAGTCTGAGGTACCATTCCCTTCACATACTTTATAATGTTAAGCACAAAGTGTAAAAATTGTAAAGGAAGTGTATTTTTGGTATGAACCACCAACTTTCCTGATAGCTCCTTGTTCTGCACTTCTGACATCTTTCTTTTCACTTGTCTTCTTTTATTTCTTCTAAGATACATTCTCCTCCTGTCCTACCTACCTATTTATACATTGTAGGACTCATATTACTATATATTTGCTTAAGAATTTTCTTCTAAGTTTGTGAGATTTGCCTTTCTCAAACTGGGCTCATCAGGTTTGCTATTGAGATTATCGTAACTAACCTCTTACGACGATTTGCCTGGTGTTCCCTCTTTCTCTATGCTCTAGACTATTTGCATAAGATTAGAATTACTCATTCTTTGAATATTTGCTAGACTACATTGGTAAAACATTCTGTGCCTATACATTTTGAGTAGGAAGACTTCTAACTACAGAATCAATTTATTAGATATAAAATATTAGCATTTTCTATTTCTTCTTTAGTAAATTACATCTTTAAGGTTTTTCCAATGCTATCATAAACTATACTGTTTATAATATCTTCTTATTATCATTTTGTTCTGCTGATTTCTATTGATATGTCCTCTTTTTATGTCTAATTTTTGCCTTCACTTTAGCATTTCTTTAATTCACCAGAGGTTTATCAAATGTACTCTATGAATAATTATTTCACCTTTGCTAGACCCTCAATGGCATGTTGGTATTCTATTTCATTAAATTCATATTCTTTGTTATTTTTCTTTTTACTTTGTCTGGCTTAACTTTGTTTTTCTTAACTTTTGAATATAAATTATTGCTTCATTGATTTCCACTCTTTCTTACCTAATACAAGTATTGAAGACTAAAGACTTTCCTCTGAGCACTGCCTTAACTGTATCCAACACATTTTAATGAAATAATTTATATTTTCATTTTGGTCCTAAGTATTATCTGATTTGTTATATCTTTGACCTATAAATTATTTAGAACTCCGTTTCTTAAATTTCAAACATATTGACTTTTTCTCCATATTAATGAATTCTATATAGTCAGAGAACCTAATCTCTATGACAAGAATTCTTTGAAATTTGTTGAGATTTGTTTCATGGCCCAGTATGGACCAATTTGTGTAAATGTTTCATGGATCCTTGAGAGAAGTGAAATATGTATTCTGCAGCTGTTGGTGTAAATTATTCTCCTTATATCCATTAGATCAAACTTGTTAGTTGTGTTGTTAATATATTTATATCTTCATTTAATTATTTGTCTGCATAAAATCACTTTGAAAGGATGCACAGGAGACTAGTAACATTGGTTGCTTTGAGACGTGGAACCAGTATGCCATGGAGGATTGCAAATGGGAACCCCAGAGCTCTCTACATTCCAGATAACACTGTACCCTCCAACCCAGGCCAGGACCTTGCCATTAGAGGGATTGCAGGAGGCCCCCAGACCCCCTCCTGGTCTGGAAAGGCCCCAAAACCCCTAACACACAACACCTAGCCTAACTACAACAGTCTGCTCAAGATACTAATTTTTTGAAGGAGGTTCGAAATGGAACTGATGGTACATTTTCTCCTAAGAGATCATCAGGAGTAAACTCATTCATCCTCACATCCTTATTTATCTCAGTCACCATGAGTGGCTCCAGATGCCAGGTTGTCCTCATTATTTGTCTATTTCACAAATTCTGCTCATCCCTTCATCTGACCAGTCCCACATACTTACTCACCCAAAAAACTTCCACTGTTCCCTCAGGAACTCAGCTATATATCAGCAAAATTGCCTATATCCTCAATCCCTTCTCACAATGTTTCTATACTTTCTTGCTTTGACTGAACCCTGCCACCCAGTTGTGTATTCATACCCCACAAGCGGTAACTATTTGTTTTCTCACACCCCTGAGTCCATAGGGTCTGGAGTAGAGTAAATGTTCTCATTATTGCTTCCAGATCATTGCATTCCAAGTGTGGTCTGCAGACCAGCAACAACCGCATCATCTGGGAGCTTGTTGGAAACCCAGAATCTCAAGTTCCACCTGAAAACTACTGAATCAGAGATCTGCATTTTAGCACAATTTTCAATGTCTTGGATTTATGTCATAGCCCTATTTTCAAGCAAACCACTCAAAGTTAGGATAAAATCTGGTCTACAAAGAAAGCTATGCCACCTAGCGCTGCGTGCGTTCCAGTTACCTCTGTAGCCAACACTTGTCTCTTCCACTTCTTTCCATAACTCGACTCAGGCTCTCCTCTATTTCATTGTTCCTCAAACACATCACCATGTTCCCGCTCAGGGCCTGTTTGCTTACTGTTCCCCATGCCTGGGACACTCTTCTATTAGACAACCTTTCAGCTTGTTTTCATTTTGCATTCAAGGCTCTACTCAAACCTGTTCCTCAGAAAGCCTCTTTGATCTCCCTGCATAAATTTGCCTACCTCTCTATACTATTACTTGCTTTCTATTCTTCAAAGAACTTTGCTGTATCTCTCCTATCCTATTCTGTGTTATTCACACACACACACACACACACACACACACACGCACACACACACATATACACATGCGCGCGCGCACGCGTGAGAATAAAAGTGCCATGTCAGCAGGAACTGCAGGAACTTCCCCTGTTTTGTTCACTGTTGTGTCTCCAGCCTGGGGAACAGTACCTGCATATTATAGATGTGCAATAATGTGTTTTCTAAGAAGGTAATAAATGAGAAGCAGGGATGAGGAAAACACTTTTTAGTCTGTTACTTTTTATTATCTTTCAAATTTTGAACCATGGGATAGTGTTATCTATTCGAAATATACATTACTTAAATGCTTTATAAAGTTTCTGTAGTATCTATTGCTTCCTTCTTTTCAGTCTCAGAAGAAGACTTCCCTCCTCTGGTTGAAAGACAGCTCATCAGAATAGAATGTTTATCCTACCCCTCCTAAATTCACATGTCTGCAGCAATATTTACTCTTTCCTTTGTTTCCACTGACTACCACCATTAATTTAAATATGCTCTGCACTCTCCTTCAGAGAAAACAGACTTCCTGGAGCAGCCTTCTCCAATGCAGTCGCATCCAAGTTTCTAAGAGCTGATTACACTTAACTCTTATTCACTTCTCAATTTACTGCAATACAGCTTTTGTTTGCACTAACCCACAAAAGTTTTAAACTAACCCGATATTATCTCCTAGTGGTTAGATACAATTTCTAGTTTTAATCTCACTGGACTTTTCCCGTGGTCTTCACAGCTTCTGTGATATAATGCTGTCCTATTGTACTCCTTACTCCTTGACCTTTCTTATCCTTTGTAAGGACTCTCTTAAATGTTAGGGTTCTCCAGGTTTCTCTCTTCAGCTTTCTCTTTTATAGACCCTCCTTGAGTGGTCACACTCATTTTACAGTTTCTTCCTACATGTTAATGACCTCCAAATTTCTAATTCTATCACAGACCTCTCCCTTATGTTTTTTTCTTATAAGCAAATAAAGACATGGAATAAAATTCAGATGTCTTAGTCAGCATGGTATATGAGGTCCTCCTTGGAATGGGATATGGACCCTGCCTGTCTCTCTAGCCACATAGCTCCTTTTTATTCCAGCAACTCCCAAACACACTGTGCTGTTTCTAGCCCCTGCTTTTGCTCCTGCTGGCTCACATGTTTGTAATACCCTCACACACCCTACTGCATCCTTTTCTTTATCTGACTATTCCTCTCTCTCTAGGCTGTTCTCTATGCCTTCTTATATTCCCTATACTCTGTGCACACATTTCTCAAAGCATCGACTATATTGTATGAAAAATCATGTCCTTATGAATCAGGCTTACTCTTCACCTGTGAAGTTCCTAAGAGCAAATGTTTAGACTTATTAATCTGGGTATACCCAGCATTGAACAGAGGGTGTACCATACAAAAAGCTCTCAATAAAGACATCTTGAACTGATCTGGTCATCGCACTGACTGTATTAAGCACTGAGAAAAACTGGGGTAACAAGACATGGTTTCCCCCTATTCTTTTTTGGGAATAAAAGCACTACATTAAAGCCCTTCCAAATATTTTCACATGTGAGTACATCTATTTTATGAATATACTTGGAAGTTGTTTGCTTATGATGAAAGCAAGCTATATAAAGAGTGTTAGACCATGATTAGGGGCAGCCAGAGTCTGGCCTTCTAAAGAGATAATGGACAACTCTAGTTATAGATTCCGTTCCTAGGGAAGGGCACCGTTAGTGCTGCATTATAGTGCTACAGGAACGTTCTTGTGTGAGAATTGAATGTTCAGTCTTTCTGCTTCAGCATGAAAATAGCTCGTCCTTCAAGGAAAGATAGTCTGAGCTTATTAATGGAAATGAGATTCTTCAGAAGACCCTAGCAGTACTATTTAAATGGTTTCTATTTAAAATGACTGGAACGGACCTACAATGATAGATAAGATCAATTTTATCCAAATAATTCTGAGCTATTTTCTGTATATTTTGGAGGATATGAAATAAGCAAATATGTGACTTACTGTATTTCCTAAATACATATTGTAGACATATATTTCTTTACCGTGATTTCACTATGTCTCTTTTAGTCATCAGTTACACAATTTAAAATTACTATTCTAAGAAGTGGTTTCACATTATTCCAATGAAAAATAAAAATGAAGACTTAAACCAGAAATAAAATCTTGATAATGTCTCTAAATTTTTGTACTGTCCTCACCAGCAATTGGCAGTTAGTGGATCTTGTGTTTAACATTAATACCCATGCTTAAAGAGATCTCTGGTTACCTAATACAATTTCTTTTTTTCCTTTTAGCAACTTACTTAAATTCTTAAAATACCAGCATTATTAAAGCATATCAAGTGGCTTTCTTTTCTTTCCTTTCTAATATAATTATACAAATTTGAAAACACAGAATAGCTAACATATCTTCCACCCTTATTTCTTAGGATTAGACTGTTTTAATTCCTAGGAAGCAAATACCTTGAAATATAACACCTTGGTATAATTGATAACATTACCTAACTTCAAAGGTTATTGAAAGGGAGGATCATGTTCTGCTTCCTTATTAAATAAAAAAGGGCATTACATTCTAACTTCATAGCTTGTCATGACCACATCAAATATGAAAGTAGGAGAAGTAGCACAATCTACAATTATTGTTTTTGATAATAGAGAATGATAAAACCTGTTCAGATTCTATCCTCATTCCATGAGAGTGTGCCCTTTTCCAGCAGATGTTTCAGAACGTCAATTACTATGTGTGCAGAGTATTTGAGGCATTATTTATAATTCCCTAAAATGAAACTAGACTCTTTCTGCAGTAGTCATTTTAAAATAAGGATCCATCAGTAAATTTCAAGGGCTTGTTGTTACCCACAATTCTCAGCAAAATTTTTTTATCTTCATTCTTCTGAGGAGAGGATTAGTAGCTTACATCAGATTCCATTTATGACTAACAAAAAGCTAAATTCCATTGAAATAAGTAAGCCCACTTATGGATATTTCTCTTTCTGTTCCTTCTCTGTTTTCTTCCAGTGTTTTCTAAGCTGAAAACTTGTTGAAAACTTATTGAACTAGAAGTTACAAAACCCAGGCTCTACTTCCAATTTTGTTATTTACTGTGAACCATGTGACTTCGGCACATAGTATCTCTCTGAGATTTAGTTTTCTTAGTCTAAGAAAAATGAATAGTAATGCCCAAAGCTTCCCCCAAAATGAGGAGAGCATAGCCTGAGTTATCCAAAGCCAAGAGCCACCATCTGATTCTCCTTCCCTGAATGGAATAGACATATCAATAAATCAAAATAACAATCTGAATATAAAGAAGGAAATCGTTTTCAGGGTTAAGACATTTTTTAATTTCACTCATCAACTGAGTATTGAAAAAGATGTCAAATCAGGGGGAAAAAATGTGATTTATTTTGTCATTGCATGAGAGATACCCAGCCTGGTTGCCAGCCATGCTGGCTCAGAGTGACAGCAATGGAAGACTGCCCTTGGATAAAGTCCCTCCTGTCAGCATCCTTACTGACAGTCTTTATAAGATACTTTTTGCTAGAATTGCAGTAAATTTAATTTGTATTATAAAAGATAGTAAGGTCAGTGTCTTAAAAGCTGTCACTCCATTTGCATTCTAAAATTACTCCATTTTATTGCCATTGTTTATTGTGCTTTCTCAACCATGCACTGTAATCCGTCCATATGGGGCACATCAGAGCAGCAGCCCTTTTGATGGTAAAGAATCTCAGATAAAATAATGTATGTGTAAAGATCCCTGAAGTGTTTAGTTTAAATGATTTTACACAAAATTCAATACTTTCTACCAAACGAGTATTTTCCCCTCATTTTCTTCTTTCTGTTTCTCTCATTCATCCTCTCAATAAAAGATAACACTACAAAATTAATATCATAGCTCATATACAGTAGAATTACTTTCTGCTAAATATTGTACTGAGCACTAATGTACTTATTACATTAATTAATCAATAAATATATTTATTTAGTGTCATAATACCCTATGATAGAGGTACTATTGATACTTCACTTTAAAGATGAAACTGAGGCACAGAGAGATTGTCTCCCATGACATAAATATTAAATAATAGGGCCAGAATTTAAGCTGGCTTTTGAGTAAGCTCTCAAACAAAATGTTATAGTGAAATAGAATAGAGTACTGACATTCAGTCATCGACAAGTGTTCTTGAGTACACAAAAGTTCTGAATTCTGTCCTCTGGTACTGGAAATATAAAGATAAATAAGATATAATCCCTGCTCTCAAGAAGCTTATAGTCTTATTACTGTGCTGTTTAATATGGCAACCCAAAGCCACCATGTGGCTACTTACATTTAAATCATTTTAATAAACAATTCAAATAAAGTACTTATAATTTACATACAGAATTTATGTATTTTTTAAAATCTTAATTTAAATAAATAAAAATAAAATGAAATAAATTTTAAAATTCCATTTCTCAGTAGCACTTGCCATAATTTGAGTGCTTAATAGCCAGATGTGACTATGGGACTGTACTGGTTGTGTTGGGTGGGAATTGAGGGAACAAGTAAAAAGAGCAATTAAATAGCTCCGTGTAAGTGTTCTATATAGTGACAGGGTGACTTAGTAGCACAGAAAGGGAGACCTAAGTCAGGCTACTGGGTCTAGAACTGCTTTCTATTGTAGGTAGTATCTAAGGCAAGATCTAGAAAGTTAACTGAGAATTAGGCAGGCAAAGAGATAAAATGGGATATTTGAGACAGAGCGAAAATGTTTCTTAGCTATTTTCTAGCATGACTCTTCTAGATCAAACATCCCGATGCTTTATCTCCTGTACTGCAGAGATGCTGAGCTGCATCACATGGTGCAAAGTCTACTTGGGTTTTATCCTGTAGCCCCATTAATCAGAGATTTTCAACTATCATTTCAAATCACATCAATGTGGAATGTTCTAGGCTCTAACTCAGTCCTTTTAGGTTAGGTTCTCTATTTTGCTTTAGTTCTATTTCTTAAAATGAAAAGAATGTCAGATAACAGTGACAATTATGAAGATTTCAAAGGTTTCTTTGACCACCAAGCAAAGTTCCTAACAGCTCGATAGAGTAGATTTGTATTATTCATTATTTTCATAAGAAACAATATTATATCATTGTGCTTTTGCAAGACAGATTGTTTAATGTTTAAATAATCTTGTAATTTTTTCTCCACATTTCAAGGACACATCCTTGACACTTTCATTAATATGGTAAAAATCATAGATATTAATAAGGATTTAATAAGCTATACACAGAAAATCCATTTTCAAAGGAATCCACTTAAAAGAATATAATTCATTAGTTCATTGGGGAAGGATTGTATGAATTCACAAAGGAATTAGAATTAAATGACTTTATGAAACTAAGTAGGAAGATTACAAATTTTCACTTCTAGGTCATCAGTTTTCTTTTTCTTTTTTCTTTCTTTCTTTCTTTTTTTTTTTTTTTGAGTTGGATAAGACGAAGATTTTTGACTGAAAATAAACTTTGGCAAATGAGTGTATCTTAACTTAAATTGGTCCATCTTTTCTTTAACCTTTATTTATCTAGAAAGCCTCATGACTTTTTTTTTTTTAAATTAGTTTTCTATGCTTTTCTTTCTTATATAAAAAACAACAGGAAAGGGAAGGCAGGACAAGGTCTGGGATCAAATATTTAAACTTTGTTATATCCCAAAATATTTTTTTCCTTCATAATAGCCTCAGTGTGTGCATCTCTAGTTATTATTTCAACCTACTATTCTGTAAACTGCGGGTAACTTTAATCACAGAACTTACTATTTGACTTTTATAACACCTGCCATTCACCAAGCTTTTGCAGTACAGAGCAGTTTCCTATTTATTATCACTCTAGATCCACACCGGAGTTTTATAATGTAGACAGAATAATTAGAATCATTGTTGTTTTAGAGAGGGGAAACTGAGTCTCAGAGAGGCTAAAATGGGGACCCATGATCATTCAGCTGGCTTTTAAAACCAGTCCTTTGGCACAAGATTCAGTGCTCTTTTCACGTTGAACCAGTAGGTTTAGGAAAATAGAACAGGGCATACATAAATGAATCTCTGATACTCGAGATCAGTTTGTCCATTTTATGAACACAGAGAAGTCACAATCACTGGTGGGTTCTTCTTATCGCAGTTACATTATTCATTATTAGCTTAGTTCGTTGTGATACTTTTTTACTGCATAAATTCTCAGATCCTTTAACATGATAATATATACTATGCATTCCTAAGAGCAGCAGATATAGTGTACATGATTTTCCCCAATTTTTTTACCATGAATTTTTTTTTGAGGAACACCTATTACTATTTCTGTCACATGATACTAAATTTCCACAGACTACAGTTTGAAAAAAGCAGCTCTAATGTTGCAAGATGTTATCAATGGATGTAATAGATTGAGTGTATGTGTACTTTTTTTAATGTTTGAAAAAATGGGCAGAGAAATAGTTTCAGCTTCTAGCAGTACAACTCTTTTACTACAAAAAAGTGGATTTCATAAAACATAATTTTATTTAATTTCTAAGCTCATAGGAAGCAAGGAAACTCTTTAAAGAGTTACAAACCTCTAAAAATAACCCATGAACTGAAACCTGAGCACTGATCCATGTGCACATGCACACACACACACACACACACACACACACACACACACACACACTTAGAATCATGGGAGAAAAGAGGCAGGGATATCTTAAGTAAAGATACCTATATTAGTGCTGCAATCAGGAGACTAAGCCTAGAGACATAGGCAATGAGGATGATCTGAACCTGAGACTAAATTAACTTGTAGACTGGATGAAGGTGCTAATGAAAATCTTCTAAGGAGATAAACAGCTTCATTGTAAGTCCTAGTTTCAGCTCAAATCAGTATCAGCCAACCTAAGGAAACAAATGACCATGAGTAAAAGTTATCAGGGGGAAAAAAGATTTAAGCCTCCAAGAATTTATAAGACAATATTTATAAAATAAATTTATAAAACAGTTATGTGTGTAACGTTGTTTAGAAAACATAAAAGAATGGACTCTCACTTCCAGGAAGCTAGAGTAGATATATGTCTTTCTATTCCTACACTAACGAAAACCCTGGCCATTGTATAAAACAAACATAAGAAGACTGCAAAAAAAAAAAAAAAAGTGGAGAAAAGAAGGCAAGGCATCTGGGAATGTTAGGATCCAAAAATTTTAAAAAATGGTGGTAAACCCCATGGGTTTTCTTTTTGCCTTATATGCATCTAAGATTTAGAGCTAAAGAATCCAGAAAACTAGAGACACCAATGAATGAATATAGGGCATGAGTAGAGAGATGTGTGAAGGGAGTTCCAACAAAAACATGGTCTCTATAGCAAAGGGGCAGTCTAGCAAGACAGAAAGCTTTAAATAATAGCTGTTCTATTCCTGCCAAACATAACAGGAAAAAAATGTGACCCCATTCCCACCCATGTCAGCAAAGGCCAAGTGAGTAGCCCAGACTTCTACCTTTCCACTGCTGTTATGAGACACCTGAACATCCCCACTAAGGTAGTATCAGAGAAGGCTAACTAGGGAGCCAGGACTCTCATCCTACCTAAATGGTTATAATCCCCCCACTGGTAGTATCAGTGAAAACCATATGGAGGTCCTAGACTTCATTGCACACCCTATCTTGAAAAGATGCTGTTTAGACTCCCACTGGGATGGTATCAGAAGAAGCCTAGTGGAAAGTCAAAATTTTCACCATCATCCAGTGTTAATGAGGCCACCACCACTGTAGTATCAGTGGAGATGATGTGAACAGCCAGAATTCCCAGTCACTCCATGCAGTAATAAGAAGCCCCACCCATTGTCAAAAGAAACTGAGTGGGGGATCCAGATTTCTATTCCCATCTGTCATTAACAAGGAAGTATCCTCCCTCCCTGTGCTAAAATAGGAGGTTTAAATATGATCCAGTCTTACAATACTAAAATTTCCAGATTTCAATTGAAAAATATTAATCATACCAAGAAGCAGAAAGATCTTAAACTGAAAAAAAAAGAAAATTAAATAATAGAAAAATGAAAAAACAAAATAATAATAAAAAACATTTGATAGATGCCAAAACTGAGATGACAAGGATGTTAAACTTATCTGGAAAAAAGATTTTAAAGCAGCCATCATAAAAATGTTTCAATGAGCAAGTACAAACACACTTTCAACAAATGAAAAAACAGAATGTTGCAAGTAAAAAGGAAGTCTATCAAAAAAATAGAAGGTATAAAGAACTAACTGGGAATTTTAAAATTGAAAACTATAACAAGAAAAAAGTTCAGTGGATGGGATCAATAGAAGAATGAAGGGAACAAAGGAATTAATCAGAGAACGGGAAGATAGAATAACAAT
This sequence comes from Eonycteris spelaea, assembly GCA_003508835.1. Taxonomy (NCBI): domain Eukaryota; kingdom Metazoa; phylum Chordata; class Mammalia; order Chiroptera; family Pteropodidae; genus Eonycteris; species Eonycteris spelaea. Next base: position 1,498,552 of record PUFA01000140.1, read on the forward strand.
TACCCAATCTGAACAACAAAGAAAAAATAGACTGAAAAAACAATGATCAGAGCCTCATGGACCTGTGAGACTATTAAAAAAAAAATACCTACACTTTCTGTAACCAGTCTTGGAATAAGAGAAGAAAGGAGGCAAGACTAAAAAAGTACTCAAAGAAATAATAGGTGAAAACTTTGTAAATTTCACAGGAGACATACATCTTTAGAGTGAGTAGAATAAACCAAAAAAAAAAAAATAGCCAAGATTATCATAATTAAACTTCTAAAAACTAAAAACAGAAAAAACTAAAAACAGAAAAAAAGTCACTTTTCACCTATAGTGAAGAAACAATTAGAATGACAGCAGATTTCTCATGAGAAATTATGGAGGCCAAAAGAAAGGAGTGCAGCATTTTCAATTGCTAAAAGAGAGGAACTGTCAACCCAGAATCTTATACCCAGGAAAATTTCTTTCAATAATGAAGAAGAAATCAAGACATTCTTGAATAAAGAAATGAAGAAAAATTAAGAGTATTTGTCATCAGTCCCACACTTTAAGAAAAGCTAAAGGAAATTCTCCAAACAGAAAGGAAATTATTTTTTAAAAGAAACCTTGAAATATCAAGAAAGAAAAGAAAACATAGTAAACAAAAATATGGACAAACAAGCTTTCCTTCTCAATTTTTTAAATTACATTTGAAGTAGAAGCAAAATTATACTGGTGTAATTCTATATCTATGTACAGAAAATTTTAAGAAAATTTTATTATAAAAAAGTGATGGTAAAAGGATATAAAGGGAAGTTAGGTTTCTATATTTTACTCGAACTAGTAAAATGATGATACCAATAAACTGTGACAATTCCACGTATAAAAATAAAATACCAAGAGCAGCTACTAAAGAGACTTTTCAAAGAGATTCACTAAAAAATACTAAAGATAAATCAGAATGGAATCTAAACTATGTTCAAATAACCCACAGGAAGGAGGGGAAAATAAAGCAGAAAACAAAATAAAATGACAGATCCTAAGATATCAAGTATTACATTAAATGTAAATGATCTAAATATACCAATTAAAAGACAGAAATTGGAAGACTGGATTATAAAACATGACTCAACTATGTGCTGTCTACCTGAAACTTACCTCAAACATAACAATATAGGCAGATTGAAAGTAAAATTTTGGGAAAATATGTATTATACAAACATTAACCAAGGAAAGAAGAAATGCATTATTAGTATCAGAAAAAAGTGGACATCACAGCAAAGAAAATTACTAAAGACAGGAACATAATATAATGATAAAAGAGTTCAATCCACCAAGAAGACATTTAAATTGTAAATGTGTATGCACCAAACAAAAAAATATCAAAAATGTGTGAAGCAAAAACTGATAGAACTAATGGAGAAATAGATAAGGTACAATTAGAGTAGTAGACTTCCACATCCCTTCTCAACAATTACTAGAACAACTAGACAGAAAATCAGCAAAGATATAGAAGAATTCAGCAGCATCATCCAACACAATCTAATGAACATTTATAGAACATTCTAGCCAATAACAATAGAAACACAATATTTTCAAGTGCTCACAGAACATATGTTAATATAGACCAAATTCTGGACCATAAAAAACCTGAGCAAATTTAAAATAAGAATATGTTCTTTGACCACAATGGAATCAATCTAGAAATCAATAATAGAAAGATGATAAATTCTCCAAGAAAACTTCCATTTGGAAATGTTAAACAACACATTTCTAAATAATCCATGGGTAAAAGAAGAAGTCTCAAGGGATTATTTAATACCTTCAATGAAATACAATATATAAAAATTCATGGGACATAGCTAAAGCAGTGCTGAAAGGGAAATTTATAGCATTAGGTGAAAACATTAAAAAGAACAAAAGTTTCAAATCAATCATTTAAGTTCCCACCTCAAGAACCTAGAAAAAAGACAAAATAAACCCAAAGCAAGCATAAGGAAATAATAAAGGTAAAAGCAGAAATCACTGAAATTGAAAACAGAAAAGCAGTAGACAAGATTAATGAAACAAAGAGCTTGAAATGATCAATGAAATTGACAAACCTATAGCAAAACTGACAAATTAAAAAAATAAAAAGAAGACACAAATTGTTCATACAAAATCTTGACCATAAATGTTCATAGCAGATTTATTCATGATAGCCAAAACCTGGAGTCAATTCAGATGTCTTTCTACAGGTGAATGATTAAACAAACTATGGTACATCCACATCATGCAATAAAAACTTTTATGTGAAACAATGGCATAGCCAATATTGAGGAGGAAATCAAGAAACCATTTCTATACACCCAAGCATTCAAAATTCCCATGTTCTGCCTGACCACAAGGTATTCTTTCCACTTGATTGTTGTCTATTTTTTTGAAGACATTTTCAACTTCTTTTTCATTTCATTTTTTATAGGGAATTGTTTTTGTTTTTGTTTTTGGTTTAGAGGAATAATGATCTAAATGTGGCCATGTTACTTATTTGCTCAAAAACTCACGCCTTATCAGAATAAAGTCCATACTCAAGGTCATCTGTAATATAGTCTATGACTACCCCTTTTATTTTTTTAATTTCCATTTCCTTCCCTTCCCCTTTGGCAACCATCAGCTCCTTCTGTTCTCTATATCTCTGGGTCTGTTTCTGTTTTGTTTTGTATATTCATTTGTCTTGTTTTGTTTTATTTTATTAGATTCCACACATAAATAAAATCATATGGTATTTGTCTTTGTCTGACTTATTTCACTTAGCATAATACCCTCTAGATCCATCCATGTTGTTGCAAATGGCAAGATTTCATTATTTTTTATTGCTGAAGAATATTTTGTTATAAATATATATATCATTTATTTATTCTTCTATCGATGAGCATCTAAGTGACTTTCACATCTTGGCTTTTACTAGTAATGCTGCATCATGCAATAAAAATTAATGAACTATTGACATATGCAAAATTTGATGAATCCCAGAGAATTATAAAGTAAAAGAGCCAGTACCAAAGGTTATATAATATATGATTCTCTTTATCTAATATTCTTGAAAATAACAAAATTATAGAAATGAAGAACAGACTACTGGTTTCCAGGAGCCGAGGAGAGGATGAGATGGGAGGGAAGTAGGTGTGGCTATAAAAAGGAAACATGAGCAATCTTTGTGGTGATGGAAATGTTCCATATCTTGACAGTGTCAGTGTCAATAACCTGGTCATGATACTGTAGTATAGTTTTGCAAGATGTTATCATTGATGAAAACTGGAGATCTCTCTGTGTTTTAGTTCTTACAACTGCATATGGATCTGTAATAAAAAAGAAAATAACAGTTCTATTTAAATAAATGAATAGAATAAAAGAGACTATAAAAATGAACAAGAATGTTTAAAAATTAAATGGAACTTCACCAAATTGTATAAAATTTCTGGATAAAGACAAAGAATTTAACATAAGCATTTACTTTTGCTCCATCTTTAATGAACAAAATTCATCCTATAAGGAGTGTGACATGAAAATTACTACGCGAGCTTTGCCTGGAGGGGCAAATAGGGCAGAGGAGCCAAACTACTCCTCCATCCAAACACATAGCATTTGCTCTCCTCCTTACAGTTGTGGTATAAACACTGAAAACTTAGCAAAAGACTTCTGCCAGCCCTGTCAGCGCTGATCTCTTAAACTCAGTTCTTGATAAATTATGTCAATTGGATTCTGTCTAAATAGCTCTTTAGGATTGCTGGCAGCATGTAGGATTTCTTAACGTTTCATAGGCTTAGACCCCAAGGAACAAAATTCTTCCACATGCTCTGTAGAGTTACAAGGAGTCTGCAGAGGCCCAGACTTGCTATACCATCAGCAATAGTTAACTAGGAAGATAGGCTCAAACGGCGGCAGCAGAGGCTTGATTTTCAGTTTGGCTTCTCCATGCCATCTTCCTCTTCATTTGTGCACATTTCAAAATGTCCAAGGGGCCCCAGCAAACAGCAGAGATTAAGTCCAAGGCAAAAAATATAGTTCTCACCATAAGTTGGTCGACCCTCTCTGTGTTAGATCATTTCCATCAAGTGCAGTAATCACTCGCACACTTATATTACCAACTCCATCCCATCCCCTTTCAAATCAAGTCTCTAGAATTTTCTAATCAGAAACTAACTAAACTTTCTATTATTATAGGCCCAGAGATGTCAGACATAGACCTGACATCTAATCTTCTCTTGTGCAGTGGACAGGAATTTGATTCCAAATACAAGGTAAGGTGGAAATCATGTAAGAACACAAGAAATATAAGTATTTGTGCCTAGTCAACACTACAGTATAAGAACATAGAGACTGAATTGCTTTAACATCTTAGTTATACTTACATATTTTTCTGACTGGACTTGACAAGAACTTGAATATCTTTTGTACAGGGGGTTGAAATGTAAGACCATGAGGTAAATTCTTATGATTTACTGTTTTGCTTTCAGAATAGATGTGTCTGTCTATAAAGTAACTTCTTTTTTTTTCCTAAGGAAAAGAAGCATCATAGACGTGGGGAGCAACTTCTATTTTTTAAAGCAACATATTAGTAAGCAAAGTAGGAAGGAGTTTCATTGTGTAAATAATAAATAACTCACAGTTAGACTCATAACCTCTTGAAAATGCTCTCATTAGAAGTCAGAAGATTCCGTTCATGCATATTCTCCTGTGGAAAGTTAATATTTATTCAAAGAATTACTAAAGAGCATTAACAGGCCCAAGATTCATTAGCTGTGTGACCTATATATTAGCTATGTGATCACTTATTAGCTCCATGACCTTGAACAAATCATTTTCCCTCTTTCTGTTGGTGTTTCCAATTGAGCAATATCAGCGCCTACATATTTCTTGAGGATTCATCTATTTCACATTAATAACACTGAATTTCACATTTCATCTCATTCTATTCCATTCCACAATGTGAGTTAATTGATTTACGACCCGATTCAAAGTTCTCTGAGAAAAAAAAAACACATATTCCTTACACTCAGTTTTTAATAAATTATGTCTACTTGAAATAAAATCATGGTAGTTAAGGTTTCAATTAAAAATAATTTATTTAATTCTAAACAGATTGCAAGGAAATATGGTATGTGGGCAGAATTTGCCAAGATAAATGACTAACGGGAGAAAGTCATTTAGCAGTAGATTCCTGGGAACTTGGATTTGAAAAGACCTTTAAAGAACATTTGGTCGAATCGAAGAATTTTGTTTTTAGCAGCTAGAATAGGTGGTTTTCTGATAGGTTAATGAATACTTCATTTAGATAGCTCAAAACCACATTAGGCAGTTCTTTTATTCCTGGACAGCTGGAAAAGGATGTTTTCCTTGGAGTGAACAAGTTTTCTTCCTTTGCCAAACTTTGGCTTTAATTTTGCCTTGTGCTGTAAGATAGGAACATCTTCTCCCTTTCCTACATGACAGACTTTCTAGTATTTGCTGTCAGCTTGTCTGTCTTCCCTAGTCTTCTTTGTTGCAGCTTAGTCTCTGTATGAAAGCTCTGGCATATAGAGGCATTTACTAATAAAATCAATCTAACCACCACCGCTACTTTGAAAATACCGCACAGAGAATCAGGGCAAGATTTCAGGGAAGGCATATTATTGGGTTTCAGAAAATTTGGAATTGGGTCTTGGCTCCAGCTTTTGGTAAATGTGTGATCTTGAGAAAGTCCTCTAATTTCTAATTTTTTATACTGCCCTTGTAGTGTTTTGTTATCAAAGTTAAGCTAATTTTATTAAATGAGTTAGATAACATTCCCTTTTTTTCTACAATCTGGAAGAGTTTGTGTATGAGGTCCTTCTTAAGTAGTAAGGAAAGTAAAATTTCATAAAGTGACAAGTAACATTTTTTCCTTACCTATCAGATAAGAGAGAATATGTCTTTTCAAACCTACTTTTATACCAATATTACCAAAAGTTATTCATTAATGCAAGGTAACTTCATGAGATTTTAATGGAAAGAGCTAAGCTGTATTTTTCCAGCATTTTTTAAAATTTTATTTTATTATTTCAAGTATACAGTACATTGGTTAGACATTTATATAGTTTATAAAACTATCTCCCTCATTGCTCTTTCTCTCCTCTGGTTTTTCACCTAGCCATTACATTAATGCTAACTGCATTCCCTATACCATGCTCCCCATTCCCTTGACAATCTATCAACTACTAATTTGTATCTCTTTAACCCTTCACCCCATTCTACCAGCCCCCTCCCTTCTGACCATCCCCAGATAATCCTCTGTATTTGTGAATCTGGTTTTGATTAATTTGTTCTTTTTGTTGCTTAGATTCCACATATAAGTAAAATCATATGATATTTATCTTTGACTTATTTCACTCAGCATAATAACCATGTCATTGCAAGTGGTAGGATTTAATTTTTTTTAATGGCTGAGTAATAGTCCATTAAATATATGAACCATAACTTCTTTATCCAGTTGTCTGTTGATGGGCATTTAGGTTGCTTTCAGATCTTGGCTATTGTAAATTGTGCTGCCATGAATATAGGGGTATATAAATCTTTACGAATTATTGTTTTGATTTTCTTTGAATAAATATCCAGAGGTGCAATTGCTAAGTCAAAAGGTATATCCATTTTCCATTTTTAATTTTTTGAGAAACCTGCAGACTGTTTTCCTTCATGGATATTTCCCAGCATTTTTTAACTATCACCCAACTTTATTTACACACACACACACACACACACACACACACACACACACACACAATCACCCAATATATATATTAAAAAATTGCACAATACACACTTTTATTATGTACAATGCACTATGGTATTTGGTATTCTAGTCAAGTCTCTTTCTTCATAGAAACATTCTGGTCATGACCGACTTAGTTGATTTCATGACCCATTAATGTATCACCACATATAGTTTTTAAAATTCAATTTAGGATCTTGGGATTTGCTTTAGAACGTGCTATTAATTCTTTATATGACCAAGTTACTTAACATCTCTGTGTCTTGGCTTCCTATAAAATGCCATTGAGCTTATAGACTTGCTTTAAGTATAAGATAGAAGTTTTGAGACTATTTTGAAAGAGGAAAAAAGACTAAGAAAGAAGACTTTATTCAGGGATTAATATCAAAGCCATAACTGCTTTAGAAACTGGACTTTATGTCATAATACAAAAATGTGGACTGGGAAAACAATTTTAAATGATATGTTTAAAAGATTAAACAAGACATGCAACTACCATATGACCTCGCAGTTGTACTCCTGGGCATTTATCCCAGAGAAATAAAACTCATGTTTGCGCAAAAACCTGTACATGAATCTTTATACGAACTTTATTTTGTAATAGCCTAAAACTGGAATCATCCAAGAGATCCATTAGTAGGTGAATGGTTAAATAAACTCTGATGCATGCATACCATGGAATATAACTTAGCAATAAAAAGGAACCATTGATATATGCAACAACTAGGATAAATCTCCAGAGACTTATGCTGAGTGAAAAAAGCCAAACTCCATCTTAAAAGGTTACATACTGTATACTTCCATTTATGTGACATTTTCGAAATGACAAAAGTTAGAAATGAAGAACAGATCAGTGGTTGCCAGGGCTTGGGAGCAGGGTAAGGCCAGACAAATGGAGTGAGGGTGGTTATAAAAGGCAACAGGACAGGTCCTTATAGTGATAGAATAGTTCTGTATCTTAGCTGTATATACATACCTACCCATTTGATAAACTTGCACAGAACTAAATACACACATACAGAAAATTGAGTACACATAAAACTAGGGAAATATAAATAAGATTGGCAGTTTGAATCAAAGCCGGTACCCTGGTTGTTGTATAGCAGTACAGCTCTGTAAGATGTGACCTTGGGGAAACTGAATAAAGGGATCTGTATGGGATCTCTCTGCATTAGTGCTTACACTTAGATGTGAGTTTACAATTTTCTCAATAAAATTTCAATTAAAAAAAGATCATACACAAGTTATAGTTCATAAACACTTCTCTATAAACATTCTTCTCTGCACACATGTACACACACACATACACACACACACGAACACACACATACACACACCCCTCTTCACATCAGGGGTACACTCTCCCTTAAGATTCTCACTTAGGCAGTCTTAAAAACCCAAGGTTAAGAATTTTTATCCTTCCTGTCCCTTGTCTTCCTCATTCATTAACTAGAAACATTCCACATTTCCTGCTTACTCATTAGTTAAAATAAGTAGTCCACCTGATAAAATGAGGCAACTAGAGATCAGTGTTGTGGTTTGGTATGTTATAGGCAATTTGGAAATCAGTGTAACTAAGTGTAGTGGACAAAGGTTTCTTTTGGGCTGAGTGCTGAGGAATTGCTTTCCAACAATGGGAAAGAACCCCCAAAGAAGGTTGAGATATGTGTCTGGGACACAGGCTGAATGTTGTCCAATGTCACAGAGTCTTGAATTCTGGGATGATGAGTAGGGATTTCATTTCAGAAAACAGTAGTTTAGGAAGGTGTCCAGGATGGCATACAGGAGAGATTGAGATAGTTGACTCTAGAATAGGACCTCAGACACCCCAAGGTGGCCTGCACACCAGTGCCAGTCTGCCAGCTGCTTGTTTCCAGTCTGTGAAGAAATTAGCACAGGAATAGATAGCTCATATTTAGAAACTTTTCTTTCATCACAGACTGTTTGAGAAGATATGCTTTATAAGACTACCGTAAATATCCAGAGGTAAGGTGATGTGGGCCTGGGAAGTGGTTAATCTAAAAGAGAAAAATGAAATCTGATGAAAGTTTGAGAATCAGATTTAAAATAGTGTTAAAATTTGAAGTAGATATAACATCATAAGCTATTATCAGAATACTGTGAGAAAAAAAGAGATCTTAACTTTATCACTAGGGAAACATTTTCCCCAAAATTACTATAGAAATTTTTGAGAAGAAAACCACTAAGAATTAAATTTTTTCTCCATTCCAGACACAGCTGCTATTCTTTTTAAAGAGAACATTAACTGAGCAAAGAGTTTTTCAAATAAACACTCAGTGAAAGAGGGAATGGGCATAACTGATTTTTTTTCAGTATTTTATATTTCAAAAATCCATTAAAAGATTAGGATGCTTGAGGTATTACATAAATTATCCTATTATTGTAGCAATGAAAGGATTTCACACCCATCCATTTACTTCTGATTTGATTTGCCTCCATGAAAATTCTTTGTTTTGAAAAATATTTGTCATGCTGCAGTTATAATTCACATTAATCAAGGAGTATATTTAAAAGATAAGATTTTAAGCACCATATTAGGAGGGAAAAAACTTGACTTCACATAACTACTTAACAGTTTACCTCTTTTCACAGTATATTTGCCAGCCACCTAAAATTAATTGTCCTTAGAAACTTATAATAGAAAGGTAATTTGCACATCTTACAATTTGTGTCTCTTCTACCAAATAGCCTATTTGATAAGTGACACAGAGCTGATGAACACTTATTGGTTGCTTGTTACTTGAAGACTCTGCAGCTTGAGGAAAAGTCATCAGCACAGTGTTCTGGAATATTTCTTATAAAATGAAACATGTAAATCCCAGAATTATACTGAGATGATGCTTTGAGGTGTCATTCTTTTATTTGAGATAGCCCTCTGTACCTGCTTCTTTCCCACCCACTCCTATTCCTGTCCATGTTCAGTGCCTCAGGGAAGGGCATGAATGTGTTTTCCAGGAACCCAACTTTAGTTTCAAAAAGCCTAAGAGGAGAGCATTGAGCAAACATAAATATGAAGAAAAATGGATTTCTTTTAAAGCCAGAAAAAGATTCCTCAAGGTTGGAAGAAGGAAAAAAAGAAAAAGAGATAAGATTCCCAAGAACAAAAAGAGATGGCCAGACCCCAGAGATAGCAGTTGTGTTGTATGTCTAAGAAGACAGGACCAGAGAGAGAGGCCAGGGAAAGACTTCCATGCCCTGAGAGTGGCACCAAGCAGTGGAAAGTCAGATTTGAAGAAACTTTGGGCATTGAGACTCTGAACACCTCAGTGGAAATGTGGGGATCAGTGACCATTCTGTTTCCATCATCTCAACACCTTAAAACTGGTTAGGGTCTTAGATGTGTGGAGCAACACCAGGGAAGTCAATGGCAGGTAGGGGGAGAGAAGTCAAGGAAGAGCTAATAGCAAGAATTTTCTGCTCACTCCTAGCAGACCAGAAGCTCAAAATGAAAAAATTAAATTTAGTAATGGAATATAAACTTACATTCCTTGCCAACCTGAGTTTATGGATTGAGATTCACCCCACCACAAATGAATACACACACACACACACACACACACACACACATACAGTATATGTGTGTACTCTATAAGATTGACAGATCATTACTTTTCACCTTTCATTATATGATAAATACAATGTACTATGTCATTAAAGTAATTGTCATAGATTTCTAAATTTAAACTCTCTGTAAAATGATTTGTATTAAAGGCAAGATATCATTCATGCATATGTATATAAGAGAACAGGTGTCATTAGGGGCTAAGGAAGGAGAGATATCAGGAGAAGAAAGATTAATCTTTGAATCCCCTAGTTCAGAATCTGAATGCACTCCAAAAAAAAAAAAATTATTCTCACCATTTCTTCATTATGGTGACCTAAGAAGCCTTTATTCACAAAAAATCATTGAAACAAGAATAGCTCGATTTGAACTACCAGATTTGCCTGAGTCTCTCAATGGCAGCTTTTCTTTGCTATTACATTTTAGTCCTAAATAAATGTCTTTGCAAGATTGGTTTAGTATAAGGTTAGCAAACTTTTTCATACTTCTCATCTGTTTAAATATGCATGCAAAATGTTATCTTCCTCCATAATATTATGCTATCCCCAGCAACAAGACACACTTGGAAACTCTAAATAGACAAATCAAAATGTAAGTAACAACAAAAAAAAAAGAATGGAAAGCAATTGGAGACCTAGCCTGCTTCTTTCCTCCAAAGTTCTGAATTCATTATCTGGGGAGTGGCTTTGATCTAAGAGACAAAACCATAGGCTAAACAAAATCTTTAAGTAAAAACCCCAGTTGAAGGGGATAAATGAAACTATCAAGTTAAAACAGAACTAATGAAAATCAGCAAGTTCATTCAATTCCTATTAGCAAAAATGCAAAATGAAACTAAATCAATCAGTGCCCATGAGGTGAGAAACGAGAGCAAATTGAAAAGCACCTTAAGTTTAGCTATAAAGCGATTAGGATAAGGAGATAAGGCTACATCTATCTCAGTAAGCCTACAGCCTATGAGCCTGTTTCTAAAAACTTGAAAGCAAAATCGGAAATAAAAATCCAATTTGAATTTGAAAGTGGCATAATCAGGGTGAGACCAATGGCCTTCATGATTTAACTGTTCACCCACACTTCTGGACCCAAAATCATGTTCCTTACATGCCCTGGACATTGCTGATTAAACTTCAGAGCCATTCTTACTCCCTTACTTCTCCTTGCCCTCCCATTTTCATTTGTGATTTAATTTTTTTCCTGATAGAAATTTCTAACCAAACATCTGGAATCTCACCCAAGCCTTGTAGATGAATGGAGCGTGTTTCTGTCAACAATTAGGATTAAAAGATGTCAAGAGATATGCCCACAGCCCACCACACACTCCACCACTACCACAATCCCCCATGTCCTAAAATACATCCTCACCAATCCTACAAAGTCTAAAATTCCCCCATAGGAGTGCTTCTTTTGAGCAAAAACATTACATCCAGAAAACCCTGCATAAACCATATAACTCTGGAAAAATTAACGCAGGACATAGTTAGCCTTCAGCTGTACCCTACTAGAATATAAGTGTAAAGGACAAGAAACAGGTGGTGCTCTGATTTGGGACATGGTGGGCTTTCAACAGGAGGCTGCCTGAGGACCTGAGGGATAAAAGAGATATGAAAAGAGAGGTGAGAAGCACCAAGATCTTCACCAGGGTCTTCATGAAATCCACTTCTCTTTAGGGAAAAGCCTGTGTAATATTAAGGGCACAGGCTTTGCAATCAAAAAGGTTTAGTTTAGAATCCTAATACTGTCACTGTTTTGCAGTCTTCTCACCTATAAAATAGAAAAAATACATAAATAATTCATATGTTTTTTAAGGACTCAAAGGGTAATGGCTAGTATCTATTGAGCACTTATGCACCAGTCACTCCGTCTGGATTACATCAGTGCTACCAAACTTAAATGTGTACATTATCACCTCAGCATCTTATGAAAATGCAGATGAGTCAGTCAATCTGTGGTAGGGCCTGAGATTCTGCATTTCTGACAAACTCCCAGGTAGTTCTGCTGCTACTATTGGTTTGAGTAGCTAGGGCTAATATCACTGGATCCTCACACTAACCCTAGAAAGGCAGGCTGTTATTTCCTGTGAAAAGCCTACACTAATTAGGCTGAAAAAAGCACAAATGCTGCCAAAATGATGAAGTTTTTTTTAGCATTTTATTTTATGTTATTATTAGTTTCAAGTATACAGTACATTGGTTAGACATTTATATAGTTTATGAAACCATCCTCTGGTTGCCTTGCCTCTGGCTGTACATATAGCCATTACGTTACTGCTGACTGTATTCCCTGTGCTATGCGACCCATCACTGTGACCATCTATCAACTACTAATTTGTACTTGTTTAACCCTTTACCCCTTTCTCCCAGCCTCCCAATAACACTCCCCTCTGGCTGTCACCAGATTGTCTTCTATATTTGTGAATCTGATTTTGATTGGTTTGTTCTTTTTGTTCCTTAGATACTGCATATAAGTGAAATTATATGGTATTTATATTTCTCTGTCTGACTTATATCGCTCAGCACAATAACTTCTAGGTCCATCCATGTCGTTGCAAATGGTAGGATTTCATTTTATGTATGAACCATAACTTCTTTATCTATTCATCTGTTGCTTTTAGGCATTTAGTTTGCTTCCATATCTTGGCTATTGTGAATAGGGCTGGCATAGGGATGCATAGATCTTTATGAATTATTGTTTTGGTTTTCCTTGGATAAATACCCAGAAGTGCAATTGCTGGGTCAAAAGACAGATCCATTTTTAATTCTTTGAGGAACCTCCAGACTGTTTTCCATAATGGCTGCACCAATTTGCAATCCCACCAACAGTGTAATGAGGGTTTCCTTTTCTCCACATCCTCACCAACACTTGTTGCTCTTTGATTTATTGATCATAACCATTCTGACAGGAGTAAGGTAATATCTCATTGTGGTTTCAATATATAAAGAACTCATACAACTCAACAACAACAAAAAAAAACAATCCAATTAAAAAATGGGCAGAGGACCTGAATAGATATTTCTCCAAAGAGGAGATACAGATTGCCAACAGACACATGAAAAGATGCTCAACATTGCTATCATTAGATAAATGCAAATTAAAACCACAATGAATTTTTTTAAGTAAAGAATTAGGCTGCTTGTATGTGGCTTCTTACTACCTAAAATATAGAGCCAAGGGCCAGTAACATTGGCATCATCTGGAGCTTGTTATAAATGCAGAATCACAGGCTCTACACTAGACGCACTAACTCCAAATCTGCATTGTGCCAAAATTCCAGGTGGATCACATGAATAGTAAAGTTTGAAAAGCTCTGAATTATAGAATTAGTCTCCATTTTTAATACACACCTATTACTATAGAGAAATTTTCTTTTTATAGAATTAAATTTTATGTAGAATAAAGAATTACAATTTTAAATAACAAAAGGAAATGATGGACTAAATTTTCACCCTTCCCCCACACCATACACACACCTAGCAACAAGTGTAAAACATCTTCCTTGTCCTACCCTTTTTGTCAGAATGGCTGAGCAGCACTCTTTCCTAAGGCCAATAATCTTGAGCACCCCCACCCTAGAAAAAGCATCCTAACCAAAAAGTAAAAATTAAAGAAAGCTTTCAAAATAACTTAATTTCTTCCAAGTTATCAAATGAGTGGAAAGCTAGTAAATTCTCTTACTCCATTGGTGATACTTGAAATTTACAGTGGGGAATTATATATTGTACATCCCACATACCTGCAAGGGCCGTTCTCTCTTAAGAAGAGCCTTTCCCACAGTGGACATGTGGGGAAAATTAGGATGATCAAGCCCTGTGTTTAGAGGTGTTTATTTTTTATTTTATCTAAGAGGTAATATAATTTGAGAGGAACTACTACAGAGGTAGAGGAAAAGAAGTGTAAATCAAATATTAGTTGAGGAAAGGAGTATTTTTTTTTTGGTGAGATCTGGAAACTACCATAGAGGGAGCCCTTTCTTAGTCAATGGTATTGGTAGTTAAATGTGGCCACTACAATGGTCCTATGATTTGGTTGGGCCTAGCTGAGGTGGCCTGAGCAGGCCTCTGCCCAAGGAGCTCTTTAGTGAAGGAGAAAGGAAACACAAGTCAGATACAAAGGGCATGGAGCACATACTGTTGTTTCTATTAATTCCATTGTCTTTGTCAACACACGGGGCTCAGATACATTTAATCTCTATAAATGTAGGAAGGAACTGAGATTCAGGCCAACAATTTGAAGTGAGGAAAGCATTCACCCGAATCAACCTACTAGCAGTTTCCCAAGGTCACCTGCCTTCTTACCCTTGACATGCTGATTCCAAGAGCAAAAAAGGAGCAAACGACCCACCAATGTGACAGATTTCAGACATGCAGATGCATTTTTGGCTTTTGGACTAAGAGTATCAAGCAGGGAGTGGGCAAGAGATGGCATCTTTCTTTATCCACTTTTCCATTTGAAAAACCACTGGAAGTTTGATTGTGAGAGTGCATATATGTTTTTTATTTATACCTATGCCTGCATACTTATACTTAATGCTATTATGGTGGCCACCGGAAACTTGGTATAAAAGTGTAATTTCTACATGTAACAGAAAAAAAGGGAAACATTTCCAGTACCACACTGTAATTCTTAGCACTTTTAAAATTACCTGTCGTGTCTGGTATTAAAATTGACAATCCGCATTTATTTTGAATATGGAATATATAGTAAACTTTCACTTAAATAATAGAAATGAAACCAGGGCAGCCTGAATCATTAGAGTTCTCAATTTTAATTCAAATCAACAAATACTGAGCACTAACTATGCACAAAGAATAGATGGCGGTGGGTGCTACAAGAAACCCAAAGAAGTGACCATGCCAAAGTCCCTGTCCTCTCGGGTCCTGCTCATAAGTATTGGGCTCCTACTCTTTAACTCTACCACAACTTGAATGTTACTTATTTCTAAGAGAAAGGTAAAGGCTGGCCTATCTTCAATGAGAGTATGTCTAAATTAGGGAGAAATGTATACATACACGCACAAATAATTTTCAATGAAGGTGGTAGGTGACAAGTGCCAAGTGAATTCTGCCAACCAAAAGTACTTTATAAATCCAAACAAGAAAAGATGGCTGGGACTAAGGTAGCCATGGGAGTCTTTTGGGAGGAGAGTGGGACTTAAAGGATCACTTGGATTTAAAAAGATGGAAAGGAGGGAGGAACACATTCTATGTGAGAGAAAACAAACCTACTAAATTAATATCCATGCAAGTTTGGAGGACAGTCAGGTAGCCACGGATATGATGGTGAAGAGCTCAGACTCAGGAGCAAGAGTGGGTGTAAATCCTGGCTTTACCACTTACTAGCTGATGAGTTGGGGCAAATCTTACCTGTGTGTATCTCAGTACCTCATAGACATTTCGTACAAATTAAATGGGTTAATATTTGTGAAGTGCTCAGATCAGGTGGGTTGGAATAGAGTATTCCTGAAAGTGAGTTCTGGAAAACAGGTTTGAACAGGCCACTTGTGGAGGTCCTTGAACAATTTGCTTTGGGCTTGGTCTTAAAAACAAGAAGTCATTGAAGGCTTTGATAGCATAAAAGTCGAAGTAACACAGAATATCTTTCCTGATATGTCAGTGCAAGGTTTTTTTTTTTTTTTTCTGTATTCTTTCCTCTAAACCCTCTCTTTTAAACATATCTTGAAAAACATTCATTTCCCTCACCATATCTTTTTATTTCAGTTTCATTCTTCTTTTAATTTTTATAATTGTTTTGTTCAACTTTGTGAGAGTTTTGGATTCATATTGTTTTAATGACCCTATAATTACAAAGCTAAACCATAATAAAGCCTGAAAATAAAGATGGACCATTAAAAAGAACATTTTCCCATAGCCTAATTGCTATTAAGAAGAATATCTGTTTAAAGCAAGCAAGCCTTCATGTATTACATACCCATTATCAGCAAGATATTAGATTCATTGAGTCTATAATTTATAAATGTAAGAATAAAGTGCCCCAGGGTATATTCCAAATGAGGCTAGATTCAGAAATACAGAATTAATCACCTATCCAGTGCTAAAACATCAGATTTATGATATTTAATTAAGTAACCCAGTGATTTCTCCAACTCTGATAAGTTGTCTTTATATACCAAGCATGGAAATACAGACATTAGCAGTCAAGGAAAGTGCACAATCTTTAAATGGGTTCATTTTCCTTATGAATAATTTTTGTCCTATTTGTCCTAATTTTTTTTTCTCAGCTCATTGCTGGTATCTTGTATGGATACTCTGGTATCTGGCCCCACAGCCTCCTCGGCCTCCTCTGAGCGCAGCCACAGCCAAGGGCTCTGTTCACTCCTATATAGTAGCACCTCTCCTCCAGCATTCACCCTACCCCTGGCATGGGTGCCAGGTCAGCCCCCCACACATGCTCATGAGGAACCTACAGAGGATTTAACACTCCACAGGCAACCCTCAACAATGGGGGCTGGTTTGAACAAATGCTTCTCCCATTCTTCCCCCAGGCAGATAATATTCTGATAAGCACTGCACATGCTGCCAAAGGGTCCCAGTGGCATTAAGCCTCAGCCGCCCACAGCAGTGCTGACTCAGAGGAGTATATTCACCTGGGCTTTCCCTCCTTTCCCATCTCACTTCCAAGCTCACTTTCTGCATAAACTACTTGAACACAAACCTTTTTCTCAGACTCCACTTTCAGTGGTGCCCTGACTACAACAGCCTGAAAGCACAAATCTAAATACAGGGAAAGAGTCTATTTTGGCAAATTAAAGTGATATCAAATATCCATAAAAATCCATTAACTGTGGCCTATATTGTAGAAAAGACATTTATTTTAATTTAGAAAATGAGGAGTGTTATATAAATATTCCCAGCAGCAGTTTCACTTTCATTCTTTTATTATTTTGAAGATTATTTTGGGAAACATTAAATATACAACTGCTACCTACATTTCCCCAGATCCTACTTGGTAATCCCATATTAAATCCAAGAATATGCTAAATTAAGTGATAAAGTATAAAGTTAAGTTTTACTAGATATAAAAACTGTTTTATCCTTTACTTTGCATTAGAACATGTTAAAGATTACTTTTTTATGAAGATTCTCTGATTATTAAGTAGTACCTTGTTTTCTTGGCAAACTGATTTTTATATAGTAAAGAGAATGTGTCTGACACAATTTTGTGAAAAACTTCGTTATCACAGGTAGAAATGATACAGAAAGCATAGGAATGAGGTCTAAGATATGAAGACAAGCATCTTTGGGTTAGAAAAAAAATCATTAAATAGGATGGCATATAATCTTAAATATATAAATATATATATATATAATGTATCTGGAAGCTCAGAAGCCTCTGTATATAAATAATACAAAGAAGTATATAGACATTGAATCAAAGAGAGAAAAAGAGGGAATTGTGTTCAATTCAGGATATATTTGGCAGTTCTGTATTGAAACACTGTAAGGGATAAAGGTATAAAAAATGCTCTGCCTCCAGCAATGAGTGTTGAGAAATAGGCATGCCTCCTGCAATATGTACCATAATTTTCCCACACTCTAGATAAGGAAACAGAGATTCGAGATCACTAGCTTAAGCTCCCAAAGCTCTAAAGTGGCAGATCAACTACATTCTTGACTAATATATTATGTCACTTGTTTTATCTTAATCACAGTTGTGTCCAAAGTGCCTAGCACAGCACCTGTTATATATGATGATCAATAAATATTTGTTTCCATGAACGAATGAATCAATGAATGAATAATTAAGAGAAGGGCACCATCAGCACCTTTTCAGTCTTCCCTGGGTATCAGGGGGCCACCCACATAAAAGCAGTTACATTGATGAGAACTCCTCAGGGTTAACCTCAGAGTTGAGTCTACCAGCATTGTGGCATGACAGGAGCCACTGGAGTGTGCACAGATGCGAGGTATCTTACCAATACCTAAAATGCCTTTAATGGGACAAGGTTTTAATTCTAAATTAGGGATTAAATGCTTAAAAAGAAAATACATGGTGAAAATCATGCAATGAAAGTCATTGCTATATTAATCAGTCACATCATTAGTATACATGACTAATACTATGCTTTCTGCTATTTCACTATTTTGTTGGGATGGAAGCTGTCAGCTAGCCAGAAATCTCATGCTGAACAGCCTCAGTGAGAGATAGGACAGTTACCAAATGGGGTAAAGAGGACAGAAAGAAGATATGTAACATAAAGAAATCAGACCCTAGAACTATATAACTGCCTCCACGGGTGAGTTTATATTAAACAAAGAAAGAATCAGCTCCTGGAGGAATTTCTATCAAACAGAGCTTTAAAGACCCACAGCTTTTTTTTGATGAATTTATGAAGATTCTTCTGTTTTTCTTAACACAGTCAACCTCATTATAAACAAGACTCTTTTCTAGAAGTTTTATTACCTGAATATTTCAGTCAGTTTCCAGACAAGGAAAACAAAGCTTTCTGGATATTTCAAACAGGGTGATTAGTAACAAAAAAAGTTAAAACAAAATTGGAATTATTTGTGAATGTATTGGAAAAACTAAAGGAGCAAAATGGGATGGAGGTGGTACCCAGGGCCCAGGACTCTTCTCACTCTCTCTCTCTCTCTCTCTCTCTCTCTCTCTCTCTCTCTCTCTCTCTCTGAATCAGCACTGTCATCGAGCAGGGACCTTGCTGGTCACACTCTTGCTAACTGACTTTACTGGTCCAGGAGCTTCCAGTCCCACTGATTCTGCTGGAACTGCCACTGATGCCGTTCATACTGACTGCCTCGCTGCACAGCAGAGGTCATCCTACTGTTCTGTGTACACTCTCAACTGCTGTCACGATCAGCTTGTTGGGGCTCTACAACAGGGGAAAGGATCATAGCCAGAACAGGTGATTGTAAAAGTTAGTGATTAATTGGGGTACATTAGAGAGGTACTTGTGGAAGAACAGCTAAAGGGTGACATCCTATATTTGAAATGAAGGTATATTGACCTTGCAAACCAGTGTAATCACTGGTCATTGTATTTATAGTGAATACTAACAACATATCTATTACTGGTACTACACTATCATAAAAGAATCAAATTCTAGGTTCAAAAAACAGCTGTAGGCATTTTCTATTTTCATCCTTAGTAAAGTAGCAAGCAGCGTTAGGGAGCAGCTTCTTCTGAGGGATATTAGTGTGTTTCCAATTTAACACAATATTGCTGTATCATGTTAGGCAGAGTTATGATCCTGTTAATGTCTTTTTGTGGAGACTGAGTATAGACAAATGCATATGGCTACCAAATTGACAAAGAGTGGACTTGGATTGCCTAATTTTATGTGTCAATTGGACTTGGCCATGGGGTGGTTAAACATTATTTTGGGTATGTTTGTGAAGGTGTTTCTGGGAAGAGATTCACATTTGAATTAAAGATTGAGTAAAGAAGATTGCCTTCCCCAGTATAGGTGGGCCACATCCAATGCTTTGAAGGCCTGAATAGAATAAGGGGCCAAGTAAAAGAGAATTCTTCTTCTCTGCCTGACTGCCTTCTAGCTAGAATATCAGTCTTCTCCTACCTTCATACACAGAATGGAACTTATATATTCGCTCAGCTTTCCTGGTGATCAGGTCTTCAGATTCAGAGTGGAACTATAGCATCAGCTCTGTGGGTCTCCAGCCAACTTGCTAACTGCAGATCTTGAACTTCTCAGCCTCCATAATCACATGAACCAATTTCTTACAGTATATACAATACATACATATATATAATATATACTCAAGTTCTCTTATATACATATATACATATTTGTGTGTGTATATATATGTATCTAATATATATATATATCTAATATATATATGTATCTTATATATATATATATATATATATAAATATATATTTAAGGACTGAAACATCCAGTAGATGAATCGAAGAGTGAAAAAGATCTTGCTGTATACTGTATTAGTACTTACCAGACATCACATGTTTTTTTTCATGAATTTGTTAGTCAATGGATTACTGTTCCCAAGCAAAGACAATATTATATTCATCTCTGAGTGCTTAGAACCTAAGAAATTGCCAGCATGTGATGAGCATTCAATCAATGTTTGCCTTAATTAATGAAATCTAAGATACCTCAATTGAATTTTTAAAAACCCTGTCATCCTTAATTGATCACATAATAAACATCTCTCTAATCCAAGATCTGCAAATAAATGAAAGTCCAACTGTTTGCATAGAGTAAAAAGGTGTTGTGGATGCCATTATTGCCCCCGTATTTTTTCTTTTGCATAAAGTTCATTATTTTACAAAACAATATTATTTGCACTATTTTTCTAATTATTTGCAAAGCTAAGGGTGTAATCCAGATATTATACTTCCATTCTTCTTTTACAAAACCTTATAATACAGGTATGTTTTCTTTTTAAAGCCCATTTAAAAATTCTTTTAGTCATTAAAATATTAGCTATTAATAACAATAACAAAAAATCTTACAACTGGACATCCTATATCTTAGACACTTCAAAACACTTCCAAAATATATGAAATTATTACCAGCCAATTTTTTCGACCTAAGAAATATCCCTTTAATCCATAGTTGTGACACCACAGACTCCCTTGGAGAGTTATTTCCCTTCAGGGAGCACTGGAGCAAACTGTATCTCTGAGACCTAGGTTTCATACCTAAGGATTTGAGAGTGCCTTAGCTAGCTCCACAGGAACCCGAATAATAAGCCCTCATTTCTGTTAGCAGTTTACCAGGCCCCAAAGACTCTTTCTATCTTGTCCTACTTTAATAATGATATTAGGGTAAATTTAGGGTTCAGGTAAACTTCATATCTATTCAAAGCAGGCCAAGCACATTCTCAAGGTGATGAGCAACTAGACAAAGCACCCAGAAAGGACAGCCTACTCTAACTCCTGCTGATGATCTAGTTCTTTCCGTTTGAAAGGTCTGCCTGTGCAAAGGCCTCCAGGATAAAAGTGCTCAATGCTAGCCCCACTAAAGTATTTGTCCAGTATTGATAGAAACATGGGGAAAAAATAGCAACCAAAATAACTTTATTCCCTTAAAAAAATTATTTCATTCAAGAAATATATATTGTGCTTCCCCGTGTAACAGACATGAATATTTGTTTTTAATTTATTTTGAGCAAATTAAACTTCTTTTGCATCTTTCTTCATAGTATGACATATTTCTGAGAACCAGAAAAGAATGAAATTTACTTGTCTCAAGAAAGTATCAAGCCTGTATTTTAAGTTGGGGTTATCAGTTTTCAAAATATCTTTTTGTTGTTTCTAGTCTTTTTTATTTCCTCTTCCTCACATTATGCAATTATTTTGGTTAAATCCTTGGGCCAAAAATCTCCCGTGTTATGTTTTTTATCAGTTGTAGTGGATATTGTGTTCACTGCCCAGTATGCTATAACCTGCCAGTGTTCATTTATTTCATTAAAGCTCCCTTATTTCTCTTTAAATGTAAGCAGATTTTAAAACTCATTTGATAATATTTTAAAATAAAATTATATAGGTTCTTTTTGATAGTGATAAGGGGACTACAATGCCACAATAAATCCAAAGTTTAAACCCAAATACTCGCAGGTATGTAATGAATTAAGCCATACTTCTTTAAACAGCCTCTGTCAATTAAATATAATAATTTTGTTGATAAGAACTGTAAATGTCTCTTAAGAAAATTATTTTGCAGAGATGGAATTGCTAAAATAGCACCTACAATGTTTCAGATGTTAAAAGAACAAAAAGTTTCATACCCAAATCAAAAAAATAATATACAATAGATTTTGTCCCCTCAGTTTTCTGTTTCTATGTTTGTTCACCAGAAATTTAATAATTTAAAAATAGTATTTGCATGAACTCATCACATTGTTATCTTTAAAGAAAATCAAATAATAGACTGAAAGGCAGAGAAAAGAAAATAAAGACACAACATAGAATCCAATGAATACACAAGAGGAAATAAACAGTTGACAGTCATTGCCCTTGCCAAATTGGTTCCCAGAAGGGATTTCAAATCAACTAGAAAGTTTGTGTGATAGTCAACAATTTTTTTCCTGAAATTTACTGTATTTCTTATATGTGTGTCACTTCTAAAGACTATCAGACATTTTCTCCATTATAAGTATTATTATATGGTATAGTACAGCTAGTTCATAATTGTATAATATTTTCATATGGTCATTCAAAAAATATTTACTGTGTACCTACTAAGAGCCTAGCACTGGGCTAGATAGATGCTGGAGATAACAATAATAGGCAAAACAAACCACAGTCTCCATCCTCATGGATTTTTCAGTCTTGAGGTACAGTTAAATATTAATCTCATAAGTGTATCATTGTAACTGTGCTTAAGTGCCATGAGGAAAAGGTCCAGGGTGTTATGAACATAGGAACCCAGAGGGACTTGATCTGAAGTGAGAGGGTGAACAAAGGCTGTTTGTCTTCCAGGTTTCCAGGGAGACAGTATAGAGGAATGCTAATACAGCCCTAGTGGCCTGTTTTGTTTTTCTTAAATGTCTGATATTCTGGTGGATTCAGTTTGCTCATTTTAGTGCTATATTATGCTGTCCCTTCATCCCAGGGAAAGAAAAAGATTTTAAAAATCAAGGTGTTCTCTTGACCTCTATGCAAACTTAAGCCTTTAAGTAAAGGATTATGGTATAAAATGATATAGATCTCTTTCCTGAAACTCTTCTCCAAAACTATACCAAGTTTATATTTTTTAAAATGCCTATCACATTATAAAAAAGCACTAAACTGAATGAAAAAGTGGATGCTATAAAATCATGTCTTGTTTTGTATAATAAAATATTTATTATGATAAACAATTCTAGTTTTGACAAAGCACATCAAAGAGAGACATAATTCATATATAGCATAGATTTACACATTGCAGAAACAGCCTTATTAATGTCAGCTATCAAAAGGATGGCATATTTTTTTTTGTCACAGATCTATGTGCCAACATAAAAATGCTTAAATATCTTAAAGCTTTCTAATTTTGTTCAACACTATTTAGATGTTTAAAAATAAACTTAACTGTGAAAATACAGAAGGTTAATTTATCCTGAAATTTTCTGCATCTTTGAACTGAACTGTGTGGTTTTGAAAGTTTAAATATTTTAGAAATCTAAGATGGTTAAGATGTACTCAGCTTCCTTCCCTTGTCTTATATCTTGTGTTGATTACTAAGCAACACGGGAGTCAGTGCATAGTTACATGTACATTCAGAGAAGCATTGTTGTTGCCTGAATGGTCTGAATGGCTTAGCCTTGAGGGAATGTCAGTATTTTCCTGGTTACCTATACCCTAGTCCTGTTCATCTCCCCTTTTTACAACATCTTTGCTGACTCACATCTTTTCATCTTCCTACTAATGAGCTCTGAGGGTATGGACTTACTTTCTGGCTAGGACAGTTATAATCTGCCTCCATTTCTGAATGTCAAAGCAAGGGACTAAAATTTGTTTCTCCTTTCAAAGGTCAAGCAAGAAATACAGAAAAATTAGGAAACTTCTGGCAATATGGCAAACTATGCTAATGCACACCCCAAGATTCTGGATAAAAAAAAAATAAGATCAATGAATGAAATCACAGGACTAAATAAATGGAAAGATATTGCATGTTCATGAATAGGAAAACTCAATATTTGCATGATATCAGTTCTTCCTAACTTGATCTATAGAGTAATGCAATCCCCATGAAAATCCCAGGCACTTATATTATGGATATCAACAAACTGATTCTAAAGTTTATATGGAGAGGCAAAAGACCCAGGATAGCCAACACAATATTGAAGAAGAAGAACAAAGTTGGAGGACTGGTGCTACCCAACTTTAAGATTTACTATGAAGCTACAGTAATCAAGACATTGTGGTATTGGTGAAAGACTAGACAAAAAGAGCAATGGGATTGAATAGAGAGCCTAAACACAGACCCCGTAAGTAGAAGCCTTTGACAAGAAACAAAGACAATACAATGGAACAATGATAATCACTTCAACAAATGGTGCTGGAACAACTGGACATCTACCTGCAAAAAAAAAAAAATGGACCTTGACACAGACTTTATACCCTTCACAAAAATTAACTCAAGATGGATCATAGACCTAAACATAAATTGCACAACTATTAAACTCCTAGAAGATAACATAGGAGAAAACATATATGACTTTGGGTATGGTGATACCTTTTTATATACAACAACAAAGACATGAACCATGAAAGAAATAATTGATAAGCTGGACTTCATTAAAATTGAAAACTATTGCTCTACAAAAGATGCTATCAAGAGAATAGAAAGACAAGCCACAGAATGGGAGAAAATATTTGCAAAAGACATATCTGAAAAAGAATTATATACAAAATAGACAAAGAACTCTTAAAACTCAACAATTAGAAGTCAATTCAAAAATGGACAAAAAATCTTAACAGCCACCACACTAGAGGAGATATATTGATAGCACAAAAGCTTATTCAAAGATGCTCCACATCATAAGTTGCCAAGGAAATGCAAATTAAAACAACTGCAAGCTACCTCTACATACTTATTAGTCTGGACAAAATCTGGAACACTGACAACACCAAGTGCTGGAGAGGATGTGGAGCAACAGGCAATCACATGCTTTGGTGAGAATGCAAAATAGTACAGCCACTTTGAAAAACAGTTTGGCAGCTGATCAAAAAACTGAACATATCCTTAGCATACAGTTCAGCAATCACACTCCTTAATATTTATCCAAAGGCGATGAAAACTTATGTCTACACAAAAACCTCCACAAGGATGTTTATAGCAGCTTTATTCATAATTGCCAAAATTTGGAAGCAACCAAATGATGTCCTTAAGTATCTGAATGGATAAATAAGCTGTGGTATATCCAGGCAATGGAATATTTATTCAGTGCTAAAAATAAGTGAGCTATCAAGCCATGAAAAGACATAGAGAAAACTTGTGAAAGAAGCTAATCTGAAAAGGCCACCTACTATATAATTCCAACTATATGATATTCTGGAAAAGGCAAAATTCTGGAAACAACAAAAAGCTAAGTGGCTTTCAGGAATGGTAGAATGGGGGTAGAGGAAGAAATGAACAGGTGGAGTGCAGAGGGTTTTTAAGGGCAGTGAAACTACTCTATATGATATAATGATAGATATATGTCATTATACCTTTGTCCACACCCATAGTGAGCTCAAAAACAAGAGTGAACCCCAAGGTAAACTATGGACTTTGGGCAATTATGATGTGTCAATGTAGGTTCATCCTTGGTAAAAACAAAACAAAACAAAACAAAAAAAACCCAAAAGTATCATTCTGGTGAGTGATGATGTTAATGGGGGAAGCTCTGCATGTCTGAGGCAGAGAGCATATGAGAAATCTCTATACCTTCCTCTCAATTTTGTGTAAGCTTAAGAGTTCTCTAAAAACTAAAGTCTTTAAAAAATAACATTAATTTAACAAAGCATAGCTTATGTAGAAAGATAGAAAGGGAAGCCCCAAGTGATCAGAAATCATACAAAGAAAACTCAAAAAGCCAGGATGAAAAGCATAAGCCGATGATGTTTAAGGGCTGGAGTAATCTAAAGGAAATGTGTCATGATTTTCCTTAGCATTTGTCTTAAATTTTACCTATCCTATACCAGTCAGTATTTTCTATCATTACAAAAGTTATTTTATTTTATTTTATTTTATTTTATTTTATTTTATTTTATTTTATGTACCCAAATAATTTTTTAATATTTTTATTACTTTACATAAGATATGTATTAATTTTTGCTCTGATATTTTGTAAAAGTCAATCAGAAGAAAGATGATTCTCAAAAGAGTAAGAGATCTTGTAAATGTTTTTATGTAACTAATGTCATTAACTGGTATGCTTAGGTGAAGATACACTTTAATATCATTAGAATCATACAAATATAAATTAAAATCCCCAGGTTCCAATTTCCATTGACTTAACTGTAGCTCTGAGAAATTCACTTGATAATTCTCTGTCTCAATTTGTGGAACCAATTTAATAATATTCTTAATTTACTCCTGATGCCAGTAGGAAACTTAATTAATGTTGATAGACCAATTTTCTTTGGTTAAAAAGACTAAATAATTATGCATTACTTTAGTGTTCTTAATTTTGAAAGTATTTTAAGATGTTTAAATAATAAAATCTGCAAACTTTTTAATGACTTTTAATTCAATTAATTGCAACGTATTTTCATTTTTAAAGCATATATAGTTTTTCACAGTGATAAAATCTCTTCTACTCAATTAAACCACACCAAAATATCCTCTCCTAAATTTAAAACTCTTTGTACCTAATTTCTTACATGTATCCATTGTTTTTATCTTTCATTTTATTCAAACCCAATATGATTAAGAGAATTTATTATCAGTTAAATATAAAAATCAGTAGATTTTAAATAAGCTTAAATGCTGGCCTTATTCTTTTGACTATGGTGTGAATATGTGTGGGCATTTATATATGTGTGTGATAGGATTGGAGTGTAGAATATGGACTGAACATATGTGTTAAAGTAAACTTCCTTAAAATATGTAATTGATGTAAATAGATCAGGTATAGCAAAATAGGACTTGAGTATTTAAGAGCAGAATATTTATTGTCTTATCATATCCTTCTTTTCAGTAAGTTAACAGAAAAAAAAAAGATTTAAGGAAAGTGGTTTTGTCAGTCTTATTACAATGCCATTTTCCCCCTAATATCTTAGCCTTAGTTTTGCCTAATGCATTTTCCTTCCTTATCTGTCCCCAAATGATCAGATCATCTTCTGGAAAAAAAAAACAAAAACAGTTATATGGAGAAAACTGCCTTAAAATTAGCTTTCCACAAGAGATGAAATAAGGTATCAGTGCAAAGCAAGACGTAACAGAGACCCAGGGAAAGCATGTCAGGTTATGTTGGGGAGCATTTCCCTATCTTTCATAAAAACAGGCAGAAATTGTCAGTCTACTAATAATTTTCATGAGATTTCAGTGTTCCAGGAACCGTGCTGAGTGACATTTGCAAAGTGTGCCTTCACTAACTGAAGAGTTGCTTTTTCCAAGGGCTTTACACATTCCATGAGTGAGGGCAGCCTGTGTATCCAGCTCGTTCCATTTAAGAGCATCTGTGTTCATTATTGGCCCTGTCCCTCTGTTCATCTCCTTAGCCATTAACCTAGCTATATGTCCTTTCTCATTAAATCTCTCATCAGAACATTTGGTTGGTACTCTGAGGGAAATACAAAATTTGGTCGGGTCTCAATTATCCAGGCGGACACTGTGTTATACATTTTTCTTTTATTCCTCCTCCACTAAATGAAAGTGTAAGTGAGGAAGAGTCATATGATATAATGCTGGAAAGATGTATGGAAGTCAAAATTATGAAAGCCCCAAAATTATACCAAGGAACTTTATACTTTATGAAATATGGCAGTGGGGAGCTATGGAAGATATTTGAGCAGTGGAATGTAATAATCTAATTGTATTTAGAGGAAGTATTTAGAAGATCAAAATAATTTAATCTTATTATATTAAGTAGATTAAAAGGATAGGGATTAAAACAGAGATTAAAATAATTAGATTATTTTAATCAGTGAAACAGTGATGAGGACCTAAACTAAGATAATGCTATTGGAGATGGAGAGAAAAGGACAGATGAATGGGAGATTTCAGAAGCAGAGGTTGGAATAGTCAAGAGATGATTCCAAGGCTTTGAAAAGAATGACTAGGAGGATTGGAGTGGCCACAACAGAAGGAAGATCTTGGGCATGCTGGGGCATTAAAAGCTAGCAGGTTAGTCAGGTGAGACTAGAAGGGGAAAGAAATGGGCAATAGAGTAAGAGAGTCCACAGTGGCAATGAGGTTGAAAGAGAGTGAAAGAGCCAAAGAGAGAGTGTAGAAGAGAGAAGAGGGCGGAGGGAGAAATAGAAAGCTCACCATCAGAGGAGTTATGGTGAGTCTTGAGAGGGCAAAGTCAAAGAAAGAAAAGAGATCAAGGAGAAGATTTCTGCAGTCTCAAAGGTGGCCACGAGGTCAAGAAGGATAAGATTGAAAAAGAGGCCATTGGATTTGCCCCAGAGCGTGAGGCTGCAGCCCTGACCAGCGAGGTAGATTATCCAGTGTTCAGCGTTCTTTGTCACAGTACCTCTCTCTGGCGTTAAGTAATTGAAAGTGGACTCTAAAGACACATTCAATAGTGCTGCATATCATTCTAGTCTCTTCCTTTTGTTTTATAGCCTATTGTCTTGTTTGTCTCTCCAACTTAGATTATAAAACCAAAGTTTGAAAACCACATTTACTCAAGTTCTTCAAAATGCTGGATACTTATTGTTTAAATAATGTGAAGTGGGCATTGCCCAATTAGGTCTTTTTCCAAGGTGCAGTCTTGATTATTATAATTCCAGTCCTAGAGTTGTGAGTAACATATTTCTTTTCAAAACAGAACTTTAGTTTTCTGGAAAACACTTTTTATCATAAATGTACAAGCACTTTTCTGGGAGTAAATGCCAAATGATGTCTTCAGAAGGGGCCATTTACTTCAAATTAAGTGAGTAGCTTCTTTTCATCCATCCTAGTCTATAATGTTTCATTGTCCATCAGGTCACTGCTGTCTGCTTTACTACCTAAGTGGAAACATGCACCTAAAAACACATAAGGGTAGCAGCAGCCTTTGCCATGTGGAATTTAGAAGTCACCTGTAGTCTAACAAAGATGTTGGCCACCATTTTCCCAGCCTGTGTTATTTAGCCAGCTCTGTAGCTCTCCTTTTGTGGCTGG
The DNA here is from genome assembly GCA_003508835.1 of Eonycteris spelaea. Taxonomy (NCBI): domain Eukaryota; kingdom Metazoa; phylum Chordata; class Mammalia; order Chiroptera; family Pteropodidae; genus Eonycteris; species Eonycteris spelaea. The sequence goes on from PUFA01000140.1 coordinate 1,527,622, forward strand.
CATAGTATTTTGTTCCAACTGAGAAGATTACAAGATGTCAGTTTGATGTGTTTTACTACCAGAATTAGATTTACTAAAAGGCTAATGAGGGTTAAGCTTACATGGCCCCTTTTCACGTCACATGTTATAAAATTTGCAAAAGTGAGATATTTTAACGACGATCAGTGATAAACACTTTTTTTCCACCTTGACTTGTAACCCTCCCCCAAATTCAATAACATTTTCCCTTCTTCCATTTGGTGTTAGGGTCATGGGTATCTTTGGAATCCAGCCAAGAGAAACTTAAATTTGGGGATAATTTAAGATACCATTTCCATATTATTATTAGCTATTCTGGTGAAGGTATGGTTTCAGAGAATACTCCCACCACTCCCTCTTGTGTCAGCTCCCCCAGTGCCACAATAGAGAGCAGGTTATACTGTGATGTGAACATGTTCTAGAGAGCCTGGCACCAGAACTGTGCAGGTGGCAAAAATTCTATCCATAGAACACAAATCTCACAGTTCCTCTGAGAAAGAAACTTAACCATAGTTTTCCCAAATTTGACAACATCTCTAAAAACATGAACAATAATGAGTTGTGATGCTAAAAGAAATTTTTCAAACTGCCAATTTTTTTAAAAAGCAAATTTCAATTAAACATGCTAAAGGAAAGACAGAATTATTTTTCAAGTCTCTTTATTGAAAAAGACATTATAAAATAGTCATCGTATAAAGTGGCAATCAAAGACTTTGCAGCCAAAATACATAAGAAAACATATCATAGAGGAGGGTACCTAAGTTATAAAATATTTTACTATTTGTATTATTTTTCTGTATTTCGTGATGCTGTTAATACTGGCTTCATGGGCATACAATCTGTGCAGTCTCTTAAGGCCTTGTACTCAGAAGGGCCCAGCGTTTGATTTAATGTTCCACTGTTGCCTTCTTGAAATTCTTAAATTCTTAGTTTTTAACCAAGGGACCATGGAGTTTCATTTTGCACCAGGCCCAACAAATTATGTAGCTGGTCCTGACAACAGCCTTTCTGGTGCTAGTGAGAATAGAAAAGAATTAGTATAGTAATTGAAATGAGAAATGACAAATCCTAGATGCAAAGTGTTTCTCAGCTTTTAAGTACTGGTAATTCCTTGTGATTTCTCATTCTGAATAATTATACACTTTCACACTTATTATTGATTTCATAAATGGATCTTCTTTTTCATGAAGAAATTCTCCCCCACACACCCCAAATTATATAAGCTTCAGGCCCCACAAGATCTCTACCATGGTGTGTGTCCTTCAGGCTTTAGTTATCCAGAACTAAATAACAGCTGGTAAATTATTCAGACTCAGTTCCTGCCTTCTGTCCAACTTGAAATCATTTCTCAGCTTTTTAGCTTTTACTTTCATTAGAGGCTTAGAAGAAGCAAAGGAAGTAAAACTGCAAGTTGGCTGATTCTCATCATTTGGTAAGAGCTCCAGAAATCAAGTAGGTAGTGAGAAGTTGAAAAGAAGGGGTTTTGATATCGTTTGCCACTTCCTTTTTGAGGAAGCTAACCCTATACCTTCATTTCCAAGCTTTACCACTAAAGGGAGGTATGTTTATTTGTCTAATAATATCCTTATCTTGTCTTGCTTATGGAGCTTTTTTCAAGTTACAAGAAGATATTTCTCTGTTGTGCATTTCCCTGGCTCTTTTTCTATGCAACCCTGTGAGCTGTATAGTTGGGAAGCTGGGGACAGCACCCAGATCATTAATTCAGCTTTAGAAATGGGTGGGCGCGGGTGAGCAGAGCCAAAGCTCAGATCTGTGTGACCTTTCTCATACATGCCGTTCTCTCCATCTATGAGAGTGACAGGCCCTAAATTCAATCTCACTTTGGTACAGTGCTCTCCTACCAGTCTATTTTAAGGATGAATTCACATAAATTTTTCACTTTTATTAAAAGGCAAAATTGTTTTCTTAACCTGGTAAAATTGAAATGGTACTCATGCCTTTGGATAATGTGATAAACTGTTTCTTAACATGCTAAATGGATTTCCACCAATATTTACCATAGTTAGTATATGCAAAATAAAAGAATGTGTGAAACAGTGATTAAACTCAGACTAATTTTCTTCAAGAAATTGATTGCCATAAATTCTGAAGAATTTTGGAGGAAGTGAGCTAGTAATACAGGGAGTTTCTTTAATATATTAATTATCTTTTTTTTTTTTAGATGAGGTTTGAAATTAGATTCAGATTGCAAATTACAGCTTTGTATGGGCTCCCCACTGCTAGCTAGTGAAATCTTCTGGTTTCTGGGAATGAAGCAATTTGGCTTCCTATAATAGGGCTGCAAGAACTTTATTTCCCACTGGTAGAATAATAAGTCTGCATCCTGAAATGCAGGAATCCAACATTTGCTCTTTGACTGGGTCACCAGTAGGGATACATTAAGCACAAAGAAAACAGGCATGGAAAACTAGTGATCTGCCTGTGCATTTCAAATTTATTCTAAAGCCTGCCTTCCAACTCATTTTACTCAGTTCCTCAGATGTGGCTTACAAAATAGTATTTTTCTTTCTATGAAAAGAATTAACCTGGCGGTTTCTGGGCATGTGAGACACACACACACACACACACACACACACACACACACACACACACACACACACACCAGCCCCCTACTCCCATCCCCTACCCCCAGCACTTCTCAGCCCCCAGCCACACAATGGAGATGCTCCAATGGATTCTTTTCCTCGACCTAAAGTGAAGTTTTTCTTTAGTTGAGGTATCTGAAATCTATTACAGACTTCTTGGTGACAAAATATGTGGTGATTAATTGTTATGCATGCACCCTATTGGGCCTTTAAGAATAGTTTAGAAGCTGCCTAACAGGATAGATTATACCTTTACAAGTTAAACATATACCAGTTGACTGCCTGACTTTACACTCAATCATAAATTTCTTTCTAAGGGATATTTCCCCAAAGGAGACTGTTGATTAGGTCATAGCATCTAGTTTATAAATATCCCTCCTTTCTCAGAGTTTCTTGAAATTTCTGCACAGTTTCAATTAATTTTACTGCTTATTTTGGTAATGGGAGGGAAGTGAAGTTGAGGGATGAAAAAAAAAAGCAGATTTTGTAACAGTTTATCAAAATTATTTTGCCTCATGTGGTTTTTTGTTGCCTTTTCTGCTGTGTCTTTGAGTGTTTGGAAGCAATTTATGTTGCATTAAGACTGTTTTTCTTTCAGAAGTTTCTACATTTTAAATTCAAATCTCAACTGTCAGCAGGCTGTTTGTTCCAACTGTGCCTTTTCCTAAGGCCCTTAGCAGGATCCCTTATGGCATATTTCTCAAACCAGAAGGTTTCTTACTCTAAAAGCCCTGAAGTCTTCTATTCTAGCTCATGAGAAGAGGGGTTTAAAGCAGTGGGCTAATCCTTCTTGCTTTCATTTGGCAGTTACCACTGAGAGGTCTTCGCCTCAGATTCAGGTTATACCCTCTGTGGCTTCATGTACCTGTTCTGGCTTCGTACTCTGCTTTTGTCTTGTTCATTCCTGTGCCTGGGTTAACAGTGTCTAGCTAGAATGAGGACTCAGACCCAGTAACTACCCAGGAAATATTCTCGGTCTCTTTCTCTCTCTTTTGGCATCACTCTCCTTTTGACATAAGGTTGGCAGCACTTTCTAAGAATAAAAAATATGAGATTTCTAAATCTTGAGTAATCACAACTTTAATCAAATGTACCAATATGTTATTATGTTTGTAATAATCTCTTGAGCTATTCAACTTTGTGTAAGACCAGAATTTCCTTCTTTAACTTTGCTTATCCAAATGGACCCTATTTTTACTACATTCCTCAGGCAAGGAGGCTGAAGAGACATGGGGATGACCATATGGTAGTGAGCACAAAGTGTGGAGATTTTTAAGCCACATGTTACCATCCATCAGACAGCATCCACCATAGAAGAGGCAGGAAATAACCAAGAATACAAAATGACCCAGCCAGTTCACATTAGCTTTCATCCGCAGCTACCCAGAACTAACATGATGAGCCATAAATCGAGTGGAAGATGCATATGGATCCAACAGCATAGACTTCTACTTACCAAAGCCAATCCAGGTGTTGCTGTCTCTGAATGCCCAACCTGCTAGTAACAGAAGCCAATTCAAGCCCCCAATATTGTTTATCCTTCAAGGAGATCATCTAGCCACTTGCTTCGGACCCCTTCCCTCCTGGGAGTGCCAGCAGTTCACTCTCACATAGATAGATACTTATTACATACATGGTTTTGCTTTTCCTGTCCTCAGAACCACAGGCTTGGGACCCATATAACATGGTATCCAACTAAAAGCAAGCTTAAGGAAAATGGTGAGGAAGCTGTTACCACCCCTAGGAAATAGTAAAACAAGTCAGATGAGAGTGGGAGCTATGAAAGTACAGAGAGGGACACAGTTGTGCATAATTTTTGTACAGAAGTAGGGAAGTCTGGCATTAAATAACCTAACCATTTTTTCACTTTCCCTGCAATTCCATGCTGCTTCTCCTCACCCATCTCATCCTCATTGCCTGAATCCAACCTGGTGATGCCATACCAAATTCTGGGACATAGATTAAAGCAAAGAAAGCAGAAAAGAGTTTTGAAAGGAGGAGGGAATGGAGACTACTACACACTCCTTTATCTGCTTGACAGTGAAATAGGGGTTGTATGCCTATCATCACTGATTATAGAACATAATAGACCATACAGAAACGCCCAGCCCAAAGAGTGCAAGAAAGACTTTGTAAGGCCAAGGCTAAAGTGCAAGCTCAAAGGCAGCACTCTGAGGATGGGGCACCATCCTTTATGATGCAGTATATACATTAAATCAGAGACCTCAATGTAGCAGCATGTGCCCACAGGAAGAATACATGGGTCTGAAAACCAACTGAAGAGTAATTCCTCCGCGCACCACTGTACCATGAATACACATGTGCAGCAACCCCAGTCTGAGAAGTGTGTGATTACTAAAGGCTCAGGTTCCTTAGGAACAAAGCTTTGAATTATGTCTTCCAAAGATAAGCCACCAGACCTGTTGACGTGACAACTGAGGATGAAGAGAATTTAAAATAGATAGAAGAGGGGGAAGGGATGAATACCACTTATGGCCCTGGGACCAACTACAGTGACAGAGACTTACTCTGTCCTTAAGAGAGCAAACTGCCCATACTAAATTTCTCCTCAAGAAAAGAGGCCTGCTGGAATCACAGAGGTTCTAGTCCCACATCTGGGTGGAAAAGTATGTCTGTGTAGTGCAAGGAGCCACCTATGCTAGCCATGAAAAGAGGCTTCTCAGATGTTTTGCTTCAGAGAACATAATTAATTGGCAGTCCTGCATGCTGTCTACATTCTTGCCTAGGTCACACTTGCTTCATTCAGCTGCTCCTCCTTGCTGATGACTGAGCACAGCAGATAGATTACAGCAAGGTCTGCCCATGAGACCCAGAGCTCCTTTAATGGGCTTAAGGACTCACCACCTAGTCAGATCTTTCCTGAAACTGCACCTCAGTGTAAGACTCTTCCAACCTAATTTGTCTTTCTCCATTCCTTCACGGAGTCTGACCTGTGTCACAGTCTGAGGACATGACTCTCTATACCCTTTCCTAAATGCAGTAGTAACTTGTTTTGCTCGGTAATTTGTGCTGGTTCAGGTCCTTCAAGAGGTAGATGCTAAGATGGGATTAGACATGCAGTAGATAAATTGGGAGGATCACACATGAAGGATGAAGGACAGGGCTCCAAAGAAGGTGACTGAATGATGGCTTCACTGGTGTGTCCTCAAAAAGATGTCCATGTCACAGAATCCTTATTCGAAATAAGGGTCTTTGCAAATGTAATTAGTTAAAGATCTTGAAATGACATCATCCTACATTATTCGGGGGTGCCTTAATCCAGAGAGTAAGAAAGAAGAAAGGCAGAGAGATTGTGAGGAGAGAAAAGGAAGAGAAAGCATGTGAAGACAGAGGCAAAGATTGGACTTACGTAGCCCCAAACCAAGGAACTCACAGAGCTATCAGAAGGTGGAAAAAGCAAGTGAAGATTCTCCCTTAGAGCCTTTGGAAGGAGCACAGCTCTGCCGACACCTTGATTTTGGACTTCTGGCTTTCAGAACTGTGAGGCGACAAATTTCTGTTGTTTTAGGCCACTAACTTTGTGGTAATTTGTTACAGTAGCCCTAGGAAGCTAATGCAAGTGGGGAGAACCTTTGAATCACAATGCAGGTCAAACTATATAAAGAAAACAGGGCAGGAATAATTGTGTAGAAAAATTGCAGACTGGGCTGCAGTTCCAGGAAAGTTCTTACTAAGCCAAAGGAGAGTCCTCACACTCATTTCTCCTTCACAGGTGGTTCTACCAATTAACACACAAAAAATGTTGAGCAAAACAGGCCAACCATGGGAGAAAATGTGCAGCTGTATATTTTTCATATACAGGTCAAATACAGGCAAAGAATTGTCTGTTGTTTAGGACTGTCCACAGAACTGGTCAACTATAAAAAGAGCAAGATACTAATTATTACAAAAGTCCTGATAGCAGTTACCTCGGGGTGGGGAACTGCAGTTAGAAGGGGTATAGAGAGATACCTTGGAAATGGCAGAGTTCTTTCTTTAACATACATTGGCCAAAAATCAACCAAATTTTTTATTAAACTCAAACTTTAACCCACGTATGTCCAAAAAGCTTGAGAAAAGAAGTTCAACCTCACTAGTAAGTAAAGAAATACAGGTTAAATTAAGAGGTACGATTTTTCACTTATCAATTTGGAAAAGATGCAAAAGAATAATAATAGCCAGTTAAGGCTAATGATGTGAGGGAATTAAGTTTATACATTTCATTTGGGAGGTGAGCATGCACGGATAGTTTTTCTGGGCAAATTTTTGGCAATATATATCAAAACTTAGAACATGTATTCTTATAACCAAAAAACCACAACTATAAATTTATTTTAAGATAATAATATTGTTACTTTAATTTTCAATTATTTTAATAATTATTTTTATATTTTAAGATGAAACGAATAAGCATAGATATGTATTAATTTATAAATACATTTATTATAAATATAAACAACATGTTATTACAAACACGTTTATAATAATCTATTTATATCCATATGATGGAATACAATTTAACAATTACAGATTATGATGTACAAATAGGCTTACTTATTCACAAGGAAAGATAACCACAGTATTTTAAGAAAAGGAACCAAGTCTGAAAGCAATATGTAAAGCTTATGTTTTTGTAAAAAGTATATATGTATATTCACACATAACACTGAAAAAAGTCTAAAAGAACAGAAAATAAGCATAGTTGTCTTATGAGATTAGGATGAGCTAGTTTTATGTTTTTACATATATTATAACTTAAGATTGACAAATATTACATTTATAATTGGGAAAAAATAAGTGAAATATCGGAAGTATTCTGATATGTCCAGATCTGGCCATATGCTATATAGCAGGGCACATGAGCCAAAGTCCTTGACTGAATTTTAGGATTTCATTTACTATGGGAATACTGGTGATGCTAGTATGTAAATATTTTTAGATGAATATTATTTCTTTTTTCCTGAAAATTCTCAGTATACCTACCTACCACTTCTTAACATCAGAAAGGGGCTTATGTAATTTTCTTTTTTACTTGTTATCATAACAAAGACAATTTAAAAGTTCTAGCAACTAAAAATTCACATAGGAAGGGCCCATATCAATATCCATTTATTTATTCAACAACTCAACATTTAAAAGTCCATTGTGGTGGGGGCAGAGATAAATAACTCTGACATTGTGATACGAAATGGTGTTATGATAAAGCACTAATAAGACTACTCAGAAGGGTCCTGACCTAGCTTTGTGGTCCTTGCCTCTCTCCTTCCCTCCTCAGGGACGCAGCAGAAACTCAAATAGTTTAGGCTTCCTCAAAATCAAGGAAGAGAATGTCTTTAAGAAACTTCTGGTGTAGACCTGCAAACAACCCCGATGTATGAGCATGGGAGAAACGATGAGGACATAAAACACAAATAAATCTCATTCTTTTTGACTCTTCAGCAGCAGTGAATACACATTATAATTGGAATAACTTGTCCCACCATATGGTTAGAAGGCTATCCATGGATACAATGCAGAGTATGAAGGATTTCACCACTTTGGGGCACTTGATTAAGAAGTTATTGGATGCCTTATGTGTGTAGATAGATATGTTTTTAATCTATTGACCAAGGAGCAAGTTTAGAGAAAGTAACAACTATTGATTTGTAACAATCATTTTTTTCTTCTATCATACATACAGTATATTCCATTAAATGGATGTATTTTAGCATATGCTTATTCATGAGTATTTCTCTAATTACTGAAAAATCCCAAATGTAATATTTTACTGCTGCATGGGTGATTATGCTTCCATATTCATTGTGTAGTTTCACATGTTGACATTTAGTGGTTCATTAATATTAAAGAGACCTGCAATACTATGAGTATTAGCTAATCATACCGAAGACTATCTTTGGAATCTGTCAAGCTACCTGGCTTCTATTTTTATAGCCTGACATGAAGCATAGGCTGATCTATTTTTAGAGCTATCAATCCCACTTTGAGTAAAAGAAAATCATCTGCTTTAACATACATGCTTTAACCAAGGTAAATATCACCTGAGATTAGTATAATTTAAGTTACTATTTTTGAGAAATAAGAAATGGCAAATACATATTCTTTTCAGTTTTCCAGACTATCGAGCCAATTTGGGTAAAGCTAAAGGACTATGTCCTCTGGAAGAGTTTGTGTAATATAATATAAGACAAAGAACCTACGTAGCTCCTCTACCCTCGCTTTCCATTAGGTGCAGGTAACACTTGAAAATGCACCTGAATATTCTTCTGCATATGGAGTTATATCCTATGACTCCTTCTTTTGGTCATGTCCAGGGGGCCTTCAGAACTGAATAGAAAAATGTCAAAGTCAGGGTTTAAGAATAACTTCATATTGTTGATTTCATCTTCTGTTCACTGTGCATACATAGAAAGGACATTAAAGATTCCTCAGTGAGATTCAGTACTTACTATGTGAGTCATCTCCAGTAATAAATCAACCATTATTGAGAGTCTGCTTTATAAGATGCTCTGCTGAACTCTGTGGGAAAATCAAAAAGGCTAAGAGCACCTGCCCATGAGCCCCTACAACCTGGCTGGGAAGACAAGAGAGATGCTGACTAGAACTGATAACCAATTAGTAAAAGGAGGCGTAAGTAGGTGACATTTGTAGACACTGGGGCAGGCTTTGTGAGGGAAGTCTGATAAAAGCCGTTTATTTGATACTAGGCAAAAAAAAAAAAAAAATCGTAATTTTGGTGTTATCTTACGCTGGTTTATTCTCCCTGAACCTTAGTTTCCTCACATTTTCTGAAAGCAATTCTTGCATTTTCTATAGTCAGTAAGCCAAACAACTAGGACTCAAATCTTCACCTCAAACTCAGGATTTTTGCATTGTTTGGAAAAACAGGGATTTCAAAAGAAGTGTGCTGCCTGCAGAAGAGAGTGCATTTTTTTATAATTTTTTTTATAATTGGAAGGATTATAATAGGATTTCATCCTTCATAAAAAGTCATAGTGAAGTATGAAATTCAGCACAAAAGCAAGAGGAAAATCTGTGAAAAAAAAAAAGGCAGGTTTATGATGTTTCTTTTAAAACTTGCCTTCAGTGTGTTTCTCTGTTTATCTCCTATATTTTATGTTTAAGACTAGTTCTTGCCATTACAGTAGTCTCCCCACCTGCAGCCTTGCTTTCTACAGTTTTGGTTACCCACAGTCCAAAAATATTAAATAAAAAACTCCAGAAACAAACTCATAAGTTTTAAATTGCATGCCATTCTGAGTAGCGTGATGAAATCTTCCAGTTTCCTGCTCTGTCCCACCCAGGATGTGAATCGTCCCTTTGTTCGGTATATCCATACTGTATATATTACCCACTTATTAGTTAGTCTCTTAGTAGCCATCTCGGTGATCAGGCTGAGTGTTGCAGTATTATAGTGCTTGTGTTCTAGTAACTCTGATTTTACTTAAAAGTGGCCCCAAAGCACAATAATGGCAATGCTGACAATTCTGATGTGCCAAAGAGAAGGCAGAAAGTGCTTGCTTTAATTGAAAAGGTATGTATGTATAGGAAAAAATGTAATATATATAGGATTTAGTACTAGCCATGGTTGCAGGTATCCACTGGGGGTCTTGGAACACATCTTCCCTGCCCCCAGAAAATAGAGGACTACTATATTTTAAGGCTTTTATTTAATTTTTAAAAAGCATTCATGAGTGTGGAAATGTTTGTCTCTCTAATTTCATGATATTTAGAGAAACCCTAATTAAATATAGTCTTAGCCCTGGTCATCTAGAAAGCAGAGCCTGAGATGAGGATTGTCACCAACAATTGAGAAGTGCAACCCCAGGGCAGTAAGTGTAAAGGATAAAGGAAAAGAAAGGAAAGGAGAATGTGATGCAGAGTGTTACTGTACTGGCCGTTGCTTCACAATTAGCTATGGAGAAACACAGAAGTTGCTCAGCAGATATGCTCACTCAACACAGAATCTCTCCAAAAAGTTGTAAGGAGGAACAGCTAAGATAGTCTGCATGCCAGAGAGAGGAGGGGTGATTATTAGTCAAGCCCTCCCTTCTCCCTTTCATCCTTAAACAAGGTTTAGCTCACTGGAGACTAACTCCTTTGGGGGGTTGCATCAGTCAGCCCCTCTGTGAATGCTCAGATCCTATTAGTGATTGCCAGACTCATGCTCTGCAATGTGAGGTTTCATCCAAGTCCAAAAGTAGAGGGCCAGCCTGTGTAGGAGAGAAGGAAGAGGCATATTGAGAAAACTGGGAAAGTTGTGCCAGATTTGTGTCCCATAGAGACAGTTTACACAACAAAATTTTACTTTCTATTAGCATTTCTCATAGTATTTATCATAATGCCTTTTAAACAGTAAGTACTCAATAGCTATTAGTTCAGTGAATTTAAAAGTTGTACAAGGCACCTCTGAGTCTACTGGTAGGAATCACAAATATTTCAGGTATAGTGGCTGTAGCAGACTGAATAATCCCCCCAAAGATGCCCATGTCCTAATCCCTAAAATCTGTGAATATGTTACCTTATATGGCAAAAGGGACTTCACAGATATAATTCACTTTGAGATGGGGAGATTATTCTAGATTATCCAAGTGTAGTCAGTTTAAATCACAGGGCCCTTAAAAGTATAAAAGGAAGGTGGAAGGTAAGTTAGAGTAATGTCAGATGAGGACTTGACCTGCTGTTTTCGCTTTGAAGATGGAGAAAGGGGCCACCAGCTAAGGAATAGAGGCAGCCTCTACAAGCTAGATAAGGCAAGGACACAGATCCTACCCAGAGCCTACAAAAAGGAACATAACCCTACTGATATCTTGATTTTAACCCAGTACAACCTATGACAGGTTTCTGACCTACAGACTATAAGATAACAAATTTATATTATTTAAGCTCCTAGATGTGTGCTAATATGTTATGGTAACAATAAATACTAATATAATAGGAGCAAAAATTATGCAGTTTATATGAGGCTGTTTGTCCTTCCATCACAAACCTTAGTTCATTCTAGGCATACAATCACTTTTTTCAAGAAATATAACTTAAATGGATATGTTTTAATTTGATTTTTGTTTTACAACCTTTCTAATTAGTTACAGACAACATGTTATTATGTTTAATGATGCAAATTAAAAACCATGTTAAAAATTAACAGTACAAACAAACAAAGACTCATGGACATGGATATAGACTAATGGTTACCGGAGGGTAGGTGGTGAGGGAGGAGGGGAGAGGTAGACAGGATAAAGGGGGTCAAATATAAGAGAGTAGGGGTAGGGTGAAGTGGGTAAAGTGGATCAAATACATGATAGCTGAAGGAAAGTGAGCTTTGGGTGGTAATCACAATAGAATATACAGATGTCAAATTATAATGTACACCTGAAAATTATATAATTGTATTAACCAATGTTAACCCAATAAACTTAATTTTAAAAATTTAAAAAATAAAATTAAGAAAAAATCTTATAGATCTTTTTAAAACCTATCTACAGGGAAATCTCAAGCAGTGAAATTGCCAGATCAAAGGCACCTGCATTTTTATTGATTAAAGGCCTTAGAACATTTCTGGCACATAGTAAGCACACAATAAAAAAATTTAACATGTTAATTAAAAGAGGGAGGAATAGTAGGCAGATTTTTTGAGATGGTGAAGGAGCCCTTTATAAGAACCAAAAGAAAAGGAAACACACGAATAGTATCATTGTTGGTCAGATGTGCTAAATATCAAGGAAAGGATGCTTACTGGGAAGGCAAAGCCAGGACGTCACTAGTACAATACAGATTTGACCCAATATAAGAAGAATTTTCTAAAAATTGAGTTGCACATATGGGAAATAAACTTGGGAGATAATAATTGTTCAAGCACAGCTGGTATAAACATTTGATAGATATTTTGTCAAGGAAATTCAAGCTTTTAATGGGTTATGAGCTGGATTTCCTTTACCATTCCTCTAGCCCTGAAATCCTGTGATTGAATCTAGGAAATAATTTTATTTAGTTTATTTATATTAATGATATAAAAAGGAGAAATACAGAAAAACAGAACCTAGATGCCAGGAATATATCTGCAGGCAAATGCAAAGGGGAAAAATAAAAAGAACAGTCAAGCTGAGATAAAAAGAAAAAAAGAATGCTCCAAAATAAAATGTCTATTATACTAGCCCCTGCTAGAAGGATATATTAAGATTGACTCCTTGAGGTATCACTCTAAAAGAAACACACAAAATGTGCAATACCCTTGATATTACAGAGACACAGTTAAAATAAGGAAATGGTAGCAGGGAGGATTCAAAATATCAGAGAGCTGTGTATACAAGGAAGGCATAAACATCATAAAGAGGAGATAGATGACATTAATGATGATGGATGCCATAATATTTTATAAGAGAAATGATGATATTAGAGTTCTGGCTGACAAAAGGAAATGGTTTTAGCAAAACCTGCAATGTGGACAAAAATAGTAAAAAGATAATTCTTAGACATGATAACATGGTGAGAAGTGCATTTTAGGATAGGTTTTCAGAAAATTATAAAAGATAGAAATGGCAAGACTATTGATCATAAGAGATTTTAATTGACTATAAATTGTTTAGAGACTGTGCTAAAAAATAATAATAATTAAGGAAAATCTGTTTCCTAAATGTGCTGAAACGTGTTTACAGCTTTACATAAATTATTGGACAGTCAACATCCTGAAAACAAATTTACACTTTTGTCCTTGAAAATGAATCAAATGTGTAATGAGGAAGGCTGGAGCAGAGATGTTGTAAAATTATTTCAGGCTGTCTACATTTACAGTCTAATGGGCTTAGTGGGATTAAAATGTGGCTTAAAGGTTGGCAGCACTAACCTCTTTATGTCTCATTTTTCTCTTTGTGCAATAAAGGGTCTCACTAAATGGACTCTGTGTTTCTTATAGCTTCAGAGTTGGAGGTGATGGTTGTCAGTAATGGTTGTGTAATATTCTTTTGATCCCAGTCTAATTTTTTTAACTTATGCCTCAGCGTGATAACTTATCATGCTCATGTCTTTATGCTTCCATTTACATTGATTTGAAACTTGCCTCTTTTCAACACATTCAAATTTATTTATTCCTTGGCCTACACCTGCGAATCTCATCTTTCACGAATTGTTGTTACAGTCCTATCTAGTAACTATAATCTAACTAGCCTGAAGTTGTTTTCCATTTCAGTTATTCACTCCATCATTCGCGTTGGTTGCATTAGCTTCTAGACCATAGTAAACTTTTGAACACGTGTTAGTGCTCTATTAATGCATAACAGGAATGAGAGATGTCCTGAAAATGGGGTGGGGGTGTGGTGGGGAGGAAATGTTTATTGAAAGTCACTGTATAAATAACTGCATTCCAGATTCTCCAACCTAATCCTCAGCCTTCGTGCCTCATCCCCATGCCAGCACTAAGAGCATGGTGGGGACCTTTTACCCCTATGGAAAATAGAAGGCTCCTTTCTAAAGAAATTGATTTAACCATCTGAGAATGCTTAAGGCTTTAGGTGTACGTATTGTGGGCTTCAAAGGAAAGCCATCCTCACTCTGGCATTTGGACAAACTAAAGTCTGTTGGTGAGCACACCCTGCCCCCTCATAATCAGAGTACTCACATGTGCCCAGAGTGATGCCCCATGGCTTGGAAAACCTTACCTACTGTCACAAAGCAGGTGTGACACGAGCCATGAGAATCATCTGGCATCAACATTAACATAAGACCAGAGTAAGCTATCAAAAAGTGACTCTGGAGGAAACATTATTCAGGAGACAAAAGTACACTTAAAAAATAAAACTGCCAAACACTGAGGTGAAGTAACAGAGTATAGTATAAGAAAGACAAAACCTTATCTTTATAGTGCAAAGTCAGTAAGTATTGTCTAAAGTCAAAATCAGTCAAAATATTTAAGATGCTAGAGTAGGAAAGATAGGTCAAGAAACTTTCCTTTTATCATAATTCTTCCTATGTAATTTAACTTATTACTGTGTCACAGATTAAAAACATTTTTTTTTTCAATTGAATACGGGGGATACTCATAAGGTAGAGAGAAACTACCAGTGCGGTACAGAAAATCAAATGACCCTCTGCGGACAAGGTGAACATAAGCCATCACCTTCGTCTGAAAAGCAGAGGACCCAGCAGGAGAGGTGTTTGGAGGAAGTCCAGCCAGGCCTAAGAACCCATTTTCAATTAAAGAATACCATTTACTTAAAAGTTCCTTGATTGAAGACAAGTTCAATAGAACTAAACTGAGATGACCACCCACTGAGTTTTATGTAGGGGACAGTTGAGACTGAATGCTGTTTTAGAGGACTGGTAGGCCTAGAGGTCAGTGAGCGAATAATATTTATCAAAGATTTATAATGAGCCAGGCATGGTGCTAAAACACTACAAATAAAGTAGGAAACAAGACAGAAGTAGTCCTTGTCCTGTTTGGTCTAACCTGTGCCAGGCTATGTTCTTAGTTTCTACTAAGTTCTAAGTTTCTATATACTGATCCTATAAGGTAAGTATTCTTATTATCCTCCATATTACAGATGGGAAAACTGAGGTGGCAAAACAATGTTAAGTCACTTGGCCAAAATCATATAGTTAGTAAGGAGCAAAGCCAGGATTTGAACACAGGCAGGGAAAACAGATATTAAACAATTATTCCAGAGTGTGATAGGTGTCGTGAAGTACAGGTAATGTGGACTCAACTAATAAGGGGACAGCCTGGTGTGAAAAACCAAGAAAGCTAATTTGCTCCCTTTGTTTTCCCTTTTTGATTGTTCTTTTCAGTTTCCTCAGTTGCTCTCAATTTCTGCTCTGACAGGTTCATTCAACTATAACCAAAGGTCCTGTGGGGTCCAGGAAAATTCTTCATCCCTTAATATATTTCACTTTGGAACTCAAATCTTTTCTCTCTAGTTGATACTAGATGGATTTCCTCCTTGTTAAACTACCATCTTCTTCTTTACTTGCCTTTAGTTACTCAATGTCTATTTATTCAATGTCTATTTATTCGACTTATCCCCTATAAAATTAGTAGTATTGGATGAAACCTCTTTACATTACATATCAGCTACTAATTGCCAGAAGGATGTGATTTTCCAGGCACTCTGAAGTCAGCCAAATTAGGGGAAGTAAGTACCACAAGATGGTCAGGGGGAAGAGAGCTATAGCATTCAGAGAATATGAGTTTTCTTCCCTTTAGTCTTTAAGCTAATTTGATTTTTTAAATAATATGAATCTCAGATTATGGACTATAAAGTGAAGATAATGCTATACAATTTTCAGGTTTACTGAGAGGAATAAGTGAAGAGTATATGAGTTGTCCACCTGAAACTAATATAATATTATATGTCAGTTATACCTCAATAAAAAAAAATTTAAGAGACTATGAAAGTACTGGCACAGTGCTTGGTGCATTGTAGGAGAACAACATGTGCTGCTTTCCCTTGCCCCATAAATTTGATATTGAATTATTCAACAAATAAGTACTGAATTTAAAAAGTACAAAGATTAGTTATTATTCAAATTTCAGAAAAATAAATAAGACATATTCTCATTAGCTATAGCTAATCTATAAGGGGACATAACTTCATATTCGATACTTTCAAATGTGCTAATTTATTGCCTGAAGAAGTGACAGGTTTACACACATAAAGATAAACTTTCTGATAGTTAAAAGCATTCTAAAGAATCATGACAGTTAACCCAGCCAACTGAGGCACACCCCAAAGGAGTCTTTTAATGAAGTGACTAAAGATTCCTAAGCAGCATTTTTAAATACTTATAAAAATAAGTATTTTTATAAGAGGTGGATTTTTAAACAAGGGTGTATGAAGGGTACATAGGACAAAATAGAGATTTGGCTGCTGTTCAGAACAAGCAGCTCTCTGCTGCTGAGGCAACCTGTGAAAGCCAAAAGCAGGGCCACAAGTCTTTCCTGACAGAGCATCTGGGTGGCTCATCACCAAGTACACTCAACTCTCACCCCTCCCCATTCCCACCCAGTGTTTAAATTAGTTTCTACAAATATCAGAAACTCACCAGTTAACTCAGACAGCAAAGTGGATATTTCAAAAGAATCTACACGAAGTTCAGAGAAGCGGGATCAAGCAAAAACAAAGCAGGGAAAGGCAAGGCCAAGACCCTACCATTGAAACTACCTCCTTAGACAACCACCACTGGACACTGGCTCAACTGGACTCTAGATTGTACCACAACCTCTTTCAAAACTAGTGTCTAACTGCTTCTTTAGACCTCTCCCTCAAGAATTGACTGTACTCTTAGGAAACAATTAGCAATTATTTTTGGTAAAATCTATTTGCTGCCAGGGGTTCTGCCATCCACAAGACAAAGATAGGAAATATTTTCCCTTTTTGTTGGGGAAAGGGATCATGTCTCCTATCTATTTTGGGAATCCCTTAAAGTTTAAAGGATATTTGGCTGCTGCACGGCCAAATGGCAACTGTCCATTGCAGGACCTATTATTATCCCTATTTTACATTTGAGGAAACATTGTGTGACAAGAGAACATAATAAGTGGTAGAAACTTATCTCATATCTCCACTGTACACTTTCCACTACTCATGGACTAATCAAGTTTGATTTTTAAAAATTGATTAAATTTATCACCTTCCTGCCAGATCACTGTTATTATTCTATAAAGACATTTTCCAAGATTTATAATTGTTCTAGTTCTTCTCACCAGTTAACTGTTTTTCTTTCACCTGTTAAAGATATAAAATCTGGGAGTTTGCGTTTTCTTTTCTATTCAAGAATAAATCACAGGGACAATACCCTAAAGTTACGTTAAAATATGATCTGAGGTTCAGCCGAATTACTCAAGTAATCGTGCTTGTGCATTAGATTGCTTTATAATGCAGATAAGCGAAGCCACATATCTCACCCTCTCAAGTACGAAGATCATTTAAATGGATAGCTGTATGTGTGACTCTAATCCTGGTAAATCTAGGATCAATTATGGAAGTTAGTCAATCCTAAAATTTTATTTACTACCTGATACAGATGTTTACCTGTACTTTTAGATTTTAGAGTCAGCCCGAATACTTATTTAACTGTCCCCAAGATGACCATTTGCAGGTGTAATTTTTTATGCCAAGAGTTTGTAGCAGTTTGGTATCTGCTGTAGATCTTGTCGCTGCTAGAGGGAACCAAAGTTCTGAAAGAACCCTGCTGTGAAAAAATAGCATAGGGTGGCTCACTCAAACCCAGTTCAACCTTACTTTTCTTCTTTTACTATAGATAAAAATTCACCTTCTCTGACTGCCTTGCTGAGGGGGGGGGGGGGGGGGGGGGGCGGGGGAAGACAACCCTGTAACATAGTTCAAGTCAAAGAGATATATAGACAGAATGCTTCTCTGGTACCTGATGCAGGTACCACCCCTCTGTTCTTCCCCCTTTTCTTCTTGCCAGGATTATATATGTTGACAGGAGCTACAGCAACCATCTAGGAACTATGAGGGATCAATCTTAAATGTCACTTTTAATTAAATTCCTAATCTCAATCAGTTTTAGATTTATTTTGAAAAGTGTTCTAAAGCCATCAATATCTGCTAATTGAGCAAAATAAGTTATTGTAAAAATCATTGTCATCATTTAAATTCATTTTTTAATTCTGAAAAGCCCTTTGGCATATAACATTAAGTATTCTATATTAAATATTCTATATTGATACTTGTATTGCAATGTATATTGGTACCTTTCCTGAACAAAATACTCCAATGGTTTTTTGGTATTCATGGAGAAAATCCAACTCCTTGCCCTGGCCAAGAAGTCCTCATGTGAACTAACCCTTCTCTCCAACCTTACTGAGTGCTTTCTCCCATCCGTGCTACATTCCAGCCATGATGCCCTTTCAGTTCCCAAGTCTTGGAGCCCCTACCCTCCTGGAATTTTGCCTGAACATTCTCTTCCTTCGTTCTCCAAATGACAGGTTTTTTTTTTTCCCGATTCCTCGGGTCTTGTCATGAATACCTCCTCCTCAGAGCAGCCTTCCCTGACCACACAACTATTCTAGACTCCACACATTCATAGCACTTTCCAAATCAGTCATTTAGTAATTTACTGTGTTTATTCATTGTCTCTCCACATTCTATAAGTCCATGAGGTCAGAGACCTTGCCTATATCCTTGAAATGTGAACAATAGATCATAAATGAATCATTTAACAGGCTGTTTCTTAGCATATTGATAACATCTCCAACTACCTGTTTTTTAGATCATTCATTAAATTAGCAAAATCATAACCACAATGAAATGTAGCTCTTACTATGTGCCAGACAATATGAGTGCTTTATATATATTACTTATCCTCACAACAATTCTGTGAGGTAAGTATGCACTATCATTATAATTCCATTTTGTAGATGAGAAAATGAGAAGGTTGCTAACGTCAGACAGCTAAGTGCCAGACCACATGGCTGCAGAGTCCTTCCTCAAACACATCCCTGCTGCTAAGTTAGTCTCCCAGTAATAACTCCTTTGCCCTACCGTAGTGCTTAGCAGATTATAAAAGCCTTTCAAAAAAGTTATTTTCGCATGTGTTATATTAGATGAATAAAGTTAAAAACTTGCCAGAGATATTATTAATCATCTTTTTCAAAGATGAGAAAATTAAAGGTACAGAGATATTAAGTGATTTACTCAAGATCATAACAGCAATTGGTAGAAGTGAGATGTGGCCCAGGAGTTCTGATTTCTGGACCAGTCTCTTTTCTTAGCACCACACTGCCCATGGGAGTCTCTTTAATGAATCCATTTCCAATGGGTGTTTGACTTCTTTCCTATATTATGGTGATCAGCAGTCTATATTTGCTTGTGTGTGGACCTTAAAAAGAATGTTTTAGAGGCAGTCGTGTTACTACATGCTTATGTGAGGATATCACCCAAACATAATCACTTTCGTAAGGAATACGAAAGCAGTTGGAAGCTGTAAGGCATTTTACAAGTGTGAATATATTAGAAGTCGCTGATTTTTCAGTAATCACTTTGCTGTGTAAAGTGTCCTCTACCCCATTTATAAGTTCTTAAGAGCAAGAATTGTTATAATACTTGTTTTTGCTAAGAGGTCGAGACATGTTTATTGGTGCTTGCTTAGAAAGGCAGAGAAGACAGTTTCGACTTTAAGTTTTTTCTTTTAATGAATCAGAGTCAAAAATTTTAAAAGTTTTGAATGATTCTAATTTCTCATACATGAATTATGTCAAACAATGAATATTTACCAGGTGCCTCCTTCAGTCTAGCCCATCCTAGGTGCCAAGGAATACAAAGGAATGGAAGGAAATGGTTGTTATCCCCAGGAAGCTAACTCTCAGGCTGTGGAGACAAAAGTAATGCACTTGAAACAATCAGGAAGCAATTTAAGACAACATAATTTATGGTGAATACTGTTTAAACAGCGTAAGAATTTAGTGAAGGAAAAGGAGAAATATAGGAAGAGATTTCATCAACAACACACAGGCTACTTTCTGCATATATACCTACAAGAAATACATAAATTTGTTTTTTTTTTCAGGCTTTAAATATATAGTATTAAGTCAATGATTCAAATGGGGTAGACAATAGGAATTAAGATGCCTACGAGATAGGTATGTATTTGAATAGCGTGTGCGGATGGGAGGCTATAGGAAGTGTCTGATCCTTTGACTAGGGACTAAAGAGCAACATTCTGAGAGGTTTAGTTTAGAGTGAACAATCCCATGTATACAGAACTCTCACAAAGTTCCATCCTTAAAGTGTGGATGCCTCCCAAGTATATTTTTGTTATTAATTTGTGACTCTCATAGTCAAACACATGTCTGAGGTTAAATATGTTTAAAATATAAAGCTGCGTGTGTTTTTGAAGCTAGAATCTGTAAAATCAGAGGCCGATTGAATTAAAGAAATAAGAAGGAAAAAGGAATTAGAAATGACTTCCTGATTTGAACAGCTAAGATGATAGTGGAGCTATTTCCTGAAATGGGGATATAATTAGAAAAGTTGAAGGAAATGATGAGTTCTGTTTTGGACATGTCGAGTTCAAAATGCCATAGGACATCTACTAAAGATATACAAGAAGTAGGAGGAAATACTGGTCTGAGGTTTAGAAGAAAAGATCCAAAGACATCAGCCTATTGGTGGCAGCTGAAGTCAAAAAAAAAAAAAAAAAAAATGAAGTTATACACTCACCCACACGGAGTGTATAAGTTGAGATTTTAAGGAATAAAATATTTTTGAGAAAGGCATTGAAAGAGAAAGTTGAGAATGGTAACCCAGAAATGATAGTAGGATAGGTAACAGAATGAGCCATTCAAGAAATAAACAGCAAGAAATAGAGTTTTTAAAAGGAGAGAAATTGATGGGATCAAACATACAGAGATCAAGTAAAGGACTGAAAACTGCCCACTGTACAGGCAGATAGATTATAGTAGTGACCTTAGCAAAGCAGTTTCAGTAAAGGAAAATTAAAAATAGATTGCAGAGCAAATGTGAGATAAGGAATTTAGACCTACTTTCCTAATGAACACAACTAGAAAAGCTAATCTGCTTGAAAGTATCAAAAAACTAGTAACATAGTGAAGAATAACCAGGTCAGTGTATCTGGAGAAGACAGATCACAAGAATTAAGGCCAGAATGTGTAGTGGGCGCGGGGGAGAGCGGCCAACACATTTACGTCTTAGTGGCAGTTGCTGCTTCCAGAGGGGTGGACTGAGAACCTGAAAGCCTGAACAGAGTTATGTTAGCCGTCAGAAGATAGGGGAGCAGGATTGGGAAAGACGGCGTGGCTAACTTTGAGTAAGGACAACCAAAGGCCAGCACTGTAGGAGCTAGGCAAACAAGTCATAGACAAGCCCTTACAAAGACTGTAACTCAGAATCATCACAGTTTCTTAGATTAAGGTTGTTCCAGGCATAAGCAAATCTATTTTTTTTTTCCTGGAAAAAGTTAATAGCATCCTATGTCAAATTTTTCTACTGTTTTGCTAATATAGTGCCTAAAACTTGATCAAAAGTAACTAGGCAGTATATATGTTCACCAAAATATATAAAAGGATGTTCTTAGCCACACTGCTTGTTAAAGACCGAAACTGAATACTATAAACAGTAGAATGCTAAATAAATTATGACATAATAGAATACCAAGTAGTACTAGAAATAAACAAACCACAGATACTACCTGAAATAATATAGGTGACGCTCACAAGTATAATGTTAAGTGAAAAACAAACAAACAAAATACTGAAAATACATACCTCATTATCTTGTTCGCACAAAGTCCAAATTTTAGGCAAAACTCATCTATGCCATGAGATGACAGAATAATAGTTACTTTGGTGGGTAGAAGAGGAGAGAAGGAAGAAATAGTTTCTAGAAAGGTTCAAAGAAGAATTCTGGGGTATTGGTAATAGTATATTTCTTGATCTAGGTAAAAGTTACATAGATATGCTTAGTTTGTGGAAATTTCACAGCTATACACTTATGTGTACTTTTCTGTTTGAATATTATACTTCAATAAATTTTTTTAAATAATAAGGTATACAAGGGTATTAGCAACACAATTAAATCCTTGCAAAAAAAGGACAATATTTTTACCCAAAGAGATTTCAATCAGATATTTTTATCAGACATAGACTTTAAAATAAGGTTTTATGTTAAAGAAGATAAAAGAAAAAAGAATTTTTCCAGAGTTTTGTAAACTACAAAAAAGAATAAAATGGGGATTCTAGCCTGTGAAATACAAAAACCAGAATAAAGAATTCATGAATGGATTTAGCAGAAAATCAAACACAGTTGAAGAAGGAATTAATGAACTGGAAAATAAAAAAATTATTCAGAACTATGGAAATCCAAAAGGGATGAAAAGTACAGAAGAGAGGAAAGAGACATAAAACATACACTGAGAAGTTCTAATATATCTGCAACTGAATTCTCATTAGGAGATATGATAGAAAGTGGGTTAAAAACAGTATTTGAAAAGGTGATAACTGAGAGAGTATTTAAAACTGATTAAAAACATCAAGCCAAAAACTCAAGAAGTACTACAAATCTCAAGAAAGGATAAACAATAACAGATTTTTTTCAACACGTTGTAATAAAACTGCAAAAGACAAAGAAAAATTCTAAAAATAGCCAGAGAGAAAAGAATGATTATCTTCAAAAAAGTCACAAGTAGGCTGACAGTTTAGTTCTTAATATAAGAACAGTCAATAGAGGCCAGAAGAAAATGAAATAATATATTTAAGTGCCAAAAGAAAATAACTGCTAACCTATAATTCTATATACCATAAAATAACTTTTACAAATTTATGTAAAATTTTAACATTTTTGAACAAATGAGACCAGAAAATTTGTCATCAGCAGACCTGCTCTAAATTAAGTACTAAAAGATGTTCTTCTGGCACAATGAAAATGTTTCCAATGAAAAATCAAGAATAGAAGAAGAAACAAAAAGCAACAAATGGCTTCAGCGGAGTTCTGTTGGGATAGGACTCATGTCTTCTTCCTTACTTTTCAATTATGCCTCTCTCTGTCCTTATCAGTTGTGTAAGGCAGATAGTGATCAAGTTCATCTTTCTCAACATTGGCTTTGTGCTGACTATGGAGTATCAGGAAAGCCTCCATCATACAAACACGTGTCTAAGTAAAATTTTGAGTCTCTAAAATAGTTCAAGGCAGTTCCATGTCAAAGACTCCAAAATAAGAGTGATTTCCTTAGGGAACAAGTCAATACCTCTGAAATTTCAGTCCCATTGTATTGGGCAGGATTTGAGCAGCAAAGTTGTCTGCCTTCTAGCAGCATTACTCTCATTCCAGTCCACTAAGTCACTGGGGAGGAGACTCTGCCTGATGCTACTAATTATGCCCAAAAAGCCATCATGTCAGATGCCAGGACCTCACTAAAGATGTTGGTCTTCTCAAGCATGTATAGCTATATCTGTGCCTAATGCAACTGGTTTTTTTCACTCTGCCACCCACATTCCTTTCAGTATAGCTTTTTCTTCTGTTTTAGCTTTTTGGTTTTTACCTGAACTTCTCGAAATTGCCTATTACTTTTTTATACGGATTATTTCTACTTCCAGTTCCTGAATCAGCCTCACTCTCTCAACTCAATTGAGAGAGTGGTAGCTCTTAAACTTAACTTCAGTGACTAGAAGCTGATGTCTGTCTAGTCACTCTAAATGGTGATCAGAGCACTCCTACAAAGTGGATCATTCACATCTCTTTGACTTCGTAGGAAGACAGATATGTCCCCAGAAACCTTCAGAGTGGAGCTGAAGATATCTCTCTGATTATAGTGAGGAGGAACTTGGGAGAATAAAGAATCCTGGAGTCCCTGCTGTGTTATTTGGGACATCTTACTTACAAATGCATCTCTTAGACCTGTGGTACTAAAGTGTCATCCATAGACCTAGGCTGGTTTGCAAACTATTTGTTGCTTTTCTTGAACTTGTTAAGTATGGAAGTACAGAAATTGAGGGTAAACTTTTAGAGACTTGTATAGAAGTTGGCATTGCTGTATAGCCAAGTTCATGACAGTGGCTTTGTCTCAAATCGGATATAGATGAGTTCAAATATTGCAGAACTCACAAAAGTGGCAAGAACATTAGCCATTTAAAAATAACAGTAATAATAACCAGATAATAACCAGATCATCTGAGAAGCACTTATTAAGGAAAGAAGAAAGGAGTAAAGCTTTGGAGGACTACACAGCTAATTCCCATGATAATTCACACGATCTCTAACATCTGAATTACACTAAGTGAAAAAAGAAAATGCAGCTTCTCTGGAAATGGCTTTGCATGCTTTGGGGAATGATATAAATGAACATGCATGATTCACGTAGAAATCTTGCTGAGAAGTACTGCTGTATACCCTATAACCTGCATTACTGAAGCAGAGACTTATAAAGAAAAGTGGGAATGTAAATTGGTACAGCCACTATGGAGAACAGTATGGAGATTCCTCAATAAATTAAGAATAGAATTATCACATGACCCAGCAATCCCTTTTCTGGGTATCTACCCTCAAAATTTGAAAACATTTATCTGTAAAGATATATGCACCCTGATGTTCATTACAGCATTATTCACTGTGGCCAAGACATGGAGACAACTGAAGTGTCTTCAATAGATGACTGGATAAAGATGTGGTCCAGATATACAATGGAATATCACCCAGCCATAAGAAAAGTTGAAATACTACCATTTGCGACAACATGGATAGATCTCAAGATTATCATGTTAAGTGAAATAAATCAGACAAAAAGTTTAGGAACATATTATTTTACTCATATGTGGGATATAAAACTGAAAGCAACAAATGAACAAGACAGACAAAACCTGTAGAACAGACAATAGTTTAGTGGTTGCCAGAGGGAAAGGGGGAGAAGGGGAGGTAGATAAGGGTAAGGGGAGTCAAATACATGGTGACAGGAGGAGATTTGACTTTGTGTGGTGAACAGCCAAGTGCAATGTGTAAGGCCAGTGCTCCCGGAAAAGGCCCCAAGGACGTCAGGTTCCCGCCCCTAGCTCTCCCCTGCTAGCCACCTGATGCCCATGGACCAATCCACAGGTGCCAGGACTATGCTGTGGCGCCACACGCTGCACCAATGAAAGAGCCCCACCTACACTTTTGTCTTCTTTTTTGAATCTTCTCCTTCCTCAGGACCAGAGAACCTCGCCCGGGAGCTTGCCTTTCAATAAAGGAGGCCTGTTAATCATGAGTCAGACTCTGTCTGTTGAGCGGCCGAACCTTACACAATGTACAGATGATGTATTATTGAAGTGTACACTTGAAACCTATATAGTTTTATTAACCAATGTCACCCCAATAAATTTAATTTAAAAAAATGGTTTTTGCCTTTTAAAAAAAAAATGCCGAACCTCAGAATGAGAAAACCTTGGTTCTAGTTTCAGCTCTGCTTCTGACACCCTCTGTAATCTTGAGAAAATCACTTTAATTCCTTTAATCCATTTGAGCTTCAGTGAGCTCATCTGAACAATAGCCTCAAAAAGTAAGTGTGAGAGGAGGAAGAGGGAGAAGGGCGTTGCCCTAGATAATCCATAAGGCTTCCTCTAGCTTTCCTTTCTATTACTATTCATCCAATGATTCTAAGAAATTTCACTCATAAACATTAAAGCACATTTAACCTGGGGCTTCTCTAGCAACTAATATTTCTTGAATTCATAGTAAAGATTGCAAGCAAATTTTTTTGTTTATTTTATTATAGTTAGCATACAATATTATATTATTGTATGTCCAACATAGTGATTCAACATTTATATTCCCCATGATGTGCTCACCACAATAAGAGTAGTAACCATTTGTCACCATACAAAGTTTTTATGATAATATTGACTGTTTTTTTCTATGTTGTACATTACATCCCCGAGACCTTTTTGTAACTAGAGGCTTGTACCTCTTATTCCCCATTACCTTTTTCACCCATCTCCCCACGCCCTCTTTTCTGGCAACCATCAATTTGTTCTCAGTACCTATGAGTCTGTTTCTGTTTATTTTATTGTTTTTTTTTAAATTACACATATAAATGAAATCATATGGTATTTGTCTTTCTCCCTCTGACTTATTTCACTTAACATTATACCCTTGAGATCCATCCATGTTGTTGCAATGGCAAGATTTCATTCTTCTTATGGCTGAGTAATATCCCATTGTGTTTGTATATACACACACAAGAAGTTGTGATATATATCTTCTTTATCCATTTATCTATTGATGGTTGCTTTTATATCTTGGATATTATAAATAATGCTACAACAAACCTGAGGGTGCTTATATTTTTCCAAATTAGTGTTTTGAATTTCTTGGGCTACATACCTAGAAATAGAATTGCTGGGTCTTATTGGTTTGGTCTTTTTAACTTTTTGAGGAACTGCCATACCGTTTTCCACAATGGCTGCAATTTACAATGGCAACCACAGTACACGAGGGTTTCTCTCTCTCCATATCCCCACCAACAGTTGTTATTTGTTGACTTTTTGTTAATAACTGTTCTGACAGGTGTGATGTAATATCTCACTGGGGTTTTGATTTGCATTTCCTCGATTAGAGATGTTGAGCATCTTTTCATATGTCTGTTGGTCATATGTATGTCTTCTTTAGAAAAATGTCTATTCAGGTCCCTGCCCATTTTTTAATTGAATTGTTTGTTTTTTTGATGTTGAATTATATGAGTTCTTTATATATTTTTGGATATTAACCACTTATTGGATATATGACTTGCAAATATCTTCTCCCATTCGGTAGTGTCCTTTCATTTGGTTGATGGTTTCCTTCACAATGCAAAAGCATTTTAGTTTGATGTAGTCCCATTTGTTTACTTTTGCTTTTGTTACCCTTGCCTGAGGGGACATATCCAGAAAAATATTGCTGTGTCAAAGAGTTTACTACCATGTTTTCTTCTAGGAGTTTTATGGTTTCAGATCTTACATTTAAGTCTTTAATCCTAGATAAAATCCTGTTCCCCTAGATAATCCCTAAGGCTTTCTCAAGCTGTCATTTCTATTGCTATCCATCCAGTGATTCTGAGAAATTCCACCCATAAACACTAAAGCACATTTAGTCCATGGTTTCTCAAGCAACTATCATGGAAACATAAATTATAAATAACTATTCTATCAGATGAGATCCCACCTAAATAGGGTGCATATGTTTCTTACAAATGAGTTGAGGAAATAGCAAAGAATTTTTCTAATAGTTCTTGAACACATAGTAAAGAGTGCAGCATGCAAATTTTTAAAATCTTCCATAGGAGATAGTGTGCTCCTGGTGTATTTTGCTCATAAGGAGTTTTGCTTATATTTACATTTATGTTTTTAAACTTCAGTGAAAATTATTAGTAGAAAAAATAATTGCCCCTAAATGTCATAAATTCCAAGTCTTACTATTGCTATATATTAAGCCCTACTTGTCTCGGCTCTTTAAGAACTAGAAGCTAAAAATAATATTCACTTAATAAGTACATGGTATAGTCACTTAAATATATAGCATTTTTGGCTTAATGATGGTGTTTCAGGTTTTTCTACACCCTGCTTCATCCGCTGCTCTGTGATTTGACAGTTTATTCTTTGTGTGTACTTTATGGGTACTGAAGGACTCTGGGTAGTATACATTACCCTCATTATAAAGAGTAGAAAATGAAGAACCAGACTTGGGTCACAGCCCAAACTTGGGTCAGAGCCCGAGTGTTTCTATTTTGGTGAGAACATTTCATTATCTTTTGGTAGGACCTAATAAAGTGTTATTGTTTGAACACTTCTGAGTGATTCTTATGGACTTTTCTGTGTACCTCATGTTTTACTTCATTTAGTTGGAAGAATGTCTCCAACTGAATTATAATGAATAGCAACTGAATATTTCTTTCTACAGAACAAAATAATAAGCCCTTAAGTAAAAATACTAACATTTGTAGTCCTCTGTCTTGGCAGGTGTTACTAAAATTATTCGGTTTACATTTAAATAAGATGCTAATTTAATTCCTTTACATAATTTTTATGAAAAAAATAATAACCCTAGAATTTTCAAGGTCATTTTTAAATCTGTGGTTTAATATTTTCAGGCTTGTAGAAATGCCATTTTACTGCCAGCATCTGGTCAATGACATACTGTTTATTTTCATGTGTACTATCAAGCACAGTTTTAAACATTAAAAGGTAGATTGTGTCCATATTTTTAAATAAAAGCAAATTTTACTGTTCTTGCTCAGTAATCATCTTAGAAGAGCCAAAACACAGTCAATGGGAATAATTAATCATTTTGCCACTTTTCTCCAGACTAATGTTAATTATACTTAAATGGGAATATCTCTGTTGAGAATTTGTTCCCTGAAAACATATTATCTCTGAGATTTTTTTTTAATTTCTAGTTTTATTTAGATAATCAGAGGTTTTTTAAAAAAACTACTAAAACTTTTAGTAGAATTATAACAATGACTCAGTATATTAATTTGAGATTTTGGTTTTACCAAGTCAGGAGGAAACAAACCCTAGTTCCTTCCAAATCATTGACTCTGTGCCCCCATGTTCAATGGCCTTCACTTCCTTTAAAAGGGTAAAAAGGAGAATTTCCTAGTCTGGCAGCTTGGAAAACTAAATACTTAAAAGAAAAGATGAGTAAGGAGATAATTGAAAAATAAAAAGAACTGTAATATTCACCAACAATCTGAAAATCTAGTTCACTTTATTTCTAAAACTTAGCTGTTTGATCTCAAATGCATGGCCATAAAGTCATTTTGAACATTTTGTGACTAAAACACAAAATCTATATCCTTTTATATTAACTTAGAGCAGTGGAGTTTATCTCTGTTTGGACTGCGATATTTGCCTTTTACATCACAGCTTTTCAGAATTTTGATTATCCATAATGGCCATATTTAATTAAGGGAAAAATTTTGTAAACTAAAGAGCTCATAGTATTTGACCATTTCAAGTTCTTGTTTGCCCTCTGAGATAAGGAGGCAGGATTTTACCAACTTAGAAATGAAAAACCTCGAGCATCCAGAGACTAGTTTATTGTTTTACCAAAGGTCACACCATCTGTGACAATGCTAGGACCAGAAACCCAATCTGGTTTCCCCACTCTTGTATAATTTTCTATTTTCTATATACTCCCAGGCTTTGGCTTAAAATCTTCTTTCAGGTTTCCACAATTTAGTGGATGTTTAATGATGAGAGAAACATATGCTGTCTTGATAAACAAAAAGGCATCATGGCTGTGCTCAGACAATCAACTCATTTTACTGTTTGTGAATCTCCTTTCTCCTCTGCTCCCTGCAGAAAAGGGAGGTATTTAATACCAATTAAAGATGCATTTAATACCTTTCACTGATGCTGGGCCATCTGTTACTGGTTCTGCTCAGCTTACATTTCTAGAACAAATCTTTTTAATATCTGATTTGTGTACCATTTCAAAGTTCATATTCATTCACTATAATTTTAGAAATATAAAAGCTTACCTATATTATAATATAGGAAATTGATTTATCAAATTTAGATTGTTTTCTTGGAAAACAAAACAAAAAAAAAGACTCCCAGTTGTAAAAAGGAGATGAGGGGAGAGATTTAGAAAAGATTGAAAAGATGAGAAGGGAGCAAAATTCATGGAATTGAGAGAATGACAAAATGAAAAACATATCCCTTTCTCCAATATCCTTAATATTGATCTCTTTTCATGACTGTATATTTTATTTAATAGTCAGAATCACTGTTGCATACCTTTTCTCATTTGTTCTTTTGATTCTAACTTCAATCTCCTTTTACATTGTTTCATCCCTATATTGCTTCCTCATCCCTATTAAACATTTTCTTATACCATCATTTAAGAGCAATTAAAGTTGACTTAGTAGAAAGAAATGCTTTGACTAATCACTGAAGGTTGAAGCTGATCTCAAATCCCACCTCTAATCATCCCTAGCTCATAAGGAGATATATTGCTATACCCCTTGAGGGGACCTGATGATGGAAAGAACATGTGAGACTGGAGGAGAAAGTTTCTTTCTAGTTTCACCAAAGAGGAGTGGGAAGGGAAGAGCCAGGGAGATGTTGGAAGGCTGAGCACTCCCTATTTTGAACTACCCCCACTTGCAACCTCTAAATTCTCAGAAAAGTTACTAAAATTTATGCAGTGTTTGAAATCAGAGGATTAAAAAGGAACTGGATGAAAGGACTAGGCTTTGCACCTAAACTAATGTGGCCAAGACTAAGGCAGCACCTGTAGACCTGGTAGGAGTAAGGAGGCATAGAGAAAATGACAGAGTACTAAGTCAAAATCCTGGGGAGGCTCTAGGCAAATCTTACAAAGTCTGCAGAATTGAGTTTGAACCAGATGCAACCAGATTTCCAGGATATGGAAGCTGGTGGCCAACATGATCCTATCCCCCACATGGCATAGCTGCCATTATTAACTAACATGCGTTTGCCTTCCTTGTCTCATAATTGTCTCTATCTCCTCTGTCTTTGAAGCACTTAGCTCAAATGCGCTTATTGATGCTCCATCAGCTCTCTGTCTTGGACTTGCAAACAGTAGTATGAGAAGGTCCAGCTAATCATGAGAAAAGGTCAAGAAGGAATAAGGAAGAGAAAGGTAACAGTAAAACCCAGAATCCTTCATGGATACCTGCCATGCTTATCTCTGTGTACCTGTGAACCTAGTAATATTATTTTTTAACATTATTTTTAGTTAATAATTTTAAGTACTTTAAGGATGGGCATGTGTCCTCAAGAAAAAAAAATACACATACGTATACACATAATAGTAGAGAAACATATTTGCCAAGAAAATACCTTTTGACTTATCATCTATGAGTGAAGGAGGAATAAAATATTGTAGAGAGGTATCCCACAGTAACCAAGCCTCAGAATGCTCCCCCAGCTCCATATTCTTCTAATTGTTCCCATCCACTGGCCCTTGATACGTGACCTACCTTCGTCAATTCATGCATAGGTAGTGCTATGTTCTAAACATAGCCTTGGTGCCTTGGCCAAGATGTTTGGACCATAAAGACACTTGGTAAAGGATAATTAGTCTATGTCTCTCATCCACCTAGAAAGGAGACCAGTATGAAAGTTCTTCCTAATTAAACAAGGAAGGAGGAAAGGAAGGTAAAAGGGAAGGAGGGAGGGAGAGGGAGAGAGAGGAAGGGAAGAAAGAAAGGAAAGAAGGAAGGAAGGAAGGAAGGAAGGAAGGAAGGAAGGAAGGAAGGAAGGAAGGAAGGAAGGAAGGAGAGAAGGAGAAAAAGAAAGAGAAAGAAAGAATGAAAGAAAAGAGATGAAAGAAAGAAGGAAAGAGAGAAAGAAAAGAGAAAAGAAAGAAAGAAAGAAAGAAGAAAGAAAGAAAGAAAGAAAGAAAGAAAAGAAAGAAAGAAAGAAAGAAAGAAAGAAAAAGAAAAGAAAGAGAAAACAGAGATTAAATTGACCTATTAGAGTCCTTTATTACAATAATTTGAATTCAATTACAGGAAGAAAGTTGGGCAGGTGGTAAGTGCAAGTGGAAGTCAAAGCACACAAGAACAGAAGGCAATGTGCAGACTCCTGCTGTATCTGAAGGAAAAATAAGGTCAGGTGGTATACATAAGAGGGATGAGTAAAACCCAGTAGATGAAAGCTAAATGATGGTGTGTTCAGTGGTTCTTCTTTCTAAACTTGTCTTTATTTCTTCTCCACATATCATGACATTCTGGGTGGTAAATTGCTTTTGCTTTTTAAGCTACATATTTTAAGAAATTGTAGTGATTAGATATACCATAGAACAGTGAATGAGAGCTGTTAATCTTTCAGAGAAATAAATAACTTTATTTGAATATTTCTGAATGGTTAAAATTTTAATTTAAATAAGAAGTTTTGTACCTACTCAAGTTTTCTATTACTATGCCCATATGCTACACAGTAAAAAGGGTTTGCTTGTCCAAGTTGATTTATTATTTAAATTATCATCACATTTAAATTATCATTTTCCTTGAGGGTATCATTAAACTACTCTTGCAATATTGTTGGATGTTCAAAGTCAAGTATAAACCCAACAGAGTTTTCTTGTATGTGTGGGGCTGCCTTCTCTTCTGTCCAACTGCTAATACTTACACAGGAAAATGAATTTACTCAACAAATACTTATTGAGCACGCATATGTGTAAGATGCTCTGCTCAGAGCAGAGTTTCCCAGACTTACCTGATGTTAAGAATCATTAATGCCATTTATTTCTTTAAAATTCTCGAGGCCCAATACAAACTTACTGAATCAGAATTTCTGGGTCATGAGGGTCCTGTAGTATTCTTATCTCCAGGGAATTTGAAAATAAGATAGATGTTTCAGGGTATAGATACATGTAGAAAGTGTGATTTTTTTTTTTTGTCAAATGGGGAAATAGTCCAGCCTAATTGGACTATAGGAAATGAGTTTAGCATGGAGTGGGAAAATAGAAACGGTGTAGGATATATTACAGAGGGTTTTGAGTGTCAAGGTGAAGAATATCTTTTTATGCAGGGTAGTAATGTGATTAAATCTGTTCCGTAGAAATATTAACCTGCCAGGCGTAATTAAAACAGCCAGACATAATTCAAGACAGTAAACTAGAAGCCCCAGAAGGACTTTATTTCAAAGAACCATAGGAGCAGGTAATGAAGGATGATGAGTATGAACTAGAAAGACCATCATT
Organism: Eonycteris spelaea; assembly: GCA_003508835.1. Lineage (NCBI taxonomy): Eukaryota > Metazoa > Chordata > Mammalia > Chiroptera > Pteropodidae > Eonycteris > Eonycteris spelaea. Next base: position 1,560,398 of record PUFA01000140.1, read on the forward strand.
TATGTGAGGTCACTAGAGTAATGTTTGCATTTTATCTTCACTGTCTTCATTTTTTTTAATGCAAATGTATTCAATTTTCACTCAGCAAATATTTAGTGAGCAGTTACTATGAGCCAGGCACTTTGTAAGGCCCTGGGGTTCCAGCTTCACCACAATGCTGACAGGCTAATGTGGCAGCAGTGGAATAAATCAGCTGTCACAGTACACTGGGGCAATGGTTAGGAAATTGAAAGCAATTTTTTGTATCATTCCTTTTGTGAATTTACTGCATGGATATTTTCTGCACTCTGACTTACGGTAAGGACAATGTCTTAAATCTTTTCATTGAACATATTAGTTTCAGTTCATTGAAGCTGAAGTTATATGATAGAAGACTTACCAGTCAGAACCTTGGAGAATGCCCGTGTAGACTGTGGCATTCCCAGATAGAACTCCTCTATCTTGAGACACTAGTTTATAAGTGCTGCTGCTTACCTGGTCTGCCCACTCTGGGCACATGTTAGCCACAGTTGTGTTTCAATTCCTATGATCCAGACTCCTTTCTGAGCTACACATGAATGGATTTTTAATCCCAATCTTAAAAACAATCAAACAAACAAAAAAGTAATGGATTGAGAATTCACTGAACCCTACTTGTCATGGAAAATGTATTAAAAGTATGTAAGTGTGGGTTTAAATCACACACACACACACACACACACACACACACACACACACACACTCAAACATACACTCACAGAGTAACCGTATCCACTATTCCAGCGTATTTTCACAGGGGATACGATGTAAATTACCAGTCTCTCCAGTTAGAACATTAGTAGAGCTCCTAGCTTGAGGTAACCCTTAGCTTGAATAAATAAGCTGAGGATGCAGGTTTGGTCAGTATTTTCTTTCTGTCATTGTGCATGGTTCACCACGGATTCATCTCCATTCCACATCAGCGTATTTCCCCACTAGTCCATGCTATTCCACATAGACTCCAATTTTTTTTTTTGAGCTGACAAGCTAACTGTACAGTGTTCTCAGTCTCTGCATACAACTGTTCAAATCTTTACATAATCTCTGTGAATGTAAATACATTCTTCAAAAAGACCCCCTCAAGATGCTTGCTGCAAAATACTTTACAGTATCTTCTCTGTCTTTACTCTGCCTGATGATTTGAGAAAGCAAAAACCTTCAGGCCCTGGAAGTCACTGTTTTATAGTTGCCTTCTGTGTCTCGCCATAGGAGAGTCTTCTACTGCAGAGGCCAAAGTTAAAAACCAGTTGAAACCTTATCAGAGGGCAATGTTTAGCCATCACTTGCTAACATCTGGATTAGACTTGGAATTAGAGAAAAGCAGGGTGAAAGAAGTAATTTAAGAGTAGCCGATAATTCTAACAGATGGAAGAAAATACCCCAAAATGTTCCTAATGGATTTTTTAGATATTAGAGCTTTTTTCTCTTTCTACTTTTCTGCATGATTCAAATTTTTAATAAGCCTTTACATCTTTATAATAAATACATGTGTTTTTTAAGAATCGGATGTGTTATATTGGTTTTTATGTATATTGATTTTTACTTAAATATGCTTTAAGTTTATGGAAGAATACATGATAAACCAATAATATGAATGCCAATGGGGAAGGGAGTTGGGCAGATGGGACATAGTGGGGAGCGGGGGTTTGACAACATGCTTCCTTGTGTCTTTTGGTTTCTGAACCATGTAAATGTATTAACTAGTCAAAAAGTTCAACTAAAAACCAATCAGATAAATAAGAGGATAATGAGGACAGAATTTGTTTTTTCGTATATTTATTTAGGAGGCATCATTGACTTTATACTTCAGGCACTGCACTTAGATGCTAGGGACATAAAGATGAGTAAAACAGTGGCTGTCCCCACAATTCTAGGTAACTCAGACTTGGATGTGATGCTTCCACAGCACCTTTTTTATTGTTATTTGAAACCCAGTAAAGAAAAAAAAAAAACTCAAGGATTTTTGATACCACTGATAGATACAGAAATACACTTCCCCCCCCCCAAAGCTAAATTACCTAGCTAGAAGCAACTTGACCCTGCAAAATTAGGCTAGCTTCTTTATGACTGAAGAGGCAGCTAAGATTGTATTTGAGATCCTGGTCTTTGGAATCAGATGAGATTTGAGTTTGTCTTTCAACTTTGTTCCTCACTACTAGCAGAGTAACCTTGGGTGAATTATCTAACATTTCTAAGCCTCACATTGTCTGAAGAATGGAAATTCTAATGGCACCTATCTCATAAAGTTGTCGTAAGGATTAAATTTTAGCTGATGCAAAGTACTTTTTATAGTTATCATGATTATTATCTAGAGAGGAATCTTGGTTTTTCAACAATAAAACTAGTCTACTTGAAACCTCTCACAAAGGTTTTTGTTAAAGGAAATAGAATTCAATTTCTGTTGGCAGATGCCTCTCTAAGCTGCCTTTTTTTTTTTTTTCCTGCTGTGTCTTTTGCTCCCCAAAATGAACATTTGGCTGAAAGCTTAGCCAGAATGTCGAATGGCTCCCAGGGAGGGAGCACCTTCCAAAAATCCATGATAAATATCCGTTGGCTTTATAACTCCACAGGCTTAAATCCTACTTTGTAGCCAGAGCCTAGGGCATTAACCTTCTTGGCAGTTTCCAGTCACACACTGTGTAAAAATCAATTTATTTGGGGAGAATATAACATATTATAGTAGGTTAAAATTCAAGTTTGTTTTTTTTATGCATCTTCTGCAGAAGTGTTTTTTTCCATATTTTAAACTTTACATTAAAAGAAGCCCATAGTGCCATGAAATAAAAGATTGATACACTTTATTGCATACCTGCATAGAAAAGAAAATACTAAGAAGCAAAGTCAAGACAAATCAATTGAGAAAAGTATTTGTCACTAATATAACATACAAAGCTAATCTTCCTGACATATAAAGAGCTTTCACAAATTGAGATGAGAAAACTCAATTCAATAGCAAAAAAGTCAAGGAATCTGAAATCAGTTCACAAAAAAGGAAATGCAAAGATATTGGCAAAAATGTAAAAGTTTGATAGTATATGCTGTTTGGTGAGGCTGTAGGGAAATTGGAAATTGTGAATTGGTAAAATCACTATGAGGAGCACTTGATAATACCTATCAAAATTAAAAATACATATATTTTTGATTCTGCAACTCCACTTTAGGAAACTTACCCTACAGATATATTTGGACACCATCGAAATCATATATGTACAAGGTTATTCATTCATTATTGTTTATAATTATAACTAAAGATTAGAAACAACCCAGATGCCCATTAGTTGGGGCCTGGTAAAACAAAGAAATTATGATATATCCACACAACAGAATATGGAGAAGCTATATAAATGTATAGATATATAGATAGATAATTTTAAGTAAGTTCTATATGTACTGATATGGAAAGAGCTATTATAGATTAATTGTTGAGTGAAAAAAGCAAAATTTCATAGTCTGTCTTCTCTGCTATTATTTATGTAAAAAATGGACAAGGAATAAGAAGCAGTATTAACATGTGCTTGGATATGTATATAAAAGCCAAGAAAGAATATATATTGCAACTAATAGCAGTGATTAGGCAGGAGAGGATAGGAAGTAAGCAGGTGGGGGCAAGAGTGTGAGGAGAGAAAAATGCACATTTTTTCATACTTGGTTTTTAACCCATATGAGCTAGCTTGAATTTTAAAAATTAAAATTAAAAATTTAAATACAATAACCTTTTCCTGGGAATATTCTTGCACTGCATTTTATGAATTACATTCGGAGATAATCCACAAAGCTTACTGTGAGTGCCTGCCAGATAGATGACCACTGAAGTTGCATTCCTTGGGTCAAGTCTGGTCACAAATTCAGAAGAAGAGAAACAAATTCAGAAGAAGAAGCGATAGTGAACCATCCTTTTTTCTTCACTGGAACATGCATCCCCTTTGAAGCCACTCCCATTTCTTTATGAGAACTGTTTTAGGATTAAAAACTGGAGGTTTAAGTTGGAGCATACCTAGTATCTGAAGAGACAGTTTCGGAGAGGGCATCACGTGACCACAAGAGTGTCATTTGTAGACAATGTAACTGGAAAGAAGGGGCACGGCATTCCTTAGAAAATTCTGCAACATTCTGAACATTATTTAATAACCCTACAATTTTAGTGTCAGAGTGGATTTGATATTAATTCTCTCATGTTGAAAGCCTTTTTCTTATTCTTATGGGACTATCAGAGGTACATGAGAGTCTACAGAGTATAGGGAAAATTAACTCTGGAGCCAGACTTGGCTTGAATTCTCATTGCCTGTGTGACTTTGGACAAGTTAAATTGTGTGTCTTTGTTTCCTCATATATATAAACAGGGATCACAATAATACATATAAGATTGGTAGTAAACAGAGTACTCAGAAGAGAGCCTGCACATTGGAAGCTGTAGGAAGCACTTCCTGTGCACAATAGGATTTAAGGCCAGCCCGGAGCTGAGAGCTGGCATCACTAGAACAAAAGGAACACAACACTGAAGAGATACATGGTTCTAATTAAGGTATTTGTACACCCTACTTGTTCTCACAGTTGTGAAAGCATTTGTTCACTTAATGCATAATAAAAAGATGCAGCATGTGATCATAACGTTCTATTTAAAGTAAAATCATTTAATTTTCCTAAAGCAATATTGCTTGCTCCCTCCATTCTAGAGAGGTCATCACTACACGTGTTTAAAATGAAGAGTATAAGTACAAAAATAGAGATGATTTAAAACAATGACTAATCTTTTCACCCACTTGCCTCAGTACACAGAGACTGAAAATGGGAAACCTAAAACAAGACTGAGGACAACTTCATATTTCAGACCCAGAGGAACTAAATGGATTTAGCCACTCAAGCAGGAAATACTCAGCCTGCCCATTCTCATCTGTGAGCATGTGCTCTGTGGTCTTTGTTCCTGGTGCTGTCAGTGTCCAGACTTGTTAGCACTGCAGATTCTAATGCTCAGGTTGAGAATTTTTATGGTTCTCTGACTGACTCTGGAAAAAAAAAGAAAAGAAAAGAAAAGGAAGTCCATTTCTTCTTGGACCTTTCAAAATACACAAAATCCTAATTCATACTTTCACTAATTTTAATTGTTCTTAAATGTAACATCTACAATTTTTACTTTTGTATGTTCTATAAGTTATATTATTACATGCAAGTTATAGTAAAGGTCTAACCAAACTATTATATTAAAATTGCTATTGTAATACAATGAATAATGATGCTTTCATATGAATAAAGTTACAGAGAGAAGTTGCAGATAAGTCTGAATATCATTTGGAAGTACACTCTAGAGCTATGGCATCAAGATCCTCTTCTGAGAATAATGTCTCAGGATGAACCCTGGAACTTTATATGATGCTAATGATACCTAATGGAAAGTCATTTAAATGATTCCACATCCTGTTATATATCGAAATCAATAATCAGGGACTTAGTATGGGAAGCAAGTAAGTGGTTTTTAAATTATCATGTAGGAAGATATTATTTAGATTTACTCTGCTTAGATTTTCTGATCAATTAACAGGTCACAACCAGGCAGTGCTTACATTATTCCAAATGCTTCAATGAACCATTTCACTCATTAATAAAATGCAGCAGTTTTAAGTTCATTCAAGCAGCTGTTGCATTTATCATACTTAATATTTACAAATGACTATAATGATCATGTAATGTTGTTGTTATCACTTTTTGGAAATGATCCAGGATTTGTTTTCTTAGAACTCCTATGGTCCTTTCCATTTTGCATGTAGAATATATAAAATATTTAGTGTGTTTCAGTTGAGGAGTGGAAGAACATTTCACCAATTATTTAGGTGTAATAAATATACAATAAGCCAGACATAGAAGCTCAGCCTTATAAAGTTCTATTTATCACAATATAGTGTCATACAAAAGATTAAGAACGAAAGTAGGGGAAAATTGAGTTACTATTATACTTTCTAATAGGTAGTGGTTAATATTTTCAAGCAGTTCAAATAAATATAAACCTCACAAGTAAATTAATCTTTCACCATTATTCTTGAACCTAAGTGTGATTTGTCATTCACCTTCATTTGCTCCCCACCCAGCAGTCACTTTTGTTTTCATCTTATGGACTAAGTCTGAGTCAGACGATTCTAAGCATCCTGAGAATCTCAACCCCATCATCATCAATTTCAGTAGAAAACTGGAAATGTACACACATAACACATCATCATCACCTCATCTCCGGCATTGACATCTCTAAAGCATGAAAAATATTTCCTCTTTAAACTGAGACAAAGAAACTGAAGGTAATGGAGCAATCAGCATTCAAAACCTTCTTTCTAGGTCTTGAATTATGTCTTACATAGCTTTAAATTAAATTATGATGTGCTTTTACACCTACAGTGTAAAAAAATAGCTTTATCATAGTAAATATACTCATTTAAGAAGAAAAGAAAGGTTAAAGTGTTGTTTCTTTGGATAAAACAGAGGATGATGATGAAAGAATCACAGAATTTATACTAAAATTAACAAGATATAAATTCCTTCCCATGTGGAGCTCTCTCTCTTTCCTGTTCTTTCTCTTTTCCTTCAGCTCCTCAACCACCAGCAGAGTAGACTATTCTCTCGTATTCTTCCATCTGTTCAGACAGCTGTTCAAGACAGACTATTTTGGATTTATTGACTTCTTCATAAATCAATCATTCTGCAACAAGAATATATCAGATTAAATTATCCTATCCATATAGGCTCCTGAGATAGATAGATAGATAGATAGATAGATAGATAGATAGATAGATAGATAAAGTAAGTAAGTAAATGGTGGGGGAGTGGGGTGTAAGCATCCTCCCTCCCTCTCTCTAGGGTTTTCTACCCATGAAATTATTATTATTATGTATTAATCAAGACACTTTAATAATGAAAATGCCTATGCAATGGTATTCACAAAAGTATTTATGGTAGTTGTTTTTACTAGAATGGTTTTGTTAAAGTTTCTAGCCCTTGTATAAATAGTACATGATCAAAATCTCTATTTCAAGACTTTCTAACTTCAGACACTAAATATATAGGTAGCTTTACCCAACAACACAATATCTTTGATTTCCAAAAAACAAGAAACCCATTAAAGCTTATTTTTGAAAGCCAAGATATATATGCAATTTGTTTATTCATAATTTATTCAAAGTAGGAATGCGATTTTAAGACTAGTAACTAAGCAGTTACTTTTTCTCCAGTCTGGGCTCCTCAACAATATTTTATTCAAATTTATTATTAGTCTTCTTGTTTGAGTTTGGAAAATAAAAGCTATGAAACAAATAAGCCGGTATCACCTTAGAGGAACCAAATGCACTTGGGAAATACATGCCAGTATTCAAATCAATTTACAGAATGTTACACAATTTTGTAAGGAAGATGATATAAAAAGGGGGAGGTAGTGATTATCACTATAGCACCTTTATGGGACACTAGCATATATTTAAAGAGCTACTTCCTAAGACTATTGGTTATTTTGTGATCATTTGAGGTACACAAGTGGCAAAAAATAATATATCTAGAAGAAATAAATTTTTATTTGTTTTATTTTGTTTCAGGGCACAAGTAATATGTGCAAAAAAGAAAAATAGTGACAGTATGATAATGGCATCATAAGTGACAACTCTTACCTTAGCCATTCAAAATATGTAGACACATAATCCTTACTGATTTTATTTAATTATTATAGTTACTATAAGTACTAATCTGTTACCAATTCTGTGTTCCTATTTATAATGAATAAGTTACAAGACCCAGTTAAGCTGTAGAAATACAAAATTTTTTAGCAGTGTTGGGAATAATGATACATACACATGAACAAAAGCTATGAATAGAAGTTGCAAAACAAGAACACAGAATTATTTGAAAAGTTATTCTGTTGGCTGTCCATACCTACATAGTGTTCACTGATCCTTAAGAGATAATGAATGCTCTTGGCAGGAAATTCAGTATCCTAAACAATGCTAATGATGCACACACAAATTCTTAAGGATACCCCTCTCCCCCTCTATGCATCCACCCCATCTCTGTAAGCACAAAAGAGACCATGGAGACATATATAGTATGTTTATACAGACACATATACACAAAGACCTTCAGACAGGTTGGCAGACTGGCTGGCTGGCCAGGTGGTTGGTTGATTGGTTGTATGAGTTTAAATAGAATATTTTCCTTCTTTTATGCTAACTTGTCAGTAAAAGTCTCCAGATAGTATATGTTAATCATTACATGTAGAATCAAAAAACAATATAAGCAAACAAAACAAATAGACTCATAGAAACAGAGAACAAACTGATGGTTGCCAGATGGGGTGAAAAGACGAAAGAACTAAGAAGTACAAATTGATAGTTACAAAAGCATCCCAGGGATGTAAAGTACAGCATAAGTAATATAGTCAATAAAATTGCAATAACTATGGTGCTATGTGGGTACTAGAATTATCAGAGAATCACTTCCTAAATTATAAAATGTCTAAATGCTATGCTGTACACCTAAATATGGTATTGAATACCAACCGTAATTGGGGCATGGGGAAGAAGAAAAAAGGTACCAACACTAGATATCTTTGTGGCCTCAAGCAAGCTACCTAACTTCTTGGAGCCTCAGTTACTCTGTTTAAAATGAGGAGCTGGACTTTATAGTCTCTAAACTTCCCTCCAGCTCTGTGGTTCAAATCTAGATCTCATACCTCCTTAAATGTGTAGGTGGCCTAATCACTAGCACAATACCAAAAAGAAGGTCTAAATTCTCTCATAACTCTGATTTCTCATTTTACACCCAAGTGGTATACTTTGTCCCATCATTGGTATGACATAGGAGCTAGGTAGCATGTGCCTGTAAGTACTGTAAGGAGCCATTTGGATCCTGGAAATTACAACTAAATTCTGCTTTTTAGATGAGCAAAGAGGCTAAGAGAGGACTGCCTTTAATTATCTGAAACTGTGATAATTTCTAAGAACCTACATTCATCAGTACACATATTAGAAAACAGGGCTTTCTACTTTCCAGATGGTGCAGAGGGTGATGGGGGATAATTCTAGAGAATAATGCGAGTTACACTCAAATGGAGCCCTTCAAAACGAGGGGGTGAAGTAATATTTTTCCTCAACTATAGCACTCTATGCCAATTTCCATATTTTACATACTGCGAGTATGTGAATATTCCTTTAGAGAGAGATGTTATTAAGCATATTGGCAAGAAAGGATGACAAAGCTGAGATGCAGATTAGCTATTTTAATAATACAGAGGGCCAATTACTTATTCTTTGGAGAGTAACTATAGCAAGCAATTAAATTCCTAAAGTGTCAATAAAACAAATGTTGATTACACCCAACCTAAGAATAAAACAGAAACAACTTTTTTTGCCTAGCATATATTTTCAAGCTGTGGTTTAGGAATTATATATGCTTATTTTCTATTTTCCTAAGATAAGACTTATTTCCAATTATTAGAAAAATTAAAATTCTGGTTTCAAAAGAATTATTTTCAAAGATGGTGAGTTTCCTCTGAAACAGTTGTAATCGTGTTTCATTTTACCCAAGTCTTACTGGTCTCAGAATATAGCTAGGACTTTTATTTTACCCATTGTTCCAAGTTAAAGTTTCCACACTTGGTGTCTAAATTAGACACATAGGAAACTTTAATTTTGTTCACAGGGATCTAAGCATTCTGCAAATGTTTCATGGCTCAAAAATGAGTTAAGAGATAATACTTCGTATTTCACACTGCTCCCTCCAAAAAAAATGTGTTTTTTAATGCATGTTTGTGTGACACTCCAAATTAGGCCTTAGAAATCTGGTGGGTAATTTTGAAAATGAAAATATGCTTTGTGAGAGTAGTGATTGTAGATAAAAAACAATTATTACAATCCTAAGAAATCTTTAAAAGCCTGGAGTATTTTTCTATTAACATACTGGCTGGAGTTAAGAAAACATTTTCCAGCTAAATCTCCAAAGTCAATATTCAAAATATGGACTTATGAAGGAGAAGCTTTAAATGTCCCCTGAGCAGCACTGAATACAGTGAATGCCCCATGCAGGGACTCGAGGGAGTGTGAGCCTCAGCCACCTAGAAGTTTGGAATAAGGCAAGGAAATGGTTTTGTTTGATCTGAGTTTTTATTAATGTCAACAACAGTCTCTATGAGTGCTGGTCTTAGAGTCTGGATATTATTTTTCAAGAATATTTCACTGAGTAATGTTATAATACACGAATGACTTTTCAGAACTAATAAAGTTCAGAGCTTGGCTTGTACTTTACAGTATTGTAGGAAAGAGTGTTCGAAGACTTTATATGTGCCATCTTTTCAATTTTCAAACTCTGTGAGGTGAACAGGAAGGTTCCTCTCACCTTTGCTTTACAGATAAAGATGCCAAGATGCAGATAGAGGTTAAGAAGCCAACTCCGAGTGACAGGGCTAGTAACGAGCAGACCAGCAGTTTGCCCATGTCTCCTGTTCCCATCCGAATGCTTTTCATCGCCCTCCCCTGATGCAAAATTTCACGAAGGACTCATTCTCATATTTCTCAGCAAACAGGAAGCTCTAAAAGAATCAATGTGTCAAGTAGGGAAAAACCCTGAGATTGCAACATCCAAGATTCTGACTCCCTTTTACATCCAAGTCATTTGTCCAAGGAGCAACTTAGGCTTTCTTTCTAGTGACCTGATTCCAAATAACATGAGAATTACAGTTCTGTTCCACAACATCATGTTTTATAATTTTTCATTTTGAAAGCTTTTCTCCATAACCAGGTACAAGCCACACGGGTAAATAAATGATATATTTGTCTGTATCTTCTTAAAGGTGGACCTGTTCAATGCATTTCCCGGTGGCTCATTACATGAGAGAGACTGAAGGGTTGGCAGCCTATGTGACCTCATTTTCAGGATGCACTGCAATCCGGCTAACCCATTAGCTATCTAAGCCATCTCACTGTAAGTCTAACTCAGGGCATGTGGAGGAGCAAGCTGACTGTATTAGGTAGCTGCATCCTACCAGTAACATATATACGGGTCAGAAAACCAATAGGTCAATGCTAGGTGGGCCTGAGCAGATGGCATCTTTGGCAGAGCCTATGGCAGAAACCTATAAAATGCCTGGTAATTGGTTCCAGCAGGATTTTCTGAGGCCGGTGGCTAAGGGTTGAAATAGCCAAGGCTCTCATTTCTCTGTCTTGTTCCAGTAAGAGCTAACACTGTTAGAATCAAAGCTTGATCTGTATCAAAAGGCGCTCTGTCTTTTAGTAACTTATTTTTATCACTTGCTATTAGTTTTCAAAGAGTGATTCCTTTTACTCTTACCTTTCACATTCCTCCTTTGCCCTGGAAACCTGTTATGCTTTATACTCGGGGACAAAAGCAGCTGGAAATAAGAGTCGTTTCTACTCTCTCACACCCTCCTTTTCAGATATAAACACACACACAAAAGTGAGGCTCGGTGAGTGAATCGTTGCCACAGGAATTTGATGGTGATGATTACCTTGGTCATAATGAAAACAATACCAATAGGAATTGTGATGGCATGCACGCAAACACACACGTATACTCCCAAAAATACATGTTCCATGTAAGTAATGTCCTCTAAAATGATTGCCAGTAGATAATAGATACCTTTTCAAGGAGAAGAAAAGAGACATTTTGAAATGGAGCACTTTCAATAGCGCTTTGACATCTCTGCAGCAGGTTTTGTCAAAAATGTCGAGAGTCAGCCTGAAAGCACCCTCTGCATGCAAACACACCCCCAAAAGCTTTACTTGTATGGCTGATTATTCTTTTGCATGTTCATAAAAATTATTTTTGTCCTATTTCAAGGAATTTTCTTTGCTTTGGTAAATCCCATATGTCAAAGCTGAAAGAGAATAGACCAACTGGCTTGTTTTTTCACACAAGGAAACTAACAGCCCAGAGGGAAAATGACTTTTCCAAGGCCACATAATGGTGTCAGCTAGGCTTTGGACCTCAGTCCAGTTCTCCTTCCACTGTTCTGCTTCTCAGAGAACAGAGTCTGAAATATTTTATTTTTTCCACAGATATGTATTGGCTACTACTGTGTGTCTGGCCCTAGGCAAGGCTGAGGGATAGATGCAAAAAGAATAAGAAAAAAATCTAGTCTTTGAGGGTTACTCAATTCTTACTGTTATTTATTATTTAAATAAGATACTAAGTAAGAAATATTTTGTATAAGATGGAAATTTTAGTTATATTTTTTGTTTTCTGTTTGTTGATGTTAGAGAAAACTAATATTTAATACCCTTATATATACCCCCATAGTGTAGATATCGCCCATGTGTTGATACTGTCATTATCTATATGTAGTATATGTAGTGTACTATCTCACTGAGCCCCATAGTATACTGTTGAAACAAAATGAACATCTTTGAAGGCCAGAAAAGAATAATTTGACATCTTAGAGAGTTTTCAGAAATTTTTTAAAAAAACAAAACACTGTACATATTTGGGAATTCAATACAAAATTTACTAAATCTCATTCAAATACCTTCCATTTTATAACCAAATTATATCGATAAATATACACATATTTATGTATCCATAACTCCCCATGTTATTTCCCATTCCATTGTTTAGAAAGGTAGAGTGTATTGGGCCCATTAAGTGTAGGGGGAAAACTCTATAAGTAACAAGTCTTTGTTTTTTCTCTTTCCTTTAACATTTCTAAAGTCCCATATAAATATATAAACATACTTTCATTGCTAGTGAGAATGCCCAAAGCCTTGCAAAATGGAATCATTTTTTCTCCTCAGCCCTGGCAAACAGAAGGACTGCCAGTGGCTTCATGTTTGAAAGGCACACTTGTGATTTCCTTCCCTTTTCTTCTTGCACTTCACTTCTTGATTATCTGTAGTTTCACCTTCACTTTTGAGTGGCCTTGGGTTCAGTGAGATAGGCAGAGCATTAAATTCAGAACAGGAACAGAATCTAAATAGGCCTTGGGTGCCTGACACATAACCTGGGGATGCAATCTATTTCACTGCGAGGGCGAGAAAAGCCACCCAATCTAGCTCCAGGCTCTCTGAAAGTTTTCCCATGAATAAAATCTGGCTGCTGAGTACCCGCAATAGCTGATGACCATAGCAAAAGCTTATATATAGATCCATTTTTTCCTGTACATATATAGATCCATTTTTTCCTGTACTTACCTTGTTATTTTTCTCCTTCTTGCTGTCATGGTCCTTTAATATTCCCACAGCCTTCACTTTTTAATTAGAATAATAACAATAGTAACCATTCACTAAATATCTACTAAGCTAAACACTGTGTTTCACTAAAACTGCACTCCAAGTATACAAGGTAAATATCTGTATCCCAATTTAGACAAGTGCTTAAGTAACTTAACTGATTTCTCATAGGTACAAAGTGGTGGAATCCAGATTAAACGTCCATGTGCATAATCACTATGCTCATCCAATTGTCATACCTAAAGCTTTTCTAGGTTTTTCTTGCTAGCTTGAAATCCCAAGTTGGCTTTTCATTGTCACTGAGCCATGCTTTAAGGCTGCCTCATTCATCCAGTGGGCTTAGAGTAATGTTAAATGAACCTAGGTAAAACCCAATTAATTTTAGGGAAAATCCTAGAACACAGTTGTATTCATTTTCTGTTGCTGTGTAACAGATTATCCAAATTTAGCATCCTACAACACAGATTTGTTATCTCACCATTTTCAGGGGTCAGCAGTCTGGCACATTTTAGTTAGGTCCTCTTCATCAGGGTCTCATAAAGCTGAAATCAAGGTGTCAGTTAGACATATCCTCATCTAGAGCCTCGACTGGGGAATGATTTCTTCCAAGTTCCCTCAGGTTGTTGGCATAATTTATTTCCTAGTAGTTGTAGGACTGAAGTCCCTGTTGTCCTGTTGGCTGTCACCAAGGAACACTTCTCCAACTCCCAGAGGTCCTCTCAGGTCTTGGTCACCAACACGACACCAGTGTCACTCTAGTGAACATCCCTCAAAGAAATTCTACCTGCCACAGCAATTACAGCTTATTTTTTATTAATCTAGTCTATTGTTCTCTTCCATTATTTGAAGAGCCAATAAATACTAAAGAATGAAATTCAACTGTAATGGAAATTTTCACCCATAGAATCCAGAGAAAGGTGGATTCGAGCCCATGTGTCATGGTGGGGAAAGTCTTTCTCTTCTGACTTTGCGATCACAACCTTGCTGTGTACATAGTCCAGCAGGATTTAATCTTCCTGCACTTACATCTGTGTCCTCCACAAGGGTCAATCTCAGACAAACCTGAATATTCCTCTTGTGAAAGACTATCAGAAACATGTGTTGGGAACTCTGTCTTCACATTACTGGTCACTTGTCCATATTTTACATCAATTCCAGGGCACCACCCACTGAGAAAATTCTCACCACTCCCATTTACTACTGGGAGTGTCTTATGGATGATCATGTTTCTTAAAGTACATGATTTTAGAATAAAATAAATTATTATATCTATATGTAACTGTATTTTTAACTTTGAGCTGAATTTTAAAGAATGGATTTTAGAGGACTATCCTATCAGTTTACTTCAGAAGTTTAAAGAATGGGACCAGTGTCCCCTGATGTAGCTAAGACCTCAATTATGCCAAAATTTATTCTAATAAATCATTTTTGCTATTTTCAACAGTTTTGAATATTGCATTTATTTTTCTACATAGTCTGAGATAATTTGGTAAGATGTCCCTAAATAAAGTTCTTTAATAAGAAAGAACTGAAAATGATTTGGGATCTAAAGTCTCAAATGTATCTAATGTGTTTTATCTATGTTTATACATGTTACCTAATTCAAAAAATGAAAAGCTTACAGACTGGCAGTCGGAAAACCTGGAATTTAGATCTGGGTTCTCATTAGTTACCTCAGCTGTAAATGAGTTAATTTAGACAGCCTCAGGGATTAAATGTAAATTATTTACTTGTGTTGCATGGAGAAGTGCAGCTGGATGACCAAAGCCAGACCTCAGTGAGAGCGATGTTCATACCCAACAATGATAGAACAAATGTAAAGAGGGATTAGAAGCTTGAGGTAGGTGTAGAGATTGTCAGATAGCTTCTATCTGTTCTCCATGGGTTTAAGTCTCGAGCTTTGATGAATAACAGCCCAGAACATGGAAAGAACCTGCAGATGAGGTCCCTGATCCACTGTTTGGACCAGAGGCATGAAGGTGGGCAAATATTATTCTGATTTTTGTCAAAACTAGAAATTCTATAAACTATATAGACATTAATCTTATAAACCAGAGGTCCCCAACCCCCAAGCCATAGACCTACACCTGTCCCTGGCCTGTTAGGAACTGGGCCACAGAGCAGGAAGTGAGCAGTGGGCAAGAGCAAAACTTCATCCATATTTGCAGCTGCTCCCCAGCACTAGCATCACTGCCTCAGCTCCAGCTCAGATCATCAGGCATTAGATTCCCATAGGAGCACCAGTCCCTGGTACCAAAAAGGGATCGTTGCTATAAACTACAAAGTGATTCTAAGATTAATTCTCAAAAGGATGGTTTGGGAAGGCTTAGGAAAGAAAGCTTGGATCACTAGGAAACATAGTAAGAACAGGTACCGATTGCCTGACCAGGACCATGTTTCCTAAGGCAGAATGGGTTAATTAGACTAGGTGATAAGGAAAGAAGATCTAGCAGAAATTTTGTATCTGTATAACAAGGGTCCCCAGAGAGAGATGGAGTAAAATCTAGACGGGAGGGGAAGGTAGCAGGTAAAGAGACAAAAAAAAAAAAGAAGAAGGAAGGAAGGAAGGAAGGAAGGAAGGAAGGAAGGAAGGAAGGAAGGAAGGAAGGAGAGAAAGAAGAAAGAAAGAAAGAAAGAAAGAAAGAAAGAAAGAAAGAAGAAAGAAAGAAAGAAAGAAAGAAAGAAAGAAAGAAAGAAAGAGAGAAGGAAGGAAGGAAGGAAGAAGAAGGAAGGAAGAAAGGAAGGGAAGGGAAGGGAAGGGAAGGAAGGAAGGAAGGAAGGAAGGAAGGAAGGAAGGAAGGAAGAAGAAGGAAGGAAGAAAGGAAGGGAAGGAAGGAAGAAAGGAAGAAAGAAGAGAGAGAGAGAGAAGGAAGGAAGGAAGGAAGGAAGGAAGAAGAAGGAAGGAAGAAAGGAAGGGAAGGAAGAAGGAAGGAAGGAAGGAAGGAAGGAAGGAAGGAAGGAAGGAAGGAAGGAAGGAGGAAGGAAGGAAGGAAGGAAGGAAGGAAGGAAGGAAGGAAGGAGAAGAAGAAAGAAAGAAAGAAGAAGAAAGAAGAAGAAAGAGAGAGAGAGAGAGAGAGAGAGAGAGAGAGAGAGAGAAGAAAGAAAGAAAGAAAGAAAGAAAGAAGAAAGGAAGAAGAAAGAAGAAAGAAGAAGAGAAAGAAAGAAAAGAGAAGGAGGAAGGAAGGAAGAAGAAGGAAGGAAGAAAGGAAGGAAGGGAAGGGAAGGAAGGAAGGAAGGAAGGAAGGAAGGAAGGAAGGAAGGAAGGAAGGAAGGAAGGAAGGAAGGAAGGGGAGGGGCGAGAGGAGGAGAGAGGAGGGGAGAGGAGAGGAGAGGAAAAGGAAAAGAAAAAGGAAAGGAAAGGAAGAAACAGACTGAAGACAGACAAGAATAGGATGGGGACACAGGTAAAAGAAAAGTAAGTAGATGTCCAGAGGAGAGAAGCCTCAGCCCTGGGGAAAAGGAGCATAAGAACAGTGCTCTCTGGAAAAGAGACCATGTGATATTTCCCAGCCCCAGGACCAGAGAAGGCAGCAGGAGGGAGTCTGCACACTAAGCTGTGGGAAACACAGGAGGAGTCTCCTGAATGATGTCAGTCTCAGCACCCTGGGCTTGGGGCACACAAGGCTCAGGATGCCAACCACTCTGCAGGTAGAGGAGCAGCACTGCTGGAGAACTGGGAGTCAGTCACCACAGCCTGAGGAGCTGTGTAGCTGCAGGGCCAGACTGCAGTCAGCAGTCAATGCTGCGGCCCCTAGGACTCCATTGAAATGCCCTGGGGGGAGGGGAGGAGGAAAAGGGAAGAACAGAACACCTTTTTTTTTTACTGTCAAGTTATGAAGACTCACACATTCTATTTTACTCTCTCCAGGGAGTATAAAGCCGTTCAGCAGGGCAAGAAAGGACAAGGTTTCTGAGTCCTGCCTAGGACTGAATCTCTGCCCTTCTCCTTGCTAGCTGACCTCTTGCAAGTTACTTACCTCCCCTAAACTTTATAGTATCTCCTTCCACAAGTTCCCCTCTAATAGCGATGTTTAGACGATCAAAGAACAACTATCTATGTAAAATACTTAATACATCTTGTCATTAACACATTAGCTCAAGCTGATGGAGCCTGAGGAAACTTTAAGGTTCTCTGGTGACATATTTGCAGACAAGATGGAGAAATGAGGAATGGGCCTGTAACTGGGTGTGTCCTGAGTTTTATAATCCCTGCTATGCCAGCACAGGGGGCTGGGAGTTTTCCATTTCTGCTCTTCTAGAGGCTTTCCTTACCTACTTAGGATAGAGCCTCTAGTGCTTTCCCATTGTACTCAGAATAAAATCCAACTCCAACTCTTTGGCATGACTACATTTTATTTCTTTCAAGCCTCTTCTTTCCTCTCTCACCACTCCCCACCATTAATACTTAAACACTTGGAGTACCCTATAGGTATTCATTTTTTTCTCTTGTCTTTGAGTCTTGGCACTTGCTAATTTTCCTGTCTGGAATGCCATTCTCCCTTCTTCCTCTCCCTGCTTACTCCCATCACCCATCAGGAGCCCAGACCAGCTCCATGTCTTCCAAGAAGCTTCCACACGGCCTCTGGTCCTCTTCCAGTCCTACCACCACTATCACCACCATCACCGCTGTGTGGCTCCACTGGAACTGGCCTGTGCTTCAGAACTTCCTACCAGTCAAAAATGGAATGGGCTGCCTTGGGGGAGAGGATACTTGGGTCTCACCATGCAGGCTTCTCTTGGAGTTGTAGAAGAGTTGTGAGCAGTCAGGCTAGATGTTTTCTGCAGACTCTCTAACCCTGACATTCTAAGAAATTAATTAGCATGTCAGGCACTTTGCTGCTTAGCAGTTCTGGAACTTCCTCAGCTCTGTTGTGCTGTGTGAGAGTGCAGGGCACTGATGAACGCACTCCCAGCCAAGCCAATCTCGTCAAGTTGAGTGGAGACAATTTCAGCAAAATCTTTCAGCATGATTGGATTTCTTCTCCCTTCCAACTTCTGTCATTGATTACAAAATTGTTTATTTTGCTTTGTAAGACTGTGACAAACTGCCTTAAGAGTGATACAAAAAAAATAAAAAATAAAAAACAACAACCGTTTTCCTATGAAGCCATAGAATAGGACTCTGGCCACTTCCTCAGCTGATGTCATGCTTTTTTGTTTGTACATAACATCATTATTCTCCAGCTGATGTGTTTGATTTATGGCCCTTAATATCTTTGAAGTAATGTATTTGGTAATTATATTCACTCTATCGATTTTCTTTTTTTTTTTTTTTTTTTTTTTTTTTTTTTTTTTTTTTTTACCATGAAGCCACCTCTAAAGCCAGTGAATCATGTACCTTGGATCTCTAGCTGCTTGAGTGGTAATGTGAATATTCAAATAGGGCTTATTGCCAGCTGTGAACAATATTTACACCTGGACTATATCTTTAAATTCCCTAATGAATCTGTCCATTGATCACCATGTGTTGCTAACCTTGCTTAACTATCTCCAGTATTTTATGTACATCATAGGTACCTAAATAAAAATGATCAAATGAAGCAAGGAAAGAATTAGCTTACTTTCCAAAAACACATACAATTATTAACTGTTATCTTATGAAAGGAAGGTCAAAACTGCTAAGAGAAGAAAATGATAAAAACAGACATTGACATATAACCTCTCTCATAGAAACCATAGTCCTTGCCTGAGGTAAGTTTCTTGATGGATTTCTAAGCTGCTGATTTTGGTCTCCTTTTATCCATGTGTATGTTTCCCTGTAAGGCCCGTAACAGCTTTTAAAAGTGGTCATTTTACTCATGCTTAATGGGCCTGGTGTATTTGCTGCTCTCTGCCCTGTAATTTGCCTAGCTTGCCACCATCAATATTCAAAACACAGCCTTAAAGACTGGGCAGAGCAGGTCATTGATCAGTGCTACTAAAAGGAGATGACTAGATTTTCATGGTTATGCTGCAGAAGCTCTGTCCACGTTAGGCATTTTCCAGCCTCTGCAGCTTTTCTCAAACTTGCTGATTTGTTTTGCTATGTAATGCAATGGAAAGAACCCTGAATTGGAAGTCAGAAGGATGGCATTTGCTTCCAGCTCTGCTACTGACCAGCTGCATAATAATAGTCAAGCCAAAACTTCCCTAAACCCCTCCTCCTCTCTATAAAACAAAGGTGATATTCTTCTATCTACCTCACCGAATCATTATGAGAATCAAGTAGCAAAAGCACTTGATGAGTAATAAGTCACTGATTAAATATATAGTCATGGTATTTATCATCCACGATGACAGTGGGGTAATATTTCATACTATTCACAGGCAATGATGTACATGTACAGGGGAGAAAAAATGTCACATGTAAACACATATAGGTATGTGTTAAGTTCATAGGAATTTTATGTAGTTTAAATCTGTATCAGTCTAATAAAAGATCTTCATAAACATTGATCTAGACAACTCTTCTCCAAATTTTGCTAATGACAAATAGGGGACTATTTACATAACTACGTACAAATATAGAAGGGGCAGGATCAAGACAGGTATATTCTCCAGATGACTGCGACAGTCTCATCACTCTGTATGGCACTGGATTTTTACTTGTCCATTTCTCATACTTGTCTGTGAACTCCATGAGGGCAATGGTTGTGTCTATTTTTCTCATCCCTATTCCCTAGCAAGTGTAATTTTTTAGGCTACCTGTGAACAGAATCACCTCACTCTGTGTTCAATGAAACTAAGAGGTGTACATAACTCCAAACAACTTCAAAGGAAGGGCAGCCAAATGCAGTGAAGATCATATTGGGATACTGGAAGATGCTGATGGATATTTGGGCCCAGTAAGATGGCAGATTCCCAGCCCCCTTCCCAACCTCAGACTCTCTAGTTGTGAGGCCTAAGAGTCTACATTTTAAAAATTCCCATGGTCATTCTTATAAACCCTGAAGTTTGAGAAGCATGTTAGAGAGTATGTTTTAGAGGCTATTATGGCCAATCTCCAAATTATTCAACAGCCAGTTTGGTAAAGTGAGCACATTAAAGAGGAAAAGACTTGGGTTTGCGAACAGCCTTCCATTTTTTACCAGTAGCATAACCATAAGGATGAGTCATTAACTTAAATCTCATTTGTAATGGGAATGACAAAGCCCTCCTCACAGGGTTGTTGAAAAGGAGTAAAAGAAAAATGCATGAGAAAGTGCTACATAAACTACAAGAGTTATACCGTTGATCATGGGTGCAGCTGCATTTTTAATAGTTGCTGTGGTGGCTGCCTGAGCCTTTAGATTCTGGCTGCAGAGAAAGGCTAGTCAAGTGAGACAATCTGCAGATTTGTAAGATTTGTTCAAAGCTGTGAGAGCAACACCTGCAAATGCCTCTCACCCATACATTCTTCCCTTGAGTCTAAATATTCAGAACTGGACTGTCCTCATTAGTATTTCAGTAAAAGACAGGATTTAGCCCCATCATAATGTTAATAATATGTATTCACTAAGTACTACTTGCCAGATAATTTACCTATGTTATCTGCTTTAGTCCTCAAAAACACCTTGTGGAGTATTGTAATCTTTATTCCTTTCTTGTGGAAGAGCAAAGCAAGGCATAGAAAAATTAAGAACTTGTTCAAATACGGTCAGTTAGTCTACAACAAAGGAGGCAAGCATACACAGTAAAGACAGTCTATTCAATAAGTGGTGCTGGGAAGACTGGACAGATACATTGAAAAAAAAATGAAACTAGACCACCTTCTTACACCATATTCAAGAATAAACTCAAAATGGAATAAAGACTTAAATGTAGGACCTAAAACTATACAACTCCTAGAAGAAAACACAGGCAGTAAACTCTCTGACATCACTCTTCGTAATATATATATATATATATATTTTGATATATCTGCTCGGGCAAAGGAAACAGAAGAAAAGATAAATGGGACTACATCAAACTAAAAGTTTTTGCACAGCAAAAGAAACCATCAGCAATATGAAAAGACAACCTACAGAATGGGAAAAGATATCATTACCAATGATACATCCAATAAGGAATTAATACCCAAAATTTATAAAGAACTCATACAACTTAACACCAATAAACAAACAACCCTATTAAAAAATGGGCAGAAGATCTGAATAGGCATTTCTCCAAAGAGAACATACAGATGGCCAATAGACATGAGAAGATGCTCAGTGTCCCTAATCACCTGAGAAATGTAAATTAAAACCACAATGAAGTATCATCTCACTCCTCTCAGAATGGCTATCAGTAAATCAATAAACAACAAATGTTGGTGAGGATGTGGAGAAAAGAGAACCCTCATTATTGGTGGAATTGCAAAGTAGTGTAACCTCGATGGAAAACATCATGGAGGTTCCTCAAAAAAATTGAAATAGAACTAACTTATGACCCAGGAATTCCACTTCTGAGTATTCATTCAAAGAAATCCAAAACACTAATTCAAAAAGATATATGCATCCGTATGTTCACTGCAGCATTATTTACAATAGCCAAGATATGGAAGCAATTTATGTGCTTATCAGTAAACTATTGGGTAAAGAAGCTGTGTTATATGTACACAGTGGAATATTACCGAGCCTTAGAAGAGAATGAAATCTTATGATTTGTGACGATATAGATTAACCTAGAGGGTATTATGCTAAGTCAAATAAGTCAGACAGAGAAAGACAAATACAATATGATTTCACTTATATGTGGAATCTAAAGAACAATATAAATGAACAAACAAAATAGAAACACTCATAGATACAGGAAACAAACTGATGGTTGCCAGATGGGAGAGGTGTTGGGGGAATGGGTGAAAAAGGGAAAGAGATTAAGAAGTAAAATTGGTAGTTACAAAACAGTCACAGGGATGTGAAGTACAGCATAGGGAATATAGTCAATAATATAGTAATAACTATGTATGATGCCAGATAGGTACTGGATTTATCAGGGGGATCACCTATAAATTATATAAATATCCAACCATTGTGCTGGACATCTGAAACTAATGTAAAATAATATTGAATGTCAACTGTAAATGAAAGATAAAAAATAAAAAGAATTTTTTCAAAATCACACTTTTTGTAAGTGGCAATGCCATAGCTTCAATTCAGGCAGTTTAACTACAGAGCCTGTTCTCATCAGCACGACCTCACATCACTCATGAATGTGAGGAAAATATCCTATGCTCCTTCTTTTCCTATTATCCTCTAAGACACATAGATAACCAAGGCACAGAAAGAAGCGTGGACTAGTCTTGTCAGCCTGGCCAGTTCCTTCTCACAGCACTGAGCTGACAGCTACAACTTCTTCTTTTAAGTGTGACTTATTTTTTTTTAAGTTTAATTTAGACTGTGGTTACATACAGAAGTCATAAAAATATAATCTTAATTGTCTCAGTCCTAGTTTAAGAAACTTGATACATTCACATAAGAAAATTACTAGAAAAAATTACTAGTCGAGTTTTGCAACTAGAATATGATACCTCGAGTGCAGGGAATTCCTGCAGTGTGAGCCTCTAGATGAAGTAAAACTAGGAGCTGAAAACTAATTGGACATTTCTCAAGAATAAAACTGCAAGCTCTTTTGCCGCTGGATATAAAATACAGAGCTTTCAGATTCCAGAGGAGTATTTCAGTATCTAGTTAGCTTTCTCAAGAGTGACTAAAAGTAGTGACACATTTTCTTTTCTTTTGAAAGGCAAGGTATTATCTGTTATCCCTGATTAATACCCAGAAGTATTCTTTATAACCCCATCCAGCAGTCAGCATCAGCAATTCAGGTGGCAAGTGGCTAGGAATGCAATCTTTCCTCAACTGGAATAAGGGAGACAAGCTTGGAAGGTGGGGTGGGGCCCAGGATTAGATCGTTCCAATAACACAGTAAGAAACCCATAGAAAAGGTTTTAAATGGCTGAGTCAAGGTGGCCATTCTAAAATATCATCTAAAAGCAATAAAGAATAACACAATAAGAAACAATAAGCAATAAGGAGAAAAAACAAACTCTATCTTCAGTAAAACTAATATATATAACCCAAACTATAATAGTAAAGGAAGAGCAGTCAGGTGCAATGACAGTCAAGGAGGGCACTGAAAGATGCTACAAGAGAATACCCAGAACTACAAAGCTCAAACCCAAGAGGACAGTGCAATTTTATAAAGTAAGAGGCATCATCTGAGAGGCAAAGTCAACAACCTCTTGTATGTAATAACCAGAAGAGTGTGTATGGGAATTGGTCCCATGAGCTATCAAGACTTACCCTGCAACTATAGTAATTATGGTAGTGTGGTATTGGGGCAGATATAGACAAGTTGGTCGATAAAAAGGAACAGAGAGCCCAGAGCAGACCCACACATAACATGAAAACTTGATTCATGGTAGAAAGCGAATTGCAGAGTAGTGAGAAAAGGAGGGACCACTCAATAAATTACACAATAAAAAGTAACGGGCCAATTAGTTATCCATAAAGTAAATATGAAATGAGATTTCTATTTCTAACCATATAAAAATTCAATTCCAAGCAGATTAAAGACTTTAATATGAAAGGCAGAGCTATAAAACTTTTAGAAGGTAATGTAAGAATCTATCATTTTTACATAGGTCAAGGAAGAATTTTATAAATGGGCATAAATGACATAAATCATAAAGTTCAGGATTGATATATTAAACAAATTTAAAAATAAGAACTTTTGTTCATGGAATGATATCCCAAGAAGAGTAGAAAGATAAGCCACAAAGTTAGGAATGATTTTTACAGCACATGTAATTCACTAAGTACTACTATCAGAACAATAAAAAATAAAAAATAAAAAATAAGCCACTCCAAAGACAACCCAATAGAAACTGGGCAAAAGACACTAGCTAGCATTTCACTGATGAAGAACCAAGAATTGCCTATGAACACATGAAAAATTTTTCAACTATGTTAGTAATTAGGGAAATGTTAATTACAACCACAATGAAACATTATCTACTCCTCATTCATTGACATAAGTTAGAAATCTAAGAGTACCAAGTGCTGGCAACAATGTAGAAGTCTACCCCATATGACTTTACCTAGTGGATTAAATTATATCTGTACTCCATTATCCTGCACGTCCAGTCATCGGCAAAGACCCATAAAAACCCTTTTCCCCTGTCAGAGTGACAAAAAGCAATAAGTTCAAAAACCCACTGTATTGGTGAAGGTATGGAGTAATAAACTTGCATACTTTGCAGGTGGAAGTGTAAACTGATACAACCTATATGGAGTGCAATTTATTGATGTATTTCTAAATTAAAATTTTATATTCTCTTAGATCTTTAAATTCCATAAATGTATAAAATTTTGTGCAAGAAATTCCTTTCAGCATTCTTTGAAATATCAGAATATTAGAAATAATCTAAATGTCTTTCAAAGAGTATAATGAACTATTATGCAGCCCTTAAAAAGAATAATAGAGCCCAATAAGTACTGATATGGAAAATTCTCCAAGATATATTATTAATTGAAAAAGTACATAGTCTCCATTTGTGTTTTTAAAAACATATATATCTATGTATTCATATACATATTTATATATTCATGTATTTATATATGCTATGTGTGCATATATTTATATGCATATATACGTGTATGTGTGTATAAACGCGCACACACACACACACACACAGGCATAGAATATCCGTGGGATTATGTACAGAAAACTGATTAGAGTAACTGACTTCAGAGACAAGTACGAATGGGACAGAGGCATGGTTTAGAGACGTTTAATTGTATACTCTTTTGTACATTTTAATTTTTTGTCTTGTGCATGTATGACTTATTCAAAAAATAAAGTAATTTGAAAAAGTAAATTGGTCATCAGTTACAGTGGACCCCAGAACCTAAAATCAAGGAATCAGTACAGGGTAGGAGTATACTCTTGCTCAAGGTCAGACCCAGGCAGTAAGACAACACAAGAAGACTTAGCAAATGTCAACACAAGCAACCAGTCTACCTTTGGAGGAAGCTACCAGGATTAGGAACTCAAAATCTATTGGGGGTAGAAGGCAGAAACCAGATGCTCTGACCTGGGCACCAGCATAATTCAAAGTTCTTAATACTGAACCAACACACTGTCTTAATCGGAAGCTTCATATGCTTCCAGGATCACAGGGTCAAGTCCCACCGAGATAGCCAGAGACAAGGCAGTGGAGAAACTAGAAATGGCTGGCTGGAAAGGAAAGCAGAGGAGAAAGAAACTGGCCATTGCTAGCAGGCTACAGAGACCTGGCTCATCCAGGCAGAGCCAGTTACATAATTTGTGGTGCCCAGGACAAAATGAAAATTCAGGCCTCTTGTTTTGAAAAGCAGGAAAATGTGCCATTAAAAGTGCTGAAACATAAATCTTTAACTTTTGCAGAATCTCTCTTGATTTGTTATAGTGTTTTATATTTGTTATGTACTGTCATTCTAAGTAAAGAAAAATTATAATTTTAAAATTATTAGCATACATTTATGATTAATCTTTATATCATGTGATGCCAGTTTAAATGCAAAATACATATTTAACTCATATGCAGAATCACAAATTATACAATTCATATTTTGTACCTCATAACATGCATATGTATTTCTTATCAGAACAGTCAAAATGCCACACAAATTAACTCAACTGTTTTATTTCACTTAGTACTCTGAACCTTCAGCTTGTTGATCAGTAAGGAAAGACTGAATGGAAGGAACTGTGGGTTGCCCAATCTTTCCTTTTCTTTTATGTCATTAATTTCTTTGTAAGTGGTTGACTAATACAAGGAAATGACACAAGTAAAAAGGGTATGACTGGGTTCCTTGCTCATTTGTATATCTTAGAATGCCATTGCCTTCTTTTCTATCCTTGAAGCAAATTCTAGTTCAAATGGAAAACGTGGCCTTTTGAGGCTGTCAGCATTCCCACTTAATCATATGCATAACCCACTTACCTTGTATTCACCTTGGAGTTTCCATGTTTTGTGGGTCCACTGCAATTCCTCACTCATGGGGCATCACATATACTGCATGCACATGGGTGGCAAGGAATGGTAGACACACATGTATGTGTACATAGCTCTGCTCAGGGACATGTTCCATTGTCTCATAAGACTTAATTTACAAAAACCAAGTTCAGAGACAAAATTATTATAAGAATTTCATGATGATGACAGCAGAGCATTAAAACACATACAGGGTCCTTATGAGGACAGGACCCCATGCAGTTTCCACTGGTTTCGTGACCGTGAAGCCAGCCCTACATCCAGGGGTTTGCTATTGAAGGGAAAAATCTGGATAAGCATAGCTGGTTCTCTCTTGCCCAATGATTTTCTTGTCTGTTTAATATTATAATAAATGGTTAGGAGGTACATTATTAGAGCCATCATATTGAAACATGTCTGAATGACAAGTATTATGTTGTAAATTTTGATTTTTTTCAAGGTTCTTTATCAGTTCATTATCAACCTGTCTCTATGCGAGAACAAAACAATCTTCTGAGGGCTCTTGGTGACATTGCTACTGAATTCTTATGATTATTAATACAGGATATAGAAATTTCCCTAAAGAATTAAGAAATAAAATCTTAAGTCTGGAGTTATTCTTCAGGGAATAAATTCAAACTGGTAACTCTGGATTAGTATGCAGTGGAGAAACAAATGGGATTTGGAAGTGTGCTTGCTCCTATTGTCAGTGTAAAGCTTGTCAAGAATGTATGACTTTCTCTGCATCATTTATTTTGCCATGTAGTAGAGGCTACACAATTGGAAGAAAATGTTTCAATCATTGTGATGCCTATTCTATTGAGAGCTTTTCAAAATATATTTGATTTCCAATTGCCCCAGAAACAAAGTTGGCTCCATTATGGAAAGTCACCAGACTCAGGATGGAAAGGGAAGTCTCTCCATTTTTGATCAGCCGTATTGGGTGCAAACATGCCTGAAGAGAATGTCCTTGTAAGTGACCTAAGATAAGTCACTTAATTCCTCAAGTGTAACAGAGGTGATAATAATACGGTTTAGGGCTTTGTATGATTGAAATAAGATATGAAAGATTTAGCATAGTGCCTGTGCATAGAAAATGTTCAGTAATTGTTAATTGTTATTATTATTGGCTGTTATTCCAGTTGATTGGTAAACTGAGGTATGTTACTCATGTCAGAGAGAGATGGTGGCAACAACCCACATATTCTACTTCAGTTACTTGCTTTTTTTATCCCTTGGAATCCTGAAAGGGGTATATATTGCAGAATTCTCCTAGCAGGTCCTCAGGCCTTCACTACCCTTAGATTACTGTTTCTGGACTTTATCAAAAAACCCAGATGACAGGCAAGTTGAGCAGCTTATATGACCCCTTTCCCTCGGTCCATAACTTGGCACTACCTGTGAAACTCTAATGAGACCAGTCACAGTGGTCCCTGAAGACTCCATTTGTCTTAGACTCACATCAGAATTTCTTAGAAGGAAAGTAAAGCCAAAGTCCCTCAAAATATTAGAATATGTATCACATATCTTTAGAAAATGCTTGAGTTCTTGAAAAGATGCTCAACATCATTAATCATCAGAGAAATGCAAATCAAAACCACAATATCACCTCATACCTGTTAGAATCATATGCATAACCCACTTACCTTGTATTCCTTGGAGTTTCCATGCTTTGTGGTCCACTGCAATTCTACATTAATGGGGCATCACATATACTTTTTGATTTCTTATTAAAAAGATAAGAAATAACAAGAGTAGGCAAGAATGTGGTGAAAAGGAAACCCTTGTGTACTCTTAGTGGGAATGTAAATTGTGCAGCCACTATGAAAAAAAGTATGGAGGTTTCTCAAAAAAATTAAAAGTAAAATTACCATGTGATCCAGCAATTCCACTCCCGAGTATTTAGCCAAAGAAGATGAAAACACTAACTCAATATATACACTCCATGTTCATTGCAGCATTATTTACAATTGCCAAGAAATGGAAACAACTAAGTGTTCATCAATGGATGAATGGATAAGAAAATGTGATGTATACATGGTTATGTATTGGAGTATTCAACCATAAAAAGAATGAAATTTGTCATTTGCAACAACATAGATAGACTTTGAGGGCGTTATGCTAAGTAAAATAAGTCAAAGACAAATACCATATGATCTCACTTATATGTGGAATATTAAAAAAATAGGTTCATAGATAACAGAGGACAATTGGACAAAATGGGTAAAGGGAGTCAGAAGGTATAAATTTCCAGTTAAAATATAAATATGTCATGGGAATGTAATGTACAGCATGGCAACTGCAGAATAATAGTGTTTTGCATATTTGAAAGTTGCTAAGAGTATAGATATTAAAAGGTCTCATCATAAAAAAAATTAGAAATGTATGGTGATGAACGTTAATTAGACTTATTGTGGTGTGGTCAGTTCTCAATGTATACAAATATTAATGTTGTATATCAATTATACCTCAATTAAAAATAAGGAATGTACTATTAAAATAAGATATCAATAAATGTGATCTCTCTGATTTTAGTAACTGAAAAAAATTCCAGAGATAGTGTGTCAACAATATGGACCACAGAAATCCTATCCTAGAACATGATACAGGTGTCTTTAGCCCTAGAAATTTGGGAACATTTACAAAAATGGTACCAGGAACATTTGCTCTACTTCTAGCTCTGGAGCTAGTCCCAGAAGCTATTTATGAGGAAGAAGATCACAGTGTTGAGCACATAACAACTTTTCAGTCAATAATATTTCATCTGAAATGAATAATTAGCTTAGTAATTATCCTCAAAGATCCTCAAAGCATCAGCCTCATCTCCCTCTTATTAAATAAATGCAAAAGGAACTGCAAGTGCAATAAGCAGAAGGTCCTAGGAAGAGGCCTAAAGGGGAAAAGTTAAGCACCACAGGAAGAAAAATAATTGGAAATTAAACAACACACTGTTAAATGACCCATAGATCAAAGAAATAAGATAAATTAGAAAATATCTTGAACTGAATCAAAATTAAAACAGCATATAAAAATTGTGTGGTATATAGCTAAAACAGTGTTTAGAGGGAAATTTATAGGTTAATCTGTTTATATTTGAAACACAAAATGCTTAAAAGCCAATAATCTAAGCTTCTACCTTAAAAACCTGGGAAAAGAAAAACCATTAAATCCAAAGTAAATTGAAGGAAGGAAATAATGAAGATAAAACAGACATTAATACATTAATGAAATAGAAAATAGGTAAATTATAGAGAAAATCAACAAAGCAAACATTTGATTCTTTTAAAAGATTAACAAAATGTATAAATCCCTAGTAATGCCAATCAAGAAAAAAAGAAAAAAAAAGAAACGCAAATTACCAATACCCAGAATGAAAGTGGGGGTCTAACTACAGAAACTACATATTTAAAAAAAAAAAAAGATGATAATGGAAAATTCCTTGAAAGACCCAAATTACCAAAATCGGCATAATAAGAAAAAATTTAAAAACATAACTAGCTCTATATCTGTTAAAGAAATTGAATTTAAAATTAAAAACCTTCCCATTAAAAAAAAAAAAAAGGCCCCGATAGTTTCACTAGTGAAGAACAGTGAAAACAGCTTTAAAAAAGATCAACATTGAGAACTTGTACTACCTAATTTCCAGACTTAATATAAAGCTACAATATCCAGATTCTGTGGTATTAGTCTAAAGATAAAGGTCAATAAAATGAAATAGAGAATTCAGAAAAAGACACAAACTTATGTGGTCAATCAATATTTAACATACTAAGCAGTTTAGTATAATTATTTCATCACTCTATGAGGCAGCTACTTGCTATTAGTAACTCCATTTGATAGATGAAGAAACTGACACAGAGAGGTTATATAACCAGCCCACAGTCACACAGTCAGACGGGCCAGGCTTGAAATCCATACAGCGTACACCACAATTTATACTTTTTGTTAGTAACTGTCACTGTACATAGGTATTACAATATAAGAATTTATACTCAACCCAGTACACTGTTTTGCTTCTATGTCAAGTATTTCATTATCGAATCAACATTGTAAAACCCTGGGAAAATTAATTAAATATCTAAATGGTGATAAAAATCAAATGTATACTATTAATATTTTGAGCTGTGTTTAAGGGGAAAACAGCAAATATTTGGTATTTTATTTATAATATCTAAGAATATATTAGATAATTAATAGGTAAGCCTAGGGACAACTTAGATGTGTTATTTTTAACTGAAAAGCAAAAGAGAATTTGGCTAAGATTTCAAGTAGTTTCAGAACACTGAAGAGAATTTAAGATGAGGGTAGCTATACCAAGGAGCACAGAGGACAGAAGTGGTCCCTCCCAGCATGGAGTATTTTATCACAGTTGTCATTAGTATGTCAGTGCATAGTGATAATAAAAGCAGGCTAAAAAAGTTTAATTGGTTTTATTATTATTTTTAAATTCTCTAAAGATAAGGTACCTCTTCAGTGTCTATACCCAAAGTAGACCACATTTATCACTCTCATGACTATTGCCACCGCTTAAAACTCCCCATATTTGGAAGTTTTAAGTTTTTGATGTATGAGAATTATTTAGGTACAGGCATACCTCACTTTGTTGAGCTTCAAAGATGTTGTTTTTTTTTTTACAAATTGATCACAACTCGCTTTATTGTTGGTCTGGAAACTGAGCCCACAATGTCTCTGGGATATGCCTGCAGTTGAGATGGTTTGATTTGTAGACAAATTTCTTAAATAAAGAGCACTGGATTTTTATAAATGCAATTTAAAGTGTATTAAATAAATTAAGTTGTGGTTACTGTTGTTTATAACAGGAAAATATAGGGTTGGTCTCTGTTAGGTTTGTAGCACGGACTCCTAAAACCCTTGGAACTTCCTAAGTGATGAGAGTCATAAAGGTGTCTCTCATTACGATAACACACCTAAGGATGGAGGCTGATCAACAGAGGAATCAAGCTTGTCATTAGATGGTTGGAACTTTCAGTCCCACCCCCGACTTGGGTGGGGAGGAAGGGTCAGGGGCTGGAGACAGAGCTCAATCACCAAGGGCCAATGATTCAATCGACCATGCCTATGTAATGAAACCATCTTAAAACCCAAAAGGACTGAGTTCAGAGAGCCTCTGGGCTGAAGACCAGTTGAGGAGTGTGGCTCTAAGAAAAGCTGGAAGTTCCGTGTCCCTTCCCCATACCTTGCTCTATGGATCCCTTCCATCTGGTTCTCTGGAGTTATATACTTTTATAACACACCAGTAATGTAGTCAGTAAAATGTTGCTCTGAGATCTGTGAGCCTGCTCTAGCAAATTAATCCAATACAAAGAGTGAGTCCTTGGCACCACTGATCTATATAGCTGGATGGTCAGAAGCACATGTGATAATTTTGGCTTATGAGTGAAGTTCGGGGGTGGGAGTGCAGGGGGCCTCCCAGAATTGTGGGAGTGGGACTTCTACTCTACTCCCACTGCCACAAACACATCCTAAATGGTATACAGAGCCACCTTTAGTTGTAAATGCTACTTTGTAAATGATTGTTAAAAATCTGTTAGATTTATAACCAGGAAGCTAAGATTTATGAGTTGAACCTAAAGGCTTACAAAATAATGATACAAGTTTTTTACGTGTCAAGCCTTTTCTAATTGCTTTTCATACATGAATTCACTTATTCCTCACAATCATCCTATTAGTTTCCCAGTTTAGAGAAGTGGAAAACTGAGACTCACCTGGGGGTAATAATGGCACCTATACAGGGTTGTAGAGAAGATTAAGTGAGTTAATGTCTACGAGGATGTCACTGGTCCAAGTCACAAAGTAAGTGGTTGGGCTCAGTCTCAAACATGGCATCTGCCTCCTGAGCCCAAACTCTTAAGTTTTTGAAATCATAACTTAAATTGAATATTAACTTTTAAGACCAAAACAATCCCTGAAAAATCTTCTTTGTGCATAAAAGCCATTCTCAAGGACACACACAAAAAAACACATTGATAAACAGTAGCCCATACGTAAGATATTATTATTACAGAAGAAAAAACTTCACTGAAGTTGAATAAGTTGCCCAAGGTCAATCACCTATTAACCGATGAGTGATATGCTATCACAAGTCTATTTAACCCAAAAGCCAGTCATTTCACCAGTCAGACAGAAGGTGCTCTGGCACCTTGTTTCTTCATAGCGTTGTCCACAGACCAGCAGCACTGAGGTATCTCGTGACCTTGTTAGAAATGCAGAAACCCTAGTGTAATGCAAGGATCAGAATCTGTATTTTCACAAGATCCCCAGGGATTCATAGGCACATTAGAAATGAGAAGCACTCTCTCAACCTGACCTCCAGCTCTCTGCCATTTAGAATTTCCTGGCCTCTGAACACAGCTGAATTATGTTTCCATTTTTTCTGCAGAGAACTTATGCTATACAAAAGGTGTGAACAACAGGAAAGGTAACCTGATTGGTGAGTGTCAGAGAAAATAAAGGAGAAAGGGGGAAAAGACTTTGAAGCTTTCTCTGAATATTTCAACTAGAAATCTAACCTTTACCTAAATCACTCATTTGCTATGTAAAGTCTAATTCTGTTATCATTTCAAGTATCATTGTTTTATCTTCGCATTCATATTTTAAATATATTTTAAGTAATGTGTCAGTAGTGAATTGAAAAAAATTTTTTAAGTAGCCCTGATTACAGAGACTCCTGGTTTCAACTGGATAGGTTGAATTAATAAGGAAAAGGAAATTGGGAGTCCATTTTTTTATGGCTTAATATTTAAAGGGCAAATATAAACCTTAATCCCATCACCATTCAGTTGAACACAGGTATTGCCTCCCTATTCTCATTCATATTTTCTTTTATTTATGTTGTTTAATTTATTTAGGAGCACTTCAAATTTAATCTTTCCAAAGTTGAATTAACCACTTTCCTTCAAAATTTGCTCTTTATCTTATAGTATCTCAAAACTTTCACTCAGGCACCCTATGCATTACTATACAGACCCCTTCTCGGTTCTTCCTTCTCCTTTACCTTTTACATTCAGTATGGTCCTTAATTACAATTGACTCTGCCTCCTTATTGCCTTCTCATTTGTTCCTGCCCTTTATCCCTACTTCCAAGGCCTCACTGAAGACCCTAACGTATACCACCTGACCCATGGAAGCAGCTCCCTAATTGCTCTTCCTGCCTCTCGTTCTCTTCAAATGGTAGACAATTTCTCTTCAGGAACAAATCTGATCACATCACTCTCCTGAAGAACATCTGATCGTTCATATTGCTAAGAGGACAATGTCTAGACTCTGAACCCAGCACCCCAAACCCTTCAGAACTGCTCCAGCCTGCAACTTGGGCCTCCTCTCCTACCTGCGTATATGCCCTGTGCTCTAGTGATCCTAATGAGCTCACCAACCCCAGATGTTCTTTCTTATACCATTCTCTGCCTAGAATACTCTTACTTCTCTTCATCTGTCAAATTCTTAACATTTATTATAAGTCCAGTGGAGACGTTACCTCCTCAGTGAATCCTTTCCCAGTTCTCCACCTGTAATAGTGGTCCCCAGACAAATAGCACCAGCATCACCTGGAAACTTGTTAGAAATGCAAATA
The DNA here is from genome assembly GCA_003508835.1 of Eonycteris spelaea. Classification (NCBI taxonomy): domain Eukaryota; kingdom Metazoa; phylum Chordata; class Mammalia; order Chiroptera; family Pteropodidae; genus Eonycteris; species Eonycteris spelaea. The sequence goes on from PUFA01000140.1 coordinate 1,594,167, forward strand.
TTCAGAATCCACTGTTGACCTACTGAACCAGAACCTCAGGCCAGGGGCAGACAATCTATACTTTCCCAAGCCCTCCAGGTGATTCTGATACACGTTCAAGTTTGAGAACTGCTGCTCTAAAGCACCTGCTCATACCACTGGCTGTTGTCACACTGAATTGTTACTATCCATGGGTCTTTCTCCCCATTGCTTGATAAGGAGTACCTCATATGCAGGGAAATTGTCGAACTCTTTCTTATTTCCTCAGTGTTTAAAACATAGAAGCCTATCACCACTTCTGCAAATCAAATAAGAAATAAGTTCTCATATTCCAAGCTTTTTACAGTCCTAGCCATAAAAAAAAAAGGGACAGTATAATTTTTCCTCTTGCCACTTTTCAGCCTTTTCTAAATTGCTAGATTCTCCATAGATGTCAACCCTTTTCAGGGTGCGTTGGTTAGACATCTGCTCTATTCCCAAAGAACAGAATGTGAAATCTCACTTTTGAGCCAGCCAGGCAGCCTCCAACACCGATTCTCTTTCTTTGACAGTGGCCCCCAAGGAACAAGCTTTTAGGAACCAGGCCTTCCTCCAAGGTCCTGATGGCTTTGTAGTCATTCATCGAAATTGCTTCCGGGCTGGTTTGAAAAGACAGTTGCCACAAGAATACCTGCTGAATTCCCAAACATTTAATGTTCTCAGTGAGAATGACCTCATTAAACAATGACACAGGAGAAAAAAGTAACAGCTAAGTTGATGTGTTTAGTTACGGCTTCTCTTTTGAGAAACATCTCATACTGTAATGGTATTTTAATATAACCGCAGTGTGCATTATGAAATAAAAGAAGCTTTGGTTTCAATTGTGGCAATACTGAGGAGTCGATGTCACCTGACACAGATTAGTAAATACTAATGTCCGTTCCCCCTCGAGGAATGCCTGGTACTAGGTGGGCACTTGATAAATATATCTTGATTATTGATTTTTTTCTTGGTCTTTATAATTCCATTTTTAGTTAAGCAAATGAACCTACATGCTATTTTCACATTATGTAAAAAGAATTAATGACTTGCTCCATTTTGAACTACAAAATGCAAATTGGTTTTGTGTTTTGTTTAAAATTTTTCAGTCTCCTCCCGTCACTCTGGAGGGTCCCATCTTTTAATGATCTGGGTACCGAAGCCAGAGGCATAGCTGCTGGTGGGTAACTTCCCAACACACGGGTTGTTCATAGTAACTGTTGATACACTGCTTTCTAGCTGGGACTGTGCTGGCAAATCAATAGCTCTTTGTTGATTAATAACTGATTCCTCCACTGATGAAAATGCACAGGTCGATGCACTGCTCCGTTTGGTGGGAGCCCCCCCATCCTGCCCTACAGCCAAGCTGCTGCAGCAGTTCCTGCCATTTTATTCATCTTTCATTCTGCTCAGAATATGGCTGAGATATTCAATGAACAAGAGAGTTGGGCCATACCCTAAATTTGTCTTTCAAATTCTACAACCAGTTGTCTATGCACTACCCCCCACCCTTCCTGTCCACTAGATGGTGCTGCAGAGCCACGTTTGTGACAGTTCACTGGCCTGGAAAAAGGAGTGAAAAAAAATTAGACAGGTGAAATGCTGTGGAATACTTAAAATTTATGAAAGTTAATCCTTTAAACCTTCTGTTTTGTGCATGTGTCTTGGCAGGCACTTGAATAAAAGGTCCATCCAAATGAATACAATTATACAACATGCCCATTTATTTATTACAGCTGGCAGCCTGGGCATACACATTTTCAGGACTAGTGCCTCCTGGCACTTCTGTGTATAAAATAAAGCAGCTGTTTACTCAGTACATAACAATTAATGTGCTCCCTAAAGAATATAATTTATGACACTGAATACATAAGAGAATGTTTTGTGATCTCCTGAGACACTGTCGGTAAAATCATCGGGTTGTCCTATTTCAGATTCATTAATTGCTTTGGTATCCTAACACCCAGTAGAATATTAGTTGGAATTTAATCAGAGGTGAGCCTCTGTACTTCTAGTAATCACCCTTTCCTTAGGGTTAAAGGTCAAATTCCTGGAAGAATCTGTTACTCAAGGACATCTTAGCATTTCTTTTGACTATGAAGAACTACCCCTCTGGTAATCCTACTCAAATTTTGCTGCAAGAGGATTAAAGGTTAGCTAATAAATGTTTCTCCTTTGGAGAGGCTCTGAATCCTCTTGTAAAAAGGCTAATTTTGTTGTTCTGGGGGGTTCTTTTCCTTTGTTGCACTAAGAACCTTTCTCAGCGGTAACATAAATCAAGCAGGTTGGCTTGTAGGCAGCCATCAGGTTTCAGTCCACATGACAAAATGAGGTTAACTTCCTTTGGAAGTGACCACCCCTTTTTCACTGATTTTGAATTGTTTGGTTAACTCACTTTGGGAAGGAGTATCAATAATTCAGCATTAGTTGGTTGGCATGTCACCCTGACAGATGGAAACAGCAACAAAGCTATTGATTCATTTACTCCCTCGGGTGCTGGGGGGCGGGGGCAGGAGTGAAATTCCCTGCCCACTCCATCTCCCGTCTATAGGATCAGTGAGAGAAAAGAAAATGGTTCCAACACAGTCCCTAAAGCCTGTCCAGAATCTCCAGATGACAGACACATTTGCTGGGATGTTTTCACTTGAGAGAGAAAGAGAAATGAAGAAACAAAAATGAAAGATTAACAATGCACCTGAGAAGAAGAGAACTGGGCACCTGGGGTGGGAGCCAGTAATCAAGAGACCCAGGAAAAACTCTGAGCTAGGAACCAACACCCTGCTCCTGACACAGCCTTCCTCTCTGGGGCCCCTGCAATGCATAGGACGTGGGTTTGAGTGTGGGTGTCTCTTTTAAATTCTATACCACATTTGTTGTGGGTTTTTGGCTTCTGGTTTCCCTACTCCCCCAGTTTGTGAGCTGGAGCCACTACGCTGTGCTTAGGAAGGTGAGGGACTGTCGAGTCAATCAGTCTGGCACGCCTTGCTGGTGGCTGAAGGCCTTAGTCAAGGGATGGTAACGCAAATGTTTGGTTGGTGTCTACAGTTGAAATAAACCTAGTCTCATGTTTTGTTTTCTATTTCTGCTGTTTTTGGATACATGCAAATTAATAACTCCATAAAGACTTTGATTATACTGTCTAATTTTTCTATTCTTCATCTCTGAAATAGTGTCTTTGAAAGTAATTAAAACAAATGAAGGTGTGAATATATTTCTGTTAAAAAAAAAAAAAAAGCTATTGTTTGACCAAGGTGTTGTCCATTCTGGGAACCTGGAAACCTTTAACCTTTGGTTGGCTCTCGGTACTTTTATAGTGTCCCCTCTGAATTCATGTTCCCTCAGGTGACTCTGGAAGCACACCTCTGTTTCTGTTACTGCTAGGCTGTCCCCAGATTTCTGTCAATGAGCAACATTGCAGTATTGGTCAAGCCTTGACTTCCGAATGTCTCTCCAGGGCCCCTTTCCAACCGTGCAGTTCCAGCCTCCTCTTCCCTTCATAGTAGCTATTTGCATAATGTCTCAGAGCAGGCACAGGCTCTCTGTTGATTTGGGCAGCCACAAGCATAGCTTCGTTATTTGATACCCTTTCCCTCCGTTAATTTTATTGGTGACACTGGTGAAATTGCTACAGAAAACAAACGAACAATGCGTCCACGTCTTAGCAGTGAGAACAAGAGGGTACACTGAGTGCTCAGCCATTTCATTTGGTGTCTGCTGGAAAAACCTCCTATCTCCAAAACGACATGATCAATTTATGTTTTCCTCACTAAACATAGTGAGGAAACATAGTGTTTAGTTAGACTCACTAAATAGTCTTCTGATAATGCTAATTAATAATCCATGTTTACACAGAGTTTTAAAATGTGCAAAAACTTCTTGGCTGATATTAACTCATGTAAGCTTCACAAACCCCTTTGATAGCATTAGTTTGAAGATTACGAAAACTAAGGTTCAGTGGAATTAAGCGATTTGGCTAAAGTTTCATCACTGAAAAAGGTAATAGGGCCAGGTCATCTGAGTGTACATCCATATTTTTTCCTGCCTCTGTCTTAATAGCAGAATTTACTGGCTTTATATTGCTGGGTTAATTAACTAACCATATTGGAATAATATTGGAAATAAAGTCCAAAAAATATTGCCTCACAAGTCTGTGGGGGTTGAACAAGAACAAAATGGGGTCATAGCAGAGTGGAAATAGTATGGGGTTTGGGGTGTGACAGGCCTGAGCTCCAACCCTATATACAAAGGTAAACCTAGGCCTCAGTTTTTTCATATATAAAATGGAGATAATTTCTCCTGAATGCACTTGTGAGGATTAGAAATTTTAACAAATACAAAGGAATATCTGTTCTATTTATTGGTATGTAATAAAGACTAGCTTTTATCAGCTATGATGTTTATTTTTATTAACTTCGACATCATTATTATTGAGAAAACAGGGATTCAATACATTTTCAGGATAATCTGAATGTGGGATGATGACTTTAGAAGATGTAACTGTATAGATCAGAAAACTGGCCTTTCATCTTTATGGGTGATAAAGATTGGCTGATTGGCTCTTACTAACAACTTAATGTTTTTCCATCCTATGGATACTGAAAACTTTTGTCCATAAAAATAAATTTGATCATAGAAACAATTATTTCTAGACATATGGAAACTCTGAAAAACACTGGGTAATTGGTTTTGTTAACCATTTGCAAGTGATGCATCAAATGTTTCATCTTGATTTTCCCCTTGTCTCTGTCATTGTCAATTACTTTGTACTATATCAGGATTTGGCAAACAGTTAATCAGGTTGGATTGCTAGGCAGCTTTGAGTCTGTCTTGATTTAATCACAAACACATGCTGCATTCATCCATTTGCCTTTTATGTAAAGCTTCATTATTGTGATGCTTTGCCTTTGTCTATAGTTTATGTGTTTACTGATTTCCATGTCAGAGAAAAGAAATGCAGCATTTCGCCCATGGGAAAGGGCAGCCAAAGCAAAGGTATAGAGTGAATTTAAAGTGTAACTTAACAGAAAAGCCGACTAGTCCTAATCCATGAAGTATGTGTAAGAAAATGTGGTATGTCAAGAGATGGTAATAACAAAGCCTCCATTCTACCAGAGTAGATATGGTTAAAGCAGTATAATGAAGACATAAGGAAACACTTCTAGGAGGCTGAAGAAATGGATCAAATATCTATTGCATGGAGAACAATAGATATCGTGCACTTAACATGAGATCTACCCTCTTTAACACATTTTTAAGTGTTCTTACCACAAAAAAAGGAGAGACACAAAACTTTTGAGGGTGAGATAAGGTTATTACTTTGATTGCAGTGATAGTTACATATGTCCAAATTTACCAGATTTTATACATTAATTACACACAGTTTTTTGTTTGCCTAATATTCCTCAATAAAACTGGAGGGGAAAACATTTGAGAACTACAAAAAACGTATCGCATGGAGACACCGAAGTTAAGAAAATCATGGCAATATTCTATTATTATGGCCTTTTTTTTAAATTAAGAGCTATTCTCTCTTTTTTTTGTAAATGAATTTAAGGACAATAACTTTGTAGAACAGCCGTGTATGAACCTGAAAGGCCCACAATTGCTGCCTCTCGATGGCCCGTGGACACTTCCAGCTGGAAGAGTGAGAATGGGAAAGTTGGGGTACCATTCATCAGTTTAGCAAGTTCAGGAAATTCCTGTCACTTGCCCCTGGTGCTCTTGATGCTTTTTGGGGTCTCACCTTTGGGCTTAAAAGTGGAGAGATTTGACTTATACTGTTCTTTCCAATCCACCATTTACAAATTTTGTAGCACTTCATATATAATTATATAACTCATTTATTAACTCTTATGATTCCCACTTAAAATTCTAGGTTGACCAGGAAGGTATCATTATCTCCATTTAGCCTATGAAGGAATTGCTCTCCAGAAGACTCCACCATGTCAATTGCCCTAAGTTGTACTGCTAAACATGGGGCCAGCACAAGACACACAAATATGTCTCTTATGGTCAAATGGTGCATGTAAAGGAGTGTATGCGCCTATGTGCACCGTGTGTGTGAGAGAGAGAGAGACAGAGAGACACAGAATGAGAATTACCAGAAACCATTTACCCAGATTCAATCCTTTACTCTATCCATAAGAACTGACTTTGGGTATTCTTGGAAGCATCCAAAATTCTAGTCCATCTTTAAAAGTAAAATGTGATATGCAAATGGAATGTGCTCAGTAGTTGCTACACGTTCAAATTTGGTTAATTGAAATAAATGCGATATAGCCTCTGGAGACAATTACAAAATTCTGTGTCTTGCTCTCTCGCTCTCACATTTTGAGCTGTTACATTGTTCCATGGAAGAGGACTGGAGAGCTAATATTTATTGAATACCAGAGAGGGCAGTGAACGCATTTTCATTTAGTCCTCACACCTCCTGAAAATAGGTATTATCACCACCATTTAATAATTGAGGAAACTGAGGCCCTAGTAAGTACAGTGCTTTGGTGTAAGTGGTAAAGCCAGAATAATGGCCTAACTCATTTGGTCTTGTAAGTCAGCATATTCTTTTGATCATGCTGCTACAATTCTAAAGATATGACAAAGTTCCTTTTGGAAGTATAAGTTCTGTTATTATGTATTTTTAAATGAATTAAATTACTTCCTAATCGTACCTTGTATTTCAGAGATGTCATATTTATGGAGACTTTAGTGGATATATAGTTCAATTTCATTTTTTTCATAGCAATACTTTCTTGGTTTCTATTTATGTTATATGGCTTATACAATGTTATTTATATCCTTTGATCTGAATGAGCTAACAGGAAAACCTAAAGCAAATCTTAGTGATTTAAATGATGTTTGTCTTTGAAAAGAAAGTAAGGTGTCAAAAAACAGACCCTCGCTAACTTCGCTGCTCTCTACCTTCTCAGTTGCCGCAATACATTTATCCAATTAGGTTTTTCCAATGGTGAAGAAAAAGGGAGAACCCTTTTTTTCTTTTACCATTAACAATGTTTCATTATGTAAAAGGGAAACAGCAAATAGATTTGGTAGAGTAGTAGCTTTTACAGAAAGAAGTAGGGCACACAGTGTTTATCAGGCAAAACAGAGAACTTTAACAAAAGGCAGAAGGATTTGGGGAACAAAGAGTGCATCCTGACTAAATACACATTATTCATCAGCTCAGTTCAAGTCTGAAGGCCTTTCAAATGATGGACCTGGAAATGAGTTAAAAGAAATGTTCTCTAGAGATAACATCAATTTTTAAAATCAAGACAAATGTTTAAAATAGATTAAATTGTGCCTGGCATCAATTGGTGATTTTTTTTTATTGCTTACGTACTCAGCTTACTCTATATACAAAATAAATGTCGTAACACCTTTTGGAGAGAAGCTGTTAAAAAAAATTTGGCATGTTGGATGTGATTTGTTGTAAACACAGACATACTCAGAGGTAGTTAGCTATAGAATTTATAGAAGATTAAGGCATATTTTTTCATGCACTTTTCTTCCTTAAACATTAAAATAGTAGTAAACATTCTTCTTAGACACCTTACCTCAAGTGTAGTCTACCTATCTTTTCCTTAAAGGCAGGAAAAAATAATAACTCTGCAACATATGTACATTTATCTTGGAAAATACATAAATCCCTTGTATTTATTATCATTAGGAATATTTTATTGGATAAGTAAAATTTTAGGAAAACAAGGATTACAACTGAGATAAAATTTAAGCACACACAGGCACATTCATTTTAGAAACAGATCTGTCTAAAATGCATTACATTTCTCTGACTTATTAAAAGGAGTGTGATCATTTAACCTTTGCTTGATGTCTCATGTTATCATTGTAGACTTTGATTTCTCAGTGACATTTCGATTCTCATAATGACCTTTAGTGCTATATTGTATATGTTTTTAATTTTGCATATATTAGGATGTTTTGACACCTTAAGAACCTTTTTGGCTGGGGAGAGACTGCCCGTGCCAGGGCTAGCCAACTCTTAGAAGCAGCAAAGGGCCCAGCTGGGAGCCTGACTTTGATATACAAACTAACTAATGCAGAACCGTACATGAAGGAGTCAATATTCTACCTTAATTATCCCAGGCAGGGAGCAGACAGCTAGCCCAGAGCCCACCATAATTACTAAACTAGCCAATCCCAACTGTTTTTCCTGCCCTGCCTTGCCTTTCCAAAGAAAACTCCAGTAAAGGCCCTGGCCTAAGTGTTCCCCACTCCTGTCGTCTGCCTCTTGACCACCCCAACGTCTTTCCCATGTAGCCTGGCATGTGTTGTGTCTCCTGCTTCTGGGACCTGTCCATATAATAAACTTTGTTTTCCTGGGCCTCTGCTCTGTCTCTTCTTGTGGTTGCACCTGACTGACAATCTCATAAAAATTACAAAACAAGTAGTGATAAAGTATGTAAATAAATTTCCCTAGGTGACTATAAAATTGAAGATTCTGCTCTTTTCTCTGTCACAGTGGTTTGCCATTGCTCAATATGTTGACTTCCCAGTCACATCTCCCAGCACCACACCCTCCTACACACATATGCCCACGCTCAGGAGATCTCACACTCAACAGACACATTCATCTTTATCTCATCTCTCCCACTTTCTCTCCCGCTCTTCTGTCTCCTCTTGTGGTTGCAGCTGACAGACCATCTCATAAAAAGTACAGAATGAGTGCTGATAAAGTATGTAAATAAATTTCTCCCTCTCCCTCTCCCATCTCCCCCTCCTTACATCTAATTCCCAGCCTTCTGAAACCTAAGAAGTACTGAAGACCACCAGAGAAACCAAACAAGTCTGCTAAATCAAGTTTTACATAATACAAAGTGTATCCTGAGGCAGCTTCCAATCCCATTCCATAGAATTCTCTCACCATTTAAAGAGACTGTTCCTATTTCGTTTTGAATGTGCAACTCTGTGGGGGATTGTTGAGCCCACCAGCTGCCCCACTGCCAGGCAGATGGAGCATGACTTTTGTACGTCCATCCAGTAATTTAGTTGAAATGTCCTTCTTTATTAAAGACTAAATACTCTCACTAGGCTCTAATTATCCTGTACATTGGCAAATGAGATTCCATTTTTATCCTCTTGCACAATTTTAATGTATCGTTTCTACTAAAAATACATGATTTGCTTAATTTAAAAATTCCCAAGCAGTATTTTACTGAAGACAAATTGAATATGAGACAGTTGTTCCAAGTTTTTCATGCTGCCTTAGAAAGTAGTGATCTCATCCTTAATTGTAGTGCCACAGCCCCAAAGCTGTAAATAATGAGGTCTCAATCAAAATAATTAATTAAATTAATCAGGCAAAGTGACCTCAACAAGCAGTCTTTAATTCAATATTTATGTTTCTCTGTGAGGTAGTGGTTAGGGGATTTTTGTTAGTTATCAGTCACTATTAGGAAAAAGAAGTGAATGGCTGACAACCAAACTGAGAGAAGAGATTTAATTGTTTTAAATCAATTTACAATCTTTCTTGGAGTCAGTACAAATTCAGCTTCACCTCTTAAACCTTATATGTCTCTAATTATGGTCCAATCCAAAGTGATGTTCGCAGTGATATCCCTGGGCCATTGTGAAAGCTTTAGTCACCTAAGAAAAAAATCAATTATGTTCAGTATATTTCACTCACTAGACCAAAACAGCAAGATAACTTCAGAAAGATCCTTAACAATAGTTGAACCACAACCATCTTTTGATTAGCTCTAACTTAACCATATGGTTCACTCAACCAGAATTGCCTCTTTCACAAATTGGGATTAATCAAAGTTTTATCATATGTTTACTCCATCTTGAAAATATTTTCATGTGGGTCTCAAATGTCAAAATCTATGTTTTTGCTTTTTGAAATTTGTTTAGTGTAACCTACTTTGTACCAGAAAAGATTTGATTGCTTTTAAAATTCAAGTAATGCAACCAAATAAAACAATTCAAAATAGTTTTTAAAAACTGAGACATAAATAAAATAAGAGTGGGTAAGTTAAGCTGGGACCGAGAATGAATAAGAACAAAACTGTAGGCTGTAAAACCCTTCACATTTACTAGTGTAAACTGTGTTTGTCTTTAAGCCTTTAGCAGCCATTCATTTGTTCTATGTTCTTCATTTTACAGAAAACCAAATAGAGTGATTGTGCTCAAGGTAGTAAACACCTATTAACTTTAGCTAAAAAAACAGCCTCTGAGATTACAACAGGAAAATTAAACAGGCCAACAACTTTCCAACAATCTTTATAGATCATAAAATGCCAGAAGCATAGTGGGAGCAAGGGATACAGAACGAGACTTGTGTCTCCAGATGCCAGTCTGTTCCAATCCACAAAGACACTAGTCTTAGCAAATCAGAGCACGAAGGGAAGAAGTATGAACACATTACTTTGCCCACTGGGCACCATTTACCCTTGCTGTCACGATAAAACACTCTCATTGTAGAAGACTGTATTTTGTCTGTTTTTCATACAGTCTAGAAAGATCCTCAAGAGTTTTCCCTAACAAGCAGAAACTTAATGAGTACAAAGTAAACAAAAATTATAATAAGGTCTATGTATGGAAATCAGCTTTATTAATTTTTATGAAGAATATAAATATTGAGATTAATATCATAATTCCAACATTAATAAATTCCATTAATATTACTTAGAATATCATAAACATTGAGATTTCCTCCCTTGACAAGAAGGGTCAGGGGCTCTGGGGGCCAGGGCAGGGCCCTGATGTGGCCACCAGAAGGGGCTTCCTAAGAAAGTGACAGGTTAGATCCTGGCAGTCAGTCTGAAATCTCAATGTGAACCTAAGTGATGCAAAGCAAAGAGGGGGAGACAAAATGTATCGTCAAACAAGCCAGAGACGAGGGGAGAAGAGGAAGGAAGTCACTGAAGACTGCTTAGATAGTGGTCTCTGGATTCTCTAAGGTCATCGCTGTTGGCCAATGAGAGCATTCAAAGAGAGCAAACAAATATGAGTATTAAGAGGCTCATAAGACAAACTAAATGCTATCTGTCACACACATAACACACACACACAGGTTCAACAAGACAGAGTGGGCTCACAGACCGTAATAGCTATCATTGCATGATAGCTTGAGGTTACATATTTTTATTGCAGCTTCAAGGCACACAGGCCTCAGTTTATAATTCAGTCAACATTTTTGATCACCTTTTATGGGCACAGCCCTAGCCTAGGTGCTATGGAGGAGTCAAAAATACACAAAGCATGGCACTTCCTACCAGGAGCTTATAGAAAAGGGGGAAGCTGGGAGGAGGCTGTGGGGAAATGACAAATACATATGAAATGCTAAGGAAAGGATATGCTAATGAGCACTCTCTCCAGAGTGTGGAGTGAAGGAGACAATGTGCCTTAGAGGAAGGAGAAAAACCCCTGCAATTGTTGATATGGGTTCCAGGTATTGAACTTTAGGTAGGACTCCAACAGGAGGATACAAGGTGGAGATAGAGTAGGGCATTTTAAGGCAGAAAGAGCAAAGTCAACAAGGCAGGACCTAAAAGGTATGTGAAGAGAACAGAGACTTGATATATTATGGTAGTTATTAGATAGTCATGTGATTGCTGTTCTAACTTTGTTTGTAAGTGACTTATTCAACTGTCTTTAAACTTACCCCAAAAGATCAGTAAAACCTTAATTAATTCCAAGTTTTATGGTAGGGCCATGAAAGACTCAGTGTTTCATGTACAAATTTGCATGGTTTTTAAGAACATTAACTTACCTATTTTGCAGCATGCTGTTGTTGTGAATTTCTAGTTACGCCAGTTAATGTCCATGAGAAACAATCGAAAACTGTTAAATTAATCCCTTTTACATCTTAGCTTCCTAATTTAGGTGCACCTAAATTGGCAATTGCAGTCTGTGTTATGGTAAATTTTGCATTTAATAGTTATAGTGGCTACCTTTTCATGAAATAATCAGTTTATATACAGGGGTGTAAATTGGTTTTGTAACCCAGAAGCAGTAAGAAAATGAAGGGAAATTAAACTTGATTATAACAGATCTGATATGGGAGATGACATATTGAATAAAACTCACTGCTTTTCATAGATAAGCAATCCCTAATATAGACATGCCAAATAAAATGTTAATCATGCCATAAGAGAATGATACAATATCTCATCTTTAGTGGAAATAATCAGAAAACTACATAATTGCTTTATTTAAAAATTAAATAATATTATCTTTTTTGTAAAGAGTTATGCTGAGAATCTTAATAAACTCTTAGCCTACCTTTTCAGAAACAGTATATTATTTTTAAGTGATACAATACAAAACAAGTAGATGAAATAAGTATTGCAGAACTATTTGAGATTCATATTTCTAAACTGCAGAACAATTATGAAATGAATTCACTTATTTAACATACCTTTCCTGTGCGATGAATCAAAACTATTCCATTGTAGGGATCAAAGAATTGACTTGAAAAGATGAATGACTCTTCCGGGTTTTTGTTCTAAGTCAATGTATGTTAAGGTTAAACTTTGGATGACAGAGAGTATCTGTTGGGATCTGATTGCTGAATGTCATGTTCTTGTTCTTCCTGTTGAAATTAATTTGGTACTTAGAAATAATTTTTTTCCTGGAGATCTCTGTTAGTTAATTTATATTTTAGTCTCTCCCCAAAAGTATTTTCAGTGATTTAGAAAGATACATAAAATATTGAAACATAAAATAAAAGTTTATGAGAATGAAGCAGAGAGAAAATAAGGAGAGCAGTATGAAGCCAGAGTGATATGAGTATATACAATGCATGGCATGAAGTCCTGGACCCTCACTTGAGGTGGCCACAAATTTGCCTCTAGGATTTCTAAGTAGTTAGTATTTAGGGTGGACCATGTGTCAGAGGGTCCTGGGGCCAAACACATTTTCTTAAAGTGAACCTAGCAATATTTTCAGTCGCTCATGTTTCTTTGGAAACTTGCGACAGGTGGACTCTATTTGCCTTTACCTTGAACCTAGAATGAGTTTGTGATTTCCTCAACAACTGGAAAGCAATAGAAGCAATGCTGTGTGATGTCCATGGCTAGGCCATAAACGATTATATAACTTCTACCAAGCTCACTCACTCACTTGTTCGCTCGCTCACTCTCTCTGTTCTCTCTTAGTCTTAGGATGATCACACTTGGAACCCAGCCACCAAGTATGAGGAATCCCAAGCCACATAGAGAAGCATATATAAGAGTTCCAGCCAACAGCACCAGCTGAGGTCTCAGCCAAAGCCAGCATGAGACATGAGGGAATGAGCCTACAGAAGATTCTAACCCCCATCTGATTCTCCCACCCGAGACCATAGATAGTAGAGCAGAGATAAGACACCCCACTATGTCCTGTTAGAATTCCCAGCCCACAGAATTCATGATCAAAATAAATGGTCATTTTTACACCATTAAATTTAGAGTAATTTATTATGTGGCCATAGTAACTACAACAGTCCTTTAGATAAAAACAAATCTAGAGAAGCTTGATTTTTCACTGTTCTGAGAGACTAGAGACAAATTTCTCTTGTAGGATTTCATTGAGAGAACATTGTAAAGTAATGAACAAGGTTCTCAATGATATTTGTACAGCAAACATGGCCATGGTTTCTTGGGTCTCACCTTATAATAACTCTCTGTGTAGGCTGATTGCGTCAGAGCAAAGGGCAGTGTGACAAAAGCAAATATAGAAAGGGAGCATAAATGCAGCTTATATTTGTGCTCTCTGATGACCTGAATTGATGCAAAGATGGGTTGTGACAGGTAGAAGATGCACCCTCAGATGCAACTCGAAGGCACAATTAACACTGCTCAGTACAGAGGGGTGGAGATACTGGAGGTTGGGGGGAGACGGGATCAAAGTGGAACAAAGGGAACTTTTACTTCCTACTCTTTATTGCTCTTTAAAAATTTTACCCTGATTATGTCCTTACCCCTTGAGTTAATGAGGCTTTGAGTCTTACATAAGAAAAATACAGTCTTCCAAATTTGTCTTTTTTTGCCTTTTTGTAAACCTTCCTAATATATTTTGCCCTTGTCATGTTCTCTCCCAAATATAGTTATTTTGGGCAGTATTTAATCTTATCTTTTTCTTATTTGCCATCACCACAGGCAATTTACCTTTTTAGTTGACCCATGTTGCTTATGTAGTGCTAAATTAATTACCACTATTCTTTAGTTACTGAATTCTGAGAGCTGGCATATGTGTGATGACCAAGGAGTACTAAGGGCATTGTGGAGTTCTGATTGGTTGAATTCCCTGGTGTTTTAATTAGTCAGAATCTCAATCTGCAATGCATCTTCCCAAATGAGCAGGTTGTGGTTACAGCACTTCCAGTGACATGATGTTGAGTTCATTTGTTATTTTGTATAGCACGTAAGAGTTTATTTGTTCTACATAGCTGGCAGTGTCTAATTGCACAGATCCTGAACATTAATAACAGTCTCTCCCTACAAGATAGCAGGGACTGTATCCTTGCATATATATTATAATGTATGCACTCATATGACTGAGATAGAAACACAAATGTATGAGACCCTGGTCCACACAATGCCTCCACAGTAACCTAGCTATCTTTATGGTATGTATGAACTCTACATTCATTTGGTTATCCTTCATAAACATCTTTTCTCTCAGCAGAACTTTTGATTCATAGGACATTTGAAGTTATACCTTTTGAGAAGTTACCTAAAGTACAGTTACGCTATGTTGTCAGTTAAGTTCAGAGCCTCAATTGGGGTAAGTATGATGTCTTCTTAGGGAAACTGGGATGAGAATGGGATGGGATGCCAACTATGTGACTTGCCACCCCAAATACTGCTGCTCTTGGTGACATACAATGACCCACATTTAGTCGTGGTAACTGTGTATTCAAGGATTTAACCTTGTCCAAGGAGATGTCTGGCCTTTGCCTTTGACCCTCTCTCTAACCACTTGGAATGTGTGCCTGATGAAAATATCTTTGTTTACCTAGAGTTTTGAGGCACACCGACAATGGATGTAGGGTAGGGGCTTTCAGTCAGGTGATATCAGCTCAGCCTCTCGCGGGCTGGAGATTGAGTTCAGCCTTGTGGGTGACAACCAGGTTTACATGACCAAGCCTCTGTAAAGATGCTGGTCACAAAGGCGTGGGTGAGATTCCCTGGCTGGCAATACTCTATGTGTATTGTCATGCACCAATGCCAGGAAGGTACACTGCCCATGACTCCATGAGAAGACAATTGGAAACACCACATTTAGAACTTGCCAGACCTGCCCTAAGACTTCTTCTCTTGGCTGATTTTGATCTGTGTGTGTGTGCATGTGTGTGTGTGCACGCACATGCGTATAAAATCTATCCATAACTGCTAAGAACTTTAAAAAAATGTATTGTTTTTATTACTTGTGTCAGAAATGTAAGGTGTTTTATTACCCCATTAACAAAATACCATAAACTGGGTGGCTTAATTACAGAAATTTATTTCTTTCAGTCCTGAAGCCTGGAAATCTGAGATCGGGTGCCAGCATGGTTATTATGTTCTGGTGAGAGCCCTCTTTGGGGCTGCAAACAGCTGACTTCTCCTTGTATCCTCACACGTTGAAAAGAGCTGTTAGCTCTTCATCCCTTTGTAAAGCTACTAACACTGTCATGAGGGCTCCACCACCATCACCTAATCCAAATCTAATCACTTCCCTAAGGTCCCACTTCCCAATATCACAATGGGATTAGGCTTCAATATAGTAATTTGGAGGGGAACACAAACATTCAATCCATAGCATCCCTCATAGTCAGTTTCCCTAAAAATAGCACTATTAATACTAGCTAACGCACATAGCACTTACCAAGTACAAGCACTGTGGGAAGAACTCCACATATATTAACAAACAATACACTAAGTTTTGAATAAATTTCAATGTCATATTACATCAGTTACAATCAGTCCAATAATCAGTCTCTCTAATTACCACAGGTCTGATGCTGGCAGCAACAAAGAGGAAACAAAGTATCAATAAATCCTTAGTCCCCAAAAGAGATTACCGTCTCCAAATATTGACTAGCATTTTGATGGTACTGTGCCTATTACACATAGAATTTCACACACCCTATCCAAGTGTGTGTGAAAACCACCCAGGTAGTTTTATTGTTCTGAGTGACAAAATGGGAAGGGCCCAAACTGAGACCCCGATCTTCTGACCTCAAACCCAGGCCCGTTTCTACCACCAGTCTGTGCTTTTGCACACAATGACCACTTGATTACAAATTTTTAAAAATGTGTGCAATCAGTCCTATTCCAATTGTCATGATTCACTGCGTATTCAGAGGCCAAGAGTGCATCCTGCATCACCATATCGACATCACCACCACAGCAGCAACGGCCAGTGCTTACTGAATACTTACTGTGTTATTGTTTTACATATATTGATTCATTTAATCTTAAACACTTTAAATGTTGAAATTACCCTTTTTTACAGATCTATTATCCAGTCGACTCTTTTACAGTTGTACAAAGCAGCTATTGTGGAAAGAATGTTGGCCTTGGAATGAAAAAAAAAAAAAAAAAGGATTCAAATTCAGTCTCTTACATTGCAGGCTGTATGACCTTAGAAAAGTTTCTAACTCTCTACACCTACTTTGCAGAGTTATTGTTTTAAAGTATATTTAGTGCACTGAACAGAAGAACCTGGTTCATGATAGCTCTTATACAGCATCTCTTAGTTTTACGAGTGACAATAGGAGACAAGTATAGTTATCACATTCATTTGACAAGTGAGGAAAAAGTTCAGATAGGTAACCAATGAGTGGACTCAGTAACCATTTTGCTGGACCCAAGTCTCCTCATTCTGAGACAGCTTTTTTCCAGGGTGCCACGTTGTCACCCTCTTGACCAGGTTGCCCTGGGTCTCAGGAACTTCTGAGTAACCATGCCTGGCAGACAGTGTTTCTACACTTAGGTTTCTGTACTTATTACTATTAGCTTTTAAATAATCAGGTGCTTCCAGACCCTACGGAATGACAGCACGTTGACCGCAACAGCCCTGACACCTAGCCGCTTGGAGATTATATTAGAACAGGGACTTCATTTGGAGTTGGAGGGTTGTTATTTTGGGTTAGTTGGAAAGTGACTCTAAGCAATGATACTATAGGTTGGGAATGATGATTTTGCTGCCTTAATTACATTCTATTTGAATAAAATTCCAAGCACTCTTCTTGAAATACATTGGACTCAGTTTTGCAGCCCTAAGAAGCTCCATTTCTGACTAAATTTGTGTAGATAAATTCTTAGGCTGAAGCTATAAATTCCTGATGGGCAGAGGAACTAACCCCAGGTCCGCTTTGTTTGAGGAATTCACATTTCACTTAGACCACTGAATTACATGCCCAAAGAAAGTCATGCTTAATTTGGCATTCACAAAACAGGAACTATTAAATGTAGGCATTGCAATTGTCCGACTGTAGGCTCCTAAATTAATTTGTGAAAATTAAAAAAAAAAAAATTCAAGCCAATGGACTGCCACATTTAGAAGGGATTGTACCTAAAACACTAAGTGTTCCATTATTTTAAGTCTTGTATTTTAGAGGTGGAGTTCTCATAGAACATGTGTTTACCCTCAGAAACTAGATTTACTTTTGAGACAGACAACAGATACTTTCTATTTAAGAAGATACTGCAAACTTTCTTTAACCTTATGCGATGGACTAAATGTTCGTGTCCCCCTAAAATGTATATGATGAAATCCTAACCCCCAATGTAATAGATTCAGGGGAGGTAATTAGGTCATAAGAGTGAAGCTCGCAAGAACGGATTAGTCCCTGATAAAAGGGACTCCAGAGAGCCCTCTCTATCTCTTTACAGCCTGTGAGGACACAATGAGAAGTCAGCAGTCAACAACCCAGAAAAGAGCTCTCACCAGACACCAATTTTGCTGGCACCTTGATCTTGGACTTACAGGCCACCAGAACTGTGACAAATGCTTGTTGTTTAAGTCTCCCAGTCTCTGCTACTTTATTATAATAGCCTGAAGAGCTACAGAATATGCCAGCACAAAATAGGCCTTTCTGACATAAGGATTATATTGAGCGAAAGGCATTTGAAAAACGGCAGGTATAAGAAGGGTCCTTTGATTCTCCTCTTTTCTGCCTGAAAACAGGAGATAAAACTCCCATATGAAAGATGTCCAACCTATACAAGGAAAAAAACCAAAACATTCTTATCACCAGAGACGAGGAGTTGAGGCCAAGGAAATTCTATACAAACAGACTTTGTTAAAATAATTCTTATCTTTCTTTAGCCTCCCCATATATTTTAGTTACGTTCCCATAATTCCTCTCTTTTAACCTAGTATAAAAGCATAGGTTTTGCCACTTCTTTGGGGACTTCATCTCCTTTTGAGGATTCCCCTGTCACATAAAATTTATATTAAGTTTGGATGCTTTTTCTCCTCTTAATCAGTTTCATGTCTATTTAATCCTCAGGACCAACCAGAGACCCTCAGTTTTGCCTCCCCTACGGTTTCTGGACAATGAGGATGTGATTAGAAAAGGCTGGGATGCCCCACTCCTACTGCCTCCAGAGTCCGTGCTCAGAGAACTGACAAGAGCCGGCAGAGGGTAAGAATTCTTAAAAAGCTCTCCTGAATCTCTTTAGTCATGGTCAAGAGAGGAAGGTAAGATTTTTTTTGTCCCTTCCTTTCCAAATTCAGACTGGCAGAGAAAAACATTTGTAAAAACATTAGTTCTTTGGGTTGTGACTTGCGAATTTGATTTTGGTACCCACTGATCGTTGATCATTATAGCCATTGCTTCCCTTTTTTGTCTCATTTGTACAGTGAGAGCGAGTGTGGCTTTCCTCCTGCCAAGGCGTGCAGATTGTTGGGCCTGTGTCTGCAGGCGGCCAATGGTTAGATCGGGGCCCCCTCCCGAGATCATGGTGGGACAGACATGTAGGTTGCATGCCATTTGTGGTAATGGTGAAGGGGCGGGGGTTCTAAGTCTTTCTTTCTTTTGACTGTGGGAGTGGTTCTGGAACTTGGGTAGGCTGCATCTTTTGCGCTCTCTTTGGGGATCCTTCTTCTGAACACAATCCATTAAAAGACTTACCGCCTGTAAGTCATAAAAGGCTTATTGGTTTGTATTCACATTAAAATAGATATACCTTTGAAAATTTGGACTTTTATATCTAAAAGGATTTTTTAGCTATCTCTTATTATAAACAAGTGTCCTATTGTTACCTATGGGATAAAATTAATAAGGCAAAGATGAGAATCAACTCATATAAATTAGTATATTTTGTGTTTTTGTATTTATACCTAACTCAAGTCTGATTTAAAATGAAAATTGTAAGATCTCTGTGTCTGTCAGTATATTTATGTCTGTGTATGCATGTTATAGATATGTGATCCTTTTCCTACCTCCAGATAATAGTGCCGAAATTAATTTGTAAAGGAGCTCTATTTAATTGGCTTGAGAAAAATAAGAGCTCTATAAATTAAATATTCATAAAACTGTCAGAAACATAAAAATTAACCCCGGCTTTTCAAGTTGACATGATCTGGGTAATCTTCAGTAAGTAAAAGTTAGTTTACATTTGTTGGCTTAATAAATATAGACATGTCCTCAGAATTGTCAACTTAAATATATTGCAGGCATACAAATTCTTCTGCTTGGGCTTACTATAGTCAACTAAGCTTATGTTATCTCTACTAGATGTTAAGATTGTAAAATTATAAATTTGACCTAAGAACAAAACATATGATAAAAAAAAATCACCTAATGCATGTCAAGCAGGCAGTGAAAAAAAGTTGGAGAGAACCATGTGTATTAAATTTAGATTCCTCTGTGACTTTTTTTAAAACTCACTTTATCTACAAGAAAAATAATATAAAGTTTATCTATTTTTGACTTAAGTGTTACATAGACAAAATATATTTGAGTCTGCTAATAAACATATTATTTTTTGTCACACTGAAGAACTATATTATGAAAAAGAATGTACTTATAAATTGTTAAATGGTATATTCATAAAATTTGTTACTTTGCTACAGAATGCTAGGACAGTAAGCCCTCAAAATCCTTGATAGGTTCTGCAACTCCAAGTGAAACTATATAATGAAACTAATTTTACCATAAGTTAGTTGATAAACAAGTTAAGTTCATATGGCATCTCATCAACATTATAACAAAATGACATTAAACAAAATTATGTTATTCGAAGACCTGCTGTATATGACTGGCAATAAATATATATATAAATGTGACTACTAGACCCATAAGAGGAAGGGAAACAATTTTTTATATAAAGTTTGCAAGGAACATAGAATGTATTTTGGATTTTTTTAAAAAAGATATGAGGGATATGCTTTTGTTGAGAGGAAAAGAGACTAATTTTGTCCTAAAATAAAATGACTAGTAGGACAAAAACTATTGAATATAGAAAGTTGCAGGTTTCTTAAATTAATGGTCTTCTCTTAAAAGATTATGAAGTTTTTTCCTTACCTTTTGAGTAAACTGCTTAGGAAACAAAGATTCCATGTCTCATCGAAAGAATTCCTCATGCTTCATGTTGGCTTCATCAAATTTTTGATTACTTACCAAAACTGAATCTTCTTAGTATTTAAGAGCTAAATTTTTTTTTCTTAAGTATAATACTTCCATATTTGCCTTTAAAATCTTTTATTGTCACTTGGTTAGATGGATAACTAGATGTTGTTTCACAGTGATCTATGATCTGTTTAATGAAGTGCTGAAACCCTTTAAAGTTTTTGACAGCTTCTCCCGTATCAAATTCTGAATAAAGTTGACCTCAGACTAATTTTGGGATTTCCTAGAAGGTCCCTGAATAATCTCAAAAGGTTTGTTCTCTCTCCTGTGATAAGAGAGATTTTAAACTAATTAGGCTTATTTAATATGCTAAATTACATGAGAAACATTGCCAAATAAAAGTGCTGTTTAACCTTCTTTAGGTTATATTTGTGTTGAGTATATGCTACTAAGTACTTCAAAAATTGTATAAAATTTCTAAAAATGTGTCAATATTATACATCTGTATAATAAGCTATAATTACAATTATTATTTTAAAATGTTAAATGCCACGGAAATAACCAAATTTCTTTGTTAGTTATATAATCACAAACTATCTTCAGATCTTTAACCATGGCTATTTTTGAGTCTTTCATTATTTACCGATGGTTTTTTTTTTTTTTATTCTGATGCTTTCCTGAAAGTTTTTGCAATCAACTACAAACAAAAGTGCTTCATCTTCAAAGACATTCACAGAAAGGACTTGAACAGGTAGTCTGGAACATAGGTTTCTGATAACTTTAAAATCAAGTCACTGAACTGGGTCAGAATTTCTAGAAAGCTAATGAAGAAACTGATTCATAAAACTGCTAACCCACGATCAAGCAAAACAAGAATTACATGGGACGACATAAACTGATTTTTAAAAATTAATTTTTTTTTTAAAAATTAAGTTTTATTAAAACATTACTGCTTTTTAAATATTTTATCTTCCAGATTTAAAAATTTCATTTTTTCTTTTCTCTAAAAGCTATAACTTACAGCAATTTTTGTAAATTATACCTTTGTAAACAGTTGAAACATTTATCTCTACTCTCTACCTGATTCATTCAGAATTTGGAAACTCTTATTTAACACTCTTATGTTCATGACAATACACTTGTTTGCATAAGTCCAATAAGAATCTGTCCTCCTTGAAACAGAACACAATTGGAAACACCGGTTATGTTACCAAGGCTAATGGTGAAACTGATTCATAAAACTTTTTTTTTTTTAACCTCTGGGAAAAATTTCTTTAATAAAAAAACTTCTAGTACACTTACATGATTGTCATCACGCTTCATCTACAGCACTCCACAGGGAAAATAAAAAATAAAGTACAACCTAGACAGACACACTCAGTATAAAAATGCAGAAATCCATTCAAAGAGGAGGGCTTGGGCCTGGAGATCAGAGAGAGATGCATGAGGGCATTGACCAGAACATCATATTTGAGAATCGTGTGCACAGAATTGGATGTGGCCAGACATATTTAAGGAACTAAGGTTGACTTTATGGAGCCAATGCTTATAAAGTCCCTTAAAATACCAGCCTGGTACCTTGTTTATTTGTGTATATGAGTATATGTAAGTACGGAAGGTCACTTCTTAGCAGGCCCAGGAAACTTAATATACATTGAGGATCTCTAAAAGAGAGGAGTTTACCCAGATCTATAGATATCACAGGCAAAGTCTGGGGTCAAGTTCCTGACTTGACTTATTAATCTTTGTAGGCTTTTAAAGGTCCAATCTGAGATTCCTTATGAAAAGTTCCAGCAAAGCACATTTTTTAAAAAGAGCCTATATGGTAAATCACTATTCTTGTTGCACTTACGTAAATAATCGAGCCAAGTTTAATGAGAGTAGCTGTGTTTACAAACAAATTAGTCTTGTTTCAATTATCTTTGATAAAAATGGGGTGACTGTAGGGAACAAATTCTGTTTCAGTAAAAGCTGTAACACACCCTTGTGGATTTTCGAAAAGTGCCACACTCACTGACTTTGAGCTTTCTTCCACTTTGTAAACTGGCTCCTGCCATTTTGTATATTTTGTCAATAATTAATATTTCCCATTTTTCTCCCACCCGCCTAACTTGACATCAGTAAAAACGAAAACTTCCCTACTTCTGAAGCCCTGAAAGCTGAAGCTGGATGACTTAATATAAATTTGAAAGAAATTGCCACAATAATTAAGTATGGACAACCTTTATGCCTACTGCTGTGTAGGTCACTCAGAAAGTTCACCGTAACACCTAATATTATCACCAGAGACATTCAAACTACAAACAAAAAAGAAAAAGAAAAAGAAAAATTTCATCGGGCTACCACTGCCTGTCTTCTCTCTGCCACATAAAGATGCTTCGAGACCAATATCTAAAAATCTTTTGACTGCCCTCTGGACTCAACAACTGAGTTTATAATTTGTTCTAATCATTAACCTTTGTTTTTTCTTTTGCTTCCATAGAAATGCCTCCTATTAAATGTCCATTAACTCACACTATATAGAGGCCTACTTTAGATGTCCCCCAACTCCCATCGACACTGTTGCATCCTAAAATAGGAAATAACTTTAACTGAATTGACTTATGTTCGGGACTAAAGACTGATTCAATGAAATATAGAACAATCTATCAACTCAGCTTCTGGGCAGTATTGTCTTGGTAAATAATCTATAGTACATAATACTTACTTTATATATTTTTACTTTTTATGGAAATTTTAAAACATATATAAAAATAGGCCCAATAATACAAGGAACCCCATGCATAATTTTTCAGCTTCAACAATTATCAGCTCATGGCCAATCTCCTCTATTTTACATGTATAAACTACAAATACTTTCATCTACATCATCTCTTTGATTGTCCTACCAACTTTGAAAGGTAGGTTGTATAATTTTCCAATAAAATCCTATTTCTAACAAATTAGCATTTTAATGTAAATGCCAATTTTTAAGATAGTGAATAAAAAAGATACAAAGTTTGCTCCTATGTCTTCATGAATGTTTTATTGGGTTTTTCTGTATCCTAATGCATTAACGGATGGAAAAGGAGGAACACTGGAATATTTTATCTTTGGTTATTATTCAAACTGATTGGAATTATTTTTTAATAAAATTATTAGGATAAATTGCCAATTTCTACATTTCTAGTAAATCACTTTTGCTGAATAATCTTGATCCCAACTTATCCTATAAAAATGGGATTTTACTGAACTACTTCTAATGTTACATTCTGTACACAATAGCTGGAAATGTCTCACATTTTAAGGAAGCACTATAATTTAGAATAATTCTAGGCCAAAAGTGATATTTGTAGAGGACCAGATGCATGAAAATAAAATAAACCAAATGAGCCATTTAATTCATGGTTTGGATGTTTTCTGACAGTTATCAGTGAAACTGTCATGTATCCCTGGAATTTGGGGCTATTAGAATTATTTATTTTGATATTACTCTTTCACATAATTCTATTTTAACAGAAAGTATTTGTTTACATGTATGTGTGGATTGATACTTTCATATTACATTATTACTTGCACATGAATTAGTTCTGATTCTTTTTAAAACCCAATTTGTATACCCATATTATCCTATGGATATTTACAAATACTTAATAGTGTATATTTTTTCCTGTTCTCTTTCTTACTTGACTAAGAATATCAAGGATGTCCCCAAATGGTGATTTGAAGGTTGATTTAGTCACACTAGCAGAACCCCAGGCTCAAATGTCAAATGGGATCAGTTCTATACAGTGCACTGATCATGCTGCAATCTTTTTGCTGCAGAAGTTACAGTTGCATATTACTCCTCAAGGCAAAATGTAAATGTTTAGTGATTATACAATATGTTTTGGTTAACTCCCCATATGGGATTTTCTTTTTACCTTTGTTTATTTGAGAACAACAACTGAATGCTGAAATGTAGTAGCTGATGCCAGCAATCTAAGGCTTCATTAGTACAGATAAAGCAATGCTCATTTGTTACACAAATAATTAGAGAGATTAAATGAAAATAAACAGAGAATGTACAGAAGCTCTGAAGTTAGGTAATCATTTTAATTACTCTAGTGACTTCCACCAACCTTCATTATCAGCCACAGATCAAGTTTAAATTGTTTTATTTGAATATTTTAAACTACATGGAAAAGTACTAGAGCTACCCCAAAGATAATGCTTCATAAAAATGACCTTTCTTCAAGCTTCCATTTAAGAGTTGTTTCCATTCCAGCACTTGATAAACTCTCTATTTTAAAATTGATAAAATTTGGCACTTAAAAGTGCTTTACACTGGTTTTATGTTTCAAATGGATATTCTTAATAATTTTTGTATCTCTGCGTCTTTATCAAGATTCGATTATAAAAGATGTGGGTCCACATTTTTAAGACACTGAATATAAAGCATTATGACATATTCAGTAGTTTGAAATAAATGCCACATGGAACCACGTCATCCTTATTTTGTGACAAGCTGCACCTTGTATTTGGGGTAAATTGATTTCTTTCTTCCCCTCTCTACCCCAACTTGGAAACACTACCACACACACTAACACCTTCCTGATAGGTGGGGGCCCTATTTAAAGGCATCGTCAGGCCTGTTTAGAATGGATTAATTTATATTCCTGTGTGATCATGATCCTGCAAGATCTCCTGGGTTCAGATCTTTTGAGGATGTTACTTGTATTTAAAAACCGTTTATTGACTGCTTACCTAATGCCAACTCCTCTGAAAAATACTTTACCTAACTTACCCTATTTAGTCCTTACATGATTCATTCCCATGCAGTATGTATTATTAATTCCATTTTCCAGATGAGAAACTGAGACTTTGAATGGCTTATGGACTTTCTGGAGTTGCCCAACTGAGAATCAAACCCAGGTGTGTCTGACTCCAAGAACCATGATGCCCATGGGATGACTGAATGAGGTAAACCTGGAGGCAAATGCTGACAAAGGATAATAAAAAATGAAGTGACTTCGAGATGTGGATGTGCTAGGTAAGTGTTGTGTTATTTGACACCTGTGAATTCTGGACACCATTTAAAACCTCAAATTCCAAAATTTGATTTAAAAGTGTCTCATCTCTGAATAGCCCTGGTTGCCCGACAAGCAATTAGGAAATAGGTTTCACTGTATAGTGGGAATAATCGAATTCCCTGCTAACAAAGGTTAGTGACGCTTTTATTAATACAATTCAGTAACCAGTTGAGCATTACTCCAGCTAACTCGCAAGATATTTAAACTACATTTAAAAATTCCCACAGAATGAAGGAGACTTCGGTGATCTTTGCAGGCATGTGCGTGTGTGTGTTGCTTTCTGGTATTTAAGAACAGCCTTTACTGAATTCCCTCTCCTCCCTCCTTTCCCAAGACGCAGACATTGATTTCCACGGGCACACCCCCAGGCCTGACCAGGATACGTTTTCTAGAGGTGGTATAATCCGGAGGCCCATTAGGCTAACCGAGACGGGAAGGAGTCTAATGGATTCATTGTTTCCTCTGTTTGGGATGCACTGACCTACCGAATTTAAAGAATGAGTTGTGGGGTGATACAGTGATATTGGGACGGAAGGCTTGTCCTTGCGAGGGTGGGGGCATGTTAAATCTGTACATTTCACTCTCAGGTTTCAGATTCCGAGAGGGAAGTTAGGGAAACTCGCAGACGCACAGACGCCTGATGATAGGCGGGAGCATCTAGGGTAGGGC
Organism: Eonycteris spelaea; assembly: GCA_003508835.1. Classification (NCBI taxonomy): domain Eukaryota; kingdom Metazoa; phylum Chordata; class Mammalia; order Chiroptera; family Pteropodidae; genus Eonycteris; species Eonycteris spelaea. Next base: position 1,620,390 of record PUFA01000140.1, read on the forward strand.
TGAGAAAACAAGGAGCATCAGAAAGGCTGGAGGGGCATCCCTAGAGCTCTCCATCGTGCCCTCAGAAACGCGCGGTCAGAGGGATTTATTTGCGAACAAGACCGAAGAAGACACGGCCTAGGGAAGGTGGGCTCAGAAATTACTATAGGCTGGAGGGCGGGGGAAGGGAGGAGGAGGCTTTCCTGCCGCTTTGTAAGCACCTTCCTGGAACGTGACTATGAAGCGTGGCCCTTCTTTCTTCACGGTACCTTACAGACAGCCAGGGACTTAGCTCGTAGGTTCACTAAATAGAAAAAGTCCAAACTAAGCACCAATTGCATACTCATTCGGTGTCACCCAGACACTGTCATGGTTCTACACGTCACCGTACGCTCTGTTTGATTTTGACTGCACCGTGTTTACATCCGGGGGCCAGCCCGCCAGGTCCCGGCCGGGGTGATTTCTGCAGGCCGTGCACAGGGGAAGCCAGTGGCTAGACTTAGGGGACCCATGTCCCATTTTCATTTGGTCGCTTGTCACTGACCTTGGAGAAATAACTTTAAACTCTGAGTCTCAGCTTCCCCATCCAGAAATGAAGGTGATTAGACTTCCCAGGCCTCCTTGAAAAGCTCGTTGGAGATTCAAACAGAATAATTCCGATGATAGCGAATTGCAAGGTACTGTGACTCCAAATTATTGAAGAAGAAGTTAAACAAACAGATTCGGGAGTTTTAGAACATTTCTACCAATGATCTAACTGCAGTTAGGCAGCTACCGTTTGGATTGATTCTTTCTTATGGCTATCTCACATGCCAAACACCTATGTGAGGCCCCCCTCGGTCTCTCAGGGCTTTCTTATTGATTTCTACTTTTCACTGAAAGCGCTTTCTGTTGCCGCTGTTCGGCACACCCCCAGCACACCAACCCTGCAGCTGGGGAGCCAGAGAAGCGATCCTGTCTCTCCTCCTCTCATTCCCCACTCCAGGTCTCCAGAGTTCTACGCACGTGATGGGGTTTTCCTGGCTGATTTCCAAAGACCTTTCAGTATTCCAGAAAGCTAGTAGCACGCGGAGATCAGCGAACGAGCATAACCCCCTCCGGAGGTCGTGTGCCCCTCGGGGGCCCTCCTCCGCTCCTTCCCTGGCGGTGCAGCCGCCGCCTCCAGACCTAGCTTGCGGGGCAGCGCCAGACCGGAGAGCCGGACCCCTCCCCACTTCCCTCTCGCAGCCCCTCTCCGCCAGTAGCAGCGCTGCTGTCTTCCCACAGGAGACTGGAGGACGCCGGAGTCCGCAGCGCCCCGCCCCTTGCTTTTTCTTTCTTTCCTTGCTTTGGGATTTTACTGCCGGAGCCGGGAGAGGTTCTGAGAAGAGCGAAGGGCTGGAGTACAGGCTTTCGCTGCAGCGCGCAAACGGAGCTGAGCTACTGCGTCCCTGGCGTCCCCTCTCGGTCTTCGCTGCTCCGGCTGGGATGTGACGAAGGGAAGCCCTCAGCGCCTGCCTCCAGCCCTCGAAGGTGTTTCAAAGAGCGCATTGGGGGGTCCACGGAGTCCCTTTGCCCGCAGCGCCGCGGGACAGGAGCGGCGAGGCGTCCCGGCCGGCTTCCAGCTCCCACTCTTCGGAAAGAGCGCAGTGGGGATCACCGATTTCCCGGCGCTTGGCACAACTCCGGGGCCAGCAGCTGGACCGAGTCCCGCTTCCCGCCGAGTCACTGGTGTCTGCCAGCCCGCCTGCACTGCCTGTAACCCTAGCTCCTTGTCACCTGCTCCCGGCCCCCGCAGCGCCCCAGACCCAATGGAGAGCGCACCGATCGCGGCTTCTTGAGTGCGGGCGCCGCCGCGTCCAAAACTGCGCGCTGGGTCGCCCGGCTAGCCCCTCTTAGGGGCATCTGAGAAAGCCGGGAAGAGTACACCATGAAGTCCGTGCTATTCAGCCGCTTTTATCATCCTCCTGCCCTGGATCCTAATCGTCATCATCATGCTCGACGTGGATAGCGCAGGCCCCGCGCCGCCGTCACACCCGCGCCCCTACTTCTCTCCCTATGCGATGGCGCGGGAGCGCCCGACACCCACTCCGCAAGGGCGCCCCGACAGCGCCCGGGCGCGGATTAGAGAAGCGCAACGAGTCGCGCCGCTGCCACAACACAACCACGAGCCGCTTCTACCACCATCTATGCCATCAACGCCCCCTACAGCGCCCGGTGCAGAAAGCCGAGCTGACCGCCTGGCCAAACCTTCCGCAGGTGGCGCAGCTGCACTGGATCCTGGTGGAGGACGCGGCGGCGCGCAGCGAAGCTGGTGAGCCCTTCTGGCGCGGGCCGGCTGCCAAGCACTCACCTACACGTGCCCACGCCGCGGCGCTACAAGCGTCCGGGACTGCCGCGGCAACCGAGCAGCGCAACGCGTCGCCTGGCTGCGCCAGAGGCACCAGCACCAGCACGCGCAGCCCGGCGTGCTGTTCTTCGCAGACGACGACAATACCTACAGTCTGGAGCTCTTCCAGGAGGTAGAGGCCGGCCTGCCCTACATGGGGGGCCACGGCGGGAGGGACACTCGGGGGGCTGGCCAGGCTGCGGCTGCACTTTGGAGTTCTCACTTTTTTGTGCACCCTTTGGGACTCCAGGTGGAGCGCCTCTGGCCCGCAGCCCACGGTCTCTGTTGGCCCTGGCGTGTTTTCCTGGGGTGAAGGTGGTGGTGGTGCGGAGGGGGTGAGGGCCACTGTGACTCAAGAGAGAGTCTGACCAGGAGCTTTGCTGTCCTCTTGGCCCCGAGATTGGGCTGAGGGAGTAGCACAGGTGTGGGGAGCGGGCATGATTTCCAGGAACACTCTTGGCTGACCTGAGAATGGAGCCCAGATGGGGAGGGCGGTCAGGGAGGGGCGAGCTTCGAGAGGCGATCAGGGAGGTACCCTGCACAGTGGGGGATGGCTTGATGTACTCCAAGGCCTTTCAGCGCTCACAGGTGTGATTCGGAGTCTAAAACCATAAGGGGAAGAAGGTGAAGATTGTGATTAATAATCAGTCCAGGGACAGTTTTCTCCGGCACCATCCAATTTCACTAATTGGATGAAAACAGTGCCTTCCAGGGCTTCCTCCAAGCCATTCTTGCATGGCGCCATTGCATCCTGCTGCTCACCGTGAGGTCCTGAGTGCAGCCTGGCCCCCTGCTGCTGAGATGGCCCTCTTTTCCCTTGGAAGGCACACGTGCACGGAGCCAGCCAGCACTAGTTAGAACAGGTGTTATTCGTTGAGGCTGCTATTTTGCAGTCTGCGTGCTGCAAATGAGACTGAGCTACATGGTTTTGTCTGTTTTCTCAGACACAAATGTAGCTGACAAAAGTCTCGGATTCTTTGACATCCCATGGGACTGTTGCCTTCTTCTACCCCAAATTCCTTGACATCCTCCTCCTAAGGCTTTCTCATCCCCGCTACCGACCAAGTACACTGGATAATCTGTGCGTCCAGTAATCATATACACCCCACATTTTCATCCTTGTATCTCTTTGGCTTTATTAAACCTAAGGACAAAGCTACTCTGTACTCTTCCAGTTTAATTTTTCTGCCTATGTGACTTTAAAATCCATTTCTTAAGGGCAGTTGCCTCCTTCATTTCTATTCATCCTCTCCTCCAAGAATAAAAGGACCAGTAATTGCTCTCCGTCTTTTCTTCTCCACCCTTTCATGATGCAGGGCTTTCTGTCCTACAGAAGAAATAAATAAGCTTCAGACTGTATGGTATAGTCTTTATTATAACCAAGATTAGAGATATTTGATTTTTTTAAAAAAATTGGGCTTGTATTTTGATTCAGCTTGCATACTCTCTACCTAGAAAGATGTGGTTTGTATTTTTAAGCAAAGACCTTTACATTTCAGTTCACTTAAAGGCTTTTTCTCCTCCTACAACTTGGAAGTTGCTTTACCGGTGAAAGTATGTGGTCTTATGTATGTAAACTAATGCACATCATTATTAATGAACCTATTAGGGGGATTGACTGTGAAGGGGGAATGATTTTCAGTTTATTCCCAGCTTTTCAGTTTATTCCTAGCTTCTAGCTGGTTGATGTGAGGTGTTGGGTAAGTGGAAGAGTCGGCACTACAGGCAGTGAAACGATTCAAAACAGTTTTTCTTTGATGCTTCCCAAACTGAAAGGAGAGCTTATCGGTGGTGGATATTAAACAGCAGAGAAGAAATCAGATTTTCTTTTTAAACTGATCCATTGAGAGGTGGGGAGAGAAGAAAATACAGTTGGCTAGAGGAAATTATAAAGGAAAAAAACATGCAAAACTTTCAAGACACTAAAATTGTGTACAGCTGGAAGTAATGAAATAATCAGAATGAACTTAAGAACATGTGCAACTCCTTTTCATGGAGAGGTGCCAAGTATACAAAATACAAGAGGAATCTGTTAAAACCACAATACACATGATACACTTAAAATTTAAGTTCATAGCTCCTAGACAGCAATTTTAGTCACTTTCTCCACCACCATCTCTCCTCTCTTCCACACAATATTTTAGGACAGAGGTAGGTATCTGTTCACTGTGCATATACACTCAGTTTTCCTTTTTACAACACATTCTTTTCCTTGCATGGCAAACAGTATTGCACTCGCTAAAAAGTCAGATTAGTTGAATTTATGCATCCTGAGTTTTGTGCATTAATAGGATGGCCTACACTACACCACTTCTAGGATTAATGATTTCATGGATTACAGTGAAGACATGGCTCTCTTGGAGAAAAAATAGGACCAGATAAAGCATCTAAGAACCAAAGTTCCTTGGGGAAGGAGATGCCTGCCGATCAGGGATGCAGAAGGGCTTAGGCATATATCTCAGCCTTTTCTATGTGCGCGTGCACACACAAATTAGTTTTTAAGTAATTCACAGTACTTAAGGAAGAAATGTCCCAAGTCAGGCTTCATCTTTTATTCATAGTGCTTCTAATTTTCATGGTCGATGTTAATGTAGATAAGATAAAAGGAGGAAAATGAACCAGGTACAAATTAGCTCACTAAGCACTGGCTGCAAATGAAGGAAAGTAAAAGATGAAAGGTCTCCAAATTAAATTAAAGGCGCAACAGGCAATCCATGTTCAATTATTCCTCCACGGTAACTGGCATGGTGCTTGCTTCTCCCATATAGCTGACTAATTTTCAGCCTCGCCTTTCAGCTGAGCTGTGCTGCACTGAAAGAAATATTTGCATTGTTCATATATGAACAATCTTACGTTAACAGCCCAATCCATTTGCAAATGAAGCTCTGTGTTAGTTGTAGCCACAGAAATTGGGGCTGGCCTTTGGAGAAAGGGGCGGGGTTCAGGTGTCCTGTGTCTCAACAACTACTACTGCTCCTCCTGTGTCATTGATGGGGTTTTGCACTCTGGATCACAGATATTCTCGCCTGCCTGTGCACCCTATCAATCTAGTTCTCGGAAAAGCTTATTTGCAAAGGATTTAAACTGCTTTAGTAAAAGCAACAACTACAGATAAATGTGACTATACCCAGTCATTTTCAATAATGCTATCGCTCAGACTTCTGTCTTTACTAGACGACCTTCCATGCTTTCCTAAGTTTAAAGCTGATGCTTTTCAGGTGAAGTTGCTTTCATCTTTCCAAATCAATTAAATTGGAAGTTTAAAAATAGTACTTTCCAAGCATGCACAGACACTTTTAAAAAATTAAATTTGATGAGGTAAGACTGGAAGACAGGCCAACTCTGAGACAATTAAGGAGCTCATGAATGGACTCAATGAGACTGCATCTCGAAGGGTTTCTGACAGGCAGTGAACTAAGGAGGCCCTTTGGATTTTATTTGGGTGTCCTTAACCTGTTTATGTGCTAGGCAGGTGGAACGTTGAGGTTTAATCCTGTCCTGCTCCTTTGCTGAAGCATTTATAAGCTCCCTCCTTTACACATGTGCAGCCTATTGGAGCTAAAATCCCAAGGATATTCAAATTCACAATGTTAGGCACGCCTCATGATCGTAAATTCTGTATGTGTTACCTGAAAAGACGAGAGATCTACCTTTCCTGTTACCCTGATACAGTCACTTAGTGTAGGGTAATTATCTTTTCAAAGTGAAGAAACTGGATGATTCTCTTAGGTGTAGCGTAAAAAGATTATTTTACTTGAAATGTGTCTCTTGTTTTATTTCTCCCTGTCTGAAAGCATATTAATAGTCATGCCATAGGTCTGATAAAATGAGAATTTTGTAAAAATATGTACATAAATCTACAGCCAATTTTCTTCGGCTATCTATGTTAAATCTAAAGATTTTCTTTACTCTCCCTAGGTTTTTAGTACTTGAGTTATGGCTAGTTTTTGACAGTTTTCTTGGGAGGCCAGCAGTTTTCATTTGGATTTTGATATTTCAATGGACTAGAACTAACAATTCGGGTTTAAAAGACATTCTTCCTTCTGCCTCTTCCTATTGTCTTTTTCCATCATTTTTTTTTCTCCAACCTACTTCTTACTGATTATTCTTTTTCATGAATAGACATAAAGACATGTCTGGACTATTGTTTGGTACAATGAACGTGTGTCTTTTAAACATTTAGGCTATTGTCTGCTTCTTGGAAACTGTAGTGAGCGACTCCATTTTCTTCTGTCTATTCCACTTGCCTCTAAATTACAAACTGGTAATTTTTTTCTTCTGTGAACAGTAATGGAATAGTAATTGCTTTTAAGGTATGCTACAAAAACAAAATAGAAGAACCAAAGTGAAGTCTTATTTATTAACAATTCCAGGTGGTATTCAAGTAGTGCTTTTTTTTTTTTTTTTTTGAAAGGGGGGATTACAGAATTCAATAATGTTTAGATTTGTCTATTCAAACCTTTTGGGCTGATAGAATATTTACTCAGTCTTGTTGAGTTAAGATAACACATTATTGTATATTGCAGTGCTTTTGAAGAACAAAATTTAAGTTTTGCATGGTTCTCAAAATCTCTTCCCAAAACACAAATGAAATCATTAATACCAGTCCATAGATAGGTAGGTAGATAGGTACATAGGTAAGTTTAGAATAGAGTAATAATTCACAGAAATAAACTAATCTGTTGTTCATACCTTGTATTTTTTGTGTACAACCTTACGTAAACATTAAAAATACCATTTACCATAGACACAAGGAAAATATAGTTGTCATCAGTTGAGTACTTACTATGGGCTAGGAACTACCCTTAGGGTTTTACATGTATTAACGAATTTAATCCTACAAAAGACCCTTAGGTAAGACTAGAACTGTCCCTATTTTTAATCCCATCCTAATGCTGATATTTAGTCATGAACACAGATCTTTGGAGTGCAAGAGTTTTCTTTTAAAGTGCAGGCTGAATCTAGTGTGGTGGATATAATCAATATCACTTTTTATACATGAGCAAAAGTACCAGGAAGTAACTTGAAAAGGTCATGCAGCAGTTCAAGGACAGGATTTTAAACCCAGGTGCCCTGGTTCTAGAGCCTGTATTTGTGATTGTCCTGCAGCTCATCTCATCTAATGTCTACTGCACATGGAGATATGTCACTGTGAAAAGTAAAGCATTTATTCGATCAGCAGGAGTCTCTGATATTGCTGCCATCTTCTGTCATACTTGAACTCAGCTCTGTCTTCTGGGCTTTATCAACTTGTAATTTTCTCTTATCACCTTTTTTCCCCCCGATATCATTTGGTCTTATGAAAATGTCATTTCCTCCCTCACTATCTTATTTACCATTTGATTTTTAGAGTATTTTTTCAAGTCAGGTGAAAGCTGCCAAGTTAGTAGTACATAAACTATATAGTCTAATACATTTTTTTAAAGTTATATAGTCTTGTAAACAGTAAGAATTTATAATTTCTGCAAGAAGGTAAACCATTAAAAATTTTTTCCTCAGATGATATGTATACGTCAGCAACTGTGTCTCTTGGGCATGTGTCTTGTCAAGGCAGACAGAATTGAATAGAAGAAGAATTTTTAGGGCAGAATGGAAAGGAGGAACAATACTGAGTTGTTTCAAGTTTACCTTGGAACAGAGGAGACAAGCTGGGGACCTAAACCAATCTGATCTGAAGCTAATGTGGGTGGCAGACACCTGCTGGTTGCCCCTCCCTGGAGCATGAAGAGGTGCCTGTGGGAACCTCTGAGCTGCACACTGCCGTGCTGGGTGTGCTGGCTACCGAGGGCTGCACTGCCAGATGCATGGAACTACTTGCTTGTTGGTGTTAACTTTCTAGTCTGATTTCTTCTGGGATTAGGAATTTCCCTGGATTAAAAGCAAAATGAATAAATTATTGCTCACACACCTTTTTGCAAGCTAGGAAAAGCTTGGAGATGGCTGTACTGAGGGAGACAATCACGCCACTACCACAAGTCAGATGATTTGTTTTTTCCCCACAAAGTAACTAAAGATCAGTCCCACCCCCGCCCATCAGTCTCCTCCATCAGTGGAAAGAAAATTTCTAACAGTATTTATGTTATATGCAGGATTTAAGACTTGTTCCTTCAACCTGAACATCAGATGTTTATAAATTCTATCTTCATCCCTCTAACGAAAGCCAAGTGAGCTAAATGTTGAACATTCTCCATTAACTGGGATTCAGTTACCTAAGATAATTGTATCTTACCTTAGCGGTAATGGTGTATTACTCTGCAAGATTCCTTCTACCTGCCTGAGTTTAAACATTACCACATTCAGAAGAAGTTTAAATATAATTAATTAGTATTCCTTCTCTTCCACTTACAAATGTTAATTGAGCGCTTACTATGTGCCAGGCACTGTGCTTAATGGCAGCAGGGAGCAACACAGCTGTAAACACAGAGCATCCCAGCTCTCACAGTGTGAGCATCTGCTAAAATCAGTGCAGGTGCCTGTGAATGTAAAGCAAGGCATCTAATGGAGTTGTAGGTTCTTTTTTCATTTTTTTTTTCTTTTTGGCACGGGGGATGAATACTTGGGCCCATGTGGAGCAGAAGTGATTTATTCAGTATGTAAGAGAGAAGGGGGGAAAAGGACACAGTTGGGCCCACAGACAAAAAAAGACCCAAGAGCTCTCCAGCACTGCCAGGGAGCCACTCTGGGGTCTAACCCCTCTATCCTCCCTGCGGACAGGAGTAGGAAGAGACCCACGAGGCCCTACACGACAATGGAGCTGTCATGGAAATCCATCCTCCAAATGAGAATGTTGACTATAACCAGGAGACCATCTTGGCACTAGTGCTGGGCGTCACACAGCACCCTAACTATGTGGTCCTCATTCTCCTGTGAGAGCAGCAAACCCTGCACCCCTACACCCATGGCTGCCTTGTGATCAGTGTATGCCTGGCCACAGGCCGCATAGCTGTCCAGACAGGGCACCTGTGGTCAAGAAATCTGGATCCAGCCAGCATCCAGACCCTTCCAGGTGGAGAGGATCATATTTGTGTACCTGGGAAGAGAGAGCATGTGAATATCTAGAGAACTGAAGGGTATCTTTGATTGCAGAAGGCTTTGATGATCGGAGGATGAGGTGGAGAAGTATGCAGCCACTTCTCCATCTCCTGTGTGTCGAAGTGTCTTTGGGATGATACATCCCAAGTTAGAGATGCTCGTTTATCTTTGGGACAGGAGTTAGCATCTCTCCCCAAACTTGTTCTGGAAAGGAAAGAAGTCTTCAATTTATTTGTATTTAGAGTGGTATTTAAATCATGCCCATTAGACTCTTCTCGCTGAATACTGTTAGGTCCTTAAGTCAATCTGTGAGTTCAAAAAGTGAGTCCATTGCAGTGTGAGAGTGTGCTTCCATTTTCTCCCTCTGCTTTTCAGACCACTTATTAGGCAAATCTTTGACCTTTAACTTTTTAAATAGAATTTGGATATGGTGGGTAAGAAATTAATAGAAAACTATAGATATGTATTTCTATATCTGGTTGTACCAAGGAGATGGTGACATAAACATCATGGATGTATTATAGTATCTAACATCACATTATTTAATGTAAGACACATTTCAGTTATCTCCCTGTAGAATATAGACTCCATAAGAGTAGGAAGTTTTTGTTCACTGCTGTGTCTGTAGTGTCCAGAGCAATGCCTCATGCGAATTTGTCGAATGAGAGAATGAGTTGAATGAGTGAATGAATGAATGAATTATAGGAAACTTAGGCACTGAGGGACTCTGTTACAGAAGGGAGCTATTCCTAGAAAGGAGCCCTGCACAGATTACTAGTCATATATCAAGTTTCAAAGTCTGTGTTGTGTGTCTAGGATTATATTGATCCCTTTAAATAGTAACCTAAATGTATCCCCTACTCTGACCTTCAGGGCTTTCATGCTAAAAAGAGGGAGAGGGAAAGGGATAAGGTTCATGAACATTAGTATCTGGAGCGAGGCATCCTTGTCCACGCTCATTAAGATGTGTTAAGGTAGCTGGGAACCAGTCGAGTGTTAGGCCGCTTCACACGTGTTAAAGGCTGGAGGCTGGTGGGGAGCTCAGATGGGAGCTTGGGAGTTATATAGCCCCGTGTTCAAATCCAGCTTCTCCACTTGGTGACTGCATGACATTGGCAAGGGTTTCCTGCCTCATAAGTATGGAGCTTTAGGCAAGTTCTAAATATTAGTTGTTCTTCCATTGTTTTCTCCTCTGTGGGTGACTGCCCCAGTGGGGTGTATACCAGATAGCTGCACTGTCTCAGTTAGTTAGATGCCTCTAAATACTCTGTTCTTGAAATCTGGACTCTTTCTGAAGATATGCAGGTGGAGAGAAGAGGAGGTAGAGGTGCTTGACTTCCCCAAATTAGTCTGTACCCAAGTGGAACTGTGTAAATTGGGTATCTTAATTACACCATTGGGTTACTACAGTGATTAGAAGGACAGGGTTTAAGTAGTGCTTGTCTACAAAGAATCCTGGGAGGAAGTGAGATTGAGGGAGTAAAATGCATCTAAAAGACATTTTAGGTTGAGAGGAAGTAGAAGGGTGCTCTCCTGAGGATTAAGAGATCTGAGGCTTATTAACAAGTACGTGAAAGCTAGCAAGTTGGCCTACATGTAAGTCAGAGCAGCATACCAAGCTTCTGCAGGTCCCGAGTGTGATTTTTAGTTACTGTCGCAGTCCCAGTACCTAGGGGGGGACCCAGGGCATATCATATGACAGATTATTTCAGACATGAATGAATGAATGAATCAGAGAGATAGTATGCCACAAAAGAGAGGGCAACTTAATAGGAATGAAATGAATTGATTTTTAAAGCACAGAATTAGAAACAATAGCTTAATGTTTAAGTTGTTTGCTAGAGTTGGCGAAATTAGAAGTATTCCTCTATCCAGCACCTGGTGGAAGAGGCAGAGAAGATCCAGTTTGACAGCCTTACCTGTGCCCACCCTATCCATCCTTAACTTGGGCACTGAGCCAGCCTTCAGCTGATTGGCACTGGGTAGTCTACCTTTAGCTTGTTCCTCATTTTTCAAGCATCATTAAATTTTCATAAACAGGAACATTTTAAAGCTTATTTCCTGCCAGAACAGGGAAGATGTAGCAGTTGGAGAGGATGTGTGTGTACATGCACCTATTGTTTGCATGTGTGTGCACGCATGTGTATGGTTGCCTTCTTGCCTGTGAATGCAGCGGGTACTCACCCTGTTCTTTCTTCATAGACCTTCCACCCTCCAGGTCAGTCTCTGACAGAATCATTGTCTGGTACAGCAGTGCCCAACCTTTTCTGTTCATGTAACTGCTAAAAGAATTTAGTAAAGTTACATACCCTCTAGGATATTTTCAAACTGATGTCTAAATTTAAGAAACCATTTAAAATAGTTGCAAATCATGTGGTTTCCAGTATATTATAAATATTGACATATGTAAATGAAACTTAAATATATCCAGTAGACATCATAAATACTATAAAAGTTTTATACCCACCATCATACATTTAATAAATATACTTTTCAATTATATTTGGAAATTTTATATTCTTTTTTCTATCTCTAGTCTCCCTCAGAATTTTATCCTAGCATAGTATTTTGAGGTTCAAGGTCATTTATTTATATCTTTCCTATCATGTATATCTTCAGTAACAAAACAAATATATAGATGGAATTTAAATTTTTCAAAAATTCTGGTTATAAACTTTTGTCTTAAACACTCTTTAGGATTGAGTTAACATTACAATTAGTACATTAAACAGGTAATCAAAACAACATAAATGTTACCAAGTTGGATTATTAACTATTAAGCATAAAAGCTACATTTACTGGAAATTGATTCCTTAATGACATGGATGAAGCATTTCATTGATATATACTCTGTATTCATTGATGAGTATTACTTATTGCTACAAAGAGATAGAGTTTAGCATAAGTTATATTCCTATTAGGTCAACCTTTTTTATACATAAAGAAGTAAACGAGGTAGAAAGCATTTACTTAAAGCAGAGTTCTTCAATTTTTTGAAGCCTTAAGTTCTAAGCCAAAAATCATGTTGTTCTCTCAGCAAAACTATTTTAATCTATTGATGACATTACGTCTCCTTCAATTTTGTCGAAAGCAAATAATTAGCAACCTCCTGGCTTCCGAAAGGATTTATTACCCATTCATTAGAGACATTAACTTTCTTAATAAAGACAATAATATTTCTAATTACCTTTGGTGCTCTAGAGGTTTGACCACAGTGGAACAGTACCTTTAATATGATTCAATTCAGGAAATTCAGGACAGATGAGACGTTGCCCTTCTGTGATGGTGGCTGAGGGTGAGGGAGGAGGGAGGCAGAACCCGGCCCTGTTTCCAAAAGGTCAGTTGTGGCAAAGCATGTGGAGGATTGCTGAGGGTCTGGGGTTTCATGCCCTTAATGCCATCTGTGCTCACATATTCCTTGGGGAGTCTTGGTGTACATTCAGCGACCGTGCACCCTCAGTATGAGGGCTGTTATTTTGGCTGAAGTCACTAAGTTAGGAACTAGAGGGCATGGGCTCCAGGCCTGACTGAGCTAAAGCCCTCATGAGCTCAGGGGAACAGGGGAACAAATGAACGTTTTTGATTTTTTACTGTGTGCTAGGCCCCATCCTGGGCATTTAGAAGTGCATACTGCTGTTTAAATTTCATGATGTCTCTGAGGTAGAAACTACTGTCTGCTTTATAAGTGAGGAAAATCTCTGCCATTCAGCTTCCTCACAGGCCTGATACAAATGTATACAGTTGTGAGAAAGAGGTGACATACAGGTTAAGTGGGTAAATAAGGCACTTCCCTATCCGTTTGGATGTCCGCTTCTCAGAAGTCAGTGGCCACAGGAGAGGCCCAGAAGGCAAGATGTTCCAAAACCACCTAGCTGCCTCGGCTGTACCAGTCCTAACTGTCTTGGTGGCCCTGAGATGCTGCTCTGTCAACTGATGGGAATGAGAATTTAAGTATGGTCCATGTGTAGACATCTTGTTTATCATCCAGATAAACTTGGTCTTGCAAGATTAAAATGCCAGTGTCATTTTTTAAAGATCAAATGACAGTTTGGGGATATTTTTGTAACTTTGAAAAGTTCCTCAGCTACATCTGTTCATACTGCTGAAAGTGCTATAGACATCCTTGGGAAGTCTCTTCTGTGGGGGGGGGGGGGACTGTGCTTTGCAGAAAAGCTCTATTACAGTCATCAGAGCTGGTGTTTGGAGCTCTTGTCCTAAGCATTATTTTCAGTTTTTTTTTCACGATTATATTTAATTAATTATCTGCCTCTTACCTTTGATTATTACTGTGTATAGTGAAAAGGCAAGTTTTGTGATGTTTACCTTTTCTTGTCTTGCTTTTTCTCTTTAAGGATTTGATAAAACAAACAAACAAACAAACAAAAACAGGAACTTTAAGAAGTTGGGTTGACAGTGCTTGTGGTTTCTCTGGGCAGTGATTTGGATTTTATAGTAGCGCAGAGTTTCCTCCTAAAATTGATTGATTGTCCTATGGATTGAAATATAGGTGTTCATTTGGTTGGCCCTTGTAAAGCTAGTGACATTTAAAAGTAAATACCTTTTCTCTGTTTCTTATGTCTCTTATCTATGTGTGAAGGGCAGTGGGGGAGAAACAAAAATTGAGTATTCTTGTTTTTTAGTTTACCGCTTTAACCATTTTTAACTGTACAATTCAGGGGCATTAAGTACATTCACTTTGTTGGGCAACCATTGTCTCTATTCCATCTCCAGAACCTTTTCATCATCCCAAACTGAAACTCTGTGCCAATTAAATAGTAACTCTCTACTTGCCCCTCCCTCCAGCCCCTGGTAGCCTCTATTCCACTTTCTATCTCTATAAATTGAATTAGTCTAGGCACTTCACATAAGGTAGAATCATACATTATTTGTCATTTTGTGTCCTTTTGTGGCTTGTTTCACTTAGTGTAATCTCTTTTAAGTTTTATCCACATTGTAGTACATATCAAAATTTTATTCTTTTTTAAGGCTGAATACTATTCCATTCTATATAAAAAGCTTATTTTGTTTATCCATTCAACCACCAATGGATATATGGTTGTTTCCACTTTTTGGCTCTTAGTAATACTGCTATGAACATTGGTATACAAATATTCGTTTGAGTTTCTGCTTTCAGTTCTTTTATGGGTATATATGTGGATTCGCTATATCATATGGCAATTCTGTTTAATTTTTTGAAAAACTGCCATTCTGTTTTCCACAGTGGCTGTACTGTTTCACATTCTCATGAACAGAAAACAAGCGCTTCAATTGCTCCATGTACTAGCCAATATTATTTTCTGTTTTTACTTTTTATAATAGCCATTTTAATGAATATGAAGTGATATCTCATTGTAGTTTTTTTTTTTGCATTTCTTTAATGATTAGTGATGTTGAACATCTTTTCACATGCTTATTGACCATCTGTATATCTTTTTTGGAGAAATGTGTATTCATGTCCTTAGCCCATTTTTGAACTGGTGGTTTTTTGTTTTTGTTGAGTTTTAGGAGTTCTTTATATATTCTGGATATTAATCCTGTAGCAAATATGTGATTTGCAAATATGTTCTCTCACTCTGAGGTTTACCTTTTCTGTTTATAGTATCCTTTGATGTCCTAAAGTTTTAAATTTTGATGAAGTTAAAATTTATCTATTTTTTTCTTTTGTTACTTGTGCTTTTGGGGTTATATTCAAGAAACTGTTGCCAAATTCAGTGTTATGAAGCTTTTTCCTCTGTTTTCATCTTTTTTAAAATTAAATTTATTGGGGTGATATTAGTTAATAAAATTAAATAGGTTTCAAGTGTACAATTCAATAATATGTCATATGTGCATCGCATTGTGTGTTCATCACCCAAAGTTAAATTTCCTTCCTTCATATATTTGATCTCCTTTACCCCTATCTACCACCCCTCTTTCCACCTCACCTCTGGTAACCACTAAACTATTGTTCGTGCCCATGAATCTCTGCTTGTTTGTCAGGTTCATTTGTTTTCGGTTTTATATCCCACATTTGAGTGAAATCATATGTTTCTCAACTTTTTCTTTCTGATTTATTTCACTTAGCCTGATAATCTCAAGATCCATCCACATTGTTGTTGGTGTTGCAATTGGCAATATATCATCCTTTCTTAAGGCTGAGTAATTATTCCATTGTATATATGGACCATATCTTCTTTATCCAGTTATCTACCGAAGGATACTTTGGTTGTTTCCATGTCTTGGTCACCATGAATAATGCTGCTATGACATTGGAGTGCATAGATCTTTATGAATAAATGTAAATTTTTCAAATTGTTTGTGTAGATACCCCAAAGAGGGATTGCTGGGTCATATGGTAATTATATTAATTGTTCGAGGAAACTCCATACTATTTTCCATAGTGGCTATACCAATTTATATTTCCACCAGCAGTGTATGAGGGTTCCCTTTTCCCCACAACCTCTCCAACACTTGTTATTACTTGTCCTGTTAATCATAGCCATTCTAACAGGTGTGAGGTAGTATCTCATTGTGGTTTTGATTTGCATTTTCCTAATGGCCAGTGAAGTTGAGCATCTTTTCATATGCTGTATATCTTCCTAGGAGAAATTTCAGTTCAGGTCCTCTGCTCATTTTTAATTGGATTTTATTTTTTTATTGTTGTGTTGTATGAGTTCTTTGTATATTTTTTGGATTAGGCCCTTAGAGGCATTGTTTGTAAATATTGTCTTCCATTCAGATGGTTGCCTCTTTGTCTTGTTGATGGTTTCTTTTGCTGTGCAGAAGGTTTTTAGTTTGATACAATCCCATTCATTTATTTTTGTGTTTACTTCCCTTTGAGGTCAGATTCTTAAAATTCTCTCTAAATCCAAGGTCCATGAGTTTGATATCTATGTTTCCTTTTATGCTATGTATTGTTTTAGGTCTTATGTTCAGGTCTTTGATCCATTTTGAGTTAATTTTAGTGTAAGGTGATGGATAGCAGTTTAGTTTAATTGTTTCATGTGACTTTCTAATTTTTCCAGCACCATTTATTGAAGAGGATTTTCTTACTCCATTCTTTGTTTTTGGCTCCTTTGTTGAAAATTACTTGCTCATATGTATGAGAGTTTATTTCTGGACTCTTAATTCTGTTCCATTGGTGTGCATGTTTGGTATGTTTTTCTGCCCATACCATACTATTTTGATTATTGTCACTTTGTAATATAATTTGAAGTCAGGCCTTGTTCTTTTTTCTCAGGATTGCTTTGCTATTCGGGATCTTTTGGGCTTCTCTACAAATTTGATGATATTTTTGTTGTTGTTCTACTTCTTTTTAAAATGCCATTGGGATTTTGATGGGATTACATTAAATCTGTATATTGCTTTGAGTAAAAAAGTCATTTTAACTACATGATTCTTCCAATCCCATGAACACTGAAAGTCTTTCCATTTCTTTGTGTCTTCTTCAGTTTCTTTTAGTAATGTCTTATAGTTTTCACTGTATAGGTCCTTCATATGCTTTGTTGGTTTACTCCTAGGTATTTTAATCTTTCCATTGCAATTGCAAAAGGAATTGTTTTTTGTTGTTGTTTTCATTTCTTTTTCTGAAAATTCATTGTTAGTGTATAGGAATGCTAGGAATTGTTGGACATTGATTTTGTATTCTGAAACTTTACTATATTTGCTTATTATTTCTAGTGTTCTGTGGAGAATCATGATAGAGAATCATGTCATCTGCAAAAAGTGACAGTTTGTCTTTTTCATTCTGAATTTGGATGCCTTTTATTTCTCTTGCCGATCTAGCTAGTACTTGCAACACTATATTGAATATAGTGGTGATAGGGGACAGCCTTGTCTTGTTCCTCATCTTGGAAAGTTTTTAGTTTTTCAACAATAAGAAATTAGCTGAGGATTTGTTGTATATGGCATTTATAATGTTGAGGTACTTTCCTTCAATACCCATTTTATAAAATGTTTTAATTATAAATGGATGCTGTATCTTGTCAGATGCCTTTTTGCATATATTCATATGCTCATATGGTTTTTATCCTATATTTTGTTTATGTAGTATATCACATTAATCAGTTTGAATATGTTAAACCATACCTATGCCCCTGGAATGAAGCCCACATGATCCTAATGCATAATCTTTTTTATGTATTGCTGTATTCAATTTGCTAGTATTTTCTTAGGATTTTTGCATCTGTATTTATCAGAGATATTGGTCTGTAGTTTTCTTTGTTTATGTTATCTCTACCAGGTTTTGATATCAGGTAATGTTGGCCTCATAAAATGAGTTAGAAAGTATTGCTGCTTCAATTTTTTGGAAGCGTTTCAGAAGAACAGGCATTAAATCCTCTTTGAATGTTTGGCAGTTGGCTAGTGAAGTCATCTGGTCCTGGACTTCTACTTTTGGGGAGGTTTTGGATGATTGATTCAATTTCCTTATTGTTGATTGGTCTATTTAGATTTTCTAGTTCTTTGTGATTCATTATAGGAAGGTTATACATTTCAACTTGTCTATTTTTTCTAGGTTATTGAATTTGGTGGCATATAATTTTTCATAGTATTCTTGTAAAATACTTTGTATTTTGATGGTATGTCATAACTTCTCTTTTGTTTCTGAATTTTGTTTGTGTCCTTTCTCTTCTTACCCTAGTGAGTCTAGCCAGGAGTTTGTCAATTTTATTAATCTTTTTAAGAACCAGTTCTTTGCATTAATGTTTTTTTGGTCTTTTTGTTCATAATTTCATTTCATCCTGCTCTGATTTTTATTATTTCCTTTTTTCTGCTGACTTTGGACTCATTTGTTCTTTTTCTAGTTTTTAAAGATGTTAGGTTGTTTATTTGGGATTTTTCTTATTTCTTGTGATAGGTCTGTAATCATATGAATGTTCCTCTTATTACCACTTTTGCTCTTCCAAAAGTTTTGATATGTTGCATTTTCATTCTAATTTGTTTCTTTGTATCCCTTGACCTTTTATTTTTTCTATGACCCAGTTGTGCTTTAACAGCATGTTGTTTAATCTCCACATATTTGTATTTTTTACTGCTTTCTCTTTGCAGATGATCTCCAGTTTCAAAGCATT
Source organism: Eonycteris spelaea (assembly GCA_003508835.1). Classification (NCBI taxonomy): domain Eukaryota; kingdom Metazoa; phylum Chordata; class Mammalia; order Chiroptera; family Pteropodidae; genus Eonycteris; species Eonycteris spelaea. The sequence goes on from PUFA01000140.1 coordinate 1,638,819, forward strand.
ATGGTTGGAGAATATACTTGGTATGTCTTAAATGTTTTTGTTCAGGCTAGTTTTGTGTCCCAACACATGGTCTATTATTGAGAATGTTCCATGTGCACTAGAGAATAATGTATAATCTTGTGTTGGGATGAAAAGCCTTGTACATATTGATGATGTCTAATTGGTTAGTCTATCATTTAAGTTGACATTTCCTTATGATTTTCTGTTTGGATGAGCTATCCATTGTTGAAAGTGGGGTATTTAGGTCCCCTACTACAAGTGTGTTTTTGTCACTTTCTCCCTTTAGTTCTGTTAGTTACTTTGTATATTTTGGGGATCCCTGTTTGGGAGCATATACATTCTTGTGTTATGCCTTTGGAATATTGACCCCTTTATCTTTATGAAGTGTCCATCTTTGTCTCTCATAACCTTTTTTATCTTGATGTCTGATTCGTCGTATATAAGTGTGGCTACACCTGCTTTTCTCTGGATGCCATTTGCTTAGAGTGTTGTCGTCCACCCTTTCACTTTGCGTCTGTATTTGTCCTTGCAGCTGAGGTGTATCTCTTGGAGCTGCATCTGGTTCGGTTTTGCTTTTTGATCCATCTGCTGCTCTGTGCCTTTTGAGTGGTAAGTTCGGTCCATTTACATTGGGGGTGATTATTGAAATATTAGTTTTTTTATGGTTATTTTGTCTTTTGTTTTCTGTTAGCTTGGTGTCTCCATTGTTTGTCTTTGTGATTCCGTTATTTTAATTTGGTGGTGTGCTATGCTTTTCCTCTGTTCCCTCTTGTATTATGTTATGTGTCTCCATTCTAGATTTTTTGTGTGTGGTTACCATTAAATTTACGTAAAGGAAATTTTCATATATGTAGTAGTTTTTTTTTCTTCGTGTTGCCTTATCTCCATTTCCCTTTGTAGAATTCAGGTCTTTATTCCCTCCCTTTTTCTGTTTTTGTTGTCTTAAATTATCTCTGTTTATGCCGTAGGTTCATTTCTAGGTTTCAATAACTGTTGTCTTCTCTTTAAAAATTTTTTTGACCTTTAACCATTATGTAATATTTAAGTATGTAATGCCCTATTTTTAATAAAGTTGCAGTTTCCTGTTTCTATCTGTCTACTAATCATTCTACTCATTGTTTTGTATTTTTTTGTCCTTTTGTTTCGGGTAGAATGACCCTCTTCAGCATATCCTGTAATGCAGGCTTTGCGGTGGAAAATTCCCTCAACTTTTGTATGTCTGAAAAGTTATTTATCTCTCCATATATAAAGGAGAATTTTACTGGATATATTATTCTTGGTTGGTAATTTTTCTCTTTCAATGGTTTGAATATTTTGTTCTACTCCCTCCTAGCTTATAAAGTCTGCTGAAAAGTCCTATGGTAATCTAATGGGTTTTCCTTTGTAGATTAATGTCTTCTTTTCTCTGGTCTGCCTTGAGAATTCTTTCTTTGTCATTAATTTTTAAAAGTTTGAAAATAATGTGTCTTGGATTGAGATAGTTAGATGTTCTGTTTGCCTCTTGGATTTGAGGATCCAGTTCTTGCCATAGGTTTGGGAAATTCTCATTAACTATTTGAATAGGCTCTCTGTCCCCTTCTCCCTCTCTTCTTCGGGAATACTCATACTTGTATTGTTTTTCTCTGATGGTGTCAGAGAGTTCTTGTAGAGTTCTTTCATTTTTTTCACTCTCAAATTTCTTCTTCCTTCGGTGTCATTTCTAGATTTCATCTTCAATATCACATTCTTTCTTCCATCTGATTAGCTCTATTCCGTATGCTTGCTATTTCATTCGTTATCTCTTTTAATGATTTCTTCATCTCTAGAAGTTATTTTGGTTATTTTTTTAGAGTTTCAATCTCTTTGATGAAGTATTTTTGTTGTTCCTTGATTATGTTTCTAAGTTCATTAAACTGTCAGAATTTTTTGTATCTCGCTGAGTTTTTTTTCAAAAGTGTACTCTTGAATTCTATGTCATTTAAATTTCATATTTCTATATCTTTAAGCTTATTTTCTGGAGATTTTTAATTTTCTTTTTGAGCTACCTTATCATCTTGGTTGTTCATGGTGTTTGATGGACTGTTTCTCCACTTAGGCATTAATGGGAATGTACCTTGATCTTTTTTTTTAAGGAAATTTATTATATAGTAATCTCCTTAGCAAGTTGATAAATTTTTCTTTCGATTTCCAGTAGGTGGGGCCCAAGCTTCCTACATCTCTGCTTTCAGGTTTAAAATGCTCATTGTTCTCTGGGGAAGTGTATGTCTCTTCTGGGACCAGATCACCCAGTCCCAGTGCTCCACCCACCGTGGGAGAGGCAACGGGGTCCAAGCCACTGAAAAAGCCCTGAAGTCCCCTTAGTGCCCTGACAGTCAGATGCCGTGCTCCACTGCTTCCCCTTGAATCAGCCTGAGTGGGGGTGGGGTGGATTGGGAGAGGCCAATGGTGTGTGTGCTTGTTTTCCTTCCAGTAATGCTGCCTCTCAAGCTTTGGCTGCCTTGCTTCTATATCTCTACTCCTGTCACTGGGACCAGCTACAGGGTGTATTTCAGTTCTAGTTGCTGCTGATTCCCCTGGGGCTCGTTGCCAGCTCTGGGAGGGTATGGAGGTGAAGGAGGAGGGCATGCTCTGGGATGGTGGAGGGAGGCAGCCAAGCTCCTTGACTCAGCTTTGTGCCTGGGAATGGTGCTTGCTAAGACACATTTGCTCTGCATTTGGTCTCTGCCCTTACCACTGGGCTGTGCTGCATGGAATATGCTGATCACTGAGGCAGGACTGTCAGGGCTTCAAAGAGTGAGAATTGTCAACTGCCCTCCCCGCTCCTTGCAGAGGGCTCTGGGCTGTGTCCCAGCACCAGTCTCCAATACCGTCCCTATCCATCTCCCTTTCCTCTTCCTTTTCTTGCTGCATTCACCCACCTTCAGGTGCTCTGATGTGCAGACCTCTCAGACATGTCTGTGTACTAGGCTGAGGTGTTGTCTGTTGTCTGTTGGATTGTAGTCGTTCATTCAGCTTTTTGCAATTTCAAGGGGTGAGATCAAGAGCGATCCCTCAGGCCACTGTGGTTCTGACGTCACTCTCTCATCCCTAGGTTTTCTTCTAATAGTTGCCTAATTTTAGTTTTTTTTTTTTTTATGTTTAGGTAATTAATGTTGATCCATTTTGAGGTAACTTTTGTACATGTATTTCATAGTATCTTTTACATATGGATATCTAGTTTTTCCAGCACCCCTTGTTGAAAAGACTGTTCTTTCCCTATTGAATGGTCTTACCTTTGTCGAATATCATTTGACCATATATGTGAGGGTTTATTTCTGGGCTCTGTTTTCACTTTCATTGGTCTGTATATCTGTCTTTATGCCAGTACCACACTATTTTTGGTTACTGTGCCTTTGTAGTAAGTTTGTAGGAAGTTTGAGTTCTTCAATTTTGTTCAAGATTGTTTGGGTTATGTAGAGTTCCTTGAGATTCCATATGAATTTTAGGATGGATTTTTCTATTTCTGCAAAGCATATATTATTGGGATTTTGATAGGGATTGTGTTAAATTTGCAGATTGCTTTGAGTAGTATTAGCATCTTGACAATATTATATTTTCGTCCATGAACATTAGATGTCATTCCATTTATTTATGTCTTTAATTTCTTTCAGCAATGTTATAGTTTCAGTGTGCAAATATTTTGTTTCCTTTTGTTAAGCTTATTCTTAATCATTTTGTTCTTTTTGATGCTACGTGTTAAGTTTTAATAAATTAGTTTTGGTCTATGTTCCATATCTGAAAAATATCATGTGCTACTAACAACTAAAAATCCAAGACTGAGGGAAATTTTAGGTACACAGAGTGACATAAATAGATATTAAATTATGGTGCAGCATGAGAAAATGGAAGGGGGATCACTCAAACTTATTTATGTGCCAGGATCGTAAGTTCTTTACATGTTTTAACTCATAACCTTCAAAACAACCCTATGAGATGATACTGTTATTATATCCATTTACGTATGTGGAAACAGGCATGGAATGCCTTACTAACTTGTCTGAGACCACAGGGCTAATCAGTGGTAGAACTGAGATTTGAATGCTGGGAGTTCTGTTTACAGATCCAATTGCTCACTTAGCTTTTAATCTGTTGCCTGTCTCTAATTTATTTTTTTATTTGTTTTCCTCTTTTATTCCCTCCCTTTTTTATTTTTTATTTTCCTTTTTTATTTTTAGTGTATTGCAATGAAAACTTAGATCTTTAATTTCTCTACCTCTTTCCAAATATATGCTTAATCACTTTTTCAACTGTATTCTACAAATTTTTATGCTTTATTTTCATATTCACTTCAAAGTATTTTCTAATTTTTATTGACTTATTTTGGCATATCTTTTTAATTTTACTAAATAAGTCAAAATATGTTATTAATTTCCAAATACTTAAATCATCTTTGGTTCTGATTTCTATTTTAATTCTTTGTGATCTGAAAAATAATTTAGTTTCACTCAATTGAAATTTTGCTTTACATTTCAGCATATTGTTTTATTTGTTTGGTGCATGTTCTAGGTGTACCTAAAAAGAATGTTTATTCTGAAGTTATTGGACTTTGAGTTCTACATATGTCGATTAGTTGAGTGCTGCTTAAATTCTCTATATCCTTAGAGATATTTAGTGTGCATGCTCTTATCACATACAAAGAGAATTGTGTTTAAAATTCTGACTATGACTGTGAGCTCTTTTTTCTCTCTTAGATTTTTCCATTTTTGCTTCATGTGTTTTGAAGCTGTTATTTGGTGCATAAACCTTTTTACTTTTTATTTTTAATGATGAATCGATACTTTTATCATTATGAAATGTCCCTGGTTATCTCTGATAATCTCTTTCTTTTGAAAGCAACTTTCTGATATTAAGGTAGGCACAATAGCTTTTATTTGCTTACTGTTACATGGTAAATCTTTCCCCATCTTTTACTTTTATCCTATCTCTGCTCTTCGATTTCAAGTGTGTCTGTTATATTGCAACAACATGGATGGACTTCCAAATAATCCTGACAAGCAAAATAAGCCAGACAGAAAAAGTTGAAAATCACATGATATCAATTGTTTGGAATATAAGCCTAAAAGCAACAAATGAATAGGACAAACAGAGACTCATGGACATGTACTATAGACTAGTGGTTACCAGAGGGTGGGAGATGGGAGGAGAGGGGAGGCTGATGGGGTAAAGAGGGTCAAATACGTGGTGACAGAAAGAAATCTAACTATGGGAGATGAATACACAGTGTAGATATATATGTGTCTTACTGTTAAAGTGAAACTTATTGGATTTCGTTAACCAATGTCACCATAAAAAAAAATATTTTAAAAAATATCCCTGAACCTGAAAAACAAATAAAGTGTGTCTGTTGTAAATAGCATATAATTAGTTCTTGTTTCTCTCTCCATTTTGCTTTTCTGATATTTTCTCCCAAGTTAAGGACTCAGAAATCTGTAAAATAGCTTTATTTAAATAAACCCTGCTGTGAATCTTGTACTGAGTAAACAGCCTCTGCCTTTTGTTGTGAATTGGACTTCCAAATTATGTTTTCTTTCAAGACCCACATGTGTATTTATCACCAAAGTAAAGGTGGTCATAATAACTTTGTAAAATAACCTTTTACTGAGGCTACAAAGAGTCTAATTACTATTCTAAAAGAAGTTCTGTTAAATTCTTTCTTTTTAATATTTTTCTGGGAGTGTTTAATCACTTCTATAATCTTAGAGGGTTCTCTCCCTGTTTCTGTTTTACTCATTTGTCACATATTCTGAGTATATTTTTCACCAGGAGATCCTGAAAAATTTTTTTCTTTCTCTTGGATTTCAGTTGTAGAGGTAGAGTTGATTGTATTTCCCAGTTTTAACCTGCTGTTGACATCATCCTATCCATTTCCTCCTTTTCTCTGTTTATTTCCTTTTATCCTTATCTTCGGGCATCTATTCTATCTAATTAGCATGCTGTGGATTATTTCATTCCTATGTGTCTTTATGATAATTTAGTCTTTTTTTGTGCAGTATTTTAAATGCATATAAATGGCGTCATGGAATAGATTTTTATTTCTGTTTTTCCATGCTACACTGTGTTTTAAGGATATGTCCATCTCTGTGTCTACTCCTAATCATGAAACTTCTTTTTTTCAAATTTGAATTCTCATAAATGCTCCATTTATTTGGAAATTTAGAGCTTGCCATGAGGCACTTTGTTGTATTGATTACCATAGCATTCTAGTGCTTTATTAATCAGTGAAAAAAAAATTGAAATTCCAGTCCTGCTACTCAAAGAAACAATTTAGTAAAGAACTCTACTACAATGGGAAGTTCCTACTTTCTTGTGAATGCAGTTTAAGAAATGTGAATTTTGCACAGAGATGACCAGTACCTCCAGCTCCAAAGACTAACACCCCCAAGAATATGTTCCTGACCCTCCTTCATTCAGGTTAATATCTTTGTTAGATGCCTTAGGTTTATCTTCATAAAATCATACCACACTTCCCCTGCTTCAACAGTTAAAGCTTTTATAGCACCAAACCAAACTAAGAGCCCAGAAAAACTATGTCCTAGGGAACTGTTGTCAGGGAGCTTCACTTTGAGCACAAATGTGAAGAATCCTATATATTTTTGTGACTTTTGGCTCAAGAAAATGGCAAATATAAAAAACAGGAAGCTTTTGGCTGCATGTTACAAAACTGAAACAGTTGGCTTAAATAATAAGTATATGTGTATATATAAAAATCTCACTTTATTAACAGAATAATTAATACTGGCCACTGTAGGAGGCGAACCCTGACACCTGAGAAGCTCAGTACAATCAAAGCTTATTGATTGGTCCTGCAAAGTTCACTGGGGTTGCTGACTTTCCCTCATAGAGTTGGTGATTCATACCTCCCAGTGCTTCCATCTTGTCACTATACTATCTGTAATACATGCTTGTAAGGTCACTCAGTAAGGCTGGTGGATTGTACAGGTTCTTTTTAAGGACCTGACGTGGAACTGGTTTATGACTTCTGCCTGTGTGACACAACCCAGTCATTCATATGACTTCATCCTAACTGTAAGGAATGCTGAGACTGGAGACTTCCTGTGAGCCTAGGAAGAGGGAAAAACTGGGGATCAAGGAGCCACATTCCCATATTAGGAAGTCCGTCCGTATATAGAGCAGGTTTCGGGATTGGCTGACTTAGCAGCTCAGTGGTGGTATCAAGGGCCCGGAACCTTTCTCTCCGTACAGCCATCCTCAGAAAGTCCGCTTCGTCCTCCTGGTGGCTGCAGTTCCAACCGTCACATTCAGACGTGACTGTGTGCGAGGATGGAAAAGGCCCTCAGGCGTCCCCTGAGTAAGGGAAGCAGGCCAGCACACTTCTTTGATGACCAGAGCTGCCAATGTTCAGGCTAATCGCTGACAAGTCAGGATTTACTCCTGGTGCTAGAAGAGGGTCGCCCTCTCCTCAGCCATGTTGAGGGGTGGGAGTGGAGAAGGTGGGTCACCGTTTGACTGACCTAAACTGCGGCCTAGCCGGTAAGGAAGAGAAGAGAGATCATGAGTAGGTAAGCAGCATTATCTGCCATAGCCCAGTCATTTGTACTCATTCACATCGTTTCTGAGTCTAGTAAAGTTTGGGATTTTCTTCATGTGGTTTCTGCACCACTCGTAAATTTGTCTGGTGTCACATGTTTGTTCTTGCTATGGTAATGCTATTTTCCATGGTATTTGCTGGTGTATAGGAAAGCTTTTGATTAGCAGTCATCTCTGTTCAATTTTCTTTTCTGTGTATCTCTGTAAATCGCCCTAAATGTTTTTTCTGCAGTATTATCATATGTTAATTAAGTACTAGAAAAGAAACCCAGAGGTATAAGGATCTTACGTGGAGCAAGGGACAGGGTTGAAGAGTAAGAAAGCAAAGACTTTTTATTATATTACATTTCTGTGAATAGAGAGGTTACATCTCATTGCCTGGGGAAGAAATGGGATTGTGTATCTCTCTGAGAATGGGAGACGAGTAGAGTTGTCCTCCTTTATTTGAGGGGGATATCTCCCAAGCCCCTCGTAGGTCCCTGAAACACACAGATAGCACCAAACGTTCCCTTTTTCGCTTAAAAGGAAACACAGGGTCAGTATTCATTCAGGAAAATAGATTGAGCATGGCCCAGGTTACTATTCCCGTAGTGAACTCTGCCACCTCTTATGTAGTGCCAAAAAGGAGTTGGATGATACAATATGTGTCCCTAGTATCTCCCCTCTACAAAGAACACCCACACACGCACGTACACACACACAGCACCAGAAGACATTCTGAGACCATATTTTTTTAATGCTTTCAAGTCAGTGGTATTGATTTGTAACTTTTTTGAAGCGTGGATTAACTTCTTTGTATCGAGTCTGTCTGTTACATGAAAAGGCTACTGAGCTAGCTAAGCGGACTAGCCATCAGATGTTGGTTAGAGCTCGAAATAGCCATACTAAGGGGATGGTACGATTGGACAACACTTCCTTTTATGTACTAGACACACTACCAAAGAGCGAATAAATTGCTCTTTTCCATTAAAGAACTCAGGACTCTTGAAACATTTTGGGGAATTTTCAGCAAAAGGAGCTACTTTTGTTAGCATGCTACATTGCAAAAGTTTTCTGCAAACCTCACTATACATTTATATGTAAAGCTTTTGTTCTTTAATGAAAAATTAAAATGGTCATTAGCAATTAATTACATTCAGATTTTCAATAAACATCAAAATTTACTATAGTAAATAGACCTATAAAAGAGATAGTTCAATAGATGAAGCTTATTTGAATTTTTTTTTAGAAGGAATTTAATGTTGATGCAAGAGAGAGGACCCGCCTGTGCGGGGCGGGGGAACATCCAAAGTAGTAACCTTTTCTCTTGTCCTTGTCCAATATTGTCACAGTAGCATTATACTCTTAGGCAGAAATTCTTTCCTGCAACAGTGTTTTCCTAGCTAGAAACCCTGAGAAAAATAGAAATTTAAACAGTTTATAGATTTTGTTGTGATACGTCCGCACACACGAACACTGCATCTGGCTGTTCAGCTTCCCAGCAGCCATCTGCTTCCTCATAAGTGTATTCAGGCCAAACCTCTTTAGCAAGGACACCGCATGGATGATGTTGTCTTCCTCCCGCTGCATCCAGTGAGGTGGCACATATTGTTAAGTCATCTTCTGGATGCCAGACCTGGCCACTTGGTCAGGGTGGTGATCTCTCCGCTGTAAATGTACATTTTTCTTTTGTACTTAATAAGTAACTCACAGATCGATACCCTGACACTGTGACTATCTTGTTTCCCAACAATTTTTACCCAAGACTTCTAGCATTGAACGTCTCTTGCTTGAATTAGGCACTACATTCGGATTACCAAGTGGTGATTTTCTTGTTGCCGCATTCCTTCTACATTTGTTAACTGTCGTTCTTCTTAAAGAACAGCTTCTCCCTCACACATACCCAACCTATAACCATGGACGCGTTGGTCCCTTTTTTCTCCCAGTGTGTTTTAATCTATCAATGTCGTTCTTTTTGATGCTCAAATCGTGCCCAGGCCAGCAATCCTTCAGCCCAGCTTCCATCTTCATTGCAGCTGTCCTTGTTTATCTGTGGGCCTTTCTTTGCTTTTTTGGAATAACATATTCTAAACTCGTATTTTACCTATGACAGACCTGGAATCAGTCACTTCTCCAGGGCACCCTGATTCCTTTCAGTGGAGAACGGTACTTAAAAACAAAGACCTGGGTGCTAAGTATATTTGTTGTTAATATATTTAGGCCTTTAATCATGAATTCATACTGAAACCTCATTACTTTGTTTTTATTTTAAGTCACCTTTATTGACGCATAATATATAATAAAAGATACTTTAGGTATAGATTTTGCTGAATTTTAACAAATATATACGCCTTTGTAACTACCACCTTCTGTCAGTTTTTACCACTTATGGCCTCTAAAATGCTATCACTATACATAAGTTTGCCTATTATAGAATTTCATATGAGCAGAATAATACAATATACAGCCTTTTTGTCTAGTTTCTTTCACTGAGCAGTATGTCTTTGAGATTGTTCATGTTATGAATATAAATAGTTCATTACTTTTTATTGCTGAGTAGTAATCTGTTGAATGGATATATCACATTTTTTAAATCTATTTACACATTGATGTACCTGTGGGCTATTTCCAGCTTATGGCCGTTATGAATAAAGCTACTGTGAACATTTAGGTACAAGGCTTTGTGTAGACGAATGTTTTCATTTTTCTTGGGTAAATACTTAGAAATGGAATTGTTGAGTCATATGATAAGTATATTTTTTAACTTTATAAGAAACTGCCAAGTTGCTTTCCAGAGTGGTTGTACCATCTTATACTCCCCCCAGAGATGTGTAAGAGATGCAGTTGCTCCACATCTTCAACACTGGGTTTTGTCAGTCTTTTAATTTTCGCCATTTTAGTGAGCGTGAAATGGCACCTTAATGTGGTTTTTAATTTCCGTAATGACTGATGATATAGAATATCTTTTCATGTGCTAATAGGCCATTCGTTTTTCTTTTATGAAACATCCATTCTGACCTTTGGCCCATTTTTAACTGTCCACAGTTGGTGCTACTTATGCTTTAGGGTTGTTGTTTTTAAATTTATTTAGCTTTAAGAATTCTGTGTTCTGGATGGGTGTTTTTAGTCAGATGTATATATAGGGATATTTTCTTGCTGTCTGTGACTTACTTAAATTTTTTTTTATTATTATGATGACATTGGTTAATGAAATCCAGTAAGTTTCAGGTGTACAATTCAACAGTAAGGCGCATATATATATATATAGCATTGTGTGTTCACCGCCCATAGTTAGATTTCTTTCTGTCACTAATATTTGACCCCTTTTACCCCATCTACCTCCCCCTCCTCCTTCCCTCCTACCCTCTGGTAACCATTAGTCTATTGTCCATGTCCATGAAAAATTTTAATAGTATCTTTTGGAGAGAAGAAAATTTAATTTTGATTAAGTCAAATTTGTGGGGAATTTTTAGGGTTCATATATTTAGGTCCTTTGCGTCCCCTAAGGCCACAAAGAGTTTCTCAGGTATTTTTTCCTGTAAGTTTTATAACTAGCTTAAGTTCTTTTCTCCTCCCGCTCCTTTAAACAAACAAACAAACAAAAAACATAGATGTTTATTTATTCCTGTACTACATTTGGAAAAGACTGTTCTTTTCCCCATTGAATTGCCTTGGCACCCTAGCAAAAAAATCAACCAGCCATCTGTAGGGAGAAGTATTTCCAAACTCTTTAATCTCTTCCATTTATCTACATGTCTGTCTTTATACTGATACCACATTTTCTTGATTACTATAGCTTTATCATGAGCAGAGCCCAAGCTAGCTCCTCCTAGACAGTCTGTACCAGAATTCAAAAATGCATTACTTCGAGCAAGTAATATAATTCAGTGAAGCTGGCCATGTGTGAGCAGCATTACTTATTTATATTAAAACTTAAAGGACTAAAACTTTAACCGGATCTATTTTCATTTATTAATGATTTTGATTATGTTCCTTTCCCTTATATTTCTCATGGTTCTTCTTATTTCTGATGGTGTTTTTTATACACATACTTTGCATATTAAATATACAGGAACATGCCTAATTTCTAAACATACAATGATGTTGCCTCCCTGTTTTGGGCTGTTTTTCACTTTCCCCCTTTGAAGGGGTGACTGCTTCCTATGACAGCATAAACTGCTCATGAATAGCGATTGACATATAGACTCAGCTTTGAGGCTGTGATGGGGAGAGATTGGGGAATTGTGGCTGGTACTGCTGAAAGGGACATAGACTCCCACTGTCACTGTTGCTAAAATGGAATGCTAGTCCAGTCTGGCAGATTTTCAGAGATCAAAGATCTTTGGATTTTAACATGTCTCAATTTAAAACACAAAAACTCTCTGCAGGCTAAACCAAACATTCCTGTAGGGCCACACATGGCCAAATGCTCTATCTAGCTCGTGACTTCTGATCGGCACAATAAATAAGAGCACAGAAAGTGAGTGAAAAATTGACCCCAGGCTAGAGAATAAGTCTGCATCATACCTGACAAGAGGTGGATAAAAAGAAATGATGGCTTTAGGCACTTTAGAGAATGATATCTTTTTTAAAACAATAGACTTTAGAACAGGTTTAGGTTTACAAAAAACTGAGATGATGCTAGAAAGTTCTCATGTACCCCATAACCAGTTCCTTCTATTATTAACAATGTACATCGGTATGGTACATGTGTTAAAATTAGGGAGTTAATATTAACTAAAGTCTGTTCTTTATGCAAATGTCCTTAGTTTTTTCATAATGTCCTTTCTCTGTTCTAGGGTCTTGTTCTGGGTACCACATTACATTTAATTGTCATGTATCCATAGATTCCTCTTGACTGTGACAGTTTCTCAGATTTTCCTTGTTTTGATGACCTTGACAGTTTTGAGGAGTTTTGGTCAGGTATATTGTAGCATGCCTCTCTATTGGAATTTTTCTAAAGTTTTCCTTGTGATTAGAATGTGGATATGGGTTCTTGTGAAGAGGATCACAGGGGTAAGGTGCCGTCTTCATAGGCATGTCAAAGGGATACACTATTAACATCTTTTACAGCTCAAATTGTTCTGGCTCTGGCCATTGGAGCTCTTTCAACTGGCTGTTTCTTTTGACATATCCTCATCAGTGTGGATATTGGAGGATTTGTTTGTTATTTTTAAAAACTTCAATACTTTCTGGCACTGGAAGATGCTTTAGGTTCATCTTGTATATTTCACATCCAAGGCTTAGAATCAGCCATTTCTCTAAAAGGCCCTGGTTCCTTTTCTTAGAGAATGGTATTAGAAAAAGACCACAGTGGTAAAATGCCATTCTCAGTATGTCATCAAGGTACGTAGTATCAACATGATGGATCACCTCAGCCTTAATCATCTAGCTGAGGTAGGGCTTATCAGGTTTCTTCACTGTGAAGTTAAACCCCATGTCCCCTTCCGTACTGTTCTCCTTGGAAAGAAATTACTATGAGCAGCCCACACCTAAGAGTGGGGTATGCTCTACCTTCTTGTGTGGGGAGAGGGTTGTCTACATAAACTATTTGGAATTCTTCAGCATGGGAGATTGGTCTGTGTCCCATTTATTTACTTATTTGTTCATTTATTTATTCATTCAATGCTATATACTTTATTCAATTTGTATACTTTAGGTTGTATTAGTATTTAGTACTTGTTTCATACTTTAGGTTGTAATCTCATAGTACTTCTCTTTGTTGCTCAAATTGTTCCAATTTTGGCCATTTGGAGCTCTTTCAGTTGACTCTTTTGGGCTTTTTATGCTCCCATCAATGTACAGGTTTTAGTTTGCATTTTTGTGCCTTCCTTACTGTCTAGCTCTATCATACCCCAGGATGATCTTGTATTTTTCTGCCCCAGTCCTAGAACTAGCTACTTCAAGTAACTCTGGTCCTTTTATTAGTGCATGATATCAGAAAACAAGATTTGGGTGCTAAGCGGGCTCATTGCTGCTAGAGTGTTATTGCTTCTAGGCCCCTCAGCTGACAGTTCAAGGAAATAATACATATGTGTATACTAACCCATATAGATACATACACCCTGTACATAAGCCTGTATGTAACCATCTCTGTATTAAGCTAAACACGAGTTCATGCTGGTGTCTCCAACTCTTTTCCATAACCACATGGATCATCATAGCCTTCTCTTTTGTTTATCTGTAAGTTTCTCACTCCAACAGTGAGAAATCTGGCTCCCAACATCCACCATCTGAAATGGATCTTGTTTTTGTTTGTTTGTTTGTTTGTTTTTAAGGAATGCAGTGGAAAGCTCCTGTCAAGGGCCTGTAACACTTGAGTGCCTTTCTTCCTGGAAGGTTTTTGGTCTTCCTGTCTGCATTTGTTAATGCTACTCATGCTTTAGCTTTAGGCTTAACTCATGTTGATGTTCTCAAGGACGCCTTAACAGGTCCCAGATCAGGTCATATTCTCTGCAGCATGTTCTCAGAGCACCGTTTACTTCCTTTACAGCCCATATCAGCATAGAACTTAATTTTGCGTTTAGTTGTCCCATTGCTTTTCTTTTCCAGAATGTTGGCTTCCTAGGCAAGGATCATGTCTGTTTTGCTCAGCGATACACAGCACTTGACACACATTAGGTACAGGATATTTAGTGACAAAATACAGGAGTGGAAGAAATATTGTACTTGACCTTTTATTCAATGTCATAGGAGAATGGTTGGGCATATAACATTAGGAACATTTCTGCTTTCTAGGATCTTAACTCTTTTAAGTAATTAGCTTATGCACCTCACAAGTTCATGCTGTGGATGGAGATATATGTGAATCAAAATAGGCAGAAAAAAGATCCAGGATGATATAAAGATATATGAAGGACACCGTTGTGGAATGAATAGGGTGGAGCAGAGTAATGATTAAGGGAGTAGATAGTGAAGTCATTGGGGTCAGATGCAAGGAAGAGAGCAGACATAATCCTAATTTTTGAAGACTTGCTCTGAAAGAAAATTTATGGTGGGTTGGATTATATAATGTAGTTTCTATGTTAGAGAATATCAGGTGTTCCTGGGCAGAGAAGTCAGCAAGGCCCCTCGGCTCTAGGTCATTACTTCTGTATTTCTTCATATTTGCACTGTTATTTCCTTTGTGTCTTTAGTTCATTGGATCCTGTTGAATTTGGGGTGGGTTTTCTTTTTCCCTCTGAAATGATTAGTTTAAAAAGACAGGATACAGAGTACAGCATTCTTTATTGTAATTCTACTCCTTGAGGTTGTCGATAGCATTTTAAATTTTGCAAGATCGAGAACTTTATTCATTTCCCTTTGGAAAAAATAAAACAAGATTTCACCTAGTGCTATGTCTTAAAGGAAGCTAAAGGCATTTAACTTTTTCTGTTTTATGCTAACGGCATTATGATCACGTACACGTGATCTTCTGGTACTCCAGTCCCTGGAGCTGGCTGTTAGCCATTTCCCAAGGAGAAACCAAAAGGATTTGTCTTAAAGCTGCAGGAAAACAAGTTGGCTAAAGAAACAGGAGCTGATTGTTGATAAGGGTCACCAGACACTGAAGTAGCAGCAGTTACCTGACTCCCTCCTTTCCTGGAGAAGATAAAAAGCGCCTTTCCTGAGATAGTTTAAATGGCATTCAGCCTGGAGTAGTGTGGAGATATACCAAATCTATATTTTGTGTCCTCTGTAAGAATCTAGTCTATAGAAATTCTTTGCCTGAAGTGATTTTAATCGGTTAACGTTGCTATGCAAGTTCTGTCCATTTAAAGGGGGTGCTGATGAGGAATAAATGACAAAATATGATTCTGACATGAATAAATAGGAAGAGAATGCCTTTGGGGACCCAACCTGTTTGTAATATGTAACTTTATAAATATATCACTTGCTTCCTCTTTATCTAAATATCTAGGGCTTTATTTATGCCTTGGTTTTAGGTTGGAACTCACTCCTAATCTTGTGCCTGTTATGTAGCTACTATTTCATGTTAAGAAATTAACAAAGCTCTTAAATCTGAGAATATTTTTAGTTATATTAAAGGGCTTTACTTTTAATGGTCATTGTTATGGTTTCACTTCTCTCAGAAAAGACCTGGCTGCCAAGGAATCCTTAAAGAGAGTAGATTCAGTGAAAAGGACACATAACAAAGGATAGATCCCAGGGGTGAAATGAAGAAGTTCTGTAAATAGCTGTGCTATTTTCCTTTGAAATGTCTGGCACATTCTATATAGTACAGTGGTCGTGTTCAGAGGGCCTGTGAGTCTGACTCTGTGATGAAGCATTCCACACTCAATCTCAGAGCAGTGTGTACATGGCCAGGGCATCTGGATCTTTCCGAGGTTTTAAACTATTTAAATGACAAACTTTTTTTTTAATTTAGCATACTTAGAAGCAGAATCCTGCCACATCATCTGCATTCAAATAGTTATGCTTTACCTTTAACTCCAACCCTCTGAAAAAAATAAACATGAACAAATGATAGCTCTGAGAGCCTCAGAAATTTAGAATGTGCTAAGTGAAACCTGTTTCCTAGCACGAAACTGGCACAGAAATGTGAATTTTGCTTCCTTGATTCATCTCATTACCTAGAACTTTAACCATTCTGTAGCCTGTGGGCAAAATCCCATGTGTCTTTCATGGCCTAACTTAAAGGCAAAGCCTGCCACAAAACATGCTTGGCCACATTTAATTGTTCTCTTACTAGAGGTCCTACAGTTATGGTTTATTATTCTTTCTAATGGTAATTTCTCTTTTCCTATTTTAAAAACAATTTTGCCTTCTGTTGTTTTATTGTCTGTTCTCTTTGTTTGTAAGCTTGTCCCTTGCCAGCACAGGAATATACTGATTGCTTGTTACATGTGGCCCACATTTCAGTTACAACTTGGTGCTTGCACACTTATCAAGAATTTTTGACACCTGTTCTCTGCAGGTCACAACCTATGCATTCTCAAGAGGACAAACAAGTCTGAGCCGGGATCTGTTTACCAGTTTTTCCCAGATTTGAAAATTTAGTACTCTAGGCAAAAGCAGTTTTGGAGCTGAAAAATCATAGGTATATTTTAAGGAAGTACCAAAAAAGAACACACTACTATTTTTAGTGCCTTATAGATATTAAGTCATTCTGTTAATTTAAAAAAAACCTAACTTAATTTCTTAACACGTTTGACATGTTTAATGTAGAAGACAAAAAATTGAAATGTATTTTCTGCCGCGTGGGAGGGAACAGAAGTCTGGAGGTGGAGTGCGATGGGGAGAGGACTGTATTTTTGTGAAAATTTTAGTAAATTATCTGGTGTTTATTTTTTCCACCTACAGAAAAGGCCTAGGACATAAAAACATTAAATGTTACTAGTGATTCAAGAATTAAATCACTAAAATATTGCTGAGAGCGGAATTAAAGAGCTACATAAATGGAGCGAGAGATCATTGTGGGTTAGAAGACTCATTATTGTTAAGATATCCAGTTTTCACTAAAATAACACACTGCAATGGACAGACTGACTTTGACACTCATATGGAAGTGAAAAGGAATCAGGACAATGAAAACAGCTTTGATAAAGAACAAAGTTGGAGGACTAGCTACCTAATTTTAAGAGTTTCTATAAAGCCATAGGAGGTCAAGACAGTGTGATGTTAGCATCAAGATCACCGATTAGACCATGAATCAGAGTAGACTGTCCGGAATTAAACTCACACATAAGGCATGTGACAAAGGTGCAAAGGCAGTTCAGTTATTCTGGGATAATTAGAGACACAACGATTGGGTATTAATATGCAAACAACAAAACTGCAGCAGTCCCTCATACCATACATACAAATTAACTCAAAATAGATCATAGTCTAAATGTAAAACTATAATACTTTTAGGAAGGAGGACAAAACCCCTGTGAATTGGGTTAGGCAAAGACAAATACAACACCAAAAGCATGATCTGTGAAAGAACAAAGTGATGAATTGGACTTCATTAACATTGCAAGTTTCTGTTCTTAAAAAGACACTATTATGAGAATGAAAAGACGAGCGACATACTGGGGGAAATATTTATAAATCATATATCTGAGAAAAGACTTATATTTCAAATATATAAACTCTCAAAACTCAATTGTAAGGAAAAAACCAACCATTTTTTAAAATAGGCAAAAGATTTGAACAAATATTTCGCTGAACAAGCGATCCAGATGACATAAGCACATGAAAAGATAATCAACATCATTAGTAATTAGGAAAATGCAAATTAAAACCATAATGAGGTACTACTAATACCGGTCAGAATGGCTAAACTTAAACACTGACCACACCAAGTAGTGCTGGAGTAACTGGGTGTAAAGTAACTGGAGCTCTCATACCCTGCTGGCGGGAATGTAAAATGGTGCGACTACTTTGAAATATAATTGGACAGTTTCCTAAAAAGTTAAATGTACACCTACTGTACGATCTAGCCATTTTACTCTTAAGTGGTTATCCAAAAAAATGAAGTCTACATAGGCTTATATCCAGACATCATAGCAGCTTCATCTGTCATAGCCAAAGGCTTGAAACAACTGAAATGTCCATCAACAGGCAAATGTATTAAAAAAAAAAAAAAAAAAGCCCTGAAACCAAAAAACTGTGACATATCCACATAGCAGAATAGTGTTCAGCAATATAAAGGACTGAATACGCATTATGGATACACATGAGACGGATGAATCTCCATGTAGTTATGCTAAGTGAAAGCGGCCCATTTTTTTTTAAGAGTAGACACTGTATGATTCCATTCATATAAAATTCTATGAAATGCAAAGTAGCTTATAGTGTTAGAAAGGAGACCAGTGGTTGCCTGGGGATAGAGGATATGGAGAGGGGGTAGAAGGGGTGGATTTAAAAGAGCGTAAGGAAATGGGAGGGGGGCGATGGTGTGTTCATTATCCTGTGATTGTTTTGTAGCTATTGACGTATGTCCAGACGTATCAAATTTTACACTTTAAAAAGTGCATTTTCTTTTAGGGTTCTCAAGAACACTCATGTCAGGTGATTTACTAGGACCCATAGCACTCAGCATTATGGTTGTACAGTAAGTCCTCACTTAACATTGTCGAGTTCTGTGACTTTAAGCAAAAGATGTACAACAAAACCAGTTTTACCATAGATTGATTGATGTAAACAGGAGTTAAGTTCCTACAGAATATCCTCAACATTATAACAAAACCAATTTGAACAAAACGACGCCATTTGAGGACCTGCTGTACTTGAGGCTAAGATTGTTAAAGTGGCACAGGAAGGATGCATAGCCGGATGGGTCAGTGAGGGGAAGACATCAGGAAGAGTCTGGAGGAATCCATGTGCAGGTGTCCAGTGTTCTCTCTTCATGAGGGGTCACACGGAGCACATCTTCCCTCCAGTGGCAAAAATGTAATCCGTGCATAACGTTTATGCCCAGGGAATCCCATTTAAGGGTCAGAGTTTTTACTGGAGGCTGGTCACAAGGGCACATGAGGGTGCCCTGGAGAAGTGACTGATTCCAGGTCTGGCACAGGTAAAGTATGAGTCCAGAATGTGTTATACTATCAATATTTCAGATTCCCCACAGGAAAGCAGGTATTTAATGCCCCAGACAGGCAAAACAACCTTGTCAGTGTAGGGATTATTTCAGAAGCCGGGTTTTCAAATTTCAGCCAAGGGTCAGCCTTGCAAACAAGCCTTTCTAAAGACAACAGTCTTGGGACTTGTTAACACCTTTCTGTTGTCAGTTATACCTCGACAGAACTTTTTAAAAAGTATCATGTAAGTTAGTATGAGCTAGCAGAAGGCAACAGTGATTAATTTATTGGAAAAAGGATAGACTATAAAAATAGTAATTTCAGATTTGGGGAAGACCAATACAGGAAGATCTTCATTATCTGGAATGTTGTATGTCCTTAAGTCTTCTCTTTGGAATGAGGTGAGATATTAATAAGTCAAATTGCATGCCTGCAAATGGGAGCGTCTAATTATTTTTATTCTTTAATAACATGACTTTCCATTTGAATTGCATTTGAAAATCATTCTCAAATATACAATTTTCCTTTCTTTCAGAAAAAAATCCTTGATCAATAATCATCATTTTAATTATGAGTTAACTGATCATGACTCAGTTCTATAGCAAATAAAAGTAAAGCATTGGTGTTGAGATTATAATTACCTTAACGACAGTCCTTCCTCATGGTGCCATGCAGGCTTTGCCCGTCCAAGGACACACCTGCTGAGAGGGCGAGGCGAACTGAAAACCAGCCTATACTTTGATGTCTGGGCCCAGGTCACAGCCGCAGCTCGCAGTGTATCTGCCCGAGAGAGGGGCGTCTTTTTCTAATTTGCACGGAAGCACCACATGCGCTGACTATGGCCCTGCTCAACACATGGCTTGGGAGAAGGTGGTGGTTTTTCCCCCCCAAATGCTGCCCATTATCATCAAGCTTTCTGGTGAATGTGTCTTTTCCTTTAAAGAAATCCAGAAAATAACTTTTGAGTTGAGGGTTGTCTTTAACCAGAACTCCGCTAGGTACAACAGTGTGTGTCAGAAGAGGACCAGCTTCTCCAAATGCCTGTGTAGGGCGTTTTCCTCTATAGTGTGGCCCAACTGCTGTTGAAAGACAAGTGGATTTAGGGTACGGTTTTCATTTTGTCACCTGGAAGGACGCCTGGTGTCTGTTCCGCATCTGGTCCCATGATTAATGTCCCCAGTCAAGATTTCTGTGTATCTGTAACCAAAAACTCAGAGAAAGGCAATTCCTGTAGCTCCTCTGAGGGAAATTTTTGCTGCTTCTGACCAACGGAGGTTCCTAAAGGGGAGTGAAAACGTCTCACTTCCAAAGACACCCAGTATAGTTTAGAAGGTTCAACTTTGAAACGTCTATAAAATATTTGAGAGTCACCGCTTGGCTTCAAATAAGTGATGTCCAGATATTGACACCCATTTTAGTTCTCTTAAGTCTTGAGCTGCCGGCTTAATTGATGATGATGAACGCAGCCGAAGGCACTGAGCAGCCAACCGATAACTGAGCAGCGATCTGTCAGCAGAAGGGTTCTGTTTGGAAACCTCCAACGTTTGGAAATCTAAGCCCCCTTTCCCATTTCTTCTCTCAGGAAACTTAAACCAAATCTCTCTCTCCCTTTCATAGATGAGAACCACGCGCAAGGTCTCTGTCTGGCCAGTGGGCCTGGTTGGTGGGCGACGCTATGAACGTCCATTGGTGGAAAATGGCAAAGTCGTTGGTTGGTACACCGGCTGGAGAGCAGACAGGCCTTTTGCCATCGACATGGCAGGTAAGGAGTGTAATTGGTGATTTTTGCTCCTGCCCAATAGTTCTTTTAGCTATACTCACATTTGTAACAGTGTTAGAGGATGGAAGCTTTAAAAGAGCACTTTGGTTAAAACCCTGGATCATATCATATTCAGCAGATAAACACTATTTAACTGAACTTCCCAAACAGGCTCTTTGGTTAATTCAAGTGGAAAATGATTTGGGGGGTGATCAGAAAATGCTCATTCCATTCTCTTTTGTCACATGTCCATGCAGCCATCCCTTAATCCAACAAACGTTTATGTGCCAGGTGCTGGGTTGGGCGTTGGAGGCTCAGTGGTGAGAACTGGACTTGGCCCCTGCCTCACAGGATTTGTGACTGTCCCTTTTGGTACCTTTCTCTAGAGGTCCAATTTGTCACGTCCTTATTGATAACTTTACTAGTAATATGGAATTGACAAGCTAATCATTTTAATGCTTATTGATGAATTTAGTGCTTATTGAAGCATTTCATAGCTAAAATAATAAAATTAAATTTCCATTTTTTCAAGCATTGAATAACTTGGAGACTAACTGTCCTTTAAAGTTTTTATTCTCTAACCAAGCAACTGAATTAAATAAGACCTGTAGCAGACCACAAATTCTAAAATGCAGCTTTATCATAAAGTGACTCATTTTCTGTGGGTTATATAAAATGATGCCTGTGATAACTGTGAAAGATGAAGTTTGAAATATGAGGCTTAGAGGCAAAAAAAAAAAAAATCATCACTATAACCTAGAAGATGAAAGCAGAAAAGCTTCAAAATTGATCTCATCAATCTTCAACTCTGAAACACTGCTCTGTCTGTCTGTCAGCCTGTGCTTGGCCAATCTTTTGTGTGTATTTTTCCCTACTTCAGTCAAAATCTCTATGCTTAGAATTCTGATGGGATGAAGGCTGTGTTCTGAACTGGCTTCATCATTTTTATTCTGACAATACTATAAATTTGAGGGGGCGAGATGATGAAGAATGCCAGGGGTAGGAGCTGTAGGGGGATGCTCTCGTGGATGGCGTGTGATTGGTCTGTTGCACTGCATCACAGGAGAAGACAAACCAGGACATTTTTATTCAAGGTTTAACAAACGTCATGCCCATTTTCTGGGTGCCTATTTTGTGAGACTGTGTGTCATGGACTCTGACTCCAAGGACAATCTAGATCTCTTACCGTTCCCTGCTCAGCTGCTCCCCAGTGCCCTGTCTCTGCTTCCTGACCTCTCCATCCTTTTGCTAACCCCTAGCCTTACACTTTGGTCTCGGCTCTTGCGGCCCCAGGGCTGATCTGGCCTCTCAACCAAAGCATTCTCCTGGAAGCAGATAGAGAGGTAAGTCAGCCGTTCTTGGAAGGTCCTGCAGATTCTTGAAAGAGGTCTTTCCTCAATCAAGTCTGAGTTTGTGGCTCTGAAAATACAAGGCCTGACCATAATGTGTCTGGAGAATCAGGTTTCTTGCTTGATCGGAAATGTAGTCTTGAGCAGAAAACTTGGAGATCATTAAGCAAAGTCCGTTGCTTCTCTGGGACTGAGTTTTCTCAGATGTAGAAAAATGAGACAGTGTCCTTAACCTCTGATCATGTGCCTGATTGGTTTTTCTGGAAACCAGCAGCCATCCTGAAGTCATCTGGGGCCCACCGCAGAGCCACCTCTTTAGCATAACAAAGTCACTTCCATCACTCAGGAAATTCTGAGGGTTTTAGAAGCTCCTGGACAAGGACCCTGACAATTTTTAATTAGACCACAGGTTCGGTAAAGGATCATCTTCTATCATAAAAAAGAGTGTCTCCCACATCTTCGTTTTACTAATTCTTTCATCTACCAAAGCAAAGGACGTATAATAAGTGATGTCTCAGGGTCACTTTCAGCTTTGTCTGTGGATTGTTTCATGACTGATAAAAATTAGACATGATCGTGAAGTGATAAAACTTTCTCATGTGTGGCTTATGGAAAGGGAAGGCAAATCTAGGACTCTTAGTTTTCTGGCCCGGAGTCCCGTGGATGTGAGTGCGTCGGAGCCCTGGGGGTGGATGAGCTTACACAGGGAGACTGTAGTGGTCCAGGATTGCTTCCTGGGGAGCAGTCATTTAAAGGAGCTGCAGTGGGAGGAGCCAGCATAGAGGACAAGGCCCAATAAGAGGGTATTGGGGTGGACCTGCGACAAGAGTCCCTGGAGAGGAGAGGTGGGTGAATCATGAATTCAGTTGTTGGATGCCTCGTGCATGGCCGTGGGTGAGAGGGAGCTTGGAGAGTGTGGGAGTGGAGAGCCCGAGCATGTTCAGTGGTGGCATTGGAATGGCTGGTAGCAATGAGGACCTCGTGGAATGTTTCCTGGGACAATCGCTATATGAAAACATAAAGGGCCTGCATGCAGGAGGACTAAAGGGTCAGCAAACTTGTCTGAGGAAAGTTAGATCTCCAATAGAGCAAAGAGGAAGAGGAAGTTCAGTCCGTGGAAAAATTGAGGTTCCATTTTGGGTAGGGAGTAATGAAGCTGAGGTAGGGGAGAGGAGGTGACAGGAGCCCTTACATAATAGTTATTAGAGAGTTATCGGATTTTAACAAGCCATTTCAGACTGCCCATAAACCGGCAGATATTTAGATCTTTTTAACACTGTTGTATGGGGATAATGGATATAATAAACTTAATTTTGGTTTCTTTCTAATTGATGTGATTTGTCGTATTATTTGAGTCGTGACTTATGTATGGAAAATAACGTAATCTTGGATAATTAAAACATTCTATTAACCCAAATATCAGTTGTGTAAAAATAGGAATATGTATGTTAAGAAAAAATCACATTCCTTGACTAAAGTTTCCAGGCCCCAGATTCCTTGTGGGTACGCAGCCCTTACGGAGGGTTGTGGAGGTGGGAAGGGCTCGAGATGCGGGGGAGACTCAGCCGTAGCGCCTGCCTGGGTTTAGCGTGCCCACCACGGCCAGTGCCCGCTCTGCGGAGAAGCAGGAGTCGTTCAGGGGTGCAAAGCAGATCTTGGCAGTACCTTGCTCTCAGGTAAAGGACTCCTCACCGTTGCCACACAGTCCTGCCTGACCCCCGTACAACCTCCTCCACTTCCAGTCGTCCCGAGGTTCCTCCAGCACGTCCAACCTTCACCTTGGCGCCTGCACAGATGCCCGTGCCTGGCACGTTCTTTCTGTAGCTCAGCCCTGATCATTCTTTCATTCTCAGCTTCAAGGTCACTTTCTCAGGGACGTCTTTGCTGGCACCCAAGATCAACAGCCGCCCGGCCTTGTTATTACCTCCCACAGTTCTAAGCGTCTGTACTTCTGCACCATAGCACTTACCACAGTGGTATTACATCTGTAACTGTAATCATTGAAGCTTCTCACCCCCTTACCCCCACCCCAAACAGAATGCAGCCACCTTGGGAGCAGTTGCCTGCCCTGCCCTCCCCTCCCCAGTCCTAGGCCCATGTGTTCCAAAGACCCAGCCTTAAAATGGGCTCTGGGGTTGCCCCATGTCAGAGTTTCTGTCCCCACCGCTGGCTTACCAGGCAAACCTTTTGTATTGTTATGAATGATGGCAAATTGAAGAGGGCGAAGGGTCACGCTAGGCAAATGACTGAAGCTCTCTTTCCCTGGGCTCTCGGCAGGGCTCGCTGGAGATCACAGTCGTACAGGGCCTTCTTTCTCCTGATATTTGTGACAAGGAATTTTGCCTGGGTTAATTTAGTTGGCAAACCCTTTCTTGATAGATAAGGCAGTAATGAACTCCAGCTCAGCCTGGATCAGGTGATCATCAAAGCCAAATGAGCATAGCCCAAATCGATGCAGTTCTCTTTGCTCCATGAATATAAATGCCGCAAGAAATCGGAGAGAATAAACTTCTTACCACTTCGCAGCCATTTGTAATTTAAGTGCGCTGTTTTCCATTTGTGTATGTTTTGTATGAGAAAGACAAAGTTAGTGAACGTTCTCAGCAGAGTGACTTGATGTGGATGTGTCATATGGTAGCTTTCAGTGCAGGGTCTGGGGACTTTGCCCTTCGGTCAGTGCAGCATGATTGCCACTGGGGTGGTACATGGGCGGTCTGGGAGAGGACCACAGCCGCAAGTCCTGACAACTTACAGAACCGTAGGGACGGTGGCGGAGTGTTAGCGCACTGGGAACCCTGTTGCCCGTTTCTTATCCGTGCCTAGAAGGAGGTGCATTCTAGTGCACTTGCAGGCACTGGACGACCACAGCATGTTCAGTCCTGTTCACGTGTACCACGGCCGTGTCGTGTAGAGGTGGGTATTTGGGGATTAGGAGCACTGTGCATCTGTGTGCTCATAACCAGGGCGCTTTCCCTAGATGCTCGTGATGGGGTGCCCATGTTCACGCTCAGCTTGGTGGGGATGGGAGGATCCGCTGAGCCCTTTGAGGGCTGCAGGAGAAGAGGGGAGGGGGTTGCAGGGCCCCATCCCGCTTTAAGAATAGCAACTCTTTTCATGATTTACATGTTATAATTCCCCTAAAAATTTCAGTGGAATTAAGCCATCCTTCAGGACTAAGAATTTTGAAAACCAAAAGTTTTCTCTTATATCACAGAAGTCCAACAGACCTAATAATTATTGTTTACTGAGTATTTTTCCGGCATCAGGCATTCTTAAGTGCTCTATGTGTTTTCTTATTTAATCCTCACTCAATTCTGGGAGGGGTGTGCTAGTATTATTTTCTCCATTTAAATATAAGGACATTGAGGCCTCAGCGTGCTAAGTATCTGTGCAATCTTGCTGTGATTAAGTGGTGGAGCTGGGATGCAAACTGAGGTCCTGTGTCCCCAGCGATGGCCCTCCCTCTTGGCTTTGAATCCCGACTTCTCACCGACTTACAGCCGCCTGACCCAGTTCTTGATCTCTGAGCCTCTGCTTTCTTCATCTGCAGAACAGAAGGAATGGCATTCTTCAGAGAGTCAGACAGCACATACAAGGCATCTGGTGCAACGCTGTAGACACTCAATGACTGTTCTGTCTCTTAACCAAGAAACAAGATCAGCTGTGTCTCTGGACTCAAATGTCTCATACGTTTGTCTAGGGGAATCGGCTCATGGTGGTCACATCCATGTAGGCAGCTGTGGGGTAGGGGGATCGCTGACCTCCAGGCCCCAGTCGGCACAGGCAGGCTGTGCTGCTGGTTTTCCTCACCTGTAGATTGGGGATCAGGCCACCTGCCTTCTGGGTTTCAGGAGGTTGAAGTGAGAATAATATGCAGACGTTCCTGTCCTTCTGTGAGTGTTTGCATCCTTGGCGTCTGGTTGCTTCAGATCATTGTTGAAAGCAGTACTTAAGAACATGCAAACTCTTGGCTTTGGGCCCACGATGAACTCCGTTTCTCTCCTGGCTGGCGGACCTGTGCTCATTATCATTCAGTGAATTAGTTTCAGCGTGCAGGATGGCATGTGGAGATAAGCACCAGCCTTTGCTCTAGATAAAATACCGCAAAAAGAGAGTGATCAAAAGAAAAACAACCCCCCCCCAAAAAAAAATCATTAAAAAGTTGTTGAGAAGCAGATACGTGCTTATTTTTGTCATTTCCCAGCCGAAAACTAAACAAACACACAGCGTTTGGGCTTTTAAAAGAAAATGCCGTTGGTAGCATTGAGACTCGCAAGGTGTTCAGCATAGTGTGTGTGTCAGCTTGGCTCTGCTGCTGGGAAGAGAGACTCGTCCTCTGCACAAATTCCTGATGGCATGCCGGAAGGGTTTAAAAGAACGATCCTCACGTTTCCTCAGCAGGTCACAAGGGGGGAGAAATATCCTTTTTCACCACCTTGACTTTCCTAAGAGTCCCAGGAGAGCATTTTATAGATTCTCATTTGGAACCTATTAAAGAGGATTCTACTATTGACAATTCCTTTGTGTAAATATTAGGATTAAGGCGCGTTGCCCCACACCACTGACCTGGGGACAGGCACACATGCCAGTTTTCCTTGGCACACAGGTTGGCTGCTGACTGCCACTCATCTCTCTGCACTGGCTTCA
Organism: Eonycteris spelaea; assembly: GCA_003508835.1. Taxonomy (NCBI): domain Eukaryota; kingdom Metazoa; phylum Chordata; class Mammalia; order Chiroptera; family Pteropodidae; genus Eonycteris; species Eonycteris spelaea. The sequence continues at coordinate 1,665,626 of PUFA01000140.1, forward strand.
GAAATTAAAGTTCGCCGAGTTCTCGCTAGGCCTCCCGAGCAGCCATATCACCCCAACCCCAAACACTCTGCATTTCAGTCTACCTCCTTTCAAATCCCTCAACCACAGCTGCGCACCAGGGTCAGCCAAGCACTGGCCCAGGCGATGAGCCTGAGTTATTGAGTGACACACCCCTCCCTCCAGCCCAGAATACGGAGTGTCCCTTTGTCGTCCCCTGTTTGCCTAGCTGATTTCTCGTCACCTCTCAAGACTCATTAGTGGTGCAGGAAGCTTTCTCTGGGAAGTTTTCCCTGGTTTTCCATCCAGCATAGATGCCGCGCCCGCATGTTCCCCTGGAATACTGCGCTGATGCACTTGCCCTTGAGGTGGCGCCTTTGTCAGTGACCCGCCTGCCCCCTGCGCTTCACACAAGTGAAATTATACAATACTTATCTTATGTGTCTGCCTTATTGTGCTTAGCATGATGTCTTCGAGGTTCATCCCTGTTGTAGCATGTCAGAATTCATTCCTTTTTCAGGCTGAATGGTATTTTATTGGATATCTAGAGCACATTTTGTTTTCTCATCCATTGATAGACATTCAATTGGTTCCACCTTTTGGCTACTAACATCGCTGTGAACGTTGGTGCACAGTCACTGTGTGAGTCCTGCTTTCACTCTTTGCGGTATACACATAAGAATGGAATTACTGCATCATATGGTAATTATATGTCTAATTTGTTTTTTGAGGAACCATCATACTTTTTTTTCACAGTGGCTACATCATTTTCCATTGGCAATGCACAAGAGTTCCAGTTTTTCCTTATCCTTGCCAACTCATTATTTTAAAAGTTATTTTGCTTTACACACTGGGGTTTGAAGAACAGGAACACAGATACCGCTCCCATCTGTTCTGCTATATTTTCTGAGTTGGTATAGAGTGGCTTAGTGACATATTCAATAGTGCTCCTGGATAATGAAAAGTAGAAAATCTCAAAGGTGAAATAAAGAGTGAGACAGCGATTCTCACACGGGCATGTCAAGCCTGTTGATTCTGCCGTTCTCAACATGTACACGGTTCGTTTCCTGTCAGTCTTTTCGCTGTTGAGCCAAGAGAACCACTTCCCCTTCTAAACTTCAGTATTAGTCACACCTTAGTTCCCTGCCACCAACTTACTAGAAAATCACCTGGATATTGTTAGTATTCAGTTAATTAGGCCTCCTGAATAATCTTTTATTCTTAGGATCAAGTTTTGCATTCTTGTGCAGCATCCTGATCGTTTCTTTAGAGGGTTTAGTTTTCTACAGTGGTTTATTATTTTCAGAGTAGATATTTAAATGAATCATTTATAGATTAAGTAAAGTGCATTTCTTAGAAATGAAGAATATTTTATTTTTTCCCCCACGAAGAACAATGGCTGCTAAATGCCTTTTGAGGAGTGTTAAAAACTAGGCAATGATTTTTTTTTTTAATGGTTTAACCCTGAAGCGGTCATCACATTTTGGTCAGTATTCAGGACCCAATTAACAATGGACCTGTGTAACAGCCAGGCCATGCTTTTTCATCTCTTTTCTGCACCAAAAGGAAATCACTCTAAAGTATAATTGGAAGGAAAGGTGAAAAGCTGTAGTTCTGTCTGTGCCTTAGGAAGCAGTAGATTCGAGGGGAATCTTTACCGTTAAAGAGCACATGACATGCGAACATTCAGTCTCAGAACCACGAAAAGCTATAGTTGAGCATTTGTGTGAAACAGTGGCAACTTAGTGATGATAGTAAATAAGTCCCACCCCATCGAGCACCTTCCTTGTACACAGCCCTCGCCTTTGCTTTCGATATCTAATTTAAATTTAGTGAAAATGATTCCTGAAACACTACTATTAACCTGTTTCTTTTTTCAGTTGATAGCCCACACATGCCAAGGCTAGAAGGTATAAGATTGTGGGGAAAATGTACTTAAGTAGAAGTTTTCCATTTTTTATTGAGATAAAATTGACATATAACATTATTTTAGTTTCGGGTATACAAAATAATGATTTAATTTTTGTATAAATTGCAAAATGATCACCAGAAAGTCTAGTTAACAACCATCACCACAGAGTTGAAACAGTTTTTCTTCTTGTAATGAAAACTTTTAAGATCTACTCTCATAGCAACTTTCAAATGCATGGTAGTGTCATTAACTGTAGTCACCATATCAAACATTATACCCCCAGGACTTATTTATTTTGTAATCAGAAGTTTGTGCCTTTTGACCATCTTTACCCATTTTTACTACCCTCCACTCCTGCTCTGGCAACACCAATCTTGAGTTAGACTTTGTTTTCTTTTGTTTTGTTAGATTGCACATACAAGTAAGATCATGGTGTTGTCTTTCTCTGTCTGACTTAGTTAGCATAATGCCCTCAGGGTCCAGCCATGTCAGTGCAAAAGGCAAGACTTCCTTTTTTATGGCTGAATAATATATCATTTTGTGTGTGCATACATACACACATACAGATAGATATGTCACATTTTCTTTATACATTCATCCATCTGTGGACATTTAGGTTGCTTCCATGGCTTCACTATTGTAAACAATGGTACAGTGAACATGGGGGAGTCCATATATCTTTTAGAGTTAGTGTTTTTTGTTTCCTTTGGATTAATATCCAGAAATAGAATTGCTAGATCAAAGAGTAGTTCTATTTTTAATGTTTTGAGGAACCGCCGTACTATTTACCATAGTGGCTGCACAATTTACATTCCTACCAACAGTGTGCAAGGGTTCCCTTTTCTCCACATGTTTGCCAACACTTATTTCTTATCTGTTTGATAATAGCTGTTTTATCAGGTATGAGGTGATATCTCATTGTCATTTTGATTTGCATGTCCCTGATGATTAGCAATATTGAGTACCATTTCATGTACCTATTGGCCATTTGTTTGTCTTCTTTTGAAAAATATTTATTCAGATCCTCTGCTCCCTTTTTAATCAAATTTTTTTTGGTTGTTGAGTTGTATGTGTTCTTTATGTATTTTGGACATTAACCCCTTATCAGATTAATGATTTCCAAATATTTTCTCTATTCAGTAAGTTGCTTTTTCATTTTGTGGGTGGTTTACTTTGCTGTGCAGAAATGTTTTTGTTTCATGTAGTCCCACTTATTTATTTTTGCATTTGTTGCCTTTACTTTTGGTATATCAAAAAACTCATTGCCAAGACCAGTATCAAGGAGTTTACCATGTTTGTTTTTTCCCTAGGAGTTTATGGTTTCAGGTCTTACATTCCAGTCTTCATCCATTCTGAGTTAATTTTTGTGTGTGGTGTAAGGTAGTGGTCCAGGTTTTTTTCTCATGTGGCTGCTCAGTTTTCCCAGTGCTGTTTATTGAAGAGACTGCCCTTTCCCCCTGTGTATTCTTGGCTTATTTGTCATAATTAGTAGACTGTCTATGTGTGGGTGGGTTTATCCCTTGACTTTGCACCTGTTCCGTTGATTTGTGTGTCAGTTTTTATGTCAATACCATACTGTTTTGAATACTATATAATATCATTTGAAATCAGAAGGTGTCATGCCTCCAGCTTTGTTCTTTTTTCTTAAGGTTGTTTTGGCTATTTGAGGTCTTTTGTGGTTCCTACAAATTTTAGGATTATTTATTCTAGTTCTGTGAAAAAATACATTGGAATTTTAATAGGGATTGTGTTGAATCTATAGATATTCTTTAGATATTTATTCTTGAATCTAGGTATTCTTTTTGATGTAGTTGTAAATGGGATTATTTTCTTAATTTCTATTCTGATAGTTATTGGTATATAGAAATGCAACAAATGTTCATTTATTGATTTTGTACCTTGCAATTTACTGAATTTCTTTATTAGTTCTAACAGTTTTTTTTTTTTTTTGGAGAGTCTTTAGAGTTTTCTATATATAATGTCATCTGCAAAAAAGTGACAATTTTTTCTTTCTGATGTGGATGCCTTTTATTTCTTTCCTGATTGCTCTGGCTAAAATTTTTAACACCGTGTTGAATAAAAGTGACAAGAGTGGGCATCCTTGTCTTGTTCCCGATCTTAGAGGAAGCTGTCAGCTTTTTACCATTGAGCATGTTATTCATATATGGCCTTTATTTTGCTGAGTTATGTTCCCTCTACATCCACTTTATTGAGAATTTTTATCTTAAATGAGTGTTGAATTTTGTCAAATGCTTTTTTTGCATCCATTGAGAGAATTTATGTCTTTTATTGTTCTATTTGTTAATGTGGTGGATCACATTGATCGATTTGCAGATGTTGAATCATCCTTGCATCCCTGGAATAAATCTCACTTGATTGTGGTTTATGATTCTTCTAATGTATTATTGAATTTGGTTTGCCAATAATTTATTGAGGATTTTTGAATTTATGTTCATCAGGGATATTGCCCTATAATTTTCTTGTGAGTTCTTGTTTATTATGGTTTCAGGCTAATGCTGGCCTCATAAAATGAGTTGGAAGTGTGTCCTCCTTTTCTGTTTTGTGGAATAGTTTGAGAAGCATTGGTATTAATTATCTCTATGAATGTTTGGTAGAATTCACCAGGGAAGCCATGTGGTTCTGGACTTTTTTTCTTGGGAAGTTTTTGAATACTGATTCAATCTCCTTACTAGTAATCAGTCTGTTTAGGTTATCTACTTCTTCGTGATTCAGTCTTGGTAGGTGGTATGTTTCTTGGAATTTATCCATTTCCTCTAGGTTGTCCAATTTGTTGATGTGTACTTGTTCATAGTAGTCTCTCATGATCCTTTGTATGGTAGTTCCTCAAATAATGTCATCTCATTGTAACATTAATGAGATGCCACGGGTCATCTTAGCCGATACTAAGCTAACTGAGCATAGACTGCAGTGGCCACACATAGACTAAGAACACGGACTTCGCATAATTCAAGAAAGTCACTAAACAGTTTCTACAACAAAGAGCAACAACACTAGAGAGGTGAGAGAATCTGATTTCTAGAGTTGCCACATTCTGTTACTTAAAATGTCCAGTTTTCAACAAGAAATCAAAGTATACACAAGGGAACAAAGTATTTTCAAAACACAAGAATAAAAGCAGTTAACGGAAACTTTCCCTGAGAAATTTCAGACAGTGGACTTACTAAACAAGGACTTTGAAGCAACTGTTTAAAATATATCCAATCAACCAAAGGAAATAACTAAAAGAAAATATGAGAATGATGTCACATCAAATACAGGGTATAAAGAGGTAGAAATCATATGTAAAAAAAAGTAGAAATGTTGGAGTTGAAAAGCACAAGAACAGAAATGAAAAATTCACTAAAGAGACTTGAAGATTTGAGCAGGCCAAAGAATCAGTGAACTTGATAGGTCATTTGAGACAATTCAGGAACAGAAAATAAAAATAAATAAAAATGAACAGAACCTCAAATATCTGTGAGTCAAGACTAAGAAAGGGCTGGAAAGAATATTTGAAGAAATAATGGTCAAAAAAAATCCCCAATTTATATGAAAAACATTAACCTACACTTAATGGATGGATTCCAAGTAGGATAAACTCACAGATCCATACCAAGACACATCATAATTAAACTGAAAGACAAAGATGAAGAGAATTTTGAGAGTAGCAAAAGAAATGACTTATATGTATAAGTGATCTTCAATAATAGCTGATATTCATCAGGAACCATAGAAGGCAGTGGAATGACATACTCAAAATAATGGAAGGGAAAACTGTCAAACAAGAATTCTATATCTAGCATAACTGTCCTTCAGAAATGAAGGAGAAATTAAGATATTCCTAATAAAGAAATAACAAGAAACTCATTGTTACCCAATGTGTCCTACTAGACAAGGGATTCTTTTAATCTGAAATAAAAGGACACAAGACAGTAACTCTAACCCACATGAACCAATAAAGAGCACCAGTAACTCCATGGAAGAATTTTAAAAAGAGTATAAATGTAATTTTTGCCCATCACTCTTTTTCCCCTCTCTCATTTAAAAGACAACTACATAAAGGAACAATTAGAAATCTGGATTGAGAGACACAACTTATATAGATGTAATTTGTATGATAATATCAGCATAGAGGGTGGGGGAAAAATGGATTTGGGTGGGAGCAAAGTTTTGGTATACTATAGAAATTAAATCGGATTAATCTGAACTAGATTGTTAGAGGTTATGATGTAATTTTTAGGCAACTTCTAAATAACTCATAAAAACCTATGTAAAAGAAATTACAAGTGACAAAATTGTACACTAGGAAATATTTGTTTAATGCCAAAGAAGATGGTAATGGAGAAATATAGGATATAAGATTATTAGACATATAGAAAACAAATTGCAAACTGATAGATATAAATTTATTAGTAATTGCATTAAACATATTAATCCAGTCAAAAGGTAGAAGGGCAGAATAGATAAAAAACCATGATCCACCTATATGCTATCTACAAGGCAAATATTTTAGGTTCAAAGACACAAATAAATTGAAAGAAAAAGAATGGAAAAAGACGAACCATGAAAACAGGACCAAAAAACAAGCTGAGTGGCTATACTAATACCAGACAAAATAGACTTTAAGACAAAAGTTGTTGCTGAAGACAAAAAAAGTCATAAAGAGAAAAAGGTCAGTTTATCAAGAAATAACAATTATAATCATATTTAAATCTTACACTGGAACCCCAAAGTACATAAAACAGAAATGACAGAACTGAAGGGAGAAACAGACAACAGTAGTCACAAATACCAACAACCCACTTTCAGTAATAGAATAAGTAGAAAGAAAATAGGAAAGGACTTGAAAAGCACTGTAGACTAACTAGACCTATGACATATATAAAATACTTTGCCCTACTACAGTGGAATACACATTCTTCTCAAATGCAAAATTGAGTATTCTGTAGAGTAAACCATAAAAAAGTCTTACATTAGACCACAACAAGTCCTAGTACATTTAAAATAAAGTATGCTCTTGAACCACACTGGAATGAAATTAGAAATCAATACCAGAAAGGAATTTGTGAAATTCAAAGTTCGTGGAAATTAAACAGCACATCCTGAGTAACCAATTGGTCAACAAAGAAATCACAAGAGAAACTGGAAGATACTTTGAGATAAATTAAAATGGAAACACTACATACTAAAACTTATAGAGTGCAGCTAAAGAAGTCCTGAGATGTAAATTTATAGCTACAAATGCCTATTAAAAAGAAAAAGATCTCACACCAATAACCTAATCTTTTACCATAAGAAACTAGAAACTATAGAGCAATCTAAACCCAAAATAAGCAGCAGGAAGGAGAATAAAGATGAGAGCAAAACAAAAAATAGACTAGAAAAGCAATAGAAAAATCAACAAAACCAAATGTTTATTTTTTGAAAGCATTAATCAAATTGATAAACCTTTAGTTAGACTGCCACTGAAAGCAGCATTACTATCACCTTACATTAAAAAAATTTTTTTAATTTAAAAAACTGAAAAATTGTATGTCAGAAAGATTAGATCATCCAGATGACATGGATAAATTCACGGAAAGACTATTGAAAGTGAGTCGAAACGAGGAGAAGATCAAAGTAGACCTATAATTAATACATTGAATTAATAAGCAACAAAATTCCCCTAATTCTAGATGGCTTTGCTGGTGAATTCTACCAAATATTAAAGAAATGCTGAGACCAGTCCCTCGCAAACACTTTCAAATAATAGGAAATAGAGAACACTTTTAAAGTCATTCTATCAAGGCAGTGTTACTCTAATACCAAAACCAGACATCACAAAGAAAAAAACCTATAGACCAATATCCCTTGTGAATATAGATGCAAAAAATTCTAAACAAAATACTAATAATGTTATTTGAACAACATATAAAAAGGATTACATGCCATGATCAGGTGGAATTTATTTCTGGAATAAGGTTAGTTCACATACAAAGTCAATAAATGTAATACACCATATCAACAGAATAAAGCACAAAAGCCACGTTAAAATTAATAGATGCAAAAAAAAAAAAACACCTGACAAAATTCAATATTCTTTCATGATAAAAACACTAGACAGAAGATCGATAAATGAGGAATGGAAAGGAGCTTCCTCTATTTGATTAAGGGCTTTTATGAAAAACCCACAACTAACATTGTACTAATGACTGACAGGTTTTTTTCCCCTAAAATCAAGAACAGTACAAGGATGATGCCTCTCAACTGGTATTCAACATTGTAAAGTAGGTTGTAGCCAGGGCAATTAGGCAAGAAAAAGGCATCCAGGTTGGAAAGGAAAAAGGAAAACTATTTCCATCTATCAATAACATGATCTTGTACATAAAGAATTCTCAGGAACACACACATTATTAGTGCAAATAAAGGAATTCAGTAAAGTTGCATGTAGGATCAATATATGAAAATCAGTTGGGTTAATATACACTGCCATTGAACAATTTGAAAAGGAAACTAATAATTTCATTCACAACTGTGTCAGAATATCAAAATGCTGGCTACCCTCTTTGAAAAAATTTACAAGGTGATCCTAAAATTCAAGAGATTCAGAATAGCCAAACAATCTTGAAAAATAAGGAATTTGAAAGACAATTCCTGATTTGAAAACTTACTGTAACACAGTAGCAATAAAAGACAATGTGGTACTGGCATAAAGATATGCTTACAAATCAACAGAATAGAATTGACAGTCCAGAAATAAGCCCTTACGTTTACGGTGAAAGGGACAAGAGCATTCAACAGAGAAAGCATAGTCTTTTCAAATAATGGTGCTCAAAGTTATAAATGTACTAAAAGCCACTGAATCATATTCTTTATGATTTTAGTATATGTGAGTTATATCAGGAAAGGGGGGACGTAGGGAAGACGCACACACACACCCCCACTCCCTCAAGACAGGAGGTGCCACACATTTATTTTTTTCTCTGACAAGTTTCCTAGACTGTTGTATGTGTATAAATTTTAATTTGATAATTGAATTTTTTCTTATTAAAACGGGTAGGGAGAGACTTTGAAATTACCTGATACCTGTTGATAACAGAAGTGTGTCAAGAGCCCGGTATTATAGTACAATTAGCCAGAGGATTTGTTCAAGGGAAAAAAAAAAAAGCTGTATCTTCCTTGTGACCAGACTGTAAACATATTGTTGCCAGAAACTATCCTTTGGGTACTGGAGGTGTTTTGAATTGTAACAGCCTTGCCAAAATTAAATTATGTGTAATTAGAAAAAAAAATGTGCTAGGGGATGAGCATATAGAGATGAGACAAAGAAGTTGATACACAATAGGAGGAACTGATAAGCACTATTGTTATTGTTAAGTATGGCTAATGGAGACTAGGAGGTTTGCTGGACTTCCTTTTTCCTTTCCAGTTTGTGTCTCCGTCTCTCTCCCCCTCTCTTGCCCCCACGTCCTTCCTTCCTTTCCCTCCTCCGGTTTGGTTTTGTTTTGTTTTTTCCTTATTGCAATGGCTTGGATCTCCGGTATATTGTTGAATAAAAGTCAAAGGCAGACATCCTTGCTTTGTTCGTCTTTAGGGTTTAACACTGTCTTTCGCCATTAAGTATAATGTTGGCAATAGGATTTGGTTGATGTTCATGATCAAGCTGAGGGAAGATCACTTCTATTCTTAGTTTGTTACAAGAGAGGTTTTTTAGTTGGATTTTGTCAAGTGCATTTTCTCCATTTATTGAAATAATTAAATTTCTTTTTTAGTCTTTGATTTTGGTGAGTTACCTTGATTGACATTGAAATATTAAACCAACACTGCAGTCTTGGGATAAACTTCACTTGGTCATGACTTATTGCCTTTTTTATTGTTAGATTAAGAATTTTTCTGTGTTCATGAGAATTGTTGGTTTGTAATTTTCTTGTAATATTTCTGTCTGTCTGGTTTTGGTATCGGTAATGCTAGCCTCATAGAATTTGAAAAGTGTTTTTTCCCTTTCTATTTTCTGGAAAAGTTTCATTATTTCTTCCTTAAATATTTAGTAGAAATTACCAGTAAATCTATCTGGGCCTGGAGAGTTTAGAGTGGGGGATGGGTGGGCAGGGTTGATTTTTTTGTGTGTGTTTTTTGATGGGAAGGTTTTTAACTATAAATTTATTGATATGGAGCTATTCAAATTATCTGTTTCTTCTGAGAAAGCTTTGATAGCTTGTGTGTTTCAAATTCAAAAGGCATTTGTCCATTTTTATCTACATTGTTAAATTTATTGCCATGAAGTTGTTCATAATACTTCTTTATTATCATTTTAATGTAGAAATCTGCACTATATACTTCTCATTCCTGGTATTGGTAATTCATGTCTAGGGGTAGATATTTATGAATTTTATTGGCCCTTTTTTTTCAAATGACATGGTTTTGATTTCACCAATCTATTTTTTTCTATTTCTATTTCAGTAATTTCTATTTCAGTGGTAATGGCTCTTATATTTATTAGTACCTTTCTTCTATTCACTTTGGGTTTCGGTTACTCTTCTGGTATATAAAGGTGAGAACATATGTCATTGAGATCTTTCTTATCTAATAAGTGTTCAGCGCTTTTTAAAAATACTGACTTTACACCTAAGTACTTCTTTAGTTGTAGCCCACACATTTTTGTCTTGTTTTTATTTACTTTTGATTTTTCTTTGATGCATATTTAATTTAGAATTGTCTAGTTTCCAAATATTAGGAGATTTTCCAGCCATCTTTATATCGTGGATTTCTATGTTAATTCCATTGTGGTAGTTTCACAATACTCTGGGGCCTTGGGTATTTTCACAACTTTGTACAATTTGCATTCTGTGAAATTTATTGAGACTTGTCTCATGGTCCAGCCTATGTATGGCCTATCTCGATAATGTCCTACGTGTACTTGAAACAGTTATGTATTCTGCTGCTGTTGGGTGGTGTGTTCTATGAATGTCAGGTCAAATGGTTGATCATGTTAAGTCTTATATAGCCTGTTTCAGTTGTTATTTCTTCAAACATTTTATTTCTCCCCTTATCTCACCTGTGATTCCTTTCCTTTCTGTGATTCTTGCGTGTGTGTTTGCTTTTGGTGTTTCTAGAAATTTCTATTGATATGTCTTCAGATTTACTCATTTTTTTATTCAGTAATGTCTTATTTGTTTAACCCAGCCAATGTATTTTTCATCTTAGACATTGTATTTTTCATCATAATGAGATAACATTTGGGTCTTTTTTATACCTTCCATTTCTCTACTTAGCATACTCAATTTATCCCCTACTTTTTTGAACTTATGAAGTATATTTATGTTTTAATATCCATTTCCTGTAATGGTAAAAATTGTGTCATTTCTGTCTTCATTCCTGTTGACTGATTTTTCTTTTCATTTGGGATTGTATTTTCCTGATCTCTGTACATCTGGTAATTTTTGTGTCTCAGCCAATTTGAATTTTATGTTGCCAAGTACCAGAAAAAAATATATATTTAATTATATTTGTATATAAAGTATGTATAACACACATTATATATGTACACACCCCCATACAGATATATATGGGTGTGTATATACCTACATCTATAAAAGCTTTTTTCTAGGCTGCAGCTAAGTTACTTGGAAACATTTTGATCCTTTCCAGGCTTGCTTTCAAAGTTTGTTAGGCAGAACCAGCTCAGCCTTTAGCTTAGGGCAACTTTGATCCCATTAACCTTCCAACTACCGTTCCAGACGCCTCCACTATTACCTGTTTCCACTCTGCCTGGTGGGAATGTGATCTATATCCAGCCCTGAGTCAAAGCTTCAATAACGGATCCATCTGCTGCTTTCCTGGGCATTGGGTAGTTTCACAAGCGTTCGCTGATCAGACTCAGTTGGCCTTGAGTAGAGCCCTCTACAGACCACAGAGCTGTCAGCTCTGCCCTGGGAATTCTTGCAGTCTTGACCTTTCTAAATTCAAACTCTCAATGCTGTTTTCTACGTGCGAGGAGACGGTGGCGCTGGGAGATGCCCCCTCTAGGTTGTAGCCCTCCGGCTTGCTTTTGGCTGGCAGCTGGGGCAATCGTAGGGCTCATGTTTTTCTTTTTTCAGAGATCTTGTTCTGCGTGCCCCTTTTCCAATGTCTAGAAACCATTGTTTAAAATGTTTGTCTGGTTGGTTTGTTATTTAAGACAGTAGGGAAAACCCAGCCCTTGTTGCTTCTTGTCCCCGAGTGGAAATGGCTTGTTGAACTTTGAATGTCTTACAAATGTTGTTTCTACTCATTAATCAATAAGCATGTGTTGAGGCAGACTCTTTCCCTGACTGGGAGGGAATATATCCCTACCTGACCCTACTTTACTTGAAGTCAGGGTGGAAATCCTGTGTTCACAGTGAAGAACTAGTTTTTATTTGCATTTTATTTTTTTTACACAAGGGACTGGGATAGCTTTACTCCCATGATTTTTGTAAGGCTTCTCCTCCCTTTATCTCAAAAGTCACTGCAAACATCTTTAAAACTAAATTTATTTCACTAAAAAAAGGAGGGAAAAGTATATGTAATCCTGAGGAATAAATACTTGGAAATGAAGAAAACCCAAGATATCATAGTTAAGAGCCAAAATCTTCTTGTCCTATTTTCAGAGGGAGAACTCTCTAACTCCTAGATTCACAGCAGGTCAGATGATACCCCAGGGCTTGGCCTAGTTAGCATGTGGTTCCTGCCTGCAGGCTGTGATCTGCCTCCTTTGAAGAACTCACTGAGCTGGGGCATGGCTGGGGCAAAGAAAATGGAAGGAAGAGTGAAGCGGCCCCCTCCCCTTTTTATTAGATAACTTCTTTGCTACTATGTTTACCACCCACTGAAATCTCTTTGGGGTGTGGGCCTTCCAGGAGCACCCCATTGTCTAGTGAGGCCAGAAAGGGACCTTGTAGCAAAACCATGATTAGCTTCACAACTGGCTGTCAGCTTTGCTTTAAATTATAGATTTTGCCATGTGACTGCTCTAAGAGCTAGAAGGATATTCCTGAGCCAAGGAAAGCGATACTCTTAATCTGAATCCTTGAGTGGTCATGATGATGACTGTTAGTCTTAGGGGAACATGGGGAATTAGATCAAAGTGGCTTCATATCATTTTCAGAATGACTTCTGCACAATTTGGATGCCCTATTTTTATGAGAACGGGGAAATACCATCACCACTTTGAAGCCATGAGATGTACCAGCAGCTTTGGTGTGGTTGAGAAGGGCAGATTTCTCAGCTAAGAAAGGATGAAGCTTATTTATAAGCACATGGAATAAAGCGAGGAATCTAATACTAAAATCTGAGTTGACTTATTAGGAAAGTCACTTTTTTGTTGTTAATTTGAACCTTGGCTTTTCGTCGAGGCCTGTGGCTGTTCTAGGTACGTCTAAGGAAGCTTCAGACTTGTTAGCAAAGTGGTGAGAAATGCAGGTGGCCTGATTCTGCCACCCAGAACTTTCACAAACCTTTTCCCGTCAACACTGTTTTCCAGTCATAAATGGTGGCTAATACCACCTGCCCCTCATAATAACATTTATAATGGCATTTTTATTTATATACTGTATTTTTTGAATAGTGCTTTGCAGTTAGTGGAGTCTTTCCATTCACTAATTTTACATCCAACATAGAGAAGGTGTCATACCTCTTGCAGATGAGGCAATAGGGAAGGTTCAGAATCAAGAAAGGTTAAGTGACTTGACCCAGGCAAGAACAAAAGGCTTCTAATTTCAGATTCAGCGTTCTGCTGGAATGTGCTGCCTCCCTCTAGGATTAGTGGAAGATACTAGGCCCAGCAGCAGAACATTACGAGAACACTGGATGTGGCTTTCTTACAGCTCACCCATTCGTGCCTGGTATCACATGACACTTAACTTTGCTAACTGTACTTTTGCAAAAAGAAGCAGAAATCAGTTAATGTAGAAAGGGGCAAAATTTGCTAAGATATGTTCCTGGGGATTGGTCTTTGCAGCTTTAACTCTGGGAGGGTGCCTAACTTTACAGTGTCTGCTTAACCATTAAGAGCAGTGGTCCAGGGCTTCACACTGTCCATTACAGAGGCTGTAACAATTATTTGCTGAAATGGCTTGTAGAATGTTTAAGTAGTAATGATTTTGCATATGACCAAACTGTTGAAGGAACTGACACTAAGTTGTTTCCTTGAAAAATGAAATACAAATTTATTAAATGGCCTGACATCTTCTGCACTGATTTCCAATGCCCACCCTTTTCAGAGTGAACCAAATGGAAATTTAAACCAAATGATTATTTTTATTTATGTACTAGCTGACTTCTAGTCTTAGTCTTCTGAACTCAAAGTAGAATCAAGAGCAGGTTCTGATAAAGCATACTAAAAGATGTTAAAGTACAGGCAAAATGGGCAGGCTCTCGCATACCTCAAGGAGAGAGTCAGGTAAGTCTGTATGCTTTTCAGCTACATTTAAGTCTTAGTTGTTTCCAGAGTGTCAAATGTGGGGGTTGGGGTATGATTACTTCTGTGAAACAGCAGCTTACAGAGTTCATCCTTTATTATCAACAGACTAGACTTTATAAGGTAGATGCCTCCCTCCCCCCGTGCACACACTTCTGCCATGGCACTGAATCACTACACTATAATGATTGGTTTTCTTTCTGAGGCTGGTCAGGTAATGCTCCTATGCAACTTTATAAACCAAGACCTGGCATACAGTAAGCATATAAAAAATTGTTTTTGATGTGACCAAAATTATGGAGAAAAAAGAGAAGTACACCAATATTTTACTTTAGTTTTTTTTTTTTAACTTCTCACAAAGGGTTTGCTGTAAGCCTTCAAGTCATCTTGTCCAATCCAAAAGCTGTATTTAAGCGCCGTGGATCCCAGCCAGGGATGCAAGAATCTGACTTTCTAAAACAGATTACGACAGTTGAAGAACTAGAACCAAAAGCAAATAACTGCACCAAGGTATGTTTCACTTACAATGCTTGATCTCACTGAGTGTCAGTGTAACGGTCTGGCTACCCAAAAGATGTCCCTCCCCTATAGGTTCTTGTGTGGCACACTCGGACAGAGAAGGTTAATCTAGCCAATGAGCCAAAGTACCACCTTGACACGGTGAAGATTGAGGTATAAGCGGAAGCAGCAGTGGTGCAGTTTGCCTGGCCGGAGGACATGGATGTTGGAGGTTGGGCTGCAGAGCATTCAGGTACTGTTCATTTTACTTCAGTACAACAGCCTTTATTGACATCTCATGGACAGCTGTTTAAACAGAGCTTGTCAGTTAACAAACTAACTGGATGATAGAAACTGTATGTTTTTGTCTTCGTTGTTCTGCATGTTTTCTCCACAACTGAACTAGAAGATCTTTGTACAGTACAGCTAATGACACTGCAAGGTACCATTCTGAGTATCTCATATACTTTTTTTTTTCCCATTTGGCCTTATAATTGGCAGAACTGAACAGGTTTTAGAACATATGACAGGTATTTTGTCAACTAAATGTCCCCATTCTTAACTTTTTGCAATGTTAAGTAATTTATGTAAAGTGGTGGCAGTATACATTGTAGGAAATAAGACCCACAAAAAAAAGGTCTGTGGATTCATCTGTTTAATATAGGGATAGAACATTTTGTCAATACTAGGCACCATAAAATGTAAACACAATTACTGTCATAAACCTGGATATACCTTCAAGGATTCAAAGTGGCTTTGTTTAGTTACCCTGTTTGCATATAGTGCAGAGAAAGGTCTTCATGTTAGCACTATGTACATAAGAAGAGATCCAAATTGCGAGAGGCAGATAGAATTTGAATTCTTTAAAATAGCTGTTAAACTAAATTTTATAGTAACATCCAGGTTTATATTCCTTTCACTAACCACGTTCCCTGTTAAGCACATCATAACAACAGCACAGTGAAATGAACGATGAAATAAAAGAATTTTGATACACTAGAAAACAGTGCTCAGTGATACATTTACATTCTATTTATATGATTAAACATTTGATCATACAGTACCTTCCTACGGGATTACTGGCTAATTTGGGGGTGGGGTTTATACTGTTAGAGGTATTACTAACATGATAACTATTTCCCTTATATGCAAACATTAGAGCTATAATTTTATTGAGAGTAAAACTGATTATGCAAGTTGACTGAGCAGCTTCTCAAATAATGTGGCTTATGAAGTCATGGGAAATATGAGCAAAGCTGCCCTGGACATAAAATGGTTTTTCAACCTGTTTTTCACCACACCAGATTTAATCAGTACAGACCAACACGGTCAATCAGATAATTCTTAATATGAACAAATGGGGAAAAAAATTATGTACATGAACAAACAGGGGAACTAGATGCATTTTAGCAAGGAATGTCAGGTGGTAGTTCTGGATGAAACTTGCAGTGCAGTGTTCACTTCCACAGCTGTGTGCTGAGAGTCTGACCCGAGGCGCTTCCGGGCCATCCTGCTGCTGTGCTGGGGGCCTGGCCAAAACCCACCGTGGGGTTCGCACTGCTGATGCTAACGCCAGCCATTTGCTGATTCATCTGTGAAATATATAAAAGGCTTAGTTTAAGCTTTTAATTTTTTTCTGTAACCACAGTTAGACATTTTTAATAGTTACCCTGTTTTATTAGGAGTTGCCTTTATTTGAAGTGATTCAAAGAGATACTGAGGTTTAATGGCAATTACTATAAATAGTATTTTTTATCATGAGAAAATCAGTCAAAGCCCTGGGGTAAAAGCAGACCACCATACAATTATTTCTCTTCAGAAATCAAACAGCTACTCTGTTCTCTTCTTGTTCTTTGTTTCCTTTCACTTTGTAGCAGTATTCATGGAGTGATCTCAATCATATTCATATTCTAGACTCAATTTCTTATCTGCCAAACAGAAAAAAAAGTACCACAGCATCCTTGAATTCTAATCTAGGTATATGATGAGTCCACTATTTTAACTTCCAACTATATGAGGATATTCTAATTTTCAAATATACATAGTGCTTTAACTACTAAAGACTAAGGAAATTTTAGAAAGTATAAATACTCAAAAATTATGAATTGAGCATAATAGCTGCTATTCTGCTTTTATTAAAGTCTTAAATGGCTATATGTACTTTAAATATAAAGAAAAGGTCGTAAAGCATACATTTTTCTTTTGCTTAGCTAACCACATAAACATCCCAAGTTAATTTTTATCGTATGATCTAAGGTATAAGATAAATGTATTTTCCCTCTGGACTGGAATAATATATATTATATAAGCATCTTAACCCTTTTCCTGTGGTTCGTGTACCTCTAAGATTGATGACAAGTGATGAAAAGGCAAGAGGATTTACCACAAAGTACAGAGTAGATTCAAAAGCTATGCTCAGGGCTGGATTGTATTCTTAATAAAGTTCATTCATTTGCAGTTTTTCAAAGACACTGATGTTAATCATACCACTGATGAAAGGTAAGCATCTGCAGGAGCAGATCACTTCTGATACCTACTAAAGGATGGTTTAACCACCTGTCATTGGCCAATAGATCCTATGGAGGGAGTGCTGGAGAACAGCATCAGCATGCCTAGAAGTAAGGACCAGCATTAACTCCTGACTGGTCCATCTAGCACCTTAACCTGAGTTGGGTGTGCTTCAGCATACTGGCTGCACAAAAGCTGTTAATGCCACCTGGTACTTAACGTTTTTGAGATTCCCAGAGAGTAGATACCAATGTTATAGAGTTATTCCTTTAAATAGTGACAGTAAAACTTGGAGCAAACATGAGACATATAGTGATTTTGCTATAGTTAGACTATTCTTTGAACGCTCACAAGGTAAAACAGCTAACCAGAACAGAAGCCAAGATCACCAAATGTTAGAGGAACATCAAATATGAGATGTAAAGGGAAGAGGAGCAGGACCATGAACCAAATTCTAAGGGCCTTTCTATGAAGCCATAAAAAGTCAGAACAGCACATCTAAAATAGAAACAGATTTGAAAGAGGTAAAGTAAAATGTCATCATTCGGCTCTAAACTAACAGGTAGAAATAGAATTTTTATAATATGAAGAGATATCTGAGACAAATATGGACTTGTTCCTATCTTATGGGAATTCTTGAACTAGTGGGTAGTCTTTTTAACATAGTCGTATTTACAAAGGTTTCTGAAAGATTTTTTTTTTTTTTAATAAATAATGGATAGTAACCACAGGACATGGAGAACAGCCTCACAAAACTGTGCTTTGAGTATATGGTACTGGATTTTTATCCAATTTGTGAACATTACAAAACAATTAGTGAAGACAATTGGCTGGTCTAAGCGATGATAAAGAACACTCCACCAGCGAGCTGGCTTAAAACTTGCTGCCAGTTTCAAATGTGGCAGTCTCCTAAGATACCCAAGATAATTTCTAGCTATTACAAACAGATTAGGGATGTTCACCATTATAGTATTTATAATCTGAATTTAAATGTTTAACATTTCTTTACAGAATAAATATAGATCTAACTTTTCTATTTGATATAATTTCATGATAGACAATTTTGACCTTATGCAACATTATCCTTAATTCTTTCTGCCAAATTTAAATACAAATTAAAATGATTTAGAAAATAAATGATTTTTAGTAAGTTGGAGAGTAAATAACCCCTACCTGTGAGAGATTCCACTGGGGCTGCTGGGCTTGCGGCAGGCCAAATTTACTCTGAGGTGCACCCATCTGTCCTACCATTCCTCCTTGGGGGCCAATCACATTTTGAGGCAGTGGCATCACACCAGTTTGTGCATTTCCCATAAACCCGTTCGGCATGGGCATACCGACCATCATGCTTGCACTCTGTCCCATCACATTTCCTATAAGGCCAGGAGCTGCAGGCACAGGTACACCCACTGATGGAAAACCTTGAAACGCAGTCGGTGCTTGTGAGGTAAATGGTATATTTGTGGGTCCCATAAACACACCTGCATCATAAGCATGAAAAGAAAATGAACTAAGAGAATGACTATTGTTTACAGCTGCACTCACCTCTATAACCACAGAAAAAGGATTACCAGCTTTCTGAGCTACCCATAGTAAAAATTTTAATTTTCAGCTGCTCCCACTGCTCAGACCAAATCACACCTACAATCTCAGAGCTGGTTAATTCCAGAATGCATGCACACAAATCAGTTATGAACCTGAGCAATTTTAATTAGAATAAATAAATAGCTACATAAAATATTGTGAAGAACGAACTATGTAGCATGAGATTACGCGCTGTTTCTGCTGACCTGCACCGCTGTCTCCCACTCCCAAACATACAGGTGAGAGTTCACCATATATGGCTTTAATGGAAGCAGCTGGGATGTCATAATTTCAGCTCATGTGTGAGATGAAGCTCATTATTTTAAGGGAAATGATCTGACAGATTAAAACTATGTGAACAATAAATCTTACTGTGCTAGTATTTCATTATAATTATTATAAAAACCTCAAATCGTTTTTGGAATTCATGTGATAATTCAGACTGTGTATTGTTTACTTGCAGAGAAAATATACTGTACAGTTATAAACTTCATGCAAATCGAATTTAAATAACTTCAAAACCATGTTATATAAGCCTGTAAAACAATATTAAGTGATATGTGAACAGCTTGTTAATTCTAAATGAATAAAGTTTTGTGAATCCTGTATCTGCTTTTTAATTCTAATGCTTCATTCATTTCAGTTTGTAGTTGTGTAAACTGCAACAAAAGCACCCTTTACATAGAAAAATGGGGAAGAAATATCATTGATATTATTATAAGCACAAAGGATATACTTCTAGTAATGACATTGCAATTCACTGAAAACAGATTTCAAAATGAATTACCAGGAGTACTCTGCTGCTGAATGGTTCCTGCACCATACAGAGATAAGATGGAGTCTTTGGAGAGTTGTTTCTTTGCTACCTCTTCTGACTTCGTAGTTGGCTCAGTGAACAGATCCAGATCCCCAGATGTTACTGTAGATAGAGTGGCAGCTGCTGGTACAGAGGACGTCCCCTGAGACAAACACCAAAACATGTTAGCAAATTCTGCGTACTAAAACATGGCCGGGCCCATCCATTAACCTCCAAATGAAGTTATGAAATTAGACAGAAATTGTAGAAGGTAAAATGGTAACTTTAAAGAGGATCATTCACAAGCCTATACAAAAACACCTGGGACAAAGGTACAGTGCTTCCTATCTTGAATCCATTACTGTAAAAGAGGTAGGCTGAAGCTCTTTCATAATAAATTGTGTTCACCTGCTAGGCTGATGCTGAGTTTTTGCCCATCACATCCTGAACACAAGGGTTCAACAACAGGTTGGGTATATGGCTGCCGTCTGAGGACCACCATTCCTGGGAAATACTCAGGTGTGTCTCAGCAACTACTGGTATCTCTTGGAATAAAGAGCATTTCTAACTACAGCAGACTGTAAGAGGTCCTGCAATGGCTGTTTTTGTCTTCTTTAAAAAAATGTTTTGTTTTTCAAAAGCTGCACTGTGATATTCTTATAAAGCAGCCTCACTAGAATGCTAGACCAAAAGAAAGTGCTTTTCATGCTCAGATTGTCAAATATCCTAAATGCTTCTAACACCACAATATCACATGCATACCCATGCCTGCACATATTCACAAGATGATGTTAACTGAAATAACAGTGGCAACATTTAGTCTCTCTTGTTATGTTGAGGGTGGGGGAGAAGGGGATAGTTCATAAAGCTCTCTTCTAAAACAGTGCTGCACACAGTTTTGATACGGAGCCATTTAAACTATTCCTCGAAATCTATTTGCTCAATTCTGATTATACAGTGACTATCAAAATAACAATATGTGTAAATATATATATATATATATATATATATATATATATATATATATATATACACACACACACATATAATTTAGTCAATAAGACACAACTTCTTATTAAAGCTTTCCATCCAAACAGTTCTCAGTCTTTTCAGTTCTCCTAGAAAAAGTAAATATTTTACCTTGAAAATTATGCTATACCAAAACTGGTTGTTTACTAGTAAAGTATGAATTTAAAATAGAATCTTAAAGTTGTATGCTTAAGAGTAATCCATATTCCTGAAAGTTCATCTATTTCACCTTAAAGAAAGACAAATAGTGCATGACTGCATGGAGTGTCACTTATATGTGGAATCAAAAAAAAAAAAAAAAGAGTAGAACTCAGAAACAGCAGAATGGTGGCTGCAGGGGCTGGGTAGAGGAAATACAGAGAGCTTGGTAAATAGGCACAAAATTTCAGTTATGAGATGAGTAAAGTCTGAGGATCTAATTTATGACATAATTTGGTGACTATAGCTGATTATACTATATTGTATAATTATATTTGCTGAGAGAACTTTATTATTTTTTTCTTGGTAAGAGTACAGTTACATGAGGTGATGCATGTGTTAATTAACTTGACAGTCAGAATCCTTTCACAGTGTATGTGCATATCAGATCACATTATACACTTTAAATATGACACTTTTGTCATTTATACCTCAATAACTATGAAAAAGTATTTAAAGTATTAAACAATTTGCAATTAAAAGAGGAATAAAGGCAAAAAGAAGAAATTCCATTTAATGTTCAGAAGGCAATTCAAAATTTCTTTACCATTAATATTTTTTAAAAATCCTGATCATTAATATTATGTTCTAAGTATTTTTTGAAAAATCATTAAAATAAAAAAGGTAAGGTAAGTCAAGATATGTTTTAAGGATAACTTGAAACAACTTATCTTCATAAAAAAGAATATGAGTACTAAATTTGCTAGACTGTCTTAATCTCAGTTTTCTTAAAACCAGAAGTAAACACCATCTTGGGGGTGGCTCAGTAGAGCATAAGAAAAGAACTACTGAATTCTAGTCAGTAATTTTATACCCAAAGTTTAAAAAACTCTCAAGTAATTGAGCTTGTTGATCTCAGGCTCACTCAAAATAGTTTGAGTTTTCCCCCTTGTTCATTCTAAACACTGTTGGTTCCTAACTCAAGATTAGCAAACATTAGACAGTGAATATTTAGGCTTTGTGGGTCACATAGTGTGTTGCAACTATTCAACTTGCTTTTATAGTGTGAGAGCAGCCACAGAAAACATGTAAATGAATGAGAAGGTGTGTTCCAATAAACCTTTACTTGCAAAGGAGCTGCAGGCTTAGTTTGCCAAGCCCCTGGCCAGCACTTTCAGATTGAAACTTCAGAAACAATTCTTTCTAAATTGAAATTCCTAAACTTTTCAAAAAGGTTATAATAAGGGTAATCATGTAAAACCACGTTCTATCACATACCTGAGCTGGGGGCATGACAGTTGCAGGTAAGGGATTAGAAATCATTGGTCCAAAGATGTCCAGGTCATCATTGAGGGCTGGCACCGTTGTGGTGTTCCCATTGGTCACTGGCGCCTCAGCAGGGCCATCTGAAAAGAACATAGATTCTCATCTTAAAGTAGAATCTCTTAGTATTTGAAACATGGCATTATTTTAAAAATTAATATGTGGTAAAAAAAAAAAAACACTCAAAAAGTTGACAACAAAATGTATTTCCTTTTCTACTCCATGTTCCAGCTTCTTTCGCAAAGAAAGCATTTCCAGTTTCAGTTTGTTCTTTCAGAAGTAATTTTTTATCCACCATATTCTATACCCATTCTATATATCCAAATAGTGTGTGTGTGTGTGTGTGTGTGTGTGTGTGTGTACACAAACACCCATTCTAGGTATATATCCAAACCCCTTTTTAACAAAGAGTATTATAGTATTCACATTATTCTACATCCTGACACTTCCTTACATATATGCTAAATACTGTTTGAGTATTTACATATATTAACTCATTTAACCCCCATAACTTTATGAGACAGATAATGCTTTTGAGATAATTGCCAAACTGGGATCTGATGCCATGTTCTTACAAACAATACCTCTTCATAAATGTGTGAGAGTGTTTTGGATATCACGTCATACCACATTTACCTACCTTGGAAGTAAATTTTTATGATTTAAAATGTCTGAATTTAAAATGTTGAATTTTAAAGTTATATTAAGAAAAAAAAGCTAGATAGAAATAAAACAAACATACACTATGTAAACTGATTCTATACAAGGTATTTAGAAACCTCTGAAATAAACTGTTTCTTTATCCACGCACAGCCACCTTCAACGATGGCAGTACCAAGCTAATGAACTGGGAGAGGAGCTCTGACAGTGTCAACATCCTGTTTCAGCTTCCTATTTACCCTACAAGTCAAAAAAATTAAAGTTTATTTTGTATCATCTTTTTCCATCAGTGCAGAATTTACAAAGTTCAAGGGGTAGGAGGTGGAGTGGGGTGTAGTGAAGGTTTGCGAGCACGGTATTCCACAACATGGAACATCTCACACAGTCCGATTTTCTGTGGCCACAACCAAATAACAGTTCACAGCCATCGTGATAACTCCAATCTCTTGGAACATATCCTAATTGAGTTTCTAGTTTAACAATTTATAATCTTATTTGATCTGATTTACCATACACTCCTCAAAGGCAAATCGGTCATCTTTTAAAACTTCTTTAACAATGGATGGGATATCTTGCATGGACAAGGTACTCAAATATTTTTGACAAATTTAATGGAAGGTCTACCACGAACTGGGTGTTTCTACCACAACCTACAGAAACTCACAGGTTTCTTTTTTTAGGTACGACTATAGAAATTGGTCTCTTATATTTCCTGTTTAAGTTTCAGTGAATCACAAATTATTAATTTCGATTAATAAATGGTCACAATAAAATATTTTTTACTACTTAATTTATAAAAAAGTATGTGAAACCTACAAAAAGATAATTTGTTAGAGATCAACTGCAAATATTTTTCAATCAATTTAAGCAACAGCACATTACTGGAATCATAAAAAGTACATTTACTGCACACGTGTATGCATTACACATATCTCTATCCAGCACTATGGACAAGTTAAAGGTGAGGCAAATAAAATATCATAGATTATTACTAATTTATAATATACAGAATTTTAAGCTAAGACACAAATATGACAAAAGAACTCAAATATGAATCATACATGAAAGTAATGTTTTTTCATTTCTAACCCTTTTAAAATAGCAACATTCATTTTTGAAGTTAGACCTTTTTGAACTGTTCAATGGGGCATCCGAGAGATCTCGCTCCCCAGCATATATTATCAATTTGGCTCAAATAAACTCTTATAAAAAAAAGATCTGTTTAATGCTGTCCAGTCCATTCCACATTCCATTTACATGGTGTAAAGTACATCATTTAAATATGAACCAGAAATATTTTAAAAGGACAAGGTATTCTAGATTTAAAAAAACAACTAAAGAAACATCTCTGTGGTGTCTACAACAGCTCCGTAAATAAACTCAACCCAATGACATGTAAGCTTTAACCCACAGCTATAGAGTTGAGGGGTACAGAAACATCTTCATCACAGAGGCACGTTCAACAAGGAAGCAATTTTTTAGCAGGAAATATGACTATATTATATACATGCAATTTTAACTCACAGACAGAAGTATGTCTTCCAAAACAAAACTACAACAAAGTAGAACAAAAGTAAAAAAAGAAAAAGCTGACGAATTGAGTATAGGTAACTATTTCCAGTTTCACAGTTAATTTTTTTTCTTTTTCAAGTACCAGCAGATATTAACAATTAGGACAAATTTATGAAAATAAAAACCCTTAAACATGAGAAAATGCAATTATTAACTTTTTTGGTGAATTGAGAGAATACTATCAATTGATTTTTACCACAGGTTATGTCCATCTTATCTACAGAAGACCAGTGAGCCAAGGACTCACTGTGTGAGAACCAAGAGGTTCCTCTAACACAGCAAATAATGTTTTTATTACTTTATAAACTGTACATCTTTCAGAAATTTTAAGTCTTAAGTAGTACAATATACTCTACTCAGAATATTAACTTATTTATACTTTCAAATCTAAACCCTATTCAGTATCTAGGAGTACATTAGCCAATCTGTACAACTGAGAGCACTTTGTTTTTTGAAGTCTTATTTTACTCTTCATACACTTAGGATCACATATGTGACTAATAAAAACAACAGGCAACACTTATTATAGTGCTTATTTTATGCCAAGCCTGAAAAATTGCACACACACATAAACACATAACATATACTTGTTTAGTCTTTGTAGCAATATTGTGACATAGGTACCATCAATTATCCTAATTTACAGATGGCAAAAAACTTTAAACTTGTCTCACGTCAGACAGAACTACGGCAAAGCCTATAGTTCTTATTTTTACTATAAAAGCAACAGATACTTGTAAAAGATGTAAGCCATACAAAAATGAATAAAAAGTTCCCTACCATGGATGATGGTGATGCCTGCATAAAATGTATTTAATGCAACTAAACTGTACACTTAAAACTGGTTCAAATCTTTTGTTACATATATTTCACCACAATAAAAGTCCCTACTATACATTTTCTATGCTTATAACATATGCTTAGAAACATGCTCAAGACAATGTACACACAAATATACAGTACAAAAATAGTTTTAATAAAATTGTGTATGGTGTGGGGTGGATTGCAATCACCGACCACAGTTAGTGGAGCTGCCTTGTAAGTCAAATCACGATTTAAGTCCAAAGGACTTTGGAATCCTTTGAATGAGACAGAGGAGTGTCTACTTAGGGACAGTGATCTTTGTAGCAAGGTTGACACTATTTTCAAATGACTTGGGAAATTTTTCTCTTAGCTCCAAAAACCTAAGGTAAGAACTTTCTTCCAAACCTGACCAAGGTTTCCCTCTAGCCAGCCTCATGATGGGCACAGGTGACCCTCTGCTTCACATCTACAACATACTTGCCCTCTTTTCTCTTTACTCCAGTTTGCTACCCATATGGTCCCCTTATATGATGGATTTCACCCCCATCAATTTTCCTTGTTATTACAAAAGCTAAGCAGTCACAAAATTGTTGAAAAACACATCTTTAACCTAAATGAAAATTCAGCCTTGCAAAATCAGTTCCCAATGAATTACAATTTTTGCTAATTTGGCTTACTACATTTGGCTTGCTAAGATAGTCTTTAAAATGAATTGTTTCAATTCATTTTGAAAGGTGTTCTATTTTTGCTTTTCAGTATTTAAAAAGGAAAATGAAATAATACTTATCATTACCATCATTATAAACATCAGATGCTTCCTGGACATTTTTAAACAATTGTTTACATGTTATATTTGTCCCCATGAAATGTGGGAAGGATATCTCTTTCCATTATCTCCAGTCACAGAAAACAGGGTACAGAGAAATTAAGACTTGCTCAATGTCACTTCACCAGTTCAGTAGTAAAAAACCTGCACTAGAACAGTCTTCTGACCCCTAGACTAGTGACTGTTCTTTTCTTTAAACACATTCCATCAAAAGTTATATACTCACAACTGAACCTAATTATAAAGAAATCACTTAAAATTCTGAGAAAAACTTTTAAACAGTTTAAAATTATTTATACTTACAGAAGCAGTGACAGTTAAAAAAAACCATTCAGTACCACACTCCCCGTTCCTCCTCATCTTCCCGCTCTGCTCTCTTCCTACTAAATCCAGTATCTCCTTAATTTAAAGTGAGGGATACAGGTGGATGTGGTCATCACTGAGCAAACTGGGCTTAGGGAAGCAAGTGAGTAAATAGAGTATTCACAAGTCACTGGAGTTCAATGCATCCTTTTGATCCAAGGTTCACTAACAGCACAGTCTCTGCTGATTGAATAAAAGCTCAGAGGCCACAAAAGCAACAGAATACCAAGATATTGAAGTTTTTGTATATATATATATTTTAAAAAATTAGAAAAAATTAAGCTTATCCAATAAATGGTTTAAGTAATGTAAATCACCATAATTTAAGACAAATATTTCATTCAATAGATTACATTTTGTGTGTGCAAATACATAGGCACAAATGCACACACCCAAATGAAAACCTCTCCCAGGGTGGAGAGAACCTCAGATCAATCTACACAGTGCCTTCTATAAGAGAAGAGGATGTCTATG
Organism: Eonycteris spelaea; assembly: GCA_003508835.1. NCBI lineage: Eukaryota > Metazoa > Chordata > Mammalia > Chiroptera > Pteropodidae > Eonycteris > Eonycteris spelaea. The sequence goes on from PUFA01000140.1 coordinate 1,692,525, forward strand.
CAGACAACTAATCAGAATTCACCACAGACATGCACCACGGTGTGAGTGCTACGTTTCTCACTGGGGCAGCCGGCCGCAGGAGGAGGCAGGAACCCCTTTTAATCAGTATGCAGAAACAGTAGTTGGTGGACAATAAAAATAATGGGAGATCCAGAGTACAAGAAAAGCCTAAGGCAAGTGGAAGAAATTTAGCTGGGGACAACATCATAAAGAACGATAATGAAGCACAGAGGACCCCTTGAAGAGGCAATGAGCAAACAGAAGAAATTAGGACAATGCAGTAAAATGAAGGAATTTCATCTTAAAGACAAGGCATCAAGCTGATAGTTGCTTGTGGGTAACCCTTTTCTTTGTATGTTACCTTAAGATTTCAGACAGTGTTTGATCTGAAAAAGGAGTCGGTAGCTGTTTTAAACTGCACCAGAAATTTACAAGAAAAGGTTAAAATGTTTTGAGCTAAAGAAAAAAGTTGTTAAAATCAGTGCTACATCTCACAAGAACATAAGGCATGCCCAGCATGCATTTACTGGCCCACTTCACACCATGACATCGATAGATGCTTAGAAAGACCGTAACATTTCAAATATGACAAAGTCATGAAGGCCAATCTCTATCATCTAAAAATCCTCAATATGGTAAGACTGTAGATTCTATTAACTGTGGCTATACCAGAACTCATCTGACAGCGATGATCCAAATGAGTCAAGGTAAACAAAGTATTTAAAACAATATTTAGTGGCTTCTCCTCAGGTCATTCCAAGTGCCTTTGAACGATAATTTATAAACTAAAAGAAATAAGAATATAAGACTTTGCATTTTAATAACATTTTAACACTAATGTTTTTATTTAAATTCTATTGTCAGATACTCTGATCAAATAGAAAGCATTTCAGTTGAATCCTCACATCACCTCAAGAGAGTTTTTACACAATAGGCTTAGAATTTCAACAGAATTCTGGTGCTGCACCTGGGAAACTCAACTGCTATAACCAGTCTGATAAACTTTTCCTGGTGCCCCCAAGCAGAAAAAGGTGCCCCTCTCCCATCCAAGGTTAAAACAGGAAGTCGCTCTACCTCCTTCTGAAAGCACCCTGAGGGCAGGAGCTGGTGTTACTTCCCATCACAGCACTTGGCCCGAGTCCCTTCTGAGGCAAGAATGCTCTCTAAGCCCAGACCCAGTTTCACTTTCACCACAGACCCCATCACCCACATCTAGTCTGTCAGGCCTACTGACTCTTCCTCTCAAAAGTCAGAGCTGCCAAGTGGCAGCCTTCTCAGGTGCCTTTATATTTTCATTTTTAGTTTTCAATGGCATCTGAATACACTTAGATTAAGAGGCATGCCCCAGCATGCTACAGGCCTCTTTACTCTGGCACCATGTTTATAGCCCAGAGCCACTGTCACTGCTTCCTCTCCTCTCCTCAGGAAAGGACAATGCAGCTGCCTCCTTAATGGAATGCCTGGCACAAAGCAAATGCTCAGTAAGTGACTGATTAATTTAAATGTTTTCCAAAAGCGGAGTATGAGAGGATTTCTTGGTGACAGCAGAACCATGGTGGCAACAACAGTCATGGGATCCCACTTCCATTGCAAGAAAAAGTGAAATAATGACACTTTCTAAAAGTACCAGTGATTTGGTTACAAAATCCCTCTTTAGCCCTTGCCCTACTTAACTACCACATTTAGCGCAGACTGATCGCTCCTCCTAGAAAATCTCCCTCTGAGTCTAGGGCACACTCTCCTGCAAGACCCTGTGGCCAATGCTACTGATACCCTCGCTGGCTCCCCGTATGTTTTCACAGACACAGTTTCCTGCCCTGTGTTACAGCATCTGCTTTCTGACGGAATCCCTACCCTGGGGCTTCCTCTCTCTAGTTCACCAATGACAATGAGGTGAGAATTATCTTTCTAAATAAGGAATATGTCCTTATTTAGTCACAGCACCACACGTGACTACCCAGACACAGTCAGCCTCCTCTACCATCTTGTGAGCAGGAGCACATCTTTCCTCCCCCACATCTGTTCCAAGTGTGCTGTCACAGCATCTGACCAGTCCTCCAAAGCTGTCTGCTCGATCAGAGGCAGATGGGTTTTAAATCATAAAATATTAAAGTACCAGGAGCTATGTTTACTGGGTAATTGCTCATCTGTCCCAACTTTTATTCATTCTAACACATGAGATTTTACTTGAAAGAAGTTTGCACAGTACAAAAAAACCCCTCATTTGCTCCTCCTCTGACTTAGAAGCAACAAGAAAATTAACCACGGAATTGAAGAAAATATAATTGAAATTGGGAATTTCAGCATTATTCCAGATTTCAAAATCAATTCTCATTACCAGTTCTCTTATGTAATTCCACCTCTTCCTTCGGCAGTAATTCTATCTTCTAGTTTCCGGACTGTAACCCCATCCCCCACTTGTACACACAGAGCTTCATTTTCTGGTATTTACTAGGGTTCCATGAACTCTGCTAGGGCTCAATAAATATTAATGGAATTCATCCTTTATTTGAATGTCAAGAGGCATTTAGCTGTTCATAATCTATTTGCACAAATAATAAAATAAGTCAAAAGAGCAACATGAGATTTTATGTATTACTAATCTAGTTTAAGGCAGATAAAATATGATAAGTAAATGGATGTTATGTTTTTCATTACCGTTTTTGACTGAGCATGAACATTCAGCCTTGAGTACACCCTTGCTACAATGAAAACTGCCAAGTCTAATTCTTCATCGGTAACCACTGAGGCGTCATCCTAAGAAGGAAGGAATTTAAAGTGAAACAGCAATGATTAAAGAAGGCTGCTTCCATCAAATGCCGTGATGCTCTCCTTAAAGGCAAAACTCCCTTCTTCTTAAAGCTTTATAAATTTTCATGTTACTCAAAGGACTCTTTATTTTCTACTCAAGAAACCATTTAAAGCTTTTTCCTTAATAAAAATGTTTGGAATTTCTTTGTATTAAAATAATAACTTGCTTTATGAAATAAACTCCCATGCATATTTGGAAATTCCAGTCACAAATCTCCATCGGAATCACATTAAACTTTTCAAGCTACAAATTGTATTCATCTGCTTAAAAAATATAGGTATCTGAAAGTGGAATTATTTATTTTTATTTATTTTTATTTTTAATCTTTCTTAATGCTAAAATGACTGAGGTGGTCTGAAAAGATGACCCTCACTCACTTGTTCGGTTGATCCCTCCTTCTCTGAGCCCCTCCCCTCCAGGCTGCACATTCTCGCATCTGGCCATGGGAGCAGGGATGTCCTCATGAATGGGGACACAATGCTGTGCAGAAGAGCCCTGCGGCACCATCCATCTTTCAGAAAACACACACATTGATTTCGAGCTGCTGTCTGAGTTGCTGAGAGGTGGTTTAAAGAGTAAACTTTGTAAAACTCATTGTTTTATATATAAATATAGATACATCTATAGAAATATCTAGATCTTACATATTTCTGTACCATTTTATAACCTCAAAAAAGAAGTAAATAAATATGAAATACCAAATTGTAAATGCCAATTTCTTTCTAAATGTTGAACAAATGGTGACAGACTAGATTTTTTTGAGGCTGCCAATTTCCTCAGTTCTTTTAGGTAGCCACGAATCCTCCATGGGCCAAAGACCACACTTTGTAACCATAGTTGCTATGCCCGAGCTCTCTCTTACTGATCTCCTCTGACCTGACGTTCAAGTTATAGTCTCAGCGCAGCATTACTGGCAAGTTAGATGCTTCACATTTATTTATTCATTTATCCTGGCCATCAACCACAGCAGGGGACTTATTTCCATTTCCTTGTTAAGATGCTACAGCCCAATACGAAATACAGGTACTGCCTCTTATAACACAATGCTGCCAGCTATCAATTTGACAAACAGGTCCAATGTCTGTTTTATGTGCCATAATGTCACCTGGTAGTCTTAGAGTTTTATTTTCCATCACAGCTCAACATAGTGTAATAGTTAAAAGACCACAGACATGGCTCTCTGTAATCTACTTGCTGTGGGACTCTGGGCAATTTAACCTCTGTGCCTTAGTTTTTCACCTGTAAAATGGAAATAATGTTATTTCACCTACCTCAGGGCTGTTGCAAAGATTCAACAAATAAATATATGTGAAGCATCAAAACAGTGCCTGACACATAGTAACCACTATCTTAGTGTTTCTTAAAGTAACAAGATAATAGTTTAATTATTACTTGAGTCAAACACCTTACTTTGCTTCATCTTAAGAGCTGACACTGGACTTTTGCGTCAGAGAGACCTAGTTCTATTGTTCAGTCTGTGCCCTGGAAGTTAACTTTTGCTAGCTTCAGTTTGTTTGCATGTTAAAAAAAAATTGGAAAGAGAGAAAGAGTGAGTGTGTGTGTGTGTGTGTGTGTGTGTGTGTGTAAAATACCCTATACTTTAAAGGGTTGTGATAAGGATATAACACACCTGTGTCAGGTACTATGGCTGCCAAAGCCCCATGAAAGTGCTTCTTGATGGCAGAGCCTACTGCCCACTTTTTAGAGGTTGAATATTGTTTCCCTAGCTTCATTAAAACTAGAGTGAGGTCATATAATCCAATCCAATCAGGGGACCGAGGACTCTGCTGGGAGAATTTCCTGGGAAAAGTTTTTTTTCCTGAGAAAAGAAATTTGTAAAGAAAAACCATCCTCTGGATGAGGTCCTGTGAGGATGAGGTTCTGAGAGCTGTATCACTATTTGTTGACCATATTGGCGCAAACCTACAGATGAAAGTCAGTACTGTGATGAAGGAGGCAGAATGGGAAGGAGGAAAGAGAAGTCTGGCTCTAGACCTTGGACCTCGCTGTGAGAACCACCATGCCTCATTTCTCATTCAGTAAGATAATTACATGTCTTATGCTTAAGCCTCTTTTAGGCAATCAGAAGTAGCCTCACTCACATGCCATTTTTCTCTCCTTTAAACACCTAAATATTCTCTATGCTGTTCTGTCCATCAGAGGTTCTGTACCATTTCAGCACTACCAACAAGCTGCCCCCTCTTGTTCATTTCTAAAGTTTGGGATATCATTGAGAACCCTCTTCCACCTGTTTTTGTTCTCAGCAAGTATCTGCCTATTATCAGTTCTCTTATAGCAATATATTTGTTTATTTGCATTTTCTTTCCCCCACAGGTATGATTACACAGAAATAAAACCAATTCCACAGACCTCCTTTTTGAAAGGGTAATAATAATTTTTATAATAGCTCACTGAACGTACCCTTCTGAGCAGAAGCAATTTAAGTTTTTTTTTTATCAGGTTTTAAACCATATCGGAAAAACATAACAGACTATAAAATTACTTTGGGTACTAGTGCTAGAGTATTCCTTCTCTTTACCCCTTCCCCTGGAATAGAGGGATGTGCATACAAGTACATAAATATCCTCCTGATCTGGTCGATACATAGCTCAGGAGACACTGGTGGATTTCCAGGGCCACTGCTGCTAAGCCTGGCATTCTTTCAGTCAACTCATTCCTAAACTTGTTTTATTTTACAGCCTATGGACTTTGAGGAAGAGAGACTTCCTCATAGGAATTTTCTGCTTTAAAGGTAAGTAGAGCACTTTCTATTGGTATTTTATCCTTTCGTTTGTTTCTGTCCAGAAAATCTTTTTTAAATAAAAAAAATTTAAGGGGGAAAAAAGGGTAATGTAGTCATCACTCTCATTATATAAAAATGGAGTATATATGTTACTAGATAATTAAGGTTATACACTGATACCTATGTTTAATTAGTATTGTCAATCCATCTTAACTTGGCTATTGTGATAAATTAAACCTTTTATTTCCTGAAAGCATGAATGAAAAATTTTAAAACTTGCCCAAAGCTGTATATTCCTCGACCTTTTTCAGTTAAGAACTGTGGGAATCTCTATCCACTCCTTTACAGATACACCTCAAAGACACTGCAGGTTCAGTTCCAGATTACCACCAGTAAAGCAAGTTGCACAAATTTGGGGGTTTCTCAGTGCATACAAAAGTTGTTTACATGATACTACAGTCTATTAAGTGTCCAACAGCATCACGTGTAAAAACAAAACAAAATTTAAAAAAATGTATTTACCTTAATCTAAAAACACTTTATTGCTAAAAAATGCTAACCATCATCTAAGCCTTCAACGACTCAATCTTTTTCCTGGTGGAGGGTCCTGTCCTGATGTTATGGCTGCTGACTAATTAGGATGGTGGTGGCTAGAGGTTTGGGTGGGAGTTGCAATTTCTTAAAATAAGACAACAGTGAAGTTCGCCGCATTAATTGACTGTTCCTTTCACACACGATTTCTCTGTAGCATGTGATACTGTTTGACAGCACTTACCCACAGTTGAACTTTCAAAATTGGAATCTACCCTCTTAAACCCTGCTACTGCTTTATCAACTAAGTTTATGTAATGTTCTAAATCCTTTGTTGTCATTTAAACCAGCTACACAACATCTTCACCAGGAATACATTCCATCTGAAAAAACCACTTTTCTTGTTCATCCATAAGAAGCAACTTCTTATCCATTAAAGTTTTATCATGAGATTGCAGCAATTCAGTCAAATCTTTAGGTTCCGCTTCTAATTCTAGTTCCCCTTGCAGTTGCAGTTACTTCCTTCACAGAAGTCTTGAATGCTTCAAAGTCAACCATGAGGGTTGGAATCAACTTCTTGTAAACTGCTATTATTGTTGATTTATTCCCATAAATCAAGAATGTTAATGGCATCTAGAATGGTGACTCTATTATTCAGATACATCAGAGGAATCACTATCTATGGCAGCTACAGCCTTATGAAATGTATTTCTTAAATAATAAGAAGGGAAAGTTGAAATTACTCCTTGATCTGTGAGCTGCAGAATGGATGTTGTGTTAGCAGGCATGAAAATAACATTAATCTTATTGTACATCTCCATCAGAGTGCATGAGTACCCAAGTACATTGTCAATGAGTGGTAATATTGTGAAAGGAATCTTTTTTACTGAGTAGTTTTCAAAAGTAGGCTTAAAATATTCAATAAACCATGTTGTAAACAGATGTGTTGTCATCCGAGCTTTGTTGTTCCATTTATAGAGCACAGGCAGAGTAGGTTTAGCATCATTCTTAAGGGCCCTAGGATTTTCATAACAGTAAAAGATCACTGGCTTCAACTTGAAGTCACCAGGTGTATTAGCTCTTAGCAAGACAGTCAGTCTGTTTTTTGAAGCTTTGAAGCCACGCATTGACTTCTCTTCTCTAGCTATGAAAAGTCCTAGATGGCATCTTCTAACATAAGGCTGTTTCAATTACATTGAAAAGTCAACTGTTAATGTAGTTATTTTCATTAATTAGCTTAACTTATCTTATCTTCTGGATAAACTGATGCCATTTCTGTATCATCAGTTGTTGCTTCACCTTGTACTTTTATGTTACAGAGATGACTGATCTTTCCTTAAACCTCATGGACGAACATTTGCTAGCTTCAAACTTTTCTTCAGCAGCTTCCTCACCTCTCAACCTTCACAGAATTGAAAGAGCTAGAGCCTTGCTCTGGATTAGGCTTTGGCTTAAGGGAATGTTGTGGCTGGTTTGATCTATCTAGATCACTAAAACTTTCTCCATATCAGGTATAAGGATGTTTCACTTTCTTATCATTTATGTGTTCACTGGAGTAGCACCTTAATTTCCTTCAAGAACTTTCTCTTTGCATTTACAATTTGGCTAACTGGTGCAAGAGGCCTAACTTTTGGCCCATCTTGGCTTTTGACATACCTTCCTCACTAAGCTTAATCACTTCTAGCTTTTGATATAAAGTGAGAGACATGAAACTCTTTTTCTTGAACACGTAAAGGACATTGTAGGGTTATTAACTGGCCTAATTTCAACATTGTTGTGTTTCAGGGAATGGGGAGGATGAGGAGAGGGAGAGAGACAGGGGAACTGCCTGTTGGTGAAACAGAACACACACATTTGTTAAGTTTGCCATTTTATATGTAGGCTCAAAACAACTGAAATAGTAACATCAAAGATCACTGATCACAATAACAAATATAATAATTAAAAAGTCTGAAATATTGCCAGAATTACCAAAATGTGACAGACAGGAATAAGCAAATGCTGTTGGAAAAATGGTGTCAACAGACTTGCCTGAGGTTGCCACAAACCTTCAATTTGTAAAACAAAACAAAACAACACTGTGCAATATCTGTGAAGCACAATAAAACAAGGAATGCCTACATGTAATTCAGTATTTAAAATAACTTAAAACATGAGAAGCTCAAGCAGAAACTTTCCTAAAGTGAGCAAATAAGAAAAGATAATTTTATTTAAACAGTGAATATAGCTCTGAGCTACATTTTCATTCCCAAGATCCTATTTGATTCTTCGTGAGATAGATGCCTTCTCTGATCCCCTCAGCCACCTTGCTTGGTCCACCTAGTCACACGCCCCTTTGTGATGGGAATGCTGTTCAAAGCCTCCTACCAAGGGCCTAGGCTGCTTTGCAGTGTGCATGCAGCACATGGATGGCCACAAGACAGAAACCCTGCAGGAGGGCTTCCCACCTCTGGTGAAAGTTCGAACTGAAGCCTATAAGGTCAAGTTTAACACCAGCAATTTATGATTCCTTTTAAGACTTATGTTTAGAGCATATGCTCACCCATGAGAATTTTATTCTCACAGCAGGTCTTCTCCAAAAAATAAAAAATAAAAATAAAAAATAAATGGCACTGCTGAATGAAAGTATTATTAGTCTCAGAGGATTATCCTAACCAACTGTTAAGCAGTCTGCAGCTTTTATCATGTAAAAATTAAGTAGTAAACAAAGAATGGACACTAGATTAATTCACATTCCTGGAATAACTATACAGGTAGGAGACAAGAAAAACATTACCCCACATGCCCTAGAAGCTGATTTCATAATATGAAGTACATACTATAGTCAAGATGTGTCTGTGTCTGGAGTTTGACTAGAGTCTAGAGCATTCAGGGACTGTACAGTTTGGCCCTTTGTCAAGAGTGGCCTCAAGATCTTAGGCTTTATATCCAAAACTAGAGAAAAGGTTAATAACTAGGTATCTGACCCTACTTCTGGTATTAGAGAATAAAGCACAGAATTAACAGTATTTCTACAAGTTTCAAACAGAAATTAACATGTAAGCATGAAGCAGTTCTTGTAGGTATGATCTGGAGCATAAAGCAGAGGCCAGCAAACTATAGCCCACTATCTATTTTTAAAGTTTACTGGAACACAGCCATGCTCATTTATTTATGTCTACTTGTACATTATAATGGGAAAATTGAATAACTGCAACAGAGGCCAAATGGCCCGCAAAGCCAAAAATATTTGGCTCTTTTCAGAAAATTACCACTGATCCTTCCTAAAAAGTATATAGAGAGCATTTTATGTTTGACCTTGGAATGAGGAATAGATCAGGAAAGGCGATCTGAAGAAAGTAGGTTTAGTCTGAGTCACCAGGTTAAAGAAAAGGGCATGGGCTCATCAAGTCTCATTTAAAGAGAAGATGGAATTATAGTTATATGCTGCTTAATGATGAGATAAGTTCTGAGAAATGCACTGTTAGGTGAATTTTATCATTGTGCAAACATCATAGAGTGTACTTACACAAACCTAGATGGTACAGCCTATACTATCCTAATTGCATGTGCTATACTTTTATATGATTGGCGCAGCCAGGTTTGTTACACACCACCACCACAAACTCATAATGCACTGCACAGAGATGTTACCACAGCTACAACAACACTAGGCAATGGGAACTTTTCAGCTTCATTATAACATTATGGGACTATACTTGTATATATGGTCTGTTAACTGAAAAGTCATTATGTGGAGCATGATTGTACTAAAAAAATTATCTTAACTATTACCCTATTATGAGACTATTCAAAGTAAATTTAACTCTGGAGAGTATTCTCTATATTCTTCTTAAATGTTTTAAGTTAATGCCTGTTCTGGTTTCATTCATATGGGGATACACCGCCATTTTTGCATAAGCATAAATCATACTTCAAGGTACCTGCTCCCTACTCCCCACTGTTTCCATTTATAGGGGAAAACCAGACAGAATCCCATTACGGGAAGTGGTATGCTTAAGAGTTGAAAAAGAATCTGCTGCCCAAGGTAGACACCAATAATCAATCTTGATTTAGGATCACCATATGTTTTGAGCTGAAAGGGACCTTTGATTCTCTGTGGTCTTCGAGGATCTTATCAACTCTCATGATTAAGACAGTTTTTAAAAAAAGTCTGAAAATATTTTTTAAAAGAATCTGGGATACTGATAACCAGCAGTAGTATAGAGCTATGCTACATATTCTCTGTGTAAAACATTTCCCATTTCCTGCTGCTAAAACTCTATCAGCAAGATATCCCTCTTTTTGATCCCATCTCTCACCCTTCCTACTTTTGTAATTCTTCCAGTGTTATGATCTAAAACTGCCAGTCACCAGCAAAATCCTCTGTATATCCTTAACCTCTTCTTCAAACATTCTCCTCACCTTCCTGCACTGAGTAAACATAGATTCTCTCCTAAAGACAATGTTTCCTGAAGTTCTTCCACTGTCTACAAGAGAGCTATCTGAGAGGACCCAAAGACCCATGAGTGACAGAAATAAATGTTAACTGATGCAAGCCACTGAGATTTTAGAGCTGTCTGCTAAGTAGCATAGGTAGCAACTGCAGACTATCATAGAAATTGATACCAGAAAAGGGGTGCTTCCATCACCAAACCCTAAAATTTGTGGTACTGACTTTGAGATTCATTGGTGGAAGGCAGGGATACATTTACAAGAGCTAGAAAAATGGAGACACAATATCTGACAATTAAGTAGTTGGTAAACAGCCCCAGCAATAACCTGGAAGGTAGAAAACATCACAGGAAGTTCTAGCAGAGATGGCCTAGTTGACCCCCACAGACCTGAGATTAAGAGAAATACGTGTTTACTGATATACATTGTTGAGCTCTGGGGATTATTTGCTATAAGTATTGCAACAATAGTTGAGTATCTAAGGCCAGTCACTCATTACTTCTTAGCTATTCAAGACATTGCTATAGCAAGTTTTTCTTGTCCTGAATCATCAGATTTGCCTGTTCTACAAGTTTATTCCCAAAGGTAAAATCCTATAATTTCAAATGGTCAGCAAATCCTATTTATTGCCTCTATCTTCAAAATATATCCAGAACTTGTTTATTTTTTAGAACCTCCAACACCATCACCTACTCTAAGAGATTGTCATCTCTCAACTGTATTACTGTAATAGTTTCCTTACTAGTCTCTCTCTGTGCTATAAGCTATTCTTAACATAGTAGCTACAATAATTCTTTAAAAACTAAAGTCAGACTATATACTTCTTTGCTCAAATTCCTGTAGAACACTCAGAGTAAAAGCCAAAGTCGCAATCTGCCCACCTCTCTCCACTTATTTTCTCCATTGTCACTATTGTCCCCAGACCATTCCACTCTAGCAAGTTATTCTTGCTGGTCCCTGCACACATCAAGTACGTTGCTACGCATAGCTTTTGCACTTGCCGTTCTCTCTGCTTAGAATATTCCTGCCCCACATATTCAGATATTCTCAACTTCTTCAGGTCTGTGCTCCAATATTATCTCAGTGAGCACCCCAACCCCTAATACCCTTTTAAAATAACAACCACTCATTTTTTTTTAATCTATTACTTACCACATATGACCCATGACACATTTTACTTAACTGTTTATTCACTGTCTCCTCAGACAGAATGAAAGCTCCAAGAGCGCAAGCATTTTTACCTGTTTTCTTTCATAGCTATCTCCCTGGTTCCTGCAATGATGCCTGGACACATAACAGACACTTAAAAAATATTTGTTGACTCAATGAATAAGTCTGTAGGAAAAGAGTCAGGTCTAGTTTATACCTTACATTTCTAAGTTATAAACTAATAAACCAGGTACCTAGACTGGGAAGGAAATGCTGCAGTGGAGACAAAGATAGATATAGTTTTAGTAAAATATTTTCTTATTTTGGTAATAACTCTTTTTTCTTTTCTCTCATTTATAGCAAAGGTAATAAAATACTGAAATTATGATGACTAGAATTCAACATAATTATATTTAGAGCTCTGGACTGAAGCTTTATTTTCAAAATTACAAATTTTTAAAAATATTTCTAATATACTACTTATTTTTACCACCATAGAAGATTTTTACCTTCAGGGAATGTTACACCAGCTTCCTAAGAAATGAATAAAACATTCAACTGTAATTCTTAAAAAAGAAAACAATTTACTTAATAACAACTAAGATCAAGTTTTATGAAAAGCAGTATATGAAGTTCAACTCTACCCTTCAACTATCTCTCATTCTTTTAACTGTTAGTCTTTCTCCAAACTAAAAAAATTAATTACTACTTGAAAGCTCAGATATTACTAAAAATAACCATTTATCAAGCTATTTTAGAAGAGGAGAAAAATGTAAAAGGAGCTGACAATATTTGTAGATAAGTACAGTACAAGTATTCCTTGAATGAAAGCCTGTTTACCTGCCAGGCAGACAACATATAGCCATGAGAATAACAATGACATTAAATTAAAATGAGCATGTCTTATTGTCATCAGATATAGAAAATGAATCTAACCAGTAGATCTAGATATAAAGTGTGTTGCTTCAGTAAAATTAAATTTTACTTTAAACCAGATTTTATAATAAGGCTACCCCGAAATTATCATTTTGCTTAAGAGACTCCCTCCAACCCCACTCCACCTCCCTGAGAGACAGAGAGAGAACGAATGAGAATGGGAATCTACTCTTTATTTTAAATGTTGAAATGTCACAGTCTAAGAAGCCTTTGAAGATTACTTTGATATCTCTTCTTTCCCCAAGGAACTCATTACTTGGATTTCAGTAAAGACAGTGCTGACAGACACTAGCTCCTTTATTACAGACTTAAATTTTTGTGGGAACTCGGCAAAGTAATCATACCATTTTCAAATTCAGCTAATAGGTATCTTTTAGCATACTGATAATGCCATTGTATTCATTTGAAGTAAAGGCTTCCATTGTTTTGTAAGTATAATGGTAACTTGTACTATTTATTACTTACCGAGTCCTAAAAGATCAACTGTGGGCTCTGCAGCTTTTTTAGGGCTGGTGCTTTTTTTAGGCTCCAATTGCTGATCTTCTTTCTTCTGCAGCTTTAAAGTAAATAATCAGATTTATTAATTTTCTCAAATAAACCAAACAAGCCTTTTAAACCCCAATTAATATATATTTTTGATAGTTAGTGTAATGATCCACAGTATAATGAAGCCTAGAATATTTAAGACTATATAAAAACCAAGTAAACATGATTGTTGGAATTTGCAATGACAAACCTGACATATTAGGTTCCCAAAAGAGTAAACATACAAATTTAATCTTAATGTAATTATTCTTAACCATTTAAAATCCTTTATGTGAAATTATACTTTAAAAAAAAAACAAAACTATATTTACAGTGTTTGCTAGCTACTTTAATGTGTGCCTGTTAGTAGAGGTTGGGAAGGATGGAGTCTTTATGAGCTGTTCCTCTCTTTCATACTGCTGACACACGAGATAGCACTGCACCAAGAAAAGCCTAATTAAATGTTATTTGGTAATGTTTTCCTCTTGAGTCTAGACTATTAGCCACATTTTAAATATAATATTATTCTAGTTCTCAGGAGCCTGGGTCACACTTACACATTCTAATCTGTTTCTCATTAATACCAAAAGTGTTGTGTAGGACAGCATGAAAAAAATCTACATCTACTGGATTCTCAACTTAAAAGCCTACCTCTCTTAAACTAAGAAAATAAAAGATTCATTCGTTCACTCATTCACTTCTCAAACCTTTTTTGCAAGATCATTTTTTCTGTAACTAAGTAAAAATCCATAACTTAGTTGTTATAAATCATTTTTGTTAGCTATACATATATAATTTCTAAGAACATATATCTACCCTTGTTTTCAGTCGCTATTGTCTCCTTCAGAATTATTTTTTATCCAATTAGTCTACCATCACATTTATCAATTCTTTCATAACCTTCTCAAATACAAAATTATAGGCTTGTAACTATATATAATTTTCAGAAGTTTAATCTATTTCATTCTCTTTTACTTTTCAACCTCCAGTATAAATTAAAACTTACCTTGCTTAGCTAAATAATTTCAAAGAAAGCATAGTTTGCAGTAACAAAGCAAGCAATCTTAAACTTCCTTCCTTCTTTTTTTTTTTTTTTTTTTTTTTTTTTTACTGGACAACCTACTATAAACACTCAACTCTGCAAGAGAATCTGAGGATTAAGTGACCTTAAGCATGCAAACATGCAAACTTCAAATATTCCCAGGCAGGATCCTAGCAGCTTCCTGGGACAGGTCTTCATTTGTTAGGGCTTTAATATTCTTAATATTAAGAATTAAGGGTCTCATGTTTAGTAGGCTCTTAAAAACCTAACCTATGATATAATGTAAAATCAGGAAACCTTAAAGTTGAAAATAGATTTAGATAATCTGACTAAACTTATTCATTTTGCAAATTTACTGAAGTTCAGGTATTAAATGCCAATTAAGGATAGAATAACTAAAACTATTTTCTGTTCCTCAATTTGGACTTCTTTGATATAATATTTTACTGAATCTTTTACACAGAAAGCTGCATGGAACAGAAACCAAACTTGAGGGAGTCACTTTCTTCAGTCTAAGAATGAGGAACCTCCTGAGGCTACATTCATTTCTTTTTAAAAATTCAAACTCTAGTTGGATTTATTTTCCTACCTAATTAGACTATCTTTTTAAATACTGTTAAATATGAAATAACCCACTCATTGTATGAAAAGAGAAGAAAAAGCCAAGTCCTCTAGTAATCCTGACTCCACCCTTAGAACTACTGCAAACTGGTAAAAACATCATTCCTTTCAGACGTACACACATCTACATATGTCCTCACAGTTTCTCATCTTCCTTTGATTTCAATTACATCATAATTTAAAGGGGTGTTTATCAACCACTTCCATAGGAAACTATGTGATAGAAAACATTTACATGGTTGGGCAAAGTAAAGAGAAACCTGAAGGCAAGAATAAGAGAATAGCCTAAACAGAGTTTTTTGAGCTGTAGATGTGGCCCACTAGTGGGTTTTGATTTTAATTTTATAGGTAACAACTAAAATTTACTTTTGGCATTAAAAAATATAAAATAGAAACCATAATACACTGCACAAAATAAAGCTAAAGAGTTATGAACTGTTTTGCACATCTGTGCATAAAAGTGAGTGCATGCAAGTGCATGATTTGGATCATAATGTAAAACTTATTTCTTAGCAGAGCATGGCTTGAGAAACGCTGCTCTACAATTTGGTCCTTTGCTCATGCAATGGTCAACTTACATGAGTGAGTAATATCTATGCCCTAAACACCTTACCAACTACTCCAAATAGAGTTAACTATTCTAGATGAATTCCAACAATTCAGAAATGAGTTACCCTTATAACTGGCATCTATAGGTTGTCCCACAAATCAAAAAAGCAAGAGTTGATCGCTTTAAAAACTGTTTTGTATTCAGCCTGAAATCTCGCTGAGGCTGTGAACATATCAATGTGTGGCAGAGATCATTTTAAAGGTCACTCTTCTGTATCTTCATAGTAGTTCAAGTACTGCCTTATATACATTAATGAGTTACAAAGATTGAATTCAGATGATACTCCTCTTTGCTAATAAAATGTAAACATAAGAAATTAACTTCATTATTTTTATTTTGAAACACATTAAGAGAAAATTCAAGGACAGCTACACAAAAAACCAAATCACATAGGTGAGGGAATCTTCCTGAAATTCCAGCCAGAATACTTAATATTTTAGAGCCAAACATCCATAAAAAGATATTTTCCATACAACTTCTTTGAGTGATTTTATAGTAACAACAGAAAATTAAGTCTCATTTATACTTACAATTAGTTTTACAGATCTTTTTATAAAATGAGAAGATTGAGTATTTACTTTCCTAGTCTTGGATGAGTAATCATCTTATCTAAAAATATGTGAAGGTTCAAAAAACTTCGAAAACAATCCTCTACATTGTATAATCCTCTAAAACAAAGATAGATTCAATGTTTAAAAAAACATAAAAAATATCTAGGTATTACATTTTATTTCATTATAGTACACATATACGCCCAATACTGTCATCTATAAATTGAGAGGCAAAGCTTATTTCAAAAACATATCGTTTCCAGCCATTAAATCATGTCCACTGCTGTGGCTGTCCAATACTGCCATATTCTAAAAGCTGACAAGACAGGTACTCAGTTTTTGACGAGAAGGAAGATGATGGATGGTCTCAGATACTGGACTACAAAAAGACAGTCAAAATAACAGATCGCCTTCCTTTCCATATTATATAATCTAGCATTTCAAAACTGAAACATTTCTCAAAATCTACTCTCAAGAAGTAAGATAGAAAGTTTGGAATTGTTTTTTCCTTATCCCTCATTACACTATGCATAGCAACAGGCAATGTGATGGCCTTTAAATAGCTTGGATTTACTAAGAAGGGAGCAGAAGCACCCCATGTTTACCCTGAAACCCCTGTCTCATGGCCATTCTGAAGTCTACTTAGTTTCTATAGCAAAATACATTTGCTGCTCTCTTTCATTATTTATATAAAGAATATATATATATACACATCACCACGTTAATTTTAGGAAAAAAAACTAGAAGTAGATTCTCAAAATGTATTCCAGTTAAAAACTTTGTTTAACAAAACAGATATATAATAGATCAGGGGTCTCCAACCCCGGCCCGTGGACTAGTCCATGGTCTGTTAGGAACCAGGCCGCACAGCAGGAAGTGAGCGGCAGGAGAGGGAGCGAAGCTTCATCTGTATTTGCAGCCGCTCCCCAGCGCTAGCATCACCACCTCCATTCCACCTCAGATCATCAGGCATTAGGTTCTCATAGGAGCACCAGTGCCTGGTGCCAAAAAGGTTGGGGACCGCTGTAATAGATTATGCCTTCCTGACAAGCTCTTCTAAAATGAAAAACAACTTTAAGAACATATCTGATTTCTAACAGACTTGCCTATAACACAAGAAGTAATATTTATCAAATTCAAGATATAAAGATAGTAGATGTTTAAAAAAAAATTATCTATACACTATAATTTGTACCTTTGTTCTACAGCATAGCAATTCTGTTGTACCTTACAAATAACAAGATAAAATTATTTAAGATATCTGAAATGTAGCTACCATATAATATAAAGTACATAATATCTTAAAGTCAAATTTTAGAAAACTTAAGAATGAAAATGCTATTATCTTGTTAGGATATAATAAAGTGAGATAACAGTAAATCAAAATCTTAATGAACACATTTTCCCTCATATAACTGTCACCCTTTTGATATTTCATATTCAGTTTAAACATGTCAAGCAGTATGTATAGATCATTCCACTTCAAATTTTCCTGCTATTAAAAACATCATGTATGGAATGTGCCTTTAAGGAATGCAGTTGACTATGAATGGATAAAATTAGGCAATCCAAAATTTATTAAACAAAATTTTCTACCAAACAAGAACAAAGGCCTACTTAAGTAAAGCAATTTTATAAAATGTAATTTCCTTATATTCGTATTGAGCAGACGTCCCATTCAAATTATTAAAACCTTTATTAGCAGAAGCTTCACTAGCCAATCTTTTTGTAATTCATAACACTACTCTACGCAATGTAATCAAATCAAGAAATTACTTAGTTTCTAATTCCTACATTTATCACCATTTTCTACCCCTTTAAATAAGAGAAATAACAGCTGAGCCTCCAGAATGTGATTCGTTATTTTTTAGTTGGCCAATTAATAACAGCATTAATATATAATAATAGGGAAGTTACAGAACTTTCTAAGTTTTACAGGTATTACAAATTTTCTTCATAAAATTTATAATTTATAATTTCAACTGATCACATCCCAAATTATGCCTTAACTATAGTTTATCTATAGTTTATAATCAGTTTCCTTGAACATTCACATAATCATACAACTAAAAGGGACTTATAATCTGTTACGTTCACTTCTCTCATTTTAAAGTTAAGTATACTACGGGATATGATTTGTCCAAAGGCTCCAAAGACAGTTATAGAGGCAGAGCCTACCTCCTAACAGGGCTCCTTCCTCTGCACTATGATGCCTTTCCCTAATAATTTTATTTATGACAAACTAGGTTCAATTTGTCTTTTGAAACTTTGGTCATTTGAAAATTTGAATAATATGACACTGATGTACCCAGTGCTTACTGTGCATGGATACTGTTCTTCCAATGACACAAAGAGAAATTGTAATAAAGGAACCACACAATCTGACAGAAAGAGCAGGTAAATACACAAATAACTTTAATACAAGGTAGACTATGAAAAGTATAAGATGCTATGAAATTCAAAGGTGATGGTGGTCATGGGATGATTAGGACTTTATAAATTCATTGATACTCTGAGGTCTGTAGGAAAGATAGGAAGGAGTCTAATAGGAGTTGGTAAAGACACCATGTGAAGAAAACTGAGTATGACAGTGGGAAAGACGGTGGACATATCAGACTAACCTCTAGATCTAAGTGTAAGGAAGAAATAAAAGATAAATTTAAAGAAAATAAGTGGGGGCTATTTTGTGGAAGGGCCTGAATAACCATCCAGAGCTAGTAATTAGACAGACCACCAATTTTCAAGGAGAATAGTAAAATCAAAGATATTAGTCCTAGGGAAATGAGTTGTGCATATATATGAACTGTACTGAGGAAGAAAAATCTGATCAGTACCATTGTAGGTATGGGGGGGGTGGCTTTGACATGATCAGAGCAATGCTTTAGGAAGATTAATATTAATCTACTTCCTCATTACAACTTGAAATCTGAAATATATTTTGTAATAAGTTACTCAACAATACACAATTCTCAGAATACTGTCTCATCTCGGTGCCTGTTGAAATCCTTACAGTAGGATTTAACCTTTGTTAAACTACTCAGTAAAAACATATGAATGACAAGTGACTCAAAAATTGTTGGGTTGTACATAATCATATATACTGCTATAAGGTACAAAATAATTCAAATACTGTATCATCTGTGTCGTTCACCCATTAAAGCCACTCAATGGTATATTATCAATAAGTTAATAAAAAATTACTCTTACATTCCAACTAAAGATAGCTAAAATTACTACATATGTGCTTGAATGTGTGTGCTTTCATAACCAAATCATATACAATCTTGTTTAAAACCATTTTAAGTGAGAAGTAATCTTGTACAAAAAACCCTATTTGTTCCCAATACCTTTTGTTTTACTTATTCAGAATCTTGTTAAAGTTTCCCTTTTTCTTCTTTACCATGTGTTGTAATATACTTGCAGATCATTTTCACATTAAACCTGTCAATACATAGTGTACTCTGTTTTTTAATTTAATATTCTTTCTTAAATTGTATTTTTGGGTTCAATTTAGAACTGTCATCTCCATTTTATTTCCCCAACCACATGGACATCTTTCAGTAGATGGCTCTCTATATGGTTTGGGGACACTACAATCCCAAATGATATTTCACTGGGCTGAAGAAGTATCAAAGATTAATGTAAATTTCAGAACAGAAAGGAGACTTACAAGACATTTATTGAATTTATTATATGACACATAAACACTTCTAGTATCTCTCTTACATGGCAAATCTCTAAGAAAATGTTCCAGTATTGTGGAATCACTAGATATGATGATATAGCATATTCTATATTTGAATAATGCTAAACCTTAGAAAGCTTCCTCTTCAGGCCACTTGTAATATCTACCCACTTATCCCTATTCTCCATGACGCAGACATGTCAAAAAATAAAATACAGTAAAAAAAAGTAGATCACTGACCCTCTAAGTGGTGATGGCAGACCACTAATTCATACCCAGTCCTCAGTCACCTAAAATTCCCTGACAGCTTCTTTTGTGCTATTATAGTCACAGTAGTTGAAGTTTGGGTGCATTTATTCTAGAATTTTATTTTTATCCAATTTGTTGGTATTTTGTGTATATGATTTTCTGAGGAATTGATTCTGTCCTGCAATGTCTTAACTGATCTTTGTCGTTTGGTCATTTGAACATCTGAAATATGACCTGGATGTACCTCGTTAATAAAAATGCTGAAAAGAACCAAAGTCTGTGTAAAGCTGTCTTTCAGCTCAAAATCCACCTACAATCTGATCACCAGGCCCACGTGCCTACACTTTGACCAGAAGAATATCTAAGGGCCCTGACCAGTAAGCTTAGTCTGACAGGAATTGTTCTTAGGGAACTTATGTTGGTAACTAGTAAGTGCTGTTAACACTTTGAAAAAAAGAAGTCATTAAAAATAAATCCCATTTGAAATCCCAAAGAATTGACATTAAGCTCAATAAAAGCATTCAAATCCACTTACATTTTCCTTCTAAAAATCTGGACATTTGCCTATCTTTAATCTTCTGGTTCCCAACTTAGTTTGTATAGTTTCTTGAAGAAGACCTATGCATAGTGCTTTATACACTGGGTCTGCAAAGTTTCTCATTATTCAACACAAATATAGAATGCCTACTTTGTTAAGTTTCCTTAAAGTAATACTACACGGTTTTTGTGATTAAGTAAAATAATGTAGAGAGAGTCTCTTCCATAGTGGCTAGCACATAAGAGATGCTTCACAAATGGGCAGCTGGTGGTGGCTGTAGTGGCAGGTCCTGTAAGCACCATGGATACAAAGACGAATAAGACATGGTTCCTAACCTTAAGAAGCTTATATTCTATTCTAGTCAAGCAAATATAATTGTGGTTCACTGTAGATCAGTGCAATGGAGTGAAAAAAAGTATGAAGTTCTCTGGAAGCTCAAAGAAGTCAGTAAATCCAACAGAAGAAGTGGGTTGTATTTACATCTGTGCCTTTCACATTTATCTTACTATTGTTATCCTTGTTTTACACAGTAGTCTGGGGCTTTGCGGAAAGGGAAAAAGAGTATTTTTTTACATACACCATTTAGTAATTAGCAAAACTATGACAGAAAAAAAATAGCCAAATATTCAAGTTTTAAAAATAGCTTGGACATTTCTCAGATGTGACTTTAAACAAGTCACCTAATACCTGAGCAGGGTCAGCTTTATGGGCATGTAACCTGTGTAGTCCCAAAGACCCCTATGAGAGGTTTGTTCTCTGCTACAGCATCTTGAAATTCTTAATTTTACCTTTGAATTTGATTTTGTAAATCCAATGGGACAAAAGAACATAAGCACAAGAGATACATGCGATACGTGTGTCCCCACAATTTCTTGCTGTCCATTTGCATATAGTGCTCACAATGTTCCATGAGCACATAATTCCTGTGTGAAGACTCAAGCAATCACAGGGTAAGAGCGTTAAGTCTACAACAGAGTAAGTAAAATAGGGTGCTGACAGCCCTAAGAGGCCGTGCTTTCTCTTTTAACCAGAACTTATTTTGAAAGCAGAAGGCATCAGCAATGGTAGTCTAAGCAATGGTAGTCTAAGAAACAAGAAAGACTCCAAACTCCTATCTTTTCTTACTTATGTCACTTCACTTTATCAGCCAACTATGTACAGTGAAAATGATGACAGAAGAAAAGACAGAACAGTCCTTCCTCACTTATCGGTCGACGAAATATGTGCATATCAAGAAGTAAAAAAAAACAGTAGAGTGTTTTGTGCACTGTTCTATTCCAATAAGAACAAAATACATATCCATGTACAAGATGAGAAATACAAATTGCATAATTTTGATGATTCCATATGAGTTAAGTGCTCTTATGTTTGCAATTAAAACTTACATTGTAAATTCATGTTAATAATGTAAATTAAATTTTTGTCTTTATTTATAATAGTAGATAGCAAATACAAGACAGCTTGATAAACTGAGAGACTGAAGAAAGAAAAAAGCTTTATGTTTTAGTACCTTTAGTGGTGCTTTTCTCTTTTTTTGTTTTTTGGTTTTTTTTTTTTTTTAAGGGGTCTCTCATTTTCACTTTGGTCTGGCCCTGCAAGTTACGTAGCTGACCCTATCTCTAAGCCTCAGTTTTTGATTAGTATAATAAGAATGATACCTGTCATATTGACCTTATAGCTGCTAAAATAATAAGTATAACAAGATTTCCAGTCTGTTCTAGCATGTAAGCAGCTTCAAAGTTACCATTCCATCCTAACAAGTAAAAAGTTAAACAAACTGAAAGTCGACAGTTCTTAGATTCATCAGACAATTGAAGTCACAGGATAAAAAGCACAGGCCCCAAAACTGGAGAGACAGACAGGAGAACACAGAGAATTACAACTGAGTGGAGCAGAAACCCAGCACCAGGATAAAAAACCTGAACTTTAATTGACAAACTCCAGAAGCACAACCAAGATTATCACCAAGAAAAGGGGGAAAAAACCTCCTCTGGCTTTCGCATGGAGAAGGAAAGAGTAATCATTTTGAAATATACCAGACCATCCTGTTCTTTAAAAAACCTGCCCTCAAGAGAAAACATTTGACTACAACCAACCCACTAGAGTTTTATCAGAGCCTGGCACACCTGGGGAAGGTAAACACCCAGCTTCAGCCCCTTCCAGCCATCCTATCCTACCTAAGTGGGGAAAAAAAAGAGGTATTTGTGAAGTTCATAGCCCAGGGACACAAGCTCACTAAAAAACTGAGACCTAATCACAAAAGACTATAGAATGTTTCCTCTCTCCTCCACACCTCAAGGCCTATTTATGAGTCCTGTTCACCTAGTACATTATGTTAGGCTTTCAACAAAAACTTACAAGGTATACTAAAAGGCAAAAACACAGTTTGAAGAGATGGACAAGCATTAAAACCAGACTGAGATATAGCAAGGATGTTAGAATTATTAGACTATGAATTTAAACAAATATGATTAATATACAAAGGGCTCTAATGGGAAAAGCAGACAACATGCAAAAACGGATGGGTAAACAGAGAAATGGAAATTCCAAGAAAGAATTTTAAAATGGTACAGGTTAAAAATAGTGTAACAGAAATGAAGGATGCTTCATTCAGCAGACTGGACATGGCTTAGGACAGATCTCTGAGCTTAAGGATATGTCAACAGAAATTTCTGAAATGGAAAAACAAAGAGAAAATGGACAAGGAAGGAAGGAAGGAAGGAAGGAAGGAAGGAAGGAAGGAAGGAAGGAAGGAAGGAAAGGAAGAAGAAAGAAAGAAAGAAAGAAAGAAAGAAAGAAAGAAAGAAAGAAAGAAAGAAAGAAAGAAAGAAAGAAAGAAAGGAAGGAAAGAAAGGAAAGGAAGGAAGGAAGGAAGGAAGGAAGGAAGGAAGGAAGGAAGGAAGGAAGGAAGGAAGGAAGCAAGCAGGCAGGCAGGCAGAGAGAGAGAGAACAAAAGAACGAGAGAAAGAGAGAACGAAAGAACGAACGAAAGAAAGGGAATATGTAAGTGGGACAACTATAAAAGGTGTAACACACTTATATGGAAAACCAGAAGGAGAAGACAAAAAAGAATAGATGAATAGCTGAAGCTACAGTGACTGAGAATTCCCCCAAATCAACATCTGACACAAAATCACAGATCCAAAAAGCTCAGAGAACACCACACAGGATGAATGCTAAGAAAAAATACACCTAGGCATATCATTTTAAAACTACAGAAAATCAAAGATAAAGCCCTGGAAGAAGCCAGATAAGGGGTAGAGGGTGGAAGGAGGGACTTGCCTACAGAGGAATAAAGAATTACATTTATTGTCTCCTTAGAAACTAGCAAGCACTTCAAATATTCAGTGTTGAAAGAAAAAAACCCCACAAACCTAGAATTCTATGTCCTGCAAAACTATCTTTCTAAAGTGAAGGATAGTAGACTTACTCAGACAAAAATTGAGAAAATTTGTTCTCAGTAGATTTGCCTCACAAGAAATGTTAAAAGTTCTTCAGAGTGAAGGAAAATGGCACAAGTCAGAAACTAAGAACTACATAAAAAAAGGAAGAACATTAGAGAATGAATATATGAAGACAAAATGAGATATATAACAGTGCTGTAAACTGTAAAAATCAACATTATAAACATATGGATTTTAATATTACTATTATAATTTAACTCCTTTATTATGCTCTCAGAAGCTGATGGCTTTATGTATCAACATATAATCAGTTACCATGACCAAACACAGCATTACCAAACATAATTTGAGTAGTACTATGTAATGTCAGCCTGCTTTCTCAGACATCTTACATTGTTTCAAGAGTTTCTTTATAGTTAGGTTGGGAACTCTCTAAAAATCATTATTGGATCATAAGAAACCTAGTAGAGAATTTCAACCGTTCATTGTTTGCTTTCAGATGATGCATTAAATCTATAGTACAAGCAGAAGCTGATGGTCTCAGAAACTACTCACTTAATTCTCAAATACAGAGGATGTTTTCACTATTTAAATTTCTTGGTTTTAATAAAGTAAAAAATCTAACAAAATAAAATCACTATTAGTAATGAATAGAAATATAATACTTTATAGTTACCTTATTTCAGAATGTTATTTTATATAGCTATTAGTAAGATAACATTATTCGATACTATCATAAATTCATAAGCATTCTAGCAATTTGGTAATAAACCCATTCAGATATAAGTTAATGTTATCACAACCAATAATACAACCATAATAACAACTTATTTATTAAGTTCACATGCAATAAATCCATGTTTTTATTTTTTACTTTCATTAGTTAATGGTAATCTAAGAGTCACATCGGTATATAAGGATCTAGATTGTGCACTTTGAGTTTAAGTGCTGTATTGCCATTGTAGTTATTACTATTGCTACGGCCCTTACTAGAAATACTACTACTATTAACTTCTCTCCTTCCCCCCTGGCTCCCATTAGCTTCCAACCCAACCTGGTCTCCTTTTCTCTTGAAGAACAGAAATTCTCTCTTTGGCACTTAGCTGTGGCTACTTCAGAATAATACAATGCTATCTTTCAACACTTTACTTCCAGCTTTATCTTCTTTTTAAACTAGGAAAAGGTAAATAATTTCAAACTCCTATCTCCTGGTTCTGCCAGAGAAATATGGGCCCTCAGCTTACTGATGCTAGATGAGGAGTGTGAGGAAAAACTTTCAAGATAACTGAACACATCATATAAGTTATCAGATATTTCACCAACAACCAATAACAGATTACTGTGTATGAAACATTACTGTTCAAGTTCCAAAGTCAGAGACAAAAATGAAAGCTGCAAAGTATTTCCTGCAGGGTTTGGGTAAGCACAAATAGCCAACTGATAAGGAAGACTGCATCCATTATTAGATATGCATACTCACTGCTTGTTCCAAATGCACTGTTACCAATTGAAAACAACTATTAAAAACTAGTTATCACTGGCAGAGATTCAGGTCAGGAGCTGTGGGGATTTGAGTCTTGACAACAGTTACAGACTATATAATCACACCAGCTCCCATTTTGTCATCTGAAGAATACGAGAGTTGGATGAGATTGCTTACATCCTTACCAGCTCTAAAACATTAAGGGTCTGCAAATAAAGTCCAATGTGGGCCCTGAATATCTCTGTTCTACAGAAATGCCTGTGTGGATGTGGGTACTATCAGGCCTCACCTGGACTTTTTTTGCTATAATATCAACAGATAAAATATCTTGTATAGTTTGGCTAAATACTTTCCAGGATTATAATGGTGATTTTTATCTCTTTTCCTTATTTTTTTAAATTTAATTTCACTATTAGTTTCAAGTATACAATACATTGGTTAGACATTTATATAGTTTATAAAACGATCTATAATTGCTATTTCTCTCCGCTGGCTCTCCACCTAGCCATTATATTAATGCTATCTGCATTCCCTATACTGTGCTCCTTATCCTCGTGACCATCTATCAACTATTAATTTGTACTTCTTTAAGCCTTCACCCCTTTCACCCAGTTCCCAACCTCCTACCCTCTGGCCATCACCAGACTGTCCTCTATATTTGTGAATCTGTTTTTGATTAGTTTGTTCTTTTTGTTCCTTAGATTCTACATATAAGTGAAATCATATGGTATTTATCTTTCTCTGACTTATTTCATTCAGCATAATAACCTCCATGTCCATCTATGTCACTGAAAATGGTAGGATTTCATTTTTTAATGGTTGAATAATATTCATTGTACATATGAACCATAACTTCTTTATCCAATCATCTGTTGATGGGCATTTAGGTTGCTTCCATATCTTGGCTATTGTGAATAGAACTGCAGTGAATATAGGTGTGCAGAGATCTTTACAAATTATTGTTTCGGTTTTCTTTGGATAAATATCCAGAAGTGCAACTGCTGGGTCAAAAGGTATATCCATTTTTAATTTTTTGAGAAACCTCCTGACTGTTCTCCATAATGGCTGTGCCAATTTGCAATCCCATCAACAGTCTATGAAGGTTCCCTTTTCTCCACATCCTCACCAACACTTGTTGTTCTTTGTCCATAGTTTTGAAAATTTTTATGAAGTTACGTTATTAGAAGTATCAGCTGAAGGGGGAAAAACGCCCTGAATACAAAGCTTTACTTTCTCATTGCAGGCTCAGTGGTTGTTATTTGTTCTAAACCTCCTAAAGATTGTTTAACACCTCTGGCCTCTGTTCACTCAACATTCACTCTATATAGTAAAGTGACCTGTTTGCATTATAAGCAACGTAAATAGCCGAGAACTAAATTTTTCTCTTGATCTTAAGTAGCAATTACTCTTCAGTTCCCTTCACTCTCCTAAACTGTCAGTTTTCATGTTCAACTTTCCCAACAGCACAAGTAGAAAGATGATCATTTTTGCCTATCATTTTGCACAAGAACTACTTATTCAATTGATACTCTTTTATTCAATAATTAAGTCTCGACATGCTCAGCACTGTCCTAGGCACTGGGGAGGAGGTGGAGGTGAGAAACAGACAGTAAAACAAATAATTACAAATAAACCAATAGTATTAAGTGCCATAAGGTAAATTAAAATAGGATATTGTAAGCAAGAATTGACTATGGGTACTGTGTATTTGGTGTTCGGAGTAGATCTCAATGGTGATGTTTAAATTAAATCTGAATGACAAGAAGGCACGCATGAGAAAATGGGAGAAAGCATTTTAGGCAAGGCAAATCATACAAATGTCTTGAGGTCTCAATGAGTCTGATCTGTTTTGGGAACACAAAAAAAGGATAGCTGGAGCACAGTAAATAAGGGAAAGAATGGAAAGCGGTGAAGTTGGAGACATAGACTAGGGCATAAGACTTTTCTGTATAAGGATTTACAGGACAAGGTCTAAGGATGTCATTCAAAGTACAAAGTCACTGGAAGGCATTAAGTAAGAAAGTAACATAATCTGATTTACCTTTAAAAAGACAAATCAGAGAAACAGGGAAAACATTTAAGAGGCTATTGCAGAGGTCCACGAAAGAGATATGGTGGCTTGATCTAGGTTAGTAACAGTGAAGATGGAGAGAGAGGTATAGTTACTGTGATTTACTGATGGAAGTGATATGTCAAAGATGGTGAGGGAAAGAGAAACAGGTCAACTCAGAGTTTTCCTTAAGTAGCTCAGTGAGCTACTTGTGATCTCTTGAGATAGGGAGGCAACAGACAGAGAAAAATCAAGATTTCTGTTATGGCCATGTTCAGTCTAAGATATCTGTTACATAGAGATGACAAGAAGGTTGCTAAATACATAAGCTGAATACATAGAGATAGAGATTTAGGAGCCATTAGTGTGTCTTTGATAGTTAGAGCTATATAACTGACTAAAGTCATTTAGGTAGAGAGAGCAAAAAAGAATGGAGCCCAGCCCTGAACTGGGGACATATTTTGGATCTGGCAGAAGACATAAAGCCAGCAAAGAATACTTAGAAAAAATAGGCAATGAAGTTAGAAAAAAACCAGGAGAACGGGGTTCATGTATAGAAAACTTATAAAAAGATAAGAACAGAAAAATCCACTAAATTTGGCAACATGAATGTAACTGGTGACCCTGATCTGAGAGGAGTGTCGAGAGAGAGATGCAAACAGAAACTGGAGTAGACTGCAATGAGGAGAAACCTTGAATAAGAAAATGTAAACAACAACCAAAGACAACCCTTTTGAAAAGGGTGGTACCTAGAGACAATAATAATTGGAGGTAATATGATACAGTAGAAAGGAAAAGACGAGGAAGCAGGCCGGGGGGTAAATAAAGAATGAAGCTGTAAGGTAAAATATCCAGAGCCCAGTTAGAGCAGCTGGTAGAGGACCTGTCTATTCCATCAAGAGGAAAGGTAGAGCACAGATGCAGGCCGTTTGGACGGTTGGAAAATAAGGGAGTTCCTATATGACTGCTATTTTTCCAATCAAATATGAAGCATAAACATTATTGAAATGGGATGTGTGACATGTTCACTGAGAGAAGAGAAAGCATGAAATAAACTTTGGAAAACTAGAAGGCAAACACACTAGGAAAGAGCAAAGTGTAACTGGACTGCAAGACAATATTCAATGCCCATTTGATATCTGCAGCCATGAACTGAAAGTGAGAACAGTCAGGAAACAGAGTTCCTGCTTAACTGAGGATGTGGAAAAAGACAATAATTGGGTTTAATCGGTATTTGCCAGACAGTGGTACCACTCAGGGAGAACAGGGCAGTCAAAAGGAAGTGAGTAGAATGAGACTGTGGAACTTGCTAAGTCAGGAGGACTATTTAAATCATTCTATTTTGAGGCACATATGTTACGTCTTCAGCAATTTTCTCCTTTTGATTGTTAACTGCTTACCTCTATCAAATCTTCATTTGACAGTGGCGGTTTTCCAACATTAGAGCAGTTTTCCAACATTATCTCCTTGAAATCTTTTCATATGATGACTCAACTGCAGTGACTAAATAGTTTTTTTCAGTAAGGACTTCCTACATACAGGGACTAGTATGCATGTTATAACATCAGGAAAAAAGATATATAAAAATATAATTGAAAGAGCAACTAAAATTAACCACATGAACCAGAAAAAATACATACATCTGGAAATATACCTTCCTATTTTCCTCCCTTCAAGGAATACTTGAGGGATCACCATGGGCTAGGAATAGGGAATGACTGAGATTAAGGGACACACACAATGAAGCCTTACATCTCTGCTTGTACATATTCTGACTAGCTTTTATAGAGTAAAAGAGCAGAGGAAGAGCTTATGTAGAGATCATAGGTAGGAGACTAATACCTCCTCCTCTCTTCTCTCTCTGCTCCTTATCTTTCTCCCAGACTATAAGCTCTTAGAGGACACCTCTATTTTTTTGTGATGTCATTTTTGCACCCCCAAGAGAATAAGATCCATCACATAAAAGATTCTCAATAAATGTGTACTGAAATTAGAACACCCAGTCAGATATAGAAAACTGATGGTCCTGGAGAAAGCTAGCACAGGTGGGACCAAATCACCTTTGTCCCTGGAGGCTCTTAGAAATGAACCACATCAGCTCCTAACCTATCAGCTTGGCCAGGAGGAAAGCAAGGAGACAGTTATCAACACGATCATAGTTTCCCAAAAGGAAATCACGACAAAATCCACTTGATCAGACTGTAAACTCTAAAGGTCAGGGATTTTGTCTGATTTATTTACTTCTATACCCCAAGAGCCTGTTACAGAGCCTATAAAATATCAGGCAATCATTACACATTTGTTGAATAATTTGAGTGTATCTTCAGGATTAGATGAACTGACCCATTCAAATATGCTTATAAACGAACTCTGAATTACCATTTTAAAATTAAGCTTTAATCACAAACACTGAGATCTTTCTAGCCCCATAGTCCATATTCTGTTTACTATACCATGTTGCCATTATTTAGCATAGATTGTATGTTGAATCACTCCACAACACTCATATTGGAACACCTGTCCCAATAACAGAAACAGCATGCTACTTCCCAATGGATATTAGCAGTTATTTTAATTGATTTGCTCTATTAATTATGAAATGTGTGACCCTGGGTAAAATCACTCTCTGACTCTAATGTTTCTCCTCTGTATGACGACTATATTAAAACTATGGTTACTGTGAGAATTAATTAGCACACATAAAAGGCTAAGCATAATGCATGGCACTCAGAAATTTAGTTAATCCCTTGACTTTCTCCTTTCTTTCTCCACTTTTGGCTGTAATAATAATACACTATAAGGCCAGATGGCATATTGGTTAAGAGCATACATTCTGAAAGCAGACATTCAGATTCAAACCTTGGCTTGGCTACTCAATAGCTGTGTGACCATGAATAAATCACCAAACCTGTATGTCTCAGGTTCTCATCAGTGGATGATGATAACAGTATCAAACTCATGGAGCTGATGTGAGGACTATAAAATGATATATGTAAATGGCTTAGAATAGTGTCTGGCATATGTTAAACATCAAGTAAGTGTTGACTATTTTTATTGCCTTCTATGACCCGTAAATCTAACTGTTGACCCTTCTACTTTGGCTGCAACATTCTTAAGCATAGGCTTTAATTTAGTAAAACTACCTTTCATCAGAGCATTTATTGAGGAAATATTTTTCTTATTTTCTATTTAAAGAAATTTCTAATTTACTGTGAGGGATTGTAAAGCTTGCATGCTGACTGAACAAAAGTCTTCCATTCTTTCATTAAATAGGAAATGAAAGCTTTACATATAAAGTAATTGGATTTTTTCCCTTTTTATTGCTTCACTTGCAATAAAACTTTAAATGATTGAAAAAAACATCTTGGAAATTTCATGAAGAAAAAAAAACGTTTGCAATTTACTACAAGCCTGTAATAGAACCTGAAATGTGGTTTTCTGCCACAACTTATACACTCTTTATCATCACAGTTACTTTAATAATAGACAAGTATTAAAAAGCTATTACAAGTTCAGCTCGTTCCTTTTTCTCTTAGGGTTGAGGGCATTTTAGTGTACAGTTACTTAACGAAATAAAGTTACTATCATCTTATTACTGCTTTCTATAAAACAATAATTTTTATTTTAGCTACGCAATTCTGTTTTAAACTAGGTAAAAACAATAAGAAGAGAGTAAACCATCTTGGCTGAAAAAATTTTCCTGTAGTAGTCACATCTGTTTCGAGCTATTTAAATTATTTACTCATTTAAAGATAACCCCTCAACTGCCAGGACATTCTGTACACTTAATCTGCAACAACAGAGTATTATTAATACTAGTTTCTATATCGGATTCTTTTTAAAATGACAATACCAAGTTTTATAAAAAATTCAAAGCAACTGTAACTATCATATAATACTGAAGAAAATATAAATTGGCATAATCATTTTGGAAAACTCTTTGGCAGAAAGACTAAAGCTGGATATACACATACCCTCTGAACTAGAATTTCTATTGTTAGATAATAAACTATGTGTATATGTTTATCAAAAGGCATCTTTAAAAATGTTTATAGCAGCTGTATTCATCAAAGTTCTAAACCAAACACTACCTGTGTCAACCATCGGTAGAATGAAACAATTAAGTATGGCGCAGGTAGACAACCGAACAATATGTAACAATAAGAAAAGCACACACAACATGAATGAATCTCAGATACAATAAGCAAAAGAAAACAAGACACAAAAATAGTATGTACTTTATGATTTCACTTACATAAAATCAAAAGCAGCCAAAAATGTATCTATATTGACAGAAATCTGAACAGTGATTAATAGAAGTGATTAGCTCAAGTGATTAACTTTGAAGGAGTGCTGTGTAAATTTCTAAATTAAAATCTCTAACTACAAAAGGTCACTTTCAGATAGACATACATTTGTAACAGAAGTTTTTTAAGTTCTCTTAATTTTCTCTTTAAAAAATAAGACATCTTGAAAAACTGGGGGGAGGGAGGTATCCCAACAGTAATTTGAAGTGACACCTAGAGTAACATTTTGGAACGCTGGTTCTACTGAGAAAAAAAGAATAGAGAAGTCATACTTTATATTCTATAAGGAATAAATCCAGCAGCTATTGATTACTCCCTTGAATTACAGTTAGTGGTGGTACTGATTAGCTCACTTACGTGTGACAGTTTAGCCTATTTAAAGAAGAGATTTAAATGCTTATTTAGAGATTGTTCCATAATGGTGAAAAGTTGGCTTCTAAATAATGCCTGTTTATAAGTAACCTAACTTACTCTAGATAATTAAGTGGGAAAAAATAACAAAAAATATTTGCTAGATTGTCCTAGATAAAAATTTTATCACTGGCTTAAAATTACCTTGAATAATGTATAAAATTTTCACAAATTTTCTCCAGTCTCTGTACCAAGACATATCATACCTATCACCATCAAATAGTTTTTTTCTCCCTTTCCCCTCTTTACAAAGCTTATAACATCAATTATGACTTTTCTCTAACATTTACTGTATAAAAATAGTGACATAAAAATCTAAACAACATCTCTATCCAAAAAATATTCCTTGTATTTGGTAAATTTCTATTTGGTGTATATCTTAGGTAAAGTTTATTTAACCAAAAGAAGATATTCTCTAAATTAGTTATTAGTTTTCACTTATTTTGTAGCCAACATGGCTCCAGAATCTCATCCTTAATTACATCCTTTCAGCTTCAAACACATGGCAAAGTATTAAATGAAAAAACCCATAAGATTAGTCGGGCTCAGAATTGAGATAAACACCTTCCTGTAACAGAAATCAAACAGGAAAAGCAAAGCAGAGAGTGAAATCAAAGTCAATGCCCTACTTAGCCCTATGGGCAAGGAATACAGAAAAATAAGGGATTCTGAATTCATTCCACTGCTTGAAATCAGGGGCTAAGACAAGTCTTTCCAAAATGATCTTAAGGAGAGGCATGTTTCTGCCAACTCAGTAGAATGTTCCTTTCTTATTAGAATTTAGATTTAAGTAACAATATTGTGATGTCCTATTTCAAAGTTTTAAAAATATTAATATTGTTCTGATGTGGCTTCAATATATTCTGTTCTAATAAAAACTGTATCAAGGATATTCCCTTTAGCGGTCAATTTAACCCTTGGTTTATCAGGATAAATAGTTCTCACCATTTACCAGCTGTGTCTAGGCAACTCTTTTTAGTTCCTTATATTTTCAAGTTATATTATGCTTACTTTAGAAAAGTCAGACTAAAAGGAGAGTGAAAAACTACATTAAAATTTTCAATAAGAATTGAAACACAAAAAACTGAAATTTTAATTCCACGTTTCTGGTTCTGATGGTATATAGACCTGAATGGGCAATTTTATATTTCAAATTTCTCTCTAATAAATGACTACTTCTAGTTCGTCTTACTCTTGAATCATTTAAACACGACACTTTTTAAAACTCTTGACAGCTCATCATTTGTTGATGAGAATGACTATTTCTTTGCTCCCTAACTGCAACAACAAAAAGAATAAGGTACTGTTACATGCTCTGACATGGATGAATCTTGAAATCATTATGCTAAGTAAAAGTCAGTCACAAAATACCACATGTTATAGGATACCATTTATATGAAATGTCCATAACAGATAAATCCATAGAGACAGAAAGATTAGTAGTTGCCATAAAGAGTGGCTGCTAAAAGCTATGGAGTTTCTTTTGGGGGTGATGAAAGTGTTATAAAATTGGACAATGGTGATAGCTGTGCAATTTGAACAATATACTAACTACCACTGAGTTGTACACATTAATGGGTGAATTTTATAATGTGTATTATATTTTAAATAAGCTGTTATTTTAAAATAACATGAAAGAAAAATATATAACTAGGAAATGTTATTAGAATAATTTTTCTATAAACTAGAAATAAAAAGACTTCCATGATTATACTTTCAGTAGTAAATATTACAATCCAGTTTGAGGAATGCCAGTTTTAGGAGGCCAGGAAGGAAGAAAGGGAAGATGGGGAAAGTAAGTCTGATAAACCATTTATCTACCTCAACATCCTACCCCAAAAGCCAAAAGTATCTCCTAGATACCAATTCCTAAAAGAAACCTCTATTATAACCTCCTGTTCTGTTTTGATTGCAAATACATTCACATGTGGCAAAATAGCATAATATGAAAACTACAGCAATAGGCTTTCATTATATATAGGCCTGAGTATACCCTATAAATATTTAATGTGCTAGCATATTCTAAAATAGGATTTAGAAATGGCGGAAAGTGAAAAAACAATGGAGAAATGGGAATGGAAAGAAAACTGCTGCCTGTGATTCTTGAGCGGCAGTTCTTAAATCAAACAAGGTCACTGCTGGCTATTCAATTTGGTGACACATTTTTTCAACTAACAAAACAGTAAATTATGAAGTAATAAATTCAAGTCCACATTCTCTTCTTGATTTGCTATCACTAGTCACAACTTTTTTTCTATAAAATGACAGGTACAGAGAGTAAACAATTTAAATTTAAGAAACTGTATATTACATACAGCCTGACAAAGAGCACCCATAGGACCTATAACGTGGTAATGAAATACCCTTTTCCACTAAAAGGAACCAGAGTTCTGAAGTAAAATAGCAGATGACAGGTCTGGGGCAGGCGATGTAGACAGAAGATAAGCTTAAAATAATTATCACGCCAAATATTAAGGAAATTATCATACTACTGCATCACAAAAGTTGCATCACAAAAAGACTCAGGAGCCAACCTGAAGAAGCTTCCCATCAAAGGTTTAAAATGGCAACAGATAAAACACATCATATATGTTTAAATTCATGAATACATAATGAGACAAAAAACCTTAATTAGACATAACTGGAAGATACTAATGAATCAACTCATTATTCTGAAAACTAGTAAATTAAGTATCGAGCTATCGCTCATGTATACAACCAGGTAACTAAAAACTAGTAGAAATATTTCAATTACTAAATGAAAAAGAAACAATATAATTATGATATCACCATTTTGCAGCCCCTAATGAATTGCTGGAAAAGGTCTTGAGGAAAATGGGCTAATATATCAAGAGGAGAAACAGTCCAACATTATGTGCCTCCTGATGGAAAAAAAGTAATGCCACACAGTCTAGCTTTAAAAAAAAAAAAAAATCAAATGGGAATCCAATCAACTACCTATTTATGGAGGACAAAAGAACTATGGAGATGCAAATCAGCAAAATTCTACAGTTAAAAAAAAAAAAAAAAATTCCCTATTCCCCCAAGTAAATTACAAGGAAAAAAGAAGAGATGAAGAAAGACTTGCTAGGTTAAAAAGCTTAAATGACATACCAATTTGATCTGCATTTTGATGTAAACTAATACACTAGGGGAAAAAATTATGACTTATTTGAGATAACTGGAAATTCTAACATTTTATAGGATATTTGATGAGGAATAAGCAATGATTGTCTTTTGGGGGTATATATGATAATGGCATTTTCTTTTTTAAGAGATCTTATCTTTCAGAGATATGTAATGAAATATTTATAGATAAAATAACATGAAGAGAGAAAAGGTATAGCTGAAATAAAACTGGGCAAGAACCAAAGCTAACAGTTATGTATATACATTTGACATTTTCCATATAAAGTTTTAAAATAAATATCTGGACTAAATTTACATTTAAAAATACAATATACTTTGAGAAATAAATCCCAAAGATTTGTGATTCTGTAGTAAAGGCAAATTTATATAAATAACAGTCTTATTACAATTAACTCTGTTTTTAAAAACAGATTTTATTAATCGTAAATACTCATGTTTGAAAGACAGTTCTCAATATCCGTGGGTGTTCTGAAATGGGTTTAATGTGTAACACTACTCCCTTACAGATCTTATTGGCTTCTACTTGGTTTTCAGGGAACTCAAAACAGCCAGCCAGTGGAAAATAAATATTAAATTCATTTTCTGATCTCTATTTACAATCGACAAAGAGATGGAGCCAAAGAGGATTTAAACTTTGTGAACATGCTTGAAAACTTAGAAATACAACAGTTAGGAAGAGGATAACAATTAAAAAAGAACAAAAGAACAGCAAAGAATACTCTATAAATCAAGTACTTAGACTGGTTGTCATTTAAAATAACCTTTTCAATGGAGGTGGAAACTTTAATCCAGAGCAGTGGTTGAAGAGAAAAAAAGTTCCAGTTTTCTGAAAGCATGGATAGGAGCTTGCAGAAAAGTAGGGATGTCCAACACTCTATTCTTTATCACTGTAAGGAACCATGATTAGTTATACAAACCCACCTTTAAACCTCCTACAGATCAGAAATTAGCAGATATCAAACAGATCCTCCTCCAGATGTTTTCATATCAATCATGAAGGAAGGATTGCTTTCCCTTCTAGCATTCAGTAGCAGAAATTTGAAGTTTGAAATGCTATAGAAGTAAGGTCCTAAGGTATAGAAAGAAAAAGCAGGGACATCTACTTAGCAGAATCATAGAAATTTGGCTTCTACAGGATTAGTGGTTGTGAAGTAAAGAAAAGAATATATTCCTGCTGCATTTCATCTCCATTAGAGTCTGTGTTAAACATACAAATTTGGGGGATCTAGCCCAGATTTGCTAAATCGAAACATCTAGGGGTAGAAGAATTCTTACATAGTTTGAGAACTACTGCTTCTGGGAATGAGGTCTTGTCATCAAAACTGGTTTAGAGAGAGACAGAACTGGGGAGAGCTGTTAGATTCAATGCAATATCCATAAATCACCAATATATCTAAAATTGACATTTGTTAAAACTCCTTGAAAAAAGTGCATATTCATCATTAAAATCAAAGTACTAAGTCTTTAAACTCTTTACCAATGCTATAAAGTTTAAAGTCTAATGATCGATTAAAATCTTTCAGGAGATAAAATATAGAGAGTTGGCAATAATAATGTCATGCTAGGCTTTTGGCTAATATAACGTAATGCTGGTGGTAATAACACACTAATTAATACCTTTTATTGATAAAGAACCTTATGCATTTGAAATGTTTCTATATATAGTTGTATGAAGACAGATATTTGTTTTATCACTGTCTTCCTAGTGTTGTGTATACAGAGACTGCTTAATAAATATTTACTGAACAAATGAATGAATTTGAAATAATGAGTCCTTGAAGTTGGATAAGGTTATTTGTTTTAAAAGCAAGATAAAACGCATTAAAAGAAAAAAGTCAATCATTCTTCTAAGAGAAGCAAATGCTGGCTAATTTATTTTTAGAGACAGCATTCTACATCAAGCCTCAAGTATCTCTTGCTTGGCTTATAGTACAAAGTCTCTCCTCTCTTCTACACATTTTACATTCTGCAGCCAGAAGATCATCTACCTGAACCAGCAGTCCCCAACTTTTTTGGCACTAGAGACCGGTGCTCCTATGAGAATCTAATGCTTGATGATCTGGGATGAAGCTGAGGCAGTGATGCCAGACTGGAGGGTGGCTGCAAATACAGATGAAGCTTCAGCTAGCTGGCCTGCCAGCTCACCTGCCAGCCGTGCACTTACTGCTGTGTGGCCTGGTTCCTAACAGGCCATGGACTGGTACTGGTCTGCGGCCTGGGGGTTGCGGACCCCTGTACTAAATGATTGCTCAAATCGATATACTTCCCCTACTCACAATCGGAAGTGATCTACTATTTATCATGAAACTTAAGGTTCTCTCAATTATCTTTGTCATACATTTCATTGTCTTATACTCTAAATTGGATTATTCATTACTGCCAAAATATGCCTTACAATTTCAGTCATTTTTTCATGCTATTTGCTCTGCATGTTGACTTCCCCTCCTCCTTCCTAACAATCTTCAAAGCTCATGTCGAATGTAATCACCTCCATGAAGACTTTCCTAATAATCCCAACATGTTAACACTCGCTTCTTTAATCTCCATGCTCTATACCTCTCCTGTTTTATGTACTGTATCAACCTTTCGTTAAAGTTATTTTTCAAATCATCCCTTTTCAATCACTTCCTATTTCTGAATTTTAAGATTCGTGAGACTATCTTCATCATTTTTATGTTCCTCCCAACCCTTTAGCATGCGTTATACACTGAAGGTATTGAAACAGTTGCCATGTTCAATCCAAATATTTAGAAAATTTTCTGAAGGTCACTCTTAAGGTTACTGTGTCAGCCTTACACTTAAATCACACAGGATATCACGGTAGCTAGACCACATGTATGTTTTGGGGCTACTGGGAATAATGCTGCTATGAATATGGGTGTACAAGTATATGTCTGAGTCACTGTTTTCAATTCGTTTGGATAGATACCCAGAAGTAAAAATACTGGATCATATGGTAATTATTTTTAAGTTTTTAAAAAAATCACCACTGTTTTTCACAGCAGCTGCACCATCCATTTTACATTCCCACCAATCGTGCACAAGGGTTCAAATTTCTCCACATCCTCACCAACACCTATTACTTTGTTTTTTTGATAGTAGCCATCCTAATGAGTGTGAGGTACAAAATACCCTTTTTAAATACAAAAATTTAGTTTTCATTTCCACCTATATTTGAAAATGTCATAACATGAGCTAGAAATATATAAAATATAAAATTTTATTAATGCAGTCCAAATACTAAAACTTATGTTACAAATATGACATAAGAAAATGCCCTTTGCTGACAATTCCCTTACCATTCTTCCATAGTTATATGATGAGATGCATTCAAAGCCAAGCTGCCATAATCATTTAACCAATTCCTTTACAAAAATCTAATGTTCTATCTCTTGTTTGTCTAATCACATCTATCCAAATAATCTTCCACAAGAACCCTTGTGAATTATGTGTATCATCTACTTTAGAAACTTTGAAATGCTTTCCACAGGCTTCTTCTCTAAAAAAGAATCAACCTGGACTTTAAGGTCTTCTACAATCTGAGCTCGATCTACCATTCTGCTCTAATTTTTCACTACTTTCTGTACATAAACATATCTGTTTTCAAACTCTTTTCGTACACATACATACTTTGTCTATTTTTGGTTCCCATGTCTATTCTTACTCTCCAACTGATATGCTCCTTGCCTTCCACTTTATCCTACCTACACTTCGAAATCTAATTCAAATGCTAATATTAAGCATATAGTCTTTTCAGAAGGCCTCTTCAGGAATTATCGTTTCATACAGTTTCATGGAAGTCCATTGTGCATGCAAGCTATAACAGCATTCATTATGTCATTAATAGGAAAATACTTACCTTGAGGAACTCACATGATCTATACCCACCGGTATGTAACCAACTACAATCATATAAAACAAACTAGAGGACATGCTTAGCACACAGTATTCACTCAACAAACACTTGTTGAAAGAATGATTATTTGCATATTGTGAATATCCCCAAAGTCATTCAAATATAAGTATACAAATATGATGGTAAACTTCATACATTAAAAAAAAAAAAGGAATTTTACCTTTTCTGTTGTAAGAGGTTTTGCAGGCTTTTCTGGCTCCTTTTCTCTCTTTTTCTCTTCCTTTTTTTTTTTCTTTTTCTA
The DNA here is from genome assembly GCA_003508835.1 of Eonycteris spelaea. NCBI lineage: Eukaryota > Metazoa > Chordata > Mammalia > Chiroptera > Pteropodidae > Eonycteris > Eonycteris spelaea. Next base: position 1,731,913 of record PUFA01000140.1, read on the forward strand.
AAACATAGCCCGAGGTTTTTGATAAGTCTACTTTTCAAATAATGTCAGCTCTTAACACATTTTTATTTTAGCTTTAAGTTGTCATGAGAAAGGTACAAATATTCAACGATGACAATATCTGGCGATACTAACACATAGGAGTTAACACAACAAATTCATATTCTCATTGAGATTACATGTTGAAATACAACAAAGAATATTGTTTAAAAAATTAACATAGAGCTGAGACAATTTAGAACTTTGATATTTCAGAGTTTGTTTTAAACAAATGAGACCTCTATCTAATAAATTCTCACTGCATCTTTATATAAGGTTAGGCTTCCTAATAGCAATCATAAAGTTGAAATTTGAATAAGGAGAAAAGTAAATGAACTGACCAGACCCCAACTCCTTAGCACACAGATAAACACAGATTACAACATGTAAACATGAGGGGGAAAGGGTATAATCACTTTAATTTTTAAAAACAATCACGAAACATTCCCTACAGTGTTGTGATTTTAAAAATGGCAAACACAATAATTTTCTCATGATAAAATGTGCTTGGGGACCAGAGCCAACTGCATAGTTAGTGCAATCCAACAGTAAACTATAATAATATGATGATGATCACAATTTGCCATGTCCAAGAAAGATAAAGCAGGATATAATATTAAAAATTTAAGGGTTACAAACAGTCTGAAAAAAGAAAAAGGAAATAAAGATTAAATAAAGAGCATTATTCATAAAGCATTTAGGGGGAAGAGATATATAGAAACCTAGATCTGGATGACCACTGCAACTGAGTACTAATCTGACCTTAGCTTCCTGATAGCAAATATGAAAATATAAACTCATAAATCTAGGAAAGGCAGAATAATAAACACACAAAACTTAGTCAAAATGAGTAAAGGCTGCATTTATGTCTGTGCTTTTAAAATGGTTTTTGACATAACCTCTTTCAAGAGTAGAATATTTACTATTTGTAAATCAGGAAAGATAATAATGACAATTCCTAGGCTATAATGTAAGAGATAATAAAAGTTCCTATGGGCCAGGCACTGTGATAGTATTTTATTTTCTCATTTAATTTTTAGAATAACTGTCTTAAAAAAAAAAAAAACCACCTACCATTACTGTTGTTTTATAAATGAAGAAACAAAATCTCAGAAAAGAACAAAACACAGCTAATCAATGGTAGAGCCGTGGGACAATAGAACCCAAACTCCCAAGTCTCACCATTCACTGCCATCCAGTGGCGCACTGCTATTTGGCACTGTTCCTCTTTACAACAGCAGATAATATTTTCTGATCCCTTACTATGTGCCAGACAGTTTTGACTCATTTAATCCTGACAACTTTACAAGGTAAGTAATATTACCCCCACTTTGTAAGTGAAAAACGAATGAGGTTTGCAAAAATTCTTTATATATTACAAAATGTTTTCTAGGTATTAGTAAAGTTTGGTGACTAAGTGATGTAATTGAACATTGTCACTCATATACTGGGAATGAACTGCTCTGTAACCTCTCAGAACTATTATTTCTCAGGGAAGCCATGAGAGCTAGGAAGAAGCTTGTACTTCTAAACACTATGATTGGTAAGCACATAAGAAATTAACAAAAATAAATTAGTTCAATGTTTAATAGATGGAGAGCATGATTCGATGCTCCTTAGAACTGGCATTTCAGCTGTCAAAATACGGCTGGCATCTACTCTGATTCCAACATGGTAGGTATTATTACATAGGCTTTGAATTAACATTTAAAACATGAGCTTTAAACTCAGATTATACAGTTTTACCCACAGATCACATCCCACTTTAAAATCAAAAGCTGCTGCAAGATCATAAAGTACTATGAGAACCTAAGTTGTTTTAAACTCTTTTCTGAACAAGGACAAAATACAGCAATGTTTGGTACTGTAAAATAATAGTTTCTGAAACTCTGTTGCTATGTGTATGAATAGTGAAATAGGAGAACCCCTGAGTAAGAAAACTGGAATAACTATTGAAGTCCTATAAGATAGAGAAAAGCCCATATTTGGGTTCATTGTAATCAAACTATATTTAAGTGACTGAATTAAAGATATGTACTCCTATCTTAAAGAGTTGTGAGCAAACTCTACCATATATATATATATATTTATTTATAAAGCACATATACAGGACTATATTATGCATAGGCATCTTAAATGGACTGCCTTGGGGTGCTCTCTAATGTCTAGTGCTATAGACATTAGACACTGAATTAGACCACTGCTTTCAAAGACTTGGAGGCAGGAACTACATAGTACAACAGTATTTGAGGGTTTCTAACCCTTTTCCCAAGTGAAAGCATAGCTTTGAGGACTCTTAAGAACTCTTAAGTTCAAGTCAGTCTGTCTGTCTGTCTGTCTATCTCCCTCCCATCCAAAATCGTTTTTCTGGGATATGACCTGTATATCCAACCACCTACTAGACATCTGCATGTCCCACAGTCACCTCATACTCAACATATCCAACTTCTAATTCATCTCCCTTCCTTTTCTCTCCTCAAACCTGTTCTTCCTCCTCAGCTGGTATCCTTTTCTCACTGAAGAGTACCATCATCTACTGAGATGCTCAAGCCAAAAATTGGGAGACATCAAAGTTTCCAAAATTTAGTAATCCATTGATTACTAAATCCCATGGATTCTCTCTTTTCAAGATCTCTTAAAATTATACTCTCTTTTTCATTCCCTTTGCCTTCATTTTAGCCCATGCTCCCATGGTTTTATTCATGGATTAGAGCAACAGGTTTTCAAGTTTTTTCCATACCTGCCAGAACAAAATTCACTCTCCAGAGAGAGAGTGGAGCAGTATTATAACATGAAAATCAGATTTTTTACTCTTGAGCCAAGGTCATACCTTCTTACTCTTAAAATTCATCATTAAAGTGCCAGGGCCTTCAAAAATGAAGACCTAACTCTATCATTCGACTCCAAGGTTTCTCTCTCACTTCTGTCCCTATCCTATACATGTTCCGGCTATGCCATTCAACTTGAAAATCCCCAAAACTTTCTATTTTGCCCACAGGTCTTTTTTAAGATGCTTTCGCTATGGAATGCACCTTAATCCTTATAGCTAATACTAATTAGGAATTTAAGACGCATCAAAAGCATGCCTCCTATATTAATAGCAGCAAGTGTTATGTCAGTCTCATTAGAAAACTGTGAAGTATCTGTTTTCCTCCATTAGACTGTTGGCTTCTTGAGGGCAAAATATGTATTTTGTCTTTGTATGCCCCATGTTTAGCACATCGTTTATCAAGGAGTAGACACCGTGACCACTCCTATCTCAGACAAATTCTAAAAATTATCACTGATGATTCTAAAATCATGATTCTATATTATATATATTGTATCTATAAAAAAAAAAGCTTTCAAGTGCTGTAACAGAATGAGGGAAAGAAATCATTTTAATCAGACTTTCTTAATAGATCAAAGAATTTAAGAGCAATTAAAAATAAAAGTTCCTGTAAGTACAAGGTACTAATGGAAAAAAAACTAATTGTTTTTATATATATATATATATATATATATATATATAATTGTTTATATATATATATAATTGTATATATATATATATATATATATGCAGCTAATTGTTTCTAAAATGTTGAGATATATCTATGGTACCAACAAATCAGTTATTCTGAAATTAAATATAAAACCCTTTAATCCTACCTGTGGCATAGGATTCTAAAAATTGTTGTAGTTAACATGTTTAATATGGGAGAGCATTTGAAATTTAAATAACTATTATAGCATTGCCAAAATTATGGCACATTGTGAAAGGAAATTCATTTACCACTGAACACACTACATAATGCAGCTAGCTAACACACTACCATACCTCCAATTTGTTTTTCTCAACAGCGGCTTGAAGAGAAGGAGAGGCTACCAAAGGCTGAAGAGGAGCATCAGAGGAGGAAATCTGTGGAATGCAGATGAAAAGTCAGGAGAAAAAGAAACAAAAGAAGGTAATCAGAATTGACAGGCACAGGAAAGAAAAATCCATGTATTTTTGAGATACAGAAGTACTTAGAAGTGTGTAACAAAAGAAAATAGTGCACAAAAAGAATGCATTGCTTTTTTAAAATTTCTGTGTGGCTTTTCTAAAAAATAAAATATTTATTACAGAATAGTGTTTCATTTAAAATGGATCTCACTATGTTATGAAATTTTAAATGTATTGAGACAAGGTCATACCAGAAGTATTTAAAAAATAATTAAGTTTTCCCAGTGATTCACTTTTAGTCAATGTTACTATTAAAATACGAATGCTCTGAAGCATGAAGGCACATTGTCCCAAGTAGCAGGAGAGCACAAATGAGTTTTTTTTTTAACTTATAATAACTGTTTTAAGAATGGAAAATAAAACAGAGCTGAAATAGGAAAAATTAAAGTTTTAATCGACCATTTAATCAAAACAAAAAAGACTGAGAGAAAAAGAGTGGATTAATGTACTGTTAACAGCAGAGGAGCAGACAAGACTTATAAAGCTACTTATACACTTCTTATGATCAGTATGGACAAACACCATTTCTAGTGCTATACTTGCTGAATTACCCCAAAGCATTATGAGACAGTTATATATGCAGCAAAGGCGATTTATCCATGAAAAAGAATTTTATCTAAAAGCCTTTCACACATCTGTCTACTCAATTTCTACATACGTGGCTCATTACTTTAATGGAAGCATTATTTTCCTGCTCTCTTTACTGCCGAAATACAACTAAAATACCTTTACGAGATGCACAGTAGATCTATGGTGCCATAAAACTGACATCTCTATAATGCCCTGACATCTCTATGTCGCCCTAACATATCGATAGTGCCTACAAAGAACTTAAAAAAAAAAAAAAAAAAAAAAAAGGTGCTATTGCAGAAAGCTCATCGTGTAATGTCAAAATAAGATTGTGAGATACAAGCCCTCATTCAATCTACTTGTTATTATGTTAGTTATGCTTGATTCCTGAATCACAAACCAAGACCATAAACTACACGGATTTTTTCCTCATACATTGTTTGCTGGCTGTTATAATTGTCCAAACTAGCCATTTAGTGACCGTTGATGAAAATTACACATGGAAGAAAACATTTAAAAAGTTAAACTGAATCTTAAAACCTGGCTGGTTTATCCCACTAAACATTTACTTCCTAGAGAGCTTTACTTGCCACTTGATGTAGAATACAAGAGATTAAAAAAAATAAAGCATGTAAAATCACTTAACCTGTATCATAAACTCCTTTTGCCCAAACTCATGTGAAAGCTGAATGTAAAAATATAAAAAAAGGAATAGGATTTAGTATGTAAAGTTCATTAATTCAAGGTAAGTCATTGTAAAAGTGCTTGTTCACCTTTTGAGATGATACATTAATTTTGCCACTTTTAAAACTCAGAAGTAGAAATACAAAATTATTCAATAAATATCAGTAATTTAACAAAACATTTTAATGACCCCCTCAAAAAAATAAATAAATAAAAGCCCTTTAATACTACGTGTTCCAGCTAGGAAAATAAAACAGACTTGTTCAGTAGGAAAGATATCTGAAAAGTCAATGGGCAAATCAACAAGTAAATGGATACAAGTGTGATAATTGTGGCATACCCATATAGAACTACTATTTGCCAATAAAAAAAAGGAATGGTCTAACAAGACTCACAAAAACAGAGATGAATTTTGGAAACATACTGAAAGAAGTCAAACACAAAAGAGTGCCTGGTGTATGATATCATTCATATGAAACTCTAGCAAAGACAAGTATAATCTACAGCGATAAAAAGATCAGTGGCTAACTGGGCCGGGGTAGGAGGCAAGAGTCACAAAGGAACCTTTTGGAGTTTAGGAAAGGTTCTATGTGCCAGTTGTGGTGGTGATTCCACAGGGGTACATATTTTTCCCCTAAAACTCACTGAACTTTATCGTAAATTGTCCTTTATTGTATGTAAATTATACTCCAATAAAGCTGATTTTTTAAAAGCAAATACACAAGGGAGAACAAAAAAGGAGTGAGGCAAGATGAAAAGAAAAAAATACACAAGAAAAACTAGGTGCTCTCAAAGTTCTTCCTAAATCTCTCAGAACCACTTTTTACCACCTCTTTTATGGAGGGAATTTGTGGTATAGGCCTTATGGTTTTGAGTGCTGTGTGGCGCTACAAGCATGAATTGAGGAGGCTTCAAGGGAGTAAGTAACGTTCAGATAGAGACAAAAACAAAGGAAAATATGTTCCAAGTAAAAATATTTTTTACTGGATTTTTTACTAGTTTGTAGCCTTAAACAGAAAGAGTATTTTATTTTTTTTGCATCTTTTAAAGTAACTGCATGGTGCTGGGCACAAATGTGGGCATATTATAATAGCTCTCCTTCCTATCAACCCTAATTATTTCCCTCCCTTGCTCCTGACATTTGTGCTAGCTTCTCATTTTGAAACTAGATATGAAATGACAGAGATTGGGTGTTGACATTTATTTGGACGGTTTTTTGATCAGTTAGTCATCAAACGATCAGAAGTACCACGTTTATATGACCAAACACCATATTTACTAACCATTCACTGAGGCTATTCTTCACAATGACAAATCCCTAGGAATGAAGGAAGTACCATCCTAGCCTTTCTCATACTCTGTATAATGGATTCGTGTGGGGCTTAGTTCACATACACATTAAATGGCCTGGGAGGCAGAGGGGCAATGTTTTAGGAAAAAAACAGCAAAATTCTTTGCCACTGTTCTGTTGTTTATTATTTCGTATTTTGCCACAACATATTGAAATGTTTTTGTTTCAGAAGGCCAAAAATTTATGAGTGCTTAAAAAGTATTAAAAAATTACTGCCTTACATAGAGAAACAGGGTCAACTTTAGGTCCTTACTCTTGTTGAAAATAAGAAAATAAGAGCAATAATACATACTGGCACACTAAAAATGTCAGCTAAAATAAGGAGAAACAGAACAACTGTAAAAATCAGACATAAACACTACAAAGGTAAAGCAATTTGGAGCCATATATTATGGGGTAATAGCCATATCAAGCTTAACAGCCACTCAAGACATTTCTTTAGCACCACGAGTACAACCAGTATTCAAACGATCTCCCCTTGATATCCTCTTAAGTGTCGTAGTACTCCTTAAGTACCTTAGATATAAGATACTTATATTTTGTTTCATATTATGTTTACATATTTAACCTGATCACATCCACACTATGAAATTAAATCTCCCTGAAAGCAAAGGTCGTGTCCTCTTTATTTCAGTATCCTAGGAAACTGTGATATAATAAATAATCAAAATTATTATTTGAATGAATGTTCAATCTATTACTGATGACAAAACACTGGATATAAATATAAAATTCTTAGTAATATGATTACTTGCACACTGAATGTCATGAAAAAGAAACATTTTAAACTTGCTAGAATATAAACTTTAAAAAAATCATTATCCTGCTTATAAATAAATAGATAAAATACATTTTCCCTTGGGTAAATGTGATTTTTATGAAATTTTCTGAATTTTCATTACATTAATAATATACACTCAACAGTATTTAATCTTTTACCTTAAAATTTTTATTTTTAAGCCTACAAAAAAATGTAAATCACAGAATGAACAGCTCTATAAACTTCACTAACAGTCATTAAACCTTAACGTTATATTATGTCTCTCTGTGTCTCTCTGTCTCTCTCTCTCTCTCTCAGCTAACATGTCTCACTGAGCCATTTCAAAATAAGTTATACATAGATACAAAGAATATTTTGATGGCTGCCAGATGGGAGGGGAGTTGGGAGAGACAGCTGAATAAGGGGAAGGGATTAAGATGTACAAATTGCCAGTTATAAAAACAGTCATGAAGCTATAAAGTACAGCATAGGGAACATAGTCAATAATATTGTAATGACTATGTATGGTATCAGATGGAAACTAAACTTATTGGGGTGATCACTTTGTAAGGTATATAAATGTCTAATCACTATGTTGCACACTTTAAACTAATATAATATTGTATGTCAACGGTAACTGAAATTTTTCTAATAAAGGAAAAAACCTGAGCTAACAAAATATGGCAGTGCTAATAAAGACACTGATATTGAAGACGCATGTGAAGACTTTACATAAAGTTGCTGCAATATACATGAAAGTGGAAGAAAGTAGTAGTATTTCCACATTAATATAATTTTACGTACTAGGTTATTTTAGATGAATTTGTATAACTTAATTGCTATATTATATATTATGTGTAGAAATAATAAAAGTAGCTATAGATATCATGGCACTTGATCCCTAAATATTTTATTCCAGCACACATCTCTTATGAGTTAAGAATTTCTCTTAACTAAGCATAGTATCATTATCACGCTTTAGGGGAAAAAAACAATTCCGTAATAGCTACCCTTTAAAAATAAAACTGTTTTCCTGTACATTACTACATGAAAATAATTTCCAATTGTTGCCCAGAAGAAAAAAATACTATAAATATAGATATTTTTAAAATTTAGGATTTTTTAAAACAGGTGTTTAATGTAAAGCAGTATGTTTTATAAAATATAATGATTTCTTAAAATTTCATATAAAAAACTTACTTTTTAAAGTTAGTCCTCCCCTCTACCATCATGCAATAACTAAACTTAGTTTTATGGACATATAAATATCATTCTCAGTATTGTCAATTTTTATCAATCTTTCAAAAGATTTCCTCTCCTACATCCATTATAAACGCAGCACAAAGTCTATACACAGGTATTTTGGCTCCAAAATGTACATCAATTTTATGCTAAACATTTTTTAACAAGATTTTTCATGGTCAAAGACAATATCTTAAAATATCCTTACTTTGTTAGTGTTTGATTGAACTTTTTAGTACACTGCTTCTCCATATGGACTAAAAAGGAAAACCTAGTATGCATTTAAAATGCTCAACAGATAACTTAACCATAAGATCAACCAACCAACTTATAGCTTGCTTATTCATCCAGAAATCAAAGTAAAAAAAAAAAAAATGATTGCACCAATAAAGACAATTAGTCTTAAACTGTAATTAACTAGGATGGAAAATTTTAATAAGGATAAAAACAACACTAAAAAGAAACAGTGATATAACATATTTGATCACAACAGTAAGGTTTCAGCTAATAGTTTTCAAAAGCCTTGATAATAATCAATTAAAACACCATATCTTAATATATTTATGTCTGGACAGATCCGCCACAGCCCTTAGGGAAGGATAAATTAGCCTTTTTTCTTTTTTCATTCATTTCTAGAATGTAGTAACATAATTTTCTCTTCCTTTTCCATAAGTGGCTTTATTTTTTTTTTTTGCAAATTTCATAGAATCAACTTAATTAAATGCCATTTAAGCAGTTATCAGACTCTTAAATACTCTCCCTTCTGAATCAAGAGTTCTGTTTTGTAAGAGTTCATTAAAATGTGACAAAATAATTCCAATATTCAAGTTTTAAAATGTAGGTAACTGGAATATTTTTACAACAAATACAATTGAGCTGTATTGTATATTAAAAGCTCAAGATCTATTGAACAAATGTCAACTGGCGATAGAGCTAAAGGTTTTACTTACATTTGTGACAGCTATAGCATTTTTATCATAGTATTTCTTCTTTTCGTATTTATCTCTGATGAAAAATTCCACTGCTCTGAAAACAGGTAACTTAAGGAAAAGCAAAAGTTCAGTGACAATTATACTTCCCTTTATTCATTCCTCTCCACAAAGCTTAGACTCTAAATTCAATTTTCCTACTCCTTCGTCTATGCTTTCCTCTCCCACTATTTCTGCAACTAAAATCTGTAACCTACGTTTCTTTCTGCCAAAGTCTATCTCAGGAAATTTTCCCCATCCAACAAAACCAGTCAACCTAATTCTAGAAAGAAAACCACATTTCTCAATTCTACCACACTCTTCAGCTCTCCGTACCCCCAAAACTAAATTCAATTAAGATTAATTTTTAATTTTCAATATAGGAAACTAATACCCATATAGTATCCAGAGTATACCAGACATTGTGTATGTATTGTCCACAGTTTGTTTCCTTTAATCCACAACCCAATACTGTGCATATTAGTATTCCCACATCATAGATGAAGAATCAGCAACTTGAAAAAATTAAACAATTATGATTTCAATACTTATGCTCCTAATCACTATACCTAGCCACCTCTGGTTGTATCATAGAGGACATGTGTATTAAGAGAATGGTGGCCAATTTTTTCTTGCAAAGCTGAGGAATGGAGAAATCAAGAAGCTAAAACCAAGGTTAGTACTATTTAATTTTTTTGAAGTTGGCTGAGCTAGCCTTAACTGTTGATACAGTGAGCCATTTCTAGTGGGATTTGAGAGCTTTGAGTTATCTGATATAGATGACTTCTCTTACCACTCAAGCACACCTTTATCATATTCTACAAAATAAGAATCCTTCCATCAAGGATTCTTAACCTTTTTAGTACTGTGAACCCCACAGGTAAAGCCTGTGGACTCCTTTCTGGTAAAGTGCTTTTTAAAGCGTAAAATAAAATACATAGAATTACAAAGGAAATGCATTACACTGAAATATACTTTCTGTAGATCCCCAGGTTAAGACAACCTTCTGTTCAAAAGAAAAGTCACCCAAAGCAGTAAAATAATACATTTTCAGTCAAAAACTCCATATTAGCAGTTAATAAAAAGCCTTTTAAATTGACAGCTGAGGTAACAAGAAAAGTTGACAGACCACTATACAGTGGATATAAAAGAACTGAGGCATTATGAAAGCACTCAAAGGCCTTCCATAATGGCAAGCAAGACAGAAAATCTAAACATTCAATTTATTAAATAAGCTGAATGGCTGAAAGCCATTTTTTAAAGATAAGTTTTCTACAACCCAAACATGTGAAAGGTACTGTGGATTCTCTTTTTTTCTCCTCTTAACAACTTATTAGGTAGGTGCCATTTCACAACTAAAACTGGGGAATAGGAAATTTTAAAAGTTCTCTGAGATCCTACAGTACAAAGGAGAGTTGTGACTCAAAATCAGGAATGTCTAACATCTACCTTTTCAGAATGTTACTGGTCATCACAAGTTCATTTGTGAATCAGTCAGTTAATTAATGATAATAAATGCTTTAATATGTAGAGAAGAATGTTAAATTTGAAGGGTGCCTTCATTTCCAAAATAGCCTTGGAGCCCCTTTCAAGTAAAAGGCCCCAGAGCTGCTACAAGGCTGCATATTTAGAAATGTGAACATTTTGGCAGCCAATTCAATAAGAAAAAAATTACCAAAGAATGTTGAGATTTTCATAAAATGTAACAGTATTTTATATAAACTATTTCACATGTAAGCCAGCTACATGTTAAATTTATGACTATAAATCCAAGTCATATTACATTTTTCTATTTTTCTAATAGAAAAAAATGAAACCATCAAAAAAGCTGACCTTTTGAATAAGGTAAAGGAATGTGGATGCACTGAGTAATTTTCAAGGTAGAAACAACTATCTACCTCCACAAAAGAGAAGGAAAAAAGAATTTACTTATTAGACTAATCAGATTTTCTCTCCAGGTAACTTGAAATATATTTATTGTTTAAATATTATATAAATATTTTTAAAACAGTAATTATATTTACAATTAAATATAAAAATTATATAACATATGTATATAGTTATTTTTAACGAAAGAAAACTTAAAAATCCTTAAAATTCTTAAAGTCTAATTTTTATGTTTAAATATCTGGAGAAAAGAATAACTGCTATTTTTTCCTTCTCAAAGATAAACAACAGTTTATTTTGGATACTGTTTAAAGTGTACTACATATTACATTCAGCCTGATAAGATTTCACTACTCTCCTTTATGAACAACAAAGATCATCACTGTTTATGACCAAAAATTATTAAGGTTAGAAATACAGTACATAAAATAATTTAACCACCAATAATGAAACTAAAATATTGAAAACTATGATGGTTTCATACATATTGAATTTGAAAAAGGCAAACATTTTAAAAATATGTTACTGTGTATTTTCAGAAATAACAGATGTCAGTGAAATCTTAATTTATTCTTAATATATTTATATAAATAATTTAACTATATGAGTCAAATTTCTGCTTATGATCAAAAACCCTCTCAGGAATTACCTAAGAAGTAAAAAGTTAAAAATTATATGGACAAAAGTTGATATGTTTCCCAAAGATATAAAACTAAACTAAAAATGAAGCATTAATATAGGAAAACATACTAGGATATTCCTAATTCATAACACAAAACATTACTTTTAAAAAAAAAAAAACAATCAAAGCACATCACAAAATAATTTTAAAAATTCCACAGGAAGTCACCTGAGGAAAGACTGTGATTTAGGGAACATGCTATGTCCTTGGTTGCTCTCAGTTCCTACATGTTTCTTAGAACAAGAACATATCACATGGTCCTTATTTATATCTGTGCAAGGTCCCAAAAATGCAAGCCAATTCTTCATTAATTCGTCTAAAGAAACAATATTTTATTACAAGGATCAACAAACGTTTTCTTAAAAGGCCAGAGGGTAAATATTTTAGGCTTTGCAGGACAGTCTGCATTGCAAACACTCAACCATGTCTTTGTAGCTCCAAAGCAGCCATAGAAAATGAATGAGCATGGCTGTGTTCTTAAAATTTATTTATAAAATCAGGAGCTGGCTCATGGGTTTGTAGTTCTTAATTCCTAATTCTACTCTAACAATAGAGCTCAAAGAACAGCCAAATTGGATTTATTGAGAGTCTCTGTGTCTGCAAATTGTCACTATAGAAGTTCACCTTCATCTACGGGGGATAAGTTCCAAGACCTCCAGTGGATGCCAGAAACCGTGGGTAGTACCAAACCCTAGATATGCTATTTTTTCCCTATACATACTTAACATATATACCATGATAAAGTTAAATTTATAAATCAGGCACAGTAAGAGCTTAACAATAACTAATAATAAAACAGAACAATGAGAACAATATACTGTGATAAAGGTATGTGAATGTGGTCTCTCTCTCTCTCTCAAAATATCTGAATTTTCCATATAATACTTTCAGACAGTGGTTGACCACGGGTAACTTGACACTGTAGAAAGTGAAACTGTGAATGAGGGGACTACTGTATAAACCATCTGAGGAGTTTTCAAGGAAAAGTATTCCCAAAGAAGCTGGTCTCCAATGTATATATATCCTCATTTCTGGTACCAGTAGGCACTTGCTATTTAACTGGACATTACTGTGACCTTGAAGTTAGCTAACCTACTAAACTCATATCTAAATATGTAAATAAAAGAATACTCATCTCACAAAGTTGTTGAGAGTTTGGAGATAATACATATAAAGTACATAGCACAATTCCTAACAAACGGTAAGCATTCAATAAATGAAGTTAGTTTTATATAAATTTGTATCTCAGTTTCATCACATTTAAAATGGAGATAACATTAAGGTTCATCTCACAGGATTATTATAAGAATTAAGTGAGTTTATGTAAAGAACTAAAAACAACAGTGCATGGCACACAGTGAGGTGAATTTTTAGCTATTATTAATAAATGTATTCTGACAGTCAATTCTTTTAAACATGGGGCCAATGATAGAGGGAGGAAATGAACCCCAACTACTGTGTTAAGGGCTATGATGGCTTGCTATCACAAGTTCAAATAGATGAGCAAATAAAAAACAACCACAAAAGAACCAACAAATTTGGAAATCATGAAATATTTATCTTCATTTTCCAGTGTCCAGGTGCCCTTTGAGATGTGTGACTTAGTTATACTGATACAGATCAATAACACAACCAGCAAAAGAATTAAAAATAAAGTAGCAATATTTTCAGGGAATCAAGGTAAGGAGTATGTTAATTCAAATTTAAGTTTAATTGGTCGACTTAGTAAACAAACAACAAAATACCCCAGAGTCTTCCCAATACTTATAGTTACAAACTATTCAGTAGAGTACCCTCAATTGTTCCTATCCTCAAAACTAACAAATGGTACTATATAGGCCAGAAAATTTTTATCAGCACTATATATTTTATCTTTTGACATGTATTTATTTGTATTTTAAGACTTTCCCCACTTTCTTTAAAGATACTACTTAAAAGACAACTAAATTAACATCTACTCCCAAAAAAGAAACTCTTCCAGTTCCTGACACAAACCACCACAGCGGTAAAACTCTCAAAAGCTCAAAGGAAGAATGGCTGATTAGCTTTCGTGTACAACAGATCTCATGGAACTGAAGTAATTAAAGATTTTAGATAAGACGAAATATCCTAATAATGAAAAGCTTAGTGTAAAGCTTTATCATTTGTCATACACTAGTACATGCATCCTATAATTAACATGAGAAATTACACTTTCACAGCAGCTTTTGCATAACTTTTATAATTGTAAAGCTTTTAAAATGGCAAATTTTGTTAGGAATGCTGTGAGGTCCCATATTATGTGAGTTTTACTCAGTTTGGTTCCACTTGCCTCTAGAGATAAGACAACTGTATTTAAATCAATGTAAGTGCAGAAATGTCAGGCTTTTAAAAGAGCACTGGGCTTCAGAATGAATGATTTATGAAATAAAGAAACAGGAAAGGTTTTCTTACTAGTCTTCCTAATACAACTTCCAAATCACTGTTTTGTAACTAAAAGAAGGGCTAAAAGTGATGTTGCTATAACCAAAGTAAAAAAAAAAAAAATTAAGCAGTCTAGTATTACAGAAGCCACTCTCATGGGTCCAAGAGGTGTCATCTTATACTCTTTACCATTAGCAGTCATCTACCTCAAATTTGTTTAGACAAAATCCCTCTTTAAGTAGTTTCTGACAACTATTAGATTATCTTTTTGAGAACAGTAAGAAACCTATACCTCATATAAATGTGACCAGAATTTGTAAATGCTTTAGAAGTAGTAACATTTAGTTTGGAAAACCAAATAAACATGCTTGTGCTAACAGCAAAAATACACATAGTCCAAAAGCCTGATGTGAATCATAGCAGGCAGGTACTCAAAAGTTGAAATCTTTATCTAGACCTTATGATCTAGTTGCAGAGTCCCAAACTATAAACTTATACCTAGTTTTAAAGGCCATCAAAACTCAAATGTGGCAACATTTATTTTACTCATACTATCATCATTAAATAATATTTAAGTGCTTCAAACAGGGCAGAATGTCTGGAAGCTTTGAGAAGTTTCTTAACAATTTTTAAGCATTCAACTGTCACTCTCCCTACCAAAAATGAAAATATGCTTTGAGTTATTTTGAAAATTAAAAAAGATAATGTACATAAAATGCCAAACTCAGTGCTTGGTACACAGCAAACCCTTAGTAAGCAGATGTTCCTTCCAACATTGTATATTTATTATGTCAAAGGTCAAGGATTTATTGATACCAGACACCAATCAATTCACTATAAAAATCTCATCTCCTGAAATTTTTAAAGACCAAATTATTTAAAAATACATGAGCAAAAATATCAGAATAACTCATATCTCATTCATCCTTTACTTCTATAAGGTTCATCATAAAACTGGTGGTAACTGCTTAAGAAACAATATAGCTTCCAACATATACAAAATGGTGCATAGAAGAATTCAACACAAAAAGATACCAAGAAGCTATATATATTGTCCTTTCCTGAGTATCTTCAAGGCACTGAAAAATAACATGGAATCATGGTGATGGATGGAGTAACTTAGAAGCCACTTTTATCCACAAGGTACCAAAAAGGATACTACCCAAAATTTTAAGACTCTCAAGTAATTTACCCTGTAATATTCAAGAGAAGTCCAAAATCCCTGGCTCAAACCAAACCAACTCCCCATACACATACACACAAACTTCCAGAAAAGGGAGATCCTTCAATTTGAGGAATCTTATATGTCAACTCAAGCTTGGGGGTGAGAAGCAGAAAGAAGAGGACTAAATTAGTATAACTAGCAAGCAGCTATTAACATCCACCTAGGACATTATTTGCTTATTCTACCATGTTCTATTCCCCAGGGTTCTGCCCTAGGCCTTCATTTTTCAAGAAGGAAAATAGCATTCCCAAGAATCTCAATAAAACCCCCAAAAAAGAATAAAGGACCACCACCCTAGGTAAATGTATCTTCACACAGCACTTTCCTAATCCTTACACACTAAGTGACTCTCCAATTTGCAATGCATTTCCTGCTTTCTTCTAGGGTCCAGACTAAATAAGTATCTCCATATGTGCATTGAACAGACATCTCAACTTGCCCCAAGTAATGAAGCATGGCTCATTATCTTTCATTTCTAACCCTTAAACCTTCATCTGGTACTGAATTCCTTCTCTCCACTGAATTCCATGGGACATCAGCCAAACTAGAAACTTTGGGGTCATCTCAGTGTCTTTCTCAGAAAGTAAGCCAATTTTAACCTAATCCAACTACTCCTGCTTTCCCAATTACCTTCTGATTTTCCCAATTTCTGCCTGTCCATTCTCAATGCCACTATCTAATTTAAATCTACATCACTGCTCTCATATTAAGCTGCACTAGTATTCTACATGGTCCCTGTGACTGCAAAATCTTTGTGGTAGAAGTTAATGTTTATAATGTTTCTTATACTTCAAAATGCTTTAGGCTTTTTAAATCCTTCAACCCTTGGGCCACCCTACTCTACAGAGTACTGAAAACCCTTCACAATCTGGAAAATAAGTTTCTACTGCCACTTGCCCTTCAAAACTTTAATCTTGTCACATCAAACCTTAAATATCATGTTTCTTCACATGTTAATATTTCTGCTCACACAATCTTTTATGCCTGATATGTATCTCCCACTCTTACCCTAGGGTCTTGCTATAATAAAAATAGCCTTGGATACCAGATTGCTAAATTTGTGGGAAGAATGTAGGGAAGCGGAAACAGAACCAGTCAAATACAATACTAACTTTTTGTTAGTATAAAAGGTCTCTATACAAATATGAAAATATATATAATGGCCGGTATCTACACTTAGAAAAGATTACCTTTTTTTCACTGTCCACACAAACTATGTTAGTATACAAATGCGTAATGTATAACTGGTCTTTAATAAACTACTTTTATTGTCAAAACAGCAAATATCACCTTTGGATAGAATCACAAATACCTACAATCGATTAGATAATCTTATTTATAGAGCAGCACAATTCTGATGAGTTGCTTTCTCAAACTTCAATATGAGTTTGAAAACTCCTATAGAATCAAATGATTTTCTTTAACAAATGTTAAAAATATTCTACCAAAATGCCCTTGAGCATTTCTATTCATTCCTTAGAGCAAACTCATAAAGTAAATACAATTGTGCAACCTATGCACGGAGGTAGTGTCAACAGCAAATATCAGCATAAATTACTTCAGCACTTCCACTTATACTAAATATGTAATTTGCCTTTTAAATACATAACTGCAAACTACTTCACATAAATATAATTACTATATAAAAGTGCTCAAAGAAAATCTACTTGAAAATTGTTTTTTAAAATACTCAAAATGCTCACAAGTCAAATCTCTAATAGTCTAGAATAATAAACAACGTATATTCCAATCAAGAGTTCAAGATCAATAAAGAATTAGTCATATTTTACACTTAGTAATAATTACATAAAAAATACTATATAAATCAAGTATTTCTAGATTCCTAATAAAATTTTACTACATACAAAACACAGCTTAGGGCAAATCAATTTCTATCTTTAATGGACAACAGTATAATATTCACATCTTCCTAAAATATGAGCTGTAAAAATGAGTTAATTCTTTACAAACCCACAATAAAGAAATATTAAAGGATACTGATCTGTCTGTGGTCTTCGAAAATTCTCTGGAAGATTGGCTTCATAGAGTAGTCTTGCTTTCGTATTTCCCATATCTTGCATGCACTGTAATAAAAAAAAAAAAATCAAGTATTTTCATTACTCATATGAACATTAAAAAGTAATTCCTATATACACATATATATGAATACCAAGTAACATTTATTATTTCCTATATATACATACATACTTCCCCTTAGAAAAATAATTTAAATTACAACTATGAATTTAATTACTCAAGTTCAAAATAGTATATTTTTAATCTTTCACATTTTTTCAACATATGTGGATCTAGAATTTTCTAATGTCTTTTTCTGTGAATACAATACTATCTTTATTTATATTCACTACTTCCTAAAAGTGAAATCCCTGGGTAGTTCATGGGCAATATTATTACTGTTTTAAATATACCATTTGACCAACACTGCTGTTTCCAAGGTAACAACTCAAGATGAAATTTCCTTTGTTTTGACCTTCAAAATACTCTGGGGTTTCAAAATTTACAATCAAGATCACTATGGAGAGTGGATAAAAGAGATATAGTGCTGACCTAGAACACTACAGATTTAATTTCTTTGGAGTTATTAACCTCTTCAAGATTCTGCTTAAAGCTATGGATCCTCTTCCTACAAAAAAACTGTGCCCAAGGGCCAAGTTTTACATACAAATTCAAGAGTTCATAGGACCTTTTCCCCAAAATCTATAAACCCCAAGAGTAAGAACCACTGCTCAGGGGGCATAAAATAATTTAAGTCATTTCAACAAGTTTAATTAAGATTTAGTATTATTTACAAGTAAGGACTAGCCAAATAGTACTTGTATATTCTATTACATTAGAAACTAACATTTATAAACAAGACATTATTCTATTATTTTACATCATGTACACAGAGCTTGAGCTCCTTAAAATGTTTTAATTGGTAGAAAAATCAGTTTTTATAATTCCATTTTTTTCTGATTTCCTAGACACATACACCTGCATCCCCAAGGGGGGAAAAAAATCCAGGTTTAAAAGATTACTAGATGTCAACCTTCAGTTGTAGTCATCTAGTGTACACAGAACTTATCTTCATTCAAATAAAAAATACAGTGACTTTTCTCCCAAATGAGAGTTTTAAAGTATGTAAAATCCTAATACACTCACTTCTGGATCTCTACTCTACCCCACCTCAACATAAGTATTCTCTCAGAGTAAATGAGATTTCTAAGTCATTCCTTCAGAGATAATGAGAAAGTAAAGTAATAGGGATCTGGGAAATATAAAGAGGTAGTAAACCAAAAAAAAAAAAAAAAATGGTTTTTTTTTGTTGTTGTTATTTAGCATTAGAGATAAAACAAAAACTAAGACAAAATAAACTCAAACTCAAAAGTGTATAAGATGCTGATATAATATTGTATGTCAATTATAATTTAAAAATAATTTTTTTAAAAATGTGTATGATGAGGAAAAGTTTAAATAAGGTAAACTGACAGTACAAGGTCAGAAGATTCTACTACGTTATGACACTCTCTAGCATGAAGTTAGTTCAAGTAGAATATATAATTCTGTGTGGAGGGAGAAGAGTTGAGAAACTATTAGTGTAGCATGCTCTTCCTGAAAAAAAAAAAATGTTTTCCATCTCAAGCATTCAAATGATGCTGCATCTTTGTGCCACAGTAGGTATTTGAAAGTAGAGTGTTCAAGTTATGTAATCACAAAGGCATTAAACATTTGGAAAGAATTAGACCAAGAAAAAATATCTTAGTTTGTACAATATCTTCAATGAAGCAAGAAGTAACTTAGATAGAGTTCACAAAACTATGAAAATAAAAATTTGAAGTTTCTATCAAGTAAATAAGAATACATGAAAACATTAACAAAAAAATTAAGAAAATTAAAAACAGTATCTACTATGCATGCCATATCTCACTGATCCTATCGGTATTTTTCTTTACATTTTAACATTTGTGAAATAGTAATGCATCTTACAATTGATGTTATCTTACCATGGGTTTTTCTTTCTTTTTAGCCCATAAAACAAAGGTGTATCTTATAATCAGCAATTCCTTATATTCAAAGAATATGACTGTACACATTTTTATATAAAATATCTCTTTAATGTAGATCATTAATATTTTATTTTGGCAAAACAGAAATAATTAGAAACAAGACTTACATGTACATTATACCAAATTATTTTATGCTGTAGAAAAGATGCTATCCATCACAATTAGACAAAAGAAAAAAATCTGAAAGGGAGAAGTGATGTTAAAATAATGAGTCATTCCTACAGGAGACTACTGCCAAGTGACTTGGTATAAATGCATTGGTGTGTGTTAGTTGGAATTGGGGAAAGCAAGGATTCAATAATATCACAGATGTAGAAAGACCATTTTGTAAGGAGAAGGAAAACATTGGTAAGCTCAGATAATTTCTAAAAAGTAGACTAGACTACAGTAGAAGGAGGGTCAACAATGAAAATATCAGTAGAAATGAAAGGTTAATAATTTGGAGATGATTAAAACTAGGGAAAAATAAACAATAGGAGCTGACATTTTGAGGAGGTGATAGGTGTATGGTACAAACTAGCTGTCCACAAAGTTTTAAGACATTACGGGTAAACATGAAGAGCTAACTGTATCTGGTAATCAGTAGAAGAAAATTATAAAAATAGCCTAACAACTACAATGACAGGTATTAGCCTCAATACTTTTTATATATAAATAATATATATTATAAAGCGTCTTTATAATATGTATATTATTATTATATATATTGCATATACATATATGACATTTTAATTTTTTTAAAAAAAACACATGATTTAGGCATTATTATCCTAATTTGACAGAAAAGGAAATTGAAGCTGCAAGCTGCTAAGTAACAGGCCCAAGATGATTAGTTTCCACAAATATTTAACTCTCGATAGAACCAACATGAGCCAGTAGTTTTAATGTCTCAGGATTCATCCAATAAAACTGGGAACGATGTCCTGCAAGGGCTTATATCACCAAGCTCTTTGCTTTAGAGGCTCAGTTTTCATTTTACAGATGAGAAAACTGAAGCACAGAAAGGTTATGTGATTTCTTTACTGAGGAATACAATGAACCAGTTACAGGGCTGAGACTAGGATCAAGTTCCCTCAGTCTCAATCCTTACTACCATGTACCAACTGGTCAACACAAGTATCCATAAAATTTCAACACAAGATAGAATACTGAAATGACATTACTAAAATGTCATTTCTGTTATTCCTTTTCTTTTAGGTTTTCTCATACAAATGCTTTAGCAAAGTGCTCTGTTGGAAAGGAGAATTTTAATTGCTTACTCTTTGGCAATTTATAATTCAGTTTTCCAGAGCTGAGAAGAGCAGAATGGCTGCATATAAAAGGACTGGGGGGATGATAAAAAGCATATGCTTCTTTTAAAAGACACTGCATTTAGGTAGAACATATTTTAAAATTAATATTATTTGTTGTTCCTATTAAATTCAATCTGTCCTATTTTACACATTAGATGTTCCTAGAAAGATGAATTTTACATTGTACTTTTTGAATGAACTGTCTTCATCGAAAATTAGCACCATTAAAACTGCAAACGAAGGCTTCACCTGAAAATGGTATAACAAATCACACTTAAGAATTCCAAAACCTACTATTAAAAGTATTTTGTCCTCATAAATTCATAACTATGTGTTTATATTTTTTCCATATAATCTAGTACATAGAACAACATCCTCCCAAAGTCTCACACATCATTTGAGATTCAATTTCATAAAATGCTATTTGGAAAAAAAAACAACACTATTTGAATTGAAAGGCTGAAAAGCATTTATGGGCTGATATAGTATCATCGCAATCTACATAGATGAAGCATTTCTATTTCTGAAACTTTTTATGTAGAAAATATTTCATACCCAATCCTAGTTTTTGCACTAAAAACAATAAAACCTACATTCTAAAAGAGTTGTAAATTTCTAATGTTTTACAGAAACTGAAGAGAACTGAGACTGTTAATTTATGTTTTAATTGTCATCTACTTATCGGATTTGTGTAATTTAATAAACTAAAACAAACAAAATATAACTAAACAAAAAATCAATATACCTAAAAGTGGGAATAGATGAAAAGAAAATAGGCAGAATCAATCAGTAGGCAAACAAATGGAAAAGAATTCTTATTTTTATGTAACAGTACTATATACGTGTTTTAAAAATCACTGTTTTATGTCAATGTGGAATCTCCAATGGGAGAAAAAATGGTAAATAAGCAGCCCACATAAATAGTTTTATGGGGGGGAGGGGGAGGAGGGGGAGGAGAAGCCTTGAAATAAGAAGATAAAAGGGAACAGGAACAGACAGAAATATACTGTGCCTAAGTTTAAATCATGACAGTATTAGAAAAAATAAAAAAAAAAGCAAATGACAGGCCACCTGATATTCCAAGTTACTAATCCATTCTCTTGAGGATAAAACTTGTCAATTTTTTTTTCTTTTCTTTATTCTTCCGAAATCTTGGAAAGCAGAGCTCTGTGAAATCCAACTTAGTAATACAACTACTACCGAGTACGGCTTCTCTTTGTCTTTGCCCAACTAAAGCCGAATATAGTCCAATCCAGGTTGACTGTGGCTCCTTGCACCTCCTCTCTCCTTCACTTTTGTGCATCCTCCACTTTTTTTCAGTGCCTACCTCCTATCTGTCCCTGTAATGCTTAGTGCACTTTCTCTCTCAGATACTAATAGGTACCTGGTTAACTACCATTTATTGTTAAACTAAAATTCACACTACTGATTAATTTAGGAAGCTATCTGCATAATTTTCATAAATTTTTATGTAACCAATTTGCCCTTCTATATTTTACTAGATGTTTTAAAAAAACAGATAAGTGGAAAAAAGAATAGCAACTACAAAATAAAGAACTGAGATTACTAATTTCATTGTTGCAGAAGACTAGGTTACAATGTGGCAATTAAATCTTTTAAATTCCCGAAGGCAAAAATGCAAAATATTAAAATAATAAAATCTTACATGTTAGTGTACAATGTAAGAATGCTACATGTCTGTGTTAAATCTGGAGGAAGAAAGGTAAAACCATGTAAATTAAAACTCTTCTATCCAATTTTCTGAGGAATAGATGGGGGAAAAGAAGAATCTTACCTCCAGTTCAAAAGATCACTATGTAAGAACATGAAAACAACTAAAAATGTGTATCACCTGTATGTCTGTGTATGCATAAAATATTTCAGGAAGCATATATAAGGAACTGATAAATATAGTTGTTCCAGAAAGGGAAACTGGATGATTGACAGAAATGAGAGAGAGACTACTCACTTTATACCTTCTGTACCTTTTAAAGTCTGAACCATGTACATTTATTCCCCATTCCTTCAAACAATAAAACAGGGGAGCTAAATTAATCCTATACTGTTTCTAAATAAAATACTATCCAGAGGTAGCTTAGGAAGGGCATCCAAACAGCATGTGAATCAGAGCAAGGAGACCGTCCTCTCACTGGTATCTTCCCCACTTCTACTAGAGAACAAAGTCTTCTGATCAAAGAGGTTATGAAATTAAATCAAATTAATACATTTTTATAAAGCTCATCCAAGTATAATCTTACATAAAAAATACACTGTAAGTATAAATATGGCATTTATTTACTAGATCTTTCCCAGTATCATTGTCATCTTAAAGATTACATAATTGAAATTTCAATGTTTTCGTTTTTTTGTGTGGGAGACAGAATACTATTTGCTCTATTTTCTGTTCACTCAAATTTTTATAACATAAAGACTAAGATTTTCAAACTGTCTTAGTTGAATGGATATTAAAAAAAGAAAAACTCAGTTAAAAAAAGAAAATGAGTATTTGCAGTCCTTGATAAATTCTTCATGTCAGTGACTCACCTCTACTACCACTTGAAATTTTCCAGAATAGTTTTCTATCTTCCTCTCAAAGCCACCAGGTTTCTTGCATAGGAGCAAGCTTTTCAGGGCTGGTTTCAAGATCTTTTGGATTCCAGCTGCTGGAAAAGAAGGGCCACCATTTTTGGTCTCAGGAACTCTTTGGAAATATTTAATACAGAGTCCATTCCTTCAGTTTTCATAAAATTGTGTTTTAGGGGACTTGTTCTCTTCTATTTTAACTATTCTTTTTAAGAACAAAGTAAACCACACATATTTTTAAAATTAGAATTTTAAATGATGTGTAATTAGAGTGACCAGTTTTCATATATTTTTCACAATTTCTAGTGATTTTTCAGATCTTGATTTATCTGTTGTAGCATTTACAAACTGCTAAAAATTCAGAGGCTGCAATTTTTAAGCAATAAAATTAAAAATTGTTATGACAAAAGATTGAAAAAGTTTCAACATCACCTTTTCTTTTGTCATCTGTACTTACTATGAAATTTATAGCACTAGAAGTCTAGGAATAAACCGCTACTTTCATCCTAAGTGTTTAAGGCCCAGCTCAGGAGTCATCCCGGCCTCTTCTCTCCTTTGTCGGAAGTCTTAATCTTAGAAGTCTTCTAACCCTTTAATATTTCTGTACACTTCCCCCAATAACCAACCCCATTGCCACTACTGTAGTTCAAGATCTAGTCATCAAAGCCTAAGCCACAAAAAAAAAAAAAAAAAACCCTTCAGATTTATGTTCTTAAAAGGAACATACCATTAAATGTCACTCTTCAATTTATAACATTTTAAGAACTCTCTACTTTGTCTCTATCCCCATTCCCTATCACTCATAGGATCAAGACCAAGCCAGCCCCTGGGCGCAAGATTCACCTTTACCACTTATGACAGACATAACTGAACCCAATGCTCTGTTCACAGAAAAGTACCTTACTTTCTCAAATAGAACATGCTTTCTCCATCTTCCTGCCTAAAAGGCCCTCTGCACATCACAGTATGTTTTTGGACATTCATAAACAAATAAAGGACACTATAAAAATAGCAATTAAACATTTAAAAAATGTTTGAATTTATCTCACTAGATACTGACACACACACACACACACACACACACACACATAGATAGATGTATGTGTGTGCGTGTATTTTTTTTTTAAAGGAGCCACTACTAAGTAACTTAAAGTTACTTAGAACCCAGAAGTTACTTAAAATCAGAACCCAGGTCTATAGAGTTCCAAGCCAGTGCTTTGACTATGCCTGCTACATTATACTCACACAAAGCAGGAAAGAGAAGTGATTACACTTTAAAATATCATGTGTAATGAAATTAATCATAATTATGTTTCCAGATGATCCCTTCATACAGTATTCATTTACTGCTACCTAACAATTTCCCAACAAATATAGCACTCTATATAGGGACATCTATGCCCTTATCTTCAAATAAGTTATTATTCCTTTAGTTATACTCTCTCAGTTCCACCTAGTTAGGCAGTATAAAAATAACAGAGTTAATTAATGAAAGATTTCCACTAAGTAACATCTTACAAAGCTTTTCATTGCTTTGACCCAAAAATTATAGTCAGTTACTAGGAAAAAGAGAACTCTAAAAGCTATTACTGACCTTTTAAAAAGTTTAACCTTAAAAGGTTAACAAATCAAGAGAAGTAAAATGCAGGGCACAACTTTTTGTACATTCAAATTCAAATTCAAAATAAGTGTGATGTTTTCCCAAATTAATTAAAAATGAAACTTCTTATTGAACTTCACAGATTAAATTTTGTTAATAGGCAGTATCAAATTTCTTACTTTCTTTACCTTACTCTGCACATGCAGGCAATACATAAACCCAGCCCTGTAAACTGCTCCCTTGTTCTGCTCTTCTTTAAGGGCACATTTAATGATCCTGGCAAGGGGTTAGCATAAATTGAATCTAAATCAACTTAAAAAGTTAAGTGGGTACATGAGGCCATGATTGAGAAATTTTGTCAGCTTGATGAAATTATAATGAGCATGCTTCTTACAAAATAAGAAAAAAGTTGCCTGACCTTAGGTTTTCTTGGAAAAAATGTATACCGAGATTTGTGCACTGAAAGCTTATTATGTGCCTGGCTCTATAATAAGACACTATGAAAATTTATCTAAGGCTCAAAACCTAAAGAGATTAAACAATGTTCTAACACATGTAGGTCAAATATAATTAAATCATGAAGCTCTCCTAGTTTTAAACTAGAATTTTATTCTATTAAATATAGCTTGTCGTAAAAACTCTGTAATAACGGTGACAATTTTTAAAGCTCCCAAGAAGCTCCTCACACACAAAAAAATTATAACTAGAAAAAAACAAAAACCAATGGACAATATTTACAACAAAACTTGGTGATGAAGTCTCCCCATAAATCCAAAATGCCATCAAATCACTAATGATCTTTGGATCTGCATGATGCCTGCAACTAATGGGGAGTTGGGCGATCTAAGAACAGAATAATAAAATAGTGAAGACAGACAAACTGGGAATTACAGTAAAGTGATTTAAGGAAAGTACATGAAACTGAAAAGATTTTTACCCAATTCAACAGTAAGTAAGTGTGAAGGGTCCATGACAACCTTAGAATGGGGAGAAATCACCTAGCCCCTATGAACTTTCCCAAAGTAACCGCAAGCTTCCCTTCCAGGACAAGGCCCCACACAAAGAAGAAACTACTGGGAAATGACTCAGAATTAAGCGGGACAAGAATAATGAAGATAAAGGAAAGAAAAGGTCCAGATAAAAGTAGGAGAACAGAGCAAGAAAATCTCAGTAAACAAGTGACCTTATTTTTGAACATTACATGTAAACAACTGAAGAGAGAGGTCTGCTAAGTTAGAAGAGCTATCTTGAATATTAAAAGGAATATCAATTCCTTCTAAAAGTAATGGAGAAAAATAATGTCATATAAAAATAATAAAGATCAAATCTCATACAAAGTTAATGGAAGAGAATAAGAAGAAGAATAACATCTCCATAATGAAACCACACTAGAACAAATATCCCCAGAAAACAGATCATAACTATAGCCTAATTCAGAAGAGCTAAAAGACATGTACAAGATATAACAGAATATGTGAGTTAAAAGACATGTGAAATTATGAAAGAACAACTAAATCAGGAATTAAAAACATTGAAAATTAAAATAAAATCTCAAAGAATTAGAAATAAAATAAAAAATATTTCAGAAATGAATATGAAATAAAATGGAGCATGAGAAGAAATAAACACAACAATGGCCTAAGAAAACTGGAGAGGCAAAAGAAAAAAATATTTAAAATTTTAAAAAGTAATGAAAAGCATCTAAGAGAAAGTGACAAATACAGGAGTTAGACAATGAAGATCCAACATACGGGTAAGAGACTCACTAAAGAAGAAAACTCAAAGAAAAAGGAATACTAAAAAATTAATTTTAAAGAAGTGACTGAAATAAAAAAAAAATTTTTTTGAAACTACATATTGAAAGTGCATACCAAGATATACCATGAAAATATTAAACAACAGAAGGCCACAGTGCTACAGGCAAATGCATAACTATGATATATCTAAACAAGTGTTATGCAACCAAAAAATAATTTTAGCCAGTTATATTGCTTTAAATTTTCTAGCAGTCTCTTTAAAAAATAAAAATAAAAAAACAGGTAAAAATAATCTTTATAATATTTTTTATTTAATGCATCTTTCTCCTCTGCAGAATTCCCATAGAAAACATAATAACTTATCTCACCTTCATCAATGCAATATTGTTGGATCCTGCTCCAAGTAAAACAAACCTGGACAATTGCAAGATTTATAGAAAATTTACGTTTCAACTGCCTATCAATATTCTAGTTCCAGGTTTCTATTGTTAAAAGATGGAAGAGGTACCTCACAGAAATGCTATACTTCTATCAACTGAAAGCTATTTTATTTCACAAAACTAATGTGATTTTTAAAGAATAAAATTTATTGTAACTTCATCGGAAATATATTGTCAAAGAGGAAAAAAACTTTAGTGTATTTTAGCCACTTTCATCCCCTACCTCTCATAATCCTTTATATCCCAATTTTACAAAATATGGGCACAACATGACCACCAATATAAGTACTTGTAATGTTAGTTGCTTTTTTAGCTACAGAGAAATACTTAAAAGTATCTATCAATTCTCCTTTGCCTATTTTCCCTGTACGGGTCCTAACTGATTAGGAGTTCAAGTTGAGGCCACAGAATATAGCAAAGCTTACTGATGAAGATTAGTGAAAACCCATAATTTTAGCTTACTTACAGAAAATTGTTTTCTAAGAAAGATCAAAAGTTTAAATTAAGACAAGCAGGTAAATGCAATGACACATCTATTACTAAATTAAACTAAAGGCTACATGTTACCGCACAGATTTTTCTAGGAATAACAAGGTTATAATAGAAATCTAACCCATTTAGCCAGTAATTTTTCCTTATGAAAGAAAATAGAAGAGTAAAAATATTTGTTCAAAACATTTTTTAGAGCCTGTCTTTAACTTAAACTGAGAAATACTGTCATATTTTTCTGAATTATCCAAGAGTACAGGAAATTTTTATCCTATGAGGTGAAATCTGACACTTGGAAAAAGTTGAATCACATCTCTAATTGTAACATACTAATGTTTATGAACTGCTGTGGTGACCAAAGAGGACTGAGCATACAATCAAAGAATCTCAAGAATTGTAGAGACTTCAGAGAAATCTAAAGTATTCATCATCTGTCCATTCAATACTTGAATAACAGCTACGCATTTCCAAGTGGCTGTCCAGCTCTGCACAAACCATTCCAGTAATGGTAAACTCACTACCTTCCAAGGAATTCAATTTCAGTTTGAAATGGTTTGAAATACCACAAAGTACCATCTTTCTAGTATGTGCATATATCACCTTGGAATTTCCACAAACTAGCTTAAGTTATACTCCTTATGACTGCTATATTTTTTGAATTTCAAAAGTATATAGGAATATGGGGAGAAAAGGATAAAGACCAAGAAATGAAAAAAGACACCATATAAAAATATAAGATAAATTGGGGAGAAACGCTTGTTTTTTTTTTTCACTTTCTCCATTTTCCTCATCACTAAAGACAGCAAACATTATCTCACAGAATTATATCAAACCAAAGATTGTTCTCAGCATGCCATTAAAAAAAGCAGAGTATTCCTAGTAACATGGGTAGCACATCACAAAGACTACAAATACACATGCAATATAGTTTCTAACTACTGGAAGCTTGCAATTAGGTTAACTCAACAAACATGCACGAAGGTAAATAACAATATGTTACTAGATAATTAAGCACAATCTATACTCATAAGAAGTTTTTATTAAAGTAGGGATTTAAGATGGGTTTTAAAGAATGGGAAGAATCTGACTTGACAGAAGGAATATGCAAAAAAACAATTTCCAATAAAGACAACAGGAGAATCAAAACAAACAAAAACAAAAAACAAAAACAAGAACACAACATCAGATTGCTTCAATAGGAAAAGCTGTCTCTATACAGCCAAAGCAATCTATTGTAAAGCATCTGGAGTAAGGTCTAAGTCACAGGATGAAGCCAGATGGCAGAGGTACCTGACTATGAGTTTAAGAAAAATAGTACTTTTATGAGTCTCAGAGGGAGCCAATGCAAATCCCCAGGAGCAAGGTACAATTGTCAAAGCAGGGTTCCAGGCAGATTATTCTAGATATGATGTGTTAACTGATGGAGAAATAAGAATAATAGGAAGATCAGGAAGAAGCTAACGCCTTAGATATGGTGTAAAAAATGAGAATGGAAAGCAACACAAGGAACAAAAGAACTAATGGAATATAGAGGCACAAGAGAGAAAGAACCTCTGAACACCATAAACTTTAAGATTAACTGGAACAATGATATTAATTAAAAAGAAAAGCCAGTCTAAACAACCAGATAATTATTTTTTAAAAAGATTTGTCAAGTTCCAGATAAACAGACATCTACCAATCAACATTTACAAATGCTACACATTAATAACCATGATGTAGCCAGAATTTTCCACACTGAAACAATTTCATAAATCCTTTTTTCCTGTTTTTATATGGAACATATAAAGGTTTTGTTGATACTGCTATAAAGCAATGGTCAATTCTGACATTCTATTCTATACTCAAATGCATGTTATCTGCCAAAAAACAAAATCTGTGCCTGGTCATGTGTATTCCTTGCTCTTAACCTCTACCATTGCATTAACAGCTGGTTTCCTTTGCTTTGTTGTGAAGCATTTTTCATAATGCAACAAGATTTTTAATTACTTCACAAGAGTTACTGAACATACAAAGATAAGTAAAATTCCAGTGTCATGGAATCAAACAACCTAACTCCAGCCTCATAGAATGCACAATTAAAATGGATGCTTGAAAAAATTACCAATTACTTCATGGCTAGGATATCCAATGTTTCCTAAGAATGATAAATCCATGAACAACAAAGGTCTCCAATAGGCAGACAGTCTAAAAAAGAACTAAAACTCACTGTACAAGTCACTACTAGAAAGAGAAAGGAAAACCACACACACACACGCACACGCACACACACGCACGCACACGCACACACACACCCCTACCCACCCCCCGCTCCCCGCCCACCATCCTACCTGAATCCATGAGAATAAATGAGTTTTCCTATGGAGAAAAACAAAGGAGCAAAGAGCTAAAGATAAAACTGTAGAAAATATCCAACCAGCAGGAGGGAAAAGTAGAAACAGAAATAATAAAATATTCAGATACTAAATAAAGTAACAAAATAAAAAATGTAGCACAGTAACTTTAGCTTCTTTTACAAAGACTCAAGAAGGCAGTGGTTAGTGTCAAGTGAAGCAGGAAGATCAAGGAGGATGAAGAGTTGGATTTGTCCATTAGGGATAAGAAGTGATCTTTGTGAGTGAAAACTTAACAGTAGGATGGAAAGAGAAATGAGTAAGTAATTGTAAAAATAAGGTAAAGACATGAAAATTGCTCAAGAAATTCAACTGCTAAAGGAAGATAAGAGCTAGTCCCCATAAGACTAGTGGCTGGCACAGTGGGAGGACTCACTGGCTGAATGAGCAAACAAATAGTAGATTATAGCAGAGTCAAGGAATGTATGTTAGGGGGAACAAAGGTATGAAGGGGACGATTTTAGGGAAGGGGGAGAGTAAGGCAACATGTTTCGAAGAAAAAGTTTAAAGATGCCTCCAGGTGAATATAAATTTTTTGATTAGGTAAGAAAGAAGAAAGACTAAGAATAAAAATAAAGGCAGAGAAACTAGCAGCCAGCACCTTCTTTCACTCTGCCTCTTAAAAAGAAGAAGAAAAAATAAAAAGCAGGGAGTTCAAGCAGAAACAGTGAGAGGCTGAGAGGGAAGAAAACGTCTATTCTTTTGTTATAAGGGTAAATAATGATGTGAAAAGAGCCGGGTTTAAAACTTCCCTTCTAGACCAAAATGTAGTCAAAGCTAAAGTAAAAATGGTAAAGATATGAAAAGAGGGAGTGGAAATGCCTATGAAATGTTTAAGGTAAGTCAAGGAAGGATAAATCAAATGCTTATGGAAACTGGACAATTTCAAATGTAAAGTTCTCCAAGATATATTTTATAAATGAAAAAATTTTAGTTTCATGGCTTAGTGTCTCCAAGAAAATACGAAGTACCATATCAGTAAATGACACCAGTAAGCAATAAACAAAGAATCTGTGAGAGATTAAAGATTTATAGATAAACAAAGTATTAAAAGTAGTCCAAAAGTTATAGAGATAAATATCAAATATATGGAATATATGTTGCAATATGGACAAAGTCTTACCAAGATGTTTTATTAGGCAGCACAACTTACAAGCCTCCGTACAAAGTAAGCTAAGAAACTTGAGAGCACAAGTAATGTTTTCTCTATGATACAAATAAGTATTCATTTTAACTCCTTCAATGCACACAATGAAAAATGATTAAGAATTTTTAAATGAAGGGTAAAAATTAAAAATAACACTTGAGGTTAATGAACCAGTACAAAATAAAAGTATTTATAAAAGTATTAAAAAACTGGTCCTTTCAAAAAATTTAAAAGTACCTGACAATAAACCCAATATCAAAGACATCTAATCTGACCATGAACCACATTTTAAAAAAGAATATTGATTAAAATTTAAGGTAAATAACTCTATTTTTATGCTAACAAAAATCAAAATAAGTTTTGGTAGGCAAACTATTTTCTTTAAAAAACAAGCATACAGCAATTCAACACAGCTATAATACAGCAGAGGCCCTAAAAACTGACTCTCACATTCACAACTGATATAAATATGGTATACATATACCAATTGATAAGAAAGCTTGAGGCAAAAAATACATTTTACGGAGTCACATAAAAAAAAACATTTTTATTTAATAGCTTCACTGGACTCAGAGATTTAATCACATTTCCATGTTCACTAATAAAAGATCTAAAAAACTGAGTATGATCTTTGCAAATTAGAAACGTGATTTTCATGCAATGTGGGGTGGCAGTAGGGGAAGATGTAGGGTAGAATTTATTCAGTGAAAGTATTTCTATAAATAAATACTACCCGAGTACTTTTTATATCAAAGAAATTCTTATAAAATACCATATGAATAAGGAACACTAAATCACATTGTGATCTTTACCTTCTCTAATCTGAATTGAGTCAGAGTAATAAGAATGAACTCCGAAAGATAAAAATTCCAATGTATAGCAACCTAAGGGTATAGAAATCAGCGCAGCAGTTGCCCCTGGAATACCTGACTAGAAACTGGCACAAGGAAACTTTCTAGGGTGATGGAAATGCTCTGCATTATCTTCAATGGGGTGTCGGTGACACAGTATAGACATCTACCAAGACACATAAAACTCACTTATGTTTGTAAATTGTTCTCTCTGTTATTATACATCAATTTTATAAAAGCAAATAGATAGACAGAATGACAAAGCATAGAGCTGGATTATATGGAACATATATATCTACCACCTCAGGAAACAGGATATGCTTAAATATGAATAAGAAGCAACCTCAATAGACAACTGACATGATTAACTAACTAACTATTCATCTCAAAATGCCTTAATATCCAATACTACTAAAAACAAACTAATTGTTTTTCACAAATATTCTTAAAATGTAATTCATTTATACTCAATAATATCACACAATCAATCAACTTATTTATTTACTCAGTAGTACATTTAGCAACCAATTCATCACAGTAGATTCACCAGAAAGCTAAACTGCTTAAGATCTGAAAGATATTCAAGGCAGCAATACAATACTGAGGGTCTTATAAAATGAAAAACTGAACTAATACTAATAACTGACAAGCTAATATTATTGAGTGTTTAAAATGTGCTAGGTACTGTTCTTAACACTTTACACATATTAATTTATTTGATCCTTACAGCAATCTACAGAAGTAGGCACTATTACTATTTTCACTGCACAAATGAAGAAACTGAGGCATGTAAAGTTAAGTATCCACCTGTAACCACCCAGATCTAAGTCTGGCAGTCTGACTCTAGGGACAATTTTCTTAATCACTTTGTTCTACTACCTCTCTAGAATGGTTCCCTTAAAGTTTTCTAGGCTAAAATAAAGGTTGTGTTCTGTAGTTTGGAATCTCAGGGACTTCACCACTTACAGGCTGATTTATATTGCACAGTAGTCCCAGAATGATTTTTAAAGAACAGCTCTGGCTTTCTTGTGATTACTCACAGGCCTACTATAAGAATACTGGATCGTACATCTGTGTCTATTCTTTTTAAAGCAAAACTTTATTGTCTACTCATGTGGTTTTTTAAGTGAGTGCGTCCAACCTTATTTTTTAAGGAAAACCTGGAAGAGGAGCTCTGTGGTACATGGAGCTATGCACAGAATTCTCTGGTGATAAGTACTAATCAAAAGTTTTGCATTCCAAAAAAATTCTGATTTCAGGAAGTTATTAGTTGGAAACATACAAATAGTGTTCAAATACAATTTCAAAAGCTATCACTTAATAATTGTTTTCAAAATCCTTACATTTTTAATAACACAGTAGTATCTTACTGTGTACCTGTAAACTATTCCACAGAAAACCAGTAAACTGCAGCCCCCTGGGAAGTTCTGATCTAAGCTATAAGTACAGATGCCCACCTCAAATAACCTGTTGTTCAACTCCTTTCGACAGTCTAGTTGAGAAAAATAATATTTCTGGAGAACTGAATTGTCAAGGATTGCACATATTATCCTTAGTTTAGAATAAATCATTGAAAAGGAAATACACTTTGAGCTTTGAGTGTTTACCTCCATAACCCATTACAAATGCCAAGTTACATTTTCAAGCTACACTTCACATTTTCTTGAAGACAACTTAAGAAACAACGTCCTGAAATTTGCTACCACAGTTACTACAGAGATGTTATTAAGAACACTGCCTTATAATGAACTCAGCTTTGCTTCCTCGATATAACAAGAATCTTGAAAATATATAAAGTATCAAATTTCCTTTTACGCCCTAGTCAGTAAAAAGCTCAAAAATTTATTTAAAACTGAATGAAATAAATTATGCTTGTCTTTATAACCTGAAGATTTCTACTCTATTTTCTTCTGAGTATTTTTGAAGTTTAATTTTTAACAATACTTAAAAATATTTGCTCCATCTAAATTTTTTTGGTATATGTCTTCAGTATACAAACAAGTTTTAGTTCCTTTAACCAAATCTATATAACTTTTTTTATGAACTGCTCCCCTCAGGATTCTATTCTTTCTAGTCTTACCCTCACATCTCATCCATGCCAATTTTTGTGTTATTTCTTTTTTTTTTTCTGATTGTAATACCATTGAAGTTCAACTACATATATTTGCATATTTAGCTTACGTACTAACTAAAAGCTCTCTGAAAAGGGCATAAGAAAAAGTAGTGTCATTTCACTGTGAAATAATCGTTTTTACATTAGCATCAACCTTAAGAGTTAAAAAGCAAATTTTTGAGAATTTAAGATTGTCTCTCATACTGGAAAAATGGCAAACCCTTAAAATTACAAATTTATCTCTAACAAAGCTAAAACCTTCAAGACAAGTCCAAATTAGTCATCAGAACGTTGGCAAGCTTGACTTTTTCCAAATATTAGGCCTTGCCTGCAAATCAAGAGCGTCTCTGTACAGAAAGAAAATCTTGAAAGTTAGTTTTTAGATGAGAGGTGGTTTATTCTTTATCTTTATCCGGGCTCCCTCTACTGACCACAAAACAAACTATGGAATTTTACTGGCAAATTCTATCGACACAAGAAAAAGGAATTCATATTTTAAATACTTCAAAAATCAACATTTTAGACAAAAATAGTTAAAGCCTGACTTCACTACAGACCCAAGAAGAAATAAACACTGCTATTGAAAATTCAAAGAACACTCAAATTTAAATGTGGCACATACCATTTTAACATACTCCCTCTCAGTATCAATTCTTAGATGCATAAAAGGTTAAAGATTTTTAATTTATTTTAAATATTTTTAATAATTTTTCAGTAAGGATATGTTTACCTGTATCTGTTCTGGTGTCCATTGGTCTAGGTTGACTGACTTGACCCTGGATATATGAACCCCAAGATTTCTGTGGATTCCAGCACATCTGATGCAAATAAATACACCGATATTCCAGGAAGCCCATCGGGGACCTAATTAAGGAGAAGAAAAAAAAAGCCAAGTATTAAAAACTACAATAAATATCATGACAACACATAAAATTAAACATCATTCTCATTTTTTATACAATTATAATGGATGCTTACAAAATTTACATGCTTAAATTTTCAAATGACACTAGCAGTAGTTTGCTAAGAAGAAATGTGTCTTGGCTGTGCTGAAACATTATAAATCAACTGCAAGAACCACCTTAATGAGTTTACTAATTTTGCTTTCCTAGAAACCATCCCTGAAATCTAAGAATTTAAAATTAATTTGTGAAGTTTTTTCACTGCATGTGAACCAGTAGTAGTAATATTCCACAATAAAAAATAAGTTCTTTATTAAATGTGTAGTGTGATTTAAAGATTACCAAGAAATAAAAATCAAAGAGAGTCTTAAAAATGAAACATAGACGTTAGTAAGAAATAGACAACCTATTAAAAAAATAGGCAAAAAGGTATAAATGGGTAATTCACAGAAGAAAAAATATATAGCCAATGAACATATAAAAACATACACAATCTCACTGGTAATTAAGGGAAATGCCTTGTAAAGCTATAACAACCCCCATTTTACATTCAACACACTGAAAAATTTTTAAATCTATTAAGTGTTGGCAAAGATGAGAAACAACAAGGACTTCCTCAAGAAGCCTTAGATCAGATTAAACTCAAATACAACCCTGAGACTAAGAAATTTAACAGATGAACTGAAGTGTGCTAGAAAATGTTAGTACTTTGGGTCACGGTCAAAAAATTCTAAAAAATGCTGTGGAGAAACTCACATAAGTATATAAAAATTAAGCCTTAGCTGTATTACATTCTTCATATCTTTGAATATTTTTCTTGATAATTTTGAATGTTCTTATTTTCACATATTGCTTGCATAATTAAAGTAACAACGAAAAAATAAAATATCTGGAAATTATGTCACATATTCAGACACACATTTAACTGATTTATATAAATCATTTGATTATAAAAACATATATACAGTAAGAGATAGAAATAAAAATCAAGCTTTTTAAAAATTTTTAAGCTTCTGTTTTAGGTGCATACTTTTATCTAAAGGTGAGCATCAATCTACAAAATAATATTGAAGCCAGTGACTATAATGCAGTAAAATTACCCCCCACCTCATTCCTTAGGTGGTAGGGTATGCATATACACAATTTATGCCAAAATGTCCTGCTTTTAAATTTAGAAATTACACCTAAAAACCAACAAATATCTGGGACATGCTCTATTTAAATATTTGTTTGATTCTACAAGTGTCAAGATGAATCAGAAGCCAAAAAACCATGTATTGTCACCTATGCTGCCACTTTTGAGCTGTATAAATTATACTGGACCAGTAACAAACTAAGCAACAAAGTTCTCACCTGTTAAATGGAATTAGGATTGGCTGTCCTCGTTACTTAGGTGAGACTTATATAGATAATATTTGGGGAAATCCTAGCCACAATAATCAGACAAGAAAAAGAAAAGCATCTAAATTGGAAAGGAAGAAGTAAACTGTCATTATTTGCAGATGACATAATACTATATGTAGACAACCCTAGAGATTCCACCAAAAAGAAGCCCATTTATAATTGCATCAAAAAAACCCCTGGTAATAAATTTAACTAAGGAGGTAAAGACCTGTACTCAGAAAATTATAAGACACTGAAAAAGAACATGAAGAAGAAGAAGACACAAATAAATGGAAGCAAAGGCCATGCTCATGGATAGAAATTAACATCATTAAAATGTTCATACTATGCGAAGCCATCTACAGATTCAATGCAATCTCAATCAAAATACCAATGACACTTTTCACAGAACTAGAATAATTCTCAAATTGACAGGGAACCACAGAAGACCTCAAAATAGCCACAGAAATCTTGAGAAAGAAGAACAAAGTTGGAGGTATCACACTACCTGATATTGAACTATATATACCACAAGGTTATAGTAATCAAAACATCATGATCTTGGCATAAAAACAGACACACAGATCATGGAGCAGAATAGAGAGCTCAGAAATAAGCCCACAATATGGTATGAGTTAGTCTAGTCAAAAAATGCCATTGAGAAAACTGGATACACATACACACAACACACAAAAATGCACCGTTTTCTTACACTATACACTAGAATAAACTCAAAATGGATTAAAGACTTAAATGTAACACCTGATACCATAAAATTCCTAAAAGAATACATAGGAAGTCAATTCTGACACCGCTCTTAGTAATATTTTTCTGATTTATCTCGTCCAGAGAAGCAAAACAATAAACAAATGGGACTACAGCAAAGGAAGCCATCAGGAAAATGAAAGACAATCTACTGAATGGGAGAGATATTCATCAATGATATATCTAAAAAGGGGTTAATATCTACTAGAGGGGACGGAGTGGAGAGGGACAGTAGATGGGAAAAAAATTAAAATCATTTCTTCATTTAAAAAAAAAAAGGATTTAATATCCGAAATACAGAAGGATATCATACAACTTAACACACAAAAACAAACCATCTGATTAAAAAATGGGCAGAGGACCTAAACAGACATTTCTCCAAAGAGGACATACAGATGGACAAAAGACATATGAGAAGATACTCAGTGTCACTAATTATCAGAGAAAGGCAAATTAAAAACCAGAATGAAATATCATCTCACACCTGTCAGAATGGCTATCATCAATAAATCAACAAACAAGTGTTGAAGAGGATGTGGAAAAAAGGGAACACTTCTGCACTGTTGGTGGAATTGCAAATTGGTACAGCCACTATGGCAAACAGTATAGGGGTTCCTTAAAAAATTAAAAATGGAACTATCGCATGACCCAGCAATTTCATTTCTGGGTATTTATCCAAAGAAATCCAAAACACTAATTGGAAAAGATATATGCACCCCCATGTTCACTGCAGCATTATTTACAATAGCCAGGATATGAAAGCAATCTGTGTGTCTACAGAAAGGTGAATGGATAAAGAAAATGCCATAAAAAGGAATGAAATCTTGCCATCTGCAACAACATGGATGCTAACTGAAATAACTTAGAGAAAGACAAATACCATATGATTTCACATATACGTGGACTCTAAAAACCAAACAAACAAAACAGAAATAGACTTGTACATACAGAGAACAAACTGATGGTTGTCAGATAGAGGCTAGGAAGGGTGGGTGAAAATGCAAAGAGATTAAGAAGTACAAATTGGTGATTACAAAACAGTCACATAGATGTAAAGTATAGCACAGGGAATATAGTCAATAATACTGGAATAACCAGGTGGGTACTGGACTTATCAGTAGGGATCACTTCATAAATTATGTAAATGTCTAACCTTTATGTTGCATATAAAACATAAAGTAATATAAAATAATGTTAACTGTAATAGAAAAAAATTTTAAATATTTTGAAAGTTTTAAAGTAATAACAAATACAAATTATTGTCATAAAAAAATTCTTTTCCTAAAAAAGTTTCTATATTGGTCTGCAAAACAAATGTATCTTAACTTTCCTTAAAAAACAATTTCCAAAAAGGCAGTTAGTCAAAAGCACAATGGGAAAACAAAAGATTTGCAATGCACTCCAAGTGCAGCTTTATTTTTGTTCTCAAAATAGAATGATTCCCCTCAGAATATCTGCTGAGGGACCCATACGTCATATACAAATGAAGATTTTTCGTACAGCACAATTTTTCTCATGTAGCAAACATTATGATTGAATGAATGATTTGGGAAGCATCATTTGCATAATGTTATAGTGACTGTCCAACCAGGTAAAAAGCTATAGAACCCAATACAGTGGTGCATTTTTACCATACCCGAAGATAATAAAAAGATTAGTGTATATAAAAACATGTATAACTATAATGTTAGCAGTAAGAGAAGAAAATGGCTATATTACCATTGAGCAAAAGCTAGCTAAAATTAAATGTTAGGTGAAGTTAGGTTTTATAAAACCTAAGGCTATAAAAATCATTTTATTGACTCCTGAAAGGAAAAAAAATTTTTGCTATCACTTATGGGAAACTTAAGCCCCACTTTTACCTACTGAAATAATAATATAATTTTGTCAATGCATCTTTCTTTGGAATTAGCTATCATATCTTAACAATATAGTTAGGAACCCCCAAAAATAGATTTTGAAAAACCTAACTGAAATTACAAATGGATTATTCACTTAAAAAAATAGCCTGGCAAATTTACCTAAAATTGCCTTGATAAAACAAAAGATGCTCAACATGGTAGTCGTTCAATTATTGGTATGAAATTCTCATTTTCCATTCACCAAACTGTTCAATGAGTACTTGCCAACTCTGTGCCAAATAAATGCTGTTAAAAGACTATGGACACAAAGTTCCCAGACTCAGGAAGCCAAGCCAAGTATAAACAGGTATAACCATTTAAAAACAATCTGGTGAAACCTAGTAAAGTTCTAGATGAATAAACCCTTCGACCAGACAATCTTATTCTCCTTCCCTCCCCTCTCTCTCCTTCTCTCTCTCTCTCTAAAGCACATGCACTTACGCACACATACATACAGGTTTATCGACTTATATATGTAATATGACATATTGATCCACATATATACACTCTTACACACACAACACACCCTACAGCAATATTTAAAACCACAGGTGACAATGTATTAATTTAATCTCAACAAGTATTTCTAGAAGAGAAGGATATAAATGCATCACATGATGGATAAATATAATTTTGTTAAACTTTTACAAAAAAAATCAGTAACATTTATGTATGTATAGACACAAATACACAAGAAAATCAAGTCATGCTGTAAAACATTGTTTCTCTGGGTCACAGTCAAATAAGGCTGAAAACCACTATAAACTCATACATGTGTACAAAAAAAAACATGTACTAGAGTATTTATAGCAGCATGGCTTCTAAAAATGATTAGAAATAAATTAAATGTTCACCAGTATGATTAACACAACATTCCATGGAATATTACACATCAGTGAAAATGAATAAACTGCACATATCTACATGGATAAATCTTAAATATAACATGGAATAATCAATGTTAGCATAATGTGATACATATGAGGGGCAATGAGAAAACAAAGTCTGTCACAAGGTACACGGATCTCACAGAGGAGGCAAAGCCTGAATTGTAATTTAAAGGCTGACTAGTAGCTAGTAGGCAGAGAATATGCCAAGATACATTCTTGGCAAAGGCAAAAAAAAAAAAGTGTAGTACGGTAGGGAACTCTGGTATTGCTGAAGGGCAGAGAAATAGAATACTGGGGACATTTTTCAGGAGACAACAA
Source organism: Eonycteris spelaea (assembly GCA_003508835.1). NCBI lineage: Eukaryota > Metazoa > Chordata > Mammalia > Chiroptera > Pteropodidae > Eonycteris > Eonycteris spelaea. The sequence goes on from PUFA01000140.1 coordinate 1,772,594, forward strand.
GAGGAGGCCACATAATAAAAATGAAAATTCTTATGTGGCAGGCTAACTGGTTTACCCTGGCTCCCACAGAGAAGGTCCCTAATATCTCTTCCAAGTTCATCATAGCTCTCTCATTCACATACTATGATTACACATGCATCAGGTGAAAACAACTGAGGCAGCATCATAGTAGTGGATGCCTAGGGAAAGGGACACACATCAAAGCAGTAAAAGGATTCAAAATTGAAACTATATATATCAAAATATTGTCCAGGATCAAGCATGAAAAAAGAAAGATGCCCTTTCTCTTTTGCTACCACAAGGCCCTCTGCTCTTCACCCAAGAGTGCCCAGCCTTTCATTGTTCATGATTAGCTATGTTATGGGTTAGATATGCTTGTCGATCACCAAGAGAAGCAAGCAACAACCCATGAAAATATGTTTTCCACATTGTAAACTGAACTACATACAAACCTACAAAAGTTTGTGATGGTGGGGTGGAGGGAAATTGCTGCAAATGAGCATGAGATCTCTTTTTGTTGTTGTTTCAAGTATACAGTATATCGGTTAGACATTCATACAGTTTATAAAATGATCCCCGATTCCTCTTTCTCTCCTCTGGCTCTACACCTAGCCATTACATCAATGCTAACTGCATTCCCTATGTCGCGCTCCCTATCCCCAACACCATCTGTCAACTACTAATTTGTAATTCTTTAACCCTTCACCTCTTTCTCCCAGACCCCCAAAACTGCTATCCTCTGGACGTCACCAGATTGCCCTCTATATTTATAAGTCTGTTTCTTTATTAATTTGTTCTTTTTGTTCCTTAGATTCCACATACAAGTGAAATCATATGGTATTTATCTTTCTCTAACTTATTCCACTCAGTATAATAACCTCCAGGTCCATCCATGTTGTTGTAAATGGTAGGATTACATTTTATTAATGGCTGAGTAATAATCCATTGTATATATGAACCATAACTTCTGTCCACAATCGTCTGTTGATGGGCATTTAGGATGAGAGATCTTTTTATATAATGGAACTACTGTAAAATTTCAATTATTGGTGATAAAAGTGGCAAAAACTGTTTTTATATCACCATAAAATTTATTTTTTAAATAAGTGAACTTTATAGTATATAAATTATATCTCGATAAGGCCATTTTTTAAAAAAAACCCTGCATACATTTCTTTAATCATAGACACGAAATATCATAAATACGTTTTAGTGCTTTTTTTTTTTCTTCCTGCACCATAAAAGAAAAATGGTAGCCAGTAATAGAACTATAAGTTGAAGTTGAGAAGACACACTTAGATTATCTCTGTATGAGGAGTCCTAGCAGATATACAGAAATGTCAGGCAAGAAGCCATGGTAACTGACAATTGATAAGTATTAACTTTTCATTAATACATATCCTAATTAAACATGGTAGCTTTCATCTTCTGGAAAATGGCTTAATAGTTAAGATTTTTCATTTTACTTTTTAAGTAAGATGACTTGCATTATACAAAAACAAAAACCCAAGTAACAAACCCCAACGTGTTTCTTAAAGAAATCAAAATAAAATTCACCAACTGTGTTGTCAATATCTTGACCTATCACTAGGCCAAGATCTAATAGAATGATAAAGTTTGGTGCCATTGTTTCCATTTTAGTGTTTCTAATTATACCATTATCCCATTTTTTTCTTTCTCTTTCTAACCAAGTGCTGTCATTCTGCCCCATCCAGGCCTTCATTCCTTGGTAAAAACTTCAACCACCAAACTTCAATCATTATGTACCTTGAGTTCATGAAGAAGTTGCTCAATGAAGGCAGCATAACAGCTCTGCTACAAAGACCTGGATTTGCATTACCAGATACTTATGGCTATAGAACTATAGACAAATTACATGACCTCTCTTAAATGTCAGTTTCCACAACTATAAAATAGGGCCAGTTCATCTGTTCCTTTCAGGGTCCTCTGAAATTAAAGGACATGAAATATGCAAACACCTAGCGCAAAGAGAACTATTTCCAGCAGCCCCCTCCTACCCATGGTTTCAGTTCTCCATTGTCAACTGTGGTCCGAAATGATTAAATGCGAAATTCCAGAAATAAACTATTTATAAGTTTTAAATTGCCTGCCATTCTGAGTTGTGTGATGAAATCTCTCACAGACCAGCTCTGTCCAGGCAGTGAAATGAATCATCCCTTTGTTCAGTGTATCCAAGCTATATATGCTCCCTATCTGTTAGTCACTTAGTTGCTATCTCACTTATCAGATCCACAGTTCTGGTAATGAAGTGCTTGTGTTCAAGTAACCCTGTTTTACTTAATAATGACTACCGTATACAAGAATAATGATCCTGGCAATTAAAGTCCTTCCTTTAAGTGAAAAGGTGAAAGTTCTGAACTTAAAAAAAAAAAATGTATGCTGAGGTTGCTAATCTCTAAAGTAAGAATGAATTTACTATCTATGAAATTGTAAAGAAGAAAAAAGAAATTCATGCCAATTTGCTGTTTCACCTCAAACTGTCTAACCAACTGTGTGACAAGTACTTAGCTAATAACGGAAAAGGCATTAAATTAGTGTACGGAAACATGAACAGAAAACTTGTTCCAACTGATGACTATGCTGCTCCAGAAAAAGCACTAATCCTTGTATGAAAATTCAGCAAGAAATTCCCTGAAACAAGTGACACCAAGCCATTTACCACAAATAAGGAATGATTACAATAAGATCTGTTACTGTGCCTAACTTATGAATTACACTTTATCATAGGTATGTACATATAGGAAATAAACATTGTATATATAGAGTTTGGTACTATCTGTGGTTTCAAGGATCCACTGGAAGTCTTGGAAAATATCCGCTGTGGATAAAGGAGGACTACTGAATGTCAAATCTCATCCACTTTACTGACTAGGCCACTCTGTCTCTCCTTAAACATTTTACGTAACAGATGTTTCCATCTTATAGCTCAGTCCAGTCATGTGTAATTGTATATATGAGAAAATTCTCTCTCATACTCATGAAAATGCCATGAGTTCAAAGGAAGAAAAAAATCACGATGGGCTACTTTGAAGTTAACTGGAAGCAGCTTCATTCAAAGGAAGTCTCACAAATACAATGTAACTTTGAAGTGGGCCTGGGAAGATAGATGAGGCTTGGATGAGCAAAAAAATATTTCGGAGGTTAATTATCATTCACTCATTGTCATCAAAATGTGAATGTTTACCATGTGCCAAGAACTTTCTAGATGCTGGGGATCCAGCAGGGAAATGAAACAGATTAAGGTCCCTGCCTTCTAGAACTATATATTCCAGTGGAGCAAGAGAGAGAGACCGACTAAGTTATACAATGTATAGATGTCAGATTATGACAAAGACTACAGAGAAAAAAAGAAGTGAGTAAAACAACTCTGAAGTGCTTAGAATAGAGATAGGATGTTATTTTAAGCACCATGGTCAGGGAACATAACACTAATGTGGCATTTGAGCAGAGCCCTAAAATAAGGAGCCAGTTAGTCAGATATTGCCGGGGGGGGGGGGGGCGGCGGGGAAAGAAGGGTTCCAGACAGAGAGAATAGCTTAGTAAGCCAGGCCCTGAGATTATTCCAGTAGGATAAAAATCAGGGACATACTAGGAGATAGACATCCCCAGCATCTTTGGTCAACAACCTAACAGAAAACAAAGGAAGTAAGCATAAACGAAAATATAGGCTGAAGACACTACAGAGAACTCTGACTCTCAAATTTGATATTTTACTCTTAGCAATAAGGAGTCACTGAACAGTTTTGAAAATGCCACTGAAATGAATGAAATCATAGCTTAAGAAAAAACATATAATCAATAAATACTCAATTTATTCAGAGTTTGCACTTGTTAACTATACATTAACAAAAAGTAACTTGCTTTTTCTTCATCTTTAGATACTGACTTAACACATACCAACCTTCAGCTTGAAATGGAAAAAATAATTTAAATAGTGTCTCTCTATATTAGAACTGTTGCTTACAAAAAAAAAAAAAAAAAAGCCTTGATATGCTTATTTGCACTTTTAGCATGAAGAATAAATGCAAAGACTAAGCCAAATTCTGTACTAGTTTGAGAATAACAAGCTATAATTATATAAACAGATGCTTTAAATAGTCTGAAATAGAATGAGAAGGTCCTTGAAACATGAAATATTTAATAATATGCTGCAGAATATAATCAAATGTTTTCATTTGATGTGAAAAAAATTTGTGATATCAGCAATCAGCAAAGTAACATTAAATTTATATATGAAAAGCATATAATAAGAGATTTCCTCTGTAAGTTGATTCAGCCCTTCAGACAATGCTTTAGTAGAATAACTTGTATCATTTAGAGTTAGGCTTGGAAACGACTATGGAGCAGTGTTCCAAATGACACTGGAAGAATATAGTAAGTAGTAGCAGCATTGTCATTTTTTCCTGTTTTGTTAGTAACTCTAAGTATTACATAAAGACAGATTTTCTAAATAAATTCAAATGTAACTATTGTGAAAATGACATAAATGGAGCCATTTCAATATGCACTTGGAGCCACTATTCCACATGAATTCCCTTGCATGTCTTACTCTTCAAACCTTTGGAATGTCTGAACTGGGCAAAATAACCTCTGGAATGGTCCAAAGCAACACTAAAAAGAAAGCAGACATCCTGACTGTGAGGACTAAAAATTAAAAATTCTTTACAATTAACAGCACCATGTATAAGCAAACTAAACTGGAGCGGTCCCCAACCTTTTTGGCACCAGGACCAGTGCTCTTATGAGAATCCAATGCCTGATGATCTGAGGTGGAGCTGAGGCGCTGATGCAAATATAGATGAAGCTTCGCTGGCTTGCCTGCCACTCGCCTCCTGTTGTGCAGATTGGTTCCTAACAAGCCACAGATCAGGAGTTGGGTACCCCTGAGTTAAAGAGTAACTTAGCTTACTGGCATGTGTAGAAATTCCTTCCTTGGTTTATTAGAAATCCTTCCTTCTATTCATGATTTCCTTTCTTTTTCTCATAAATACCCTTTGCCTTCACCTCATAATGAGTACACTATTTGGGTTTCTGCCTGAATCAGTGTTTCCCAAATAGCTATTCTTTGATCTCAAATAAATGCTTCTTGCCTCTCACTCTGGCTTTTTATTGTTTAGGTTAACACTGTTTTCTTCAAAGAGCCTAGGAAAAGTTTGTTTTCATAAAAAGAAACAAAAGGTTTAAAAGTAATTTGCTTTTCATGCCTTTTTTCTACTAAAATACTATACTGAGTTCCATTTCTAACCAATAACAGACACCGAATTTACCCTACTTAAAAACTTAAAAACCAAACAAAATATACATAACGGCATTTCTGAAGAGACTGGAAATCAAGAGATGTAAAACAAACTAGGTGAGAGGCCTACAATGAACTCAGCTTACTACCTGGCCATGGCACAAAGAAGCTAAACCACGGCGCGCCCCAGTGGTCACAACTAGAGGAGATGGACCTGGGGGACCACAGAGACCAAGGTGGCTAGATTTCATCAGACAGATTACAAAACAGGAGACAGATGCAGAGAGAGAATTTTTTAGATCTATAAAAGGTCACCCTTGAGTATTTAACCACTTACTGATTAATGCACAAATGTTAGAAAACCACAAAAGATAGAGAAAGAATCACCCAAAACAATAAGAGGGAATAATCTTAAAGGTTGAAAACAGTCAGGAATACTGTCAGTGCCCATCATCAGCCAGACTAAAAATATCATCATCCACAGAGCATCAGACGTAGTAGTCAGAAGGACTTCTGCTCACTATGGGAAAAATTAACTCTAGCATAAACACTGTTCTAGTTTCACCTAAAACAAACAAACAAACAAACAAACAAAACAAAAACAAAAAAAAAAAACTTAAAAGCAAGATCTGGAAAAGTGGACCATTTCCAAATAACTGCATCAAAGGGTTGGGGGAAGCTCAAGAATATTTATAGAAATACAAAATATTCAGAACTTATAAGCAAAAATCACCGATAAGGAAAATATGTGCATAAAGAATTGAAAAGCCAATCAATTGAAACTGATAAAAATTACATGACAGGATCAGTAGACAAGGATATTAAAACCATTATTATCTGTGACTTCCATAGGTCCAAGAAGTCATAGGAAAATTTTAACAAGTTAAACAGAGGCATGGAATGGAATGATACACACCACACACACACACACACACACACTCCCAAATCAAACTGCTAGAGATGCAAACTATAATGCCTGAGATTAAAAAAAAAAAAAAATACACTGGATAGAATTAACAGATTAACCAATACAGAAAAATAAAGATTAAGAATCTGAAGACAAAGCAATAGCAACTATCCAAAATGAACCACAAAGACAACCCCCCAAAAAGTATACCAGTGAGCTATGCAATAATTAACTATTTCTGCAGCCCAAAAACCTGTAATTGGAATCCCTGAATTAGGAGGTGACAGAAAAAGTATTTAAAGAAATATTTGCAGAAATATTTCCAAATTTTTGAAAACTATGAAACCACAGAACCAAAAACTTCAAGGAACCCCACATAAGAAACATGAAGAAAATCACCCAAAAGTATATCATAGTATAACTGCTTATAACTAGAGATGAATAGAAAAATCTTAAAAGCACTGGGGGGAAGAGAATTTTTTAGATCTAAAAGGTCACCCTTGAGTATTTAACCACTTACTGATTAATGCACAAATGTTAGAAAACCACAAAAGATAGAGAAAGAATCTATCTCTGTACAAAGATACATTCTGTACAAAGATCAAATAGATGACAAATTCTTATCAGAAACAATGCGAAGTAGAAGTCAGTGAAATAACATCTCAAAACTACTAAAAGTAAAATATGTCCACCCAGAACTCTTTCCCATGCTAAAATATCTGTCAAAAACAAAGATGACATAAAGATCAGGACAGAATCAATGAAATAAAGAATAGAAATACAAAAAAGTCAACAAAAATAAATAGTGATTGAGACTATCAATAAAATTGATAAACCCCTAGCCCGACTGATTAGCGAAAAGACTGAAAACACATGATCAATATCAGGAATGAGAGAAGTGACATCACTACATATTCTACAAGTATTAGAAAAATAATAAGGGAATATTATAAACAACTTTATGCTAATAACCTCAATTCCTTGAAAGACACAAGTGAGATCTTTCCAGAAGGAAAAGACAACTTGTACAGCCCAATATCTATTAAATAAATTAAATCTGTACTTGAAAACCTTCCAGAATAAAAGCTCCAGGCCCAGATGGTTTCACTAAGAAAATCTACTGAACAATTAAGGAATGATACAAATTCTACACAAACTCTTCAGGAAACTAAGGGGAAAAAGAAGTGGGGATAAGAGGTAGTATTTCATTTATTTATTCTATGAGGCCAAAATAACCCTGATAGCAAAACCAGTCAAGAATATCATAAGAAACAAAACCTACAGATCAACACCCTTCATGAATATTTGCAAAAATCTTTAATAAAGTTTTAGCAAATCAAATCCAGGAACATATGAAAAAGATAATACATGATGACCAAGTGCGGTTTGTCACAGGAATGAAAGGTTAGTTCGACATGCAAAACTAATGTAATTCACTATATTAAAGAATTTTTTAAAAACTATATAAATCTCAATAGATAAAAAGTATTTGATAAAATCCAACATCCATTTCTGATTTAAAAACAAAATCTCAGCAAACTAATAATAGAAGGGAACTTCCTCAACTTGGTAAAAAGCACCTATGAAAAACATCATAGTTATGGGTGAAGTCAAAATGCTTTCTCTTTCACTCAATATCATGAATGAGACAAGCAAGTCCATTCTCATCACTTCTATTTTACTGAGGGTTCTAGCTAGTGAAATAAGGTTAAGATAAAGGAAATTAAAGGCATACATATTGGAGAGGAAGTAAAATTGTTTTTATTAGAAGATGACAATCATTTAAATAGAGTATCTACCAGAATCTAAAAAAAAACTATTAAAACAAGTATGTGAGGTTAGCAAGGTTGCAGTTTAGAAGATAAATATGCAAAACCTACTGTATTTCGATAGTCCAACAATTAGGAATTCAAATTTTAAAAATGCCATTTAAATAACATTTTAAAATAAAAACTAAATAAGAGAGAGATAAATCGAGACCTGTACAATGAAAACTACAAAATATTGCTAAGAGAAACAAAATAAGATCTAAATAAAAGGAGAGATATATTTTGTTCACAGATTGAAAGACTATACTGTAAAAGATGTCAATTCCCTCCGAAATGGAGCAATTCAAATAAAAATCCCAGAAAATTACTTTTGTAGAAGTTGACAAACTGATTCTAAAATTCAGAGGACCTAGACTAGCCAAAACAACTTTGAAAAAGATTAACAAAGTTGGAAGACTTAGACTATCTGACTTCAAGACTTATCATAAAGCTACTGTAATAAAAACATTCTAATATTGGCATGAAAGTAGACAGACAAATCTATGGAGCATAATGAAATCCAGAAACATTCCCAGACATACACAGTCAATTGGTTTTTGACAAAAGTGCAAAAGCAATTCAGCAAAGAAAAGATAATCTTTTCAGGAAATAGTCCTGGAAAATTTAATATCCATATGCAAAAAAAAATTACCTTTGGTCCATATCTGTATCATATACAAAAAAAGCAACTCAAAACGGATGGTAGCTATAAATATAAAATTTTAGGAAACAGCATGGGAGGAAATCTTCGGGATTTGGGTTAGGAAAGACTACTCCGACTTGCCAAAAACAATCCATAAAAAAAAATTTAATAAACTGACTTCATCAAAATTAAAAACTATGCTCTGTAAAAGACCTCATGAAGAGAATATAAAGACAAGCTACAAGAGTAAAAGAAAATATTTGTATATATATGACAAAGGTCTAGTGTCTAGAATATGTAAAGCACTTTCAAAACTCAACAGTATGCTGATAATGTGGGAGACTATACATGCGTAGAAGAGGGGGTATGTGGGAAATCACTACCTTTTACTCAATTTTGCTGTGAACCTAAAACTGCTCTTAAAAGTCTGTTTAAAAAAATTCAACAGTCAAGAAAACTCCAATTAGAAAATGAAAGACTAACAGGTATTTCACTTAAGTGGACATTACAGATGACAAAGAAGCACATGAAAAGATGTGCAAACACCATTAACCATTAGAGAAATGCATATCAAAATCACTATCACTATCACTACAAACCTAACAGAATGGCTAAAATAAAAAACAATGACGATACCAAATACTGGCAAAGATGTAAAGACAGTGGATCTCTCATACTTTGGATAGGAATGTAAAATACGGCCATTTTGAAAAAGTTTGGCAGTTTTATAATTCTAAACACACAATTACCATACAACCCAGCAATTGCACTATTGGGCATTTACTATAAAAATGAAAATTTATGTTCACATAAAAACCCATGAATAAATGTCGATCTTTATTCATAGTCAAAAACTAGAAATGACCCAGAGGTCCTTCAACGGGTGAATATGGTACAAACATACCACAAAACTCTACTAATAACAAAAAAGAATCAACTATTAATACGTGCAACAACTTGGATGTATCTCCAAAGGCTTACCCTGAGTGAATAATGCCAATTCCAAAAGTATCATGTGATTCCATATTTATATAACATTTTTAAAATGACAAAACTTTAGAAATGGAAAAGATTGCCAGAGGTTACCAGGAGGGCGTGGGGAGGAATAGAAGGAAGGTATGTGTGACTATAAAAGGGCAAAGCAAGAGAGCTGGTAATGAAACTGTGCTGTATCTTGACTGTGGTGGCAGATATAGGAATCTACTCATGTGATAAAATTGTATAGAACTAAGTACACACATATACACAAGTGAGTGTAAGTAAAACTGTAGAAATCACAGTAAAATCGGCAGATTCTATCAATCTCAAAATCCTGGTTTTAACATTGTACTTTGTTTTGCAAGATGTCACTGTTACAGGAAGTTGGGTATCTACTTTAACCAACATATATTAAAACTACGATCCATACTGTCATAAAGTCTTAGTTCCTCTACATATGCTTTGATTTATAGCTTTCTTTCCACCCAAACACACTTCAAAAAGAGAAAGAAGCTATTACCTCAATTAAGAGAAAATATGGTCATTATTTTTAACCTAACTGTAATCTCCAAAACAGAGCATGAGAACACTAGAAATGCTCAATGTTCTACATTGAGAAAACTGTACTTTAATCATTTGGCAAAATATATATATATAATTCAGTAAATTACATGGTACAAAAAAATCTAAATAAACTAAAATCCTGTTAAGCGGGTTCACTTAGTTAATTGGGTTCATTATTGATAAACTGCTTTTATGTGAAAAAAGTACATGGAAAATGCAATGCAAATTTTAGAATGATTACCTCATGAAATGATAATCCTTATTTAAAATTTAAAAATTAAAACATCGATGTCAATTGAACTTTTTGTGATATGGAAACATTCTTCAATCTGCACTGTCCAGCACAACAGCTACTAGCTACATATGGCTATTACACCTTGATATATGGTTAGTGGGACAAAGAAACTGAATATTTAACTTCAGTTAAATAGTCACGTATTACTGGCTACCATGCTGAACAGAGTAGATTCAGAATTTACAAAAAAAATTCAAAAAAAGAATACAAACACACAATGTATAATCGTCAGTGTAGTAAGTATTTCTCACCCATAACCTTTTGGCCAAAATAATTCATTGTACAGGATTACCCTAAAAAAGGATATATTCCTTTCAAACAATAAAGGTGTTTTTCCCAAATTAATTTTATGACCACTCTATACTACTATAGAATATAATTTCAAAGAAATTACTGCAGCTATTAAGAGCAATAATGCATTTTCACCAGCAGAGGGCAGATATGTTATAAATACTACAGACCAATTTCAAATATTTAAGGTTCTTTAGAGAACTAACCGTCTACAAACACTGTATTCCCCTGCCATTTTTCAAAAGTTGATTTACTATGACAAATAAGTTAAAATGTGATAATCATTTAAGGATTCACTGGTCATCAGAATGGTATAAGATAAAAGAAGAAAATGAAGCTTAATTTGGAAATCAATAATCCTTGTTTCATGTTAACTGTCTTAAAGTTTAAGCCTTGTCAAACCTATTTCTTACTTTGTTCGAAAATTCAGCTTAAAAGTTCAAAAGTTTGAGCAAGCATATTACAGCTTCCCTTTACTATTTCAAAAATATTCTAGTGCTTTTTATTTGCAAAATTTCGCAAGCTCAAAGATATGCAATATTTACAAATACTTCTTTTAAACTATTCTTAACACTATTTACAGATATCATGAGATAAAATTTGCTTCTAGTTAACACAAACACCAATAAACGGCATTCCAAGGTTTAAAACATGTTTACATTTTTGCCAAATCTGTATTTTAAATAGGCTCGTTAAGTAAATAATATGTAATCATTCTTCGCTCTGATTACCTTTTTAAAAATGTTCTGCCATTACATAGAGGTTGGTTAAGCAAAAGAGAATGAAAAATTTAAAAGCTGAGTTATCTGTTGTAAAGGTCAAGAGTAATATTTATTTGTGGACTCAAAAAGTAACAGGTTTCCAGACAACTTGGGTTCATTCCCATCTTCTCTCACTGTGACAAAGCTTCAGCAAGTCATTAACCTCTCTTGTTCTGTTTCATCTAACAGAAAATTATACCACATACCATGACAGATCTCTCTTATTTCTAAACTTTCTATAATTTCACAGTTACACAAAAATATAGACCAGAGACTGAGAAAATCTGTCCAAAGTGCTCAACTGTCAGTTATTCATGGACTTAAAGAATCTAGGAGCTTACCACCATACTCCGAGGAATCAATGTTGCCTGAAATTTTGTTACGGCCCAATGACTGGTCAAGTGAAAAATATGAAAAAGATAGCCAACCCCTGCCCCTGAAAGAAGAAAATCATAAAAGAAATGACTAATAAGCATATTAAAAACGTTAATTTTAAGAGTATCAAGAAAATGCAGAATGCAGTGTGATACGATTTTCAAAAACATGAGTACCTAGTGACAGGTTGGATGCAGAGGGCCAGCCAGTCTTCATACTGTGCAGGAAAGTAAACTGGCCCCAATATTTCTGGCAATACAAACAGGCTTTATTCTGGCATACTCTGACAGCATATACCTTTCACATAGGAATGAGATTTTATTCTGAAGAAAAAACTGTGTACACACAAAGCTTTGATAGCAGAATGATTTGTATCCTTAAAAATTAGCAAATATCCATCAATACAGAGACAGGTTAGTTTAAAATACTTTTTTAAGTTATTTAAAAATATTTAACTCTTCAAGTATTCTGTGCAGAGAATCACCTTAAATCTCCTTCAACGTCCTACTCTATTCTCAGCAAATGACTTCATCACCTAATTATCCCCTCACATTTCAGACCCCTTTCAGTCTCCTTCATAAATTGACCTATATTCTTCCCAATCTTTCTCCTGTCCAAAGCTAACCACTTCATCTGTGTTTTGAATCAAATTTTCCCCTAAATCTGGCTTTGACATATTAATTATGCCACACTTCCTTCTCAGAGAACTTGTGTGATCTTAGCCATGGAAAAAAAGAAACCCCTACTTGCTGTTCCAGCAGCCCTGCTGCCTCCAAGCCAAAATGGCCAGGGGTGGGCATATGGCCCAGGCTGGGCCAGGAATATAGAATATGACCCTAAAAAAAAGAGACAATGATCTATAGGAAGCCAAGTAGGTCACAGAATTAGGAACTACTGAAATGTACAGGCAAACAAATGAAGAAGGTATGGAAAGAAGTAAAGCAAGCAAGAATCATCATCCCTTATAGACCCAGAGACACAGAGGGAACCAAAGAGAGACAGAAAAAAACATGGCTGTCTGAGGACTTTCTCGTTCTTTCCATGTCAATGTGTGGATGTTCTACGTATTTTGATGCAACTAGCTGAAACAGAAGCCATAGCAGATATTGCTGATTTGTTCACACAATCTCTGATCCACTCTATTTATGGTGCATCTCTTCCTGTATTCAGAGGCTAGAAAGCCAAAAAGCCCTTATTTATCCGATTCCTTTGTGGTTAGAGTTCTGAATGAGAATTAGTTTCCACCAAGTAGATGCACTCATGCAACATTTAAAAGCAAAAGTGAGATGGAGACTATCTTCCTGTCCTTTTGGGCTGTTTTCTGCAAGGTCACAGAATGGCTATCTGGGCTATCTGACATGGATGACAGATAGACTCCATACTCCAGCACCCAGTCACCAGCTTATACGTGTTTTAAGGCAACTGTAGCTTTCTAATCCCTGTATCACAGTTAATTTGGTGTTTTCTTAGACGCAACAGTTCCAGCAACAGCCGTAGGGCTAGTGGCTCCCTGGCAGGTCAGTTCTGCTGTGTTCTGGGAGTCATCCCAGTAGGCTCAGCCTGGTGCCTACTCTTCTACCCTTTCCAGAGCTTTCACATAAGCACCCAATTTCCTGTATTAAATATTTCTGTTAATATACCTAGAGTGTTGTTTTCTGTGCTGAAGCCCTACTAAAACCACCTCAACTTAAACATACAAAAAGAATATGATTACAGTATTCAAAGCCAATGGTTTCTATAAATCTGACCAATAAAGTTTTACATAAGCTAACAAAGAAAAAGTTACAAAAAGGGAAATACTAGGTAAGGTCCAATTTTCCAGAAAGTCACTGAAGTCATAATCGCCTATGAAATATTCTTAAGACTACTGAGAAAAATTAGTTGTTTTTTTTTTTTATTGCTTGTATGGTAGTTATTTATCTTTTGCAGACAATGTCTTAAACGGCAATATATATTACTCTTGTGCTTAGCATGCTTCCCACCACCCCCCCACAGTCATTTATTCATTCAACAAATTTACCTAGCACTTATGTGCCAGGAAGTATTCTAAGCACTGAAAAAAGAAGAAATTGATGACTTGTTATATTTCTAGAAGGGTGACAGATATTTAACAAAATTAAGTATGCAGTATATTTGAGTACAGACCTAACCCAGATGAGGAGGCCCAGCCATATGCATGTCTAGAAGAACATTCCAGGGATAGGGATTAGCAAGGCACGGAGGCAGAAGCCAGATTAGTATCTTCAAGAGTAAGAAGGGCAGTGTGGACCACTGTAAAGGCTTTGGCTTTTCCTCTGACAGAAAAAAAATAATGGAGGGTTTCAGGTACAGCAATGACGTGATCTAAGTGATCTGACTTGACTTTTTAAAGATCACTCAGAGCTGTGTTAGACCACAACAGGCAAGAATAAAAGCTTGGAGATCAAGCAGGAGACTACTGGAGCAATGTGGGGACAATTCCAAAGTTTTGGTCTAGATCAAAAGAGCAGAGTAAGATGGAGAAGAATGCCCAAAGAGTAGACTCAAAGGAGGAAGATCAAGAAGTCAGTTAAATTTGTTGCTTCTGAATGAAAAACCACATACAATTGGATAACCAGTATAAAGTTCTAGAACGAGGTCTTCTGGCATGAAGAAACATACTGGGAGTTGACTTATAGTCTGCAGTTAAAAGCAAGAGTAGATGAATTGACAACAGAGTGAAAACAAAGAGAAGGAAAAAGAGGTTCAAGAACTGAGTCACGTAGGGTAAGCCTCTCTCCTCTATTTATTAAAAAAAAAAATGCCATTTTACTTAATTTAATTCTAGTTCTGTTTCTATCTCCTAAAATGAAAAATCCTAAATACAGAAGCTTTGAGGTTGGGATTCATACACCATATACAACTTCAATTCCTAGGGCAATTAGCAGTTGTGCCTTACTATAATAGGTGCTCAGAAAATAACTGTGAAATGAATACTTCTTTAGTAACCTTGGATCAAAACCAAAATAGTGATTAGCATTAGAGGTTTTGGTTTATTTCCATGGTTTGCAGCAGTTCTTTTCAATGTGTTCTTTAACAAAACAGAATGATGCAGAAGTAAAATTACAAGAACATTCATTCTTACATTTTCAAATGATTAACAGCTAGACTGCCCTAAAACAGCTCCATCACGCTCCTTTTTCTGACCAGCATCCTAAAATGAAAACATAAAGTGCCAATAGCTAATTTAATTACTCTTTAATCACAATCTTTGCAATAAAAGTTTATTTGAATTTTTTAACTTTTGTTCTCTTGGTATGTTTACACAGATTCTTGAGAATGTTCAGAATAGGTGATATACCATCAGCCCTCAATATCCACAGGTTCTCCATCAGCAGTTCAACTACCTACCACCCACATATCAAAAATACTTCCTCCCAAAATGCTATGTTGTTGCAGACATGTACTATGCAATTAGGCTTACAATGGCTGTGTATGTACTTAACATGTACAGACTTTTGGGTTTTTTGGTCATTATTCCCTAAACAATACAATATAACAACTATTTATAGAGCGTTTACATTGTCTTAGATATTGTAAGTAATTTAGTGATAATTTAAGAGGATGTTTGCAAGTTATATGCAAAAACCATGCCATTTTATATAAGGAGCTTTAGTATCCACAAATTCCACTGAGATACTGAGAGATGACTGTATGAAAAACAGTCATTTATCAGTACAAGATTATATGAAATGTTCAGATACACACTATCAGTCGAGACCAGTTAATGCTTTTATTCTAACTGGGAAAAAAAATGCAGACCAAGATGAACTGAACAAATTTTAAGTCCAGAAGGTGTCCCTCCACTCATTTATCGGTAGCTTGTTTGAGTTTGTTCCTTAGGCATAAAAACTAAAAACTTTTTTCTTAATTTTTGTTATCAAAATTTTTAAAAACAAAAAAGAAAGAATGATACAGTAAATACCAACATACCCACTGCCGATTTAAAATTACTATTATTCTGCCATATATTCATTTTTATGTTGAAATATCTTGAAGCAATTTCAGACATCAAGACATCATCTCCTAAATATCCATAAAAAATATGAACTTTCTCCCCATAGTCGTATTATCACACCTACCAAATTAACAATAAGTTTTCAATGTCATCTGATATGCAGTATTCTATTCCCCATAACTGTGCTTCCAAAAGTTTTTTTATAAAGAGCTTTTCAAAAAAGTATTATCCTTTCAAGGACCATACACTGTGTTTGGTTATGTCTCTTAAGTTCCTTTTAAATTAGAAGAGTCCCCTCTCTCAACCTGTTTCTTATCATTGACTTGATAAAGAGATATTAAACACAGGTTTAATATAAAGAAAAATGACAACCTCCATTTAAAATATTTTCAGGGGACACATAGATAAATGAAAATGTCACTGATCAGCATAACGCTCCTCACTTTGTACGAATTCTAAAAATTATTTTAATATTAATATTTAAGGTGTACCATAAAGATTAAAGCTCAGATGAGTGGTACTGGTCTAAAGATCTGCCCTTTAGCTCCGGAGTAACAGCATTATTTGGAACTGATCCTCTTCCCTATGAAAACTTCAGAACCTTTTAAACTAAAATAATTTGGTGTAGATTTGATATAAACAAATAAGTTTATACAATCTAAACACATAGCAACTTTAGCCACTTAGATATTAAGTTATAATACATACATGTTTTATACATTCATTTAAACAAGAAAATGTTTACATATTTTTCCAATTATATTTAGACCTCACGAAGTGTGAAATGGTAGCCGGTTACCATACTTGAGATATTTGATAACATTTTCATTGTGAAATTTAAGAATTTCAACTATTTTTTGCCTTTTAGTATGCCTTGTCATTTTTTCTTGATAGCGCGCATGAGGTATTGGATAAACAGGCCTTTGGTAATGTGGTGTAAGGTGTTGAGGAGGGGAAGCATTCTATAGCTTCATGATTAAGCCTCAGTCTTTCAGTGGGCCTCTGCACTGTAAACTTACTACGCCAGTACTGGTTTCCACAGAGGTGTGACTGGAGTTGTGATTCTCTAAATATATTTGCCCATCTGTCTAATTTTGGGGACAGTAGTTTACTCTATGACCTCACTTCTCTGATGGACCTAAGCAGAGATTTTCACTTGTTGTTAGGTTAGAGTAGAGACTTGAAGCTCCTTCCAGTCTTAAAACCAGACTGGACTGGAAACTGAAAGTCCCATCAACTATTTTTCTGAAAACTTAAGCATCTATTTTAGGTAAAAACCTTTGTTTCCTGTTGTTTACAAGCATACTTAAACAACTAAGTTAAAAACAGGCAAAAATATAATTGAATTTGGGACAAAAAATGAAAGCCCTCAAAATGAGGCAATCACTTGAGATAGCCTTGTCTTATCTAGGGAAGTGAAATTATTGTTTCCACTAAAAAACAAATTCCAAACAACTGAGTTTCAGTAAATAAACAAGAGAGGGCCACCTGTTAAGATTCAGCAAGCATTCCACAGATGCTGTGCTTATAGTTGCCTCAAAAGGCCACACCAGAAACAGAGGCCAGCTGCCTCCAGTGTGAGTCTAGGCGCTGCTCAGCAAGGAGCACCTGACTGGCAGAGGACACAATGGGATGTGGCTTGGGTGGGGTCGCAAGTTGGGGAGGCGGAGTTTCAGGGAATCCTCTGGACAGAGCGACCTCTGTTATCCAGTTTGATGACCTCTCAGCTATGGTGGCACTGAGTCCACACGCTGGGATGGGGGAGGGCTTAAAAGAGGAACAATGGATACCACAGGCACTTCTGTATCAAGCAAGTCTCCCCTTGGCCCTCACTCCAACAATGTCTCCCTGTAAGTCCCTGGTGCCCACTGCACACAGCCAAATGGGCACTGGTACTCAGAGCGAGCAGGTCCATCACCGTGAAAATCCGCTAGCGAACATGATCCCTTTAAGAGGCATCTGCCGCTGCTGCAGCCTCGGTCTCACTCAGCCTCTTTCAGGACCCAGCAGCCCCACATCCTCGCCCCATCCTACCTTCTGCTGTTACACAGTGCTTTCCTGGAATTCTCCGTAGTTGTATGGCTTGTTCATCTAGTTCCCAGGCGGTTTTTCCTTGCTGCTGCTGCTCCTTGTTTCTGTCACAACTTTGATTTAGTCGCCAGAGGGATGAACAGAGCCTCTATCATCTACCCCAAAGTTTTAATTTTGATAAAGTACATTTCCTCACTTTTATCTTCACAGATTGTGCTTTTGTGTTCTATCCAAGAAACCTCTCCTTAACCCAAGATCCCAGAGGTTTTCTCCTATGTTTTCTTCCGGAAGTTTTACAGTTTTAGCACATAAATTTAGTTTTATTACCCATTTCAAGTTCATTTTTTTGCATGGTGTGAGATAAGGGTCAAGGTACATTCTTTTGTTGCTGCTATTAAGACTGTCCTTTCCCTAATGGATTACCCCTTAGTAAGTCTGTTAAAAATTAACTAACCTTACACGTGAATCTATTTCTTGACTACCATGTTCCGCTGATCTACATTTGTCCTTACATCAATACCACACTGTCTTGTTTAGTGGCTTTACAGTAACTGGTCTTGATGTTCTTTTTCTTTTTCAAAACCATTTAGATTGAAAAAGGGAGGGTCCTTTACATTTCTTTATAAATTTTAGAATCAGCTTGTGAATTTGTACAAAAAAGTCTTTTGAGATTTTAACTGGAATCATGTTGAATCTACAGATTAATTTGGAGAGAACTGACATAAAGACTGAGTCTTCTAATCCATGAACATGGTAGGTCTCTCCATATTTTTAGATATTCTTTAATTTCAGCACTCTGGTAGTTTCTGGCATACAAATCTTACATGTATTTTGTTACCTTTATCTCTAAATTTTCATATTTTTGTTATTGTAAACTAATTTTTATTTCAACTTCCAATTACTGGTTGGAATACAGAATTTGATTTTTCTGTATTCACCTTGATTCCAACAACCTTGATAAAACCAATTATTGGTTCTAATAGCTTTTTTTGGCAAATTTCTAAGGCTTTTCTACAGAAATGATCATGTTGCAAAGATTTTGTTAAATGACTATTATATGTGTATATATATTTTTTTTAATTTCTGTAAGAATGGCTAATTTAAGTTGTACTCACTTCATCACCTGATGACATCTTAAGTACATTCAAAGCAGTATCTTTTATAAAAATCTAGGTTCAAGATATAATTTTTGTCCCAAATCCACTTCTAAGTATAATAATGGTGGTCCTCAAAGAGATCCATGTTCCAATCCTTGGAATCTGTAAATATATTACCTTCCATGGCAAAAGAGACTTTGCAGATGTGTTTAATTAAGCTAAAGACGCTGAGACAGTTTTATCCTGTATTACCCAGGTAAACGCAATTTAATCACAAAGGTCCTTAAAAAGCCAAAGAAGGAGATGTAATGATAAAGGCACAGTGGAGGGAGATATAAAGGTGACACAGTGAAGGTGGAGAAAAGGGCCATTAGGCAAGCATCACAGGGGACTTCTACAAGCTGGAAAAGATGAGGGAATAATCTCTCCTAGTGACTCCAGAAGGAACACCTTTCATTTGAGCTCAGTAAGACTCGTTTTGGATTCTAACCTCCAGAATTCTAAGATGATAAATTTGTGTTGTTTTAAGTCACCAAGTTTGTGGTAATTTGTTATAGCAGCAACAGAAAATTAATATACAAGTGGTGATCATTTCAAAACATACTTCCGCTAAGTTTTTTCACAACATGCACCATCACCACACCACACCAAAAGTAACTTGCAAGAGTAGAAATGCATAAACATCTAGACTAAACCATAATTTTCATGATTTTTTTTATATTCAAAGATAAAACTATTATACATATGATTCTCCACAGAATTTTTTAAATCCCCTTGATTTTCTTTTTAAGTTTGGGTTCAATCTGACCATTGGTCCTTGAAATGCACTTTTACAAAAGATCAGTGACAGACATCTGACTCCTAAAGGAATCACTTGGATCTCTTGTGAAATGGAGACCAAAAGTTGTTGGAGGGTGGAGGGATACAAAGGGGCACAGAGAATGGAGAATTACTAAAAAGCTTACCATTCTCTCCCCTTTGGGTCCTCAAAATCCTCACATTTACCACTTAAGATATATGTCAACATGAAATTAGCACATATTTCCAATAGCATCTTATCTGTTTTAAGTATTTTTTAAAATCATTTTTATATGGTGCTATAGCTAAATGCGATTCAAAGTTAACATTACCTAAGATCTTAGGTAGAAAATACTGACATTGGTTAATGTATGTGTGACTGAAAACTGAATAGACCTGTACGTCTTTTCTTTAAAATGATAAATAAAAAGGGTCTTGGTTTTAGGAGCTAACTAGAAGAGGTGGTGATTCTTTGATTTTGCTCTACTTTAAGAAAGCTTAAAAATGAAAGTTTCAAACAAAAGGACTCCTCAACCTGTAAGAATATTCCTGTAAGTTATATGGTATGGCTTAAGATAATTAAAGATAATACCGGGTAAATTTGCTCAGCAAGACCTAAGGCATCAGTGAAAAACTTTAAAAAGTTTAGAGGTCTGATAACAATCCAAAGTTCAGTAAGACATAAAACTATAAACCTTCAATAATAGAATTTTTTTTTAATTAACAAGAGTAAATACTGACATAGAAGTGACATGAAGCATGGGATTCAAAAAAGAATACAGACCACATCAGAGTTGAAATTACTCTTTGCAGTAAGGCTCAGTGAAGACAGAGAAAGCTGGTCACCAAGCAAATCAGAGGCAAAGCTTGGACTCAATCCGGCTTTACTAAATCCAGACTAGTGCTCTTTCAATTCTACCACACTGTTTCTATGGTTTAAAAAACCAGGGTAGATGACCAGTACCTGAACAAAGGTTACAACTGCAGAAATCAAAAACAAAGAAGCTACAAGGAAGACAACAAACACTACTAAATGACTTGTCTATAGTTCAAGCAATTTGTAGAATAAAGTTCAGTGATCAGAAAAAAATGTTATTTTGTTTATATTAGTATTTTGAAGTTATGCTGGTTCCACTATTAAATGCAAAAAGTTAAAACAAAGACACTGTCCACACTAGAACACAATAATTGCTGAGAAATAGACTAAGTCAGTTTGAAGGTGACAGTCTTTTCCCAACAAAAATCTCTCCTACCACAAAATTTCAACTGCCAACACATTTTATCTTTCGTGCCAACAAACATGCGGTTAACAGCACTGACTCTAGAAACAGATATCCTCAGTTCAAATCCTGATTCAATCTTCATTATCAACCCAATAAAGCTAGAATTTCCTCTAATGCTCATACCCGCTCCTCTGGGCTGTACCCTTGCTAGGGCTAACGCTAGATAAAATATGCTGAGTCTCACAAGTCCTATAAAATATACCAGATGGAAAATATGTATTATCAATTATGTTGGGAGGTTCCCAAGACTACTCTCAGGTTCAGTAATTTGCTACGAGGACTCACAAGACTCAATATATAGTTGCACTCATGGCTCTAATTTATTATAGCAGCAGGATACCAAGCATAATCAGCAAAGGGAAAAGGTGCATGAAGAAAAAAGGCACAAACATCCAGGTGTCCTTTTCAAGTAGAGTTGCAATGGACCCACTCAATTCTCCCGGCAATGAGTTTTGACAAGTGTGACACATTGCTAAACCAAAGAAGTTCATTAGAAACTCAGTGCCTAAGGCTTTTTTTGGAGGGCTGGTCACGCAGCCACCCTTGCCTCACACCTATGCAAATGCCAGACTCCCAGAAGGAAAACAGGTGTTCAGCGATAAACCACACTGTCGTACAAAAAGTTTAGGCAGAGTGACTCTTTTTACTTCGGATGGTGAGATGATCCCCAAATTCAAGTCCTTGACGACAGCCAAATGTCAGCCTTGCAAATCAGGCCTGCTTCCAACAGCCTAGTAGATCCAATACACCAACGGACTAGTAGAGAGTTCCCAACCTTTTTGGCACCAGTGACCGGTGCTCCTAAGAAAATCTAATGCCTGATGAGCTGAGGTGGAGCCGAGGTGGTGATGCTAGCACTGGGGAGCGGCTGCAAATACAGATGAAGCTTCGCTGGCTTGCCTGCTGCCCACTTCCAGCTATGTGGCCCAGTTCCTAACAGGCCACAGACCAGTACCAATCTGGGGCCCAGGCACTGGGGACCCCTGGACTACTATTCTTTAGAGCACAGCCCTTATCCACCTGTTCCCTGCTTTATCCTCAGCTCCTAGAAAAGTTTCTGAAATATAAAAGTCATTCAAAATTTTTCTTCTTCTAATGAAAAAATTCCCTGCTCTATCATTTTCTATCTGTATAACCTTGGGAAAGTTATTACTTAAGCACTGTGTGCCTCAATTCCCTCATTTATAAGATGGTGGATACTACTATTACCTACCTCAAAAGGCTGTTTGGGAATTAAATAAATTAATATATATAAAGTGTTCATAACAGTACTTGGCAGGCAGACAGCACTATATAATTTATATACATATGTAATATTATTTGCTGTTTTTTTTAACTTCTAACCTTAAACTTCTACCTTATCCAAATCACACTAAGTTCTCCCACCACTAAACTTAATGAACCTATAGTCTACACATAGATTAGAATTTAACAGATCATTGTCTTATGTCTACAGAGATCCCTAACTAGTTTGTAGACCACATCCAAAACTTTTTAGTACACACAACAGTATCCGACATGATACCTAATCTTTGGAAAAATATTGATTTGCCAAAAAAAATTTGTCCATTAAATCAACCCTTTACAATGGTGAGAATGTAAACAGTCAACACCTGATAATTACAACTTAAACAAAATGGCCTTCAAGTTTCTTTGATCTTCTATTAAGAAAAGGAAGGAAAAATGAGTTAATTCTATCCAGTGAAAAAACCAGTAGCAGAAGTAGTAGCAGTAGCTACTACTTGCATAGCAAGAATTAAGGAGATATGTTTCCTTAATTAATGAAATTAAGTAACCAAAGAATATTTTAATCTTAAAAAAAAAAAAAAGGCAAAGAAGAATTGGGAGAAAAACAAAGGAGGGAACGACACTCAGCCCAAGTTTTAAACTGATAAATCAAAGAGAAATCAGTGGTTCCTATCCCAGCTCTGACACCAGGACTCTGCACATAACCATTAGGGAAAACCTCAAAGTAGCAAAATCACAAAAACAAAAGATTGACTGGAAGTCAGTTGAGCAATGAGAGGGAACTTTTAGACTGACAGGTCTTTTCAGATGAATTACAATTACAGACCTTTATTTACATGAATTTATCCTACGAGCATCAACATCATCATAAACACCAGTTCCTCAAGGTGAACTTTATTTTTTTAGTATGAATTACTTTAAAATAAGTTTATATAAGAACTCTTAAATATCTAACATTTAATAAAAAAATGTTCTCCATCCTCACTGCCTGTAGTGGACTCTGAGATTTGGTCTCAAGACCTCCATTTAATATTTCTACTATTTGAAGAGGTTAGAAAGCTAAAAGACTTCCTTGAAGGCAAGGTGTTGGGACACAGGTTTGCCAATTTTTTGAACATGGAAGGCACATGTGACAAAAACCATCTTCCTATAGTAAAGGGTAACTGACAAAAATGTCTAATAGCCATTGAATGGTTGAAGTAACCATCAGCTCACCAGTTTCATGGGTGAGAAGTAGCTATAGCAGTGGAGGTAGTGGTAGCAACGGCAACAGTCCGTGGCCTTAAGACCAAAAGTCCAGTGGTGGCTCTGACTTTTGTTCCTTCCAATGATGTTACGAGCACCCTATTCTTTAAAATAGCTAAAGTGGTTCTGTTTCCTGCCCCATACCCTGACTTACGATACACTGATATTGAGTTCAAGACCTCTTACATTCTTGCATGGACAACTTTTATAACTAGGTGATTTGCCTGCAATCTCTCACCATTCTAGTTCTTTCTCTGACCTGCCACCACCAAATCTGATCATGCTTAAAGAAAACAAAAGAAGGCCACACTGA
Source organism: Eonycteris spelaea (assembly GCA_003508835.1). Taxonomy (NCBI): domain Eukaryota; kingdom Metazoa; phylum Chordata; class Mammalia; order Chiroptera; family Pteropodidae; genus Eonycteris; species Eonycteris spelaea. The sequence continues at coordinate 1,796,464 of PUFA01000140.1, forward strand.
AACCTCTTGTTCTTTTATATACCTGTATTTTACAGACTATGTCTTTTAATTCCTTCTCCATCTGGTGAAATCCCACTCCACCTTCAGAATCTAGCTCAAACAAGACTCCTTCTGTGAGTCACATGCCCATATGTGCACTCTCTTCACATATCCTGCTGCCTGCCCTTGGCTCTGTGTTCATTCACGTTCATTCATTCAAAATATATATGCTGAGTTACTTTTACCTACCACATATCACACATTGTGCTGAGGGCTGGGGTACAAGTCAAAACGAGACAGATAAGATCTCTTCTCTCTTAAAGCTATAATCCAACAAGGGGTATAGATTACCCAATAAACATCGAAAAATGTTTCATAACAATTGTGGTTAAGTGTAATAAAAGATTCAGGGTGCGCTTACATGTATAAATGGAAGCCTATCTTAACCTGGGAGAATAAGAAGAATCATTTCCCTTGAAGAGACATTTAAACAGAAACTGAAAGATAGGTAAAACTAATTGGTTTACCAAAAAAAAGTTAGAGAGCTTCCTAGGCAGAAGGAGCAACATGTGCAAAGGCCTTAAGTCAGCATTCTAGGAGCTCTGAAGACAACCAATGGACAAAAAGTCAGAATGCAAGGGGACCAGCAGCCCAAAATTAAGTGGGAGAACTTCTTACAGCCACTATTGTAAATAACACTCAGTACACTGTTTTAGAATTATCCATTTGCAAAAATGCAACCCCCACTAAACAAACTCCTTTAGGTCTTACCAATTTTTTTAGACCCATAATCCAATACAGTGCTTAATGGTGTCCCTTCAATATCCTGAGAATGAAGAAATAAATGTTGGATCTGAGCAAGGAGTTTAACCTCTCAATACCAAAGCCATGGAACAAAATGATCTCTAGGAGTCAAAAAACCTTGATTTTGACTATTCCAAAACTTTTGGGCAAGAGATACATTTTCTGCCGACTTATACAAGTTCCATATCAAAGCTGGTATTACTGTGGATGAAACTTTAAATACTCAAAACTAAACTTTAAGTTGGCAAAGGGGCTCTATATTCTCACTTCTCCGTAAATTATCACCAACTAATAACCAACAGAGTCACGAATAAGGCTAGGGAGAGAAAGTGCAGCCCCACCTGCCTGTCCTTATTCTCCAGTTGCTTAACAGATTTGATAAGAGCGGGATCAAAAACAGGAAACTGGCACCTATGCCATCCTCTTCTCCTTCCTTACTTCCTAAAAAACGTCAATTCAGGAAACACACACTGGTGACTCAGTAATAAAATGTCAAAATTCGACTGACATCCTCTGCCAACTATTATAAGTCAACAAAATAGGATATTCTCTAGCTCTAGACTTTAGTTTCTAGCACATGTTCTCAAGAAGCAATGGGGGAAGCACTCTTTGAAAGAAAGAAGTATTAATTAATAGCTCCAAAATACATGAAAAGCTTGATAAAGTTTAATACTAACAAAAACATCAATATACATACATAGTATGGAACCTATTTATAATAATGGAGTTGTAGAATAAGACCCTTTGCATGTCTTTTAAAAGTATATTTAATCTGAATTTGACTACCTACACTAACTGTATCATCTGGCAAATATGAGATCAAAAATCAAGCCAAAAATTCTACTAAGAGAGCTCACAAAGGGGTTCAACTAAAGGCTCAAAAACTTTAAAAATATACTTAATTATATCAGCCATCCATCATGTCAAATTTATTGCAACCATGACATTAAGTCTAATTAAACTAATAAATGCCCTTAACTAATTTTTTTTTTTCCTGGAGAGATCAAGATAAAACAGTGAAATGATTTAGAAGATTAACTTTATTCTAGATTTAGTAGCAACAAGAAAAAAATAATGATCTAAGTAATGACTATGCCCTTGAACTCTTGATGCTATTTTCTTCTCTCCCACTTCTTCCACTTCTCAAAAACAAACAAATCTACAAACAAAAGACCAAACAAAACCAAAGTAAAAAAGACATTCATTCAATATGTATTTGTTGGCCTCAGTGACAGTAAAGATAGAAAAACTAATGTTCACAATTCCTCAGGTCAGAAGTAATAAAACTTTGTCCTAATTTGAGAAGTGCATGATTCTCCTCCCCCACTTCAAAAAAAAATGAATAAAATATTAACGTGGTAAACAATGGCTTTTTAAAAACCTGTTATTATTCAATTTTTAATGGTTTCATGTTTACTAGCATCTCTACCTATGTTACTTATTACTCAAATGCATATAACCTCTTTCTGGCTTTTTTAAGGCCCTATTTTCAGTGTTTTCCTAGTGCAGTGATGAGTGACAACCTGTGCCTCAATACAGAACAGTATTCCCCCAAAATCCACACACATAATCAATATCAGGTAACAAACAATACTACAATAATCAGGCATTTTTAACTCATCTCATGAAAGGTTACACAAAATAAATATAAGGTTGGCTCAGTCAAGTTACTATTATATTTAAAAGTGCTCATAAAATGCTCTAGTTACAGTAATCCAGTACTTGTTATGATAGTGAAGTAACTTGCTGCTGTGTGGTTTCGTCAAATCAAACATCCGTGTACTGAAACATGACTCGTTTATACAGTATTGTGGAAGAACAGTAAAGCTTCGGGAAAAGTCTAGGTCAAATACGCAGAAATCTTAAATGACATTCCCAAAAACTGAATGACTCCTGTTTGGAGCACTATTTCTCACCGAATAAACAAATACGTCAATTTATAAATAAGCAAGGTATTCTCCGAACCACATGAGGTTTATTTTTTAAAATCTGAAATATTTCCCCAAGAGATTACTTATAAGACATTAAATATAAATCAGCTCTCCAAACCCCAAACATAAGCTAAAAATAGTGCATCTATTTCAAAGGCTGAGGCATAAGCCTTTCATCTGAACAAACTAAAATTAGGGTTTTGTTTTTTTTTTTTCATCTCCAGATCTTTAAAATGTATCTTCAATGTTTATGGGGCAAACAAATCAGTGTTCACATATTCTCCCAAATTGGCTGGTCATAATCTATTAAAATCTTCAGGAAAATAAGCCCACTGTCCAGGAGACTCATATAATGAAATTCCTCTTAATTCTGGCTAATATCCAGACTAAATAAAGCAATAATACTGCTACTAATAATAAAGACCTCTCCCCAATTGGTTTAATCTTTGGTAAAACTTCAACGCACCAAAAACATTCCTTCTCAGAAAGCAGAAGCAAAACCCCCTGTACAAAAAGCTTTCAGGTGGGCGACCAGGTAGGGCTCCACCTGGGATACTAAGCATCCGAGCCCTGAGAGGGAGGACGGGATTATGCGGGAGGGTCGAGGCAGATGCGGAGACCTAAGGGTGGCCCCACCCACCGAAGTATCTGCCAGCTGAGGCGGGAGGGCAACCTTTTAACCCCAAGCAGCCCGGAGGGGCGCCCGGTTCCCTGCTCCCCGGCCCACCCCAACCCCTGGAGGGGCCGAGAACCCAGACGCGGCCACCAGCTCAGCCCGGGACCGGATAGGAGAGAAGGCTGGGGCTGTGACCGCGCCCGCCGGCCTGACCCCGCCGCCGCCTCCGGAGGAGGTGAGGGGAGACTCGAGCCCCGCGCCCTCCCGCCCGTCAGGGCCAGAGCCGCTGGGAGCAGCCGAGGCGTCCGCTCGGGCCCCGGGCGCCGCGGCTACGGGAAGGTCACTGGCCGCAGGAGGCCCCGACCAGAGGCGGCGACGTCCGCGCTACCTTTGGCCTCGCAGTCGGCGCAGTACTTGTTGTCCTCCTCCCTCAGCAGCTTGGACAGGATGAGCTGGTGTTGCTCGTTCAGCTTCTGAGCCTTCTCCCGGCAGGAGCGCGTCGCCATCTCGGCAGCGGGGCGGGGGGCCCGGGACAGCTACGGCAGCGGCAGACGCGGGCAGGAGCCGGACTGAAAAAACGCACCTGGCGCCGTCGGGACCGCAGGCGGACTCAGCCCAGGAAGCCGCGGTGGCGGCGGCGGCAGCTGGAACAGGAGGAGGAGCGGCGGCGGCGGTGGCAGCGCCGACTCGTCCCGCCTCGCCGGGCTGGCCCCGCACGCAGCGCCCGAGCCTGCGAGGGAGTGGGGAGGGGGAGAGGGGCGGGGCCGCGGCTTCCGGGCGGTGCGGCAGGAAGGAACCCTGACGCCCGGCACGTTGCGCATGCGCCTAACTTCCCCGGAAGCCGTATTAACGCGCAAGTCCCTTAGCCAGCCCAAGGTGATTCCAGAAAGGTGTGTATCACTACCCGTAGTGGGCTTCCCCGTTTTTGAGATGCGTCTGTCACTGAGGAGGGTCTCAGGTAAAACCTGGTAAGGGAAAACCTTTTACAAGGAGGCGACTTTCACTTGTATTCTTGGCTTTTTTTTCTTGCTGGCACAACATTGGAAATACAGAAATAAAAAGTGACTGGGTGGGTTTGTTTATTCATTCGACGTTTATTCACCTGCAGTTTTGAAACTGGCACCATCCTAGAAGCTAGACACAGATTGAATAAAATAGACGAAAATATCCCTTACATTTTAGGGGAGAGAATAGTCTTGTAGTGACATGCATTGAGGGCCAACATTTATTAATCTTGTGCCATAAACTATTAACTCTTTTAACCCTTATCACAACACTGTGATACTGTTATCATTATACATAGGAAAGTGAGACATGGAGGAGTTTTTTTTACTTGCCCAGGTTACAGAGCTGCTCAGTGGAGGAGTCGAGATTCAACTCCAAAGCAGTCTGGCTTTAGAGTGTAAAACACCTGGCAAAAAAGCCTTCTATTTGGAGGGGAAAGGGTAGTAAGGAGCCAAATACTGGGCAGTGTCTCTTTAACCAGAAACTGTGTAAACAGTGATCTTTAATACATGAAAAAGAAAACTTGGAAAGACATTCTTGATTAGACCCTAGAGTTCCCCAATTCAGGCTCATGGTATTTGAACCCTGGATGAGACCATTTGAGTGTTTTGGCACATATCTTATTAGGCAATTTCTAATATGGGGCTTATGTAATCAGAATAAATATGGCCCTTTCCTGTGATAGGGCAGATACTAAGGCAATGAGCAGGAGTCAGTGTCTTACACTTTTTTTAAATAGGGCCAGTTCCTAGACTAGGCCCTGCATAAAGGTGGCTCTCATGCTCACCAAGCCCCATTTTTAGCATAGGGTCTCAAAACTGGAATTAAATAGAACAGTGTGGCAGTGAAGATGATGAATAATTGAACAAATTAGAGCTTTAACTGCATAGTTCTGTCAATAACTAGAAGGATAACAGTGTGGGTTCCGATAAAAATTTTAAAAAGTGGGAAATAGAATTTTTAAGCCACATTATAGAGACTGACTTGACTTAGAAGTGCATAGGGTGCATAGGGAGGAAACTACTGAGCAAGAGCAGCATGCACAAAAACACAAAGACTTGAAGTAGCTTGGAAAACAGACTGAAGGACAGGGGTACACTTAGAACAAATGAAAGATAAAGCTAGATAAGTTAAGTGTGACAGAATTAAAGGCTTGGGAAACCAGGCAAAGCAATCTGGCCTTGATGGAAAACCTGTAGATTCTTCAACTAGGGTAACAACATGAAAAAAAAGAAGAAAAGAAAGAAGGATGTTCTGGGAAAGTTAGTTCATCTATACCAGTTAACAAACACCATTTCGAGATTTTTCCCCTCAGAAAATTCTGCTCAGCACTTCAAGGATTCAGAAAAAAACAGAAAACAGGCTTACCACCAAGAAATGATCTACATGATGGAGTGAAAGACCACAACAGTGTCTGACAGAAATATAAGGCACACCACACATATACTTTTCAATTTTCTAGTACCTACGTTTATAAATGAACAGGTGAAATCAATAGTACACTTTATTGAATCCATTATATCCAAAATATTATTTCAACATGTAATGTAAAAATCATTAGTGAAATATTTGGCATTCTTGTTTTCATATTGTCATCAAAATCCAGTGTGTATTCTACACTTACAGCACATTTTAACTTGGATTAGCTGCATTTCAAGTGCTTAATAGCCACATGTGGCTAGTGGCTCCTTATTAAATGGTACTGATCTAGATAGCCTAGAGGTTATTAAAAATCTAAGTTTGGATTGGTTGTTTATTAGGGATGTAATAGGAAGAGCAGAAAAGAAGACACTGATACCAAAAATGTTTTGAGAGGAAAATAACATTACATTCATTTACCAATATTTATTAACTTCTATTCAGTTCTCTGATAATCAGAAGCTTTTATGTCTTACAGTCTAGTGTGAGTTACAAACATGTAAATAGAAAAATTAAAAGCCATGTTGTAACATCTACAGCAAATATAAAATGCCCTGGGAGCAAAAGGGCATCAGTATCCAGCCTAGAAGATTCAGGAAAGGCTTCACCCCATATGTGATGATTAAACTTGGTTTTCACAGATGTAGGAAGTTTTCAAGTGAATAGGGGTGGAAAAGGAATACCTTGAAAAATATGCGTATGGACTCTGAAAGTGCCTGGTTATATACTGGAAGTAGTGAGAATATGACACAACAGGAATATGTGCATGGAGAACAGGTAGGTAAGAGAGGAAACAAATGAAGAGGTAGATTGGAGCCGAGAGGTCAAGAACTTAGTAGTCAAAAACTACAGAGTGTAGATTTTACTCATGGCCATATGTAAACAGCACAAGTTTTTACACAGAAAAACTTGATGAGCTTTGTTTTCTGAAACTAGTGGCAGGCTGAAGAATGGGTAGGAGAAAATTTTATCAGGGAAACAAATTACAGACAGGGCTGTTGCTATAATAATCCAAAGAAGATATGCTGAAGGCCTATTTTAAACCAGTAGCATATAGTTTGAAAGACAGAATCAAATGATGTTTTAAAATTAGAAGCAGTAAGATTTGGCAGCTGACTGTATGTGGGGGTTGAGAGAAAGGAGGTGAGAATAACACCAAGGTTTCTAAGTTGGGAGACAGGTAAATCGTGATACCATTAATCCAGATCAAGAATAGAAGGGACAGTACAGATTTAGGGTCAGAGGAAAAAGAGATGTTTGCTTGAGGACATATTACGTTTCAGGTGTCCATAGGACATCCAGCTCAATACATTTAATAGGATATTGCCTATCTATTTTTAGGGGGAAGTTACTGCTGGTGAAAGTCATTTAGGAGTCATCAGTATTTAAATGGTCATAGAAGCCATAGTGTGGATGATATTCCTCTAGATAAAACATGTGGACTAAAAAGAGAAGCATCCCAAGCACAGATCTCTGGGAATTGCCAGGTAAACAAGAAGTAGACAGAGGAAGGTGAACTGTGCCAGGAAGAAAACTAGAGGCCATGGGAAGAGAAGTAAGATGAACACTAATGCCAACTGCTCCCAAAAGTCCATTGTTTCCGTTTTAGACAACACATACAGCATGTACTCATGGGTCTGTACAGTTCATTGTTTTCCTCCACAACTGACCTTTAGCCCAGGAACAATATCGTTTGGTGAAGCTTTCCCAAGGAGTGCAATTTGTTGTTTCAGTTGAGGGAGGGAGGGGTATGCTTAGTAGGAGAAAAAAGAAAGAAAAAAAAAGGAGAAAGGGAGGAAGGAAAAGAAGAGAGGAACAAAGATAGAAAATAATAAACAAGAAATTAAAAAATAGGTATAAGGATAGGAAGCACTGCTGGATTTAACTATGGAGTATAAGGTAAGGAAAGTGACCAAAATGTGTGTGGGAGATATGAGGCTGGAGCAGCAAAATGACAGCAGGTTCCTTTGAGGCCAAAGTGATTTGATGTCCTTAGGAAATGGATGATAACTGCTGAAAAGAGGAGAACCTATTGACCTACAGTACCTAGCTCTCAGAGAGAAGTAGTAACTTCTACTGAAGATGCGATATCGAGGTGTCTCTAGATGCTTGATGGCTGGAAAGTGAGATTGAAGGACTGTTTCTACAGATTCTTAGGGAGGTTAGTCCCTTTCAACTCTAAATTCTATTTCCAGTTGGAGGTAAAAAATGAACAGGTTTCGAGAGTTTAACCACAATAAAGCTGGTATTCCCCAGAGGATAAAGAAAAAGAGGGAGTGGGAAAGTGGGAAATGAAGGAAAAATATGAATGGACTAAAATGGACAAGAGTGAGCTATGTGTGAGGGTATAGGTGGAATGTCTGGCAAAAGCAGTAGATATGGACAGCTGGGAAAACGCGGATAATAGTCTTAAGAGCCACTGCTTTTTAATCCTACTGGGGGTTAATAATTCTCACACATCTCTTTGAGGTAAATCTTATTATACTCATTATTCATATTAGGGAACAACAGCCAGGGTGGGCTAACTCCTGCTAACTAACAAATAACCCCAAATCTTAATGACTTCAAACAACCAAAGTTTATTTCTTGGTCATGCTCACTGTGTTGTAGGGATTCTGCTCCATGTTGCCCTTTCTCAGGGACCAAAGTGATAGAGTCTGTGTCATTTTCAGGGGAAGGCTACAAAGGGAGTCTCTTATAGGCTTCTCCCCAGGAATGACACGTATATACTTCTATTCTTAATCCATTGGCCAGACTGAGTGCATGACAAGTCTAAATATAAAGAGAATCAGAATTATAACCCTAACATGTACCTAGAAAGCGAAATGGAAATATCAGCAGCACAGAAACTGTAGCTCAGAGATGTCGAGTACTTTGCTGAAAGTTGCCTAGTATTAAAGAGCGTAACTGGCATTTGAGGGTAGCTATTTTGGGCATTAAGCCCCTGCTCTTTTCATGAATGATGCTACCACTGGGTAGAACGAGTTAGATCCAGCAATGACGAGAGTTTAAGACAGATCAAATATATTGAGGACAAGAGGAACACACAAACATGGAGTATATACACAAACAATATACACACCCACAAAGAGGAAACGCAGGAAAGATGAAGATTTTATTTTTGTTTTGCTTTTACAAGTTACATCAGGGAATGTTAGCATGCTTATGGTTCTTAAAAACTCTGCTCAACTGATGTATGGAGCATTCTTTTAATCTATGCTTAGCTACCAGGGGATTCTCCTCAATGTGGAAAAAGTGTGGTCTCTTGCAGATGTGTGACTTCCACACACTTCTTCCTCACCCTCCTTCAGAAGTGACTTATTTCCAAATACACAGTATTAAGCAAGCATCTATTATACAAGGGCCTACAACACAGCACTGCTCAATATAGGAAAATGTAATTTCCAAATACTTTAGCCTCATCTTTTAATCCCCGGTACAGAAACACTGAAACTTTTTTTTAGTAGTCATATGGTCTACTAGTGTCCCCAGTCCCCAAAAGCCTGATGCAAGGAACTAGAAGACCACAGCTAACTCTTTTGTTGGAGACAGGGTGACCAACCTACATGTGTATCTGAAGGCAGAGACCTGATGAACTCGCAGGGAGGTAGCCAGTTCTCAAATGTGGGCTTTGGCAACTCTGGCCTTCATTCTTTTGGGCATGTTGTTGAAGCAGATATGAATAACTCTAAAGAAAACTTCCTGAACCTGCCCCTTCCCTTTCTCCTCCACATTCCCAACCCCACCAGTCTTTTGAGAGGAGAGTTTACTCCTTCCTCCCTTCATTCATTTATTCATGCATTCAACAATATATTTTTGAGTTCTTTCTATGTTCTAGGCACTGCACTAGGTGTTAGAGATCAAAAAAGTGAGCAAACAGTCATAGCCCCATCCCTCATTCTATAATGGCTTATTCTCTACATGCAAAGATCAGGTTTTCTCACTGTCCCCTTATCTGAGATCTCCAGAGCGCCCATCACGAATGCACATGGCAAGCCCTTAATAAATGTTTGCTGAATGAATGAATAAATGAATGAGCTAATAAGGTTGAATGTAAGAGCTTGTCTGTAAAAACATAGTTTGTAGAAGCAAAATTAAGAAATGTAACTTTTAAGCAATTTTTTAAAAAGGGAATCTAATGCATAAAAACTGTTTATATCACTCTTGACTTACTTTTGATCTTGGTTAAGTTATATTCATATTTAGCGTTGCCCCTTTCCCCCACAGTTTCTACATCTCAATTTAAATAGAAAAAGTCAAAGTTATCAGAAACACACTGTCAACTTCAAGATTTAAAACAATAATAACAACAACGAAACTAACCTGGGAAAGGCTCTAATCAGGCACACTCTGTTTTCACAAATTTGGCATTGGCAGTAATATAATTTAATTCAACCGAGCCCAGTTATTATTTGAGGGAAGACTTAAAGGTAAGCAAATAAAGGCAATTTTACATTGTTTAATCAAGGGACATAAACACAAGTTGTAAGGTATATGTTCTGCCTTGTTAAGGGTGGGCATTTATTGTTTTTGCTTTCACAAAATACTAATCCTTCTGCTAGTAGTGCCCTATTTTCCTTTGGGGAACTATCCCCTTCCTCTATTGGATCCAATTTGAAAGGAGGAACTGTCAGTCAACGAAGGTTCCTGTATTATTCCTGGTCATGTGACCAAATTAGGCCACTTAGGTAAAACTACTGATACACACAAAAAAAATGGGTGAATCTCAAAAATATTACATGGAGTAAGGCTTGAAACAAGAGAGTACAAAATGTAGGATTATGTTTATATAAAATTCTAATATATGAAGAATTAATATATAGCCATAGAAATCAGAATGATAAATTATCTGGAGAGGGAGCAAGGGTGAAGATTGACTGGAAAGGTGCATAGGGGGAACTTTCTGGGTGATGTAATGTTTTTTATCTTAATTGGGGTGATGATTTACACAGATATATGTAAGTGTCAAAACTCATTGAACTATATCTCTAATCTCTGAATTTCATTGCACATAAATTATACCTCAATAGAAAGAATATTGAAAAAAACATCATGGAACATTATGCCATACAGGTCCACTAGAAAATTAAGCATTATTTGGTTTCATCTGTTCCCAATACTCTTGATTCTGCACTGAGAATTTCTACTTCTCCTTTCTTGAAACTCTACTCTCAGCACTACTGTATAACTTCATCCCAACTTTCCTCTGAGCCTCAAAAAAACTCTTCATTGACATTAAGACCCAGCCTCTTGTTCCTCTAAAGTACATTTGTTGTTGTTGTTGTTATTGTTTTTTCAGGGACTATGCACTCTCACGTCTTCTACCATTTGCTTCTACTCTAAGGAGCTAGCATAAAGGTCTATCCTTGAGCATGGCCAAAGCTACAGGTCTTGATAGCCTTGACAGCCCACTCTCCCATAGGCTTAGAGAATCTTTTCCTGGGTCTCTTTCTCAATACCCTGTTCAAACCTTCTGTCTCTCTGGAGCCCTATTTTCCTTTTAGTTAGTTCCCACACAGATTCTACATCCCTTCACACTTTGCACTGAGAGTTCCTCTGCCCATCTGCTCGGCTTATTAGATCCCAAATCAACATTTTCCTTCTCTCCATCATATTGCCTCTCAGGTTATCTCCTTATTCTTGCCCCAGTACAGGTTCACCCTACCCAGACTCCCAAGACTCTGTGACTTGGCTGCCATGGCAAGCCTCTTGGAGGAGATACTCAGTAGACTTCAGACCTCTCACACAGCTTTATGTCTAAATCTCCAAGTGCCCCACTGACCATTTCCACTAGGAGAGCCTGGTTTCATTTAAAAATCCATGTCTTTAAACCCAAATTCATCTTTCTCCTCATTCAGGCTCCAACTTCCAATTTCCCTGCCTCTGACATTGGCATCTCCATAATCCCAATTGCCTGACTTGAAACCTTAGAGTCATCTTTGAATCATTTCAAATAAATGAAATGTCCAGTAAGTGACTTAGTCACTTCACCTCTTTCTTTAAAATGCCTCCTGTAATTCAGTTCATTAGCTCCTCACACTCAGATGGGCCTCTTTGTTTCCATACTTTCCTGACCCTAATTCATCCAATGCCATTTTCTTAGAATCTGTAGACCTCACATCAAAGGGCAGGGTCATAACTTTTCATCAGTTGGGTAGATAATGCAGCCCTTGTAGTGGTCATAAACGTGCACCACTCAGATCTCCTGCTGCAGGGGAGCAGAGTTGATTGACAACCTGAGCATCGCTCTTTTGCATCTACCACTGTGTTCACACTGAAGCCATACTTCCCCTGGGCTGCTCCCAGCCAATGACTGAGCATGGGCTTGGGATTGTGGATGAGAGAGAAGGATACTACTTTTAGACAAGAGACTCTTTTCACTGGCAACAATAACTTGGCCAAAACTTTCTCAGAACTTTGCTGAAATCTCAGGCTCTTTCTGCCCAGTCCTTCTTCCTTCTCCATCACTTTCACAAGATTAGACTTGCATCATCATCTGAAAGTGCTCCTACATTCTTTCTCTCCCTTCCCTTTATTTTTCATAGGCATTATCTCTAATAAATATTTTTCATGTCTTATTCTGTCTTAGCATCTGCTTTTGGAGAACTCTAACTAACATAGCTTTTTAGGGCATAATTGATATTTTGATCTTTCTCCCAAGAGTAATGGGAAGTTTAAATAGAGTGTTTCAACTCTGGACTGACATGATCAGATTTATGTTTTGAGAAGCAAACATTCCTGGCAGAAGTTTAAGAAACAGATTGGATGTAGGCAAGAGGGATACAGGGAGAGCAGTTAGGCATCTTTGGCAGTGGTCTAGATGAGATGATGATGACTGGAGAGTGGTTATGGAGATTGTAAGAAGTGGGTGGATTTGAGAAGTGTTGACCTAGTAATGTACAATAGGGGCAGCAAGGGAGAAGGAGGGATCAGGAATGACTCAGATGTAATGTGCAACAATGTGATTATATTTAACAATATTGTATTGTATACTTGAAATTTGCTAAGAGGATAGATCTGAAATGTTGTCACCACAAATAACTAAATAAAATGGGAACTATGTAAGGTGATGGATATGTTAATCAGCTTGATTAAAGTGAATATTTCATAATGTATACATATATCAAATCAAATTATACATCTTAAATATCTATAATTTTTAATTGTCAATTATACTTGAATAAAGCTTGGAGAGTGGGAAAAATGACTCTGAGATTTCTCATTTGTGCAGCTGGGTTCATGGTGCCATTCACTGAGTGAGGCAGCACCCAAACATGGGTATGTTTTAGGGTGATCGTAAGTCTGAAGTGCTTTTGGGACTTCAAAATGCAGCTGTCAGTCAGGCAGTTGGATAGCTTAGTCTGGAGCTCAGAGAAGAGGTCTGGGCTGAAAGTATATAAGTGCGTGATACATTATTACATTAAAGAAGCTATGAAAGTAGATGGAATCACACAAGGAGAAAAAAAACGGTGAGAACAAAAAGGGCGTAGGACTGAGCCTTGAGGAAAATCAATATTCATTGTGTATTGATATAAGCCAAGCGTGATGAACCTACACAGGTGACCATGAAGGCACAACAAGCGAGACAGGAGAAAAAAAAAAAAACAAAAAAAACCTTTCGTCTCATTCATTTACTTGTTGTGCAACAAACTGCCACCAAACTCAATAGCTTAAAACAACAACCATTTTACTACTCACAACTCCATGGTTCAGAAACTCTGGCTGGTCTCAGCTACATGGTTCTTCTGTGTCTCACCGAGGTTACTCATGCAATTGTAACAATTTAGTTCCTCAAGTGGAGTCAGATGGTGCAAGATGTCTCATTTACATATCTGGTACCTCAGCTGGGATAGCTGGAATGATTGCACCACCAGGCCTCACTCTTCGTGTTTTCTATCTATCTCCTCGCTGTCTCTCATCCTCAAGGAGAGTTGCCTGGGCTTGCTCACACAGCAAAGGCAGCATTCCAGAAGGACCAACCCCAATGCACTAAGACCTATTGGCTGACATCCTTATGGCCAAAGCAAGTCACAAGTCTAAGCTCAAAGTCAATGTGGGAGGAGAGACAGAAGAAAATCTTTGTCTATATAAAAGCATGAGTACTGAAAGGAGTAATTAATTCCTTGGCAATCAGGGTTATAATCTACCACAGTAATCCTCTTTTAGGAACCTATAGTGATTCCTTATTTCTCAAGTCCAATCTAAATGACTTCTCACCACAGTTTTCTACTTACCATTCCTTCTAGCAAGCTAGTTCTCTCCTTGTGCTTTGTTCTTGCTATGACCTCTGCCTGAGCTCCACCATCTCCATCGGGCTCATTTTACCCATCTTTTAGGCTCATTCAAACTTTCGTTCATTTCGTTCTGTCAGCCTATAGCACTCCCTCTTTCCCCAGTCCTACAGCAACAGCAACATTTCTAATTCTAATCCCGGCTTCCTCAGGAAGCCTCCTTACATTGCTCTACTCTTCATGGACCAGTCCTGTCTATAAATTTCTATTGATCTAATTATACCAAAGAGTTTTGAACTGAATTTATATATTTTTTAATATTGGCTTAATATTTTCTCGCAACTCGGATTCAAATTTGGACTTATACCTTTTAACATAATGGCATATAAACATGACTAAGACAATATTCTCCTGTAACCACCTAACAGGGGAGATTCCCCAAGTAAACAGGTGATTCTAATAGAGAATAGGTGCTAGTTAAGGCTTAAGTGCAGGGCGCTGTGTGAAAACAGAGAGCAAACTCTAAATTTGTTATTGTTGCTATTATATTTGGGGTCTTTTGTTGGTTTGTTTTTGTTTTCCAGTGGGTCAAAGTGTGGTCAGGTAAGCCAACCTCTAGACTAAAATAGCAATGAGGGATAAAAATAGCCAGACAAAGGAGAGTAGGGCAATCCCTCCAAAAAAGGCCTGCAAAGAGATTTCATAGTCTCTAGTTGAAGAATTAATGAAGACACGTCTGTGAAAACAAGATGTAGGGTTTCTGTTATCTCTTGCCTAAACCTGTAAAACTGTAAAATCATGTAGTTGTGTGTCACTGATTACAATGGGTGCAATTTCAAACAGGGATAAAGAATCATAGGCTTTGTTCCTAAGCACTATGATCAGTGACAAGTAATTTTATAAGCAAGCTATTTTAAATAAAAATAGATCCAATCCTCGATCAACATACAATACTAATTATTCCCTTCTCAAATCTTCTAAATGGTTAGGTTAGACAACCTCATTTTAGAAAAAGCCAGCTGTTTTGTGGAAAACTCATGGGAAGAAAAAGACGAAAATAAGTTTACTCCACCAAGCTGTTTTCATGTGGGCTCCTGGTGAGACAGCAAGCATTTCAGTGATGCATCTAACATAGAATTTTCTTTAGACATATCTGAAGCTCTAATAAGCCAGATCCTGCTGTGGGAGTAAATTAATCACAAATAAAGCAAGGCATTTGAAAAGTACATTAACTCTTTCAAGTCTCCTGACCACAAAATAAAGATCCTGGAATAGCCAGTAATGGTTAGATTGTAATGAATAGAGCACAATTGAAACATTCTTAGTTATAGTGGTCATTTGAGAACATCTAAATGTGCTCCCGAGTGACCTTTTTACATTAAAATAGTTCAGAGGTGACAGAAAGCAACTTATGATGTCTGTCAGGAATCCTCAGCATGTTTTCAGCCTGAGTTCTATCCCACAATGATTAATTCAGCGATCGATCATGCAATAGCTGGATTTTTAGCCTTTCCTCCTTGCTAAGAAATTTTCATGTATTTCAACTGCAAGGCCAGATAATAGAAAACAAGTTCATAAAGGTGATTTCCTATGAGGTTAGCCTTAGTGTTTTTTCATTTTCAAAAAAATCCAAAAAACAAAAAAAAACCCATGTATAAATGCACAATAGTCTTATTAATTCAGATTCAAATAAGGTCAGTGACTCACATTTTTGTGTGTTAAAAGGGGAAGAAGGAGGGTCAGTCAGAGAAATTTAATATGATTAAATTTAGTTTAATTTTAGAAATACTTCAACTGGAAATGAGTTAAATGTGGAAATCTTCATGTAGTTATTTAAATTACAAAAACAGTTGGAAACTACCCAAATGTCCAACAATAGGCAAATGGATAAATCATGTATGACAGAGCCACATAATGAACTATCATATAAATATTAAAATGATTTCTATGATAAATTTATATAACATGTAACAATATGATCATAGTTATATTCTAATTAATTTATTCAGGGAAAAAGCTGGAAGAAAACAGCAAGATGATAATAGTAGTAGAATTTGAAAGAAGAATCTGTGAGTAATCTTTTTCTCTATATAAAATATTTTCAAATTTTCAACCAAGAGCATATGCCAATTTCATAACCTGAAATATACTACTTTCAAAAACATACAAAAATACATTTAAAAGAATATTCTTCAATTATAGTTGACATACAATATTATATTAGTCTTGGGTATACAACATAGTGATTAGACATTTATTTTTTTATTAAATTTATTGAGGATAGCATTGCTTAGTAACATTACATAAACTTCAGGTGTATAACTTTATAATACAACATCTGTATACTCCATTGTGTGCTTACCACCCAAAGTCTGGTCTCCTTCCATCATCATATATCTTATCCTCATTACCCTTTTCATCTTCCCCCAACTCCATTCCCCTTCGGTAACCATCATTCTGTTGTCTGTATCTATGAGTGTTTTTGTTTTGTTTGTTAATTTTTGGCCTTTTGTTTTATAGTCCACATATGAGTGAAGTTGCATGTTCTTATCCTTTTTCATCTTATTTCATTTAGCATGATACTCTCAAGATCCATCCATGTTGTCACAAATGGCAATATTTCATCTTTTTTATGGCTGAATAGTATTCCATTTTATACATGTACCACATCTTTTTTATCCAATCATCTGTCAAAGGACACTTAGGTTGTCTCAACCACTGTGAATAATGTTGCAATGAACATTGGTACATATATCTTTATAAATAAATGTTTCCAAATTTTGGGGGTAGATGCCTAAAAGAAGGATTGCTGGGTCTTGGTAGCTTCATCCTTAATTTTTTGAGGAACCTCCACACTGTTTTCCATAGTGGCTGTACCTATTGACATTCCCATCAGCAGTATGTGAGGGTTCCCTTTTCCCCCATATCCTCTACAACACTTTTATTTCTTATCTTATTGATAGTAGTCATTCTAAAAGGTGTGAGGTGGTATCTCATTGTGGCTTTGAGTTGCATTTCCCTTATAACTGGTGATGCTGATTATTTTTTCATATATCTGTTTATAAACCTTATAAAGTTATTATTCCAATAAGTCTAGTACTTATCTGGCAACATACATAGTTATTACAATATTATTGACTATATTCCCTATGCTATACTTTACATCCTGTGACTATTTTTTACAACTGGCAATTTGTGTTTCTTAATTCTTTTTGCCTTTTTTGCCCACTCCTAACCCCCCAAAATACATTTTTAAAATTTGTATTTTATAGGTCATTTACCAAAACTAAACTTAATGACTATAGTACCTACAAAGTTTTAGTTTTCATGATACTTTTACATTTATTCTCTATCATCTATAGCAATTGAGACCTTAGCACATCATTTATTTCATATCAAGTCAAGCTAAGTGCATCTCACTTTTCCCAACATGATATTAAACCCAGCAAATGTTTAGGTAGAAATAAGATAAATTCCAAATGTAATTTTCTCTATGATTGATCATAAAATGAATATTATAGATGTAGTAATAAAAAAGCTTATGGAAATTATTATATTGGAAGTATTTTAAAACCCTCAGAGAAAGTGCTACATTCCCTTACTAATTTCCCAAATAACATTTCAAACCTTTAAAACTTTCCCTGGAGCCAACACTCAGAACTCACCTTCCTTCTACTCCCCTACCCCTACCCCATTTTTTTGACTCCAACTTTCCAGAAGGAAAAAATAGAAACTTAAGTATAACATGCCTGGACTTCCTCAACAACTCAGCCTCACACCCATGTTCAGCTACATAATTTGCAGAGTTGAATGCATAATAAAAATGCAGGTTCCCTATTTTAAAAAGCAAGAAAAATGTGCAGGTAAAGGTACTAAAATATAAAGCTTTTTTAAGTTAAAATATTTTGTTATTTATAAAATAAATTAGGAACAATGGTGATATAGGAATAAAGCAAACTTACAAATTGCAAGAAAATGGTATAATTTTACATAATACAATAAATAACAATATTATATTAATGTGAACATAATCACAAGATCTGGCTACTTTTTTTCTGTAAGTTCATATATTAGGTAGGCAAAATTTTTACTTTCAAAAACTTCAATGTCTATCAGTGTAACTGAAAGCAATGTCAGTTACTCTTTTCAAATGTAAGACCGCAAATAATACTTGGTAATTTTTAATTTTGAGAAGGATCTTTCTGCTGATGCAACTATTATGAGAGCTCTTACAGTAATTTATAGGCTATGACAACATTGAGATAAATTTCTTAGAAATTATTTTGAATTATAGATTTTGGTATACCTAGAGCTGATGATTCTTGAGGAATAATTTTTTGAAAAAGATTAAACTCTTCATACAAATTAGTTTTGTGATAAGTCTGAATTTAATTTTAAATGTAAATTTATTCAATGGCAATTTAATGGATATTTGCTTGACAGTGTTGAATAGTTTTCAAACCCAGAGATTCTGAACTCTGAAATATTTTAATAACTCCCTGATACGCTTTACTGCAATGCCCAAGTGTACACTTGTATTTTGCATTAATTTTCTTCCAAAGTTTACTACCTTAGCATCAACAATTTCTGTCTCATTGTTCAAGCAGGAAAGTTAATATCTGTAGATGTCACAGAGTTGGGATACTGGGACAGATGCAAGCTGGCCTCCTGCTGCACGTCCTGGTGCTGCCTCCATGCTAAGCCCTTCTTCTGTCCTGGGACTATGGCCATGGCCACCGCCTCTGCTGCTTTTGTTGCTACTGCTATAATCACGGCTTCCAATCTGGACCCAGGTCTCAGCCCCAGCCACCCTTTCAGGGACCCACAGCTCCCCAGACTACGTCAGGTGTGTGCATGTATACCAGGCAGCCAGGTAAACTGCTTGCTGCCTGCCATGTCTGTGGGCTTAAATTTGAATGCGGGTACACTGCTGTTCTTCTCTGTTCATGTGCATACTTCATTGTCCTATTAGTCTTCACATACAAAACACAAGTTCAAAGATAACATTATTAAGAATTTCAAAGTGGCCTCAGCAGTGATTAAATCAACCATAGGGCCTCTTCTGAGAGCAAGCCCTATGCAATTGCACATGTAGGTCACACACCCATACGGCTGGCCCTGCTCGCACCTACATGTTTATTATATCTGGTCCCAGCCTTACTTCCTCTTCCCTAATCCCAGCAGAAACATTCTTGCTTCTTGTTCAACTCCTCTCTTGGTGAAATCCGCTTCCGTTACCTGAAGGACCTTGCTCCATTAGTCATCTCCTGTCTCTCCAGTATTTTAAAATTATCAAATTGTTATTTACTTATACTTCTAGATTCTGTGAGTATGCTCAAATCTCTCCATCTTAAAACAGTTCTGCACCCCCTCAAAATACATCCCTACCTTTCTCCTTCTCTTTGAAGCCAGGAACTAGAATGCTAGACTAAGATCATTGTCCTGACTTTCCAACTTGTCCCTTTATCTGCCATCAGACTTTTCTACTCACAACTTCACCAAAATTTTTTCCTGTTAAGGCCATCCAATGTTTATTGACTGCCAAATCTAAAGAACTCCTTTAATCCTTTCTATGGACTAAATTTTTATGCTCCCTCCCCAAATTCCTATGTTTAAATCCTAACCTCTAATGTGTATTTGGAGGTGGGGCTTTTAGGAAGATCATAAGGTTAAGGTGAGGTGGGGTCATAAGGTTGGGACCTTCATGATAGCATTAATGTTCTTATAGGAAAGGAAGGAGACCAGATACTCCCTCTGCCATGTGAGGACACAGGGAGAAGTCGCCATCTGCAAGTCAGAAAGAGGTGTCTTACCAGGAACCCAATCTGCCAGCACCTTGATCTTGGACTTTCCAGAACAGTGAAGAATAAATGTTTGTTGTTAAAGCCACTCAGTCTATGGTATTTTGTTACAGCACCTGAGCTGACAAATGCTATCCTCATCTTACTTGATAACTCCCCATCTTGAAATTCCTCCCTTAACTTTTGAGACATCATCTTTCTTGGTTCTCAACTTTTCTGCAACCATTCTGAATCTTTATGGTTCCTTTTCCTCTGCACTTTCATAATATTATTTTTGGACTGTTCTTCTTTTCCTTTAGCATACTATCACTGGTCAATTCAAATGCCCTGGCTAGAACAAAGTGACATACGTTCAAATAATTCATAAACTCATACCTTTAGCACAAAGCTTTCTTCAGAGCTCCCAACTCATAAAATTTACAACTTCCTGGACATCTCCACTGAGTTGTCCCTGTAGACCTGACATTTAGTCTGTCTAAGAGAAACTCATCATCCCTCTATACTTGTTGCTCCTGTCTCCTATCTCAGGTAGTGGCACCATCGTCCAAACACACCCAAGTCAGAAAACTGGGAATCACTCTTTATTCCCTCCTTTCCCCATATTCAATGATATACCAAATCTAAAGGATTGTATATTTTTAAGATTTCTCAGCTTTATCCTCTTTTTCTATATTAATAGAGGCTATCTTAGTTCAGGCCTTTGTCATCATTCTACTAGGCTTTTGCAATAGCTTTCCATTTTGACTGTCCCTCCTGCTCCAGGCATATGTCCTATCTACCTTGTCTTTGACTTAGCTGTAAGAGTGATCTTTCTAACACAAGTCTGCTTAAGACTTTTCAATGACTCCTTATTGCCTGCACATTAAAGTCCATTTAGTAAATAATAGAAGGCCTTCCATAATCTGGCCTCTGTGTGTTTCTCCAGCCTTATCTCTTATATCCTTTGCTCTAGCTATGTTGACCTGCTAGCAGTCCTCCAAATATGTCATTTTACTCTTCCCTGCTTTTATTTTCTTTTGCTTAGAAAGCTCCTCCTTATTTTCTTACACATGCTCAGGGCTTCTCAAGTGTATCCCAGACAAAGAGTGTACAAGATGTGAAACCACTTGGTCTGCAACAGTCAGGGAAGACATGGGGTGGACCAAGGTGGTAAGAAGTTGGCAAATTTTCTAATAGATTGGATGTGAGACAGAGAGGAATCGAGGATGACTCCATGGCTTTTGGCCTGAACAACTAGAAAGGTAGAGTTGCCATCACCCTGGATGAGCAACACAGGCTGGCATAAGTTTGGAAGGGAAGATAGCAGTTGGGATATACTGAATTTGAGATGCCAACTAGATACTTAAGTGGGGATGCTGAGCAGGAAGTTATACATAAGCTTGGAATTCAGGAGATAGATCTGAGGCAAAGGCAGAATCTGAGAGTCATAAGCATATGTGTGGCATTTAATACCATGAAGCTGAATCGCATCACCAAGGGAGTGAATGAAGATAGAAAAGAGAAGTCCGAGGTCTGAGCTCTTTGGTGTTCAGAAGTAGTAGCCAGTAAGATAGAAGAAAAATCAGAAAATTCTAGTGTCCTGGAAGTCAAGTGAAGAAAAAGATGAAACAAGATGAAATCCCTGATAAACAGAGTAAAATGGGGCCTGAGAATAAATAATTAGACTTTAATATGGAGTTTTAGTGGGGTGGTGATAAGGAAAGTCCGATTAGAGAGGATTCAGAGAAAATAGAAGGAAAGGACTTGAAAACAGTGAATATAGACAACTTTCTTATATTGGGAAATAGAATAGTAGTTAATAGTAGTTAGTGGAGGAAGTAGGATAAAAAATGTCTTTTTTTTTTAAATGGGGGAAATTACAGCATACATTGTATAAAGCAAAAAGAATCAGAAGAGAAACACAATTCAGAGAATCAGAGAGATGAAATAATTGCTAGAGTACTTACTCTCCCTGAGCAGTGAGAAGGGAGAAGTCAAAGCTATATTCAAGGGGATGATTACAGCTGGGTTGATCAAGGCATCTAAGCTAGATAAGGAGAGGATTGAAATAGGAGCGGAGTGAGGGACAGTGAAAAGCCGGTAGGGATGAAGTGAAAAATGGCCTGGATTGGGGTAGTAGAAGAAATAAGCTAGAAAGTTGGAAGGTAGTGTTCAGAAAGCGGAGTGCTTGAAATTGAAATTGTGGGAGGATGGCATTTTAATGTAAATAAAAGGTCTAGGGTTTCATGGCAGTAAGTGGAGGAAAAGATCATTGGAAGAAGAGAGCAAGAGAGTGAGAGACCAGAGTATTGGAAGGATTATGTACAAGAATACCGAATTCATTGTGTTTTATGAATGTTTGGAGAGACTGACAGTGATCCAGGAGGTAAAATCTTTCTTATAATATCAGTCTCTCACTCTTCAAGGTGACTATTTCTCACACATTCTCTTTCCTCATGCTTTAAACACTGTCTTTCCCTCCCAGCTCTCAGCAGATGGCTTGTTTCTTATTTCACTAAGAAAATTATATCAGTCTGAAGAGAACTTCCACCTGCCCTCACCACCTCCTTTCCCCACTCACCTGCATCTGTGCTGTGTTCTCTTCCTTCCCTTCTGTTGGAAAGGAAGTACAACGTGGGTTCCTATCTAAGGCAATCTCTGTACTTGTCACCAGATCCCATCCTTCTCTTACCTAGACTTTATATTGCCCTACAACCACCTCTAATTTCTCTGCTCTCTGTTACAGAAAAACACGAGAAACACTTGAATCACTATGTCTGTCCTCTTCCTCAACTCCCATTCTCTCTTGCACTCACTCATTTTAGGACTTATTCCCACCACAACACTGACAATGTTCTGATCCACATTTTCAAACCCAACAGTCACTTCTCAGGCCTTTTCATATTGGATTTCTCAGCATCATGTGATAGACCTAATCACTCTTATATTCTTCAAATATTTTTCTTCATTTGACTTCTGGGATATTACACGATCATGGACTTTTTTGCAAACAGATTCTCACCACCACCACCACCACACCACCACCACCACCACCACCACCACCTCCTGACCTCTTATAGTCTTTGGATTGCTTTTCTCCATCATCCTTATTTCTGGGTGATCTCATCCAGTCTCATGACTAAATTCCCACCCCCAATCTCTCCCTTGAACTGCTTACTAGACATCTCTACTTGGATTTCTAATGGAAACCTCACACTTAATATGTCCAAAATTGAACAGATGATTCCCTTCTCCCCAAACTTTCTCCTACTCCATCATTCCTTAGTTCAGTAATTGGCACTTCTATTCACCCAGATGTTCTAGTTCAAACCTTGGAATTATCATTGATTCCTTTCTTTCTCTCACACCTCTAGTCCAATTTATCAGCAAGTGAGGCCAAGATTACCTGGGAAATTCAGCATGTATCTGACCTTTCCTCATTCCTTGCTCAAAAACCTCCAATGCCTTCCATCATACTTAGAATAAACTCCAAACAGGTCATCATTACTTACAAATCCCCAAAGGGTCTTACTCTTTTCCGCCACTCTTCCTGGGAACGTCTCTCCAACCACAGATCCCTCCATTATTCCTTTGCCACCCCATATTCCATTTTTAGGAAGGTCTATTTGCTAGAACATAATTTTAAATAATTTAACCTATAATGCACTTCCCTCTGACTTCTGCATAAGAATCCTAGCTCTGTGGATAAAAATACCACGATTTCACACTTTCTTTTACCTACTGGCTCTTTGTCTATTTTCTTTTGTTCTCTTCCTCAGGCCAATCCTCCCAAATTCCATTTGTGCTTCGTCTTATGGGTGTTTCCAGATTCTTTCTGTTCTGGTGGCTCGCCTCCATATTTCTCCTAGATCATGTTTTCCCAAGTTGAACTCTTTATCTTAGCTGTGGTTTGATCAGCAGAAAACAGAACTATAACTTCCTGTATTCTGAGCACTTTATTTCCATATATGGAACTTAAGTTTATTTGGCCTTTTTGTTTTTTTAAAAACATCTATCTTTCTGTTGTGCATATTAAGCTAACTAATGGCCAGTAATATCTAGTCTCCACTTTCTTTTTGACACAAGTTTCTGTTCTACTAAATCTTCCTAAGCCTGTATGAGACAATAAACAGTTTTTAAACTTCTGTTTAATTTTTTATTGTTGATGAAACTCTTCTACATATTCCAGGGAAAAAGAAACAGCAGAGGAGCGGAAAAACTCAGAGAGGTAAAAAGTAATTAAGAAATATCTTATGATTTATTATTAAATTTGTCTCATAAAATATTAAATCAGATGTAAAGAAAATATTAAAAAGAGAGATGATAACCTTTGTCATAAAATGGGAATAAAATTACCAAACAAAATGGGCAATAAATGGCTTTTTCCAATAAGCAACTTTTAAACCCTTCTTATGTTAATGCATGTGTGCCGGAGTCCAGCTCCAGCCGACCAGAGTCCCGGAGGGAGGTACAGGTGCGGCGAAAGAATGATGAGCATTCAGACGAGTTGATGAGGAATGCTACAATCTTTAATTTTCAAAGCCAATATATAGTGTAAAAATTTTATCACCCAGGGTAACTTGGCAAACATAGTAACCACAATGGTTGATTTATGGGTTTAATTGACTATGTCTCTTTCGTTTGCTGTTCTTAAGCATAGACAATGACTTCCTTACTTACTGACTGTTTTTCTATTTTCCTAGGTAATTTATTGTTTTTAGGTATGTGCCAATACTAGCAGAACTGATTGTATCTATATGTGGGTAGCCATATCACTAGGGTATCATTCTCCTGTTCTCTTTCTTGTTCTTGTTAAAAATTATCTTCCACCTATTTTTTCATTCTGTCTAAACACAAAGATCGATTTTTCTTCTATTCACTACCTGTCGACCCACTGGCCAGGGGTGCAAGCGGGGGTATAGAAGCAAAATGCTTATTGTTAATAGTCTATGTTCCATAACGGTAACTAAGCAATAATTTCCAGCTTATACACAATTGATTGCTTCTCATGCCACATAGGTAAGCAGAGTCACTCAGGCAGTTAGCGTCTGAGCTCATTGTTACAAGTTTCATATTAACAGAATGTGGTTAATTCCTATAAGATTTCTAAGTGATTTCTACTAATGTCCTCTTTCCAGTCCCCTATTTCATCGTTGTAAAAAATTCCATTCCTTCACTATTCATATTAATGACATTAATAGCAAGGTTACAAAACATGCAAGGATAGGGGAGCCAGCCCACATATCCCGCTGCTCTGCAGCCGAGATTGTCCCCCGGTGACTCTGTCATGCCGCAGGGGTGTTCTGGCTCCCGACACATGTGCCATACTAAAATCTCTTTAATGCATAAATGTCTTAGTTCATCTTTGGATATACAGGTTTATATGCAAGTGTCTCCTGCAAATTGTGTGGAGAGGCATATACCATGTTCCTATTTCTGCCTCTTTGAGGCGAGGCCCTTGGGAACCATCCAGGCTAGCTCTGTTCCATTTGCAATCTTTACCTTATTAAAGAAGAATTTCCTTTGTTCCTCCTTTGGGATCACATATGGAAGGGCATTCCCAGCCATTAATCTGAATTTTCAGTTAAAATTGCCTTTTAATTAGGTCATTTCTCCTTATTCTTCTTGTATCAGCCTTTGAAATGACAAATTTTCCTAAAGCAAGATGGAGTGGTACATTTGCCACAACTGTGAGCTGCTGAGGAACCAGTAATTTAAGTACCTCAGATCTTACTCTGAATATTTCTATGCACTCCATGATCCTGAAATTGATATCTGACAAACAGCTTCATCTCACATGTTTCGTTAAGGTATCACTTTACACACTTTAGTGAGTGACGTATCCCCATATGTTCTGAGCCAGTAGGTTTACTGTTGCTTCTCAGTTGTTCTGTCTTCTCAAAAAAATTCTAGAAAGCTGACACTGGAGTATCTGGCTACTCCTTTTGAGGATTTTTCCATACATGTTCTACATATGATGAGTACTGAAATTATAATCATCCATGACTTGATGAGCTTCTTATATCTTATCTCTGGATTCCTACACCCCTCATGAGACTGGTGGGGGAAGTAACTCCCCTTTATATAAAAGGAATCTTTGATCATTAGAGATAATGTGGCATAAGCTAGGATTCAATCATTAGCCCAATATAAACAACAATATATTTTTACTCTACCACGCTTTCTCTACATGAGAGAAGGTGGCATTCATTTAAAACTGCCCCACTTAATTCAAGTAACTAGCCTTTGAAAACTATTCATATAATCTTAAAAAGAACGAGACAGACTTACTCTATGGTACACTGTATGAAATCCAGTTCTCTGGTGACAAAATTAAACACATGGTTTACGAAATACACAGCAGTACCTAAGTCTCAAATCACACAAACAACCATTTTCTAATGTTCGTACATCAATTTATAATGAATTCCTGGAGATTCTCTATTGAAACAGTGTTATACAGAATGCTGATATAATAGAATTTTGGCCTAGAAGAGATTTCATTTTTTAAATCTTTTTAAATTAGCTCTTTTGTAATCGATTAGGTAATACATGTATAGAGAAAATTAATAGGGTAAGAAGGTTACAGGTATATGTCTTCTAATACACATGCAGGTACACTGTATACCTTCTTACCCTATTTGAATTTCTGATATATATTTTGGAGAAATGTGTAGCAGGTCTTTGCCTATTTGTATTTTTATGATTGAGTGGTGTTTTTATATTTCTGGATGTAAGTCCCTTGTCAGATGTAGAAACTGCAAATATTTTTTCCCATTCTGTGGGATGCGTTTTACTTTCATTATGTTGTCCTCTGAAATACAGCTTATTTTTCCTTTTGCCACATGTGCTTTTGGTGTCATATCTAAGAACCATTCATAGCCTAATCCAAGGTCATGAAAACAGACTCCTTTGCTTTCTCCTGGGAGCTTAATGATTTTACCTCTTGCATCTATGATCAATTTTGAGTTAATATTTTATATATGGTGTCAGGGTCAGGTACAAATTTATTCTTTTGCTTGGGATATCCAGTTGTCCCCGCACCATTTGTTAAAAAGAGTTTTGTTTCTTCATTGAATCATCTTGCTACCTTTGTCAAAAATCAATTGACCAGGTGAGGGTTTACTTCTGGACTCTCAATTCTATTCCTCTGGTCTCTATGCCTATCCTTATGCCAGTACCACAGTCTTGATTATTGCAGGTTTTACTAAGTTTTGAATCAGGAAGCATGGATGCTCCAACTTTGTTTTATTTTAAATTGTTTTGGCTAGTCTGGGTCTCTTACATTTCCATTGGAATTTTGGAATCACCTTGTCAATTTGTTTGAAAGAGGCAGATGATCTTTTGATTATTTGTATTGAATGTATAGATCAATTTGGGGAGTATTGCCTTCTTAACAACATTGCATGAACAGGGTATTTTTTGATTTATTTATGTCCTTCTCAATTTCTACCACCAATGGTTTATATTTCTCAGAGCACAGTTTTCACTTCCTTTAAAAAATTTATTCATAAGTATTGTGTTCTTTTGATGCTATTATAAATGAAATTATTTTCTTAATGCCATTTTGGTTTGTTCCTTGCTAATATATAAAAATACAATTGATTTTTGTATGCTGACTTGTATCTTCAATCTTGAACTTGTTAATTAGTTCTCACTGTTTTTTAGTTGATTCCTTTGGATTTTCTATGTATGTGATCATTTCAGCAAATAGAAATAATTTTGTTTCACTTTCTGAGTTGGATGCCTTTGACCTCTTTTTCTTGTTTAGTTGCCTTGTCTATAACTTCCAGCGTGATGCTGAACAGAAGTGGCAGAAGCAGACATCCTTGTCTTATCCTTATCTTATATGTAAAGCATTCAGTCTTTCACCAATAAGTATGATGTCAGTTGTGGGGTTTTTGCAGATTAACACTAAAGTATTAGGGAAAGCAAGCATCATACCTGCAATTTACTCTTTCAAAGAGTAAGAAAAAAAATAACGATGATATGAGTGTGCGTGCTTGCATGCGTACTTACACAGAGAGAGAACAGATGGTAAATATAATAAGGTCGATGTGGTAAAAAGTTAACACTGGAGAATTCTACACAGCCACACTATTCAGTCTGTTTCCCCTGAACCCTTTTTTATCCAACTGAAAGGATGCCACCTTATCCATTCAGAGGTGTAAACCATGGGGTGACAGTCATACCCTTGGTTTGATCCTTGATGCAAACACAATATTTTTCTTAATGCTGCAAATCCTGAATTTCTAGACGCTCGATTCCTTTTTGTTCCTGCTTATATAAACTAGTCAACTATTTATGAATCCACCTGTCTTGTAATTTGTGAAATGCAGCAAATATTAACCAATCTCTTCCCTTAAAATTGCGAGTCCAGAGGCACATCATCTGCCTTTCAAGTTACAACAAGCAGTGGTATACTTTGCCATATACGTTTTACTACGGCATAAATGAATCATCATTTATTCTGAAAATGTTTCATATGTGGCTAGTGGGAGACCTTTGAAGCTAGTTCCTGTGTCCTTTTGCTTATTATTCTTTGAACAAATTATTACTTTCATGAAAAACTAAATATTCCAGGTTCATCTTATACTTTCCCTGCCCAGCCCTATGATCAGCCATTTATTCAAGAGGGTTCTTTCAATAGGGAATGGTACTGTGAAGCCAAGATCTGGAAGTTTGGTGTGCTTGTTGCTACAGGAATATCATTATTTGTAGGCTCTGTCAGCAGAAAAAGCTAAGTGATATATGCTGTGTATACACACATGCAAATACCTATCTATCACCTCCCTACTACCTTGAAAAATGTTCACGCTGGTACCTCTACCTCCAATTCCAATTCATACTCTAAAATTTATTCTGGCCTTCTCCTATGCCATATGTGTATGCCTTTTCTTTAACAGTAAGAAGCCTGGCCCCTATTATCCTTAACATATTTATTAATCTGCTCATTCCCTTCTAAACATGGCTCCATCTTTGTCCCCACCTCTTCTGGATGCACAGATTACATTGGCCAAGTCACTGGTACCTTGGCTCCAGTCTTGCTCAGCTCTGGAACTATATCAACTCACTGCCCCCTCCCCAACCAAAGGAAGGAGGAAGGGCAATTAAGTTTTTGAGATGGGAGTATTATCAAAGAAATAATTCTTGCTAAAAATGTTTGTAATTATTGGCATCTTAAAAGGATCCTTGGGGCCCTAACCAAGGGCTATTTATTGCCTCAGCAAATGTCAGTCTATTCTGACTATCCAATCAATACATGGAGCTGTGGTGGAGTGTGGGCGCTATTCCTTAAGAGTACTTCCCTGCTCAGCTTTAAGAATAAATATATTTTTTCTAATATGTATATGGGTGTGTGTGTCTATTTATCTGCCCGAAATGGTTTGAGTGTTTTGTGTGTGTGTGTGTGTGTGTGTGTGTGTGTGTGTGTGTGTTACTAGTAGGGAAGAATTATCAAATGCATTCCTTTTTGTAATTCTAAGAAGAAAAATTGGTACAAAGTAAGTAAAAGTAGAAGTCTGTTTTTATTTTTTTGAATTTTAGTGTATCCTGTTTTCAAGCTAATATTTCCATGCTCACGAATTGAGATTTAATTCTGCTTGGAGTTAATGAATGTGTTGGTTTGGGTTATTTACTGTTTGAATTTGAGATGATCCTACCAAACATATCTGAGTAATGATTTTGCCAGTGGCAGCACAGTTTCAAAACTGTGTGCAGAAACGGTAAGCTATTCTACATATCTGTTTGGCAAATAAAGATGTAAATCTTTAATTTGAAAAGGGCTATTTCATAATTATAGAAAAAAAAATCAAACTAGAACCCAGCCCAATTCCTGAAATCTCCCTGGGACATGGGCCAGCCAGTTCGTGATAGATAGCCAACTCTTCACCGCTCTTAGGTGGTCAGCTCCCTGAACCCGATGAAGGACAGCTGAAATAAGGGAGGCTGCTCTGGTTGGTCACGTCGCTTTAGCCTCACACTGGAGGGTGGGAGACTCCCTCTGTGATCTTGTGTTTCTTATACTTTTTCTGAGCCTCAGTTTCTTTATCTGTGAAATAAGAGACCTAGAAATGGTAATTCTCTGGTTTATTCCAGGTGCCAATTTCTATGATTCCTCTGCCATTAGGGTTATTTATTTCCTTACGACTCTCTAACTTGATCAGAAGTCTTATCTCCTGAAAAGATTTTGTAAACTTAAATTCCTGGCTTGCAGAAACTGCATGGAAAATTCATGCATAGCTCAAGTTCTTATTTAATTACAGCTGTTTCTCAAGAGCCTAGGAAGAAATAAGTTTCATAAACAGAAATATAAATTACTTAATTTGCCAATTATTCTCCTCTGCTTTGGATAACATCTGGAATTTATATTGCGCAGGCAGTGTCCGGTTCTAACTTCTGATCCAACTAGACCAGAGCAGGTGCTGTCCTTGGGCTATCTTGGGAAAGGAGGAAAGCAGCCACAGGCCCTGTGAGAAGGTGCAGAGCTTCCCACTGTGCAGCCATCTATGTTGAGGGCAGCCTTATGCTGGCCTAGGCCTGGGCCTGGGCCTCGGCCTAGTGTGCAGGGAGTGTATTCCTACCGCAAGATGAGAGTCAGAGATTTGCAAGGACATTGAATGAAATGACGAGGGCCCTGTGTGGGAGGCAGTAGGAGCAAGTGTTGTCCATCTTTATCATCACACTTTGATCTTGACAGGAGGCATGAAGTGCTCTCTGTACACGGGTGGCACATTTGTCCTGGGAGGGAGAATAGTTCCAAGGAAAAGCAGCCATCATGGGGAAGCTGCTGAATGGTGTGTCATTCCAAAAAATCCACATATTATTGTGTCCCATGATCACCACCCAGCTCCCAACAATCCATCCTTGTTATAGTTGCCAGGAAACTAAAGGGGCAGGGTGAAATGTTTGCACCATTTAATCACTATGAAAATTACAGGTGGTGAACAAAGAGCTGATCACTGAGTTTCACCAGTTATTTGTTCTCAATAATACGAATGCCAAATGAATATACACTAATGATATTTTAAGAGTGGCTTTGAATAATTTTCATTTAATACTTTGTGTATTGACCCTTACCTGTTAACAGCTTGGTTCAACTTAAGAAAAATGTAATGAGTACACTAGGGTTTTTTTTTTTGCTTGTGTTTTGCTTGAGAGTAGTTAAATAAAGGAAAATGGATGGTTTTATTTTTTAAAAAATTACCAGTATGTAATGTAGTTTGCATCAATACTTTTAAAACCAAAAATACTGATAAACTTTATGGAACTGATACACTTTTTGTAACCAGGCCATTAAACTGTTGATGCTTGTACTTCTTGGTGTTAGAGTATGTTATACTGCAAAATGCCTTTTAGAGGGTTAATGGATCATGTAGGGAAATGAATTCAAAATGATAGCTGCTGGGGCAAAGAAGTAGTTGAAGCACTCATAGCACTACCCAAATACTGGAGGCCAGAATAACATATTCGGACAAGTAGGCAGGGAATGCTTTCCCTGACTGCACCCCTTTAAGTTCTGTAAACAGTTAAGAAAAAAACGGGCTTGCTGAGAACCTTTGAAATGGAAGCTAGCAACTCACTTCTAAAATTTAAAAAATATTTGCTTGACTTTCAGTTTCATTTATATCATATGTTGTACTTTCAAATGGCTAATTATCAAGGAAAATAATATATTAGTGATCTAACATATATGCCCCAAATAAACAAATTCAAGCTGGAAACTTTCTTTTCTAAGTTAATAACATTTTAAATTTAGTGTCAAGAGAACCAATGAGGTGGGTGAGAGGTGAGGGTTAAGAGCCCTTTTGAGGAGTCAAGAAGCCTGAGTACTGGCCTTAGAGCTTCTAAGTAGCAGGGCGATCTTCAGCTAGGTCTTACCCATCTCTGCACCTGTTTACTCGGCTGAACACTAGATAATCTCTGAGTACTTTCAAGATCTAATGTCTATGGTCAAGATTTAATAGCCGTGATTCACAGATAGATACTTAGCCTAACCCCACCCCTTCCTCAAACACATAATCTCATTACTCAGGAGATAATATCTTGTCCCTCTGTGAGTTTGACCCTGTATTAGTGGATTTTAGGCACTTTTCTCCGTTCTTAAGCAGAATCCAGGTTGCCATCCTCTGGTTCTCACCCCACTCTGTTCCTCTTTTACATTTTAATAGGTTACGGTTAATAAAGCTTTAAGTAAATGAGTCAATACATCACAGTAATTTTCTCGAACTGGGTATGGGTGTATTCAGGCATTGGGTCACAAATATGCAAAGTTCTGAAGAAAAAGTATATGTATATACATTTAAAAAGTAGATTGACTTCTTCTTTGTAAAATGAACCCGCATTCAGATTGCTAAAACTGCCTTAATGATTTTCTATTAAAGAAGAGTGAAGGGCAATATCTTACAGCTCCCCTTTCTCATCATTTCAAAGGGGAATTTTAAATAAATATTCAATAAATAAAGTGGTTTAGTAATATTTTATTGACAATTAGTCATCCACCAAATACAACTAATATGCTCTTATATAATATTCACGTACTTTTATAAATATAGTTTGCCTGTTGTTTCCTTATTTATTGAATATTTTCCCTCTGTGCAACCATGAGGAAGCTTTGATTAGAGGACAGTGCACAGAAGTTTCCATTTTGTCTCTGGGTGGGAGGTTGCTATTTATGGGATTTGAGTTTTAAAATGAAGGAAAAATCAGAGTGGTGATATCTCAAATGAATTTGAGCAGAAATGGAGCGCTTCTTTGATTTTTATATAACTGGAAGAAAAAAAAATCCAGTCTCCCATAATCTCAGCCCCTAGGGACTGATTCTTTGAGGAGAGGAACATGTTTTTCTCCCCTTTCCCTGCTGCTTATAGCGTCTGGTAGAGGTTTAAGTTCTTTCTACAAATTTTATATTGGAAATACTAAAGAAAAATTGTAGTGGCAAAATGTGTTAACACTAAGCGTGCTGACTAGGAGTAGGTGCACTTATGACAAGGAAGTAAACTTAGATTTTTTGCCTATGTATACATAGATCATAACAGTTTTGAATGGCAAAATAAAACTATTCTAAAGGTAGAACACTGACAACTGTGCAAAGTAAATGAAAGAATGGGGCACTTAGAGATAAAGAGCAACCAGTGAAAAATGGCTAGAGGTGGGGATGGCCCAGGGAGTGTTAAGTGTAATCACCTTATGGTCCCATGCACTCAAGTGCAGAATTGCCAAGTTTATCCCCCCACTCCCACTCCACCCCAGGGAAATGCAAGCCCAGCCATATTTTTTGGAATGGTGGAGATGGAGTTGGGGAGGCTTCCTTACCTTCTTAAGTCATGTAAGAGCCTCTCAATGCTTACACAGTCTAAAAAATTTGAGGAGAGCTTCTGGTCTTTAGCTGGTCGATGCTGAGGATAGTCATTATTCAAGCTCGCTTGGCCTATTCAAAGGCTGGTGGCTGCCTCTTCCATACCAGGCTTCGTACAGGTATCTTATGCCATGGCTCTTGTTATGGGTTGAACTGTATACCCCCCCCGCCCCGAACTGTGTCTCCCCCCAAAAGATCCTAATTCCTGGTACCTCAGAATGTGAGCTTATTTGAAAAGAGGGTCATTACAGATATAATTTCTTAAGATGAGGATATATTGGAGTAAGGTGGACCTCTAATACAATATGACTGGTGTCCTTATTAGATGGCCACGTGAAAAGAGACACGCACAATGAGAATGCCATGAGAATACGAAGGCATAGGTTGGATTGTGTACCTGAAAACCAAGGAAAGCCAAGGATTGCTGGCATTCCACCAGTAGCTAGGAAGAGACAAGGAAGGATTCCCCCTACAGTTTTCAGGGGGATCATAGCTCACTGACACCTGATTCCCAACTTCTAACCTCCAGAACCGTGAGAATAAATTCCCGTTGTTTTAAGCCAGTTTGTGATGTGTCCTTACAGCAGACCTAGGCAACAGATACAGCTTTCAAGGCTGTGGCACTTGACATTCAGTCCCCAGGTATTCCAACTCCGTCCCCTCAAAGGTGTTTCCACCAGGGGTGCTGCTTGAGGTGGGGTCCAAATGGGCCACACCCTCTTTTTAGCCAAAGCCCGGGTCCTCTTCCCCTCTCCTTCGGAGGCAGTCCAGTTTAGTATTCCTCAAAGGATCTGAATCATAGTGGCTATTTATTTCCCTGGTGGAGTAAGAGACACAAAAAGAACTCACAGCTTCAACTCTAATTGAAAAGTTAAAACAAAACAAAACAAAACAAAATGCAATACTAGCCTCTCCTTACTGGTTTGGTGGAAGGGATAAAGAAATTATTCTTCTGTGGTGAGGAGGTCACAATAATTAAAGAAAACCAATAATGGAAAAAATAAAAAAAAAAAAGCACTATTTTTTTCCCCTTAATAACTTACCTTATCATGTTAGTAAGGGATTGTTTCCTGTTCTGTGCTGTCCCAAACACAATCTCAACCACTGTTCAATGAGAGCCTGGCATGAGCAACAAGGAGTGTGAGAGACACAGAGTACAGGGAAGTATGGCCCTCCATTTCACCCTCTGCCATGCGTGGGCCACAACATCAATGTCCCACCAAGAAGAGGCAGGGCAGGTGGAGGTGTGGGGGGCTATGAGTTGCAGACGGGCACTAAGAAGCTGATTGGCAAGGAGCATGCCTCTATAGTGAGGATTATCTCACACACTGTCCTGTGACAAACCCCCTTGCCCAAACATGCTATTTACAAGAGTAAAATGTCACTTAGGCTACATTTATAGATAATGTATCCGAAAGACTATACATTGAATATTTGAAAAAAAAGATTTAAGTAATAGAACATCCCTCAAAAATTTAATTGCCATTTTTTCCCAAAGGAAATAAATGGAAATACTATAAATCAAAGGGAACTGAATGAGTAATAATAATTTTCCTGAATGTAAAATATGATGACATTTTCAATCTATTTCCTAAAATTTCTGAACTCCTTGTCCTTGGTCTTTAAGAGTAGGCTATAAAGCTGAGGAACTGAGAACCAATGGGTTGTCATTCTGTTTACAACAGGATGTTTAAGCTCAGTGGAATTATGAGTATCTTAAGTCTAAAAATAAATGAACATAGGGCTTCCCAAAGAATAAGAACTTTTTTTTTTTGGTTTGCAGTCAAGACTAGAAAACATACATTTAAAAAACAAAAACAAAAACTTTTATTGACCTTTCAATACTCCAGGCTTGACTATTGCCTCTTTCATGCTGACACCCTCACTAGTGTCACTCCCAGCTAGACAGATAGGCCACCCAGTCAAGGGTCTATTTTCTGAAATTTGCTTAACTCCTCTACATTAAAAAATTTACACATCTGATCTGAAATTGTTTACCATAAAATATCTCAGAGGGGAGAAAAGGTATATAAGGGGGCAAATGAAATGAATACCTGTTGATAAATATCGATAACTATTAAACTTGGCTGATAGGTACATGGGGAACAAATTATTGTGTTCTTCCCACTTTTGTGTATTTTGAAAAGTTCAGTAATAAAGCTTGAGCAACAATAAAAATGACATGTCTGATCTCTTCCCATAGGAGATTGCTTAATGCCAAGTGGCAATAATATCATAAGTAATTAACATGTTTTATGAGTTACACATGTTAACATGCACCTTAAACCTTAAACTTTGACAAGTGTATCTAGAGGGCCTATGGGAGTGATTCTAATGTGAACAATATTCTAAAGTGTAGTAGGGAAGAGTTTGGGGAAAAGAGTTTTCTGAGATGGCTTAAATTAAATCATGATATGTAGGTCTTAAACTGGTTCTGAGAGTGGCCTGAAAGATTTACTAGTACTCACATTTTGAAAGAAAAAATAGGAAATGTATTTCAAATATGGAAAAAGCTATGACACATCACACCTAAGCATCTTTAGTGACCTGATCCCAGTGTGGCTACAAGGCCTACTAGATCGCCTGCAGGGGAAACAGCATGTGGGGGTTGGGGCTTGGCAGGCAGTCAGCAGCTATTCACTCCCCCACTGGTGAACACCTAAATCCGGCTGCTATACGCCAGAAGAGGAGCATGCTTTGGCAGGGTATCTGAAAATGCCAACATTATTCTTTTCCAAAACTATATTTGCCTTTTACATTTGAATTATTTTAAATTTTGTAAAGTATCTGAACATGGCAAAGGGTCTTTATTCTGTTAATTTGGCACTTGCTGTACTTACAGATTGATTATCATTTCTAGTAAATTCTTTTTGGATTCCTTTCATAAAAATTAAATGCAAATAATATGGTCAGTTTAAGTGAATTTAATGGTTTTGAAAATTGAGTGGGTCAGCCTTCTATAGCCTCAAGTTCTTGGTTCATTTCCAGAAAAATGAGGGCAACTGCCTTGTGACTTAGCTTTTATCTTTAATAAAAATAATGTTAAGACCAGGCTCAGCTTCAGACATTTTAAGACCAAGTTTGTAAGTGGGTTAAGTACCAACTTGGTACTTTCCAGCTCTCTTCAGCCCTTCTGTCTTCTCAAGCAGCACATCAGTTTGACCTGCCTCAACTGCATCTTCCTTAAGCACCTACTCTTTTTAATCACCTGCCCCTGCACCACAAGTGGAACTTTTCACTGTCTCTTCTCGGCATTAGAAATCTTAGAAGATTCCAAATCTTTCAGTATTTTGGGTGGTTTTTAAAAAATAATGCATTTTTATTTACTAAATCAATTCCTAAAAATAATTTGGGGGCATTTTTATAGCAATTTAGAGTTTTAAAAATGCTTCTCCTTTTATTTTTAAAATTAAAGCAAATAGCATTACATATTATATCTAAATGTTCTTTGGATGACTTAGGATTGTTTTTTATCACCAGAGGGACCCAACCCAACCAATTCTAAACTACCAGGCCAGGTAACTGTTATTAAATGAGACAGTCTCAGAAGAAAACAGATCTCCCTTCTAGGCAGTGAGGAATAGGTTGTAGGCTGTTGAAGGAAGTTTAGTCTAGCAGGTTTAAGGCAGCATACAAAAGTTATCACAATAAATAGTAGATGGTAGCTCAAATGTATGGGTTTCCATAGGGAAGAGAGATTCACTGCAAAGTAACAAGAGTGATATTCTAATATGCAGTCCAAACATGGCAAGAAGGAATCTAAGACCAGTGACTAAACTGTTGCTGATCAACAGGGAGCCATTACTAGGAAGAATGCCTACAGTTAGTGGGGCTTCCTTTCTATTAATAGGGACGTTGGCAAGAGTTTGGCAGAGCTAGTCTTAGAGGGATTTTTGTGTTTACATAATCAAAACAAGCATTCAGTTATCCAAACACACAACAAGATCTTAAAACCAGCCCAGTCACTGCTTCTGAGATTCAAGGCCAATGCCCTGGTAATAGCAGCTTGAATACTGTATCAGTTTTCTATTGCTGCATGAGAAATTACCACAAACATAGTAACTGAAACAATACAAATTTATTAACGGCTTCCTTGATTCAGGAATTTGGGCACCAGTTGGGACCACTGCTCAGGGTCTCACTAGGCTGAAATCAAGGTGTTGGCCAGGCGTGGTTTCTCATTTGAAGCTAAGAATCTTCTCCTAACCTCATTCAGGCAGTTGGCAGAATTCAGAGCCTTGTGGCTGTAGGACTGAGGTCCTTGTTTTCTTGCTGGCTGCCAGCTAGGGATCACTCTCAGCTTCTAGAGGCTGCCTTCAGATCGGCCAATGGCAACATGGCATCTTACTTCTTCAATGCCAGCAGCAGAATCTTCCTCCAGTGGAGTCTTATAAACTTTTAACGGATCCCTAGAATGACTATTCTATCTCCTTTGCTATATAATGTAACCTAATCAAGGGAATAACTACTTCATCATATTCATAGGTCCCACCCACACTGGACGGGGAGGGGATTATACAGTGCACATATACCAAGAGGAAGGGCTCTTGGGAGCCTTGTGAAATTCTGCCTACTATGAATACTAAATTATTCAACATTGAGCAATCGTAATTATTGAGTTTACTAAATACCCAGCCTTGCGCTGCAACTGAGGGCACAAAGCTGAATACAATAAATCAGGAATACAAAGATGAATAAGGAAGCCCACAGCATAATGAAGAGACAGAATAAAAAATTAATTATTAAACAAATTAGTATGTCTATAATAGTTGAAGGTGAAAATTACACAGAAAAATAGTGAAGGAGGTGAAATATAGCTCGATGGTTGTTTTCTAGGCATAGTAAAGGACATTTCAGGCAGAAGGCATGGTGATCTACCAAGATGTGGAGGTATTGAAAAGTGTTTGGGAGGCTGGTTAGGCTTAAATGGAATGAAAGAGGCCAGACCAGGAAGGACACAGGACTAAAGGCTTCATTATGGGCAGGAAACAAAGGAATTTTTGAAGAGACATTAATAAAGGTCACAGAGGCCAAGCTGTACAAGAAAAAAAAAATTGACCCCATAAAAATAATTAAAACTTCTGCATAAATAAGCACAACTGAAAAACAGAAGTCTCATACAAATTATTAACAATAAGACCAATATCCAATATAAAATGAGCAAAAGAAGAAGCAATTAAGAAATGCAAAAGACTGACAAAAATAGGGAAAAGTGTTTATCATCACTTGTGATTAAGAAAGTCAAAATTAAAATAGTGAAATACATTTTCGGCTATGAAATTGTTAGATAACAGCTATGTAAAAACATGTATTAGAGTGTCGAAGGATAGTACATCAAAGATTAAGCGGATATAGAGGTTTTATAATTTTTGTTTTTCTCTTTATATCTTCTGTTTTCTAAATTTCCCCAATGAACCTGTACAAATTCTTAACAATATTCATTTATTTTAAGAAGTACAGCTTCTAATGAAAAATAGCAGTCTCTGCCCAGCCAATTCACCACTAGAGGCAACCACTTTCAGTGATTCTAGTTGATTATTCTGGTATTTACCTCCATATTTCTAAATACCTACATCTTTCTAAATAATATGTATATATTGTTATTCCCGGACTTATCAATTTTAGCAATTATCTCTTGACTTCCTATTAAATGGAATTAAGATTTAGCTCTATAACACTACCACCTTCTGCCCTCATCTTTATACAGGTTAAATTATAATTCAAAAAAATTCAATAGATATTATTTTAAAAATTATTATGAGTATGTAATGCTGTTATCTTCTGAGCCAGGTACTATACTGCAATAACATATCTTTTTTTTGTGTACAAAGTTTTGTTTTTCTAGAGTGAATAATAATTGTCTCTTTTTTTATTTGCATAGTTTTCTCTGTACTTGGTGACAATTTCTAAATCCTCCATTTGTAAAATGGTTGTAATTTCTCTAATGCTCAAGCACAGTAAAAATAGATCATTTCCATTTCCCTCCCTCCCCCATAGCTCTCTCTCACACGCCTCCCAACTCAGCTCTTGTCTGGACTGATTGCTCTTCAGGCTGTCGCTCAGCTGTATCCTGGAACTGCTCTTTACTGCACCTGTGTTGAATTTCTTGCTTCCTGTATTCCATATATTCTTTTTCAGTTTATGCTCTCTTTCTTGTAAAGCACATCCATCAGTAGAGGAGGGGCATGGGAGTAAAGTTTTTTTGTTTTGTTTTTCTTAGGACTTGCTGTCTGAAAATATAATTATTGCATTCTCACACTCGATTAACTGAGTATTCTAGGCTCACATTTGTTGACAGATTATATAGGCTGTACCGAATTCCAAATAAAAAATTGTTTATCCTCAGAATTTGTATCAGATTGCTTTACTATTTTCCAGTATTCTCTTAGAAAGCTTGGTATACTTCATTTTTTCCTGTGACATTTTCTCTCTTCTTTTGAAGCTTTTTGATGTTCTATTTATCCCTGCAATTGACGGTCTGCAATTTCAATACAACTTGGAATTAGCATTGGCAGACCTCTTTTGTCTGATAATATATATTCTTTCATTCTGCTGAACAGTCTTGTATTGGTTCTTTAATAATTTCCACTTCTCTGTTCCTCTTTCTTTCTGGAACTCCTATCAGTCAGCCAAGGTAGGGACTGCCTTGTGGGTAGGGGTCAGGTAGCTCCGGATATACAGAGAAATGGGGGTGCAGAGTCTCAAAATGAAACTGGTCATGACACAACTGGTCTATTCACAGATAAATACCTTGACAGCATTTAGTGTTAGGACTTCCCCAGTTATTCTAAATAGAAAGGTATTAAATGCTGACAATATTTCAGGAAGGGATAGGTGGGCAGACTTTAGACTGGACTTCCAGGAATAATTGACCTTAGAGCCTGTGGAAGGCTGTCAGCTCTACCACAATAAGGAATGTCGGGGATTACAAGTCTCTAAAAGGAACTGTTCAGTACAAGAATATACTAACATAGTAGCAACCTAGGAATCAGCGGTCATAGATGTCACTACTGCAATTCCACTTGACCACACAAGGCCAGTGACTAGATGCTAGAGAGCTGCTGCAGGCAAGTCCAAAGTCTCCACCACTGTGCCAGTCAACCATAAAAGCTAGCAGCAGGCCGACGGCCCTGCCTCACGGCCTCTTTCAAATCTCAAGTGTATCTAATTGGCCAGAACTTCACTTGCACTCAGAACCCTCACTAGAAATGTAGTTTTTGTCATTTTAACCACTACAGAACAGAAAAGTTCCCCCAGGATGAATTGAGAACAAGAGGGCTAAGTCACCACAACCAGCACTAAATGTTTGTGCAGGACAGTGATCTGCATGCCGGCCACGTATCTAAAGAGGAATGAGGAGCTGCTGTAGTGATAGGCATGACCAGAGGGTGGTCAGGATTCATTAGCTGGGAAAGCATTAAGGTCTGACATGATCAAGTATTTTTTTTTTTTTTTGTAGAGAAGCACATTTCACTTATACTTAGCTTCATTTCACAAAGAATTGGAAGGAAAGAGAAAAGATACATGTTGGTACAGAAGGGTAGGGGGCATTCTAGTCAGCACGAACCTATATAAAACTGTGAAATAAAAAGATTTGGGTTCTTTTGCCAAATTGAAACATTTGGTATGTAGGTATGGAAA
The DNA here is from genome assembly GCA_003508835.1 of Eonycteris spelaea. Classification (NCBI taxonomy): domain Eukaryota; kingdom Metazoa; phylum Chordata; class Mammalia; order Chiroptera; family Pteropodidae; genus Eonycteris; species Eonycteris spelaea. The sequence continues at coordinate 1,837,227 of PUFA01000140.1, forward strand.
ATGGCAGAAGACTGTGACTCATATAAGCAAGGGTTCAGCTTTGCCATGAGACAACCCAATCAGAAATTTCTGACATTTCTGACCAGTAGAATGAAAACGAGAGAGAAGTATCAAAACAAAAGTTTGTGAAGCCTTTTTCAAAAATAAGGAATCTACCTGGATCATTGACTTAGGAATGAGACAAAATATGAAGCTCTTCTGACAAACCAAAGAATCCAAATTTTTTATGCCTTTAAAGTTATAGATACCAATTTGAATATAGTGACCTGCTGTGCTAAGGATATATAATTTTTAAGATAATGTTTACAGTCAAGTCTATTAACATATCAGTTTACAAATTCAGATTTTTCCAATTTTCAAAGGGGTTTACTTGAAGACAATCCTGCAAAGACACTTTCCTAGTTGTCCTTGTGCATGTTTTCAGCTTCTATATTCTCTTCTGAAAGCTCCTTTGTTTGATTTTCATCTTCTTACACCTACATCAATAACAAACTCCCTTCTCAATCTGTCCATAATTCCTTTTCACTAGCAGCAGCTAAATTAGGAATACTTGTAACTTCAAGGCTTCAGATAAGATTCTACTTGCTAAGACTAAGTTAGAAATACAGGGCTCAAATATGCTGAAACTGTATTTTAAAGAATATAAAATGTTATAGAATTTTAAGCAACTTTCACATAACTCATCTTCATATTCATTAACCAAGGCTATGTAAAATGCAAAAATAAATCTCAGGCTGAAACGCCCAATCTTTATGGAAGCATTCTTCAAATGAGCAGGAATAGATTTAACACGTCTCAGGGATTATTTAAGCCTTATTTTTACACTTCTATGTTATATTTTACATATTTTAGAGTTCTGTGTTGTATGCCCCAATAAAACAGATTCTCAACTAGTAGTTTTCTTAGATGATGGCCGTGAACAAGTTAACAGTTGTGTCTGTCCAAAGTCTTTTAAACATCATCTCTAGAATTTGGTAGAAGTACACTTCTCAGCCTCCACTTGGGTACAGACATTTGATGTCATTTGATGTTAGCGTCCACCGATCAGGCATATCAACATAAGACAATGATGCAGAAATGGATTAGATGAGGGGCAAAGGAATCTACCGGGACTTCATTTGGGGCCCATAGTGGTGGTGGTTGCAGGTTGCTGTCTGCAGAGGCAGCAGCTCCCCTCTCCTGACAGCACTGCCCTGTAATTGTGAAACTTGTTCTTGGAAGCTCAGTCTGTTCTGCTAGCCCTTCTAAAGAATCTGTAATTAGTACCTCCCTTCTTACTTAAATCAGCTCAGCAGTTCTTGGAGATGGTTCAAGTACCCTGGGCATCTCTGAGACCCTCTCGCGGGGGGGGGGGGGGTCTACAAAATCCTCCATTTTCCAACTAAATATCTGTGTGAAGCCAGCTTTTCTCTATTATATGTCAATCAAAACAATATCATGACAGACTGAATGCAGAAGATATGAAAATACAGCTGTTTTCTATTAAGTTAGATATTAAAGAGAATTGCAAAAATATAAAACAATGACACTCTTCTTGTTTTTTATTTTGGAAAAGTTTATTTATTTTTCAAAAAGATGTTATTTTATGTTAATATAGAAAGGATTTATTATTGGGTTCTATTAAAATGAAAAATATTTTAAAGATTGTTTAGTTTTCATTCATATTACATAAATATCAATAGCTATAACACACATGAACAAAAGTGCTTTGGCGTCCTAAATAATTTAGGGACCTCAAAAGATTTTTTTTAAAAGCCTTAAGACTGAAAAGTTTAATAGCCACTGAAATAGAATACATTCTATCACCTTTATCTAAAAAGCCTGAATAGAGTAGGCTACATTTTTCTTTAATTCTGGATTATAAAAGAGAAGTTGGTTTAGAGAGACTACATAGTATTTCCCTCCTAAGGAGAAGAAAAAAGAGAGGGAGATACAAAAAGCGGCATATGTTAGAACCAAGGATAAGAGTCCATAGGAGTGTCAGAAAAATGTATCTGTTCCTGCAAATGAAGGAGCTTAAGGAGGAAGACTTAGAACAAAGTACCCAGAGGACACAGAACTGATCCTGAATACTTATCAATCATAAATATTTTTAATATTTACACATAGCCTTCTTCTTATGAGTTGTACAATAATCTTTATAATTCATTTATAGTAGCCAGTCCTAGCTTAGGGAAGCCAGATGCAGCTTTAGTTACAGTGTTTGTGCAGAGAGGTGCCCACCTCAGGCCAGGAATGGCCTGAGGAACCTATGTCCAAAAATCTTAATTATATCACTCTGCTCTCTCCATATCTTCTTGGTCAATGTCTTGGGATGCTGATGTATGGCAAAGTCAGAACAAATATTTAACTTGATTAAGAAATATCTCACAGAACCAGAGTAGATTTAAAAAGGTAAAAACCCAGGTCTCTGAACAGTCATGTAGTTTGAAAAACCCATAAGTGACAGTCTCATCCAACCTGGGAAATCTCCTTTGGTCTGGTTGAGGTGAATTAGAATCACTTGCAACCCATTCAGTCTTCAGTCAGCTGTCTTTGGGAACTGTTCTCATGTGCAAATCAAACCTGCCAGGTTTTATGCTGGAATGGTAAAGGATCCTTTTCACTCATCACAAAATACGCAAAGCCTAGCAGAACATCTGGCACTCTTCACTTTACTTTCCTTCCTAATTGATCAATTAATTGGTGGTTAACTAATAGCTGACTGCCATTCTTATCCTGCACTTACAAAAGCACTGTCGTGTTGTGAAATTATCATTAAAATTGCTGGTACATCATTAACAATCACTATTATAAAGTTTGTTCATTATAAACTATTCTATTCCTCTAACAAACATTTGTTATATACTAGCAGAACATGGCTTTAGCTTTCCTTACTAGTTTAATAATAAGCATTATTACATGTTGACTCATGGTAGGTCATGACAACTGACATCAAAGTAAGAAAATGCTGGACATAATTCAATTCCACCAAAAACACCTAATATGTACAGTTCCAGTATGAGCCTTGTACATAAAAGCACAGCCTACAATTTCCCAGAAATCCCCAAGCAATGTAAAATTAGTGTTTAAACTATAACTACACTAGAAAAAGCCAGTTTTGTGTGACATTTTCTGAAAATTTGTCTATAAATTGTTCTCTTACATTTATCACATGGTTTCAGTTTTCTGAGAAACAGATGCTAAGATGGAATTAAATGTGAAAGTGATGTATTGGGGAGACTGTGAATTATGAAGGGGAGGAAGAGGCAGAGTCTAACACCTGTGACGGGGGAGAAGGCTGGAAAGGATTGAGTTGGAAGGGTCTCAGACAGCAACATGGTCCTAAGAAAACTCTGGGAAGGCTAAGGGGAGTCTCTGAACCAATGGCATCCATCAGGGGAATTGGCCATCATAATCATTCACTGTAGCCCCAGCCATACTCATTTATCAGCTAGAAACAACATGGGGTAAGCATGGCCTCTGCAGAAACACAGTGGTGGATCCCACAGGGCAGTCAACTCACTTCCCTCAAGAGGAAATCTGAGTGATGCATTTCCATTGCCACCACATCACTTTTTAAGTCTTCAGGTTTCTTTTTTTATTTGATGAACACAAAGACGTTTACATGCCACCAAATTTTACCTATATATTTGACAGCTATGAATCATGTTGCTACTAACACAAGTTAAAGATTCTATTATCTTGATGCAACACTTCGGTTGTTACATATTTCATATTAGTTATTGAAATATGTAGATATGTAGTTGTTTTTCCTCTGTCATATATTATGATGGTTAGTGTGGGACCCAAGCAAAACTATACAATACGATTTAGCACACTATTTCTGAAACATTAACTTATTAAAAACCTTCACTAATATGGGCTAATTGGAGGTTGACTTAACCATAGTATCGTTTTATAGCAACATGGTTATTACTTAGCAGCATACACAGTAACTGTAACTAGAAGACAAATGTTGACTGAGAGAGAGAATGGTATAAAGACTGAATGACTAGTCCCAACTACCACACTAGTTAGTTTGGTTCTAGGGACAATACACTTTTTAAGAAAGTTTATTCTCTTAAATAAGTCTCCCCACAATCTTCTCATTGTACTTATAACTTGCATCACACAGTTACCGACCCACTCATTCTATCTTCTATAGGCTTTACAAACCCTTTCTTCCTAAGTAATTTAAGTGTAGCCTGGGGAGGGGGGGCTAAAGGCCCAATCTCTGTGACTGAGTAAGGCCGAAAGACAGCGAAACACAGCGAAGGACGCTTTAGGGGAGGCCCAGCAGTTCCCATTCTTCCTTTATTCTAGATCTATAAACTGGACTTGACTTTTCCTGACCCAGTTATCCAAAGGCCACAGCGGTAAGAACTACTGAATCATCAAAAATGCTGGTCCATTCTATGCCCTGCCATTCTCATACTTGCCTTCCTGAATTTTATGTTTCACAAACTATTTCAACTCAGTTCACCCATGCAGATAATCGCTAAGTTTCCAACTAATGATGTTTAATGTTATATTCATGTGAAATAAATTTAAGTATTTCAAATTTCAGTTTCTTAATCTTTTCCCCAGGAAGTCTAGAAACTTGGAAAAATACATTCATGATTTAAGAATAGCTAACACTTACTGAGAGGTATGTTCTATGTTCTGCCTAAGTGGGTTACACGCATTTATTCATTTAACCTCTCAACTTCCTTGTGAGGCAGAAACTGTATTATCTCCAAATTTACACATAAGGATACTGAAGCACAGAGAAGTTGAATAACTTACTCAAGGGTACATAGATAATTAGCAGTAGAGCTAAGATTTGCTCCCAAGTAATCTCACTCCAACTTATTTTTTTCTGTTGTTTCTGTGGACTTCTCAAATATAATGTACTACTTCACTCACATGTAAAAAGCCAGTATTATCTAGCATGTCAATATAATCATTAAAAAAGTTGATTTATTTACATTTGCATTTTATAAGCAACTGATTAAACTAAAACATAATGAAACAAAAGTTTGCAGTTCTAATCACTACTTATATACCCCAATACACTTAAATGAAAATTAATGTGCTAACAGAAATACTTTCCCTTTCTTAATTTATAGCAGCATGTTTTCTTCCAAAGCCATCTCACGTACTTTTAAACACATTATAGGAATTTAGATAATTAGAGGGTCTACACAAAGAAAATAATCAGAAATAAGTTTCAGATGTATGTATTCAGAAAAAGATACTGAAGTTAAAGAATACGTGGCTTAAAAGTCAATGCAGCGTCCTTTTCGTTCCCAATCTCCGTATCGGGTAGGTTCTGGGCCCCGGGGGCCACCTTTTTCTTTGGTAACAGGATTAACATCATCTGGAAATTCTAAACAAAGAAGAGATGAACAAAGCAGTCAATAGAGATGGCAAAAGTATTATGGTCAATTCTGAAGACAAGGGTGCAGAGTTATACAGTTGGTAGGCTAGATAACTACTGACTAGGTTACAATGCAGTCTTGAAATGTGGTTCTTTTTCCCGAGTTTGAAAAATCACTTTAGGATACAATTTTCATATTCAGTCAACTTTACTACCTACGTTGGTGACTTAGAATTTCTGGAGCTCTCTCAGGCTCCGATTAGGGGAGTGGCTGCTTATGTGCTACTAGATTAAAAGAGAACGAAAGATGTGCAGAAGAATACAGAATACAAATCCATAGGGTTTGGAGGGTTTTGAAACAAGATTACTTTGAAGATTACTTTGACACAATACCTGGTTTTCTTATTAGTAAAATGGAGACAACAATCATACCTGCCCTACTGTTTGAGAACTAAACAAAGTAATGCAGGTAAAGGGTCTAGCACAGTGCCAGGTACATAAAGATGTTCGATTAGCTTTAGCTCTAAGAATTACTGGTTCCTTATCATAGGGTTTTGGTTTCAATGACTGGTTAGCTGGTACTGCCACTTGAGAACATAAGAGCAGTTAGAACTGTTAATAACGTGCTCACAATAGGAATACCTGTCCTGACTCAGGGCCAATTCTGAGCACTTTGTACATATTAACTCAGTTCTCAATTGATCCTATGTGACAGGATAAAGGGCTTTATCCATTTATACTGTGGATAAACTCTTCCTTACCCACCTCGTCATTTTGTTTTTTAAAGAACTCTCTGCTTTGACTTCCTCCGAAAGCCTCTCTACTGGAAGTTCTTTCTCCCATATCTCTAGGGCTCACTGGGTATCTTAGTCAGCTCAGGTTGCTCTGGCAAAATGCCAGAGACTGGGTGGCTTAAACAACAGGAATTTATTTTCTAACAGTTTTGGAGGCTAGAAGTCTGAGATCAGGATGCCATCATGGTTAGGTCTTGGTGAGAGCCCTCTTCCTGGCTTGTAGATGGCTACTACTTATTATGTCCTCACATGGCAGAGAGAGAGAAGGGAGAAGGAAGTGGGAAGTGGAGAGAGGGAGGAAGCAGGGGACAGTACTCTCCAGTGTCTCTTATAAAGGCACTAATTCCATCATGGGGACCCCACACTCATGACATCACTTCAAGCTCATTATCTACCAAAGGTCTCATCTCCACATACCATCACATTGGGGCTAAGGCTTCAACAAATGGATTTAGGGGAAATAATTTAGTCTATTGCACTGGGGAGAAAAGAAATGGTCAAGATGTCTCTGTTCCTCACTGCTACTTCCAGCTTCTCATTCAATTGTCAAATCCCCAACCTTTTTGACAGCAGGCACCAGTGCTGCTATGAGAATCTAATGCCTGATGATCTGAGGTGGAACTGAGCTGATGATGCCAGCGCTGGAGAGAGCTGCAAATACAGATGAAGCTTTGCTTGTTTGCCTGCCATTCACCTCCTGCTGTGTGGCCTCGTTCTAACGGGCCACGGACAGGTAGCAGTCTGTAGCCCAGGGGCTGGGGACCCCTGCTCTAGGGCCTTCCCTCTTTTGAATTCCACCGCATTCACTGGTCCAAGGCTTTTCTCCAGTCTTGTAATAAACTCAAACGCTTCTCTATCTTCTTGGATGAGATCAATATCTGGCTCCTAGTTTCATCTCTCTCCCCATGATCCTTAATTATCAGCATCCACATTAATGAACTGTCACATACTGGGGCTGCACAGGTCCCCAATCATCTTCCCTAGTGCTCTTCATCTCCACTCTGCCATCCACTTGGACTTTATCTCTTGAATATGTTCTTTTCCCAAATCTCACGCTCTTGAGCTCTCTGACTATAATCCCCTATCCATCTCCCTTCTTCTGTTTGTTTAACCTCATTTATACCCTCATTATAACCTACAGTTTGCTGAAACTCTTTATTCTCATCACTACCAATCTGAGTCCCATTCTAGACTAATGCAATAGTTTTCTAATTCATCTCTGCTTTCTGACTCTCATGGCTCCAGCCTAACTCTCAGAGGCTGAATTAATCTTTCTAAAACAGAATCCCTCCTCCAGATTGCACTAACTGAAAGAAGCCAGACACAAACTGTATGATTTCATTTATTTAAAAAAAAATCCTAGAAAAGGCAAAAGAAGTAATAGAAAACAGGTTCGTGGTTGCCAGGGGTAGACTAGCTGTAAAGAAGCATGAAGGATTCTGGGGGATGGAACTGTTTTATACTTTGTGTTGGTTACATGACTGTAAACATTTGTTAAAATTCACTGAACTGTTTAGTTAAAATGGGTGAATTTTAAAATGAGTTAATTTTATTATATACAGATTATTTTAGTAAAGCTGATTAAAACAATCTCTATCCACTGCATACAGCCCATATGCTATAACCTGGTTTGAGCTAAATCCACTTTCCAGCCTTTATATTCCATTAACCCATTATATATACTTTATGCTGCAGCCAAAGAGGCCCGTTAGCTGTCTTGCATGTGCCAAGTTCCTCAGTCTCTTTCTCTTTGTCTGGACCTTGCTTTTATTGAAACATCTCCCCACCACTCCTTCCCTAACTATTATGATTTTATTATTCCTTTAAACTCTAGGTCAAATGTTATCTCTTTTGTCTATCTTTTTCCAATTATTTTCTGTCTCTCTCTCATGCCAGTTACCACATGATGTTCTGTTCATAGGTATTTACATATCTCATTTTCCTTTTTTATTCATCTTTGCATCAAACAGAGTGCTGAGCTACAATCTCCTTTATCATCATAATAATGAAATCTACTTTCTGCAAAGGAACCACCTATAAATTTTCCCTAGAATGAAGTATGTACTAGAGGCAAGGAGCAGAATTAGAATGAAGGGAACAAGGAAGCAGATGGACTAGTTAGGAGACCAACAGAACTAGACATAGCTTGAATAAGGGCTTTATTGATAAGATGGATCATAGGAGATAAATTTGAGAGATGTTAAGCAGGATCCAGGATGCAGGAAGAGGCAGAAGTGAAAAATTATCCCTAGATTTCAGGTTTGGGTAACCTGGTGGATGGGGTAGACTGGAAATCCAGAAGGAAGAGGACTGGGATGGGACTGGTGGGAGGGAACAATGAGTAGTGGATGAGTTCAGTTTTAGACGTATTAACTTTGAGATATAGCTGGATTATGCAAATGAAGATATATATGAGGCAGCTGGATATAGCTCAGGAGAGAGGTCTGACTAGAGGTATAAATGTGTGAGTTACCAACGTGTACATAATATTTAAGACCGTCTTAAGAAAATGTGAGCTCTCTCTAGGAATGCTTACGGGGCTAAGGACAGAGGCCTGGGAAATACCTACGTTTTGGAGCTGACCCGAGCAGAGGGAGCTTAAAGAAGCAAGAATGGTTAAAGAAATAGAATGAGAAACTGGTGAAAACATAATCTAAACCAAGACAGATTTCCAGAAGCAGTGGTTAACACTGTTAAAGGTTGCAGACAGTTCAAATAAAATGAGAACTAAAAAGCATCTTTTGGATTTGGTGATGTTTGCCAAACTAATTTCTAAGAGATGGCATGTTCGTAAACTCCAGTGAACCAAAATTAAGTGACATGAAATTAATTCAAAATTACCTTTTGAAATGTGCTTACTTTTTTTCCTTTTTTAAGATTATGGTAAAAATATATATATAAAACAATATTTGTCATTTTAGCCATTTGCAAGTATACAATTCAGTGGCATTAAACAGTCACAATGCTATGTAACCATGACATTACTATACTCAGAACTTTTTCATCATCTCCAATTTAAAATGTGTACCCATTAAACAAAAAAAAATATTCTCTTTCCTCTCCCACCAAGACCTTGATAGTCTCTATTCTAGCTTCTGTCTCTATGAATTTGCCCACTTTAGGTACCTAATATAAATGGAAATCATATAATATTTGTCCTTCTGTGTCTGGCTTTATTTCACTAAACCATGTTTTCAAAGGTCCATCTGTGTCGCAGCATATATCAAAAATGTCATTCTTTTTAATGACCGAATAGCATTTTACTGTATGTACAAACCACATTTGTTTATCCATTCATCCATCAATGGATGTTTGGGTTGTTTCCACTTTTGGCTATTGTGAATACAGCTGTGATAAACATAGGTGTGCAGGTACTTGTTCAAATTCTGCTTTCTTTCCTTCTATCTAGGAGTGGGACTTGCTGGGAAAGGTAGTTTGTATTTGACTTTTTTGAGAAATCACCCAACTATTTTCTAGTTGCATCATCTGACATGTCCAGAAATGCGTGAGGGTTTCAATTTCTCCATTGTTGCAACACGTGTTTTTTCCAGTTTTCTTAAGTATAGCCATCCTAGTAGGTTGAAGTGGTTTCACTGTGGTTTTGATCTTCATTTTCCTAAAATTTGATGTTGAGTATCTTTTATGTGCTTTTAGTCATTTGTACATCTTCTTTGGAAAAAGGTCTCTTCAAGTACTTTGCCCATTTTTGAACCAGGCTGGGTTTGTTGTTGTTGTGTTGTAGACTTCTTTATATATTCTGGATATTAATCCCTTGTCAGATATGTGATTGGCAAATATTTGTATGTGTTTCTCCCATTTTGTAGGTTGTCTTTTCATTTTCTTAAAAATATTTTTTGATGCAGAAATAGTCAATTTTGATATCATCTATTTTTGCATTTGTTACTTGTGCTTTTGGTATCAAAGCTGTAAAATAGTTGTCAAATTCAATGTTATAAAGATTTTCTTCCATGTTTTCTTCTAAGAATTTCATAGTTTTATGCCTTAACTTTAGGTCTGTAATAGATACATTTTGAGCTAATTCTTGTATATGGTGTAAAGTAAGGGTCTGATTTCCTTCTTTTGTAGGTAGATATCAAGTTTTCCTGTCACAACTTATTGAAGAGATTGTCCCTTCCCCACTGAATGGTCTTGGCACCCTTGCTAAAAATCAATTAGCCATACATGTGAGGGTTTATTTCTGGGACTGCTGCTTTCTTTTTGTGTGATATTTTAAGGAAATATTTCCTCTCATATTTTTGTGCTTAACTAAAACCAGTGAAGAAAAATTTTCTCTTTAGGTTATGACAACTTTTTAAAAGTCTCTATCATCTTGTTTCACTGATCTTGTTATTAGATTTAGCTTGATAAAAGTGTTATAAATTGAAATATTAACTGAATAGGCAAACACAAAATCTTTTACATTATAGAAAGCGTTCCAGACAGAGGTCCTGGTATCCTCTATTGATATCTCCTTGATTGGGATGCTTCAGTGCTTAGATAGGTTACTTATCATATGACTGGAAAAATTAGACAAGCAGGGCAGCTTCCAAGGCTTCAAAACGATATGTTTACAATTATGCTGTCTAATATTTTATTTTTTGAATAGCTAATACTTGTGCATATTCTACGATTAAAAGATAGAAAAGGATATAGAATAAAAATTTAAAAGTACTTTAAAAAACAGAGTTTTAAGCATTAGCCAAATTTTATATATACTGAATACAAAATAATGCTTAGTCTATCACCCAACCTTCCTTAAAAAAAAGCCCTATTCTCAAAACTTCCCCTTTTCTTCCCTCAACCATGTGGTCACAGTGAGAACAACCACCTTCTGGTGTGGTCACTCTGATTGATTCCGCTGTGAACACCAAGCTTGACCAATAAGCTCTCTTAGAAAATTTGGAATTACGACTAAGAAAGTCTAGTCTCAGTCTGGCTGTGCTTTTGGCCCGAGTAGCTGCTACAAGATGGTACTTTCTGCACAGTGGACTGAAAAGGGAGCTTGAAGACAGAAAACAACAAAGAGAAGTGATCAGAAATAAGAAAAGGAGGGAGAATATCCTAGACATCCTAGATTCCATATAGTGTTTAGCCCCGAGGTCCCGGTCTCTTTCTAAAGCCAAGAAGTTCACTGCCCTGGGCAACCTCACCTGTACACTATATCCTCACAACAACCTACTGTATCCTCTTCTTAAGTTTGCTCAAGTGAGTTTCTCTTATTTGCATCAAAGTGGGTCTCAAGTCATATATTTTGTCATGTGACTAATGGGGCATAATAACTATAACAATTAAGCAAAATCATTCATTGTCGGGGGCTTGGAAATCTTTTTTTCTTTAACCCACACATATTGATGGTCAATATGGCAATTTTATTCATTGTTGAAATATGCTTCATTATTATTAATTATATGCAATAACATATTTCTTTCCTTTAATTTATTATTTTTCTCAATAACTAAAATATTATGATACTTCAAAAATTAAGAGAGGAGCTTTATTGTACTCACTTGTTAGTGGTTCTTTCTCTAAATGGGCATCTTCTGGTGCATCAAAACGACCTTCTGGTAACTTAGGCTTCTTAAGGGATTGTTTGATAGGATCTGACTTTCCTCCTTGAGAAGAACTTGTTTTCCTTAAAGAATAACACAGAAGGGGTGATCCTAGAAGAGTAGGGATAGTGGAAAAATAGGAGCTGTTCATTTCTTCTACTTTAAAAGTTTAGTAATTTTACTTAATTAGTCTTTAGTTTACACATTCACATTTATCAAAGTTCAAAAAGTACAAAGGACATACAGTGAAAATTCTTCCCTCTGCCCATATCTCCCAGACATCCATTTCCCTTCCTTGGAGGCAACCAATGTTATCAGTTTGAAAAGAAGAGCATTGAAATAATAAGCTAGTCAACATCTAAATTGTAGAAACTTATATATTAAATACTGATTCCTGTCTGAAGCAATGCCCAAAACACCAGGAATCAGATCATTAAGAATAGAGTATGAATTTTCAACAACAATATTTAGTATTTAAATCTCTAGAAACCACAAGGGATTATATATTAGTATTCTTATATGTAAATCCTAATCATGGTCTTCTATTCCTGCCAACTAAAATTTAAAAACCGTATTGGGCATCTGCAGTGTATAAATGAGATATCTTATTCTCTATGTTATAAAGAGAAAGCTAAATTTCAAGTACTTGAAAGTTTTTCAATCCTTGTGAACATAACATTCAATAAGGGCAAAACCACTCTGAAAAAATGAAACAAATAACAATATCAATATTATTAGAGAATTATCTGGTTGGGAATGGTCAATTTCCCAAGGGAATGGCTTTCGAGCAGACAGAGCTGTGTACCAGTTCCAGCTACACTACTGAGGGCAGGCAGAATACTGGCCCCTGAAATAATCTGAACCTAATATTCAGACCCTGTGAATAGGTTGTTACATGGTAAGGGAGAATTTAGGTAGCAGATGGAATTAAGGCTGCTAATCAGATGACCTTAAACTAGAGATTATCTGTGATTATCTGGGTAGGTCCAATGTCTTCACAAGATCCTGCGAAAGGAACAGAGAACTGGAATTGAACCAGAGAGATCACAGCACGAGATACACCTGCCTGACACCGCTGGCTTAGAAGATGGAGAAAAGTGCCAAAGAGTCAAGACAGCCTCTAGAAGTTGGGAAAGAGAGGAAACTGATTTCCTCCTGGACCTTCCAGAAGGAACAAAGCCCTGACACTTTGATGTCAGTACAGTGAGACCCATTTCAGACTTCTGACCTCCAGAACTGTAAGCTGTTTTAAACCACAAAGCATGTGGTATTTTGTTACAGCAGCAGTAGGAAACTCCTATAAACACTTATTAGCTGTTTGATCTTGGTCAAGTTATTTAACTTTTCTAAATCTGTTTACTCTAACTTGAAGATAACAGTATCTATGTCAGAGGCTAGTAAATAGTTTAAACAGAACAATTCATGCAAAACACTTAACATACTGACAAATTATATCAATTATTATTATTATTACAATTATCTGGAAGCTCTTGATTAGAATGTTCTTTCATTACATGTATTTTGTTTTTGAGCCATTACTACATCTTTATACACTCTGCCTTAAAAAAAAATACACACACACAAACACAAATACATATGTATACAAATATGTATGTATATATGTTCTATATACATATACTCCTCCATAGCCAACTTGGGATTTATACATAAAACTTGTAAGATTACAGTTGACATTAATAGAAACTGCCATTAATTTCAGAATAGTATATAGAGCTGTTCATTTGGATGCAATTGCATTCTCCCACAGATCCAAAGTCCACAAAATGCCACAGAATTAAAAAAATAGGTAAGTACACCAATAGATGTTTTAATAAAGCTATGACGATGATCTAAAAAGAAATATAGTAAGTTCCTCCCACCTACATGCTCAATTACATATTTCATATTTAAGACACTAATTGGCTAAGAAAAACTCTGTGGATCAAGAAAATTTTCTGTACCTATTAAAATAAAAATCCTTATCTATTAAAAAGTTTTACTTATTTATTGATTTAGAGTACAGGCTATTTTGCCTTTAAACTCCACTTCAATATCTAGGGTATATTTTACTTTTCTTATCTCCTCAAAATTATACTTAAACATATACTAAAAGGCTAAAGAGAAAAACTGCAATAATAATATCTTATAAGGAAATATTTATTTTTACTTAGAAACTAAATGGAAAACATACAAATCCTAATTCTTGATTATAGTTATATATTTCATATAATAATCTCATCTTGGTTTATTGTGGTTGACTATCTAGAAAAATATGTTGAAAATGTTGATTATAAACTATGCATAACTGAAGGACTTTCTCAGTCCAAAAAACAGGATTTTAAAATCAATTAGTCATTTATGATCTGAATGAAATAGAAGATTCTTTAAAATTTGACCTTACATTCCAATTTAGCAAGTTCATGCAGTCTCCACAATAGAAACTTCTGTCCATTATCTGATATTCAAATATTTACTCATTAACAAATCTATTACAGTTGATAAAGCATCAAAGATTATTTGCTAAATTGTGACAGTTCAGTAATAATACAGATACACAGAAAGGAGAATTTTAACAATTACATATTGGATTCTAAAAGTTGACAGATATTACATCCACTCTGACAAATGAGTAGTTTCTGCATTTGGTTACTAATTAAATATATTTACTGTACATTAAATAACTCACTTTGAAGCCTAAAAATCAGCAAGTATTTAATAGAGACCAGTAGCCACCTGTACTGTGTACTCACACTTGGCTCAACAGAAAATCAGCACTTCTTGTTTTAGGTTTGGTTGCTTTTGCAAATTAAAAAAAAAAAAACCTCTTAATTGAAAGCAGAAAATGATAATCAGTGTAAAAAGTAATTCAATATGTTCCAAATCTGCAGAAATTCCTAAGCATTTATGCAAAATCATAAAAATGGCATAAAATGCATCCCTGGCTACCAAATTACAACATAGACAAATCTGAGACTAAAAATATTACCTCTTAAATGATACAGATACACTAACTGTAAATAATAAAAATAACGAACATGTGTTAGATGCCTACTATGTGCCAGGCATTGTGCTAGGCACTGAAAAGATACCTTACTTATGCCTCACAATAATCTGCTGTGGCAGGTATAACTATATTTTACAGTAATTCTGTTCAATATGAACAAAATCATTTTTGAAAACTGACATTATGTAGATGCAGTGGAGACTGATAAATATCCCTAGTAGCCACTTCTCCCTTCTTTCATTTAGTTCTAGGACTCCCACTCCTATCTCCCTTGCTATTAAGCTGAGCACCAGGACGCTCATTTAGAGACAGCATTTCCCTGCCTCCCCTACAGGCAAGCAGCCTGCAGTATCCAAGTGTGACCACGGGGCTGTGATGGGAAGTGATGTATTCAAATTTGAGGTTGCCTCAATTTTGCAACAAGCTGATTGCCCTGGATTTCTGTTCTCATTCCCTAGAAGTGTGATGTGGACATGCAGTAGCCTAGCTTCAGCCATACAGATGAGGATGAAACCCAGGGTAGAGTGATACTTAAAATATTTAACAGCTGGGATGGTACAGACACTGCCCAATCAGAACACATGTACAATCATTCAGAAGAGATACAGCTTGTAAATAACTAGCAAAACTCTACTAATGCATACTGGCTGATTGTAGGTACTGCCCTACAGATGGTGGGATCCCTGAGTGACCTGTCAAAACAGCGTCGCCTTGCCTGTTCTCATCGGCAGGAATGTTATAGCAGCTTGGCCCTTTCCTTAAGTAAATAAATGAAGAAATAAAAAACTTGCAAACGAAGGGCACTAGAGTCACACATGAGTTCCAACGCCAGCCACACCATTTCCTGGCAACTGGCATCTGAGAATGTAACTGTATCTCTCAGAGTCTGTTTCTCATTTGGAAAATGGGGATAATTCTACTTACCCTGCAGGGCAGTTCAGAGAAATGAAGTAATGTGTATGTCTATATGTGTGCACATTTACCATATTAATATCTTGAGCCTAACTGGGGATGCGGGTCAATTTGCATAGAGGTTTCTGGTAAAGAACATAAACATGAATGTGTTTTGGGGAAACTCAGAAGAGTAGTAAAGTATAAGAAACTATTTCCTCAGTCTGGCCTTGGGTACTTCTGAAAAAACTTTATAGAAAAAAGCATCAGAAGGCAAAGCTGAAAGACCAGTTTTCTCAAGGGACTCTGAGATCATAGATGTATAAACAGAACTATTTTTGCAGTCAGGTAACAGTGTGAGAGAATGTAAAAGAAAAGAATTCCCCCAATTTCTGCTCAATACCAGATAAGACAGAAGGCACTGTGCTCCTTGGCACCTGTACGCTTTAAAGATTTGTAACAAGTCCATGCACAGCAGTCTTACAGGAGTGGTGGTAGCGAGGCAGAGGAAAACCTTTTAAGGCAGTAAATCATAATAAAAAAAAAAAACAATTCAGTGAGGCAAACACTTAAACTATTACATATCCTGTGTCTTTTTTCTCATTCAGAGCTTTCAGGAGAAGACTCTCGAGCCTGAGAAATCAAAAAGCCTATTAGAGGCCAAGACGCAGGGAGGCTCATGCTCTGAGAAAACAGAAAAAAAGAAAAAAAAAAAGTGAGCTGGAAGATTTTGAAATGTGCACATAAACCATCTGGGGGATCTTGTTAAAATGCAGATTCTGAGGACCTCTGGTGGAACCTGAGATTCTGCATTTTAATAGTCTCCCAGGTGATGTTCGTGCAGCTGATTTAAAGAGCAAAGAGCTAGAAGAAATCCTTCAGTTAATGAACAGTTGAGGAAGGAAAAGTGTCTGTCTCAACTTTGGTTCTGAGCATAGATGTAAAAAAAGAATCTCATTTTGAGATTCTGAAGTCACTGCTGACCACACCTGTGTTTGTGCCTGATTACACACTATCTGCATGGTCCAAAACCCCCAAGAGAGCATCTTACTATAATGTGGACCCAAGTCCAAAGTTGAAGTGCTCCCAGGCACATGGAAGAAAGCAGAAGCAAATCCTCTAAGGGGAAATACTCTCAATACACTCTCATGAAAGTTTCACAGAATCCCAATAAAACATTCAAGATAACCAGTCATCACAAGCAAGTTAGCAGAGTCAACAAAGCACAGGATAAAACCAGACCATGAAGATTATATATTCTGTAATAACAGAAACCAAAATATAAAATTACTTAATGTGTTTAAGGAAACAAGAAAGGAGCCATAAAGGAGAAAGGAGTAAGAGACTATGAAAAATGACTGGTCCAACTTTTTAAAAACACAAAATTTAGAAATATAACAATTTAAATTTAAAGATCAATAAAAGGGTTAAATAGCAGAATAGATATAGTTGAAAAGAGAATTTGTAACCTGGAATAACATTCTGAATAAATTATACAGAAAAAAGAATGGAGACAAAGAGGTAAAAATAATGAAAGAGAAGTTAAATCATGTGGATGATAAACAAATGTCTGTTTAATCATAGTTCCAGAAGTAGATAATGGAAAGACCAGGAGAGATTCAACAAACAGGAAACTTCAGATTTAGGAAGCATAAAGAATGGCAAGTAAAAAATAATCTAGATACAAAGTAAATGAACAACTCCAACATAAAAGGAAAATATAAAAAGCAGCCAGATAAAAGGCAAATTATTAATAAAAGAATAAAAATCAAACAGGTGATTTCACAATACCGGTAAGGAAAGCCAGAAGATAGAGCTGTGAGAAACTGATAAACCCACTGATATGACCTATCGAGAACAAAAGAGAAATAAAATAAACCAGATTTTCAGATTAAAAATAAAACATCTATAAAAAAGAACACTGAGAAACTTTATGACAAAAGACTGTAACCAAAGGAACTTCTAACAATGTACTTTGAAGAAAGCAATCTCACAAGTAATGTGAGTTAAGAATAGAGAGAAAATAAAAGTTTTATGTATTTATGGTATAAAACAATAATAACAACATTGGTTTGTGGGGTTATCAAAACCTCAGTCCCATCCCAACATATACACAAGAACACACACCTAAAAGGCATAAAAACAAAGGTAGAGTTTGAGTGAATTCAAAGCATTTTTAAATTCTGTACTTTTTAGGAGGAGGGTAAAAGTGTTAACTTTAGACTTCCTTAAGTATGCATTTAGATTTCAAGGGTAATAAGTAAAAGACAAGGTATATCTTTCAAACCAGTAGAGGGAAACAAAATGGAAGAAAACATTTAATTCAAACAAAGTATGAAAAATAGAAGGTGCAAAAAATAAGATGGTAGAAATAAAGCAAATTATATCAGTAATTATAATTGTAAATGGACTGAATTATCCAGTTAAAAGATACAAACTGTCAGACTCAAAAAAAAAAAAAATCTAGCCATATGCTGATTACATGAGAAACACTATGATTAAAACAAAAATAGGTCCAATATTAAGGACTGAAGATTTGTGCCTCTCCCACACTCAAATGCTGAAATTCTAATTCCTAATGTGATGGTATTAGGAGGTAGGGTCTTTAGGTTATGAGGGTGGAGGCCTCATGAATGGGATCATCAGAGCAATGAGAGCTTACCGTGTGTGGCTTTCTGTTCTCTGCTGCCTAAGACTACAATAAGACCGCCACTTGCAAACCAGGAAGCTGGCTCTCAGCAGAGCTAAGTTGTGCTGGCAACCTGACCTTGGATTTCCCAGACTCCAGAACTATGAGAAATAAATGTCTGATGTTTAAGTAATCTAGTCTACGGTAATTTGTTATTTATAGCCTGAACTGATTAAGACATGTGAGGTGCACCATTTCTATGTTTGTGTTTTTTTGTTGTTGTTTTTGTTTTTTAAGAGGAATCTACAGAAAAAGGAAATAGTAACAGTAAGAGAAGAAAATAATAACATAAACATAAGACATAAAACTGAGACAATCAGCAAAACCAAAAGTTGGTTTTCTCCAAAGACTAGATCTACTGTGATCTAGTCTAAGAAGAAAAAAACAAGAGAAGACAAAATAAATAATTTGAAGAAAAGAGAGTACATAATTATATAGAGCAGATATTTAAAAGAACAAAGAAACCAGCTACTTTATGCCTCTATATTAAAAGTACACAAAATGAGAAATTTTCTATAAAAACTTAACTTTTCAAAACTGACTTGAGAAAACTTTAATACTGCAATAACAATTACAGATATTAAACTAATAATTAAAAATCTTCCCTCACAGAAATGACTAGGGAGAGTGACATCAGCACAGTGGCAGAGTGAGAAGACTCCATTGTTTATTCCCTTAAATTTAAAAGTCGAACAATTATAACTCAACAAAGGATCCCTTGTTCAACAAATACATATGCCTGTAAGATCCACGCATCAGGACATCTGGAGGTGGTCTACTGGAATAAGCAGGTGGGGCAGGCCGGCGGATGGGATGGGGTAGGGGAAGGAAAAAGACACTGGCTGCAGATGTAGTCTGGTGCACACCTTGGTTCCAGTGTGCATGGCAGTGAGACAGGAGTCTGGCAGCAGCCCTCATTTGTGGCCTGAGAGTATGAGGGGCAGAAGCAGTTTCTTCCTGAAAAAGGCACCTCCCTTCCCACCTCCCCACCTCAGCAGAGCTGGGTAGGGGCGGCTGAGAGACTTAAAACGACACAGTGGTTCTAACGGCCATTACTGGAAGAAGGGGAGGCAGAGCCAAGATCACTAACTGACCACCTCTCCTCCACAAGCCCCAGCAGAGCCAGGTAATGCCAAAACATAATGGGAAAAGGAGGTAGCTCAGGAAGCTTGCAAAACTGATTCTCTGTCACCTGTCACATTCTCCCCAAACAATGGGGGTGCCACATAACCGAGGCAAACTGGTCACAGAAAAGACACCCACAATCTGAGTGGGTATGGAGCACTTTCCTTAACAGAAGAGACACTGCTTCACGATGATCCCAGAGGTTCAAATAGTGCAGGTAAGAGGAAACAAAGACTTGTACTATAGCACCACCTACCGGAAAATAAAACCAAGTGCTCTACCTATCAACCGGCTAGATGCTGAGAGCAAAAGAGTACTTAGCACAAGAAGAGAGATCACTACCTCAAATGCGCAGACGGATAAACTATGCCTCAGATACCATGAACAACCAAGGTAATTTGGGAACACAGAAAGAAAACAAAGTCTTCAGACCAAATTCAAAGTCATAAAAGACTGGGCTTTAAATGACAGAGACTTCAACTGTAGTCATGAAGAAACTCAAAAATATACAGAAAAACTCAGACACACAGTTCAATGAACTCAGGAATAAAATTAATAAACAGAAGGAGTACTTTATGAGAGAATGAAACTATTAAAAAAACAAAAATTATGGCGCTGAAGAACTTAATAAATGAGATGAGAAATGCATTAGAGCACTGAAAATCGATGGAAGAGAGAATTAGCAAACTTAAAGATAGAAACTTAGAGATGACCCAGGAGGAAGAAAGAGAGAATGAAGAATTAAAAAAAAAAAATGAAAGAACTCTATGAGAGCTGACTGCATTAGAGAGAGCAACATAAGGATAATGAGGTATACCAGAAGGAGAAGAGGAGAAAGGAACAGAGAGCCTACTCAAAGAAATAGGTGAAGAGAACTTCCCAAGGCTATGCAAAGAACTGGATTTTTAAACAGAAGCAAACAGAATACCTAATTATATCAATGCACAGAGACCTTCTCCAAGACATCTCAAACTGTCAAAAAATTTTAATGACAAAGAAAGATTTCTCATGGCAGCCAGGGAGATAAAAGACTCTAACCTACAAAAGAAACCTCATAAGATTATCATCAGATTTCTCAGCAGAAACGTTACAAGACAGGAGAGAGGAAAGGAAATATTCAAAATATTGAAAAACAGGAACCATCAGCCAAGGATAAA
This sequence comes from Eonycteris spelaea, assembly GCA_003508835.1. Taxonomy (NCBI): domain Eukaryota; kingdom Metazoa; phylum Chordata; class Mammalia; order Chiroptera; family Pteropodidae; genus Eonycteris; species Eonycteris spelaea. The sequence goes on from PUFA01000140.1 coordinate 1,857,777, forward strand.
ATATCCAGCAAAATTATCCTATAGATATGAAGGAGAAATACTTTCTGAGACAAACAAGAGCTGCCATTGTAGGACTTGCATTACAAGAAATATAAAAGTAGCTCTTTACTGAAACAAAAGTATACAGAACTTTGAGTAAGATAATTAAGACAGACAGACAGAAGCGCAAAAATGCAAATCTACTTCAGCACAGGTTATTAAACATTTAATTATAAGGCTGGGGGGGGGGAAGGTACATTAAAAATAACTATAGCTACAGCAATTTGGTAACTAATGCACAACATAAAAAGAAATAATTTGTGACAACAAAATCATAAAAGAGAAGGAAAAGGAATGAATGGGTATAGGCAGATGAAGAGACAATTAGAAAAACAAGTCTGCTGTATGTATGAGACTTTATACACAAATCTAATGGTGACCACAAAATAAAAATCCAGAGCTGAGACACAAAACATAAAAAAAAAAAAAAAGATGAAATTGAGAAAAAAAATCCAGAAAACTACCAAACTAAAATAGCAGACAGAATCACAAGGGGGAAACAATGGATATACAGAGCAAAAGACAACATGGCTGTAGTAAGTCCTCATATATCAATAATCACTCTAAATATAGATGGACTGAACTCACCGAAAGGCATGGGGTAGTGGGATGAATTAAAAAACAAGACCCAACTATATGCCTGCAAGAGACTCAGCTCAGCTCCAAAGACAAACACAGACTCAAAGTGAAGGGGTGGAAGATGATACTTCAAGCCAATGGCATCCAGAGAAAAGCAGATGTAGCAATACTTATATCAGACAAAATAGATTTCAATATAAGAAAGGAAATAGGAGACAAATATGGACATTTTATAATGATCAAGGGGCAATTCATCAAGAAGACATTAGTACTTTTCTATATATATGCACCCAACCTGGGAACACCCAAATGTATAAAGCAACTGATAACAAACCTAAAGGGAGACATTGACAAAACACAATTATAGTAGGAGACCTGAATATCCCCATTGATGGCAGTGGATATATCACCCAAATAGAAAGTCAATAAGGAATTATTGGCTTTCAATGACATATTAGAGCAAATGGACTTAATTGATATTTTTAGAAATTTCCATCCCCAAATGACAGAATACACATTCTTCTCAAGTGCACAGGGAATGTTCTCAAGGACAGATCATATGTTGGAGCACAAAACTAGTTTCAATAAATTTAAGAAGACTGAAATCATACCAAGCATATTTTTCGAAAACAACAGTATGAATCTGGAACCTATCTACAAGAGGAAAGCTGGAAAAGCCACAAATATGTAGAGGTTAAACAACATACTGCTGACCAACTATTTCATAATCAAAAAATACATAAAGACAAGTGAAAGTGAAAATACAACATACCAAAAATTTCGGGATGCAGTAAAAGCAGGACCAAAATGGAAGTTTATAGCATTAGCCTACCTCAAGAAAAAATAAAAATCTCAAATAAATGAGCTAACATTATGCCTTAAAAAACTAGAAAAAGAAATGAAGCCCAAAGTCAGTAGAAGGAAATTATAAAAATTAGATTGTAAATTAATGAAATGTGAACACTTTCCTTATGAAATCATGAACAAGATAAGTATGCCTGCTATCACCACTTCTAGTCAACATGGTACTGACATCTGAGCAAGGACAGAAAAAGATATAACATTGAAAAAGAAAAATTAGATTTTATTTGCAAAAAATGAGCATTTACCTAGCAACCCTGATTACCTACAAATAAATTATGTAATAAAGTAATTTAGCTAGGTTACTGAATACATAATCAATAAATAAGTCAATTGTGTTTCTATATATAAGCAACAATCAGAAAACAATAATTTAAAAAATAGTGAGCAGTATTAATCAAATCCCAACAGGAACTTTATTTATTTATTTTTTAATTTGGTATGGAAAGCAGATACCCAAGAGTAGCTAAGACACTGCTGAAAATCAAGATGGGAGGACTTACCCCACTAGATATCAAGATTAATTACAAAGGTACAGTTATTGAGACAGGTGATATCAGCATAGAAAGAGCTAAATAGATTAATGGAACTGAAAAGAGAGTCAAGAAAAAAACCCATCCATACATGTATATATAAACTTGGGATTTATGATAGCTGGCATCACATCAGTGAGGGAAAGGTCCAATACATGGGCTTGGGGCAACTGGTAATTGTCATGGAAAAAAAAATAAAATTGGTTTCCTGTCTCACACTATACATAAAAATCAATTCTTAATAGAATAAAGGTTTAAATATAAAAAAGCAAAACTATACATCTTTAAGAAAATACAGAATATCTCTATGACTTTAGAGAAAACTTTATTAGTCAAGGCCACAAAGCACCAAGAATACACAAAAGGATCAAGACAAGATTATCTGCTCATCAAAAGAACTTTTGAAGCTGTGTGACTGTACATGCAGATCCATTATTCTATTCTGTCTACTGTTGTATACAATTTAAAAAACATACACTGTGACCAAAAAGACAAAAAAAAAAAAAAAAAAAAAAGCCCAAGAACTGAACTATTTCCACTTACATAACTTTAAAAAAAGGTTTCGTATTCAAATATATATAAAAAATATAAATATGAAAGACAACCCATTAAGAAAATAAAGATATTTCATACAAAAAGCTAATACCTCTTTAAAAAGATGTTTAACTTCTCTAATCAGAAAAAATCAAAATTGCAATAAGATAGCATTTCAACATCCTATAGGCACACAAAAATATAATTTTCTGATATTTAGTTTGGCAAGAATGTGGAGCAACAGGAACTCTAATATACTGCTGGTAGAAATGTAAAGTGCCAGTAGAAAGGGACAATACCTTTAAAACTTGGCACCATACTGTGAAATTGAACAGCCCTATATCATATGTTTCAGGATTTCCACTCCTTGCACAGAGCACCCATAACATATACAGGAACGTGTATCAGCCAAACCTGGTGTTTCCATAATTACCCAAATGCCCATTGAGGAGAATGGAAGAATATACAATATATTTTCACAATTGAGTGAATAACTACAATCACACATCAATATAATTTCCAAAATAATACACCATTAGTTTAAAAAGCAAGCAAAGTAAATATAAATGGTCTGAAACCATTTATATAAAGATCAAAAACATACAAAGTTATACAACTGCATCACAAAGCAGCAAACGGGGAGCTGCCTGTTAATGGAAATATTGGAGAATATTAAATTGGAGAATGGGTTCATAAATTTTGGCTTTGCTTCATAACTTATACATGTTATACAAATTTTTGATAGCAAATACTTTATAAAGTTTTAACAAGTGAAAAAGGGTTGTTGAATGAACACAAAAATTTAAAGTTATTACCTTGGGGTATGGATAATGTGGGGCTTTCACTTTCTATATAATTTATTTCTGGACCATTTAAAAGTTTCACAATTAAAAAGTAATATGTTTGGGGAGAAATGATTACAGAAAGGAAAACAAACTGCATAGAAATCTGGGTCCCATTACCATAAGGAGTTAGTGATCCTGATCCTGTTTTCAACTTATAGAACACAATTTCTCCAGGACGTCCCAAATTAAAACTATGTTTAGCATACTCTATGGGCTAAGTCTGTAACACATTGAGAAAAATTTCCAACATGAACGGGTTTAAAAATGTTGGTTTTCACTGAAAGCATGATACCTCTATATTAACCATTCCTGGATTCATCTAATTTTTATTATACTTATTTGCCTGTGGCCCACTTCTGCACTTTTCCAATTTTTTCTTCATACTGTAAACTGCCACAAATCCTTTCTGATGTAAATAAGGACGTGATTTCCCAATCCCAAAGGGCTCTCTCTTCCATTTTTCTAAGAGCATCAGCATGTAGTGCGCCCTGTGGGCTTCCAAATACACAACCGGGAACATTTGCTGCCCTTCCAGGTCAGAACAGTGGCCAGAAAGAAGCAGGTGTCCCGGCTGGAAAAGCTTTGGGGATTTTCTAGCTTTCTAGCTTTAGACTCATCCTTCCGATCCCGGGCGGTGACCTGACCTTCCCAGGGCTAAGACATGGGGTGCCCGAGCTGAAGAAGAAAGAAACTGGGCGACCCCCTGCACCCTCAAACGCCTGGGACACACGCGGCTTCCTCCGCGAGAGGCCTTTCTCGAGGCTCCGGGGCCTTCGTGAACCCGCCCGCGACCTTGGCCCCGGCACTCGGCGCCTTACTTGCCGCCCTCCACGCTCTAGTCGGAACGCGACCAAGAAACCCGGAAAGCCGGGATAAGGTCATGGCGCCGGCTCCTGCAGCGTCCGCACCCGCCCAGCCTGACGCAGCCAGCGGCGTTGTCCGGTGCCCGCCCCACAGGCGGGGCGGGCGCTCGGGAGGTGGGGCCTGCGGGGGACGGGGCGGGGCCTCCGCTGCCGGCGCTGGGCGTCGGTGCTCCTAGCCCAGGCAGTCTGTAAGGCAAAGAGGAGCAGGGAGCGGCCCTCCCTTGTCATGAATAATGACCAAAATTACCCTAAAGCCCCTGTTAACTAAAACCCCAAATCATGGCTGAAATTAGATGAAGGAATAATTTCGTTTATTCCTCTCCTGGAGGATCTTTTTAATAGTATACAAAGATTGAGCACCTTTTACTCTTTTGCCTGTGTAAGTCTTCTTTTCCTTCAATTCTCGCTTTTATTTTTTAAATCTCTACTTAGTGAAGTAATTCGTCAGTTCTGACTTGCTCACCGGATGACCTGAAAGATGGCAGTTTTGAGTGAAGTGCAGAGCAAGAAGCAGGCTTTCCATCTGGCCCTGGCTGTAGTACAAGGAGCTCCGCCAGTTGAATTCCAACAGCTCCAATATTTTGGGAGTATATGTGGCATATCAGGAGGCTTTTGTACAGAATCACAGTGGAGATCTCTATAATTTTCTTTTTTTAAAAAATGTCTTGGCTAGCGATTGGGCCCTGGTAATGTTTGACCATGTGACATCAGGTGGCTATGCAATCTGAGTTTCTCAATATGAACTGGGAGTTAATCTGGTTCTCCTAGATAAGTACTTTCACTAAGAAGTGGTATATACAGCATAGGGCCAGAGCCAAAAACCACACACATTCATTAGCTCCCGCACACATACATTTGACCCTTAGCTCATATCTACAGCTTAATGATTAGTTCCTTGTCAGTAGTTGACTGAAGAAAAAATTCAAAGATGGATTACAGATGGCTTTACTCAATATACTGACCCAGCTGGCAAAGGGTTGCTTTGGCATTTAGAGCCCTACTGAACAGAAGCCCTCAAGGAACAGCAGGGAGAAAAAAACAATTTTCCACAGGGCAGAACTTTATCTTGTATACTTTGGCCGGAAGGAGATATGACTTGAGATAAAGATCTACATCGTTTAATGGGCAGTGGTTTAGTCAAGTTGTTAGGGGGCTGGGAATATAAAAGCTTTAGAATAAGACCTCTCAAAATGGTCCCAAGCATAAGAACATTTGGGTCCCACTGAGTGCTCAAAAAAGGCTCCCATTGCAAAAGGACTCTTAGATCAAGATTCCTCTATTGCTGCCTAACATCTTATACCAAAACTTTGTGGCTTAAAACTACATTTATTCTCTCAGTTTTTGTGGGGCAGGAATTCAGCAGCCAGAGTGCCTATGGCTCTATGTCTTAAATGAGATTGCAGTCAAGCTGTTAGCTTTGGACTTAAGGCCTCCCTCAGTTTTGTGCTACATGAGCTTCTTCAAAGGTCATCTCGCAGTATAGCAGCTGGTTTTTCCATAGTATGAACAAACGAAAGAACAAGAGAGACTGTTCAAGATGAAAGCCAGTCTTTTTGTAATCTCATCTCTTAAGTGGCATCCATCACTTTCGCTGTATTCTATAATTAGAAGTGAAGCAGATCCAGCCCACTCTCAAAGGGAGGGGTTTATGCAGGGACAAATACAGCAGGCGGGGATCATTGCAGGCCCTTAGAGGCTGCTTACCACAGTGACCCATTCTGTAGACATCAGTCATCCTCCTTCCCCCACCACAGCTGTGTTTTGCTCAGTTGTTCACTAATAAGGTAGCCATGGTGGCTGGAGACTTGCATATATTTTTTTAACATAGTGTATACCTCTGTCAAGACTGATTGGTTAGCACATCTTGCAGTGACCAACCTGATCCCGATATAGCCCTATATAATCTGGGTGGCAGGTTTGATTACAATGGAATCCTATTATAATGAAGGAGGTAGTAACTTCTTCTGTAGGAAGAGACAATTATTCTGGGTTTGGATTGCTTTCCCTGACTTATGCTTCTTTTATACACTCCACCTGTAGGCTTATTGAACGTGTTATGCACCATACATCTTATATAGCATCCTATACAATATTGCTTCTTACCAAGAACTCATTTTCCTGCAAAAGAAGTAAAGCAGGGTACGGATGGCTGTGGGATTAACCAGAAGAAATTGGTGTTATAGAATAGACAGCCCTACTGAAGGTTTACTTTTGGGACCAGGTGAGAAAATATACTTTGGGATGCTATCCTAAAGGATTTGGCATATGCTCCAAATGAGTTAACAGAATTTAGTGATATCTCTTCTGTTGACAGAATAACAGGGTCCAGAGAGTAGCAGAGGAATTGACACCTTATTATATCTGACACAATGCCCATATATTTTGCTTTCCATTGTGGGGAGAGAGAATCTGCCGGGTCCTGAGTGTCCCCACATATTATTGCTGAGTATGCCAACTGCAAGGCTTATCCATCTCCTGTTACCAAAGTTTCTGTAGCTAGTCATATAGGCATCTAATTAGGTCAAGGCAACCACAGCATTACTACATTTAACTGCCACTACCTGGAGAGAAAGATACTGGCATCTTTGCTGCTTGCTCAAAAATTGCTTGGCCCTGAGCCCTGGATTCTTCTATAATGTAACCCACCATGTGAACAGGTGTCGAATAGCCCTCTGCATCACTGTGGGTATTGGTGCTCCAGGAATTGGTGCGAAATATGGCACTTTTGCCACTATTTTGTTGTAATAGTCTTTTGCCTCTTACTCAGGAGTCTCCTGTCAGCATCCATGAAATGGTGGCAAGCAAACCAGCAAGTAGGATAAAATCTCAGCTCTTTCACTGATCCTGGCATCCATTTCCATGATTCCAGGTTCTGTTGGTATAGCAATTTTTGCACCCTGAGTGGGGTACAAGGGGATACAATGTTTTCTCTGAATTGGAAGTTGGGATTGCCACCTGGTCATTTTGAGCTCATTACTCTAGTTTAAGAGCTAGAAAAAGTGGTTATGGTGCTAGCTGGAGTTGACTGGCTCTAATGACCATGGGGGAAAGGGAGTACGGAGAGGAGTCTGACTAGAACTTAGGGGAATCTCATCTCTTGGAAATTCTACCAATACCATGTTAAATTGTAAAAATTAAGCAAAGACAGTTGCAATCATATATAGGCAAAACCACCCAAGCCTCAGGTCCTCAAGTCACCCATTAGGTAAAGAAACCTTATCAGCTGAGGTGCAGGTTGAACACAAGGGAAACAAGAAATAAGTCATAACCATCTAGCTTTATGACCAGTGGCAGGACTGGACTGTATTTACCATAGTTTTTCTTTCTTTTTTAAATCAGAGAACTTTGGGATGTAAAACATGCTGCTACCTGTATCCTATCCTGGAGATTCAGTTTGTCTGTTATGGTACCCTGAGTTTTTATTTTTAAATGAATAACCCAGTTAATCCTCACCAAGGAAGCTTGCAAAGCATGGCTGCAGCTATATTTTCTTTCTCATTGGCTCACACATATACTTATAGAACAATTTATCTTTTCTTTCCTACTTAATACAATTATTGCATATAGGGGTGGTGGTGGTGGTGGAGCAGTTGCAATATTATATTATCTTTGGGTTCCAAACTATTGAGACAAAAACCAAAAGAGAAATGGACATCACACTGAGATCCTGATCTTAAAACTAGAAGAGGAATAATAGTATTATACTAGGAGGAAGCATTTTAAAGGTGTTAAATATGAGAAGAGGTATATGTAGATACTGTAAAGACAAAGAAATAGAGTATAATAGACCTCTGATATGTTTTTATATTTGGTGCTAAGTATTCAAACCCATAGCACATGTTTAGTGAATCTTAGTAAAGAAATAATCCCGTCTTCTACTGTGGTACTGAGAAGGTCAGATATACTTGCTGTCTTTGATGTCTGACAGACTGAGTGCTGGCACAAGACAAATAAGCTTGGTCAGTTGGACATTCCCACCAGATGCTGAATCTGCAATGAGTGATGCAAATAAGCAGAGTGTTTGGAATCCAGTTTTCAGAGGCATCACTGCCTAAAGTATATATAAACTTCCAGATCTTCTTGAGGTTGGAATTTGGCTATAATTTTGGTTATCTAGCTTCCTTTGGTTTCTGTTTTCCAAAGCTGGCTCTCCAGCCTTTTCATCAATTCTGTGAGCTGCCTTATATTCTTCCAATGAATTATTCTTTTTCTGCTTAAGTTAATCACAATTGTTTTTTGTTGTTTGCAATCAAGAATCCTTATTGGTTATGTACTTTTATGAGCTTTATCTCTAAGAGTCAATTATACTGTTTCAGATAACTGTTTCTCTACTCCACCCCCGCAATCTGAATTAGGACGTGGTGAATAGCATATCATAGTTTCCCTGATAAACCAGAAGTGAAGTCTGTTAGATTTTAAACCATGATCATTGATGTGCTTTTAAAACTATTAAAACAACCAACACCAATTAACTAAATATGATCATAAGAGCAATTTACCCTTAAATACAAGTACATGATTATGAGTAAGAATGAATCCTTTGATTAACTTGGAAGGTTATTCAAACTTAGATAAGCATGATATTTAAAACTCAGGGCCAACCTATGTGAATATAAAATCTGTGTGTGGCAAAAAATACATGATGGATAATGCATATATTTACATTTTCCAGTTAAAATGAACTTGGCAAATTATTGTTTAGTTATTTCACTAAATTTTCAAGTACTTTTTTAAAAATCAAGATTTATGGAGAGTGATCAATGAAATAATAATTTTAACTACTTAATATATATGCAAAATATATGAATTGTAAAAATACTTCACAAAGACTATAAGTTATACAATCATGCTGGTCTATAGAGTTAATTAATATAGTCTATCCAATTATAAGTAAAAATATACTTCTAGTATTCTGAAAATAAGAAAGTGTTTTAGCTATTCCTCTAAATAGTCATTTGTTCATTTATTAACAACAGAGGCAATAACACAATGCTAAAAATAAACATGCATCAATTATACAATACATATTTACAAAAACCTTCTGTCCAATCACAACTGGTGAATCCAAACAGGCCTTCTATTCGCCCTTAGTGTATTATTTTTTTTTTCACAAGTAAAACAGGAAAGAAAATAGTGAATTTAATGCTATTCAGCACCTTTAGTAAAGTCAAAAGACTTAACATCTCCATATATCAAAAACATTTGCATCTGTATCACCAAACACGTAAAGTTAATTATTTTGTTCCATTTTTAGCATGAATTATTTTAACATCTTTTTAGTTCAACGAATTTAACAATTTAAAAATTATCTAAATTCATAAAAGTATTTTGTAAATTTCAACATTTAATTATATGTACATATAAGGAAGTCCATGAAAAAAGTTAAAGAAATGTAGTCAGAAAGTTCAAGCAACATTACCAAATTTAACAAAATTCCAACTAAATCAAGGCAGAGGGCATTCAAACATCCAAAAATTTCTAGATGCTGCTAACATGAACATGAAAAGTTCCAGTAATAAAGGCAATGTGAAAAATAATGTTGAAATCACCAGTAGAAAATATATTTTAATAGGCATGACATATGTTTAATAGCAACAATAACAATGACTTTTTATAGAAAAATTTTATAACATTGTCATATATGAACTACCTGGTCTGGCAGGGCTAAAGAGTTGATTTGAAAAATATATTTTAGCAGCTATAATTTTCTTTCCAGTTAAAACAGAGTAAAATATTAAAAGTAAAATAAATTTATAATTAACTGAATATACCCCAGTACTATAAAAAAATCTCATGCTATTCTAGCAATAATGGCCTCTAATATGAATCTGATGTAAGAATTGTTGAAAGCCAATAATAAATAATCAGACATACATATGGGCTTAAATTTCACTGAAATACTTATGTAGCAAAAATATGAAAAATAGAAAAGTAAAAAGATAAAATTAAAAAAATATTGCACAGCCACATTACCTAGAAAGTAAAGTTGATGTTCAAAAAGCTCTACACATGGATGATATAAATTATCTTCCATATAAAAAGATATAAATATTTCTTAGAACTTACCAGCATCTATAGTTTAATATAATACATTATTTGAACCATTGCTGAATGAGGTAATTGTCAAGTCTCTAACAATGTTTTTATCTTATTGGAAATATTTGAGGGCAGCAACCAGAAAGAATTTCTCTAAAAATATTTCTGAATCAAGAACAGCTATATGTGCAGCTCTTCCAATGAGTGAGTCAGCTGTATTGGGCAATGCATTGATGACATTATATCGAACCAAATTACAGTCTTTGCTTTGCAGAACTGGACGAAGCAAGTTATGGATCATTTCTGAATAGATCTGTCCTATGGAGAAAATAGAATAAAGGAAAATTAGTTCATATAAGTAACTGAAAAAAATTCCATGTGAACTTTTATATAATTTATAAAATTTGGTTACATTATTTCCACTTAAAGCTGAAAAGTTCTTTTAAAAGGTTTTCTTTTTCTTTCACTATCGTTTTTGAGATGGTTTAGAGGAAATATAATTATATTATTTATCTAGCCAAGTAAAAATAACACATTTATTATACATTACTACTGTCAATTTAATATTTTTAATTCAAAGCAATGAATATAAGAGAGCAAACAGCATGCTTCAACATTAAATGACTTATGACTCACTGAACCATTATGAAAAGGTAGCCATGCTAAGACATTTTGATAGGGTAAAATTTAAAATTTTAGTCTACAGCAAGTACTTTAATAAATTTTTCATGGCAGTCGACATTTTCCAGCATAGTTCTACATTATTTTGAGAACAGCAGCAACTTCCTATAGTCAGAAGAACAATGTGAGTTTGAATCAAAGATCAAAGAGGATCCTGCTTTTGTTCTGAAAGTTTTGTTAATGCTTGGTTCAGCTTTTAATTCCATAGTTGTGCTCTCCTCTCTCCTCTTTTTGGTTAATTCCTATGGTGGACGTACTGAGGTCATGCTAAGCACAAAAGATAATGGTTAGATATACATACATACAAAGGCACAAGCTACCTTATAAGGAAGGGGCAAAACAGTTTTTATGATTATGCATTACTATATTACTAATAGATGGAACATGTCAATCTTAGTGAGGCAGGTATTAAATTTTGGAGGTGAGGCAGACGTAGCCCCCTGAGGAACGATGAGAAGGGAAGAGTTCATAGACGTATAATTATAGAAAGAAGAGAGAGGTGTTTAAGAGAGAAAGATTAATAGAAAACTTTTTATTCCTACCTCTCCTCTTAGTTTTCATTGAGTCAAATCAAATTTCTGATTCCATGCTACTTAAAAAATATTCTTACATAAAAAATCCAAACCTCTCTTAATTAGATTTCCCCTGTCCCCAAGTGGCACAGAATCTCACTGTTAAAACAAAGGACATTTGAGTACTTTCAGTGACTTGTCTGAAGGTTAAACCTCTTCTGAATTTTTCTCTAAGAGGACTCTAGCCTTTTCCCTTAAGTGGACTGTTCTAGAACAGAAGTTTTTAAAAAAGGTTATTCTGACTTCGCAAAATGCTAAAAAAAAAAAAATGTTAAATGAATAGAATACCTACTATGTGCCATGCTAGGCAATGCCAATACAAGTATGTCTAAGAGAGTCCCTGCCTAAAGGAGCTATTCACTGTTACAATATGAGAAAAGCAAAGGGTTAAGAATTTGTTTAAAATCAGCCTTATTCCAAAAAAGGAACTGAGGTGATATTGGGAAGTAGGACACCCTGATTCTTATTCTAATCCTGAAATTAACCACCAGTGACTTTAAATAAGTCACTTTGTATCTTTGAGCCTCAGTAATAAAAAGAGTAAACAGGACCCAAATCTCCTCCTGGCTTCAAATAGCTATGATTTAGATTTTTTTTGTTATTAAAAAATAGCAAAAGGATAAATAAACAAAATCTTTATAACTCATTATCAGTAAAGTGGAGCAAGTCCTGCTGCCATCTTTGACTAAAAGGGAGAAACAGCTAAACATGTAACATAACCATTACCACAATCACTAATCCCACTAATTTGGAGGAAATCAAAGTACAAATTACTTTTGAGGCAGCAAAATGTAGAAACATTTGTAATTAGATGAAAGGACTATTTCATAAGAACAACCACAGTTTTATTGGCAAAAACAGCTGATGTGGCAGGAGTAAAGAAAGGAAGAAAATGGGGGAAGGATAGTTGTTAATACTAGTGGGTGGAAAAAGTAGTAAAAGGAAAGATGACAGAAGAGAGAAAATGACTAAAAGAAAAATCTGGGGAAAAGTTTATGTGTAGATATAGCTCTTTAAAATACTTCTAATTTACTTTGTTACCTGACTGTTTGTCCTTTAAAGCTGTTTTACACATTTCAATGCGGGCAGAATGATAAGGAACATAGCGATCCTGTAGAGATCCCACTAGCACAACATTTTTGAAATAATGAAGCCCTGTGAGGAGAAAATAATAAGTTATAATGCAATTATTAACTAGATTTAGAACTTATTAGTACTACTAGATTAAGTGATGAAAAATTTTATTTTCTCAGTAACACTGTTTATCACTTTTAAATACCTGACAAATTCTTTCTCCAAATTTCTATGTATTATCAAAAAATCCCTCCCCCCAAACCAAAAAACACCCAGCTTCATTGTATGTAGTTTATGTCAGATATGAGAAATGTGTGTTTCCAATGAGTGAGAGCAAAGATTGTGGAGTGGTACTGTGGGAATGGAGGAAAATTGGTTACAGTGGTCTAAAATTCCATAGAAAATACTTCACGACATTTTTACTTTCCAAAGGATAATCCTCAATATTTAGAAATATTCCCCAAAGAAACAAAATTACTCTTCTACAAAAACAAACAAAACACCCTATATGAACTCATTTAAAGCTGACTTTTTACTTTAAGTTTTCATTTGACTCTTGTCTAATCATATTTTCTCCTTATTTAAGTATGATATCAAGAGGATACATGCTTTGTTCTTTTTAGTAATAATAATAAGTTTCATGATCCCACAGACTTTCGTCAGGCCCCTTTATTTTTATTTTTTGTTAAACTAGGTGAATTTAGGGCTTCTGACTGACTTTGGGATACTTTGTTAATTAACTCAGGTTAAGTACTAAACCCATGTTTTTGACCACTTCAGTACCAATAATGTTCTAATTTTACTATTTAGCTCAGACCAATAAGAAAATAAAAATTTTGTGCTTATTAAATAAGATACAAATCAATAAAGACAATACAATATAATTGAGGTATGTAGTGTATATTTCATTTCTGGAATGTTCCAAAGTAAAATTTTGATACTTTCTGCCCACTAAAATTCAGATTCTTAGAGACGGGCCAATTGTGAAGACTACTGCGGATCCAGAATATAAGTAGCCTTTGTAGAACCTCTCTGCCTCCTTTGGAATTTAAGGATCCTAATAATGAGAAAGTGTAGACCCACACAGAACCAGGCGAGGCTGTATATACTATCTAGCCAAATATAAGGCCATCTTCCCTTTTTCCCAAAGAGAAGATACCACTTTGAGGCAGTCTGAATACATAAAATTCTAGGGACATGAGTGAAATAATCCAATGTCTATAACAGGAATTAATTCAATTATACGAACATATTTAAAATCATATTAAGAAAACTTAGATTTTTCCCTTTCACTCTCACATTTCATGAGACAAATTAATTCTACTTTTGGTTTTAATTGACAGCAATATCTTCATCAATATTAGCACTACTTTGGGATTTATCTATGTACCTAGAGCAGAGAGGTCTTCAAACTGATACACATTTACCCCAGGGGTAATTTAAGACTCTCCACGGTGTAGATGGACATGTATAGCTTTAAGAAAATTCATTTCCAGAGCCCAACTTCTGAGCGCTTTTCTGAAAACGACTTGTCCTTCTTCCACTTTACAAGAGAAAGATATTTTTCCAATCTATTTCAGATCTTATTATGGTGCACAGCCATGGAGTATAACAGTCTCTGGGGAACTAAGCAAAACATAAGTGAAATCTAACTTTTTCTGATAAAAAGTAGGTTTAATTTGACTGATTGTTTGACAATAAGAAATGGCTTTGCCAATTAGATTTTATGACACACACTTTCCAGAAATTGAATTGAATGAGCTCAATCTATAACTCTAATTGAATGAGTCTTTATATTTTTATGAAAATATAATTACAGTAAATATATACTACCTGATATGCCAGAAAACATATCCTTTGCAACTATTTAAAATTACAGAAAGTATTTTTAGGTGCAGCCCTAAAATTATACAAGGGGGTAAATACTTTTTCAAAATTCTCTTAAAGAGTAAGCAAGCCAATAATATGAAAACTGCCCTACTGTACATCATCTTCACTTAGAAGTTGCTTCAGGTGCTGTACTTTTTTAATCTAAAGTATATGATGCTGTTATTGAAATTTTATACCAAACCACATGAAATAGACATAAAACAGCACAATTAGCTTTTTCATTTATCTAAAAGATATATATTTATGCTCTCCATAAAGGGCTACCATGCTGCACAACTCCAGCAGTGGCATTTGTATCACAGTTTGCATGAATGACACTTCTTGGAGCTGTACATTACACAGCCTGTGGAAACCTTGCTCAATATTTATTTTTGTACTTTTCTTAAATGAGTATTTTTCTTCAAATTGCCAGCATCTTCTATCCCCTCTTCTTGCTTTCCATTTCACTGAGAACACAGAATTAGAAGAGAACTTCCACATACTCCCACTTTATACAAAGCTACCACCACACCTATACTTCTATTTTCTGCCGTAACTGTTGTTCCTTCTGATGAGTCGGTCGTGCTCCTACCTCAGGCCAGCCTTTATACTTGTATGCTAGGTCCTAATACCTCCTGCCTATTTAAGGACCTGGCTCTAGTCGTTGTCCTGTTTCTCTCCTGCGTCATCAATTTTTCTCAGATTCCATGATAATGAAATAAATCAAAGATCCTGATACTGATATATCTTTGTACTTCTAAATGGGATTCCTAAGGCAGTATTGTACTTCAAAAATTCATTTTAAATTTAGTAATCAGTCTATTTTAATAGTTTTTCAACAATAATAAATACTAATATTGTACTTCTGCATAGAAGAGTTGCTTTTTGTGTTTGCCAAGAACCAAGTTAGTTTATATAGACTATATATAACTCTTTCTGAATCTTTTTGCTTTAATTCTTTCTCTACAGTATTGGCTGGAGAGAATAGAAACTCAAAGTGAGATATGTTAGGCCCAAAGTCACAAAGAGAATTCTGGAAGTACTTCATCTGAGTTGAAGCCCATCTTATAAAAATGTCTAAAGTCTTTATTTTAGGAATCTTATATTCTATGTTCATCTTCTCTGCACCTACACTGACTCTACCTGATTAACATGACCTAGTTAACTGGCCCTAGTTTAGTTCTTCACTCAGCCCCTGAAGTGGCTTATTCTTGGTTGAAAAGTTACCTCTAATTGGGAAAGTAACGAATTCCCCATCTGTAGAATGAGACAGTTGATCTAGAAAAATTTCTAAATATTTTATTTACTTTTCAGGATTACCAACAAAAAAGTGAAATCTTCAATATTTTTCTCAACTGTGCACAACATGATTTATGTGAGAACTTTATAAATGGTAACTTCCATCTTCATAATCTTAGTCTTCCTGATACTTTTGGTGACTCATTTTTTTCTGAAATTTCAATGTTTTAAAGCAATTCATATTGACTCATTTTGTTTACTCTTTCGAACTGGCTAAAGTGGTGGTTCTAAACTAGTGGTTTTGCACCCTGAGGAACATTTAGCAGTGTCTGGAGACATTTTTGTTGTTACAACTGAGGGCTGGGGGACTTGAGGGTGTGGAGAAGTGTGTGTGCTACTGGCTTTTTGTGGATAGAGGCCCAGGATGCTGCTAAATATGTCAATAATGCTGAGGCTGAGAAAACCTGTGCTTTTTAAACTGACACATTTTAAGCAATATTAAACTATTATTTTTACTCATTTACTTTAAAACTATATTTGAAAGAATTTGCTTCCTTAAATAACATTAGTTGATACTGATTCTTTCCTACACTTTCAGAAACAAATAAGAATGTTATTTACAAATCAAGTGATACCTATTATTAAACTCCTCTGTAATCTGCTGGAAGAAAAGATTATCTTGTCCACAGGAGCACAGTGGGAAACTCCTTTAACTGTTATGTTTTATTTGTCAGAATTGAACACCTGGTAAAGAGATTCTAAGCAGATGTTTTCTGGAAGATCTTAGAATATGGTATTATATTTTGGCAGTTTCAAAAACAAATAGATCTTATGTAGCTATAATAAGCCCTCATTAAGAAATGCAAGAGTGCCTTCTCTTCATGTAATCTTTGTTAGTTCACCAATGGTGTCACCTAATCTATATGGAATACATTTTGCCTTCCACATTGCTCTAGTTCATCTTTCTTTGTCTTGATATCAGTGCTGAGATACTAGTATGCTATAACTATACTATGTAAACTATTTTTATATTCTATCAGCATTTGTAGAATGCCGTAGTTTTTGGTCAAAAGTTGCTATAAAAATTTAATGAATGTTTATAATTGTAATGCCTTAATCAAAAAAAGATCATTTTCCCTGAAAAATATTTCTTTAGCTCTTTAAGATCCATTGTGTTGAAATGAAAAAGGCAATTCATACTTGATAAATATATGATTTTTATAAAAAAATATAACATTTCTCATTTGTTTTAGAAATTGTACAAATTATTTTAGGCTTTTAAATGTTTCTTTAATTTTAAAATAATAATAGCTTGCATTAAAGAAAGCTACTAACTAATGATATGTTGCAGAAAAAAGACTGTTTCAAAAGGAAGACCCACAGGAGGGGCTTTGCTTAAATAAAAAGAGGGAAGAAGGTAGAAGGTTGGATTTTGGTTTAGATGGTTATTTTAGGTTTTCTTAAAAGAACAAAAAACTAACTATTCGGAAGAAACAGAAGCAATAATTGGACTAGGGCATTCAAGACTCTGTACCTTTAAAAGAATGAAAGCATAAAAGAGAAACTATCACTGGAGCTTTTGGTTGTTTAAAAACACCTAAGAAAAGCATATTGGTTAAGTAAAATGGTTAAGTAAACATTGCTTTATGTTGTCCTGTTTTACTTATGGTTCTGATGTGAACCCACATATTTACACATTGTGAATAAAGTAATCATATGTATACATATAAGTGCAATAATTTCCTAGCAATTGACTCATAATTCTCTAGATGACCAAAAAAAAATGGGGCGGGGGTGGGAGTGGGGAACATAGTCTGAGACTTGCTCCAATCCTTGTGACAATATTATAATTTTAAAATCAATGAATGAATATTTGTTGATATTTAAAACTATTAGAAATAGCTTCTAAAGTTCTTGAAAATACACATTAATAGTTTAACATAACATGGTCCAAACCATGCACAACAGCTTATTAACTTTATGACCCGTGGCAAGTCACTCAACCTCTCTTATGCTTCAGTGTCCTCATTTGCAAAACAGGGACCATAATAGTCCTATCATATGTATAATAATTTGCTTAGGTGGTACCTATGATTTAGTAAGTGCCATATATACTTATTCCTATATTTTAGTATTATTTAATGCATTAGTGTAATTATTAGAAAATAGTATTCTTTCATGTATTTTCCAATAATATTAATTCAATTCTGGTGTATACTAATAAACTTATATCTGGGTACAAGCAGATATCTTAAAACATGAAAACAATTTTAGAAAATCATTTGAGTAAATTTTTACAGCTAGTAATACTGACATTTAGATGAGCTTATTTTTAAACGGTTCTGTTAAAATATCTCCTAAAACAGACTTATGATGTTAATGTGAAAGCGAATTTCTATAAGCTAAAATACTAATACTATTTTTGTTCAGGCACTTCATTTAGAGCTATTTTTAACATGTAACATTTGAGTTTCATGCTATTTAGAATGGTAATTGTTTATATGTATTATCTCAATTAATTCTGAATAGCCTTTTAAGAAAGATACTATTATTCCCATTTTACCAATGAGGAAACTGAGGGTTGTTTAGTTCTAGTAACCTAATCAGCGCTCAGCCAGAACTGACAGCTACACATTCTTTTGAGGCCTAACTCTTAAATAGGCCAGCACAGCTGGGGAGGTAGGGCATGGGGGAAGGGTCTTGCCTACACTGTAAGGCTAATCATAAATTCACAATTTGTTAACAAAAGTTTTAGCTATTCCTTAAGGAATAATTCGGGTGCAAAAGACCTGCTCAGATATATTAATAATTATAAATTTAATACGAAATCCGTTCAGATGGGGAATGCCATGGATTACAAATTTTTACAGTAAAACTTACAGTTAGTTTTCTTTCAGGTTTTTATTTTCTTATATTGCTACTTATTATTACTGCTGACTAAATTTTACTTTTTAAAATGCAGGATAAATACACAGACCCCGGGAATGTTTATATTGTTTTGCCTTTCCAATATTTCCTAAGCCATGAGGAACAGTAGCACAAACTCCATAGCTACACACTAATTAGTGTCTGTAAGTTTTTCCTAATGTGAGTACTATATGCTATATTTGATTTTGTAGGAATATCTTGTAGTTTTATTAATCAAGTATATATTTCTGTGCACTATAAGTAACTTATTTCTTTGTAACCTCAGGAACAAAATCAAAACTCAACCTATGAACTTTTTTTCACTGATTCTAATAACAGACAATACATGAAATAACCATTACCAAATCTCTTTATCATATTAACAACATTTAAGGCAGATCCTGAAAAAGCTTAAACAGGACTCAAATGAAGTAGGCTATATTCAATTGCTAATGTTCAATTACTAATGTTTTAAAGCAGGATGAAGGATGGGAATGAAGATAAAAAATAGATTTAAAAGGCCAAGGCTTAAGTTAAGTTCAAGTTACCTCAGATTTGGAACCATCAGTCACCGAAAATATGAGTTTGATTTTCAGCTTACCTATAGAATATTTGACCTGCTTTTAGATACTAAAGATATTATTTAAAAGAACATTATTGAATGAAAGGATTCACACTGAACACCTATTCGGAAGAACTATAGTAAATACTGAGTATGTATGTGAGGGGAGAGGGAAGGGTTGTCACAATGGATTTTACTTAAGAAAGATAAAATACATAAAAATGACTCACACAAGATAAACTATAATGAGTATAAAAGAGGTTTAGACATTATACTAATATGAATTCAGAAATAATTAATCTTGGGATGTGGGACACAAAGAAGTGGAGTCAAAGATGACACTGAGGTGTTTCAAATCAAGAAATTTAGAGTATAGAGTACTATTTTTATAAAAATGAAAAAGGAGGTAGTAAAAGAAGACAGTATGTTCAGTATTAAACATAAGTAGTTTGATATGTAAGTAGTGATGTCTAGCAGGCAAATGAGGATTGAAGTTCATTAATGAAGTCAGTCCTGGAGATACAAGATTTGGGATATAAAGGCATATACTTGGTACTCTGAGAGCAGGGGAGCATTAAATCAGATAGAGAATCAAGAAAAGCTTTTGATAGTAGGTGGTGCTTGAGTTTAACTTTAGAAGATGAAGAGAATTAATCCTAAAAAGATGGGAAAACACATCGAGAGGAATGGTGGTAGAAAAAGCATAGGTGAATGCAAGGAAGCGTAAAACATATGCGGCATGACTGAAGCAAAACATGTGTAAGTGGGAAGTCTAGGATATGAATGAAGCAAGTAAAAGAATGAGGAACCAGATTACAACAGATTTCACACCCTAAGCCACAGAATCTAAACATCATCCTAAGAGCTACAAGGTACTATGAAAGATTTTCAAACAGGAACAATATGGTCTGATTTAATTTTTCGAAGGTCATTTCATCTAATAAGGAAGTGAGACTGTAGAAGGAGGCACACACAGGAGGTAGGGTAACCAGTTGGGAGGCCATAGAAATACTCTAAGTAAAAGTGATGAAGGTTGAACTAGGACAGTGGCAAAGAAAAGAAAAGCCTCCATTAGCTGCCAAGAAAAATGAATGTTTCGGAGCTTGATAACTCAGGAGATATGGGGGAGAGTGAGAAGAGGAGTCTAAAACAGTTTCTAAGTTTCTGGCTGGGAGATGATGTCATTCCTGTAGTTGTGGAGTCCAGAGACATAATCTGAGTGGAAAGAGGAGGTGTCTGAAAACACTGCCTTTGAGGCACCGGTGAAACATGTAAGTGAATATATGTGGTAGGCAGCTAGACATGTAGGTCTGGAGCACAGCACAGAGGACTGAGCTCTTAGAGATACATATCTGAGCATTACCAATGGTGCACATGGAAATGGAATGATACTATCCAAGAAGAATGTATGGAGTGAAACAAGCAGGTGACAGATGGTGGAGCCCAAGGAGAACAACATATTTAAGCAGGAAGGAAAGAAAAGAAGACCCTGTAGACAGCCAAGATGAAAGAAAACCAGGAGAGGCTGATGTTACAGAATTGGAGAGAGGAAGTATTTCAAAAAGAAGGGGGTTTTCATTAATTTATGTATTGCCTATGGCTATTTTTGTGTTATCATGGTAGTGTTAAGTTGTTGCAACAGAGATCATACGGCCCACAAAGCCAAACTATTTACTATCTGAACCTTTAGAGAAAAGGTTTGCCAATGTCTGCTCTACAGAGAGCAGTGAGGAGATGTGGGTGGAGTGGGGTAATATCCAGATTTCAGATAATGTCCCCATTTTCAGAAGGAAGCGAAGATAACACTCTCTGAGAAAAATAAAAATGAAGGCAGTCTATTCCTCTCAAATAGAGATTTTAAAGGAGGCAGCGGAAAAAATGTGCTGAGAAGATATCAGTGTGAGGATGAGTCAGGGAGATATGGTAAAGTCATTTAGAGTGAAAATGGGAAAGAAGCGGTTGGGGACTTCAGGCTATAAAAGCTTAGAAAATATATGCAAGATGGGGAATATATTTCATAATCAGCTAATAAGAGATGAGTAACAAGACTCATCCCTGGGGAGAATCTGTAGAAGAAATAGCTATTAATAGTTTAGTTTCTGACATTTTCTTGAAATGCTTGATGGCCTTAGAATAGGAAAGCAGAACAATGTGTGTCAGTTTATAATAAGGATTGAAGATTGGGGTAGGAGCAGCTAGAAGGGCTAGACATGTAGAGGGATAGTTCAAAAACTGACATAACTGGTATAAATTATAAACGCTAAAAATTTTAGGATAATTTCAAAGTAGCTGAATCACCAGAAAGACATGCTGATTATTTATTTAAGGTTTATTTTATTTTTTTAAAGGTTTATTTTAAAAAAGGTTTTCAAATGAATGTTTTCAAAACTGTTAATATATACTTACTTACCTGCTTTATTACTAAGCTTGTATAAGAAAGTCTGGCGAGGGTCTGAATGATCTCTACATGTCAATTGCAAAAGAGAACCTGATTTTTTCCATTTCTGCATAAACCATAGACCTAGAGTTATAAATAATATGTGAGTATAACGAAATATATGGTAATGTATGCCAAGGTTATTAATTTTAATATGTTTCATTTCGAAAAGGATATATCCCCCAAATTAGCACTTTCTTGGCCAACAAATATATTTGTAAAATATTTCTATTTTCTGATAACAAATATATATACACACACATACATACATAGGTTAACTATGGGTTAATGGAGGGTTTACTATTTCTTTCTCAATCAGTAATAAGATAATGGTCTACAAAGAACAAATTTGAGGAAAATTTACCTTTAATTTGTTCAAATTATAAAGAAGTAGACAAGGATAAAAGTTTAAACATAGTATATTCAAATGCAAGCACTGAGTCTTCAGACTGTAGATAATTACACTCAGGTTATAGTAGACTAATTGTATAAGAACCAACTCTAGAATGTGCAATTAATTAATGTTTTCTAGTAAAGCTGAATATAATTTAACTTTCATATTTTATTATAATTTTTTTATATTATCAGTTACCTATAATTAAATGTACCTTCCTCTTATATGAAAACCTAATCACTCTGGAACTGGTTTTCAAGCTTGTGGAATATTCATTTTCATTTTTGGTGCCTCTAATATTACAGAGGGGATAGGAAAGAAAAGAGGGCAAAAAAACCCTTTAATTGATTAAATCTGATTATTGTAAGCCTATCTGGGAAAAGTTTAGTAAAGAAATTCAAAGTACTGCATCTTATTCATATTGAGTTCTATCTTTTATTATTTATGGATTTCATTTTTCTCATGTCCTCTTTTTGAAACTATAAAAACCTAGAACCGGATATACTTTGAATACTACCATTTGAAATGGAGTACTAAGAAAAATGGTTTGGTTTCTTTGTCCATTAAAGAAGTGGAAAAGAAATGGAAATAAGAGTTTCAAGGCTCAATTAAAAAAAAACAATGAAATCTAATTTATTCTGTCAATGGGAATCAATTGACTAAACTATAAAAACTGTTAAAAAAAAAAAAGTCTATGGAATAAACCAACCAAATAAGAGGCAAATCAAGAATCAAGATCTTTCTTAGTTGGAATATTTAATCTAATCAAAATTGGGTTCTTAACTTTAATGTGAATTCTTAAAAATTTTTGAATTTACTTTTTCATAGCATCCCTTTGTTGTTATCAAACCGAAATCCTAGTTAACATTCTAAGTAAAATATTTTATAACTTTATAATATATTAAATATAGAAATTTATCTGCTCAACTAATAGAACAAAATAGCCTATTTATAAGATAAGCATTTACTGAAAATATTTAGACAGTTTAATATAAAAAAAAGGAAAATGTTCTTGTGCCTTTTGGAAATATCATCTCAATATGATAATATTCATTTTCGGAAATGACTTATCAGCTTTTTTTATGGCATGACAAAACAGAAAAAAATGACTATCTTTTGTTTCATGAAATTCCAAGTATGTGACAAGTTGGTTCTAAAACACTAGAAAATATTAAATTTGTACTTATATTTTTTTTATGCCATATTTTTTATACAGAACAATAAATCTTTTTACCTGTATTAACAAGAGCACTGCTATTGTAGAGTGTACCAAGGTGAGGTCCAGAAAGAGATAGAAAGGTATGAAGTTTGTTGAGGTAATATTTAAACCTTGGCCTTGTAAGCACTGAACGAATAATTAAATTGCCCAACGAATGTCCAATAAAGCTTTAAGAGAAAAAGAATGACATTTCTCCCTTAGTATTAGTTTTTTAAACAAATACCAAAGATATTATTATCACTATACACAGATGTGAAATGTATAAAATTTTTAAATAGCTAATATGTCTTAAAATAATGGTTTGATACTGGAGAAAATTCCTATTATATAATTTAGGTGTTCACTCAATAAAAACATTTTCATAGTTTGTAACTGCTTAGAAATACATTTTAAAAGAAATATTTTGACTAGATGATAAATTTGCTTCCTCAGGCATACAATTATTTACTTAAGTCATGATTTAAAACAAAATAATGATATTGTACCTCTAAAGGATGACATACAAGAAATTATACACTTGTTTCTCTTATTCTCTGGTCCACACTAAAAAGTGGGAGAGTTCTTTGACTAAGTACTTTCAAGGCACAGGTAAAACATTTGCATTTTCTTATTACTAGTCTAAGATTATACCAAAAGAATAACTAATGTTATAAAGCATATCACCTTTATTAAGGAAGAGTTTAAATCAAAAGAGTCCTTTTGCTTAGCATTATTTTACAACGGATGGTATATGAATCTCTGGAGACAATTAACAGTGAAAGAAGAGAGATTGAATATTTTTATTGTTTCATTTGTTTATATATACCCATTTCTCTATAACTTTTCTTTTTCGTAACAGCTTTTTTGAGCTATAAACGCAATACAATTCATCCATTTAAAGTGTACAATTCAGTGGATTTCAGTGTATTCAGAGTTGTGCAACCACTACTGCTAGAAATCTTATAACATTTCACCACCTCAAAAAGAAACTTTATACCTTTTAGCTATTTCCCTCCAGCTCTAAGCAATCGCTAATCTACTTCTAGCTATTGATTTGCTAATTCTGTACAATTTATATAAACAGAATCAAATAATATGTGGCCTTTCTCTAAACCTTTATATATTTTTTCTCTTTTTAATTTGAGTTGTAGTCTCCTATATTTCAGAATAGGATAACAAAACTATTATAAATTCTGTTTAGTTATTCTATAATTCATAGATATAAAGTAGTTGTGTAACATTACAGAATTTACCTTATTTTTGAGACTGTTAGACTATATATCTGAATATATTGTATTATCTCATCCAGAAGGCGATCAGTCATGCTATCGAAATCAGCAAAAGTATCATTCTAAACAAAAGCAAAACAGACACTTCATGTACCAAGTATGTATAATTATGCAAAAAACTGAAAAGAAACATTATTTTAAATATGGTTAAGGCTAGTGTTTTTTAGAGAAATTAGAGAACGGTCACTATTAAAATGAGCAAAAAGTGAATTTCTAGGAAAAAAAGTTCAATGGTTTTAATGATGCTTAATTCATTTAGTTGTTTAATTGTTTAGTCCACAACCAACATTTAACATAAGGTCATTTAGAATGATTTAATTAATATTTTTATAAAAATGTGAAATTCTAGAAATTCTGCACATGTGAAGAGCTCATAAATTGAACTGTAAACCTTTCTACTTCCTTAGAATATGTATTAATGTTAAATTTTATAGAAATCAGAAAAATTATTTCTACTACTACAGGTATTTTGTAGTAAGCAAATATTTAGGTAGAAACTAGTATAACATTTTTGCTTCCACTGAAAACACTGTGATATGTACCTGATTTCTCTCAGACATAAGAAAATCAATTCTTCCTCCAGGCAGTCCAAGTTCAATATAAGTTTTTACTAATCGCAGATCTGCACTGTTACCTAGAAAACAGACAAAATGAAAAATCATGCCTGAAGGATAAGATAAACTAAAAGATACGAAGTGCATCATCATATATTTTTACAGTTCTTAAAGACAAGTATATGACCTTATGCAAGTTTTGAACAGACAATGTACTCTGAAATTGAGTCCTAAATTTCTATTCCAAAGCTGATTTCCATTAGACAATGTTTTTAGGAGGTTTTGCATAAGGGAAGAGCGCAATGATACTTTCACTTTCCCACCTAACAGCGTATTAACTGTTGGCCCTCACTTGGGTGATGCTTGCCAAAATAGCTGTGAATGACTGACCGAAGTACTCTCCTTACCATTACTCCTCTAGATGATCACTTAACAAGCCTTGAATGCATTTTAGATTTAATCTGTTGACTTTCTTTGGTGGTAATGGAAATAGAAATCCATTTAAATAAATTAGGATAGTTTATTTTAATTACTAATTTAAAAGATATACAGAAATATAAAATATTTATAATACAGATATAATACATAAATATAAAAATAATTATTTTAAAAAATTAGTTTTGTAGCTTTTAGCTAATTCTTTTGGTTTACTCAGAAATATAAACACATCATTATCAATTGCTGAATTTTTACTTTAACCTTCTGATATTTCTATCTTAGATATTTCATGCACTAACAGAGAAAACTTTTATTCTTGATTTTAGAAGGAATGCCTCTAGTGTTTAACTACTACACATATGTTTTCCACTGGCTTGGAATATATATACGTAATCATACTAATGAACTAGGACTAGTGCTATTTAAGGCTTAAAGTTTGGTGCTTAGTTGTTATATTGGGAAATACTGAGTTTTATAAATAGTTTCTTACTTGATTTGCTGATGTAGTATATTTTATTAATAAATTTATATTTATTTGTTTGCATTTTGAGAAATCATATTTGCTAGAGGGTTCTTTGGAGATTTTAAATAATGAATTTTCTGCAATATTGCTACAGTTTTATGAAGAGTATTTGTCAGATAGATCTACTGTTTTTTGGAGTACAGGTGTGATATCTTGTACATAACTGGTAGCATGGTTAAACTCAAGGAACAAAATGGGTTATATTCTGTCTTTTGTTTTTCTTTCTATTATTCATATAACATAGGGATAATGTGATACCGTGCTTCTTGAAATTTCAAAGATGAATTTGCCAGAGATTCTACTGGACCAAAGTCCTGCTTTGGACATAATTCTTTTAAAATTTTATTACTGGAGAGGAAGAGGTTAATATTACAGGTATTTTATTTCTAGAGAGTCAGTTTTTTTCTTTTAAAGAAAAATCTCCTATTTCATGAGAATTTACTCGCTTAGATCTGTGTTTAGTATTTTTATAGTACACAAAATCTTTTGTCAATTTGTTCTTACAGAATAACATTATAATATAGTAATACCCTGCTAGTCTAGACATATATGGTATCTTCTAATACAATTCTCAATCAAGAAAAAGTTTGTTGAGTAACCAAAATAGCTGTCATAAAACCACAGCACTAAAGCTTAAATTAAATTAAACCCTATTTAATTAGTGAATCTTTAATTTTTGGATATTGATTTTTCTAGTTCATAAGGTTTAAAGTATCAAGTAAAAGGGAAGTAGGAAGACTATGAAGGGAAGACAAAATGATTGCCATGAGGTAACTAACAGCTGAAAAAAAACCCCCACATAATTAAGAGAGAAGACAGAAAAATCCAAAGTTAAAATAAACAAAAATGCTGGCACATGGATATCAGCTCCATGGAAAATCTACTTAAAAGGAAATCTGACATTATACTTAGCAAAACTAAGCATATTCCTGTTTTAGAATAGATTTAAGATTTAATTAATTTAAACAATTAAAAAATCTTATTTTCAGTTTTAAGATTATATAAAACTAAAAGGATCTTTTAGGAAAAGAAAACAATCGAGTTGCTATGGGTTACATCAGTGGACATTTCATACCATCTAAACCATGCACACAGACAATGAGATGTACTCCATCTTCAGAACCGTCCTCTTCTTCCATGCTAAAATAGGGGACTGAGGAGGCCAGCAGAGGAACATCACTGTACATGAAGCCAGGGAGATTAAGTTGCTTCAATTCTTCTTTAGCCTGAAGGAAGCTGAAGCAAAATATTATAAAAGATACCTTTTACTATTATATTAAGTTTTTAGAACCAAAAAGACAATCTGCTGAATTTATGGAATTAGAGAAGAGGAAACCCAGCAATATTTGCTTTTAAAATAATCAAAATATGTGGGATCACCTAAATGATTGAGAAATCAGAGAGCAATTTTATTTAGTATTTTTAGTACATTTTCTGATCAAATACATTGGGAACTTTAGAAATACAGTAAGTATTTTAAACCTGAAATCACTTAAAATACTCTTTTAAATTTGAAATCAACTAAGAAAATATTAGGAGTGGAGTTATGCTTTCTACAAAATTTTATCTTGTATTCATGGAAAAGCTGGGAGAAGTACTGGAAAGATGATAATCTGATGCTTATCCTGTAATCAAATCTTATCCTCTCTGCTCCTTTTTAATTTTACATAAATGGAAGGGAAGGAGCTGTTCCACGAAGTGTAAACACAGTGAGAATGGCATAGTATTTAGTAGATTAGATATTTGTGTTTTTCTCTAAAAATGCCCAACAAGAAGCAGCAGAACCAAGAGGGGGATGTGATTAAAGATAATCGATGGCAAACATTCATTTGGAATGAGTGACTAACCAATTTGGGGATTGAAAACATCGAAAATTATTAACTAAAAATTTAAAAAATCATTACCTATTTTAAGATTATATCATTTAAATGGATAAAGGTAAAACAAAGAAGCTGATGAACACTAAACTGGGTAGGATACAATGGGTGAAGACCATATAGACAATGTTTTTCATTAATGACTTAGGAACAGTCAAGGTACCCAGAAGGTGGTAAAACCTTTACCCTTCCAGCATATTATGTCTTTAATAGGCTGTTATCACTTCACTGGTTTCACTAGCCTTCAGCAATATGGACCTTAATTATGTGTATAAATCAGAACAATTTGGGAACTTAAAAAATCTACTGTAGACATAGCCAGACCTTTCACTCTAGGGATTATAACTCTATCTGGAGTTAGGTACAAGAATATTTTGAGAACCAGTACCAGGCTAGTAAACCTACACTGTCTTCATATTCTTCTGAATTTTTTATTAGTCCCTGAAATCTAAATTCTGGAAACCACTGACTTAACTGAGGTAGTCTGGGTCTGGTAGGCTTTGCAAGTTTCTACTAACTTGTTATTCATTATCTAAATTATCCTTTTTGTAGATGTACTTAAAAAACAACTTTTGTCTAGCAGTTAATGGGGAATAAATAAGGTACTGATGGAAAAAAGGGTTTTAACCTCAATTATTCCATACTTCTAACATAAACTACCAATGGAAAATTTATATTAGGAATGTCTAACCTATAGAACAGGACAGACATACAGGGAACTGTAGGTCTGTCAAATTGTATAATGAGTCCATTTCTCCATTTTAGATAGCTAATCAAAGAAGCACATTTTGTATTATACAAACCAGAGAACATGAAATATATGTTACTAGAGAAATAAATAAATAAATGTGTATATATATGTTCAGTTCTTTATATGCGTTTAGTAGCACATACTATTGTGCTCCATTACTTACGCTTGTATTTGAGGTTTTGGTGAATTTTCATACCAGGAAACTGATGAAGTGAAGTTGTACGAAGTGCTGCTTGGCTGCTTTGTAATGGCATCAAATTTACTTTTAGAAGAATACTTAACACTACAAGGAGACTCTCGTAGTGCAGATGGGAAGGACAAACAACCAGAAGTACAGACGGTAGGCATATTTATACCATCCCTCAGAAATTCACTGTTTATTTTTTCAGATTTTATAAGTCTTTCTTCTTCCAGTGTCTCGCTGTTGGTATAGTGAGCATTTACTGTTCCATCAAAAGCTGAATAATCTGTTTCTTCATAATACCCATTTTGAACCATTTGTTGATCCTGCTCTTCCTCCTCATCCTCTTTACCCTGTTCATGCTGAAGACTACTAATTCCTTTTTCAGAAGCTTCCTTCTGAGGGCTAAGTGAATTGCTGTAGCTAATAGCATACATGTAAGAAATATCTGTACTGTTTTGAGAGCCAAAATAATTTTCCACAAGCCCTTGTTTTACCATATCAGGACTGGCTGAAAAAGGGTCACTTGTACCCAGAGAAGTCTCATTTTTAATTGTAGGGGCTTCTGAATTTATTTGTTTGAGATCACTACTTTTTCTTTTCACAGTTCTATCATCACTAACTTCTGTACTAGTAGAAATGGAACCTGAAACAACACAAGGGGTGCCTAAACAAACCAGTTTTGAATTTAATGTAATTGCTGTTCCTGCAGAGTTATTAGATTTATCAGGACTCTGAGAGTCTTTACACATAGTGTCCAAGTTAGATTTGGAGCTGCACCTACTTTTCACATCACTGGAAGTATCTTCATCTGAAAAAACAAATTGTAAAGGGTCTTTAGTGCTTGAATTTAAGGAATGTATTGCTATAGTTTCATTGTCCAAATGCCCTGAAAATATGACACTCTGCTGCTGCAAAACAATACTTGAATTTTTACTATCATCACATTTTGGCAAATCAACTGTTCCTAGAGTTGTTAATACAGTTTTGCTATTGCTTAGGTGACATTCAGGTACAACAGATTTCTTAGAGTTTTCGTCAGGTGACAGTTCATCATCAGAAGGAAGAGAGTTTATAGATGTCAGTGATGATTGTATTTCACTTAAAGCACTTGTACTCTCAGTACAATGACTTCCTAATGAAAATTTAACATTATAATCAGGTTTCATCAAAAGCTGAGGAAATAATCTTTCATTATTGTAAGGACCTTGCCCTTGCACAGTTTCATATACTACATCGGGGTTTGGATGTGTTGCAAAAGAACTTGGTTCACTTTCAACACCTGAATCTGAAAATCTAGATGAGGCATATGTGGCATTAATATCTGGTAACTTAATTGTATCTCCACTTACTACAACATGATATTCTTTTGTAGAAGAAGCAGGTTGATTACTTCTTAACTTTGCTAATGACTCTCCAATAGAACGATACTTAGATTCCTGCAAAGCTTCCTTTTCAAGTGTTATTTCTATAGATTTAGATTTACCATTAGATTCTAAGGACTCAAAGCTGGGTAGTTGTAAACTATCCACAAATATTTCATCTTGTCGAAGCTCTGTCCAAGGTCCTATTTTAACAGTTATTTTCTCTCCACTGAAAGGATCTTTATTACAGGGCTTTAGTTCAATTGTTCTAACTCCTGCAGATGGGACTGTTTGATGATCATGGCAATTGTCTGATGAACTTCTGGTTGCCACACTTTGTTCCACTTGTGTAATTTCACTATCGTCCTGGGAGATATCAAGTTTACCTGAAATGGACAAATTTGCACAAAGATTTAGGCTGCCAGAGTTCAAAGGATCAAACAGGTCTGGTTGTATATTTTCAATATCTGGAGACTTTTGTTCAGTTCTCTCTGTATTAGTTGACAAATAACTAGCTTCCTTTTGACTTGTCTGTCTGACGTAGGTCTTTGGGTCAAAATTACATCCACATATTGTGGGATCCAGACCTTCTTTCTGACTATGTGAAGAATTGCCTTCAAAGCTTTTAAAGAGATCATTTGATGCTGTACTTTTCAAACATCTGTAGCCTACCAAAACCACAGAATCCTTAGAGTTCTGTTTTATTATTTTTTTTGTTTTCAGATTTCACAGTTTTCATGAGCTTAGTGACCTTAACCTTGGATTTATTTGATTCTTCATTCTTTCCTTTTAGAGATTTTGTTAGCTGCTTTTCACCTTCTGTATACCAAAAACTGGAGGCACCAGCAAGTCTGACTTTCACCTCTGGGCTAGAAAGTCCAGCTACAGAGCTTTCTTCAGTCTCATATTTATCCATTCTATTGGACTCTGATCTCTGAAGATTCTGAATTCCCATCCAGGGTGTATCTAAGTCTTTTATCCAAAAAAAAAAAAAAAAAAAAAAAAAAAAGATTCAGGTTTAAAACAAGTCGTGTGCACTCATATGTTAAGACTACTTTTTCTGACTATAACTTTCTAATATCCTCAAAAATAAATAAAACTGGAGGGGGAAAAAACAGCCCGACATTAGGGAATGATTTTATGTATATTAGGAAGAATATACTGAAAATGACACACACAGCTTACATATTTTAGATTATACTTACCTTCAATAACTGAATCTAAATACCTATCTTCAAAGATTATAGGTAATGAATTGAGATCTCCATCTAATTCACTACATTCAATAGGTAGGGGTGGAAGAGAACTGCAGAAGGAAGTATTTTTGATAGCGGTGCACATCTGTAGATGACTCTGAGCACTGAAAAATATTTCTTAAGTCAGACTGTAATTTTTAAAAAATTACACCTAATTTCACTTTATAGACTCTACCCATTCCCATTCCCCTCACCATTCCTATGCCCCTTCCTCAAGATGTAGCCTCTTTATGAAAGAGCTCTTTAGTTGGAGATAAAAACTGGTAAAATGAAAATTATGGTTGTTGACAATATATTATTGGCTTATAAAATTATGGTTGTTGCTAAATTATTTTTTTCTATTATAGTCATACTTTTTAATGTTACTTCAAAGTGAGTCATCTATGATTAATGTCTGAACTTCCTAATTGCTGAGAATAGCATATAAGAGAAATAGCAGAAGCTCAAATGTCTACTAATGACTTGATAGTGTTGAAAAAAAATGTGTTCCATGGCTATTGCTACACTTAATACATTTTTGATGAATACAAGTAACAGCTATTTAAATAAGGTACATAACTTTCTAATACAAAAGAGCTTTTTAAAAAAACATTTCTTGTGGAAAATTTCAAACAAATCAAAGTAAACAGAATGTTAAAAAACCCCATCATTCAGCTTCAACAATTAACATTTTGTCCTTCTGGTGTTATCTATTCCCCACTCACTATCTATTCCTAAACTCTACTATTATTTAGCATTTATTTTCTAGGTAAATTCACAAACCCCCAGCCCAAGTCAACAAGACAACCACTATTCTGACTTTGTTCATTTTAGTTTTGCCTATTCTATAACTTCATATAAATAGAATCATATAGGATTTATTCTTTTATGTCTGACTTCTTTCGCTCGGTACAATGCCCTCAAATTATCCTTAAAAGCCCAAAGAAAACTGATCTAAATAGACTCAGTATGAAAAATAGAAGGCATCTATTCTGGATATTTTAATTGTAAATCATTTACATAACAGAAAACAGTGCCAGTCAGAACACTTATGAAAATCTACAATACAAAAAAAATGGATGTAATAGATTTTGACCTGTGAAAATAAAGATACAACAAAATGGCCAAACAGAAGGCTGGAGTCAGAGCTGTATGGGACTACCAAGGTTACAGATCTGATATGGAAGGAGGAGATAATAGTGCAACACGCTTCTTTATGTAAGGTATGATCTTTCGTGAAGTAATTCATAAGATTAAACCCAATTTGATTAAATAAGATATCTGAATGTCAAATTCTACTTTCGTCATTTTAAAAATTATATGTTGTGTCACTGATAAATTCCGAGATAGGTTATCTTATGTAAAAGGAAATAAAATCATTTTAATTTTGGGTTTTTGCTACTCACTGAAGTTCCTGGTATGCAATGACAGCATCTCTTGGGTGTTCAAAACAAAAGAATGCCTCAGAAAATCTGCGTACCTGAAAAATTCCAAAAGGAGTATGAATAACATGACACATTTAACAAATCAATCAGGCATGGGATGGTAGGGAAAGAAACCTCCTCTATTAGGCCTTCCATAACCACCCCTGTGATAATTAATCGCCCTCCTCAGTGTTGACAAAGCATTATATTTTGGTACTCACAGAATGTAGAGTGAGAAATTTGGGTTTATGTCACAGACCCACCACTTATCTTCCTTGGAGACAAGGATCTGTTTATCTTATTCACTGTCACATTCCCAGTCCCACAAATAGTGCCCAGCACATGCGAAAAATGATAAAATCAGCTAGCACTTCCACCATGCTATGTGCCAGGCATCCAAGTATATGCCGGCTGATATGACTGACTTTCTGGCACTGCAACTTTGGGCATTTCACCTTTGAGCCTTGGATGACTAATTTTCAAATTCTACTTAATACCTATTCTATATATGAGGTTGTTATAAAGAAAAAACATGGGAAAAACAAACTATTTGAAAGCGTTTTTTAATCTGGGAAGTATATATATATATAAGCTATTATAATTGCCATTACAACATTCACTACATTTTTCCTTAAAATAATTGTATATAAGAATTGTCTTCCCTCTGAATGTGTAATGATCTTTAGAGTAGGAACTGTATTTTGATGATTTTTGTTATCCCCGAAACTTGTATCTCACTATGTTACAGAAGCATGTACTTGGTGAATGAATACTGGTCAAATCTAAATACTTCTTCCATCGTATTTATATTTTGACCCTTTCATTTCTAAATATGCAAGGAAAGGCTTTGTTGGCTATTGGAGCAATATAAAGCGGCAGTAAGGAGATGAAAAAGATGTTTTGTTTGAAAGGTACAGGGAGGAGAGAAAAATTATTTTATATTTTGAAATTATATTACCCCTAAGATTCTTCACTAAAGGGAAATATGATTTAAGGTACTTTGGTTTTAAACGTAAAATGAATTGGCAATATATTACTCATTATCAAGATCTGGCCAGTTGAATTTCTGACTTACTAAACCTGTTTCCCTAAGCTGATGAGACTGGGTCTTCAGAGGAATAAGTCAATAAGGGAGTTGGGGAAAGGAAGGTATGAGGCATCTCTGAGAAGGATGCAACTTGTGTCTTTACTTTCAGATGTTGTCCAATTGTGTCTTCTTTCTCTTTAACACTGAGGAAAAATACCTGCCTATCTGTTAGAGATGTTTTCCATGGGGGCTATAAAGTATAGAGAAATGCAGCCCTAAATCATCTGGATTCCTGAAGATGCAGCTGAGCCTGCAAAACTGGCTGGTTCCTTTTCCTTCTCTCCCTATCTTCTCTAATTCCTATAATAGCTATAATTTCTTGACAGCATCCTAGCTACCAGGCTATATGTTAAGCACTTTATTTACATTCTTTGACTCATATCATATAAAAACGTATGAAGTGGATATAGCTTCATTTAATTAGGGAGGAAATGGGTGCAAAGAGGTTAATAACCTGGCCAAGATAACATAACTAGTAAGCAATTAAAATGGGATTAAAATAAAAATTTGAGGAATTCCAAATCTTGTGCTCCAAATCACTTATCTCTTCCCATCTGTATAAAGAGTCCCTGTTACAAGAAAGCCTTTTCTTTCCTCTAGCACCCATAGAAAATTATCTTTCTAAATTTTCTCCTGCCATAATTTTCATGCTGTGGCAATATGTAATGAATATGCCTATTAACTGTATTCTGCGTCCTTAACTAAAGTATGACTGCCTCTTGATGGCAGTACAGCTTAATTTGGGGCACAAGATAAACATAGAAAAATGATAAATTTACAAATTCAAACTTAGAATATAAGTAATATATATTCTGATAAATTATTGTGATATTAACATAAAGATATACAAAAGACAAATGAAACCGAAAAGAAATAAAAACGTCTGCAAAAAAAAATTGTAGAATGTTTATACTATCTTATTCATAATAGCCAAAAAATAAAAACAAACCAAATCATCAACAGGGGAAAAGATAAATGAACTCTGGTATCCCATATACTGGAATACGACCCGACAGCAAAAAGAATTACTGGTACATAAAACAACAAGGGAGAATCTAAAAATCAATTACGTGAAACAAGTCAGACACAGGAAGAGTACATATTGTATTGCTGAGTCTACTTACATGGACTTTTAAACATAGATAAAACTAAACTATGATGAAACAAATCAGAACAGAGGTTGCTTATGGGGCATGGGAACTGACTGAAAAGAAGCACAAGCTAACTTTCTGAAGTAACGGATGTCCTATATATTGACTGGGATGTTGGTGACCTGGATGAACAGATTTGTCAAAACTCATTTGATTGTACACTTAAAATTTGTGCATTTCACTGGATTTAAACTTTATCTCAATAAAATAAATAAACTGTCATTACTTGAGGATGAATACACATATTCTAACACCTAAAAGGCTGGCACAATAACATCCATGTTCTACTCTTTTCATGTTCTTCTCATCTCCTGGCTATGTAGTTTATCAGATTTATTGTGTTTCCCTGACACCGAGAGGTGGTCTACTTGCCTATCTCACTTTGATCAAGAACAAAAATGAATTGCTAGGTTTCCTAGATCATATAACCCTAACTCTGCCAGACCTTAGTTCTTAAGAAGATCGCATTCAACTATGAACATTACCCTCACTTATGTTTTGAGAGACAGTCATTTTTTAATCCATATATAAAGCTTTCACAGGAGGTTTTATCCCAAGTCATTTGTATAACACTAAGCTTTTGTTCATTGGTTTGGTAAGGGTTTATTTGTGATCATCCTAACGACTTATTGTTTTAGTTTTTAGAGCAAGTTTGTTTACACTGATATTCACTTGCCAGCGTAATGTCCCATTCTCAGGGATAATGACTAAATGTGTGTACACATCTTTGACTCGTTTCCACTGATTTTGTCAGGTAACCTCTAAAAGCATCTAAAACACTACCACTGACTGAGGTATTTCAAGCTAATACACCTTCTCTAAGTATTTTTCCAATAGTGATAAAAGCTTTAGTGATTTCATCCCCCGAGCATTTCGTTTTGGCATGCATTTTAAAGTCACTTAAGAAGACTATTTCTTTCATTTGTCACCATGTTTCACATTACTCTAATCTTTGACTTTATTTCCTATTACCTTGAAGAAATATATTTTGCCTTATTTTGTGTTCAAAATAAAGTTGAGAGCACTCAATAATATGAAAATGTTTGTGAGAACTTAAATATGAAGTAGTTTTCTCTTTTTTGCAGGATAATTTTTTCAGGGGGCAAAACAACCTCACTTTATATAAGCATATATGCCAATATTAATTAAAGACACTAAAATTTCTTTCTTTTCCTTTTTTTTATCAGTTGTTAAATAGAAGAGGTAGATATTATGCCTGATTTTCAAAATATATTACCAATGATAATTCAAAAAGATTATATTACAGTTTATGAAATTTAGATCACTTGAATGTAAAGTTTCTGTGCTAAACTGCTGAGGACTATGAACTTTTTAAAAATCAAATATATACAATATTAGATATGAGAGTCTACTATAACATACAGTAGATATACACATTAAGTAAATTTAGATTAAAAAGATCTTTCTTTCCCCTTGCCATGTAGACTTTTCCCACTACATGTAATAAATGATTCCAAGAAAACTATACTAATAGCATAAACACAATACTTTCTCTCAATTAAAAAAAAGGGGGCTGTTATATCATTTCAAAATTTTACCATAAAAATAACTGAATATATGTGTCTTAATTTACAGGATCATTTTATTGGGGGAAAAATGAATTTAATGAATTTAAGACTTTTCTTCCTGTCTTCATGTCCTGTACCTCAAGGACACTATATCAAGAGAATAAAAGGTAACCCATAAAATAAAAGAAAATATTTGAAAAATCATATATCTGATAAGAGTGTAATTTCCAGACTATATAAAGAATTCCTGTAACTCAACAACAAAATGACAAACAACCCAATTAAAAAATGGGCAAAGGGCTGAGAATATACCTTTCTTTGAATATGCATTTCTCAAAAAGACATAGAAATGGCTAACAAGCACACAAAAAGATGCTCAATGTCATTAGTGAAATGCAAATCAAACCACAATCAAACACCACTTTGCAACCTACTAGAGACGGTAATAAAAATAAAAAAACCATAAAATAACAAGTGTTTGTGAGGGTGTGGAGAAACTGGAACCCTTGTATACTACATATGGTAGGAACATAAAATGGTGCAATTGCTAAGGAAAACAGTGTAACTTCTTTAAAAAGTTAAACTTAGAATTACCATACAACTCAGCAATTCTACTCCTAAGTATATACCAAAATGAACTGAAAACAGATATTAAAACAAATATAAAACAAATAAAAAAATATACAAGTGTTCACAGAAGCACTGTTCATAGTAGTCAAAAGGTAGAAATAACCAGATGAACATAAAAGAATGTACTATATCTATATAACAGAATTCATCCCTATAAAAAAATGCAGAACTGATATATGCTACAACATGGATGAACCAAGTGAAAGAAACCAGACATAAGAGGTCCATGTATCTGAATACATTTATATGAAACATCCAGGTAAATCAGACTGGTGTTTGCCAGGGAGGTTGTGGTGGAGAGAGGAGGAAATGGGAAGTGACTGTTGGATATGGGATTTCCTTTTGGTGTAATGAAAATATCTTGGAACTAGATAGAGGTGGTAATTGACCAATACTGTGAAGGTACTAATGCTACGGAAGTGCGCAAGTTAAAATGATTAATGGTTAATTTATGTTATGTAAATTTTATGTAAGAAAAAGACAAACCCATCTGTTCAAAAATTCAATCTTAGGAAACAATTACCTACAGAAATCATATTACATATAATGGTATGCCGTCAATAAAGGATGTTTTAATTTTCTAGCTATTAGATCATCTGTGATGTGTTTAGTGTTCTACAGTACCTTTTAATAATTAATTACAGAGAATAAAGGCAAATGGCACTTTCTCTCTAAATACAATTGGGAAAAAAATACAAACTCATATTTTGCATCACAAGGTCATCGCTGAAACTTATGCTTAAGATTATATTTTGTTATTTGTAAAATATGAATAGCATAGCAAACCAGCAGCATAGTGTATGGTAATCCAATGTTACAAGTTTGAACTACTGTTCTGTTTGAAGATTTAATTTACTTCATTTTTTATATTTTGCAAATGCCTGAGAAACAGATGAACCATGGAAGTATCAGATCTGCAACTCCTGCATGAGTCTGTATTTCCTTTCTATCACATACAAGCTGTGTGACTTTGGCCAAGTTATTTCACCTAACTTCAATATTTCTTTTCTAAAATGAGAATAATAAAATATTTCATGAGATTGTTTTGATGATTAAATTAGACAATGCCTCACAGATAATAATTGCTATATATATGTCAAGTAAAAATACATAAAGAAATAATCATGGCCCTTTCATGAACGTTCTATGGGGAAAAAAACCCAAATTTTACTTCTCCAAGAGCACAATAATGTAGTCTGTCCAACTATGA
The DNA here is from genome assembly GCA_003508835.1 of Eonycteris spelaea. Classification (NCBI taxonomy): domain Eukaryota; kingdom Metazoa; phylum Chordata; class Mammalia; order Chiroptera; family Pteropodidae; genus Eonycteris; species Eonycteris spelaea. The sequence goes on from PUFA01000140.1 coordinate 1,896,243, forward strand.
AGAGCAAACCACTCTCCCTCATCCAATTTTTTAGATGAATCCTTTGGTTTGTAGTTGGTGGTTCTAGAATCACTATAATTTCAATAAAGGGTCAGTAATAAACCTGTTGCTATTAACTCAAATTAGAGGTGAAAAAAGAAGTTAGTCAAAGAAAAAGAGGATAGGCTTATAAGACCAAAGATGGGCACCACTCTGAATAAAACAGAGAGATGCCAAAACAGGGCACAAAATATGCCTATAACGAGGATGTTGAATGAAGATTTTTAAAACAAATTTTTAAAGACTAGTTTTTAAAAGCAGTTCTTAGGTTCACATGAAAACTATAAAGAAGGTAGAGGTCGATTAAAATAACTTTAATTTCTCTATTTCTGATGACTCTATAGTTCAAAATATTATTTTATAAAACCTTTATAAAGAAAAAGGCTTTCATTTTACAGTTCAAGACTCACTAATATAAAGTTTAAATGAGCAATACCACAGAATATAAGTAATCGAATATCAGAAACATCATATCCACTTGGATTTCTTTGTTCTAGATTAGAACCACAGATAAATGAATACTGAGTAAAGCTATCTGTTTACCACACGCTCTTTCCACAGAACATTAATGAGCTCAAAATTAGTTTTTTTCTTGACCAAGGGAATTCCATTTTCTGTAGAGATAAGGCACACTTCATTCACTCAAAAATATATAAACAGTTAAATCCTTCTTTGACACTTCAGTATTCTATTTAATAGGGTTGCATCAGACATACATAGATTGAAAATCTATTTGCTGTTTAATTAAAATTCAAATTGAACTAGGCATCTATCAAACCAGACATGAAATATATACCTATTTTTAGTATAAGTTTTCCCAAATATACATAGCATATACTTATACTACAAATTATTTGTTGTTTACCTGAAATTCAAATTTAGCCATTCTGTATTTTATCTGGCAACTTGTATTTGCTATGACAAAACTAAAGATTTATTCAAGTTGTCTCTGTAAGTATGCCATACTAACTGTTATTCTGCTGATTCCACCAGCCCCAAAAAGAGCTTGTTGAGGGCAGAATACGTATGCAATGCTAGTACAAAGGACAAAGTATAGCTTTCTGGGTCTGTAAACTAAATATATGGACCTTCTTAACACTGGACTTATATCTCTAGGCACAAGCTACAATAAACATTAAATATGGCATCTCTGATGTCACAATGGGAAGCATTATAACCCAAGAGGCAACTTTGGAAGCATTAGCAACATAAAACTGTTGAGGGAATAAACTGCAATGAAAATGAATTCTCCATAAGACACTGTTGAAAGACAATTCTCCAAGGGTCTTTTACATTTCTGCAACTCCTGTGAGCAGAAGCACTGTCCTTGTTCCAGACTATCTTTTCAAGGAAGCTTTTATTGAGAATGGCTGGGAAGATGGAGATATGTCTCCCTTTGGAACAAAGCACAGGTTTGCTTACAACCATGGTAGATAAAGATTCCTTTTGGAATCAATGGCAGACATGCTAACTGTCCATTTTAGAACATTTGGGGTCATAAGCACAGAGTTTTTCTCCTGTAATGCAATTCACTGCTGTGAACCTGGCCTTCTCGTGTTGACTCTAGAAATTGAGATTCAAGGAATCCAGTGCAAATGATGACACTCTGGTAACTGTTATTGCTGTGAATAATAAAGTCCTTTGTCTCGGACCCAGCATCAGAGTTCTTTGTCTCTGATCTCATATCTTCTGCCAGCATCCATGAATAAATCTATGGAAGGTTAACTTATTAGCTTGTGAGTAAAATCTCAGATTTTTTACAGTTCTTGATAGATACAAAATTCATTATAATTTCAATATATTTTTACTTTTCATAAGTTATCTTACTTGATAATTCCATTTCTCAGTTTGAAATGAAGAAGGCATCTTTCACTTGATATTAAATATCTTTTATCTTTCCCCCAGCATATTAACAGATAACTGACATATAACATTGTATAAACTTAAGGTGTTGATTTGATACACTTAACACATTGCAAAATGATTACCATCTTAGCATTAGTTAACACCTCCATCATATCATATAATTACATTTCTTTTTTGTGCTGAGAACATTTAAGATATACTATCTAAGCAACTTTCAAGTATGTAATACTGTACTGTAACTACAAATACCATGCTGTACATTAGATTCCCAGAGATTATTTATATTATATCTGAAAGTTTGTATCCTTTGACCGACATTCTCCCGTTTCACCCATGTTCCAGGCTCTGGTAATCACCATTGTACTCTGTTTCTGAGTTTGGCTTTTTTAGATCCATCAGATCATGCAGTATTTGTCTTTTTATGACTTATTCCCCTTAGCATAATACCCTCAAGGTCTATCCATACTGTTGCAAATATGGCACGATGTCTAATTGTTGAGTAATTTTCCAGAGTGTATGTATGTGTGTGTGTGTGTGTGTGTCTCACATCTTATTTATCCATGGGTGGACACTTAGGTTATTTCCATGTTATGGCTATTGTGAATTATGCTGCTATGAACCTGGGAGTACAGATAGCTTTTTGAGATCCTGTTTTCATTTCCTTCGGATATATACCCAGAAGTGAGATTGCTGGATCATATAGTAGTTCTATTTTGAATTTTTTAAAGGAACCTCTTAAGGAATCCTTCACAAGGGTTCTTTTTTCTCCACATCCTTGCCAATACTTGTTATCTCTTGACTTTTTGATGAGAGCTACTTTAACAGGTGTGAGGTGATAACTCATTGTGGTTTTGATTTGCATTTCTCTGATAATTACTGATGTTGAGCACTTTTTCATGTACCTGTTGGTCATTTGCATCTTTGCTTAAATGTCTATTCAGTTCCTCTGCCAATTTTTTCAATGGATTTTTTTTTTTTTTTTTTTTTTTTTTTTTGCTATTAAGTCGTATGAGGTTTTTTTGTATATATACATTTTGGATTTAATGCCTTATTAGATATATGATTTGAAAATATCCTCTCCTGTTTGGTAGATTACCTTTCATTTTGTTGATGATTTCCTTTGCTTTGCAGAGGGAATTTTATAGTTTGATGTAGTCCACTTGTTTAATTCACCTTTGCTTTTGGTGTCAAATAAAATATATCACTGCAAGATCAATATCAAGGAGCTTTTTCTCTATGTTTGCCCCTAGAAGTTTTACAGTTACAGGTCTAATGTTTAAGGCTTTCCTTCATTTTTAGTTAATTTTTGTGAGTAGGGTAAGATAGGGGTCAATTTCATTCATTCTTCTACATGTGATTATCCAGTTTTCCCAAAACCATTCATTGAAGAGACTATCTTTTCCCCATTGAGTATTTTTGGCTCTCTTGTCAAGTATTAACTGACTATATACGCAAGGGTTTATTTCTGGGCTCTCAATTTGATTCCATTAGTCTAGTCTATTTTATGCCAGTGCCATACTATTTTGATCACTATAGCTCTGTAGTATAGTTTGAAATCAGGAAATGTGATATTTTCAGTTTTGCTCTTGTTTCTCAGGATTGCTTTGGCTATTTGGGGTGTTCTGTGGTTCTATATAAATTTTAGTATTCTTTTTTCTATTTCTGTGAAAAACACCAAGGGCTCTCTCAGACCTAAGCTGTGTCACCTTGGGGGAGGGGCGATGTGAGTAAAGGCAAGCTGTTACTCTTGCTAGAACTTCAGTGTGTCCAAATTTGTATTTACTTTGCTCCAACTGAATGCTGGAATTTCCCTCTGGAAACTTGGACTTCCACAAAGGCCCTCTTGACCACAGATGATTGCCTAAGTCAGTGTTCTCCAGGGCTCCTACGTGGTCGCCAAGAGGAGTTAGAAGTGGTTAATAGGCCACTACAGGGTTCATAGCCAGAACTGAGGTCTGTCTGCCTATTACCTGATGCACAGGTGGTGAGATTCCTCTCAGGTTCATTGGTACATTGTGCTAGATTCCACAGCTCCTACAAAGTCAGGCCAAATTTTTGTTGTTATGGGTGGGACAAAATGATGAATGTCTTTGTTGCCATGATGCTGACATTACTCTCTTTTATCTTTTTAATTAGGATGTGTCACTAGGAACCACTCACATACAATAGTCTCTGTGCTCTAATGTGATTGTGCATGGCACGTGACTATAGAATTCAATAATTTTGGATGACTTAATTTTCCAAGAATTTGAAGATCTGCCCTTTCTGAATCTTGGTATCAAATAATATGGTTGAACCAACATTGAACTGATTCAATAAATTGTTCAAGTATAGATTTATATTTCTTCTTTTCAGTCCAACTGTTTGCTTCACTATTTGTTTTTACCTCAAGAAGGAGAGACTCCATATCATAGGTTCACTTCTATGACAGTTCAATTTTGCTGTTTCTAAATGCATTACCAGACAGCCTGTAGACTTTATTATAGCCAAGTACAAACAATGAATGACCCTTGGACTTCTTTGGTTATCGTAGGCTTAGCAATGTATTCTCAGTGTACTGATATAGTTTATGAGCAAAGTTCCTATTGAATTACATAAATGGGAACCAATGGACATAGTATGCCACCATTTCTACAGTTTTTGTGATACACAGCAGGGAAGGGCAGGGCAGGGCAAGACTTATTATCTCTAGTTAAATAACATTAGAGAACTTTTCATTGTATCTTAATTATCCCTCCTTGATTACTTCAGGAATTAAATAGGGCCAGTCTTAGTATTTAGAATGGGGTGAGAAAAGGGAAATTCTAGGTAAGATTTCTCAGTTTATCTTTGGCATTTTAGTTTTTCATAAACCTAATTTTGTCTTGGCCTCTCTCCTTTGCTCCTTTATTTTATTTTATTTTATTTTATTATTATTTTTTAATGTGTTCACCAGCTACTCTCTGATTATCGAAATTTACCATCTTGTTCTATTCTACCCAGGACAATACCAGTCTCATAAAATATTATGCTACAAAGTTGCCTCTGATCTTTGCTATCATCTTCTTCTATTTTGCGAGGTAAAAAAGCAAGTGGTAAAGAACACCAACGACTGAGCCATACTGCCAGGGTCTGAACCCTGTCTCTGTCACTCACTACTGGTAACAGCAAATAAGAACAAATCCATAGTCATATGATAAGATGTTAACACATTTTTCTTGATAGGTGATAGAACTAGCAGCTATAAACTCATTAAAAATATAAAAAGTTTGAACAAAATGATTTATAGATTTAACCTAGCAGACATAATCAGAACGCTTAACCCAACAACCTGAAGAACATATATTTCTGCTATAAGTAAAGTGAGTCTCAATATTCAAGAACTGAAATCACATAGTATGTGTCCTAATCACAATGAAGATAAGCTAGATATCAATACCAAAAAGACAACTAAAACATTCATATATATGGAAATAAATAAAGAAACATATTTCTGGATATGAAAGATTTTTAGTTAGCAAGAGATAGAGATATGCTCAGGTTACTTCAGGCTGTGTAGGATTTTTATGAGGATAAAAAGCAAAGTAAGGATATCTGGAGAACTGACTCTGTAGTCAAATAGCCAGTTCTTGTGAAATTGTGTTTCTGTTATTGCCAAGGAAATAACAAATAGACTAATATCCTAATATCACTCTAGTAGGTATTGTTTCAGAAATAAGCATATGTTCTTCCATTTTCTGGTCATTCTTCTATTCTCATGTTTCTCTTTAGCTCTGACTCTGCTTTGCTTTTAACCCTAACTTTAATCCCTACCTTATGATAATTGGTTTACTCATGGTTTCTCCTGTCTCATGGCTTTTGCCTATGACATTCTCGCTCTTGGTTTCTGCCATTGCTTACCTAAATGTGTCTCTTCTTGTGTGTTCCGTGTTTAAATACTCAAGAGAAATGATCTGAACCTGTGAGTCTGTCATTCTTCCAATACAAAATGCGCCAAATCAGTAGTTTAGGCAGTAGGCGACCTCAAAAATTATTAGTCTTCCTCATTCATATCCATGCTGTAGAATACCTGGCTTTCACTAAGTGCCAAATTCTAATTCAGGACTGCATGGTCATATGATACAAAATATGCAACCTGTGGACAAGAACTGTCTCTGATCCTTTATTTCAGAAGAAGACTGACTATGTATGGGTAGGTACACATTTTTTTGCACTTTGGAGCAAGGAAAAAGTAACAATAGTTAAATCTGAAACAACATACCCAACGTTGACTTTATAATAGTTTGTTTATACGTGCTACATTAAGTCAAAGATTTTTGTGCAATAGATGTTAATAGTTATAGTAGGTTGCAATTTTCCCCATTCAGCAGTCATCTATGTATAAAGTAATATCCTGTTATTGACTAGGATATTGTTTCTGTTTATAGACAGAAAATGAAAAAACAGATATATTTTTTAGTTTAATAAATCATTATATATACTAATGGGAAAAAAGAAACTTTTCTAAATAACCTTGAATCAAAGAATAAGTTACTCAAAAAATTAGAAAATATTGAGAACTGAAGGATAAAAAAATACAATATATCAAAACTTGTAGAATGCAGCTAAAGCAGTACTTATAAACTTAAATATGTATGAGAAAAGAAATGCTACAAATAATAAGCTAAGCACCTACTTATAGATGTTTATAAAGACAGTAAAATAAACTACAGAAAGTAAGAGGAAATACTAATGTCAAAAACAAAACTAATAAAATAGAAAACAAAACACACAAAAGCATACAAGAGAGAATTAACAACATCAAAAGTTGATTCTTTGAAAAAGAACTAATAAAATGACAAAGTTCTGGTGGGAATTGATCAAGGAAAAAAAGTGAAGGCACAACATCTAATATCAGGAATGAAACAAGAGAAAAATACTACTGATACCACATCTGTTAAAAAGATAACTGAAGGATACAATAAATTATTTGATGCCAATAAATTAGTAAATTTAGACAGAATAGAAAACTTCTAGAAAAATATAACTTACCAAAATTGATTGAAAAAGAAATATAGATTTCTCATTAATATTATATCATCTGAATCTAATCACCAGGAAACATAATACAAACCCAAGCTGAAGAATGGTCTACACAACTTCTGGTTAATACTCAAAGTCATGAAAGACAAAGAAAATATAGGATACTGTTCCAGATTAAATGAGTCTAAAAAGACTTTAAAGGAATATAACTGAATGCAATGTGTGATCCTAAATTTGACCCTGGAAAAGGTTTCACACAGGACATTATTAAGACTGATAAAACTGAGAAATAGATTATACACGAGATAGTAGTACAATATCAATATTAAATTTCCTAAAGTTGATCATTATATTGTGTTAAGTAAGAGAGAGACTATCTTTGTTCTTAGTCAATATATCCTTAAGTATATTGGGGATATATATCCTTAAGGATTCAGGAATAAAAGAGCATGATGTCTATAACTATCAAATGGTCTAGGAAAATAAAAAACATAACTATCTACAAAAAGAAGAAATAATAAAGCAAATGTGCCAAAACAATACTTGTGATTAAGATGAAAAATATATGGGAGTTTCGCGTGCTCTTTTTGTAACGCTTCTGTAAATTCTCTATTTTAGAAGCTATATGATTTTGCTTTTCACATTTGTCTTTAATCCACCTGAAATTAAATTTTATATATTTTTTCCACATGGATACCCAATAGTTCCAGCATCATTTATTGAAAATCTCACGTTTTCCTTGCTGATCTACATATATTAAGTCCAAATATGGATATGTCTATATCTGGGCTTTCTCTTCTGTTCCATCTATATTAAAATTAAAACCACCAGTTCATCAAAAGACATCATAAAGAGAGTGGAATAAAAAAAAAAAAACCCATGAAATGAGAGAGGATTTATTTATAAAGCATAACAGGACCAATACTTAGAATACATAGAAAACTACTATGAATCAAGAAGAAAAAAGAAAGATAATCCTATAGCAAAGTGGGCAATTTGGATAGGCACATCATAAAGAAGAAATCTACACAGCCAATAATCATACAAAGCAGCAAACTGCATGCACAAAGTCATCAGAGAAATGCAAATTAAAACCATAACAATATACCATTTTACATCCAACAGACTGGCAGAATTTAAAACATCTGCCAGTATCAAGAGTAGGTAGAGTAACAAGAACTCTCACAGAGGGCTGGTGGGCACGAAAATTAGCACCACTCTGGAAAACAGTGTGACATTAGTTAGTAAAATTGAAGTCACGTATATTCTAGGACACAGAAATTTCCTTGCAGATAAATACTTCAGAGAAACTGGTATGCCAGGAAATGTGCACAAGAATGTTTATAGCAGCTTGGTTCATAACTACAAGTTAGAAGTAATCCAAATGTCTATCAACAGTGGAATGGATAAACAAACTCTGGATATAGTCAAATGGAATACAACACATCAATGAAATGAACAATTTACAACTACTGACAAAAACATAAATTAATATCACAAACAGAATCTTGAGTGAAAAAAGCAAGATACAAAATAATATAATACTGTATGATTTCATTTATATAGAATTCAATAATGCAGGCTGAATAACATAACAGGTTGAAATAACTATTATTTAGTGTACATACATAGGTGATAAAACTTAAAGAGAAGTAAGAAACTCATCATGACAAAAGACTGGACGATTGCTTCTAAACATCAGAGAGGGAATAGAAATTGGAAAAAGCACATAGAGGACTTCCGTGGTATTGATGATTTTCTATTTCTTGATCTGGGAGATAGTGAAAACAATGTTTTTTAAATTATTTGCCAAAATGTGCATGTTTTATGCACATTTCTGATTTTGATTACATGTTATGTTTTATAATTAAGAAAACAAGAAACGGAAAAAAGAAAGTAGACATGATAATTTTAAGGAACTACTAACAGTTTAGGAAAATTAGTGTACACGGAGTGTATGAAGCTGTAAGACTGGAAAGGTAGTCAAAGGTTTAATATCCCAAAGTCTCTTTATCTGCTAGACAATATAACTATACAAAAATTTCTGCATAATGTGCATACTAGGCTTATAGCAAACATGTATGTCTAGACTAGTCCCCTGACCCTGCCAAGTTCATAATACATGTCCCTATAAGAGGTGAGGGAAAAGAGGAGGGGTGGAGAAAGGAGAAAAAGATGGAGAGAGAGATTCTATTTTAGTTGGCTTTCTAGTTCCTGATTTCTGTACCCAATGAGACCTGGCTGTAACTCTTGTTCTTGGGCTCCAGAGGCTATCCTGTATCATATATTTTCCTATGTTATTTACATCTGGGTAGTTTTTCTTACTAGCAGGGGTTGTTAACTAAGAAAGGTCATGTGCTCAACTGTATTATTCTATTTATTAATTTTAGAAGTAAAACAATGAAATAAGTCTCTTTTCTGATTTACCACTGTATTAGGTAAAAACCATGCTTTTTATTCATTAGAAATTTCTAAATGTCATACTCATTAAGATGCTGTAACATCACTTTTCTTTAACTTACCCTCAGAGTATGGTGCTGTTGTGCTAATAATAGTCTTAGTTCTTCATGTAGTGTTATAACTTCCAGAAACTGTCCCCATAAAGCCATTAGAAGTGAGCAAAGTTGTGCAAGATTCATATTTATAAGTTCTGCCAGTTCGTCAGGATTTTCTATTTTCTGAAATGATGAGAAAAAAACCCTTCACTGTTCTGAGATTTAGCATAACATATCTAATATATTATTGAGAATATTAATAATACAGAGGCAAATTAATAGTTTTAACAGGAAACGTGTATGTATGGAAAGAGAGACCAACTGATCAATGGCTTTTTTCTATTCCATAGATACTCTAGCAATTTTCAACAACTTAACCAATATCTCAATATCTGAGATACCTTATAACTGTAATAATGTCAAATATAGTCTAAAATTATAAATCAGGGTTTTATAGAGCATGATCAACTTCAAACACTAATACTGGGAATTTTAAACATAATGAACAAATCATGATGAAAGTTATAACATTTTTGAAAGATAACGAAATCTTAAAATAGGACTTTTTTCTGCAATCAGCTAATAAAGTATTTAAAGTATCTGTAACTCCTCAGAAAGGACTGCATAGTTTCTAAAGTACTACTTTTCTCTCATGCCTATGTTCCTAGGCTCTATTATGCTTGTGGCAATTTTTTCCCCCCACGAAAGCAGTAATTTAATTTCTAGTAATTAATACATAAATTTCCCTCTCTATATTAGTCAATCGCTAAACCAAACACAATATATCATTTAAAAATGTATATATGACAACAATTTATGCTTTTCCTGCTTAATTTAAAATAAGTAGCGGTGCTCATTTATTAAATGGGAGAAAGACTGTATAGAGGATTATCATTCAACCAAACTTCATTTACTAATTTGTGGGACTGGTCTATGCGGTGGTTTACAGAGTGTGTCCCCCAGCAGCAACAGCATCGCCTGGGAATTTGTAATAAATGCAAATTCCCAGGCCTCTCCCCAGACCTTCTGTATCAGACGTGGGGCCCACCAACCTGGGAATTAACAAGCCCCCCCTCCAGGTGGTTCTGAGTCTCAAAGTTTGCCCCATGCTTTGCCTTCACTCTGTAGGCATACAAAGCCATGCCCACAATAAGCTTCCTGCTCAAGAAGAGAAGGCCGTTTTTCAGCAGGCCCAAGTATCCCTGCCTCCAAGAGTGCTTGTGGTAATTCTTTTACAGAGTTGTCAAATACTTCTTTCTTTCTCCTTTCTAACAATTCATCCATCCACTATTTATTGAGCACCGTTTCAATGTTAGGGTCTACATTCCATAGCTACAAAGATTAATTTGCAGCTCATAGTCAAGTAAGGAAAGAAAAGTGGGTAAACAATTATACTATTATGAGTGTTCTAACACTGGTATTAAATTATCCCATTTATTTAAAAATTCACCTAAACTGATGATAAAAGTACCAGATTATACTATGAAACACAATCTTTTAAAAGGAATTTGGTTTCCTTGCATGATAAAATAAGGATTTCTAAACAAAGAATAATAAAAGACTAGAAATCAGAATGACTGTTTCTCTTTTGGATAAGCAGCAAGTCAGTTTTCAGGAAGATAATATCTTGCTGTAAAAACTGAAGACAACTGAAGATAATTCAATTACTATTAACTAGGAAATCTACTTTAAATATATAGATAGGTGCTGATTTTATTTCTCTACCCTAAAGAAGGTAGATGTAGTCTATTCAGGCTGAAGTTGAAAATCACTCCCATGGTTTCAATTATCACCTATATACCAAGGATGGCTAAATTTATATTTCTGGATCCCATGCCTCCTTACATCATCTAGACCCATTACCTACTATATTGGATATAAAAAGAAAGTTGTTCAAGTTCAACACATCACAAATTGTACTAATTATAATTATATCTCCACTCTCCCTTTCTAAAAAAAAAAAAAGCCCCAACCCCCCAAATTTTGCTTTTCTTCACCCAACCAAACCAAGTTTCCTTTTATCTACCCTAACTCAAAGAACACATTAACCAAAAATTCAGCAGAATTAGAAATAAGAGAAGGGATGGTGTTTTATACACTTTTGTGACTCTGGTTGATACGTACTAGTCACTCAATAATATTTACTGTATGAATAATGAGGGAATAAATAAGGAATTATAGGCTTCAGATAAGGAAAAAACTCTCAGAACTTATGTACAAACTCAGAAAATGTTGACAAATATCAGAATTCTGGAATAGAAGCTAATAGAGTAAACATATGCTAAATACTGATTCATCAACAAATATATCTATAGATGTGTTTTGCTCCAAGGAAGGGTTTACAACTGTATTAGAAATGAAGCTAACAAGGTTTTCATATCTCTCTTAAGAACAAAAAGAAGATTAAAATGTACTATAAAATAAGCTGAAACCTGTAGTATTGTTCCAAGAATGGTTTAAACAAAGTTTAGAAAAAGAGAACTTAGATAAGCACTTGAAAGTGATTAGATAGCATTGTGTAAGGAAAGCAACACTGTATCTAGTACAATCTACACACAAACAGAAATAATTCTCTTGGCCTTACCTTAAGCTGAATAAAGTATACAACTCTTTTTTCTTGTCCTGAGTGCATGGCTATCTAGATACCTTATAATTAATAATTTTATTTCTTAGGGATCATGGTACCACAGTTCTGAGAGGGGACTTTAGTATTTTTATTATTGGGAAGCATCCCTTCAAATATAAATAAATTACTCCTCTGGTTTACATAAATCTTTACAATAAGTCTTAAAATATAATGAAAATATTTTTTATGTTAAAAAAGAAATTAGAATTAAGTTTGAGATCTTTTATACATTTAGATATAAGAATAGTAAGATCTTAACATTTGTATCATGTTTTTTCAAATGTCATTCATTATCTTGTCTTACACAAATATACTATTCTTCATAGCATTCACTGATCTTGTTGGATTATAAAATAGTGCTTACTTTAATAGACTTGGAAAAGGGAAAAACAAAAAAAAAGAAGAAATTAAGTTCATTTTAGTGTTCAATCCTCAACGTTTTTCAGTTATACATACAAAAAGCTACTCATATACAGTTTTATACCATTTTCACTGAATATCACAATATAAGCATTTTCCTACACTATCAAACATTTGCTGAAAAGCATCATTTTAAAGGTCGTACAACAATTTGATCTGTTGAAATAAACAAATTTTCATTTCTAAACAGTATCATTTTACAAAAATAGGTTAAGTGATACTTTAAAAATTTGCCCAGAAATTCTTTGAATAAACTAACAGAAGAAAAAGCACACTTTTGATCAGTTAATTGTCTTTGCTATTTCGCTTCTATGCAGATTAATACATATTATAAAGATAATTTAACTTCATGCTCAAGTTAAACGTCTTTTGATCAACTAAGCTGTGGTTCTACCATGATCAATAATTTCATCTTTGCATTTTAGAAAGGTTAATCAAGTTTTCTTTGACAAGATTTTTAAAATAGGAAACAGAATCCATTTAAATAATCTGATAATGTGAATTTTAAAACTCCAAGTACCTTAACTTCTTCACATAATTCAGTAAGCCGAGCTTCTACATCCATGTCCTCTGAAAGGATTAAAGAGTAATTAGAGGAAGTATTTCAATGTTAGATCTGAAAACTAATTTTGAAATTATATAAATAAAATTAGATTTTAAAAACCAGAGGTTTGAAAAATATTGACTATATTCAACGAACTAAATTTCAATATATTTTCATAAACACATTAATCATGTAGGTTATGTGATAATATTCAATTCTATCTTCTGATTATTAAATAGTGTTTCAGTTCTCATAAGAGGCTAAATAGTCTGGGAAATAATAACTATATACCTAAAGTAACTTGCATTACAGAAAAGACAAAACATATAATTAGGTTTTATTGCATTTCATATATTTTAAATTCCAATAAAGCTTAATATTTTGTGTTACATGGCTACAAGACTTGCTTTTTACAAAAGCTATTCCTAAAAATTCAAGTCAAATAAATTTCTATAATTAAAACATTTAAAACATACTTGGAGTATAAACTATTTAATGAAAATAACTGACAAAATCCTTTTCAATAAAAAGATTCTAATTTAGTTTAATATTTAGATTTCTATAGAAAATCTAAAACTGAGGCTAAAATCTTCCATACAATCCTAATTTATTTAATGTATGCTACAACCATATTTAAAGGGAAGTACAGGTTAATTTACAACTAAAGTGGTAATAATTACAAGGAATAGAAACCAACAGAATTGAGTTATTCGTTTTTGTTTTTGGGAAAGGAATTTCCCTAAGGTCTGAAATATCATGTTCAAATATACTTAATTTTTATTCAGAATCAAACCAAAATAAGTTCTCCTAAAAAAACAACATAGCTGTGATCACACATAATTCCATAATCTTGCTGCTTAAAGAGAGCTTAATATATCATTCTTACACAAGAATACTTTCTATGAAATCTCTGAATTCACTAATCAGCTCATTATCTCATTAAATACTGTTAAATACTTGATAAAAAGAATGATAATTATTTAAATTTTATAAAAATAAGCAGTTACAATTATGTGGTAAATACAACCAAATATGTGAACAACAGATACTCAATTGGTAACTAAAACAAGTAGGATCCACATATATTTTGTAATTCACAAAATATATAAATTAAACTATATTTATTCAATCTATTGATAACTAAAGAAATCTGCTAAGACTTCACAAATTATTCTACTGTCCGATTAATCAGTGGTTTCTAATACTGTTTTCCAAAATTAAAAAAAATTGCAGCAAACCCTGTATTAAAATAATAACTTTCATATTCTAGTATGTTTCCACATTACTAATGATCTTTTTCTGTAACAGAAGAAAATCAGTGAAGTTAATAGTTACATATCCTAACTACTTTGAAAAATAAAAAAAGTTTTGAGTTTTGATACATTTTTCTAATCTTTATATACAAGATCCTAAATGCATAGACTGGTACATTTCATTATGGCTAATGAGAGCTACTTCAATGTAAATAACATCTTAAAGAATGTTTGAAAGCAAAACTTTACTTCAAAATCTGCACTGAAATGATTTCACAATCATTTAGGAGTTTCACCTGAGTTTAAAATTCTATTTTAAATAATTTTTCTTTTTAAAATGACATATTAAAGAGATGTATAAATGTGACCTTACGTAAATTCATTTTTTAGCTCCTCTTGTTTAATTCAAGGTTACAGTCTAGAATATATCCTTCAATATTTTTCAACTATACATACATAAACATGTATGAGTTTTGGAGTTACTGTTTTACAAAAATGGGATTGTTTTACACACTCTCTGCAATTTTTTTTTTATTTGTCTCAGCAGTACTCCTTGGAAATCTGGTATACAGCCTTAAAGCTTTTTTAAAAATAGCTGCATAATCTTCCTTAGTGTGAGATCCTTATAATTTCTTCTCTATTCCACTCTTTGTCAAATGATGGGCATTTATCTGTTTTCAAAGTTTTGCCACTAACAACAATGTTGCAATAAACGTGTTGTACATGCATCTTTATATGCTAGTACTCTTATTTCTATGATATAGGTTAACAAAAGTGGGGTTGCTAGGTCAAAGTGTAAATGTATCTTAAATTTGTTTTCAATATCCATCCTACCATTTGTCTGTTCATTCAACAGATATTTATAGCATAGCTCAGAAGATGCCAATATGATGGTAGCTGGTAAGAATAAAAGATATCTCAATAAAAGTATTATTTAATTAACTTTAGTAAACTTTAGTTTTGAATCAAGTCTTTTTCCGCCCAATCCCAAGCTGGGCCCTTTTTTATATATGCCTTATTATATAGCAGTATTCTATAAAATTATTTAGAATGCTCACATGTAAATTGATAGGCTGACAATATAATAGTTTGAGTATGTTTATTGTTAAAAAGAATAAACACACGTCATAAATGACAATATCATATTTTGAATTCTTTAATTTTAGTTACTCTATATGAGAACATAAAATTATATTCCAAAATAATGATGATAATAAATTGTCAACCATTTTTCTTCTGATTAGAAAATCAGATTTTCTCTTACATTGTAGTGTGAAAACTGATCCAACTTAAATATTGCTGAGCTCGTTTTAACCTAAGAAATGTTGAGAAAGATTTTGGCTCCTTGATTTCCTTTTTTCATACTCCTAAAAACTAAGAAACATTGGGATTTTATTTTTTATTTCTATAGCTTTTCATAACTTTAAAAATGTAATTATGATGGTCTAGTCAACAAAAGTAAAAACTTTCAATATACTTGTGGAAAGATAGTAAATTCTCATTTTGCTATTCAAGAATAAAAGATTAAAATATACAAGGAAATATATCAATAAAATGAGATTAAAATATTTCCTTTAAAATATCTAACGAATCTGAATAGTGGTGATTCGATGTTACTTTGCTTTTAAAATTTAAATCAATAAAAAAAAATGCAAATTGACACAAAAAACCAGATGCTTGAAAATGTTTCTCTTTATTTCTGTAATGGATGAAATCAGCTTCAGTTTATAAAAAATATTTCATTACCATTAGCCATACCCAAAGGTAAACTGACTTTGGACAAATTTAGGGCAGTATCATTAAATCAACAAATTCTGGCAATAAATATGGTTTCAAAAAAGTGTTCTTTGTAGGACCTCTAAAAAGAATATAGAAAAAGTCAAAGAAATCTTTACATTTACCATTTCCAGTTTTTTAAAAAATCTTCAATATTACAAATTAACTATTAACCAAAGCTTATCTACAAATCAAACTTACTTGATTCTAAAAGTAAGTTTCTTAAATAAGGGTGGTAGAAACATTATATTAATAAATACATATTTATAAAATTTGACACTAATTTAAAACAAAATTTCATACTTAAAAGGGATTATTTACTTAATCTATTTGTAACATACCTAGACAGGTGTCTTTCTGGGTTCCTGGCTGTTTTCTTCTGAGAAGGCGTTCATAAAGGACCTGCATGTTGGCCTTGGCTAGTTATAAGGATTGTACACAGCACTAGTTACTATACTCCTTTTGAAACAAAATTCACTAGAATTTTCCAAGGTGTTATTAATAGACTACCATTAATCTGATAGTGCAGTTAGATTAGAAGACTAAAGCAGAATCGTTTAGTTAGTTAATTAGCTTATTAGAATTACAAATGATGTACATTCAAGTTTATATTACTTTGTTCTTATTTCTATTTATATGTATGTACCACTCAACACTTCATAATCTGTATTTTTATGTTTTAATTTCTTGGACTCTTAATTTTAGGGTTGGCAGGGATGTCAGAGATCAGCTAAATAAAACCCCTGTTTTTGCAAGTGTAGATACTGGGGCCCAGAGAGGTTGCAACACTTGCCAAATCCCAGATTCCAGAACTTGAGACTCCCATTTTCAGTAAGAGCTGCTTGCACCAAACCAATATTTAACTATATATCATCCAAAAAATGTACATCATTCATCTAGGAGAAAAGTAAAAGGCAAAAGCAGAAAGGAATCTGAGGCATTATTTTTAAAAGAGACTAGAGTTTAAATATATTTTTCAAAGCATGGTGAAGTTTAAAACTTTTAAATATATACTTACTTGAAAACTCAAGGAAAAAAATGCTAAAATAGAAAAAAAATACAATACATCCTATATAAAGAACTACTTTAAGTCCACTTATTAAAACTGGTGACTATAATGATGTTTAGTCAATAGAGTTTTAAGGAAATACTATCTAGTGCCTGCAATTTAATTTTTCTAGGATAAAAATAAATAATGTTAATGGTTCAAAATATTCAGTAGTTTTATTTGGAATAGTTAATAGTATTTTTAAAGGTTCTCCTAGAAGATGCAGTCAAGAATAAACTAAAATTCACAATAAAAACAAAATATAAATGGTAATGATAAATTTAAGGATAACACAAAATATTACCAATAAATATTTACTGAAGATCAGTCTTGATTTTTAAAAACCCTGGAAACTGCTATAAGATTTATGTTGATACTTATATACTTTTAAAGTAACAACAAAAACTGTATTGTGCTGTTTAATTCATTCGTTCACTCATACAACAAATATGCTTTGAGTAAATATTATGTATTAGGTACTAATAACTTTATTCTATTGCTATTATTTACTTATCAAAGTCTACGTTTGCTTTTGAATTTTATTTTCTGAAAACATATATTAAGCAAATGATTTAGAAGAAAGCTGACATTCATTAGTAACTGACACCTAAAATTACATATAAGGGCTCTTTTGATTATATTTTCTACATTAAAGCTATAAGCCAAAGTAATATATATGAATAAAAGGAATCCCTACCTGAGAGAAAATTAAAAACTTTATAAATAATCATCAGACTGAAGTTAATTATCAACAAAGTGCTAATACTGCCTAAGATATATGAAATCTTTGCCTTTGAATAGAGATGCCTGTTTTCTTTCAACATTACTTCCTTTTAGAATTTTTTTTTTAGGTTAAAATGTGGTTGGCTTTTTTTTTTTTTTCATTTGCAAATCTAAACCTATTTGTAAATTACATACTGATAGACATCTTCCTTATACAGGCATTTATGGGCCCATCTCATATATGACTCTCTACATTAAATTCATAGAAGTCTTGTCTTGCTGGATGACTTTCATTTGGTTATCTTGCTGAACAGATTACTTATTAAGAGAAAGGGAGAAGTCAAAAATCTTTAAAGACAGGACTCTATTCTTTTTTTCAGCAGCTAGCTCAGTACCTGATAAATCAGGTGCTCATAAAAAGGCCAAAATTACATCATTAAGAAGTCTTATTCCTGGATACAGAAGAAATTAATGATTGCCAGATGGGAGGGAGGTTGGGGACTGGTGAAAAGGTAAAGGGATTAAGATGTAAAAATGGTAGTACAAAATAGTCACGGGATATAAAGTATAGCATAGGGAATACAGTCGAATAATATTGTAATAACTACGTACACAGCCAGGTGGGTACTCAACTAATCAAGGGGTGGGGGAATCATTTCATAAATTACATAAATGTCTAACCACTATGCTGTATACCTGAAAGTAATATAAAATAATAGTTAAAGTCAACTGTAATTGAAAAAAAAAAGAAGTCTTACTCCTAGAGCTCCTTTACACCTTCTGCCTTTGGACATCTGGTTCCCTTCAATCTCCCCATCTTTCGAATGGAATCTGCTTTTATATACAGTCTCAAAGCTGGTAAGTGACAAAAATGGCTCTAAACATGCCGCTTTTAAGCACTGCAAGATAATGCCTCCATAAATTCTACTACAGCATTCAACACTGAAACGATAACAAATTTTTCTTTATAGAAATGCCAGTACACATGGGTTCTAAGTTTAACATTGCTACTTTTTTATAACACTACTTTTCAGTCACATGATATTGTCTTTATTAATATTGTAGTTTATGTTTTGTGGTCTGGTCATTAAAACCTAAGTTAACCAATATTTATGAGATAATTCTTCTAAGAAAATATGTTTGTGTTCCAAAGACTCAAATTAAAAAAATATAGAGAGCAAAATTTTTCTATTACTTGAGGATAAGTAGCCTAGCCTAAATTAGTTTATTCTACAAAAAAAAAATCATTTTCAAATCAGAACAGTTTAAATTGGAGGCAGTAGTCTCTGAAAGGATTTTTTTTCCTAAAGAAAATAGAAGAATTCTAAGTACATGAAATAGCAAGGGAAAAAAATATTTCAGAGAATTATTTATCAAAAGATTTTCACACTACCATTTTGTCTGAGGAAGAATACATGAGCAAAAAAGAACACATTTTTCCTATCTGTGTATACATTGAGATTTTTGTATCAAGCATCTAAACAGTCAATTGATATCTTGTTTCTATGCAAGTCAACCATGTGTGAACTGAATTGAGTGAATAATGGAATTAATCAAATCCACTGGATTAGTTGCTGATAGGCAAGTGGCACAATATCCAGTATTCTCACAGCTGAATTTAAGTGAGGTATAAATCATTACACTGTCTAAAATCTTTGTATCCCAAAATAGGCAATTATAAAAATAAGCTAATTAGTCTCAAACCTAAGAATTTCTCTTTCAGTAAGTGATTTTTTGGGAGCTTATCAATACTGTTAAGACTGAGATCTCTGAGGAACAAAGAAATAAACCCAAGACACCAAAATAATTTAAGTACAATTTGGAAAGTAATTCCTGATTTATTCACCTATATGATGATTAAAATATACTTATTTCTAAACTGATAATTAAAATTTGTGATTTTTTATGATGAGCTTTTAGCTGGTATTTAATATATATACGCTTATATAAAACTATCATTAAAAGTCTAAAATAAAAACTTATGTTTGCTAATCTCAATAATTTATCTTCTGTGAAATTTATACGTAAAAGCATTCTACAAACTACAAATGATATATAAAATCAAGGCAATATGATTTTTTATTACCTATACAAAGTATATGCAAAAAACACTACTGAACTAAAACTAAAGAATAATTTTTTAATGATTTAAATAATTTTCAAAATGTTAGAACTGAGTATTGTTATTCTGACATGCAATAAAAGAAATAAGATCTGAGATCACTTAAAACCAAATGTATATTAAAATGTCCCAAGTATCTATACTCTGTGAAGATTGTTAAATATTTGGAAGTATGGATTTAATTTATCTTCCCATGATTCTGTAGATAACTACATTTGCTTTCTAGTATGCTTTCTGGTTATATTTGATGAGGAGTGTGTTTAAATTACTTGTCCATACACATAATTTAAACACATGAAATCAACTCCAGTAATTTCAGTTACAGTGGAATTTTAAATAAATGTATATGAACATATGTTTTTTAAAAAAACCTATAAAAAACTCATTTCAAACTTGGCACCAAGAAGTTATTTCTCAATATTTCTCAATATCATAGAAAATTTTTTAATTGCAGAGAGTAATTAGATAGAAAAGATGGAATTGAGAGAGAAGTAAAAGTGAGGCGCATTACGGGTTTAGTACATAAAAACTACAGCAAAGCTGATAACTAGCAATGTGAGAATGAAGAGAATGACTTGAACTATAGAAAAGGTCTAGCTACTTTTAACATACCCAGTTCTAGTTTCTGACAAGAAGGAATCTCTTCTGTTACCGTAATGAAGTAGCTGTGCAATCCCTTGAAGGCTAGCAGCAAAGTGGCACAAAGTGTATAATGAAAATGATAGGCATGATGTAGGAAGGAGTCTGCAATAATGAAGCTGCAACCCTAAACAAAAAACAGATTTGGGATATAGAGTGTTAGTAACCAAAACTCTAAAAAATATTACATTTGAAACTTAGAGAAATTCAGGAAAAAATTCCTAAGCGTTTACTATTTACAGTTATCTTAAAACAAATAAATTCAGCAATATTTTAAGGAGTTGTTCTTGTTGATACAAGTAATTTAAACACATGAAATCAACTCTAGAAATTTCAGTTACAGTGGACTTTTAAAATGAGCAGATTAAATTTTGATTTTAGAAAATTTAAGGTTCAAATTACATTTGAACTGAGGGACAGACACTCTGCTTTTATAATATGTCCCGTCTCCTTTTAGGAGTGTAATGGCTATAATTGTACTACTGCAAGTTGGGTCTCAACTCTGGTAATTGTTCTTTGCAGGCAAGCTCCTTCGGCATGATTTTACCAGTTCTGTTAAGGGAACAAGCAGTACCAGTAACAAGTTAAAAGGCACTGGCTGTCAAAACTCTCTATTCATTAAATCTGATAAAATCTTAAAGTATCAGGTTAAGTTTTCATAATAGACAACTGGAAACAAACAATTTCTTAAGATCAGAAATATCACATTCACAGATAAAACAATAAAAAAAAAACCCTATTTCATTCAAAATAGGAGAGGAAGAAAAGATTTATAAACATCAGTTCTTACGTCTGGTGATAACTGTTTTGTGTAGTTAATACCAAAGACCACACTTTCAAGAGTAGGAATCACAGAATCTCTGTTTTGTGCTGGTGCATTTCTATTTAACCAAGTAGTCTTCACAGGGCGAGGAAAGCTGGAGGAATAAATATTACATTATTATTGTCACGATAGTCTATTTGACTATTAAATGTTTACCAAAAAAAAAAAAAAGAAAAAAAAGAAAAACTCATAAGAATAGAAAAGATTTTGCAAGATTATGATTTTAAAGTAGTCTTAAAGTAATCTTAAAGTAGTTTTCCTTTAACTATGTGAGTTATTATGAAAAGACACAATGAATATTAAAAAAACTAAGACTAGATAGATGCTTGAGGTTACTTTTCTGATTGGGCTTCACGGAATCTCAAAGGATCCTAAAGATAAAACAGAGTGGGATCCAGAGTAGCTAAAAGACACATGAGGGGCAAGCTTTCATTTGGAAATACTGATCTGTCAGAACTGGTTACCAACCTTATAAAGTTAACACTTAATCAAATACAGTGCTACTTACAGAAGTAAAGAGCTCTCATATAAATGTAAAAAAGAAAAATTACTAAATCTACTTGTTCCTTCTATTTCTCAAAAACAAGATATTTCCTTTCTCTTCATTAAAAGGATATAAACTCTAAAGATAATCTTTTTAAGAAGCACCTTCTCAATCACATATTATCTGAACTACTATTGTTAGTATTAACTCTACATTTAATATACCATAAATGCTATGGAATAAGAAGCCTACTCTGTTTGAAGTTTAAAAATCATACACAATTTTATTTGCAATCAAGTACTAGCTAATTATAAGTAGGCCAAAGCATTTGGACTGTGGCAGTTTGGCAAAAGGGAAAAGATGGAAAAGTAAATCAATTTTTCCATAAGCAGAGAGCAGCTTTCATTTGCAAAATCAATTTGCTTTGCAAAAATAAAATACCTATACCCCAGTGAAGAAGGGAGCTGCAAGTCAATGGTAAATTCCGCTTGCTACGATATGTTTTTCAGAATTGAGTCACAAAAGTTGTGCTTAAAAGAATTCAATATAACAGGTTATGTAAAAAACAAAGAAAGAAATCCTAACCCCACATACTTTACAAAATTGATTTAATATCTATAATTGGGTTGATCATAGACATTGTTTTAAATAAAAATAACATTTAGAAAGATAATACTGTAAATTAACTTTTTAAAAAATTTTGTTTAGAGGATAAAAAATCCACCTATAATAAAACTTCAGGAAAAACTTGTCGAAGCATAAATAGTGAGGAATGTTACCCTTAACATGACCCCTCTACCAGCACACCACCACCAAACAGCTTTCCTTTACCCTTTCCTTGCTTCCTTTTTCCAACCTCTCATTTACAGGCAAAGAAAGGCAGGGAACTTTGCCCTGAATATGGTTATTCAGGGTTATTCTATAATGCTGTATGGTTATTTCTTTATTCAGGGCAAAGTTCTAGCAGCAAGAGAGGGGATATCAGGGCTTATGGCAGCGAGGTAAAGAACAGAACCTCAGCTGTTGCAGGCACCTCATTTTCTTTTTTAGTCACTAACCAGAGCCAACAGTTAATCCTCTTGGCTTCTGATTCTGAGCCAAAAATGTCTTCTCCTTCCAGCAAACAGTCTCTAGGAGATGAGCTGTCCCTTTCTCCTAATAGTCTGTGGCAAAAACTGCTGCATTGCAAGAGGAAGCACACATTTAACTCAACAGGATTAATGATATGAATATACCTGCTCTATTTAGGGCTTTAAAAAGCAACATTAATACCCACGCTAACCTCTATGAATTGTTTGTATATTTTTCAGAAGAAATACTAAGCCAGTGTTATAAAGAAAAAGGAATGGTTGAAATAATTTAGTTAGGGATTCTTATTGAAATTTACAACTTGGAGATTCAGAAAACTATAGGAATATATTTCATAAACAAACTTTTAGCATTAAAACCTAACATGTAATTCACATAAAAGTAATACATACTACTTATTTGAAAGTTATATATCAAAAAAACCACTTTCTTTTCTGAGAAGTTTCATTCAGTTATCATGTTATTACATTTTAATTTATTCAATCAATATCCAAAAATTTTTTGGAGTTTATGATAAAATTATATATAATGGAAACACTTTTCTATTTACAGAAGTTATAGCAACTGAGAATAATCTCTCAAAGGCCTAAGATGTAAGACAAAGTTGGCAAAACAACAATAGTTACTTACTAGAGAACTAGATTTTACTAGAGAATAAGGATAGCAAAGCAAGTCATCAAACAGATTTTTTCCCGGCCCTGTGCTCTAAAAGAGGTCATGGGATAACACAATGGAAGAGGTTCTTAACAGTTTTCAAAACAATGTATAGATATGCCACAGGAAGCTCTTACTTGTTAAACTGTGTTGGTCTTTTATAAATTCTGAAGATAATTCTACAAAATTAGCTACTTAGTTTTCTGATAAATTAACTTAACATCATAACCCTTAAGCAACATCCCTAGTATCAATTGTTAGAATCAGATTTGTGTCAGAAATTGCAGACAGTTCAGAAATCAAATTAATTTGGAGTCTTTTCATATAAGTTTATAAAAATGTCCACCACGTGTGGCCCATACCACAAGGATGATGTTTTACTGTAAAAATTGAAGAGCCTGAGTTGTATTCTTACATCAATGAAAGACAATCGTCTCCACATGGAAGTGGGCAGAAAAAAATCATTATCCCAATGCATTTATTATGATCTAGAATTTTACATACTTTTAAACTAAAATGACACATGATATATATTTTAAAGGTTTAGTAAAGATCCATAAAATTGGTTAGTGACTTCGTAAATAAGAATTACTGTATAATATAGATTTAAAAAATATAAAATTAGTCTATTCAGAGAAGAGACAAACGAAAAACCTAAGGAAAAAATGAATATGCTTTTCCAGAGAATGAATAATTACAATATAACACTGTATAAAAACACAGGTATAGACTAAACAATGCTGTATGGTTATTTCTGAATTGTATTATTTTTCTTGGTCAATTTATTTGACAATGATTGCTCCATATTTCTGTAATAAAAAAGTTATTGTTCTAATGTTCCCATGCTCTTAACTTTTTTAATATTTTAGTATAAAATGAAAGTATTAAATAATTATGAGTTGAGAAATTTCTGTTTCAGTTATCTTTATCAAAGTATGCGTTTTCACTGTAAAAATAAAAGACACTACATTAATCAGGACCAGAGTGTACTGGTTACATTTACCTTATTAGTGGCTGGTGTAATGCAACCAAAGATGCATGGACTGTAACAGACACGACGGAAAGGTGGAAATAATCAAACATAACATTAACGTGATGATGAAGGCCTCTATGGAGGCTAAAGTGCAGCTTCAGTGTTCGGCTACTTATTAGTTGCAAGGTGTTTAGATCATCTGCCCTATAAAAAACAACATATTTGCACCTAAGTACAGAACATTTTGTAGAGTACTTAAACTATTTAAACATTTAGTTACTTAATTACTTTTTAAAAATTGATAATGAGAATAATTTTTAAAGCATTACATTTGTATTAGAAACAATATGAAATTTAACAATAAGAGCCTACCTATAGATTTCTATCAGCCCATGACATGGATTGTTTTTTCACTAATGTCCTTATAAAATGAGTCCTTTTTGATACTTCAGGAACTAATCTCATTTTATACTATTTCTTCCATAGAGATAATATTTATTATAAGATTGCAGTATAACACAGGTCAAATCCAATCAAAGTAAATCTTACATGATATTTAAAATTATTTTTATGGTACAGTACAAAGTCTTGTCATTAAATGCTTCTTAGAAATAGCAAACCACTGGTAGCTATTTCATTATAGATATTTAGCCTGTCATTAGATTTACACATACAAAATATATGAAACAATTCCATAAGAATTATATCTGAATATATATACATATACACACATATGTTTTAACCCATACATACACACATTGTAACTATCTATAATTAATACATTATTTACTCACTTCAGCTTACTCCACTTATAGAATTCTGACTTGGTTTCAAAGAGAATCCCTTAAAGAAGTCTTTTTAATAAACAGGTATTACAGAGGAGCAGTAGCTACCATGTAAAAAAATTCTTATTCCTCTATGATAGCAA
The DNA here is from genome assembly GCA_003508835.1 of Eonycteris spelaea. NCBI lineage: Eukaryota > Metazoa > Chordata > Mammalia > Chiroptera > Pteropodidae > Eonycteris > Eonycteris spelaea. The sequence continues at coordinate 1,921,746 of PUFA01000140.1, forward strand.
AGAGGACATCTCAAGTAGAACTTTCAGTAATGGAACTGCTTAGTTATTTATCCTACAAGTAGTCTTGATTTATATACACTTTTCAAGAAGTCTTTCTACAACTGAAATTAAGAAAAAAAACCCTTCAAAAATATAATTGTTAAATGGATATGTGATTCCTGTCTTAAATGAATACAAGCACAATTGGTCCCTAAAATGCATGTCCAAATATGTGGGCAAGTTCAGGGTAGCCAATCCTAAAACTTCCTTAAGGGCTCTAGAAATTAATGAACTAGAAACAACTGCTAAGTGTAAGAGTCATTGGTCTTGACAACTCACGCCATTAAAATATTAGCCAGTAATAATGGGGAAGAGAGCTCAATCATATTCAAAATGCCTCAGGGCAGTGGTATTATATCAACAGTGCAATTTCTAGAATTCAGGAAATCATTGCAAATTTCTTCAACTTGTCTAATTTTGCTACCTGGAGCTCATGGGATCAGCATGGGCATGAAAGAGTAGGTTTAACCATTCTCATGATACTCCCTCAGAAGATAGAAGTAGCTAAAAAATAAATATGAAGGGCACAGGCTGGATTCTAAGAAGATAATGAGGACTCTAATATTAACAGATAACAGTCATGAGAAACTAAGGATTTTTAATTGTTTGATTAGCTACTTACGAATAATCTCCATCGGTGAAGTGTAGATCTAGGGATAACAGAAAACTCATTTCCTCAAGGGTTTCTTCAATCTGAAGAGAAATTACAATAATAGATTCTTTTCAAATATTAATAGAAAGTTAAACATATGCCTTGAGACTTTACAAAAAATATTTAAATATATATGAAGAAACGTTTACCTTTTTTTCATCCAACAACATTTTAACTTTGAAGATCATAACATCATTTAAAACAACCTCCTCATTTTTATAAAGAATTTGAAATGTTTTACTGCAAATCAGAGAATCATGAACTGAAGCTGGAAAGGCTAACGTCATACCTAAAACAAATAAGATATACAATTGACAGATAAAAGGGCAAAATAAAATACAAGTAAAGTAAGATTTTTACTTTAAAACACGGTGTTTGATTATATTACTCCAACGCCATTATCATTTTATATAGCAGTATTATAACATTTCTGAAAGTTTATTAATTTCGATGGTAAAAACTGAATGGACAAGTACATTGTAATAATTATTAAATTGTACAACTTCTCTTCATCTGAGAAAGTAAATAAGGGAATCTTGAGGTAGCTATTTTAAGAGTAAAAAATTGGTATGCATGCAACAGAAGAAAGCAATTTAGTTTTCTATAGCTTGCAGAGTAAAGAATTTGCTTTGTCTTTGTCCTGGTTGCTGGGAAGTAACCTCTAAACCCTTGGAATAAAGAATCTGGCTAGTTTTTATCTCCAATTCCTGAGAGGTAGCCTCTAAATTCTTAGAATTTCCCAGTGACAGGAATGTCTCTGATATTCATGGTGGGCCCTGACAGTTTATGTTAATTAAGTAACTCAAGATGGGTCCCTAGATAGCTTCTGCTTAGGAAATGATAACTCAGAACGGAGTTGGCCACACCAGTAAGACCAACCATGTGATTAGAGAGTTAAGGCTTTGAACCACATATGTAAGCCCAACTTCCTGGAGACTGAGCCACGTGGGTGATGATCCAATCATGTTTGTGTAATAAAATGCCAGTAAAAATTCTGGACACCGAAGCCTGAGCTACCCTGATTTGCAATACTCTGTATGTTGTCACGTTATCAATTTTCTGGGAAAGTAATGCATCCATGGGGAGACAACAAAAGCTTCACAAATCCATGACCCTTCCAGATCTTGTCCTATGCATTTCTTCTTTTTTGGCTGGCTCTGATTTTATCCTTTTGCTATAATAAAACTGTAAGACATGTAGAATGCTTTCCTGAGTTCTGTGAGTTGTTCTAGTAAATTATCAAACCTGAGGGGATAAAAGGAGCCCCAAATTTATAGCCAGCTGGTCAGAAGGAAGAGAGTAGTTTGTGGACCCTTGAACTTGGTATCTGAAGTGAGAGCAGTCTCTTGGAAGACCACATCCTTAACCTGTAAAGTTTGGTCTACCTCTAGGTTGCTGGAGTTAGGGGTCTTATTACTCTATCATCCAGAAATAACATGATGTGAGAAATAGTCAAAAAACTGAAAATGTTTAAGTCAGAGACAAAGCAAGGTAGGCAGAAATTCCGCAGTGGGATATCAGAGTCCACCTGGAATAGGAGGGTGGTTTGCCCACATGGGGTGGTGGTCTGATGTCTGAGCCTGCACATGGTGAAGAGGGCAGCTTGGAGTGAAGTATCAGAACCAGCGCAGGGAGAAGAGGGCAATCTAGCTGGAGGGTTGACTTAGAGTGAGGCATTGGGAGCCCAAGCAAGGTTAGGAGGACAACTGCATAACAGGCACCTATGCAGGGAGGCTGGAACGCAAAATAGGTGATGAGGGTGTCCTTGCAGAGGAGAGCCTGGTACAGGTGCAGCAGTCCAAAAGAGATGTGAAAAACTTCCATATAGGGAAGAGGGTGAGTGTAGACAGTGGCACCCTGACACACTCTAATGGAGCCCAAGGTGAAGAGAATATCCATTCAGATAACTCTTGGCACAAGGATTTAGCAAGTCCAAGTTGGGTGAGGAGGATATCTATATAAGGTAGTGAACTGGCATGAGGTGCTGAAGCCCAGGAGCTCACGAGGGAGAGGAAACTGTGTCAACAGGCTGGCCCATATAAGGAACTGATCAAATAAGAAAATATATTAAGATAAGAAGAGTCAGATTTCTTACTGACTGAAAAAGAATGTACACATATAGAAAGGAGATACAAATATATAATGAATTCTGTGGTAATGGATTCAAATTAGAAATACTGATGTGAACTCATGGTTTTCACTATATATTTAGATAAAGAAAGACATGTTAAATTTGTATATACATATGTAAATATATAGGTGTATACATACATGTACTCACTAGCTCTGTCCACTCAAAAGGCCTACGGACGGCACAGCCCCAAATATTGTTTTTAAAAATATTCTCCACTAAAAGGAACCAAGGCTTTCGGAGAAATGGCTGATGCCAGAGCTGAGGCACAGATAGGACAAGAAAAGTCTAGGCCACCTTTCATATCAGAAAGTAAGGAAGTGCTGAAAGAATGAGGGACATATCAAAAGGACATAAAAACTAGCTTGAAGAAGCTACCATGGTCATATCTGGGATGAAATGAGCACCAAAATAAATTATGACAGTAATGGATTAACATCATTAAATAATATAAAAATTCGTAAGTCTATGATACAAAGAAATGAATAAACAAATCAGAAGTCTGACAAATAAAAGGATACTTATTAATTGAAAGGGAAAAAGTAACTTTAGAATGAAGTCTGACTTAATCAAATGGTCCAAATTAACATCATCATAAATATAGAAATCACCTAACTATAGAAATGCCACCTAATAAAATATGAACACAACCTACAAGCAACAAATGAACAGAACAAACAGAGACTCATGGACATGGACAATAGACTAGTGGTTACCAGAGGGAAGGGAAAGGGAGGAAAGAGGGGAAGATGGGGTAAAAGGGGGTCTAATATGTTGTGAAAGAAAGAACTCTAACTATGGGAGGTGAATACACAATGTAACTATATATATGCCTTACCGTTAAAATGTACAGCTGAAACCTACCAGATTTCATTAACCAATGTCACCATAAAAAAATGAATAAATAAAATAAAATAAGACCATAGCATCACTTCTGAGATCTTCCTGTCAAAGGTGCATAATCTGGATCTAATCATGATGAAATCTCAGACCAATGCAAATTGAAGGACATTCTACACATTAACAAAATTTTAATTTCAAAAGTGTCAGGGTCATTAAAATCAAAGAAAGATGGAAGAACGGTTCCTGAATGAAGGAAACTAAAGAGACATAACTAATTACAATGTATAATTCCATATTGGATCATTTTGCTATGAAAGACTTCATTGGGACAACTAGCAAAACTTGAATGGGTCTGATGATAGGATGGTGGTACTATATCAGTTAATTTTGCTGACGTTATTGGGGTTATGTAGGAAAATATTCTTGTTTGGAGCAAATATATTCTGAAGTACTTGGGGATGATGGAGCAGCACGGTAGCAAATTACCCTTAAGTGGTTAATCTTAAATGGTTCAGGAAAAAAAGTTCTTTGTCCTGTACTTACAGTTTTTCTAAAAATTTGATATTTATACATGTGGAAAGAAACAACATAGATCAGAAACTCAACTGTATATTTCAGAGAACAGATAAGAAGGGGAAGAAATGTTCCTCAATGGAAAGATTTTTTAATGCACTCAAATAGTGTGAAATTGAATCTACTGCTTCAGAAAGGGAATGTTCCCCTGCTGCTCTTCCCTGAGGATGCTGCTCCAGTGCAGCTCTCTCAAGTCAGGGCTGTAGCTTCTTCACCATTCCTACTACTACTGGGCCTGGAGCTTCTTTGTTCCATACTGATGCTTATCTATTTGCAGGTACACCCAGACAAATTCTCTATTTCTCTGCCCTGCCTTTCTGGCAAACTCCTCAAAAGATTATTTGGTATTTAATGTCTAATTCATCCCCTTCCACTCTCTCCCTGTCTGGCCTGTTTTGTGATAGCCAGTCTCTTCAGTGGTCTCAACAATTCTCGCTTTCTGGTATTCAAATCCTTGTAAAATTCCTCCCACAAAGTCCCAGGGTTTATCTGTATAAATACAGCAGAAGTAACAGTATGATTTATGTGAATACAGAAGGAGTAACAGATGAAGAAGACTTAAGAGACCTTAAGCCAGAGGCAGCAGCGCTAAACACCTTCTGGATTTCAGACACAAAGAAACAGGGAGATAATGTTTGTTGTTTTAAATTAAGTTTGGGAGTAAATTCTTATCTGATAATAATTCACACTTTCTCTGGACTTTAGTGCATGTAACTGCTCTTATCGAGACCACTACCTTCTGCTTTGATAAATGCAATGGTGAATTCACAGACCTCATCTTACTCGACTTATAATAAACATCTGACAGTTAAACATTCTCTCATTCTTCACCACTTCTTTAATTTGGCTTCCTGGGCATCACATTTTTCTGGTTCTAGTCCTACCTCACAGGCAACCACTTTTTAGTCATTTTTCTGGTTTTCTCTTATCCAAGAAGAAGCATAGCATAGTGGTTAAGAATTGGTTCTGGAGCCAGACTTGCTGGGTTTAAATTCTGCCACTTACTCACTCTGTGACCTTTATTAATTTTTCTGTCTTCCATGACCCACAAGCAATTCTTCATCAAACTCCATTGGCTCTACCAATAAAATACATCCAATATTTATTGAGTGAAAGCACTAGAAATGCTCAAACATAAAAACAAAACAAAACAAAAAACCCAAACAATGCCTTTAGGAATGCCCTAAAAGGGATTCTAGCATGGGACCAAAAAAAAAAAAAACAAACAAACAAACAAACAAAACAAACAAAAAAACCCCCAAAAAACTGTATACAAAATAAATCATTCTAAATTGCTTTGGAATGACAATATTTAAACACCTGTGAAAGTTACCTGTATTCTCAATTAATATTAATATTTAAAGCTTTAAAAAAGATGTACCAATGACTTGGTACAAAGATGTACAAAGAAGATAACAAACTTCTCTTTAATTTTATTCTTGAACTAGAAACAATGGGCACAGATGTGCAAGTTCTTCTTAGTCATTCATCCACTCATCCAATCAACAAATATTCACTGAATACCTATTATATACTAGGTACTTTCTAGGTGTTAGAGATATACAGTAAAATAAAGGAAATAAAAATCTCTGACCTCATGGAGCTTATACCCTAATGGGAGGGGTGACAGAGAAAAAAATAGTAAATAAGTAAATAATACAGTATGTTTGAAGGAAACAGGTACTATGGGGGAAAAAAGAGAGAGAGAGAGAATAGAGGGTAAGAAAGGTGGCAACTTTAAACAGAAAAGTCACACAGTGTTTAATTGATAAGGTAATTTATTAACAAAGATCAGAACAGATTCCTACAAACTCTCCCCTACTACATGTTGTTAGGTTGATACCCCCGCTTCATCCTAGCAGAGGTTTATTCCCTAGAGAGGATAAAACAGAAGCCCTCTGAACTGAAAGTCACTTGTCAAAACTGAGATCATGAATATATGAGAAAAGGCATACTGAATGCAGAGATTGGCATAACTTCTTCCCTCCTGAGCTCCTATAAGGTGGGCAATTAGATCTTACTCCCTAGGAAGGAAACAGACATGAATCTTCTCTGGCATTTCAAGAACTGTAAAGAGTCTAAGATTTTACCCTACCTGCAAGCTAACAAGCTAGCCTACCGGTTTCATGGATGCTGACAAAAGACATGAGAGTCCTGGGTCAAAGACAAAGGACATTATAATGTATAGCATAGCAGGTAGCAGGAGCTTCATGTTCTCATCAGTTCTTGTCCTCAGTCCTCAAAGTCCCATGAGGGTGACATGGAGGCAGGCTTAGGTAGATAATATACATACAGTGGCATTTTTAAATCACAATCAAGTAACTCTAAGCTTAGAAAAACCAGTCTTTAAAAGGTACTACAAGGAAACCTGTCTAACTTTGAACTGGAGACATTATCTTTATTGAACTAGAGAGTAAACAAATCTACCTTCTACTCCAGAAACACTACCTATATTTTCTAAAGCTCTTTGCTATAGAAATCTCCTTTAAAAACCTGGAAAAGAAGTCTCTCAGTGTCTCTCCTCACAACGTGTACAGAAATGTGAGAAACCACAGAGAATTTTTTTCAACAATATATATGGCCAAATCTCAAATTCTTCACAGTTCTTGACATGGAGAATCTAACCCAATAAATCTGTAACAGATCCTTTATATAGATCTATTATAATAGATAATCTCTATAGACACTGACTTCAAAGATTCCTTAGCAATTGGCTCACCAACATCATTCTAATGTGAAACTCAAAGACACAAGTCCCATGTATGCTCTCAGAATTCTAATTAGCCTTCTTTTCAGTCATGTATAGATAATTGAGGACAATCAGATATCTAAAGAAAGCTTCTAACATTTAAGTTAGAGATTAAAATAAAGAGGGGAAAAAAGAAACTTGTAGATAAGAAAAAGAGATAAAAAGGATGAAGAGAAAGGAGAAAAAAAGAGAATGGAGAAAGATAGAGAGGAAATAAAGGAGAGAAATAGGGAAAAGCAAAAAGTTCAAAAAGAGGTTAAAGTTGAAGAAATAACCCAGTAAGTAAGCAAAAAAGAAAAATGGAAAGAACTAAAAATTAAGAGAATTAGTGAGATGATCCACCATCTAAATGACAGAAATTCTGGAAAGAACAAAGAAAACAGATGGGACAAAATCATTAATAAAATAAAAAATGTTTCCCAAAACTTAAAGACATGTTTCTAGATTAAAAGGGCCCAATGAATACTCAGAGACCTGAGGAACATCACTGCTTGCCAGCAGAACACTAGAACAAAAGAGATTCTACAAGGTTTGTGAAAGGAGAAAAGGTCATATATAAGTGATTAGCAATCAGAATGGCTATGGAAGTCTTTTTCTTTTTCTCTTCTTCTTCTTCTTTTTTTTTTTTTTAAGTCTTAACAGTAGTGTTGCAAACCAAAAGACAATGGGGCAATGTTTTAAAAATTCTGAAGGAAAAAAAAAGTTTCAACCCAGAATTCTATACTTAGGCAAATTTTCAAACAAGTAAGAGAGGAATAAAGTCATTTTTTGGACATAGGAGGTTTCAAAGTACTTATTTCCTATGCCACTTTTCTCAACAAGATATTGGAGAACAGACGCCACCAAAATGAGAGAGTAAACCAAGAAAAAGAAAAAACAGGTATTAGAAAACAAGAGATCCAGGGCAGACAGAGGCAAAGCGAAGCTCTAAGAAGATGGTGAAGGAAGATTCCTAAGAGGCCCTCTGCCTTATATACAGATGGTGACTAATAAAGATTGGTTTAATGTGTCTTGAGAGATAGATGTGTTGAGGTCTGTCAAATGAAAGATCTTTGTTGCCAGGGTAACATTTTTTAACCTGAGGACTGGTTAAAAGCTTGGCGAAATGTTTTTCAGTACTTGACTTGTTTGAGAGTATACTCATGTATAACTCAAACAAAATAAAGTTTCTGCTCTTCACCTTACATATGTTTTCCACTTTGACCTATTACTGAGAGTAGAAGGAAGAAAAGTTGAGTAGTGAGTTTAGATGCATATCAGCCTACTTCATATGTTGGATATCCTATATTTCATTACATTCCAACCTTCATAGAAGCTTTGAATGTGGTGAGCTCTATGATTCACACAATTCATTCTTAACTCTGTCTACTAACTTCCCCAAAGGGTACTTAAAACCTCCCAAGTATACAGAAACATACAATAAATATGAAATTCTGTTCAGCTTTTCTTCTGGGAGCTGTCTTTTAATAGTTGTGATGTTGCAGCTTTTTTACACAACTGGGTTTTTGCTTATTACTCAGTTTTTCCAAACTCAAACAGATATTTCCTTGGGATACAGTCATAGGTGATAAAACTATAAAGAAAGCAAAAGAGTGAACACAAAAGTCAGGAGGGGTATACAGGAGGCTTTTTTTGGTACTAGTAATGTTCTAGTTCTTACATGAAGGTTTGGATATCTGGGTATTTATTACTTAATAAAATAATGTTTTATATAATCTTCAAAAATATATATTTCACAATAAAATTTTAAATATTTACTATAGTTACTCTGTGCCATGCTTTGTTCTAAGCTACATAGACCAGACCAAACTAAACCAAAGGAAAAATCCACTTTCATTTTCCTCATCCAATTCTGTAAATTACACCTACACTGTGTTACAGAGAAGGACAGATTACAATGGCATCTTTTAATAGGAGGGTGAACCTAGTCCGTGGAGTCAGGAAAGGCTTTGTTGAGAATAAAGCATTAGAGTTGAAATACCATGAAAAAAAAAAAAAAAGTCAAATAAAGATGAAAAGGAAGATCATTTCATGTGGAAGAAACTGGAACTTTTTGAAGGCAAGGTCTGTGTCTCATATATTTTTATTTCATATAATATTATGTACATGGTCAACACTTGTAGAGAAAATGGAACATGTGTACACTGTGGATGGCAATGTAAAATGGTATAGCTGTTATAAAAAACAGTATGGAGGTTCCTTAAAAAACTAAAAATAGAACTACCATATGATCCAGAAATCGCACTTCTGGGTATTTATCCAAAACAACTGAAAACAGGATCTCAAAGACATATATGTACTCCCATCTTCATTTCAGCTTTACTCATAACAGCCAAGAGGTAGAAAAAACTTAAATGTCCACTGATGGATGAATGTATAAAGAAAATGAGGTATACAATGAAATATTTTCAGTTTTAAAAAAGAAGAAAAGCCTGTCTTGTACTACAATATGGATGAACCGTGAGGACTTATGCTAAGTGAAATAGGCCAGACAAATACTGCATGATTCTATTTATTTGAGGTTTACCCAAAACAGCCAAATTCATGGAAGCAGAAGATAGAATGGTAGTTGCTAGAGGTCAGGAGGATGGGGGTGCGGCGGGGGGTGGGATGGGGGGGTGGAGGGGGGTGAGTTGCTAGTCAATGATTTCAGTCATAAAAGGTGAAAAAAGTTCTTGTGACCTGCTGTATAACAACATGCATATAGTTAACAACACTGTACTGTACACTTAAAAATTGGTTAAAAGGGTAGATTCCATATTATAAATTTTTACCACACACACACACACACACACACACAAGGAATGAGAGCTTTACTCTGGAGTGTTATTATCCCATGGCAATTTATTTAGAGAAAAGCCCTAAGGTTTTGTCCTAAGGTAAATACTAATCTTCCTGACATTCTATACTTGGCCATTTTCTTCACAAGTGTTGGTTCACAGTTGACCCAATTACGGACTTTTAATTAATCTTTGTTTTCTGGCCTACTTCTCACTTCCCTTCATGTGCTGTACCTGTTTGCAATTCCTAGGAGGTGCTCCAAAAGGTAGTTCAGCTCCCACTCTGTTTTCTGTCCTTCAAAACTTAAATATTTTTCTGTTATTTCTTTTTGTTCTTCTATACCACTATTACCAAAGAGTACAAAGAGTACAGGAAATAAGAAGATCCAAACACATATGTGTATGCTCAGTTTATTGTCTGGAATCTGAAACCTTATCTGCTTTTTAATATTTACTAGATAACCTCTATCCATGAGGTTAGGAACCAAATGTATCTTCTTCATTGCTTTAATTTAGGAGTGAGCACTATGTTTTACACATAATAGGCACTCAGCAAGTATTTACTGAATAAATAAACTTTCGTCTAACTTCTTAATTTAGTGCCCTATTTCCTTGATGAAATGATTATTTTCACTTTGCTTCTCAGTAATCTGCTAACCCAAACATCAGATATATACCTTTAGTGACTTGTGATAGAGGCCTACAAATACATTAAGTCAAGATAATTTATAATTTATTCCAACATTATCTTTCTGCATTTCATTGGTTAAACAGCTAACATTTGTATCTCTTTTTATTTATTTTGTGAACAAGTTAGCGTTCACTGAACCACAATTTATAAGCCTCTAAAACACCAGGAACTACGAGATACAAACATAAATAACAGCCCTTCTTTTCAGAGTTCCAATCTAGTTTGAATAGAAACATTACAAGCAAATGATCACAGTACAGTGTGACTATCTCTTAATTCCCTAATTAAGGAGGCCAAAGCAAATGGCAATGTAATTATCATTATCTCTTAAGCCAGGTAAACAGGCAATTAAAGGCAGTGACAGAAGGAAGCTGCTGAATATAGGGAAAACAAAATGGAGGCTTGTAATACCAAGTGGACTCTAGTTTCATTATCTATGCAAAGTTTATTGAAAGATCTAACTTTATGGTGAGTTTTCCATTCATAGTTGTTGAGTTTACTCAGTTACTGATAACAGTAATGAATTAGTCTTCACCTATATACTTGTTTTCCTCATTAAAAAAAAAACCCTTCTTTAACAATTCTTTATGTTTGACTGTATTAGAATTCCATTTCTGAAGAAAAAAATTATATGATAAGAGCTGAAAAAGATATATAGAAAGTGCTATGACAACATGGTAGAGGAAACTTCTAACTACCTATCAGAGTTATCTATGGCTTAACAAAGGAGATAATGAGGAAGAGAGAACCTGCATAAATAATGTCGCAAATTAGAACCCATTGAATTGGAGAAACGGAATGTGATTACACAGAATCCACAGGGAGGACAGTGGGAAATAAAGTTAGATATGTAGTATAGGGTCAAAACATGAAAAATCTTAACAAGTCAGCAAAACTATGACATTTCAGTGGATGTCAAAGGAAGGCCATGAAAAGTTAGTGGCTGGGCAAAACATAAGACATTTAATAGGGGAGAAAGGGATGATTCTTCCAGCAGCACTTCAAAATATTTAAAGCTTTATTACAAGTGGCCAATTAACCACTGCCAAAGCAAAGTAACTGGGCCAACCTTTTCTTTGTTAATTAGACCTTATTTCTAGCCTTACTTTTTTCTTGATATTATTTTTTTAACTGCTATCACCTGTATGAAAATCCTAGATGGTGGTAAGTAGGAAGGAAAATGAAATACACAAGTAAGTTTATCCAGAATAGATGACCTTAGAAAAACCCTGGTCAAATACAAATAACCAGAAATTTCTTTTTTGTTCAACATGAGTTGATTTCTTATTACTCCAAATGCTTACCTAATTGTGAAGCTTCTACCAAAGTGGATAATATAATTTTTTTAGTAATAAGATCTTCCCCATACATTGTTTAATTTTGTGAAATTTCCCTTTCTCCTCATGAAGCAGTTTTACATAGGAACTAAATAAACATTTTTTTCCAAAGAGGACATCAAAATGGCCAGCAGGCACATGAACAGATGCCCAATATTACTAATCATCTGGGAAATGCAAATCCAAACCACAGTGAGATACCACATCACACCTGTTAGAATGGCTATGATCAAGAAGACAAGAGACAAATGGTGCTAATGAGAATGTGGTGAAAAGGGAACCCTTATATATTGTTGGTGAAAATGTAAATTGGTCCAACCACTATAGAATACAATATAGAAGTTCCTTGAAAAATTAAAAATAGACCTACCATATAATCCAGCAGTTCTACTTCTGGATATATACCCAAATGAAATGAAAACAGGATTTTGAAGAGATATATGTACTCTCATGTTTATTTCAGTATTATTCACAATGGCCTAAATGGGTAAAAAAAGATTTGGTACATATACAATGAAATATTACTCAGCTATGAGAAAAGAGGCTATCTTGCCATATGCAACAACATAGATGGACCCCAAACACATTATGCTAAACGAGATAAGTCAGAGAAAGACAAGTACTATATGTAGGATCTAAAGAAGTCAAACCAAAAAAACAGAGTAAAATGGGAGTTACCAGAGGATGGTGGTAGGAAGATTAATGTTGTTTAAGAGTACGAACTTGCAATGAGTAATAAGCCATAGAGATCTAATGCACAGTATAATGGATATAGACAATACTACAAAGGCAATAATAATATATAAAAGTATCAAAATAACATGTTGCACACCTTATAGTGTTATATGTCAAATTTATTCAATAAAAAATACAGAAGAAAAAATAGCCTTATTATTGCTATTACTAGCTGCCATCTATAGAGCAGTTACTATGTGTCAGGCATTGTGCTTTATGCATGTTACTAATCCTTTAGGCACTCTTATAGGGCAGGAATTAATATATCCACTTTATAGTTACCAAGGCTCTGATAACTTAAATAATTTACCCAGGAAGTAAATGCCATTGCTGTATTCTCTAAAGCCTGTGCTTGGTCTTCTGTGTCACACTGATAATCTAGTTCAAACATATGTGTGCAGCTCACTCTTACACAGATACAGAACCCCTATACTAGTAGAAAACAGCTATCTCACTGGGCATAAAAAGGTTAAATCATATCAATCATGCGTACAAGTTAAGGCTAATTCCTGAAAACTAAGAATGGAAAGGCATATATAAATAGCTGTCAATAAATTCCTTCGTGGACTATTTTTTCTTAAATCGAGTGGGTTCTCAAATCCTAGAGTCCATCTTATTTCAGCTTTTCAACATTTGGGGTAATTTAGGATAGAAACAGAGGGCAAGACAAAGGAAAGCAATATTTACTGAGCACTATACCAGGTCTCTTTACCAATTTTCTCATTTAATTTTCATAAACACACTGCAACACAAGGATTATTTCTATTTCACTGATTATAAAAGGCTCAAAGAAACTGAATAATTTGCTTAAGACCATATAGCTAGTGAGTGGAAGAACAAGATTTAAACTAGTTATGTCCAAATTCAAACACTTTCTATAGATTAAGCTAGTTTCATATGCATAGAAATGCAAGCCCAGGAACCTAGGTTTCCCTGATATGTTATAAATTCAGGTCTCTTCCTCCTTTCAGTTTTCCCCTTCTTGCCCTTGGTCATCCCAGATAACACTTATCCCAGAAATGGTCTTTTCGATTTAAAATTTTTTTCTTAATTTACTTATTAACATGAACTATTATCTTATGTACTTAATTACTATGCTACATAATAGAAATTATATAAATCATAGGAAAACACAAAATTAACTTTATTATAAATTCCAGCTCTTTACATTACATTAGATGGTTCACAAATCATAACAAGAGTCAAAACCTGACTGCTTTCCATTTTTCTTTTATCACTAGAAGTGAAATAATAAAACTTTACATGTATACAGCTCTTAGAGTTTGCTAAGAACTTTCACTTACTTAACCTTGTAAAGCAGGTAACACATTTCACAGATGAGAAAACGAAGCTCACAAAGGTTAAGTGAGTTCTCCAAGGTTACATAAAAGAAAGATGATAGCCCGATTCTAAGTCACTACTTTATTAACTATAACAGGGGTACATCTTTGAATCTACAACTTCTAAAACAGCTCAGATATATCTATTTCTATATTTCTATATCACAGGGACCCCAGCTCAGTACCAAAATGGTAACTAGATTTGCCTTGACTTGCCAGACACTTAAGATCCTCTTTCTTTATGTTGGATAGTCATTTCAATTTTATAAACCTTTCTCTCTGTGTTACCATAAAAATGCAAATGTAGTTTACTTGTTTTCGACATTAGGAACCTAACCATAGACAAAGCACATATGATTTAAATATAGCTGTAAAACAGAATATGAATGTTAGCAACCTTGATATATATAAAACAAGGGATATACTTAACAGGTTGGGAGGTACAGGGAAAGAGAAAACCTGAATAAAGAGGCAAGATTGCATATATCCTTATTTCACAAAATTAGGGGTCTGTCAAAGTTGCTGAAATAGGTGGAGTATGAAGCTTTAAATATTATTTGAAGCTACAACAATGGTCAAAGAAAGATATAGGAATAATGGTATCTCTTTTTAAAAGGAGGAGAGAAAAGGGAGGAAGTAGTGTAAGTAAACTGTCATTTACTATAATAGGAAGTAAAAATGTCTAAATAGAGAGAAAACCATTAGGAAAAAAGAAATATTAAAAAATAGAAAATGAGCTACGGTTTTCACTACAAATCTTTTGGGACTAATAGATCTTTTAACTATTTGCCTTCATTATTACATAAAATTATTTTCAGAGAAAAAAGATAGATGTTAAAAAAATAAAGAATATTTCTTTTTAAAAAATACTATCACTATTAGAAATGGAGGGTTGTTACTTGAACTTTGGTTGAAACTGTACATAGTCCTCTAACATGAAATGGGGCCTAGAACTAGCAATAATTTCTCTCCTGCAGAAGTCTCTGAATGCATTTTTATTAATCAATTTTCAACAGCTTATAAATACCCATTGTTTTTTGTGACTAATGTTATTGCAGATGACAGCTATTTCCTGACTCAAACCTCTCACTGTCAGCACAATCCTCATGCTGGAAATAATTTAAATGTGTAGAGATAAGCTGTATAATACCATCTAATTCCTATCCCATTTAACCTGCCCTTCTGTGACTCACAGACAAAATCACTATTTTTTTTCTATTCTTCTTAAAAGTTTTGCATAAACATACAAAGATATATTATGGTAAAATATATCACTGGAAAGAAAAGGTCTTGTGATAAAAATACAAATCAAAGAAGAAACAGTATGCTTGTCTGTGGAATCTAAAGCATGAAAAAACAGGAACAGATTCAAAGATACACAGAACAAACGGTGGTTGCTAGTGGGGAGGACAGTGGGGAAATGGGCAAAAGAGTGAAGGAGATTAAGAGGTACAAACATACAGTTATCAAATAAATACGTCATGGAGATGTAATGTACTATATACAGAATATAGTCAATTATAATTTTGTATGGTGACAGACGGTAACTAGACCTACTTTGGTGACCACTTCATAATGTATATAAATATTGAATCAATATGTTATCTACCTGAAACTAATATAATATTGTACGTCAATTATACTTCAAAAAAAAAAAAAAAGAAAAAAGGTATAAATTAAAAGTATAGAGAAAATCCAAGTTGCTATAACTTAATTAAAAAGTATGCAACCTTTTACATTTTTCTGGAATGATGGTATAAATAATGTTTTCACACAGAAGCTAAAATTATATATTATGGAAGTCTACTGTCTTTCAAACCTAGGCTTCTTTTTTAAAGATTGATGTCTGTCATAAGCAATTTATTTTTAAAAGATACTTCCATTTTACACACTAGGAAACTACCAGATCATGGCTATTTCACAGTCAATAACACACAGTTGAGAATACCAGAACTAGAAACTGAACTGGCAGCAACACTCTATCTGGTCTTACAACTGATAAAAACCAAAATCATGGAGCCCAGGAAAAGCACTTAAAAAGAAGGTACTCTATTTGGGTATTTCTGAAGCACTATTTGTCATAATGTCAAAATAACATTGCTTTGTATATGATATTATGTGAAATATTTCTGCCATACAAATGACCTCGAAAGATCTCAAACAACCCAACCTTACATGTGACTGAATCATGAAGAAACAGAAAATCTGAACAGACCAATGAGTAAGGAGATTAAATCAGTAATCAAAACTCTTCCAACAAACAAAAGTCCAGGAGCAGATAGCTTCATTGGTGAATGCTACCAAACATTTAAAGAACTAATACCAACCTTCCTCAAATTCTTACAAAAAAATGATTAAAAGAAATAGTTCCAAATACATTTTACAGGGCCAGCATTATCCTCATATGGAAGCCAGACAAAGACACCACAAGAAAAGAAAATTATAGGCCAATATCCCTGAGGAACACAGATGCAAAAGTCCTTAATGAAATACTAGCAAACCAAATACGAGAGCACTTTAAAAGGATCATACACTATGATCAAGTGGAATTTATCCCTGGGATGCAGGCATGGATGGTTTGACATGCACAAATCAATAAACATGACATAGCACATAAACAAAATGAAGGGTAATAGTCATATGATCATCTCAATAGATGCAAAAAAAGCATCTGACAAAATTCAACATATTTTCCTGATAAAAACTCTCAATAAATTAATTGTAGAAAAAATATACTTCAACAAAATAAAGGCCATATGTAACAGGCCCAAAGCTAACATACTCAACAGTAAAAAGTTAAAAGTGTTTCCTCTAAAACTCAAGAAAAGGACAACATGCCTGCTCTCACCACTTCTATGCAACATAGCACTTGAAGTCTTGGCCACAGAAAATTGGCATAAAAAGAAATTAAAAGGCTCCAATAGGAAAGGAAGAAGTAAACTGTCACTATTTGCAGATATAACCTATATATAGAAAACCCTAAAGACCGCACCAAAAATCTGTTAGACCCAATTAACAAATTCAGTAAAGTTGCAGGAAACTAAATCAACATACAAAAATCAGCTGCATTTCTATACATTAACAAACTACTTGAAAAAGAAATCAAGTAAGCAATCAATAGATTCAAAAATATCAGAAATAAATTTAACCAGGAGAATAAAAGACCTGTACACTGAAAACTATAAGACACTGATGAAAGAAACTGAAGAATACATGAATTAATCAAAGTATCCCATATTTTTGGATTGGTAGAATTAATATTATTAAAATGTCCATATTACTCCAAGTGATCTATAAATTCAATATACTCTCTATCAAAATCTCACTGGCATTTTTCAAAGAAACAAAAAAAAAAATCCTGCAATTCACAAGACCACAAATGACCCTAAATAGCCAGAGTAACCTTAAGACTAAAGAACAAAGGTGGAGACATCACAATTCTTGATTTCAAACTTTATTACAATACTATAGTAATCAAAACAGCACAGTACTGGCATAAAAACAGGCATATAGACCAATAAAACAAAATAAGAAAGCCCAGAAATAAACCCGCACACATATGGTCAACCAAGCTTTGACAAGGCACCAAGAACACATAATGGGGAAGGGACAGTCTCTTTTAATAAATGGTTACTGGGAAAACTGAATATCTTCATGCAAAAGAATGAAACTGGACCTTTATCTTCCGCCACTCATGAAATTACTAAAAATGTATTAAAGACTAAATTTAAGACCTGAAATCATAAAACTCTAAAAAGAAAACATAGGGGAAATGTCCTTGATATTAATCTTGGCAATAATTATTTGGATTGGACAATAAAAGTAAAGGCAAAACTAAATAAGTAGGATAACCTAAACTAAAAAGCTTCTGCACAGCAAGGAATAACAATCGACAAAAGGAAAAGGCAACCTACCTAATGGAGAAAATATCTGTGAACCACACATCTGACATGGGGTTAATATCCAAAATATATAAAGAATTATATAAAGAACACAATTCAATAGCAAAACAAACAAACAAACAAACAAACAAAAACACCCAAACAAGCTGATTAAGAAAATGGGAAGAGAAACTAAGTAGACATTTTTACAAAGAAGACATAAATATGGCCAAAAAGTAAGACATAGAAACGGCCAAAAGGTATATAAAAAGATGTTCAATATCACTATTCATCAAGGGAAATGTAAATCGAAACTACAAAGAGATATCATCTTACATCTGTAAGAATGGCTATTATCAAAAGTTAAGAGATAGCAAGTTTAATGAGGATGTGGAGAAAGAGAACTCTTGTGCATTCTGGGTGGGAATGTAAATTGGTGCAGCCACAATGGAAACAATATGGAGGTTTCCATTTTGGAGGTTCCTCAACAAATTAAAAATAGAACCACCATATAACCCAGCAATCCCTCCCCTGAGTATACACTTGAAAGACATAAAATCAGTTTCTCAAAGAGAAATCTGCACTCCTAGGTTCATTGCAGCATTATTTACAATAGCCAATACATGAAAATAACCTAAGCATCTGCCAGTGGATGAATGGATAAAGAAAATGTGGTATATAAATACAATGGAATATCATTTGCCATAAAAAGATGGACATCCTGCCATTTCCAACAATATGGATGAACCTGGAGGGCATTCTGCTAAGTGAAATAAGTCAGAGAGCAAAAGATAAATAATATATGGTATCACATGTGGAAATAAAACAAAATAGTCAATTTCACTGAAATAGGCAGAAGAAGGTGGTTGCCAGGGACTGGGAGGCAGGGTGAGAGATAAAGGGAGGTGTAGATCAAAGGGGGCAAACTTTCGGTTACATGATAAATAAGTTCTGAGGATCTAATGCACAGTATGGTACTATAGTTAAGAGTAAATCTTAAGTGTTCTCACTACACATGCACAAAAGAGTTAATTATGAGAGATGATGGATGTGCTAATTATCTTTACGATGATTATTTTATCATGTGTGTGTATATATATCAAATCATATGGTACACTTTAAATACATACAACTATATTTGTCAATTATTCCTCAATAAAGCTGAAAAAATAAATAAAAAGGGAGTGTAGAAAAGACTTTCTGGTTTTTTCAACTGGCAACTTTAAGAGATACAAGAAAGCAAGACATTTAGTTTGCTAGATTAAAGAATTTCAAAAATGGAAAAATGGAATACCAGATCTGTCTTGTCACATTAATTGTTTTAACCTCTGTTTCCTACAAAATAGACTTACAAAAAACCTATTGGCAATAAATATATATTTTAACATATATGCCAGACCAATAAATTTCAAATTTGAAAGAAAGAATGCAGTATTTTTGGTCATAAGCAATAAACAGGCTTCCCTGAGCATTTTGATAATCTTCAGTAAGATAAACTCTCCATTATACACAATTCATTAAAATTTAACAATAACCCAGCATTTTAGTAACCATAGTGTGCCAAAAAGATAATGGGAAACACTTCAAATTCCTACGATGTTTTTAAATTTCAAAAGGGACTGAATTATGCTCAGCATAGCTTTAGTGTTAGGTATATTTTATGATTTTATGATGCTTTGAAAATTGATAATCACATTAGACATATATGATAACTCTCCAGAATGTTACATTAACTATTTCGTTTTCTAATTGCATAGAATAAAAGAGTATACCATATTAGGGAAGCTGAAAAACTGCCCAATGATTATGTTAGGGCCATCAGTTTTGGCTCAAACACTTTAATGCTGGTGTCTCTCCTTAGAATACAAGTAAATAACAGAGTTACTATAACGTATCTATTTTTTATACCTTCTTACATTGTCTTCTGGCTCTTTGTTTTCTAATTAGAGTAGTTAATCCGAAAAAAATGTGGTTAAAAAACCCAAAAGGCAGACTATAAAACTTTTATCATAAAACACCTTTGTAATCTTGTCAAATTATGCATCCACATTCACTGTATATTTTTAAAATTATATCCCACATGATAAAATTGATACCACCCCTACTTTTTTTTGCTTTCCTGGAAATTTCATATACTTTTTTTTTCATTTGTTCATAATAAGAAACCTAAGAGCGAAACAGGAACCTATAAGCAAGCCTGTTTTACTGAGGCTTCAAATATATGTCTTAGAAGAGGTATTAGAAGGGTACATACAGACTTATAATGATGCTCTTTGGTATTTGACATTTGCAATTGAAAAAATAAAAATAATGATGAAAAGTTATTATTGTCCAGTATTATGTTGCTTCAGATTTTTTTTTTTTCCTTAAGTTGAAAATATTCCTTGGCTTACCTGCTGCATGTAACAAACTAGCTTCCAATCTGTGGGGGACTCTTGGTGGGACTTTCATAGATGCACGAATCTGGTAAAAACTAAAGCAAAAGAGACAAAGAAGTCATTTCAAAACATATTTTTAAAATATGCAATGCCCCAATTTCTATATATCTATACATATTAAAATAATAAAGTTGGTTTGCCTCAGTCAGTCTCCCATAATATTTACTACTGGTGGAAAACAACTTATCAGATCCACAAAATTGGCGTGGGATAAAACCCAGAGGGAAACCAGTATGTATAAAGATGAATGGAAAAACAGAAATATAAATGGTATTTCTTACTTTAAATGACAGACTGTCATAGCAACCAGAGGAACTAGTAAGGCATCTAAGAGTTTCACTGCTCAATTTGGTTTATGCATTTTTTCCTTTTCCAATATAATAAAGAAATTTTTATTAAGTATAACTTTGAGAAGAGAGAATTATAAGTGGTTTTAAAAATTGGTTTCATACTATGAAAACCTACCACTCAAAAAAACAAACCTACTCAGATGTTATATGTTCTCTCTCTTCTGTACCTACCCAAATTTTAGGCACTGCTTAATCAGTTCTTGATCATGTGACAATAGTGCAAAACTAAACATTAGAAATATTTAGAAGAAGAGGAAAAGAACCATCACTAAACATGCACAAGATGTTTCCTCACATTCCATTTTCATTTAATCCTTATTGGGCTATAATTCTAATGCTATTCAGAAAGATATTTATTGATGTTATTTTTAAATATCACTGTAAATTATTGTATAGGAATACTTACTTACTTGAAATTATTTGAAATATTAAATTATTTGAAATTTCAAGTATCTTAAGCAGTCATTTAATATATCAGAAAATAAATCACTAAAGATTTTTTTTTAGTTTCCTAGTATTTAAATATAAGTTTAGGTATTTTATCTATGTTTACCTATCAAAGCTGACAGTTATTTAACATAACAGCCAAACCCAGGCTCCAGGTTAACTGGCTTAAATGGCAGAAGTAGTAAGGACTCGACAAGTAGCATAAAGATAAGATTTAAAATAAAAAATAAATCAGAATAGAAACGAGAATTATGTTCTTAAAAATATTCTTACGAACAAGTCAAGCCCTTTATCCAAAAATAGTAGTCTCTAATCAGATTTTTTGAGAGATCAGTAACATAATATTCTTCAAAAGTACTCAATGGATGGAGAAACCAGGTTGTAGAACAACAGAAAATTAATAAAAGCACCAATTATACATGCTATATTTATGATGGTGACAATAAAAGGGAACTTAATCCTTATACCTAGTTCCAAACCTCCAACTATTTATATTTATAAACTATCTCTACTGGGATATGTTAAATAGAAAACCACAGACGCCAAATGGAATAACTTAGGTTAAAGCCCATGACATGAAACCACTTAATACCTAACCTAAATGCAGTTTCAACCTTTTCCAGGAATGTTACTTTAACTGGTCAGTCTGGACTTCTCTAGTCAGTACCAATGGGGTAATCTGTCATATGAGCTCTCTCCATCTTCAAAGAAAACTAAAGCAATCTTCCTGGTAACACCCCTGTCTCCCCTTAAAGGAAGGTAACCTTGCCTAAAACAATCCTGTTTTTTTCTAATAACTTTCTTGTCCCACCCAGTTTCTGCCTAAAAACACCTTCCATATTGTACAGTTCTCTACTTGCTAGATGGGATGGTGCCCAATTCATAAATCACTTAATAAAACCAACTATGTCTTTAAATTTATTTGAAGTTTTATTCTTTAACGGACATCTCATTTCAAACTCAACATATCAAAATGAACTAATCTTGAGTCCCACACCAGTAATCTTATTCAACTTCATTACTTACTTCAGTATTACCAATATTTTCCAAGTTAATGTGATTTAAAAGTTCAGCATTATTTTTTAAATTTCACATTATTATGAATTCCAAATTTGCAAAAAGTAGAGCAATGAACTGATATTCCCATTGCCTATCTTCAACAATTAAAAAGATTTTTCCATATTTGATTCATCAGTACTTTTTTCTTTGCTGAGCTATTTCAAAGTATTCATGCAAATCCACACCTCAACAAACATATTTCTGTCTCAACATCATCTTCCATATGGAACTAGTCATAAATCCTATTTATTCCCCAAATGCCTCATAGAAATTAATAAAAAAAAAATATTAAAGTGTGTAGATTGATTTATTAAATGTTTCAAATTTTTTTTGCCTGTCTCTGCCATCAACACCTCTTGCAATGTGACTCCCATTAAAAAGTGGACTGTAGTTCCCCACCTCTTAAATGTGGGCCCACTTTGTGACTTGTTTTGGGCAATATTAAGTGGCAGAGATAACCGTGTGCTAGCTCCAAGCTTAGGTCTTAAGAGGTCTTCTTATATAGTTTCTTATTCTCTTTGGAAACCTGCCTCCTCCATGAGAATAAGCTAGAAAATGAGTTCATAAGACATAGCTGAGTCCATCCAGGTGAGGCCACTCCGCATCAGCTAGCACCTAGCCAACCTAACATTGCCTACAAACTCATGAGTGAGCCCAGCGAAGATTTGTTAAGCCAGCCCAGATCAGCAGAATGAAACATTTAGATGATCTATAGACTTGTGAGCAAAAATAAATGTTTATTGTTGTGATGCCACTGAAGCTTTGTGTTTCTTGTTATCTCTATTATTGTGACAATATACAACTAATACAGAAATTGGTCCCTAATAAAAACTTAAAATATGTGGCATCAATTTTGTGACAAAAGTAACAGTTATAGTTACAGAGGTAAGAAAAATAATAAGAAAACTATAGTAGACTTAAACAACAGTAACCCATTTTTGCATAAAAGAAACATAGGTACTAAACTCACAGACCTTGGATTTAGAGAATTACGAATTTGCCCTCAAAGGCAATGAAAGTAAAAGCAAGAAAAAAAAAAAAAAAGAATGAGATTATATCAGTAAAAAGCTGCCGTACAGCAAAAGAAACCATCAACAAGGCAAAGAAGCAACCATTTGAGTGGGAGATTGTTTGCAAAGGACACTTCTGATAAGGGCCTAATATCCAAAATATACAAAGAATTCATGCAACTCAATGATAAACAAACAATCTAATTAAAAAAAGGGCAGAGGACCTGAACAAACTCTTCTCCCAAAAAGGCATACAAATGGCCAAAAGACATATGAAAAGATGCTCAACTTCGTTAGCTATTAGAGACATGCAAAGCAAAACCACAATGAAATACCCCTCATACCTGTTAGAAAGGCTATCATCAACAAGACAAGTAATAACAAGTTTTGGAGAGGTCGTGGGAAAAAAGGAACCCTCAGACACTGCTGGTAAAAATGTAAATTGGTACAGCCACTGTGGAAAACAGCATGAAGTTTCCTCAAAAAAATTAAGAATAGAATTACCATATAGCGCAGAAATCCCTCTTCTGGGTATTTACCCAAAACACTTGAAAACATTTATCCACAAAGATATATACACCCCAATATTCAAAGCAATATTATTTATTCACAGTGGCCAAGACATGGAAACAGCTGAAGTGTCCTTCAATAGATAATAGATAAAGAAAATGTGGTCCGTATATATAATAGAATATTACTCAGCCATAAGAAAAGATGAAATATTGCCATTTGCGACAACATGGATGGGTCTTGAGATCATCATGCTAAGCAAAATAAGTCAGACAGAAAAAGTTGAGAACCATATGATTTTACCCATATGTGAGATATAAAACTGAAAGCAACATATGAACATGACAAACAAAGACTCATGAACACAGACAGTGGATTAGTGATTACCAGAGGGAAGAAGGAAGCTGGAAGGCAGATAGGAGTAAAGGGGGTCAAATACATGGTGACAGAAGGAAATTTAGCTTTGGGTGGTAAACACACAATGCAATAAAGATATGACATATTACTCAACTGTACACTTGAAACCTATATGATTTTATTAACAATATCACCAAAAAAAAAAAAAAAGGTAACCCATGTTACATAGTGATGAAACTTTTGGTAAATATGCTGTCAGTAATAACTTAGCAGAAATTAGACAGTGTAACGAAGAAACTTTTGTACTTGATTAAGCCAATTTCCAGTCAAGTGGTTGCTCCTAGCTAAGTATAACAAGATTTGTCTAAATAGACATTCCATTTGACAAAGGGGCTTTTACAAAGTTTAAGGGCATGATCCCACATAATTCTGATCTCCAAATAGTAGTGATTATACCAGAGAGTAGTCATGCCTCAAAAAAAAAAAAAAAATTGTGGGTATAGATTTCAAAACATGGAATGGACTATACCAGACATATAGAAACCCCATAAAGTTTTAAGTTTTATTGGTCAAAGAGCCACAAGCCTAGACTTCTGGCCTGGCCTTTTAACTTGCTTAGACAACACAATGCCATGGACGTAACAAGTGAGCCAATTCAAGGAAACCTGCATCCTCTGCTCTCTTTCTTGGACTCCTGTCATTACTATGAGAACAAGTCTAGGCTGAACTACTGAAGGATGAAAGATAATGTGGAGCAGAAAGCGCAGCTGTTTCTATATTTTCAATAAGATGGTAAAGCGAGTCAAAACAAACAAGCAAACAAACAAATAAACAAAGCATTAGAAAATCTCATTCTATTCCTGTTTTTCATTGACACAGTATTACCATTCTTAGTACAGACCTTCGGGTATATATCTTGAGTTACTACAAGCACCTCTAAACTGTTCCCTATGCTTCTATTTCTTATACACAACCATCTATCTAACATGTCACAATCTTCATCAAGATAACTTCATCTTTACTTGGAAACCATCAGTGGCTACCCAAGTCCCTAATGTTAACAATTCCCTAGACATTAAAAGCCCTTCACAAACACAACCACTCCTTTCTTTACTATTTTTTTTCTTCTGCAATTTTCCTAGAGAATATCCAATCTATTCTTTAAAATAACATGTTCATTCCTATTTCCAAGACTTGATTCATGCTGCTCTCTCTTACTAAAAGGGTCTTCCCTTTATCCTTTGCCTATCCAAGTCTTATCCATGCTTTGATCCTATCCTTCCATAATTCCTTTCCTAACATGCTAACCCAGAAAGATGTCTTCCTATTGATTTCTACAGCACTTCCTATATATACTTATTCAAGATTCATTATTTTGTATTCCTTATTAGTGTTTTGTGTAGATATGTTATTTTCCCCATACACTAAAAGCTTTTAAAAAGGAGAAATGAGATCATATACATTTTCATTAAAGTCCTCTCAATGACCAGTACAAATTTATAAATACATGTTAAATATATCTGGCATTATCAATATGTCCATGTGAAGAATTCTCAAATATATATTTAAAAATAAATTCCTCTGACAAAATTATTATTTGAATATACCTCATTGTTTCCATATATATATATGCTGGAACAAAAGTATAATTAAAGTTAAACGAAAACTGTACATGTTATCTTACACAGTCTGTATAATTTTCACATTAAAATACACACCCTCTCTGAAATAAATCCACATTGTAGAACTTGTTTAGCTCCACGGAGAATTCTACCATTGCTTGAACTTCAGTCATTTTTAATTAATATTCAGAAGACAAATCTGGTAATAGCACCTTGATTAAAGAAGGGGGAAAAAAATCATGAGAAGCACAACAAAAATGTCATCCTATAAAAAAACTAATATTTAAATATATTTGGGTATAACAGAAAAAAAATATATAGGCAGAAAAGAAAAATGAAGCAAATTAGTTCAGTGTACCTAACTTAGCCTAACCCAACTAGATAGCACCAGAATCTGTACTTATTAAATATACTTACTAATAATATACTAAGTTGCACCACTCAATAATTTAAGATATGTCCTGTTAGACTGCTTTTCCTAAGATTTGTTTCCCTTCATGACACGTATGTGACAATGACTAATACAGCAAATTGCTAAAGAATCTCTTGACTGTCTATCATAAATAAAATAGTAACTTTTTGAGAAAAAAATTAAGCTACCTAATTTCTTCTAGTTCTACATTGTACATAAAGGCAACTCCAGAGTAAAAAGTGAATTAACATTTTTTATACCCTATTTTTATTTATGAAGGTTTTTCTGTTATAGGTGAAGTTCTTAAATTTCAAAAAAAATTTTCCCTCATTAACTAGAGCATTCATTTCCAAAGAGGTTAAAATAATACTGACAAGCAAAAAAAAAAAAAAAAAAATCGCAATTCTACTCATTTAAATATATATGTTGGTACATATTCTCATATGTGTGTGCATTTATATAATTTCTATAAAAGCAGGATCAAACCAAATGTACATTTTATAACCCACTTATTTCATTTAATTTTTTGAGTAACATCTATGTCAATATATGTGGTTTTATAACATTTTCAACTGTTAACTATTACACTGTGAATACTGTAATTTAAACAACCTATTATTGGGTATTTCGGTGGTTTCCATCTTTTTGCTATTTCAAGAAAGCACTGTAACAATCATCCTTATCAATAATACATGCTTTAAAAAGCAATTCAGAATAAGAAACTATTGAAAGACAATTCTCTAGAGTCTCATGTTTCTGTATGTCTTGCAGTAGAAAGAATGACTGCCTTTGTTCCAAACCATTTTTCAAGGATGTATGTTTAGCAACAGTCTTAGGAAGTCAGAGATAGTATCTCATACTGAAACAAAGGGCAAACATGTTTACTGTCCCAAGTAATACAGATAAAGTCTTCCCCTGAGCCATAAGTCAGCCAGGCTATTGTCCAACATAAAAGATTCGGGTTCCTTTAGCTTAGGGTTCCTATC
The DNA here is from genome assembly GCA_003508835.1 of Eonycteris spelaea. Taxonomy (NCBI): domain Eukaryota; kingdom Metazoa; phylum Chordata; class Mammalia; order Chiroptera; family Pteropodidae; genus Eonycteris; species Eonycteris spelaea. Next base: position 1,948,688 of record PUFA01000140.1, read on the forward strand.
CTATAACACAACCTATACATATGCAGGTGTTGTCTGCTATTGCTGTTGAGTATAAATTATGCTTTCCCTTGATCTGGGAGCCTCAGGTCTTTTGACCACATCCACGGCACTTGTGGCAGGCTAACTTGGTAGCTTGAAAGTGGTATAAAATCTAAAGACTCTTCACAGTTCTTGGAATAGTTCTTCATAGAAATTTGGCAAATAATCTGGCCTATTATGAATTAAATATTTAAAAATGCCATATTCTTACCTCTGCTGATCAAAATTTCATTTTAACATCAATAAATAACCAATCTTGTACTTCCAGTTACTGATTCTTGTTAAAAATATATTGTTCCCCCTGAAAAAGAAAAAATAACATATCAAACAAAATAGTACACATAAAAGAGTCCATTTTAAGGAAACTTATGTTTTGTTAGTTACTTAACATTCTCAATTTATCTAAAAGATCTATATCCTCGATAAGGTTTAGAAATAAGTTGTAGAGATTTGTTTTCATTTGGTTTCACTGATATCAAGATTAACTATTATATCTTTGTTAAAGATTCAGTTACGCACACTTCAAAGTACAATAATAAATGGAAGACTACTTTCTTAGTTTAATGGTTCAGAAACAATCTTCGTGAATATCCAAAAACTTTATAAATTTATTAATTTCTGAAATTATATATATGAATAAAATCTACACACACACACACACACACACACACACACACACACACTACGAGCTACTTAAAATATTTTGACAAAAAAAGGTGCCTGGATATGCTATGGGTAGTTTTTTCTACACTCAATATTTACGGCTTAAATTTAAATTAAAAAAAAAATCTTTTGTGCTTGGTGTAACCATTTTAAGCATTAAAAATTTTAGACTAAAGACCACAATTCACTCTTCTTCATAGACTTTTTCTTCTATCCATCATAAAGACATAGACTTTACCACCTTCCATAACTGTTATTTTAAACCTTAATCATATCAAAAGATGTTACAGTAACTATTTCTAAAGAGATCAAAACAACTCTACTTGCATTTATAAGATATTCTCTGTTTCATGGAAATAACCTACTATCTAAGATAGCTTCTCCTGTACATATATTCTTGTGTATAGGGTTTAGATCATATTCCAGTTCTGATTCTTGGCCAAGTTTGGTTAAATCTCTTTACGTTAACTTACTCAGATATAAAATAATATTTATTTATTCAAACACTTATTGAACACTTAACTATAAGCTAGGAAATGCAACAAAAGTACAAGGTACAGCTCAGTTCCTGACCTCAGAGAGCTCACTATCCATCAGGAAGATAAGTACAGCATGGGCTTAGGATTTGAGTCCCAGATTCAGTATCTTGGTAATTACCCCTTTCTAGTCTTCAATTCCTTTATGGAACATAGCATCGCTTCCACCTGTATTAGCAGGCCCATTGTATGGAGAAAAAGATTAACTTTTTTTCTCATTTAAGCCATTTTATTTTTGCATTATAGCAGCCTTTTCCTTATTACAGAAATTAATACTAGAATTTGAGTATTGCCATAACAAAATCCTAAAATATGTGGCAGGTAACAGGGAAACAGATATTACTAAAATACTAGCAACCTTTGTTATGTTGGAGCAATACAGTCAGTAAACTATTGCCTATAGTTACTTACAGAACTGGGTGTTCATAAAAAGACCAGAACTTCAGGGAAAGTAGATGAAAAGAACCACAACATTCATATGTGTCAGTGGTTCTTTGCTACATTTAGTTAGGCATGAACAGGCTAGCCTGCAAGCAAAGATGTAAGAAAATAGAGAATAGAAATGTGGGGTCTTGTGGCTAGCTATTTCAGTACCTCTATTATCAGAACTATTTTTCTCCAAGGACTTCTTTAAAACTCCTTGACAAAACAAAGGGATCCACCTCTATTTCTAAAATTAAATTAAAGGTGCTGCTATCCCACCAATGCCTGCTTTTTAAGATGGCTTAAAGACAGGGGACACTAAATGAGGCAAAGTAGTGGATGCACGGAGAGCAATAAAGGCGAGCTTAAGAACTACATCAGGAAAAGAATTTTGGTATAGTTACTGGAACATAGGACTGAACGAAGACAAACTTGTAAGAATCTTATTATATTTTTGAGAAAATTTTGTCAAAGAAATTATAAGCTAACCTGCAAACACCTGTGACTATGTAACGTGCAGCATGGCAAATACATAGTTGCAGAAAGCAGGCTATCAAAACTATATATCCTCCAATGTAGGCAAATTTTCAATACCAACCTCATACATGGTCACGAAGTTAATATAAGGAAGGAACACTCAGACAGCAAAGATAGGGGTTATAGTGCTATGAAGAAAGGCATTCTTACCAGAAAGCAAAACTAAGGATATTTAGATACTACTCTATGGCCAAGGCAAGGAATCTTCATCTTTCCTGCCCAATATTACCCTCAACCAGAGACTGCTATGTATTTCTCATTGTTTGCTTACCCAAATGAAAGATTTTATTACTCTTTTCCTGTTTCTGATCCACCATTATATGTTGGGTGTGTGTGGGAAGGGTAGGGGAGATGCAAATAACTGTCTTTTGTTTACAGGTAACTGGACTTGCAGATCTGATGGAAAGTACTGCAGCTCTTAGTGAGCTTGGAATAATGCAACAAGTGGATGGCCCCTTGGGTTATCTTCTTCAGGGAAGGGAGATAGGATAATGGATACATATGGTGATTTAGGTTGCCAATTGTTTTCCTCTTCTTCCTTGCCAGTTAGTTACCAAGTCTGAGACTGCATTCCTCAACTACCCTAGATGCCAAATGTGGCTAAGTGATCCTTCCCATGGACTATAAACTGAAATGATAAATGCAAAGTGTTGCCTTACTTGTTTAAAAGGAAATTCTTTGCCTTGGACTTCATCTGTTTCCCCCCCCCCTTTTTTTATAGGCTAGAATACCTTCTTGATAGTGACCTAGTTTTGATCACATATATTAGAACAAAACACTGAAGGATGGTAAAACAAAAAGGTGGAAAGATTATGGATTCCTGAATGGTTTCATGGAGCACAGATATCCTACCTACCTAGACTGCTCAGGCTTTTAAGTCTTATAACTCTGTTACAGCAACTACGCCTAACCTATATCCTAACTACTATATCCCCCTTCCAGGCTATTTTCAAGAAAGTAGACAGATGAGCCTTATATTATATGTGCTTCATGTATATGTATATGTATATGTGTGTGTATATATATATACAGTTTATAGTCCATATATATACACACACACATATACATATACATGAAGCACATATAATATGTAATGTGTAGTTAATAATATTTGAAAATAATTTGAAAATAATTTGAATTTGAAAATAATTCATATTGTCTCTCTCCAGTTCCAAAATCTCAATGGCTTCCCACCACATTCAGTAAAAATGCCTTACATAATCCAGATCTTCCAAAACTTCTCTGACCTCATCTCTTACCAGTCTTTCCCACTCTAATCACTGTTTTCTTGTTATTCCTCAAACTTATCAAATATATTCCTGCCTCAGGGTCTTTGCATTTGTTCCCTGGAATACTCTTCCCTCCTAAATATCCAAATGACTTATTCTTTCACCTCCTCTAGCCTGAACTCAAAAGTTAACTTCTCAAATAGGCCTTTCCTGGTGACACATCTAAAATAATAACTCTCCTCTCCTGGCACACCCTATCTCTTTCCTCTTTTTTTCTCAGCACTTATCCTCATATAACAAACTAAAGATTTTACTTATTAGTCTTTACTATTTCTTCCTACTAAAATTTAAGCTTCATGAAGGCAGGAAAATCTGACTACTTTGTTCATAGCTGTATCGCCATTGCCTGACACATGACAGGCACTCACATTTAATATTTAAGGAATTCCTAATTAACACAAAATGTTGCATAAATGTTAACTATTATTATTTTTCTATTTATATCCAAACTGAAAATTATTACAATGCTATAGTGAAAACAAAGGCATGTATGACTAAACTTTTATGATAAAATTCCTTTACCAGTATAAATTCAAGGCCTGCTAGCAATTTCCTTCACTCTTCCTCTCATATCCTGCTGTGCTTTTTGTTCTATGTTGCTGTCTAACTTTCCTCAAACCCATCCCCTTTTATTCAGCATTCCCTAAGTAGAAATATATATGTACATATACATACACGGTGATGCTGATAAATCTGTTTTTGATCCCCTTTCCCCCCAGAAAAGTATTATTGGTATAAGAAAAATTAAAAGGAGACGGTACTAAAGGAAAAGGAGAGAGCAGGCAAAAAGAGAAAAGAAAAGGAAAAATTCAGAGAATTCTCAGAGTCAATGAGGACCTGTCTGATCCTCTCCCATAAGCTGCTCATTTCCCATCATAGGGTGCAATTGCTACTCGGTTCCAGCCAATCCTTGCTGGCCCAGCACTATCAGAGACTTCTAAATTTTCAAAAAGAAATTGGTTTTCCTAAAGGTGAAATCTCCTAAATTTTAGATGTTGCCAACTAGTTAAAAAAACAAAAGCAAAACAAAAACTGTGTAGTTCAAATTGAATTCACCTACAGGGCAAATTCATTCAGAGTTTGCAATCTTGAATTTACACAGGTTCTTACGCCACTCTGTTCATCAAGCAAAGAATATTTCATGAGACAGAAAAAATTCTGGCCTGTTTTCTCTCAAAAATAAAAGAAGCAGAAGAAAGAGCTCCTTTCTTTTTTACCTAGGTGATGCCTTAGAGATCTCCATGCAAGGAGCTCTCTGCACCCACCAGAAGTCATGAATTTCATGACCCTCCTGCACAGTCTGCCAGTTGGCTCAGAACCTGTCACTTAATCTGAGCCTTTGAAGCTATGAGAATCAGCTAATTTACTACTGAAGAGTTCATTCAGTTCTGCCCTAGCAAAGTAGCCTAAACAGAATAATTTGAGAGATCTGTTCAAGTTTGACTCCTTCCTGGGCCATTCTCAAGTCCGTAAGAGAAGCTGAGTAAACTACAAATCCCAAAGAAGCCACACCTCAAACAGGAACTGATCCTGATACTAATTATGAAACTTAGGCTGAAAGGCTCTTAGTTATGAGAAGGGACTTCTCTGCTATTCAAACCTGACAGACAATTACCTTGAAATACTCCTAAAGAAACAAAGTTACCTATTAATCCAAAAGAAATTTTTGGCCTTCTAGAGCTGCTCTGCCCATCACAGTGGCCACAGCCACACATGGCTACTGGACACTGAAATGTGACTAGTGTGACTGTTTTTATTTTAAATTAACTTAAATTTAAATCCAAACACTGAAGTACTTTTCCATTAAACATAATTTTATTGTTTTGATAGGACTATATTTTACTTTAACTGTTAAAAATGTAATATACTAATTTAGGTATGTCATTAGTATGCACACACTGGATTTCAAAGACAGTACAGAAAAAGAATGCAAATATTCATTAATGTGCTTTTTATATTGATCATATCTTGAAATAATATTTGGTATGTTGGGTTAAATTTATATATATATAAATTTATATATATATAAAATGTTATATATATAATTATAAATATATATATATTATATATATAGTTATATATATAATGAAATAATATATATATAATTATAAATATATATAATTATATATATATTTATATATATGAAATATAATATATATTAACATATTGAAATAATATTGTATTTGTTATATATATATATTTTACCAGTTTATTCTTACTTATTTAAAGGTACTACTAGAAAAATTTTAAATTATGCAAATCTCACATATTTCTATTGGACATCTTAGTTTAAGAATACCAAGCCATGTCTTAACTGCTGGAGTGTATAGTAACTGCCCATAAATAGCACTGGGTGCATTAAAAACGTGCACGGCATCTAAACTACAGGATGCTCACTCCCTTTGGATCAGCTGAAAGAATTTCCATACCCACAAAGGGAGCCCAGGAATGAATATATGGAAAAAGTTGGAAAGCTCCATCCACACTAATTCTAAAACAATACTAACCATTCTCAACTCAGCCTGGATTCATGAGTATTTCAGAAATCTAAAGAGAATGCAGAAACATCTAAAACTAAAACATAGCTCTGAAATTCTTTAAATGGACTGGAGACGACAGGGATGATCAATCAGATCCCTCATAGAAATAAAAAAAAATAACAGCCTGACTCCTGAACTAAGAACTCAAAATAGATGCTGTGAGGCTGCTCTTTCTCCTAAGGCAAAGGTAAGGAACTATATCAACTGGAGATTCCAGACACTTCCTCTGGAATCCCTAAATCATAAAGCGACCATTTCTATCAATTATGGAGCCAGAGTTCAGTTTCTGAATTATAGTCCCAAGTTAGCAGCTGTGAGACAGATGGGGTTCAAGCCTGTAATACTGACAGTCCAAATAATGATGTCCAATCTAATACTAAAGTTAGGTACTAAATTTACCCTTAAAAAACCTTTAGGAAGGTTCCATGTTGGCAATCAAGATATCATTTCTCAACGAGTAAAATATATTCACTTTTTCTTCCAAAAAAATTCACTGTTTCTTCAACTGAACACTAAATAACATAATAAAACTTACATTTAGGGGCCACGTTTTACAAAAAACATATGCATCTTTAAATGTTCACACTCAATGTAGTGAGAAGCTCACATTACGACAGGTATACAGCAACTGATATCAAATGAAGGAACATCAAATTCATACTCAAATAGAAGGGGCTCACACTATGACAGATATGTAGCGACTGAGACTGACACTTGGGAACTGAGACCAATGGAGGAAAAAGCATCTAACGTGTACAGTTAAATTCAAGTATGTTAAATAGGAATATGATGAGAACAAATAAATCCTCTAGATCTACAAGGAGGTTAACTCATTCATTTAATAGTAGCTAGTCAATTTCGGGTCCATTTTTTTGGGCCTTCTCCCAGTGAATAAGCAGGAAGCCCAAAACAGGGGCACCCACAGAAGCCTTCACAATGCTGTTCTTATAACCTTGCTAATATTAAAAGTTCTTGTTAACAGCCAAGTTCTGTAGCAAACTGAGAAGAGCAGGAAGTTGGGAGAAGGTATGCTCAGCTGCCATCTTTCCTAACTCACTTACCTGAGGCATAGCAGAACTCCGATCCATACAGGCTCAGATCCTCATAGTCCTTAAACTAATTCTGACCAAGTCAGACCATACAGCTATAAACTGAGAACAATCGGCCAGTGATATCTGGATTAGTCTCTGATCCTTCTATCTGGTATAATTCTGGTCGCCTAAAGTTGGTTATGTTTGCATTGGTTAGTTCAGTCTAAATATCTGAGCTATGGTCTATTTCTCAATTTACATTCAGTTTCCTTTATGATTGACTGAGGACCTGACACCCTGCCCAGTTTTGTAAACTCACTCTAGCAGGGACTAAACATGCTAAGTCATTGGGTATATCCTGCTCTAAAGTGGCCAAGCCACCTGTCAGTTGTCTGACTCTGAAGATCACCATTACTCAGATGGCATTTAACCTTTTTGCCTTCAATTATTCATATGCACAACACACTTTCATCAGTGACACCCTCATTTTAAAAAGTGAAGATGAGTTTATCAGGATCATTACAGTAGAGAGACATGTAAAGAAAAATCATCGTATAGATACTTTTGCTACTACCCCTTAGTCATCAAAATGAACTCCTACAGAAATTACAGAAATAATTTAAGAAGAGAACATAATACTAAATTCTTCTCTTTGGGGAAGTGAAGAAAAGAGAGATCTTCAAAAAAAGATATGAGAATAGCTTGAGAGACAAACTTTTAAAAAGCTATATTTCCCTCTTGATACTAAATATAGATCAAATATCAATATCAAAGAAACCAAACACAGATATTCAGAATGTTTTGGAGCACCGACTCTTACACCAGTAACTTTAACTACATTATTTCACTTAATCCTCGTAAAAAACTGAAAGAGTTATCATTATTCCATTTTACAGGTGAGGAAACTAAGGAGCAAATGTTTAAATATCCAAGGTCACACAGTTAGGAAATAATGGAAAAAGGACAAAAGCCTCAACTGTGTAAAACTGTTGATTTATATTTAAATTTGCACAGCTCTAAAGTCTTCACCTGAATTGTTATAGGAAATAGATTCAATGATCATCAAGTCATGAGATAAATATGCCCCTACTAAAAGAAAAACTGAAACAGAATGCAACAATAATGAAAAAATTACACTTGATAAAAAACTATAGTCAATTTTCCATGTAATTAATATTATTCTTTAATTATGAAATGTTTAAATTTCTGACATCCCACACCCACAAACACAATATCTGTTCTCTACTAATTTCTTTGAATTCTGGGTTTAAATAGTTGTTGTCTAATAAAAGAGAAATATATTATTAATAATATTAGAACAGTGTTAATTATGGATAACTGTGTTAATGATAGAGAATCCAAAGAAAAAATAATATGTAAACATAACGTAGAAAGAATGTTAGGAACTTTTGAGAGCATTTCTATGGCTGACTTAGTATATGAGAATGAAGTACAGAAACAGAACTTTCATTGCTCATTATGGGATACTTAATGAAAACTACATCTGACATCATAAGGAAAATGATTTAATTTATCAAAAGTAATTTATACAAGCTTTCAGGGACATATCTATTACATAAAACAAACCTGCCAGTAACATAATACAGAATGCCTTTGAATATATTATGTTATTATATACCTTAAAAAATCCAGGGTACCCCTAAGCACCAAAGACTAGTTACTCCTTTTAACATGAAGAGAAATGCAGAAAAACCACTACTAGCAAAACTGATCATCTATTACCTAGTTCAGGGATCTGCCTAGCATTCCTTAAAATATTTCACCTTATTAGTTACCTCAACAGAGAAAAAAGCTCAGAACAAGAATTAAAATCCTCTCTCGGAAAAGTATTCTAAGAAACAGATAATGTTTCCTTAACTGCCTTTGCATTCGTGCTTTATTTAGTCTATAATATTGTAAACTTTTGTATCAGACAGGCCTGGATTCTATTTCAGACTTCCTAAGCCTCAGTTTTCTCAAACAGAAATAATATTTATAATTGCTAAGTCAAAAGGCAAGGCTTAAAAAGATTATATATAATTTTATACAAAGCACTAAGCATGGCACTTGGTGCTTAATAAGTTGCTGACTTTATGTTTTCTTTTCTCTCAATTTTAATTATTATTTCATTCAAGAAAATGTCTATTTGAAACAATGCTACTCAACTAAATAGTTATTATTATAAGTTTAGATGGCATTGCTTGAAAATATTTTCATCCACAGGCCATAGGAACTTAAAGAGAAAAGAGGTGGCTTCCAATTAAGACCTTAAGGTGTTGGGAAAACCAGAAGGGAAAAAAAAGAACAGTAAATATTTCAACTCTATAGTCAAAGAATTTTTCTACTCATTTCATTCTTTATTGACATTGCTCTGGCTACCTCTACCTAGAGGACAATTTCAGAATTCTTCTACCAAAATGGGGCCTTTGGCAAACATTATATTATATAATCATTATACTTCAAAATAAAATAAGTTATTAATTTTATATAACAAGACTGGTGACAGCCTGAATTCTAATCTTATCTGCCAGAGGAAAGTAACTAATTTTCAGTCTTAAAGTAGACCTGAGTAAGAATGAGCGTGGTTTTAAAATCTGGGTTTCTCAATTCTGAAAGACAAAAGTAATGGCAAAGGGAATATAGGCTTCCAAGGTCTTAAACTGTGATTGCCAATAAGCCCTGACCTCGCTGCTTAGACATTTACAGTTAGCATTATGTATTTCCAGCTGAAGCCCATAACTTATTGGCAAGCTGTAGACATCAACAAGCAGGTATCAGAGATACCACTACTCTAAAAACAATCATAAATAAAGCAGCTGCATCCTAAAAGGCAACTTCAAGATTTCAATAAAGGAATACTTCTAGTTCAGAAGTGTATTATATTGAGAACTGTAGCAAAAATACATTTCATGAAACTTAACAAAACAATACCACCAATAAGAGACATCTATATTAACAACATAATTTAGAAATACTTTCTGTATTATAGATGGTTGATGAGCCCTAATCCCATAAAAGGAAATATGCTATAATTTTCTCAGAATGCTTTCTTGGTTGAGAGATAGTTCATAAAAACTGTTTCATCAGAATAAGAACCATCTAAGGGGTATTCAAGTAGGATACATCTCTTAATAGTATATGTCTAACACCTTTCTATTCCTGTTAAGAAAAAAGAGGCTAATTTTTATTAAATTTAACACATCATTGGTAGCCACGTATGTACCTGTTAAAATGGTGAAACCCACTGTGAAGTTGTTTCACACTATTCCTTCTGAAAAATCTAAACCTAACAACTTGTGCTTCATAACTTTTCTGACAAGCCACTGGGCCCATTAATAGTGCTTTCTTCTTTATCACCACGCTGCTTCTTATTCTTATTCTTATTCATTTCTAAACCTTCTTCCTGACAAACAACTCAAGAAAAACAAAACAAACACTACTCGCTTCAGATCTATATGGTTCCATCTCCATCCATTTATTTAAAAATATATGTACATATTACAAAATTCACTTTTAAGCAGTTTTCCCTCAATATCTAGAATTGAAGTAAAGGACATTCTTGCCTTTTCTATCCCCTAAACCAGTTGTTTTTGGCACCAGAGACAGGTGCTTCAATGGAAACCTAATGCCTGATGATCTGAGGTGGAGCTGAGGCGGTGATGCTAGTGCTGGGGAACAGATGCAAATACAAATGAAGCTTTGCTGGCTTGCCCGTCACTCACCTCCTGGTGTTCTGCCTGGCTCCTAACAGGCCATGGACCAGTACTGGTCCATGCTGCCCGAGGGTTGGGGGACCCCTGTCCTAAACAACCCCCATTCTCAAAGGTCTATATCTACAGTAAACAAAGCTAAAATATGAGACAACAGAAGTTTTGGAGGAAACTCAAGACATGTATAACTCTTACATTTCCAGTGTCAAATCCTAGCAAAGGGCACATTCATCCTACATACTGAATGCTGCAATCTCTTTCACTGTATCCAAACATTAATCTAAGTGAGTCCACAGTTCATAGCATTCTACTTGACTTTCCACAGAAATCTGAAATTAAAAAAAAAAATCTAAATCCAGTGATTTAGGATTTAAGCATTCAATTATACTCTTACTACACAGTCTAAAAGAGATACAAATTAAGTATTTATATAGCAATTTTTGTCTGTGGTGGCCTGAAGCATGTTTAAATGATTATGGCTTACTTTGCTACTGAAAGATTGATTACTGGGTGGCCACCTTTTTTTACTCATGTATTACAGGTAGAGATACGAACCATAGAGGTTAAACGGCTTCTACAAACTCATGTCATGAGTCATCATAAGAATTTGGATCCTCTGACTTCTAGTCCTATAGCTGCTATCAACCATAAATCCTTATTTTAATTCCTAAGAGCACAGAATCAACCCACTAAAAAAACACCAACAAGAATTTGTAAGCATTTACTTTTTTAATGAATAGCTACCTAAACATAAAAAGTCTTGCCTTTGAAAGGAGGGAAAGCTACCTTCAGAAGTAGTTTGTCTCTATTTGTACTGGAAAAATAATTTTTAAAAAATCTTAAATGCTGAGGAGCTCATCATCTAGTACCATATACAATAACTGCTGGTTCTTCCAAAAGAGTTGTGACATTGGACCTTACACTGTATCTCCCTCTACTTTTATCTCTACTATCATTTCGAATAAGGAACTACACTTTTATGCTTTGGTGTTTCCCTTTGAAAAACAGAAATAGAGAAGTTTAATTCCTATCTGACATAGACAACATAAGGGAGAATTTACTCTATGCTCTGAAATGCCAGAAAGAAATACATAATCCAGCTGATCTTCAACCCTAGAATAAAAGCAGACTTAACTGAAAGCAACTTAACTGAAGGCTTCAGCAGATGCCTTCAAAATAAGATACTATATCATACTATATCACAATGGATGGGGAGAAAAAAATCTCCAAAACTGTTTAGAAAGTTCTTCTGCCCAATTAAAAATTCATACTTTTGTTATCACATATTTCTCCATCAATAAACACACACTCTATTCTTAAGTTAGTAGAAATTGTACACATTTATTAAAGAGAACAGAGACCATAAAGAAAATGATGCAAACAACTGAAATAGCAGGTGTGTAAATGTTAATATAATTTTATAAAATAAACTATTAAATTTCATTTAAGATTAATTCTTGGACAACTGTATTTCCTGGAGGACAATAAAATTTTCAACTTTTAATCTTATGCTTGTAGCTCAGTCTTTAAGAAATCTTAATTCTTCATACTTTAAAGTCTGTACTCAAGCTGTTTCTCCTGGCAGGCCAAGCAAACATAATTCTTAAAAATTAAAGCTTCAATCAGTAAGTGTAACAAGTTATTGCTACTGTCACTCTTTTGATACGTCCAGCCAGTGAAGAAAGAAGATGAAGAGATTTTATTAAATTGGAAGCTGAACTAAGAATCTTGAGTGGATATCTATCTTAAGTAGAAAGCAGAAGAGACTAGAACCGTCAGAGATTTAACAAAAAGTAAAACAAACCGACTGAAGTTAATGGGCTCGACCTAAGCAAACAGAAAAAACCAAAAATAGATTTTTAAAAGAAAAAAATCAAGACTAGAGATTAGAAATGGGATTGGATGGAAAAAGATATAAGGACGGGAGGGGGTGAAGGGAGAATTAGACGGAAAGCGATGAAGTTGGGTACCAAAAGAGAGCTAAGGATTAAGGAAGTGAGGGCCTCCGAAGGTATGGTGGGGCACGGAATAAACTCTAGCGCAAAGCGATGCTAAAGCAAAATGCACAATCAGAAACTAACAAAAGACAACGAAGATAAAGTATCTGAAGGAAGAATATGAGAATAAGAGACAGCCAAGAAAGAAATTATAGAGGCAACAGAGTGAGAAACCGGGTCGGCGAAGGTAATGAGCACTGGGTAAGAAGAGCCAGACTAGAGATTCACAGTGAGGAAGAAGAAATCGAGGAGAGCAAAAAGATACACTACCCTACACCGAGGGACCACCGGCACGAAAAGGCACGTGGGAGGCGGGGATGAAAGAGCAGAACCAAGAAAAGAGAGTAGCGTCCGACAGAGGAACGAGGATGGAGCAGCGGGCGAAGGGCAAGCGAAGTCTGAGAAATAAGAGGAGTGAGGTTCAGGAAGAGCCGGCCAAGGGACGCGCCTCTGGGGCAGGGGAAGCAGGGAGAACCGGGCAAGAGGCGGCCGCGGCCCCTCGCCACCCTGAGCGCACTTTGCACCTCCGTCCCCACCGACCTTCAGCGGGCCCGGGCCCGGGCTCTGACCTGGAGCAGCGGGTGAGGGGCTGGAGAAGACAAGAGGGAGACGAGAAGGAGGCCGCTTCCTGCCGGGCCCGTGGGAAACAGGGACGGAGGGAGGGGTCGTGGGTGTCGGGAGCCAAGGGGAGACGGGGAAAACAGGGGCTTACCTCTCGCCGGGTTCGGCCTCCTCCACCGCCTGTCGGACGGAGGAGCTCGTTCTCCCACTGGAAGAAGACAGCCCTACCCAGGTTAGCACCATCCCGCCTCAGGCCCCTCACATCGCCATCACAACAACCGCCACCACCGCAACAACCGCCACCACCGCAGCGGAGGAGACGGTTCGTCACCGCCGCTCCGCGACTGGCCCAGCGCGGCCCGTGAGCATGCGCACTCGCCCCAGTCCCGCGGTAGCCCGAGCCAGGCGGCGATACCTGCGATCAACAGGTCCGGGCCGCGTGGCCCCGCCCCCGGCCTCTTCTCACCTCCCTCTCCTGCCAGTTCCCGCCCCTCTCTAGGGCTAGGCCCCGCCCCTTCCAAGCCGTGCGCCACGCCCCTCCACCTCCCTCCAAGCCCTTCGACCGTGGCTCCAGCAGGAGCTCCAACCAAGATTTCGAGAGATGTGTCCGACCTTTGCGGCTCCCGCTCGCAAGTTCCCGCGAGAATGGGAGGTTTGCGTCAATAAAAAGCGCGAGTGCTAACAGATGGGCCAGGCTGCGTGCGGGTTTAAGGGAAAGAGACTGGAGGCCAAGTGATTTACGCTGGAGAGATTTACGCTGTGTGTTTCACATTGTTCTTCATTTTTGACTGTTATTCACCTCATGCCTGCACTCCTAGATGAAGAACCCAGTCCGTGCGCTACTCACTTTGGGCCGTAAAAAGGAAGCTGCGGGAGGTCGAAGCTGGCTCTCGACAGCTGCTTTCCGGGACTCGGTTGCAGATGTGGTGTTGCTATGGTTACCTTTTTTTTTTTTTGTGATGCCCAAAAGGGCGGGAGGGGGCAATGAGGGAAAGTCTTTAGGTCTTAAGTTCCATTAACAGAAATCTTAAGATTTGGATAGCCTGTGAAGGATAATCCTTCAGTGATTCACATCACCCATCCCAGTTTCTGAATGGATTCCAGCGGAACGTTTTGTGGTGCATAAAGCTCAATATGATACTAAAGCGAAGATCATGAAAAGTAGGAAATTGCAGCTGCAGCGTGTGTGTATTAAAAGTGAGGACGGAGTGGTGAGTACAACAATATAATAAGTGCACCTAATGGCACTGACCTGTACTTTTACAAATGGTTACATGGTAAATTTTGTTATGTACATTTTAACAGTAAAAATTAATTTGAAAGAAAAAGCTTTGTGTACTGATCTGAGAATAATGGTGATGCCTTGTAGTTTAGGCAACATGGGGAGCAGGTTTTGTATATAACCTCTGGGTTTTCTTCATTTGATTATGTATTTTTACCAATTTTAAGTGACCATTGTCCTACGGTAATCAGTCTATGTCTTGCTTTCCTGGTTCCTAATCTCTTTGTCTTTTTTTAAAAATAGCCAAATACCATTTACTATCCTCTCTTAAGGGCCTTTGTTGTTTGTTTTGTGATTTGAATTGTAGCCTTAAAATTGAAAGTTTTTTTCTATTATTTTAGTTATGTCTCAGGAAAATATACTAGATATCCAGTTATTCGCATTTCTACAACTATGCCTTCCCTAAAAATACACTCTGTGTTAAGATTACTTCCCTTTTACCTATTCTTTTTTATGCAAATCACATTTTAAAATCATCTATGGGTAGTAATTTTGGAGGATACCAACATGAATAAAATGAGTTGGATGGAGTTTTTTCATAATTACTTCATGATGGGATGGTGTAGTGCAGAGATATGCACATGGGGAACTACTGGAACTCAGGAGAAACATTAATCCAATTTAGGTTGGGAAAGGTCATGAGTCAGGAAAGAATTCCAGGAAAAAATGATTTCAGAAAGTTGAAAGTTAGTGAAGTAAGGCGGGAGTGGGGTAGAGTGGGGATTAAGTGTGTGGTAAAGGGGGTAGGATAAAAGAAGAAAGAGATTACTTGAAAAACCATGCAATGAGAAACTGATCTTTGCACAGAACTAAAACTAAGAGCAATTTGATGTGTTAATTTGGGGATGTGAATCTAGTAGGCAAAGGTCACATTACTGTGAACCTTTAAAGGATTTAAAGGGAAGATCAATTTAACTAGTATTTTTGATTACCTATTCAGTGCTTACAAGAACTGTATTAGTTACTAGGGTACAACGAGGATTCAGAGTCAGTCTCAACTCTGAAGCAATTTACAGTCTAGCACCTCAAAAGTCAACAAGTTGTACTAACGAGTTACACTTGTGCACAAGGTGTTTGGGAGCCCAGAAGAGGAGCACTTAGCTAACCCAGAGATTTAGACAAAACTTCCCGGAAATTATTGATCCATAGAAGAATATAAAATAATCTCAAAGAAAATTAGAAAAATATCTTCTGACATGCGGACTTATTAGAGTGCAGAATGCATTGATTTCATTGTCAGATTACCTAGGTTAGTGTTCTAGGTACTGCAGTAGTACTAAGGTTCTTTAGAAATTTCATGATTCTAAATTTACTTCCTGTTTATCTCCTCAGGTTTTGAGACAGCCTTTATGCTACTAATGAACATTTTTGGTCATATTTAATGTACATTAAGCTAAGTCTTATTATGTCATTTTCTATCCAAGTCATGAGGGTTCAAAGAGTGCAAGGTTTGGGATCCTTTCCATCCTATAGTTGGTTTACATTATTGAACTTTGGTATAAAATGTTTTTGCATCTTTATTAAACCACTTTCATTGGGGTATTATCTTAAACCAAAGATCAGGTTACCTCTCCCCTACATAGTTGTGCAGTCGAAGCTCAGCTAAAGATTGAGATACTAAAAGAAATGAATATTGCAAATTTGGAAATAGCCTTATGGAAAGATGTCTACATTTATCTGTTGCTAGACATGAATTCGCAAATAAACTTGCTTTTTTTCCTTCCTAGAATACTATGATTTTAAAAATATTCCTGTTGCTTTAGTAGGTCACTATCAACTTTAAAACTTTAAATTAAAAATAAGATATAGTCAAAATTGTTCTACAGTTTTTTCCAGGCATGAGATTCTTTTGACATTTTATACAGGAAATTCTGAATTTCTTTTTTAATCTTTTGGTAAAATTGGAGTATTTTCTAATTAATAGAATATTGTAATATTAGTAAAATACCCCATTTCTGGGGCAGTCACTCTTAACCCCATGCAAATTATAGATTTAGTCATTTTCAGACACTTGGGTGTGTGCCCACAGTTCTTAAGGGCAAGTTATGTAAAAGTTATGTGATCTTAACAAATATGAGATGGAACATAACAAAGTTTTATTATAAAACTTCCTTCATGGGTTTGTAACAACTACAAAACAGAGAGCGAATGTATTACTTCATAATGATATAATATTACTTTATGATTTAATAGCCATGCCTTCCTAAGGAACCATGATATAAACTCAGTTACTAGTTTTTCTTCCTTGTAATTTTTTTTTTTTTAACTGAAATGTTGGTTGCTCCTGAGAGGGAAACTTAGAGCCTGGGGTACTTGGTGAGGGGAGGAAAATAAGACTCTTTTATTGTATGTTTTTCTGAGTGTGAATCTAGTGAATGTATTAAAGGAAAAAAAAAATTTTGAATCTATGAAAAATCAATACAGTTTTAAAAGTGCTTTACTGTAGTCTTTAATAATGATATTACAGGGAAAGAAAAAGAAAAGGAAACCCTGATAGCTACATAATTAAACTACAAATGAGTTTTTTATATACATTGTGAAAGGGGCAGTGAAGCAGTGACTTCTTGGTGGCAACTCAGATTCTCTGGATTTCCCAAAGACAAAGTGTCTGCTTGTATCATTTGGAGAGAATCTGTCAGACAGAAGTTATTCCTCCTACCACCATCCCACTGAATCATTCCTGTGAATTATAATTATCTCGTATTGATTGACAGTAATGAAATGATATCTGAATTATCCTCTTCCTTATAAGCTTGAAGCTTACCATGGTTGTTTTTTTAAAAAAAATAATATTTATACTAGTTACCATTTGATCTGTGATAGCAAACATGTTAGGGCAATTATCTCTCTTCCAAAGGCTCACACATTATTATCTTGAGTCCTGATCTAAGTCAGCTCCAATCACATAGCTTCTGCTTCATATCAGACCCTGTCAGTTAGATAGCCGACTCCTCTAACTCATCATATCCCAAACTAGACTCACCCTGCTCTCCTTTCTCCATTATACACAACTCTATCTCCCTCCCAATCTTCTAGTTTTTCCCTACTATCCTCTCTACTGCCTCCATTTATCTAAGCCTAGAACCATACAACCATATTAGTAACTTTATGAACTAAGCACATAACCAAAAATTGAAACATCTTTTTAATATCTGTGACCTTATATATTTGCATAATTTTCTTTTCTAGCTTCCTGATCTGTAATATGGGTATTATAATATAAAGCTGCTTAATGAGGATGTTGTAAAAATTGATTATTACAAAGATTTTACATGCACACAAACAGGATAAACATTTCTAATTATTCCTGTCACTGGCAGAAGTAATGAGAAGCAATAATAGATCAACAGACCAATTGAATTTATAATTTCAATTTGCGGATCTCCACAGAGAAAGCAAAATTAACGTTATGTTTTAAAATCTCCTCAGCAGAAAAACTCTTCTTTAGTTTGTGCATTGGGAATCTTGATGGAAACACAGTAGAAAGGGGTAAAAACTACAATATAAAGCTATTTTGTTTATATTACAGTTATCATTATGCTCTGTTTCATGGTCAATAATCAAATTTATTTATCCTTAGATTTACTTGAAATGTGACAAATTTATCTTGGGTATGGGGGGAAAAAAGCTTCTTTGTTTTCGGAAATATAAATTTCAGTTATTTTTTCCGTTATGTCTCTAAAAGCTATTTAATTTTTTTCCCCAATTTATCCAGCACAAAAAAAGCAATTTAAAATGATGTGGGTGGCAAAATACAAGAGGTCAATGAAACCAAGAACTGGTTCTTTGAAAGAGAAACAAAATTGATAAACCTTTCAGCAGACTCATCAAGAAAAAAGAAAGGGGACCCAAATAAATAAAATCAGAAATGAAAGAGAAGCAACAAATGACATCACAGAAATATAAAGGATTATAAAAAAATACTATGAACAATTATATGCCAACAAATTGGATAATTTAGAAGAAATGAATACATTCCTAGGAATATATACTCCTCCAGTAATGAATCAAAAAGAAATGAAAAATCTGAACAGAATGACAACTACAAACAAAAATGAATCAGTAATTTAAAAAACTCCCAATAAACAAAAGTCCTGGACCGGATGGCTTCACAGGTGAATTCAAGGAATTAATACCTATTTTTATTAAACTATTCCAAAAAATATAAGAGGAAGGATGGCTCCCAAACTCATTTTATGAGGCTGCTATTACCATGATTCCAAAACCAGACAAAGACATTATAAAAACATATATAAGCTGATATTCCTGATGAACATACATGTAAAAATCCTCAACGAAATATAAGCAAGCTGAATTCAGCAATACATACCATGATCAAGTGGGATTTATTCCTGGGATGCAAGTTTAGTTTAATATGCAAAATCAATGATATACCACATAAACAAAATCATATGATCATATCAATTGATACTTGACAAATCCAGCATTCATTTATGATAAAAACTCTCAGCAAAGTGAAAATAGAGGGAACATACCTCAATGTAATAAAGGCCATATATGACAAACCCACAGCTAACATCATACTCAAAGGGGAAAAGCCCAAAGCATTTTCCTTAAAGATCAGGAACAAGACAAGGAAGTTCACTTTCACCACTTTTATTCAACAGCACGGTATTGTAAATTCTAGCCACAGGAATCAACAAGAAAAAGAAATAAAAGACATCTGAATTGGAAAGGAAGAGGTAAAACTGTAATTATTTGCAGATGATATGATACCATATAGAGAGAACCTTAAAAATTCAGCCCCAAAACTGTTACTACTGATAAATGATTTCTGTAAAGTATCAGGATATAAAATTAATATTCAGGAATCAGTTACATTTTTAAACATTAATGATGAACTATCAGAAAGGGAAATTAAGAAAACAACCCCATTTACAATTGCACCCCCAAAAAACAAAACTAGGAATAAATTTAACCGAGGTAAAAGACCTATACTTGGGAAATTATAAGACATTGAGGAAAAAACTGAAGAAGATAAATAAATATAAGCATATACTGTGCTCATAGATAGGAAGAATTGACATTGTTATAATGTCTATACTACCTAAAGCAATCTGTAGATTCAATGCAATTCCTATCAAAACACCGATGTAATTTTTCAGAGAACTAGAACAAATAACCCAAAAATTTATGTGAAACCATAAGATTCGGATGAGCCACAGTAATCTTAAGAAAGAAGAACAAAGATGGAGGTATCATCCTACCTGATATCAGACTATACTATAAGATTATGGAAATCAAAACAGCATGATACTGGAATAAAAATGGACACACAGATCCATGGAACAGAAATAAAGCCCCACCTATATGGTGATTTAATCTATGGTAAAGGAGGCAAGAATATACAATGGAGTAAAGACAGTCTATTCAATAAATGTCGTTGGAAAAACTGGACAGTTACATGCAAAAAAATTTAATCTGAACTACCTTCTTACACCATATACAAGAATAAACTCAAAATGGATTAAACACTTAAATGTTAAGACCTAAAACTACAAAACTTCTAAAAGAAAACATAGGCATAAACTCTCTGAGATTGCTCTTAGTAATATTTTTTTCTATCTTCTCAGGCAGAGTAAACAAAATAAAAATAAACCATGGGACCACACCAAACTAAAAAGTTTTTGCACAGCAAAGGAAAACATCAACAAAACAAACAACCTACTAAATGGGAGAAGATTCTTATCAATGATATTTCTGATAAGAGTTTAATATCCAAAATTTATAAAAAACTCATAAAACTCAACACCAAAAAGACAAACAATCCAATTTTAAAAAATTGGGCAGAGGACTTGAATAGGCATTTCTCCAAAAAGGCATACAGATGGCCAATAGACATATGAAAAGATGCTAAACATTACTAACCATCAGAGAAATGCAAATCAAAATCATAGTGAGATATGACTTCACATCTATCAGAATGGGTAACATCAATAAGTCAACAAACAAGTGTTGGAGAGGATGTGGAGAAAAGTGAACCTCTATGCACTGTTGGTAGGATTGCAAATTAGTACAGCCACTCTGGAAAACAGTTTAGAAGTTCCTCAAAAAATTAAAACTAGAACTACCTTATGACCAATCAATTCTACTTCTAGGCATATTTCTGAAGAAAACCAAAACACTAATTTGAAAAGATATATGCATCCTTATATTCAATGCAGTACTATTTACAATAGCCAAGATATGGAAGCAACTTAAGTGCCCATCAATAGATGATTGGATAAAAAACAGTAGTACATACATACAATGGAATATTACTTAGCCATAAAAAATGAAATCTTACCATTTGCAGCAACATGGGTGGAACTAAGGTTTTACACTATGTGAAATAAGTCAGACAGAGAGACAAATACCAAATGATTTCACTCATATGTGAACTCTAAAGAACAAACAAACAAAACAGAAGCAGACCATAGATACAGAGAAAAAACTGATGATTGACAGATGGGAGTGGGGTTGAGGGGCTGGGTGAAAAAGGGGAAGAGATTAAGAAGTACAAATCAATAGTTATAAAATAGTCATGAGGATGTAAAGTACAGCACAGGAAATATAGTTGATAATATTGCAATAATCAGTGTCAGGTGGGTACGAGACTGATGGGAGGATCACTTTATAAATTATATAAATGTCTAACCAGTATGCTATACACCTGAAACTCATATAAAATACTATTGCATGACAATTGTAATTGAAAAATAAAAATAACAAAATTACATGCACCCAAAATTCAAGAACTTAGATGAAATAAAAGAATTTCTAGAAAAACCTGAATTACCAAAATTCACTTAAGAAAAGATAATAACCTGAATAGTACTGTATTTATCAAAGAAAGAAATTGAATTAATAGTTCAAAACCTTTCAACAAAGAAAACTCCAGGCCCATATTGCTTCATTGGCATATCCTATCAAGCATATAAAGAAGAAATAATATAACTATATACCAACTCTTGAAGAAAATGAAAGAAATAATACTTCCCACCTCATTTTATGAATCTAATATTACCCTAATATGAAAATTAGACAAAAAAATTACAAGAAAACTATAAAACAATATCGCCCATGAGCATAGAATCAGAAATCCTTAACAAAATATTAGCAAACTGAATCCAACAACAACATGATAAAAAGATCATGTGGCATTTATCCTGAGAATGCAAGAGTGGTTCTACATCCAAAAATCATTGTTCTCAGACAGATAAGAAAAACCATAAGAATATCTCAATAGATTTAGAAGAAGCATTCAACAAAATTCAGTGTTCATTAGTGATGAAACTCTCAGTAAACTGGGAATACAAGGGAATTTTCTCAATCTGATAAAAAGCATCTGTAAAAAAATTCTAATGCTTAATGGTGGAAGACTAAATGTTTTCCCCTTGAATAAAAAACGTGGCAAAGATGCCCACTTTAACTACTTGTATTCAGCAGGATGATAGGCAAGAAATGGAAATAAAAGGCATCCAGATTAGAAAGGAATAATAAAGTCTCTATTCACAAAATATGATTGTATAGAAAATTTCAAAGAATCTACAAAAACGCCACTGAAATTGTAAAGTGTGTTTAGCAAGATTGTGGGATACAAGGTTAGCATTAAAAAATTGTATTTCTATATCCTAACAATGAATAATTGGAAATCGGTATTTTAAAAATAATATTATTTACAGTAGCATCCCAAGCCATGTAACAATTAGGTATAGCTCTTACAAAATGTGTAAGGTCTGCATGTTTAAAAACTACAAAACATTAATGAAATAAGTCAAAGTATACCTGAATAAATGAAGATATTTGCTACGTTAAAAAAATAAAATGATTTGAGTGGCGAGTAAATAGATTTTGTGTATTTGTAGAAACTCCTTGAAAAGAATATATAGCTATGTGCTTGCTTTTACAAGTTAAGGGAAAATACTGCTGATGGTTGCTTTATTGTTGTTGTTGCTTCATCACCATAGAGAATGTAAGAATTAGGAGTTGACAGAGGATTTTATTAAGATATTCCATTTAAAAAATCTAATTTTTTCTTAGTTTAAAATGATCACATAAAACTATACTGTCAAGACTAAAATTTGTAGCTAAAAATTTTACAATGATTTAAGAAAAACTGCATTCGATTTTTAAGAATAGTTTTTTGAGATATAATTGACATAACTACACTTATTTAACATGTACAATTTTATACATCGATGCTTATAAAATTATCACTATAATCAAGATAATGAATATGACCATGAAAAGTTTGCTCATGCCTCTTTGTAATCCCTATATCCTTTCCCCTTCTCTAGGCAAGCACTGTACTGATTTATTTCATTATAGGTTAGATTGAATTTTCTAGAATTTTATATGAATGGAATCAGACAGTACACACTTTTTTGTCTGACTTCTTTCACTTAGGATAATTATTTTGAGACTCATCTATGTCGTTGCACATACCCATAGTTCGCTCCTTTTTATTGTTGAATAGTAGTCTATTGTATTAGTCAGCTCTGGGTGCCGTAACAAAATACCACAGGCTGGGTGGCTTAAACAACAGACATTTATTTCTCACAGTTATGGAGGCTGGAAGTCCAAGATCAAGGTGCTGACCTATTCAGCTCCTGGTGAGAGTTTTGTTCCTAGTATGTGGACAGTTGCCTTCTTTCTGTGTCCTCACATGATGGACACAGAGAAAGGAGATTTCTTTCTTTTTCTTCTTATGAGGCCACCAATTCTATTGGATTAGAGGCCCATCCTCATTATCTAATTTAACTTTAATTGCTTTCTAAAAGACTGTCTCTAAATATAGTCACATTGAGGGTTAAGGCTTCAACAAAGAAATTTGGTCTGGGGATTGGGTGCGCAGACAAGATTCTATTCATAGCATCAATTATGTAGATATACCAAACTTCTTTAGCCATTCACCTGACTGTGGTTCTTCGCATTGTTTACAGTTGTGGACTATTATAAAAAAAGTTAATATGAAAATTTTTACATGTATTTATGTGGATGTATGCCTTTATTTCTTTTGGATAAATACTGCCTTAGCTACATGCCACAAATTTTGATGTTTGTTTTCATTTTCATTCTGTTCAAAATACCTTCTAATTTCCTGTTTCATTCCATCTTTGCCCTGTGGGATACTTAAAAGTGTGGTATTTAGTTTCAAAATATATGAGGATAGTGGTCTACTGATTTATAATTTTATTACATTATGGTTAATGTGAAAAGAATGTGTACTCTGCTATTATTGGATGGAATATTCTGAAAATGTCACTATGTCAAGTTGATTGATAGTATTGTTGAAGTATTCTATACCCTTATTGGCTTACTGTCTACTTTTTCCATCAATTATTGAGAATTGGGTGTGAAACTTCTAATTATAATTATGGATTTGTTATTTCTACCTGTAGCTTTAACAACTTTTGCTTCATGTGTTTTAAAGCCCTTTTATTAAGTGCATATATATTTGGGATCATTAGGTCTTCTCTATGAATTTATTCTTTTATTTTTGTGAAGTGTCCCTCCATTGTCTCTAGAGATTTTTCTGCTCTGAAATCTGCTTTCTCTCATTAATGCAACCATTCCAACTTTCCTTTAATATATATTATCATGATATGTCATTTTTATCCTTTTACTTTTAAATTATTTACGTCTTTATATTTATAGTAAATTCCTTGAAGTTATCATATTGATATGTTCCTTTTTTATCCAAACTGACAATCTGCCTTTTAATTGACGTGTTTACACCATTTGCATATAGTATAATTATTGACATGGTTAGGTTGAAATTTGCCATCTTGATATTTATTTTCTCTTTGTGCCATCTGTTCTTTGTCCATGACCTTTTTTGTACAATCCATGAGCTAGAAAGAGTTTTCACATTTTTAAAGGTTTTTTTTAAAATTTAATTTTATGTTTTAAGAACATGTGATAGAAATTTTAAGTGACTTATAAGGCCTAAAAAATTTACTATCTGGTCCATTATAGAAAAAGTTTGCTGATCCCTGCTCTAGAATTTTGTTATTGGTCTTTTTTATATTGCCCACATCTCGATTTAACATGTTCACTATTTCCTCTAGTTTTTTGAATGTATGAATACAGTTACTACAACTCTTTTAATATATTGTCTACTAATCTGTATCTTGTCATCTGTATTGTTTCTGGGTTAATTTCAATGGATTGAATTTTCTCCTTATGATAGGTTGTATTTTCTTGCTTATTTGAATGCCTGATAATAATTCATTTGATGGCCAATATTGTTAATTTTACCTTATTGAGTTTTGACTATTTTTGTGTTCCTGTACACATTCTTGAGCTTGCCTTGGGATGCAATTAAATTACTTGGAATTTAGGAATCTGAATTGGGGGGGGGGTGGCTATAATGATTGTATTTATGGGGTAATCACAATGCTTCATCTGCAATCCTTGAATAGGAAGATATTAATTTTACATTGAGTGTTTCTGGTATATATGTTACTATAAAAAATTTTTTTAAGGAAAAGAACATATTTTGCTCCTCTCTGTCTGGCATAGTACCTTATACGAAGCAGACTTCAATAAATGTACTTTATGTTTATGCTTTTGCACAATAAAACAACCATTAAGAATGCATGTTAAGATAATATTTAATTTAAAATTCTAGGAAGACTCAGAAAAAATTTCAAATAGAACTCACCTTTTCTAATCCTTAAATAGTTAACCTATTATTTTTACACTTGCTAGATACAGTACAATAATAGGGTAATAAACTCAGTCATCCTTGAAATCAGTTAATGAATCCTAAACTCTGAGTTTCTTACATGAGGACAAGAGCATAAAATTCACTGTTAGATGATTTTTAAGTTGAAACAAAGGTATTATTACTTAGCTCATCTTCTTTCTATCTCCACAATACAAATAAAAGCTTTGACATTCCTGAACTGATATGTTCAAGACCCCTTAAACATCATCATTTCTCTATTCTGTATTTTATTTCACTGATAACAACAAGGCTTCAAAATAGCTCTCCTCCCCTCCCACTACTTTCCTTCTCCTTCCTTCATCCCCTTCTCCTCCTCCTGCTTCTCCTTCTTCTTTTTTAGCCTACTCTGGATGTCTTCTGCTTCCAGTTTATACTGCTCCAAACTATACTAGACTGCTGAGTAATTTTTGAATGCAACTTTTATATTATCATGCTTATGATTAAAATTATTTGGTGGCTATCTAGGATCAATGGAGATTTCTTAGCAGGCTTATAGAATTTGCATCTGGAATGGGAATAATACTGGCAGAAGGAGCAAAAAGTTGCCTAGCAAATTAAATAGAAACAGGAGGAGTGTTTAAGTAAGGTGGCTTGAGGAAGCTTTTGCAGTCAGAAGAACTACTATTTGTTATTCAGCAGAGATCAAGGTTATTATTTAGAACAAGAGTATTTCCAAAGTACCAAAACAATGGGATGAGCATAAAAGACAAAAAGGAATTATATATAAGAAGTAGAACCTCCCTTTGTGTAGTGGTATGTGTGTGTGTGTGTGTGTGTGTGTGTGTGTGTGTGTGTGTGTGTGTGTGTTTAGAATTTAGAGGAGGGAGATTAGTGGATACTTGACCATTTTAGCTTATCATAGCATAGGTTGCTGGACTATTAGGCCATATCTTTGTCCAATGGAGAAAGAACACCACTTGGAGATCCTTGATTCTGAGTTGGATATAGTGACTGAATGAGATTTTGAGTTGTCTTGGGGAGGGGGTGAGTAGCTCTGTGTAGGAAGAAGAGTGAAAGTTATATGGTGGCCAGAAAGATAGACTCAGCATAGGCTGGTAAGCTGTTCAAACCCATTTCTCTCTTCTCCTGGCACACAGATAGATTAAATTTCCAGCCTTCTTTGCAATTAGAAAACAACCACGTGACTAAGTCCTAATTAGAGGAATGTTAGTGGAGGTGATGGGTGCCACTTTCTGACCTAAGCCATCTCAAAAATTTTCTATGTATGATCTTCTCTGGCTCTCTGTTTGCTGGTTAGTTATCAATCTCAGGGTAGCTTTGGAGGTTATGTATAGAAGATGGCAGAGACTCCATCAGCCAGAATCTCTTAATGATCACTGGACAGTACATCACACATTAGCCACTTAGAATTACCCTCTCTTCACCATCTTGACACTGCCACTAGTTGGACATTACAGGAATATTTTATTAAACTACAGAGATTCAGGGTTTCTCTCTTACAGAAACTAGTGTTCCTTTAAATAATACACTAGATAATATTTTTAAAATCAGGTTAAAAAAATCCACTTACTCTTTGTTTGCTGTGGGTGTTTAAAATATCAAGAATTTGTGTTAAATTTATTAGGTCCCCTTTTGATATCAATTTTAATTTTCCTCTTTGACCTATAAATGCCATGTGTTGTATGTCTAGCTGTTTATATTAAACTTTCCTTCCATTTCATGAGAGTAAAATTTCCTTTGTGGGGTTGATTTTTAATATATTTTTGAATTTTATTTAACATTTTTTCCATCTAAAATTATAAACAATATTGTGTTTAATATCCTTTGCTTTCTTCTTTTCTTGCTGTCTTCCTTCTTCCACTATGTCCCCTACCTCCTTTTCTTTGTATTTGTCATCTTGGTATTAGCCTTGTATTAAATTTGTAAAATAAATCAGGAAGTTGGGTTTTTTTTTAAGTTTTATCACATAAGATTATAAAATAATTTATTGTTGAAATCATCTGGCCTTTGAGTCCCCCACCCCCACCCCCAAAATGACTTAAGATAGGCTTTACCTCGCATGTATTCTTTTTATTAATTTTGATTATGTCTGTGATCTCAGACATGAAGTCAGAGCATATGGTTACTTAGGGCATAATCAAGGTAAGGGATAATGGCCAGAAGCGCTGCATAGGTAATGATCTGCCTTTTTATAAATATACTTCCAACACGTGTAAATATTTCAAACAAATAAAGATATAGACGGAAATGAAAGAACACCTGAGCCCTCACAACCCGTCTTTGTCAAATCTGAATTTTTTTTTTTTATAACTTTCAGTGAGATCACTGCTTTTGAAACTAATCTGATTTGTGCCTGTACTAGGAATCTCAGGCATGTTTTGATAGTTATTTTTAATTGTCATAGAATGTTTCCTTTGAAAATTTCATTGTCTTGTGGTTTTTTAAAAGGTAAAAATTTTATATTGAAACAAATTATATATAATATACACATATATCTATATATAACACAACTATTGTAAGCCAAGATATGCAGGCTACATGCTAGTCATATTAGTTTTATTAGTTACTATAAAGGCAATATAATATACTCACCAAGAATTCTGGCTCTTTAAAACAAACAAACACATACAAACAAACAAACAAAACTTTGGTTTAATTTTTGGCTGAGCTGTGGAACTCTGGGCAAGTTACTATCCTAAGTGTCTTCACCTGTAAAATGCTAAAAGAATGGCAGTTTTATGGAGTCGTGAGCTTTGTTGTGAGCAAAAGTGTGTAAGGTGCTCAGCTCTACTATTGCGTGGTAAGCAATTGATTCAAAAATAACTCTTATTTGAATTTAAGAGAATTATTTTCCTAAAGATTAAATTTCCTTTGAGTCCTTACATTTAGGAAATTAAATTCTGTTCATGGTGTTTTATGAATTAAGAGTATTCTCAGTTCCTAAATAGATGATAACTGATTATATTTGCACCTATGAAAAAAGGGAGGTGCCCAATTGCTGTGTCTCTTTAAATCTCTCCCCCCTCCTCCTCCTCCAAGTTCTCTTTTGAATCAAGTATATGCTTGAATGCAGGGAGAGATGTCATAAAATCCTATCATTTGGCGTTGTCACCCCACAGGCTACTGTATGGAAAAAGTAGCAGGAAGTCTAGTCTTTCCCTTAGTGGAAGGAAGGGCATATGTTCCCGGTGCTGGGTTTTTTTTGTTTGTTTTTTTTTTTTTTCAGGTGGAAGAGGAACCCCTGAGTTTTCAGTCCTATTTAATCATCATAAACTCTCATTTCCGATTTCCCACTACCACACTCCCAAAGTAAGGATGCTACTCTGTGCTTTAGGGCAATACTTCACAGCCTCATCAAAGTGGAAATGCAAAAATATTTATTGACCTTTTTATAACCAATGAGGCAATGTAGTTTAAAAGAAAACAAAAAAATGATTCTGTTGACAATGTATCTTTTTGTCTGTTAGCCATGATGCTAGTGTGGTATTGGAGATGTGGTGGCAAACTTTCCAGGGCATTTTAGCTTTCAAGCAGATTAGTAGTTTGCTGAAATATGATTATAAAAACACTTGACTCAACTTTCCTATAATAGTAAGCTGGGCGGAGGCTCACCAAGTTAATAACTAAACCCAACCTTCAAGTCTGTTGGCAAAGGGCATATTTCAGCTTAATTACTCTGTATCCACCCAGTAAGATAAAGTTGACTGGGAAGAGAAACATGACTCAGTAGGCACCTGGGATGCTGAAAGAGTGGCCTGCATTGAAAATATTTTGAAAGGTGAGTTGAAGTATAAAACCAGTCTTTCAGAGACTGCACATCAAGCCTGAGGCAGATGATTCAGGAAATAAGACTTATAAAAGAAAGAAAATCTTGTTCAAGAAAAACAGAGGGCAGAGCAAATAACCTTTGCATTATGAACATGTGAGTCAAGAGTTATGGTGACTTATAAAAACTAAACACCTCCACAACTTTAGAACATTTCCTATCTCATATTATTAAACAACCTAAGGTATGCAAAGCATCTAGTCCAGTGTCTGGCTGGCATATAGTGTCACTAAATATGTGTTTCTTCCTTTGATTTGTGATCTTTGCTTTTTTTTTTTTAAGAGAAAGAATACTTTAAGATGTATCTCTATTTAGTTTCATGCAAATTCATGTTTCTAAGATATTAGTGTCTAAAGTCTAGCCTGCTCTGTTGGTTTTACAAGTAATAATCATAATGAAATATGACAGCAAACTTAGTCATCTGGATTAAATTTTTGCCTTTTGGTTGAGATATTATTTGGAAAACATTTTAGAATGAAGACTGTTAGTTCACTTTGGTATACTTGTCATTTTGCCCCCCAAAGTACTCATGGCCAGAGCATAAACTTTTAAATATCACTGATAACTCCAAATAGTTATTAATTTTTGAATGCTAACCTACTAGTGTTGAGATTTTTAATTTGCAGCCAATCTTTCTAGTTCTTTCCCTGAGAAAATAAATGATGCTTTGAAATATTAACACATTAGAGAAACTTTTCAGCTCTTTTACAATAAATTATTTCTCAGGCTAAAAAAGAAGATTCCATAAGTACCATTAAAAGTGTGACAAACACTCTTGTACATAAAACCAAATATATATAAGGAATGGACAATCTAAAATATTTGAATGCCTCTTTTTCAACTCCACCCAGTCACCTGTTTTTGTTTCCTTAATGTGTACAGGTAATGATTCTATATATTTAGGACTTTAACTTAAGTATATGAAATAACCTCAAAATAACTTTTATCAATAACACTTAATCAAAAATCTCTCACTTGATAGTTTATTAAAGGTTTTCTCTCTAGTATATGCTAATATTGCTATCTTCTAGAGCAAAGTATCAGTAAAAAAAATCGTGAGGATTTGCTTGACTGAATATGCATAGAATTTCGACAGGCTGGATTTCAACTCTTTCAAGAATCCACTTTCCTGTTTCAACTCCAGCTCTGTCCCAAGCCCCTCTGATCCAACACATACCCTTTTGGTCAAGTTTCATTTCAACAGATACAACCTTGTTGTTGGATCAGTCTGTTTATAGACAGGATGTAACTTGTAAGGAGAAGCACTGGCGTGCCAGAAAGATTGAGGCCGCCAGCCGAGTGGCAAATCTTCCGTTTCTCTTTCTTTTGCTACCCAGTATCTGGGTTCCTGCAGAAGTAGGCCATTCTAACTCAGGAGCATGAGGAGCTGTGCCTGATAACAGGCTCTTTGTAAGGAAGAAGCAAGAATACAGGATGCAGGGTAATTGAAAGGCAGGAGGTGCTTCCCAAAGGAGGAGAAAAGAGCCAGAAAGGGTGGTTCAAAAACTTCAAAGATTTGGCAACTTCTTACCTAGAGTCATTGTGTGTGCGTGTGTGCATGTGTGTGTGTGTGCGTGTATGTGTGCGTGCGAGCACGCCCATGTGTGAATGCATATACAGGAAGGAACTAGCATTGTGACATGTCCTCAAGCACCACTCATCAGCCTTCATTTAACACAACAATAAAAAACAAACTACTTTGAATAATCTCATAACAGGAAATAACACACTGGAAACTGGAGAACTGTGATGTGGAAAAATCTAAGAACTAGAACAATAGAAACTAAATAATTTATTAAAATGGATATATAATCGAAGTTGAGAATAAATAAAAAGGGAGTTTTAGGTACCCAGTTTAGTTTCTAGCCATTGAATAAGATAATGAAAGCAACCAAGTGTCAATTGCACACTAGGTTTTCAAATGAAGTGATAGATTTTTAATACTCTACTCTTCAAACATAATTTTAACTTAAGTCCTTTTTGTATTGCTACTTTCTTAATTTCAAATAGTGGTAGTAAAAACTGACAAAATAATAATTGCAAAGGTTTCAGAAAAACAAAAGTGTTGGTAACTAGTAAGATGAATGGGTTATTGTAGAATTAAAAAGACATTTTATATTTCACTTTAGTCAAGTTGGAGCAAGTTTCTCTTATAATTATTAGTGGAGATGTCATGTGTGTGTCTAGTTATTAGACAGCCACTGGTTTTTTGTGATGTGATATCTACTAAGAACACAATTCTGAAAATCATATATACCCACATCTAGATAGTTATAGGAAAAGGATAGTAAAAGTAATAATGTACACACAAACAATATCATGATGAAAAATGTTAAGGAACAAGATTCTTTTCCTATTAATTCTAACTAATTTACCATGTTCACATTCTATCTCATGTCAAGACCTGCATTTTCCTTTTCTTTTTTTTTAGACACAGAACACTTTTGTTGTCTTACTATAAACTCTTTCTTAAGTGGCCTTTACCTTTTTTCATTGACCTGCTTCATTTTGAGATCGAATGTCAAAGAAGGAAGAAAGTGGGAAGAAATGATTTGAAGTTGCGCCGCTGCCAAAAGCAAATTTTCTCTATTTTCCAGTTTTTCTGGTCGGAAGCCTCCTAATTATTTGAACTACCCTTTCAGAGTTAGTGGACATGTATAAGAAACTAAAGTCCAGTGGCAGCTATTCATAAACTCATTGTTTAGGGTTCGTTTATTCCGAAGAATTTGCCTTATAAATTTTGTTTATAAACTGCAACTTGCTATTCTTATATTAATTTTTTCTTTACCATTACTCTGCATTCTCACTTTGTTTGTTTGTATCACTTTGATTTATTATCCTTCAGTAAAGAGACTTGTCCCTCATCCACTGACCTATTTCTTTAACAGATATTTTTTTTATTGATAATTTATTCCTCGTCAAAGGAATGGGGAAGAAGGAAAGTAGTGGTTCCATATATCAGGAGATTTACTACTAATCCTATGGCATAACATTGTTTGTGAATAATGTTGGAAGTATTAAACAAATTCTATTTTTGAGGTAATCAATGAATATATTGGCTATTTACACTCAAAGTAATTTACAACAAACTACTAAATACTAAAATTGAACAAAAATGCATTTATCTATATGAATCACTCAAAATAATTAATTTAAAAATTTCTGTCATGCTTGTAGTGCACTCTGTGAGAGTTTTAAATCGTTCAGGTAGAGGATAAAAAAGTCCTCCAGACTTTTATGTCAACTGTGAAAACTCAGGTATGAGACTGTTTCTGTGACTAAGCCTTGCAATTTATATAGCTCATTATATAATCAGTTATATAATCTTTTAGAGTAGCTGGAATAAAGGATATTAAAACAATAATCTTTCCTTTCCCAATGACTATCTTACATGTTAATCAGCATATTTTAAAAATTCCAGGAAATACTTTCTGTTGTATCTACGAGATATTTTATTATTGGATTAAAATTCTTTCAGTAGACAATAGAGACATAGAGACATGAGGCAGGGTACAGGCATTCTGCATCATAAGCCAATACTACACTGCCAGGTAAATCTTGAAATAGACTACATTTATTTTCTACTTTGTTTTATGGTAAAAGTACACATGTTACAAATTTTGCACACTACGTCTTATCTCAAATCTCCATCCTGAATCAATCAAACCATCTTGTTCTTACATTCAGGACATGGGAAAGTTTTTGAGGAAAAAATTCTGTAAACCATTTCTTACTTGTAGTAATATATAGCTCATATTTTCATTAAATGTCTCCTGAGTCCTTAATGTATTTTTTTGTTTTTTGTTTTTTGTTGTGTGGTTTTTTTTTTTTTAGAAGGCACACCTTTAGACACTCTCTTATCATTAACCATTCCTAACCCTCACTGCTCCAGCTACTGCCCTTACTTGGCCACAGATGACCTTGCTTTTACTTCATAGACAAAACGAAGCACCAGTTGAGAATTCTTTTGTTTTATTACCGTCTATAAACTTATCTGTTTCCATGCATTTTTTACAGTTTTCTTTCTCTATCAGTGGAAGGGATGTCCTTTTGATGAGGGCTAACCCATTCATCTGTGCTCCTGGCTCTCTGAAGTCCTTCTGCCTTTGCTCCATCATTTATCCTCTTTCTT
Organism: Eonycteris spelaea; assembly: GCA_003508835.1. NCBI lineage: Eukaryota > Metazoa > Chordata > Mammalia > Chiroptera > Pteropodidae > Eonycteris > Eonycteris spelaea. Next base: position 1,981,950 of record PUFA01000140.1, read on the forward strand.
GACTTTATTTTTCACTGTTCTGTGCCACAGACCTTAGTCCTCTGCCCAGCCCACAAATGAGGATGTTCCACAGGTTCAGGCTCACCCCTTTTCTTCTCTCATGTGTACATCACAAAGGAGATTTTACCCATATCCATGGCTTCAAGCTTACATACATCTACGTCTGCCTCTAGCCTGACTGTTCTCCTAAGATACCTCAGTCTTAAAAATGTTCAAAATGAATCCTTTATAATTGGGAAAATGTTTTAATAATCTTATTTCTGTATTCTTCTTGTTAATGAATGGCATTATGATTGTCTAATCTTGAAACCTAGAAATCATCTTTGTCTCTTCCCTATTTCTGACCCTCCCACCTATTGAATTTAATAATCATCAATAGTGCTTAATATGGGCTAGGAATCTTTCTAAGAGGATTGCATGTATCATCTCATTTAATTTCAGAGTCACCATATTATGTAGGTGGCTATTATTATCTTCATTTTAAAGGTAAGAAAACTAGGCACTGAGAGACAAAATAACTTTCTGAGGTCACAGGGTTTTAAAGGGTAGAGGTGGGATCTAAACCCAGGCAGTTTAACTACAGAGCTGGCCTTTTAACAACCACAATATTTGCTTCCACTATGTCAGGATACTAAACATCCCTTGAATCCATTTCCTCCTATTCTTTCTCATTTTGGCTGACTTGGTTCATGGGCTTCCTCATTTCTTGCCTATGTAATTTCTTATAACTTCTCACCCCAAATCCATTTTCAAACATATGTCTGATTAATCAGTCCTAATCATATTTTCTGGAGATGGCTAATCTACATCTTTTTAATCTATAGATTTGAATCTTTTTTCAGAAAGATTTATTCAAATACATATTTGATTTTTTCCTCCATTGCATGTATTTTCTTTTAGAACAGTGATTGTATGTTATTCATGTTTATCATCTTTTTGTAATTTTATGTTTGTTCCTTTCTATTTTGTTATTTTATCAAGTCTATCCTTTGTGTCTCTGACTATATATTTTATCCATATCTATTTTACCTTTTCTTGATTTTAATAAGAACTTCACCTCTGTAATAGTTTAATTTTTATTATTCTATTCATTCCTGAGCTCCATAAACTCACTTTTCATCTCCTGTTTTCTTTCATCTAATTTTTGATCTCTTGTTAGACATTATTTTTAGGAAGGACAACTCACTTTTAGTTTCTTTGAATTTGAGAACTATTTGTTTGAAATCGACTTTTTTTCCTAGGAAAGGTCCTGAAATTCTTCTTTATTTAACTTTGTTTATTTGCTTCCTCTAATTTTTTTCAGTATCTCTGTCTCCACCAGCAAATGGATATTTCAGAAAGAATAAAAGATAAAGACAGATGATGGCTTCTGAAACTAAAAAATAGATATATATATAACAAGGTTTGAGAGACAATTTTGCATATTTCTTAATTTTTCCCCTTTAACATACCATGAGCTAAAGCTGGATGGCCTAGCATATAGGTTTCTCATGTAATATAGAAAGGCTATGACTTCAGCCAATGGTAGTGAAAATTTTCATAATCTATAAACAGTAAGCTTGCTTCCTGATAGCAGAAGGAAAATATGATATAAAGAAAGTCAAAGAAAACATTGCCTAGTTTCAGGCATCTAAAGGAGAGAAGAGAGGAGGGAGGGAAAGGTTTTGAGAGACAAGTCCTCTTTTTACATCAAAATTAGTGGAAGAAATATTAATAACCTAAGATATGCAGATGACATCATCTAACTGGCAGAAAGTAGCATTGATTTAAAATGATTTCTGATGAAAGTGAAAGAAAGAAGTGCCACAGCAGGACTGTATTTAAACATCAAGAAGACAAAAATCAGGACTATGGAAGAAATGCACAACTTAACATAGACAATGAAGACATGAAAATTAAAAATTTTGCTTGCCTTGGTCAGTCATCAGTTCAAATGAAGCCTGCAGCCAAGAAATCAAGAGAAGGGTAAGACTCAGAAGGGCAACAACTGAATTAGGAAAGATCATCAAGAGCAAAAATATGTCATTAGAGACCAAGGTGAAGATCTTCCTCACCCTCATATTCTCAATTACTATATACACATGCAAAAAGTTGGATGGTGAAGAAGGCTAATTGGAAAAAAAAATAGATTCATTTGAAGTATAGTGTAGAAGGAGGGCGCTATGGATACCTGAGGCCATCAGAAAGATGAATAACTAGGTCCTAGAGCAAATTAAGCCAGGAACTTCATTAGAGGCAAAAATGAGAAAATAGAGACTGTCCTATTTCAGGTACATCATGAGCAGGTAGTGTTCTTTGGAAAAGATAATAATGCTGAGAAAAACAGAAGGCAGTGGGAAAAGAGGAAGACAAGTGCGAAATGGATTGACTTCATAAAAGAAGGCATAGGCAAGAGTCTACAGGATCTGAGCAGGACTGTTGAGGATAGGACATTGTGGACATCACTCATTCATAGAGTTGCCAGAAGTTGGAGTTGACTCAATGGCATGTAACACACACAGATTTGCATCTATTATTTAAATTAGGATAACAATGAGGGTGAAGGGGTAGAGGTCTCTGTCTCTGTTTCATGCTTAGGATTCTGAGAGGAGCTTACTTCTCAGACTTCCCTGCAGAAATCTGGGGCATGGCCACATCAACTGAGGCACAGCAGGCTCATATATTTAGAGGCTCTTAAGTTTACTTTCCCTATTGTGTTAATGTGTGCCCCTTCAGAGGCAGACCTAATTAAAAGTTTTGGGTATAGGAGGATTTATTTGGGATATGTTCCCTGGAAACAGTATCTAGGAGACATACGGGAACCCACCCAGAGTCACTTCGTTAGAATATAAGACTCTCCTATCACCTAGGAAATTACAAGGATTCCAGAAGCCCTGTGTCAGGGAGGGGTCAATGACCAAATATTAGAACAAAAGATGTTCCTAATGTTCTTATTGCTTAGAAATTCATAAGGGTTTTAGGAACTCTGTGCCAGGAACTGGGAGCAGAGACCAACATGCGTATTTTCTATTATCTCACTGGTGTGCTATCAAACAAGTTATCACTGTGGGCAATTGCAGTCTAATCTGTGGTGGTGCTCTGAGGAATAATTTAGAACACATCCCCTAGGATATCCCACGCCAAATGTGAAGGAGCTAGAGTTTATCACCGATGTTCCAGACAGTCATTGGTTGAGGGCTGCTTCTAAAGGAGCTCCTAAAGTCTTTGGCATTTCCGGTCTGTAGTGTGTTCAGACTGAGTAGCCACTGGTGGCTGGAGAAAGCCTTCAGGCAAACAAGTCAAGGCATTGGCAGAGAGAAGACAGACTGCAGACTGGTGTATATGGAAATGGTAAGTGTGAGGGATTATTAGCTGGGCCTTGACAGTATCAGATACCCCTGGTTTTTGAGTTCCCAGGTGGCAAGGATGCTGATTCCATATGACGTTTGGTTATGTGAGCCAATCAACTTCTCTGGTGGTAAGACCTGCCGCACCAACTCAAAGGCAGAGAGAGGACCAAGCAGAGATGTGGAGGTCTGTAGCCAGGAGGGGCTTGAAAGAGGTTGTATCAGCATGACCAAAGCCAGAAGAACAAAGCAGGAATTTAAAAGCCGTAGAGTGTAACATCACAGCTCAATTATGCTGAAAATATGTAATTTATTTCTATCTATAACAAATCTGTTTTTTTCCAAAGCTCCTAGCTTCTGGTTAGTAGAAAGAAAATATATTAACATTCAAGCCTATGACATTTAAAACTTACTCTAGTCCTATAACCTAAACAGTTTTTCCAGATAAGTTTCAGTTTCATGGAAGACATGCTCAGTCTCTCAGGTGTCTTCCATTCCCACGTCTATTACCTGTGACTCCCTCCATAGGTCGTGTCTAGGTACCTAGAAAGAGAGGTGCACCTTACTTGACCTCTCAATGGTGAAGGAGTCAAGGTCTTGAGGTCTGATATCCCCTTGGTCCTCTGGTTCCCAGAATGTTATCATTTATATCCATGTAAGATTTAGCTAAGAGATATATTTACGTAGCCACAAACAAGCACACAATTAGTTATAATTCTTTACTGGTTTTGCACACACTAATACATATTTTTATCTGCTCATTATCTTCCCTTCTCTCTCAACAAAGTCCCTAATTCTCCAGCCATATATATATAGTCATGTGATCTTATCAAAGTTCTTCACCTGCTAATCACAGTGGTTATTAATTTAAGGACAGTCTCGTAACCCACACTGGCCCAATCAGAGTTCTCATCAGGATTTTTCAATCTGAAATGAGAAGAAATTGAAAGAGAGTGAATCCGGAACTACAGACAACGATGCTCCTTCCTTGATGGAGAAATGGTTCTGTGAGAATGAGATCAGCATTCATTGAGTAGCAGAAATGAAACTAGAGAAAAGTCCTAATGAAATTCACGTTTCTGCTTCCAGTCACATCCAAGGCCAACTCTGCCATTATCCATTCTACAGTTTGGTTATGTGAGACAATCAGTTTCTCTTTTTAGAGTTTGCTTCTAATACTTGCGACCAAGACAATTGACAAGGGAAAGTTAATATTCTTGCTTTATTTGCAACTGAATAAGTGTGGATGAAAAGAAAATTCAGACATTCAAGAATATAAACATCTACAACCACTTTAGAAAAACAATTCAGCATTACCTGCTGAAGTGAAAGGTATGTATAGATATGATCTAAGAATTCCTCTCCCGGATATTCACTCTAAGAAACTTTTGCACAATGGCACCAGGAGACATGTCTAAGGATGTTTATAGCAACATTTTTCCCTAATAATAATTTTTTAAAAATCCTCAAACTGGAAACAACCCAAATACCTTCCATATGAATATAAGAATGGGTATTTTATGGTATATAGTCATATAATTGAATATACATCGAAAATGAATATAGTACAGACACATTTATCAATATGGTAAATCTAAAAAATGTGATGCTAAATAAAAAAATTTATTGAAAAACAGCTACATGATTTCATTTACATAACTTAAAAACATATATGACTAAACAATGGGCATAATTATACATACTGCATACATGTCGTACAACTGCAAAGAAAAGCAAGGAATGATATTCACGAAATTCAGGATAGTGTTTCCTCTTATCGGGGATATAGGAAACAAAGGTTTTGGTTATGTTCTTTTTCTTAAATTGTGTTATTTACTGGGTGTTTAAAAATTATTCTTTAAGTTGCACAATAAATTACACTCTCGTTTATGCAGTATATTTTATTAGATAAATCCAATTAATTACTTTTGAAGTAGCATATTAATAAGTTAGGCCTATTTTCTGTCATCAGATAATAAATCACAGGAAATCAGAAATATTTTAAGAATTCATTTGCGCGGACATAGTTGTCACCAACTCTGATACCAAATTGTTTTTATTTTGAGTTTCTAATTATTCTGTAACTTCAAACAAATGATACATTACATTTGGATATACTATTCAAAGCAGTCTTATCTAAATGTCGAAATAGTGCTAACCAATTCAAATTATGGAATGATAAACCAGAGCCATTCACTATATTTTTGTTCTCTAATGTCTTGGTTAAAGTTTTAGTTTAGTTTCTGGCTAAACACATGCAAAGCAAAATAAATGCAGGGATATTTTCAAAGAAGCAACATGATAACCTTTGCCCTTGTAAAACAGAAAATTATTCATCTTCTCTTTTAGGACCTATATTATTTCTCCATATGTGTTTGGGAACCATAGAAACTACAGTTGAAACATTGTTGGAACAAGGAAACATGGCTATTTTTAAGACTATGATGATTTTGAATATAATCAACACTGAACTAGTAAGTCATATGGAATTAGATTGCCTATATATTTAGTGCTAAATGGATCCTGGCAACCTCTGATTAAATGCATTGCAATTAGCATCACATCGCCTCCAGGTGTAATTCCTCTGGGACAGCGCACAGCTAAATATTTACACAAACCTGCTACACAGCAACTCTGTTATCCTGGCAGTCCATGTGCAGAGACAAATCAAACGTCTATAATAGGAATATCTAGTGCCTCCTTTGGGTTTTATTTACTAAGTTTATCTTTTGAAAACTCTTTTAAAATTTGATTGTCACATATAACATACATATACAGAAATGCATAAGACAGAAGAATAGACTTAATTATTTTCAGTGGTGTAACCACCACCCAGATTAAGAAATAGAACATGGCTAGCACCCCAGAAACCCCCCATGTGCTTTTCCTCATGGCAAACCCCTCAGTACCCTGGATCAGAAGCACTACTCTGGTGTTTTTGTTAATTCATTATTTTGCTCTCTAGTTTTGCCTGCTAACTAAGTATTCCTAAACAATATAGTTTGGTTGTGCCTGTTTTTAATATTTGCAAATGGAATCATAGTGTTTATGTTATTGCATCTTACTTCTTTTGATCAGCATTATGTTCCATTAGCTCCGTCCATGTTATTATATCTAGGTGTTCTTGCAAACCTCCTTAATCTTATATCCTTTCTTATATCTGCCATGCTTTGTAATTTCTACAGCACTCTAGTGATGGGAGGTACCAATAATTCTACTTCAGTGTGTATATAATTATGGTCTCCCGCTTCCCAAAATATAACAATATTTTTTTAAAACGATAACATTTATTGAGTATTTACCATGTACCAGGACTACATGAAACACTGTTCCTATAATATTGCTAAATCAGAGCAATTCTATGTAATATGTAGGTTTAGCATATCATTTTAAAATAAGAAACCCAAATTCAGAAAGACAAAGTAAGTTCTGGATATAGCTTTTCTGAGATTTAGTTATCAGGAACACAAATCCTGTTATTATTATGATTTGCAATATTAATCATGTTAAGTGAGTAAACCAGTAAACTTGCCACTTCATAGTAGTCTTTGTTTATCTCACCAAGCTCTTGGCATTTTGCCTTAATGTTCCATTGGTGCTTACACTGTTTGTACTCACTTTAAAGTACCAGGGCTTTTTTCTACCAGTCGCAGTGATAACTTTATCTGGTCTATGGCACCTACAGAATACTGTCTGTGAACTTCTCTTCTTGTGAGTACTAGGGAGGTGACCACCTCTGTTGTGGGAATCCAGGAGGAGGGCAGTCGAAACTAAACAGGCAGGGCGTCAGGGTGGGAAGAGCACAGAACTGAGAGGCTATGTCTATTCTACACATGATTGCCATTATCCAACTATATGACCGTGGGTAAGTCATTTAACCTCTTTGGGGCTCAGTTTCATGTATGAAAGGATCGGTCAGTAATTTTCAAACTAGAGTTCAAGGACCATCCGAGTTCTGGTTTTAAAGGCAGATTTTTGGGTCTTTCAGTGTAATGAAAACCTTCCAGTGTGGAATCTGTATTTTTAACAACCTCCGTGAGTGATTCTGATGCTCACCACGAATGAGAATCAATGAAGCAAGCGACGGCCCAAGTCTCCTCTGATTTTAAAATTCTGGAATAAAATTTGAACTGTTGGCACCTTAGTATTTTTCATGAGAGCTAAGTGCCTACTTATTTCAAAGAGTTCTGTTTGCATTTGTTAACAAAATTAAATACAAAGCCATTAAAATTCAAAATGCTAAGTAAATACTGGCTATCATTTGCTATGAGTAAACAACAATAACACAGGTCTAAGGTACCAGATATCAAAATGGCTGGGGACTGTTTGGGGTTCATAAACTGAATAAAGAATGGCTGCTCCAGTGGAGTTGTATCATATCATTAAGAACTATTAATGCAGTGTAGCAGGAAAAAGCAGCTCTGCCTGGCTACAGGACACAGCAGTGTCAATATGACTGACAATGAAAACTATATATAGAGAGAGTGCTATGTAGTCTTGTTAGAAAAACTAAGTAGTCATTTAGACTCTAAAACAACTTTAAAAGTCAGCTTATTTAATTGTAAAATATGCTAAATATATTACCCAACAGATTGAAGACAGTCTGTTGGCTGATTTATTTTTACTTTGATATTGCATTCCTTAATGTAGTTTTCAAATTCTTTTATCTGACTATTTAGGGGGAAAAAAATCTCCTTAACATTATTTAGTACTTTCCTGAGGCTATTCTTTATATTCTGAGGAACTGAAGGCACCAATTTATTGCTCCATTTTTGTGTGTGTGTTTTCTTTTTCACCAAGAATAAGTAACCTGAAAGTTCTGCCTTTTCCCACCTAACCTATTTCTCAAACCCACCTGAGGCAAGTGGTGCACTCATCAGTGAGAAGGCCTTGAGGGAGGTGATAACAGAATCTCCAGGAGTCTGAGTCACATAGAAAAGTTCTCCAGATATATTTTCTATCATCTGAATTGCAAAGCTGGGTCCAAAACCTGTCAAATAGCAATTGTTCATATACTCAGTAGAAGGCTAGACACATTTAACAAGGGAGTTGTTATGCTACTGTAAAAGCACGACATTATTATTTGAAGTAAGTAGGAAACTTCAATATCAAACGTATAAAAATGCATGGTCAGAAATGGTACTGTTTTCAAAATTGTATAGTCATTGATCTCTACATTAATATAGACGTTATTTATTTTCTTAACCATTTTCTCTTTCCACCTTTCTCCTCTTTCTAGCCCATCAGTAAGGTAAGATAAAACTGTTTAGTAATTATTTCACTTCCTCTTTCTCCTCCTTTTTCATAGGAGACTTAGCAGGTAACTGGCCTTGAATGACAGGTGGCATTGATTACTTGAGGAAAGACAGGTGGTGTATTGGTGAGAAGGACGAGCACGCTCAATGACTTGGAATTTAAGAACATTGAGAAGTCTATCTTGACTGAAGCAGGGTAAGTGGTAATTATGGGAAGTATAGAGAGGGCCAATCCTGGTCAAATGTCAAATGTCATGCTCAGAAGAGTATAAGAGAGAGTGAGGAACTGTCAAGTTTTCTTTTTTCATTTTTTTGTGCAAATATAAATTTTTATTATTTATTTATTTTTAAATTGAAGTGAAATTATCATAAAACATTATATAGGTTTCAAGTGTATAATATAACGATTCAATATTTGTATATACTGAGAAAGAATCACCATAATAAGTCTAGTTAACTTCTATCACCGTACATAATTACAAAATTTTTTTCTTGTGATGAGAACTTTTAATATCTTTCCTCCTACTGAAGTATTTTGAGTGGAAACTCACATGAGGTAACTGGCATTCTAGAGGATTAATCTGGCAGTACGATGGAGTATAGCTTGCAGAGAAAAGCAAGTAGAAGCGGGGGGAGTAGCTGGGAGGATTGGAAGCAGGTCAGAGACAAAGAAATCTTGACAAGCAACTGAGGAAAAAAGTCAGTCTTGATCAGAATTTGAATGAAATATCAATAGGACACTTTTGCCTATTGGATTGAGAAGAATTAGATGCAAGGTCTTCAGTTTGCCACACTTGCTTTGATCCTGCCTTCCTTCACAGTTGCCCTTTTATTTCTTTCTTAACTGCCAAACTTCTTAAAAGAGTTGTGCTGAAATGCTGTCTTTGCAATCTTACTTCTGCCCCCACCACTCTACTGAAAAGGTTCTGGCTCACCAATGACTTGACTGCTAGCTGGAGTGGCCTCTTTTTATTTTTCATTCTCTTAGCCCACTCTGGAGCATTTGGAAATGCTTGCTTGTCTCTAAATTTTAATATACTCCTTCTCAATGGCTTTTATAATATATTTGCTTGACTCTTTCCCATACTTTCAATTACATTTCAAAATGTTTTAAGGGCTCCTATTACTCCATCAATGCCTTATATATTGTGGGTCCCCAGAATTTTATTTTTAATCTTCTTATCACCTTATTCCCTGAACCACCCACACTACTGCCAAATTCTAACTTATTAACTTCTATAGCTTTGCTTGTCATCTATAGTAATCCCAAAGTTACAGTTTATGCCCATATGGCTCTCCTGAACTACATAATTGTGTTTCCATTGCTTCTGGATATTTCACATGGATAACTCATAGACATTTTAAAATTAACATGTTCAAAACTGAATTCAGTATACTTCCTTCAAAACTTGCTTCTCCATCTCCATAACTTATCTCTGTTAACAATCTTGCTCTCCAATTACTTGGCTAAGTTAAACTAACCCCGCTTTTCCATTAATATTCACATATGGTTTGTTTTGTGTCATCTTTTTGGTTCTTCATTCTCTTTGTACCCATGGCCCCTGCCTTTGTTCAGGGCCATGTAGTTTGCATGTAGTTTCTCTCTCCATCTAGTCCATCCTCCGCACCATCAACAAACATTTTTCTAAAACCAACTATATTCCTCTTCTGCTTACAAATAGCTTCCACTCTTCCTGGCCTTAGGGGAGAGTCCAAACTTCTCATTATGCCATTCCAGGGGTGACCTGAATGTAAACAACTTTTCCAAACTTACCTCCCAACATTGCTTAAATGCTTAGTCTCTATTTCATTTCTATTAAACAACTAAGTGAATACAACATTCATTTCCTGCCTCTGTGGTTCTCACATTGTTTCTTTAGTGTTTTTCCTGAATTCTTCATCTAATAAACTCATTCTCTTGTCAAAATCCAACTCGATTCATCTCAGTGACTGGTCTGTTACTTAAGCTGGACCTCTCATTTCCATGGATTTCAGAGCTTGCTCCATAATTGAGCAAGACAGAAACCTAAATTTTCTGAGCATTCGGATTCAAGTTCATTGGTTCATATCAGTTACAGTCACAGAACTCACAAAAATATAACTTTGAACCAATTTATTAATTTACAATGAAAAGCACAACTATGAAGCAATTTTAAAAGTTCATGATTACTATAAGAAGTGATGGAACTTACTTCTTATAGGAAAATCTCTATTGGAAGCTACATTGTTATCAGGTTGCTACTTGAGCATGAAATCAGTGCAAGAAGACTTAAGGTAGGTGACCCTAATGGCTATTGCCACTAAAAAGAGAGACAGAATGTGAAAACGTAGCCAATGTTTTGCCTCTCTTGGGTAATTCTAGAGACAGACTAAAAAAGCCATTACTCCCTTTTTCTAGACTTCAGGGTACACTCTGTCCCTTTGGTACTACACCCTTTCTCTATAGACACTTGAACATGTTAGGCTTTTTTTTTTTTTTTTTTTTTTTTTTTAGCTGTGACTATCAATGTAGTTATTGTGATTGCAAAGTATCCGATAGATCCTCTTGTCTCCCCACCTTGGGAGCTTCTAAGAATGCTTACTTGGGTTTATGCATAAGCCTTGATCACCCCCTGTATCATCATCTCTAGCCTTCAGACATTGGTATTTCCAAAGAGAAGCAGCTCCAATTTAGAATTTCCTGCTGCCTATGTAGTAATGAAATTGCATATTTATCACTTAATAACTACAGCTACCAAGATTTCTTGCCTGAGGTATAGCATCTTAAAGGTCTCCCTTAGTCCACTCTTACACTCCTATAATCTATTCTCCATATGCAGCTCAGAGGTATTACAGGTTTGATTCTAGACTGTCTCAATAAAGCAAAAACTGCAATAAAGCAAGTCATATGAAATTTTGGTTTCCTAGTGCGTATAGAAGTTATGATTATGTTATGTTATAGTCTATTAAGTATACAATACCATTATGTCTAAAAACAATTCACATATCGTAATTAAAAAATACTTTATTGCTAAAAACACTAACCATCATCTGAGCCCTCAGTGGGTCATGATCATTTTGTTGGTGGAGGGTCTTGCCTTGATGATGATGGCTGCTGATTTATCAGGGTGGTGATTACTAAAGGCTGAGATGACTGTGGCAATTTCTTAAACTAAGACAACAATGAGTTTTGCTGAATCAATTGATTCTTCCTTTCATGAGCAATTTCTCCATAGCATTCAATGCTGTTTGATAGCATTTTGCCTTCTTGTAGAACTTCTTCCAAGATTAGAGTCGATCCTTTCAAACACTGCCGATGCTTTATCACCTAAGTTTATGTAGTATTCTAAATTCTTTGATGTCATTCCAACTGTCTTCACAGCAGCTTCACTAGAACTGGATTCCATTAACGTAAGGACTTACTGCTTTACCTTGCACTTTTATGTTACGGAGACAGCTTCTTTCCTTAAATCTCATAAACCAACCTCCGTTAGCTTCTGCAACTTCCACACCTCTCTCAGCTTTCACAGAATTGGAGAGAATTAAGGCCTTGCTCTGGACTAGGTTTTGGCTTAAGGAGATGTCATGGCAGGTTTGATCTATAGACAATAAAACATTTTCCATATCAGCAATAACAATGTTTCACTTTCTTATCATTCATGTGTTCAGCACAGTAGCACTTTTAATTTTCTTTAAGACCTTTTCCTTCGTATTCACAACTTGGGTAACTGGTGCAAGAGGCCTAGCTTTCTGCTTGTCTTAGTTTTTAACATGCCTTCCTCACTACGCTTAATCATTTCTAGCTTTTGATTTAAAGTAAGATATGCAATTCTTCATTTCACTTGAACACTTATAGGCCATTGTAGAATTATTCATTGACCTAATTTTAATATTATTGTGTCTAAGGGAATAGGGAGGCCCCAGGAGAGTGAGAGAGACAGGAAAACAATAGGTCAATGGAGCAGTCAAAACACATATTTATTAAGTCACCATCTTCTCTGGGCATGGTGGCACCCTAAAACAATCATAACAGTAATAGTAACATCAAAGAGTACTGATTGTAGATCACTGTAACACATAATAATAATGAGAAAGTTTGAAATATTGTGAGAATTACCAAAATGTGGCACAAAGTAAGCAAATACTGTTGTAAAAATGACACTGATAGACTTGCTTGACACAGGATTGACCCAAAGCTTCAATATGTAAAAAGTGCAGTATCTGCAAAGCACAGTGATGTGAGAGATGCTTGCAATTATTTAAATTCATGTCAGGTCATGTCACTCCTTTGCTAGAACTTTTCTAATGGCTTCCCTCAGAGAAAGTTTTTGTCTTCTGTTATTCTCTCCCTGGATGACTCTGCTCCAGCCACATTGGCTTCTTGCTGTTTTATGACACACTAGGCACACTCTCACCTTGGACCTTTGCACTTAGTGTTTCCTTGGCCTGGTATTCTCTGTCTCTGATATCTCTTGGCCTTCCCTGCTCACTAAATTTAAAAGGCAAACTTCTTCTCTGTATTCTTTTCCTGCTTTATTTTCTTCATTGCACTTATGCATTAATCCACTGTATATATATATTTTTTATTTGCCTATCACCTGCATCTTGGCACTAGGTGATAAACTCCACAAGGTCTGAGGTTTTGTCAGTTTTGTTCTCTGCTGCATTCCATGAAAACTGGGACAGTGAAGGCTCTGTCATGCAGTAGGTGCTCCGTAAGCATCTGTTGAATAAGTGAATCCAAAGTCTTTGCTTTCATTCTTTTCGTGAAGATGCAGATATTTGAAAGTAATCATGAGACAGGTACTTCTCTCTCTCTCTCTCTCTCTCTCTCTCTCTCTCTCTCTCTCTCTCTCTCTCTCTCTCTGTTTAGGATGGAAAACATACTAAAGCAAGAAAGTATTTATTTTTGGTTTCTGTATTAGTCTGTGTTCCTCAGAGAAACAGAACCAATAAGATGTGTGTATATACATATATATGAATACACAAATATAGAAATATAAAGAGAGAGAGAGAGAGAGAGAGAGAGAGAGAGAGAGAGAGAAGGGATTTTGCTCATGTGATTGTGGGGGCTGAGAAGTCCAAATCTGAAGGGCAGGGCAACATGCTAGAAACCCAGGTAAGACTTACTCTTGCATTTTGAATCCAAAGGCAGACTGTAGACAGAATTGCCTCTTCCTCTGGGGAACCCCAGTCTGTTCTCTTTTAAGGTCTTCAGTTGATTAGATGAGGCTCACCCACATTATTGAGGATAATCTGCTTTACTCTAAACTTACTAATTTTAATGTTAATGCCATCTAAAAATACCTTCATAACAGTATCCTTATGGTACTTGATCAAAAACCAGGTGTCATGCCTAGCCAAGTTAGCACATAAAATTAACCATTATAGTTTCTCACCATTGCTTCTCTGGCACCTGCATTCATCTGAAATCTACTGGGAGAGAGCCATTATTTATGTAGCTGAATATTGCTAGTAGTTCATGTTGAACCTTGTACTTGCCTTTTTTTTCTGTATCAGCAGAAAATGTATTAGTTTACTAGCCTACTACTTTATTAATTACTAACTTGCTCCTACCTTAGCTTACCCAATCTTTCCTGATAAATAGCTTATTTATGTTCCCATAACAATGAATTCTTAACTCATAGAGTCTTATTAATTAATTTTAATACAGATTACTTTTTGAAAGGATAGACTTTTAAAATACACAGAAACAAAACTTTAGGTTTAAAAAATACATTCAAAATTATTTCATCAAAGCTATCTAAGGTTTAAAAACAATAACGAAAAAGTATTATGGACATGATTTGAAAGTAGGAGTTTATTTTATACTCTATTTTCTATACAAGCCCTCAATAATATATTTTTATTTTCTGAACTGCTGTTCATTTCATCATTATTCTTAAAAATGCTTTTATCTGAGCAGTTACTGGTTGATTATCAACTCTTTTGATTATAGCCTAGCAGATGCCAGGGTCATGAATTCAATTTTCACGTAGTTTAATAGCCCCAGTTGCTTTGGGTTCTGTGGCACCACTCCTAGGCCATCTCTAGCCATTGTGCGAATTCATGTTTGGGGGCCCACAGGGCACTGTCCTAAAGAGTGGATTGGTGTGTGCAAAGCCGTAGGTAATGAAAAGTCAGTTGGAAATCTGTCGCCCATTAATAGTGGTTCAGCAGCATACACGAAAGCACTTTGAAAAAAGAGCATGCTTTTTTTTGTTGTCAATTGTTTATTTGTGTTTTCCTCCTCAAAGACAGAAGAAAAGAATTCCAAGAGAAATTTTCTTTTTATATTTCTTCTCCCAGACATTCTGAAGATTTCTCTAACAATTTCATGTATTTTTTCAGAGTGACTTTTTATATGTGCATGAAAATCATGATTTCTCAGATTTTCCTTCTGAGGTAGGTAGGATGTCTGTGAGATACATGGAAATAAATATGACTTTGTCTTGTGCTTCTGGGACACTTTTAGATTAGAGCATGCTTTTGGAAAACTGTGATATCTGGCATACAAATAAGTAAATTTCTCACTATGTTCTCCTTTTCTTTTTTTTTTTTTAATGATGTTTTCAAATTATGACTAGTAATCTGATAAATGGCTGGGAAAGTTTCAGTTGGGTGTTAGAAATTTCATTTATGTGTTAAATAACTTAAGGTAGTTTGAAAGGGGTGATTAAGAAATGAGAGATGGGCAATTATTTGGTATTTGAACTTAGGTTGTGCTCTTAACAGTAATTCTTAGAACAGATCACTGTGCCCTGCTTGTTCACTGCTAACATTACAACAGAAGCACCTCAGACTTTAAGGGTTTGAAGTGAGGGTACCTTATTAGTACTACTACATCAGCTAATCTCTTTCCAACTTTCTTTTTTAAAAAATTTATTATATTTTTAATTTTTAATTAAGTTTGTTGGGGTAACATTGGTTAATACAATTATACAGGTGTACATTAGTGTGCATTATCAAGTGTACATTATCATTTGACATCTGTATATTCTATTGTACGTTTACCACCCAAAGTCCAGTTTCCTTCAGCTACCATATATTTGATCCCTTTATCCACTTCACCTTCCCCCTAATCCTATATTTGACACCCTTTACCCTGTCTATCTCTCCTCCTCCCCCACACCACTAGTAATCACTAGTCTATAGTGTTCTGGTAACCACTACTCTATAGTCTATGTTCATGAGTCTCTGTTTGTTCTTTCTAACTTTCTGATAGAGATCTCTTCTCAGATTTTATCAAGGTTGGGTGAGAAAGAGCTCTGAACAGTTCATTTTTTTGTTGAGAACTAAAACTCTGATGGAATCTAGAATTCTCTAATTTACACAGTTTGTCCATTTAGCAGTATTTAGATAGATCTTATCCCTTCCCACTTCAATGAAACAAGTAACTGTTGGGACTTGCAAAAGTTCTGTGTCAGAGTTTGATAGCATGAATTTGTAGACCATTAGCTGTGGTTCCCACAGACTCATAGCTTAGCAAACTGAGCAACATTATACCCTTGTCTTCTGCATCTGCTTTCATATTAGCACAGTTTCTTGTAAGGTAGTTTTTACTTTTTTCATTTTCAAGCCTTTCTTCATATTGTCCTTAAGTAACTAAACATATGTTTAATTATGAATTAAAAAAATATACTTTTGTAAAAAATTGAATTTCAGACGTTATAGCTAAAGCCCAAGTTCCCTGTGACCATTCCTGTTCCTGATGACTTCTCCGGAGGCAATCGATGCTGTTATCAGTTGGTGTGTCTTTTGCTGCTCTTTCTTCATGGATTTACGTACATATATGTACAGGCTATACATACTTAGGAGTACCGTATGTGTGGGAACATGCAGTTTAAAAAATGTATCACATTGTCCTTGTTTCTAGTTTAGATCTTCAGGTGCCAAGAATATTTATTATTTGAGTTTTGCTGCACTTGGTTAAATATCTCTGCAGACTTTGTCACATTCCAGACTTCCTTTTCCTTATCAGGTTCCCACACATTTCTAGTGATAGCCATTGACATTTTCATTTTATTTTGGCCCCAGGATATAGCACAATGTGGTAACACACTTGTAGTGCTCATATACCTCATCTTATCACCAAACATTCTAATCTCAGCTCGCAAACCAGGGCTGGATCAAATAAAATTGGCCAAGAAAAATGCCTTTTCTTGTGGTTTTCACTCTTAGTCTGGTGGCCATCATGGAAGTTTTAAGTGGCGTGGAATGTCAGTTAGGGGTAACTGGAAAAAGGCATTATAATTTTTAAAGTTCTTCCTTTTCCTAGAGTCACAGAGGGTTTTATGACATTAGCAGTCTGATGTTATCTTGAAATGCTCATATAGAATCATTGTTTCATTGCAATGGAAAATATAGCTTGGTTGGTCAACAATATCCCCTAGCCACCATCCTACAGGTAGATCTTGCAGTAGATTTGGCTAATAAAAGTTAAGGCCCAATGTTTTGTACATGGCATCATATTTTAAGTGGAGTAGTAGAGTGTCACAGCCAGAAATTCTTGTTGCAAGATACCCATCTGAACTTACTTACTTTCTTGAATTGATCTGCACACTCTTTTGTTGCTGCTTTTTGGTCTGCTACTTCCTCTTGCCTTTGTACTGGCTTTGCCTCTCCTCCCCCCAACCCTAGCCTGCTACTTGCAATTGCTGCTCCCCTATAACTATAGAATGTACTGTGCTTTGTTTGCTGTGGTATGGATTCAAGCTCTTTCTCCACAATTTTCAGCACCAGAACCTAACATGAGGGAGATTCTTACTTTGTCCTTCTTCTATCAATCTTTTGATGTGCCAATGAATTAGCCAGCCATGGTTAATCTTTGCCCAATTATGTGTGTCTTGAGTAGGGAATGAAATTACACTGTACAATCTTGGCTATCTGGACTGATTCCTTGGGTATGAAACAGTTCAAAGTAGTTTGCAGAGATAGAGGCTGTGGATGGGGCAAGTACCCCCAGACATATCTGCTACTAGGAGCACCCACAACCATTTAAACAAAAAGCCCTTTGGTGAATATGACAAAGTAGTTGATTCTTTTCTTTAATCTTAGAACAATGTTCAGTACACAGCGCACTGGTACAACAAACTATGTATCATTACCAGCAAAGGCGTGGTGTGATTACAATTATTGGAATGCATAATTTGATATGGCGATGATAAGTTCTTCAGAGAAGGAAAGAGGGCAACAGAACTTTCCTTCTATTTTAATTTAAATCCAGTCACAAAATTTACATTTTCTCTTCAGTTTTACAAAAATACAAGTGAAAATTTTATTTTATAATTCAAGACTTTAACCTTTTCTTTTCTGTTACTTATAAATCTGATATTTCAGCAAGAACTTCTGATTCTACCTCTACAATATATCCTGAATTCGACCATTTCTACCATATCCACTGGTTATTGTTATTCCTCTGCTTAAAATCCTCTAATATCGAATCACTGTGATTAGACTAGTACACAAAGTCCATATCAAGGTGAACAAAAGCCCATACTCCCATCTCAACCTATTTCCCAGACTATCTCCTACCACTCTCATTCCTATTACCACGTTCTATCCTGTGTAGTCATCTACCCTTTCTTCCAACAGCTAACCTTATTCTCATCAATTGCGTTTTTAATTATTTTGCTTGTTCCCTCTTTCTGGAACTCTCTTTTCCCATTCTTGACATAGTTGGCTCCTTCTCATCTTTTTTGGCATAAATGCAAATGCCACCTTCACATACAGATGTTCTCTGACTCTCTGAGTCAAATAGCCCCTCCTCCTCACAGCTCTTTATTTTATCATCCTTTAAATTTTCTTCATAGCTTTTTCACCATCAAAAAAAAAAACCACCTTATTTTATTTTTAGGTACTTGTGTTATCTGTGTCTATCCACCACAAGGAATGTTCACGAGCACAAGAATTTTGTATTGTTTATTGATGTATCTTCAGTGCCCAGATAATGTCTAGTATATGATCATTGCTCTCTAAATATTTGCTGACTGAATGAATAAAAAGAAGAAAAAGTGAATGAATATTGTCATGTTTCACCTTCATTATGTTTCTTAGAGTTATATGTATATCTGTATTAAAAAATTGGGTGGGGCACACATTTTGAAATAGGAACTCTTATTTGTCCCTGGACCTCTTTAATGCAATAACTGTAAATCTAAATCTTGTCTATATGTTTATAAACACATGTTTTAAATGTTCATTGGAAAATTTCATAAATTACTACTATATTCAGAGAACACAATGAAGAGGCCAGAAAAATTTTTCTTGGAGTCAGACAACTGTGGGTTTGAATCCAAGTTTGGTAGCTTACTGACCTTGCCACTTTAAGCAAGTGGCTTAATGGATGTGAAATGACTGGTACAATGCTCAATAATGTGTAATAATTGTTCTCATTGCATTGCACATCACTTTTTATTAAATAAATTTGTGAGGCATTTTGTGCATCCTCTGCAGTTGCTACTAGCAGATTAGGGTCAAGTTTGAGAAACAGCACTCATGAGAAAATTTTTAAAAAATATATGCAAACTTGACCATTCAGTTAAGATGCTGTTTCTATATAGGTACTCTTCTAAATGAGTTTCTTTATAGTAACGACTTTTATCAAGAGGCAATCTATACAGCTATAAATAAGAATTTAGTATATTTTACAGTGTTACATCTTATAAATTTGAGAATTTTATAATTCATAAGTAAATGCACAAAATGAAAATGAAAGTGAGATACATAAACTTGTTTTTGAAAACAAAATATGATTAAGTAGGTTTGTATGTTTGCTCATTAATTTATCAAAAAAAATTTCAGTGTCTATTGAAGGTAGGTATATGTTATATTGAAATTACAAACTCATTTGAAATGTATAAATAAATAACTTTTGTCTGTTTGAGTTCAATAAAGCATCTGGAGCAATACCTCTACAATTGCTTTCAAACACATGCAAATTATATAAAATATATTCTGTTGCTTGGATCAAGACAATTCAACACTTGGGCAAGTCTTTTGAACAAATGGTGCTGGGGCAACTGGATATCCACATGCAAAAGAATGAAGTTGGACTCTTACTTCATACATATAAAAGTTCATTCAAAATGGATCATTGACCTAAGAGCTACAACTATCAAATTCAAAAAACATAAAAGTAGTTTTTTGTGACATTGAGTTAAACAATGGTTTCTTAGATATGACACCAAAATCAAAAGCGACAAAAGAAAACATTGAAAATTAAACTACATTTAAAAACATATTTTTCTGCAAAGAATGCCTTTAAGAAAAGTGAAAAGACACACTTCAGTATGGGAAAAATCTTACAAATCATAAATCAGAAAAGGAACTTATAGCCAGAATATATAAAGACTTCGTGGAATCCAAAAATGAAAAGACAAATAACCCAATTGGAAATGGACAAAGAATGTCAATAGACATTTCTCCAGAGAAAATATACAGATGGCCAATAACCATATGAAAAGGTGCTTAACATTATTAGGCATTAGAGAAATGAAAAGGAAAGCCAGAATGAAATACCACTTTGCATGCTCTAGGGTGTCTACAACAAACAAACAAACAAATAAACAAACAGACAGACAAATAACCTGTAGAAAATAGTACTTAAACACTTGTGTATTGCTGGTGGGTATATAAAATAGTGGAGCTGCTGTGGAAAACATTCTGGCAGTGTTTCAAAAAGTTAAACATGGAATTATATGACCCAGCAACTCTGCTCCTAGGAATATACCCCAAAATTTGAAAATAGAGATTCTGATACTTGTACACCTATGTTCATTATTCCAAGTATGCCATGTAGCATTATTTGTAATAGCTAAAAGCTGGAAACAACCCCAAAGCCTATTAACTGAAGAATGGGTACAGAAATGTGGTATTATTGATATATAATAATGTCAATGTGGTACATAAAATATTATGTGTTTTCAGCCATTAAAAAGAATGAAGTTACCATTGGGAGAAACTGTGTAGAGGATATGTGGAATCTCTTGTGTTATTTCTTGTAACTACATGCAAATCTATAATTACTTTAAATAAAAAACTTAATTAAAAAAAAAAAAGGAATGACATTCTGATACATGCTACACCATGGATGAACCTTGAAACTATTTGTGCTACATGCATGAAGCCAGGCCACATATTGTGTGATTTCATTTATATAAAATATCCAGAATAGGCAAATCCATGGAAACACAAAGTAGGTTAGTGCTTGCTGAGGGGAGTGGTAGAGGGTTTGGATGTCAACAGCCGGTAGGTACAGGGCTTCTTTTAATTGAGACAAATTGTCCTAAAACTAGATTGTAGTGATGGTTGTATAACTTTGTAACTATACTGGAAAATATTGAATTGTACACTTTCAATGCTTGAATTGTATAATATGTGAATTTTATCACATAATAATCATAATAATTTGATCTCTGCATAATAATAATGTTGTTAAAAATGTTTTTTGAAGTGAAAATTACCCTTGGGACTTATAAATAAGGAGCTGCATTTAATGGCATTTAAATTACTCAGTATGCCACCAGATGGTTTCAATTAAATTCAACTAATTTATTAATCGTAAGTGTATGTTCTTAATAGTTGCATACATATAAATATCTGTGTTATTCTGAAGTGGATGGAGGGGAGAACTATAGTATTCCCTTACTGTTTTCCTGCTGTAATATTTATCATAAGGAAAAATAGATAATTCCAGAGAAAACAATCTTTTTTTTAATTAATTAGTTAATTAATTAATTTCTTTAAAGGTGGCATTGGTTAACAAAATCCAATGTTTTATCTGTACATTTTAACAGTAAGGCGTTATATATATATTTACACTCTGTGTTTAAGTCCCATAGTTAGGTTTTTTTCTGTCACCACATATTTGACCCTTTTTACCCCATCTACCTCCTCTCTCTCCCCTCCCCCCTCCTCTGTTAACCACTAGCCTATTGTCCATGTCTATGAGTCTGTTTGTTTGTCCTATCATTTGTTGCTTTTAGGTTTATATCCCACATATAAATGATATTATGTGATTTCAACTTTTTCTGTCTGGCTTATTTCGCTTAGTATGATTATCTCGAGGGCCATCCATGTTGTTGCAAATGGAAGTATTTCAACTCTTCTTATGGCTGAGTAATAGTCCATTGTATATATGTACCACAGCTTCTTTAGCCAATCATCTATCATAGGACACTTCCTGTTGCTTCCATATCCTGGACACTGTGAATAATGCTGCTATGAACATTGGTGTGCAAATATCTTTTTGGAAATAGGTTTTCAAGTCTTTGGGGTAAATACCCAGTAGAGGGATTGCTGAATCATATGGTAGATCAATTCTTAGTTTTTTGAGAAACCTCCACTTTTTTTCCATAGTGGCTGTACCAATTTGCAGTCCCACCAGCAGTGTATGAAGGTTTCTTTTTCTCTGCATCCCCTCCAACATTTATTACTTGTCCTGTTGATTATAGCTATTCTAACAGGTGTGAGATGGTATCTCATTGTGGTTTTGATTTGCATTTCTCAAATAGCTAGCGATGTTGAGTATCTTTTCATATATTTGTTGGCCATTTGTACGTCCTCTAGGGAGAGTGTGTCTGTTCAGTCCTCTGCCCGTTTTTTGATTGGATCATTTGTTTTTATTGTTGTTACTGAGTTGCATGAGTTCTTTGTATATTTTGGATATTAGGCCCTTATCGGAAAACATTTCTGTCTTTCACCACTAATTTTCTTCGCTACTCCCATGTGTGCCAAATTGTAAAATTTCAGTATCTTATATATTCACTGGGAAACCTATCTGGTATAAGGAAAGACTCATTAATTCTCTTTTTCTTCTTTGACCCAAAGTATTATAAAGTTTTTTTTCTCTATACTTACCATTCCCATAAGGATTTTATGTTTTATTTTATGTTTGTTTTATTTCAACTTTACAATTTTAGGCCAAGACTGGATCTCAAAGTTTTTGCCACCTTGTGGCAATACTGAAGAAACACTTGTTTCCTATACAGCTTTAAATGCACAAATGTTGGTAGATGGCCACAAAATGTTATGAACCATCAGCAAAATAATGACTAATTTTTATGATTGCTCTTTAATTTAAAGCACTTAACTATGCATGTACAAAAAATTTTTATGACTTTAACAGCCTTTTTTCTTTGATGTTGACTGCTTGAAATACAAAATCTGGAATTTAAGACAAACTAATTTATTACTAGTTTCTAATCACTTATTATTGAGGCAGACTGGTTTTTACAAAAACCTTTGATTGCTGTGTAAACAGAAGATAACTGAAAAATTTGTTAATTTTTTCCCGTAAAATCACCTACATTCAATCTTAAGTTCTGATATATGCATACGGTAAATGTTGGTTATGTTCACTAATTTAAATTAAGCTTTATTTGGTTGAATATATCTTCCCATATGTACATAGTGATAGATCTCTGTATCAGGGATGATTTATATGATGGATAAAAATTATATTTGTCATGTTAAAGTTCAAGAATATGATGTGTCATTTCTTATAATATGTAAAATCCAGTGTTGGTATTGTCTTTATCTATTGGCAACATTATAATAAAGCTATTTTAAAACTGTTTTATAATAAGTATATTAAAATTTCATAATAAGCTATGCTTACTTCAGAGTGATCTGCTTTTATAAAATTGGCAGCATAAAACTTGATTTGGATCAGCTAATTTTATTCCATGACAGAGAAATACATATTTATTGAAAGTGGAAAATGCCCAAGATTAGTTTAAAAAGTGAAATAAAGTGCAATTATTTAAAATAGAAATGAGGTGATTTATTTACCTTGTGAACTCATTTTAGCTCACTTCTAAATAAATGTTAATTTACTTTTAGAAAAGTCGTGTCAGACATGTAGGCAACATATTCAGTAATAATTTGAGTAGGGATTTTTATTAAATTCTGCTTCCAGATACTCAGCTGCAGCGATTATATTCAAATGAACCAAAGTCTTATTATAGATGAATTTAGAGAGGATGAGCTTAGAACTTAATCTTCAATAGTTCATCCAGTTTGGAATTGACACTGGCAGACCGAATCTTTCCATCTCTTTGGAAAATAGAATAATTAGCATGTGTGTGTATTCATAAATTATAAAGTTTTTCATTCTTAATAGGGTTGCACAGGGGGAGGGGTAGAGAAACCAGTGAACACAACATGGCTCATGTATCCTCTTTGTGCCTAAATGCTGTTGAGCAAGTGCTGCCAAGTTCTCTCATAACTAATTTTTCACAATCCTAAAATTATGGACTGCTAGAGTTTTAGTACTGGAAGGGAACTTAACAAGTCCCCAAGTCTGGCCCCAATATTTCTGGGCCCAGCTGCATTCTGGGAGGTGAGACCATCCTTTTTTGTTAGCACACACCAGCTCATGGCTCTGTGAACTGGGGGGGGCTGCCATAGCAAACCCTCTGCCAATGCCCACATCAAGACAATACTCTTACTTTCCTGTTGTCTTGGTTCATGTACATGTTTGCCAACTCGTTGGGTACAATTAACCATCATTTTCCACCTTTGAATTTCCAACAGAAGTTTGCTGGATGCGCACATAGAAAGTAATATTTAAATTTTTTTCAGAAAGATAACACAATTTGTCCTTTAGAGGCCTAGTCATTTGAATGCCAGGGCCAGAAAGCCAGCTGCATTATTAACTGAAACAAAGAAATCTGTATTAAAAGGGATTGTGAAAAGAAAAAGAGTGAGTAATGTAAGAGTGTAGAAAATGAAATGTTAGGTCTTCTAATGGAAACATAATTTCCATTGAGGCTGTTGTTTGAAAATTTGTAAGGGGATGATTTTCTCTTAGGAGCAAATATATGGGAAAAGAAGATGTCCTTATGAGATAAAAAGTAGATTGTCTCTTTGAAGATGTCTATTACTAATAAGAAAGAAGAGGAAATTCAGGAAAGCACTCAACAAGTGTCAACAGAGAACTTATGAAAGAATCTGGGAGAGACAGCTGTCTCTGAAGCCAAACCAGAGTACAAGGCAGGAAGAATTTTTAACAGTTCTCAGAAACATGCACAAGCCAGAAGGAAAATAACAGAGTGTAAATGATTTTGAGCAAGAGAAGATTCCTAGTGACCTTAGAGTTTTGTCAAAGGATGGGCCGCCAGAGTCATTACCACTTGGTGACAGAAGGGGGTAGCAGAGAGCTGTTAGGGTGAGCTGGTTGAATCAAAGAATTTAGCAGGCGAGAAACACAAGGGAGAAGCTGGAAGGAGAGCCAGAAAGCCTCCCAGTGATTGTTACCGACATGCTAGCTAGGCTGATTAGGTGGTTAAGACCTGCAGAAGAAGCTACCAGCATGATTCTCTAGCCATAGAATGTCTTTACTTAAAGGAACACGTATCACCTATGTTAGCATGGCTGGGCAATGAATGGCTTAGGTTCTAAGAGAGACACCAGACTTTATCCAGAGCCTATTATTCACATTTAGTCACATTAAGGGCAAAATACGAGTAGTGATTTTAATAGTGGCAAATGTGCCTCTGTCTCTAGCTTGTGAATGTCCCCAGGCTTTTGTATAGGCTCCTCTCATTACTCAGTAGTCTCTAGGTGTTACACTCAACTTTTATTTCTGTGTTGCTGCTACTGAACTTCTATTTGTCTGATCTCAACATAATTTCAGAAGCAAGGCTGGGCAATATGAGTACTCTAAAAGGAAACTCTCCATCGTTTCTGGCCAATGCTTTTGTCATACTTGTTCCTTTAAGTATACTGGGCCGCACCACTCTCAGGACCAAGGTTAGGTTCAAGCTAGTAAGCCAAGGTAAGGAGGAGCAGGCTAGTGTTATTGTGCTAGAAAGGCACAATAGTTTAGTCTCTTTATATTCTTCTATGAAGGGCAGCACTTGTTAGCGAGATAGATTAACAATTTCATCTTGTCTGCCACATACGGGCAGCTCTGGCTCAACCATTGGCTGAAGCCAAAGGAGGTTGAAGGCTCCATAAGTGGTGGTTGGTTCGTTGTAGATGGATTCATTAGGTGCATACTGAAGACTAATAGAAGTAGTGTGCTTGAACCAGTTTGTACTGACTCCTAAAGGTCAATTGTTAGCATCTCAATTATATCACATTGGTAGCTTGTAACTGGTCATGAAGGGGACCAGTTACACCACAGAAATTGGAAAACCTTACACTTGAACTTCCCTCCTTCCTGCCCTGAATACTGGTTGTTAAACATTTACCAGGACACCACTGACTAGGTGCTAGGCACAGTGCTAGGTCTTAATTCTAGTATGGGCCGAAATGCGAGGGTTACCTCACCCTTTCATGTTTTCTCTACTTTTTTTTCTTATTACAATCTCCAAAACTGCTCAGTATTATAAACTAGTACAGTGACAGATGATCATTTTCTCACCTACCACCTGACTTTATCATCATGGATTTTTTTTCCCCAAATGCCCTAGTTCCGGTATGAGGTCAAATGGTTTGGATCAGGTCACAGAGCTGGCTGTGTGGCATGGGGGCAACAGCAAACAGAGCTTAGATGAGCAGACAAGAAAAGCAGTGTTTCCTTTGCCATTCATTAACTTGGGTGAGATAAATACCCTCCCCAAAGATGAGTTTCTTAGTCTATAAAATAAAGGGTCTTGGTCTAGCAAAACTCTGATCTTCTGAATTACAAATCTAATTTTCTTTTAAATATCAAGTATCTATATACTTAGAGAGGGTTATCAGTCATCATCTCTAAATAATTTGCCCCACACCTCAACTTGTGCTAAACTATTTTTTGCTTCCCCAAACATGCTATGTCAAGTCTCTCTGGGCGTTGGTATTTAATGTTCCCTTTTAGGTAATGTACTGCCTTCCCCTCTGTCTATCTGACAAAAATCCTGCTCCTCTTTGAACAGTCAGCTTGTGTGACCACCACTGTGAAGCATTTCAGGACTCTCTCAGGACATTTTAATGCCCCTTTTTCCTGTTTCTCAGAGTCCCAGCAGTACTATCCCACTGGTACAGCTGGAGGCGGTATAGTTGGGAGTCTGGCTATAATGTATGGGCACTCCAGAGTTTCTCTTTCCTGGATCCATTTCCTGTTGATCCTCTTGAATTCATTTCCTCTATTCAGCTTGGCTGAGCTTTGGGTTCCACTATGGCTTGCTTTTTACTTCTCAGCCCACCATTCCCCTTGGGACTTGATGTGTCAGAGGACCCCTTTGGATACTACTTTTGTTCCTCCTTTGTTATTGACCCCTGTAGGCCATTTCTCTTACCCCACTCCTATACCTTATTCCTATTCCTGAAATACAAAGTCTGGCTACAGACCTAATTCCCTACCTGTCTGAGAGGGGAGTTCTGATAAAAACTTGGGAATTCTTTTAGGGAAGAAACTGTTCTTACAGCCATGTGTCCTCAGTGCCTTTATTTATGTCTGGAATGTACATGTGTTCAATGAATGTTTATTAGATGAATTAATTACTGAATAAATAGGGTGAGGAGAACTAGATTTAGCAGAAGATCCTACTTAGGGGCCACTAGTGAAGTGTAGGTTTGATCTTACTTCTTAAATGTTGTCACTGAATTTGGATTTTGCCACATAGATTGTTGATTCACAATCTTTTTTTTTAGGGCCTCAAGAAGGATATTTTAAAAACTGGATTTTTTACCAGCAAAATAATACACAGCATATAAAAAGTGCACGGAATTTCAGTGCCTTAAAAAGTCCCCTGAAGCCCATCTGCAAATGTCAGGTAAATAGCCTCTGTTACTCACATTGAAAGTTTTAAAGTCTAGATACGACATGATGAAAATAATGCTTGAAGGAGGGGTTCAGAATAGACTGGAAGGCTGGGATCTCTGAAGAGCAAGAGGATCTGGGTACAAAGTGATGAGGGGCTGAGGTAGAGTATGTTCAGCATAAATGAAAGAAATGGGCAGATATAAGAAACATTGAAAAGGAAGACCAGACAGACTTGTTATCAATTACAGTTATGGAGCTACAAAATAATAATTATTCTGTGCTCTTGAAAAAAGGTTTTTAAAGTTGTTAAAGTCTGAACTATTGATGAGACAATTGATATAATAGTCATCAGCTGTTTTTAAAGAGTGATACTGGCACATGTAAAATAAAGGAATATTTCCAAATCTATTGACTCATTTGTTGGGAACAGTGAGTTTGCATGCCCGATTATTCAATGACCTGGTCATTATTGATTTAGAAACTTAGTAGGAGAGAGCAGAAACAGGAAGTTGCTTACAACTTACCAAAATTTTAGAACTGACACCTTTTCCTCCCTCCATCCTTTACTTCCTTCCTGTCTTCTTGTCTCTTTAATATAAAGTAGAACACACTTTTCTGTAAATTATATTTTTTGACCATTTTTTTTCAAGGAAAAAAAATATTTTTTCTTCTGTTTGATGCTCAATTCAAACAAAATAGCTTTTCTAAAATGTACATAATGTCGTTATACTCCTATTGAGTTCTGGTTGGTAAACTCATACCTCAGTAATTGCCACCTTTAATTTATGATATAACTAGTGTGAACGGAGCATGAGTAATTCTGCCTACAAATTCATTAATAACATGTAAGATTTAGAAGATATCAGGCTTAGCATGAATTAAGACTTGGTATTAAGTGTGGTCTGTGAGGATAAAGCTAAATAAATTTAAGGATGCGAGAAAAGATTAATACAAGCTCAATCATCTGGAAATTCATTTTATTACACTTGCATCAGAAGATGGGCAAAGGTGATCCATCTTGCTGTTATTAGGTTTTCTACAACATTTAATAATTTCTCCTCTAATTTCTTTGTTTTCCCATTTTACTTTCCTTTGCTCTTGTTGCTGAGCAAACATTCCGCCTAAGACTTATCTCTGTGTCTTTAATCTGAGTCTTTCACTTCTATTTATGAAAACAGATTCATCTATTGTGTCCTTTCTTCTTTATGTTGCTGGTTCCTTTCTTCATTGCCTCCTTCTCATGTGTGTGCAAACAAGCTCAAGTGGGCTCAGATGGGTTCACTATCATGTCATACAATCATCTTCTCACTTTTCTTTGGTCAGAGCCTGTATAGCCTACTTTTTTTTTTTTTTTCCTAACCTCAGCTCCCTGACTAGTTTTGCATTAATGAAGGTGCATTATAGGTTAATGATAGGTCAATAAGTGCTGACCTCTCAGTAGCTGAGCAAAACAGAGATGTGCATCCTTTCACATCACAGCCTGAAACAGGCTGGTGGGCTGCTTCTCCCTCAGTGGCAACCCAGAGGCCCAGGCTACACCTAGCACAACACTGTCATATTAGAGTCGAGTGCTTTATTTCAGCCACAGAGCTAAGGGAGAGAATGTACATGTTGGTGATACACTTGATTTTAACTGCCTAGACCAGAAGAGACATCTATTTTCCCTTATGTTCCATTGGTGAGAGCTAGTCACGTGACACCACCTTGATGCATGAGGGCTGGGAAATGTTAAAGAGCGCATGGATATTTGATGAGCACTAAGGGTTCGGCTCTATCCCCATTTCTTCGATATCATGTTTCTGTTCTCACCTCTCTGAAGGCGTGAAGAGCAGATCACAACCTGGGTACACTCTGTGTCCTTCATGCTGCACCTGGATAACCTCCATGTCCTTCAGGCTGCACCTAGCCAATGCACTGGATGGTAGGGTGATGGATACTAATCGAATGTAAGATGTGAAATTTTAAACTCGCCTACATGGAACTGAATTGTTTAATATTCAAATTGACCAAAAAGCTATGCAACCTGCCTGAGATGTTGTTAGGATTCAGGAAAAGGAAATCTGACAGTTTTTTGAAAGCAGTGATTGGGAAAAAATAAAACCTTAAATGTTTGCACCTTATTGGTGCAAACCATCCAATATAGAACCTATGTTTAGTTTTGAGAATAATGTAATTAGATATAAATAAAACTATGTAATATTTTATTGTTAAATGTAAGCTCCATAAAACAAAAACTAATAAAGTGATTCTTTTGTCTTTGAATAAGCTTAGACAGTGACTTTACTTCAGTCTAGATAACAGAAGAAAACTTAATCACATTTTAAATTAAATTCAAAGATAGATCTAAAAATAATTGAAGTTCGGTGAACGCTTTTCTGCTTAGAGTGCTGTAAAACTCTCATAATTAGATTAATGTGTTTAATTCCCCTGGAGTGTTGCAGTGACTGTGAATTGGCAGCAATCATAATGTACATCACTTCTAAACAAAGTAAATGCTCTTTAATGTCCTTTCAATGACCTCCTGAGTGGAGTTTTCAAATTCTCATAAATTCTCAAACACGTTTTTAACTCCTAGGGACTTGAACATGAATTATAATATAAAGATAGAGTTTAATTAATAATGTATGCCCATGGATAATTAAAAAGAACTCTTCCTTTATGGAAAAAAATACTTTAGGTATGAAGAAAACATCTCAGATAATGTTCAGAGGGCTGGGATGTGCCTGATATGTTATCTCAAACCTCTTTTCTCTTAAGACATCTCACCACAATGCTTTGTTTTTAAAGACCTCTAGGGAAAGATTTCAACATCACACAGTTTAACCATCCTTTTGGTCACAGAACTAAACCTGTATATTATTGATTATACTGAACATTCTTTATTATATATTTCTTAAAGTCAAGCCTATTATGTTCTTATAATTTTTCTTATTATTACTTCTATGAATTTTTTCTTTGTACATGAATACTTTCAAGTCCCCCTTTCCTCCTGGAAGACACAGACTTTATTTGTTATGATATAGAAAATTGTTGAGAACTAAAATAATGTTTGGACTGGAAGGATATTTGTCACAAAATTTTTAAATTGGAAAGATCCTATCTACCTGACATCTATGGTATCGCCTAATTGAAATTTTATCTGATTAGTGGTAGAGCTGGGACTACACTGATTCTTAGGCTGATGTTTTGTGCCTTCTATAATAACTTCTTCATTGTGTATACCTCTTTATGTACATAGAATGAATGGTAAGGCTGAGTTGGGATCTAAGCAAGTAAGATTAATATCAATAACTAAAATGTGCTGTGGACAAATTGCTTAGAGGGTATACACAAAATAAAAGCAAAAAAAAATTTTGTAATTATACATTCATTTGTGATTATTTTATTTCTATCTGTCTGACCCACTAAGCTCCAAGACAGTAATAATTATATTTTAAATTATATTTTGAGAGCAGGCATATGGTTGCCATTTCTTAAAGAGATAGTTACTTTGGCAACTTATAATTTCTCTAATATTGTAATAACAGTTCCATAGATAATTTCCAAGCTCTGAAATTTGTGAATTTTATAAAACTTTTAAAAATAAAGTCATCCTTAAAAGTAATTGTTGAACTTTATATTTCTAAATTGCATCAGAAGAGCCACATTTTAGCACTCTCTATTGTTCTAAAGGATCTTTTTACTGCAATACTTGTTAATTAAATCACTTTAAAGTAGACAGGTGGATCGATGAGACATCTTACAAATTGGGATCAAGTATTGATGAAACTGTCTATTGATGTCTTTCATTGATAGTTGATTGAGTCTGCAGTTGTCTAATCCTGGAGTCTAAGGGATAACTGAAGATATCACTACAAATAAATTATAGGTATTTTTTTTTGTTATTTGGCTTTATTTTAAATTACAGAATAATACATTAATATATTCTTATACAAAAGTTAAATAAAATAGAGTTACAGAAAAAACCCTAAAATTCTTCTTTAATAACTTTATTAAATAACTTTATTAAATACCATAGATTGGGTGGCTTAAATAACAGAAATTTATTTCCTCACAGTTCTGAAGGTTAGAAGTCTGAGATAGGGTGATGGCATGGTCAGGTTCTGATAAGAGCTTCTCCCTGGCTTGTAGATGGCTACCTTCTCACGTGTGCTCACATGGTAGAGAGAGAGAGCAAGGTCTCTGCTGTCTCTTCTTGTAAAGGTACTAATCCCATGAAGAGGGCACCACAGCCATGGCCTCATCAAAACCCAAACACCTTTCACGGGCCCCCTCTCTAAAAACTATCACATCAGAGGTTAGAGCTCCAATATATGAATTTAGAAGGAATACAATTCAGCCCGGAGCAATAATGTTGATAAGTATCATGTAGTGTTTGCTAATTTATATGTGTATTATCTGCCAAGATCTATCCTAAGCAATACTTGCACACATATACATGTTTTACAGCAGAGGAAACTGAGGGATCTAAAGAAAACACACCGTTCCTAAGTGGCAGAGCCAGGCCTTGAATTAGGAGGTTTGACCACAAAGTCCATGTCTTAAACACTACTCTACAAGATTCTCTAAGTCCTTACTCTTTTGTATAATCCTCCTCACAGGTGACACTGTGAAGAAGTGGTAAGAATTCTTCTGAGGCCATTTATAGACCATTTTTGGCTCTTTTTGTGTGTGTGTGTCATAAAGTCCATTAAGAGAGTAATGTAGCAGCATGTGGCATACAGAACAGGACATGCTAAGCCTTCTAGGCTGCTCTCTTCCCTGCATCCACCCCACCTGCTTAAATCCAGGCCCACCAGTCCTTCAAATTTCAACCTATCGGCACTTCATCATGGAAGCCTTCTTGATTTCCCACCCCTTTTATTCTAGAGGAAGGAAATGAAATCCAGAAAGGTAAACTGATTTTCAAGAGGCTGCCTAGCCATTTGGTATCAGAGCCAGGACTAGAATTCATGCCTTGTGATTTAGCTGAGAGCTCTCTTTCAGCATACCACTTTGATCTTCTGGAACTCAAACTCACTCCTTATGTATGACTCAAGGGAGAAATTTGTAAGAGTACTACAGTCTTGTAATTTGGCTAGTTTTGGAGAGGTACACTTTAGATGTTGATTCTATAAACTGATTCTTTTAAAAAGCAGCAGTAAATAATAGAGCCCATTCTAGTTCTCAGCACAAGGCACAAAATAAATTTTTGAAATTACTTCTGTGAAAGACAGGATCATTTAAAATGATTTTGATTTTAAGTACATGAAGATATAGAGGCATTATTACTATACTGTTAGAAAAGCAGAGAGGATCAGATTCTCACAATAATTTAAATTAACTATATAAGTGATATTACATTAGTTGCCTGTTGTTACTAGCACATTATCACAAACTCAGCAGCTTAAAATAACACATTTATTATTTCACAATTGTAAAAGTCAAAAGTCCAGGAGGCTCAGCTGGTTCCTTTGCTATGGATGCTGTAAGTCTGAAGTCAATGTTTTGGCCAGCCTAGGACCTTACTTGGAGACTCCAAGGGAGAATCTGCTTTCAGGTTCATTCAGGTTCTCGGCAGAATTTAGTTGCACGTTAAGTATTGCACCGAGTTCCTCATTTCCTGCTGATTGTTGGCTACTGGCAGTGCTCCACTTCTACAGGCATCCTGCATTCCTTGGCTTGTGGCCTTCCTTTTCCATCTTTAAAACCATTAGTAGTTGGTCCAGGCTTTCTCAACTTTTTCTTTTGCCTTTCTTTTCTGCTGCATCTCTCTGATTAACTCATTTTCCTCTCTTTCTTTTAAGCACCTTGCTTAATAATATATTGGGCCCAGCTGAATAATCCAGGATAATACTGCTATTGTAATGTACATAATCATACTTACAAAGTGATTATATCTTCTATTTTGCCATATGAAGTAACACTGTTCTGGGAATTAGGGTGTGGAATCTTTGGAAACTCATTATTCTGCTTGCCACAGTCCATTTTCTAGCCCTGAAGGTTCATGTCCATCCCACATAACAAAATACATTCATCTCATTCCAAGATTCCCAAATATTTCATCCCAATACACCATCAAGTTAAGATAAAAAATCTCATCAAAATTTCATCACCTCTAAAGTCCTAGACCTACTCACCTCATTTATCTAAATCAAGTATGAGTGAAACTCTGTGTATAATTTCTTGAAACACAGCCCTCTAATTCTTTAGACCTGTGAAACTAAAGAAACAAGTTTTCTGCTCCAAACATATGATGATGTGACAGACATTGGATAATAGTTATAGACATTCTGGTTCAGAAGAGAGAAAATGGAAAGATGAGAGGAGTTGCTGGTGGCAAATAATTTTGAAATCTGGCCATCAAACTCCATTAGATTTCCAAAGTTCTGGGGAAGAGTATCTTGTGTGGGTCTTGGCTATACCCACTGGGCTATTGGTTCCTTTTTTATGAAAAGCAGCATGTGTTTGCAACTGAGTAGTTTTATCACTCTGTTTCCTACAAGTAGAAGTGTGGGGGTCTGACATCCTCTTTTCATTTTGTTCTCTCTCTGCCCCTTACAGTCCTAGCTGGTAGTGTTTTTGCTGTTATGATATTCTCAATAACTTAGTGAGTCTCTCATGCATGTCGTGGGGGTTCACCTTGTACACAGATCTTTCTTAGATAAGCTTATCTCCATTTATGGCTCCTGCTGATGTGACTGAAAGTATTTATGAATCACTCCTTCAGTCTTCTCAAATAGCCCTTTGTGCAACTGAATATTCTGACCATTTGAACTACCTAAGGTATTAGCAAAAGTTTTTACAGAAACACTTGTCCTTCTTCTCTATAATATATCTTCCCGACAAGAGTGTCTTTTTGAAGCCAGCAATGGTGGGTCAAGCCCTTCTAAGGTTTTAATTACTGCCTATTGTTTTCTTTCTCATCTTCCTGACTGAATCCAGCTTGAGAAATTTCTCTACTTTTAAGTGCTCCCATGATTAGATTGAGCACTTCTTCATAATCCAAGATAATATCCCTATTTTAGGATCCACAACCTTAACTACATTTTCAAAGTCTGTTTTGTCATGTAGTATAATGTTCACAGGTTCTGTGGACATTAGCATGTGGTAATCTTTGGGGACTATTATTCTGCCTACCATAGAATATACTTTCACAAATCAAATAATGAGTAGGAACAAGAGAAGGGAGGTAGGAACTGAAGAGAAAATATCTTCTAGGAGCCAAAGGAAATTGGAAAACATTCAGTATCTTAGGGACCTGAGGTTTCAGAGTAGCTACATAGACTGGTGGCTGAGAGCATAGAGCAACTGCTCGGTAGCCTGAAGAAGCCAGAAAAGCCTTTCTGGTTTGAACAGGAAGGTAAACTAGGCAGCAAGGAAGTCAAAGTGGAAAAAAAAATCTGTCTTCATCTTTAGTCGTCACGAACAAGTCTGATTATGAATTTAACAGTATGAGGGTAGAGAGACACGGTAGCTTCATAGACCAACACTGAACTATTGCTGTTTTATGTTAACTAAGTGTTTTAATTTAGTTCTATGCTAAGAGTCTTAGCATGCTTGTCTTATATTGCAGATATGAATGAGAGCCTGGGTGTATAATAAAGCAATAACATCAAATACCCTGAAACTTTTTACTTGGGGTACTCCCGTTAGAACACAGAGCCATAACAGTTACTATCACTTATCAGAGTAACAGCATGGTAATTGTATATTTATTTTTTCCTGCAGTAGAATTATTCATCTGGATCTAACCTGGTAGCTCCATAGAAGTAGCAGATATCCACAAGTAAATCATATTAAGATAGGCTATGGTACTTAAATAAGAGACTTGTGAATCCTGGACGAGTGTGCAGAGTCCTCTAAAGACTGTCATTTCCATCTGCTCTAATTTAAATTACATTGCCAGTGTGATGTTTAAACTATCTTGTATTAGAAAATTAATCAAAGAGACTCATTCATCTCAGTTTGCTTTTCTGTGGTGTTGGCTCGCAAGTACAGAAATATGATGAGATACCATATTTAGCTGAGCACTTAAATCAAGGTTACAAGACTCTCAAGTATATACAGTGACTTTAGTGTGTTAATATTCTTTTCCTGCCCTGATGGGTTGCTTTCTAAATGGGAGTCTTTCCAAATCTCTTACATAGGAGAAATAAAAGCAGTGTAGACTTTGAAATGAGCCAGCATCTAGTAGTTTGTACATGTTTAACTAGAAAGCTAAATCTTAAATAAAAATTTTATTTCAATTATCAAGAATTTGGACTTAGGCAACAGTAGTATTTGAAAGATTTCTTTCTTTCTTTCTTTCTTTCTTTCTTTCTTTCTTTCTTTTTTCTTTCTTTCTTTCTTTCTTTCTTCTTTTCTTCTTTCGTTTTCTTTCTTTTTTTTGTGATAAAATAAAGACCAGGATCTGATGGTGAAATTGTGTGTGTGTGTGTTTCTCATTTATATCTTTCTTAAAGATGTAGTACCTAATACTTATACATGTTGGTATTTAAACCTTGAATATTGTATTTGAACTCTGTCCTAGAACACCATTTAGTGTTATATAGAAGTGACTTCTTCACATGCCGTCATCACTGGGGACAGTGTGGAATGGGGGTGGGGAATGGGAGAGTGTTTCTTTTTGCTTGCCTAAATTTATAACCATTTAATTTTGTTTCTCATTAACATTCCACAGAATGGTATACATTCATCTCCTATCCTATGTCAAACAACCTGGGCCCAAAGTTCCATTTTATTCCAAGGTGAAGGATTTTAACTCACAGGCTTCAGAGACTTAAGAATTATGATCACTGCTTAGAATTTTGTTGGTGTCAAGCAGTCTCACTTGGTGACACTTACCATCTGTTTCTTAGCATGTGGCAGGGGCCTCTCCAGTTAGTGTCCTTTAGTCACCTCGGGCGCACAGCTCACATCACTTGATGGCAGGAGCCAGAAATTACTTGAGAAAACAAGAAGGTAATGATAGATTTTAAAAGTTATTTGTGGAATGATGTGAGAGGTGACTTTTCTCATATGTGCTCACCAAACCCCTTGCCCCTGCTCCAAAACCTCCAGTCAGTTCTACTAACCACATGAATGCTCTCTGTGAGTGGGCCTTTTTTTTTTTTTTTTTTGGTGGAAATTGATGAAAGGCTTGTATTTCTGTCCAAATTGATGCCTAGTGAAGTAGAGACACACTTGTGGATGCAGAAACCCTAGAGTAGCTGAGGCCTTGAGAGTATAATCACCTGAAATTCAGCAAAGTCCTAGGAAGTGCTTTGGACTTGCAGGGCAATTCCATTTAGACCTCAGGATGTGAGGAGACTTCAGTTACAATCTGTATTATACATGTTAACACAATAATGTGTTTAAAGGTCACTATCAAAACATATCATCAGATATGGTATCAGTTGAAAGTTCAGATCAATAGAAGCATTATCCCTTGCAAAAGGACACAACGCAAGTGTGATCTTTGCCTTCCCTGACAGACAATTCCAGATATTATAATTCAATCTAGGAGGACTTAGAAAAGTCAGAGTCAGGTCATCTTTCTACGGCCTCTATAAATCTAATTAAAACCCTCATACCATTTATTTCCTTCCTACTTTTATGCCAATCTTATCTGAAAACCATACAAAGCTATATTACCTTTGTCTCTCAGGGGCAGACCATTAATTACAACTTACTGCTCCTGAAGGGGAGGCTGCTGGTTGGACAGCCATGGTGCGGTATAACTATACTTTGCCATGTCTTTGATATCAAATTGGCAATTTTACAAACATATTTTTTTTTTCCTATCATCAACATAGTCCAAAATATTTCAGGAAATCTGCAATTTCAACACTGAAGGTTTGTTGTCTCTTCAGCATCTATGAGCACACACATCTGAGAGCAAGGGGTCTGCTACTTGTTTGCTTTTAGGCAACTGTACAGTGAAAGTAGTTTTATTTATAATGGGGGCTGAGTTTTTAATTTCTCGCTGAAAGAAAAGCATTTTGCCTCTCGCCTTGACCTACTTAGACTTTACCGAGGAGACATTGCTAGACAAACAAGAACTTGCCTTGTCTGCTGTTGAGATGCCAGAAAAATGATGAGAGGAGCACACCAGGTCCATTTATAAAATGAAACTATTTCAAGCCACAACTAGCAGCATTCCTATTCTGATTTGCCAGACTTCATGTATTTCTGTAACATTTGAAGGAATATTTTTATAACAGGTTAAAAATTCTCTAAACTCTTAAATTTAAATGTTTTATCATTTGGTACTGTATCGGAGATATAAAAAGAGAGAATTATTTTTGTGTGTGGTAGTCACTGGTTTATATGAATATCACATTAAGAAATCTTCTGAAATGTATAAAGTTGTGGTTATAAGTATGTGGTTTTTAGAGTTGGGTATGTCATTGATGAACTCTGCACATCTTGAAATAATTTGAAAGAGGATGACCTGAAATGGTATATTTGTTTTACCTACTCTCCTGTGCTACCAAGTACAGAAACTAAGGAAAGATAACACCATATTAAGAAAGACAAGGTGAATACATATTCGATTTTTTTTTTTTAATTTTGGTGGAATCACTCTGTATTTAAAGTCTTAAACTTTAATGGTGAACAAATTTGATTTCGGTCAATATTATTGGCTCACTCAATAAATCATTATAACCTCATCCTGTTTTTTTTCCAGTATTTCCTATATCTTACAATTTCTTTTTTGTTAAAATATTACTTTAATAATTCCTACATGTATTGTGTGCTTCCACGTTATGGGCATATGCTAAGCAGTTTAATAATTATTTCATTGAATCCTCAGAACAACCCTATGCCATTGTATTATCAAGCCTATTTTACAGATGAAATTATTCATTTGTATGAGGTTAGGTAACTTGATCATAAGGCTAGTAAATTGTGGAATGGGGATATAATCACAGTTGCTAAGATTTACATGGCATATAATGTAACATACTGAATCTTTACAACCCAATAATGAGAGAGAGGAGTAACAGAGGGTAAGTTGTTAAGCCAGAGTTTGACTCCAACTCTAAGGTCTAAGAATTAACTATGACTACTAAGTTACAAAGATGTGCTGTTCGCTATGATGCCACTACCCACACGCCACAATTAATATTCGAATTAACATCTTTAAAAAGTTCAGTTGTTTAGTTGCGTTACCTACGCTCAAGTGCTCAATAGCTATATATAGCTATTCGCTACGATATGGACAGTACAGATTATAGAACATTTCCATCATTGCAGAAAATTCTATTGAAATGTGCTATAGATTTTATACTAATGTTTTCCTGATGAAATTTTAGTGAAATAATGTGTACTCTAAGAAGGGATTTGGGAAACACTTAAGTTTTATTGCCAATTATTTAACATGAACTAATCATAATTTGAGGTGGACTAATTTTACTGATGACTCATTGAATTAACTTTATTTTTCTTCTTGTTATCATAAATTCCATGGGAGAAAAGTTTCTGATCTCGTTCCTAAGTTCTGGAAATTTTGGATCCTTCTTTTGGATCTGTGGCTCCCTTTTCATGGGCTACTTAACTCCTAATAACTTTCCATTTGGGAATATTAAGTGCTTAAAATAGTTTCAAGAAGATAAGAGGTGCAAAAGAGTACTAAAAATCCATTCTAAAAAAATGGAATTCTTCCAATAATAAATAAGTTTACAGATTTCTTTGCTAAGAAAAATAATGCTGATTAAATGAACTCTTTTCCCCATATTGCATTCTGTTTCATAATTTCCCCTGCATTGCATTCTATTTAGTCATTTGAAACACACTTTGTCTTTTCTTGTATGTTGCTCTATTTTAATGCTGTTTCAAAAATAAAATAACCAAAAAGAAATGTTCTTACCTTGAATATCTTTGTGCTTTTATATCTGTCCGCTTCGCTTCATTTCTTGATTTTAAAATAACTAAATAAAATGAGAAAATGCAGCTTACTGACTGAATACTGATATTCTGAATACCTGTTGGATTCATTATAATTTATACAGGTGTTCTAGATGATAATTTCAAAATTTGTTAGATGCATTTCAGATGGAGACCTGTTTCTATGGCAACATATTGGGTTTACAGACTAAAACATGATTCCAAATGGCATTAAGCAAAATTACATATGCATAGGATAAATCTCCTTTGTCCCTAGAAAACTCATTAAAAGAAAAAAAAAGATAAAGCAGGCCAAATCCAATTATCCAGTCACCTATAGGTTGTTCTACCTGGCTCTAGAAACAATTAATTTCACAGCCAATATGTGCTCTCTGAGGGGAGGGGTTTCTTATCAGGGCAGTGCTAGAGTGCCAGTACTAGTGAGATAAGGAAGTTGTCATTGGTAGGTTACTGTGGGAGCATTTCGCCAGGGGTTATGAGTGAGGCACATGAATCAGAGGTACATCTTAAGATCTGAGGCTGGGACTGAATAGTTCAGGCACCAGAGCAAAATAAGACTGAAGAGAAGAACTAGACTTAATATGGAAAAACCATTAAAGAGCAAAAGGAAAAAAATGGGGCAATTTGGGACTGGGTTGATGACTGTAGGGTTTCTGAGGAGGATAGCGTTATGCTGTCCTAAGTTGCAACTGGGGAGTTTTAAAGAAAGAACTGTGAGCCATACCTCAGTGTGGAGTTTTAGCATCTGGTCAGTATTGAGAGGTAATTCTCCATGGTTCTCTTAAGTTTCTGTACATCTTATGAGTAGAGTCACTGTCTGTGTTTATCCTAGGATTTCTTTTCAACGATTTTTGTATAGGGGACAGCCTTGGAAGATAGAGATAGGGTCTCTATCTGGAGCAAGGTCAAGTTTGTTTACTCTCCAGTATAATAAATATGTCTCTCTCAAAGGTAAGGTCTAATAGGCTTACTGCCAATTATGAAAGATTATTTGGGTTTCCTAAGCATTCTAGCAATATACCCCACTATGCATGCAAGTATCTTCTGGCCTTCTTCAAATCACCCTGTGGGAATTGGAGCTCAGGAAACAAGTACAAATGCTGAGACTGAGTTTACAGCTATGAATAGTAAACTGTCCTTTGTCTCTCAGCCAGGAATCTCATGTCTTTTGACAGCATCTATGTATCTTTGGTAGACTATCTTGTCAGCTTGCTAGTAGGGTAAAATTTTAGACCCTTCACAGGTCTCGACAGTCAGAATGGTTTGGAAAAGATCTTATCTTCCTCAGCTTGAGCCCTGAAGCAATTTAAAAGATATTATTATCACCTTAAGCATCAACCAACATTTGGCTTCAGCTTCCTTATGTGCTCTTCACTGCAGGGCAGGGGCTGGGTTGAGTAGAACCTTCGACCCTTTTGACTAGGTTTTTTAGCATTTTTTGCTGTCTTGTTTCCCAGAGTCTCTAGTGTAAAAGATGGAGAAATATAATCTGTAGTTACACATTTGTGTTGCACTGGATTTTGTATTTAGTAATAGTGCCTAGTTTTAGCCTTATTTGTCATGTTTGTACATTTATGCAGAGGCACTCAATGATTATTTTGTTGTTTTGTTTCAATTATTTATTTATTTTTTATCATCAGTGGCCTCTACTATCTCATTTGGATACTGACATTTACTTTGAATTGAGTTTGAGTTTTCCACTCTTCCTTTGATTTGGCTGCTAGGAATTGCCATTCAATACATATTATATGGCTTACCTGGGCTTGACACTGTGATGAGCCACTCCTAAGAGACTGTTATGACACAACTAATATTCAAGATACGGAGGATATTTATATGACAACTGAGAAAGATTAGAATTTTAATTATAAAGTCAAAACTCTCTAAATATCAAGAAAGAAACATTATTAGATTCTGACATCACTTCCTGTTTTATACTCTTCCGGAGGATGGATGGATGTATAGATGCATAAATAAATTAACAAACAAATAAACAAATAAATAAATGTGACTCACAGTTTGCTGCTAGTAGATATAAGATGCTTTTGAGAATCTTTTGACCCATTTTTTGACTTGTTTTGTTATTGTTAAGAATTCCAAAACACCCAATCCAGGATTCTTCTGGATTATCTCTTCGCCTACCTCACACCACTACAGCTGCACACACAAACGTCTAAGCTTCTGAAGAAAAAAAATTGTGTAAAAGTTTATACAAAATGGATACTGTAAAAGCCAATTTCTCCCCACTCAACAAACAGCTGGAGAGTTATTTCTGTTCTCATTATATTCAAGTTTCTGTGTAACAATGTAACCTTTTAAAAAATACACCAGTTAGTAGTTTTAATTTGCGATTTCACTTGCACTACAGAAATTTGGGAATTCTAATGGCATTGGCAATTAACTTGTCCATTTGTGCCCCGTTTTGTCTTGCTAATGTATAATGATTGGTATAAAAAAGAGCAGAGCATAGGTAAATAGGAAACATGATTTATAACTTATAATTACACATGCCTTGCATTGAATTTGTATTTAGAAATGGCTTTAACACTTTGAATTGAGTTTTTGTTCAAAAGCATTATTTAATTATTTTAGAGGAGTTCATGACTCAATTTGTATCACTATTTAGAATGTCTATCAGTCCACGAGTTCTGGAAATTAAGTGAAGTTTATATGTTATTTTTTCCCATTGGTAATGAAGTAGAATATAATCGAAGAAGGAATACATCTGCATATTTATTAGCCAAATAAAAAATACAATACAGCCACTAAGATTTTTAAGAGTTTATGGGTATTATCATTGTAAAATTTGGTTTGCTTCGATCTCAGATTTTCTTTTCCTTTTTTCCTCTGATAGTGCAGATGAAGCAGTAATGAGAACTTAAAAAAATCTGGCATTACTATTAGATTATGCTAAATCCACATAGTACCTAATTTAAAGTAAAAAGAATCAAACCCTTTTCTCTCACTCTTGATTCTTGTATGTTCTTCATCAGCTGGTTGAAGAGTTCCCAGCCCTGACTCTTCATGATCATGAATATGAGTTTAAGATGCCCTGAGAGCTTTTCTTAGTTTGAGCTGCTGTAACAAGTTGCTATTGACTGAGTGGCTTACAAACAACAGAAACTTATTTGTTATAGTTCTGGAAGCTGGGAAATTCAAGATCAAGGTGCCAGCAGGTTCAGTGTCTGATGAGAACCCAATTCCTGGTTCATAGGTGATTGTCTTCTTGCTGTGTCTTCACGTGGTAGAAGGGGCAAGAGAGCTCTCTGGGTGCTTTTTTTTTTTTTTTTTTTTTTTTTTTTAAACAAGGGCACTAATTCCATTCATGAAACTGTCTCTTCATAACTTAGTCATCCTCCAAAGTCCCCACCTCCTAATATTATCCCAATTTCAACATAGGAATTTGGGGTGAGGGCACTAAAATTTAGTCCATTTAAGAGTTTATTTAATTTACACATGGAGTTCAAAGTAAGTCATCCTTGCTACCAGGGACTACTGCACATCTCTTAGAGAATATCTAACCCAGAGAGGCTAAATTACATCCATTATAATGTATCATGGCCAGTTGGTAAAAATTACCAAGGAATACTCGAGTACATTTTTGACAGAGATTAACATTTCGATGATCTCTCGTTTCCATGACAACATAAAGGCTATACAGGTTTTCCTCAGTAAAAGATCTTTAAAGGAAACTCTAAAATGCGCTACATCCTGAACTTCTCTGATATCTAAAGGTATTTAAGAGATGAAAGAAGTGATATCCTAAAGATGGTCTATTAAACTTTCCCAGATGTCAGCAGTGTTTAGTAAACGACAATATTAGAGACTTTGAAAATAACTGAGGCCTTGACAATTTTAGGGTTTGTTGCTGATTTTGCCACTTGTAAAGCTGGTTGTCTGACACATTTAAAAAATTGTAAAGTTGCTGAACAACCTTACGATGGTGCGATGTAAGAGCAGACATTTTAAAAATATCAGTTAAAGGTCAGCACCCAAATGTCTACCTGGCTGCCATTCTATTGAGAGATTCTCATTGGATCCTGCCCTTAGCTGTCGCACATTGTCAAAACTCACTGTTATTAACACTGATAGACGTCAATTCCTTTTCTCCTCTCTTTGATGTGCACTTTGCCAGAGATCAAGTGTAAGGCAGCAGATAATAGGACTGATATGTAGGGAGATATTAGGAGTATGCAAGAATGTCAAGTAAAAGACAACAGACAAGAATTGCCTTAGGAATATCCTTGCAATGCTGTGGGTCCAAAAACATGTGCTGATTGAACTCAGATTGAATACATGCTGAGGAAAATTCTCATAGTTAAGATTTAAATTACAAACCAGCAGTTTCTTGCCCCTTTCAAAAGAATTCTTAAATAGCAGCTTTATGATCCTGTTTATATTTGTAAGCATGTAGGATAAATCAAAATACAAAAAATATAAGCAAGAAATCATATTTATACTAGACATTATTATTCGCTCCAAGGAGAAATAATTAGAAACAAAATATTTCATACATATGAATAGCAAATTCTTTTTGCTTAAGGTCTTGGTATTTTATTTGAATACTTTAAAGGACGTTATAAAGAATCTTATGAATTTGACTTTGGGCAATTTGTAATCCATCAATTAGCTGCTGGTTGTCTTATTGTGACCTATATTTGATTGAATTTATATAGATTGTGATTTTTTACTTCCATTCTTCCTCTATATTTTATTACTTGGTTTTGCTTTAGCGCTTATACAATCCTCTCTTTGTAGGTCTTCTTAAAATTTATTATTGTTGATGGACTTCAGAGTGCAAGAGGCAGAGAGTGAAATAGACTGAGCACAAGCTTTAAAGGCAGGCAGAACTAGGCCCAAATCTCAGCTCTACCACATACTACTAGTGTGGTCTTGGTCAGGTCACTTAA
The DNA here is from genome assembly GCA_003508835.1 of Eonycteris spelaea. Taxonomy (NCBI): domain Eukaryota; kingdom Metazoa; phylum Chordata; class Mammalia; order Chiroptera; family Pteropodidae; genus Eonycteris; species Eonycteris spelaea. The sequence goes on from PUFA01000140.1 coordinate 2,025,985, forward strand.
TTGATCAAAGCCTATAACATAATTTCTTATGTCCTTGAGCAGGTCATTTAATTTATCAGAGCCTCAATTTCCTTATGTTATAGTATTGGGACAATGACAATCATTTTCCACAATATTAGGAAGATTCCAGATAATACATACAGAGCACAGCAGTGGCTCTTACATGATGGCTGGTAGTATCTGTCTACGCCTCTAGACGGATTTGTTTACCATTACCAGAAAAGAATACCTGGCCTGAAAGTTGGGTCCAAAGTCTACCATACTGGATTCTGACTCTTGCTGTTTCTGGAGTAAGCAATTTGCCTGGAACTGGGATGGGAGGGTGGTGCTCAACACTGATTTTCAGTGCTAAAACGGAGATAGTCCTAGGCCAACTGGAATTAGTTGGTCACTCTGGATATTTTGTTTATGAATTATTGAGGATGAAATGTGAATTCTTTGCAAAGACAATGTGTGTATGTGTGTGTGTGACATGAACCTAAGGCCTGAAGTTTTATAGGACAAGGAACCACTCACACTGAGTGTCATGAGATTATGTCTCACTGCATATTACAATTGCAGGAAAAAAGTTCTTATACCTTGAGGAAAGTGTCTCATCCAGTTGCCTTACTTGAAAACGAAACCAACTAGGAATGAAATGAAACTGCAAACAAGACTAAGCAGTTGAGGAGAGACTACTGTGCAGTTCTCTCATTATGAGAACTTTCAAGCATTTATCTCAGTTTCTGCCCTCTAAATGTGGGCGTGATTCTGAGTCTTCAGTGATTGAAGGGTGAAAGGTGGTGTTTTTAAATAGGAACATACTGTATTCAGTCCACCCAAACATTGATTTATTTACATACTTGGAAACTAGGAATTGAAGCCAGGAATGGCTTTTTCTATCCCAGAGCTTCCCCATATGTTCTGGAGTTCAAGACCAGAGTTAAACAATCCCTTTGACTAGAAGATTTTTTTTTACAGTTCTGTCTTGTCCAAATTATTGTCAATAGACTATGCTTCTTTGTTTTCTTGACTCAGAGTCTTATTAGCATGTAAAGATAATTTTTTTTTATCCCAAATGACTTTGCTACCTCATTAGCAAATTTAGAGATGTCACATACAAGTGGTATAAAGATAACTGGGTCAGATTGCTTGGTTAGTCCCTTGAGCAGCCCTGGAAGTCTGGCTTTAGCTTAATATTTATGTGCATGTTTATAGGAAAGGAAGAGAGAATCTGGTGAATAGCTTTGACTTTATTTTAACCTCAGATGCAATCTTCATCTTAATTAAAAAGAAAATAATTCTAGAATATATTCCAAGATCCAATAAGGATACATATACGTTTAACCACCACTAAAGCTAGGTTTTGGACTGGCTCTATACCAGCTGCCCTCAACCTGGCTATCCTTTAGAATCATTGGGAATTGGGGTACATACAGAAATGTAAACTTGGGGCAATATTATCAAGAGTCTGGGCTTGGTTGGGTTTAATTTTATTCCCCTTAACAAAAGAGAACACACACACAAAGAAGTGCTAGATAATGGAGGGAAAAGAGAAATATGTTACCATTCTTAGTCTCAGGAGGCTAACTTTCTTCTCGGAAAGCTTATTTTTATATAGAAGAGATAAAGAACAATTTCAAGACAGAATATAAAGCACTAAAGTAATTGCTATTTCCGTGTTGTTTAGTTTTCTGACTAAAGGTGATAATGCCTACTGCAGAGAAGTTAGGAGTAAAGAAAAGTGTAGAAAGGAATATTATGATCACCTCTAATCCCTGAGCTCTTTCTCTTTTGAGTTTCAGCGGCATCTTTCCTCTTGTCTTCGATTTCTCTCTCTGCTGACTCTTTTATCTCAGCCCATAAATGTGGTCAGCTTTCCCCATCTCAGTTTCCTCATCACTACAGTGGGAATAATTGTACCTACCAGTTATGATTGCTGTGCGAGGAAATGAGTTGATATAAGTAAAATGTTTAGAACAGTAGCATGCAGTATACACCATACAATTGTTATTTTAAAAATTATTTTTAAAAAATAAACAAAAAAACCTTTTGCTATATCCTGTCTTCCTCTAAGCACTGACTTAGCCTTTCCCATTCCTTGGCTCTCTGACCTCTGTTGACACTATTCTCTGCTTGTTGTGATTAGTTTTCTGCCACGGTCTGGCAGAAACTTCTACCCTTACACCAATCTCTACTAGAGTGCTTACCGAGCTTAGCAGAATCTCCACAGTCACCTCTACTTCCTCTTAGCATCCATTTGCCTTACAGCACTGGTTAATTCAAAGCCAGATCCGGTCCTTTTGACCTTTTCTGGAAATTAAAACCTATCTTTGAAAATGGACTCTAAGCTCTAACATCTTCTGTCAAACTTTATCCTTGAGCATCTAGACCTAAGTCTTTCCATGTGTTTATATATACAAGCCTACTTCATTCCCAAAAAGCACTTTCCTTACAGGGTTTTTTCATCATCTGCCTTGTATTGACATTGTTATTGTGTCTGTCCTTCCTGCTGGACAGGTGACAGTGACCCACCATATTTACTTTTGTGTCTCAAAAGCCAGTTTTACAGATGTTTGTCAAATTGAGTTCAAGTTCTGTGGGTATTGCTTCAGGCAGTTATTATTTATGACTCTGTGTTTAAATTATTAAGGTATATGTCTTCACTTCTCTGCTATATTTTTAAAGTCCTTGAGAGCTGGGAATTGCTTTCTTCAGTTGTAATTACTATGCAGAGTTCAAAACTATGTCTTGCATATATAGTTGCTCCTTAAATATTTCTGAAACAATAATTACCTTTGTAGAGTACTTTATATTTTACCAAGTTCTCCCACATTTATTAGCTCATTGAGTCTCACAGTAATCCTCTAAGGAAGTCCCTATTTGGCAGAAAAGGAAGCGGGCTCAGTGGTGTTACAAGGAAAGGACACACATTGGTGGAACAGGAAGGGCTCAAGGCCGAGTATTCTGATTTGAGATGCCCCTGCTTTTCCCACTAACCTCTCCTGCCTGTGAAACTGAATGTACATAATTTAATGTAAGTAGTTTTTCCTAGGAGTGATCAGAATGGAGAACATCTGACTGGAGGTACAGGGGAAACTTTGTGGAAGAGATGAAGCTTACTTCAGAAGGGCATGGAAGTATGCCTTGAAAGGGCATGCAGTATGAAAGGCAGTTAGAAGATAAAAGATGTTTTAGAAGATATAGTACATAAAAAGTCCTGTATTAAAATTAGTTTCACTATTTCTCATTTGAGGAAACAGTAGTACTTAGGTTTGGCAGAAAGCATTTATTTTTAAAGGGAACATGAATCACAACTATACAAATTAAAGTTGAATTTGTCACCAGTGTAACTAGACACAGAGCAGCAGGAATGAATGTGGTGGGCTCTCTAGGCAACACAGCGAAACTCTGAGGCTTTTTATAATCTTCCAATTTCTTAAACATCTTTTTATGGTTATTTATAATCCAATGAGGGTTAACTAACTTGGTGTTCTTTTTCCTTTATAAATAACTGCTCACAATAACACACCATGGGTCTATCACTTCATTTCCTGATATAACATCAAAGTTATTTATTTCGTGCCTTCTGTGTTTATAGTCTATATTTATGGACAACTTTATTATGGCACAAATCTGGAGCCAAATGACATTTCCCAATATTGTACCAAGAGACAGATTTCTACTGGTTATTCCCGTGATTCTTGTAATAACATTTTACAAGTTCTTCTGGCTTTCCACGGTGTCCTGTCAGATAACATGGCTTAAAAGAACATCTACAATGATGAAATTCTTGTGGGGCTGCAATTTCCCTATACCTGCTTCTGAAACCAGCCCTATGTAGCAAGTTATGCTTGGTGAGGCCAATAATTCTAGGTCGTTTATTCTTTTATTGCTTCTTTACTATTTTGTTCTACTTGACTGAGTAGGTCTTAGGAACTACACCACGGGCATGCTGATTTCCATTTGAGTCGCTGCAGCTACACTCTGCGTTTTCCCCCATCTCCCTCTTGAGCTCCATTTGAGAGCTTATTTCACTGTTCAGAGCAGCTTTAATTTCAAGTCTTTTTTTCTGCACATAACACATCTCCCATGCCTGGCTCTGTGCCTTCGTTCTCGCGGCTTGAAGCCATCACTTAGGATGTGCTCAGGGTTCTCTTGTACCTTTATTTTTTAAAGTAAGGTATGTGTTTATTTGTTACTCAGCTTTTCTCCAAGGAAATGAAAGCATTGTTAGCAGCGTATGCCATTGACCCTTCCTAGCACTCTATGTAAGCTTAGTAGCCTATTACTAGTATTAAAATGAACCGTAATTTAAGTGGTAGCAAGTAACTTGTTATGTCCTAGTGAAGGCATCTTGCCTGTTTTACCCTTGCTACTGATACTAGGGCACCTGGTGTTTCTTACGTCTTGATGGACTTCTCAAACTGAGAACTCTTTGCAGACAAAAAAAGGTTCTCCTAGAACTGTGCTACTCTATAAACGAAACCCTTATTTACATTTTCCACTGTAGCAAATAGGTTGCTCATTTGTTTCTCAGTGGCAAAATATTAATGTGATAGGCAGCCTAATATAACATAGTCATAAACATTGCCAGACCCTTTATCTATCTATCTATTTATTTATTTATTTATTTATTTAGTAAATGTACTTTAATGATACTAAATGTAAATTAGTGATAGTAATTTTCTCACCCCCTGGGTTAACAACAACACACAAATAACATTTTCAAAAAGTTAAGTCATGCCTTTGACATAATTAACTACACTCCTTGCATTATCATGCCTCTGAGGTTTTGCTCTCATTATTCCGACTGCCTGGTAACACTTTCTGCCCTTCTCTGCTTAGAAAATACAATTCCTTCTTCAAGGTTCAAGGTCAAGTTAAAATGTCACTTCCTCTGTGAAATTTTTTTGAATCCTTCTGAACAGTATCTATTACTTTCAGTTTTCTATCTCTAGAACAATTTTTTTTTTTTTTATGATTCTACTTATTTTCTTTCAGGATTCCTTTTAGGCCAAAATGTGCTTTGCAGTTTGGGGTGTGTGTATGTGTCCTTCTTCCTTGAGGGCAGATAAGGCATTATTTGGTTCTGGAAATTTCCTTAGTACCCAGCACTGTGTTTTAAATATAGCCTTGGGTGAACATTTGACTCCTGAAGAATATGCAAAATGATGACTGTAGTAGGGAATAAAGAAGTATGGCAGAGATGATAAATCGTTGAAGTCCTTAACTTGTGAGAGTTTAGAATCTGAGACAAATTTTGATAAAGATAGGACCACAAGAAAATGTAGAAACAACCATTACTACTGTTATAAAAAGCACCATTAAGGTAAGTCTTTGGACACAGCTCGCTCAATTAGGGCACCAGGTTGGTGACCAGTACAATGGGCAGATCTAAACAACTCTTGTTGGACTTCTTCAGCTTGAGTGTTTATAAAGAAAAGAAAAAGAAAAGAAAAGGAAAGGAAAAGAAAAGAATAGCGAAGGGTTATGTACACAGTGGACAGGAAAATGTACTTAAGCACACTGTGCATTGTGTGCATGTACATGCATATTTGTGTTTGTATACTGAGAAACAACAAATTATAAGAACATTGACTTTAGTGTCAGATAACTTAAGCTTAGTTTTGATCTGCCATCTAGAGTTTCCCTTAATAACTTTTTAACATCTTTGAGCCTCACTTACCTCACCTGTAAAATTCCAATAATAGTGAGTTGTATGGGTTAAAGTGAATAACATTTTTTTTTTTTTTTAACGTATGAAGCACAGTTCCTGGTATCCCTTCTCCCATTGTTTCCTTAACTTGCATTTCTAGAAAAAGTCCTGGAAACCCTGGGAAGCTTTGGACAAGAGAGAATGGGGTAATAGTAGCAGTCTGATTCTGAGCTTCTGTCATCTTCCTGGTACTTACTGTCTGTCTACTCTTGTTCCCCTGATGGTCCATCCTGGACTGACGACTGCCTGGAATTACTGACTGAGCTAATGTGAGAGTCTTTCAGGTTGTAAGGGCTCTATGGTCAGTCCTTATGAACAAAGCTCTTCATCACCTGCCCATGTGTAAGTTGCTATTGCTGCTCTTGGCATTAATCATGGTCTTGGGGGTATTTGAAATGCCAGAAAAGCGGGAGGCAGAACTGGCCTGTGTTCGCCCTTTAGTGCCTCTGGAATGTCTATGTATGCCCCTGCTGCCTTGTGGTTAGGTGGTTGGTTGGAGTTTATAGTCCCATATGACTTTGGGTGAGAAAAAGAACATCTTCCCAAAACCACCAGCTGCCAGAAGAATCTCCCCCAGTTACTCAAATGTTTCTTTCTTTGTAGTTATTTTCCTTTTTGAGGTTACAGCAGTTAGAATTAAAATTTGTCAACTTGACTTCAAGGCAAAGTTCTTATACCTGGGCTTTGGTATCTATTTTGTATGTGCTGTATGATTGCTTTTAAATCTTTGTGAAAGAAAATAAGTACTTTCAGTGATATGCATTTATGGAAGCTGTAAAACTATGTAGAATATGCCACAACTTGTGCATAGAGAGAGGATTGGAAGAAAACATTCTAAAATGTTAATGGTGAGTTGTCTGAGTGATCTAGCTAATCTAATCTAATCTAATCTAATCTGATCTAATCTAATAAATAACACTTTCTGGACAGGAAGTATTATCTATCTATCTATCTGTCTATCTATCTATCTATCTATCTATCTATCTATCTATCTAATCTATGTGTGTGAGAAGCTATTTCATCCTTTCTACAATGATTAGTGTAGTTGCCTTTGTTTTGGTTCAAGATCCAGTCAATAGATTAGGTATCCTTTTGTCACTAAGAAACCATGAGTTTATGCAGTTCTCTTTCCTTTTCACCAGAGAAACAGGGTGGTCATCAGTATCTTGTTGGATTGTTGCGAGGTACAAATGACATTCTGATGATAAACATTTTTGAAAACCCACAGAACATTATGGAAGAGATGGTCTTATTGATTCTGGGGTGAGCTTAAAGGGCTTATGAAGCACAGTTTTATAGGAGGAAGAATCAAAGATGTAGCAAACAACCAAAGATTTGAGTATGGAAGGGAGGGGAGGCTTTTGATGATTGACTTTGATATCTATAAGTAAGTTTTTCCAGTAGTTGTATATTGTCTAAGAGTTTTTAGCTTCCAGAGCCATCACATCCTTTTTTTTCTAAGGACATCTAAACAAAACGCTATTTAGTGCAGCAGAGTTGGGTTGAGTGGGAGAATTAAGTAGAGGAGAGCAAGTTGTAACAAGAAGAAAATTTGTAGCTAAACTTATTGAGTTTCAGTCACCATTTTAAGCTCCAGTTTAATTCTTATAATATACTATAATACAGATGCTTTTATTCATATTTATAGTCAAGGAAACTGAGTTACAGGGAAGTTAATTATGTCTCCAGGGTCCCCCAACTAGAAAGTGGTGGTGCTGAGATTTGAACTAAAGCAGTCTGGCTCCAGAGCCCACACCATTAACCTTGGCGATGCCTTAAGGCTCAAACTGGGGATAGCAAGGTTGGACAGAGTGGATGGTTCACCTATTAGGGCAGAGTTAAATTTAGTTGTTCATTTAGTGTCACTTCTTCAGACTTTCATGAACAATCAGAGTGCATTGTACTGGCATATTTTTTCTGAGAGCAGCTCTAAAATGGAATCAATTATAATACTTCAATATCTGCATATGAAAAACAACCAAGAATGGAATATTTGCATACAATCAAAGTTATCTACCTAAAGACTGGAAATCAAATTCTAGTCTGATTTCTTTGCTTAGGTTTCAAATATCAGGATTACACTGCCACCTAGTGCAGAAAAAACATTTTCATAAAATGCGAAAGCTAGTGACTGCATATAACATTTTATAGGACGGAACATAAAAACAATGTTTAGTTCAGGGTTCTTTCATAAAAGAGAAAGAGTGATTTCAGAATCAAGTATCTCTTATTTTGTTGAAAGAATAACATGGAATTCAGGAACACACTTTGTATTCTTTGGTTGGTAAATAATAATAGTGAAGAAGAGAAACCTTCTTCATTCTGCCAAGTAAATTTCTTAATATGTGTCCAGTAAGGAAATTAGTGTAATTTTTTTCATGAGCACAAAAGTTCCCAGTAGCTCTTATGGGTTCAACTGCTAATTATTTTTTAAAATGTCAACAAAAAGCCACAAATGAACAAAGCAAGCAAACAGATTCATAGATATGAATAGCAGAACGTTGGTTGCCAGAGGTAAGGGGGTGGCGGGAAGATGAAGAAGGTAAAAGGGATCAAACACATGGTGAAAGAAGGAGACTAGGCTTTGGGTGGTGAGCACACAATAGAATATACAGATGTTGTATAATAAAGTTGTACACCCCAAATTTATATAATGTTATTAACCAATGTTATCCCAATAAATTTAATTAAAAATGTATTCAGCAAATACTTCTTAAACACTTACAGTTTTTGCAAGTCAATGTCAGGTGTAACAAAGGATGGATAGCTTAACAGAGTTGAAAACATGACCCTTATGGGCAGCATTTTTCACTGGACCAGCAGCATTAGCATCACCAATTAGAAACGTAAATTCTCAGACCCACTTTAAATCTCCTGAATTAGAAACCTGGATGGAGACAGTGATGCTTTTAACAAGCTGCTACGAACTGAAAACCACAAGGTAGCAAATGTAGCACCAGCTCTTGGAAGCACGTGTGCCATAGAGGAGAATTGATTTCTCTCTTCTTTGGGGAAAATGGAAATGCTCATATTTCAGAGAAAACAAAAGTAATATGATTAAAAGCTTGGAGGTGGGGATGGGGTTTGTGTAAAATAGCAGCCTTGTGTTAATGGTCCATGGCAAGAACACATTTATTTGTGAGTGATTTCAGAGAGAAATGTCTATCATCACGGGGCTCTATTTGCTTGCTATGTATGATTAGGCTACAATTACAAGTATAGAACCAAAATAAGCAGATTAAAAATAGAGCTTTGATTGTGGTGAAATTTCTTTAAAGTAAAACTGAACCCAATGCAAAACTGTGGGAGTCCTAGTTTTAGCAACTCTCTGATTGTTAATTAGCTTCTCAGCCAGAGATTTCTACAATATATTTCAGGCTCTAGCTGTGGGTAATTTGCAGCATCCTCACACAACTGCTATGTGCCACTAGGCATTCTGGGTCTTTTATTTTTAAAGACAAGATAGAAGAAAGCTTAAAGCTGGATACTAGTAAGAGACTAGTTTTTAAAGTACTGTTTATTTTAATCAATAAATAAGTAAATATAGGAGCCATGGCATCTTTAAATAATATGCTAAGTTTACACAACTTCACTTCAAAAGAGCACTTTCAAAATAATATAGTCATGTTTAAACTAAGGAACTTGCCCTACTATTCTGAGTTTTATGAGGCATCCCAATAGGCATTTTTAGTGCCTATTGTATTCTAATTCAATGTTTTTAAAACCATGGGGTGCAACTTATTGGCTAGAATCTATGTCAATTTTTGAGTTGGTCACCATCACTACAAAATGAAATAGAAGAAACAGAAATCAGAGTGCACCACATTTACATGGGTAGGTATTGTCTTCTGAAACTTTTGTTTCAGTTGTGTGTATGTATACATATTGATCGAATCCATTCAATCTATCCCTCTGAAGACACATCCAAAGAAGAAACTGTTGTCCTCAAACCCTTCTCCCACTTTCCGTAACAGCCAGAATAAAGGCAAACTCTTTCAAAGGTTTAAAAGATCCTCTACTCATCTCCTCCCCAGGGTCCTCCAATTTGTTATTTTAGAAAATGACATCACCATCTACTCAGTTGCACAAGTTCTAAACCAGGTAGTTCTACTTGCTCCTCCCCTACTCCTTTTCCAATCTACACTATGGGTCTTACTTCTTAGTCTCATCTGAATCAAAGTTAACCATCTCAGAGGAGCCTTCCCTGACCTCCTCCAACTAGATCAACCTCTAAACCTATCCCTGCCTTTTCAAGCACGCATTGCCCTCTTTCATTTTTTATAACACTTTCGATTGAAATTATCTCGTTTATTCTTGTAGATATATTTAGTATCTGTCTCCCCACCAACATGTAAGTTCGTGGTGGCAGAGACTTGGCCTTTCTCTGCCATATCTCTGCGTTGAGATCTGTTTAGGGCTTATGGTAGAAGAGTCACCAATAAATATTTATAAGTGAAAGAGTTCCTGAAATAAACCTGGAGTTTCTAAAATATTCTTTTCTACCTTTTTGTCATGGAACTTGTTGTTGCTTCTGCTCCAAATGTACTGTATTCACTTGCTCTTTTGGTAGACTTCTATTCATCCCTTAAGATTTCACCTTCTTTATGAAAAATTTCCCATCACCCTTGGATTGGGTTTATACTTGCTTTCAGTTATGCCACAGCCTTTTTCACTCATGATGTTGAACTCATTTTCATATTGGACTTCCCCACTGGGCCTTGAGCTTCTTCATGGCAAAGCTATGTTTGTTCATGCTTTTTGTCTCCTCAACTCCTAGCACGTACTTGACACATATAAGTTAGTCAAAAGTGTTTGCTGAATGATTGGGTAAACAAAATGAAAGAAAGTTGATGACAAAAAAAGATGATTATTTGTGATGGTGTTCCCTGATGTAAACTGTAAGTAAATAAAATTCTAGATGTATAGAAAGGGAAAGATTAGTGTGCATGTATGTCATACAGAGCAGTGTGTGTGGAGGGGAAAGATTAAAGAGAGGTAAAAGCATAATTATTCTGTATAAAAATACTTCTATTTACAACATGGATCATTTAAAATATTAAGCTGTCTTAGTGTATTTATGATCTGATAGGATTGACTAGATTTCATTTCCCCATTGTCTTTAAGAACAGAACTATCAGGTACAGTGTTAATGATGAAAAAGCTTACATGCCTATGATTTTAGGGTGCAACCTGACCCAGACCAGGATAGTTTAGGGTTTGCACTGTTCTCTGTGAGACTCTAATGTTGTGTTAGAAAATATGACTAATAGAAAATGAAGGTGGAAGGAGGAAAAAATTGTCCTTAAATACATATATAAATAAAATGTATATATAAATGGATGTATATGAAATAAAAATATCTTGATTTACATTTTTTTGATAGAGCTGTTGCTTGTTTTTCACCATCTTAAATAAACTCACAAGCTAGAAAGAAGTCAAACCACTTAGAAGCAAACCTATTTTCTTCCCCATTATTTTATCTTTTATTAAGCCCCCTGCCTCGTTTGCCTTCAGATTTTAGCTGTAGAAGATTCTTTAAAGTGGGGCAGGGGGCAAAAGCAGAGATGAGATCTCTAAAACACTTAGCAAAAGTTTTCCTCAAACTCTTAATTATGTACAAAAATCTGCTTCTCTTCTTTTTTCCTCAGAATAAATAATATTAGAGGATCTGTATTGCAAATAAAGAACTTCAGTAGGGAGGGTCCCTCTGGAAAATGCCCTTTTCCCCATGGATCCGGGGCTGACTTGTCTTGTGTGATTTCAGGATGTCAGGAAGGACCAAGCTGTACAATTTCTCCTCTAAAGTCCTACCATTGCAGTTCAGTTCTTTGGGTTAATAAACCACTCTATTTAAATAAGCACTGGTAGATTTACAAGAATAAGCTAGACTATAACCATAGTAATTCTGTGACTTAGCCAAAATGGCTGCCCTAGGGAATCGTAATTTTGATAGATGGAAGGAGAATGACAGGGTCTTGTAGAAAATTCCAAAGGATGTGAGGAACTGGATGTCTCTATGCCAGGGAGTGAAAGGACTTTAACAGTAATTTATGAGTAGAAAAGAAATGGTGAACAAATGATATAGATGTTCAAATTTGCCTGATTCACAGCTCATTAGGGCAAACTCTCCAGTGAGCTGAGGGGAGCAGAGAGAAAAGGAATTTTTTAAAAAAAGAAATAAACAAATGAAAAGAAACACTTTATTTTTCAATTAAATAAAAATTAAATTAATAAGCAGAGTAAAGAAATTTCAAGGACGCAAAAACACTTTAAGCTAGATACCATGACATTTTAAGATTATTGAATCTTCTGACCATGAATGTCCCTGTTTTTGGATAGGTGACTCATGTCCCCCTAGATGGAGCCAGAAGCAGAGCAATTCTGAGTGGGTGGGGTGTGAGCTCACTGTCTGTCTCTGTCTCTCTCTGCTCAGGTTCTGGAGAGAGTGTCGGTATGTGTGACACAGTGCTGACAAAATCTCTCTGTACAGGTCTGTGCTCCTTGTAACTTGCTCTCAACTTGTTTATAGAGGATAGTGAATTCTTTATTTCCAAGGATATTCAGCTTAGCACTGGTAATCTTAGAGTTTAAGAAGAAGTAAGAACTAGGAGGCTTGATGTTACATTTTATCAATATTTCCAGCCGATAAGTAGAGAGAGCTAACATATATTGAGTAATTAGCTGTGCAATTTGGGACAAGTTACAAGCTACTTCATTTTCTGTGTCTCAGTTTTCTCATCTATTGATTAGGAATAATTTTAGTCTTACTTTATAGGGTTGTGAGAGTTAAATGTCACTAGGATTCAAGCATTTTTAACAGAGGGGCCATAACAAAATGTTAGCTATAATGATGATAATATGAGGAATAACGACTCTTTCCTGAGGCAAGCATTAGATTCTCCGGTTTCCTCTCTTGTTTAATTCTCAAAACTGTTTTAGGTAACTCTTTTCAATCCGTTTTTCAGTTAAGGCAACTGAATGACAGATTAACTAACTTGCTCAAGGATATACAACCAGTAAGATTCAGAACAAACAGGGATTTCAAAGCTAGTTGGATGGGCACCAAAGCTCCCACGAGTTCCCACATCCCTGCTTTCCAGTGAGCCCCTCTTTACCTCAGTTCTCTGAAAGCTTCCACTGTATTCCTATAGCAGCTTGCTTGGGTTTTTCTGGTGAATTTCTCCACATCCTGATTTTTTTTTCCTTTTCAGCAGACTTTCCCTTGCTAATTCCTCTTCAGTGTAACCTCATTAGCTTTGGGGACACACCCCTGGCTAGGCCTGGGCTTACAAGGCTGCCTTTCCCCACCCCTTCCCTCTGCTTTGGTTTAAGTGTCACCAGATGCCTCTGGTTCTCCCCTTTGCTCTTAGCCCTCACAAGGGCAGGAGAAACAAAGGCTGGATCCAAAACACATCAGTCCTGGAGTGACAGCAAAGGGGTCTTGTGGGAGCACTGTCTCCCCTACAACTCTTTCTTCATCAGGACTGTTGACAACAAAGGAAACTGGTTGGGAAAATGAAGAATTTCTGGTAAGACCTTGACAATGGAAAGAGTAGTGGGGATACTGGGCTGGGGTCCCTTGAACTGAGGGTCTGTGTTTTCGCACTGGTGATAAGATGAGAATTGATGGGGGGAGAAGTGAGAAGAGAGAGACAAAGATAAGGATGAGAGAGTGAGACAAAAGAGCAAGCATGAGAGACAGAAGAGAGACACAGAGAAAGAGAGAGAAAGAGGCAGCCATTGAAATGGAGAGCAGAAAAATTAAGATAAAAAAAATAGAGACAAGGAAATAGATATGGAAACACTGAGATACATAGAAAATGAGACAATGAGATAGGAAACAACAACAATTTTTTGATTGTTTTAGATTAGAAGCTGGAAGCATGAGAATTCATTAAATTTCTCAATCAGATTTTAAACTCAAAATGAATGAAATAGATGACTGAGATTTGCTCACCTACATCAATTAAGTTTACCATGTTTGAAAATATTAAAGTAGTCCCCACCTGCAAAGACTTCTGTTTGAATCATTTTTCTTCTCTCTTCAGGAAAATTCCAGTTTTCTTTTTTGTATGCAGTTTCTTGGGACCCTGGGCATCTGCGACTGTCAAGCGTCGCCCAAGTAAGGGCCACAGTTTCTATATTTTGAAATATCACTTGTTCCCAGAAGCGATCAGGCAGGGAGGGTTGTGGCTGAGTGAGAACTGAGTGAGGCATCCATTGTCCTTCACACCCTTACTCTTCAGTCCTGCTTTGACCATGGTGTATTCTATAACTCTCTCTCTCTTCTCTCCTCTCTCTCTCTCTCTCTCTCTCTCTCTCTCTCTCGTGTGTGTGTGTGTGTGTGTGTGTGTGTGTGCAGTGCTGAGTATAAAAAAGAAGGCCTGGCTATTATCAAAGTTGGCAGGAAAGTCAATCCCTGTGCTTCAGTGCCTAGCACAGTGCCTACCTGGTTCAGATGGTGATTGCTAATGTGGATGGATGGATGGAATGGATGGATGGATAGAAGACAGTTATCTGGGGGTTGGAGGAGATATAAACAATATATTGGATTTATGGAGATGGCTAGGCCAAAGCTTTTGTAAATGTAAAATGCTTTTTCTGAAGTCTAGAAAGCCTCTGTCATCAGGTGAGTCTCAGCAGGGCACTGGGGTTGGACAGTTAAATGAGGCCTTCTATGGTGGTGAAAAAACACTTTCTCCCTGCAACCTTCCACTTGTGTAAGGAGCACCCAATTTCATTCTGGGATTCCTCATCAAATGGAACATTTAATCTTCCTCATGGTTTTCTTCTCATTAATCTTCCCCATTTTAGGATGCTAGCAATAGTCTAGTTGGGACCTTTTTTGATCTCTTAGAATGAATTTATGCAATTAAATGTTCTCTATATTTTTCAGGATTAATGAGTGTTCTCCCTCCCCACAACCCCTTTTGTTTCTAACAAAGTCTCTTAAGAACTCCATTCTCCAGAAGTCTCACTGAACTGGCTCAAGGGTGGCTCTGGATTTTCTTAGGAATTCTAAACTTTGTAGTGTTTAAAGAGCATTTTCTAGCCCAAACCATCAGAAGTTTTCCAAACAAGTTTCTGATACTATGCCATTAAGAATGTCATGCAGCTCTGGTTCTAAAGGGAACAAATTCCTAATTTCCCCAAAAGGAACATTTTCCCAGCAGAAATTATTAAAGTAACTTTGTGTCTTGCCACCTTTCCAGGATGAGTCAAGATGAATGAATTATAATCTTAGAGTCATAGAGTAAAGCCAGATACACTACTTATTAACAAGCTGTTTGGTATGATATTGTACTTTAATAGTTGCTCAGCTCTTATTATTATTGACATATCACCATGATCCCCATAAGAGATGAGGGAGGATGACATGTGATCTCTTTTGCAGGATTTCCGATCAATTCAAATTCTAATGGTGGAAATGAACTCTGTCCAAAGGTCAGGATTGGCCAAGATGATTTACCAGGTGAGTAGCTTTCTATAAACCTACTTGATAGATTCTTTTATTTGAGGAGGTTGTGGAAAAAAATAAAACCAATCTCATGTTAGACTTTTTATTTTGCATTCCCTTTTTATAGGGTTTGACTTGATCTCTCAGTTCCAGATAGATAAAGCAGCATCCAGAAGAGCTATTCAAAGGGTAGTGGGATCAACTTCATTACAAGTGGCTTACAAATTGGGAAATAACGTAGACTTCAGGATTCCAACCAGGTGATATAAAAATTTTTTAAAATCTAATTATCTGCCTCAAATGCATTTTTTAAATGAAAAGCTAGCCAATGTTAGAGCATCTTCTCATGCTTAATGTTTCTTGGATCATGATTTTATTTAAAGATGAAGGAATCTATTTACCGACCTATCTTCAGTGCCTGAATATGTGAATGCTTTTCATGTTTCAGTATGTAATTTACTTTCCATTCCAGGAAAAAAAAAAAAACCCACTGAGACTATTATACATTGATTCAGGACATGTTCTTATTACTTTACTCTCTGTTTTCCTGTAATTTGTCTGGTTTTAACTGAAAGGACCCTCTGTGAACAGTGCCAGAGGTTAAGCATAAATTTAACTGGGAACCACAGAGTGGTTAGAAGACTCACAATGGTGCTGTTCAAGCATCTAGGTGCTGAAATAGAACCACACATTCTGGCAGGAACCAACAAAAGCAAAACTAGAATAATGATAACAGAAACAATGGTAGTGATAATAATTTTTTTTAAAAAAATCCTCCACTTAATTTACTTCTTCTCTGGAACTCTTATCCTTTAAATTATTCATAACCAAATGCTTTAGTGTATGTGTAAGTGCTGAGTCATGTCATTGTTATGAACGAGCTTCAGGGTTTTCAGTTGTATATTGTCTAAATACCTTATATGTGATTATTACGATTATTTTGTGTTTTAGTGCATTGCAAAAAAATAGAATTAAGATTTGTTTGGTAGGTGGACCAGAAAATTAGGGCTTTGATGGAAATTAATATGTAAAGATAAATAATGATGAATTAAAACAGTAAAAGAATATTATGGAAACTAAATGTTTACAAAATTAAAATTTTGACCAAAATAGAATATTTTGATATAGTACCAGATTGTAGATAGAAATTTATGTTTTGAATATATATCATATTTTATAAACAATAATAGTGCACTGTATAAACTCCTTTAATAAATTTCCCAAATAGCATCAAGTCTCATCCTCATCACAACCCTGTGGTAGGGACATTATTATTCAGATTTTATAGAGGAGAAAACTGAAGCCAGAAATTTTAAGTTACTTGCCTAAGGTCACAGGGTCGGGAGGTGCTGGGAGGGATGAAATCCAGGCAGATTGGCTTCAGAGGCTACGCTTCTAACTTCTATTCAATACTGACCCTGGAAAACAATGCGAATTTGGAAAGATTAAAGGCATGATAAGGGCTATTGATTTTTTTGCTCATAATTTCTTTTCATGCATAGAAGTGCTAGTTGTGTTCTTAAATAAACTTGAAGAACTTTTATTTTTTTCTTCCTTTAAAAAAAAATAATTAAATGTGACAGAAGACCCCTAATGCTGACCTAATTTTCTCTTCTACAATTTAAGGTACAATCTGCACTGTCATTAACTCTAAGTTCAGAGATCGAGTCCATATAGACCTCTTCCTCCTCTCATCTTGTTTGCCATTTGTCTCTTAGGTATCTAGAGCTATCACTTAATATATTTCATAGGCTATAACCAATGTCCCATATTCTCTATCTCCTTGACTCCTTGCCCCCACAAGCATCAAAACTCTTGTTTTTACTGTCAAGACTTATTGAAAGATAGAATAGAAAGGAGGAAGTAGAAAAGGGAAATAGAAGAATGAAATACAAAAAAGGAGGAGAGCAAAAGGGCTGAGTTAGATGGGCTCCCAGATACATAATAAAATCTATTTGGGGGCAAGTTACGTAAATAATCTTTGCTTCAGTTCTCTCAGTTTACCATTAGGAATAACAACTGTGTCAAGAGTTGCCATGGGGAGTAAATGTTAATAAATACAGAGGGCTTGAATAGAGTCTGATATGCAGTGGTATTAGTTAAGTGTTGTCTAAAAGCAGTAGAGCGCACTAGGAGAGAGTGTGTGCAGATGGGAGTCTTTCTCCTTAGCGGATTTCTTCAAGGTGCCTTCCAAGTCCTGCTCATTCAAAAACCAGTTTGTAAGCATGGCAGGGACTGGAATTGCTCTTAAATCTGCAACGAGTGTACTATCTTGGTTTTAAAGAGGATTTCTATGCTGGAGAATGCAGCCTTCACGGAGCGGAAATAAACTATTAGCAGGATCTTTGTGGGAGTATGGCATATGGAGCTCATGTGATAGTCACAATTTACTGTTATTTACCTTTTTTATTTTTTGAAAGATTATGAAAGCTTTTTTGCTGTTTTTATTCTTTATTTTAGGCAGTGTAGTTTCACATTCTCAACTCATACTTATAAACATGTTGTGTTTGTTTGCCTTAACACATACAATCCTTCGCTTTTCTTTGGGTTAAGGTCACAAACAAATGCTTCAAGGTCTAAAGACTTCTTATCTTTATTCAAACTCTTATGGATCTCCTTTTAAGATACTCTGTGTGGATTGTAACATAATGGAATAAATCATTTATAGGTTCAGCTTCTTTTAAATTACATATGCTGTCAAGTTTATTTATCAATGTGCACAGCATATTTGCAAGAACAGAATCTCAGGTGTTCAAAAAAGACAATGGGACTGACTGTTCTATAAATTAGACTTGCAAGGGCTTTTAAATAGTCTTAAGTATATACAAATGCGTATATGTTTTATTAATTTGAAACAAATGAATTTTCTCTTTTTATCATACTGACATACTGTATGAGCCTAGTTTAAAATAGTAATAACATGATAATCTTGATTATGTTTATATATGCACATAAGCACACACACATATGTATTTAATCTTCATGTATATAGAGAAAGACAGACCAATACAGTTGAGTTAACAATATGTCTATAAATGAATTGTACTTCTAACAATTTCAACCACCATCCCACTTTAAAAAAATTTTGGCATTACATAACTAGATCAGAGGTAAGTAAGACATTATGTTCTTTCCTACCTTAAAGATACTATCTTTGCTCATTTAGCAGGAGAAATTGAATAAAGCACAAATTAGGACCGATCCTTCAGTTAATCTCATGATGTCTTTGCAAAAGAGTCACTCAAGCAAGTTACTGTGACTTCTAAAATCAAAACAAAACAGATTTGTTTTTTATATCCTAGGGACTGATGAAATTCTACAGCCTTGTTTAGTACATATGTAAACAAATAAATAGGTAATGTAAATTAAAAAAAAAACTTATAAGAAAAATGCCTTAAAGAAGAGAAGAGGACAAAGCATTAGGATTTATCTTCCTTCTATGAAACCTCACACTTCAACTGTAACTATCTTCAATAAAAAAGAAAAATAAAATTTTTAATCATCTGATTAAGTCTAGCTTATTAAGTGAAAATGATATTAAAATAATCTATTTATAATTTAGGTAGATACTTGTCAAATTTCACCATTGAATAAAGTTTTAAAACTTGTCTCCCAGTTCAGTTGAGTTCAGTTAAATGAAATGTATAAACTTCTATAAGGTTTTCTATTATGCTGTCATTATTAAATCTTAGTTTCTTCCCTAGAATTTATTCTGGAATGTGTATATTCTGAAAACTCTAAAAAATCTAAAGGAAATATGACAAACAGAATCTATATTAAAAACAAATATTGAAATAGATGCGGTAGACATCTCTGTTCTGGGGAAATAGTTCTTGCATAAATTTTTCTTCTTCAGCTTCAAACTGAATCTTTTCAAATATACTTGTTAAAATCTCCTGTGCACTTGACAGACATAAAAGATATTTAGTGATCTGAAAGCTTTGAAATAAGTTTAATACACATTACCAGGAATCATTTAAGAATGTGTACTCACAAAAGAATTCACCCAGTATTATAAGGCAAACCAGAGACCTTTCAGAAAATAATGGTTAAAAGAAGTACTTGGATGATAAAAGAGTACTCAGATGAAAAGTTTCACATTTTTGTTATTTTAATAAAATCAACAAAGCATTGAAATTTGTTGACATAGTTGACCCATTTCATTGAAGGTTTGCAAAAGTATTTGCAGTAAAGAGTTACTTTCTGTTTGTTTATGTTATTATAAGGGATGACAAAGTTTTATAGTTAAAGTGAAAGTAAAGACAGAAAATCTTAGGGGGAAAAAATAATAGATTATAGAGGCTCTATTCATCCCTCTGGTGACCAAATCAAGGAAACAAGGAGCAAACAGCAAGGAAAAATCACCTGGGATCTACATGAACAAGCCAAACCACTAGGGAGAAATCTAAGAAATCACCCTGCAATGGCAGAAGGTAGGACGGGGCAAGAACGCAAGGCTGCCTGGTCTGAGCAGCTGAGTGAGATGGAGGCTGTGGCAGCGGCAGCTGCAGATGCCTCTTAAAGGAGTTGCACCTGTGAGCGAACTTTCGTTGTGAGGCACCTGTTGGCTCTGAGCACCAGTGGCAGTTAGGCTGTGCACAGAGGGTACCAGGGACTTACAAGGAGACACTGAGTTGTTGGAGTGAGGGCCAAATCGAGACTTGCTCCATACAGAAGTGCTGGTGGTATACATTGTTCCTCCATTGAGCCCTCCCCTATCCCAGTGTGCAGAATCAGCACCGCCATGGTCAAGAGGTCATCGTACTGGATAACAGAGGTCTCTCTGCCCAGAGGATTCCCTGAAACTCTGCCTTCCCCCAACTCACCACCTCATCCAAGCCACATCCAGGTGTATCCTCAGGGAGTCAGGTGTTCCTTGCTGAGCAGCACCTAGGTCACTCTGGTGGCAGCTGACAGCAGTTTCTAGTGTGGCCTCTTGAGGCAACTGTAAGCACAGCCTCTGTGGATTGCTTGCTGAATCTTAATAGGTGGCCCTGGAGGAGCAGAGCCGTGGTCTAAATTTGGCCTGCAGCTGAAACCCTCTCAGGACTGTGCCATGGGACACCTATTACACACTAATTAATCCACACTAATAAGACTGGGAGACTTAGGAGCTTTGCTTAGTACATAGAAACAAACAACTGAAGGCAGTTAAAATGGGAAGACAAAGAAGCAGAAACCATATGAAAGAACAGAACAAAGATCCAGAAATAATGGAGTCAAGCAATTTAACAGATGCAGAGTTCAAAACACTGGTTTTGAAGATGCTCAATGAACTTTTGAGAATGTAGATAAATTCAGAAAAGATAAAAAAACCCCACAAAAATGGAAATGGAAATTATAAAAGGGAACCAGTCTGAAATGGAGAACACTTTATCTGAGATGAGAAGTATATTAAATGGAATAAACAAAGTGAATAAAGAAGAGGATCAAATGACCTATATAAAGGATGGGAAAAACCAAGGACACTCAATCAGAATGGCAAAAAAAAAGAAGGCAAGACTATAATAATATTTAAGGAGCCCATGGGACACTATTAAAGGTAAAAATATGTCTCATCAGCATACCAGAAGGAAAACAAGATGTTGAAGAGCTATTTAAAGAAATAATGATGGAAAACTTCCCTAGCTATGTGAAGAAAATAGGCATACAACACAGGAAGCTCAGAGAATCCCCCAAACCAGGAATCCAAGGAGGCCCACCAGGACACAGCATAATTAAAATACTAAAGATTAAATACAAAGAGAGAATCTTAAAAGCAGCAAGAGAAAAGCAGATAGTTACCTACAAGTGAGCGTCCATAAGATTGGCAGCTGATTTCTCAAAAGAAACTATGTAGGACAGAAGGGCTTAGCACAAAATTTTCGAAGTGATGAAGACCCAGGATTTACAACCAAGAATACTTTACTCGGCAAAGCTATCAATTAGAGTTGAAAGACAGATAAAGAGCTTCCCAGACAAAAATAAGCTAAAGGAATTTATCACCACCAAGCCAGTATTACAGAAAATGTTGCAGAGGATTTCTTTAAGAAGAAAAAGCATGTATCAAAAACAGGAATAAAGAATAATAGCCACTACATTCCTATTTATAAGTACCTTAAATGGAAAAGAATTAAGTGCTTCAACTGAAAGATAGAGTGGATGAATAAGAAAACAAGACCCCTACATATGCTGTGTATAAAAGATTCACTTAAAAGACATACACAGACTAAAAGGAACGGGATATAAACAGATATTGTCTTGATGGACCTAGAAGGTATTTAAGTCAGATAGAGAAAGAGAAAAACCACATGATTTTACTTACATACAGAATCTAAGGAACAAAAAAGGACAAACTAATCAAAAACAGACTCGCAAATATAGTAGATAATTTGGTTATGGACAGTGGGGAAGGGTGTTGAGGGGCTGGGAGAATGGGGTAAAGGGTTAAAGAAGTACAAAGTAGTAGTTGATAGATGGTCACAGGGATGGGGAGCAAGGCATAGGGAATGCAGTTATCATTAATATGTTGGCTAGGTAGAGGGCTAGGGGAGGGAAGGAGCAACTAGAGGGATCATTTTATGAACTATATAGATGTCTAACCAATGTACTGTATATATGAAACTAATTAAAATAAATAAATTTTAAAAATGCTAAAAAAAGATAGAAAACTTAGCAAGTTAAGTAATTTCACTTACTAAATATGAGGAATTTTCTGGTTTAGAAATTCTTTACCCCAACAATATGTTTTAATGTAACTGGCAACAACACATATGCCAATACAATAAATTTATATGTTATTAATCTTAGTTTGTAACATTAAATCAGCATCTATTTAGATATTTATTCTTGCCTTTCTCTTTGCTTTTCACAAGAAATGGGGTACATAACAGGACTTTGACCTGAAGAAGGGCTGTTTGGAATTTTGGGTACTGTTCTTAGAAATGTCAAATTTAATTATTTAGCAAGCAAAATTATTTGGCAGCTAGTTTTTATAGCACTTGTTTACTTAGGAATTTTTCTATACTTAGGAGGAAGGTAGAAGGATATAACCTTCAAGCCCTTAAGAGGTGAAGTTTACATTTAATATGTCCTGACATTCAAAAATGTTGGTCCATAGCTTTCAGCAGTTCGGCTTCAACAGAAGAAGATCCAGGTAGTTGTAGCAGCTCCAGATCACAGTTTCCACACAGACTGGAGAGGCCTTAGGGACACTGATGGTCTTATGTGCCATCTAAAATAGTAAAGGAGATGTCGATGATGCAGATTTAGTTGTCAGATTGAGGACAACTCCAACTGGGTTGAAGTAGAGAATTAAGAACTGGTCACTCGCCCTTGTCATACATCCAATGACAAACAATCAGCTGCTAGTTAAACCACACTTTGAACTCCCTGGTGGCGGGGTGGAGGGGGTGGGGAACATTCTTAGTGTGAAGGAGCTTCAGAAGTCTGCACGGTTACTGATTCTCAAAATGCTTATGCGGGTCTAGGACATAATTATGGAGGGGAATACCCAAGCAATTATGGAAATAACAAAGAACTCTAACATGTTATATTAAAATAAAATATTTAAAAGCTGCTTTAATTAAATGGTGTCATAAACTAGTAGAGCTGATTTGGATTCCAAATGATCTCTTCTTTCGTTTGTGGAAGAAATGTTGCCAACAACTTTGCAAGAATGTATTTCTTGGCTGAGATGGATTGCTGAGCAGTAGCTCTTTAGGTAGCGTAACCAATAATATTGTTGGGATTATGCAGCCCTGGGAACCCTACTTAGCTTTGAGGGAGGGCTTTATTTTAATGTGTGTTTTAAGATGGAGCATTAATGTACCTAGTTTTTCATACTGTAACTTTCTTGTAGGTCTGGAATCTAAAATAGCATAATAAGAGAATATGGTAATATGCATGGTTACAGAAAACAAGATTTATATTTACTGTTTTAAAATTTTACTCAGGCATTTATATCCCAGTGGACTGCCTGAAGAATACTCCTTTTTAACTACTTTTCGGATGACTGGAAGCACACTTGAAAAGAATTGGAGCATTTGGCAGATTCAGGATTCCTCAGGGAAGGAGCAAGTTGGCGTGAAGATTAATGGCCAAACAAAATCTGTTGCATTTTCATACAAGGGACTGGATGGAAGTCTCCAAACTGCAGCCTTTTCAAATTTTCCCTCCTTGTTTGATTCCCAGTGGCATAAAGTTATGATTGGTGTGGAAAGGAGTAGTGCTACTCTTTTTGTTGACTGCAACAGAATCGAATCTTTACCTATAAAGCCAAGAGGCCAAATCAATGTCGATGGCTTTGCTGTGCTGGGAAAACTTGCAGATAATCCTCAAGTTTCTGTTCCGGTAAGTATAAAACCATATACTATGGTAGAGTAAATCAAAACCAGATTGCTAAAAATTAATACCTCGGAGATATCTGGTAATCATCTGAATGTCTTAAACAATGAACAGTTTTTTATCTTTTTATTCACTCAAGCACTTATTCAAAAAGCTTTCAATGTCTATTTTGTGTATAGCAGATACCAGATAGAACTGGGTATGAGAGGAAGTTAAGTAGATAGCTTCTTGTCCGGAAGTGCTGCTTGGCAGATGCTATGTGACCACCTGGAGCACCCACAGTCCTTCTGGGGCAACTTAAAAGAAACTGCTAACTGCTGTGGTGTGTGTTGTGTGTAAATAACTAATGAAAATAGCCAAAGTATGGTTAAGATGGACGGTAGGTTCAGTAAGTCAAGAATTCTGTGCTTCTTGGAAGCAATGAACCTTGATGTTGAAGGATTCGAATTAACAAAAAAGAGGAAAAAGTGTATTCAAGCTGGGGGAAAGTGCATTAAAGAAAAAGAAGCAGAGAATAAGTAGGCCAGGGACTGTGGCCTGTTATGAACAGGGCTGCACAGCAGGAGGCGAGTTGCAGCAAGCCCACAAAACTTCATCTGTATTTGCAGCTGCTCCCCAGCACTAGCATCACCACCTCAGCTCCACCTCAGATCATCAGGCATTAGGTTCTTGTAGGTGCACCGGTTGGGGACTGCTGAAGTAAGCCACATTCAAAGATCTGAAGACTGGCTGGTTTGGATCAAATGTATATGAAAATGTAAATGAGTGTGTGAGTGTGTGAGGGGGTGAGAGATACTAACTGTATAGTGTAAGACATAAGGTTAGGAAGCCATATGGTGTCTGATCCACAAGAATGAAAATTGCATAGATGGTACAATATTTATTTATTTAAAAGTAGGTGTTGCATGGAATATTATAAAAGTAAAGGATTTTTAGAGCTCTGTTCATCATTTTACAATAGATAACCATGGATATAAAGGTAAGGAATTACATAACGATACATAATTGTCCCCATCAGTACCATATAATTCTATTTTTTTGAATTGTTAAACTTTCACTGAGCAATTCTTTAAAAGGGTATTTTATAGCATCATGACAGGAATTTTTAAAGTATATCTTAGAGGACAAATGTTCTTTCGCAGGTAACTAAAGAATTTACAGCTTAAGAAATACGCTATTGATGTCAATCTCTCTCTCTCTCTCTCTCTCTCTTCTTTCTCTCTCTCTCTCTCTCTCTCCCCTCCTCCCCCCTGTCTCTCTCTCTCTCTCTTTTTCTCTCCACTTCCCTCTTTACCTCTCTTGGAGCTGTTAAATTCTAGTCACAAAACTTATAACATGGAGTGTAGCAGGGGTGATAAAACGATTCTGAATTGTTTCTGTGCCCTTCTCCAAATGGGAAAAGAAAAGGTTATCAGGCATCTCAGTAATGGAATAGTTCAAATAACTTATTTCCAAGGGAAGAATTGTGATTAGTGTGAAAGATAGTGTGAAATTTCTATATTCTGTGACGGACAGGAAGCAATTTGTAACTGCCACATTACTGTTCTAGCTTGTAGATACTTGAGAAAGTATTTCTTCAACTAATGAGTTATCACACCTCAACTGGCTGAGTTAGAAAGCCAATGGGACAACTGTTGTGCCATGTTTAAATGTTAGGCAGTAAGATCTTTGCAGTGGTACTGAAGTGGTTTTCAGACAACACCGAATTTCTGTAATAACTGTCATTTCTAGACCCTGGAGGAAGGAGAAGAAACCTTAGAGTATCTTTTCATTGTGGTGAATACCAATCAAGTACTTGTAAAATTGATTTATTGGTTCATTGGCCTTGAAAAACACTTTAAGTCTTTATAATTCTGAATTCTGGAAGCTAGGATGTTATTAAATATGTCTGATTGCAGGAGCAGTTGAGTCACGATATTGTCCATTATGTTATAGTCTAGCTGATTGTAGGTTTTCTGCCGTCTAGTCTTACAGCACAATGGAGACCAGTTAGGGCTAGTTATTTTCTATTTTATTCTGCCATTTATAAGAATGCAACACCTGGAAGCTGGTGTTATCATTTTGCTGATGGTCCACCAAGGAGCTTTTCAGTCAGTACACTGTAGCCAATGTTAAAAGCACTTGAAACAGGCATGCAAAATTTTTCCTTCATACTGAATTTTGGCTCCCCACAAAGAAACACAAGGGACTTAAGCATAAAGCTTATAGGCCAAAAAATTTTACTTACATACAAGGACGAACAATGACAATGTCAAATTAAACTTTGTCACCAAAATGTATTCCTCAACATTCACTCTGTATAAGAAAAAGTAGAAAATGCTATGTAAAAAAAATGCATCTATGCTTTAAAAAAAAATACCTTAATATAGCAATTTCACACTTTAAAAATTATTTTATCCCATTAACTTATTTGATCCTTGCAACAATTTTATCAGATAGCAAATATTGGATTTTCTTGATTTCTCAGTTGAAGAAGTGACCTCAAACAAGTTTCTTGGCTTGTAAGAGACAGTGTTAGACATAAAATTTCCAATCTGCTTTATTTTCTTCTTTGCCAGCTAACTTTCCTTTGATAAAAAAATAAAAATACGTGTGACCACATCTTTCCTTATAAAGCTTCTTATCATTCTCATTTTGGAAGATATTTGTGATTTGCATAGAATTTTCAGAATTTACTTTGCAGGACAAACAAAATAAATGTTTCTTTCTTAAAAGAAGACAGATTGTATAAAACATGTCTTCAGATATTCATCCTACTTGTTTATTTAGTGAACTTTCTTTGTGTGCTTATATACTGCATATACAAAGTTAAATAAATCAAAATCTTGTATTTTCAGTCTAAGGGGTGAGGGGTTAAGATAGTAAACAATGAGACTGTAACATGATAAGGACCACTATAATGAATAGAAGCACATGGAAAAAACTCCTCAGATCGGGGCGGGGAGGCATGAGAGTGGAGTTCAAGGATGTTTCCTAAAGGAAACATGTCTAAGAGGAAATCTGAGGATGAATAAGAGTTGTCCATGGAAAGATAAGTTCCAGTATTCTAGGTAAAGGGACTCTCATTTGGGAACTCCCACATTTATCAATTTCTTTTCAAGCTTTATTAATTTTCCCACATTGCTCTTCACTTTTTAAAACTAAGAATAGTTAAATACTCATCATACAAGTCCCCAGACAAAGGCCAAGTGCCCACAAGTTGTCCCTACACCCTTGTTTTTATTTATGACCTATGATTTCTTACCAATTTGGCTGCAATCTGGATTAACTGTAACTAACTGTCCCTTAGGAGATGTAGAGGGTGATGAGTAGTGGTATTTAAATATTGTGGGAGGTAAAAGAATTACAATGATAGGGCACTCTTCTCTCACTTTGGAGACAGCAAATATTCAATATTACTATGTGACAAAATTTAAATTAAAATGAAATGTGCCAATAGCATGAAAAAATAAGGAAGAGCATATTTTTCAATTTTTCTTCATGAAATTAGGTTAATTCTAATCTTTGACATTCTACATTAATTGAACAACTTTTCAGGATCAATACTTGATTTTCTTTAGTAAGTAAATTAAAAGCAAACATTCCTTTGAAAGGTATTAACAGATATCAAAAGGTACCCCTAGGAATTGTGTATTAAAAAAGGCAATTGAAAACATTTGATGGAACATTAATGCTAAAAGGCTCATTTATATTGTACTTGTTTGTGATTTTCCCCTATCTATGCCATCTTTTGTCTCTTTTCCTTTTCTAAATTGGAAAAGGAAACCAATTTCAAGAGGTTTTCAAAAGGCTTGCAATACAGCTGCTCATGTGGTCTACAATTCAAACACCTTCTCATCATTCATGGTTATTTAGTGGCCTTAGAGCATTTAATATTTTTTTTCTCAATGTACTGCTGTAATACATTGTTAGTTTGATTTTAAAGCAATAAATCCCCTATTTCCTATTCTTCGTTGTGCCCATATTTTAGGATGGTGCCATTTATCCCATTGCAAAGCTTAGTTTCCTGGCAACGTATCATAAAAAATGTTATTTCATGACAGGTTCTTTATTGCTTGTTGTCATTGTGTTTGCCTAGGAGAGTTATTTGGTACAGCTCTATTAGAAAACAAAGTTAGCCTTTTTCCCTTTTCAGGGATGTACACTAGGGGTTTGGGCTTCTTAGAGGAAGGATAAAAGTTTATATGGCTTTACAAATATACGATTCAACTCCTTTTTCTTTTTTACCTATGCATATTCCAAATAAAAATGCTTAATCAGACGGATATAATGCTTTTAAAAATATATTTAAAATGTGTTGTTCTATGTTATTTTTGTTAAATAACATAGAGAAAATGTGAGAACAAATAGAACCAACAAAACTGTTGGTTTAGGAACTATCTGTCTTTTTCTCTGCTCCATAGAATTAAATCATACTAACCTCCAAATGTAAAAACAATGTAAGTTTCATGAATGATAACATAGGAAAATCCATTATGAGTTTGTGGTTAATGTTATTCCTGGTATTTAAGAAGTATTCTGGGAAATTTATGTTTTCATGATTTAAGACATGCATAATATCTACTGTATAGTATCTAAATCATTAAGTTTGCTTATGAAATTGTTTTTGACAAGTACACCTTTTACAAATACTCTTCCACTTGGAAGTAAGAAATACAAAAGAAAATGGAAATATTATTTGAACGTATCCATAGAAAATACCTTTTATAACACTTTGGTGTGATTTGCTTGGAGCATTTTGAACACTGACTGTCAAAATGATTTTTGGGAAATAAAACCTAGCCTGCTGCATTGTAGACCATATTAACTGGATTTTCCACTAGGTGGCAATGATAGGAGCACATATGGAAAATAGCTGCTAACATAGTTATCCACAGTCCCTTCCTCCAAGCCATGATAACTAGGATAAAAACTAAATGATGGTCAAACTTGTTTTTAATGGAAAGTTGAAAGCACTAAAAATTTGTATTGGCTTCAGCTGTTCCTGTACTGTTGTGTTTAAAAAAAAAACAGTCAGTGCTATTAGTTTTCCTATTTCTATTAAATGTGTATGGACAGCTATTAGGCAAGAGATTAATTCAGTGGCCTTCTTCCATCTCTTAATGTTATTATGTCTGGTTAGTTTGATTACAATGTGGTGTCAATAGAATCACGAACTTTCAAAGTTAAAGGAACCATCGAATGAATCTTGTCTACACCTCTCAGTTTATGCAGGAAGAAATTGAAAACCCAGACAGAGGAAGGGGCTTGCCTCAACTTACAATCAAACCAGAAGAAAAAATATTAATTTTTTCTTGACTACATTTCTTATCCATCTCTATCTATTCATTAACATTAAATGAAGATTTATTAAGTGTCTGCTAAGTTATAGACAGAAATTAAAGCTTAAATGGAGCTTGCATTCAAACTATGGAGAGGAAGGAGATGGATACAAATGAATAAATGAGTAAATGTATAGTATGCCAGGTGGTCATAAATGCTATGAAGAAAAATAAAGCAGGACATTGGAGTATCTAGAGAGAAGGCCTCATTGAGAACAACATTAAGAGAAAGGAGTTGAAGGAATTAGCATGTGAATATCTGGGGGAGGAGGATTCAAGGAAGAGAGAACATGAAATGCTGGTGTTGTCTGCTATGTTTGAAAATAGCATGGGGACCAGTGTGGCTGGAATTAGACTGAGAGAAGTAGGCAATGAGAGGTAACATGACAGAGTGAGGATGGGGAAATCAGATTTCTTGCTATGAGTGGGAAGCTAGCAGATGATTTTGGATAGATAATTAACATGTTCTCATTTTTAAAAAGTATCTCTTTGCCTGCTGTATTTTGAGGAGAAGAATGGTCTCCTCAAATGAGGAGAAACGAGAAGTTGACCATTGGATTTAGAAACCAGTGAGGGCAATCTTGAGAAAAGATCACTGGAGTATTGAGAGTAAAAGCCAAGTTAGAAAGGGTTTATGAGAGAATGAAAGAAAGAGGAATTGGAGGCAAGGGATATAGACAACTCTTGAGTTTTGTATGAAGGAGAGCATAAAACAGGCAGTTGAAGGGGGTGTGGCATGAGGGGGATTTTTTTTTTTAAGTGAGAAGATAACTCAGGATGCCTTACCATAGTTCAGAGTAAAACACTCCTTGATGCTCTACTACATCAGTCTCCTTCTGCCTCAAAGGATCAGGCATTTATTACCACATGAATCTCCTTGAAATGCTCTAAACCAGGCCATCCTTCTCCATCCCTAGTCCTATTGCAGAAACTCCTCTGATAAGAAACCAATAATTAGCTACCCAATATTATTCACATTCCTTAGCTTAGAATTCAAGGGGGAAAATTTAATGTCTCTTCTTTGTAACAACAAATCTTGTCTCTTCTTTATATATCCCTTTCCACCATTATGTCTTGTGATTGCCACCTTCTCTCTTCAGAACTCTGTTACCCTCTCCATCTGTGCTTATGAAAATCTCAATTGCTCTTCAGAGCCCTACTCACAAGTGACATGTTATATGGTTCCCTCGTTGATGACCTTGGCCATATCACATATCAACTGCAATAGTATTATCAAAAACATTTTTTTGCCTTAGATAATGTCCCATATACTAAACATTTTTGTGTCTTCCACAGTATTAAAATCAAAGCGCATAAACGTGTTATATAAAAATATGTTGGATAAAAAGGTGAATAAATTACTACATGCCAGGTCTGCTAACTTCAAGTCTACTGCTCTTGCCTTTCACCATCTGCTCTGTCTTTGGTATAATTCAGATGACTGTCGCTTACTCATATTTAACTACAATTCTTAGCACTGTGTCTGGAACTTCATGGTCTCATCTACATAGAGTTGGGGAAATGTCTGATTTTAAGGCAACTGAGAAGCTCTGCAACCAAGAAGCTTCACTTGGAGGAGGTCCCTTATGATGATAAAACCAGTCATAAACTGAAAAGAACAATGAGATCTGAGAAGTCAAGTATTTCTTTAAATATTTCTTGCCACCAAGTAGAAAAAACTTAGTGAAACGTTTCTTCTGTTAAAAAATTATCTTTAAAAAGCTAGCTTTAGGTATTTTCTATTTGTAAAATTTAATCATTATTCAGTTTGGAAAAAAAATCAAGTCTTGTGCCATTCTCATTAATATTGAGCCAAGTTCCATAGTTTGTCATTAGAATTCCCTCTCAGGAGGAAAAGGGAGTTGTCTGCTATTAGTTTCTGTTTAGTTCTTATGAAGGGCTTAAATACCTTATTAACCTTTCTCATCAACCTGGCAAAATAAGTAGAAATCACTAGTCCTATTGAAAGGGTAGAGAGTTGGGGCCAAAGTTACTTGTTTTAATGTGTTGTCAGATAGATATCATAGCTTAAAGGATGAAATTATACCTAAAGAAAAGCACTGGATAATGCCCATCTGGGCATATGTAAGGGACCTTCCACTCACACAACTCAGTTTCCCTATGATGGTGAAGTATTTTATGTTGAGAAGGCTGGATTGTGCTGGGACATTTTATGTTCTGTTTAACATTTGTTTAAATTTCTCTACTGGTGGAGAGATGAATATCTTTGTTTTCCCTAGAATGGTTCCTTAGTGCATGGCTTATATTGGGACTTCAAAAATGTTGACTGAGGACTAAATTAAACTATTTGTCACATATAGTTTGTCAGTGCATATTCAAAGAGAAAAATGATTCCAGGTATGAAAATTGAGAAATGTGTGAAAATAGCATTTTAGATGTATAATGAAAGTGACTTTTACCAAGGAACTCTGCCAATCTTCTTTCAAAATAATTAACATGCAAATTGGAATTCATATTGCATGCCAAAAAGCGGTTGTTGTGTAGATGATTATTAGTGCGTAGGTGGTGTTTATGTGGATGCACAGATGTCTTCAGAAACCTCTGATCTATGTCACACTCTGAACAACGCAGCCTGTATTCACAGATGAATTATATTTCATTCCCCCATTATCCTGTGCTACAATTGCAGCTCATATATTTAAACAGGTGTTCCAGGTTATCCAGAGAGAATCATATTTTTGAGAAAACAACTTAATGAATCACTTTGCATTTGCAATAAGCAACTTAAATGAACTATCAAAACAAAGGATATAGATTTCCTGGTAGCTGTATAATTAAAGTTTCTCAAGGTGATTAAGGTATGGATTATTTTTGAGAATTAAAATATCTCATATATATAATCCAGTTCTGTTTGAATTACCAATTCACAAAGGATTTAGTGAATAAAATTATATGAATGGTCTCTCTTATTTTGCGAGTTAGAGAGTGGGGAGACATTTTTTCTTATTCTGGTAATATTTTTATCTGGTGATGAAAGATTGAGAGAAAAATTTAAAATTCTCATTTCTATGTGATATTTTATTATACACATGAATACAGAATTGCATATAGAAACAGCTGTCAGTTTTTGGAGAAACAATAGAAATTTTGCTTCTCGATATATTTCTGTAACAAGCATGCAAATAAGGAAAGGTTTGAATTCTTATGGAAGTTTCTGAATCTAGTTCTGAAGTTTTCTAGCAGACTTTGGAGACTAGCTTACACAGTTTTAATTTCTGATAACTCTTCTTTTCTAGTCATCTCTAACACAAATGTTCAATCACCAAAGGCCTTGGTTACCTCTTAGAAAATTATAACTTATTCTGTATTCTTTGGGGAGGCTGAATAGGGTAGTAGAGAAAGCCCTTATTTTAGAGTCAGGCACATTTGAAATGCTAGCTAGCTCTGCCTTTTACCAGCTGTATGACCTGTGGCAAATGATTTAACCTCTGCTCACTTTACCCCTCTGTGATCTGCTTCAAAGAGTTGTTTGAGGCATTGCTAGATATTTAGTATTTATTAAAGAAAAGGTTGTTCCATTCTTTATGTTATCTTCCTTTTCAAATTTCCACTGCTATTTAGAACAAAACCAAAATTAAATCTCTTCCAAGCAAACAAGAGTACTCCAATAAAAATAGTGTTTGATTAAAATAATTTCCTTACCTGCAAGACATTGTGTGGTTTGAAAAGCAGTTCTTTCGTAGGATGTCGATATACTGGTTGTTGTTAAATAGTTCACACCATGAAGACATAGGTAATTTTCATACAATTTGTGATAAATTTCCTTCTTAAAATGTGTCTTGATTTAGCTTCTCACTTTCTTTTCATCCTGTTAATGCATTTTTTTCCAGGTGTCCACATTTTCTGGAGAAAAGGCATGGTAAGGATGAGAGAAACAAGAATAATGGAGAAAGAGAAGAAGACTAGGACAGTTAGAATCATAGGAGAAGAGGTGCCAGTAGGAATGTGAAAGCTTGTTTTGTCTTATTTTCACCCTTTTGTAAAATAGAAAACATTTTTTTTTTTTAACTTTCCCTTAATGATGGGTAGAAGGGAAGGCGTTCATCACTCATCCTCTCCAATTTTGATCTTCTATTCAGTAACCTGAACTCTGGACATTTCCGTAACAGTGGAAAAAATGTATCTAACGTAATTCTAGATCCAACAGATCTAGAGTCCATTTGGCCAGTGTGATGGAGTGCATATCAATATTGGATGAAAGAAAAGAGTTAATGTTTAGATTTGGGACTGAATACTTAACTAGATATTTGCATAATGCCAAGAGAATCAACTGACCAAGTAACATGGATCTGATTTGAAATGCCTAGCAAGGAACTTCCTGATTCAGACCTGGCCACTTTTTCTTTGTCCTGTTTTTTTCTGTTCCTCTCTTCTTTATCCCTTAGCACCCGCTAAAATGTAAGAAGTTGCCAGGACATATTTGGATTTCAAGTGTCTAAAAATTTTATATCTTTTCAACCAATGAATAAAATTATAGCAAATTTAAATACATTTTTTTATTATTTTGTTTTTCCCTAGCTCCTAGATTTCCCTCTAATTCCCACCATTTCTGGTCTTTCCTATTTCTATTTTAAGCTGTGACCACTACATGCAGAATACCTTCTCTAGTATGCATATTTCTTCCAGGACTAGATTTTCTTGTCTCTATTTTATCCCAGGTGCCACCTCTTTGGCTGCCTCTGTCTCTAATTTTCTCCCATGTAAACTCAGTGCATACGTTCTCAGTGGAGTTCAATAGGCCTGGGTTCCAATCCAGACTCTGACGCTTACTGGCTTGTAACTAAGATAGTTCCTTGTTCTCTCTTATTTTAATAGAATCTACCTTTTGGGGTTGTGGTGAGTACAGAAATACAAAGTCAGTGCCTGTGATCTCTTTCCTGCCTAGGGCTATGCTGGAGTAATGCAGAGCTGAAGACATTTGCATTCAATGATCAGAGAAACTTGGGAAGGGCTCACTGCCCATTTCCAGTGGAAATTTATATTGAGGAACACAAAAGTCCTGGTCAAAAATTCAACCTGTTCAAGCTGGTCCCCAGTCACTTAGCAATTGGATCACACTTAGGAACACAGCTCTTTCTTAAATGGCTTGCTTCTGTTCTCCAAATAAACCTGAATTGTCTGCTCTCTTTGTCCAGTTTGAACTTCAGTGGATGCTGATCCATTGTGATCCACTGCGACCTAGCAGAGAAACTTGTCACGAACTGCCAGTCAGGATAGCGGTGAGTTCCTTTTACCATCTGCAAAGGCCTTCCACCCAGCCGACTCCTCCTCACCCTACTCCCCCACTCTCTTTCTCCCAAAACTCCAGCCTTTGCCGTACAAACCAGGTAGACACTGAAGAAGCACAGGTTCCACCCCACGATCTGGTGGGAAAAAACCTACCCTGGGTGTCCGGTTCTACCTTTGGTGGCTCACGACCCTCCCTACTCCTGTGAGTAGGTACTTGCTACACACAGTGGCACACAGGCACTCGAAGAGGTTCGAGGACAGTGAGAGGTGGGCAGAGGCAGAGCCGCTGTGCTCAGGCCTTGCCTGTGCAGCAGCGGGGAAAGGGTTAAGGGGGACTGTTGTCATTTTATCCGTCCTCCCGGCCCGCAACCTATCCTCCAATCCCAGGACCCTCTCCAGGGCCATTCATAAACAGGAGGAACTTACGCCTCCCAGGCCAGGCACCTTTGCAACCACTACTCCCGGGGGGCGCTTTTTGAAGGCAAGTGCCACTTGTGCGCGTGCGAGGTCCGGAAGCCTAGCGGGGCGGCAGGAGGCTGAGTCTGTCCGGGAGATTAGCATAGCGTGGCGGGCATGGCCTGGACCGCACAGGATCACCGCGCCCTAGGGATAGGACTGCTGCTGTCAGGGCTCTGCTTGTGCGCTGCTCAAGTAAGTTGTGCAAGAGTGCTGGGTGTGGGTGTGCGGGGCGGGGGTGGGGGTGGGTGGGAGCTCCTTCTCGCTTTCTCCCCATCTTTTCCTCCCTAGCCCAACCAGACCCCTAACCAGGTAAGCTGGGGGAAAGAAGTGTTGGCATTTTTCAAGCGCACGCAGGAAAAGGTGGGGGCGCAGCCGTCTCCGGAGTCGTGGGGAAGGCTCAGAGTATCCCCAGGGCTCTGGGGTCCAGCGCTCCCTCCAGCCTGGAGTACCTGCAACAAGTACTGTGGGGTCGGGGCCTCAGATGACCCCTCGGTGCAGGCCCAGGAAAGGACCAACCTGGGCCCCCAACCTGGGCCCTAAAGCTGCAGGCTCAGGTGCTGAAAGCCATAGGTGTCTGGAGACAGGAGTCTAATTTTTAGCCTGTTTGCTTCTTACCTCCCCCCCTCTCCTGGTCACAGTCAAAAGCAGGCTGGAGAAGCAGGAATTCAGGCAAGCAGTGCTGAACCCCCTCTCCCTCTCCCTCAGCACTAGGACGTGAGTCCTCCTAGCAGTGCCCGCAGCTGGGGGATTGGAACCCGGCAGTCTTGGCTCCCATCAGAATTTCAGCAGCTTCTCAAAGGTTTCTGCGTCTCCCCAACCTCGCGCAGAAGAGGACAGGGCGGGGGCTGGCGAGCCCAGCCGGGGTTTGAAGTTTCTCTCACAAAGACACCATTGTAACCTGTCTGGTCACTGGAGTTTAGAAAAACAAAGTTTTCCTTGATGAAAGCAGCTTTTTCTTTCCTTCTATTTTTAAAATCAGAAGGGGGGTGGGAGGGTGGGTGCACATTCTCTAAGCAGTACGCTCAGTCGCCACCAGGCCCTCCAGCACCATCAAAGCTTAGCTGTGAGAGATAAAAGGGGTCACTTCACAGGGTCAGTCTAAAATTTGGTGTAGTTTTGAAGCAAGGTGCAAAGGACCTCATGCAAGAGAGTGTCACTACAGGTAAATCTGAAATGAAGCCAGGCGCCTGCTGGGTATCAGGGTTCTTCTGCTTCACTCCTTCCCAATTTTTTTCCTCAAGCATATTCCCCTCAGATTTCTACTGGACATAGAAACATTTTAAAAATGATACTGTAACCGATCTGACTGTGCAGTACCTCCATGCCTAGCTGTTCCATTTTAGCGAAAACACTGACTTGCAATGACTGATTCAATCAGGCATCGAATGACAACCATTTTCATTATTGAATCTCTTTTTCAAGAAAGCATCAGACCCTCCCCTTCTTTACCACCCGCTTTTGGTTTTCGTTTAACGCATTCCGTAGAGGTGAGGGCCCCCGTGACTTCTCCCCCTTTGGGGACGGTAGATCATGCTCTAATCGCACAGTTCAGCCTCATTCGGAATACCGCAGAGTTGAAGCAACCTGTGCTTGCTTGGAAGTTTTGTTTATTTTATTGGGTTTTAAAAACCCGGCCTCCGCAGGGAATGTCTGTGTGGGGGGGGGGGGTAGGGGCTGGGGGGTGGGAGGTGGGGGGAGGTGAGGGCCTCAGTCCCAAGACATCACTCTCAGTATCTCCTTGCTGTCCAACATGCTCCACTAACCTGTGTGTGCTGTTTTTGTCAGAGAGGTCCCCCTGGCGAGCAGGGTCCTCCTGGGCCTCCAGGCCCCCCTGGAGTTCCGGGCATCGATGGCATTGACGTAAGTTTCTCTGTTCCTCCAGTCCTGCTTTTTCCTAGCCTTTCTCCAGTGGGTTGGAGGTTTTTTGTTTGTTTGTTTGTTTTTGAGAGGGCCCAATGTCCCCACCCCCATAGGATTGGGCATGACTAAGAATTGGGATTTGGATCTTAAAAGCCTGAGGATTTTTTGGAGGGGGGAGGTAGACCTCCGGTGGTCATGAACCTTCACCATTTAGCCCTTACCCTGTCCCTGATCTGAGTGGTGAACATGCGTGGGATTCTCCCACCGGGATCTCCAGCGCCTTCCACTCATATACTGCTCTTGCCTTCTCTCCTACCCTTCCAGGGTGACCGAGGTCCTAAGGGTCCCCCAGGTCCCCCGGTAAGTTGATCAACGCATTCACACCCCACTTCCTTCCTTTAGACATAATGTGCAGTCATGTGCTTTCCAAGAGTCTCAACTTTGTACCTTTTTTTCTTACTGCTTCGCCTTCTCCTGCCTAGGGTCCTGATGGAGAACCAGGAAAGCCAGGAGCTCCAGGCAAACCTGGAACACCGGGTGCTGATGTGAGTAGGCGCCCAAGCAGGGTGTGTGTGTGTTTGGGGGATGGGAGGGGGAGGGGGGAAGGCAAAAGGGAGGGAGAGAAGGAGGAAGGGAGAGACTTAGAGATGTGCTGGACAGGTGCTGGGGGCGGTGGTTGCGATAGACCCAGCTGTAACCGGGCTGTGGCCATGAACTTGGCTAGCATGGCATGGAGGTGGCATTCTTCTGCAAAGGGACCTACGAGTATGTTGATATCTCGAGGCTCTCTGGGGGAAGCACGCAGCACTGGCATTTCCACATCTCAGAAAACAGGAATGGGTGCCTGGTTTGTGCCTCAGACAGTCCGCTCTGTTCACTGGTGACTCACTTCGTGGCCCAGGGGATGCTGGGGGAGGAGGAATCCTACTGGTCAGTGCTGGGACTTTGCAGCAAATTGTCTTTGCTTTTGCTTTTTCACTGACGCTCCCTAGATTAATTTAAGAAAAGAACTTTCAAGCAGGGAAAGGGGCAGAGTACCTCTGAATCCCAATGAAAAGAAAAAAGAAAGATGCTCTTGAGGGGTGGGAGTAGTGAGTGGGAATGTCTGGGGTGGAGTTGGGGGGGGCGGGAATAGTCAACACATATGGATAAGAAATTTAAAACTAGTTTTCTCTCCTTCCATGGTGGTTTCTTAGCTGACATCATAGACAGAAATAAGCTGCCTATTTGAAGATTGGAAAAAAGCAACCTTTCCCTCCATTTACCCATCTCTATACCCTCCTTCCCCCATGGGGAAAGCTCAGATACTGAGTTATATGGTAAACCTAATACTAAATAATATTTCTTCATAATAAAATTAATCAGGACTCTCACCATCTCTCTCCATGCATTTGACTAATTCTTACTGAGAGCCCAGTATAGGCGAGTCCTTGACTTTGTTGCTGGGATGCAAAGTGGTGTAATACATAGCATCTGTTTTCAGAGAAC
The DNA here is from genome assembly GCA_003508835.1 of Eonycteris spelaea. NCBI lineage: Eukaryota > Metazoa > Chordata > Mammalia > Chiroptera > Pteropodidae > Eonycteris > Eonycteris spelaea. The sequence continues at coordinate 2,063,843 of PUFA01000140.1, forward strand.
AGTCAGTGGTGCATTCAAATTATCCTTCAAGTTACACTTTATGTGGTTTCCCAAAACTAAAGACTTTCTAACTCAAAGAAAGCACCTGAAAACCTATGTTTGGAATTTCCAAGAATTTTTGACTAGAGTTTAAGACAGAAGCTTCATTTTGAGAAAAGAAAACTAGCTATATTTCAGCAGTTATTAAGACATTTTCTTTATCAAGATTGTCATAATGGAATTTTTGTCTGTGCTATTTATGCTTTGTGAGGTACACTTTGTTTTACATTTCAAAGCACCTATTTTGAACTTTCCATGTATGCAAAGTGACAGTGTATGAGGCCCCCAACGACTAATATTTGGAAAATACAAACCGAATATCAAACTAATATTCGTATAATGCAAACAGAAATTATATATCTTGGCTATCAAGCTCTTTTTGAAAACATTGTGAATGACTGGAAACTATCACGTGATAAAAAAGTCAGATAAATACAAGGCCACTAAATCAACTAATAGCCCAGTATAAGTTGGATTTATTTCTTCATACCTTTGAAACTTGGAGCTGACTTTTGTGTGAAAAGAAAATTTATGATTAAATTATTATTAATTTTTTGTGGTACTTGTAGCACTGAAGGCATGTCTCACTATATATATATATATATATATATATATATATAGTTATTTATTTTTTTTTTGCTATTGAGTTGCTGTAATTTCAGGCAGAGGGCCAGACCAATCTGTGCCTTAGTTTTATGGTGCTTATGTAATGTGCTTAAACTCTTTACCAATGACTGTAAGGCCATAAAGAAATGCCTGGTTTGCTTTACAAAGTAATTTCCCCACTTAAACAGAAATTTTGAATAAACATATGAAGTATTTCAAAATCTTCCTAAGTACAATGTAAATAACAATTACAAGTATTTTTTTCTTTGTGGATAGTTGCAGTACAATAGTGCAGAACAAACCAGATTTCCAAAGTTAAAAATATGAGAGTAAGACTTCTAGAAATTTGATCCTGGAAGGTCCTCAGGGAGAAACTGATGAGAGCATTGAATCAGTCTCCTGGCCTTGAGAAAGAAAGCAAGAGAAAAAAAAAGAGAAAGGAAAGAGAAAAAGTAACAAATCCATGTATATATACCAGTATTTTAGGCATTTCCTAGAACTAAGCAAAAAATTAGCTATACTAATTTGCATTTTTGTAGGACTTTTTTTCTCAAGCACCTTCACAAATATTATTTCTTTTAACCTTCAACAACTTGGAAAGCAAGTTTGGCTAATATTCTCCACAGATAAGGAAATTGAGTAATTATGAGGACAAATAGTTTCCTCAGGGACCCAGAGTTATATAGTGGCTAAGATAATGAAAGAAACCAGATTTCTTTGATTTTTTAGCCTGACTCTCTTCCAGAATGTTTTGCCTCATTCAAATACAAATGAGGTTCTAAAATAGATGAATAATCAGAGAAAATAGGAAAGAAAAGAGTAATTGTGAATTTTTTAGTATCTGAATTATCACCCAAAAAATGATATGAGTAATTCAATGGATAATAAAAATAATTTATAATTTATATTTTATAATTATTTATAAATATTTATATGGTTCATATTCACCAAATTTTGAAATGGAGCCACATGGAACTTATAAGATTCTGAGATGAAAAGTTTTCTTACTCCATCCTTTGGCTCATTTGACATTTTAAACAAATCTCTTACCCTAAATTGAGAATACACATTAAGAATAATGAAATACTAGTAAGTAGATCAGAGTTTGCTGTTTGTTTAGCCCCCAAAATAAAGGAACTAAGTAAGTAGGAAAGCTTCAATAATCTTTTCTTGATATGTGAACCCGAGTGTATTATGTTAGTAAGACCTTAAACCTCCAACTTCTTTGTCTTCTGCTCATTGGGTCATTGCAAAGCTGTATTTTTTGGTAATGTTAACAAATAGTTAATTGGATGATGTTTGGAAGAAACTGAAAGGAACATGGTTTAAAGGTAATTATCCTTAGTTGAATGGATTTTTGAAAGAAAAGAGAGAGTCATGGCAGCTTTGCTTGTAAAATTATTCCTTGGGTCTCATGAGCTGAGTCATTGGAATGCTGGAAGGAAATTATAGTGAGGGCTCGTGTTCCCTGCCAAGCAGCAGCGTGAAAGTTCAGAGCACAGTCAGCTCCAATATCATCCACATAGAACTTTATCTTCCTACACATTCGTATAAAACAGTTCTTTCTGCTACTGGTTATATTTTCCTCATTCATTTCTTTGGTAAATAAGAATTATTGCAAATTGGAATTGTGTGTGTGTAAATGTGAATGTGGAGAAAATAGGTAAATAAAATCTTTCTTTTCCTGCTAAGACTTTAGTTTAAGTCCTTTCCTCTTGTAAACATGTAAAATTAGAGACATCAGAACTTGGTTATAACTTTGCACCCAAAACACAACTGTATTATTATCATCAATAATATCAATGAGAGAACATTTTCATAGGCACTATTTGCTATGACATCCTTAGTAAATAGTATTCTACTTATTCTTATAGCATGAATCTAAGTTAGGAAAAAGAAGTAGAATTAAACATAGTTAAACCATGCCACTTTTTACAGGAAAAGGTTAGAATATCCTTTGAATGTATACAACAGTAATCTCTGGCAGATGTATAGTTAGGATAGTGAGTTATTAAGAAATTATTCTGCAAGTTCAGTGGAAGCGAAAATAGTAAAATGTGAGGAAATAGTAGACATGTGAGGGGTCCATGAAGTACGGTGCTTGTGGTTAATATCTAGATTTTTTGTTTGTTCGTTTATATGCAGAACCCTTTCTGAATGAGGTCGAAAGCTTCTAGCGGGCAGGAAGCATGTCTTATACTTCATGCTAACTCTTCACAGCATCTAGAATAGCGCTGACTGTGTAATAATGAGGATAATAAAAGTAGTTTATTTAGGGCCCACTTTGCCAGGCAATGTTGTAAGCCCTTTGTGTGTAATATCTCATTTAGTCTTCAAAATTGCCATATGAGGTAGATATTGTTATTACACCTATTTTACAAATTAGAAAGCTGAAACACTACACAGTTAAGCACCTTAAGAATGGTTGCACAGGTCATAAGTGACAGAGCCAGGATTTAAATCAAAAATAAAGATATGTGGAGGGGCAAGTGTAATATCCTTCCACCAGATAGACTAACCTAAATTAATTTTATTCAGTAGTCAGGTATTGAGTATATGTTAGATGACAGGGGCAATGTTCTAGGATTGAATGGACATGTAGCCCTTGTCCGCATGGAATTTATGCTTTTCTACACAGCTCTTTTATAAGAGTTCACTGTAACATCTGACACCAGAATGTATTTTCAATTTAATTCAAATCACTCCCTAGGGATAGATGTACTTTATCATGTCCTATGGAAGGTACTACATAGGAAGTGACCTGGAAGCAGCCTCCAGGTTATCCAATCATGCATTTGGTTTTACTTTATTATTATGCAGGTGAAATTCTTCCATGTACAGTAGGTACTGTCTTACAACCTTGTCAGTTATTCTAGTCACAGACTGAAGATGGTTAGTGGGCTATGGGTATGGCAATTGGCCAGGCTTCGTATTGGAGAACATATACATGAAGTGGGGATTAGAGTTTCCATTGGTTAAACATGCCCTGAGGTTTACAAAATCTATGTGCCATATGTGCTTCCAGAGGGTGTTCCTGGATATATGGTTCGTTTGCTGAAATACAAAAGCCAATGTTTCATGACTTATAGGTATCAACAAATAAGATATTAGGGCTTGTTCCTTAATTACAGTGTTGCAGTTACACTAGGGAGACTGAAAAATCAGTCTGTCAAAAATTCTTTTGTGTGTGTGTTTAATAACTTTCTTCTTTGGTAAATTTCCAGTGATTGACATTTGAGCTTGTTTTTTTTTTTTTTTTTTTTTTTTACTTTTTAAAATTTGCTCTAAGGAGTTATAATGTAGGAAATTAATTGGTGAAGAGCAATGTAAAAATGTTGGCCAGTGAACTAGTTTTTTATATAAATTACAGGAAAGTACTTTATTGATAACTCTGCAAACTATGACAGATTAAATATGAATTTTTAAGTAGGGTTTTCATATTTTTAAGAACTCCTTCCCTTGATGAATATTATTTAAGTCTTTTTTAAAATCTTGATAATGGGTTTTATAATATATTTATGTATGCATTCATATGTGTACATGTACATATACATATATATATATACAGATATACATATATTTTTCTTTAGCAAGGTACAATCCCAAGATTACATGATAAAGGACAACATCTAAAAGTGTCAGAGTAAATAAAAAATTAAAAAATATAAAAAATGCATCTTCACCAAATATGAAAATTCAGGTATACATATATTTTTATTGAGAATGATTACAAAATAAGTACTGGTAGGGAAAATGAGAATGTTTGAAGATGTCCTTTAATAACTGGAATGGAATGGTATACATGAAAATACGTACTTAATTATAGCTATTTTTACTAAGGAAGATAATATAGAAACATGCAAATGTTTCACCTTTAAAAGTTAATGCTCTTATATAAGCAATTGTCTTTGCTAGAAGATGGCTGGAAGGCTTTAGGTGACTGCAAGTCAATAATGAGATGATTACTATTCTCACTGAAGAAACATTTTATTACCTCTCGAGATATTATCAGAGAGTTATAGAGATGTATAGTATTTTTATTTTATAAACGAAGTAAGGGAGTACATAAACATGGGTAAGTGACAGAGCCAAGACCTGTTGTCCTATCAGATTAAGCCATTAGAATGCTGTAATTGTTTTATTATATAATGTCAAAGCAATGACAAAAAAGACTAAATTATTGAACCCTGTGATAAACCATGCAGTTAGTAGGAAGTTAGGAATATATCATTTATCAACAGAAAGTAACTAAATGATGGCATGTTAAACATTCCCTTTGAGTGAGAATATATAGAAAATTATTTCTTTATAAATATTTGCATCATACATAGCTAACCATCCTGTACATAATTAACAAATACAGTGAAATTATCTACTTAGTGTTTTGTCTAAGGGATGCTATAATATTCTAATATTATCTTTCTTTTTAGGGATTAACAGGACCTGATGGATCTCCTGGTTCTGTTGGACCAAGAGGACAAAAAGTAAGTCCGCCACCAGGTATTAATTGCTGGTATTAATTAGATGCTGAAGTATAATTTATTATAGTGTTTGCAAATCAACTAACAGATTAATTATGGAGCAGATGAAATACACTGTTTAACTAAATTTGTGTTTTAGTTGAATTAAAGTAAATTAAAACACAAAAAATTGAGTATTTTAATGATTTTAATATTAATGCAATTTGTATATTTACATATTTATGATACAAAAAGCTAAGTACAATAAAGTTATTTTTATTTTTAGGGAGAACCTGGTGTGCCGGGATCTCGTGGATTTCCAGTAAGTGAATGTAAAGCGACAGAATTGAAAATATCCTATCTTTGGGTAAAATTCTGCCATTGTGGAATTTCTAAATGCAGTTTTGTCCATAATATACATCACATAGAAGTTTAGGATTTACCTGGTATAGCAAGCATTCTGACTATAAGTAGAAAAATTTTAGAGAAATTTGAATGTAAATATAAAATACATACGTCTGTTTGCAGGTAGTATTTCCCAAGAGACATTTCTCCCTCAACCCAAATTGATAGGAAACATTCCTTGCCTAACAGCAGCAAATCTAAGTATTCGATGTTTTGCCCATGGCATCACACCACGTTCTTCACAAACTGGTTTTCTCTCTAATGAAATATCAGACATCAGATGTTATTGACCACCTAATTCCCTGGCTAGTCTTTTCCTACTCTAACATTCTGGCAGATTTATTATTTCTATCTATCTGTAGGAGGACTAGGTTCTCAGGCTGCTTTCCCTTTCTATTTTGCTCTTCATTCCTCTTTTGTTTTTGTCATTAATCTGTATTTTCCATCTTGTTTTCTATTTGCACTATTTTCTTTGCAATATTTCAGTGACTGTCAACTTTTCCATTAAAGCCTATTTTCAGAAGCGCATAGCTTCCTGGCCTTTCATATTTTTTCAAATCAGAGCTCAACATCTTATAGAGATGGCTTTAAAAAAATGCAGTGAAATTTATCAAACATCTACCTCTGATAATGAAATAACTTATTGATTACTTTGGTGTTTTGAAGCATAACACTTATTTCCCAAATTGATCACATATTAAAATGTTCAAGTTGGTGTAATTTTTCAAAGAATGACTTGGAAAAGTCCCACTTATTAAAACACAGTACCCATATGAAATTATTGCTTGTTTTGGCTGCCTAAATAATTATAAATAATAATATCATTATCAGAAGGTGTATATTGATTCCACTGGATGCTTTATATGGCTATTTTACAAAAGAAAGCCTGGAATGAAAGCTGACATGAATATGCGATCAGAGATAGCTGTGAATAAAACTTGTTAAAACCAATGTAGGAGGGAAAAGAGTAATGAAGAACTCAAGGGGGGTGGGGGAGGGACTGAACCTGGAAAGCAAAGAGAGAGAATAAGAGATTCTAGGCAGTTGATATTGTTTTATTAAATTCAACAAGCATATAGTTGGGGTTTATTACATATAAGTCCTTGTTAGGAATTGAGGCTAGGAGGATGAGTATAATGTGGTTTCAATCCTTAATTATACACAGTTTGATGTTGCTACAGATAAATAAAGTATAAAGGAGAGAGAGATCAAATGACTAGTTTTAAAATTAAATTCAGCATATTAAATTAGGATCCCAGCATAAGTTATTTCAGAGATGACACCATTTTGTTTTTAATTTTCTACTGGATTTGGTGTCATAAAATATAGCCCTACCTGTAAAAGAGAGTGTGTATCAGACTCCTTCTTCTTCCCTGCCTTTTTATGTTTAATATTTGTTTTGGGGAACATCCCAACATCATATAAATTGTAAATCAGTTCACTGTACTGCTTTAATATAGATTTCTAATAAAACATGAAAATGAAAACTCTTTAAACTGTTAGGTTGTGACGTATCTCTTTGTGAGTGATGGTGAGTTCTCCTTAGGGCAAAAGTGGATGACTTGTTTACTTTGATTTTCTCTAAGAAAAAGTCTGGAAAAATATTACTGGTTAGCTTAGACATCAAAGGAATGTCTGAGGAGCTGACACAAGCTTCTTCCTTTAGAAGTAGAGCCATGTTTGCTTTTCTTTACCCAGTGCTTTCTTTAGAATGAGGATCATGTATATATTTAGTGATAGCATTTATAGTTTATTTTTGAACTGAGTTAGGCCTGTGTCTGTATTTATACCAAATATACATCATATCGTAATAATTTTTATTTCAATCTTTTAGGGCCGTGGTATTCCTGGACCCCCTGTGAGTATCATCTCTTGGCTTATTTTTTATATAGTCTACAAAAATGGCCTATTTCTCATTACTCTCCAACTAACACTCTACTTAGTGGTGTTTATGGTATCCCACTTACATGCTCTTAGATGGCTACTGTGAGGGAACCCCTATTATGCTAAACAAAATAATTTATTAACTTGAGAAATTTTCATTCTATTTTAAGTAGCTAAAATTTGTTCAAATGAGTTATTGTCTCACTGGAAACCAAAGCTAGTAAAGATACATAATTTTAAATTGGTTTTTATCATATTGGATATAATTTGTGATAGATTTTTAAAAACATTCACAAATCACCATGTCCTTTTAATGTGTTGACTTCAGGGTCCTCCTGGGGCAGCAGGTCTTCCTGGAGAGCTTGGCCGTGTTGGACCAATTGTGAGTACCACAGCACCTTTTGATAGACATTTGCTGATTTAAAAGACAACGTTATTAGGAAAGGCAAATTTCTCTAACAATGTGTTTTTTCCCTGCAAATCTAAATAATGGCTAATGAATTTGATTCCGGTCCAAAATACTGATGGGAACCAGGGATAATAATGCTAGCTTGTTTTTGCAAAGTGATTTTAATTTTTTCCCAAAGTTTTCAGCCAAAATTTTCTTCCCAGCTTCTAGAATTAGTAAAGTCAGGTAGTGTCATCTCCATTTTATAGACTCAGCCAGGTAAGGATCCAGTGTCTTTTGTATTAGACTCTGAATGAAATGAGAAATCTATAGCCTAAAATTTTTACCATGTGTATTTATGTTAGGATCTTTACATTATAATCTAACCAATGTAATTTAACTTTAGGCAATAAAGAGCTGAACCTTATAGAAGAAATTGCTGGTACTTGATGTTAATATTCAATAAATCAAAAATGTTAAAGTAGTGATGTTATGTGAAGGGTAGATAATTGTAAACTCATTGGGAGTACAGCCCACATATTATATACTTTTTTACTTTTCTATATTGCTTAACTGTTTGACAAATTTATTTACTTAACAAATGAGTGAATATGAATGATTATAAAGTCAAATTAAATCTAAGATGCTTTTGATTTCTAATGGTAGAACATTAAGAAGGAAAACATATGCCACGAGGAAACTCTGGATATTAAGAGTAATTCGAATCTATTTTTATTTGAATGGCTTACTTGAATTAAGCCATCTTTGATCTTCTGCCCTAATTGCAAGAGCGTGAAGTGACAGACCAAGTGATAGCTTGTGGGTGACTAGAACCAAGGAGAGTCTGGCACTGCAGGGGTTAACCTTTCATTTCACAGCTTCAGGCTGGGTGCAAGCCTTCTTTTGCTACTATTACATGATGGCACTAGCAGTATTGACTGTCCAGTTCCTCTGTAAATCAACTAGAAATATATGTCGTGTTTACGGTTTATTTTCAGGATAGACAAAGTGATTATTCTATAGAGAACTGGCTTAGCTTTTTTGCCCTAAGTCTCCCTCTGCCTTGTTTAATTATTTTGGTGAGATTGGAACTTTTTTATTCTTCTGGTTTTGTGGAGCTAACTGGATTATGGGCCACCCATTGATTTTGGTGGCAGGTCTATGCATGGCTGAGCTCTGTAGGGGATCTTAGTAATATTATTCTCTCATGCCTCACCAGTTTTATACGCTGTGTTTTGACATGTGTATAACCACTGTGTCACAATTTTCAAATAATTTAGGGTGACCCTGGGAGAAGAGGACCACCTGGCCCCCTGGCCCCCCGGGACCCAGTGTAAGTTATTTGCAGCTTGAATTTCTCGGCGTACGAGAGTCAGGATTAAAGAAATTTCAGAACCAAAAATGAAAATATCTGTTAATTGAATTATCCTAAAATTCCAAAATAGCTACCATTTTTTTCTCACCTACTCAGAACATGGGTCTTTTTAGGTTAGAAGAGCAGGGGGATCATAGTAACTTAAAGGCGTTTTTCACAGGGAATGGCTTACTCATTATTTGAATCCTTTGATGCTTGTGATTTCTCAAAACTTGGATGTGTAAAAGGAACATTTCAGATGAACTAGTTTTTACAAAGGATTTACACAGTAAGCAATTTACAAAATAGGAGTTTAAGTAGGAGATAATCCATATTTTTAATTTATGATTCAGAGTTCCCTATATTTTCTGTTGTCTCTCATTTTATCTCTCTTTAATCCCCTAACAGAATCTGCTGCAATTTAGAGTTTTCCAAAGGAAATATACCCATGAGCCAAGTTTTTAGAATATTAGCATATTATATGCTGCTTTTTTCCTTATATTTTATTGAACAAATATATTTATTATATTTTTTGTCCAATGAACATTCTGTTATTTATAGATTTGAATTAAATATTTAACTATATTCTTAAATTTAATATTTTCCTACTTTAGGGAACGATTGGCTTTCACGATGGAGATCCATTGGTAAGATGTTTTCCTTCGACAAAATACAATTTTAAATCAAAGACCATGTAAAGAGATGAATTCTCTTTAAAATTATCTTGCTGGAATATGTTGTATTTTTGTATTTTACTTTGCTCAGATGGCAGAGCAATCTATGACACTAGTGAACTGGTGGCTTGTATATACTCAGACTGTAACCATTTTTCATTATAGAAATATCTTTATTTTTCCATAATCTTACTTTATAACTAAGATGTCTTTTACACCAGAACACCCCAATTTTAAAAGGTAAAAGCCAAATAACTCCCTTAGACTTTACTTATAAATTAATATTCAAATGATGTTGGTAAACTACACTAAATGCAATTTTGACCCATTTGATGAGGGAATTTGAACCTCAGGATAGAGCGACTCCAGTGGAAGGGTGAGGGGAAAATGATCAGGTTGTGATATAGTGGGCTACTTGGAAACATTTCATTTTTTTCAATAAATTAAATCTGAAATAAGTATAGGAAAATATTAGCATTTATTAAATTTGGAGGGTGGATACATGGGGAAAAGGTTAGATATATTGTCTGTAGTTCTCTGTTTAAAAATGAAATAATAAAAATGGAAAGGTTTATTCTGAGTTATTTAGTGAATATAATTGCACTGGGGTTCGTAGCTGGAATTCCTAAAAATATATCGTTTTTTCATAAAGTGGAGCTCTGGTTTATGTACTCTCTGTCTCTCTCTGTCTTTGGCAGTGTCCCAATTCCTGCCCACCTGGTCGCTCAGGATATCCAGGCCTACCAGGCATGAGGGTAGGAGGATAATTTCAGTATTTTATTTTCAAGAGAATGTTATCCATAGAAAAAAATATAGCCTTTCTGTTAAGCACTGGCCTTCCTGGTGCAGGGACCTCACTTGATGGATTAGGCAAGTCTGTGTTTGCTTATTCTGTGGTTTAATCTGTGGTCCTTATTCAGTCCTAGAAGTTCCTGCTGGTGCCCCTGACAGATCTTCCTGCCGAGTCGCAGATGTTTGATTACACAGTACTTTTGTTGTTCAGGGAAGAAATACCAATAGAACGTTTTGGACTGAGAGCATTTAGAACACCAAATTAAGTTTCAAAAGTTTGCCTCCTAATGGGGGGCGCAATTCTGCATATAATATATTTTAAAACTATTTTACTTTAAAAAACGGAAAACTACAATATAGACAAAAAGAGAGGCTTTCCCAAAGCATTTTTCTCTCTCTCTGCCATCATAATCACTTCAAATTTCCCATAAAACAAAAACAAAAACAAAAAACAAATGCTGGAGCTAAATGGCGCTCTCTCTCTAGATCTGTGAGTCTGAAGTGATTTTGTGAAATCCCAGACGATGGAAGGTTCTGTTATGATCTGAAAGGCCCCAAGGCACTGGTTTTCCTTTGGTTTTTTCTCTAAGTTTAGTTTTGACAGATTCCCACAACCGCAGAAGATTTGTGCCTGGACTGGTGTCTTATTTTTCATAAAGACTTGCATTCTTGGCACAAGATGGCTTAGATAGTGATGCATATGTTTGGAAATTTATTTCATAGCCTCATGTTAGTGTCCAAAGCACACATATCTTACAACAGGTGACCTGACAAGAAAAGATAGGGATCTTTTCTCATGCTATGCAGCCTTCACTGACTGCTCTTTAGAGATTTACTTTTGCGTTTATAGAGAGAGGTAACAAGAAGAGGCAGAAAGTTGTGCATCTGTAGAAGTTCACTTTCTTTATACCAGCCCTTCTTCCAGCTCTAGGAAGGAAGATGGGTATAGGGAGGCAAGAAGCATTTTCAGAGCAGCTTCCAGAGAGCAGAGGATAACAAGGGATAGCCAAATAGATTTGAGCCAGGGCTGTCACGTCCAGAAAGTAAGTTACTGGAAAAGAATATAATGCTCTTAACCTGACTGTGAGAGGAAGTTTGGGATGGAGGGATCTAGGGACCAGTATGCAATGTATCATGTTGCTAAACCAGGTAACGAAGGTTTTTTATGCTAGAACAACATGTTTCTATTAACTAATACTAATAAGCAGTCACATAATACACGTGGAGTTATTAAGGTCATTTAAAGTAGTCACACGACCTTTTTCTCAGCAGTACTTTGTCACAGATTTGGGAAAGCAAGATCATTTTATGAGCCTTCTGACTACTTCTCACACTTTCTGGGTCAAACCCAATACAACTGCATTTTATTTGTTCATTTGTGTATATATATTTATTTATTTATTTTTGTGTTTGATAGGGTCATAAAGGGGCTAAAGGAGAAATTGGTGAACCTGGAAGACAAGGTCACAAGGTAAGGAAAATGAGTATTTAGTGGGTAAATTGTGATTAGAAGGTAGTGATCATTTTCATTATAAGGAATGATAAGAAGTAATCAAGCATGATATTTTACCCTTCCTTTTCAAATGATGATGGACAAGTTCTCAGTAGATGCATCAATAATCTGACTAAGCATAATATTCTAATGTTTAATTATAAAAAATAAAGCACCATACATTTGTATTCTTTTCTGTGCTGCTACCCCTTGCTTTCTCTTTCAAATCAATCACACTCAGCTTTTTTCCTTTATGTTTTTGATACTCAAACATTATTCATTTTTTTATTCTACTAAACATTTTATGACAAGTGTTACTAGCAGAAAGAGAAGTTGGCAATTGGCTGATAGTTTTTCATCTTAAGTTCTGAAATAATTTATCTGTCTATTTCTGACTTTATTTCAATATAACTTAGATTTGACTAATCTGGAAGTTTAGTCTTATGCTATGGTATGGATAGAAATATGGAATCCATAGCACAATTTGCATCGAGGCTGGCACATCCTGAAGAAAACCAAGGCTGAAATTTATAGCAAAATGGCTTACCTGCCCTTTTTTCATCTTAGTGTAATCTCCTTTAAGTGTCTAAGAATTTGACTTCCTGTAGAGTAGAATTTTTGTCCCTGTTAATTCTATAGTATTTTCCAGAGTCAGACTGTTCCTATTAATGCAGGTCCTCTAGATTTTGTTGACTGTGTCTTTCTGCACCTTTATTGGGTAGTGGTAATTTATTAATATCTTCAGGTATTAATACCCTCAAACTCCTTAATGAAAATCAGTCTACTGAACAACCCCAGGCAATTAGAATAAATAAACTAATTTCTTAAATCTTATTATAGTTTTAACATTTATTTTTAAAGTTTTTTTTATTACTTAGGCTTTGAATAATTAAGGCGTTTTATTTATCTGGAATATAACAGTCGGGTTCTTAAGGTCTAATTGCAGAAAATAGAAAAAAGTTGAGTAGTTTTGAAATTTTTCTGCATACCTATTCCTCCATTGAATCTTAAAATTTACAATTTTAAAAATTCAAGAAATATTTATTAAGTACCTGCTAGGTGCCCGTGTTTATTCTAAATGAAGGAGCACAGAAATGAAAAAAAATATTTCCAATCACAGGGGACTGGCTAAAGTAAGTATGACATATTCATATAATAGAATATTATTTTATCACTAAAATAGGTATGCAAGAATATTAAATTGCACCAAAAGATATTCATGAGGTAATACCTGTAGTAAAGGAGATTTAGACTTCTGTTATTTCTGATGCCATGCACCCCTTCCTTCTTCTTTTGGTGATCCCTTTTCTTTGGGTAACTTCTACTCTTCCATCCCATGGATCTGGCGATGAAGCTGTCAATTAGAATATCTTTCCACTCTCTCCAGGAACTCAGTTTTTGATATCTATGTAGGTTAGTTATCTGGACTCTCAAATTTGGTTTGGTCTTTAATGAGGAACCTGCAAATTGTTTTGGTATGTAAGGTAATTGGCTAAAATTTTCATTGAAGATTACTGAAAACTCCTTTAATTTATTTCACATGTTTGTGTCACTTAAGACTTTCAGTGGTGTCTTTGAAAATTGATGTGTGAAAATAGGATGATGTAGCTTATTGAACAAACTAATAGATGCATTGAACACTAATAGATGCATTGAACTATAAAATTGAAAGTAGAATGATGAAGAATTAAGAGAGTAGGGGACTGAAGTTTACATTCAAATTCACAATTCTGCCTCGAATTTACTCAATAAATTAGTATTTTTAAAATTGATTGTGCATATAGGAATGAATAGTCAAAACTTTTTTGGTAAAATGATAAATTGCTGCTTCTAAATTTGTTATTTAACTTCATGGTTATTGATTAGTTGTGTGCTATCCACCTGCTGGTGAAATATTTAAATCAACCACATTACTCCCAGGTTTATCAAGAATCTATGGAAAAATATCCCAAACCCTGCTAATGAAAATTTATGGTGGACGTATCAATCACTTTTGTTTTTGTAATTAGGTAGGGAAATATAAGTAGCATTTAATTACACACATCTGTTGATTATCCACTCCATGAACTAGCTAATTCACCAGCTTTCCCATTGGGACCACATCTCTCCACTGTCAGTCATATGTTCTTATGGAATATAATCTGAATATAATTATGAGACTAAAACCACTATGTAAGACTCTCATAATTCACTAAAAAATCAAATATAAATGATTTAGATATAACAGTCCTTTGCATCATATGCTCAAAGAAAGAGACTTATACCTTATATTTTACATCAAATATTCTATATTAACACTTTTGTTAAATTTTCTGTATCTGTGTGTGCGTGTGTGTGTGTGTGTGAGAGAGAGAGAGAGAGAGAGAGAGAGAGAGAGAAAAGAGAGGAGAGAGAATCTCTAAATACAAGGTGTAGTCTGTGGAGCAAGAATATCATGAATCAAAACATGTAATAAACAATAGAAATGGATTTTTATTTAACACTTTTACATACTATTAAAAATGAAGAATTTTTCTCATAATTAACTCCATAATTTAAGATTCCTATTATCATAGAACTGTAGGAAGTGTATCTATTGTAAAAGTCAAATCCTTGTCAAAGGAAAAATATTTTTTTTCAGAATCAATACAAATTTTTTTTCTGTAAAAAAGAGCAGTTGAATTTCCTTTTGGACTATCTTAACATTTAAAAGTGCATAAGAGGTTGTAAAACTAATATCAAAAAGTCAAAACAATAATTATTTTGAAGATTCCATTGGCAATAGCTACTAAATAGTCACAATACCTTAGAAAAACGTAAGAAATATTCAAGACTAATATGAAGAAAAAAATGAATTTTATTGTGAAAAGAAAAATAAAAAAATCTGACTAAATAGGAAGATAAACTGAATTCCAAGATGGAATGATTCAATATTATAAAGATTCTAATTCTCTACATATTAATCTATTAATTTAATTCAGCCCAGTTACAAAGCTAGTATTTTTGTGAAGATCTGCCCAACAATCCTTAAGTTCATCTGAAAGAGTAAACATTTAGAAAAACTGAAAAATAAGAGTAATTATAAATGAAAAATAAAGGTAAAGGAATTCTTTCTATCTGAGATTAAGATATTTTATAAAACTTCAATAATTAAAATGTGGTATTGGTAACATCATACAACAGATCAGCAGAGTAGAATAGAAGGTCTAGAAAAAGTATGTTTAACAATTAGTATATGTTAAAGATAATTCCCCAACCGACGTGGGGAAAATCTACTATTCAATATGTGATATTAGAGCAAGTGGCCAATTACCAAGAAAAAAGAAAAAGAGATTTATACCTTATATTTTACATCAAAATAAATTACTGATAAAGATTTCTATTTATAAAATTAAATTTTAGTATTTCCACAAGTAAAATGTGAAAAAATATTTATATTTTTGGGGTGGAGAAAGCTTTTCTCTGAATGACATCAAAGGTATAAACCATGGAAAGAAAGACTGATTTAAATCCATTTAAAAATTTGTATATGGTGCAAAAGTTATAAGAAAAGTTAAAAATAAAAATCATAATTAAATAATATTGTAATTTATGGAAAAATTGAATAGTATGATCGTATTTTCCTAATAAGCCCCCCCCCCCACTACACACACATTTGGAACATGAATGCATACTTGTTTTCCCCTGCGCCTCCCCCCATCCCCCCCACCCCTGTTTTTAGAGAAACATCTAAAACGTTACTGGTATTCATTCATAGGCTTTCACTAATATGCAGAATTTAAGGAACAAAAAGAACAAAGGAATCGAAACAGACTCACAATTGGGACAATTGGGCGACGGGGTTGGGGGGGGGCTGAGAGAAAGGGGTAAAGGTTTAAAGAAATACAAATAAGTAATTGATAGAAGGTCACAGAGATGGGGATCATGGCATAGGGAGTGCAGCCAGCAGTAATGTAATGGAGAGGTGGAGAGCCAGAGAGAAGACAGAGTGATCATGGGGATTGTTTCATAAACTGTGCAAATGTCTAGCCAATGTACTGTATACTTGAAACTAATAAAAAAAAGATTCATACATGAAAAAAATTTCCTCATTAAAAAAATGTTATTGGTATTTATAGTTGAAAGGTGAATTTGGGTGACTTTATACGTATATGTCTCTATTTCCTGAATGTTCTACAACTAATATGGATTTTCATGGAAATAACTTTTTATAGTATAGTAGAATAATTCAGGGGATGCCAAGTGAATTTAGAATATGCTGGTTTAGACTGAGTCTATTTCTATGTTCATTTGCTAGAATAATACTTGGTGTGCTTTCTATTGCTTTTTTAGGGTGAAGAAGGTGACCAGGGAGAACCAGGAGAAGTTGGAGCTCAGGGACCTCCAGTAAAGTATTTTAAAAAATACATTTAACTAGGATATACAAATATTCTTTTCTTTATTACATTTGGAATATTTTCTGTTTAGAATTTGGATTAACAATATTATATTAACACAATATTCTCTATTTTTCCACCAAGGCAGCATTAGAAGTTTACCATTTTTTTTTCAAAATAGGAAGGGGCCCCCATTGTACATTCAAGCACTGTTTTAACAGAAAAATTCTACTTAAAATTACATACATTCATTTACTAGATTTCAACACTAGGCAATATGAAAGAAAATATTGAACACAAGAGGATGATATATATTTTTCTATGTTCTATGTTACTATCACGTGCTAGAATGAGAAAATTTTGTGTATCCTGAATATGCAGCAGGTATATCATCTACTAGATTTAATGTAGTTTATGCCAGCATGTAATCATTATAATTAGAACATTCTTAATTGCTCAAAATCATGTCTTTTAATAAAAAGTTGATCCCTTGTGCTTTGGCAGATTGTTACAATAATATATATGCACAGTGAGATCATTGGAGTCATAGGCATACTTCAATTTAAAATGTTTGTTAAATCAGAATTTCCATTACTTTTGCATACTAAAGTGGAATGTTACACTTTTTTCTTGTCACAATGAGTAATAACAATTATGAAAATAATAATTTCAGAGTATTCATTGAACATTGCAGCTAGCTAAGGCATGGACTGTGTAAAAGACAAGCTTGGGTCTCGTTCTCAGAAACTAAAGAGTTAGAGAAGATAGATATGGGGCTACCCTTCCTTCACCTGCTCTGCTCTCTCTGTACAACTGGCCTTTACTAAAGGTTCAGAGAGCTTATGGGAAATCAAGCTAAAGGAAACACCGCTGAGAATCTGTAAGAAACGGCCTTGGCTTTTAAGCCATGTGAGAACTTTAAGAGAATCTGCAGGAGTCCAAAGTGTTCCAGAAACTTCCCTTCCCAGAGCCTTTGATATGAAACAATAAGGAGATAAACTCTGTTTGGCAGGTGGGAAATAGAGCTAGTGTAAGAGATGTATGCTTTTTTTTTTTTTTTTTTTAATGAAAATTTGGTAGGGACTTAAAAAGTTATTTTTAAAGCCATTTCCAAAGGATTTTGCAAGCAGCATTTAAAACAGTGTTTTCATGGATTAAGGATCTCTGTAGATTGCTACATGACTCAGGTAGTCCATTGGGGGATGTTGTTAGTGCTTGCTAACCTTCTGGTGTTTGGGATTGAATATGCCAAACTGTTTTTGTAAAATTCACAGATTTTTACTTTTAAATGTGAATCTATATAATCACAGATTTTTTTAAAAAAATGCTTTTGGGGAACATTTATAAATAAGCTCTGCCCTTGAAAGTAGTCACCTCAAGAGATGATATATGGCATTCTCATGTCACTGCTATGAATCAAATATTTTTGGAATTCTTTTTGTACCATTACCTTCAAAAAAGCAGTTTTAAGCTGATATGGCCACATCTCACATTATATCCTAAGTGGATTTCCTAAGCTAGATCATTCTGAACATTTGTTTCTCAGGTCATTCTCAAATGATCTACATGGAATTTGTGACTGACCTGGGTGCATAGTTGGCCATGGAATTGCCACATTTTCTCCAAGTGACAACACAAAGGAAAAAACTGGCCCACAGTTACTTTGTCTTAAGCTAGTTGCAGTGGACAGTTACAAGTTGTTCAGAAGTAGCTACCTTACGTTCCCGATGGAGCGTCATCCACTGTGGTTCCCAAGGGAGCTCTTAGGCTCATCCTTTACAGCAAGGGTCCCCAGCCCCCAGACTGTAGACCTATATGGTCCATGGCCTGTTAGGAACTGAGCCACACAGCAGGAGATAAGCAGCCAGCAAGGGAGTGAAGCTTTATCTGTATTTGCAGGCACTGCTCAGTGCTAGCATCACCTCCTCAGCTCTACCTCAGATCATCAGGCATTAGATTCTCATAGGAGCACCAGTACTTGGTTCAAGAAAGGTTGGGGACCGCTGTGCAGGAACTGTTTTTGGAGCCCTGCTGCTCTGAGGCCAGAGTCAAGAATAGGAACATTTCAGTATTGAGAGGGGTACAAGAAATCACCCACTACACCCTCATTTTTAGGATTAACCACTTCCATGCCTGAAATTGGGTGTTGCCTCTAACTGGAGGTTGGAATGCTTTTATTAGAGAAATAGCGTAATGATTAGTGACTACAAGTGGTTAATGAAGACTCTCGCTCCATTTATAGGTCATAAGTTTTGTCAGTTAGCCTGGTAACCTAATAACTTTTAATGGCCTATGTTGAGGAGGAAAAATTATTCCATGGTCTAAAATCACAACCATGTTACATGTAACCAAGTTACAAACCATGAAGGAGGTGGAAATGGCAGCATATTCTGTATATGGGTTAAAAGATAAGTAAAATACACTACCATAAATCTCTTATGCTGATATTTACTTTTTTGTTGTCAGTAATTGTTTCAACTCCATGTTTGTGTAAATTTTCAGAATTTTAGAAAAGGATTACCCATCAGAAGAATTCTCCTTGAATTTTTTTCCCTAAACTAAAAAAGTTCATCTATATAATGGCACTATTTCTTAGTGTTACCTTTGGTTATGATAACTCCTTTTTCTGGATCAACTTTTGTGATGAGGTAAATGAATGTGTGCTTCAATGATAATAATTTACTTTTCTTTTTTTACATTTCCAGGGAGCTCAAGGATTGAGAGGCATCACTGGCATAGCTGGGGCCAAAGGGGAAAAAGTAAGATGATGATAATAACATAATATCAAAATGTATAAATGTTTAAATTTTTCTCCATTTAAAAATATCTTATCTTCAGCAACATCACTTTTTACTCTTTATTTGGTGCTTTGTAGAACTTTTGGTTAGGTTCTCACATTTCTATTGTAAACATAGATGATACATATGAGTATTATACATGATACTTGTCATGTACTACATATTTTAAATAGATAAATAGAAATAAGCTGGGCTGTTTTTTTTTTTATCACTTTATCATTATGCATAGTTTACACCAATAACACTGATGTAGTACCTGGAGAGCGAGGCTAAGACAGACTATGATAGAAAGGGATGAGAGAGGGCAGGGCACTGGCAAGGACACTAGGGCCATTAGTGGCTCTCCTGCCAAGTTGATCGCTGAGCTCTGCCCTCAATAGGGACCATACACTTGTGGCCGGAGTTCACCAACCTGTTCTTTCACCTGGTCTCAGACACCAGAGTCTCCTAGCATTTTCATAGCAAGACACTTTGCAAGATGTTGGGGAGATTCAAAGAGGAATAAGGACTTGAGCAAGTTTGTTATATATTGGAAGAAAACTGATATCTAATTACAATGCAAATGTGAGAGACATGCATTTGAGGGAAAGTGGTATGAGGGAGTGAAGACTGTGTGGCTAACCTTGATAGGGGAACTGGGAGGGATCACAAAGTAGGTGGCATCAGGAGAATGTCAGGCCTAGAAGGATGAGGCATTGCCATTGGCAGGGGTTGGAGACCAGGGAATGCTTGGCTGAGTGAGTATCGTAAGCAACAACAATGGAAACCTGAAGGTTCCTGACTTGCTCAGGAATGGTTTTTTGTTTGTTTGTTTGTTTTTTTGCTCTGTATGTTCATGTGCTGTATAAAGGGGTGTGTCAAGCTTCTCCAGCAGATTTTAAGAAAATGGTTACCACTTCTTAGAAAATATGTTAGGAAATCCAATTTGCACGTACCAGAAAAAAAAAAAAAGACACTTTATCCATCATCACTTCTCACTCTCATCTCATTTTCTTTAAAAGGTTTATGGCTAATTTCCACACAGAAGCACAGAACCTTTTATTAACAACTAAACAAGAGTAACTTGCACATTGTAGGTACTCAGTAAATAAAAATTAAATATTTTTTAATGAGATGCACATTTTTGTGACTTAAAAGATTTTGTGAATAATTTCTTCAATTTCATTTTTTAAGCCTCTTTCTTTGGCTCTTCTAGGTATTCTCATTATTCTGCCTGCTTTCTCCTTACATTTCCTCTGGAATATTTCTTTTCTAAAAACACTGTACTTTAAAAACATATTTTATATTTTATATTTATCTTAAGTAACATTTTTTATGTATCTCTTCTGTTATTAAATAATGGATCCCTTTCATTTTGAAGTTGCGGACACCTAGGCCTTTGCTTTTTCCGGATTTAAATCATCTCCTAATATATATGACCTCTCAGTTTGAAACCATTACTGTTCTTGAGATGCTCTTGACTCGAGGTATTTTTCTACTTGGTATTTTTCAAAATTTCTCATTTCCTTTGATTTCTGTCAAATTGCTTTTAATAATAATAATAAAAGCTCTTCTCATGAACTCAGACCCATGGAGTGGTTACCTAGTAACAGCAGTTTGGATCTGAGCTCCTGCTGAACAGCAATAAGAGAGAGAGAGGGCGAGTACATCAAAGCCGTTTCTATAATGCAAAGGCTGGGTGCCGCTCTCCCACTCACGGCGCAATGATGAATTCAAGGTCTTTTTTAGGTCTTCCAAACCTTTTCTTCCCTTGAATGTCAATGCTCTGTTCTGCTAGTGTGTTTAGGGATCAAAGAATTTCAAGGCTCTGTGGTACCTCTGCTTCAGTTGTGTTCTGTCTTTGATTCTACTTGTGTCTGAACCTCCTATCAAAGGTTTTCTAATTTTCAATTCTTACCACAGACACTGTCCATCTGGTTTTCTTGGCCTGACATCTGTCCGATATTCTTTTGACTGTTTACCGTTTATTTTATTGTCTCCCCATCTCAACCCTGTTCATTAGGAGATGGCCTGCTCGCTTCAGTTGCCCTTCTGCCCTCATTCATTTAGTTGAAGAGAAAATGATTTAAAGAAGTGGGTTGTATTTTGTCATGTAGCATATGTAGAGGAACACTAAAAAAATCCCATAATTTTGTATCAAAATCATATTTTAATTTTATTATGAAAATGAGGGGGATATGTACAATATATATAACCAAGTTAATTTCAAGATAATTAGATTAATAAAACTTCGTAGTTCTTATGCTATCATCATTTGGCAGGGAAAATTTGTTTTTAAGAGAATAGATCAACTACTGTATGCAAACGGAACTTAACATCTATTCAGGTTGGAAGAGGGGGTGCTCAAATCCTTGTTACAATTCGTCCTTCCAAATCACATGGCTGGATTCTTACTCTGACTCTTGGTAGAAATGCAGGGTCCCAGAAGTCCCTCCCACGGCTCTAACAGCAATAGAGTCCATGGCAGCTTTTTTGGATGTCTCCTTGGTCTTCACCATTAATAAGTTCCCATAGGAATCCTGAGGATCCTGGAGGGTGGCTGCCAGACCTCTTCCTGTAGGTTTTACAAGTTCCCTAATTAAGTACCAGTGTTTTAGTTCCTGCCAACAACCAAGAATGGATGCAGTGTTAACTTAAAATATCCAGAGTGGTATCAAAGATGGGGTGTAAGTACTTTTTGTAGGAAGAGATATAAACTAGTGTTTTCGTAGTTCACATGTCTTAACTACTCTTTGGAGTTCACTGATGAAGAATATATGTTACAAACACAAAATCTCCTTTTTATCTGGCTATTAAAATTCTTTAAAAAACTGATGTGTCCCTTTAACATATATGACTGATCTGAATTTTTTTTTTTTTTTTTTTTTTTTTTTTTTTTTGCAGGGTGCTCGGGGCTTAGATGGAGAACCTGGGCCTCGAGGTATTCCTGGTGCACCTGTAAGTTTTCCTTTTACAAAGCCTAATGATAGGTTTTTTAGCAATGATCAACAATAGATTTTTTTGTTACATGTATGTGTGTGTGTGCAAGCATCTTTTACATCTGAGTAACTGAAGTGGAAAAATGAGCAATTGTTTTTATATGTATTAAAAAATTTTTAATTAAGGAAAGCATCTCTTAGAGAAAAATGTTTCTCTGACTTTATATGGGTTTCGTCTTTCTCATAGATGAAGTTAAGTTGTTAGGTTGTTATATTTGCTGTGTTTTCCTTGTGTTTTGGTTGCCAAGATGCTTAGAGTCACAGTAACTATCTCATTTCAAGTTCTGGGAGCTCTATCTTTTTTTTTTCTATATTATTTCCGATCTCATTATTCCATATTTTGACTCCCATCTGTACATGTGTCATTATTATAGGCTGCCTTATGC
Organism: Eonycteris spelaea; assembly: GCA_003508835.1. Taxonomy (NCBI): domain Eukaryota; kingdom Metazoa; phylum Chordata; class Mammalia; order Chiroptera; family Pteropodidae; genus Eonycteris; species Eonycteris spelaea. Next base: position 2,086,454 of record PUFA01000140.1, read on the forward strand.
TTCTTCTGAAAGAAAATAAGTAAAGTCATTCATTAATAATCCCTTATACCACATAAAAAGTAGAAAAATATTAGTAAAATAGAACTGCCAACTATTAAGGTCCTATGGTCTTGTGGGAAAGCCAGAATGTAACTAAATCATACATTATAAGGTCAAGCACTAGAGCATATAGTAGAAATAATCCAAGCAAGAGGACGTTGGAGGAAGGTTGGTTTGGAAAACAGCAGAGTACAAGTAAGAAGGGGCACTGCTGTTATGATGAGGTGCTGTCATAGGGGCTGTCACTGTCTGAAGTGGAAAGTTTCTGTTGAGAAGGTGAAATTGAAGGTAATGTAGAAACACATTGTGGAGAGTGTTTAATGCCAATCTAAGCAATAGGAACTGATCCGGTACTAATAGGAAGCCATTCCAGGTTTTAGAATAGTTAAACAATTTAACTAAACCCGTATTTTAGGAAGACACATCCTCTCATCTGTTGCCACCTATACCATATGTCAACATTAGCTTGATAACTTTAACAAAAACCATTATTATCAACTGGGGAATTAAATAATATGGAGAAAAGATTGTCAACGACTCCAAACCTGAACTCATCATGATAGTCAATGAGAGTAGCCGATATGTAAACAGAGTTACTAATGTCAAGGTCACCTACAGTATGGATCTTAATTTTATTACACCTATACATCCAGAGAGCACAGAAGCATTATGTATTTAAGATGAAATCAAAATATCTGTAAGCCTCAATGATCCCCGTGGCAATATCATTTTTTAAGACAACGTAATTTTTATAAAAATATTTCTTGAGCTAGGCATCCAAGATAGAGCAAAGCCATTGGCATGAGAGAGCAATAGTAAGGTAATATGGATGGTGTTTTATAATTTCAAAAAGTCTATCAATAAGTAATTTTTGCTTATATCAACAAATTTTATTTTCATACAGGGTGATCAAGGACAGCGAGGACCTCCAGGAGAAGTAGGGCCCAAGGGAGATAGAGTGAGTTCAAATTAATATTAATCACTATAAGCATCGTGCTTTTCAGTGTCAGCTGCTGATTATGCTCACCTCTTTGATGTGTCCTAAGTATTGTGATAATTGAACATCTTGTCTATCCTTTCCCTTCTGCCTGCAGGGGGCTCAAGGTTCTAGAGGAATTCCTGGCCTCCCTGGGTCCAAAGGAGACACGGTATGTCCTGCGCTGTAATCACCAAGCACATTTTTCAAAGTGATTATTAACTCATAATAAAACTTTAGAAAAGAATGTGATGGTTTTGGAGAGACAGTGTGTCTCTTTGTGTGTCTTTAGGGCCTGCCAGGTGTGGACGGCCGTGACGGGATACCTGGAATGCCCGGAACAAAGGTAGCTATGTGACTTAGTCTGAGAGTGAATAGGTCACCTCCAGTCTGGCCAGCCAAGCACAGCATTTTCATTACTACATTACTGGGAAATTTATTTAGCTGGTTTGGGTTTTTTTCCCTCTTATTTTTGAATTAAGCATCGATTCAAATACTTATTACAATAGTATGTTTGTTTGCTTGATTTTAGGAATTTAGGAAAATTGTCCCATTGATGAAAGTAGGCTGAAGGAAATTGTGTATTTTGATTGAATTTATACCTTAAGTCCTATCCCGTACCCACCCTCCACCCTGAACTAGGTCACTTTATAAAACTGCACGTAAGGCCAGCTGTAGGGATAATCCTTTTACTTGGAAGCTCTTTGTCCTTCCTTTCCTTAAAAGAAATAGCAGTTCATATAGGCTCAATGATGTGATAAAAACTTTTTTTCAGGGTGAACCAGGGAAACCTGGGCCTCCTGGTGATGCAGGATTGCAGGGGTTACCTGTAAGTATTTAATTTTTAAATGTTTATTAGTTTATATACATACATCGATATACATATATATAAATTTTAGGGAGAGGTCTATGGCCATGCTGCTCTGAACAAGCCTGATCCCATCCGATCTTGGAAGCTAAGCAGGGTCGGGCCTGGTTAGTACTTGGATGGGAGACCACCTAGGAAGACCAGGTACTGTAGGCATAAAAATTTTAAAAAATAAAGGAATATAAGCTGTCAAAATCCTGGCAATCTGTAAGGTCAACCAAGGGTTGCCTTGCCTAAAAAACAAACAAATAAACTTTGGAGAAATACACAGTAAGTAATCTGATAAATTCTGGGGAATATATGATGCTGTAATTTTACATTTTTACATTTACATTTTTGTACTTTTTCTCTGTGTTACTAATTATTTCTCTAACAACATACTAAGCTTTAATTTTACTTTTGCATCTCTCTTCTTTCTTAGGTTCACTCAATCTTCCTTATGTCTTTTTACTAACCCTGAACTGTGATCCAGGGTCATACATTTTCTCCTACTTTTTACCTGTTCTGAAGTTCATGTTAGCCTGGTTGAGCTGTAAGAGGGTTGAGAGTATGCTCAGGTACAGTGTGAGAGATAAGGTATTACGTTTTGATTATGTGCTATTTTAACTTATTCAAATTGCTGTTTCCTTGCATTAATGTGGCTGAAAGTTCATATATATTAACTATCTGTACTCTTGGCTCTTCGGAGGCAAATGTTTCAAGTTAATCAGGAATACTTAATAATACTGAGGACCGGCCTCCAATTTATTATCTGACACTTTAAAAAATAATCAGTTAGAGACTATAAGGACTGCCACTAGCACCAAATCTTAGAGCCAGCATTCTCCTGTCCTTCTATATTCCTTTTTTTTCACTTAAGCTTAGGGCTTTTGATAAGTCCTTGTTTTCTTATCCTGTACATTAAATCATGCTGATAATAGCTCCCATTGACCTGAAAATGGTACTAGATTGTCATTTGGAAGTTCATCCTTGAAAAATAACTTTAGTTTAGAGGTAGAATTTGCTTTAAGGGCATTCAGATTTAACAAGCCAGATACATGCAGTAAAGTCATGCATTCTAAACTGTGGGTCGTTCTATAACTAACTGTTCAGATTTGGGGAACTAGGAAGAATCTTCCTCGCACTAAAGCTTTGAGCTTGTCATAATTCCCTCTTCTCCCGGACAGTGTGCAGTGGACTTGGCATCTCACAGATTCTCAGATGAGGTGATTAAACTCGTGTTCTGTGTGCATTCTTACAGGGTGTGCCTGGGATTCCTGGTGCAAAGGGTGCTGCCGGTGAAAAGGTAAAAGATGAAAACTCAAATTAATACTTTTATCGATTCCTTAATTCTTTTATTAATATATTTTATTTATCATTTTTGACATTTTCAACCTGCCTTTTATTTTATATTTGACTCTAAGGAGAAATCAAAAAAGCTTTTAGTCTTCAAATGCTAATCTCTTTCCCAGGTGCAGAAAGAATACTTGGACAAAGTGCTGTTGATTAGACTTTCTTCTCAAAAATGTCATCTTTTGCTAGTATAAAACAGAAATTTTTATTGTTTTTTTACCACTGAAAATAAGGAGGATATCATTGCGCCATAAAATTACATGCAGTGAATATTATTAAGATGATTTAGCTTGAACTAAAAAGATATTAGGTATCTTGTTCACACACTGATCAACTAATGCTTATTCTGGCAATTAAAAATCACAGGTGAGAGAAAAAATTAAAGGGTTAACTTTAGCTTTACTTTAAATGAAATAGAAAAACTGTGACTAATGTAGAAAGTGGTCACTATGAGTTGATATGGCTGCAGCCCTCCAATTATAGTAGTCCACGGCTCTTTGAGCAGAGGCATGCCCTAGCAAGTGGATGGCGAGAGACTGATTGTGGAGATGCCATCCCCAGACCTGTGCTTTCTCTAGAGCTTGCTGGCAGGGTTTTCTCAAGAGCATACACTCATTTCCTCACGTTGACATGATTCTTTATAATTTTAATAGTGTCAATGTCAAGTAAAAGGGTTCAGAGTAGTGTGTTGGAGGTGAAAATGGTAAAGGGAAGACATATAATAATATAGTGAAGAAATAAAAATCTCATATTCTTGTCAGGCTAAAGACCTTTATTTTTTGACATTTTTGACACCGTTCCTATACTTCTGGGATAACAAAACAGTACCCTGAGTTAAAAGAACTTTGACATATCCACCAAGAAAGAGATTCTACATCCTCCCACATTCTCAATGTGAAATTGAGAAATTAATGCTATTTAAATGCAAGAAATACCCAGTCTGGGTAAGACAGGTTGATGATTAGTCTTACTTACTGTCTGAATTATGTTATGTTTTCCCTTTAGGGTAACACAGGTGCTCCAGGGAAGCCTGGTCAGTTGGGGAATTCGGGCAAACCGGTAAGATGCCACAGCTACCGTTCCACACGTTATAACCTGTTGTCATCACTAAGCAAAGTAATGTTAACTGTCTCTCTACCTGTCTTACTCATAACAGGGCCAACAAGGGCCACCTGGAGAGGTGGGGCCCCGAGGACCGCGGGGACTTCCTGTGAGTATTCCTTTTCTGTAGCACCTTCCCAAAGTGCCTTCTTAGGGCTTTGTGGGGCACTCCTCCATCTGTTTGTTCATTCATTCATTCATTCATTCATTCAATCATTCATTCATCCATGAATACTTTCTGATGTTTGAGTATGTGGTAGTCCAGATAGACAATGAAATGGGAAATCTATTTAGATATATAACATGTTTGTTTTTCAATAAGTGGAAACAAAAAAGAAGTATTTAAAGAAAGCATGATGACCCTTTCTACTCTCATCCCATATTAAAGGAAATATTCAATTGTATGGCTATACCATGTTTTCTTCATTTATTCATCTATCGATGGACATTTGGGTGGTTTCCACTTTTTGGCCATGATGAGTAATGATGTGATGAACATTTTCCTCCATATTTTTGTGTAGACATATATTTTCATTTCGTCTGAATACATACCCAAGAGTGGAATTGCTGGGTCATGTGGTAAATCTATGTGTAATCTTTTAAGAAACCCAGACTTCTTTTAGTTAAGTTTGTAAATGTCTCTTTTGTAGCAAATATAGCAATGTATGTTTCCTCACTAGATACCGTTGAACACTTAGAGAGAAACTGATTCTGGAATTAAGCATAATGCTCTTAAATTTAACTTTAAAAAATTCTCCCTGGCCTTCTAAATTCTGTTTCTTTGAAAGTCTTCTGGCAAAGAAAAAGAACGCCAGGTGAGAACACAGAAGCATTTCCAAATGTCATCGTTACTTACTTCTTTAAAAGCATTTCTTGAGCATGCTGAATGAGGATTTTCGTGCTTTAGAAAAGTGAAGCATTCCAGGTGTCCTGTGACATGAAAGTTTTCACTTCTCCCAGATGTGTGTCAACTGACCTCTATCAGGTGGTTTCCAGAAGTTCTTCTGTAGCCAAAGAAACTAGCTCCTGCTCCTAATTATGCTCCTGGATCTCTCACTCATCACTCATTCTTTTTTTCTCTCTTGTTTGAAGCCTGTGATTTCAAATTAGAATACGTTCTTTAAATCGACTGTCAAAGCAGTGAGGTTATTGCTAGATCACATTTCTAAAACAATAAAGATGCTGTATGACTGGTCCAGAAAGATGTAACAGTGGGAGAGAGAGGCCCTGGAACTTTGAGAGTGGTGACTATTATGTCTAGTGTTCACTTTATAGAGCAGAATACTGACTGTAGTTGAAGGAGCACCTGCTGTATGCCAGGACCATTCACTGAACAAAAAAAGTGACACAGGTAAAGAGAGCTTGGCCCATCACCAGTAAGTGCCGTGGATGTATAAAGTAATGAACTAGAGGCCGAACTGCAAAAGGAGGTCAGGTGGTGGGTGCGTGCATGCGTGCGTGTGTGTGCGTGTGTGTGTGTGTGTGTGTGTGTGTTAACATTCTCATGAGAGAGAAAGCAGATCAGAGGAACTTATGCCTGTGTAAGGCTTGGAGCCTAATTCAGGTTTTGCTTTTTGAGTTTTTGTAAGAGTCCGTATTGTTCCTGTCACTGAGGCTCAAAGCTATGGTGTTCTTCCTCCATCACATTTCCTTTCCCCAGTAGGACCTGTTGCTTCTATCGCCCCCTTTTCATGGTCTCTTATATATGACTCTTTTTGAAGCCCATTTCTACCACCCTGGCTCCGATCATTAACTGCTGCTGGGATTATTGCATTCATCTTCTGATTTGCTTTCCAGGCTCCAGTCCTTCCTTCCTCCACCAATGTCTCCTGACAAGATTCTCGTGGTATTATGGCTGGGACAGTTTTTTTGTTCTTCAGGACTCTTGTACATTGCAGAGTATCTGGCATCTGTAACCTCCACCATAGAATTCCAGTAATGTCCTCACAGTCATGGTAACAAACAAAAACGTCTAACACAGTTCCAAAGGCCTGGAGAGCGATAATACTCCCAGTCTGTACATGCTGCTATTTTGGTCTCCCCATAGTACAGCTTCCATCCTCACTTCTCTTCTCCATTTAAAAATCTTCAACGGATCTCCACTGACAATGATGGAAAGTGGAAAATCCTAAACTGTCTGTTTATCCCTGAGTTTCACTTCCCCTTTCTGTCTTGCTCAAACTCTGTGTTCAAATCAAGCTGGACTCCATGCTAATTCTCAAATACCCTCTGCACTTCTTCAGCCTACCTCTTTCCTTTTGTTGTGCCCTGCAATTAGATGACTTTCTTCTTCGTGTCTCTGACTCGGTTTCCCATTTGCCTCCTTAGATATAATTGAAATGTTAACTCTACAATGAAATTATCTCTAATTATGCCCCATCGCCTAGATAGAAGTGTCCTTATTCTGAACCCCATATCCCCTGACTCCTCTTTGCCCCATGCTGTGGAAAGAGCAGGAAGGCAGAACACATCTGATCCACCTCTTTTGTCTTACATCAGGATCAGGATTTGCTATAAGGTAGTGCTCAATAAATATTTCTTGAAAAGAATTGAGTTGGAGATATAATCTTTCTATGCTGCTTATGTTGGTAATAATTGATTTCTCAGCTACTATAAATTTTTCAGAAAAGTGTCATGAGATGTGTTGTAATGTTATAGTTCTGGAACAGAATTTCAACACCAAATCTCCTTACTGAAAGATACATTTGTTCTTTCATCCTACACCATTAAATTCAGTTTCATAGATAAGTTCACACATTTTCAATGAGCCCTCACAAGTTTGATTAATTTTTCTTGCAAATCTCAAATTGACAAGCTGAGTGGAAGTAATGAAAACATATTTCTAATGTGTCCTACTAATGGGCCAGGGATAATTGGAATACATCTTTGAAATGAAGTAGTATTCACCCTTTCCCCACCATTGTCTCCCAACTTTCGCCAATGCCACAGCAAAACATATTGGAATTTTTTTGGCATCTCCAGTGATTGCATGTGAGCACATATCTTCACCACTTGAATTATACTTCTGGCTTTCTCCACCGCATTTCAGTTGGTTTAGACCTGGGTCTGTGGGGCTCCTGGTTTAGAGCAGGCAGGTGGCTGGGGCCTCTGATTTGGCCATACCATGAAGTGGCTCCTGGGGTACAGCAGCCTTTCTCATTTTTCCTAAAGTCCCTCACCCTGTCCCTAACATCCTCAAGCACAGAGGTCCCCGATGGTGTGTCGAGTGATCTCAGCTGTCTTCTTACTCCCCAACCCCCAGGTCCTGGCATGTTACTCCTGTCAGTAATTTGTGCAAAGGCTGTGATCGTTACAGTTTAGACAGATTTCGATCTACCTCTGTGTGTGAGGGAGTATTTAAATACATGCTAGAGAGAAATAGAAACTATACAGTGGTGTGAAATTGAACAGATTTTTAAAATATCATTGTGGCAAACCTAAAAATTATTATTGTAATAGGGCTAATATGATCTCCCAGAGAGAGGCACTTAGTATATACAGACCAGGTAAAGTGATTTATAATTTACCACTTCTAAAACTGGCGAGACACTAAGGATAATGTTCATCCTTTGGCTAGTTAGCATTTTAGGTAATTGGGCAAATATAAAAACCACAATGGAATAAAATCCATTTGGGGGTGTGTGGCTAAAGAAAATATGACAACATGAGTATAATGAAATTGATTTTTTCCTGTGACACTTAAAAGTCTTATAGTTCCATTTTTAAAGGGAGATGTCCAGGTAGAACTATTTGCCTGTATTTATTGAAATGAGTTTTACAAAATAGCTCCCAGTCGAGCAGGTCCTCGATACCATTGTTTCATTGCATGTCATGTCATGTTGATGAGATACTGTAGGAACTTAACTTGCTCATATCAATTAGCCTTCGGTACATTTGGTTCGATGTCCATCACTTCACTTAAAGTCGCAGAACCTATTGGTGTTGTTCAGTGAGGACTTACTGTACTTGTCTATAAAGGTGATGCCTTCCTGGTGATCAGTGGTCTTGACAGAAACTAGACAAATGAGGACTGGGGACTTGCTCTTCCCAAGCATGACTCGCGCATTATTTATCTATCTATCTATCTATCTATCTATCTATCTATTTATTTATAAATTTAATTTTATTATTCGTTTCAAGCATACAGCACATTGGTTAGCCATTTTTATAGTTTATAAAACGATCCCTGATTACTCTTTCTCTCCTCTGGCCCTCCACCTAGCCATTACATCACTGCTGACTACCTTCCCTATGCCATGCTCCCTATTTCCATGACCATCTATCAACTACTAATTTGTTCTTCTTTACCCTCCACCCCATTCTCCCAGTCCTCCCAACCAACTCCCTTCTTATCTGGCCATCACCAGATTGTCCTCTATATTTGTGAGTCTCTTTTTTGGTTAGTTTGTTCTGTTCCTTAGATTCCACGTATAAGTGAAATCATGTGGTATTTCTCTTTCTCTGTGACTTATTTCATTCAGCATAATAACCTCTAGATCCATCTGTGTCATTGCAATGATAGGAGTTCACTTTTTTAATGGCTGAGTAATATTCCATGGTATTCATGAACCAAAATTTATCCAGTCGTCTGTGGATGGACACTTAGGTCGCTTCCATATCCTGGTTATTGTAAATTGTGCTGCCATGAACACAGGAGTACATAGATCTTTACAAATTATTGTTTTTGTTTTCTTTGGATAAATACCTGGAAGTATATTGCTGGATCAAAAGGTATATACATTTTTAATTTTTTAAGAAACCTGCAGACTATTTTCCATAGTGGCTGTACCAATTTGCAATCCCACTAACAGTGTCTGAGGGTTCCCTTTTCTTCACATCCTTGCCAACACTTGTTCTTTGATTTACTCATAGCCATTCTGACAGATGTGAGGTGATATCTCTTGTGGTTTTAATCTGCATTTCTCTGATGATTAGTGACATTGAGCATCTTTTCATATGCCTATCGGCCATCTGTATTTCCTCTTTGGAGAAATATCTGTTTAGGTCCTCTGCCCATTTTTTAAAATAGAGTATTTTTTGTTGTTGTTGAGTTGTATGAGTTCTTTATATATTTTGGATATTAGCTTCTTATCAGATGTATCATAAGTGAGTATCTTCTCCCAATCAGTCAGTTGTCTTTTTGTTTTGTTGATGGTTTCCTTTGCTGTGCAAAAACTTTTTAGTTTTATGCAGTGCCATTTGTTTATTTTTCTTTTGTTTCCTTTGCCTGAGGAGATATGTCTGAAAATAAATTACTAGTAGCAATATCAGAGAGATCACTGTTTAATGTTTTTTTTCCAGAAATGTTATGATTTTGGGTCTTACATTTAAGTCTTTAATTCATTTTGAGTCTATTCTTATATATGATGTAAGAAGATGGTTTAGTTTTTTTTTTTTTTCATGTTTCTGTCCAATTATCCTCACACCGTTTATTGAAGAGACTGTCTTTACCCATTGTATATTCAAACAATTTGTGCTTTTAAAGAGACATGGGAGAGTTGAAAGGCAAAGAACAATGTAATTAAATTTGATTTAAAAATATAATTTTCACTGATATCTTTAGTCCTTAGATGTAACTTTATATAAAAATAATAACTCACACTTCTATATGCTTACCATGAACCAGACACTATTCTAAGTGCTTTATGTATCTAGTTAACCCTCTCAAAAACTCTATGAGATAGGTACTGTTTTTAATTCCCACTTTAAAGATAAAGAAACGAGGCACAGAGAGGTTAAGTTGCATGCCCGGAGTCAGCTGATGCATGGCAGAGCCAGGTTTTTAGACCTGGCAATGGAGCTCAGCATCTGTGTCTCCCTCGAATGCTTCAACGCTCAAGTCCAGGCTCCACGGGATGGTGTTTATTCGAAGTTAGCTTGCCAAATTCTAATGGTATAAAACATATTTAGCATATTTAAAATTTTAGTATTTATGGAGCTTTCATAGTGAGTATTTAACAAAAGTCTAAGTAAAGCTGGTGAAGGCAAAACAAATAAGCCCAAACAGATTCACGAACCTACAGAATCAGAATCTGGGATACAGAAGAGGAATGGGGAGATGGAGTGGTGGAGCATCCAGTGAAATATATTTCTAAAAACTGCTCAGGGGATTCTGATGCACACCAGAGTTGTAAATCACTGGTAGAGGATCTGTGTCTTTTTTCTTTAATTAAAAAAAAATCTTGATTAGATTCTTGAATAGAGATGAATTGGCAGATATTTCTGAACATGTTAGAAATATATGTGGCGGCACAGAGCATCCAGGAGAAAATTAGAACCTTTTATTATAGTCTTCACATTTATAGTAGAATTTTTGCCTTTATTCTGGTTTCTTCCAATTCTCTTATTAAAAGTCATAGCTCTTATTGTCATGGGGCTTATAAATATTAAGCACTGGGCAGAGAGCCATTTCCCTACAGCCTCCTTGTCCACAACTGAGAATATGGTTATCACCATGGCTGTTGAAAAAAGAGATTTATTATTTATTTTAGCACACTTGTGGTTACCAGTTCATGATTAATTGCTCCTTGAAGAATTCGTTTAGTTTAATCTACATTTTTAGAGATTACTATTTTATATTGATTGCTCATATTCACCTTAGTTACAGGTGAAATTCCAGAACTTAGAGAAAGATTATGCATGTTTTAAAAATGCATAGAAATCATAAGAATGGCCATCAGAAAACTTTGCCCTAATACTTTGTTTATAGCTATTTGGTCATTGTTGTGAAAATAAACATTACCTTTTTTTTTTTTTTAAATAGTGAGATGATTTACGTAGAAATACCTGTTTAGAATGGCCAAAGATTTATAGAATGGAAATGAAGTAAAAATTAGGAACCACATCATGTCTATTTGTGCAGTAATAGAGGCATAAATGCCCATAATTTCATCAGCCTTTTCCCTGGTCTTATGTGCATTGGGCTCTCCTGGGTATACAAGTTCGTCAGAGCAGGCCATCTGTACTGGGGTTCTGAGCCATTCATATGGATGATCCAGAGCCTGCCAGTTGGAAAATACTTATGAATTAAATAATAAGAGCTCATGGAATACAGAGAAAATAAGATTCCAGCAGAGAAAATAAGATTCCAGCAAAGAAAATCTTTGTCTTTGACTGGAAAAATAATTAATCTCTCCAGATATAAGTGAAAGGCTATATAATCCTTTATTTTCATTTAGCCTTTTTGTTTGTGGAAGAGAAAAAAAAAGTATTCCATTAATCATCTTTATTTTGGATAAAATGGCATCATGGTTCATTTATTTAGAAGTGAATACTTGAAGCTGTGTCAAGAACTGAGCTTCCCCTTTCTGATGTAATTAATTATTTTCCTCACCAATGACTATTAACCATTCTGTGAATTGAAGTCATGTTAGCTCAATGGCATTTAGGATCTCACTCATGATGCAGTTCTGAAATTCTTTGAAAATGCCAAAAGAGCAGATATACTGAAAAAATCTGTCTTGAACTTTGAAGTGCTGGCTAAATTAATGGTGAATCCAGTGTTTATATTTATAGATGGATGGAAGTATCTATAAGAGTGGCTGGTTTTCATTTGGACTTACATCTTTCCTCCATCCATCCTCATTAGGGCACTGCCTCTGGCTTCCAAGGTGCTCACAAGGTTAAGGACTAATGTATCATCCAAACTCATATACTAGGTAGGCTGCTTATATAAAAAATTCTAAAAGTATTTAAGAGCATTTAATTTAAATCACCTATAAGTCATATGAAATGAACACCACGAAATTATACCTCATAGCTAGTGACCTGCAATTTGGCAAACATTTCTTAATCCTTTAGAGAAATTGAAAACTCGGAAGGTTTATGAGTCTTGACACATTATAGATGAATGAATAACATACGAGTCAGATCAAGATAATTTTATCAGAAGCATTTATAAATATTAAACATTAATATGAATTTGTCATTTTAAAGAAAAACAAACTCAAAAGACTACCTTCATTTTTATAACACTATGTGATTGTTTATATTATAACCTAAGTGTTCAGCTTTAGTTGAACATGTGTTAGAAATAAATCAAGGCTTTTATCAGATTGCATAAAAACTGTATGCAGTTCTAGGGGAAAAAGAAATTGAAGAGTTCATGTGTCTCCTCCTCAAAAGGGCTTAAAGTTCCAAATAAAAAATTGAAATTGATTCACAAAATTGAAATTAGAGTGTTGATTTTGGTGTATCTTCATTATAAATTATGTTTTCTAAAGTCTATTTACTTTTTAAAGACATATTTAAAACAAGAATGAGAAAAAAAAATTTTATTTCAGAAACTCTATACATTTCTACTATCCATGTCTTTTCAAAGTTCCAGTAGTGATTGGAAGGCAAACATCTCGGTCCTGTGTCCCTTTTTTCACTCTTTTTGAGTTCCAAGATTATTTGCAAGATATTGTTTTAAAATGTACTATATCCAAGAAAGTTTACTCTGTATTTTAGGCATTATATGGAATTCAGAATTAACACACCTATACTTCAAGAACACATAGTCTAAATGAGGGGATAAAATATGTACATAAATAACCATAATATAAGTTAGATTTAGATGCTAAAATTTACTGATTGCCATTTTATACAGATCTATCAGTTGCTATTTCTATCTAATGGTTTATAATCGTAGTGACCAGCATTAGAATGTTCACTGAAGGATGAACACTGAAGAGGCTTTAGGCATTTTACATAAAGATCTCTGCCTTTAGTCGACGATGGGGAGAATACTTTGATGACTTCTATTTAAACAATAACCTTGGTAGAATGTTATTTTCATTGGCATAGTAATCACTTGCATTTTGGCAAACCATCCAGTTGACAATCATGTTTGTGTTTTTCCAGGGCAGTAGAGGAGAAATAGGACCAGTAGGACCCCCAGGCCTACCAGGTAAACTGGTAAGTAATGTTTCTAAGTCTCCAGCAGTTTATTTGCTTCATACAAAACATAATAAGTTTTTAAAAGTAAGCAAGGAAGAAGAACAATCTACAAAGGGTAATTTAATCATCTGTACTTGATTCGATTGTTATGTGAATATGTGAAAAGGCACATGTGTAATTTCAAACTATATCTAAAACATCCTCAGAGGGTATTTTAATCAGTGTGGCATATAGCATACATTTTAAAACCAGGAGAAGCATGAAGTGTTACATTTGGCCTCTGGATGTTCTTGGAATTGGAGAGAACTGTGCGTGAATGCTGCCTTTTACTTCCCCAGCCGAGCTTGTTTACACAGCAAGAGAAGCAGTACTGTTGTAGGGGATTGACTGAAAGAGCCACTGTTGGAAAAGAGAGCATACTGGGAATTGAGGACCTCAGAGGCGGACAAGGGCTGGGGGAACTGGTCTCTCGCCTCCTAAGCATATAGGAGAGACGCAAATTTCAGGAACAGAGTTTAACCAACCACAGTACATTTATTTTAGATGGGAGTCGACACTCCCAATCTTGTCTGGCTTGTATGCTTTCATTGTAGCAGAAATAGTGATTCTGGGAAGTTTGTGTTTGCTTTTCAGGGTTCTCTTGGTAGCCCTGGCCTCCCTGGCTTGCCTGGCCCCCCTGGACTTCCTGGAATGAAAGGTGACAGGGTAAGAAAACTAGCCCTCCAGAAAGTCCCTTATTTGGAAGGCATTTATACTATGTTGTTAAATCAATCTTCTTTCTGACCTTCCTTTTAGAAAATTCTAAACTTTCTAGAATATACTAGAAAGAGCTATCAACAGAAATACCTGAAATTACTGAGAGCTGAGATTAAGATTTTTTTTAAAGCTATTAATATGATAATTTATCAGGAGGAAAAAAGCTGAGAAAGTAAAACAAAAATTCAGTGTAATCACACTTCCTATTTAGTTCTAAATTTACATTCCTACTAGTCAAATTTTACATGAATGTGATCAAAGAATGCCCAGGTTGTCCAATACCTCAAGTTGAACAATTGTTAGTTTCTCCAGGTCTTACTGTTAGGTGGTAAAAAGAGGAGGATATTCTCTTCTGTCACATTATTTGTATTTGTATTTGTGCTTATCTACTGGTTCAATAAAGGAGGTTGGTTTATTTGAAATTATATGGATAAAAATCTTAAAATACTGAAAAATTATTATATTTTATTAATTACAGGGTGTAGTCGGTGAATCTGGTCCAAAGGGTGAACAGGTAGGTCTTATTGACTAGTATGAAATGCAGCGTTTAATGTGCATAATGTGCATTAATGCTTCACCAGCAGGGAGCACCAGCAGGAAGCACCAGCTGGTTTATGGGTGCGATTAAAACGTTGGAGGCTAGTAGTTTTTCTTAATGTGCTTCATGTTGAGTGAAACCTGGAGCTTATTTTGGTCTGTAGCCTTATCTACTGTTTTAATAAACTGGAGCTAATGGCTAATTACGGCTCTGCCTCCAGAACTACACATTGTTTTTCTTTTGAAAAGGGTGAGCCCGACTCCCTCATTCACCAGACTGGTTTACCCTGATGAAGGCTTCCATAGACGTATCATAATATTTTAAGTTTTTCTTTATCAAGACCTTAGCAAATAAAGTATGCATATGAATTAGGGTCAGTCTTTTCTTTGGATTCCTTTTTATACTGTAAGAGCCCATTTCCAAAGATCACCTATTATAAAATTGAGGATACAGTCAGTAATCCTAACTTTCACAGAAACACAGCCTCACCTTCTGGGTTTTCTCTAGGCCATTTTCGGATTCGGGCTAGCCATTGACAGCTAGGTTGGAAGGCCACCGAGAACATTTTGTATATCTGCATAATCCTGGGAGCACTGTGGGCACTTATGAATGCTTGTCGATGTTGACTGTTTAATATTGAGCCAAGGCTTTCCTTTATTGTATGTTTTTGGCTCCTTTGTTAAAGATTATTCACCCATCTATATGGAGGTTTATTTCTGAACTGTCAATTACAATGCAATGTACATATAAAGTATTACTTAAAACCTATATGATTTTATTAACCAATGTCACCTCAATCCATTTAATAAAAAAAAATAAATAAATAAAACTGAGCCAAGGGCTATGATGTTAAAAATGTGACCTTTCATATTAATTTTTAGGGTGCCTCTGGTGAAGAAGGTGAAGCAGGAGAAAGGGGTGAACTTGTAAGACATTGTTTTTTTGGTTAATGATGTAGATTTACTTATTTCAAACTGTATTAGAACATACATTTTTTCTTTTTTCTTACAATGTTATCCTTGCTGCCTTCTTTAAAGGTTAAGATGTTTCTTATATAAGCTAACAAATGACTCTCCAAGACTGCAGCCAAGATCAAGTAAAGCGAAGGGAAAACACCCCCAAAGTGACAGACCTAGCCTTAAACTTTTGGGGAACAAAATGTTCCCTTAGATATGGTGAATTCTCTGTGGCTTTACATCTAGACATTCGTGATGATTCTTATATGACTATAGAATATCTAGTGCCCATCCTAGAAATAAAATCAGTTTTAATATATTTAGCTGTGGCTTACAAGTGTGACTATAGGCAATCTCTCTAATCTAAAACCCTCCAAACAAGTAACCTCTGTCTCCAGAGAATGCCACTGCTAAATCTCAAGGAAGACAATAAGAACAAGAACAAGTTATCTTTACTGCCAGGACTACTTGATCTGCTGACTCATCATTATGATTTGCATAATCTAACATTACCTAATGTGGAAACTTATATTTGGTCCTTTGGGGTGGGGAGGGGTGATAGATTTCTCATAAATTAGTTTCAGAGAAATTTCTGTGCAGGAAAAAATTCCAATGATGTTATTTTATTCAGATTTTGAGGATTTAGAGTTAATGTAACATTCGAATTAGGCAAATCTTTCTATTTAAATTCAAAAAGCATTATTTTAACTATATTTTTAAAATTGTTCATTTGATGGGATAAGAGGATGTTTTAAATCATTCTATATTGTAGTTGAAATGAATTGATATGCTAAACTTGAGCTGAATTCATATCTAGAATTAGTGGTGGGAGATTTTCAAGGTTTTTTTGTTTTTTTGTTTTTTGTTTTTTTAAGCATATAAGCATGCATATTTGGCTTGATAGACTTTCGGGAAGATCTTAAAAATATTTTTAGAGTTTCAAAAATATTTTTAGAGTTATAAAAATAAAGTCATCAGGTTTGAATGTCTGTTATGTTTTATAGCAGAATGCTAGTTTAATATCTTTTGACTTACACATGTTAATTCTTGATGCTCAGTACTTTAGATCTGGATAGAGTCTTGGAGAGCTCCAGTTCAACCCTGCTGTTTCATAGATAAGTTAGCAAACTGCTGGGAGGTTATACAGCTTACATAGGATCATAAAGTTAAGTAGCAAATCAGGGACTAGAATCCAAATTTTGAGTCTAATGTTTTCTGTGGTGTCATGGTTTTGTTTCATTTGTTCAGTTTTCTGTAGATTTCAGCAGCACATAAAATGTTACATGTTTCTAGGAAACTGTGAAAGGTGAATACATTGTTCTAACATAATTTTGTTTTATTGATTTAGGGAGATATAGGATTACCTGGCCAAAAGGGAACTGTAAGTATAATGAACAGTAATTGTGTAAGAAAATAAAAATATCAATAAAGTTGTAGAAAATTCAGTGTTCTGCTTTATGAAATCATTCTGTATAATTCAATTCTTAAAGGACTTACCTTCAAGGAAATGAATGTCTAAATTTATTCTTTAAGCAATGGATTAATCCAAATAAAAAAACACACAATAGTTTAAATGGATCTGCTTGTTGAACCAAACATTCTAAAGGGATTTTTTTTTCATAGTATAAGTGGCTCAATGAGTATATAACGTGGCAATTTCTTCCACAAATGGGTCATTTTTAAAGAACTGACTTGTGCTTTGTGGTAACGAAAGTATAATTGAGTTTTGCTGGCAATTGTACTATTTATTGGCAAATATTTCTGTAATTTTCTTAATCTCCTGTGTGCTGTTTGGGAGAGTAAGATAGAAGTGTAATGCATAAGAAAATAGAGAATTATTAGAGCTAGAAAATGGTTATCTCATTCAATTTGTCATTATGTAGAGACTAAACTGATGTCCTTAGAGATTAGATGAATTTGGAATTATAGAATCAATTAGTTGCAAGCCTGGGATGATTTCAATTTGAAAGGAATGTACATCTGATGCAATGAGAAACTTAGTAGAAAGGAGAAAAAATGAAGTTCAGATCTCAATCTCAAATGTCACTAATCACCATTTTCCAGTTAGTCTTCAAGTCTTTCCTGTTTTTGGAATCTCTCCTACTCCTCTCTGTCCCTGTCCAACATGTTATCCTCACAGCAGCCAAGGTAATCTAGATAAAAAGATGAAACTCAATATTTATCCTTTCTCTGCTTTAAACCCTTCAAGAATAGCATTTTTGGAATAAAATCAGACTCTTAGCAAGATATACATAGCTTTCAATGAAGTATTCTCTGCCTTGCCAACCTCATCTTCTCACGTGTCTGGAACTTCATCTATTTGCAGTTCTTTTTACATGGCATGCTGTGTAATGTCTCATGTTATTCTCTTAACCTGGTGCAGCTTGTATCTTTCCTTAAAATAGCTACCTCCTACTCAATCATTTAGCTTCATCTTCAGCTCCACTTTCTCCAGGAGGACCCACCAGACTTGGTGACAGTGCCCACCCCTGGGCTCTTTACACACCACCAAGGTTGTATTAACTTATTGACTTGTATTAACTTATTGACTTATTGACTTATATTAACTTATCTACTTAAATACCATCTCTAAACACCATGTCACAGTCTCAAGCTTTAAGTAACATCTTTATGCCTAAGAATACTTTACAGAAATGGTTTAGTATTGAGAAAAATTTAGAGTAAATCTTGATAGAATTTAGTAACAAAAATGCTACTTCATAGTCTTGAAATAGTAATGCTCAGTGGTAAGCATTCAAGCTGTAAAAGAAAAAAGTGAATGAACAGTGCAGCACTCAAAGTAAGTCCGTTTCATTTACATTTGGATATAATACTATGAATTAGCTCTTGATTTATCGCCTACCTTCTTACCCATGTCTTTTCTGACACGACTTAGGGAATACCGATGAAATACTGATTGAAGTATACTGTCCTAGATCAAGGGAAAGTTACTAATGGGAAGACTTTCACTGTCTTCAGTGATTTCAGCATAGACAGACTTGATAAGTAGGTGCAGTGCATTTCTACTTCAATATACCGTGCCTCCACTGAGAAAAATTTCCACAAAGATCCAGGGTCTTAATGCTCTCCTCATTATGTTGGCCCTTGATCACTTGATCAAAAATTTCTTGTCCCTTGTTCTAGCAATATTTCAGACTTTGCCAGTCAGTTAGTTCACTATGATTTGGTCTCCTTTGTTTTCTGTCTGTTCTTTAGTGTATTTCTGAATTCATTTTGGCTTCTCCTCTGGGTTGTTTTAGAAGCTTCTAAAGCTGTGCACTCTAGTCACCTGACAATCCCCCAGCCTTCTGCAGCACATCCTTAGCTCTCCTAGTTGACGCTCTTTCAGGAAGTCTTTTAAGCCATAACTTCTCTATAGAGGCAATTTTGACAGGTTGACTTAGATGAATGTCAAATTTTTTTTTTTTTGCATAAAGAGATTGAAAAAGCACATTTACTGAGCACATTTCTTTAGATGTGTCTAGTGAAAGCATTGCTTCATCGCCTTCTTCCCTTCAGTTTAAAACATTTGAATGTTTGAAAGTTAGCTCTTTCTAGATAAATGTTGCACATGAAAAAAAAAGCAGGATTAAATTGCCTTATGAACATTCATATCTTGAACACTAGCATTCCCTTGCTGTCTCGTGTTCTTTTATTGTCTCATTCTTATTCTATAAACAACAGTACGCTGCAACAGTCTATGCCACAGGTTCCACAAGGTCGTTAAGAAAAAGTGAATTAATTTAGTCTTTTTTTTTTTTTAAAGCAGTTATTGTACACACGGATTCTTTTAAATGCTGTTACTGGTCTGCTTTCAGAAAGAAAATCTTTGCTCTTATGCTAAGGAAACAGTTTATTTCTAACTTTTTAATATTTACATTTTTAACTTCCTCAATACTTAAATTGTGGACTTACTCTTTTTTGTTCCAGGATTTTAAATGATTTTAAGTGCAACATTTTAAATGTGGCGTTTTAAATATTAATTTAGTTCCTAGGTACATCTGACATCTTTAAATTCTCCAAAGAATGTTATAAACGCTCAATAACTTATGTTCTTGAAATATCATTACTTTATGCTTTCTGTATTAATGATATACAAAGTAACACGTCTTGCAAACACTCAGTGGCCTTTTTGTGGCCAGGAAAAGTTAACAAGCCTTATTGAAAACTAACTTGCTCTTAGGAAGTAGCTTAAAAGTATGAAAAAAGTTTAGTTGAACCTAAGAGACTGGTGAGTTGTTGGGCAGTATTATGTGTCTTTATACTGAGGATGTAAACAAATACCTCTTAGGAAATAAAATGCAGTAAACCTCAAATTTTGTGTATTAATATTGCATTCATATTAAGTAGGCACATTACTTCTGTTTAGTCCTGGTTTGATAGTGCCATTTTGTTCTAGGTGGGTAACCCTGGGGAACCTGGCTTGCGGGGGCCTGAAGGAAGTCGGGGGCTTCCTGGAATGGAAGGACCAAGAGGACCGCCTGGACCGCGAGGCATGCAGGGAGAACAGGGTGTCACCGGCCTGCCTGGTATCCAAGGCCCTCCAGTGAGTGGCGGGCAGTCCCCGTGGTTCCTTCTTTCCCTCCGTCTCACAGCACGAGGGTGGGGGCAGCCAGGCTAGACCAGACGTCAGCTTTGTAGCAGTGCGGGCAAGGTCTCCCGCTGTAAATCCAGCCATCTGGTTTCTTGCCAAGTCCGTCTGTTTACCATTTAACTATGTCTTGTTTATGGCTCTGTGTATAACCTGTCTTTTTTCTTCTTGGTCCCAGGGTAGAGCACCAACAGATCAGCACATTAAGCAGGTTTGCATGAGAGTCATGCAAGGTAAATAAATTGTAATGGCTTGACTTTTCAAGTGCTTTAAGGAGGGAAATTTTGAATAATATTGTCACTTCTCTTTTACCTAATTTATAGCCATCACAATCACTTATAGCTTTAAAGAAAAAGGAAAATGTTACCTTCCTAGATTAGCTTAGACTTTTTCCCAAGGGTGTTATTTATGAGAAAGCGCTCACACGCGTGCACACGCACAGCAACACTACACTTTTTCCTTCAGAACAAGTCACAAGTACCTTTCTCCTCTACGACGCCCTGCCACCTAGTGAGTACCCAGCCCTGAACTGCTCTCTCTGTAGATTCTATGAGAAGTGATTGAGAGACTCCATGCCCATGAGAAGCATAAGGACATTATGAATACTCATGTACTATCTCTGTAGAAATCAATAACTAGTATTTTACAAAATGGTGATGTATTTTCATATTTGTTGACCTTTAAACTTCTCTGTAGCTATGAAGATTCCTATTTGTTATAGCTGTTTCACAATTGGTCTAGTTCTGGAACCACACTGAAAATGAAGATGTGCAAAAATACCCTGTAACGAGGAGGTCCTAACACCGGGGCCTTCTACCAGGACATTATCTCATTCAGGTTGGAATCAATTCTGTCAGAAAAGAAATACTCTTCTTTGTATCCTCATGAGATAGATCTAATTTGTGTTGCAGACTTGCAGAATTTTCTGAATGAAGCTGTCATCTCTATATTTGAAAACCAGTATGTCCCTTTATTGCAGACATTTTATCTTAAAAGGATATTTCAATTTTAAACTTCACATATCTAGAAAATTGTGATTTTATGCTCTTACTTAAGTAAAATGAACTTAGAATACTCGCACTGAAACAATTTTAAAATGCTGGTTAGAAATGTGTTTCCAATTCATATGCTCTTTAACACCCTAAAGCTTTAAACAACATTACACTAGAATATTTCCCGTAGAGTATTTTAATGGAAAAGTTTTCTCATTCTCCATGGTTTTAGTGGATGATTCTTAATCTATTAATGGTCCCTGAAAAAGCCCACAGTTATTAATTTTTAAGACAGACTATGACCCTTCCCAAGAAGCAGATTTTTAAAAATGTCTGTTGTCTGTTCCAAGCATGGAAAATACCTTTAAGAAGAATTCATAAGAAGCCATGAATTCTCAGGATATTTCAGGTTACTTAGTATCTTCAAAGTAAAAATGTTAGGCTAGGTCTCAAATGGGTCTCAATGCTATTCTGGACAATGTCCTTGGCTTTTAAAAAGCTTCTGGACATCCACCTCTACCTATGTTAAGACACTCATTTTCTTCCCATCCTGGGTTTCCAGATAACAAGTCAGGATTCAGGTGACACTCTCATTTATTTAGAACCACTCACACCAAAGCCTTGTGGTTCAAGGTTTTTATCCATATCTTCTTTTCTCAAAACAGCAGGGCCAGATATATCCAGGGAGAGCTGAACGAACAGCCCCAGTAAAGCGTCTTGGCAGAGAGCCCATGGAAAAATGATCCAACTTTATTCATTCCTCACCACCAATTTTGAAGTTCTGATGACACATTTAGAAAACAGGCACTTGACATGCTGCTCTTTTCATTTGAATCACTTGAATCACTTTCATGTTTCTTACTTTTCTGGGTCGTTTTGTGTATTGTCTTTTAGAACATTTTGCTGAGATGGCTGCCAGTCTCAAGCGTCCAGAGTCGGGAGCTTCTGGCCTTCCTGGAAGGCCCGGACCCCTGGTCCCCCAGGCCCCCTGGAGAAAATGGTTTCCCAGGCCAGATGGGACTTCGTGGCCTGCCAGGCATTAAAGGCCCCCTGGTGCTCTTGGTTTGAGGGGGCCTAAAGGTAAGCTATTTTGTCCAGGTGGAACCAAGGGACACACACTGTCCATTTTCAGATGTGTTCACATGTCCTACCAAGCTCCACCTACCTTGTGAAATAAGATGTATTATTCTCGTTTACAGTGGCGGTGGTAAAGATTAGAAAACGGCTGTATGATATTCTTTTAACCTTGCTATATGATAACGTAGACTAAATACTAGCATTAAGGCCCCTTAACTTTTAGCACTGATCTTTGCCAATTATACTGTGCCTTAATCGCAGTTCAAAATAAAATTCATGGGACCTCATAAAGGATAATTCAGCTGTTTGTTTATTTATTTATTTATTTGAGAACTTAAACTCATTGTAGAGCTCTTCTAAGATGCAAGCAGCCTTAGAATATTTGTGTCTGTTACTTAAACTAATGACATTTGTTAGTAGGATATAAAAAAAGTACATCATGTGTTGAAGTTGCCTCTCCCTTTATTCTAAAAAGTGGCATTGGATATTAGTTTTAATGGATTTTTTTCAGCTTTGAAGTAGTCTAACTTTATTTTTTTTTAACTTGTGAGAGAGTATGAAAGTTTATTTCTTCTCCTTTTATTTAAAGCATGTTAAGTCCTTGCGTCCAGGATTTTGCAAAAAAAAAAAAAAAAAAAGTAGGTCATGAGTATGTTAGGTATTCAGCAGGACTTGCAGAAGAACTGGTTGCCTCAGATGGCTTTTGCTACCTGAGGTGAGTAAATATGCCAGCCGGGGATGTGTGTGCCCTGGAGAGGACTAAAAGTGAAGAGTTTCTATATCATTATGAGTGACTGACAGCTCTCTGAGGAACTTCAGAGAGACGTGGCATCAAAAATAGAGAAGGACATTTGTTTTTTTAAATGGTGGTGCTCCAATTAAGATGAAATATTATGGCGTGGATGGTCAGAGGGGCAAGTAAGCTGCCCTTTTGGATCTGTACATGAATTGCTGATGCATTTGGTGAACTACACCCTCAGCCAGAATAATTTTGTTAATTATGTTTTTTGGCGTGTGAATGCTAATAAATGAGCCCTAATTGGGGCCCTTGTAAGCCTGGCACAACAGCAAAGCTTTCAGAGGCTGGACAAAATCAAATATGGAGAACTCAGAGTACTTAAAGAGAACTTGGATATTTTCTCTGAGAAAATCACATAGCCGTTCATTTTTGTCCTGCTTTGAGCTAGAAGTACAGGAAGTCATGCTGTAGGTGCTTTCTCTATGGTTAGTCCCCATTCACTCTGCAAACCATTTCTAAGAAACTCCACTGCCTTGGGCGATTGTTGACTTGGTTGGCTCTGTTGTGCCGGAGCCAGGGATGACTCCTCAGCTATTACACATTCACTTTGGAGCAGTAGCTCTGGAAGATTGGTCTTTGAAGCATTGGCAGCACCAGGTACCTTGTTAGGAATGCAAATTCTCCAGTTTACCCAGACTCACTGATTAGAAGCTCTGGAGGTGGGGCCAGGTAGTCTGCTTTCTAACAAGCCTCCAAGTGATAGTGATGCAGCTAAATGCACTCCTGTAGAGCAGTTACCATTTTCCTGTGGAAAAGGGACACTCTGTAGGGACTATAGAAATCACAGTCTTATTGTGTTTGGCTAAAGGGAAGTCTTCATATTTGGGCAGAGCTTAACTTCGTTTGAATTAGTAGCAGAACTCTCCTGAAGTCACACTTTATTCCTTTAAGAAGTGAAAATGTCTCTGTGACTTGCAACGCTAGGAGAGTCTGCCTAAGGCTGCCTTTCTCAGCCTGGGCTGCACACTGGAATCACCTGAGGAGCTTTAAAAATGACTCATGTCTGGGTCCCATTCCCAGAGATTCTGATTTAATTGGTCTGGGCACTGGATTTAAAATACACTCCGTTAAAGTCTTAATGTGCAACCAGGGCTGAGAACCACTGAGAACAAAGGTGAAATGTTCAGGAAACTTTCTGAGAAGCTCTTAGCAGCACTGAATTGTGGCTGGGTCGGGCGGAGTTGGCTTTAGCCGAAGAACCTAATTTCGAGGAGAAGAAAAGTATATATCTATATTTGGAACCTGGGAAATGTCTCTGCTACATAAGGGATTTTCCCCTAAATTTTCTCCAGTAGTTTTGACATAGTCTATAATCTAGAAGTGAGATAGTTATTTTTTTCTTGAAGACTTTTTCTCTCCTAGTCCTCTCCATCCCTTCATTGTCACTGGAGTCCTTTAAAGCAGCATCTTCTCTCAGTTTTACTTGTTAAAATTTGGAGTGTGTGCAGAAAGAAGTAATCAGATTCTCTTCATTAATCTACACTGTCACACATTTGGAAATGTATGATTCTAGGTAACTGCACTTGACCTTTCTTGTCCCACTACATACATTAATTAACGGTAGTATTGAGTAGAAAACATATATAGTGTTCTACGAGCTACAGGTGAAATTCTCCCTGAGAATAAACACTTCGCCGTTTGAGACATAAATGTTCAGCCAGTTAGAGGGGATGTATTTCATTGTTAGCTGTCGCCCTTTTCCCCATGCTTAGTAAAGAAGGAATGATATGAATCTTGCTCTGCCATATAGTTACTTTGAGAACCTTTTTCTAAAGAAATTGCCACATAAATAACAAAGAAATATGTTTTACTAAAGCTTTTAACAGTACAGATTATGCCTTATTCAAATCATTGTTTCCTTCCTAAAAACTCACTCTGAAAAACAGGGAAACATTTTTAACAGGAATATGCTTCAAATCATAAAGCTAAAATCATATTTATAATTTTTTTGTTTTTCATCATGTTTTATACAATATTACACCAATGTGTTAGGGCAGAAGCCCACGCCTTATGTACATTTTATGTGTATACTCGAGCAGAAACACGAGAGATATCTAACTGGCCTTATGTTCTCTTTGTTTAGTATTAAGTCGGTCTTTTGTGTCATAAATATCATTTTTTAATGTTCATGCTGTGGATTAATTTTAAGTTCTTATGAGTAAGCTGTATATATTTTTGGATATTTTTGTGAGTCAGACAGACATGCCCATATGTAAATGAAGGATTGAAAAAGTACAGTCATAACTGTGACTAATACTTTTTAAAAATATTAATCTGCTCACATGAAGATGGACCATCAATTATAGCATTCAGATAAATGAAGTAAATAGCAACTATGGATCAATGAGAATTCTAGTTTTAGCTACTCTGTTTAAAATGAGCTGTTTTTTTCTACTTAAACTGCGTATTTTTTTTATACCTTGTCTAAAGCTGATTTCATAAGCTCTTTATATGTACTTTCTGACACGATAGGCTAAAAAGGTGGAATTTAGTTCCTTGAGCTGCTTTTTGAACATTGCAGAAGAAGGCATGACCAGTGTTTGAAGGAGTGGATTAAACCTGGCGACAAACAGACCAAGCTGCACACGCGGTTTGCTGTGGAGCAGCAGTGCGCAGTGTGGCTCCATCTTGGATCCCATCTAAAGTTTGTTTTCTATGTATAAAATACAGCATCACAGCTAAGATAGTGGTCTTATTCTTTGCAAGCAACATTATAGAGTTGGCATGGCTCCATGTGTTTAACTTTCACTATCCATGTGAAAGTTGCATTTTAATTTGTAATCACCTCATATCTTCAAAAAATATGGCATATTTAAAGATTCTTCTCATTGCCAGTCTCCAGAATTACAGTGATATGACATTTAAATTGCTAAGTTAACAAGAGTGCTTAAGCTGTTACTTTTTAAAATGCCAATTGCCATATCTTCCTAATAAGACCATATGGTGATGAGTATGAAAAAAATTGGCATATGTGAATATTAGTTATCCTGAGCTCTATATCCTTAATATTTACGTAAATGTAAATGTTTTGAAAATGTAGTTGATTTCATCATAAAAATATATATAATGACATTCACAGTTAAAGTATGATAACTATTTAAACATTCCTTCATAATCAGAGATTTTTGACTATCTGACTAATTTGTCGATGGTTGTACAGCTATGCTTTCTATTTTTGTTGTGTATATGCTTTGTTTTTAAAACCATAACAAACGATTCATTATTGGATGAAGTTAGGCTGATACAGATGTTTGGGGAAAATGATTATGTATAGGATTTATTATAAAATGCCACTGCATTTTCTAAAAGAGTAGAAAATAATATAATACTATACTAATAGGATAGGAGAATAATGCCTTCCACTAGGAGATCTAGCAGTCACTTAGGACCAGTTAACTAAGGTATTAGAGCATTTTGTTAATGAGGCCAAGTTTCTGGGTTTGGCCTCAGCAGGGGCCAGGATAATTAATGCAGTTTTGTTCTGGGACTGCTGAATCCCTAAATTTAATCAACTGTCTTGCAAATACACATGGTTGGTTGCAATCCAAAGCGTATTCCCTATAAATAATGGCCCCGTAGTGAAATGTAGGCACTTTGACACTGCATTTTAGATTTTGGAAAGTCATTCATTTATTTTTGATAATACAAAATTTACATTGTTCAGGAATTTAAAAATGTATAAGAAGATATTTAGTAAAGAGTTTCTCTGCCAGCCTGTCTCCCATCTGCCTAGTTTCCTTTATTCTTCCCATTAGGTAATCACTCTTGTTAATTTCTTACATATCCTTACTAGCAATGATCTGCAAGGATCCATGAATATGTATTTTCCCTACATTTTTTTTTTTTTTAATTAAATTTTATTGTCCTTTAGTAAGTGGTCTTGACCTGGCTTTTTTCACTTAACAATATGTCATAGAGATAATTTCAGAGGGCTTCCTGATTCTTCTTCACAGCTGCAAAGTATTCCATTCCGTGGAAGTACCATTATATATTTAACCTTTTAATAGATAGTCATATTATTTTCAGTCTTCTGCCATTACAACAAGGCTGCAGAACAATACTGCGTGTATTTTATTTTTGTACAAATGTTGGCATGAGCTTTATATCCTCAGGATAAATTCTTAGAAATGAATTGCTGTGTAAAATGGTACTTCCATTATAATTTTGATGTACTGTCAAATTACCCTCCAAGTTACAGTCTTACTGGCAATGTTCAATAGCATATTTTTCCACAGACTTGCTAGCATATGTTTAGTTAAGCTTAGAATTTTTGCTAATCTTGCAGGTTAGATAGTATTCTTGTTATTCTAAGTTTACATTGATTTTGTTATGAGAGTGAAATTGCAGAATTTTTCATATATTTAAGATATTTTTATTTCCTTTACTTTTTTCCTTCTACTGACTTCTAGCTCATGTATTCTGCTTATTTTTTATTGTGTTTTTGGTCTTTTTGTACTGACTTTAGGAACTTTTTATATTTTGAATCATAAATGAAAAGGCCAACTCAGATCTGAGCTTATAAATAATTCTCCTTTGTTTTCTTATGGTTCTTAAATTTTATTTAAAATATTTGATACATTTGTAATTTATCCTGGATTGTGGTGTGAGGAATAGATCCAACTTTTTAAAAAATTTCCAGTTATCTACTCACTTTTCTAATACTATTTATTAAATTATTCAACTTTTTCCCACTTTAACATGCCATCTTTCTTATAACCCAAATTCCTGCATATAAGTGGGCCTGTTTTTAGACTTTCCGTTCTGTTTCATTGGTCTATTCACATATCAGTACCACAACATTTTAATTAGTTTAATATTTGGTGGGATTAATTCCATCCTTGTTGCTTTTCTTTTTGGAGTTTTTGTGGTTATTCTGTCTTATGTGTTTTTCTACACAAACTTCAGAATCACCTCTCTGGTTTAAAATAATCTGTATTTTTATTGGGATCATGATGAAAATTCAACTTAGAAAGAAATGACAACTTTAATGATGATGTCATATTCCACCTAAGAACATTTTTCAAATCTCTTTGTATCCTTTAGAAATATTGTTTTTTTTTCATGATAGATTTGCATATTTCTGATTAACTTATCCCAGGTTACTTAATATTTTAATTGCTATTATAAATGGGATCTTTTTTCACTATGTCTTATTACTTTTTCTTGTATATTTGAAAATTATTGATTTTCATATATTAATCTTGTGCCTCGATTCTTTAATAAATTGTTTGTAGATTTTGAGTTGATTTTCTAGGGCTTAAGATATATACTTCTAGCACCTGAAAATAGAGATAATTTTAACTCCTCAAATGGAATGATAAATATTAGTGATAAAATAGAACTGCTTACTGTGTTTCCCATTAAGCATCATGCTAGCTTTTGTGTTGAGACTGTATTTTTTTTTTTTAATGTGAAAAGAGTATCATTGATTCTTATTTTATTGACTGTTGTATCAAGGATGCATGTTCGGTTCTTTCAAATGTCTTTTCAGCATCTATGGATATGATTATTTGATCCTCCCCCCCCCCGATCTATTATAACTGTTTTTGTCTTGCTACATACTATGATGTAGTTTGTGGCAACTTCATGCCATTTGGTTTCTGAGTTTTGACTTGGCTTAAAAAATACAGTTTAAACAAACTTTTATTTTTATAGATATATAAAATATATAGATATATAAGTATATAGATATAGAAAAATAACACTTCTCTAATGAAATGCAGGTGATTTGGGAGAAAGGGGGGAACGTGGCCCTCCAGGAAGAGGTCCCAAAGGTTTGCCCGGAGCTACAGGTCTCCCAGGTAAGTGTTTTGTATGGCAGGATGAGGCCAAGAAATTGGTAGCTAATAATAGGTGGTTTGATTTGGATAACATTTTAAAGAATTGCTCTTTGATTACTTAAGCGTATCAAGTGATAATAATGGCTGACATCAATTTTTCAAGGCCAACTTTAATGAAGAGTTAAGTGATTTCTAAATCATATCTGTATTCTTTGTGAGAAAATAAATGTCAGGACTTGAAATATTACTTTTTTGTATAGATGCTTTTAAAAATTGTTTCAAATTCCGGCCACAATACACTTGTTATAAAATTTTGAATGAATGGGGTCCTCTCCATTTCTAGCCCTGTTGATAGTTTATTTTATTTTAACTGAAAAGTCACAGCAACAGGAAAATTAATCCAAGTTTTCGAACTATTCATACTGTTCATGTTGCACAGGGAGTAACTGAAATTTTATTTTAAAAGTTCCTGTTTCAAACATCCCGACCCTCCAGAAACCCATATCCAAAAATAAACGTATAAATAATTAAGCCTGAACGTTCCTACTCATTGCCACAAAGAGCCACGCACAAGCCACATAGCACTGCTATGTCGACTGAGGCGACAAAGTAGCCTCTATGTGAAGAGTCTGGATTCTCTCACTGGGCATCTGTTCTCTCTTTACACACTGGTTACTCTGTCCCTCAGAGTCCAGGCTGCAACACACTCATCAAGCCCAACCACAGAAGCAGCATAGCAGGGTGGAGAGCCAGTTTAGTTTAAGAGCATGAATTCCATGATGTGCTCAGCCGTCCCGCAATCTCTCTCTTATAGCTAGCTGTTCAGGAAGGCTCCTGAGGTGAGAGGGGTTGTGTTGAAAAAGGGTGGCACATGCTTTCACCACGGATTTGGAAAACTTGGTTTAGGGAAATTTAGAAAAAGAAATGATCATTTCTAATTCTGCCACAGGCTTACATATTTAATCATGGCTATAATTGCAGCCCAAAACATCATTGCTTTCTAATTATACATTTCATTGCTCCTGGGGATTGCTTTCTCCTTAAAATACATTTTAAAAATATGAATACATTTGGAGATAGCTAGAATGCTGCCTTTCTAAAACTGTGGGCCTGTCAAGATGTTTTCACAAATTGATACATTTTTTGTTATTGAAAAAGGAAGTTTTCATGATTGGAAAAGGAAAGAATCTGGTTGGAACTAAAGGGGACCAAGAGAAGGATATTTTAGATAAGTTTAGATTCATTGATGGATGTTTAGAAGCGATAAAAAGGAAATATAATTTACTGAGTGCTTCTCTCCTTTATCAACAGGAGCAATAGGAGGTTTTAAAGGTGATAAAATATCATCATTACAATTTATTTATTTATATATGTGTAGGATAGATAACCTTACAATTTCTCCTCCCATTTTGTTGAAATCACTTAATAGTTCTTAGACCAGTAACTTGCACTAATAGCAAGATATTTTTTTAATCAAAAATATAGTTTCTGGTGACACTTACTTTCAGAAAAATCTGTTGATAAACCACGTTTTGGGTTTTAAAATGGAAAGATTGAGGAAGACCAGCTCTTCCTCAAGAGTGTGCCATGAAAGGTGCATCATTCCCCACATGCAGGAACCCCCAGGGGTCCTGAGTCTGACTGGAAGGGGTTTTGAAGTGCTCCTAGGCCACTGCTCTGCCCCAAAGAGGCTTGGCTGATTTGCTTTTTAGTATATCAGACATCCATGAATGGGCAAAATGGTAAGTTAGAACAAGCTCATCATTGGAGCTCTACCTGGTCCTCATCTTGCCTCCCTTATGAAAAATTAAATTTGCCACAGCTGGTCTTAGATTTAATACTTAAACCTGATTTGTTAAAAAACGTTATAGGCTCCCTTTTTCAGGACTCCTAAGATCTGCCATGTTCCTGTCTGCCTTTTGCCAGTCTTGCCCCTTCCTTGCTTGGTACCGCTCTGAAATCTGGTCTTTGTTTTCCTATGCTTTTGTTACGTTTTCATTAAGAGGATATTCACCATTATTTAGTGAAAAAACTTGGGTTCCAGATGCCTTTTTAAAAATTAAGGCTGACTTTCAGAAGCATTGCAGTTTTCAAGTGTTTCAGGATATAGGCACAAAGGGGCCGTATTTATTACACTCTTTGAGGCACCAGCTGGGGGCTTTGGATTTTAGGTCAGCTCACATTCTCTCTTCTCCACATAAATATGGCCAGCTAACAATTTCCCAAATCTATCGAGTTCCTGAATAAGAGCTTTTAGGGTCGTTCCTCCTCTAAGGGTAGTATTCCAAAAGTAGCTATTGAAAGTGCGGGCTCCACGATTCAGGCATCCTGAGTTCAAATCTTGACTGGGTCACTTACTAGCTTTATGACATTGGGCAGGTTACTTAATTGCTCTGTGCTTCCGTTTCCCCATTTATAAAATGGTGCTGATAGTATGTGCAAATAGCGTCATTCTGAGAAATCGACCCATGTAAAGTGCTCAGGAAAGTTTCTGGCCATAGTAAGAACTGAGTAATGTTTGTTGTTATTACTATTATTAATATGACAAATCCATTTTTGCTTTTTAAGGTTGAAGGAGAGCTGGGGGCACAGCTGGACCCTAATTAAACCCTTGCAGCCTTTTTCTTCTGTTCTCAGTGGGCAACAATAAGCTATTATTCTCTCAGTCAGCACTGCCTCTAATACCTCAGACCTTCCTTCCACAAAAATCTACTTCAACACCAAATCACAAACGCGAAGTTCTGACTGGCAGTAAATTATTTCATTGACTAATTGTCCACTGAGAGGCTGGACCATTTTTAATTTCCCTGGTAGAGCTTGGAATATGATTAGGAATGTGATTTCCGGTCTCTCACAAACATAATTGTAATAGGGCTTTAGGGCCAGAGGAATCTTCAACATTACTCTACGCGGGAGCTCTCTGAAACCTTCTAGATAAATATATATCTTACTTAAAAGAGCCTGCAGAACAGATATTCTACAACTTTCTTTGTTGTCCCTACTGTTAGATTTGGGACTCAAATCCTCCTGAATGGAAAAAAAAAGATCATTGGTCATTCTTTGTGCTAACATATTTGATATATTGGGGGGGGGGGTAGGGGGAATTGTAACAATGCCTTCATTATCTATAAATTACCAGAATTCCTTTTTTCTTTCTGGACAGTTTTAGTTCTCATCTCCCCTCCATATCTTTCAGTTTGTTCAGTACCAAGTATTGTATGGCTACATTGCCTCATATAGATCATAGGTTGTTATTATAGCCATTGCATTGACTATCATTTTGGCTGCAGCGCTCTGTTGTTTAAAAAGGACCCATATATCATCCAGTTTGTTTCTCACAGCCAGAAGTAGGCAAGGCAGATATTAAGAAGTCTGGGCTTTGGAACCAGGCTGCCAGGATGTACGTGTTGCGCTCTCACTTATTTTCAGTTACTCTCTCTTAGTGCTTCAGTTTCTCCTCTGCGTAATCTACCTCATAAAGTTATTTAGGAGGATCTCTGTATATGTTACTGCATGTAAAACACATAGAATAGTGCCCGGCATATGGCTAACATCGTGCAAATTTAGCTGTTATTATTATTGTAATCCCTTTTTTTTATATTTAAGGAATGGAGGCTTATAAAGGTCACATGTCCTGACAAAGGTCTCTCAAGTAATAAGTAATAGAGGCAAATATTTATGCTTCCTGCATCCAGGTTCACTTAGTGGACAAATTGATGAGCTGGCTATCCATATGATTAGTTTGTCCTTGCCACCCTAGCCACCTGACTGGTATGTCCCATAACCACTTAGTGTCTTGATTTCCTTTCTGCTTCTCTCACAGAGCTGTGTGGATGACATTAGAGACCCCTGGGGTTTTAGAATACCCCCAATCTCCCATCTACTTTTCTGTTTCTTACAAGAGAGCCCTTTAATACTATTACTTGATTGGATCATCTCATTAAGGGTAGCTCTATGCCTGTTGCCACCAAACTTGCCTATTTGCCACTAGTTCCTTGGCACTCTGAAGATTCTAAGGAAAAATATTTGGTAATGGGTCCTGACTTCCTCTGTGTGCTTTCAAACTCACGAGGGAAAACGAGTAAGTTAAATGAGGGGTGTGACCAGGAATGTGACCAGGTAGAGTACTGAAAATAAGTGAAAATAAGTGTGACCGGGAATGTTTTTCCTTCTTGGACATGGAGGGTAGAGCTGGCTTTGTGCTGGACCACCCTAAGTGATTGGCCTATCCAGATTTCTTGTGTAAAATTTGCATATAGGTGAGCTTTGCTTGTGACTATTGAGTGGAACTCCCTCTCCTCAAAAACAAACAAACAAATACACAAAAAACAAAGGGCACGCTCAACTTAGGCTTACGTTTAGCAGTAGTCATTTATCCTATTTCTATTTCTGTTTGTCAGTTGTGGGGATCTCACATAAACAAATGACAATACATCGACTTCTTAAACGTACGTGCTTTGTCGAACACCACAAAAGTAAGCTCAGTGTAAGGTGAGAAATACAAGAAAGTCCCTGGCACCATAAAAATTTTACATAACCAGTGGATAAATCATCAAAGACCCTCTTTAATGCTGAAATTTATTCGCAGGTTTTCTTTCTTTCTTTCTCTTTTTTACAGCCTGCATCCACAGTCCTTTCATTCCGCAGCCTGCTTTAGATCTTTTTTCAGAAGTTCCCGCTGGGATTGGCCTCCGTTGATGGAACATGTCTGCCCTCTAGTGTTTGCACAGGGAATGACATGGACATGTATTTTTAAAAATCATGAAATGTTTGGTAATGCCATTTTTACGGGACCTTGAAATTTCAGAAAACTGTAATTATTAGGCAGTTAGTATAGCTAACATGCCCATCGGGCTGGTAAAGCAGAATGAGAACACTTTATATCTGTGCTTTTCTGTTCTTAAGACTTGGAAAAGTAGTTTATCGATATTCGTTAATGCAGCGGTTGTACCTGAATGACTTGGACTGCGACGTTGTTTTGCCCTCAAATTAGGCTCTGACACAATAATTTCAGAGCACCTTTAAGAGTAAATGCCCAAGATCAGAGCTCACCAGAAACCAACAATCTGTTAAGTGGAGGCTGTTTTTTTTCTCTGGCCATTTCTACAGAGCAAAACCTCAGGGAAAAAATACTTAGTTTCTAATACTAGGCAGAGCTCTACAAGAATTAATACTTACTCTTCGCTATTGTGTCTCTTTCTACTTCCTGGTCAATTCAGGTTCAATGAATTAAACAAAAAACACCACCACCATCACCACCACACCTCTCCCTCTACTTTTTAATAGTTTGTCTTAGAGAACACAGCCCCTGAAATTTAAGGTTTTACGCAGGAGTCTGGCTCTACAAACGTTAAACAAAAAATTGGAATTCTTTGCTAATTTTATGAACTGAGATAGTTATTTAAGAACTCGGCTTCCTAGCTTCTCTTGAAAATTATCAGAGGTTCTGGCAGCACTGCCCCCTATTCGCTCCTGGCATCTCTATTGGCTGGAGCAGAGCGCTGCTGGTACCCACTCTCTAGTTCGCCACAGGCCTCTCCTCCCTGTTGCCTCCCCAA
This sequence comes from Eonycteris spelaea, assembly GCA_003508835.1. Lineage (NCBI taxonomy): Eukaryota > Metazoa > Chordata > Mammalia > Chiroptera > Pteropodidae > Eonycteris > Eonycteris spelaea. The sequence goes on from PUFA01000140.1 coordinate 2,120,697, forward strand.
TGCTGATGTGGAGTATCACTATCCATTCCAATTTTCATTACCCTTGTGCCATCGGTTTTCTTCTAGTCAAGCAGTAGGGAATTTATGAATCTAGGGCTGTTTCTTTATGAGACTAGGAGTCAGCAAACAGTTTTTGTAAAGGACCATTTTTTGGCTTTAGGGCCATGAGTTTTCTATCACACCCTTGTAGTACAAAAGCAGCCATAGACAATATATACACAAATGACCGCGGCCATGTTCTGATAAAACCATTTACAAAAACAGGAGTTGGCTCATGGGCTGCAGTTTGCCCATCCTGACCTATATTCCTTGCCTTGTCCCTGTGGTCATTTGGTTTGCAACCTTTCCTTTGGGCATTTTCCTTCCTAATCTTGATTTGATTTTAAGGTAGACCTGATATGACTCATTGGCAACATTGCTACTAATAAAGTGCATGAAAATCACCTTTTATATGCATTTATATCTGGCCTATCTTTTAAACCTGAAATGATCAACATTTTAGCTGCCCCAGTGTTAGGAGATCTAAATAGGCTCTGCTAAAGGCATGGTTCTGCCTGAAGCTTTTTTACAGGTGCTCTGGATGAGGGACGGACTTCCTCAGCGGCCTTGTCTTTGTAGGAAAAACACATAATCACTGGCTTCATCACAACTTAATATAGTCAAATGAAAGCTTCTGGGATAAATGAGGGGAAGTTATCTATAGCCTTGAGCTGGACATTATCAAAGATGGTTATTCTCATAAAACTTATTCGTATTTTGTCCTATAACATTACTTTGTATGGATCTAATTCATAAGCATAATGAAAAGAATGAGATGTATGCAAAATAGTATCTCTAACTTATCTTCCTTCGAAGAGTATATGAGGTATGTGTAATAAGGTCAGGTGATAAGACCAGACCACTATAATAAGACCAACAAAAGACATCTGTAATACAACGCCTAAAATAGGAAAAAATAAACACCACCAGAAAGAAGGAAGAGAAACCTAAGCAAATACATAACTGAACATACAGATCTGGCTTTCACCTTTTGGCTGAATGGCCAAATTAAGATAGCCGAGGTGAAAGAGGAGGATCTCTATAAAACTGTCTTCTTATTGCATATACTGTTTGTTTTACACTGGTTTCTTATCACCGCCTTTGCAATAATAGTATGAAAGCATGGCTGGTGTAATAGGGTAAATGTTCAGCAGAAACCTGTCTTTGTTATGGGTGCCTGACGGGGTGAACCAAACAACTTTGAGATAATAAAAGAAGAAATGCCCTAAAGGAACTGAGACTGGTGAAGTTCCCATTGGGGTAAGCCCCCGATGAAAAGGATGTCATGGAACTTTGTAAGGTGCATCGCACATTCCTCTAAAAGACAGTAATCAATAATATTCTCATAATCATAATAATAGTCCCCATTTATCAGATGCTTTCAGGCATAGAATTTAATTATAAGGAAGGCATTAACCCATCAGAAACTGAGAGATTAGTGACTTGCTAATGTCACCTTATCCATAAATGGCAGAGCTAGAACTTAGAGCCATCTGTCTGTCTCCAAAACCTGTTCTTCGAACCACTGAGGTATAGTTATCCCTGTCTGGATATTGATCACCATTAGAAATAAGGGATGCAGCTACTGGAGTGCTGTTCGAAAGAAATGTAATGGGAGTCACAAATTACAGCTGTGGGTAATTTTAAATCTTCTAGCAGCCACATTAAAAGTGTCAAAAGAATCGGGTTAAATTAATTTCAATAATATAGTTTAACCCGCGGTGTTCAAAATATTTTATCATGTAATAAATACAAAAATTATTAATGAAATATTTTACATTTTTAAAATAACATGTCTTCACAGTTCAGGTGTGCTTTATACTTACAGTTCATCTCAGTTTGACTTAGCCACATGTCAGCGCTCAGCAGACATATGTGGCTAGAGGGTACCATACTGAGCAGCACAGCTCGAGACGCTGAGGTCTTCTGCTTCTAATTTCTAAGAAACTGAAGTCCAATAAAGGAATTTTATCATCGTCATCATCACCCATCATGTCCCAAAATTTATTAAGCTCCTACGTGCACACCGATGGTCTGCAGGCGTCCAGCGCCTCCTGCCAGTTTGCAGCCTTGAGGATTCTCCTGTTCATGTTGCAACTTTTTGTGTGTTTCAGGTGACCCAGGTCCTGCCAGCTATGGGAGGAATGGCCGGGATGGTGAGCAAGGCCCTCCAGGGGTGGCAGGGATTCCTGGTGTGCCCGGCCCTCCTGGCCTCCGGGCCCTCCTGGTTTCTGCGAGCCAGCCTCCTGCACCATGCAAGCTGGTCAGAGAGCCTTTAGCAAAGGGCCGGATCAGTGAAAGGCTTAGTGCCTCATGGCTGTCACATAAACCACGCCTGCAAAGCAGCTTGGATGAGAAACACCACCCAAAGCTGGGGCCAGAGGTGACAGAGTATTACGGTCAATGTTACAACAGAAGTCTTACTTGATAATGAGATTTAGAATAATGGTACTATTCAGTAAATCCTCTGTTCTTTCCCTTGGAGCGGAGACAGCAGAGTCATTGGTAAAAAAACGTAACAAACCTCCCTTTAAACAAATTTTACAATCCTGTTCCCAGGATCTTGAACTTTAGTGCGCTGTACATATGGGATACATTGCGGGCCACTGTGCCAATAAACAAAAACAACTGTTTGGAGTACCTCAGTTGCAGTAGCGGTTATTTTCATTTGTATTTAGATGTTCTCAGATTATTGTTCAGCTATCTAGAGGACTGCAAACTAGTTATGAAGAAACCTCACTACAGCCAATAGTATTGGTGCTTAAAATCCCCACTAATGTGCTCTCTTGAGAGGCAGGAAAACGCTGTACGTACCATGTGGAATGAGACCTCACAGCACACGCTGCTTTTCACGGTCAGCCTGAAAGTTTGTTCAACGGTACTGTCTCCAAAACCTATTAACATTTTGAGCTCTTCTATGAGAAAACAAAAAAGGAATTTAAATACCCTGCCATTCGTAAGATTTATCGGTGAGATTATTTATTTTTAAAGGTTGAGGTAACATCTCTGGTTGTACCAAAGAAGAAATAAATATGGTTTCTTAATCTTTTGCATGTTTTCTTGTAAATGATTATGTTCAATAAAAAGAAGTCACTGAACTTATTTAGACACATTTAAAATTTTAAATTACTAGTATTTCTACAGGCATATGTTTACATTAGTGCCTTTTTCTATAGAGAAATTAAAAAGCCCTTACTCTTCTCCTGAAGGTTACCCAGGGAAAGAAATTTGTGTGTGTGTGTGTGTGTGTGTGTGTGTGTGTGTGATGTGGGACAGGAGCTTCGTGAACCTTTTTGAAATTCTAATGAAAGCTATGGACCTGAACCCCAGAAAAATGCACAAATGCATATGTGCAAACATGTTTGCAGACTTCATAGACCCCCCCTAAGTCTAGCCTTGCTCTGTTTCTAGGTTAGGAACTGCTGCCTTCATTTTAATGGTTTGTTAGCTCTCTCCTATTCAAAACTTTACTGCTGCAAAAATGATTTCTGTTTCACCATTTTCTTATACATTTCATAAAGGCAGCTCGGCTAAAGCACTGCATTCTTATAAATAAGATAGGTACTGCCTGACCACTCAAGGACTGTATTACTATTTACATAATCACATTGGCTTGCTGTTTTATAAAAATCTATATAAGCTATCAACAATATTTAATATATTCATTTTATATCACCGTGCATATGAGTGGCTTTTCCCAGAGCACAGCAAAAACACAGTCAATGTCTTCAGCTAGTTTATGGAACTCAATTCTCTCAAGTTAGGGGGAAATGAGCCCTAATAGGGTATGTGACATCACTTCTTTCCTTGTGTGTATGTTTTATACAGTTAAAAAATTTAGCCCCGGTTTGTTTGGCCAAATCAATCATCATATAATCTGTATTTGGAATCCTTTCAAACTGCTTATGGCATCTACCGCTGCACTTCTAGCATGGATTATGCTTAAGGAGAATCATTCCAACTTGGCTTCATAAATCAGTGCCATTTTCACACAGTGAGAAGGACATAGAGTAGATAATTTTTAGAAATAGAGATATCTGTTTGAACTAGTTAAAATGATCTTTATAGAAATGGCAAACCTTTTCAGGTACCGTGACACATAATCAAATAAATGCAAAGGAATTGTCTTGTATTTTCACAAAGGTGGTTTTATTTTAACTAGAGTGACATAATCAAATACAATAAAAGAAATATTAGATAATCAATTAAATGTGTTTCTCAGTTCTGCAATATAGTATTCATAAGAAAATTAAAAAAAATAAAATTTCAAAGAACAGCTCATTCAAATGTTTTACAAACTTGATATATAAAAGGCTGTACAACGAGCTCCATAGATACTATAAGCAATACTGGAAATTACTTACAAATAGATTATGTAAAACTAGCAAAATGTAAATGATGGGAACAATCCATTACAAATTCAATTAAGTGAAATAGTATACAGAAGCAGAAAATACTTGACTGAGACATTGCAAAGAAAAGCATCCAGCAAATCCTCTCCATGAAAGAGAGTTGATAAATGTTGAATTAGACCAAATACCTTTCTCTAGCAAAACAGAAATTTCTAAAACCTGTTGGAGATATTTTTAAAAGTTGAATTAAGTGTAACCTATAGCACTTGCTGAGAGAGGAGTGTCAGCATAATTAAAGTTAGTTAGAAACTGGCATGTTATTCGGGGGCAAATGGTTTCCGATTTATTTCTAGTTAGTGCTTCTGTGGCATTATAATATGCTTTTCATCCGAACTATCTGACAGGTTGGTTAAGAACTATGGAAATGCCAGTCTGAACACATTAATTTACTGGCATGGTTTGGGATGTCTGGCTTCCATCTAGCAGACAAGTATGAATGAATAGCCCTATCAATTACTTGATTGATTTAATTATTTATGGACACTTTATATTTCATGCTACCTAAACAAATGTTGCTATTCTTAAACATCATTAGTAAAATCTGATTTATTTGTAACCTGAAATAAACTTAATATAAATTCCTACTTTAGAAGATAACCCCTGATTAAATTATTTAATTTTTTTGGCTATTACAGTGTCTCTGATGTATAATATCTCGGAGTTTAAAAATAAACCAATTTAGGGGGAAGATCACTCAAGATACATACATCATACCAAATAATAATAACATGATTATAAATACACATGTTCAAATACTCTTTAAATGATTATGGGATAAAAGGGGTCAAATATAAACGATTAACTAGAGGAAGTGTAACATATTTGTTAGAATATCAGAAAGAGGATGCTGATTATTTTAGTCTTAACAATATTATTAATAGTCAATAAAAAGGCAATCCATGCTAACTTTCCCCTAAACATGCCTTCACATCCTGCTCTTGACTCCAAGTTTGCTTAGAATAACAAGAGAGAGAGAGAATAAATGAGGGAAATTGGCTTCAAGAAAGTAACTTCCTTTTTGAGATAAATTGAATTTGTCTTTGTCCTCCACGTTGAAAATTTGTGTGTGAAAAGACTTAAGAATATTCCTTAGAGAGCACCTGGTTAATTTGATATATCAAAAGGGGATCTCAAGATGAAATAGTTAAGAAGTATGTAAATCATTTCCTCGTCTATGTAAATATATAAATCCACTGGCATGCTTCGATGTAATTAATTCCTGTTAAGGAAACATGGTATGTATTTAGCTTCTTATTTCCTATTGCCTTATCACTAACGATTAAGAGTTTATATTTATGAGAAAGTTAATTGTGATATTATTTATCTTGCTCAGGCCCCTCTACACCAATGAGTCTCAAATGATTTTAGTGTGGAGATCACTTTGTGGGACAAAAGTTGCAAAGGATGGCCTGCTCTCAGACTTTGGTTTCTGCTAATAATTTTCATCTGAAATCATTAGATCAGGCTTTTTATGAGCTGCCAGGGAGATGGATTATAAAATTAATTATTATGGCCTAAATATTGACTTGTGTGACAAGCTTATTGGTTCCTTGGCACCTGTGTGGCTCATGCTTGTGAGTGCTTTTGGAGCATCCTGTCATTGAAGTGTAACAAAATGGAACTGAAGTGTGGTGCTTTGGCCACAAGAGGTGGTGAAGAATTGATGTAGTGTTAATAACTACACCTCAGAATTCCTTGATTTAGGGTTAAATTCTTTATTGCTGAAATAAGTGACAAGCTTATTATGCATCATAAATATATAGGAATAAAGGCCTCAAAGCACTATATCCACATGAGATTTAGAATAAAATTAGTGACATTCCATTTAACATGAGTATTTTGAATTAAGTCTGAAATAGTTTGATGAGGTAAGACAGAAAACAAATTAAATGAGAAAAAAATGCATCCTAGATGTGATTTTTAAAATAGATATAAAATGTGCGATAAAACAATCTGAACTTAAATATGTAAATATGCTGAAAAATATTTATCTCTAAAATATACTTTAAATAATACAGCAAAATAAAAAGTTGTAATTACCATCTTTAAACTCATAAGCTTATTATGGTCAAGCAGCACACACCCTTCTGACAAACTTAAATCTTATTGAGCTACCCTCTAAGTTTAGTGAAATTTCCTACTGTACTACTAATATTCACTTTTGACAAACTCATGAAGCAAGTAGCTAACTTGAGTTGTACCATATATCACTCACTATATGATCTGAGCATGAAATTTTTTCTATTTAGATTTTCTTACACTTGGCTTTGGTTTTATAAGCCTGCCTTGTCTTTGAGGTAAATTTTTCTGGTTGGGTCTGCTTGTCTCAGTGAGTTTAAACTGTGTTCACCTGGTTTTTTATTCAACTTAACTAAGCCGACCAGTTACTCTAGCATGCTGTTTGAGTTATAGTTCTAACTACAACATACAATAAAATTGAAGACATCCATGTGTCTTGTTTCCTGAGACTTCTAGTAGTTAAAAAATTTAATGTAATTAATGCTACTTAACCAGCCAACTAATAAATGAATACAATGCAATGGGCTAAGCCACTTTGAAGTACCTAAGCATAAAAGATACAAATTCAATTATTTTCTGCATCTTCTTCTCTTAGAATTTTATGTAATCTCTGAGAGGAAATACAAAAGGGGGGTACATTTCTCAACATTCCTCAACACTAGAGTGTTAAGAAAGAACATTGGGAAACAATGACAATAAACACCATGTAGACATGAAAAAATGTGAAAAATAATTTCACAGAACAAGAGCCATGAACACATCTGCAAAACTATTATGAAAATTCACTGAAAACACAAGCATATAAGTTAACCTAGAAATTCTCAGTCTCAAGAAATTATTATCAATGTTAGGAAAATTAAAATGGTATGTTTGAAAAATAGTGTTCCTTATCTTACTTTTGTAAATAGTGATATAGTTCTAAAAAAATATAACTATTATACAAATCTAATTGTAAAATTTTAAGTACCTTAAATGATAAGATTTTGAAATTGTGTAACTATAAATGGTCAACTTCTTGTATTAAGCTAAATGCTTTTTAGTTGTCTGTCAAAAGAGTATTTTGTCTAAAAGGTAGAATGTTTACTTAGGTGTTTTCATGTTAATCACTAAGATATGAGGGTCATGTACAAACAAAGTTACAAATAGTAAAGTTTCAAGTTAACTAGGTAGATAACTTCACTAAAGAAATGAAATTGAAAGAGCCAATAAATCTAAGGTTATTGTGACTGCTTCAAAGAGATACTTAAAATGAGAAAAATATATAAATTACCAAAACATAAATTAACAAAAATTATTTACAAAAGTAAAAAATAATAAGTGCAAAGTCAAGGGTCTCATTTAGTTGTCCACTAAACTGTTTTTTTACCCCTGTATTTTTGCAAGTGTTCAGTTCTTCTGATTCACACTGCTTTAAACACCATCTTGTGGACAAAAGGAGGTATATCACAGGTTCTCAACAGGTGAGAAAGACTGAGAAAAGCTAAATCTTATTCAACTCCTAAAACATATTCATAAAAAATTATTTCATAATCCAAACATCAAATGATGACTTTTATAGACAATATATCTTAAGGTAATTACTTAAGCTACATAACATAAGTAACTAAAAATTTAAAGTTTCAACAATTTCATAAAATATAGAAATAAATATATGGGATTAAAGTCATTAACTAAATTATGTTTATCACAAGGTAAAAAAAAGTCAAAGGTTAAGACTAGTTGTGTTTCTGTTATGTTTAGGAAAAAATGGTTAATGTCTCCGGTAGGAAAGAACAATGAACAATTCCTTTTTTCTTTAGATTCCAAAGGCCATAAATATTAATTGAAGTCCTTATTCTTTTCACAGATATGTTTCTACCTGAAAGAGTTAAGTGATGTTGGTATAAAGTGTCTGATTGGAATTAAAACGTACGTAGTGCAAGCACTTTAGTAATTATTGTCATCATGACCTATAATTATTTCATATTTAAATACTGATGTTATCTGGAGCCCAAACAGAATTCAGATAATTTGACAATTCTTCCCTGCTGTGGACATTACTGACATCTATGTGAAAGTAAACAGACATTTTGGAATGAAATAAAATGACTCAAGAGTTGGCAACCGCCAAGTTACTTAAGGGAGAATTTCCCACCCTATTTTGGGATCTTAATTATCCACTTTCTTTTTATTAAAAAATTAAGTAAATGCCAAATCTCTACTTTATTTGGTGTTTACATTGGCTGGATCCAGCCTTTCTTGCTGCTTTGTGTTGTGTATCACCTATATAGAGATGAGGCAGGAACAAGTGTTGGAAGGTAAATAAATAATACAGAAGGGTGAGAGAGAATCATTCCATGGGGACACAGCCCCACTTCTCCAGTTATGCCAAAGGCAGATTTAGTCATATGTGTCAGTTATTAAAAAATGAGCTTGAATCGTTGTGACAGCTCTACTTTGTAATACATTTCATATGCCATTATATTCTTCCTCCCACTTAAATCACCTGAATAAATCCAAATTCTTTAAACAGGAATAAAACAGCCCAACATTAATGGAATTTAGAAAAAGAAAAAATCCTAAATATTCAATTTGTAAAAAAGGATGCATGGCACATTCTGTGGAATTAAAATGAACAGAAGTCATATAACAAGAAAATGAATGGAGTCTTTTGATGTATATGAAAGGATTAACTCAAAGAAAATAAAGAAAAATATTTTGATCATTCAGCAAAAAAGTTCATGAAAACATTAAAATGATAAATACTGCTGGATTAGCAAAGAGGAATAAGGATAAACCACCTATTAATATGAAAAAATAATCTTTGAAAACATAAAATGTTTATAGACTTATAACAAATTCAAGTAAATTAATAAGTGGCAGATGAGTTGAAAGCTTTCAGAAAATTCAACATATTAAAGTCCAACAAATTACAAGCTCAAGATATACAGATAGCACCAATTTAAATCTCTGTACATTTTTTGGGGATTAAATGATCATTTTAATAAAAAAATGCATATCTATATTCCAAATTGTATAAGTTTAAAACACAGCACCATTGTAGGTATTGCACAGGAAAGAAAATGAAGAAGAAAATCAATTTAAAGTTAAAAACTCTTGAAATAAATAAAATGACCTCAAAAAATAAATAAACTTGGAATTGAAATATACAGCATAATTCAATAAGAAATAGCCAAAAGGTTGTCCGTATGCACAGCCATGTAGACAGTACCTGACCAGCAGTTCATTCATCTATAATGAAAACTAGTTCAACTCATGGGTGCATTTGAACAATGCCTGTCTTAATTTAGGCACACTCCCTACACAACTCTGTTCACAGCTTTTTCCAATTCCAGCGGGCTTGCCTTTCTAAACTCATTTTTCGATTAACAGACAAAAGCAATCATCCTAGCTTGCTTTAGCCAAATTGGAATCTGCACTGTTCCTTGAAGAGGTGTGACCTGATTTCTGTGACAGGTGGGCTGTGGGTGGCAAGCTCTCATCTGTGGGACCCACTACTTAGATTTCAGCAACATCCTCATGCTCAATGTTCCAGAAAATCAGTTATTTCAAACCCACAGTTTCTCAAAATAATCTATAGCTAGGCAATAAAAATACCGTTTGGCGATCTGGTTGGTGATCACTGCGTTTTCATTCCCTGTTGGAGGGCATGGTCTTTTGCAGCACCTGTTGTATTCCCTGCCCTGAGTGTTAACTCTTTGGTCTGAGTGCTAGTTGTGTGCTCGGTCCCATGGCTTTCCTTTGCTGCCCTGTACCTCTTGCTGCACCTTCCAGAGAAACGTGACTCTCCATAAGAGCTTTCAGGCTTCATTTCGTCCATGGCATCTGCCAACACCGCGCATTCATCTTCTAGAGACGGGGGTTCTTCTCCAGTCACTACAAATCCCGTCCTTTGTTCTGATGGCTGGTTCTTGTTTTAAAGTCTGCGAGTGATGAGGTCAGAAGGATAATGGATACAGGGGCCCAAAGACCTTGCTAGACCATTTAAGCTTCAAAAGTACCAAAGACAGGTTGGTGCCTTCACCTCCAACCACCTCTTAGGGAAAATAGCTTTCTGTTTCCCAAGTGAGAAACTTGGTGAAGGGACCACAGTGTTAGGCTTTCCTTGTGAAACATATCAAGTTGGACTTTGTTCCTTCCGTTTCATTTTCATGCAGTAAATATTCATGCCGGTGGGGATTGCTTTGATTTGAGTTCATTATATAGTATTAACAAAATCATTTCAGTAGTTGGCTATGGTGGGTTTTTGTGCTCTCTGATAAAACAGCCTCCTGTGTTTTTTTTTTTTTCCAAAATATAAGTCATAAAGCAAAACTCTTATTGCCTATCTATTTTTCTGCATAAGTAGGATGGATGAGGATGGTATAAGAATTCTTCAGCTATGAAAAGTAGTCAGAAAACATTCAGCAGGAGCAATGCACTATATCAAAAAAAGTTGATGAAATTTTTATCAATGACAGTTAATTAAATACTAAGAAAACGTCAAGGTAAGTCTGAAACTTCACGATTCAGAAATCAAAGGCCAAATACAAGTTGATGAGTCTACAAAATGTGCATTATCATTAGTCTACTAATTCACAAGATATCATTTTCTTTTGAAGAAGAACTAATGATAAGGTTTGTTTACATATTTCATAGAAAACTCTGAATAAAAATCAGTAATGGTGAAGCAAAACATATGGAATGAATTTGGGAAAATGTCTAAAAGTGCTGATACTGCAATTACTGTAGGAATAGGATTCAAATTGTTGCTTTTAATGTTGCTTACACCGAAAAAGAAAAAGCCACCCACATATCATGAGGGTTTGACAATACTAAGAAAGCTCCAACGGCGAGGAGATATCAAAAAATCAAGTCTTCCTCAGGTGTGTTTATTTCCCACTTGTCCGCTGTCGAGCATGAGACACAGGATAGAGGCAATCTTCTGGGTTACATCTTCCACTAGGTCCTGGGGGACCCTGAGGACCTGGGGCACCTGGTGAGCCTGGGAACCGGGAGCTAATAAAATAAAAGACCCCATAGAATGCAGATCACATATGGCTCTTGCTCCCTCACGCTAACCAACATGGATTATTCAACATCCTCTGTATTGACATATAAAGGCTATAGAAGAGAAGGAATGGTTCCTGTTTTTAGAAGCTTGCTTGCATGGTGAAGATAAATATCACTATTACCTGATGTCCAGGAAGACCCGGACTCCCTGGAAGCCCAATTCCAGGTTCCCCTCTTTCCCTTCTGTCCTCGGTAGCCTAAGGAAGAGATTTATAAAAAGTAAAAGTGTTCTATGGCAACACAGCACAGGGAAGAATCATTTTTTAAGTCTATGATATTTATGCAATGCATTTAACATAAATAGTACATTAACTATCTGTTTTGCACTAACCACACATTAAACTGATATATCAAACAGATTAGATGCAACAGGCAACGAGGATCTTAGAAATATGCAAGTACTATAAAAACTTTCAGCTAGTCAAACTCAGGACAGTGAGATTCTTAGCACTAAAAATGAAACCTAAATAACTCAAATGAATCAATCACACCTTCTTCCATATTGCTACAACAAGGTATGTGAGCCCTCTTCAACAGGAATTCTGAGTGAGGAGTAGGTACAGGCTACTGGATCTTAGTCTAAGAATTAAAGCTGGATCTTAGTCTAAGAATTAAAGAGAGTGAAAGGCATAAAGCTCTAATTTTAATAAATAACAGTAAGAGTGTGAATATATGTGAATCCACTCATCTTAGGAGTCAGGACAAAATCAAGTGTTTGTTAAAATCACTATCTATAACAACATTATATTCTTTCTAAGTAAAGTTAAAACAACAACTCATGTTTTAACATGGTGGTTTGTAACTCTGAAGAATGAGGCACTTCAACAATTCTAGAAAGCGAGAGGAGACTGAAAGACCCTTCTAAACTCACTTCATCAATTTAAGATACTGGAAATCAAAAAATGAGGTCTAAGATCTCTGCACATTTTAAGATAAAATCATTTTTATTCCTGGATATGCTTGTTGTCACCTGAGATAGGAAGATACAGAGCAATTCGTGCCTCTGGGAGCCCTTATCCCACCTTTTAAAAAGCATAAAACAATTTTTATCTGTTTTATATACTGGTATCCATGTAAGACTGTTTAAAGGAAAGATTCTTTGGCTTTAAGAGTTTCATAGTGATGGTAAATAGAATTTTAATATTTGACTTTTTCATATTAAAACAGCAGCTTAAAGATGGCTCCTAGTCCCAAATGAACAGAGCAGTCACGCAGAATCATGCAGACACACAGCAAGGATAGTAGGTAGGAGAGTATCTCAGTAGAAAATAACAGGCCCTACCCTAGTCATGCCTTTCTATAAATGTGTGTTGAACATGATAGAAGGCAGGATTTAGTGTAGGATGTAAGAGAAATTATTTCCTGTTATCGTTGAGAATTAGACATCAGTTTTGCGGTTATCATTCTCAGTCTTGACTTGACCATACAGTGCACACCTGATTATCCAAATAATATTAGAATGTAATCACCATACCATTATTTCTTGGCTTTGGAGGTGTGACCTGACTATAAATGTGAAAATAGTGGAAAACAGGATATACATTCAGGACAAATTTTGAGGTACATAATGGAAATATATCCAATGGGAAATTTTCACACATTTACGTCTGAAAACTATGTTACAGATTCTCAGTACAATCCTAGATCCTAGAGAGAACCGTAGCTTGAACATGTGGCACAATATCCTATGTTGATGTATATTCAACTTTAAAATATTACCAGGATTTCTTTTACATACATAACTTTCATTTAACACATGTAAACAATCAGGAAAAATATTTGTACTTAGGGTCATTTGAAAGCACCATTCCAAATCTATTATTTAAACATTTCTACAGTAAACTAATATTTACTACCTGAGGTATATTTGATAGTAGAACCTAGGTTTTACAGAAAGACTGTAAAATTGATCCTCAAGCTATCCCAGTAGGTGCTTAAGATCATAGGCTTAAAAATGAGGAAGAAATAAAAATAACTAAAGATCTATGAACTTTCCATTAATAAGAGGGTTAACAAGACTATAACACAATTCCAAATGAAGACCATATCTGCTAAATCCGATATTTAAATTCAGTTCTCAAATTTTAACATAATGAAAAAATACATTATTCCATGTGGATTTAAGTGCAAAATAAGGAACAATAATTTGTATATTTGTATAGTGGGATAACATTCACACTTCTGTCAAATGTAATAATTTATTTGCACAAATCTCTCAGCTCATTGGATTAATAACAACCTCCTATTACTAATAGATAAAGTTGTTGAACTGCACAAGCCCATAAGAGTTTTCTACTCTCAAATTTCCTAAGAGCTCCAAACTCATTCTTCATGAAGGCTGTCATAAAGCCACAGGGTCTGATTTTATAATTGCTTCACAACAAAACTTCAGATAGGAATGCTGATAAAATCAATAACAGCTTTGCTACTTCCTAGAATTATGCCTCACTGGAAACTTGGAAGAGACTGAAAGGCTGGTCTATCTGCAAGTGGACATGTATCTTCATGGCTTATAAATATGCAGGGTGACAGTTGACATCACTGTAGCTTACGTAGGAAAAGAGAAATCAAACAAAAGCAGTGTCCTAATCTGAAGCATCTAGTAAGTCTTTGAAGCAATTTGGTGCTTGCTGTAGTTTTTCAGGTAGTAGACTGTATTTACTTCTAATACAGAGATTTCCATTTCGACTCTAGGGATTTACTTCCAGCATTGCAAATCTGTGCATCCATAAGCATACTGGACAAATAAGGCCCGTAAAGGAGTGTTACTTGCATTTTTGGAGAAACAATTCTTCATGTAGATGCCTGCTGCAAGCCTCACAGGTCATTTGGGCTCCCTGCTCGCCTACTTCTCAGCCACAGCCCCCTTTACTCATTTTCAAACACACACACACACACACACACACACACACACACACACACACACACCTCCCTTTTCCTAAGCCTCCTACTGCTAATAAAGTTGAAAGGTCAAATCTATATCAGTCACATGAACTACCTTATGGGCTACTGGGTTACAAATAACTGGGTTCCTTTATTATAAATCAATAACAACTAAACTTAGGAAGTTCAATAATAGCACCTCGAAAGTATCCTTTCAAAATTGATGAGGGCACATGGAATGGCTGGATCTGTGTTCTCCTATCTCCACATCAACTCAGTGTGTGGGGTTCTTTCTGAATGGACAGGGCTTTCAAGTGTGGCATCTGTTCTTTAGGATTTTCACAGAGGTGGAGAACCAATTGTTTGCAAAAAGTTTAAATAAAATTCTTTCTCATAAAACTCAACCAAGAAGCAAAGTCTTAGGAGGAAAATTTCCCTCTCTTGCTTATATATGGGAACCCAGCTGGATCATGCTTCTTGGGGCTTCTTTAATCCTAGGTGGCACATTCTTGCTCACCTCCAGCACCGTGAGCAATCAGGCCCTATACTGTAGACCCGAGGTAGGAACTCATACCAAAGAGAATTCTCAGTGCACAGTGGGAAGGCAATAATCAGAAATTCATGGAATGGTTAAAATATAAAACTGTCTGGAAATGCTTTTGAATTTAAAAAAGGATGCCAATGATCGCCTCCTTTGAGAATTTAGAAAAACAACACAAATGTGGTGACCAAACTCATTGGTCTTTATTTTCGCTGCAAGATCAGGGTGCTGAAAGGGGGTCCACCAGTTTCCACTATCAGAATCTTGACAGGAGCAGCACCTCTCTTTTTTAACTTGGATCATGTGCTTCTAATAGTCTCACATCGATTTTCTCCTGGCTCTCTCTGTTTCCTGCTTCTCAGAACTAGCATAGGAAATTTATGAGACCCCTTAAAATTTTGTTCTTCCTTCAAGATAGTAAGATAATAAAGGACTCATTCTGTAGTGCAATTTCAAACCAAACCACTTTATTTCAAATGAAGATGATTTTTTTTTTTTCCTGAAAAGCACTTAAAGATCCTTAGAAATTTCAGGGGAGCCACCAACACACAGAATTCGTGAGTGGGCAGAACACGCTGCTGCTCAGTGCCCACATTTGGTCCCTTCTGTGCTGCATTTCTCACTCAACCTTTTCTCAAACTCAGCGATGAAGAGGACTAATTCAGCCAATAGCATCTGAGGTTTCACGGTCACTACGGCAACAGTTTTATATGTGTTTTTTTTTCCTTCCCTTTCAAGAAAACTTTTAAATCCAGTGGAGCAGAGCTTCTGAGCACTTCATATCTATTTACCTATGAGAGAAAAACCCTTCAGTTCCTTGCGAACTCCTGGAGAGGCACCAAAAACCAAACGAGGGCCCCTTGTTTTCCATTTTACAGTCAAATTTCTCTGTGGCTTTAGAGAGGATTATCAGTATAGTGTGACGGCAGGCAAATATTCCTTAAAAATGAATCCCATATTTTGCAAGTTTTATTTTTCTGTTGCATTTCTGGCATTCAGCAAATACTGGAAAGGAGATATCACATAAATGTAGAGGAGCCACCTGAGTTACATTCAAGATACATCTGCTGTCAGAAACCCTCTGGTGAGACCAAAGTTTTGTCAAGTTTACTGACCCTTGGTTTTAAAAAAAGTTGAAAATCATTTTGGGGAAGTCTTTCAAATTCAAGAAATGCATTCAAAATCCCTATCAGGAGCAGAAGTAGTCTGTAAGATCTCAGCAGAACAATGACATTGTGCACTTAGCATTGCCTCTGACTGAGAGCCCACCAGAAGGGTCTTCCCTACATGGAAGGGAGCCTGGAGACCGGTGTTCGCTTAGACAAGCGACTCCCGTTCCAGAACAACTTTCCTTGATATCTTGACTTTCCATTGTTATCCTCTTAGACTGTCACTGTTTGAAGCATCTGTCCAAGGTTTTTCTCCTCCTGGTGTCAACGGTACCTACTCTTCATGTCATTTGAGGCATTGGATGTCTTCAGATGGGCTGTCAAGCTCCTCGTCCCAGTCTCATAAACTCTGACTTCAAAACAGACCCAACTAGTGAAAGATGATAATTAACCACCCTCTATACAACAGTGTACACACGGAAGGCTACCCCTGATTCTACACATTTTCTTCCAGCTATTGCTAGACCTATCCATGAACTAAAGGGAGGTCGACTATACTGTTTAGTTTATGCGAACTAGCATGATTTTAGTGTCATTGTTTTATACTGTGCTGTCTAAGCCAGAAGACTTGCCACTCTCAATTGTAAGTTAGGAACCTAACAAACCCTGTAATTGGGGACAGTTGTTGCTCTTTCAGATGAAGGAGACCACGTTGATCACTTTGGGGCACTTCCCACAGAAAACAAGGATCGATGTTGCAGAGAAGCAGCAGAAAGAAAAGTGAACTAGTGAAAGAAAATTACTTCTCTGCGTACATGGCATTTTGGACTGTCTTCCTACGTAATTTTGGTGTTAACTTTTTCTTTTCTCCTTTCCATAAGCTTTTGATTATTTCAAGAGGGCTCTTGAGCTCCTCTATGGTAACGCATGAAAAGCAGTTTCCCTGGTCTTATCTTTCATGACATGTACTCAATGGATTTATTATCCTTGTTGGAGTTGTGAATCTTCTAAACCAGGGTCTACTTGGCCCCTTTGCTGATTGCTAACATATTTCTAGAAAACGACCTTGCCAGATTAATTGAGTCAAGATACATCCAAGATCTTGTCTCTTATAAAGCTATCATTTTTTCTTTTTGCTAATTTAAAGTCTTGTTTTAAAAATTTTAGAAACTCTATGAGAAATTCTTTAAAATTCAAGTTACCATCCACAAGCTCTATTAGAAGAAGGATTCTAAAATTTCTCACGAATATATTTTGGCCCCAAATCACCATTTATAGTAGTGTCTCTTAAAACTTCTTCCTCAGTTTCTTTAAGATACTAAGATGATTCTTGTCTACTTACATCAATAGGGAGACATGAACAACTCTGAGATTCCCAGATAATAATGATATTATTATTTTACTTTTATTATCACATAATTTTACTGTTATTATCACAACATTATCAAAATACATTTAGATTAGCAGATAATTATCAGTTTTAGATCTGAAGAAGTAATAGTTAATTTATTTCAGAATGTCAAATAGTAATGAGATATTCTATATTAAATCATTTTTATCTATCTATCTATCTATTTTCTATCTATCTATCTATCTATCTATCTATCTATCTATCATCTATCTATTGTGTTAACTATGATTAGCATGTTATAAATACGGGGCATTAAAGAACTGGTAAACAAATGTTATACTTGAAGACTTACCTTGGGGTCCAGGGTCTCCTGGTGGCCCAGGTAACCCATCCTTTCCTGGTGGACCAGGTCTCCCATGAGCTTGAGCAGCCAACATTGCTGCTGGTAGCTTGAGCTGGGATAGGAATACAGCCATCCTCTCTTCATTTATGGAAGGAAAAATAATATACATGTTATGGAAATATTTTTTGTTAAAATTTTCCAAATTTTTTTACATAAAATTTAACAAGAAAAAAATTGGTTTCAATTTAAGCACATCTAATTTACTCACTAGTCTGATTGCTGAGAGAGTCTTTTTGATTGGTTAAATAAAATGGATTGCACAAAGTTGTTGGACTATAGATGCAGACCAGCTATGCTGATCAGAGGGTTTGAGAATTTTCAGTGCTTCAGAGATGTAGCCAATCTAGTGGACATGAAAATAACCTAGGATCTAATTAACCTTTGGTAGTGACTTTTGGAGAGAATTTAGGTTTATATTTTAAAAAATGGTTTTAATAATAAATTTAAGCTACTTTCCAACAATGTTGTGAATGTATGTATGGTGATCTAAAATATGTTCACAAATTCTTTGTCAATCCTTACCAAATGGAACTCATTCTTGAGTGTGGGCTGGAACTTACTTTTCATTTTTCATGAATAGGAAAAAGCAAAATGGACAGTGTGCAACTAGGGAGACTAGTCTTAAAAGGCCCTGTGGCTTCCTGGCTGCTCCCTCTCTTACACTGCTCATCCTGGGCAAAGCAAACTGCTATTTAGTGAGGACCTTCAGGAAGTCCTGTGGTGAGACCCACATGAGGATGAACTAAATAAACCTGCAAACAGCCATGTGAATAAATTCAGAAGCGGATCTTCCAGTCCCATTCAAATGTTCAGATGACTTTAGCTGTGGCTGACATCCTGACTGCAACTTCATTACAGACCCTGAGCCAGAACCACACAGTTGAGCAATCCTTCCAGTCCTCTGACCCACAGAAAATGTGAGATAATCAACACTGTTGTTTTAAGCCACTAAAATTTTGAGGTATTTTCTTATGCAGCAATAGATAACTCATGTAGTATGTGACACTTTATACACTTGAACAAAACTGCGTTATTAATATAGAGGTTTATTTATTGAAAAGATGGTACCTGGCTTCATATTCACTATGATTTCACTATTTAATTTCTATACTGGGTGAATATTGTACTTTGTAAAACAACTAATTTTTACTTTAAAAACATGTCTTATTATACATCTTCAATATTATTTTTTTTTTTCCTGGTTCGATTTCTAGTTAGCCAGTCCCATTAGCTAGCCAAGGTTTTAGCAGGAAGAATGTCTAATTTGGTCAAAAGAAAAAAATTCAGTGTTGGTGCAGAAGCAAACGCCCTCATTGAATTCCGGCTACAGACAGAGTGAAAATAAAACATTTCCACACTTATCTGCGAACCTGAAACTGATAACACACAAGTTAAGGGAAGGTGATAAATTACCCAGAACATTTACAAATGTTAAAAAATATATATCTTTTGTAGTGTCGAGTGATCTGACCTTTATGTATTGAGTATTTCCTAGCTAAGTAATGGTATTGTTACCTTCTCAAGGAACATATCTCTGTCATTTGCTTGCCCTTTTGTTCGTCCACCAAACTGCATGGAGCCTAATATTTTTCATCTGAGCTCTAAAGACAGAAGCCAGGGAAGGAAGAGAGGGCTGTTTAAAGGTATTTCTTCAAGGTGAACTCAGTCGTTAGGCCAAGGGAGTATCTTTATAGAGGCACAGGTGGCATAAAGCTATTAATAGAGACTTATTAATAAGTCAACAATGCTTTTAGATGAAAGTGAGTATACACATTAGAACACTGTTGTATTACTAATTAACAAAATTGAAAATATCTGGAAAATGGGGCAGATCAAAAAATGTAAATATAAAAATATAAATAAAAATTAACTCTACATTTCTAAGCAAAATGTATTATTAACTGAATTAAATATTCTCTGTAAGCAGGGCCCTGTAGTGGGCATTTTATACTTTTTGCATTAAGTCTTCCTGTTCAGGAATCATGAAGAGAGCTTAAAAGAGATAATCATTTCAATAAAAACTACTATGCATATTTTATGAGCCCCAAAAACAGTAAAGTGTAATTTATCTGTTGATAAGATCTTTTTATGACTAGAAATCTGTATACAATATAATTATAAGACATTCCTTCTCATAATTACTTTTCAAAATAATCACTCCAGGATTACACTTGCTATTACAGAATTCTCGGTTATTAATCCCATTAATGCCATTATTCGATTAAATATTACCTCTAGCATATTCCATATTTTACTACTATATGGAATTATTTTGGTGAAATCATTAATGCTGATTCATCCAAAGTCCATTATAAATACAATCTATCATTGAATTCTTTATTTAAACTTGCTCGGTCTGTTTATGATTTGTGTATCGCAATTTAACAAATCTAATATATATACAACTGGATTTAAATATAAAACTGAGGAAGGCATATCCTTGGCATGACAAAAAAATCAACCACATTGTTTCTGTTTTTCCTTTTTATGTATTTTCTTTAAAAAGCAAATTCAAATGATTTCATTTGTAAAACTAACTTACATACAATTTTTCAAGGATACACTAGTGTGTAATAAGAAATAAATCTTTAATGTGAAAAATTCAGCATAGGTTTGGTGCAGACAAACTTTCAGAAAATATTTACTGCTTAAATTAGTGTTTACTTGCAAGTAAGAGCAAAATAGCAAAAACAATCTAGAAATGATAGCTGCCAGTTAGAAAAAACGAAGGCCAAATCATGCGGTCTGTACCCTTTCTCTGGGTGCAGAATGACTGACAGTGATGGTAGGAGACGAATGAGGATCTGAAGAATCATTCCTAAGAGTGATATTAAATCACTAGCTGTCCAGTAAAACTTTCTATTACCTATTGACATCTGCCTGGGACATGTTTGGTTGATGTTAATACATTTGTTTCGGTAACAATAGATAAAACAAATTTGTAATTAATTTATATTTATAATTTTACAAATTATCACATTAAATGTAGTTATACCTTTATGATATAGAATTATAAGCTGTTTTATAAAAATATAAAATTAAATGATTACAGTTTGAAATTTTACGTATTATTTGTTTTGAACTTAAAAGTTATATATTTTAGTACAATTTTTCTTAAGTCGAGACATCTCTGAGTACCTCTAGTGTCTAAACACAAACATTCACAGTGCTAATGTTTGCTCTTTAATGTATGGATTACATTTACAAGTTATTTGCTTTGGGTGGTTTTTAATGTTTTTAGTAAAACAGAAATTTTTTAAAAATAATTACTTTTAGAGTAAATTGTTTAGCTTTAAGATACACTCAGAAATAGTCATTTAGCAAAGGTAGATATAACTACTGCTTCGGAACCCTACTCTAAAGCTCTATTTAAAATAATATTTCTCAGCCTCTAAATAAATTGTAAAGACCTGTATTCTTTATTGCTTTTCTCTTTTGTCAGGGATCTTTTGTTAATTAAATTGTTTTTGGCTATGCTTTCTAATAAGGCATAAAACTGAAGACCAGATAGAAGCTTGCAGAAACCAAACTCACATATTGCATCTGCCAAGGCAAACCCACAACAGCCATTCTAATGAATGAGACCAACTGGCTTGCTTTCCTTGGAGAATTGGCTCATTATATAATGCAGACATTAATATGAATGTGATGATAAATTACATTATAGGGAGAAGAAGGGATATTCAGATGTCATTTGGCCCATGTTTCCCTTATATTTCACAGATTGAATTTGTAAATATTTTCAAAGAGAGAAATTCATCTTTCCTCCTAATGCCCATTCAAATGTTTAATTGCCCATTTTCTTGGTACAGCTCAACTTATTTTCTTTTGTTACCTGTTATGGAAATAGAGAATAGTTGAGTACTTCCCTTGAGAAATCAGTCATATACTTGCAAATACAGTTACCTCTTAGCCTAAGGTTAAATAACTTTTACTCGTAGGCTTGGTAATCTGTTTTGTAAATTCCTTTTTGTTTCCCTATTCCAGGGCTTTTCCATATCTCGTAAATGTGAAAACCAAAATCAGATACAGTTCTCTCCTAAGGGGCAAAAATGTGACAATAGTAATCCTTTTTCAAATCTTAATAACTATTTTCTAATTTCATTTTAACTGTTAATTCAACAGCATCATTTGATAAATTCATATTCATTTTGTGGTTCATCATGACCCAAAGGTTTTTCTTGCTACGTTTAACCCTGGTCCAATCCTTTGCCCCCTCTGTAAACATGTTGCTGCGAAATGTTACTGTGGTTAAGATGGCAGATCGAAAACATGCATCTGCTTTAACTCTCTCCTGAATCCCTGCAAAGCAATAATGGTAAGATATTTTTAAAGGCATAAAACCACAGAAATAGTGGGACTATGAAAGGGGACAACAAAATTTCAGGAGCTGAGAATCAGATGGCTGAGTGACAGATGACTTAGCAGATTCCAGAAAATCAAACCTTTATACTAGAAGCTGAGGAACAACCCTGTTTTAAACCACAAAATTCTTAAAAGGCTCAGCAACTGACAGTGCAAGTTACATCAGGAAGTAGGGGGTAAAAAAGGAAAACTAAAATAAAGAGAATTGGTTGAAAGCCTCTTTAAAAAGTAGTTGTAACAATCCCTGTCTCTGCTCTATACAGCTGAGTAGCTGCCCCTCCCCAAGGGTAGCAAAAGACTGAAGGTTTATTATTATGTTAAGTGAAATAACTCAGACAGAGAAAGACAAATACAATATGATTTCATTTATATGTGGAATCTAAAGAACAAAACAAACAAACAAACAAACAAACAAACAGAAACAGACTCATAGATACAGAGAACTGGTGACTGCCAGATGAGAGGGGAGTTTGAGAGAGAGATGAAGTACAAATTGGTAGTTACAAAATAGTCATGGGAATATAAAGGACAGCATTTTGTAATCTTATTCCTTGCAAATTCAACAATGCATTTCTAGTTTAGCAAAGGAAATATACTTTGCAAAAGAAGCAAGAACCATGAGAGCCAATGTGGATTTATTTTCTAAACACAAGTAATTCCCACTTTAGTAAGTTCACAAATGAGGGGAATGACCTTGATTTTAACAAATCATTTGACAAAATCATGTGATATCCTTGTGAATATATAAAGGAATAGTAGAGTGAATTTTAGGACAATGATGTAAATTCAGAGCTCACTAAACAAACGATTAACAGAAGATTTATAAATGCTCAGGAGGACTGCGATGGCATTTAGAAGGTCAACCCTTGATTCTTTTTTATTCAAAATTTCAATCAACAATTAGAACAACGACATGCTTATAAAATTTAGAGATGACCCAAAGTTATGAGGGTCAGCCAAACTGCCCTACGGGACAACATTCCAAAAGATATCTTTAGGTTGGAACAATGTATGAACGTGAATCACCTGAAATTTAATAAGAATCAAAATTACACACTTAGATTTTAAATATGAAAACAGCGTATAGTGAGAAATATCTAATTTTAAAGAGTTTGCATAAGGAAGATCCAGGGTTGTTAGTTAATTAAAAACTCAAAATGAATCAACAGTGTGATACGGATGCTTTTTTTTTTTTTTTTTTTTTTTAAGAAACGCTATCTTAGGTGGCATTGAGTTGTCTATATCAGGGGTAAAAAACGTTATCTGCAAAAGGTCAGACAGTAAATATTTAAGGCTTTACAAGATCTACAGCCCCTGTCAATACTAGATTCTGCTGCCCCAGCATGAAAGCAGCCAGAGAAAATACATAAAGAAATGAGTGTGACTCTGCTCCAATAAAACTTTCTTTATGAACACAAATTTGAATTTCAGATCATTTTCACGTCATGAAATATTCTTTCAGGTTACAAAAATCATGTAAAAATATACCCCCCCTCTAAAAAAAAAAAAAAGTAAAACCCATTCTGAGCTGTGAGCCGTACAAAAACAGGTAGCAGGTAGACTGGCTGGTGGGCCATAGTTTGCTAAACTCTGCCCTAGTCAAAATACTCTTGAGTGAATGAGGGTCTTGTAAAATTTAAGTATTTCTCAATGGCAGTGATGGGGGAAGGACTAGGTACACTTACTCCATAGAAGAGAAAAAACTAAGGAGGAGGCCCATGGATATTGAAAAATCCTTGAAAGGAGGCTGTCATGCAGATCGAGGAAGATAATTTACCTGTGTTGTTTCGAAGACCAGTATGTTGAGAGGAGTTACAGGGAGGAAACTAACTTAGCATAAGGAAGAATTTTCTATCAAACAGAGTTGCCCCATCATAAAACGGCTCGCCTCTTATGGTCATTGCTGCATGACCATCTTTTGAAAATATTGCTGAAGGGACAGTCCACAGTAAATAAGAATTAGTGAAAGATTCAGAAATGTTTATCAAGAAAGTCTAACCTTCAAAAATCCTTAGAACTTCTTGATTAATATACTTCTTTATTTCTTCAAATGAAACCACATCAGCCTAAAGGAGAAAAAAAAAAAGGTTTGCTAAAGTAGAGCATAGCACAAATGAATAAATAGAAAGGTTGGGTTGGTGTGCATACCCGAAGCTTCTGCAGAGATACATTTATCAAGCAAAATGCTTTTGGCAACTGACTATCTTAGGCAATAACTATCTTTTGTTTTGATCAAATGCTAGGAAAAAGTTGAAGTGCGTAACTGCTTTAAAAGCTGTGGCTGGAATCATAACCAGTGATGTGAACATGTTTCCTATTGAATGAGAGACATGGCTTCATACAATTAGGAAAGACATTTCCTACTGCTTAATTTTCTGAGGTTACAGAATTTGAACAGTGTTATCATGATGTTACTATCCGAGGCACAATTTAACTCGAACCAATCCCTGGACACAGGTAAAGTCCATATCTGACTTGCATTAGGTATCTTCAAAGGAAGACAAACTGAAAGAGAAGTAATGCAGTGGAAGAGAACTAATCGCGTTGGAAGAGAAATGATCCGGTATGCTGAATTATTCCTTAAAATGTTTTATTCATTGGCTAAAGCTTACTAATTTTACCCATTTCATGGTAAAATTCTGTAATTTATCCTTTGCAAGCATATTTGTATTAAGCAATTTTTGAAGAGAAAATGTAACTAGGTAAATGATGTCAGTTGAGATTTGAACCTCGACAAATAAATTTACATGGATCTGACAAAGACTCTAACATTTATAATAGTAAATGTTTTACTATATACCTTGATATTTTAAAAGGGAGCTATTATTTTTCAGGATGGTTAGAGTTCCAAAATATTTTATTTTTCTTTGTATTTGGTAGTTATTATCCAGGTGTACATGTGGCATTAAAGACAATGTGATGGGCTCAGAAAGTGATGATTCCGTGTAGGACATAATAGTTCCAAGAATGCCCTATTTCAACATTTCGTTTTCACTACGTTTGGCACAAGTGCACTTGAAATTAATGCATCCAATACCAATTATTGACACAACACTGTGACTTGATTCTACAAGCTTTATTTAAGTAGAGCTTAGGGAGAGTGGGTAAAAATTTAAAAAGTATGAAAATTGTGAGAATGCTCAGTTTGGCCCTATATCTGGTATTGACTGATTATCTCAGGACAGCATGTCCTTCACACCATGCATGACCTCACCCTGAGACTCAATTTCTGACATGAATATTTTCAGATTAAGTTCCTCTATGGACCAGCCATCCACCAAGGCTCCTGAGGATATTAAAGAAGACATGAGCTTCTTTAACTGAACATTCTTTCTCGGTCCAACTGGTTTCCACTTCAAAGCACTATTCAGGACAAATTCAACAAAATGGAATTTTAATATGAAACAGACACATGTATCTTCTGTGTAGTGTAAGGAGACATAATAGATAGCATTTAAGAGTATGGCTTTAGAATCAGTCAAACCTGGGTCTAATCCACTAAATAACTGGGACCTTGGATTAGTCAACTCAGTTTTTGCATTTGTGAAAGTAGAATGGAAGGACATCTATCCTCCCAGGTTAATTGTGAGGATCCAGTGAGGTAATGTATACAGTAAGTGCTTAGTGTAGGATGTGGTACATAACTCAAAGTAAATGTCAGTCATTGCCACCCTTGCAGAGACCAGTTTCGTTCATTTTATTTGGAAAAGGGATATAGGGTCAATACCAGCCAGGAGCTCCTGGAGCTCTTGGCACCACTTACCGGAGCGCCAGGGATGCCTGGATTGCCCGGAGGGCCTCGGTGCCCAGGGGACCCAACAGCGCCCTTGTTTCCTGGTGGTCCCACAGGACCTATGGCCCTTTCATGCCTGGAAGGCCTGGTTTTCCCTGTTCACCTTGTGGGCCTCTGTCTCCTGGAATTCCCTGATCACCCTGTTAAGGAAAAAAAATAACCATAAAGAATGATTTCTTCTAAAACCGCAATAGCAGTGGTTAAAAGCAAAGGTTCTGGCTTCGTATTCACACTAATTGGGAACTTGGATAAGTGAAGTAAACTCTCTGTGCCCTAGCTGCCTCTCTCATAAAGTGAGGATATTAATAATATCCACTAAATTGGGTGATGCTGAGAAATAAATGAGTTAACTCAAATGAAGCTCTTAGAACAATGCCTGGCATGTTGAAAACACTTGACAAAGTTAGTGACGATGTCAGCTGTGCTCAGTTTTCAGTCTAGAATAATGACTTTTGAAAGTCAGTAGTAGCTGTCATTTCTGGCCTGGATCTCCTTTGAGACAATAAAAGAAGATTACCAAGATTTCATCATTGAGGTTTTTCACTCAGAAAACTTCAAGACACTCAAAATAACTCCTAAATCATGTGCTTTTCTTCCTTTTCTTTTCTTTTCTTTTTTTCCCCTTTTCTTTTCTGCTAGCTCATGTATGCTTGATCTTCATTAGATTCTGTGGGTTGGTTTATGTACTTGTGTTTTATATGTGTTCCGTGTGTGTGTGTGTGTGTGTGTGTGTGTGTGTGTGAGTGTGAGAGAGAGAGAGAGAGAGAGAGAGAGAGAGAGAGAGAGAGAGAGAGAGAGAACAGAGAAACAGAGAGGTAATCATGGTAGATGTTTCTTTTATAGATATTCAGTTTCATAGTTCCACAAGGTAATGTCCACACCAAATGATAGATGATAGAATGGTGTATGTCATTGTATTATTCTTTTATTTGTGAGTACTCTGAAAAAGGTCAAACTCTATTTCTCTTGATTAAAAAAAATAATGAAAAAAAATGAACAACTACGGCAATCTATTTGATCATGGAATGAAGAGTTTAGAAAGAAGCCATGTAGAAAGAAGAAAAAAAACAGATGGACCTAATTTCAATATTACTGTTTTACTTATAAAAATATCTGCATACAAGTATGTCAGCCCAGCTCACAGTTGGAGAAATATTTGAGATGCCCATCACAAGAAAAGAAATAAAAGAAATACTAGCACACTTTGATCAATACCCTGATCATGTGCAAAATAAAAATAATCTTTAACACTTTAAAATTATTTTATAGTTTAGGCACAAGGATGTTCACTATAGATGTTAATATTATGAAAACCAAAAAGAACCTAAATAACAGAAGAAGGGAACTGGGTAAGTGAAATGTCCAAACATGGAATAATATATAGTCATTAAAAGGTAGCTGTAGATCTATATTTTCTGATATGGGAAGATCATCATTATGTATTTTTATGGAAAAAATCATTTATAAAAAACGTGTGAGCTCATTTTTGGAAAAATATATATTCATTTGTATTGATATGTTAAGTATATGTGTATGTTATATGTAAGAGTTAAAGAGATTGAAATATTTCCAAAATATCAATAGTGCCTGTCCTTGTGTACTGGTATAAGGTAGACTTTTCCCTTTTTTTTTTTCATTTATAGTATCTCTATTTTCATATTTTCTTCAGTTATCATGCATTATTTATGGAATAATAAGTAAAAATTAGTGAACTATATACTAGTACATGAACATGGATCTGCATGAGCACACACACACACAGACACACACACAGATACACACACACACACACACACACACACACACACACACACACACACACACACACACACACACACACTCTAGCAGCCCTGACTAGAATTCCACTAAATAACTAAATGCTTGCGCGAACTGTTACGATGCAATGACTTCACTTCAACTAGAAAATGTGCTGAGGTTGAGAAATCTTACTCTAGGTAAAAAGAACATGGACGATGGTTATAGTAGGGGTATGTACATGAGACAGAAGGATGATAAGCTTTCTAAATTGAAATAGCAAACTAGACTTAGCTGTGTAAGAAAAGCCAACAATGTAGGTTGTCCTAATTGCCTATTTTATGCCTAGCAGAGACCTAGGATCCATACATACTGAGAGGTTAGCAGTGGTCTACATGCATAATTGTGTAACTCAGATGATGGGACAGTTATAGCAGACGGACTTAAATAACGATCAAAACAGCGAGACACATACCCGTTCTCCTTTGGGGCCTCTGTCTCCAGGCTTACCCATGATGCCCTGAAAAACATATGTCAACACTAAAAACCATTGCTTGCTGAGGTTTATCATAAATCTGCTTGAATAGGTATCCTGGCAGATCTTCTGGATGCGTTTTGCATTAGAACATTTATTTTAAATGGTATTTTCCATACCTGAGCACCTGGTAATCCATCTTTTCCATTTATTCCCTGTAAAGACAAAAAATGATTAATATTTCTAATTCTGCACAAATAGGCATGGTTAAACACAGAAAAAGGGTAAAGTTCTAAGAACTTAATAATGCTTCTACTGAGATTTGGTGAAACAGTGTGTGAAATGGAAAACAAAAGTGATAGACTCAGACGAGCCTGAGTTTACACTCTGACTCCATCGATAGACTCAGATGAGCCCCAAGTTTACACCCTGACTCCGTCACTTAAAAGTTCCATTTACTTCAGGCAGTTTACTTAACCTTAATAGCACCAGCTTCTTTGCTTATAAAGTGAGGATAAAACAATGGCCTTAAAACTGAGGATTGACTGAAGTAACAGAAAACGCCCAGCTTACTGTAAACAGGCAACAGGATCACTTTCCTTACTCTGTTAGGTACATCCTGACTAATCAGAAGGTGCTCACGGTGCTAGTGGGTGGCACGTATTGTTATCTTCTAACAATTTTCCAGCACAGGGAGTTATTCTCAGTAAAGGCTCAGTTACTGCTGGGAAAATCTCATAACATGGCAGAGCATGATCTTAATATGAAATAAACTGTCACCCAGGGAACGACTATTATTTTTCCATTGGAAATGTGAAAGAAGAGTAAGAAATTGTTAATCACATTTTTTGAGAGTATTAAATAGTGGCTTTTTATTAGTGAACTGGAAGTTTCCTGAACTTGCCAAGGCAGTTCTGGAGGTGGTAATAAAGTCCAGTCCTACTCGGAGATTTATAAGACTGAGGGAGCTGCTGGCTGGGAGGTGTGAGGAGGAAAAGCACTTGGGGGTCAAATCAAACACCTAAGGCTAACAGCAGATGTGTTTTTGAGATTTGATTTGAAGAGCGAGATCAAGGTGAAGAAAGTGATTTTGTAGCCAGCAGGCAATTGCACGGACATGCTCCTCTGAAAAGCCTAGGAGACTTTTATTGTGCTGGAATGAATTCTATGAGGATGGCGTTGCAGACAACCGCATGTTTTCACTGCTGTAAATTACACTAAAATCTGTCACAGTTGAGAGCCCAACCATAGTCCCCCAACCTCTGAAACATCCTGGGAATGATATAGACTACTTTAACTAAGAACATGTTACTCGAAGTGCACAGTTCAAAAAATTTATGACATCCAGGAACACAAGCAATAAAGATAAAGCTGATTAAGGAGAAAATACGAAAAAAACAATTGTGTCACTTGAATAAAAGAAGTTAAATCTAGCGTAAAAAGAGAATTCTGTCTTTGGTAACAATATAAGAAAGGAAATAACCTTATGGTTTTTTTTTGAGGTCTCTTATAATTCACCAAAGACTATATAATTCACACAAAATGTGTGCTCTCTTTTGTATATGAACATGTTGCGAACTTGCTTTTCACAGGGGTCCCGGTGCTGAGATTTTTACAATAACCTATGTGTACTTGCCTCTTTCTCTCCTCCTCTCACTTATCTGGAAGAATCCATTCCCAGGAACAAGAAACTTTCTATCCACTGCACGTTTGCATCTGAGCCGTGGGACTGTGGTTGAAGAAAACCACCCATCCTTGCTCATCATTCCAGTCTAAACCCAGGGCGCAGGTGGGAAGCAGCCCTCTGCATTCTCAGGCCACCTTTCTGTATTTCCTGCTTGACTCTCCTTCATTCTCTCCAAAAGTACTGTTTCACATATTTTCCTGTCTTTTCAAATGTCCACATTATCACCCCACCCCTCCTGCTAAGGTGATGACCTCGGTTCTTCTTTGGGTGAGAAAATAAACAGAAGAGAACCCCTCACAGGTTCTCCCCAGAACCACCAGGTACGTGCATTCGTACTTGGACTTCTGCTCCCACCCTCTGCCCCCCTTAAGAGAAATGAACTGCCCCATTCCTCGCTGAGGCAATTTCCACTTCTGAGTAGAACACAATTCTTCTCCCCCTACTCAAAGTTATCCCCACTCCCTTGTATCATCAAAATTTCCCCTCTCAACTGGATCCTTCTTCTTGAGACATTAAGCTGCTGTAATCTCTCCCACCAATGACCTTCACGTTTTTAAAGACAGTGGAGAATGGTCAGTTCTCCTGTTTATCTCATCGCTATGTTTATCACTTGTCACACCTTTCTCTTAAAACACTTGACATTCAGGAAACCTCATTTGCCTAGTTTTCCTTATATATCATTGGCTGCACCTCTTCAGGCTTTTTGTCAGACCCTCTTCCTAACAGCTGAAGTGCTCTCTCCCTTTCCTTATCCATGTGATTTCATTTCTTCCAGACTTGGGTTTAAAAACCCAAATTTGTCTCTGCAGTCCTGGTCACTCCATTAATTCCAGATGCTTATTTGACTTAATTCTACTACTTGCCTGACATTTCCACTTGGATACCTACTAAAGCTTTAAGATGAATGTGTCCAAAACAGACAATTCTTGGTTTTCCTTCCCAAACCCATCTCCAGTCCTTCCCATGATACCAAACACACCATATTCTGACAGGGGTGCTCAGACTCCAAACCACAGCTTGATTTGTCTCCTCCTCTCAGTCCACATCCAGTCCTTCAGCAAGTATAACTGGCAGTCCCTTCAATGTACACCCTAGATTCTCCTACGCCTCATGGCCTCCCTGTTACCACCATTGTTATTTCTCACGGGGATTACAGCAGTTTGTCCTCACGTTTTGCCTGCTTTTGCCTAGAGCCTGCTCTCCACACAATAGTCAGAGTCCCCTTAAAACGCAGTCCAGCCATTTCTTCGCCACTCTAATGAGTTCCCATTGTGCTTCAATGAAACCCAAACTCCATTCATGGACTAGAATTTCCTTGTAGCCTGGCCACTGCCTATTTCTCCTTCGATGTCTTTACTATTCTTCTTTAGCTTAAAGTTCATTCTGACCTTTATGCCTTTTGCT
The DNA here is from genome assembly GCA_003508835.1 of Eonycteris spelaea. Lineage (NCBI taxonomy): Eukaryota > Metazoa > Chordata > Mammalia > Chiroptera > Pteropodidae > Eonycteris > Eonycteris spelaea. Next base: position 2,151,985 of record PUFA01000140.1, read on the forward strand.
CTTCTTTCAGCAAACGCTCCTGGCCACACTCTCCTGACCATCTCCTTTTCTTGAAACAATGTGTCCCCACCCCAAGCTCCCTATGGCTTGATCTCTCACTTCATGCAGGTTTTGTTCAAATGGCATGCCTTTTTTAACCACCCTATTTAAATGCCACTCCAGTACTTCACCCTGCTTAGATCTTCTTCTACCTGAAATTGTGTATGTATTTGTTTGTTGTCTGTGTCTCTATATTAGAATGTCAACCCCAAGAATTGCCAGCATTCAGAACAGTGTCTAGAATGCAGTAGGTGCTCAAGGGATGAACATATTGCTTTTTGCCTATTTTCCTGGGAATCCAATGGCAAGCATTTACAAGATAGCTTATAGGGGTTGGAAACAGGGAGTTGGTAAGAGGAGGTGAAGGGGGAGGCAGGGAAATGAAACTAATATTTATTGAGCACTTCCCATGGGCAGGCACTGAAAATGCTTACCAAATGTCATGTTACTTAAGTGACTCGCAACACTCTTTAAGTCATAATTCATATCCAGATCTTCCTAATCCTAGATTAGAGATGCTTCTCATTTTTTCATATTGTCTTCTCTGGGGAGATGGTAGCCAGAGAATGCACCAACCGTGAAGGTTCTATAGAGATATCAAACCAGCCTCATGAACGCTGTGCTTCTTGTTCACTTCCTACTTTTCCTAACAGCAGCCCCTTCTCAGACACGCCACAGCAAATAAATGAGCAAAGAGAGTAGTGACCTTCTATAAAGAATAAACTTGAAATTTGGGGTACGTCTTATTCACCTTTATAGCCCCTCCCTCAGGGGTCAACATATCCTTAGCAAACAGCAGGGACTAGTTGAATATATGTTGAATTGAATTAGTGGGAATGATTGTTACAATGCCACAGCAATACTATGTATCAGTAGCCAAGAGCTCTTTAGGGTGTAAGGGGATGATATATTTGGCAGCAGTGATTTACAAAAGTATAAGGACAAGGTCCATAAATAAAGAAGGTAATCTGAGAAAATAGCTTCTACTTTAGTCTTTGGCTTAACACGCAGGTATTATATCTGTGAGTCTTCAGTTTCTTTATATTTTAGGATGTGACAGGCCATTTTATTTTTATCTCCACCGAGAACATTAAAGAAATAGTCTAATTTCTGGCACTTAAAAAAAAATAATTCTTACCTTTCTCTTCATTGTATAAGATATAAAGATACCTCATAAAGAGCTGGGACACTCAGTGAGAACCACACCCCAAAAAACCCATTTGCAGAACCTGCTCTTACTTCCTTGAAAACTACTTATTCTTTCAAATCTCAGATTTTCTGAGGACTTAAGTAAAGAGGCAATGCTTAGAACATTTCTCAAACTAGAAAATTTTGAACAGTAAAAAGTACTTACTGGCTTTCCTGAGGGTCCCTCTGGCCCAGGGAAACCTGTTTCTCCAATAGGTCCTCTCTCACCCTATAGACATGTCCACAGACAAATAAGTATTAATTGCCAGGAAAGCTTTAAGACATAATGCAGTACAACGCAGGCACAACTGTTAAGTAGGTAATTAGCAACTCACCGGTTCCCCTGGAACTCCCGGAGGCCCTGGAGCTCCAGGTTTCCCCTGGGAAATCAAATCAAAGAGAAATGTTAGGAGCCAAATTACTGAATGATGTCACATGCTCCTGCTCGCCAACCGTGCTGCCAGTGCCATGGATATCTGCACCCAAACGCACTCCTAATGGAACAGAGTCTGTGGGGACCTGCACTCAGCTCTGCAGGCTCTAAGGCACAGGCTGGAGTACAGTTCTCTGAATGTGCATATGTGTGTGTGGTGGAGGGGAGGATAATATTTTTGAAAATATTAAATGAATGTATCCTTATTTCTGGAAATCCCTCTGGTGCCTATTTGACTGGCAGTTCTTTATTTTAGAAGGTGGGAGGGCACAGAGAGTCAAAGAAATCTTACCTAGACTTTGAGTTTCACAAGAGGGTTTTTAGTTTATAGTAAGATAGCTGAAAAAGAGCATGTTTGATTTGAAATCTGTTTCGCTGAAAGAGAGAGACAGGTTGATTCATTCCAATATTCATCAATAGATGTGTTCTGGAGAACTGACAATAGAAAAAATCCTGGGGTAGAGAGACCACAGAGAGGAACAAGTGAGGAAGATGGTCCAGTAGAGACTGGAAGAGAAAAAGTGCTAAAGTGTCCAGATTGGGCTTAAAGATGTTGCCTTTGAGAGAGAACTGCCTCCTGTCCCTTGGACCTAAGGTGGTTGGGAAAGGCAATGTGAGGATGTAGGTGTAGGGCTGAGAACGTAGAAATAGCAGTAGGTTGCAAGAAAATCTGAAAAAGGAGGGCGTTTTCCCCACTTGCTATTTAGAATTCTGGAAGGAGACCCTCACATGTACAGATATGACTGAGCAGTGAAACTGGGCAGACACCGGCCTGAGAGAGCACCCCGGGCTTCCCACAGCTTGTGCGGACAAGCAGGAGCTCCTGAAGGTCCTGAGTGCCCGTGCTGGAGGATGTGAAGAGCTGAGAAGGCCAATGTCCAAAACGGTCTTGATGTGGGACCGAGGGGTGCAGAGTATCTGGGCCTCGAGATCTGAGACAAAAAGAATGGGGACTTGATAGCAGTGAGCAGCAGTCCCAAAGGTCAGCTAGTGCCAGCAGAGAACTCAGAAAGCTGAAGGGTGGGGGCGGAGAGCCAGGGGCCCCATTCACCGCCAGAACTTACAGACACTTCCTCCTGTGGACCCATACGCCATCCTGGGAGGAAGGGGGAGAAAGCAGCCCTGGAGAAATCCCTGCAGAGGCTGGAATATACTAGAAGGGATCATCTGGTCTGTTCTAGGAAGAGCAGGATTGATTACCCTTCATACTCAGCAGAGTGACCGTGATGGATCTGACTAGGTAGGTCTCATCCCTGCTTCATTCAGAACAACCACCTTTAAAAATGTTTTATTGTGGTAAGCTCTACATAACATAAAATCTACCATTTTAAACACTATAAGCGTACAAATCCGTGGTTACTATTATGTAATTCAGAGGTTACTATTTTAAGTGTACGATTCAGTGGTTTTTAATAAACTTAATGGTGGTTAACTATTAAGTACAGTCACACTCTTGTGTAAGTATTCCCACTACTTCCAGAATCTTTTAACTATTTTATTTTCGCGCCACAGTAAGGTCCAGTATTAAAAAGCTGTGTGTTTAATCACGGTGTTATGTATTTGCAATGTGCAAAGTTTTTACCCCTTCTTGATTTGTGTAATTCTCATTTTATTCTCTTAATTATGACATAAGAAAACTTTGTTTTCCTCCTTATGTCGATCATGCTGCAGCTTTCAAAAATACGTTCGGAATTCTACATTTGGATCACCTTTTAAGCCTGTCGTTCGTCTTTTAAAGACTTTCGACGGCTGCAAATAGTTTTTCTCTGAAGAAAGACTTAATTTAGGGTAATAGCCAAAAGTAATTTGAAGTCACACCTGGGCAAATACAGTGGCGCATTAGCTTACAATGTGAAAACAAAAACAGGGTGTGCATGAATATAAGGGGGGCAGGTTGTAAGGGGAAATTCTGGAAACAGGGTTTCAAGTATGTTGCTGGGCGTTGTAGTGAGTGGGAAGGTGGGAAGGAATGGGTATGAGCTGACTTCCAGAGAGAATACTTTTTTTCTCCTTAGTGATTATTTTAAAATTTTCGATTAAAGTTGACATTCGATATTATTTTGTATTCGTTTCAGGTGAAGAAGAATACTTACTCATAAAAAATTCTGACGTACTTGCTAAAGAAAATATTTTCATGTTACTTTTCAATCATACTAATATTTTAACTTGGTTTAGAACAACTAACTATGGAAATGCCATCCTCTGTAAATGATGGCTTTCTGTGGACTATGGATAGGTTTTAATTTTGTTATTAGGTTTAGCAACTAAATAGAGTGAAGTAGCATGACTACTGGCCTTTTAAAGAGGGGTGGTGGTAGACAGTGGTGAATAGCAGTGAGCGGTGGTAGGTGGCTCTGGGTGGTGTTGGGTGTCAGTGGATGTCAACGGGTAGTGGTGGGGCCTTGCTTGTCTTTCTCATGTTCAAACTCATGGTTTCCACTGACTTTCTTACTGTGTGCCTACCCTGCAGGTGCACCTAGTAAGAGAATTATGGGGCTCTTATTCATAAAGCATGACCACAAAATTTTAATTAGAGCATCATGAATGAAGATCAGAATGATCCCCAGGGCTCAGAGAAATGACTTCAACCTTTCCTGGAGCACTTCCTATTCATTTGAAAAGACCTTGATGAGATTAAAACATTTGACACCAGAGAGCAACAAAAATGATTGAGAGGATGGAAGGGCTAGTTTATGAGGAAACATTAGCAGCAATAAAGCTCTGCTAATGCTGGGCTGAGAGAAAACTCAGGCAGATTGCAGCTTAATACAAAGAACCTGAAGTATGGCCTGAGGATGAGAACTTTACCTTTTGTTGAGCAAGAAACCTGTGATATGTGACACGAACAGGGAAACCAAACAAGCTCCTCAATGCTGTGCTCATACGTTGAGGTATCATCACAGGTAACTGAGCTCCTCCCACCCCACTTAAGTGAGTTCGGGAAGAAAAAAGAACAAAGACAAAAAAATTTTTTAAAGGTGAAAATAAAGGAGCACATTTGAGGTGGAAGAGAACAGGTAGTTTTTATTTTTAAAACTGGAGATTTCAGGAACCTAATGTCATAAGAGTTATGGTATGCTCCCCAGCCCTTCTGGATACCTAGCTGTAGGTTTATTGTGGAGACAGAACTCTTTACCTGCAAAAATAATGTATGATCATCTGGACTTACCGATATGCCGGCTAATCCTGGGGGACCTGCTGGGCCTCGATCTCCCTGTTGGGATTAAAAAAAAATTGGTACTCATAAAGATATATATAAAATCTTTGCCTATAAAATTAGTGCCTGAATAATCATTTGGATTTGGTAAAGTTTTTCTTTGGACTTGATAAACATTATCAATATCAGCTGGTATGAAACTAGGGGATGGAAAAAAACAAAATAAGTAGCCTACTAAATCTGTTAAGCTTTCTTTTTTAATATAAAACTAAAGCAAATAATCTTAATGAAAACAAGCATTCATGTTATCACTTGTGACCTTTTTTTATTAAGACTCTTTACATACTTACAGATAACATTAGTCGATATTTTTATTCCACATGTTCAAAAGTAATTCATTAACAATACTTAAATGAGTAAGCATATTGAATTCTACTTAAAAGCTTTTCCTACACTGGTCTCATTGGATGTGGGGTTAGAATAAAGACGTTTAGAACAAGGGATTTTGTAGTTCTCCTCATTAGGCCAATTAAAGATCTCTTGAATTGCTCTGAACAGGAGAGTGACTCGACATTTTTTCCAAAAGCAATGTGGTATTTTAGGTAAAGCTGACAGTGCTAAAAGTACTAATGATTATATATGGGACAATAAAATGGCAATTTTTGTTGAGCAGAACCTACATTAAAAAGCTTCATAACCTCCTTCAGGGACATGAAAGACGATTAAATGGAGAGACATGTTTTGTTCTTGGAGGGCAAGATGATGTTGTAAAGGTGTCACTGCTACCCAAACTAATTTTTAAATTTAATGCAATTCTTATGAAATTGCAGCTTGATCGAATGACATTAAAGTTCACTTGGGATAATAAATAAATGAGAGAATAAAGGAAATAAATTTAAAGAAAAATAAGATTAGCAACATCCATATTTAAACATCTAATAAAGCTGTAACAATTAAATAATGGAATATTGGCATAAGATTAAGCAGTATATCAACACAATATAACAGAAACTGTAGAGACAGACCAACATTTATAATAGGATTTTAGTAGGGATGTATTATTCAACACATAGTGCTAATAACTGAACAATTTCTTTGAAAAAAGTTTGAGTTCTCTCTTTTATTATACTCCATGTAAATATCATGCAGATTATATAAAAAATAAAATAATATGACGTATAAAAGAACTAGAAGAAGATATAACTGACTATCTGATTTTGGTTGAGAATAAGAATAAAAAGTCATTTAGAGCATTAAAAACAAAATGAGAAATTATAAAAGAATTTTATGTTTAATTACATAAAAGTCATATTTACATATGCAATGAGATTAAACATAAATACAAAAGGCAGAGACCAACTAGGATAAAAACTCCAACATATAAGATAAAAGTAATACCTTTAACATATAAAGCATAGCTGGAGTCAAATTGAAAAAGAACTGATAGACAAGGGAACAAATGATGTAAACAGGTATTCTTGTCAGTTTCACTCTTCTCTTTTTAAATTATGGGATTTTTTACCCTTGAAATAAATATACTGGAACTTTTCATTCAATGAAAACATTTGCATATCTAATAAAGATAGTGTTAAGAGAACTCTCTGACGAGATGGTCCTTTCAACTTTGGAATCTCTGAGATCTTTGAACTACTCTCCTCTAATGATTTGGTTTCTGATTTCCATAGTTACACTCATAACCTTGTCAATAAAATAACGGATGCCCCACCCTATAATTTCGATTTAATTTATTCCATCCTTGGACCACATTCCTCCTATCCTTATAACCTACTCTCATGAGTACATGAACCCCCCAAATCTTTTAAAGCCACGAAGACCTCTAATCCATTGATGGTACAAATTTTTCTTATCCTTCACTCTCTGGATGGCCTCTCTCCCTTATTTATCTAGTTTAAATTCCATGGCCACTTGTTACAAGGACTCCCTTGTGTATCTTGTTGACTCTTTTGATCTGTTGTTGCATCCAGTACTCACTTGTCAAAACCGGAACGCTGTTTAAATACAACTCCTGGCTGCACACTCCCTCTCTCCTGGAAGATCTATTCCTTAAATCTCCAACCTCTTCTCCCTACCTCACTCTCAGGTAATAACCTTGCTTCCTTCATAGCAGAAAATTTTAGCCATCAAAATAGAACTTCAATAGACTCCAACAAATTCATTCTTTCCCACACATCAGCATCTGAACCCCTGTGCTCTGTTTTCCCACCTGTTACCATAGATAAATTACCCAGGCTCCTCTCTGAAGCCAAACTCTCCATTTGTGCAATAGGTCCCCTTCCCTCTTAGCTATGTAGAGACACTGGTCCAGCAGTTCTTCCCTTTCTCTTATATCATCCTCCCCATTTTCTACTCTACTGGATTATCCCTTTATCACACAAAACATTCTGGTATTTTTATGGTCTTAAAATCCATTTCATAAAACCTTGCCTTACTTTCTCCAGTAGCCAATGGCCCATTTCTTTGCATTCCTTTCAGCGAAACTCCTTGAACATTGTTTATACACTATTTGCTATCTCTAATTTTTTTTTCATTCTCTTTTCAACCCATTCAAGTCAGCAGTTGCTCCTACCAATAGAGTGAATTTCTAATAATTACTCTGGTATACACAAGCTCTATATTGCTAAATCCAATGGCTAATACTTGATTATCCTACTTGACCTCATCCCTACCATACTTGACCTATTTGCAGTATTTGAGAAAGGTGATCACTTCTTTCTCCTTGATACATTATTTGCACTTGGTTTTCAGAGCACCTAGTTCCCCTTCTACTTCCCTGGTGGCTTTATCTTAGTCTCCTTCCCTGGTTCCTCCTTTTCTTCCTGATCTCTTAATGTGCTCAGGGCATAGTCCTTGATCCTCCTCCCTTTTTAAAAAGTCTAATGTCATTCCTTTGGTGATCATATCCAGTCTCCTGACTTTAAAATAGTATCTATATGCTTAGGACAACCAAATGTATATCTCCACTTAGAGTTTATTTTTAAACTCCATACTTTTATATCATACTTGCAAATTCGGGCTCATGTCTAAAATTAAATTCCTGATCATTCTCATCATTTCCAAACAGGCTCAGCCTTTAGCTTTACTCAGTTCTGTTGCTGACCACCCCATCATGCCAACTGATGAGGTCAAAAAACTTGGAATCATCCCTGACTCTTCTTTATTCTTCCATACTCATGTCTAATCAATCAGAAAATCCCGTGCCCTCTGCTACCACAACATATCCAGAATCCAGCCACTTCTCACTGCCTCCACCATTTCTACTCTGACCTCTGCCAACGTCACTCCCACTTGTATTATAGGAATTGTCTTCTAAGCATCTTCCCTGCTTCCACCCTTGCTCTCTAGCTGCAGGCCCTGTCACTCTTCTACTCTGAAACCACCACTGGCTCCGTATTTTACTGAGAGTGAAAGGTAAAGTCCTGACAATAGCTAATAAGCCTCTTTATTAATCTACTCAAACTACTTGTGGTGAAGGAGCAGATATACTTATTTATTTTCTAAGACATCATGAATCAAGGTGCGTCTACTGATCACATAGTTTGGATATCATGGCAAAATCAAATTCAGACAAGTTTTTAAAGGCTTACTCTCAATCTCTGCACTTATCTTGCCATCGAACTCATAACAAAGAGTTTGCAGACTGGCACTGGTCCTCTACTGGCCGTATTTTAAAAGGCATTGCTCTGCATGACTCCATGACAGGGCTATTCCTTACCTCCACCCCACCTCTCTAACCTCATCTTCCACCACACTCCCCTCACCCACTGCCTTGGTCTCCCTGGACGTAGCAGGAAAGTTCATGTCTCAGAGCTTATAGACCTACTGTTTCCTTTTTTTTTTTTAATTGTATATATTTAACATGTACCACTTGATGATTTGATATATGTATATACTGTGAAATAATTACCACAATCAAGCTAATTAACACCTTTATCACCTCACATAGCCACCATTTTGTGCGTGCGTGTGTGTGTGTGTGTGTGTGTGTGTGTGTGTGTGTGTGTGGTGAGAATACTCAGCAAGTTTCAATAATACAGTACAGTATTATTACCAATAATCACCATGTTATATACATCAGATCTCCAGAACATATTCCTCTTGCCTGGAACATTCTCTTTCAAGTCTTTGCTTAGATCCTGTCTTCTCAGACCACCCTATTTAAAAACCACCACACTCCCTTCAGCACTCCTGATGCTCTTTAACCTGCTCTACTTTTTCTTTCTTCCCATAGCACTTACCAACAACGTTATTTAGTTATTTGTGTTTATTCATTTAGTTTCTGTATCTTCTTAGAACACAAGTTCCATGAGGGCAGAGATTTTTGTCTGGTTTGTTCCCTCTTACATTCCCAAACCTAAAACAGTTCCTGGTGTAACAGGAGGTGCTCAGTAAACATTTCTGAATGTTGACTCAGTGGTTGCATTTTTAACCCCTGTACTTACCTTTATACCTGGAAATCCTTCTAGTCCTGGCAGCCCCATTGCACCAGGTTCTCCCTGTTAAATGTGAACATAAGAGATGCAATAACAATAACCAAAAGGTTTTTAAGTGTTGGTTTCAAAAGCAAAGATATTTTTTGCCTAAAAAAAAAAAAATACTCCCTCAAACATTGGTAATTTAGCAAGTAAATGGTATGCTCTATTTTCAAGCATCTGTTCTGGCATTTGGTGTTTAGAAATAGTTTGAGAATAAAGCTATTCCCTGGAGAAGTATGAGTCTATTCTCTGATTAATTGTTTTTATTCTGATTAAGAATCTAATCAGAATGAATCTCTCTAGTCAGTGATAACTCCAACTGTGATAAGAATTAAAAGGAAAGGCTGGGATTTAATAAAGTTAGTCAATTTGTGAGGTACCTGGAGCTGCTAGTTTACCGGAGAATGAGACCAAACTCTATAAGAGAAGATGAAGCTCTCAAAGAAGAATTTATAATCCTTCAGGATTTTCTGTAATTGGATGTGAACTGTGAATGCTTCAGAGGATGACCCCATCCCCAACGATTTTAAAAGTTATTGATCAAGGTGAGTCACTGAGAGGAGATGGGTAAGCATTTCCATTTAAAAAAATCTTTTATATATTCTAGTGTATGGTCTTATGCTGACTGGAGACTAACTGGTCTTCAAGGAACGCAAAAAAGTTAGCGTGAGGGAAGCTGCTAACTTTGAACAAATAAACCTTAGGGCTTTTAAATAAAGAGATAAAGTGAGTAGACTACCTTCCTTCCTTTCTTCTTTCCTTCTTTCCTTCCTTCCTTCCTTCCTTCCTTCCTTCCTTCCTTCCTTCCTTCCTTCCTTCCTTCCTTCCTTCCTTCCTTCCTTTTTTGGTTGAGGAGATGGCTGACAGATTAAGGAATTTATTTCTAGTAAGTATTTCTCTTTTACAATCTATTTAACATTGAATCAATCATCAAAATTATTCTATTAAAATAGAAAGTGTCCCATTTATCAGGAGCTTTATATTTGCCTTCCTCCATCACAGAGTGATTTTTAAAACACACTGATGAAAGAGACAAACGCCAAGGGCAGTGACAACATGAGCACTGATGCAGCTTAAAAATCAAAAGCACATTGCTGGCATTTCTTTGCTGGTCTGCCTGCTGCTTCCAACATGTTAATGGATGAGCATCTAAGATGGCAGGCACCTTTGCCTGGTGTCCTACTTTCAAACTTTAATAAAGACTTCTTTTCTAAATGACACAGAACATGAGACTATACATACCACTAGGCCAGGGTCGCCTTTTGGGCCCTATAAGAAAAAAAAGGGCATTCATATTTAAAACAATGACTGAAGCAAAATTATGGAATATGAAGTGTTTTTGTCCAATTTGCTTGGATACACGTAAAGCTATTTTCAACTTTTGTTTTGCTGCAGTTCGGATTTGCAGAATAGGATGAAGAAAAATAATTTGATAGAACTACCACGACAGTGATGCCTGGACATTAATTCAGTTCTTAGGTTTTCAGTGCAAAAAGTGACACTGCTATGTATAATGCTATTTTTTGTTATTTTGACTGGATATATTTTCTTAATTTTATTATAATTGGTTTCATTTATTTTCTCCTGCATAAAATTTTGGTTATATTTATAAAATGTATTTTTTCAGTGAACTTAGGAGTTGTGTTTGTTTTGTTTTGTTTTAATTGTGGCTGGTCCACTAAAGTATGCTCGGTGACAAATAGCTGTACTCACCGGGGGCCGGGGGGACCTGGATAACTGGGCACATTCACACCTCCCTTCAAAAAAAAAAAAGATTTTAAGAATTTATATTAATTTATAACTGGAAAATGATTTTACATAATTATAAAAGTCAATACCTGGATTTTATATAAACTGCTCATTCCATTTCCTTCATTGAATGGCACACCCTTGGGAAAGAAATGAGATTTAAAATTAAGTTAATAGTTAGCATCTCTAGCTCTTTATCAAAAGCTATTTTTCCTATTCTATTTTAGAAAGTGAGTTTAATGCTACAAGGAAAGTAATACAATGTTTCTTCTCTGGCTTTCAAAAGCAAATAGAGAGGAAAAAATGAAAAGGAGTACAGTGATCCATACCTGGAACACACAGACACTTTCAGTGGGGGTGTGATTAATGTTCCAGTTTGACAGATGAGACCCTAATGCATTCAGCGGAAATATTATTTGTGCACTAAAATTCACTTTCTGAATTGCCAATTTATGCTAACTGTTTACAGCCTGCTGACCTGCAGGCTATAACGCAGTAGTGCTGATGAAGGTGCAAACAGGGAACAATTTGGCTACTGAAAAGTAATTTTTTCCAGTCTCTTCAAACTAAATAGAAAATTAAGGTTAAATGGGGGAGATGATGTTGTAACCCTGTGTGGATATTTCTACAAAAACATATTCTTTAGAACAATAGGGAATAAAAACTTCCTAATAAAATTGACCTGTGGGTAAAGTCTTGGAGTAAATAACTCTTAAAGAGAACTAATTTGAGTCTTTAAAAAATCATGTATTTTGGCATTCAGGAACATTTACATATGAAAATTTTAGTTAAGAATTTTTTATCATTAAAAAAAAAATTCCCAAAGAACCAATATTCTACATTGCCCTTTCTGTGATTTCCAAAATTGAAGAAGCCATCATTTCATTGTTTTTGGATAATGGTGGTCAGTGAACATGACTTGCATACAACTTCAAAACACTAGTGATGGAAGAAAAAGGCTTTATTCATTTATTCCTTTATTATCTCACTCATTCATTAGACAATTGCTGAAATCTACTATATTTTAGTGTGCTAAACCCTGAAGAGATGAAGTATAATTTTGTCTGAGATTCCCACCACTCCGCCCCCAGAAAGAGAAGTTTCTCCCCCAAAAGCAACATTTAATCTGTCCTAAAGAATAAATAGTTTTTGAGAATTCAGGGGAAAGAGGGAGATTTCTTAAGCCCTTATAAAACATATATCCCTTTCGTCAGCTCATGATATATTTGCTGTTTTGTCCACTGGGAAGGGAATGCATTTTAGGACTCCAGCCCTTGGTGCTTCCTTGTGAAGGGAGAGGGTCAGTAAACAAAATGAACAGGTTTAGAAAAACCGAATATAAATCTCTTCATTTATGTAGGCAGAGCCTATATTTGCATGCAGACTAATAACGTATCTGTGTTGTCTTCAGAAAGTCTCAGATAAATCCTGCCCCTTCTCAGGTGAGTTTGGCTTCTTAAACTACTTAGGGTGGAAAAGGACATTTGGCCTGGACCAAAGCTCTCCTGCAATTTGAGCATGGCCCCACATGAGGGCAGACTTGCTACAGAGAGAAGTACCTCATCTCTCTCTCCACAGCCTCCCTGGCAAAATGCACATCTGTCACAATGATGAGCATAAAAACATGATGGCTCTTGTACATTTTATTCACTAGGTGCTATGTAAATACAATTTCATTGCATCTCAAACATCATGGATATAATGAACACATATAGCATAATACTAAATTTCGGACCAATTCACATTGCTGAAAAGGATCTCTTTAAAGTCCCTTTCTTTTCTATGAATGAGGGTCACTGAAATTTAATGACTTTCTCAGGGTCCCTCAGGCAGGAAGTAGAGATTTGGGGCACATACCCAGGTCTCTTCAGTCAACAGTAAGGAGAACCATAGTATGCAAATCTGAGCACTTCACATTGGAACTGAGCCAAAGAAGAAAACCAGGTCTCCCCAAAGCTACACTTCTTTTTTATATTTATACATAAAACTCAGATGACTTTTATCCTTGAGGACATCTAAATGTAGTCTGACCTCTGAGATACAGAAGTCTTAAGCAGACACATGAATTTAAGTTTTAAACCTGAAACAACTCACAGGCGGTCCAGGTGGTCCAGGTCTCCCAGGGGGTCCCTCACTGCCCTGTAAGGGATATTTAGACCAAAATCAATGGTTTAGACATTTCTATTCCAGGTTTATGAACCAGACTGCTTCCTCAGAGAGCCATATTCTAAAATCAATATGGCTTGTCATTTTGTTTCGGCCTTGCGACGTCTTTTTCAGCTTGGCTTTTCTTTCACCTGGGAAAATATGTTTCTAGACCACAGGAAAGGTAAACGCCTTTTCCTACGCCCATTTAAATTCTTACTGTGGGAGCCCCGGGGATGAGTTTATTATTAGATGGAGCCAGACAATGCAGGTGATTGTGTCGTGGACTTCAAGTGCTATTGGGGGCACTCTGCCTATGTGGGGGTGCAGAGCAGAGTTCCTGCATGCAAGGGACCGGCTATGAGATATGGCTCTTTGAGTTGGCACCTCACTTTAGCCTCATCTCTATGCCTTCAACTTTTGGAAACCAGAGGGGCCACATAATTTGACCAAAGTAGAAAATCACAACCTGTTTTGTGCCTGCAGGACAAGATACTTCTTTCACTTCCTAAGTTAATATTAGACTTTAAAACCAAGTCAGGCACATCCCACTGAACAGAAGTGACTATGGTATGATGCTTTTTAAGAAAAATGTTCTAATGATTTAAACTGCTTATAGGAGAAACAGACTGAAAATTGAATTTATAAAAAAATGAATTCAAGTTGAAATTTGAAAAATGGGTTTCACTTTTATTTTTATAAAACATAGACTGCTTATGAGTCTTAATAAGTAAGTAGAGGTATTATAGTCCCTTTGGTGCCTTTAATCAGTTCTTCCTGCAACTTTTCTTTTAGAATTATAGCCTCATAAAATCTTTTAAGCCTCTCAACATCAGCGGCAATGGCAAGAAATTCATTAAAAAGGAATTCAGAGAGAGTGAAATTTCTATTTACCACACCCAAGAATTCTGAGGGATTTAACCCATTTCCAGAAATTTAATGAAGAATTTCATTCCAATCTCCCCTATCTTTTCAGCAACAAAAACATGTATCATAGAACCTTTTGTTTGTATCTTGATCAATAAAAATAAACTGTTAAGTTTTTCTTGTAATCTATCTGACTGAGAATGAATGACAGACAACGAGTGTATTGTATTTTTCCCTAACTGCTTTGATGGTGGCTATCTCTCTAAGACATGTCATATTTTGTTGACTACTGGCAGTGTCCTTCAGAGAATTATGTCATAGTTCTTATGAACTATGAGAGGACAACAAACAAGGAAAAATATGTGCCTATTGAAAAAGACTTTTTTTTTCCTGGCACAATTAAAAGTCATATTTTTATACTTGATTGTGCCTCAAAGCTCATCTCAGTGTAGAACTCCCAATAACATCAAAAGGCAGATTTCTGACTGAATAATTTCCATAGAGAACAGAGAAAAAAGATTGGTAGGGTTAGGCAAGTTCCTCGGCATATGATCAGGAAAAAATGTGCTGAGACTGTCTAGAATAAGCCCATTGTTTCCTTTCCATTTTGGGGGGGATTCCTTTGCCCCTTGATGCCATTTTGCCCCATTTTGGTCATTTCAGGGTGGAAGCCACTCGAGTATCTCATGTGGACTTTTGATGCAACTTCTCTAATCTGAAGAGCTAGTCTTATTTCACTCATTTGCTGGCACTGTTTGGCTTCACACTGTGATGTCAATTTAGATCCTAAATTGGGTAAATCTATGAAGCCCTGTGGTCTTCCTGTCTGAGTCTCTTTTACTGCTGGTCCTCCCTTCTGACTACAGCAGCCCATTTGTCCAATCAACTGGACTCACCAGGAAACAAGTTGTCCTGGTTCCTTCCTGAATTCCCCTTATAACTGTCAAAGGATGGAACTTTGATTTTCCCAGCATGCCCTTCTCTTATTGGACTCCTGGTCCTGATGGCCAGAGTGCAGTCTCAAGCCTTGACTCCTGTGGCTGCAACTCCCCGATACAAACCACCTTATCTGTACCTCATCAGGAGGTGTCCCCCACCCCATCCTTCTACAGACCTAGATGCCCAGGACCCTGACTCCAGCTTGGACTTTGCTATATGGCATCAGTGTTCTATTCATCTTTTCCTCTAGGAACATGTCTCTTGTATTCCTTCAGACTAAATATTGGACTTATGTCCTTCCAAGCCCACTATCAGACATCACTGCCACTTTTAGGCTTCACTTGCTTTTACAGATCTCTCTGTAAATGGTCTTATCTTCCCCCTACTCCAAGCCCCAGTTCAAACACTATGTGAGTCTTTCCCTCTGTACCTTGTCACCCTTTGCTCCTGCAGGACCAGGATGTCCAGTTCTTCCCATCAAGCCCTGTAAAACCAAAATCCAAGCTTGTTACAAAAACAATAATCAAGTGGTGAAAGAGTATTGGAAGTTGGTCTAAAACTGATACATTTTGAAGGTCATTTAATCCTAATTAAATCAGTCCTACAAGCTTATATTTCTTCAGGCTGATACAGCAGCTGTATCCTGCTGATAAGCTCTTGCAAGGGTAAAATTTGTATTTGTGGTAGCTTTTCACCTTGGCCAACCACATTTAATGACCTTAATAGGAACCTTTTGATACATTTAAGAATTCAGCCTTGCTGTTTAAATGGCAATTTACATAACATTATGCTTTCCTAAATGAGCTATAATTTTGGTTGCGATCAACATTTTACATATTTCAAGACACAGTAGAATTAACAACGTGCATATTGACTTATGAGATCTGTATTTCGCCAGTGGAAAATAAAATTTAATTTTAATTCTTTTCTGAGAATAGAGTTAGTTATAATTTTTATGGTTCTTTTCACAACTCTTTCTCTTAACTTTAATTTTAGTCTACAATTTAAAGCCAGGTTTGTTCTGCATAACCATGGTGAAAGCAAAAAGGATAAAACTTTAATTATGGCAAATCCATAATTCAAAACATTAGGGAACATGATTACATTCCTACTTGTGTGGTAAATGCCATTTGCACAGGAACTCTAAGAAGGGAAGAATTAGAGAAGTTAAGACTTGAGTAGGGTTGCTATATTTACCAAATAAAAATACAATCATTGGGACAAATTTATGCTAAAAATTATTTATTTATATGAAATTCAAATTTAACTGCACGTCCTGTATTTTAACGGGCAACCCCAGACTTGAGCTCTACTTTAATGTGAGATAGGGTTTAGCAAGTGGACAAGGAAAAAGGATCTTGTTTAGGAACAGTATGACCAAAGACACGAAGGGCACAATGTTATGACTGAGGGGCAGTGGAAAAAAAGTGCCGACTAAAATAGAGGTATTTTAATTCATAGATTGTAATAAAGATAAATTGAATCTGATAGTCTTTAATCCATTTCTTTTCTCTAGAAAATAAATTCTGAGTTTATGGTGCTTAAGAAAGAAAGGTATAACCATCTGAATATCTCTTCCAAAGGTTAATGCCAAAAAATTATAACTAAGAAATAGAATGCTCTTTTACATCTAACTTCTATCCAAATAGACTAGCTTAACTGCAGACTGATTTCTGGTCTTATAGAATTCTGATGATAAATCTCCACAACTCTGAGCAACCTTTGTACCACTAAATGAAAATCTCAGATGGTAGATGCTAGTTTTCCACGTAACAGCTAGATAATCTACATAGAGGCACAGAGAACATAGGCAATGAGAAATATTAGTTCACCTTTCATCACTCCATCAGATATCAACTGCGAGCAGAACAGTTTTAGCAAATACTTACAGGGGTCCAGTTGGGCCTGGAGCACCTGGAATGCCTGGGATTCCTTGAAGACCCTAGAAGAGATGGTTCCTACCATAAAAACTATGTCATTGAAAACGAGGTAGGTAAGTTAATCAACTATTTTGATTTGAAAATTAAACATTTATGTTGACTAATCAAAAAACATGATATATGCCATAAACAAATAGCCATTTTCAAAGAGTAAGGCTGGTGAGCTTAAACACTGTGACATGGAATCTGGAGCAAACATAATTTAATGTATTTGGTGATTCATAGAGCATTTCTGATCTCACAAAGCCACATTCAACAACAGCATTGCTGAGTATCTGGACCTGCTAAGGCAAGAAAATATAAATTTCAGATTGGTAGAATGCCATCAAAGAATATATAATTACACTAATGCTTCATTCAGCTGGTGGAAAATGGAATATGTTTTATGGTATAATATTTAGTTTAGGAGGCCAGTTCATTATAAGAAGAATTTTGCTTACTGGTAAATTTAAATTTGGGATCCTTTAATGGCTTAAGCATAAAAGTTAATGGACATCTTCTTCCTCGCCTCCTTAGATTTGTAGAATAATACTAATTATGCTGGCTAGGGTTTAAGATGTTGATACATTCCTATATCAGGGAAGAACTGGCAAGATTAGCTAGTAACTCAGGTAATTAATTTTGTTCCTTTACCAAGTATGTCAACAACAGTTAAATAAACTACATAAAATTCACAATACAAACTATTTCGCAACTATTAAAATCACATTTAGGCAAACTACTGATAACATGGAAAAATAAAAGTTACAAAATTTTGCACAGAGTAGGGCCCAAATTATTAAAAAATTATAAATGCACTTTATAAAAGATGAGAATGATAAATAGAGAGTCGCCATGCCTCATCTGGAAACTAGTGTCAGATATGTTTCAGAGCCCTGAATTTTCAGACTTTTTATGAAACATTACTGGCTCTTTTTATTCTCCAACCATTAATTTGCTTTGTAGTGTATAAGTGGAAAGAACAAATTTCATTTGAGAACGATACCCCTAAATGTCTTCAGATTATAAATGCTATATCACAAATTGCTTTATCTCAAAATATCCACATTTTCATAAAATTCTCTATGTACATGTACAAGATATACATGTACATGTGTATTCTTTTTTCTACTTTAAGTTTCAACACTTAAACGTCTAGAGATACTGAGTGAGTTTTAGGTAGTCTAATTCATAAGCTTGGGACTCATTAACTTTGATGACCATATTAAACTTTAAAATAAACCTCAGTTCATAAATTAAAAAAAAAAATCATTCTCAGCAGTCTTTTTCTGAACAAGCTGAAATTTTGTAGTAAGGGTAAAAGTTACTATGGATGCATAAAGGGCAATAAGATAATTTTAGAAGACATTAAAGAAGATGAATACATATTAAAGAGTATGACAGTCAATTTAGCATATAGTGCCAACCAAAATACAAATTAAAATTTATTGTATAGATATTCAGGGATTACTAAGTTCTTTCCCTTCTCTGATATCTTGGTTTTGCAAGACCTAGCTCAGTTGCCATCAAGAATATTTATTTTTCCTTTGCGATAATTTATGGCTGATGACATTTTTATTTTTATTTATCAATTATTATCCTGAAATATTGTAGGAAGGCCTGCCTTCCAAGCAAGCATTCAGTCTGTGAGAGGTGTTTTCTCTTAGTGGCTCACAAGCCACCACCTTGAGTTGTGAAACAACTCCTGCAAAACTGTCGAGGATCATGTCGCTTTTCTGAGAGCAACAAACAGGCAACTCCTCTGAGTTCCCAAGTGAATTAAATTGAAGACGTAACAATTAGGAGTCCTCAAAGAGGGGGGGGGTGTCCCTCTTTATCTTTTCCACTGAGAGTAGAACAAGCATTTGAGATTTGGTATGATTAGATATTATGTACACACTAAATAGTACAGTTTATTGGCCAGTTGGAAATGCACATATTCTTGGTCAGTTTTATTCACTCCAGTCAACGAGTTATAGTTTCAGGCAGTATTTGAGTCCAAGCAGAAGACAAGATAATATTGACTATTTCCCATCTGTCTTAAAGGCAAATGCCACATTGACCCATTCCCTGCAAAAAGCCCAACTGAGCTAGTATGTTACTTAAGGTTTATTCATATTATTCATGTGATGTGAAGAAACAACTGAAAAGAATCTCTTTCTGAACTTGCTGGAATTCCCCATATAACAAGAGTCTTGTACAAAGCTTTTGTACTCTATTAAAGAATCCATAAGGGTACTTAAGAAAGAACACACTAAAATAGTGGAAGAATAATAACAATGTATTTCAGTTCACCAAGAGAGCCAAGCATCCTGTTAAATCAATAAAAATTAACTTCTAATAAATTTAATTTAGAGTCACTTATAAAAAACCTGAATTCCACTTATTTCCTGGTCTTTTTGTTATTACCTTCTCAATTTCCTTTAAAGCCTACCTCTTGAATCTAGGCAGTTAAAAGCTGTTAGACTATTAAAATCAGATATTGTGCTTGCACTTCAGTGAAACTTTCTAAGGGGCATGAAGAAGCAGAAGCTCAATAACTTATTTAGAAAATAAAATGTCTTTACAGTTTTATTTTTGGATGAAAATAAATGTTATATTTCTTTGTTCAACTTTTAACTTAGAAAAAAAGGCCAATCCTCAGTTTTCTAGAATGGAATCAATATAATTAAAAACAATAACATGATAATAATTTATGATGTGAAATATAACTCCAAATCAAAAATAGATCTACTTCACATCATTATGATTTTCTGCACTAACATCAAGGTTAACACATGCCAGATGGCTTACTTACTTTCATTAAGAATTATTAGTATTGAAGCTGTTTAAACTAACAACAATTCATCATCCTAATTGGTTTTTCTAGCGTTAGTGTGAATTATGAGGGAAAGAATGATATCCGAGAATCACCATGGCTTAGAGTCAGAAATTTAATACCAACATCCCAAAAGCACATTTGACTTTGAACCTTAGTCCGGGGGTAGGCAGCTGATTTAAGCTAGTCCAATCAGACCCTTTTCTCCCAAGTTTGAAAGTTGAGGAGAGTCACAGACAAACCAATGTCACTGAAGTTGAGTCATGTTACAGCATGGTCCCAGGAAAATCCTAATGAGTTTGGGGCTGCCCTTATCCTTCAATTCTACTAGCTACCTGGGATATTTGTCAGTATAACTTCCCTTCTTCCATCTCTTGCTTTTATTTTGAGAGAGCTGGAATTATCATCTGCTACATGAAAACGGAAACATAGTAACTGAAAGGTGAACTTTGTGTTTTAATTTCTTCATCTCAAAAACCCAACCACTGATAATTAACATCAACATGTTATTATTCACAATGCGTTAACATTCGAAAAGACCAACTCAAGTCTTTGTTTTTATTTGTTTTAGCATTAAACATGAGTTCTAGAAAAACTGATGTCCTTCTTCTTGAGTCACGTAAAGAGAATCAATAGGACTACATCATCAGAGAATAATCTTTTACCTCATCGCCTTTCTCCCCAAGTATCCCGGGGTAGCCCCGCTCTCCTTTGCTTCCCTAAAAAGACAATAAATTCAGTTAGTACACGCATTCATTTTGTCATCTTTTGGAACAATGAAAATATCTCTCAGGATACTTGGGGCATACAATTTGGACAGAGTCAGGAAACAAATAAATGACATTTGCAAGTGTCTTTACATCACTCTTCCAAAATATTTTTATATTAAGTGGTGCATTTAAAAACAAATGGGTTTCTTTTTTCACACTGAATTGGAAATCATACAAAGGAGAGTGAAAGGGAGACCTCCTTACCTTTGGTCCCTCTCTGCCTGGATTTCCTGGAGGACCCCGTGGCCCCATGTCACCCTAGAGGAGAGGCGGTAACATGTGAGAGAAGGTACTATGTGTAACCTATAGGACCCATCAATTCTGAGCCTGCCTTCTTACCTTCCGGGCTATTGAATCGTACTTTCCAGGCTCACCAGCGCCTCCTTCTTCTCCTTTGTTGCTTTTCAGCCCAGGAACACTTGCATGGCAGTTGCCACAAAAGTTCTAATGAGCATAAAGATAAGGTGACTGATAGATTCATCAAAGTCATCTATAAAAGTGAGGTTTGATCAGATTCGAAGTTCTATTTGAACTTTTGTCAGAGATGAGTGATATAGCAATTGCTATGTCAGTACTTTCAGAAACTCTATCCAATTTGAAAAGACTACATTTTTATGAGGTAAAAAATACTTATGAAGCTAGTCAATGATATCTGTGTATGATATTGGTGAGCTATTTAAAAAGTAAAACACCTCCATGATGACATTTAAAGGAAAAATTCTAAATAAATAAGGAAAAGACACATAAGTCAAGAATATAGACTGAGTTTCAGTTGCTTAGCAGCATGTTTAAAAAGGAAGATGATAATAAAGTTTGGAATAACCAGCAAGATAACAGAGCTCATATGACCAGTAGCATAAATCATTGAGAGAGGAAGAAAGAAAGAAAAAGCTATGAAGAAAGGATTTCTTTTTTTGAAAACGAAATTAGAGAACTCTACGCACAGTTTTCCAACATTTATTTGTCAGTGAAGGACTCATGTGAGAAATAATTACTTGAATGACCTGGACTTGATTTCTATGTCAAATCCAACTACAGAGAGACAAATCTAAGTGGAATTACCTTTCCATTGCCATCTCTGTAACCTTTAGCTGATCTGGAAAGGCTTGAATTTAAGTGTCTGAGGTCACAAGATAAACTTCTTATCACCGAAGGGAAGAATCTTCAAATGTGAAAAGGGAACTGAAGCTTGTTATTTATAAGGTGAGCAAAAAAGGCCATGGCCATTCATGTTCAATAGTTTTGACCCAGTGACTATCAGCATAAGTCTAATTTCTAAAGATTAGAAAGTCTCCTTGGAAGACTAATTTTGTATAATATTGAAAAGATTCTAAGGTAATTTGTATAAAAAAGTGCTGGCTAAAGAGTTCTCTTCATGGCGGTCCTTCTTAGAGCTGAAATATATAAAAGGGAGCTCAAGTGTTCAACATTTCCCAAACTAATTTTACTACCAGGCTTTTTTCACAGATCTAATGTGTTGGTAAATGAGTTAAAAAAATACATATATAATTGTATACCACCACTTATGATATCTGAAAAACTACGAAGGGGAAGGAGGGCGGGGGGAGAGAGAGAGAGCTAGCGAGCTTTAAGGACTTAAGAGAACCAAAAGATTTTCCATATTTAAAAAAGCATGAAGTAGATGAATTATTGTATCTGTTGACATATAAGTGTGGCATATCAATATGGAGCACAACTTTGGCATATTGAGATATAGCAATATTTTTGAATGGATTGTTCAATTGATTGTTTTAATAAAATATTTAAAAATGATAATCATTGAGTCAATAAAATTTTCTAAGAGCCATTTCAAACTGACCTCATTTTCTTTAGGGGTACCAGAATGATCAATTAAGGAGAACTAGATTTCATTCAGGTTCTTGAAAAAAATGTCTTAAGATTTTCATATGAAGAGAATAAAGATGCACCAATTATTAGCCAAAGCACAATTTCATTTAAAGAGGGAACAATACACAAATGAACCTACAGGAAGGTCTTTAATGGGATACCATTGAGCTTGGAATTATCTCAGTTCTTTTCAACATCTTAATAAAGATACTTTTGAAAAGAGAAAGCATAAGTTTTGCTAAAGACTCAAGACAGAGGAGAGTTCAAAGGATCAGGATTTAAAATGGCATTATCAAGTTGGCCAGACAGATCCAATCCCCAGTCTACATTCCTGAATTTAGATTTTGCTTTGGGGAACTACATGCTTCTCTGTTCTATTGAATACAGTTTGTTGGGACTATTAGTCAAGGTGCTTAGCCTGACTCTTGCCAATCAGCTTTCCTGGCTCTCAGAACCTCAGCCGAGATGATGCTAGAATCGGAATGATGGCAGAGATCATTCATTAAAGAGATGCTGCCCTGGCGAAACTATTAATTACTTCCACTTCTGAGACCCCTAGAGTTCTGGTTCCTCTCTTTGTCAGAACCTCTTCAGAGTCTTTTTGTCTATTCTTTGAGCCACTTCACATTGTATCAGGATATTCATTCCTGCTTAAGTGTATACATGTTTAATCCTTAGAGTAAATAACCTTAACTATTCTGGAATTGTATAACTCTTACAATGCTGCCAGGATTCAATACTACTGCCCTTGTAAAAAACCTAAAACAATGTCTGAGGACTTAAATTCCTGTGTAATGTTATAGTTACTAGCTGTGTCACTCTGAGTAAGTTACTTAACTGCTCAGAAGTTCAGTCTCTCATCTACAGAATGTGGATATTACCACAGCCTAAAATCATAGCATTATAGTGAAGACTAAGTAAGATAATACAAATAATGCAGCTCATTGCCTGGCATGTGGTTGTAACTCAGTAAATATAAGATCTTCCTGAAATTTCCGCAAATATTCTTTTCCAACTAAAAATGTTGCCTTTCGATGGTTTTAAAAACCCGTCTAATATAGTTTTATTTTCATATTTACATTTATATATCTATTTCAAAACTTTAATCACCTAACAAATACATATATTAGAATTCCTGAGTCTTTTGTGTTTAATCCAATAAATATTCCTGCCTACCTACTATTATGTAAGTCATCGTGCAAAACACTGAGCTAAATGCTAGGAATATAAAATAAATCACATATACATATATATAGCTTAAGTGTATGTTTGTATAACATATACATTGTCCTTCTATATAGAGACATAAAACACATAAGGTTTGAGTATAATAGAAAGGGACAGATTTTCATCCGGGTTCACTCATTCTTAGCATACCATGAATAAACATGCAAAAACTTAGCATTATGTGTCCCATTATCATTCTTCCCCATCTATTTTACTAATAAAACACAGGAAGTATTAGAGAAAAAATTATAGCAAGATGGAACTAGGTAGAGATACTTTTGATTTCACAGAACAGGTACTGTGGCAATGTCAGCTTTGGAATTTTGGAGCTCATTTTATAAATTTCATGCCATCCAAACAGACTTGCAAGCTAGCTGTTTATTGAGCAGAACTGGTTTTCATCCTTGGACTGGCCAGGGCAAATACAGGGAGGAGAATTAGTTTACTCAGTGGTGAAACAGGGTGGGTAAACACCCATTAAGAGAAAGCTGCTCCCCCAGAGGACAGAAGGAGCTACTCCAGGGAGTTAGTGACATGATTCCTTCCCTACAGCTCATCTAAGAACTACCATCTCCCCCACACTCTGACTGCCTACTCCTAAAATAAGAGAATGGTAACGAAGGGAGTGGAGGGATTAGTATAAATGGTACATGGTACACAAAGACACATATCCCTTTTTTTTCATCTTATAGATGTTCCGCCATTTAAAAATTGAATTATAGTTCATGCTAAGCAATTAACTCAATTTCTGGCAAAGAGTTTCTTTCAGATTTTTCTTAGAAATTAACACATAATTTCTTATATAGCAGCAAAGTACCTTGAGTAAAGCACCGATGTCTCCCAAGAGAGGAAGTGCAATCTGTGGTTAAGGAGAAAGAAACAAAACAAATATGTGTATTTATACAAACATAAATTTTTTTGAGAAATAGTCCTTATTTCTCTACTATGAATACACCAACACATGCATATAATTGCTTTGATTCTGCATCTCTATTTTATATTTTCATGACATGGCAACCTTTATGCCAGCCCTAATATATAATTGTTTTTACACTTGATCTTGGCCAAAAGGCTGAGAAGCGATTTCTTGTTGCTTTTAAATAATACATAAAGGTAAATCATTTTTTAAAAGGAAATCAGCTCTCTGCCAGGCAAATTATCAGGCTGTTGAGAAATACGAAAGTACAGAATGAATTTGCCTTAAAGTTCTTTCTCACTGAAGTTCAAAAGAGCTTAAGTGTGGCTTAAGTGATGGGTAAGACAGATACTGAGGGAACTCAGGCAATGTTTTGGCCTCATGTCTTAAATTGTCTCAGAGAGACACTATAAAAACCCAAGTAACACTTTACAAAATTCCCAGATTATGCACACATGATTCACTCAGTGGTGGGGTTAAAGTAAAGCTGAAATACGCCTCTGAATGTAGCTTATAAAGGCACATAAGCCCCAACCAGTGTGGGAAGAAGAAAGATTTGTGAGGCTTAGAACTGAGACGCCAGATTTGGATTTTATTACATGAAATTCTTAATACAATGTCATGTACCATATGGCCTCTTAAATTATAACTGCCGATTCTGAGGCTATTTAAAGGGATTTCACTGTCACTCAAAGCAAGGTTTAACCTAAAATAAAACTTTAGAACACACATTTAGTGTCTAAACCCATTTTTTAAAGAGCCCACTCAAGCCAGTTTCTGTAATTTAATCATTTCAACATTTTTAAAGCCACAGAATCAATGGATATGCACCATAAGTGACTTACCTGCAAAATTCTTTTTAGAGAAATGAAATTCATTTAGTCACTAGCATTAGAAAGGATAGAAATTGTAGTTATATATTTTAACTCAATTTTTTTCCATGGGATTGAGATGTTATATGCCAGGGCTCAGCCTGGGGCATATAACATATACCTTTAGAAAATAAGTGTTTGTCACACACACACACACAAAATGCTGATGCAGCTTGAATTTTTTCCCCTCTACAAAATAATGGAGACAAACAAAATCACCAAGCAGTCACTGAGCATTTTAATTAGTTTGGACAGCAAAACTTGCTTGGTAGGCTGTTTGGCTTCTGGGTATATTTAATGATACATAAATCAGGCATAGTCTGTTGACATACCGGGTCACCTGGGGGGCCTGGCAGACCTGGCCTTCCATCTTTCCCTGGAGCTCCCTGTAAACAGAAACACCATGTCCAAATCTTTGCACAGTGGCACAGGTGTAGATTAAAAAGGGTGGGTTGGGGTGGGAAGAGTAGGTCAAGATGGTCCTTACATCATTCCCTGGGGTTCCTGGAGTTCCTGGCAATCCAGGGAGACCTCGAGGACCCTGGAAAAGGGCAAAACAGTTACTTATGAGAACAGTCTTTCAGTAATTTCCCCCATGTAAGCAAGCTGGATTTGCTGTGCCAGATAACTTGGTTAAGTAGCTTACCTGAATACCTGGCTCTCCAGCTGGTCCTTGGGAGCCCTGAGAAGAATGAGATCCAATGATCAGAATTCTGCCAGGAATGTCCATAAATTATCCAAGTAGGATAAAAGGTTAAGTATTGTAATTTATTTAGAGGAACAACCGGGCCTGCCACCTGTACCCTCTGAAAACTCTGCAAAGTCAGCCAAGACTTTTGGGTGACAGGTAAACACTTAACCAGATGCCTGTTGCTGGAAACATCAACATGACTGTTCAGATGCCTGGGATACCTCTCTCAGTACCATCATCTGTCCCTGTACCTCCATGAATGCACAAACAGTGCATTCAGATCCTATCTGTTCAGAAATTGACTGCCCACAGGGCAACTGGCTCAAGGCTTCCTTTCCCTTCTGCTTTCTACTTTGCCTCATTTCTCTATCTGAAGAAATTTCCAGAACAAGTGTTCAGTGACAGGAGTGGGAACCTGTCAATCACTTATTCTTTTCTACTTTAGCGCGTTGAAATTTGGGGTAACTAAAACGAGCTGGGAGATTATCAGTGAACCTAATGATCATAGCTCTAACAGTAGTATATAACCATGGACCACTAAATAAGAATTCACAAACCCTAAAATTAGTAAAGAGCTGATTTTCCAGCAGCTGGCTTCAGTAATTGCTCACAGATATTTCCTTTCTTATTTTTTAAATAAATATTCATATCACTGTAATTGTCAAAACTACTTTTTGCTCACTTGTCCTTAAGTTATTATTTTTTATTTTTTGTTTCAACCGCTTTCTCTCTCCAAATAATTTCCTGATTTACTTTTTTACTTTTTCTAATCTCCCATCTCCAATAGTCTTTTTTTTCTTGTCCTGGAAAATCAAACACCAGTCACACACAACATAACTATCCACTATTTACACCTTCTTTTAGCTCTCATGTTAACTTCATTACAAGGCCAATTTCCCAAATTAGTGTCATTAAAATAAGAATGTATTTCCATTTTTTTGTCCCAGAATATATTTTTTATGGTAAATAAAAACTTTATTACTAAACAAATATACATATAGTGGTCATTATTATCAGGTGCTGTCCTTATAGCTAAAACATGTCAAAAAACTGTCCATCTTTTATCTTAACTATTAAAAACAACTCCTATTCCTTTTTTAAGATACTAGAGATTTCTGATATCATCTCGTTTACACGTGCTTCACTTTGAATATTAACTTTTTATTTTATTCTAGTTAAAAACAAGCAGTAATATGTAATAACCAAATATTACACATTCTTAGAATCTTATATTCACTTGTACTTTTTTACAGAATAGAGGAACAAAGGGTTAAATCACTACTTTTACTCCAAAATTAGCATCTGTGCAACCAGCATCCGTAAGTCAATAAACAGTGAGTACCCTCTCTGTGCTCAGTTATGTAACCTCAGTTCCCTTTAATTCTCTTCCTCTGACTAGAGTTTATTTGTATTTCCACCTCTGAGTATTTTATTCTTTTCTCCTTATTCAAATTTGTCACTGGAGTTGATTTCACAATGTTGGAATCAACAAGGTTTCAAAAACTCAATTGAATTTCACTTACTGTTCGGCCAGGAATTCCTACCCCTGGTGGGCCTATGTCACCTGGGGAACCATGGACACCTGGCAGTCCTCTTTCACCCTGTGTGATGAGATGCTTCTGTTAGTGCAAGGCTCAAGGCATGTGAATTTTCTGGCTACATTTTATTAATTATTAATTCTTTAAAAGTTTTCTATAATATTTTTATACCTTTGGCCCACGTGGTCCGGGTGCTCCAGGATGTCCATCTAATCCCTAAAAGGAAAAAAAAAAAAAGAAGGAGAATACATCATTTCTTTTTCTAAAAAGGTTAAAAACATCTTAGAAGGCATAACTCAAAAATGTTTCATTGCTCTTCATATTTCTTGAATAAACATTTTTCTGTAAAAAAATAATAAACAAGAAATATAAATTTCATTAGGTAATGGATTTTAATAGTACGTTAAAATAGAAGATGTTTTCATCTTTAAAAAGAGGCATCTTTTACTGAAAACTATTATTATTAATTATATAAAAAGTCAAAGAAGATCAGAAAAAAAGGTATGTGAAACAAGGCATATTGGTTATTTAGATTTTCCAGTTGTTCAGTTTTGTATGTCCTGGAAATAGCCTGGATCACAAGGACATTTTCTGCAAATGACCACCTGTGGCCATACTCACAGAGCCTCTAGAAGGGAAACAGAAGGCAGGTCTGTTTCCTAGGAAGGCTTATGGTTTAAAATAAGTGCTCCTTACGAGGCTCCATAGGTCCCTAAAGAAGCCATGCCTTCTGCATTGGAAACCTGTGAATCTTCTGAAATTGGCTAAAAAATGATGTGTGTGTGTGTGTGTGTGTGCGCGCGCGCATGCGTGCATTTTCTTCAGAAGAGAGGCCTTTGCTTGCATCGCATTTCCAAAGAGATTACATCTCTCATCTGAAGAATAAGAGGCATATTTATTTCTCTGCAGACCTTAAATGGGTTCCTATACTGGTGATCTGAAACTGGGAACACACCAATAGTCATTAATAAATTTTAAGGGAAATAAATCAGAAAAGGGCTGGTACTTACTGGTTCTCCTGGCAGACTTTTCCCTGGAGGACCAGCCTCGCCTTTTGGACCTGGAAGCCCAGGAGGGCCTAGAATCCCACCTGGATCTCCCTGAGGAAAACAAGGTACGATTCTTACTTCATCACTCAGTTCATGGTGAGAAATGTGGAGAGGGTAGTTTCCATTGTTTTGAGTTGTTAATAGAGCCAATCAAACTTCCTTCTCTCATTCATTCCCTGTTTACTGAGTGCCAAATTCATGCCAAGCACTGTTCTAGTTATCTTCAATGCTTTTAGATTTTCTTTAGAGTTATGTTAACAATGAATTTAGCAGTATCATGACATAGGCATAATTATAGATATATGTACAAAAGGGCGCTTATTCATAAAGGTCTGTAGCTGATTTTTATGTTTTCTTTAAGTTAGCCACCAGTCACGGTTCGACATTAATATACTATTTCCATGTAGACATCAAGAAACAGGACCTGAAAAACTGAAACTTCTTAGGTCTATACCAGAGTTGGGTAGCTGAGCATGAAAAACTTCCCAAGTCCTGAGACCTTCCTCTCTAGGTTATTTCATTTTGTCCCATTGTGTTTCTATGCCAGAACAAGGGCTGCCACAAGCGTACAACTTCTGGCGGGGGAGGGGGGGTATTGTTCACACCATAGTTTATGCGACTGTGTAGCCCCTGCACGATCCTGGCAACCTACTTCTGTTCTTTCACTCTCCCAATGCCCTTAAGACCCTCTGTCTCTTCCTCTTATCTAGCTACTTAATATACAAAATGAATAAAATGGAAGCTATACCTTTTCTCCTTTAATGCCTTGTTTTCCTGGGATACCATGTTCTCCTGGCAATCCCTAAAAATATTGGATTACAAAGGAAAGAACAATTAGAACTCTCTTATTATAATAACATTATCTGTGACTCTTGGTCAGGAGAACAGAATTTTAACAATATAAAGTACATGGAGATGAGTTGATTTTTGTCTGTTAGAAGAGGGACAAACTTTAGTGCAAATGTATGGCTTGTTGTTTCAAGTGAAATAACCAGGATGAAATGGGAAAGAAACTAAGTAAGACTTGAACTAAATGCACCATTCATATTTACTGCCAAGAAGAGGTGGGAGGATGGTGGTTAGTAGCATCACATAATTCAGAGAGACAATGGGGTAAATAGGAAAATATGCTTTTACATATGGTTTAGCAACAGGGGTTCTTTCTCTTTTGGTTTTGTTCTTTTTCTTAGCTCTAGCCACTATCACTTAACCTCACTTCTTGATCATACTGTGAGTCCATCTGTGCCACCAACATTTTCTCCCTTTTCATAAGATCTCTTCGCTAGGTACATCTGTAATCGTTCATTAAGTGGCTTGGGGAGGCCACTTAATGAAAGTATCAAGCAGAACAAATGAGCTGAAATATAGACCTCCAGAGCATGAAGAATAGAGGAGAATAGAGCAAGAGGTCATGGGACTATTCTCAAGATGATGGGAGAAGGAGAGATTCTAATGTTGCATGGAGGGTACTGAAATTGTGGCTAGAAAGAGATCAGTTTCCAAAAAGTTGTGGCCAAGCATTTTTCTCATTTTGCTCAAGTGAGGAGTGATGGTGAGTCTCAGCTCTCAAGTTTTCAGAAGGCTAGGGAAGTTGTCCGAGGCATAAAAGGCTTACCTGGGGGTATGAAGAGAGAAGTGCATTTAAAGGGCGTAAGAGTAGAAGGGTGTGTGTGTGTGTGTGTGTGTGTGTGTGTGTGTGTGTGTGTGAGAGAGAGAGAGAGAGAGAGAGAGAGAGAGAGAGAGCGAGCGAGAGAGCGAGCGAGTGAGACTATGAGAATGAATAGTGGGTTCAGTAAAGCTAAGCCATAATGCAACGTCCTTTCTCCAACTGTATTATACCAATATTTTCAACCAAAAGACTTGCTCTTTTTGGAGGTTCTCAAAAGAAAACAGCAACAGAAACTTTGGAAGTGTCTTTTTGGATGAAGGATGAAAACAAAAACCAAGCATAATGGAAATGCTTGCTTTCTCTCTTGGTTTTCCTCATTTCTTTTGTTGTTTTCAATGTCCTTTACTACTGGCACATGACTGACAAGCATGTCCACTTGAAAATTTAGCTAACTTGACCTCCAAAAATCAATTTATTAGGCCAGTGATAGTCAACAGGACCTCACATGACTATACAAAGGAACTAGCCTTTCTGACAACTTCTGACATTAGGTGTGATCAGTTTTAGAGATAGAGATGATCTATGTCTTTGGAAAATGTAGTATAATTCAGTCACATGAATAGATGGTGACATTCTTTAAAACACATCTCAGTCTCAATTTAATTTCCAAAGATCAAAGACACCTGCAGCTACTATACGTACAATATCTCCTGGTGGTCCTCTGGGTCCCATAGAGCCTGCGGGTCCTTGCTGACCCTAAAATAGAAGGTCATATGTACTTTAACTTTGCTTAAAAAAATTGTGCCTGAATATAACAGAAAACATGGTGTGACCTTTAGCTGCAGAAATATTGACTTTCCACCATTCAACCTTCTCTGTATAATACTGAAATGTGCTTTGGGCTTACAAAGATAGTGTTTAAATGTTCTTATTTAAATGGGTCTGTTGTCACCAACAGCTGAGGCCTGGCTAACTCGCCTTACCTGTTGGTTGGAGTGCATCACCTTAATGTCTTCCACACCTCCCAGCAGCTGGTCTCTCTTGGGACACTCCCCCGGAGTCCCACATGGGGAACCTGAACATCTTGGGGGCACATCATTTTGTCTTGGAAATTGAACCCTGAATCTTGTCCACTTTAAGAATATAGTTCAGGGCCATAGGTTTAGCTTACATTGTTTACTCTTAAAGTTTTTAGGGATGCTATTGCGAATATGTTCTGAAAAAGAGTTTTAAAATCCTATTGCAACTAAAAGACATAGTTACTACATGTGTAATAGTTGCAGCAAGTGGAGGGAAATCACCATGGAAACAAAGTAAATTAAGTCTCTGAGAACATCTGTAAAGAAAATGAGTGGCACC
Organism: Eonycteris spelaea; assembly: GCA_003508835.1. Lineage (NCBI taxonomy): Eukaryota > Metazoa > Chordata > Mammalia > Chiroptera > Pteropodidae > Eonycteris > Eonycteris spelaea. Next base: position 2,183,611 of record PUFA01000140.1, read on the forward strand.
AGAGCACCTCGTTTTACACAGAAATGGCTGTAACTCCAAAATTATTTCCTATTTATTTCAGTTATTTCTTATATACCTTTATTCCTGGGCTTCCTATTAAACCAGGGGGACCAAGATCTCCAGGTTCACCCTAAACATATAGGTGAAAAGAAAAGAGAACCTAGTTACTTTAATTTTCACAATCTCATTAGTTGGAGATGCACTTGAAGAATGTCAGGAGATTACCTTTATTCCTTGTGATCCTATTATCCCAGGTTCTCCCTATAAATAAAATAATCACCATATATATAATGCTTACATTCAGATGAAGATGAGCATCTCCACTATTTGAATTCATTTGTGTGTCTACTAATGAACATACAATAAAGGAGGAAATTATGGAAGACCTGATGAAGTCAAGGAGGGTTCATTCTAAAACTATTTAAAATACTTATTGCTAATAAACAGCAATTTCTTATTTTCTTTATTCTTTACAACAGTTTTTTCTCTCGTCACATTTGACACTGTAATCATCATGTTCTATTAGCAATCACTGCATTCTCCATTTAGCTGACAAATTATTATAACAAATTATTGTTATGATTTGCCACTAGCTAATCTTATATCTTAGAGAATTAAAAGTTCAGATGAGGGGCAAAGAATAGTAGAATTTAAGTTGCTATGTCATGGTGAACGCTAAGTACCTACTATCAGACATATGTACTTAATAAAAAAAATGGAAAAGAATAAAATTGCACAAAAGAGGACAATATTAGCTATACTGAGTTTACATTTCTTATTTTCCATGACTTATTAGTGATCTGTTTGATAAAATTATCCTGTTTGATAAATCCAACTTGAATAATGAACAGAATTTTTGAAAAATGTATCTTGTATTTTAATTTTGTATTTTAGATATCCTAAGTGGGTATATTTCAAAACATTCATGTCCAATCACAAATAGTAATGGGTTAAAGAAAATATACACTCCAAACAAAATGTTAAAGTGTCATCACATGATAAAACTTAACAAGGTTTAAAATTTCTCATTTATCAAGATATAAGAGTCAAAATACACAGAGGAAAAAGTAAAACACTCAGGGAGCTTATTTTATCAAATCTATTAGACTCTAAAGTAAACATACCAGAAATCAGAGAGAGAAAAAAATCAATGAAGTAGAAAACAAGATAGCGATAAAATATCTACTTACTTTATCTCCCTTTTCACCTTTCGTAAAAGGTTCCCCCTAGGAAAATGGGTGGAAAACAGAATCAATTATAAACACTTTTAGAAATAAAACTCTCCAGAACTGAATGTGGATACCCTGTAGGCCAAACTAAGACCTCCACTGCCAACAAGCCTCTAAAATGATCCAAAATGTCACTCAGTCCTTGTGCAGCTTAAAGGGAGCATATATGAGAATTAATTTAAAAAATCTTCCATATTTCCAAATGAATAATAAGTTAATCATTCTAATACTATTTCGAGAATCCTAAGTGGTTGATATATTGAAATGGTGCCCAAGGCCAAAGCTTCCTTTTGCATAGTTCACATGGAAGAGTCTCTCTTTCTCTCTCTCTCTCTCTCCCTCTTTTCTCTCTCTCTCTCTCTCTCCGCCCCCCCGCCCGCTTCCCTCCTTCCTCTTCCTCCACTTCCTCCTCCTGCTCCTATTCCTCCTCTTCCTTCTTCTCTCTCTCTCCCTTTCTCTCTCTCTCTCTCTCTCTTTCTCTCTCACACACACACACACATGTGCATGTACATGCACACACACACACACAGAGACACACATAGGCTTTCTCTTACTAGCTTCTGTTCTTGAAATTACATGTACACGATCTCATTTATTCTTACAACAATGCTGTGGGGAAGATATTGTCTCATTTCAAACATGAGGAAAGAGACTCAGAAAGGTTCTGAGTAATTGAGTTATTTTCCCTAAAAGAGCATTCGCACACTTTATGTTGCCTTGTTCATCTTGCCTAATGAACACTGTAAATCTTAGGATATAATTCATCATGACTCTCATTGCATCTTTGGTGTCACTGTTGGTGCCCAATAAGAGTTTAGTAAACTAGGGAATTTAAAGTTATGCAGATTATCACATTTATTAAATGTGATAATTATTAGCTGACATTTATTAGCTGACATTTATTAAATTCTTACAATGTATCAAGCACTGTTCTAATCACATATATATTAACATAGTTAATCTTCAATGGAGTAGGAACTAACAGTATATCCATTTACAGATGAGGAAACTGAGACACAGAGAAGTTAAGTAATTTCCCCAAGGTCACATAGCCAGTGAGATGTTGGTTGTTCAAGATTCAAACTCAGGCAGCCTGACTTCAATCCCAGGCTTTGGTTGCTCAGTCTATTTGATTGATTTGTAATTTCATTGATTTATTACATGAATTAGGTGAATTGACAATAAGGTAGAAGCCATAAATTTAAAAAAATTTTCTTTTGCATATGAAGGTCACGAGAAAGTATAAGAACCATTGCAGTCAATAATACTACTCTAGAGGGTCCTCTTAGGGATTGCCATTCTTTGAACAAATCACTAATGGGAAATAAATGGTTACTAAATGAACCTGTTTTTCACTGCATGTCCTATGAGGTAGAGACTATACAGTTCACCTTTTCTCCCATTGCAGTTACATAGGGCCATGCAGCTAGTCTTGGCAATGAAATGTGAGAAGTGACATGCTTACTTGCAGGCGGAGGCAGTGATGAGCCCATTCACCCTTTTGCTGCCACTTACTTTTCCTACAGTGGTGACTTAGAAGGTTGTGTATGTCAGATGGCTTAGCTACATGGTGGTAGTCAGCCTGGTAACTGAGTGTAGTGTAGAGCAGAACCCCCACTTCTCTCAGCTGGGCATGCAGCATGAGGAAGAAATAACCTTTCTTGGGTTAAGCCATAGAAATTTCAGGATTAATTTGTTACTTGGTGTAACGTAGCCTACTCTGACTAATATGCCCCATATCTAGCCAACAGGATTAAGTCTCTTATTATTGGTTAATTTCACCCATTAGATTAGGATTTTATTTATATTCTTGCCTTTCAGGCTTAATTCTAAAAAATTGATTTGATTTTTAAGAGAGGAGATGATATTAATTAGATATAACAATGGGCCATATTGCTTATATAACTGCTTGTTTCTGCTTATATCACACTGCATATGTCATTGATCATTTAGAGCCACTGTCAAGCCACATTGACTAACGTAACTGGTTTTAGAAGAACCAAGAAACTGGTTGTCTAGAAATTTGATATCTAGTCCTAGCTCCAATGGCTACTATCTGGGTCAAGTCACTCACCTTTTAGAACCTCTCTTTCTTTATAAAAGCATGGGGTCCAACTAGATGATCTCTTAAATGTATTTAGTACTGATATGTTACACACCTAGTCAAATTCTAAATGTCCAGTAGTGCGGGACAAACTACCATTCAGGGTAGGTGGTTCAGAATTGAATTTGGTGAATTATTTGGATGAATTATTTGGGCCTTCTGGTTATTATGCAAAGCCAAGTTCGGATCCTGCTCTAGAATAGACAGGTTGAAACCACAAAGAACTAAACTTCTCTGCATAATAATGTAAAAAAAATGTGCTTTTTTTGGTGGGGGCGGTTAGGGAGGAAGGCAGGCAAAGATGTATCAGGGAGGTGGCATAACTAAGGAATCAAGAGGGAACCCACAAGGAGATGTTAAAGGAAAAGAAGCTTATTCTCCTGGGTAAGGTAGATAGAGCTTAAAGGTCATGCTCTATCATGGTGGTCACTGGGGTAGGTGGGATGCTCCCAAAAGTTGGTGGTAGGAGAGATAGTTAGGGAGACTCCCCAGGAGCTGTGAAATCCTCCAACTTTTGCTACTCAAGGATGACCAATGGGCCAAGAACATGAGCATCACCTGGGAGCTTGTGAGGAATGCAGCCTCACAGACTCCACCACAGATTTACTGAATTAGTATCAGCATTTCGAAAAGATCCTCAGATGATTCAAATGCACATTCACATTTGAGAAGCACATACTCTGAAGTTTCTCCTTTCTGCTCTAGTACATGTTCTTGCTTTCCTAGCAGAATTTTAGTCAATCTTACTGCCAGGTCTGCCATGTGTCAAGTAGAAATTAAGAGAAGGTGAGTGTTATGGTTCAAGCTTGGAGGGGAGACAGTGGAAACCTTGAGAAGCAGTTAAGAGTTGGTAAGATGTGCCAAAAAGTGTGGAGCATCAGAGTGAGTAAGGAGATGGAAGGGGCAGCAACAGCCAGACTGGATTTGGGAACATGTGAGTTTCCCAGACGTTCTTGGAAATAATCAGTGGGGAAGCCTGGTTAAAGAGTGTGACTTCCTATCTACCACCATGTCACCCTGAAACAAGCACGATCCTGTCTGATCTTGGAAGCTAGGCAGGGTTGGGCCTGGTTAGTACTTGGATGAGAGACCACCTAGGAAGACCAGGTGCTGTAAGCATGAAAAAATAAAAAATAAGGGATTGCCAGTTGACAAGTTCCTTGCAATCTGTAAGGTCAACCAAGGGTTGCCTCACCTTAAAAAAAAAAAAAAAGTGTTATTTCCTGCAGTTGATTATGGAGACTTGGACTGCATAATAAGGGCAAACATGAACCCTGAAAGTAGGAGAGCTTGGGGGTACATGGGTAACAGCATTCATTTTAAAGCTGCCTGAAAATTTATTGTCATTTCCAGAGATGCCTAATTTTTAAATGAAAACACAGGGAAAGTTTGGCTTTGCAATAGTAAATATTTTAATGTTGTTCTGTTTGTCATGTGAGCGTTTTAGTGATCTCTTAATTCATTATTCCTGGTAAATCAGTATCACTTGTTCATCCTGGCAAGGAAACAGTTAAAAGTGATTTTTTGAAAGTATTACCTTTTTTAAAAAAACAAAGATGAAAACATTTGTTAAGTCTGACTTAGGGCTGCTATAAGGTTTTTTTTGTTGTTATTGTTTTTTAGCAGCATTAAAATTTTTATTTCTGTAACTAGGATTCATTTAATCTCTGTAGGTGGTCCTACTTGAATATAAATGATACTGTGTAGGTTTTTTTCCTCCACCAAAAGAACTAAGTTTTGAAATAAACTTGCCTCAGAAATACTGAAAAGTGGCTTGAGAAGCCACTTCGATCTTAAAACAAAAAAAGAAAATAAGCAGGAAGTATACTGAGAGCAGTTGTTTTGAGCAGAAAGATACATGTTTTGGATTTTTTGGATAAATTAGTCCTGATTTTTTTGGTATATTGATCTCATTTTTTCATTTTAGCTATAATGTTTAATTATAGCAGAGCAGCTTAGAGAAGTGATTTTTAAACCACGATTCTAGAATCAGCCTACTTAAGTATGATTCATAGCTCCAACACTTACTGTGTGAACTTAGGTAAGTTACTTACCTCCCTGTGCCTCAGTTCCCTCATCTGAATAATGGGAGTGATAGCTCACATTTTTTTGTTATTGTCGTTATCATCATTAATGGATTAAGTGAGTTTACACACGTGAAGTATTAAGTGCCTCAAATAGAGTTCTTGCTCAAATATCTCACCTACTGTTTGCAGGGGCAACCAAGGTGTATAGAACTGAGGTTGATTTGGAAAAATATTTTTAATTCTGTGTTTTGGATATTCTTTCTGTTCCCTGAAAGCTAAAATACTTACAGATTCTCCTTTTTGACCTTTAGGGCCAATGGACCCTGGAAATCCTGGTTGTCCAGTTTCACCCTTTTCAAAAAAAAAAAAAAAGCAGAAGAGAGATTTTTCATGAGGTCAGATGAGTACTGTTGTGACTATGGGAGTCAGAAGTAATTGTTTGTGTTCCTTCTCACCACAGAATTTATCTATTATTATCTTCCAGGAGACAACAGCAGTTCTGAATGGAGTTTAGTTTATTTGCATAGCAATGTGTTTGTCAGCACTTCACAACACCTTTAGTCTTTTAGAAATCCATAATATTCATTGTATTTAAAACAAAGTTAATTAATTTTCAAGGAAAGAACATCTAGAGGAAAAAAATTATAATTTTGTACCAAAAAAAGAATTTTTTGTGATCTTAAAGACATCAGATTGTTTAACTAACACAATAATCCAGACTCATTTTATTTCAGACACTTCTTTTTTTAGGTGGGGGGAGAGGGAGGGAGGGGAGTGGAGAGATATGAAGAAAAAATGAGTTTCTCAGCTGTTTCCAGCATTTACATTGCCATTAAATGATTGGCTGTGGACAAAGAAGGCATTCTTGTTGATGTGTGCAGCAGCAGCCTGGAAATCTTTATGTCTTAGATCTTGAAGAGGGATCTGTATGTGACATATAAAGAATACTTTGAAAAAAATGTAATTTTACAAATAATACTTGTAGAAAGGAAATATATCACTAATCAGACGTTAGAGGAGTCCCAGCATTGTGCTTCTTTTTAATGTTTACCAAAATCCTTGGATATCGCATAATCATATATCATATAAAATAGCTTACTAGAAGTTATGTATATATTTGATTTTTTTGTCCCCAGCCTCAAGAGATTTTGGGAAAATGAGGGTTCTGGGTATGTACCTTTGTCACCTGTCCTTGTCTATTTTTTATTTTGTACAAAAGGAATACAGAAAACATAAAGCTGAATAATGTCAAAACTCCATGTCTCTCAGGCACCCAAAATTAAAGGAAAAAAAATTACAATCAAAAGAAATCTCCTAATTTCTCTCTCTATTCCTGTCCCAGAGAAAGCCACTCTCTTAAATCTGGCACTTCAATTTTTTTAGTCTGTTAGTTTTTAAATTTTTATATTGCATATATTTGAAATCATAATGTGATATATTCATTTTGAATATTTTAAACAAATTCCATAAACAGTTTTATCTCTGTATATAAACATTATTTGAGTTTGGTGTTCCTTATTTTTTTTATTGACATTGTTTTAAAGCCGTTTCTATTGATTTATATAGATCTAGTTCATTTGTTGTAAGCTTTGAATAGCATTATACAATGTTAATGTACCAGAGTTCACCTAAGTCCCATTGACGGGCATTTGGATTGTCTCTAGTTTTTCTCTATTATAAACAAGGCTGCAATAAACATTCTATACCTGCACCCTTGTATAGATTATCTGTTTATTTTGAAGCCTGGAACAGTCTACCCAAAGTGCTCCAAGTACAAATAAAAAGAGGGAAAAATTGATGGATACGTAAAGAGATCAATTGCTGTTAGTTTAAAAATGGAAATGAACATTTGGCTTCATATGAGCATTTGGGTACACAGCGTGACCTTTTTATTACCTATCTGGTAGGTGCTAAAATCCCCAGTGAAAAGGTGTGAAGGAAAAATATCCCTAGTAGTTAGACAGATTTGTATAAAATAAAAGTAGAATTCAGGGAAGATGTCTAGAAAGTATTATAAAAATGACATCTGCCCAATACCATAGGGCAAGGATATACATGGAGGAAGAGTAATTATATTTATGGCTCATATTCATTGCACTGATGTAAATATATCCCCAATGGAAAGCGGATGGTGGACCCAGCAGAGGCTTCAATCCATCTCTTTGAATGGTACTTGGGTGTGTGGTTGGCTGTGGTTTAGGGACCAATTCTCTCATATAAAATTCTGCAGACAAAAGGATTTCATACCTGATTCTTAGACACATATGGAGTTTTTCATATTTAAAATATGGTTTATTTAGTTCAGTGATTTCCCATTGTGAATACTAGTTGAAAGAGAAGTGATGAATTTACTTAGCTTCAAGAAAGGCTGTTCTTTAATTTGACACTTTCAATGCTATTTTAAAAGCTTGGTACTTTTGTGGCTTTATCTCTTCTCTCTGACAGTAGGCCCCCAAACACCCCTGCTAATTTCTCAGGAGTCCTAAATATTCTGCACTTTATTCCACTGTCTTAATAAAGAAGCAGTTCTCCCCAACTAATTTGCAAAGACATTATTCCTTCATCAAATTCTGTCAGTCTCAGGCAAGCTACAGAGCAGAGATCATCATTTCAATACTGGCAGATCGGTCATGTGAATGCCATCATCTCGACTGCCATTTATTATTAATAGCCACTAGTGTTCCTTAGTACCTTAGTGCTCTTGCTATAGGATGTGGCTGCTAAATCAGGAGTGATTTGTGTGTAGATTCTACTACTGTTAGTGTTTGTTCCGATGTGTCATTGTAATGTTGAGTTCCAAATGGTACATTGGTTTTCTATTTCTGTTTCATCGGTCAGCACACTGAGAAGTGATGCATAATACAACGATAACTCATTTATGTGTTGAAATTGCACTCCTGGTTAAATATTTTATTCTACAACACAAATTGAGTCCCTTCCCCATCAAAATTATAGCGGAAGATGCAAAGAGGAGCAAGTCCAGGTGTTAAGGATGATAATAACTATTAATACCAAAAAGATAAATGAGACCGCATGAGAAAAAAGTTTGAGCAGATGTACAGAAAGAAACAAATCTTTAGTTGGGCCTTAATATGTGTCAAGATATTGTGCTTTTGGATAAGTTAATTTCATCTCACTTGATTTTAATCCTGCTATCAACTTTGTATAGAAGCAAGCATGCCCATTTTACAAATGAGGAAACTGATATTCAGATAAAGTGATTTTTCCAAGGAGACAAAGCTATTAATGGCATAAGTAACTTAATGGCACAACTTTGTGGTTCTCAGTCCTGGCTGTCTATTTGAATCACCCGAAGCACTTTTGAGTGATAGCAATATGAACCCCAACCCAGATCAACCAGAGGTATGGGCTCTGCCCCAAATCAGAGTCTCTAGGGATGGAGCCTGAGCACTGGTTTTTTCTAAAAGGTCTCCAGGTGATTCCAGGGTTCAGAACCACGGGGTCTACCACAGATGCAAGCAAATCTGTGAGAGCAGCTAAAAGAGCTTTAAATTCTCACTACAGTGACCCATGAACAGCATTATAATTAAGAAAACTAATGTATTGATTCAGAACAGATACTAAGTGGATGTATATCGGTAGAAGTGATGTCACTCTTCAAGCAAGTTCTATGCTTATGTTTTTTAGTTTATTTTATACATTATTTATCAGTAGAGTCTTTATCCTATTAATTAGAGTTCTCACAAGTCATTTCATATGTACATTTATATTAGGTATTGCATCAAGGTCCCCACAGACTCTTCTAGGTTATTTCTTTGGGTGGGAGGAGGGAACAGATATACCACTGGCTTTTCTAATTCTACTTAAGATTCTGAAGCAATTAAGAAAGATTTTGAGCATTAGAAAATGTCCTTAGAGTTTGAAATACACCTGTTTTACAGAATCAAATTTCTCATCATTGAGGTCTTAAGAATTTCTAAGTAACATATGTTTCCTAATGAACATAGCAAAACAGAAGCCAGCTGTTTTGTTTCAAGAAGTGAATCATCATTTAAATACTTTAAAAGTGCCACAACTCTCTTCTTGGCTCAGCTGTCCTATGTGACAAGCTCTGTGGCTTTTTTTGCTTCCTCCCACCCCTTAGCTTGCAGGTGTCCAGTAGTAATTGCTTAAAATGTAATGTGTTTGCTATGGTGGTGGAGGAATTCTAAAAACTATTTGGTTACAGGAAATAATGCTAATGTACTAGCTATATAATCCAAGACACACAAATGACTTATTATTGCTGTATAATAGATATTTTTGGATATCTTTTTAAGAATGTCAAGGTTTTATTTATTTATTTCTTGGCAGAAAATTTCATTTTCAATGGTCAATCTAAAAAAGTTTCCACTTTCTGTTGAGACGATCTTTTAGCAGTATTTTCTGGTGAAGGATGTATGATCTTTTGACTAGATTGGTTGCACTGATTTATAAGGTACAGAAGTCATATTTTCTTGGATTCATGTTGAAATACCCTGCCCTCAATCAAGAGAATTTTACTGGGTGAATGAATGAAAGTAGCACTCACAGACCACATTTCCTCAGAGTATTTTCGAACCTACCCATCTCTGTCTGTAGATTTAATGTGCATTGTTTTTTTCCTGACAACGGCACATTCACACTGAATCCAAGGTCATCACAATTTCAGAACCAAACGGGAGCGAAACATCTTTTTGAGTGGGCAAGTGAATCTGTCATCCTCACAGCTAATATAATTAAACCTGTGAATGATGGCAAGAATGCACTGGAAATTCATCAGCATTTTAATTTTGAAACTATTCTGAAATAATTATTGACTAAGCCATGACTACATTATAAAACCCCCCCCCCCCCAAAAAAGAATGCTCCTATAACAGCTTATGCTTGGGAACTTAAGAAAACACAAAAATAGTGAGCCTGAGCCTAATACATTTTGTCAAAGGGGTCTTCAGATGGTTTTAGCCACCTACACGGACATATGAAACATCAAATTATAAATGGAGGTTTGGGTCCTAATTTCATGTGCCTTGTTACAGCTATTTCCCCTCAAGGTGTCCTTTTCCTTATAGCCAACTGCCACTCAGTAGTCTTCACTGAGGAGCAGCTTCCAGTCCTGCTGCCTGGTCAGAGGTCGTGGAGGCTGTGCCCACTGCTGGCTTTGTGGCCTTGCCACAGATGAAACCCTCATGTGGCAACAGGGCTGCTCCTGACTTAAAAATGTATGAATTAGTGTAAAACTCTGGATGTTTTTATTAACTTTGAAAATATGATGGGGATGTAAAGTGCAGCACAGGGAATATAGTCAATAATACTGTAAGAACTATAGTGCCAGGTGGGTACTGGACTAATTGGGGAGTGGGGCATCACTTCGTAAATTACATAAATGTGCAACCACCACGCTGTACACTTGAAACTAATATAAAATAATATTGAACGTCAGCTCTAATTGAAAAATAAAAATTAAAAATAACTGATTACCTTCTCTCCTTTGGGGCCACCAGCTCCATGCTCACCAAGGTTTCCCTAGGTAAACATAAAACAAATAAAAATACAAAATAGTCATTTATTTTTAATATATTCAGCCTCTACTTTAAAAATATAGTCAGATAAGAGTATTGTAATGACTTCATATGGATACTATTTTAGTCACTTTTGCCTTTCTTACCTTCTGTTAAATATTCCTGAAAAACTCCAACTTCAGAGACCTTATCTTGTCTGTGACTTCCTCCCAGGAGATAATTCTGAAGAAACAGTACATCTCCACAGGAAAATTGTCACTACTCCAAATAAATGCCTGGCAACCTCACATGGTCCCCAACCACTCCACAGATAGGACTTTCTGATGTTCTTAATAATATCTTTGCTGTTCAGTATAATAGACGTTCTGTTACTTGACCTCTTTGCTGAGCTTGCCACTCTCTTGATTGATGTGACACCTCACCCTCTTGGTTTCTTCCCATCTCCCCGACCTTTCTCCCTCTTCCCTCATCTAACTGGTCAAGGCAAGACTTCCTCAGGACTCCGTGTAGCCTCTTTTCTTTTGCGACTCAACATCCTCTCCCAGGCACTCTTACCTACTCCTATGACTCAAAGGTCAGCTATCACACAAAGACAGACAAATTTATAAAGCCAGCATACATCCCCTTCTGAGCTTTGACCAATATATATAATTCTCTACTTGATATATTTACTTACAAATTCTAGAAGAAATTCATATTCAACAAGTTCAAAACTGAATTTAATAAATACACACATATATGAGAGAGATACATGAGAGAATTATATCATGCTATTTATATTCATTAGTCCAGAAATGGGAGAATGAGATTTCTTCTTAGGGTGTGTAGTTTGACTTGTTAAAATGAGCACTAATTTTATTTTACAATGGAAAAAAATCAAGAAAAGAAAGAAAATCTGAATTCATCCTCTTGCTTTCACAGAGCTCTTCCTTCAATCTGGGTATCATTCTTAACATTGCCTTCCTCCTTATTCCTCTGGTATAATCAGTCTATGATGTCTCTGTCTCCAAAATCTCTTCTCTTCATGCTACCCACCTTCACTCTGGGAAGGCCACCATCATGTCTTGCCAGGATCATTGCAATAGCTCTCTAATTGGCCCTCTATGATCCACTCTTGCTCCACAAATACATATTCTCTAAATAAGGTTAGAGCGGTATCTTTAAAAGACACTCTGACTTCCTTCTTTCTAAACCTTGACAAAGCCATCAAAATCCTGCATGACTTGAACTCATTTTCCTCTCCAGCATCATCTTGGCCACTCTTCTCCCTCAGAAGTTCCAGCTGTAATTGCCTTTTCTCAGCTTCTCACATGGACCAAGATTCTTCCCATTTCATCCTCTAGATCACCACTCTATCCTCACCTCTTCGTCTGGCTAGCAAGTACTCATCCCTCAGGTCTCAACTATTATAAAGTGCCATTCACAGAAGCCTCCTGTGGGTCTCCCAGGGAGGTTCCCCTCTCATTATCCTCTCAATAGATATTGTGTTCTTCTTTCCTAATACTAACACTTTTATTTTTGTGTTTATTTTAAAAACTTTGCTCCCCTTGCAGTAGAACGTAAGCTCTATGACGACCTGGAATTGAATGCTCACCCCACACCTAGAGCAATACCAAACATACAGGAAGCATCTCATAAATATTTGTTTGATTAAATAAATATTTGTTGATTCTATTTATGCATTTTTCTTATCAAAGTTTTTTTTTTAATTAAAAACACGTGTTGGTAGAAAAAAGTAATGAAATGTTTAAACTGCAAAAATACACAAAGGTCACTTGCTATAGTTTAACATTTTAAGTGTGCTTTTTATGTTATTAATGCTACTCCAATTAAAAACATGCAGGTTAGAACTGCTGTTATTGGTCTTGAGACAGATATTCTCTCATTTTCCTACTAACTTTGATCTGAGATGTCTAAATTGAAAATAAAAATTATATTCTCAAAATCCTGAGCTACAAGTGATCTCAAGAAAAATGAGGTATGAGACTCTAAAACACACACCACACCACACACACACACAGAATTGGCACTTACAAAACGGTAGGTTGCTTAGATGCAACCTGCACAGAAACATATAAATTTTAGGAATTTCCTGAAAATACTAGGTATCTGAGCATGGTCCCAATCTGAGTGTACAACCCATTGGTGTCTCTCCCTGGGTGTGGTTATGCTCGGACATTTTTGGGGGAAGCTGGGACATGCTTTGATCCAAGACGAGAGTTGTTCAGAGACAGCCTTTTGATTGAGTGGCCCCATATTCTTGGTGTGCAGAGCAGAAGGGCACCCAAAGTGCAATGGGTGAGTGCAAATCACAGTGCAGCACCTTGGTTTAGATTCCCCTCCCAACAAATGAGAAAACTGATGCTTTCAGAGATGCTGTGGTTGAAATGGAGAAATGCCTCTGTAGCACTAAGTCATATGCTCTATCCATATGCTCTGTTCTAAAAATCTTGATTTTTCTGTTGGCTTTCACACCCAGAAAAACAACGGGACCATTTATTGCCTAGCAGAGCACCACATGTTTGCTACACTCAGTAGGTAGGCCAGGAAATTCATCTAATCAAGGGCCCTCAGTGCCCCTATAGGTGTTCTCCACTCTTGGGCTAACAAGACTCAAGGCAGATTTGAACTTGAACTTCAGTAGCATTTATTCATTGACATGTGAGATTCTCCTCTCCACTTTCTCTAAGCTAACTGCAACAGATATTTACTTGGCTCTACAGAAATAATAAGGTACAATTCTTGTGTTTCTGGAACCTGCAGTTCTGCCTCAGATTCTATTCTAATTTTACTAAGTCATTGTGTACCCTGGTGCTGTTATTTGAATGGGTTCTTACAAGCCTTTTGAATAAATGAAACAGCTATATAGTTTTGAATGTGTTTATTTAAAAGTCCCTGGTGAAGTGGTGAGGGTTGTGTGTGGGGGGCTGCTAATTGGCCTGTACATTTCAAGAATTCTGGGATGTCAGAACATGCCCTTTGTTCTCCTGTAGGAAATGGTGAATGGGACTTTGGAGCTTATAGTCAGACAAGTAGGAAGACTCAAGCTATTCCAATTCTCCATGAAGAGGGTATTCTCTGGAAAGAAGGGAATATATTTGGATGTGTACTGGTTGAACCATAGGAGACGGCCATTTTCAAAAGCTCTAAAGAATCAAATTTCAGCAATTTCCTGTGGCTCAATATAATCAAAGAGACCAATGACATAAACCCCTACCAGGACACGGGGTCAATAAAAATCTCCCAGTTTAGGTTCTGGGGAACTTTCTATAAAATCCTAAACACAAGGGGATATAAAATTAAAAAAAAACAAAAACAAAAACAGATTATCTGTCATGGACTGAATTGTGTCCCTTCCTCATGATTCACATGTTGAAGCCTTAACCTTCAGTGCTTCAGAATGTGACCTTATTTAGAAATAAGTTCTTTGCATATGTAATTATTTAAGACGAGGTCATACTAGAGTAGGGTATACCCCTCTAATTTAATTTGACTGTGTCCTTAATAAAAACAAACTTTGAATGCAGAGATGTGCACACAGGGAGGATGGCATGTGAAGAAGGGAGTTATGCTGCTACAAGCCAAGGAAATACCAGAAGCCAGGAGGAAGGCCTGGAACACATCCCTCCCTAGCACCTTCAGAGAGAACATGACCATGCTGACATCTTCATTTTGGACTTCCAGCCTCCAGAACTGTGAGACAATAAATTTCTGATGTTTAGCCTACTCAGTTTGTGACACTTTATTACAGTAGCCCTGAGAAGTTAAAATGAAAAATGTGGCATAAGAAGGCGTCCTCACTTGAAAATAAGACCTAAAGCTGGCTCTAAGTCCAACCTCTCAGTTACTTCAAGAAAACATTTCACCAGCTCCAAGTGTGGTAGACCACACAGGGATGGGAAAGGACAAGGTGGGTTTCCAGGTCCTCTGTAATAAAACTAAGATCCAAAAAGCCATATGTCTGTGCCTAAATCTATAATGTTCCCCCAAACCAGTGGATCCTGGGGTATAGGGAGAGACAGGAAGTATTTAAATTTTATTTCTAAACCTTCCTGGTCTAGAGGGTTGCCTCCAGCATTCCCAAGGAAGCTTTCACTTTTTGTGCCATCATTGGGTTTAACTCACGGCTTAGAGAGACATTGACTATTTGATTTTGGGGAAGGATTTTCTGTCCTTTCTAGTTTGTGGATATTAAAATGAAGTTGTGATTTGAAACTTGAAAGGAAAAATAGATTATTTTGCTAGCAAATTGTTTTTTTTTTTGTTTTTTTTTTTTTTTTTTGTCAGCAATTTAGAGAAGTGAACACTAGAATTGGTTCCTGGGAGGCACAGCATCAATCTCCAACAGCTAAGACTGATTCTCTGCAAATTTCACTGAATGTACTGATGTAAGGTAATACAACCATGCATTTTCAATGTGGATCTTTAAAAACAATATCGAATGTAAAACCCGCCAGTACATGGCCTCCACAGATAACACTTTTTTCTCCATCTAGAATATTGTAAGGGGCTTTGGATCTGATGGTGTTTGCAGTTGACAGAGCCTATCGAAGTTTTATTAAAACTCCCAGAGCTGGAGACAATGAAGAGCAACTTGCTGGTTAGTGAGCAGATTTTCCTTACGGGGAGAATGTGCTCAGCATTGCTGCTTCTTTGCAAACAACTTTGTGAAATGGGAGCAGCTGTTTTGCAAATTATTTTTGTGATGGAGAGGGAAATCTTCTACCTTTTGTTCTTTGCATCCTCAAGTGGGCATGCAAAAATACACATATACATACTTAGGTAATCTTCCTGACCTCAGTCTCTCTCTCTGTTCCTCGCTTCCTTCCCCCCCCCATATTTGCTTTTTGATTTGTGGTGCAAGGGGTGAGAGATTTTTAGGCCTGAGCTGCTTCTTCTGATGACATAAGGGAAAAATCAACCCTTGTACAGGGACCGAGGAGCAATTCCTTTGCCTTTGAGGATTTCTGGGATGAGGGGATGAACCAGGGGCTCTTTTAGTTTAGAAGAGCCTCAGAGGGATGTGCAGGAGCAGTCTGCTGCTCATCCTCCCATGGGTAGCTGCTTCGGCAGGCTGCTTGACTCCTGGAGCTGCTTCAAGCTTAGGAGCTGAGGCCAGGACTCTAGTGCAGACATTACATAAATCAATGCCAATTTAAAAAGGAAGATTATTTTAACCTTGGGATGTCACTTTTTATATCTCAATCCAGGGTGCATTATTTAATCTTCAGGAAAGTTTCATTTTCCCCCCAACCCTCTTTCTTTTGTGCTCATTTGCTACAGCCAGACTATCAGGCATGTGATCAATTGCAAAATGAAACAATCTCAGGATCTGAAAACAGATGGGGGTGAAGGTGGGGGACACTGCCAAATGAAAACATGTGTCACACACACCTTTTATTTGTAAAGCCGAAAGTGAGAGGAGGGGGTTACCATCCAGAAACATTGGTCAGTGTAGGTACCGGGAAGGCGGTCCCTGCCTGTCTATCCATCCTGGTGGGACCTCAGTGTAACAGCTCTCATTACTTGCAGAAGGAGACAGAGTGAAGTGCATTTGGGAAGTTTTCTTCCACTAATTCCCAGATGAGTCTAAAGCCCTCCAATGCTAAGTGCTTATAATGCATCATTTGGGGAAGAAAAGCCATAGTCTCTTTTTTATCGTTATGCTCCAGCTCTAAAGCCACATTTGAGATCATGTGGACTAAATACCTGTGACCCTCTATCCTGTAATGGCTCTAAGGGCAGATGGAGTTCTTTTAGGTGAGATGATAGCAAAATTCAAAGTATTGGTTTGCTGCTGGCAAGAGTCTCCACTTGCCTGCTCTGGTCAGACTCACCCCCCACCCCCGCCCCGACTTTTTTTTGAAATATAATCTTAAAGTTTAAACATTTACATTCCCAACTTTAGACTAAAATATAAATGCTCCATATATCTTCATTTAAAGGAAAACTGACTCATCGGCAAGAAAAACTATATATACAAGTAGTGTTAGGAGACTTGTAAAGATATGAGCTTTAAAAGTTTTGCAAGGAATAGCAAATATTTAAGTAGCTGAGTAGCAACTTGGTAAATTTTATACCAAGGGTGAAGGTAATATAGTGTTCTTTAAGTTTTTCTAGCTGACACTGTGACATCAGAGCCAACTCATTCTCATTACTTTGAAGCTTTTATGATAAATCTTATTTTGTAGTAGTTGTCATTACGGAAAAGCATTGTATCTTTATTGATTAATTTTAGACATGCTTCACTTACTTTTGTTCACTTGTGCCAAGGCCCAATGTTCTGAAAAAGCTAGAATAGATCTATTCAGAAAATGCTTAATTATACCCCATTCTTCCTAATATAATTCTCCCTGGAAAATCTAAGTAAATGAGAGAATTTAAGATTGAATCACTAAAATAACTTTCTACACTCTTGAAATACAACCACAAATAATCTTAGTCTTTATGCTGAACTTAACCTGATGAAAAAGAATTGGGGTTTTAAAAATTAATTAGCTTGTCATTTAATGAACACGTTTCTGCGTACCGGCTACTTCAAGGTCTCTGCTTCGTGTCTCTTTGGGATTTCCAAACAAAGAGGAATAGCAGTAGTCAAGAATTTGTAGGAATGGAAAGCAAGAACACAGAGGAAAGACATAAAGGAGTGTCTCTAGATTTGTTTTACTGTAGTGGCATAATTATTCACAAGCACCATATCAATGATAAGCTACTTTGTATATAACAGACCCTAGTCAGTGAGAGAGTACCTCATATCAAGTGAACAGACCCCAAATATTTATTACTGAATGATGAGTCAATCAACAGCCTCATTTAGGTTTCTGAGTCTTAGTTCATTGTCAGCCCACATTCTTTTCCCTTCGTTGTGCTTCTTTGGAGAATAGGAAGCAAAATTGTCTTGCGTTTTGCCACTTTCACATCAGGATTCCATCCATTCTAATTGTAGCTTAAAAACCTTGGGGAAGTTAAAATGGCTCTTCCTTGAAAGGTAGGGGACCCTCAGTTTCGACCTATGGTATGTAAATGTTTGCTTGAAATTTTAGTGTAGCACCTACTGGTTTTGATATGAAATCTATCACCTATTGTGCTACCTGGAGCTTCAAAGTAGCAAACAATCTCTTTCTGTCCTCAGAGAAATTAGATATACGATATTATCAATGGTGAAACATGATTTTGCATTAAATTTTTGTGTGAAGTTTTGCAAACTTTGAAGTATTTTTTTTATAGATAATACCTTGGTTTTGAAAAAAATAGTGGGTGAAATATTTTTTTTGAAACATTTTCAGTATGGAAAGATGTTAAGAATATGTGATCATGTTTCAAAGTCTGAGCAGTTAAGAATTAAAGTGTTTTTTTTTTTTCCAAAAATATAATCACATAAAAATCTCTGTATATAATATGTGAAAACAGAAGCCATACCCTGTTATAATATCCACCAAGAGTCTGTTGTACTCCTTGTGTTCCAGGAGGTCCCTGTATTATAAATAAATCAATGATAAATACCTACACATTTACCAAAACAATGTGAATTTAAAAACTACATCTAAGAACTCTTGAAATCTTATAGTTAAGAAAAAAGTAAGAGCCTTTTTAGTTAAGTATTCCAATTAACAGAGAATTACAGAGGCATTTACTCATCAGGTTCCTAAAGGTATTTTGAGGTTAAATCCTGAATGAATACAGGGGTCCTAACTGGGAACATGTAACATTTTACTGGAAGGTCAGCCAGCCATCAGTATATTCTTTATTAAAAGTAACTATACCCATAAAAATCCTCCAGGGAAGAGACTGCAGTTTCAGTTTATTTTTGATACTTTTTACAGGGCCTTAATCAATGTATTATAGAAATGTGAAACCACATGTTATTAACTTAGGAAATATTGAAGAGTATGTTTCTTTTGCTTTACCCTTTTGAATTAGCTGGGTGAAGATGGGTTGCACATAGACTTTCAGGCCAGAAAGAGATGTCTGCTCTAAAACCCAGACTTAAGACATTTACATACTCCTAGTTTTAGTTGACATGGAAATATTCACTAAGCACTATGCTGAGCTTTGGGAAGATAGAAAAGATGTAAAGGCATTTGTCCCTAAAAATTCCAGGAAGAAAGAAAGAGAAGTTTTTTTTTTTTTTTTTTTTTTTTTCTGAGTTTTTCAGGCATTACATTTTGGGGAGAGGGCCATAAAAAACAAACCTTCGGACTATTTTAAATCAAATAGTTCAAACCAAAAGAGTCAGCTATCACAGAAAAGAGACTGCATATTTCAACTAGACCTCAAAAGCTCCTAGGAGGAGTGAAAATAGAGGCAAAATTCTTTACATTTTCTTCAGAAGACAAAGATTATGATCAAGCAAATCGAACATTACTATTATACAAGATTTTTTTTTTTTTAAAGGCAATGAAAGCTTGGAAAATTGTAAGGAACCACTGATAGCTGCCCTCACTGATACAGGTAACACCTTAGATATATCGAAAAAATTAATGAGGTTTAACTTTTATGACTGGTATTTCTTATCAACGGCTTGGGACTACAGATATTTTCTTTGCCTTGTGCCACTAAATGTAGAGGACACAAAGATGTAGTGATGGATGTCTCAAAGCAGGTCGGCATAACTCTTAAGAAAATAATAGGCCTCGTGAGTAATGGAGCCGCCCGTGATTGGAAAGACAAATGATGCTGTTACCTCGCTGAAATAAAAACAAAGCTAATGTCAGAAAAGAACTCTCGTGGCATGACATATTTTTCATGTTTTTTTTTTTTTTTTTCCTAGCAGCCAGCTTTGTCTAAAGTATTCTAGGTCAGTTAGATGAAGTAATGAGGAAAGCGATCACTGAGCTGGAGGTTGTTCCACCGAGTTTCTAGTCAAGGAGATGCGAGTTAAACACTCGTTCTTGAAACTCAGGAGACATGAGATTCCATACACAGTGATCTTCCTACAACTATGTAATGAGGCTAGAGATTTTAGATACTATATGTACTATCACTATCACTAACAAGTAACTAACTTAGAGATATATGCATAGTAAGTGTTTAGTGAATAGTGAATGTGTGTTAATAATAGGGCAAATGAGATCAAAGAATAGTGATGTGGTGGGTAAATTTAGCTTCATACACATTCATTCTAATAACTGGGGCTCCCAAATATAGCAGAACAATTAATAATACAGTCTCTCACATAGAGCAAAATTTTCAATCAAATAATAATAGCAAATACTTATATAGTACTTATTGTGTGTCAGGTATTATACCAGGGTTTTTACATGGATTAATTCATTTAATCCCCACGATGACACCATGAGGTATGTACCGTCATGACTTCCAATTCAACAGTACAGAAAATGAGGATTAGAAACTGTTAACTGGCCCAAGCTGACACACTGGTAAGAGGCAGGGCTAATATTTAATGTAGGCAGCCTGGACCCAAATTCAGTTCTCACCTATTCTACTATCTTAACTTAAAAGCAGACTCTTAGCTTAAAATAATTTTTGCAGGATTTTTTTTTTTTTTTTTTTTTTTATCATGCAGACCATGCCTTCAAGGATACTGGGTGATCCCTCTTCCATGTTCTACTCCCCATACTGAAACTAAAAAAAAAAAAAAAAAAAAAAAAAATTCAACAAAACTTGTACTTGGCACTTCTTATGAGCCAGCACTGTGCTTGGTGCAGGAAGGGAGAAAATAAACACTTTGCCTTTAGATGTCTTACTGAACGTCCAAGGGAGGCCCTTTTATCTATTCCTGTATCTTCCATTATCTTCATGCTACCTCTCAAGACATGATAGGGATATTATGCCTGGATATTCCACGCCCCTCCAAAAAAAAATTCCTCTCAATCCACAACTGTACTCAAAATGCTCCTATCTGATTTGGCAGAGGTGGGGAGAGCAGGTGGTCAAAGGATATGAGAAGAGGGAGCCTTCAAAGGGGCTCTGGAAAAAGAAGCAGGACAGTGGACAGTTTGACAGAATTACATGGCACACAGCAGATAGCAGTATTGACGAGAATGGTAAAAATAATAGGATGATGCTAATTAAAAACTGGGTAAGAATTGGGTCTGATCTTTTACAAACTGGTTATTGTCTGCAGCGCATAGGTGTTTTCCATAAACACAGAATATAGTTCTCATCCAGAATCCTGACCTTGCTCTTGAGCATACCGTTAGGGTTAGGGTAGGAGAGCTCAGTGCCGCTCCTCTCTCTAATAACAATAGCAAGAGCATAGCTCACTGAACAAAGCTACTGGCTGATAGAAAAGTTTTAACAATATTATTCAGATAGCCACAAGATTAATAAACCTATAAAAGTTGTTTCTACATTTTCATATGTTTGGTTCTATAAAATATCATATCCACAAAATAACGCTCCAATCTAAAATTGGGGTCAATCTAAAATTGTAGGCTCTACTACTTAGTTGGCTGATGAGTATGATGACATTTTCTTCCTTTTTCTTGTAGTCACTGAGATACTTTGGGTACCACAAATTTCAAGTTTAATGTAAGGGATTTATAGCTAACAATACCTGCAAGCAATACCTTACACAAACTCTCCCAGAGGGCTGAAGAAACCCTGAAGCCACAGAAAGATACCCGTATGAGTCCTTAGGCAGCCTAACTGTACATTGACTGCAGCCAGTGTAGCAATGACTCACTGGATTGTTCTGAAACTGTCAGTAACAAACAACCTCAATCAATGTGGAGATGGTGACCACAGAAAAAACTATGCACATAAATGCCAAGAGCAACTCTGTTTACTGTCTGAAAAACAATACAGACATTGGGGTCTTGGAATTGGTGGCTGTCTTACAGCCACATCCCCAAGAGATGAGCTATTTTTCTATTTTCTATTCTGGTACAAAGCACGGTTGGAGAAGATCCAAGGAATCATTTGTTTCTGAGTTTAGCAAGAGCTGTCAGTCTTGTAGACTATCAATCAACTCTGCGGAAGGAGAAGTTAAAGACTCGTGATAAGTGACAGGTCTCCTGGCATCACAGTTATAGTAGATGCTCCAGGGCACTTGAGAGGTCACTTCCTCTGAAGCTTGTAATTATAAGGACTCGTCAAAAAGATGCATAGATGGCCCAGGCTGAATGTAGAAGAGAAGCCAGCTATCGAGGGCACATCAGCCTTGGCTAATGCTCTCAGGAGCTCTACTAGGAAAACCATTTGAAGGTTTACAGAAAGGAAAAATGTCCCAAATATCTTGCTCATCATAGTGACCTGAAATATAGCTATAGAGAAATCATGGCTATATAATGTCTATCTTTCATGCAGTTTTATTTTATTTGTATTGAGTTGGGGAACATAGGACACCTGGGTTAACGTGATGAGTACACAATTATAGAGCAGCTTCAAAATGCTCATGAACTCCCGGGAGATACACCTGTTCAGAATCCAACTATCTCAGGTGTAATTATCTGAGAGGTCCATAAACCTAGAGGGGGAAAAGATCCTGATGTTGTTTCCTACTGCAAAGAACCATATTTAGTGTGAAGAAGTGAATTAAAGCTTGGAGAGTGTATATGCTCAGCAACAGTTTAAGAAGAATTTTTTTTTTTTTTTTACAAAAATCTTTTTAGATAGAGGTGGAAAATAGAGAAATATCATGATGTCTGCCACCGGATGCATGGTGTGAAAATGAGGAGTTGTTTGCATTATCATCCTCTTAGTAGATTTCAGTTTGGGCTACAGAGTCCCAAAGTTTGAGAGATGGAAAGAGTTCTCAGTTAAAAACTATACTTCTTCAGTCCTGGTCTTGGCTGCACTTCCATTTTTCATCTAGTTCATGTAGCATGCTTACCTCGAAGAACTCAACTTTAGCCTTATCTTTTTTTCCTGCCCTGCAAGCTCTGTGCAAGACAAGTTTCAGTCTTTTGCATCAGCTTTTAGCACACCCTCGATATTCTGAATCAAGATCTCCGTGGCTCCTTGGTTAACCACTCCACTCTCTCTCTGATCCTCCCTCCTGAGCTATTTTCCTTTCTCCCTTTTCTCTACACACATCCTTTAATTTCTCATAACTGCTGACTAGCTTCCTCGGGCCTTCTGGTTGCCACTTCTCTCCAGGCACCATTGCTCTTCACTCTCTTATTAGGAACTCCCTGCAGGATTCACAAATACATATTTTCAGGTTACACATAACTGTCTTCTGGCCCTGTGGGTTTCCAATTAACTTCAGTAGCAAGTTACTTACTTTTGTCATTACTTTGAAATGACAAACACCTCTGTGAAGAAAGTTGTATTAATCAATCTCTTCAAAACATGCTAAAAAATAGCTTTGCTATAAGAACGGAATAGAAAGCTTGTTACTGGAAAGTTATTTGGGCTAATTAAAAAAAAAAAAACATTTCCAATTTTCTAATGGCTAGTATAAAAAGAGAGAGAGATCAGAAATTATTTTTCCCTTGGTATTAAAAAAATACATCATTAGGAAGGCTAAACATTCATAGGAATAGTAAGATAAAGCATCTTTCAATATTCAATAATCTTGGAAAAACTAATGTCTGAATGAGTTTTCCTCTCATATATATTTCCATCTACAACATTATATATAACTTGATAAGGCACATTTACACTGATTATAGTGGCTTATGTACATGTCTGCTTTCCCAGTTAGAATGAAAATTCCTTGAAGGCAAGGAGTTTCCATCTTTTTTGTCCTATCATGACACAGGATAGGGTACATAGTAGCTCTCCCCTCCCCTAAATGTTCACTGAACTCAGTAGAATCATTACTCTTACAAGAAAAATTCTGAAGGGAAAGCCAGTGTCTGGCTTGTTGGCTTTGGTTAGAAGTGGCAGCAAACAGAGAAGAGGTCCGGCTGCTTTCAAACTCAGGGGCGACAGGGCCAGCAGATTCAGATGGATCTAGGAATCTGGCTAAATACTGAAAATAAAGCTGCAGCAAGCTCCAGAGGAGCAGAAGAGCGCTTGCAAGTGGACTGTTGACCAGAATTACAACATAGAAAGTTGTCTTCTAACTCTGAGAGAAAAATCAATAATACTCTTTTAGATAGAAAATATTTGGGAAATCAATCCCATTTTCTTTTAAACACAGATCCTTTTACCTTAAATATTTGCTCAAAATGAAATTTTCAGTGTCTCTTGGGATTTAATTATATAAGTTAAACAGTTGTATTTTCATAATGGATTTTTTTTTTGAGAATGCTTCTGCTAATTTTTTTTATGACCAAGGAAATGCCAACACTCCCTTCCTCTACCCCAAAACTGCTGAAAATGCTCAAACAGCAAAATATGATTTTTGAAACCAGAAGGTTCATTAATGTTTATATTGTTTACATTTCAATACAGAAACCTCAAGTTCTCCTTTTGGGGATTGCTACAGGAATAGGGGCCAGATAGTATGTATTAGGTGAAACTGAAGATTCTTGGGAAGGAGTTCTTGCTCATCAAAGTATCTTACCCGCTTTCTGGTTTATGCCTAAAACTCCATAAAGGAAGTCTGATTGATTTGGCACTGGGTTTTTTCACCAGCTCAAATTCCAATATTCCTGGGAGATATAATACTGATGCTTCACATTTACATAGCTTAGGATAATTCTAAAAGTGTTTTCACTTATATTTCTTGAATGGCAGGGTGATGTGATTGCAGAACACATTATCTCATTTGGTTTTTATAATAACTAAGTGAGGTGGGTATTATTATATTCACCATCTGACATGAAGAAACTAGAGACCTCCCCAACCCAAATCATATAATAAAGACATGGCGGAATCAAGTTTAAGAGTTGTTTTACTCTAATATATCTTAAGAATTATGTATTAAGTGTTTCCTGAGAGCAAGTTGGATGATACGGAAAAGGAGAAGAGTGAAGGGATGGTACTGGGGAGTAGAGACAGGAAAAGATAGCACTGAGGAAGGAAAGGGGTACAGAAAAGAGAGGATGACAGTCCTGAAGACTGATTCTTTGCCTATACCACCATCAGGCCTAGCACTCTGATTTTCTGGTGTGATGGTCTTAGAAATAGAGCAACTTCTTTTGAATCAAGTATTGAAGTTAATTCTGACTATAAGAGGTGGGAACTCAAATAAAAATAAACTCAGGGAAAACTCAGATTTCAAGCTAATCAGAAGGGCATGTTTCATTTGTTTGGCTAATACACAAAGACACAATCATGAAATTGGAAACACTCTTATCCTTAAATAGGTTTTTTTCAAGTGTTTTTGTTCACATTGAAAATAAAATCTAACTAGTTTTTCTAGATGATGAATATGTCAATAAATATATTTAGACCAACATTCTTAGTTGCATAATTTTTTTTTTATAAAGATTTGAATGGAAAAAAAAATCGAAAGGAGGGGAGCAAAGCAGAAGAAAATGTTACATGAAGATGATAAAGATAGAATCAGGAAAAGTACCAACACTTTTACTTTAGAAATGGCAGACCCTGCACTAAGTCCTGGGAGAGTAGGACAAAAATAATGAGCAAATGGCAGAGAATGATAAAATGGGATAATGATAATAACATTGATAAATAACAATAGTTATCCCTTGAAAATAATAACTGTGTGGCAGGTACATATATTATTACAATCCAATGAGGTGAGCATTATCCTTATTTTACATATAACAAAAGGTTAATCATCTTATCCAAGGGCATACAGGCAGACAAAAGCCAGGTTTCAGCTCATAGCTTTGATCTTTTAAGTCTTTCCTTTGTTTGCCTCACAGTTAGTGGAGTGACATATAGGAAAATAAAATATCAATCATCCTAAAGTTGCTTTAAAAAATCAAGCAGGCCATTCTACAGTAAAAGGTCACAGGATTCCTTAGTAGGATACAGAACCAATAAGGGCCAGGCAAAGAGAGCTCTGGGATACGGGGTAGATACATATTTTTAAAGATTTGGATGATATGGCTTGATGAAGAGAAAGTGACCAACATGAGAGGAGGGTCAGGATAAAAGAGAAGAACCACAAGCAGACGCAGGGAATTGTTAAAATCATGGAGGGCTTAGATTAGAGAGAGAGAAAGAGACTTCTGAGAGAGAAAAGGAAGAAGCTGGCAATCTCAATCACCATCTTAGTTAATTTTTGAAGACCAAATGACACCAAATGAGGCAGAAAAAGTCATAGTATTTATGAGATAAGAAAAGGATAAATAAAAGCCGCCATAGTTGGTAGAAAAAAAGACTGGCTAACCAAGAGAGTAATATTGTTTGGGGATGATTTCGATAGGTCGAAATTCCTGTGAGCGTGAAATTGCAGTGAAGAACAGCTGTGGGGACGCTGTCACACTTAACAGAGAAAACGAAAGACCCTTCAAACAAGAATACAATAGAGCCACTGTATTTGTTCTAGAGGAGAGATTTGTGTATTAGCATTCTGGGAATCTGAAACATTTCAGTAATACAATACACTGGTTTAAGCTTCCGTCAAGGACATCTTTTGGGGACTTCCTCTAAAAAAAGTAATAGCAGTTTTGTTAGAAGCCAGCAGCCACACATCCATTCTTGGTTAATCTCTGGAAATTCTCCACAGCACTTTGATCCATGATCTTCTCTCGTGTCAGCCAGTTTTCCCCTGACAGTGGCATACACCTGCACCATGCTTTGAGAGATCGATAGCTCTTGAGTGTCTCAGTCTAAGATATTACCAGCATCCTTGGTTCAGAAGTTCAGAAGCAGTGCTATTAACAGGTGAGGAATTGCAGCAAAGGCATCTTCTGAATCTTGAATGAGAATTTTTCACATCTGCCACTTTGGACATTTTTCAAACTATTCCCCTGTGTATTCCAGGAAGTACTGAGCTGGGCTTGTCTCCTCTGGCCTGCATACTGAGCTGTGTAATTGAGGGAACTCAGGCATAGGCAGTTTATGGTTGTATGAATAAGCAAAATACTCAATATGTGACCTGATTGTTTTCCAAAATTGCACAGTCCCTGGTTTTATTTGTCATTTTGGAACAGGAGTGGGAGGATGAGACTGTGACAGTGAACGCATTCAATGGGTATAATTAACTCATTTCATAAAAACAGATTTTCTAAATTATGCTATGATGCTCATAAATTTTTAACACTTTATGTTCCACGGGGGGGGAATTTTTTAAAGGTCCTTATTTTCCTTGATTTATGAAAGAAATCAATTGAATTAGCGTAAAGCGACTGCATTATTGATAGCATAGGATATTTCTGACTGATGTCCATGGCGTGATGGCTAGGAAAAAAGATTCCTCGCCTAATGCTGCTAGTACACTTATCCATCCATAAAATGGTTTGTGCTCATCTCTCCCCAGTATGTCCTGCTAAAGGAAAAAATATTATTTGTCAGCTTCCTGCAATGTAAGGAGCAGTAGGAATTTTGAGAGTGCCTTGTCACCCTGCAGAAGCAACATCGTTGGCCCAGTACAAGGTGATAAAAGCTACAGAGGCATAAAAACTAGTAAGAATGGAGATATGTGAAACAAATTATTTGTATCCAGTGGTGTCCCCAAAAGCTCACCAGCAACAAAAACTATATCTGGGGAACAGCTGTGCCTCCACCCCCTTGCCTGACCTCAGGAATCTCTTAATATGCACCCAAATCAAGGGAGAAGTTGGCTTACACAGCATGCACTATCGATAACTTTGAGTTTCTGTTTACTGTAATTAAGTGATAACGCTCACTCTCTTTAAAAATGTTGGCTAAATGACAGTCCTTCCTGTGTGGAGAAAATGCAGTTTCTAAGACAAACTGCTGTGATTTAAGATATCCAGGTTGGTGGCACTGGTTTATACACTGCTAAGTTACACAGAAACCAAGAGAATGTGCAAAATTTGAATAGTCAGGGACATTCTGAACAGCTCTGGAAAAGAATCAAAATGAACGATCCGTAGGTTTTATTTTGGGGTGTGACATCAAGGGTTCTCTCTGATCGATCAGTTATACTAATGATAACTCTACAAATGACAACTTTTGGCTCAAGTGAACCCCATGCTTATAGAGGGTGCACTCAGGGAAGTTCTAGGAAAAAAAAAAATACTTGATGATTTCATTTTTAAAATACCTAGGCTTATTCTACAAAAGGACATTCTAGGCCAGTGAAGAAGTACTTTGTTAATCTAATAAGATGGTTTTCCTGTTTCTTAAAATAAATTTGGAATATTTCAAGTGTGCTGAAAAACACAGAAAATTATACAATAAATATCCATGAATCCACAATCCAGTGTTGTCAAACCCTACCTATCTGTCATATTTGCTTCAGATCTTTTTACTTTTTAACAAAAGTACAGATATAGCTAGAGCCCTTCAAGTCTTATTTTTTTCCAAATTCCCTTCCATGTTTCAAATCCCCCAAATAATGCTGAAAACTTGTTGCTTCTTTAGTCACATAATTTCTTTTGATCAAAATAGTTTCCTATCAAGCTGTAGTTGTGCAGAGAAAACTGACCACATGGATTTAGCTAAGCCCCTTCTTTTCCAAGGCCCAGAGTTTTCTTATTGTGAAAATGAAGATGATTTTTTCTTGTCTACCTCTCAGAGTTATATATTGGTAAAATTAAATACTGTATGGAGATGCTTTTGGAAACGATATCATCAAATACAAATTATAAGATTATTTAGGAAATGAGTCTCCCTTTCTGAATATTTTCTCAAAGGCCAATCAGATTTATTAAAACCTAATGTTTACCCATCACAAAGAAATGGTGTTTAATCCATGTACTGGCCCAACTAATAACACGTTTGGTGACCATATCGAGGATTTCAAATATCCTGTCCCACCATTGCTATGTATCATGCATGTCAGTTTAGATGTCTCACTAGTTAGTTTCAATAACATAATTCAAGATAAAAAAAAAAAGTAGACAGTGGCTGTAAGATAAAATGTTTTTTCTCTAGAGTGTAGCTATAATTAGGAAAAACTCAGGAAGTCAGAAGGTGTCTACTAATGTCCCGC
Source organism: Eonycteris spelaea (assembly GCA_003508835.1). Classification (NCBI taxonomy): domain Eukaryota; kingdom Metazoa; phylum Chordata; class Mammalia; order Chiroptera; family Pteropodidae; genus Eonycteris; species Eonycteris spelaea. The sequence continues at coordinate 2,212,365 of PUFA01000140.1, forward strand.
TGCTGCCGTTCGTAGGGAGAGAAGTAATTAGGGAATTGAACCCAAGTGCTAGTTTCCAAATTCTCAACCTGATATCCCCAGCTGCCTTACTTGCATGTCTACGTACTCTGTGGCAACACAAGGTGACTCTGGAATTTTAGAAATGTTGGCAACAGCTGTTTTGTCTGAGACCATGACCCTAGTGGGGGACAAATGGCAATTAAATGATTAACTGGCCGTGTCTTCATGTTATTGGTCTTATGTATCCTTATTTTAAATCTGAGGAAGTCATCTTATTTTTATTAAGAAATGAAATTACTATTCCCATTGACTCAAATAAATGGTTAGGTTCATTTTCTCTGAAGATATCATTCAGTGCATGGCCTTTAGTCATTTAATAGACTCAAGAGACTGAAATTCTTAGCTGAAAGGAAAACTGAGAAATATGACAAAACCCTGATCAGTTCCAGGCTCCTGAAAGGGATGTAAAGAATATGAATTAGATTTCCACTGAGACATCAGGAGACTCAAAATTCATGTAGTTACCTACAGGGGGTTTTAACAAGAATTCAGTATTTTAATCTACTTTTTTAATTTTTTTTTTTTGATCATCCACTTTATTCTGCAGTCCAAAATGTGTTTGGGGTAAAAACTTGTTTTAGAGGTGGGCCTTGCTATATGCTAAAAACAAGAACTTTGCACCATGAGTTCTTGGTGTATGGTAGTAAATAAAGTTAGAGATGGAACTAAAAATTTGGAGATAGTGATGGATAATGGGGTACAGGTACAAAAAAGCATTAGTTTTATGGTGTTTTGAGGGCATACATGTTCATTGCTAGGACTGTTTACTTGACCCAACCCACAGCTTATCAGAAAGAAAGTATCAGGTCTAGCTATGGAAAAAAGAAAAAAATGACTTATTTGTGATTAAAGTCCCCATCTTTAATGAATAATGTTGCATCCACTAGATTCAGGTAAGACTGAAATTAAATGGGTTACTATCAAGTCTTTGTCAGTTTTCTTGTTTTCTCTCAGCAAACAAGTCTATTCCTTATCTGTGTACAGACTAAAAATGATGTGTTAAAAATGATGTTACCTTTAGAATTATCAGAAGGAATGATAATTTTATTACATCAAAATAAAGATCTAACCATTTCAGATGAAAATATATGAAGACTTTACAAAAGGGAGATGTGACCTGTCGATTATTTTCCTAACCACTTATTACTGTCCCCCACCCTCATCCTCTCTTCCGCTCTCATAAGGCCATGATAAAAGCCATTGAGCTTCAAAACCTTTACTGGCACTATCCTTCTCCTAGCTCCTTTATGTTTATTGACTACATTGAGTTCCTTCTCACCTCAGGCCCTTTGCATGTCCTGATCTTTCTGGTCAGAAGGTTCTTACTCTGGCCCTTACATGGCTAGCTCCTTCTCAAGTAATATCTTCTAGATACTCAGAGATGCTACCCGAACCACTTTATCTACAGTAACAACTCATCTTTGCAAGTCACTCCCAATTACCCAGTTTATTCCCCTATAGCACCTCATACTAAATTGAAATTGTTTTCTCTGCCTATTGAGTTATTAACCATTGCTCCCCTTCCCACACATTAGAGCGTAAGTTACAGACAGTAGAGGCCTTGTCTGTACTTTGTTGCTTTGTTTTTTTAAAATCACTGTATACTCAATGCTTATAATGATAACTAACAAATGGTAGATGATTGATAAGTATTTGTTGACTAAATGAATTCAATTTCACATCCTAAATTTACTCTTTTAATTGTGTATACTGCTGTATAAACATAACCGTCAAGAGTGCAATGGCTCATGCTTTCGATGTGAAAGAAGTTTTTCTACACTGCAGTTAAAACTAAAATAGAAATAACAACATTGCATAGGTTTTAAATTATATTGTTTTAGAAAAGAAGCAAAAATTCCATTGGAGTCAGCTTCCATGAAATTAACACTGTAGAGTTTTACCAACCTTTTACAATAGATGGGCATTTTAGAGATCCATGAGCCAAAGGTTTTCACTTCAAGACAGCATCAAATGATGACACTGACAATGACTGCTGATGAACAAGCATTTGCATTTAAGTACAGGATAAGCAGAAAATGCAACAAATCCTAAGAATCAATTTTGAAATCATGTAGATTTATAATTAAGCCTCAAACACTGAAAGATTTCCATGCCTTGGACATCTTCTGAAGGGCTGTGAAGTGTCATTCTTTGCTGAGAGCTTTTCCAGTGAAAACAGTAGAGGGAGCTGCTGCCCCATGTTACAAATTTCTTAAATATGTTTCAACATAAATTGCGATGCACTGAAATGTGACACATTTGAGCCCACTGCTCAATTCTCATACTGCAATAATGAAACAATGCACAAAAACAATACCAGAAGAAAAAAAAAGAAAGTAAATCAAGAGCCCTGCCTGTAACAGAAAGAAATAATAACACATTTTAAAATTAATGTGGTTTTTAATAAACACTTTTTACAGTGATGATGAATGAGAAGTAAAGTTAATATCAAATGGGTGGGCTAATACATACTTCCTTTAATGGCTCATTAGTTAAATTTGCCTGCCTTCCCTCCTGCTCTGCCTCATTTCCAGCTGCTTTCCTCTCTTTTCTAAAGCAACTTAAAACCAGAATGTTTTGAAATAAACTAAGGCATTTCAAGTCTTGAGACTTTCCAGGTCTCATTAGCATAACATAAGGCCACTGTTTTCTGTTGCTTATGCTACTCAGATAACTGGAAGGCTCTAAAGAAAAAGAAATTTTTATTAGAGTGTGAGAGATAGTAGTTGAGACTTAGAGAACATCATAACTAATAAAATGTAACAACTCAGATAGTGGGTGAACAAACCCACAAGCAAGGAAGAAGCTACAAATCAGAGGAGAAAAAAACGGCACTGAATATTGAGACCCAGTTGTTATTACTGTCTGATTGTGACTTTTCCATATCTCTTCATGAGTAGATTTACATACCTAGAATAAGTATTTCATACATACAGCATGCAGTCTCTCATTTTAGCAATTCATTGAGATCGTCAAATTTTTGTTAACTGAATTTTGAGGAATTTATACAGAGAAAAAATATGTTTGTTTCATTACAGATTCAAGACAATCTCTTCTATCTACAATATGAGATGAATGAATGAATGTGCTCCGAAAGATAGAAATGGACTTAAGTATATTTAGATAGAGGTTTATGTTTACAAGAAAGTTCTTTCACATACATGGCATTTGATTTGTCCAGCAACTGTGTGAAGTAGATGTGGCAGGTGCTACCATTTCAAATTCATAGAAAAGGAAAATGAGACATGGAAAGGTCAAGTGAATTGACCAAGGACACACGAGTGAGGGATTAGGTCCCTCACTGTCTTCTTAAATTGTTCTGCTGTCCTGAGGCACTGCAGTGCCATGAACTACCATGGAAAAATCAAACCACTTTTTGTGTCTGATGTTTAAGTCAGGTTGATCCTAGACAAATTGTACACGAGGAAGCTTGTCTTTCATACCTGTGATCTAGTAGAATAAAGGTTTGTTTAAGGATCAGTTCCTGGGTTTTAATTCTGGCTCTCTCCACTTGTGTGATCTTGAGCAAGTTACCTGATTTTTCTAAGCATCCTTTATGCCATAATAAAATGAGGATAATTTCTACTTCTCAGAATAGTTGTGAGGATTACTTAAGGCATTGGCAACAGTGTACCTTAAGCAGAGCTAGTGCTGTAATATACTTTCATCTATCCCTCTCTTTTTAACCTGTTTCCTCAGGAGTTAGTGCTATATCCTTCCCCAGGGAGATGCTTAATGCTCTCAAGTTTCCTCTTGAAAGACTGTTTTCAATCATAATCTTAGTGTATTTGCATATTTATCAATCTAAGACATCTCTACTTAATTGTTTCCCTCCAATGAAGAATATTCATTTAAAACAAGATGGCAGAAGTTATTTGGGGACATTTAGGAGCTTTTTCTTTTGTATAGGTCACATCAGCTCTGCTTGTTAACAAAAAATCTGACCAATATTTTATTAAAAATATATGTTTATCTAAAAGGGTGGTGGCTAATTCTGTTAACCAGTGTAATTGCTCTTGAATTACAAACATTTTGATTAAGAATAATTTTATTATATGAAAATTACATGTATGTAAATTCAATTAAGTCTTCCCCAAAGAGAAGAAAAATTGCTATGAAATACAGGGAGATGAGGAGCAAAGAGCAGTGACTTTGATGAAATACTAATTCATAAAGATAATTTAATAACATCAGTTCAATAGGTCTACTGTTAGCAAATAGTTCACATTAGAACTTTTTTTCCTTAGGAAATGTACTCTCTCGGGGGAAAGAAGTTGTCCTTCCACAAATATATCTGTACTAAATGAAAAGTTGTGGGAAATTAATCTTTGTCAACAACTCATCTTTTTGGTACAATTTTTTTTTTTCTAGAAAGTGAGAAAACACAAATTTGGCTTAAGAATAAAGAATCACAGGTAGAGGTATTAATTAAAATATTTTATATATGAGTTGCTTCAGGCCATTAGAGACTTCTTTCAGTTCTATTGCTAAAAAAAAAAATCTCACTGACACTCCCTAAATAACAATACTGTTTTTAACATCTCTAAAGCCCCAAAGGGAAGAACATTTTCTTGAAGAAACTGAGCAAAGGATGCTGTTATCAAAGGATCCTTGCTTCCTAAAACGCCTGTTCTCCTGTGATTCTTATCAGATAATGGCTGTTGGTCAAAATAAAAGGTTCCCCTGCCCCTAACTTTTCTAAAGACTAACTGCCTAAATACACATGCTAAAATTATATACCATTCACTCATTTGAGGGATATTACTAATTATTTGATTATCGTTTGATAAGAGATAAAATTAATATATTTTATATTTCAAATTGTCATAATAAGTTCTAACATGTGCTTTAGGAATCTCGCATGCAAGCCACTAGGGTGAGTCACACACACACCATCTCCCAATCTCAACTGGGAGTCTGTTAGCTCCGACAAAACTTTTCCTCTTTTTCTTACACCTACCTTCCTGCTGTAAAGTAGGGCTCATGTCGCATAAGTTACAATGTTGAAAAACACAAATGAAGGAAAAACAATATTTTGACTTAAAAATGTTCATAAAGTAAAGGGGGATGTCTCTTAAGCTAGATAGAAATTGTAAAAAAAAAAAAAATCATACAAGCAGCTCCATGGAACATCCTAACATAGATTAAAAAAAAAACAACAACAACTCTGCGGATACTTTAAAAATAGTAAAGAGTACATCTGCATGAATCTTGCTTATTCTCTCAACAATCCGACCCCATTGTGCCACTAGAGTGATGTAGATGTAATGAAATGTGGACATGGGGCTCTCCACTTAGAAGTCTTCACAAATGTCATATTGCTGCATGGCTTGTGGGGATTGATGTGAGGTTTGTCAGAATCTTGCCTGGACTTGACTTATCAGTTCTGTGTCTCAGAACTGCCTGGGCTACCCTCCTGTCCCCAGTCCTCAGAGGCTCAGCACTCCATTTTTGTTCAGGCTTTTTCTTCTGCCAGCAGTACTTGGCCTGCTGTCTCCTTCCCTCTATTTCCTTCACTAGATAAACTTTCTCACCTCTTTTTTTTTAACAGCTTTATTGAGATATAATTGATATACAAAGAACTGTGCATATTGAAGGTGCACAATTTGATGAGTTTGGACAAATGCAAACACCCATGATACAATAACCAAAAGTAAGCTGGTATATTTAACACCTCTCAGAGTTTCCTTAAGTTCCTTAGTTTTTGTTTGTTTGTTTTTATGGTAAGAACATCTAACATGAGAGCTACTCTCAACAAATTTTGAAGTAACATTACATTATTAACTATAGCCCCTCTATTGTACAGTGGAAATCTAGAACTTATTAATCTTGCATAATTGAAACTTTATACCTATTGAATAACAATTCCCCATTTCCACCTTCCCCCAACCTCTGGCAACTATCACTGAGTTCTCTGCTTCTATGAATTTGACTATTTTAGAAATCTTATGTAAGTGGAATCATACAGAATTTGTCCTTCTGTGACTGGATTATTTCCTCCAGGTTCAGCCATACTGTCATTACTGGCAGGACTTCCTTTTTTTCCTAAGGCTCAATTTTTATGCTACAATTATCAATTCCTGAAGGATATCACCCCAACCATTATCTTTCTACATTCTCTTCCTCTGTTCACATTTCTGTAAACTAAACTAGATTCCCTAGAAGACAAGGACAATATCTTATTCATTTTGAAAGCCCAGCTCCTAAAATAGTGTTAGGCACATAGCAGGTCTTAAGTAAATGTTTGTGAAACAATTTTAATTAGGAACAATTTATTTTTGTGAACTTGTTTTCTTAAAATATTAGTTAATATGATCCTGAAAGAACAGCTTTCAAAGAACTATGTTTATTTCTAACATTTGGGAAATAAGTCTTCTTGCTAAAGTATATTATTTTAGAAAAGTTAAACATGAAGGTGGCATACAATAATATGGGGAGTCAGTTATTTTACCCTCCTTTTCAAAGCTGCCCTCAGGTAATTCCTATAAATATGAGTAGGTGCTTCATAGATGTTTTCTGTAGCATGTAGGTATGCACATCATTAATTCAACTAAGCATGTGAACAACTTTAAAAAAAAATCCAAAAGCTGACACAAACCATACTGCAAGTTTTTGTTTGTTTGTTTTTGTTTTTTCAATAATCTTGTATTAGGAAAAAGATACTTTGATCAACTAAAGGAGATATCCCAGAATTAAAAAGACAAAGATTTTCCATGAACCATAATTCCTAAACATAAAATGAGCTGATGATGTAGTTTCATATTTTTTTCTTTTTGAACAAAAGCTGACCTATGAATAAAAAACCTTTCTTTTTTGCATAGATTTTCCCCCTTATCTTTGTAGTCTAAGAAATTGACATTTTATTATGTTACAAAAGATAATAAACAACTTTTAAATACCATGTACTCAGGATTTAATGACCAATGTGTATCAGACACATAGCTTAGTTTAAATTCTAAATCCAATACTTGAAATAAAATAACTACCTCTCTCTCCTAAACATTCTGACAATAAACAGAAACCGTGAAACTGAATATTATAAATTCTTTCATACAGTTGCATATTTCTTAATTTTCTAAATTCTCCAGTCAACTCATTTGATCTATAGTTGAGAACTCATTCCAGGATTTGGTGTAATCCTTTTCTCTTCTAGATATTTGGCAAGCTTGTCATAAAGGCCTTCATCATTCAAACTCTTCCTTTGAGACAACAATTATCCTGTCTAGAAAGCAGCATCGTTCATTTAGAACACTATATAAAGGCCTAATCTTGTCTGTTAGCATTCGCCAGCTTTTTGTCTTTGTAGAAGACAATTATTGAAAACCCCACAATGTGTTCCCTGTTTTGCCAGAAAATTTGGAAAAAAAAAATCAACAAAGCCGATTCTTTTAAAGACTTCATTCCAGGATGCCTGATGTATGTCTCTTTTTTTCTCCACTTACTCAATATCATTTGACACCAGTACATTGCTAATAGAACAATTCCCTGGCTAACAGAATTGTTGTTGATATGAAATCAACAACAAGACTGCAGTCATGTTCATTTTGGCACATGACCACACCTTATTAGATCCCTAAGGTGCTAGGTCTGGAGCCCTCTAGTGGTGATTTAGGGTGGTTCTAGTTTTTAAAAATTTACTTGCTGGTCTTCGTTTTCTCATGTACAAAATACATTTTTGTTAACTCATTCACTAAATAATTAATAACCACATGCTTCATGCCAGAAACTGTCCTAGGCAATGCCGATAAAACAGAAGTTCAAAAAAATTCACAGTGCAGTGGGTGGACAGATAAGGAAAATAACAGTTACAAAACAGTGTGCTATATCTGTAGGAGGTATAACACAGGATCATGGAAGATGACACCATACATACTGAGAGCCCTGGCAAAGGCTATGTAGGAGAAGTGATGAAGATAGAGAGATGCTCAGCAGGCGGGATGTACAAGCCTGGAGCTCAAGAGGAATATCTAAGTTGATATAAAAGACTGAGAGTCTTTATCCATGCAACATATAGCTGGGGAAAGAGAGGATGTTGTTAATGAAGGAGACCAAATAGACGGTCTCAAAGGTAGGAGAAAAAAAAAAATTAATGTCACTCAGGAGAACAGAGAGTTTCAAAGAGAGGGCAGTCAACAGTGTAAGTTCCTATACAGCGATGAGATAAGATAAAGCCTGAAAAGTGCCCAAGGAGTCTCACACTTCTGAGATTACTGGTGACTATAAACGGAGCAGTGTCAGAGTAGTAGTTTGGACACAAACCAGACTCTAGTGTATTGAAGAGCCAGCAGAACCACAAAAAATGGAATACTTTTTCTAGAAGCCAGAGGTAAAAGAAAAGATCAACTAATTGGTTAGAAGATCTTTATAGCTCTCTTTAGCAACAATGGTCTATGAAATGTTATTAACAAAACAGTTGCATCAAGAAAAATGGGTATGCTTCCCCAGATATCTAACTTACTACCAGCCTTGATGTTAAAGAATTGAGGAGATGGACTCAGGTGGGTTCAGAACAAGATTCATTTATTGGAGACTTGTCTTGGGGTGCTCATTCAGGTAGTACACTTTTTCCTACTGTGTAATGAAGATACAGGTGAGGCGTGTGGACAGTTATCAGCCTCCCTTCTTTCTTTATTTGTGTGCTTATGGGAGGTATAAGGATTACGACCATTTTAAACAGTGGAAAGATGGAAATTATTATCGACCAGGGAGTAAAATAACCCTTTAGACAGACACACAGAAATAGAGATTCTAAAAACAAAAACAAAAACAGTCATCCTACTGATTACTCACAGGTGGTCCTGGGGGGCCTGGTTTTCCTGGAGGACCCGTTTTTCCTCGTCTTCCCTTGAAACCAAAGAGAAACAGTCAATAAGTGATGTGATTCCATTTTATTTTAAGACAATATCAAATGGCAATGTTAAAGACAATAACAATTAACTGAAAGTTAAAAACAACTTGAAGTCCATATGACCTTTAAACATCAATGAAGTCTAAGTTATGGGCCAAATCTTAATAACCAAGATGAGAAAAATAGAGCCTGGAATGAATAAATCTTAACTGCCATTAGCAGCCCTTTTTAAATGCTGTCTAACCTGATAACTCCAGTAAAGTAATAGAAAGTATCCAAAAGATGGTCTAAGATTGCCATTTTTTCTAACGAGTCTGTGGGTTCAGGTGCAATGATACCTGCATTTGACATCTTCATTTGGTGTTTCTCAAAGAATGGTCAGAATTCTAATTTTATAGGAGTTACCTGAAGGTGAGGATGGGTATTTAACATGCATATTCCTGGGCTCCATCCTAGACTTACTGGTTTGAATCTCTTGAGAGAGGAGCCACGAATGTGTATTTAAAAAACCACGTCAGGTGATTCTCATGCTCACTAAAGTCTGAAAAGCACTTCCCTAAAACCATATCATAATTATATATGTCGTATAAAGCACATTGACTCATTCTTTTCTTCCTTTTGGATGGTGAAGTTGTTTTATAAGTGAACTAAATATATATACTCCTTACTTACTAATCTTCATTATTATAACTGAATGTTAATTCTCCCAAGTTCATAACCATCTAATTTCTAATTGCAAGAGTTAGAAAAATAAGATTGTGCTAACATCTCTAAGTAACTGTGTATATAATATCATTTAAAGAGTGGTTATTTATTGTAAATTTATTTTCTTAAATTTCCCCCCTTTCTAATAGAGGGAAGTAAGCTTAGATATTGGAAATATGTGCTCTGAATGAGAAGCATTTCCAAGCATGTTTTCTAAATACAGTCACCCTAATTCATTGTTACTAATAACTTTATTCTATTACCATATTGGTAGTATATTAATACATATTAAGGCTTGTTGCTACTGAAAAAGTACAAGTATTGAGTTGTTCTCTCAATGCTTTTCTGGGAGAATTGTAAGCATAAATATGAAAAGGCCAATTTTGTTCACTAATTTTCTTGCTCTAAAAGTGTCGGCAAAGTTGCTTCCCGTGTATACCGTCGAGGACTTCACGTAAACACAGCAGCTGTTGCAGAGATGGTCCTAGCTAACACCTACAGTACAGATTTTAAAACATTTCACTAAAAAAAAATTGCCATTAGTGGTATTTTCATGTACCTTCTATTTTAGAGATCTGAGCCTTAGAGTTCTTTTGGGGATAATAAGATTGGAATAAATCTATAATGAAATATTCCGTATACATAAAAATATTCTACACATGTACACCATTTTCTAGTCTTGTAGTTCACACATTCTGAAAATCATTACATTGGGTCTTTTAGTAAATGTAAATCAATTAGTCCCTGAGGATTAATCAATGATAAAAAGTTTACTTAGAAAGTGGAAGCACTGTAATTTAATTCACGAGAGGACAAAGAAACAAAATCAATGGCATTCGAGTGGGTGACTGGTTCTTACTTTTAGGTCGAGGTATGTTAAAACCATAGGATCAACTTTTATGTGCATTCTCCCTTCTTTAAAGGAGACACATATATTGATTTAGGCAGAAGTGGGGAAAATGAGGCTGACTATTGATCAAATTTTATCACAGAGTTAATGTTTAAGAAAAACCAAGTATCAGACATTGTAACATAACATTGGCATGTTTCCAGATGAGGAGTAAAAAACACTCATGATTGAGTACACTATGGCAAACATCCAAGTTCTTGCACACCGTGGCTAATTTACACAATCATTCAAGTCAGCCTTGCGATTGTCAGAGTACACCGATGTGTATGCTGAAGGAGTGCTGATTTTGTTTACGTATCCTTGCAAAGAGTGGATATGAAGGTAAAATATTTTTAAGGTTCTTAATTATTGGAACATACTGTGTGCAGATAGCTTCAGCTGGCATGTTATTGCAGTTTAAATGTGTTTTCTAGTCTTGAGTGTCCAGTAACACCTAAAGCAGATTTGAATAATTTTTTTTTTAAGCTGTGCCCTACAAAGGAACGCAGTCACTATTTTCTTCGCCATCCTACCAAATATATAATAGGAACAGGGCTGACCTTAAATACTGTCTCAGTGACCTAGAGAAGTGGCTCTGACAGGACAGAGCAGAGGGGTGAATGGATGAGAAACAGGAGTGGAAACTCCAGAATATCAGAGAAATACTGGGGCCATAATTTCTGTCAATAGAGTAGTTCAAGCCCACTCTCAGACATTATCTGTCTTCCAAGGAGCCCTGGGAATTAATTCTTTTATCTTCTGTCCCATTCGAGGCCTCCAGCTACACTATAAATATAGTTTCACAGACTCCTGTTCCTCCAAAGGACCTTTCTTTTCACTTAAAAGCTTTAGGGAAAGGCAAAAGCCTACCTGAGAGAGCAGATTTCTGGTAGGGTAAATTTTATTATTTAAGCCAGGGTAATTTGAGGAGTATTTTATTATCAATATTTATGCCAAGTGAACAGGCGTAGACCACAGCTTTCATCCTAGGGTTAAAATCAGATTCCTCCATTCGTGTGAGGAAGTGTAATCTGTGAATCTCTGCTCTTTTCTCTTCGTCCCAGGGCCTGAGGAATTAGACAAGGATACCTGGGGCTGCCGATGGTAGTGCCAGGGAAGCACCTGTGTGATGCTGATGGGAGGAATGGATGTTGCTGTTTGTTTTCACTTTTGTCTCCTTTTATTTCAGTCCCTTAAGTACAGGGCTTACTCCAGACCCAGTGCAATGGGAGACAAAAACTGGGGACTTGGATGTGGGTGGGGATAAAAATCTGGGTAGAGAACAGATGGATGCTGAACTGGGAGTGGCCTTCCTCATCAGGATATCTGTTCCCAGGCTGCCATTTGTTCGTGAGCGACACTGATAAATTGGAGTCTGGCTGAATCTCCAAATGGATGGAGACCTACTGTTCCAGCATAATTACAACTGGGCTAATCCAACACCTTTTTTTTTCTGAAAACTGGAATATAAGGCACAAAACACCAGATTTACCATATCAGATTGCCTTAGAAACCTCAGTGATCAAAATGTCAGTTTCTTGTTTGGCAACAATGTAAAGGTTATCAAACATTAGTTTAGATATTTGTTTAGCGATTTAAGGCCAGTGGTGCTGAAACCTGATCGTGCCTCAGCATCACCCAGAGGGCTAAGTAAAGCAGGTTGCTGTCCCCACTTCCTGAATTTCTGATTCACTAGGTCTGGGGTTGGATCTGAGAATTTGCATTTCTAACAAGTTCCCAGTAATGCTGATGCTACTGGCCTGGAGACCACACTTTACAGACTCTTGCTCTAAACCCCAAGTTATTTCATATTTAATGTCAGGGATTCTTGTAGAGCCTCTAATTTCTTGTAAATCTTGTAGCTCAGAACAAAAGAGTTCAATTGGTTTTGTGATTATAGGAACTTTGAGACTAAAAAGCCCATTGTCACATCCAGGAGCACCAGGACTGGAATTCTGACTTTTCTCTTATGGAAACTTTTAGTGTTGAGATATAATTGCTATAAATTGGTACTTATACTTTGCAACAGGTTTGTTAAAGATTAAAAAAGGAGATCATATATAAAATTCCTACCACATACACCCATTAGGATGAGTCCTTTAAAAAAGAAATAAAATAAATGTTGGTGAGGATATGGAGAAATTGGAATGCTCGTGCACTGCTGGTGAAATTGTAAAATGGTGTAAGTGCATCAGAAAACCACACAGGTTCTTAAAAAAATTAAAAGTATTACTACCATATGATTCAGAAGTACCACTTCTGGTTATATATCCAAAAGAACTGAAGGCATGGTCTTGAAGAGATATATGCATACCCATGTTCACAGAAGCACTATTCAGAATAGCCAAGATGTGGAAACAATCCAAATGTCCACTAACAGATGACTGTATAAATAAAATATGGTGAGTACATACAGTGGAATATTATTCACCCTTAAAAAGGAAAGAAATACTGTTATATAGTACAACATAGATAAACCTTGACAACGTTGCGTTAATTGAAATAAGCACAGTGAAATAAGTCACTAAAAGAAAAATACTGAATGATTCCACTTATAGAAGGTACTTAAGAGTAGCCAAATTTACAAACACAGAAAGTAGAAGGGTGGTTATCAGGGGTTAAGAGTAGGGGTAAAAGGGAGATTTGTTGTTTAATGGGTATAGGTTTTAGTTTTACAAGATAAAAAAGTTCTGGAGATCTGTTTCACAGAACACATTAATATACTTAATGCTGCTGAACTGTATACTTGAAAATGGTTAAGAAATAAATTTTATGTTTTTACCACAATTTAAAAAACAACAACACTGCTACCACACTGTCCAAATACATGGTGGTAATAAATGTTAGTTCCTTTCCTCTCTGTCCTTCTAACACCCTTATGTAATTCTCTACTTTTCTTTTAAAAAAGGTCTGATAATGTATCAAGAAAACTCCTAAAATACATATTATGCATTGGTTAAAAAGCATAATGAACTCTAACTCTGCATATAAATTTTTCAGCCAAAATAATAGTCAAAATGCCCATTAAGAGTAGAAATTAAAAAAAAATAAATTGTAGGTTATTTTATTCAATGGAATTCTATATAGCAATAAAAATGAATGTACTGTAACTCTCTTCAACAGTATGGATGGATCCTGCGAACATAATGTTGATTGATTTATATAAGGAATAATAACAGGCAAAACTACTCTATGCTGTTAGAAGTTATAATAGGTTACTGATGCAGTTCAAGCCCACTTACAGTGGGAGTGACTTCAAGAGAGCATGAGAGGGGTTTTGGGGCTGGTGATGCTGATATTCTATTTCTTGAACTGTGCGCTGGTTACACAGGAGTGTTCAATTTGTGAAAAATCCTCAAGCTGTATCTTTATGACACATACATTTTTTTTTCCTGAATATATGTTATACTTCAACAAAAGTTTTTAAAAATGAAAACAGGAGAGTACCACAACAAAATGATTTTATTGGAATTATCTGATGATTTCACCCTTCTGCATTTACTGTGTGCAAGGTCACAGAGGGTCACTATTGTGAGGAAGAAGAAGAAGAAAAAAAAAAGAAGAAAAACAAGGCTATTTAAATAAATGACATCTACAGATTTTCAGCAGCAAAAATAACCTGATGCCTTCCAGGATGACTTGCAGAATGACAGCACGTGTATCTTAAATTAGCCACTTGATTTATAAACATTTGGCCCTCCAGGAGCATTAAGAAGAGAAGAATGTAAATAATGGACTACTGTGATTATCTGACAGATGGTTTTTGTTGTTGATGAGGATGATGATGATAAAGACAGGGTTATAGCAGTAATCGGACTTAAATAAAGGATGGTATGCAGACCCCAAACCCATAGGAGAGACATGTGTGTAAGTATTCTCACTAAATTCCCAGGTCTTGCTAATACAACTGGCTCCTCTCAAATATTTCCTTGTTCCCATGTGTGTATTTAGCACACTCTTAGGCATCAGCTCAGCTTGAACAAGGTATCAAAGAAATGTCAAGGAAGAGGAGACAGGGCCTTGACTGGCACCCACAACTGTGAATGAGGTGTTAATTACACAGGAAAACATTACAGACTATCTGGGAAGTTTAGTTTTCTTTTTTTACATTGTGAACGGAAATAAGATTTATGACAGATGTTGTAAAAAGTTACATTTTGAAATCAATGATATGTGAAAAATGGAAATGGAATACTTCTGTGAGCAATGCATAATATCCTAAGTGCATTTTATTTCTTAACAGATATTTAAAAATACATCGATGACAGCAACAACACTAGTCATAAAGGTTTCATTATTTCAGGGATCAGACAAGTGGCTCTTGTAAAGACATGGGAAGAGGATGTAATTCAGCATGAAGAAACGATTTGAAATAGGTTTTGAGCTGAGGAAAAATGAACCCACACTGTGATGCTATTCTCAATATTGCCTTCCTCATTTAGGTTGAGATCTCAAAATTTCCACAAATTTCCCCATCTGTCTGTCCTTTTCCTTCTTTTTCTTGGATGGACTCTATCAGTAACTAACGTGGCTTTTTGAAACAAGTTAGAAGTCGCAATATTATCATTGAACCCTCCTCAGCTACAATTAAATAAATGATTATCAGAATAAATGGTAACACTTCATCAGAACATGGGGCTGGGCTAAATGGTCTGATCTGTGGCCAGTAATGTCTATAGTCACTGTTCGGATTCCTGTTATCATGTTGATGCTAATTTGGTCATGAAAATTAGTATAGTCAAGATCTCTTAACCTCTTTTGACTGGATATATCTAACAATCAACTTTTCCTCTTACATCCTGAGCCGTTCATGTTATACTAGGTAATATAAGAAAGGTTTATGACTAGTGATTATTAAATGGTTATCATTTATCGAGTGCTTGCCATCGTGCAGGAATAAGCACTAAAAACTGATTTACGTGATGTCATTTAATCCTTTTGAATACTTCTTGTAGGTGGTACTGTTCCATTTGTCAGAGAGAAAAAAAAGGTTAAACATCTAGCTCCAAATTACTCTTCTCTTAATTGGTGGGCCTAAAATTTAAACCCAAGTGTATCTGATCCTAAAACCCATAATCTTCAGGATTAGGGTGTCCTTGGTGGGTATTTAGGTTACTTTCACAATTTATATTGATTTGATGCTGAAATTGTTGAGGTTTTCTTGTTTTCTCACAATCAAGCCAGATTCTTGAATGACCCACTTGCTTGTAACTTTGCCCTTGGAATTTGGGTCTTCCTAGTTCTCACTTGCTACACTGATTCCTGCTTTCCCTCTCCTCAGAATCTGCCCTGACTTCTGTAGGCCTGCCAACATGCCAACCACAACCTTCTATCTAGCTTTGTCTGGACTCCTGATTGCCTTGCCAAACCACCAATTCTCTTAGTCCTGATTTCTGGCTATGTTTTCTGTGCCTGCCATTTGACAGTCTCTGCCAAAGTCCTTGATTCATCTCGGTATCATGGGTGGGGCGGTGGTAGGGTGTGGCTATCCAATTTCCTGAACATGCTGTGATACATTTAAAAATCTTTGTGCCACATTAAGAGTGTGGTTGCTGGAAGTGCACTGTGAAATGTGCTTTCCTATTTGGAAGTTCACAGCAGGCATGCTCCCAGACTGGAGAAGGGGAATCAGGCCCTATACACTGCCTCCCTTGTCTAGAATTATGCCACATCTCCAAGCACTTTCATGATGCCTCATGAATGCAGAGTTCTCCTCCAGTATTATTAAGGGAACTGTTATATTTTTAGACTTAGAGTAGATAAAATCTATATGTAGAGGGACACATAATGCACATAAACTGACAGTGTCTTGTTTAATAGAAATGTTAAAAGGAAAACTGTGGTGACGTTCCTCAACACACTTCAGACAGGTCAGAGTCTAGGCCTGTGAAACAGGACAAACTCAGACTTGCCAGTCGCCATTGGAAAAAAGAAATCATTAATGACATTTACAGTTTGATTTCAATTAAAGTGAAGTTACAGAGTATATTTTCCAGCATTTCTGATGTGTGTAATTTAAAAGATAAAATGTATCCTCAAAGGGTAGAATTTTAGAGGTTCATTTTCTATGTCAAGAATCAAATTGACTGGCAACATATAAATTCATAGGAATACATTCTGCAGCTATTCAGTAACTGCTTGGTAAGTGAAGAGAATTCCGGAGGCTCTGTAAGATGAAACTGTAAAGGTCACCCAATTTTGAAACAGAAGAATTTTCAGTGCATAATTCTCAATTCATTAATTTGAATTTAATGGGGTAAATTGCATTTGGATTTTTAAATGCTGACTTCAGAATCAAATTTTATCGAAAAGATGAATAAATTTATTCAGCCAAAGTTTACTGCCTGTGTTTTGCATGTAGTGCTAAGGGAAAACACATGACAATGGCTAAGATCTGGATCTTGCCTTCAAGGTAGAAAAAAGACAGTTATGCACAATAGCTATTGATAGACTTGTTCATATCTTCCCTTTGGGAGGGGGAGGAGGGCAGTGGGGTCACCGATGGGAGGGAAATGTGGGCAAAGGAAACCATCTATACGCCCTTAGCAAAAGATGAGGCACTAAACCCTGAAAAGTCCCCTCAAATAGGAACAGATTTCTCTGGATGCTTTTGAACTGACATAGATGTGAGTGTCCTCTTTGATCCTTTCTCCTTGGAGACTTATCACCCGTCTTTCCATCAAGTGTGTTCAGAGGCATTTCCCAGCTCATAGATCCCTCCTCTTGCATGACTGATTTAAGTAATGGGAAACTGTATTAATGACCTCCAAAAACTGAACACCTGGGGACATGCCATTATACAAATACTGGGTATATTTTTTCTTGATCTGAATACTTTTCATTTCCTGAAACTTAACATCCAATGTCACTTGAAACTGTGACTGGGTACAAGCAATTTGAAGTCTTCCTCATCAATCTATCTCCCCACAATCTCTTTCTCCTTTAGTTCCAACTTTTCCCCAGCATAAGGTTTAAGGTTTACTGGGAAAGCTGGTGACCCAGTTGTCCTGCCAGCTTCAACTGTAGGTCATTTAGTCAATTCTTTTTATGGTCTCCTCGGACTTTTCCATCTCCTATAGGAAATTATCCTAAAGGCAGAAATCCCAGTTATATCTTGTTCTCTGTATCCTTCTACACGTATGTAGTACATACATACATCATGCATATATATATATATCTATTTAAATACATGATAAAACCTAACCAAATCAGCTTTCTCAACTACAAAAAATTTTCATTACAACTTTTAAACTCCTCATTTGTTCACCTCCACCTTTTCACCATGTTTTTGTAGAACACTTTCCCCATTCTCCGCTGGCACATGCTCGGATTCATTCATTAATTCATTCGACAAGAATTTATTGAGTCCTCACTATGCAAAGCCCTTTTTTATGCACTGGAAATATTCTGAACCTTGTCTTTGTAGAGCTTAAATTCTAATAGGGACGATCAAAGTAATAGATAACACACAGCCTTTACTCTCTGCCAGACACTACCCTAAGCAATTTACATATATTTATTCATTAAGTCTTCAAAATATCTTTGAGATAGTCCTGTTTTATAGATGAGGCAACTGAGTTATAAAGCAACTTGCCTAAGGTCACATGACTAGTAAGTAGCAGAGTTGGGATTTAAATCCAGGCAACTTAGCTGTGTTGTCTCTGGTCATTATCATTATATCATATGTACTGCACGTCTGATAACTTTTGAATAACCATAAGAATTTAAACAAAATAAAGCAGGGAAAAGGATATAGTTGTAGTATAGGAGGTGTGCAGTTTTAGAAAGAAAAATCAGGGGCAGCCTCAGTAGACACCTGAACCAAGTGAGTCTGTGGGACATGCAAGGTCTGAGAAAGAGCATTCATCAGAGGGAACATCGAAAACAAAGTGGCTTGTTCAAGGAACAGCAAGAAACATAGGTAACTAGAGAGATGCAAGCCAGTGGGTGGGTGATAGGCAGGCCAGATTATGCCAGGCCTTGTAGATTATGGTAAGGGTTCTGAGTTTTATTATTTTCATTGTGATGGGTAACAATTGGATATTTTGTCTTTAAAGGGTCATTAATAGAAGTTGATCTAAGTACCTGCCTCTGTAGATAAAAGGCAGGGAGGTAAAACTGTAAACTCATCACTTAATAAGGAGGCTCAATAGAACTGATATTAGGCTATCTGACTTGGATTACTTCTGGCAACATTTCCTTCCAGTTATGAAGATAATCAGGAATTGATTATCTGTATAGCATCTTGTGTAAGCTGACTGTATGTGCCGACTTGGCTGTCCAGATATTTGGTCAAACATGATTCTGGATAGCTCTGCGAACATGCTTTTTTTTTTTTTTTTTTTTTTTTTTTTTGGATGAAATTAACATTTAAATTAGTGGCCTTTGAATAAAGCAGATTGTCCTCCACAGGGTATGTAAGTCTTATCTAATCAGTTGAAGGTCTGAATAGAACAAAGATTGACTTCTCCCAGACAAGAAATAATTATGTCAGCAGACAGACTCTGGACCCAAACTATAACTCTTCACTGGGTCTCCAGCCTGCCAGCCTATGCTATAGATTTTGGATTTATCAAGCCTCCACAATATGGGAACTAAGTCCATAAATCTTTCTTATGTATACATATGGTTGTGTTTCTCTGGAGAACCTTGTCTAATATAAATTTACATTTAAACATACAAAATATTTTTGCCTTCTATTAACATTCTATGTTATTAGATATAATTCTAATATTCTCTGATATTTATCCACTCCATTGTTTTGGAGTGAGAAGAAAAGATATATAAGGAAGTAAGATATATCTTTATTCACTGTGAACTATGGTTTTAAAATAGATAAAGCTACATTGTCTAAGTAATCCTACAAGACTTATAAAAGGATATTAATAATTTAATGAACTTGTACTCAAGGGGAAAAATGTTCTTGAAAGATGTCAGGATAAATTTTCAAGGGAAAGACCTAATTAGCAGTGTCTGAAGCATATGTCATCACATTTAGAAAACAAGAACTAGTCCCTGTGGACAGAATGGTAAGTTGTATTTTAAAGCTTTAACTACTCCAGTTAATATGTATGATTAATGAGCAATATGTCACATTGGCTGGCCTAACTCAAATGAACTTGCAAGGGAGAAAAAGAATGATTAAACTAATACACAGAAATATGCAAATGTAGTTTATAATCTCTTATGTTATGATCAACCAATAACTTAGAATCTTTACTGGGAAATAATGCCATAGTTTGGACATCTTTTAAAATACAGATTCAAAGCTACAAAGATCTCTAAATGGAGGACTGAAGGTCTCAGTGACTTTACAAATGAGAACTCTGAAAGGCTAATGAAAGAAAAAAAAGCCCTCAATGTTGGATCATGGCTGTGAAGTCAACAGCTAAGAAAAAATATATAAACTTAGGTGGTCATATTATTCTTTTTCTTATATGTAATAAAGTATTTTTTACTTGATGATTATTTGGGAAAAACAATATTGAATAAATAAGAGTTAAGTCCCTTTAAAGGAAAGAACACGTGTAGGTGAGGTCTATATGGTATGAAGGCAAAGAGAAAAATCTTATCACATGTGTACGTGATTCTAAACAAAATTATTTGATAATATTTACATGCTCATTTAGATGTATGGGTGCTTATAGATAGAACATGAGTTTAAATCCTTTGGAAACATTAAAAACTAAAACTATAAGAGCTAATGTTGGAAACAATAAAAATCACAAATTTCTTTGCTACCTAAATGAGAAATTAACTGCCAGTGAAGAACACAAATGAGTGGGAAAATAAACAAGTAACCTTATATCAATAATTAGAATTTGTATTTTTATTAAGTATTTACCATATGCTGAACATTAGGTATAAAAAAGATTAGACACAGATCCTATCTTTGAGGGACTTATAGTCTGGTATTGGACTATTTATCTTCCCTCTGTAAATGCCCTCCCCCCACCACACACACACAAAATAAGGTTGCTTAAAGAGATTAAGAAAAGAGAATGTAGTTCATCACTATTTTCAAGAGTTGGAAGTTGTATTAAACTTGGTCATGTATGGTTTTGCATGATTAGAGTAGAAATATTTCTATTTTGGTATACTTCATGTAGTGCACTTGTTGTCTATAGTTATGTTTTTATATTATAGAAAAGTACTATTCAGTTGAGATGAATACAGATTCTGACTGAATATGGATTCATAATTATGACAGAAAAATTACTCATTGGCTTAAACAATAAAACTAGTATAGAAAAGAGTATGCATTGTATTGAAAAACCAAAGACCTGGCTACTAGCATCTTTTCTTTCATTTATTACCTTAGCTAAACAAACCTGACCAGATCACATAATTTCTCAGCCTTAGTTATTCCCACCTTAAAAAAAAAAAGAAAAAAAAAAAAAAGGAGTACAAAGATTCCTTCCTAAAAACAGTCATCTGAAATACACGAACACCTGAGGAGTATTTACTTTAAGATAAATATGCAACTTTGAAAAGAGCTTTCTATAATCTTTTCCCCATTATTAGACTATAAACTCTTTAAAGGCAGGGACAGTGCCTGGCATTGAGTGAGTTCTCCATAAATGCCTGTATAGAAGGTCTCAAGATTCCCCAGAGAGGTTAAACTATACAGGAGCATGGAGACGGTGGTAAAATACACTCTGATGCAGAGCTAGTCAATCAGTTATATTGTTGGCAAATACCAAGACAAATATAACCCAAATACTTTTTTGGAAATTTAGTATTATTGAGGTTGATATACTGGTCTAAAACAAAGCGTTAAGTAGAATATACTGACATGTTGACATGGCTGACTTATGGGTAAGATACGTCCACAGAATTGTTTTTCAAACAACGGTAATATGTAGTCATCAGCTATCTAGTTCTCTTTTCCTCCGAACATTGGTAAGAATTGGCAGGATGGCAGGAAGGGTTAGAACTGAAATTTCAAATGTAAACAGCATTTTTCCTAAGGAGGTAGTATTTATAGCTTTGGCTCCAGTCTCTAAATGAAATTATTCTAGATTTTACAAAGGACGGACTAGGGCCCTTATTCAGAATTAAAGCCAAATTCCTTACACACACACACACATAAATAAGTCATTTTGAGTATTTTGAAATTTGTAAAAATTATTTATGTATATATTCTTTAACCAGTTTTTTGATACTTAATATTATGTTTTTAAGCTCTATCTTTGTGGTGGGAGGGGAGAGGGAAAGGTGGGGGAGAGAGAGAGAAAGTGATAGAGAAACATTTTCAAAGAAAAGTATTTCCAAAGTAACAAAATACAGAAGTACAAGATGTGCAAGGATATTTATTATATTATAAGGCAAAGTCTCAACTCTTTTTTCGAGTTTTCTATATTGCAGTCTACTATTGTTTAAAGATATCTAACAATCCAAGGAATCCAGGAATTTAGCAGCATTTTATTTTTTTCCTGCTAGAAAATCTTTATCCTATAAAATGTCAATTAAATTAACATATGATAAGTGTTGCAATAGCATAACTCACTTCTAATATTTCAATTTATGCAGCTAAGTTTTAAAACACCTAACTGGGGATCATAAGGGACTTTCAGTTACATAAAACATTAGTGGTCTCTCTAACAGCACAATAATGGCAAATGTTTTTAAATGGCATTTAAAATGTAAACTGAGCAGGCTGAAATTAAATCTGGGTCTACTGATCCAAAGTATCAGTTTCTTAGAGCTTTGAAACAGGGTATCCGTTTACAATATGTTAGATATAGGGTGACCTTAAAAGAGCCTTCTGTCATATTTTATAACATCAAGTAATAGGAGAAAGAATGAAGAATCCTTATGAAACATTTGCAGTCCATAAAACATTTCAAAAAATACTTGTCAACCCATGTTATAAATAGTTTAGTTCTGATGTGCTGCTGGATTTTACAAGTGCCTCTACCATGACAAAGAGAAGAACCTCTCAAAACTGTTCTAGAATACCATTAGAAGTAGAAATACGTGTGTGGAGAGGGGGAGAAGGGGGGAATTAAAGTAAAAGTTTACTCATCTAGCACTTTATTAAATGGAAAAGTCCACCAAATGACTCCCATAAGATAGTGCTAACTGACTTTGACGACCCAGAAGTTAGCTAATCACGTGCTTTTGAACTAATAAAGAGATGCTGTTCCTCCTGATGGCTGCAGCCCTAGAGGCTCACAGTGGGCCACTGGGGCACTGGCTGGATTTTAGCTACCAAACGCTGTTGGCTGGTTGCACTGTGCTAAGTGACAAATCCATAAAAGCCTCTGGGATTCTAAAAAAAACACTAGATCTTTTCCATGGCTTTAGGGCTAGGAAATTTTATTGTACTCAAAAATCAATATTGTAAGCATGATAATTAGCGGTTATTGAGCACCTGCTATGTGATAGGTCCTGTACTGGTTATTTTACATACTTCTCTTTCCTAATCATCATTTTGGGATCAGCGTTAGTATAACTTCCACTGTATAACTGAAGAAACTGAAGATCAGAGAGCCTGGGGAGCATTCCCTAGGTCACAGACCCAGGGCTCTCCCGGGAGTCTGCCTGACTCCAGAATCCGTGACTTTTGAAGTTTATGTTGCTGAAGTGATACAAGGTTAACATTTTATTAATAAAAAGTTCAAGGAGCCAGATTTCCATATGAGGTACAAACTGATCAAATGATGAATGGCCCTCCCACCACTGGCCAGGTTTGTGGGTTGCTTTGGCTAGCACCATCAAGGACATTTCTACAGCAGGAAGAGCAGCATCTCCACCCACAAGCTAGTGTTCATGTGCACAAGTTGCTTAGGTCAGGGGAGGAAAGAAAAGTTAAAGGGGTTTAGTAGGGAAATGAATCAAAGCGGCCTCAGACAGATAGGGGGCTGGGCAGAGACAAATAGGCAGAGAGGCTTCTATACCAGTATTGGTATGGCCTCCAATGTCACCCATTTCTCTTTACATTGGTTAAACTATTTTAACCAGTATTATATTGTATTCTACTTTTTAAAAGTCTGATTGTGACCCATTAAGTTGATTTCTGACCTCCTGATAATGGATCATGAAAGAAATGTCACATTGGGTGGTGAACACACAATGCAATATTCAGATGATGTATTATAGAATTGTACACTCAAAGCCTATATAACTTTATTAACCAATGTCACCCCATTAAATTTAATTTAAAAAAATGAAAAAGAAAAACATGGCACCTGTGGGACAAGAACTTAGAGATAAACTTGGGTTTGAACCTGATTATCTACTTCTTGTTCTGTGACCCTGAACAAGTCACTCTAACTTCTTTAAGCCTCATTGTCTTCATGAAAAGTGGAGATAATAATCCTTAACAGAGAAGGATGTTTGAATAACCTGAATAATACTGAATTACTACACATATTATTTTACGGCTATAATATTGCATATATTGTTATTTCTATAATATAGCACTAACAACTAATGAGATGGTCCAAAATTTTGCAATTTTGTGACCAAGTCAGCTTTAGCCATGCATGTTTTGCACCTAAAGAAAGCCAGTCAGCAAAAGCCTAAACTCAGACACAATGTTATCTTCACAGAACTGTACCTGGATACCTTCAACTGCATCTTGTTTGCCTGTCTATATACCTAAATCCAACACAAAAATATGCCCTTTACTGTGAGCTCTAGCGTGTTAAACCCTTTATGTAAAACAGATTCCTCAGATATTAAAAGGGTAAGTCAGAGTACTGTTCATACTTTATCCATTAACTTCCATTCTATCTCTTCCTATCCAAAGAGAAAAACAAGAGTGTGAGAGAAAAGGGCTCTTCTCTCATAGAATACTTTTTCAGAATTCCATTTACAAAATCACTTTTAGTCATATTGGCTGTCTTGATCTGCATATAGATATCAGAATAATAATTTAGTTAGCCAGAAATAAAGCAGAAATAAAGAAAAGCCAGTAAGTTACCCTTACTTTACACAAAATATGAATGCCTGCATTCTAAGTCCTGGTATCATATACTGTATGGCTGAGATCTCATTGCATAATTTAACTGTTAATTCTTAGAGTTGACATGGGTAAGTACACATTTCTCTTAATAATTATGATTTAAACTATTTTTAAAAAGCTTAATTAGTAACACTTAAACAAAAGGAATTTTTCTGCTGGTGATAAAGTTTTTGTTATAAGAGTTTAGCTTTTAGTCGATGTAATTCACTAAGTCACTGCTTCCCTAACTCTACTACAGAGAACTAGTTTTTTAAATTTTCAATTTCTTGTGGACCAAGTAATTTTATAAACTATAATAAAACCGAATTGCTAAAAAAATGAAATATGGGAATAGAAAATTATAAGACCCAATGTTTATTATTGGATTCAGGAGACAAAATAATTATACAACAAATATAATCAAACAGAGGGAAAAAGAAAAAAATTACAAAACTGTACACACTGTTGAAAGTGGTTGTACATGCTGAGAATAAAATTCACTATTATGCTTGCACTTACAATGAAACAAATGTTATGAGTGAAACAGTGATTCTCCATACTGAGTGCCTATAAACAGTCTTTGAGCAATTAACACCATTATATCAGTATTTAAAGTTCTAGAGTAAAAATGAACTTGCTTTTTGCTTGTTAATGTATCTAACCTAAGTCAAATTTGCAACAACACTACTGGTAAGGCATAATTTTATCTATAGTGCTTCATTGTTTTGTTGTAGTGACGTTCAATATAGATATAAGTTTAGCGGAGGTTATGTTGAAGGGAATAAAATAAGAGATTCCAAACTGACTTCAGCAAACTCAAAAGAATATTCTTTATAACTTTATAAAAATGGTGTAAGTGAGCCTATATTTTTAAAATTCATCTTTGATCTTTCATCAGTAGCCAGTTCCAGAAATCTGCCCTACAAAATTTTAATTTAAATTATTTTTCAATGAGAGATATGAATTTGGCATTCCTATTATGGAATTCCTATATATGAATTTTCTTTCTGGTGAAAAAAAAATTTTATAAAATATTAAAAATATTTGATGATAATTGCACTGATGTGGAATATCTAGATCATTTATTTCTTGTATAATTGTTGTAAAACTGTGGGACTATATAACAATATGTAGAAACTTCAGTGTTTGCTCTCCAGTTTTCTTCTTCCCTTGAAAAACACACTGCATTCTTTCTTTGCATTGAAGTATTGATATTATTTTTTAAAAATACTGAAGATGTAAGGCAAATAAACAAGTCTGTTTGTCAAACTCTCCAAATTACATTTTTTGAAATGTGAGAAGAAAATTTTTTTTCTCCCTATTTCCTCCACCCTACATCCCTGGTAACCATTATAGTCTGTTTCTAAGTTCTGCTTTTCTAGATTCCACATTAAGTGATTTCATATGGTATTTGTCTTTGTCTGACTGTTTGCTTAGCGTAATGCCCTGATCCAAATAGAAGATTTCCCATGGCTGAATAATATATATAATAAATCTTTATCCATTTATGGACACTTAGGTTGTTTTCATATCTTGGCTATTGTGAATAATGCTACAATAAACAAAAAGTGCAGATATCTTTTTGAGATTCTGTTTTCATTTCCCTTGGATATACACACAGAAGTGGGGCTGTTGGACCATACGGTAGTTCTATTTTTAATTTTTTAAGGAACCTTCATACTGTTTTAGATAGTGACTGCACCAATTTACATACCCACCAAGAGTGCAGAAGGATTCTCTTTCTCAGCATCCTTGCTAACAATTGTGCTCTCTTGTCTTTTTGATGACAGCCATTCTAACAGGTGTGAGTTGATATTTCACTGTGATTTTGACTTGCACTTCCCTGATGACTAGTGATGTTGAGCCACTGGCTTCTAAACTTGCAGAAAACAAGGAGTTATTTCTGTAATTTTAAGATCCTTGGTAAAATTTTTCTCCTCAACAACTATTATACCTGAGAATGCAACGATAGTTGTTCTGATATTTTATCCATATTGCCTCAAAATTTTAAAACCTCAAATTTAACATTTTAATGTTTAGAAATTCAGATTTTTATCATGTCATTAAGCCTCTTGTTTCATTCAGCTGACATCTCTTCATTAGCAAGACTTTCTTTTTTAAATTTTCTTTTAAATACAGTCGATATATAATGTTACATTAGTTTCAGGTGTACAATATAGTGGTCCGACATTTATATACCTAAAAATGTGATCACCAGCAGTCTAGTAATCACTTGTAGCAAGACTTTCTTGGTGAAGGAAGCAGTGTTGGTTTACACTCTGATGCAAGCTCCCTAATCAAGGTAACTGCTCCAGAATGCTTCCCTAACACTGCTGCTGTACCACCAGAACATGTTTCTACACAAAATTTGAACTCTAAAACAAATCTGTTGAAAATGTAATCCTTCATATTGTTTTACAGCTCAGAGCTAGTTATATTTGTTGGCAAAGAAGCTGAAGAAAAAATTCTTCCTTATATCACCATCATCTATAATTGCACATTATCTATAATTGCTTATGTAGCAAGAGAATTGCCACTGAGCATTACCTGCACAATGTCAAGATACAGTAAAACTTTTTTTGCTAGTTTTATTTGTTCTTTGAGTTGGTATTAGCTATTTGTTTGTTGCTAACATTTTATTTTTCCATGTAAAGATTACACTACTCAAAAATATGCTTTTTTTTTTTTTATGGTGACATTGGTTAACAAAATCCAATAAGTTTCAGCTGTACACTTTAACAATAAGGAATATACATATTTACACTGATGTTCACTTCCCATAGTTAGATTTCTTTCTGTCACCACATATTTGATCCCTTTACCCATCTACCTCCCCATCCTTCCCCACCCTCTACCCTCTATAGACTAGTAAACCACTAGTCTATATAGTCCATGTCCATGAGTCTCTGTCTGTTTGTCCTGTTCATTTATTGCTTTTAGGTTTATTTCTCACATACAAATGATATTATGTGATTTTCAACTTTTTCTGTCTGGCTTATTTTGCATAGCATGATTATTTATCTTGAGGTCCATCCATGTTGTCACAAATGGCAGTATTTAGTTTCTTCTTATGGCTGAGTAATATTCCATTGTATATATGTGTCACAGCTTCTTTACCCAATCATCTATTGTAGGACATTTTGGTTGCTTCCATGTCCTGGCAACTGTGAAAATGCTGTTATGAACATTGGTGTGCAAATATCTTTTTGGATATGGTTTTCAAGTCTTTGGGGTAAATACCTGGTAGATCAATTCTTAGTTTTTTGAGGACCTCCATACTGTTTTCCATAATGGCTGTACCAATTTGCAGTCCCACCAGCAGTGTATAAGGGTTTCTTTTTCTATGCATACTCTCCAACATTTGGTATTACTTGTCCTGTTGATTATAGTATTCTAAAGGTGTGAGATGGTATCTCATTGTTGTTTGATTTGCATTTCTCTAATAGCTAGCGATGTTGAGCATTTTTCATATATTGGCCATTTGTATATCCTCTAGGGAGAAGTGTCTGTTCAGGTCCTTGCTTATTTTTTGATTGGATCATTTGTTTTGTTGTTGTTATTGAGTTGTATGAGTTCTTTGTATATTTTGGATATTAGGCCCTTATCGGAAGTGTTGCTTGCAAATATATTTTCCCATTTGGATGGTTCTCTTTACCTTGTTGATGATTTATTTTGCTGAGCAGAAGCTTTTTATTTGATGTAGTCACATTCATTTATTTTAGCTTTTACTTCCCTTGCTTTTGAGGTTAAATTCATAAAATCCTCTTTAAGTCCAAGGTCCTTCAGTTTAGTTCCTATGTTTTCTTCTATGCATTTTATTATTTCAGGGGTAGAAGCTAGTTTTTAATGTCAAGCAATGGAATCTTTGTCACATATTTACTCAATATTTCCAAGCAAATATCTTTGATGTCATCATTTACTAATGTCTCAACAAAGTATGTTTATTTTTGTCTCAGTGATCTTAAAGCACTATTATAAAACACCTAAAAAGTGCTAATGCTTAAATATGAAGTACTGAACATTTGTTTCAATTGGCTTTTTAAGTCAATGTTCACTATTTCAAAATTCTTTTGATTTTGAACTTATTTATATTTTATTTGTAAATGTTTATTATTTTGATGGTCTCATTGCTCCATTAGTCAGTCCATCTCTACAAGTAACATGCTATAATTTAATACTTCACTACTAATTAACTGAACTCAATGTATGATGACCATACTTCCTAATAAAACCAGCATCAAATTTTTTGATCTTCATTTCTTCAGAATCACTTCCATGGCCATCAGTTAGTTTATTTCTGCTGAAAATATATGTCAAAAAAAAAATCCTATTCTGCCATTAGTGTTATAAATAATATAAATTTTACTTCCCCAAATTGACAAAAATTAAAATAATTAAAAATAAGAATTTATAAAAATAAATGATTACATTTTATCACATTTTTGTGTTTTACAATTGACAAGCCAACCTGAAAATGTCACATGTTGTGTTGTGGCCCTACTGTTTATGACTTGTAGGTAGTTAGCACCTTTGTGACTCTCCATGTGAGTTCAGCAACATATCATCTCTTCTATAGGCTGTTCTACTGGATGAGTCCAATAATCATATGCTTAGCTTATGTAGCAATATTAAATTATTATAAAAGTTTCTAAACACACAGTTTCGATTTTTATATTTATCATGGTTAGGCAATATTTTGTCTGAGATCATACTTGGTAGCTTGCTGCACAGAATCATGGTTTGTTAACTCCTATCTCTTTTATGGGGACCATCTTCTCAATTGTTCTACTTCCTTTTAAATCCTTTTAACTAGGTGGACAGTAATCTATACTTTACAAGAAAGCAAACAGGGTCAGTTATAGGGAATATGAGATAAGGCAAGGTCTACTTTCTCAAGCCTTGTCACCTGTACCTCTTTCCCCATCACATACTTCTCCCACGGATGTTGTAAGTACATTGTCCATGATGGTCTTGTTTCATTGGCTGACTCTTCCTCACCTAATTAATCATCTGTGTTAGCATTACTGAGCTAATTTCGACGTCTCTAGAAAGTGATGATGCTGACATTTTTGTAACAGAATCGAATTAAGTAAAACTATTTTAAATCATAGAATATTATCTAAGAGTGTGCTAATTTCTTTTCAAGGGAAGTCTATAGAACTTATAAAATCTGAACATGAACAGTAATAAGATTTGAGAAAGTTTCATATATTTGTTCATCTTTGTAATATTGTATTACTGTTAGAAAATGTGTCTAATTGTTGGAAATGATGTGGCAGAAAAGAAAGCCAATAAATTGTTTGTTTTTAAGAAAAGACATTATAGGTAATTAGATTTGAAATTGAATAGCAAGATATAAAGAGGAAGGATGGAGACGGAACCATGAGGAAGATAATTAGGAATGGTGTAACTCTTAAGAATAAAAGATTAAAAAATGAAAGCTTCATCCCACTAAATGCGGTGGAGAATTCACCTATTTTATTTTTGATTCAGTTTTTCTTATACTAGATATTATCTAATAAAAGTATATTAGACACACTCAAGTCATGCGATTTTGACAAAATTTAAAAAAAGGACTAGTGCTGCATTATCAATATTAAATTAGAAGCATAACTTCTTTTGCATTAGTAATTTTTGTGCCATCCTTGTTTTAACTTTGAAAAGGTTTTTATCTCTATGGCAACCACTGCAAAGAAATACACCATGCATTCATTGCCATCAGCTCCCAAAGAAAATATTTTAAGTCCATAGTAAGTTAGCAGTATATTATACAAAAATTTATAACTATAACCACAAGGATTTATTGATAAAAAGACGCAGGCAAGACCACTTACATGGTAAATCAGTGCCTTGATATTTCCTAGCTTGGGAATTAAGCATACTTAATTAGTATGCTTCTGGAATTTTTATATCATTTAAGAAAAAATAAATGACAGTTTTACAAAATGCACAGAGTTATAAAAAGTGAAAACTGTCAAGAGCAATAAAGATAAGAATTTAATTTTGGTAATATGTTACTCTGACATCATTTACATTAAACCAATAAAACAAAGTTTTCCAATAAGTTAAATTGCATTCTAGCAAAATAGATATATAAAACAAAATAAATGAATTCAGATAAACAGCTGATAATAGAAATGCTCTTCTAAGGTACTACTGGTAATTCACAAAAGATAAGAAGCATACACAGATGGGTAAAGAGAAATGCCTGCATTTTTACCAGCTGCCTGAAGAATCTTGCAAAAACTCTGAAATCGCAATAATAGACCTTTTCTTTTCCCAATGCCCGGCCCCCTCCACCTTTTTTAAGTTTGGCTTCCTCAACTTCTATATTTCTACCTTTACTTAACTGAATAGGGCTTGCTGTTGATGAAATAAGGAGTAGCTATCTGAAAACTATGAATGATCTTGAGATCAATGCCTCTTACAAAGAGCAAAAGTTTTATTAAATTATATCTACACTGAAAATTTCATTCTGTCTGAAATAAATATAATGCTTCGATTCCTATTTTGCCCCAGAGTGACTATCGATGGCCATCCCCTCTTCCTATGTGTCTCCAGGGTAGAGATGCTGGCCCGTATTTGACCCATGTGTGACTTCTCTAACCTCCTCTGGTTTTTGGATTATTATTGTTTCCTGTTGCTTGCCACTTCAATTTCTCCTTATTTATTGACTTCCTTGACTTAGTTTATGGATATACTCAATTACAAAAAAAAAAAAATTGCTCTGACCTCTCCAACAGGGATGCTATGCATTTCTCTTCTATCTCCACTTTTGGATACTTCCTAATCCCCAACATTCTCAAAACCAAGTATACTCCCAACATCCAACCCTGAAATGTCATGTTTAATTCTACACAGCACAGCCATTCTTAGGAACCAGAGTCATTCAAGGTCACCAATGGCTTTGCCTCAGACCCCATTCTCCCTAATGTCTCTAAAGCATTTACAATTAGAAGACCATCCCTTCCTTTTTAAAAATGTTCTTTTATTCTATTTCTCTATACTTTTAGCTTTCTCATTCACCTCCCCACTTACTCCTATATATAGGAGTAATTTCAAGGTCCTGCCCTCAGTTCTTTTCTTTCTATAGTCTCTCCTTTGGCCATCCTACCCACTCCAGTGGCTTCAGTTAACACCCCCAAATTAATGACTCTCTAATAGTATATTCTGTCCTTTTCCTTATGATCTCAGTACAACTTTAAAGTGGGGTGCATTTCCATTTGCAGATCCTTTCAGCAGCTCCAACGCTATTGGCTGGAAATTGACTCATCTTATCAAAAAAAAATTTTTTTTTTTCCTCCAGTGTTTTCTACTTTGGTTAAAGGCAGTAAGAACATTTCAGATTTAATACCTCAGTAATCACTTTTGATACATAAGTCCATTGCCTTCTCTATCTGCTCATTCGTTCTTCTTATTATCTGTCCCATCTGGTAATTTTATTTTGTTTTATAGGCATGACTTTAGCCCTTTACTACTCACTGAAAGAATAGTTGTTATCTGCTTCAATATAACACACACACACACACACACAGAGTCTCTCTGCCTGTCTCTCCCTACTTCCCTCCTTTCTTCTCTGTTGTCTCTGTCTCTGTCTGTCTCTGTCTCTGTCTCTGTCTCTGTCTCTGTCTCTCTCTCGTGGTAAGGTTAATATTATCAAAGTTTTCATTACGTCCTCACTTCTGCTCAAAAGCCATTGAGGATGTTGCTTTGGCAACATTAATGGTAATGTTTATTCCACCTCTGGTGCAGGTGCAGCTAGTGTCAGGTTTGGTTGGTACCCAGCTACCACGGGTGTTGGCTGCTAAGGGCTTCTGCCTGCGCCCTTCTCCAGAGGCTTGCCTTAGTCTATAGGAGCTGCCTTGCCTCTATCCCCACCCAGTGTGGTTGGTGGGTATCAAATCTAGCCACTTGCTCCAAGGTAGGATAAATTCTGTGGTGTTTCAGAGTGCCTTGTGGGAGCAGGCTGAGACTAGACTTCTGAAAGCACATTTTTGCCTGTATTATTCCTCTTCTTTTTTCAGCTTCTCTCACTTCCAGTTTTCTTCAGAAAATCACATGCACAAGAATCCCATCTTAGATTCCACTTTTAGGAAAACCCAACCTGACCAAACTTCCATGATAGCTCACGCAAAACAGGCACTCGATTTTGCAAAGTAAATCACGTTTATTTTCAATAGCTCTACTCTCCCCCTGCAAATTGAAATATCACATATTGAAAAAACTAAAGTGCTCTAAAATTAAATTTGCTTTGAGAATTCTATGCTATCACCTGAGGTAGCTCAAAATACTATGGACTTTTACCAAGTTAAAGTCTTGCATTATTTATTAGAAACATAATTTGCTGGCTTTAAAAGTCATTAGGCCATAAAAAATGTTTTATGTTCTAAATGTTTTGCATTTCTGAAAACTTACATGTTAATATTTTCCAAATTGATTAATAACTTGTAATTAATTATTGGTTTTGGCAGCCATCCACATATATATTCAGTGTGTCCCAAATGGATAAATAACTTTGTACTTGACATTTCCAGTGGTAAATGTACCAAAGAGCTACTAATGTGTTCAGTGTAATGTTCTGAATAAAGATCCTGATGCAGGAGTATTAGCATATTGCCACTTTGGCGGAAAGTGTCTTCTCCTTTTGCATTCTCTTTAAGTGTTTCTGTGGCTAAGTAGGTAATATTTATATAAGACTTTTTCATAGAATACCTGTCACCAGAGTGCTTCGAAAGTGCTTCTGGCTTAATCCCATAATATATCTGAGGGCTAAATTGTGATGAAACAGATAAATTTAGATTAGAATCTTGAGTGACTGAGGTCACAAATTAATCTAATCCTACAGATGGATAAGGAGTGGCTCTGACTCCCACCCCGGGTCCCCACTGATAGACAATGCTGGTTCCCTACTGTTGGTACAGGATAAGCAGGGCATGGGGACAGAATGTGCAATCTTTATAATATGTGGAGACCACGAAAGGACCAAGAGTACCTATCTACACTTGTCCCCTATAACGTGTGGCCATAATTAGAAAAATAAAGTGGCTCTGGTCAAATTCTCAATATTCTCCATTTAAAGCATGCAAATCTGGATTTTGCTATGAGACCACAAAATAGACAATGGTTATTCTTCATATAGAATAAAGAGATTAATAGCTGTGCAACCCTAAAAAATTGTTAAATGTTTCTGGACCTCAGTTTCCTTTTTTGGTGGATTGGAATAATACTACAGTTCCTTTTCAGCTCTAAAATGTAAAAAAAAATAATGTCTCTGAAATGGGCCTTCCTCCCAGGCCCATCCCTCTGAAGTAGCTCCCAGCCTCTCCAATCCTCAGGGTGTCTCCAGTTTAACAGTGGTCCCCAATATTTTTGGCCCCAGGGACCGATGCTCCTAAGAGAATCTAACGCCTGATGATCTGATGTGGAGCTGAGGTGGTGACGCTAGTGCTGGGAAGTGGCTACAAATACAGATGAAGCTTTGTTTGCTTGGCCACAGCTCACCTCCTGCTGTGCAGCCTCCTTCTTAACAGTGCTGGTCCATGGCCCAGGGGTTGGGGATCCCTGGTTTAAAGGAATCCCCATGAAATAATGTGCATCTTCCACAGCAGACACCAATTCTGGGTCTATTCATATAAAATTCTAAGCCATTCAGACTCAACATTCTATTTGAAAAACGGGAAATATTTCCTCTTTATTAATTCAAATAACAGAGATAGTTTATAGTACTATTCTGTTATAATACAAATAGTGTCACTTTGCCCTTCATTTAAATAGATAAGAACCTCAGCTCCTTGTGGATTAACAATTTATATACAGATTAACTGAAACAAAACCATTGGTTGCAATCTTTTTCCTGTTATAGCCTTCCCAGGGCCCTTGGTGTCTTGGCTTCAAGTGCACTCATTGCAGAGACTAGCTAATTAGAGTGAAGTTTACCACAATGAACTACGGGCAAAACTTTATCTAGGAGATGGCCTGTTCTCACAAAGTCTGGGCTGTATCTCCTGCATCTCTTTTTTACTTGATTCTAATTACACTGAGCTACACATTGTCTCCCTAACATCTTGTTACTTTGATTTATCTTTCTCACCAATCACAGAGTGTGAGGCAAAAGTGGAGAATTCTTGTCCTTGCTACATAATTACTCCCTTGTGGACATCTGTTTGACATTAACATGCATTAGCCTCTTTCCCCTCTTCCTGCTTTACTCCATTGCTTCAGAAACTATAATTGATGCAGCTTGGAGGAAACGAAACTAGAGTGATAAGGAGTAACTGGGTTCAAGAAATTAGGAGAAAATTATGAAGTACAAATTTTCAGATAAAGCAGACCAAGGTCATTCCTTGAATTTTTTTCAATGTTCTCCAAAACTCTGGTAGAAGTTAGACTACAATATATTTTTCCCCCCAGGTAGCTAATTTAACTCAATAAAATTTTCTCAATTATATGTGTTAATTTAATAGTCTCATAGTTAAATTGAGGGATAACAAGATAATCCTACATGTTAAGTGAGTTTCTAGAGAGACAACAAGTAAAGGCAAAGCCAGTGATACTGGGCATTAAAACAATAGCAAAGGTTCCCCAAAGTCTGCTATGAGGCTCTGCAAACAGGAATGCAGGGATAAATGTAGATTTGATCATTTTTATCCCTTGAATCTCACTGGTTTTGTAAATTCTAGTAAGCTGTTGGGGGAAAGTTGCATAGCCCCTGGGAACTGAACAGGGTATACAATTTCCTAGTTATCCACCTGGAAATGTCAGATAAGATCAAAGTTAATATCTCTTGTAAATTCTCAAGGTATCCTCAGGGAGATTTCTTTAGGAAATTTCATAGGAAGTAAATTTGAAGTTTAAAACATGTGCAGTAAACATGAACCACTAGTTGTGGCATGCAGGACCGCTAAAATATTATTTACAACATGTATATTTACACATTTATCTGTGGATCCTTGCCAAAGAAGATGCCCCCCCCCCATATTTATGTTCTACCTAGGATCAGGATTAAAATTATTATTTGAAATAATTTGTTGGCTTTTCCTGTTAGCAATACAAATTCTTGGTATAAAACACTAGTTATTGCTTTAGTGAGTGAGCAGAACTATGGATACACTCACTGTGCATTTTATAAGTCAATGTCAGTTTTAACATATAAAGATAAGACAATCTTATATTTCCCCTCTCATTTTAATGAGCAAGCAACCAAATTACTTTCTGAGCTGAAAATTTATCACTATTCATTCTTCTCCTCACAAGGCAAATCTCCAAAATTCAGGCCCATGTAAAATAATTTAATTGCAACTACAGATGATTGTTAGTGGTTTCTACCGGACTCTGAACTTGCTTCATTGAAAATATGAGGTCATTTTATAGCTATGAAATTAGCACTGT
Organism: Eonycteris spelaea; assembly: GCA_003508835.1. Taxonomy (NCBI): domain Eukaryota; kingdom Metazoa; phylum Chordata; class Mammalia; order Chiroptera; family Pteropodidae; genus Eonycteris; species Eonycteris spelaea. The sequence goes on from PUFA01000140.1 coordinate 2,248,206, forward strand.
GGAATAAGCTACCCTAAAGTGAGAAGAATTTTTTTTTTTTTTTTTTTTTTTTAACGATATGGAAAGCAGTTCTGACTTGCTTTGCTGGCTTGCTCTGTTCTATGAAGCTTTCACTGACTATGGCTAGGCTATCAGGGTATAATTTCACATGAAAAATATATCAAGCCCCACAAAAACAAATCAGCTTATGGAAAATTTTGCTTAGATGAGTCCCATAGTATGTGCTGATTTCATAGAAGCAGTGAGTTCATTGTCCTTTTTCCTAATGAGATTGATATAACTTAGGAATTATTAAAACATAATTTCTGTTACTTGTATCATCTTAGATAAAGCACACAAATTAGTTCAGAAACAAATAAGCCAAAAGAAAAACAAGGCGTTTTTCCATGAACATCCTGGTGAATTTACCATAATCAGCAGCACAGTTTATGCACTAAACAATCATTAAGGCCTCAGCTACTACACCATGAGGACACCGGACCCTCATTGTTATTTCTTTAAGGAAAAGACCATAGTCTACTTCATATTTGCAAAAATTTTTAGATACTTAATTTCATTATGAAGTTGGATCAACACAGGGCCTCATTAAGCTTCTGGAGTATTAGAATGTGGGCGAGAATTCAGGTAAAAATTAAATAAAATTAGTTCAGTGGAGTGGTAGTGAAAACGGTCATTTTTCCTTAAATAATTTTTGGTGATCGATTAGACATTCTCTTTAATCAAGTCCTAATACCAGGCTGAGGATGAGAATCGTGACAATAGCTAACATCACACAGCATACTTCTCATAATAGCTCTGTGAGATAGAGATTATTAGAATCTTCATTTAATGAGTGGGGAAGCTGAGGCATAAGAGAGGCTGAGGAATTTGCCTAAGATCACACAGTGAATGAGTGGTAAAGCTGGGTCTTAAATTCAGGTAGTCTGGCCCTAGAGCCTATGTCGCAGCTCCATGTTATATACCGCATGTTGCTTGTACCCCAAGAAGCCAGCAGACAGACATACTGCTTGCTCTGTCCTCCCAGACTTTTGTAGGATTGACTATCAGATTCCCACCTTGTTGAAGAAATATGACCCAGTGCCTTTGCCATTAAGCCTGGGCTGGTGTGAAGAGATGAATCCTGATTGAGGTGTTCTCCCTGTTGTTTAGAATGCAAAGAATCCAGAGAAACAGGCTTCAAAGCTAGCTTAGAGCAAGCACTTCAAAGGAAAGTAAAATCTGCACAAAAATGTTGAAAGGAGGGTTGGTTGCCTGGAGATGTATTTCAAAAAAAAAGGATGGTTTTTGCCTGGAGAGAAAAATAAAAAGGCATGGGCAGAGAAGCTAAACTGAGAGCACAGTAGAGGAGTAAATGTAAGGAATTTTAAACACAAAATTTCTGTTTAGGATCCAGCAACAGAGTTCAAGAGTGATGTGTCATTTTAGTACAACCAAATTTCTGTTTGGGAAAGTAACTATAGTGGATTCACCAATAAATGTTTTTCAGAGACCTAGAGTGATCTCTTTAAAAAAGGCTATGGTAGTTTCATAGCAACACTGAGATTATTCAAACATGTACTTCATGCCATGATAAAAGAGAAATCCAAGATTATGTTAAAATAATTTTTTAAACTACCTTGGAAGATTTTATTAAGAATATTAATATATCTGATAAGGAATCTATATCTTAGAGGGACTGTTCATAAATGCCAATTCTTTTGAGATGTTTCATGTAAATGTCTATGAACATGCTTAGCTGTCTGAAATCTTCCACTTTTCACTAAGATAGTTTTCTGGGCGTCCATCTAGTTAGCGTCCTTATCCCTCTACCAGATTGCTCATATTGCCTCTCCTTCCTCACAATTCACCCCCTAATTCTCTCACACATTTTCTTACAATTATTATTCCAATGCTCTCCAGTTATTCAACTAAAACTGTCGCTCAGCTGGACCAATGCCAGTCACTTCTTCTCTTATTCATCATCTCTCCCCTTACTTTGTTCCAGATTTTAATCCCTTGAACCCTTCTTGTATCTTAAAACTCTCTTCTGTTGATTTCTCAGCCCTGCAGTGTGTTGGTTCCCTTCCTGGCCCTCCTCCGTCCTCATCACGAGCTGAACATCCTCTCAGCCTCCAGGTAGGTGACTGCCCACAGTGTGCTCCTTCACTGCTATCTAATACATTCTCATCTGTGGCTTAGGGTCACTATCCAACATCAGTTGAATTTTAAGAACTGTGTTAATTTTTAAAGGATAATGACACTCAAAAATGTGCCAGCCAAATGTTTTACTTGTAGGACTTTAAAAAGGCAACGAAGTAGTAAAAAACTTTAATGGCACATAAAAGATTCAAAGAAGAAAATCAGGAGGTTAAGAAAAACAAAGCCCGCTAATCTCAGATACATGTCACCACCAAACATTGTAGAGGTTAAAAGCAGTTTTAGAGTTTGAGAAACTAACTACCACTATATTTTATTAAATGAACACTTTAAAATCTGAGATTTAGCAGCATAAAAAATAATGAAGGGAATAAAATTAACTAATGAAAAATTCAAACAGAACTTTGGTGTGCTACTTGGAAAAAAATAATAGTTTTTTTATGCTTATTGAAAACTCTACACAAAAATAAAAATGCATTTATTAATCATAATTCTTATGCCTTAAAAATAATAGTAGTAATATTAACAAGTTTCTACAATGTTTAGTATTTTTCAAAGTATGTTTACAAGTGGTACCCATGTTTGAAACTCACAATTATGAGATATTGGTAGAGTAGAAATTACTATCTACTTAATCATCGAGGAAAACCAACGAGTCAATAATTTGTTTAATTAAATTAAATGCTCAGCTTTTTTAAGGCCTAGGAGTGAGGTGCTTAAGACTTGCTACAAATTTTATAAACTTAATGATAGTCAATTCCTTCCTGGTCAAACAGTTGTATTCAAAACATATGTTTCTTGACAATAGGTCAATACAAAGGATTTTAAATTCATATATTTTTATGTTGTTTTCTATTGTAAACTTTAATGAAATGAAAAATTATTGGTCTCAGTTTTCAGCATATGTATATGTGTGCATATAGGTATGTGTATATATATGTACACATATCTACATACACTATATTTTATATATCTAAAAGAGCTGACTACGACCTAACTCTTGCATAGGGAAGAAATAGTGGCACTAATAAGGACCTAAACATAAATATGTAAGAATGCTCATTTCTTAAATCAATTTGCTTCCATTTCAAGTAGTTTATAAAGCCGAATAAATCATCTAGTATATTTGGAAATAATCATTTGTAAACATGGATAATGTCAATCATACCTGTTCTGGCCACTCTCCTCGATAAATACAATTATAGAAGAGCACTAGCAATAATGACAATCCATGCCTAACAGCATATTTAAAATTCTATTACATTCTTTAGTTTCTAACACCATGTTACTCTTGATGGAAGATAAAAATAATATAAAATTATCTGAGTTATTCATATTTATAAATGGAATAAATTTGCATAAAATTGGTTGAACTTTACAAATTGAATACATTCCTCTATAATTACCATGAAGAATATATAAGTTTAATTTATTCTTTAACCCACCTTCTGAAATGTAAGCTTTGCTAAAGTGCAATTTCAATTTGAAGCATTATTATTTTTAAAAAGCCTCATTTTAATTTTTTTCAGTTCAGCTAGTCTTACAAAGACTCATAATTATCCTACAAGCCAAATTAAGAAATGTGGGTGGGAAGAAGGCAGATTTCAAATATATTTGTACATGATTTGATTATCATGCCACAAAAATATGAATGGCAGACAAAATGGCAGCCTTTGTTGGTGTTACATAGAGGTGTCAGGCCCTATTCTAGTCAGGATTTATTAATGATCTGAATGAAGACTTAGAGAGTAGGCTTATTAAAATTTAAGGTGATGTTAAGCAGGAGATATTTCATTGGGAAAAATCCGAATATAATAGTATTAGGGACTAAAATCTAAAAGATGAAGTTTAACAATGACAAAGATCAATTCCAACTCAGATTCAGAAAAGCAAGCACACAACAACAGGGTGAGTGAAGCTCTGTCTGACTTGGCAGAAGTTTTCACAAAAACAAGAGGCGGAGCCCTGGACTGACTGCATGTCAGTATTAGTCAAAGCGCAATGTTATTATGCCCTTAAAACCTTGTTAAGAGGATAAATCTCAGGTTGATATTTCACACACACACACACACATACACACATACACACAACTCTGCCATCTCAAACCACCTAGAGAATATATGAATTTTGGGGGGATTGAAATGAAATATCTGTTATTATTATTATTATTATTATTATTATTATTACTATTACTTTCTACTTTATTGAGTTATAGTTGACAATTAAAAATTGTATGTATTTAAGGTGCACAACTTGATAATCTGATACACATTGTGAAATATTCATCACAACCAAGCAATTAACATATCTATCATTTAACATAGTTACCTTTTTTATGTGTGGTGAAAACACTTAAGACTTATCTTTTTACCAAATGTCAAGTATACAATATAGTATTGTTAACCTACAGTCACCATGCTGTACATGAGATCTTCAGAACTTCCCTTGCATAACTGAAACTTTGTACCCCTTTGCCAACATCTTCCGATATTCCCCTCCCTTAACCTCTGGTAACCACCATTCTACTTTCTGATTCTATTAATTAGACATTTTTAGTCTCTACATGTAAGTAAGAAGGTTCAGCATTGGTCTTTCTATGCCTGGCTTATTTACTTAACATAATGTCTTCCACACTGACACATCCTTGCTGGCAGGACTTCCTTCTTCTCTAAGGCCAAATAATATTCCATTGTGCGCATCTACACATACTTTTTTCTGTATGCATTCATTTGTCAATGGACATTTATTCTTTTTCTGTGTCTTCGCCATTATTAATAATGCTGCAATGAACATGGGAGTGTAGATATCCCGACTCTCTGTAGAAATTGTTACATTTTGTGTTTCTTATAATTCTAACAGGTGTGATATCTCACTGGGGTTTTGCTTTCCTTTGCCCTGATGATTACTTTTTCATATACCTGCTGACCATTTGTATGTCTACCTTTGACAAATGTCTATTCAGGTTCTCTGCCCATTTTTTAATTGGGTTATTGCTTTCTGCTATCGAGTTACCTGAGTTCCTTATATAGCTTGGATATCACCTAGAGAGTATAACGTCATCAGTTTCCAGGAAGGGGTAGTTACTAGAGGGAAAATATTTCTTGGATGTTGAAGACAGAAATTAGTTCAGAAACATGGTTCTAGATGCAATAGACCTTGGACTATCACTGTGAGAAAACGGGATAAGAAGCCTGGAAATTTAACTTCACAAGGTCATTTCATCAATTCTTCCCCCTCCGCAGCACCCCCCCCCCCAAGCAGGTTAAATGCTCAAGACAGCTACAAAAACATAAATCTAGGAAAGTAATTTTAAAATTTTGATTCAGGTGGATTAATGAACTCTTAAATGAAAAGAGGCTGTAGAGCAAGGGAAACTACAATCGTACACATAGGTGTTGAAAGTAGAACCCAAATGTCACTACTTTGTAAATAATTTTAAAGTATCAGCATAGTGCCATTACTAGCAATGTACCCTATCCTAGTTGCTTAAAAATTTCAGTTTCTCCATGAAGATTAGAGTAGAACATACTTCATAGGGCTAATGTGAGAAATAAATTAAATAATAATTATGAAGCATTTAACACATCATAAGTAGACCATAAATGTTAGCCATTATTCACAAAGTTTTAATTTTCTTAGCCATCAAAACTTATTAACTCCTTTTGTGTTTTCTGGACATAGAATTTTTTAAATTAAAACTTAGAAATCATTCAGTCCAAATTAAATCTTAATTGCAATTACCACCTCCTTCCCCCCAAATGAATCAAGAATTAAAAACAGACCTGCTCTAGTGGAAGGTGTCAGTTTTAAAAAAGAAAACAATACAAATCATACACAGAAGCCTTGGCTCAATCTCAGACTGTAATGGAGTATACTGCATATAGTAAAGGGCATACTTGCCACATTTTACTAGGTCCTAAATAAGGCTGAGCATGTTCAGTCCCATTCCTGACACACCCAGAAGGCCCAGGATTGTTTTCTAGGAAAGACTATCAGAATGTTAGAGGGTCAGAAATTCATATGAGAAGAGAAAGAGTTAAGAGAATTGAAATTTATTAACCTGAGAGATAAACCTTGGTAAAATACACCATTGGTCCTCAAATATTTGAAGGACTGACATGTTTGCAGCAACAGACTTATTTGCCAGATGGCAGGACTGGAACTAATAAAAAAATTGACTAAAAGACAGATTTGGTGTTATACACTGAGACAATAAAAGATAGTGTGGGATTAAGAGACAGAAGCCCCAGATTTAAGGCCTGGTTTTACTTTTTTATTAGCTTTGATTTTAGACAAGTCACCTAAACTCTATGAGTCATAGAATCCTCCCTGTAAGGTCAGAAGTTAATAATAATCGTATGAGAAAGCACACATAAACAATTTTGAGACTTAAAATTGATCTAAAAGAGTAATAATAATAAACCACAAGAATGGGGTACCCATTGCTAAAAGCGTTCAGGAGAAGCTAAGTGATGATTACTGCAGGGATTCTTTTAACTAAGGTAATAACGCTTACCTAGAGATGAAAGGTAATTGCTATACTCCCAATTGTGAGTACAATTTATTAATATTCGATATAGTTTATCTCAAAAGCAGTAAATAGTAATGATAGAATTATAGAGTCAGTAATGTCAATAATTTAATTTGGCTAAAGAATGTAGTTAATATCCACAATCCACAGAATTCATGAATAGGCTGGAATTCCACAAAGATACTCATCAACTTAACTCTGCAAATATCGGCATAGCTAAAACCCCCAAATATAACCAAATATGCTCTAAATCAAATTAAAGTTAATCCATTTTACCTGAACTATATCTCTACATTTGTGCTGCCAATCTTGAAAATATATAGAATTTTCTGGATTGTTTTTGTCAAATTCTCTGATTTCAGTCTTTGGATAGTTGATATTCTCCTTATGCCCATCTGCTTGCTATATTTTGGTTTTATTTTTATTAGTGTTCAGAAATAAGTAAGCTCTGAGCTAGCAATGCTTGCCAGTTGTTCCAAGTTTACTTACCCTCTGACCCTCCTTTCCAGGTGGACCTTGGGGTCCTTGAATCCCCAGGGAACTCTATGAAGGAAAAAAGACACATGTTAATAGACTGTTTCATGTACACCTGGCTCACAAAGAGTGTTGTGGAATTAATATCTAGTTTACTAATTAAACAAAATTTTAAAAGTGATTTGAATTCTTCCAAAGTTAGGCTATGTAATATATTAATAATGATGAACTGTCCTTCTTTTACTGGTTTATCTGGATAGTTAACTCCAAGAAAAATAAAAGTAATTCCAAGCCAGGTGTGAGGCCCACTGTCCACTTCCAATGATGACTCCCACATAGTCAGAACCACATTTCACCAAACTACCATAAATAAATGGTAACAATATTTGCAAGCAGAAAAAAAATGCCTTTTTATATATTTAAACTCTGTAAATACATTTATATTTGTGATTGTAGCTCTGCATAGATCCTCTAAGAAACTAAGAAAACACATGATTATGACGTTACTTTCAACATGTGTATTCATAACATTTAATTTTTAGTATCACAAACATTTAATAATTACTCATAATATTATCAAGTGGTAGGGAAAATAATCATTTTTCAGATCATAAAAAAAGGCCCATGAAATCCCAGGTGTTGTTAATCTGGAAGTCAACTCTTCCTGATTCAGATATAACAATAACAGATAGTTATTGTTATATGGGAATTCTAATTCTTCGTGACAATCAAAATGATATCGCTAGCTTTAAAAAATCTTCAGCAGTTAGTGCTAAGTTGTTACTTCTTCTGAAAGCTTTTTCTTAGTTTCTCCTGATGTTTCCTCCTTCCCTATTCAAGCTTTATGTGGGAGATTTAGGCCCATTTTCTTCTCAGTCCACATTCTCTTGCCAGTAGGCTTTGAATTCTCTAGGCCAATAATTCTAGATTTATAACCCTGGTTTATTTTCTAATTCAATTGTCCACATATCCAATTGTCTGCTTGACCAGACTCACTCCTTTTTCTTTAAAAGTCATGGCTACCTTAAAACTAAAGCATCAGATGTGCTTGAGATGACCTATAATTATCTATCATGTATATTCTCATTTTTCATAGAAACCAAATTTTCAAAATGTTGTAACATGCATAATTTTACCATGTAATTTTATTTTGAATAGAAAAAAGTTATAGACATTTTAATTTTTTATTCAGATAGGTTTCATTTGATTAAAGTTGTCATAATTTAGCATAAATTATGGAAACCACTTTTTAAAAAAACATTAGTACAAAAAATTCTACATGTATCAATAACCTTCAGTATTCCCTCAAATCTGATTCCTCCACAAAATACTAATAAAATGTATGTATTTATTACTTTCATTTCTTTTATCTACTTTTGAAAAATTTATTGTTATAAGGACATGTAGGGCCTATGTTTTTATTGATTTTGATAGAAATAAAAACCAGGGAATGAAAAAAGTGATTAGTTCTGTTTGTTATTATAAAAAAACACCTGCCAAATGTTATATAACTAAGGAAAGTTGGCTAATTAGGCCAACTTTAGGATGGTAAATTCCTAATGTGTATAAGAAAAAAATGTTAAAAATAAAAAATACCAAGAATTAATTACAATATAATAACAGGGAGCTGTATCATTATTTAACAGACTGACACAATCTTGGCTCTACATTAAACTCTTCTCTTTTACCCTTAGGAAACTAGTGTCATTTCATGAATAGTCAAACTTATATATAACATTTTTGATATCCATCCAAAAGCTGACAGCTCTTTCAGTGCTTTTTAAAAGAGCTACTAAAACATATACACACCAAACATTCATCAAGAGGTTACTATCAATTTTGAGCCACATATAATAAAAATTCCACTTTTTACAATTTTTTGTTTGAAAAAATATATATAACAAAAGCATATATAACACAAAAACATTAAACTTGATTTAAAATGTGTTCAATGGATTAAAAACTATTTTTGAGAACCTTCTGTGTGCAGCATCCAGATAAAGATAATGTATGTTCACCTACATAAACCCACTTACATGCCTCCTGAATGTTCATGATTCTGAATCCTCTCTCCACCCTTTTTCCTTTCTTAAGTCTAGGAATTTAGTGAAAAATTGGGAAATTATTTTTAATCTCCAATGGATTACTCACTATTTGAATTATTTGTGACCCGTTTTAAATTCTAGCCACATTGTATTAGTGTTCAGAACATTTTTGAGCTGTATTTAACAAACAATAGTTGAATGTACACAGAAAAATGAGGTTAATATTGTCATTAATAAAACACAGGCCAATCAACTATAGAAAAATTATTTTTTTTACAAATTAAAATTTGTGGATGATTTATTATTTATAATTATCCAGCTCATTCTTCCTCTCATTTAGTAAAATCAAAAAAAAATTTACTTATTACTTACTGTGAAAGTTACACATATACCTAAGCCCCAGCTTACTTAAATTAAACTTGGGTAGGGCTTAGCATTTGTCTCAGAATCCTCCCACAATTCTTTCTTACTCTAACCTTATAAATGTCATTATTTGTATATTTTACTTTTCCTCTTAGTTGCCTATGATTTCTAGAGGACAGAGGATCATTTTTTAAAAAAATCTTCTATCACACTTATAGAAGAGATTCAATAAACAGTAAATTGAGTTGTAAGGAAGAAAATACTGAAATAGAATAACACTGGTTAGTGGTGGTGGTAGAAAACAGGGTTCTGCTCTACACATATTTATTTTCAAAACATGGACTTGGACTTAAATGCCATATTGGAGATTTTCAGTCTTGTCTGCGTTCCTCATCTAAAGCGATTCCTCCATTCTCTGATATCTAAGGGTAAAACTGCCTACTGTTCATTTAATAATAGATCATTTACAAACTATAACATCATCTCTATTACAGATCTTATTTAAATATTTGACCACTACTTGAGATTTTATAGACATATATCATTTTTCTAGTTAGGGAATCATATCTTAAGTGTCTTTGTGCACAAAGCATATTTGCATAATTGGTACATTATTTTCTTTTCTGATTTAATTTGCCAAAGAATCATGCGTATCCACTTCTACTTTTTTATCTATTTAATCTGCTATGAAAATGACTGTAAACTGGGTTATTCCTAAAATTTCACAAACATAAAAGATTTATTGTCTTTCAGAAAGAGAAGCTTGAGAATATATTTAGGATATTCATGATATAAACATCTACATATGTCTGTCAGGAATTCTGGACATTAAAAATGTTCACCAAGAAAGGAATTCGTAAGGCTGTATCTCTTTTGGCTAGGATAAAAATATGCAAAAATAGTCCAACCCAGAACACCATTTTAAGTTCCAGTGGCTAGCTATTACAGTGTGTTATATTTCATATAGCTCTCTCTGGACAATCTGCTGATTATTAAGACCAGCTAGAGCTTATCATCATGCAAGCTCATGTAAATATTTAACTGGGAAATTACTTAGAATTAACTGGTTCAGAACAAAATTTTGAAGTGTTTAACAAATACAGCAGATTTTAGTAGAATTAATAGGGTAGGTTAATTGCATTGGACACATTTTTATTTGTGAAAAGAGGCAAGAAATATTCATAACTTCTCAATCAAAGAAAGAAGCTGAAGAAGTAAAAAGGGAAGTTTCATTTTCATGTATGACTTGCACTCCCTTGCCAGGAATGCTACAGAACATATGATACCTAAAACTGACTTCAACAAAAATGTTATGCAAGTAAGTGTATTTTAAGTGTTATGATTATTGCTTTACAATATGCTTCATAGACTTGAAACATAAAATTAAACAAAAACTGAATAAATTCTTAAAATTCCACTAGGGCATTTTCTGTGTTTCAAATAGACTATATAAAAATTAAAATTAAAAACAGAGTTTATTTGTTTTAAGAGAAAATTTCAAGCCTTTAATATGAGAACAATGGGAACAAACTATAAGTTGGAGACATCACAACAAATAACAAAAAGCAAATAAGTAAAAATATAACAGACGTATAGTCCAGTTATGGGAAAAGATTTTTATATTAGTTCTGAGAAGTAGCATTTAAAACTTTTTATGTTAATAAATTAAAGGAGCAACCAGTTTTATGTTATTTCACAGAATTATAATGACACAAAAAAGAATTTCCTGAGACCTTTGGAAACAGGGCAGAGTGAGAGACGTCCGCAGATCTCTCCCCTTGAAACAACAATAAGCCGAACATCTAAAACTCAACAAAAACACCCAAACTGCACACCAGCACATCTGAGCATGGGATCTGTGCAAAAGAGCTACTATAGGTCAGAACCTTGAGTGTCGGGCAGTGGACTGGGAGAAATAAAGATGCTGTCTTTTTCACAGCCAGAACTCCCTATAGGAGGAGCGGGAGCAAAGAAAGTGTGGTGACTTCCCTAAACAGCCATACCTAAGAGAGCTGTGAGCTCCATGCAGCTGGCGGCAGTGCCCAATCATTACGGCAGAAGGCAGAGAAACGGAGATGGCAGAAAAGTGGGGATGGCAGAGAAACAACGGTTGATTTTTACCAGTCGTGGTTGTAAAACAGAAACTGAGCCATAGCCCCCAACCCTCAACCCAGAGGGCACCTCCTCCCATTTCCTCTGAGACTGAACACTGCAGAGTCCCAGGGGAATCTGAGGAAACGCTACCGAAACTGTCACTTACATGGACAGGAACTGAAACTGAGGGTAGCGAGTGTGATAAAAGGGAAAAAAAGACATTATTAAGACTTTATTTAAAGAAGAGATCCAAGAGGCTTAGATGCCATCTACTGGAAACCAAAAGAAAAACACCTTCTTTGCAACAGGCTAGGGACCATTCTATAATAAATCTTCTTTCTGGAAAACAAACAAATAAACAAACAAACAAAAGCCAAACACACTTCCATTAATGACCAGACAGAGAAACAGCCCATTAAACACCATGAACAACCACGGTGACAAGGCATCTCAGAAAGAAAGAGAAAAATCTCCAGAAAATAAGCTTACAGACATAGAAATATATGACTTAAATGATGGAGAATTCAGGATGGTCCTTCTGAAAGAACTCAATTAGATTCTAAATGAATCATATCAACAATTTCAGAAATTGAAAAAACAACTAGATGAGCAGAATGAGTTCTTTAGCAAAGAGACTGAAACCCTCAGAAAGAACCAAATAGACCTTCTGGAGATAAATAACACACTGTAAAAGTTGAAAAATGAAATAACAAGCTTGGAAAACAGAGTAGACCACATGGAGGAAAGGATCAGTGATATCAAAGACAGAAATCTAGAGGTATTAAATCAGAAGGAAGAAGAGAGAAACCGAAGGATGAAAAATAATGAAAGAGAAATACAAGAACTAGCAGATACCATCAGGAGAGGAAACATAAGAATAATGGAACTTCTTACAGGGGAGGAAAAGGAGCAGGGATTAGAAAGCATTTTCAGACAAATACTTGAGAATTTCCCAAATCTAAGGAATGAGCTGTAGCTTGGAATTCAAGAAGTCAATAGAACACTCAATGATCTCAACCCAAAAAGGGCTTCACCAAGACACATTGTATTAAAATTATCAAAAATCAACGACAAAGACAAAATTTTCAGGGCGCCAGGGGAAAGAAGACGGTAACTTATAAATAAAAAAACCATTAGATTATCCTCGGACTTCGCAGCACAAACCTTACAAGCCAAAAAGGAGTGGAATCAAATATTCAAACTATTAAATGAAAGGAACTACCAGCCAAGAATACTGTATCCAGCTAAGCTCTCCTTTAGATATGAAGGAGAAATAAAGACTTTTCCAGGCATAAAAAAATTGAGAGAATTCTCCACTATGAGGCCTGCACTATAGGAAATACTGAAAGGGGTCAGCTCACCTAAAACAAAATGACCAAAAAAAAAAAAAAAAAAGCATAATTAGGAGTAAGGTGACTAGTAGGCTGATAAAAGCAGAGGAGTACAACCCTTACTAGGAACAGGGCATTATAAGCTTAAAATAAGAAGAGATTTGCTATAGCAAGATAGTACTAAACATTCAGCATACATAGGGACAAATTGAGACAACAGTGACTGAAAAGGGGAGGATTTAAAGATCCAAATTCTCAAAGGAGAATGGAGATAAGACACGTGCAGAAGAAAATGGATGACTGCATATATATATATATATATATATATATATATATATATGTATATATATATCCTTTACATATTTGTAATGGTAACCACATGCCAAAGAACTGAAGTATATAACATAAAACAAGAAGGACCAGAGAGAAAATCGACCAAAGCCAGACAAATAAAAAAAAAAAACAGAAACACAAGGACAAAGAAGCAATGGAAACACTGAGCTACCAGAAAGCAAAATATAAAATGGCTATAAAAAGACCTCATATTTCAATAATCACCCTAAATGTAAATGGACTGAACTCACCAACAAAAAGACATAGTTAGATTGGATCAAAAAACAAAACCCAACCATATGCTGTCTCCAGGAGACACATTTCAGTTCCAAAGACAAATATAGACTCAAAGTGAAAGGGTGGAAAATGATATTTCAAGCAAATGATATTCAGCGAAAAGGGGAGTAGTGGTACTAATATCAGATGAAAATAGACTTCAAAATTAAAAAGGTAAAGAAAAATACTGAGGGACACTTCATAATGATAAAGGGAATCATGCACCAAGAAGACAAAACACTTATTAATATCTATGCTCCCAATCAGGGAGCCCGAATATGTGAAGCAATTACTAACAGAACTAAAGGGAGAAACAGACCAAACACTATCATAGTAGGGGACCTAATACCCACTGTCGGATATGGACAGATCATCCAAACAGAAAATTAATAAGAAATAACATCCTTAACTGATACATTAGACCAACTAGACATAATTGACATTTATAGAGGCTTCTATATCAAACAACTGCTTATACATTCTTCTCTAGTGCACATGGAATATTCTTAAGGATTGATCACATACTGGGACACAGAGATAGCTTCAACAAATATAAGAGGATTGAAATCATACCAACTGTATTCTCTGATCATAATGCTTTGAAACTAGAGATCAACTATAAAAAGAAAGTGGAAAGAACCACAAATATATGGAAATTAAACAACATACTACTGAAGAATAACTGGGTCAGTGAGAAATAAAAAGAGAGATCAAGAGATACATAGAAACCAATGATAATAATAGTACAACATCTCAAAACTTTTGGGACATGGCAAAAGTGGTCATAAGTGGAAAATTCATATCATTACAGGCCTATTTCCAAAAACAAGAATGAGCTCAAATAAATAACCTAAAACTTCATCTTAAAAAACTAGAAAAGGAAGAACAAATGAAGCCTAAAGCCAACAGAAGAAAAGAAATCATCAGAGCAGAATCATTAGAGCAGAATTAAATGAAATTGAAAAAACAACAACAATAAACAATAGAAAAAACAAAAGTAACAAAGAGGTGGTCCTTTGAGAAGGTTAATAAAATTGACAACCCCTGGCTAGACTCACTAAAGAAAAAAGACAAAGAACACAAATAAACAAAATCAGGGATGAAAATGGGAAATTATGACTGACATCACAGAAATACAAAGGATCATACAAGAATACTATGAAAAAGTATAGAACATCAAATTTAAATCTAGAAGAAATGGACCAGTACTTAGAAAGATACAACCTTCCTAGACTGAACCAGAGCTGGAAAATCTAAATAGACTGATCAGCAATATGGAATTGAAACAATCATCAAAAACCTACCAAAAAAGAAGTCCAAGACCAGATGGCTTCACCAGTGAATTCTGCCAAACATTCAAGATTTAATACCTATTCTCCTCAAACTCTTCCAAAAGATTGAAGAGGAGGCAATACTTCCCAACTCATTTTATGAGGCCAATATTACTCTGATACCAAAACTTGGTAAAGATAAAACAAAAAAAAGAAAACTACAGATCAATATCTCTCATGAACACAAATGCAAAAACCTAAATAAGATACTAGTAAACTGAATACAGCAATATATTAAAAAGATTTACACACATGATCAAGTGGGCTTCACCCAGGGGCACAGAGATGGTTCAACATAGCGATCAATTATGTGATACACCACATAAACAAATTAAAAAATAAGAATCATATGATCATATCATAGATGCAGAAAAAGCCTTTGACAAGATAGCATCCATTTATGATCAAAACACTTAACAAAATTGGTATGCAAGGAAAGTACCTTAACATAATAAAGGCCATATGACAAACCCTCAGCCAACATTATACTTTGGTGAAAAACTAAAAACTCCTCTAAGATCAGGAACAAGGCAAGCTGTCCACTATTGCCACTATTATTCAATATAATATTGGAGGTCCTAGTGAGTACAATCAGATAGAGAAAGATATAAAAGGCATCCAAATAGGAAATGGATGACATGATTCTCTATGTAGAAACCCTAAAGACTCCACAAGACACTACTAGAAACAATAAGCAAATACAATAAAATCTCTGGATACAAAATAAATGTCAAAAATCCATATTCCTATACTCTAATAATGAAAGTGTCAGAAAAGAAGTGGAAAAAATAATTCCTTTTGCAATTGCAACAAAAAGAATAAAATACCTAGGAATAAATTTAATAAAACAAGTGAAGGACCTAATAATGAAAACTATAAGACCCTATTAAAAGAAATCAAAGAAGATAAAAGAAATGGAAAGATATTCCTGTTCTTGGATTGGAAGAATCAACATAGTTAAAATGACCATATTACCTAAAGCATTATACAGATTTAATGCAATCCCCATCAAAATCTATTGCATTTTTTAAAGAAATAGAACAAAAAATCATCAGATTTGTATGGAAGCACAAAAGACCCCAATTGCCAAAGCCATCCTGAGAAAAAAGAATGAGGCTGGGGCATCACTCTGCCCAACTTCAAATTATACTACAAAGCACAGTAATCAAAAATGGCATGGTATTGGCAGAAAACAGACATGGACCAGTGGAACAAAATCGAGAGTCCAGAAGTAAACCCATATTTATATGGGCAAATAATTTCGACAAAGAAAGCCAAAAACATACAGTGGAGAAAGGAAAGCCTCTTAAATATGGTGCTGGGAAAACTGGAAAGCTGCAAAAGAATGAAACTAGACTGTTGTCTATCACCCACACCAAAATTAACTCAAAATGGATTAAGGACCTGTATAAGACCTGAAACAATAAAACATAGAAGAAAACATAGGAACTAAACTCAAGGACCTTGGACTTAAAGAGATTTTATGAATTTGACCTCAAAAGCAAGGGAAGTAAAAGCTAAAATAAATGAATGGGACTACATCAAACAAAAGCTTCTGCTCAGAAAAAAATCATCAACAAGGTAAAGAGAGAACCACCATGGGAAAAATATATTTGCAAGCAACACCTCTGATAAGGGCCTAATATCCAAAATATACAAAGAACTCATACAACTCAATAACAACAACAACAAAAAACAAATGATCCAATAAAAAAATGGGCAGAGGACCTGAACAGACACTTCTCCCTAGAGGACATACAAATGGCCAAAAATATATGAAAAGATGCTCAACATCTAGCTATTAGGGAAATGCAAATCAAAACCACAATGAGATACCATTCCACCTGTTAGAATAGCTATAATCAACAGGACAAGTAATAACAAATGTTGGAGAGGATGTGGAGAAAAGGAACCCTCATACACTGCTGGTGGGACTGCAAATTGGTACAGCCACTATGGAAAACAGTGGAGGTTCCTCAAAAAACTAAGAATTGATCTACCATATGATCCAGCAATCCCTCTACTGGGTATTTACCCCAAAGACTTGAAAACCATATCCAAAAGATTTTGCACACCGATGTTCATAGCAGCATTATTCACAGTGGCCAGGACATGGAAGCAACGAAGTGTCCTACGATAGATGATTGGCTAAAGAAGCTGTGGTACATATATACAATGGAATATTACTCAGCCATAAGAAGAGATGAAATACTGCCATTTGCACAACATGGATGGACCTGAGATAATCATGCTAAGCAAAATAAGCCAGACAGAAAAAGTTGAAAATCACATGATATCACTTATATGTGGATATAAACCTAAAAACAACAAATGAGCAGGACAAACAAAAGAGACTCATGGACATGGACTACAGACTAGTGGTTACTAGAGAACTATAGGACATGGTTTACTAGTGGGTGGGCAAGAAGAGGGGAGGTAGATGGGATAAAGAGGGTCAAATATAGGGGGATGAGGAGGGTGAAGTGGGTAAAGGGATCAAATACATGGTAGCTGATGGAAAACTGGACTTTGGGTGGTAACATACAATAGAATATACAGATTCAAACTATAATGTACACCTGAAAATTACATAATTGTATTAACCAATGTTACCCCAATAAACTTAAAAAGTAATAAAAAAACAATAATGTTGACAGAAAAGCTAGAAATCTGGAAGTCACGGCCTAGCAAAAAAATAAAAATAAAAAAAAGAATTTCCCTTTGCATGTGTAAGTGTTCGGAAAAAGAATTCTATGTTATATGTAAAAAAACTTATCATTCTTTCGTAAACAGTTGTCAATGCACATTAGGAAATAGATGTCTTTGAAATAAAAAAATAGAATCTCTTCCAATACTATTAAAGGCTCTTACAAACCTATCCACTGACAAGAGAAGAATAAGAAGAGCGTGACTAGAAATAAAACACTGTAAAAATATTTGTGTGGACAAGAATGTTTCATTCATTATCATAAACAATTCTATAACCGGATGGACAATTTTATCCTACCCTTCAACAGTTTTAAAAAATAGAGTCATGTGTGGTGCTTTCAAAACTTAATTTTATTCGAAAGCCCTGGGCAGCATTTTAGACAAGAGACATATGAATTATGGAATGTTTCTATGTGGTTGCAAAGGAAAATTTTAAAATTAATCTTTCCCATGTTTTTTGAACTCAGAAATCATATCTCTTTTATTATACAGATTCTGAAATAGCATGTTCTCAGCTCTACTGATTCAGCAAAATACTAGATATGTTATAAATTGAAGGTATAGTCTGTTAAATTTGGAATGCTATGGGACATGTAAGTCTCCCAAACTTTCTTCTAACAATGATTTTGTACCTTTTTGAGACACTCCATTCCTAAGTTGTATATCCTCAGTTCCTTTCCATTTTGCAAATTATGTAGCACAGTGGATTGCATTTAATGGGTGTTCAATGGATGAATGACTGCTAAGATTCTGATTCTTTACACTTTTGGTACTTCTGCTGTAGTGAGAACATTAATTGCCATAGCTACAGAAATTCCAATTTAGCAAACATATTATTCATCAACAAATCTCACTTGATACCAAAATAATTCAAGTTATTTTTAATTCTTACATGGCCAGTATTGCAAAATAGATGCTATACTTCACGTGGAGAAATTTATCATTCATTAGAGGAAGAAATATAACCTGAATTCTTTAATTTATTTTCATTGATGAGGATTAAGTACTTAGTTTTTCAAAAAACAACATAATAGAAGAAATTAAAGTATCTAATCAACATCATTTATTAGTAAGTAATAGAATCAATCAAATTACTTAAAATGCTATTAGAATTTAAAATACTGTAGTTTCATATTTGGTAATTATTCTTGATTCTTCTTTATTTGTCCTAAGTAATTCTATATTTTGGTCATTTCATATTTTTTCATTATTCTTAACTATGAAAAACTATGTAGATTTGCCTTATTTTGGCCCTAACCTAATAAATGAAATGGTTTGATTTCTGTTAACTCAAGGTTCTGTTGACAAGTAAAAATATTGATAGGCCATGGTCTGTCAAATCTATTTGTATCATCTGTCTTAATGATTTATGTGAGGACAAATATGATTGATTCAGTTTTAATGATTAGTCTGATCAAATGACAGTCTGTTTTGGGTTGGTTTTGCCATAGGTCAGTGGCCATATGGAAACATGGCTCCACCGCACAAAGAAAGAATAATCTAAACTTAGGTTGTTTTTAAATGTCACCTGACGTCTTCCAAGGAATGGGTAACATGATAGAAACGTAGTTTCAAATTTAATACCATCAATAACTTTACATATGGGCTATGCAATATAAATGATTAGACTAAAGGAAACTTAATCTAGGAATTTTAGGGTTAAAACATAAATCAATACAGAGCTATTCACACATCATAATTAAAGACCTAGGTATTCAATGCAGACAATTGTGAAGATGGTTTATAAACTATCAGGCTAAGAGAGTTGCAATTGCGTAAGGTGGCAAAAACCAAGCTTTTAAGAGAAGGGAAATGCTCCATAATGTAATAAAAATTTTAAAAATATTAAAAAACATATATTAAAGCACTTTTCTCTTTTTAACTTCTTTCTGCTGGCCTTCATCCTTTCTGTCAGAGGCATCTATTTTTCTCAGGAGGATTAAGATCGTAATACCATAAGACAATGGAAAAGTCAGTGTTCATCTTTTGATATCCAAGAAGGCATTGTTGAGTTCACACATAATAGTAGCCTGGAAGTTAGGCTCTATTAATAGAAGAGTGTTTCTAAAATATCAAGTACCTCACCACAACAGATCAAGAAATGTTCTCATAGATCTTAAAGTTTAACCAGGAATCACTGGGCACAGAGGAAAGAGCAGATGTAAGTGTACCTCTACAAAACCAATGTAAAAAAGTCCTTCCTTTGGCTTTCCTTAATAAAAGGTTTCAGGGGAAGAATGGTGAATCAGTCAGACACCAGTCTTTTTGCTTTCCCTCTTTTTGGGAAACCAAAAGAAGAAGAAAGCATTAAATTTCTCAGCAGCAACACTGATGCTAGAAGACAATGGTGCAAAATCTTTAGGATTATGATGAAAATAATTTTTGAGCAAGAATTCTATACCAAGACAAACTACCCATCAAGTATGAGAGTAGAATAAACATTTTTAAACATATAAAATTCATAATTTTTACTAATTTGCTTGAAGGTGTATTCACATAAAAGAATGAATAAAACCAAGAAAGGAGATGACGAGGAAACCAGAAGAAAAAAAATAAGAGAGTCACAGGATAAGAACGTTTTAGCTAGCCTAGAAAGCTACCAGCCAAGGATGAAATAAAAGATCTGAATGGTGCTCTCCCCAAATCAGAGACTCAATGAGAGATTTGAAAAATATGGAAAGTGCTTACAGGGAAAACACAAAGACAATTGGAAATCCCCTGCAACACACACACACAACACACACACACACACACACACACCACACACACACAAACTATTCAAGAAAGAGAAAGTATACTACTTGCCCTGCAAATATCAATATTTACACAGTTATAAAAATGTGAACATTTTATATTTTTTAAATAAAAAATAAAACTATCACTCTATCAATCATTCACCTGTAGCTGAGCATCTAGATTATTTCCATTCTTTTCTATTTCAAACAATGCTGAAATAAATAACCTTATATGTGCATAACTTCATAAATGAGTGAGACTATCTGTAGCTATATTTTTAGAGACAGTATCAAACTGTCCTCCATGAAGACTGTATCTAGATATATACCTCAGAATTTATGGCAGAATTTATGGGTGTGTTTCTCCACATTTTTCTCCATGTACTATGCTTTCAACTTTTTGATCCTTGACAATATTTTTATTTTTATTATGGTAAGAATACATAACATAAAGTCTACTCTCTTAACAAATTTTAAGTGCACGATAGAATAGTATTAACTACAGGCAAAAGTTTGTGTAGCAGATTTCTAGAATTTATTAACCTTGTATAACTTGAAACTCCATACCTGTTGAATGGCAGCTCTCTGGTTTCTCTCTCAAGCTTCTGGAAATTACCATTCTACTCTCTGTTTCTATGAATTTGACTATTTTATCTACCTCACATGAATGGAACCCTATGATACTTGTCCTTCTTTGTCAGGCTTATTTCACTAAGCTAATGTCCTGCAGGTTCATTCATATTGTCACATATGGCAAGGTTTCCTTTTTTTTTTTTTTTTTAAGGGCTGAATAATATTCCATTGTATATATAGACTACATTTTATAAAAATTCATTTATCCATCAATGGACATTTAGGTTGTTTCCATAACTTGGCTGGTTTGTCACAAGCATATGAAAAGATGCTCAACATCATTAATTATCTATGAAATTCCAGTCAAAACCACAAGGAGGTATCACTTCACATCTATTAGGATGACTTTTAAAAGAAAAGATAAGTGTTGGCAAGGATATGAAAAAATTGGAACACTCGTACACTGTTGATGGGAATGTAAAATGGTATTGCTGCTATAAAAACAGTATGGAGGTTTCTAGAAAAAACAAAAAACCAAAAACCACTTATGATCCAAAATAACTGAAACCATTACAATCTTATAAGTCAAAACTAGTATCTTAGAACCATTTTAGTTTACATTTCTCTTATGAAGAGCAAATTTAGATGTCTTTTTATATGTTCAAGGGCCATCTTATTCTTTCTTTTCTATAACTCTGTTCACAGCCTTATGCTAAAACTTGGTCTTTAAATTTTGATTTGTAGGAGTCTCTCTATATATTAGGGAATCTAGTCCTTTACTATAATATGAGTTGTAAATATTTTTATGTAATTGGCCATTTGCCTTTATAATTTTTTTTTTTTTTTTTGCCACGAGGAATTATTTGTTCATGTAGTCAAACTTACTACTTTAATATTGATTTTTTGGGCTTTTTATATTTAAAAAGTTATTCTTTATTAATTACTTTTTTAAATTTCTATATTTTCCATAGGATTTCCCTAGTTTTGTTTTTCACTTTTTTAAATTTCAATCCATCTTATATGTTTATTGGTATAGGGGTGATGAAAAAATCCAACTTTGTGATTTTCCAAATGCTACACGATTATTCCCCAGTCTATTTATTGAAATATGATGTATATTATTATGTTCTTTTCAGAACTATACTTGTTTTTAACAATGTAAATTTACTGATTTGAAAAGTATTAAAATTTTATTTAAAACAAAACTGAGTCTCATAGTTCACTTATTGCATGGCAGATACAAATTCAGCATCTGAAATGACAAGGAACTGCTTTTCTCCCAAAGTGTCAATTATAGGCATTTTTAGGAAAGAAATTTTACTATTAAGTTTTAAATGATAGTTTAGAATTCTGATGAAAACAGTTTGATATATCTTTTGAAACAGAAGCAAACTATAAACAGAAAGGCAGAAAGAGTTATTCTCCAATTCATTCATCTAATGAAGGTATATAAATCACCTCCTTGTCAAAGTAGCTGATGGTAGGTTTTCTAAAACATAAATCTTCTCTGGAGCTAAACATAAATATTTCTAGGGCCCTAAGAATCAAGTCCACTATATTTCTGCATGAGTCAATAAAAATAACTTTATAGTATAGAAAGCCTTCTATTTTAATCAACAAATTCATTTACACGTCTTTGCCCACAAACTTAGAAAATAGATTGATTTAAAAAAAAAATCAACTGCCTTCCATCTACTGGCCCACTGGTATTCTAAATATCTTAATATTGAGCTGCATGACCAGTTTCAGAAAGTTAACAAGAGTTAAATATGAATTATGAAACATTTTAGACTAATAGTATTAACTCAAATCCAGGCAATTCAGAGAAAGACTATATAAAAAAAAACTCAGATTTTAATATATGAGAAACTTACAATAACCCTAAATAGAATTACCTATTAATTATTATGCTATAGAACATATATTTATTCTAGTAAGAACAGAAAGAGAAATTATGATTTATGGGCATTTAACAAGAACTTGTATATTTCATTCACTTAAAAGAGATGGTTATAGTTCCTTACGAATTTTAGTAAAACAGAATTATTTAGTTGAGTCTGTGATTTAAATGTATTTAAAGTAAATAACTATTTAAATTACAGCATAAGAATTCTAGTAAACAGTTATTGTCTCTAAAATAACTAAATATTTTTGTGTAGTGCCAAACAACCACAGTGGTATAAATACTTGCAGGCTATTTATATACTAATTGCAAATGATCAGTTTGCAAATGGTTAACTTTAACTAACTGGTTGCTTTTTCTTAAACCAAATAGGTTCTAAGAAGGCAAGACAATGAGTTGCTGTTTATTTGTGTTCCCAGTACCTAGCACAGTATCTGACACACAAGTTAGCATTCAAATAACTGGGTAGGTAAAAAAGGAAGGAGGAGAGGAGGGATGAGGACCATATTATCTACTGAACTGATGATTTTTTGTATCTTGTATATGCTAATTTCAGGAAAAATATATTTCAAGGCTTCCCTTATATGAATACTGTATGATCTCTTGTGCATATGTTAATTTGTGTGTCATTTGATTTATAAATGACCAAGCTCTGTGATTTTCTCTCAGTTGCGCATGGTATTTAAGGTAATTTTCATAGGGCGAAATCTGTGTTCTCTCTGTGCTTAATTTTCACTTAAACTGGATTTATCTGGGCCTCAAGAAATTGGCATTTAATGTAACATTTAGCAAGCATGTCTAAGACATTTCTGCTGTTGACTGACTAACCTCTGGCCTCTGTGTGTGTACACATTTGGTGCCATCTGGATGAGTATTTAATAACTCCCCAAAGAGACAGGGCCAGAACAACACAGTCATTTTCCTGGGAACTAAAATTAGTGGATGTATTGTGTGAAGTAGCACTGTTCTACCTTCCTCCACCTGTCTCATCTGACATGACAAGCAAAGGCCAAAGAGAAAAGAGGGAAGGAGGCAGAGGCATTAGCCACTGCCTCACTCTAATAATGCCTTGTGTCATTTAGAGATTTTAGCAAACCTTTTAATGTTAAAACAGCAGTATATTTATTTGAGGAGAAGCTGGTAATAGTAATAAAAAAATGTATACGCAATTTTAAGAAGGTATATAGAAACACACTATATTTACATAAAATTAAAGCTTTAACAAATGACAACAACCAAGGAATTTGTACTTTTTATAGCTGCATATATAAATGTAAAGACATAGATATATTGAAGTGTAAGGGAAAAGCTAATGTATAATGCCATAATTTCAAATAATATGAATAAACCACAAAACTTTACCTTTGTTTTAATGTGGTTTTAGCTTACATAAATTACAGTCATACACCACATAATGGCGTTTCAGTCAGTGATGACCACATATACCACAGGGCACCATAAGGTTATTAATAGAGCTGAAAAATTCCTATCACCTAGTTGACATTTTAGCCATCATAATGTCTTAGCTCAACACATTACTCGTGTGTTGTGGCGATGGTGGTACAAACAAACTTACTGCATTGCCAGTCACATAAAAGTATAGCACATATAATTATGTTAGTACATATACTTGATAATTGATAATAAATGGCTGTGTTAGTGGTTTATGTATTTACTATGCTTATGTTTTTATGGTTCTTTTAGAGTGTACTCTCTCTACTTATTAAAAAACGTTTGCTGTAAAATAGTATGCCTATTACATGGAACAGCAGTTCATCTCCTGCTTACTTTGTCTCTCGATTTCACCATTTTCTCTTGTGCTTAATTTAATGTTGTGTTGTTTTGTATAGTAACATGATGTATCGTGCGTAGTTTAGGAGCAATAGGCTATGTCATGTGGCCTATGGGTGTAGTAGGGCTGTCCACCTAGGTTGTGTGTTAGTGTACTTTATGATATTCACACAATGACAAAATTGCCCTGACTAATTCTCAGAATATATGACCATCAGCAGCACATGGCTGTAATATCTGCTTTGTAAATTATAATATCAACAGAAGAGACATTCTTAAATTCATCAGTAACTCACTTTCCCCCCGCTTTATTGAGATAAAATTGACATAACACATTCTATAAGTTTAAGTATACAACCTGATGATTTTATACATGTACACATAGTGAAACAATTGACATAATAAGGTTAATCTCCATCATCTCACATGAATATCTTTTTGTATGGTGACATCATTTAAGATCTAGCCTCTTAGTAAATTTCAAAAAAAAAAAAAAATATATTATATATAATATATATACAGTACTGTTAACAATAGTTACCTTGCTATACATTATATCCAGAGCTTACTCAATCTTATAGCCAGAAGTTTGTACCCTTTCACCAACATCTCCATTTCCATTATTCTCCACCCCTGGCAAACCATCACTCTACTATTTCTATGAACTTGGCTTTTTTTGGTTCTGCATACAGGTGAGAAAATGTGAACATTTATATACATACACACAATTGTTGATATACATATCTATCTATCTATCTATCTATCTATCTATCTATCTATCTATCTATCTATCTATGTATCATATGTTCTTTATCCATTCATTTGTCGATGGACACTTGGTTGATTTAATGTCCTTGTTTGTCATTGTGAATAATTGCTGGAATGAACATGAACTGCAGATATCTCTTTGCGATATTGATTGCATTCTTTTAGATTTATATGCAGAAGTGGATTGCTAGATCATATGGTAGTTCTATTTTTTAATTTTTTTGAATAACTTTTATACTGTTTTTAATAGTGGCTCCACAATTTATATAGCCACCAACACTGCATAAGAGTTCCCTTTCATCTATATCCTCACCAACACATTTTCTCTTGTGTTTTTTTTTTTTTTTGATAACAGCCATTCTGACAGGTGTGAGGTGATGTCTCATTGTGGTTTTGATTTGCATTTCTCTGATGATTAGTGAAGTTGGGCACCTTTTCATGTACTTGTTGGATGTTCGTATGTCTTTTTTGGAAAAAAAAAGTCTATGCACTTATTTGTGTCTGTGTGTGGTCTTTTTTTGTGTGTGTGTTATTGAGTTATATGAGTTCCTTATATATTTTGGATATTAACCCCTTTCAGATACATGCTGTGTAAATATTATCTCATATTTCATATGTTTCATTTTCATTTTTTGCACATTTCTTTTATTGTGCAGAAACTTTTGAGTTTGATGTAGTCCCACTTAGTTTTGCTTCTATTGCTTGTGCTCATAGTGTCTAGTCAAAAAATCTCATTGCCAAGACCAATGCCAAGTATATTTTTCTTATGTTTTCTTTTAGGAGTTTTATAGTTTCAGCTTTTACATTTAAGTCTTTTATCCATTTCGAGTTAATTTTTGTAGCGATGTGTGTAAGATATGGGTCCAATTCATTCTTTTGTATGTGATTATGTAGTTTCCAAAAAAACATTTATTGAAGAGAGTATCTTTTCTTCATTGAGTATTCTTGTCTCCCTGCGTCCAATATTAGTTGACTATATATGCATAGGTCTATTTCTGGGCTCCCAACTATGTTACAGTGGTCTATATGTACATTTTTATGACATTACCATATTGTTTTTGATTAATATAGCTTTAATAACATAGTTGAACTCAGGAATTGTGATGCTCTAGCTTTGTTATTCTGTTCTAGTTTTGGCAATTCAGGATCTTTTGTGGTTCCACATAAATTTTAGGATTGTTTTTTCTGCAAAGCCTCTCTCTTGCTGACCTGCATTGCATACAGAAAGTCATTCATGGGGTGGAGGTGGGGATGTATGCATGAAGCACAGGTAGCTTTGGGGATTGCCTGTGAAACACTTGGAGAGGGATCTGAAGGTGAGACATCTCTGGTGGAGTTTGCTGATGAAATCTCCAAAATGGTTAAAAGATCCATGTTTTGCTGCCCTCTGAGAGCCCTGGCTGCTATTCTCCCAGCTGCTCCCACAGCCATCAATTAACATTACTGTGGGGATCATTTTGCAGTCTAAACATAACATAGTTACTACATTACCCTTAAAACTTATACAATGTTATGTGTCAATTATACCTCAATAAAACTGGAAAAAAATAAACAGGAAGAGAATACTTCTTTAAACAAAATTATATGTATATCTCAAAAAAAAAATAAGCTTAGGATTTAGAGTCAAACAGGTATTTGAATATTAGCTCTGTCACTTACCATCTCTTGCAAACTTGGGCAAGTTACTTAGATTTTCTAGTCTTCAGTTTCCCTCACTATTACATAGTAATAATCATTTTCTATTTCATAAGATTGTTTAAGGAATGGTTTATATAACACATAGTAAAGCACTCAATAAATGTTTTGTCATTTATTATTGTTTTATTATTACTTAGGATATAATAACATTGTTGTTTTTAAAAGTAGTTATCAGTTTGAATATATAAAAAGAGGATAAGGAAAGAATGATCAAATTGATTAAATTAAATCAGTTTTAAAACTCATATTTTTCTTTGGAACATTAAAAGTTGCCACGTATTATAAGCTATTTAATAACTTACTATGTTTACACAATAGTTAATTTAGTACTGAGCTAATTAGTGAATCTGTTATCTAAAAAGAGGCTTAAAATACACCAAAGTGCTTTTGATTAAACTTTTATTTTTCAACCAGCTCGTTCATGGAAAATATGTCTAGCAAGAGATACATGGAATGAGTTTATGGTGGTAAGCATAGATTTTTTCTTTCTTCCTTTTTTTTTTTTTTTTTAAAATTCAACTGCATCTCACTTTTTGAGATAAAAGGAATGTTATTCTCCTTACCACACTTCCAAAAATTCTTTTTTGTTAAAAAAGAATTTAGAGAAGATTCTTAGACACTGTTTTACAAACTACTTTCCATATGTTCCACTTATATATTCATAAACTTATTCTTGAGCTTATTCCATAATCTTTGTTAGAATAATCTGTAAA
Organism: Eonycteris spelaea; assembly: GCA_003508835.1. Lineage (NCBI taxonomy): Eukaryota > Metazoa > Chordata > Mammalia > Chiroptera > Pteropodidae > Eonycteris > Eonycteris spelaea. The sequence continues at coordinate 2,276,010 of PUFA01000140.1, forward strand.
GGCTATAAATTAAAGGAGTAACTGGGAAGATTTGCACACTGCCATTGTATTAAAAAGTATAATTCAATTTTTTTTCAACTCAGATAGGCTGACAGAATACTCAAAGGTTAAGAATGGATATACCTTTGACCCAGCAATTAACATTTCTGGGTATTTATCAAAGAAAACAAAAAATAATTCATAAAGATCTATGCAACTCCAATATTCATGGCAGCACAATTTACAATTAGCCAAGATATGGAAGCAACCTAAATGCCCAATCAGCGGACAATTGGATAAAGAAATCATGGTTCATATATACCATGGAATATTACTCAGCCATTAAAAAAAATGAAATCCTACCATTTGCAATGAGATGGATGGACCTAGAGGTTATTATGCTGAGTGAAATAAGTCAGACAGAGAAAGATAAATACCATACAATTTCAACTTACATGAGGAATCTAAGGAACAGAAAGAACAAACTAATTAAAAACAAACTCACAAATATAGTGGACAATTTGGTGATGGACAGAGGGGATGGGATTGGGAGGCTTGGAGAATGGGTGAAGAGTAAAGAAGTACAAATTAGTAGCTGATAGTTGGTCACGTGGGTGGGAAGCATGGCAGAGGGAATGCAGTTAGCATTTACATATGATGGCTAGGTGGAGTGCTAGGAAGAGGCAGGTAGTAATTTGGGTGATCGTTTTATGAATATATAGATGTTCTAACCAATGTACTGTATACTTGAAATTAATTTAAATAAATTTTAAAAACTTCAATATTATAAAGATGTCATTTTTCTTAAAAAAAAAAGGTTGAAGGATACGAGTGACAGATCATGCCATAATTATTACTCTAATCTTACAGGATCTAGATTTCTCTTTCCCTCCCTTCTTCCCTTCCTTCCTTCCTTCCTTCCTTCCTTCCTTCCTTCCTTCCTTCCTTCCTTCCCCTTCTTCTTCCTCCTTCTTCTCTTTTTTTTTTTTTTTTTTCCTCTGAGGGAGTCAATTGGAGTGCCTCCATATGATCCATTAACATGGATCTATAGAAGGTTTCAAATGCTATCAAAGGATCAAAAATGGGAATGTCATTTCTTCAAGTAAAAAGGGAGTTTAGTGCACACTGCATTTTGCAAATACAGCACTGCTTTGGTTGGTTTTCTCAATAAGAGATTTCCTGTATGTTGGAGAAGTAAAGTGTATGCTCACTGGCAGTGAGAATACTTCAAGGTGTAGAAAAGATGAAATTAAGAGTAAGAGTTATTGTGGTTGAATTTAATTAACAAAACTGTTTCTAGGACTCTAGTCTATGTTTCATACCATTTCCCAACTTTGTCTTCTCTTTATTTCTTTTACTAAACTTGGCCTTTCTTACTCCTTTATCCATTTCCTCCACTAAGACCCAATTATATACAATCAGTTATAAAAAAAGAATATAAATAGAACACAAAGTTTATTTAAAATAGTTTTATACATTGGATTTTTAAAAATGGAATGGGTCTACATGATTTTTAAAATTTAAAATAATAAGCCAAAGCATGGTAATCCACAGGAGACATAAAATAACAGCACAAAACACAATCTTCATAAAAAAAAAATGTTCTGCATCAAAAAATGGTTGATTTTACTGATTGCCCTGCATCAGTAAACTGCTGTTTTAGCGAGCTCAGTAACTATTTCTCTCAATTTCTCATTAAGCAAAATATGAATAAAGTAAAATAAATATGTATGTATGTGTTAGAGGGGAAAAGTGTTCAACTTTTTCCCCCTATTTATTTGGGCAGTTCAGCTCTGCATCTTTGTAATTCTCTGTACTGACCTTGCCAATGCTTGCGGTCATGCTCAAGAAAAGGATTGTTAATGGACTTGCTAGTGGTTTGTAAATGTGGAGATAGAGTTCATTCTCTACAACCAAGAAATCAGGAAGCAAATACAGGTATTAATAGGGAGTCTGGCATTTTCTGGAAGCTTCTTAAAGTATCAGGTTGGGTGTTTTTGATATAAATACTGAAGTAATGAATAATTCCAAAATTGTTGCTCAAGCTCTGAAAGAAGAAGCTGAGGAAAAAAGTATTTGACATGCTTTCAGAGCATTAGTTCTCAAACTTGGCTACACTTGGAACTGCTTGGGAAAAATTTAAAACAACCAGACATTCTGACTTTACTGGTGTATGGTGCAGCCTGGGAACTGGATTTTTTAAAGCACTGCAAGTGATTCCAATGTGTGGGTAGAGACGAGCACTGATCTATGGAATGAAGCAGAGAGGCCTGTAGGCATAACTGGGGATTGGGTGCTAAACCCTTGTGACACAAAGTGTGGCTGAGGACCAGTAACATCTGCAACCTCTAGTCACAAATGTAGAATTTCATGCTTCCCATCACAGCTTAAGAATAAAATATGCATTTGAACAAGAGCCTAAATGTTCCTCTGCACATTAAATTTTGAGAAGCATTAAGGCACCGGGCCCACAGGAGTCCTTGAATGGCTAGGTTTAAGGCTATAATTAAAGGTACCTTCCTAGCCCTAATCTCTTCCACTTAACCAAGTAGGGCTCAACCTTAATTTTAATTTTACTAGTATGTCTCCTGATGGAAAGAGATATTACTTTATTACCATACATTGAGTTGGATTTGAGATGAAAGCCAGGCTTCTTCAAAAGTCTAAAGGAATTTTCCAAATTAAAAAATAAAAAATCTTGTTCCATTATCAATGCCCATAAACAGTGGCTTTCGACTCCAGCTGCATATTTAGAACTACTGGAGTGCTTTTTAAGTCTACTGGTTCCACATCATAGCTATTGAATTATAATTTATGGAGGTGGAGGTGCACATTGGTGTATTTTAAAGCTCTCCAATGGAGATTTGTATGAGCTGAGCTTTGAGAATCACTATGGACGAAGTCTAAGTTTACTGATCCTATATGTCAGTGCCTCAATTAATCCAAATATAGTGAGGTCATTCATGTTGGCTTCCTTGAAGGCTGTTATCAATCACTTCATAAAATTGTATCATTCTGCATTATAAGATCAATTAAATATTTAATGCATGGTAAGCTGGTATTCATTTTGGTTCATCCCCTATTTCATAGTTAAGAGTTGATTATCTACATTAATAAGTAATGACAACTATATCAATAGTCATACCAAATGATATTAACATTTTACTTTATGAAATAAAACATTCACTTCACAGGCTTTTTATCTTGACATATCTTTAGATAAAAATTAGCTTGTACTCCTCGGTACTTCCGGCTGAACAGCGCAAAGAGACACCTATGGAGTGCTATCTTGGAAAAGAAGACATCAGCTGCCATTAAAAATCACAAAATAGGTATAGTCCCAACACAGTTTTCTGGCTGCAGTGCCAAAATTGCATATCAGGTGAAATGATACACATAGTTTGCATTTTGTCCTCAAACACAATTTAAAACAATGAGAAGAAATCAGATAATTAAAGAGGTTGAACATATAACTTAGTTGAAGAAGAAGAGAAAAATGTGACAAGTAAAATAAGCAGTCTTACTGTACATCACTGCCAATAATTTTAAAAATAAACTGTGCATACTATTAAAAAGTTGAATAATACACAATTAAAGCTCCTTTCAAATTAAAAGTTTTTTACTTTTTTATTTGAAAACAAAAAGCTTCAAGCACTGAACTCATCGCAAATTTGGGTATCCTAAGTAAGTCATCTGTATGGGTCCTTAGATTTGTCCTTTTATGAAATAATATTTGTCCTTAAAATAAGCATTGAAAAGATTATTTGTGTGGGACATTATTAAGGTATTATTCAGAATGACATTTTCAAGAACAAAAAATAAATATGAATGGTATCAAAACACACAGCTTTTTGAGATTCCTGTGCTGCCTATTGGGAAGGGCTCCGTCCACATGCTAGAAGACTTCTTTGAACCTGACTTTCCATAATCAGACAGGACTTGAAACTTATGATTTAAATTCTTAATTTATGTCATTAGGTAATACCAACCATTAAATTCAAGAGACCTCAGGCTACAGATGATTTATTTAAAAAAAACCTTCTTCTTTTTCATTAGGCTTAGAGTCATCCTTAAACCAAATCTTTAAGTTAAATGAGAATCTTAATGGCTAAAAAAATCTATAATAGTAAATTGTATCTAAATATAAAAGCATTACATATTTATGATTAAATGCTTAATAATGATGAACCATTTAAATGAGAATAATCCCATTATGTGCACATTATAACTTTTTCATAAATCTGTTTACTGAAATATTGCCATTTTATCATTTGCTAATTTTAGAAGCAAATCACATAGAAAAAAGAAAACAACGTCTCAGGCAGGTTTTGGGAATGTAACAGTCAGCTTAAATAGGTAGCTGTTTTTTACCCACTGGGTGATTGGAGTTTATTTTGTTCTTTCACAGTTTTTTAGACAAGTAGAACTGTCTCTGCTTCATTAACTTTAAAAAGCCATGTTAAGAATGTATAATCAAACATTTAAGAGGCAAAATTATGGACCATATGGACGGTAGAGAAAATTGCTTAGGCTAGTACTGCTTCCAAACTTTTCTAGCAACTACCAGCATAACCTTGGGTTAAGTACGTCACTCTTGTGAGTAGATGCCCATCTTTAACATTTGGAAGTTTGGTTGATTTACTCTAAGGTCACTTTCAATTCTCAAAGAGCCCTATGGCTTTAAATTATGGTTTAGTCATGATGTGGTGTAAATAATAACATGATAATGTATTTTAATTTTGAATTTCAATTTCAAGAATACTTACAGTTAAGGCTGGTGGTCCTGGAGGTCCTGCATCTCCTAAAATATAATAAAGAAGAGCTGCAATTACCAACAGTCCCTTTTGAACATGTTATTTATCAATTTTTCTTGAATGAATAGAAGCAATACTTAGACAAACCTTGAACAAAAGAATAGAATTTTTTCTTGACAGAGTCTCTGCACAATGAAAATGTATCATGTGCTTTTAGTTCTCATGATAGAATATCACCTTTGCACCCCACGCTTTTTGCAGAACTTGTTTTGAAAAGCTAAAATAATCTAATTTCTATTCTTTGTCTACTAATCCAAATTAGAAAAAAAAATCTCCTCAAATATGGTTACTTTGCCAATGGAACAGCTGGGAAGTGTCATAATGACAGATCATTTTTCTGACAAAGTTAGTATGAGGATCAGCAGAGAAATAATAAGTGGATGTCCCCACTTCATGCCTCCCAGCTGCAAGAAGTGGTCTCGTTGCCCTTCTAAAGCTCTGCTGAATTGGCATTGTGCTTGCCATCAATTGTTAAGAGGCTTTGCCTATATTTATGTATTTTTAAATACTAAAATTGCTTTCTTGACCTATGTGAATACAAATTACCAGGTGAGAACATATTGACAAACTATTCAAAATGTTTAAAATGGTTCAAACTGAAAGTTCACAATCTTCTAGATACGTTACCTAAATGCCCTATTGTATCAGCACCCCTACTTAGTTCATAAGACCTGTTAGTCATTAAGCCCAGGTATCACTGCTATAATTCTTGTTTAAGTGGACACAATGAAGATCACACGCTATATGGCATGGCACGCAGGGATGTTTGTATTCTCAATGTGAGAGGCTATCTCTAAAGCTTTCTCTTTTCTCATCTAATACAGTCCACCTCAAAAGTTAAAACATAGTATTGTGTAATCATTATTTTAGGGAAACAACTAAATAAAAATAACCAATAATTGTTAAGGAACATTGATGTAGCTTAAACCACTCACTGAGGACCAATCTGCAAGACCAGATTTAATACAGAGGTAAATATAGAAGACAGACAAAGATTTCTAAATGCACTGATAGCAGAGAACAAAATCTAGTACAAAACAGCCATACCTACAATTCTTATCAAAACTGGGATCATCCAATAACTGTATGCCAAACAACTCTTGCTTTTACTATTTCTTAATGGTCTTTTCAAGGTCAATTGCCAATATGCTATTATAAATTGCATGAGAGAAAAGGTGGCAGGAAATGAAATATTTAGACTAAGACTGAGATACAAAGGTAGCCTCCTTTCCCCAAAGGCCACCTGCTTCACCATCACAGTGGCAGCTTAGTGCTACTGGCAAAGTTCCCCAGTACAGGACACGGTTGCTAATTTGGTGATGAAAATGCCTCATGCGGTTAAGCAAAGGAGAGAAAAGGGAAATCTTATAAACACAAATTCATGTTGACTAGCAATTGTGTATATAGTCTCTTCCAACTAATTAAATAAACCAAAAAGGCTTTTTCTTGTTCAGATGCTTTTAACATAATAGTCTTTGGTTAATTTTAACAGAATTAACTTTTGGCAGTTAAACTATCCATGAAAAGTACTACAGAGGTTCTCAGGGTTTTCTTAAGAAAAGATTGGCACTTTTATTGGGTAAATAATAATACCTTTTCTCCTTTTGGACCGGTGGACCACGAGAACCCAAGTCACCTTTCAAACCCTGTACAAAAAAACACAACCAATGTGATTTCTATATACAGTTCACAAAAAGCTTCGATTTCCAACAAGTCATTAGTCGCAAAATAAATCATAATTTACTGAACTCCCAAATCCCATTCTTCAGTGTGTGTTATAGAGAGAAATAGAGAAACTGGCACAAAAATGACAAGCAACATCTGCGCTGTGGTGGGTACAGATACATTAAATCAGTGTGAGTCCTCAATACTGCATATTTGTGCAACTTTGCTTCCTGCTAAAATTACATTAATTCACCATCTGGGAGAACATCATTTAGATCTATATGAGCTTTTAAGTATCCACTTTGGATTAAATTTGAGGATGTGGTAAATATCTCTGATTTAGCATTGATTTGGCCTTTATGAAACTTGCCCCTAAAATTCAAGATTTAAATAAAAAAAACATTTTTATGTCTCTTTCAAAAAATATAATTGTGGGGAAAAAGAAATAAAAGATATATTCTTTTCAGATCACGCACAAAGCTGGGGCTAAACTGTAATCTCTTTCTGTTTTAAAGTATTTTCTAATTCTCTAATCCTATCTCTTTTTTTTTAAATCTGAGTTTATAAAAATATCAAATGAAACTATATAAGACATAACATGTCAGATAAATATATTCATAAATCTTCTAGACTCTTGGGTGTTTTAGTGGGTATTCAGTTGCTCTGACTCAGAATGACAGCTTTCAGATTACCACAATAGATTTCACTAGAGATAGGTCTACAGTTGATGTATTCATAGTGTAAATAGAAAGTTTGATAGTCACAACCTGACTATGTAGCAAATAGGAAAAAAAGTGTTTCCTTATCCTTAATTTAACACATTGAATGAGGGAAGAACAATAATGGAAAAAAGAAATAGTCTGAAGCCAGACAATGCACAACAAATCTAGGTGTCTTACTGTTCCTAGCAGAGGAGCCAGCTCTGACATTTTGTAGTGAATAAACAATGCCAAGTGCCATCACCTGTAGCTACCCAATATAAAAGCCAATGATAATTTAAAGAAACAGAAGAGAGCTGGATACTCAAAATCTTGTTGCAGAGAGTATATGAAAACTGTAGTCTTACACATAAAAAAAATTAATAAATGAAACAGCATCTAACCGGCAAAAAAAAAACCTTTCTAGTTGCATAATACCTTTGTGGGTGAAATTTATAGCTATGTTTCTTCCATCATTACCTTGCAGTATTTATAGAACAAGGACTAAATTAAATCATATTTGAGATGTGATATTCTCTTATTATTTGAAACATGCATTCCTTCCCAAATCAAGCAACACATTATTTAGATTATGCCTCTGGTATAAAATTTGGCACCAAAATATTCTGAACACTTGGGGGAAGAAAACTGCCAGTTCTGTGAGTAGATTTTATTCTTAGTTCACTTTTTCATTCATCCATTTATTCAATAAACATTTATTATATACCTTGTATGGAGTCACTCTCTAGCTGTTAGACTTACACTGTCCAATACTGTAGCCATGAGCCACATGTAGCTTTTAAGTCCTTGAAATGTGACTAGTCTGAATTGAAATATGCTGTGAGTGTAAAATACTATTGGGTTTTTGATAATCAGTATAAAAAATGTAAAATACGCATTCATAATTTGTATGTTGATTATATATTGAAATTATAAACATTTTGGATATGGGATTAAATGAAATATATCATTAAAATTAGTTTTGCCTCTTTCTTTTTACTTTTCTAATGTGGCTACTAGAAATGTAATATATTTGCATTTCTCTTGAATTTGTAATATTTATTTAAGATAATATTATATACAAAATATTATACATTGTATAAACAATATTACTATTAGATGGCTATTACATAGGGATATAAAAAAGAACAAAAAGTTGACAAAGACTGTCTTTGACCAAACTTTAGTCAGGCTCCTCTGAGCCTCAACTTCAGTCACCATCCTATCCTGTCTTTGGCCTGTCTAACCCAGTTTAAGCAAGAATCTTGCTTAGTCAGTGTAGAGAGAATCCCTCACCTTTGATATCTGATCAAGTTTCTCATCCCACTTTGATGTCTTTGGCCTGCCTTTAGCAAGAATCCTGGTAAGTCAGTGTAGCAAGAATCCCCCTACACTTTAATGTTTGCTCTTAGTAATTTTCCATTCACTGATCCATCACTCTGCTGACTGACTATAAATCCCCACTGTCCTGGCTGTACATCCATGTACAGCCCAATCTTCTCTATTGCTATACCCTATGTAATAGTCTTGAATTAAAAAATCATCCTTATCATTGTAACAAGAATCAGAATAATTTTTTCCTTTACAAAGTCAAGATTCCTGTGGGACTCATGTTATAAGAGAAAGATGACTCACAAGAAACAAGTTAACAGGCTGAATGTGGTAAATGTGAAGGAAGAGAATGCTGCTTCTTCAGTTGGGGTGGTCAGAAACAGCCTCTTTGTGGCGGTGACATTTGTTATTGCAAAAGACCCAGCCATGCAATGATCCTGGGGGAAAAAGCCCTGGGATAAGAGGGAACAGCTAGCACAAAAGGCCCCAGCGAGGAGAAGCATGAATGAGTACGTAAGGAGCAGGAGATTAAAGTCAAATTAGCCAGGAGACATGGCACAGAGAATTGCAGATCATGGGATGGAGTACAATGGGAAGCCATGGATTGTTTTAAGCATGGAAATGATATGAGAGGACTCTGTTTCAACAAACAACAACAACAACAAAACAACAACAACAATAACAACAAATCAAGAGAGCAAGATGGCGAGATAGGATGGTGACAGCAGAGATGGAGAGAAGTGGTAGAATTGGTTCAAAATAGAAGGCAGAACTTTCAGATATGGCTGAAAGTGGAGACAGGGGCAAGAAGGCAACAAGGTTGATTTGCAGTTGGCTTAGATAACTGGCTAGGAGATTGTGCCATTTACTTAGTTGAGAATTTATAAAAAGAGGTTTTTTTCCCTTCTCACAGGTGTAATGCTATCCAGAGAAAAGACAAACCTGAAGAAATAGCTGAAAAATATATCAACTATCCATTTAATCAACAAACAATATTAAATATCTATAAATATATAAGACTAAAACCTATGAACATATGAATATAAAAACATTTTTTTTTAAATGGAAGGAACCATTAAACACAATATTTAGGAAAAGGTTAACTCGGGGGCCAGCATGGATGTACCCAATATTGAATGTACCCATTCAATGTTGAATTCAATACTGAATTCTAGGTATACCCATGTTCCAGTTATTACTGTGATTTATGATCATCATGTATGTTACGTTACAAAAATATGTTTAGGCTTAAAATACTACATTAAATTTTTTTTCAGTATTTCTGCCTGACAAATTGACCCTAACTGCAACTTCTGGGAAGGAAGTTAATGACAAGTGATTCCATACCTATTCCTGGTTCATGCAACTATGGTCAAGGGGATGGGGGATTGGGGGGGGGGGTGGATAATGCAATCAGTTACAAGTTGATGTGTGTATGGAGTGCTATTAGACAAGTATGTAGCAGGTGTGAAGAAAACCGTTCCCAGGGATGCCTAATCCTGCTGGAGGTGTTCAAAACTCCAGCGCAGAAGAGTCAGAAAAGGAGTGGCATTTTATGCATAACCTTGAGTATGTTATTTAAGCTTCCCTATAAAGTAGATATAAATAACAGTTATCTTGAAAGGTTGTTCTGAGAATCATATACTTTAAAAATACTTATCACATGGTAGGTACTTAATAAATGCTGCTATTGCTTTTCAAGTCCAAGTTTAAAGGATAAGTAATAGTTCATTCTGTTTAGTTTTGTACTCAGCTGATGGATATAAAACAACTTGTTTTTAACTCACAGAGGATAAATGCAATTGAGAAGTGCTGCATTCGTCAAGCTTCTACTATTATGGCCACTGAAGTGGGCCCATGTAACTCATGTCTTTCTGTGACAAAGTACAATGTTTTTAAGGCCATGGCATCATAATAGGCTCTCAGAAAAGATCTGTAATGCTTTGCTCAAGTGTAATTTTTCTCCTTGTGTCACACTGGTGCTGCTATCAATGGTTATTGGAATACTGGGGAGAAACAGACACAGCACTCACCATAAAGCATAAAGAATCACATGGAACAGACTCTGAATTCAATATTGAATAAGCTAGGCATCTATTATCAAGGTTCTTCAATAAAATTCATGTGTATAAAGATTCTCAAAAGCACAGTATTTGATTCTGTATGTTATGCAGAAACAGAAACTCTTCTAAAGGCAAGAGGAAAGCCAAAGGACAGAATTACAGCCAGAATTATAAAAGCAGGTAGACTTGAAATTAATTTTTATTAGAAGACCCACTACTTATGGTAGGTAGCATCTTTAAAAATCAGAAGATGATACACAATAATGTTATTTGTTAAATTTTTAACCCATCAGTTAATTCTTACTCCTCTTCCCTGACTGCATTTGATTCCCTAGCAATGGCACCAGCTGTCCCCAGCTGATATCTCAGCTTTGTGATTTCAATATTTTTGTATTCAGTATTACAGATTGCATCGGTATAAAAAGAGATTAAACATGATTATTTTAGGAACATAAGGATCCCTGGTATTTTCTGATAAGGGAGGTTTGAGACAATAATAAAAATGCAGAGAAAGAGACTAAACTCAGTGATTGAAATTTGCTTCTTTAAGATTATATAATGCCACAAAAATAAATGAAAAGATAGTTCTATTTGAGATAAATGTGTTTTCTTAACCCAGTTTCTCAAAATGGCAAATGTTTATATTGCTCTTACTGCATGGAAGACATTGTTCTACATGCTCTACATATGATAACTACGTAATCCTCAGGAAAAAAGTCTATGACTTAGGTGCCTTTAACATTAAGCTCCTATTGTACAAATGAAGAAACTGAGTCACAGAGAAAATAAGTAATGTACCAAGCAGCATGACAGCTAATCAGTGGCAGAGCTGGAATTTGAACCCATATAGTCTGGCTTCAAAGAGGACACTAGCAACTTTATAAGACTCCCTTTTGAGTCCATTCTAAGATGCCATTTTGAATGCATCTCAAAGTAGGTCACAATAAAAATCATTTAAATATTAACTAGAATGTTTGTAAAGCTGAGGTCTTGTATTTTGAAGAACAAATTCTAGCAATTCAAATTTCTGACAATTTCAATGTATGTTTACTACAATATCTTTAGTCTAATACTCAAATAACTTGGAGATCAAGACAAAGTTTACACACACACACACACACACACACACACACACACACACATCAAGGATGCATTTAAAAAGGTATCAGAACTTTTTTTGTCTTAATGACTAAGGTCTGCTACTGATATTTAGTTGGTGAGTCTCAAGGATGCTAAACTTTCTACTCTTGTAAGACAGTCCCACACGGCAAAGAAATGTCTTGCCCAAAATGCCAACAGTGTCCCATAGAGAAAGACTGAATTACTGCATATTCCCCTTTAAATAAGTTTTACACTTTATAAAGTGAGCTTGCCAATTTTGTAGGAAAGCTGGCACAGAAAAAGCTATTAAATACATTTATATCAAGGTATATGTAATATGCAAGAATAAAGAATTTTAAAAGGCTTTTGAATTCATTTTGTAGGAATATTAAATTCTTCCAATTTTCTCTGACTTAGGAAGTAGTAGAATAAGCTGGCCCATTGAGGTGATTCGCTATGCATTCTAACAGGATATTTCTGAAGTTATAAACCCCATCATGGCTTGATTCTAATTCAAATTGAAATTGCTATTATAATACCCTTCATTCCCTAAGAATGTATGCCTGCACTTATTGAAAGTCAGAGTGAACTGTCATAAATACTGAATGATTTTAGTTTGCAGAGTCAGTTTATTGTAGCATCGAAAAATAGGCAGTGACAAATGTTGCATAATTTAGTGGGAAAATAAGAAACTTTTCAGTTAAACATGTAGGATTAAAGGCTGACTTTACCGTCTTCTAAAAAGTTGCTTAATTTCTCAAGCCTTTATTCCTTGCCTCTGAAATAGGCTAGCTAGCTAGGCTAGGGTAAGGATCGAATTTCAAATTCCTCATGAAAACAGTTGCTGGACTATAGCACAAGATTAACACCACCACCACCAATGATGTAACAACAGAGCACTTGATTCTTTACTCCTAGTGACAGTAAAGGGGAAATAGGAGAACTTCCATTACTTTTCTTATTTCTCAGTAGTCATGACTCCTAAATATCGTTGGCAAAATTAAGGAAGGAAAACAATATCACCTACGTATTAACTAAGTAACCAAGTGAGAAAGTTAGTTAATATGCTTTGTCATGCTTTACGATGTACCTAATGAGCTACATGAAACAATAATGATACTAAAGAAATGACACCCTGTGATTGGGGCATATGAAGGACTCTTCCATGATCTTTCTCAAAGAGGAAACCTCATACTGCCCACTAGGCTGTGTACTCTCTCCACAAATCAATCTATTCAGCCTTGGGATTCATACAATGGCTGCCAGAGTGTTTGGGATATAATAGGCACTCAAATATATGTGTGTCTCAGTTGATTAATTCTAAAAAGCCAAGTCACTTTAGACAGCAATAAGAAAAATTTCCAAAGCACTAAGGTAATATGAGTATATTTCAGGTTCCAACCCCTCAATTCTCTTTCCATTTTTATTCAAGTATTTGGAAAAATTTATGCTCTATTTCAATTCTAACATTATCTTAATGAACTTCTAAAAATATATATATTTTCCTCTTTCTCAGAGAGTCCACATATATGTAGCTTGGTTATATTTTGTAGCACTGTAGGTAATTTCTTTCAACACTCCTACATTTCTTGCAAAATAACATCCTTCTCATAATGAATGGTCAAATCCTTGGGCTATTTTTGAGTTTTCATTGCATTCAAGTGCCAAATTGTATATATATTTCACCTCTGCAACATCACTACTTGTGTCCTCCCTTCTATCTCTGTTATCCTTAGGCTCTAATATTTTAGACTATTATAACAATCTCTCAATTTTTAAAATGCAACTTCAGCAATAATTACTGAGAACTCAATCACTCCAAATATTTACTAAGTACTAGGGATTCCATGAAGAGTATGATAAAAGAATAAAAACACACAGGCAAAGGCCCAGTTCTCTCCATTTTATAGAATACACTGTACAAAAAATCTTTTAACACTGCTTGGGCCATAGCTCCCTTCTATTCAGAATTAAGATGGAAAAATACATAGGACTTTCCATATTCTGGCTCCAGATGTATTCCTATTTAATTTTCTCCACAGTGTCTTACACTTACTTATAGCAGGAATTCCAGAAACTTTGAAAAAATGCTTTAATTTTTACCATGCTTTTCAAATTTGTAATCTTAATAATCTCTTTGTAGAAAATCATAGTGATGGGAGACTCTATTCATAGTCCATCACTTTACAGACTTTGAAAAGTGATTTTTCTCCGCTAGTGACAGAACTGGAACATGAACTGAGCTCTGGTTTTCACTCCAGAACTCTTACTACCACACCAGGTACCTCCCAAGACAGGGCTAGTGAGATGAATCAGAAGCTCATTTAAATGTATGGGCCTATGACATTCTATGCCCTCGATGTACCAAAAGGAGGTAGAGCAGAGGCAGACTCCTCTAGCTGTAAGCCATTGGTGCCATTCCCTTTCTCTGGTATATAAAAATGACTTCAAAGGGGAGAGGAACAAGAATGAGGGGCATATGAAAGATGTTAATGGGACTTCTTAGGAGGTAAACAAGAGTAAAACCACAGGGTCAGACCTCCTGCCAGTGTTAACTAACTTCTTAAATATTCCTCTTTTGGAAGCACCCCTTCCTCAGATATCCCTCTAACTTTGTTCAATGGCCTCAAGGATTGTAATGATGTCTCCCTTCCCACTGTAATGATCTACCACAGGATGGGTTTCATAACACCTCTGCAGCATTAAGGAATCAAATCTAGCTTTCTTATTCTTTTATCCATTAAGCAAGTAGTGTGGCCCTTCAGAACCTTCAAAAACATTTCTATACATGTGAGAAAAAGAAAACTAGGAAAAATGATTCTCATTTTGGCACTTCCTCCAGTAAAGTTATTTTATCTTTAGTAAATGGTGAATTTGATGACCTGAAATAAGATTAGTCTACATTTCAGAAGAAAACCCAGATGTGGGCTATCCTTCAAATTTCATAAGAATCAAAATGAAGCTCCAGGGGGAAAATTGTCCTACGGGCAAGGGGAGGAGATGGCGGGACTACAGGCAAGAGTATCTGTGAGGCTGAAGAACTGGCGCCAGGGAGGGTGAGCAACACAGATACACGTTTCCCTTCTTTTCTTCCCTTTCTTTGCATCACTGTGATCCTACCTATATAGATCCTTCAGAAGATGGAGATTTGGGGTAGAATAAAAAGTGAACCCTGGGTAAGAACACAGACCACAGTAGAATGAAAGAAGAAAAAAGATAAAAGAAACTAGAAACAATGCAAGCCAGAAACAGCAAGGGAGAAAGGTCTGTTAAGGGTGATGCAAGTATGAAATACAGTTGACTCTTAAACAACATGGGTTTGAACCACGTAGGTCCACTTACCCATGAATTTTCTTCAATAAATACCAGTACTATTTCTGATCTGTGGCTGGGAGTCTGCAATGCAGAGGGCCAACTGTATGCATTGATCTATGTACACCATTTTATATAGGGACTTGAGTATCTGAGGATTTTGACAGCTGGGTGGGGGTTCTGGCACCATCTAAGCTTTTGGTGAGTCAAAAGTTATATGCACATTTTTGACTATGTGAGGGTCAGCGCCTCTAACTGTTGCATTGTTCAAGGGTCAATTGTATAAAAACCAAGGAAATACTTGTAATGAAATTAAAAATACTGAGCCTCCACTGAGCCATGTGAAAATTTGCCTTGATTCTTGATATTGCTGGCTGGCTAGGTCTTTCAAGATAGTCCAATCTTACTAGGATTAGACAGCCAGCATATTTCAGTGGAAAATGTAATCAAAATATTAGAAAAAAAGAGTTAGGCTCACATTTTGTCCATTAATGCCGGCCACACCTGGATCTCCTTTTCCTCCTTGTTCACCCTAGAAAGAAATAATTTATACATAAAAAATGTTATATATAAGAACCTGTACTAAGAAAAACAAAGAGTTATTACATTGTTTGAATACTTATAACAATGTGATTACTTTGCTAATCCCTTGAAAGAAACCTTTATTGAAAAAACAATTCTGAGTTCTAAAACCAAAGAGATATTTAAAAGTTCAATGAAAAGCTGCATAAAAATGATTAGAGTAGAAACAGAACAAGGATTATTTATTTATGCTTCTATACAACAAGGAACTTTCTGGAGGGCAATTTGGCAATACATATCAAAGGTCTCGAATCTGTTCATTTCATTTGGCCCAGTGATTTCATTTCTAAGAATGTATCCTAAGGAAATAATCAGAGATGAAAGTTTTAGATGCTAAGACTTAGAGTGCAATGCTATTTATAGTAGTGAAAGAGAGAGAGAGAGAGAGAGAGAGACAGAGAGACAGGGACAGAGACAGAGACAGAGAGACAGAGTGTGTGTGTGAGAGAGATATCCTAAGTGTGCAATAATAGGAAACTATTTTAAAATTATGGTTTATAGATATAATGGAATATGATGTGGCCATTAAAATCATGTTTATAAATTTTATTTTAAACTACAGGAAAATTTTCATGATGTAGAAATAAGGTACAATTAATGGATTGACAAATTCAGAGAATAAACGTTAACCACTACTTATTTTTATTACTTTAAAGTTGCAAATGTTCAAAATAGCCACTAATACCATTGTTGAGGACACATACCCATAGCGACATATATTTTTGTTTGATTGCCATCTGAAAGATGTATACTTTCATTGGCAAACTCTGCATATCTATAGTATAAAAATTTAATACCTGTTCACTTATCTACCTACCTATTTATCTACCTACCTGTGTATCCATCTACCTATGCATCTTAGAAACAACACGGGAAGAAAACAAACCAGAAGAATGTACATGGCTAACCTATTCATTCTATGATTATGGCTAGTTTTTTTTTTTCCTTCACTATACTCTTCAGTATTTTCTATTTTTCTTTTTAGAAATAATAAATATGCATTATCTATATAATCAGTAATGTGTTTAAAAATAAAAGGACATAATATATATAGAAAAAACTCATCTAAGTCCCCAAGTCTATCACATGTCACTATGTAGAGCGGGTGTGGGTTGTAGGCATGTGTGTGTGTGTGTAAGAGGGGAAAGAATAGTAGTTGTGTCGCTGGGGTGATTTTTATTCTCTTCTTTATCATTTTCATTCATTTTTTTCCTAAAAAATGAACACATTTTGATTTGTAAAAAAAAAAAAAAAAGAAAGAAAAGGAAAAGAAAAGCAAGCACCTGATTTTAAGAGATAATAACATTATATACTCTACAAACGGATATACACATGCACAGTCCCAATCATTTAAGACTATGTATTATTACTATATGGGAAATACAGGATTATGAAGTAAAAATAACTTGATTACTGAAATATAAGAAATATATATAACATACAGGAAAAAAAAAGTACATACAAACACATTCAATGAAATAGGTTCAAGTTCAAATGAAGCTGAAAATTTTAAATGGAAAATGGAAAAAATACTCTAGAGCTGGGCTGTTCAATGTGGCTGCCTCTAGATGCATGTGGCTACTTACATTTAAATTAACTATAATTTAAAATTCAGTTCCTTAGTTGTTCTAGCCACATTTCAAGGGCTCAACAGTACTTTTAGAATAAAACATTTCCATCATCACAGAAAATTTCATCGCACAGTACCAATCTAGAAGATACCATTTTTAACAGAAAGCAAAGTAAGAATTAAGAGGCTCAAAAATACACCGAAGAAAAAAAAGCCTACCTAGTAAGGGGATCAGAAATAATACAGTGTCTAGAGGGTGACATAAAGTGTGTTTAGCACAGGTTAATAAAATAAATTTAAATTTTTACACAAGAAGGCAAATATAATTCCAAAGGTATCATCATTAACTTTCAGAACGTAACTAAAAATGGATACAGTCTTTATGCAAAATTAATTGTTCTCATAGGTGGAAATATAAGTAATTTTACATATTAAAGAGGTATGTGCCTACAAGAAAATCTGCAAGTTTGACAGTGGTAATAAAAGTTAAATAATAATAATAGAACACAGTTGATATTCTGATGAGGTTTACACTGTATGGCAAGAGGATAAGACATATAGCAGAAGGCTAAAGAAGAAACATGCTGTTTCCATTTGATCACTGGAGAAAATCTGCAATGGATTTTTAAAAGTATAATTTTTAATTTAAAAGTAAGTATAGGTCAACATGATCAAATAATGTTCATTAAAAAACCAAGTCACTTACTTTATTATCATTGTTACCAAACTCTTCTATAATGTTTACTATGTGTCAAGCACTGCTTTAACCATCTTGCAATTCTATGACAATATAGGATAAAGGTATGATCATTATCCTTTTACAGATGAAGGAATTGAAGACAGGTTTAGTAACTTGCCCAGGGTCACACAACTTTTAAGGAGTAGGACCCTGATTCAACCCAGTGTGGCATTTAAAACTATTAAGCTCATTTGTTTTTTGAAATGGCTCGGGGATAATAAAAAATATATATAGTCTAGATTTCTTCAAAGTAGGAGCCAAAGTCTCTTACAATGTGCCTCAGAGTAGGAAACAGAAATATAGGCCAGGTAATGTTACTGGCCAGGTGAGTATGTAACTGGCAGAGAAATGGTACCCGCGGGATTGATCTCTCTTGATCTTTCTCTCTCACCTATCAGGTTCTTTTAATCTTGGCATTATTTACAATTCTTTGTTGGCGGCTGTCCTGTACATTGTAGGATGGTCAGCATCATCCTCAGCCTCTACTCACTAGAGGCCAGTAGCCAGCCTCTCCCCCAACCCTTCTGCCCTTAATCCTGACAAATAAAAATGTCTCCAGACATTACCAAATTACTCATAGAGGATAAAATTGCCTCCAGTTGAGAACCAATGATACATTATATATTATAAAGATATATGTAACAGATTTCATAATATGAAATGTTACTAAAGACTGAAACAATATGCTATAATGAACAACATGGACTTTATTAAGAATAAATGTACAATCCTGGATTTAAGTGAATTCTGGATGGATCAGAGAGCCCATTTAAAAATAAAAATATTAAGAAGCAGAAAAAAATAAGTGAACATTGCTCAGAGCTTTTGGAAAGTGAGATGTCTCTAAGCATGGAAACAAAAGAAATTCATAATGGAAAAAAGTTATATATTTGACAAAATATTAATGATATAAGCCAACAATATTATAAACTAAACTGAAAGGCAAATAACAAAATGGGAAAAAAGTATTTTGTGGCTTAATAGTTAACATTATTAATATTATTAACAGGGTTTTTATCATTCATAAGAAAAAAATAATATCTTAATTGGTAAATAAGCAAAGGACACACCCAGCAATTTACTACAGGGAATATAAAAGAAATGCCAAATGACAATTAATAATATTTTAACTGGTATTAATTTATCTGGGTATATATAGAGAAAAAGTGAGCTCTAAAAGATCTTCATTGCAAATTCTATCCTTCTTTGTAAAAAAAAAAAAAAAAAAAAAAAGCGGTGGGAGTTCTATATCCAGACAGAAAAAAAAAAAAAAAGATATCCAAGCCTTACATACTAAATAAATCGTAAACAAAAGAAAGTTGACCATAGTAACCAATCGTTCTTTTTTCCTCCATCGAGAAGAAAATGAATAAAAACAAAACGACAGCATTAAAGATTTAAGCTAGAATTAAAGAAAATTTATTTGCCATCAGAGGTTGTTAGAGAGTAGATATATTAGATTGTTCCTCAGGGTTTGGATAAGTTCAAAAGCAGAAAAGATTCCAAAACAAAACCAACAGAACATCTCTGGAAAGTTCTTTGAAAAAACAATAAATCATTCTGGTCTGACAAAAACTTAAATGCAATCCGAACTAAAGGGGATAAATGGGAATTAGATCCCATTTAACATTTTTCCAATGTTTATTCTTTGATGAAACTAATTTCAAAACTATATCAAAAGTTAATGTCCTTCCAAAAGAAAACTGCAATACTTTAGTATTCAAAATATTACATTCAGGAAATAGTAAACATCTTTTGTAGAGTCTGAATTAATCCATTATTATCTACAATGCAGGTAGTTATTAACATTACTAATGCTTCAATAGATACTAGTAATAATATACTAGCTTTTATTCCACATACATTACTACACGCCAGACTCTGTGCTAAGCACTTCACATAGTAAGGGTGTATTTTAATTCTAGCAGTAACTACAAAGTGGGCATTCTCATCCCCATTTATTCATGATAAATCAACAGCTCAGAGGACATATGTAACTTTCACATAGTCAAAGAACTCTTATGATCCCAAGTTATTTGCTCAATTACTTTGATCTCGCACGGACTTTCATGCAATCGTTCTGTCTAATTTAACCTTGTACCACATGCCCTAGGCCTACTTCAGTCTTCAGCTCAAGCTGTGGTGTTCACTTCCTATGGAGCCTTGGATGCTGTCAACATTTCATCTCAAACTCAACTCTCCTTTCTATCTGTTTTTCTACCTCTAGGATTTTTTTTTTTTTGAAGCTGGGGAGTTTGTTCATCCCTAGAAAGGCAGCCTGGAAGGGGTGGGGTGTGTATGGCTCCTGGAAGCAGTCTTCCACCAAAGTGTGGCGGGAGTTGGTGGATTGTGTCCTTCCAACCTGAAGAGGTGACTACAGGGCATATTCCACATCGTTCCACAGAGGGTCCCCAGCACAAGTCAGGCCCAGTTGCCTACAATGATAAACAGCTAAAAACGCACCCTTTTATTAACTTTTTCTTGTTCCCTGACTTATTCTCCCTGTTCCCTTACACCTGTTTCATGAGGATCCTCTCAAATAAATTACATGCCCCAAAGGATTGTCTTAAAACTTGTTTCAGGAACACCCAAGTAACTTCACTTTTGTCCATATTCATGATCTATCACTTCAACTGCTCTCTTGCCACCAAACAGGCTTTCCCTTAATGCCCTGAAATCTATTAATTCACTTATACCCATACCTCCATTTCGTATATTCTTATACATGGAAGAATTGTTTCATCCTCTGTTTAATACTAATCCCTCAACCTGTGCTTTCAATCCCATCCTCTTCTGTCTTCTTATGGAATTTGTTTACATTTATACTCCTTCTTCTGAATTCTCAACACCCTTCCTTCTTTCCAGCTACAGTGAAACATGCCATTGAATCTTTTATTGAAACAAAAATCTCTCACTTGCATCACCTGTCAGTTTTTGCTTCATCAGCCTCCTTCCATTTTCAGATAAACTTATTAAAGCAGACTCCCCATACTTTCTGCCTTCATTCCATTACCTCTCACTCACTTTAAAGTCCACTCCAGATTGACTTGTACCCTCCCTGCTCCTCAAAAACTTTTATGCCAAGGTTTCAGGTGACCACCATCAGAAACCTTTTGGTCTTTTTTCTTATTTGAGTCATCAGTAGCATTTGAAATCTTTTTGATCAAGTTCCCTCTGAGCAATACTTGCTTGCTGAGACACTGTATTCCTTTGGTTTTTATTCTACTTTTATAGCTGCGTTTCCTCCCCCTCCCCGCAGCCCGCCCCCCCCGCCCTGCCCCTGCCGCTGGATCCTTTAATTTTGCTGGACCATAGGGGTCTCCCAGGTTCTTATGTTTCCCTTTTCAATAGACTTTACCCAGGCACCCCCTTCACTTTTATAGTTACAGTGATCACCTATGCTGATAAGTCTCAAATTCCTACTTCTAAGCTAGATACCTTTTTACTTTTACAGTTTTATTAAGGTATAATTTATATACCAAAATATTGACATGTATTACATACATAGTCAATGGGTTTTATACAGGAGTACAACCATCACCACAATTCAGGATTAAAACACCTCCATCACCTGGAAAAGTTCTTATGCCCATTTGTAGCCAGTTGCCCCTCATGTTTACAGCTTAGACAACCACTGATAGCTTTTATTTCTACATTTTTGGTTTTTCTTACAAATTTCATATAAATAGAACTATACAACATACAGGTTTTTTGGTCTCACTTCTTTGACACGGTATAATGGTTTCGAGGTTTACCCATGTTGTTACATGGATGAGTAGTTCATTTCTTATTTCTAAGTAGTTCTAAGTAGTTCCTTGTATGGATATACTACATTTTGTTTATCCACTCACTAGGTACTCATTTTTAGCTATTCTAAATAATGCTGTTATGGACAATGACATATACATTTTATGTGGATGTATTTTTTATTTCTTTCGGGTAAATAAATACCCGGGAGTATAACTGTCAGGTCATATAATAAGTGTAAGTTTAACTTTTTAGGAACTTCTAAACCAATTTCCAAAGTCCCTCTATCATTTTACATTCTCATAATCAGTGTATAAGGGTTTCGATTTCTCCTAATGCTCACCAACAGTTAGTATTGTCAGTCTATTTTATTACAGCCATTCCAATTGGGGTGTAATGGTATTAATGGCAGTTTTAATTTGCATTTTGTTAATAATTAATGATTTTTTCATGTCTTTATTAGCCATCCACATATTTTCTATGATAAAGTATCCATTTAAATATTTTGCCCATTTTAAATTAATTTGCCTGTATTATTACTGAGTTGTAGAAGTTCTTTATATGTGGCTTATCTCTTCATCCTCATAGTAGAGTCTTTCAAAAGAGACATTTTACATTTTGATAAACTCTTATCAACATTTTTTTTTTATGGATTGTCTTTCATGTTGTATCTAAGAACTCATTTATAAATAAATTTAGTTATTTATAAATAAATGGATAAATGTAATGGATAATGTGGGAGAAATGTTAAAATTCTTTTTTTTTTGGGAAACAAATACCTAATTGTACCAATAATTTTGTTGGAAATTATTCATTATCTGCTAGATTGTTCTTGTACCTCTCTTGAAAATGTTATCCATATATATATATATATGGGGTTATTTCTGAACACTATTTTTTTCCATTGATCTATTTGTCTCTCCTCACACTACTCTACATTTTCTTGATTACTTTGTCTTTATGATAAATGTTAAAATCAGGTAGTATTAGCCCAGTTTTTTTTTTCAAAGTTGGCTCTACCAGCTTATTTATATTTCTTTATGACTTTTATTTTTATTTCATTTTTATAAGAATGAAAGAAGGAAATCATTAAAGATGTCTGCTATTCCCATTTTCACAACAGGGAAGTGAAGTCTGAGATAAGACACCCAGTCCAGTTCTCTCTTCAGAAAACCCTATTGACCCCCAAGTGCAGTTCCCATCTGGCTGCTGCATCTGTGCCTCCTGACCTTCTAAAGCACCCACATGATAGAGTTTTCTTCACTAAGGGTGGGTGGTGTTTTTGGAATTCTTAATATAGAGGTGCATTTAAATGAATGTCAGATTCACTAATGCATCACCTTTTCTGATTTTGCCTCTTTTGAGCCTTTATCCATTTGTTTTGGTTTAATCAAGGAGATTAAACCACTTTGCTGGACTTTAAGCCCTCTCTCTCAAGAGTTTTAATTGTCTCTGCACAGTTTCCCATTTGCAACATAGGAAAGGATTAAAGATGAAGAGCAGTAATGAGCTTGATGAGGTTTAATAGGATTTGCTCAAGACAGTGCTCTTCCCTAGTCCTGCAGAGAATAACTATAATACTCGGCTTGTCTGTTCCAGATCAAAGCCTTTCTCTCTGCTTCTCTCTACCAGCAGTTCTGTACAAGCCCTGGGTTTAAAGGGCAATGCTATAATATAAACTACAAGAGGGCTGGGTCTGCAATTCTTTATTCACTGCTTTATCTCCAGCTCTTAGTGCAGGAGCTGGACTATAATAGTTCTCCAATTATGAATGCATAAATTAATAGAATGGATCTTGAAAATCTGATTAAAGCAGTTCATCTCCCATCTCAGTACTAACCAGGCCTGACCCTACTTGTCTAATCACTATGTTGTAGACCTAAAACTAATATAATATGTATATCAACTGTAATTAATAAATTTAAAAAATATTTTTAAAGAAGCTCATTTCCATTGTCCCTGAAAATTCTTTAGACTTGATAGGCCCACAGCACCGAAGGCCAAGGTTGCCAGGATGGCATTTTGCTCTGCTATGAAACTCGGAATATATTCTCTGCCCTTCTAGCTCTGGGGGGCCATCATGGTGATCCAGGAAAAGAATATGTGAATATAAAAATAAATATAAATATAAATGTAAATACAGTTATTCATAAATTCTCCTTGAATTGAAATTTAATGCAGTGTCCCATTAATCCCATTTTAAAACTGAAGAAAGAGGCATAGCATCTAAGGTGATTATTTAAAGCCCCTAGTGGGTGATTTGCAGGACAGGTATTAAGCTGAGAGACATAAAGCCTTTACTACCCAGATTTCTCCTAAGAGTAAGTGAACTGCCCATATGACTTAAATCACATTTAATGTAATTTTGGTATAATGGATATCCATGTGCAAAAAAAAAAGAAGAAGAAAAAGAAGAAGAAGAAGAAGAAGAAACTTTGGTCCATAAATCTCATATCTCACCCTATATGAAAATAACTTAAATGAATTTTAGACTCATATGTAAACTCTAAAATTATAAAATTTCTAGAATAAAACATAGAAGAACTTCTTTGCGATACTGGGTTAAGCAAAGGCTTCTATTTTGTTATTTAATTTCTATATGTCTCATATTTTTTCATTCTTTTGTTCTTTCTTTACTGTCATCATTTTTGTTTCAAAAAATATTTTTAGCATGCTATTTTAGTCTTCTCTTATGCGTATTTAGCTTTTTTTGAGGTTTTAAAACTGTTTGCTCTAGCTTATAATATGCATCTTTAACTTATCATAATCTATTCCAGTTAATACTTACTTAATTTCAGTAAACTATAGTAAATTTGCTCGAACTGAGCTTCATTTCCTCCTCTTTCTATGTATTATTATTGTCATATATATCTGTTGCAAACCTAACAATACAGTGTTAGGGTTTTCTTTAAAATATGCTTTTAAAGAAATTAATAGATGAGAATACAAACATACATATTTACATATTTACACACACAGAGAATCTTTTACATTGACCCATATACTTAGAATTTCCAGTATTTTTCATTCCCTCCAATGGATTCAAGTTACTGTTTGCTATTATTTTTTTTAGTCTGGAAGATTTTCTTTAGTAATTCTTATAGGTCATGTATGCTAGCAAAGAATTCATTTTATGTCTTGTTATTTGGGAATCTATTTTTGCCTTCATCTTTGAAAGATATTTGCACTGGATATAGAAATCTTGGTTGAGAATTTCTTTTTGAAGATGTAATTTTACTGCTTTCTGCCTTCCACTGTTTCGGAAGAGACATTAGCCGTTATTCGCATTGTTATTCCACGTATATGATGTTTTCTTCTTGGCGCTTTCAAGATTTACTGTTTGTCTTTGAGTTTTTAGCAGTTTGACTATGATGTTTCTGGATGTGATTCTCTTTGTGTTTATCCTACGTAGGATCTACTGAGCTTCTTGGATCTACAGAATAATGTTTTTCACCAAATGTAGAAAGTTTGTGGCTCTTGTTTGTCTTGTTTATTTCTCTCTCCCCTCCTCCTAAGACTGCCATTGCATACACTGGCTTCCTTGGAACCCAAATAGTTTAGCCAACATCCAGTGGTTTAGACAGAAGTTGTGTTCTAGAACCTCAAGTCCATAAGGCTTTCACCTTTTTCTGATGAATTTGTGGGTAGGCTAAAGGATACATTCAATGTTAAAGCCCTTTCTGAGGTCCTCTTTGTCTTCCTCCTTTTGCTGGGCTTATTCAGATTTCCCCTGTGGATGTACATAGTTTCCCAGTCATCCTTTTACCTTGTTAGCTTATATAAATAATTTTATGTTATGTAATAAGTATATTTTATATTATTATATATGAGATCTGTATAAACTTTAACAAAATAAATTTAACTTGGGGACTGACTGTGTAATTTATGTTATTTGCTAGTCTATTGAAATGGAAGTAAATCTACTCAGTATAGGAGATCAGAAACAATTAAAACACATTTCTTTGATAAATTTTTAAGGTACAAGATTTAAATAAACTTATGATGTAATTAAACTATTAAAATAATTTGTTTTGCCTTTACTTAAAAATCAATAAGTTAAGGAATATCTTTTAAGAGAAGCTCCTTTGGCTAAATGTTGTAAAGTAAAAAAAAAAAAAAAAAAAGCCCCTTTGTCTAATGTTGTGTGTGTATATACGTATATATATAGTATATATATGTATTAACGTAGCTAACAAAAGAAGTTACAAAACAGAGCTTTTCTAAATAAATTCTTTTCTAACAAAAATACAACCGTGACTTACTATCTTAAGATAGCTTACAATAGATAATAATTTACTACTTTATTATTGATAATGGTGATGATAAAGTATTGATCTCTGGCAGCTAAATAAATATTGAGAAACATGATAGATTTTCAAAAACTGCCAAGCTAGAGCTTAAGGTTCCAATCATGATTTAGTGAACTGAGTCTAGCATTTGGAAATAGGAAGGCTCAGTCTAATAACATGTCCATATCTAGAGCTGTATGAATCTACAGTCTTTTCTATTATTGGCTTCTTGGATTTTTAACATAAAAGCAAATAACTTCTAAATCTACCAAAATAGTATTGTAACAATGTTGAGATAAATAAATAAATAAATAAATATGTGTGTGTGTGTGTGTGTGTGTGTGTGTGTGTGTGTGTATACATACATATACGTATGTATGTAAGGTGCTATAGGTGCTATATTATGAATTACATTCATCCAGATTCTTTTGAAAGGATGACTTCATACGCACAGGATGAATAAAATAAAGACTGAGACAATTTTGTGTTCAGAGACCAATCCCCCTGTATTTTTTTGTTTTGTTTTTTTGCAAGGCAACTGTTGGTTGACCTCACAGATTTCAAGGACCTTGTCAGCTTACAACCCCTCATTTTTTTTTTAAACTTATTTTTGTGCCTACAGCACCTGGTCTTACTTGGTGGTCTCCCATTCAAGTACTAACCAGGTCTGACCCTGCTTAGCTTCCAAGATCAGACAGGATCAGGCTTATTCAGAGAAGCATGACCCTACACTTCCCCCTGCTTTTTAAAGCCTTAACAAAGACTATCTTGATAAACTTATCTGTTATGTCACAAATTGTTTGAAATTCTTTTTCTATCCATTCTATCTAAATGGATCAGAGCCAAGATTACTCGCCTAATTGCTTTTGTGACACTAACCTAATTAAGTTATCTTTCCTAAGGGAAGGAAGAATGTAATCTAACAAAATAACTTCTATAAAAACAGCTTATATCAATTTCCTTTATTAACTAAAAATGTAGATATATTAATAGTTATAGATTATAAGTTTATTTTGGTTCATATTTTGTATATGAAGAACAAATCTGCTTTCAAGAAACACTCTCACTGATGTATCACAAGCCATTTCCAAGATCTAGCTGATAGTCAATTACTTCGAATAATTTTAAACACAAAAACATTAGCAAAATTGAAGAATTTAGATAGTCCTTGGAGTTCAAAATAGCAAAAAGCAATCTTTGCTTTGATTTGCTAACTAACTCATGGCATAATTCTGGTTAAACAAGTGCATGGTTTTACATAAGCTCAAGCCATCCATCATTAAGTTTACCTAGTCTTGGCTATCCAGTTTACGTGGTTAATTACTGTCAAAGAAAGCCACCCAATTGACATCTGTACACAGTCTAGGATTCAAGGCTCTCTTCCAGAAAGCTAGACCTTTGAGAAATCTATTAGGAAACAGTCATTTATGTTAATGTAGTCTCAGAAATTTCAGGCTTCTGAAAAAATGATTTTGTGGTTCAAAGACCAAGGAGACATTCAAAAAATTGTTGTTATGACTTCTACAGATACTAATACATGCCAGTAAATAAATAGTCCACCCATAGAAATGGTCCCCAATGTACCATGTTGACAAGATCATATGTCACCCTTCCCACTTAGCTTAAAATTGTGGTCATTACATTAGAAATAACAGATAATAAGACACAAGGTGTTTTCAGTGAGAATGAATGAATTTTGTTTTAAAAGGAGAGAGGCAACATAACAGAAATAAATTCTGACAAATGTGGTATAATAAGAAGGTTCTTCTTTAGGGAACCCAGGCCTCAGGTGATATCTGAGCAGGTGTCTAGAGAATGGGCAGGTAATGGCAGAGTGTGAGATGTGCTAATGTAGGCCCATTCCTCAGAATCATTAGGTTGGTCTGCCTCTTTTCAGATGCACAGAGGCAGAGGCACACAGGAGGTCTCCCTCAAATATTTTTTGAATGAAATTCAATCAGAAAGAATTTTGAGTAAAATAATGGCATTTTAAATGACAGTCTCTAAAGCTAATTTGGAACTGGTGCCATATCTAGAATGAATTCTCAAAAATGCCAAATCATCTGTGTAGTATTGTGAAAAATTTCCAAATTATGGCAATATGCAGAATAATATTTCAGGACTTTTCCAAAATTCTCCATTCCATTTCATTATGCTGATGAGGAAAGGAGATGAAATTTTATACTCATCTGAGAGAAACAATTCAGTTTGATGCAACTGCTGCCTGGGAATCCAGTGAGAATGATACAGCTAGAAAGAAATTCTCCACACTCATTACAGGCAAATCACAACTAGGTCCAATGACTCACTGTTCTCATGGCTGTCTCTAACTTGTTCTTTGTTTGACCAGGATGCATGGACCAGAGAGTTTTCTTCTTTGTTTTAGCATTAAATACTCTATAACTTTTCTATGAGGTCTCACTCAAATAGAATTAGCAAGATGTAAAGAGTGAAGAATTTAACACCACCAAAATGACAATCTTTCTGGGCTTTGGTTGCCTTGTCAGTAAATTTGACCTAATAATATCATCTATTTCTTGGCATTGTTTTGAACATCTGTGTGAGGAAGCTGTTTATAAACTGCCCATAAAGATTACTTATTTAGTTAAAATCAAAACACGTATGAATTAATATAAACTTACAAAACTGATCATTGCACTGTGGTTATGTAAAAGAATATCCCTATTCTAGAAAATATACAATGAAGTATTTAGGGGTAAAGAGCCATGATTTAAGCAACTTAATCTCAAATTATGTAGAAAAAATTATATATTTATTTGTATATAATTACATATAGACACTATATACATAGATATACATACATATATATAGAAAGAGAGAGAAAAAGAGAACACAAATGATCTATGATATGAGGCAAAGGACATATGAATATTTTCTATATTAATTGTATCTTTACAACTTTTGCGAATATTGTTATTATAAAGTTTGTGGCTTAATTTTACACATTGAACCTTGACTGCTTCTAATTATACATGCAATTATACATGCAAGATCAGAAAAATGTCAAACTACCTGGAATCTCAAATCTCATAATAAGCAATATTAGTCCCATTAAATTCTTGAAAGTCTTATGTAATCATAAGTCTACTTCACTAAGGCAGTATTAAGTAATCAGAGAAACTGATAACATGACAACTCTATGTAATACCTTATGCTAAGCACTGGGGATACAGATTCAATGTTGCTGGTTGAAGAAGACAAGCCTCTGATCACTGACAAACAAGCTCACAACTTGAGGGCCACAGGATTCAGTGGTGAGTAATACTACGGGCAGTTGTGGTCAGGAAGCTTTGGGTTAGATCTGAAAACTAAGTTAGGCCGTGAAATATAGTTAGGACTGAAATAATGTGCAGGAGCCTGGAATGTTTATCCTAACAGATAAAGAGGATAAAGCTGTCTAAGATGCCTGGTTCATGTTAAAGGGATTCAGAAGCTAACTGGAAGAGGTACTACTGACCAAAAATAGGATAATTTGAGAATCAATAAGGATAACAACAATGGATTTAAACAGGCTCATAATACTAAAAAGCAAATGAAATAAAAATTAATTGGTAACCACTGGAAGATACTAGATAATTGAATCATTATCTTGAAAACTGGTATGTCAATGGAAAGAATTAAGCATTTAGCAGGACTTTCCTTTGTGAACCATTTTGCTGGGTAATCAGAGAGTAGATGAGGAGAAGCTCCTCCTTAGAGATATAGCCAAGCCAATAAACATAGAGGGAATGATAAAATTAAAATATCTCCATTTTAGGAGGGGAGAGGGAGAAAAAGAAAAAAAATAAAATGTTAAAAAATAATTAAAAAATTAAAAAAAAAAAACTGCCATTTGCAACCCTAAAAGAGTTAATGGGTATAGATACTCCTGATCAATGGTTGCTGTCATCACAGAAAAGAGATTTTCCAATATTAGGTCACTTTGGATAGAACACCACACCACTTATGAAGTAAATAGTCTTGCCAAAAACATCACACCTAAATCTGATCTAACTACTGATTTAAAGGGAACACAGAAAAGAGAGGAACATATTAAATTACACCATAGAGATGTAATCAAATCCAGACAGGAAAATTCTTCAGGATAAAACAATCCTGATTCCTCAACAAATAATATAATAAAAACAAACAACAAAACAACAGAGGTAGAGGAGGATATTATAGGTTAATAGATATTTTAAAGCACAGCAACCAACTTGAATGTGTGAGCCTTTATTTGAATCCTGACTAAAGCAAATTGTTTTTTAAAATGTTATGATTTTTATTATACGATTGGAAATCTGAAAACCAATTTACTATTTAATGAAATTAAGAAATTACTGCTAAGATTTTAAGTGTGATAATGATACAGTCATTATATTCAAAAAGTTCTTATCATTTAGAGATAAATATTGAGCTGTTTATAGAGGAAGCATATGCTGTCTGGGGCTGCATCACCATACTACAGGAAAAGGTCTAACTCAAACAAGATTGGCCATGAATTGAAGCCAGCTGATGTATACACAGGGATTCATTACCCTACTCTATATACTACGGCATTTGTTTGATATCGTCCTAAATAACTTCTTTAATATGCCTGAGCACAGGTTCTTTATTTTACATAAAGATATTTTTCATGCCCACAAATAAAGAGATATGTTATTTATACATATTCATAATTAACCTTTTTGATGCCTAAATAAGCATCTGATTAAAGGGTAAAACCTAGAAATGAAGACAAAAGTTACTCATGCACAATTGATGTCTAGCATTGATATAAGATCTTATATGCATGAGACACCATTCTCAGAGTTTTAACTCATTTACCTTACCACAACACCATGGATTAGGTACTATTATTTTCTCTAGGTGAAGAAACAGAGGTAGAGAAAGGTCAAGTATCCAGACACAGCTAATAAGTGGCAGAGCCAGTGTTTGGACCTGGACAGTTCTATTGTAGGGCTCAGGCTCTTAAACTTTAGTCCACATTTAATTCTACACTGAATTATTGGGCAAGTTCCCATGTTATGGGCAGGATTTAGATCAAAAGAAATGAGGGAAGGCTACTCCAGAACATGGGAAAGGTAAAAGTAAAGGCACAAATATAAGGACCAGCCAGTCACTTGGTTTGAGAAAAGCACAGGATTCTGAAGAAGAGAAACACGACAAAATGAGGTTGGAAAGTTAGACAAGATTAGGCTGTAAAACACCATAAAGAGTAAGTTAGCAGTGTGGGACAGCCTCCTGTAACCACTGGGGAGGCACTGACTCTTTGGGCAGAAGATTGACAAACTGATACTACTTTTAGGAGATTAATGGAACTAAACCTGTAAGGACAAATTATTGGGAGGGTTGGAATTAGAGGTAGGAATTCAGTTAAGAGGCTATTCCAGCAGGCTAGGCAAGAGCAAGTCTAGAATTTAGGATAATGCCATAGGAATGAAAAAGGAGGGCAACTATGAGACATGAATTGCTCCAGAAGGAAGGGACAAGAGAGAAATAAGTTAACAAAAATGATAAGTCTGGGGCCTAGGCAAAGCTTGAAAGGATGATGATATCATCACCACAAATAGAAAAGTGCAAATGCAGGAAGAAAAGCAGATGTGAGAGAAAAAGGATTTTGTTTTGGACATACTGAAATAAAGGAATAAACAAGACATCCAAGAGGATAGGTCTAGTAGATAATGAGGTAAAGGACCCAAGCCAGGAGAGAACTCAGTAAAACATAGATTTGGGACTCATCCTTCTGAGAGGTGATGGTTGAACTGATGAGAAACTGAGACTGCTGAGGGAAAAAAGGAAGGTAGTTTTGTTTAAATCTCCAACAATATTATGAGTTCTTAATACATGGCTGTTGTTTTCTATTATTTTTTTCTTCCTCAAGAGCATCTACCATAGAACTCAGTAAACTCTCTTATCTGATTCATGATGAGATATAAGAGGTACTAGGATTCTTTTCATAAGCAGTGTTTTGATCTCCCAAATAATCCCAGTGCAGCATTTATTTATTTGTAGTGAGGATGGTTTGCTTTCTTCCTCATCTGGGAACCAATTACAGGGAAAGGCCGAATCTTAAAACTAAACTTGTAGTAGAGGACTAAAGACCATTTTCACACCATTCAGACATGCAACTGTATTTATCTTCTGAGCTGTGTTACTCAAATAGTGATATATCATGATTCACTAGTGAATTGTTAGTCAAGTCCAGCCAATATGAGAAGTCAAGTCCTGCCTCTAATATAATAAATCACTGATTAATAAGGTTGTGGTTGAGAATGAACCTATAAGAATGGGGAAAAGAAAATTGCTGACAACGCTGCACTTTTGCACATTTAAATAATTTATAATTTAAGTTTTAAAATTCCTTTAAATACTAAATATCTGTTTCTTACAGCAAGGCCAATAGCAAACCATTTTGCAGGTTTTCCAGAACCTATGAGTCCAAATAAAGCTTTAAAAATCCAAATAAATATCTTTTCACTTACTCAGTTTATTCTCCCCATGTCAGGAATTGATGTTCATACTTAATTTCAAACTTTTCACATTTTCATTTACTGAAAATGGGCTGGAAAGCCCATTATTTGACTGGATTATATAGGGACTTTTATATTAACAACTCTGTTCTTTAAGGGTTCTCTACAGGAAGGAAGAATTTAGTTAGAGAGATCCTGAGTAAGCACAGCTGGGGATCCTTATCAACAATCAGAAACCAACCCCCACAAGGCAATTAAACACAGCTGGGAGGCCTTTTGTTAAATCAAGTCTTGGAAGCCAGTGAATGGAAGAGCTATGAGAGCTATGATGCAAATGGCAGTGCTTAAGTCTCTAACTTTTAGAAAACTTCACAAGCTCATAAGCACATAGATGATTCTACGTGTTAACAACCATTTGCTCTTTGTGAAACCAACTAGGCAATCCTTTTAAGAATTTTAAGCCAGTAGTGTGAGATTTGTTTTAAATTTATTTCAACCATTACTGCTGATGCTTTTCAGTAGCAAATAAAGACTTTTCTTCCAATGTAGCCTTGTATTTGGGCCATAGATAAGTACAATTTTCCCTGGATCAAGGTGTTGTTTGTACTTCTAAAATGAGAGAAAACAGGGAAAACAAATTTAGAGATAGGGTTATTAGTAATAGAATTCCATTTTTATAACTCCATTTTGGGGAAGACTACAAAATGAAATAACACAATGTGATGTGTGCATGTGCGTGCGTGTGTGCGTGCGTGTGTGTGTGTGTGTGTTATGACGATGTAGCTAGGGTGCACTGTAAATAAGAGTCCATTATAATCACGAATGTCCATAGGCCTTGAGTGAACACCTCTGGGGTGGTGCCTTTTGATTTTCAACCACCAAATTATTATCATTTTTTTTTTTTAATAAGCCAAGTCCTAGCATTGGAGAGGATTTCTAATGGACAACTGTATTCAAATTTCTACACATTTCCCAACTGCTACTACAGTTAAAGCTGGGGTGGCTCAGTGTTAGAGTTGCAAAGCTCAGTGGCTTCCTGTGTAAATCCAAAGTGGGCCATACAGATCAGGACTGGTTTCAAAATAAGTATTCCTTGAAGAATGTTTAAGAAGTTACAGCTTCTTACACTGTGAAGTCGGAGTGTTCACCCAGGCAGCAGGTGCAGTCTAGGTAGGAATCCAGGTGTTGAGCACATTATGTGGTTGGGTTTGGAGATTAAGATGACCACTTCAAATTACAGTTGTTGTGCAAGAATCTCTGAGGGACGTCATTAAAATGCAAAATTCCAAGGCACATGCCTAGACTCCTCCTCCAGTCGATCTACGGATTCAAGGCGTTCTAAGCACCCAGGAGGTTAAGACGTAGGGGAACTGCACACCACATTATGTGAAACACTGGATATAATTTATACTCGATGATTCTCATTAAAATGTATCCACTGATAGGTAACAATTAATAACCTTGGCTTAAACCAAAATACACATACCGTCACATTTCTGACCCATAAAAGGAGGATTGTTTAACACATAGTAATCTGTGACACTAAATATTTTTTGCTGACAGCTATTATTTTTAATTGACACTTTTCTATATATGCTATTTGAAACTAAAAACAATTCATTGTAAAATTTGTTTTCTTCCAGCTTTAGTGGACTCTTACTGAAAAAAATTACATTTCTATTTTCATTTTTCTTTACTAAGCAAGACAAACACATTCAAGCTCTAGGTTACTAGAGAAAACTCTCTAAGAAGAATATGACATGAAGAGAATATGTGTTTTAATGAGGCTCTGAACTATGTTTTCCAAAGACCCTAATGGGCCATTGGAGTTGTTATAATCTATTAAATTCAATTTATGTAGGTGGGAAGCCCTTAAATATGCATTTTATGATAATATTCTTTTTAAGATGTCCCCTGACACTTATTATACACCCTCATGAACCATAATGACTATTAACACAAGCAAAATAAATACTATGCATTTTTAAATGGCCTAAACTTTCAAAGATTCCCAGGACTTTTTTGAGTGATATTTTTGAAATAAGGGAAAACTTTACAATTTTGTAGACAAAGAAATAAATGTTTAAGAACTTTTAAAAGTTTTCAGTAATGGTGAAGGGAACTGTTTCCAGGCTCCATGTCTCTAC
This sequence comes from Eonycteris spelaea, assembly GCA_003508835.1. Lineage (NCBI taxonomy): Eukaryota > Metazoa > Chordata > Mammalia > Chiroptera > Pteropodidae > Eonycteris > Eonycteris spelaea. The sequence continues at coordinate 2,310,521 of PUFA01000140.1, forward strand.
ATTCCACTCTCTGTAATCATTTTCAAGTGGTCCTAGTTTTTCTGATTAAACTCTCCCTCTAATAGACCTAAATGCAAAGTCTCCGAGTCTTCTCTCAACCTTTGTCTCCTTTTCAATGGTGCTAAACTCACCATTAAACCATGAACCTCTGGATGGCAGGAAGGGTATTTCTATTTAAAAGAATGAATCAAAAAATGATTATAATGTCTCTGTGTTTGGCATTAGTCACTCCCCACTGATTCACTTAGAGTGTCTTCCACTGTAATGTCAGAACATGGCTAACTTAAACAAGTTTGCCGAGCTACAGATTCCAAAAGCATCCCACACAACAAAACTCAGGTTAAATACTTTAAACCTTATACTATCGAAACTTCAATAGTGAGTAATTCATTTTCAGGTCTTCTAAAGCTCAAGGAAATAATCTCTCCCTTAAAAGACATGACCTGAGGTATAGTTTATGTTTCAACCCCAACTACAAGTAGGGAAACCTGTACTTACCCAAATTAAATCTAAAAATATTTCCCTTGAATCCTACCAGTTCTTAAATAAAGCCCTTAAATTAACTCCAGGAAAATTAATAATATGCATAACACATTGGATATTTTATTTCCATTAATTCCATCTTTAAAGTGAAGAAAATCATCAATCTCCTATGAAAAAGGTTTTAGGTTGGTCTTAGATAAACCCACAGGATCATTCAATACTCAATGAGAGTAGACAAATAGCTAAAATGTCCCCAAGGAAACAAAGACTGTCTCCAAAACTATAAACTCAACTAAATTGTCATCAAAGCATAAAGGGAAAAAAATTGTGGGGCTCTCCACATACTCTGCATGCATATTTTCATAAACTTTTGAGAAGAAAACTAGAAGGCAAGCATCACATCAGGCAAACAAGAGAATAATACAGAAACTGTAGCAAAGGACTGACAATGAACACAAATTCCATTTAGCTCTAAGACTAAAAGAAAAAAGAAAAATTAGATATCATGGCTAGAACAAATTAAATATTATAATATTGAAAAATATTGAAATTACCTATCTAACAAAAATAGAAGAAGGGAGAGAAAAAGAGTGGCAACAGGGGTGTTTTAATTCCTTTATCTTTTATGATGAGGCATTAAAAGATTGTCTTTAAAACCAATAAATTAAGGAACCAAAGATTAGCATATCAATACTACCTACGCAAAAAGTAAGAAAATATCAATGATTGAAGTCAGACAATACAGGGACAGTTTCAAGCATATATAGTACATTGGTTTAGACATTTATATTGTTTATAAAATGATTCCTCCAATTGCTCCCTTCCTCCTCTAGCCCTCCACTTAGTCATCGTATTAATGTTAACTGCATTCCCTGTGCCGTGCTCCCCATCCTCGTGCCCAATTATCAACTACTAATTTGTACTTCTTTAATCCTTCACTCCATTCTCCCAGCCCCTCAACCCTCTCCCCTCTGTCTGTCATCAAATCGTCCACTATATTGTGAGTCTGTTTTGATTAGTTTATTCTTTTTGTTCCTTAGATTCCGCATATGAGAAATCATATGGTATTTATCTTTTCTGCCTGACTTATTTCACTAAGCATAATAATCTCTAGGTATATCCATGTTGTTGCAAATAGTAGGATTTCATTTTTTTTAATGGCTGAGTAATATTCCATTGTATATATAAACCATAATTTTTTATCCAATTGTCTGTTGATGGACATTTAGGTTGCTTCCATATTTTGGCTATTGTAAATTGTGCATAGATCTTTATGAATTATTGTTTTGGTTTTCTTTGGATAAATACTCAGAAGTGCAATTGCTGGGTCAAAAGGGATATCCATTTTTAATTTTTTGAGAAACTTCCATAGTTTTCCATAGCCACTGTACCAATTTGCAATCCCACCAACAATGTATGAGGGTTCCCTTTCCTCCGCATCCTCACCAACACTTGTTGTTTTTTGATTTATTGATGGTAGCCATCCTGACAGCTGTGAGGTAATATCTCATTGTGGTTTTAATTTTCATTTCTCTGGTGATTAGTGACCTTGAGCATCTTTTCATATATCTGTTAGCCATCTGTATTACCTCTTTGGAAAGTATCTGTTCAGGTCTTCTGCCCATTTTTTAATTAGATTTTTTTTGCTGTTGAGTTGCATAAGTTCCTTATAAATTTTGGATATTAAACCCTTATCAGATGTATCATTAGCAAATATCTTCTCCCTAACAGTTTGTGGTCTTTTTGTTTTGTTGATGGTTTCCTTTGCTGTACAAAAACTTTTTAGTTTGATATAGTTCCATTTGTTTATTTTTCTTTTGTTTCTCTTGCCTGAGCATATATATCTGAAAAGAAATTCCTGTTAGTAATATCAGAGAGTTTACTGCCTATGTTTTCTTCTAAAAGTTTTATGGTTCAGCTTCTTTTTTTACATATATATGTTCAATTTTCACACCATTTATTGAAGAGATTATCTTTACTCCATTGTATATTCTTACTTCCTTCATCATATATTAAGTGAGCATATAGGCATGGATTTATTTCTGGGCTCTCTATTCTGTTCCATTGACAATGTGTCTGTTTTTATGCCAGTACCATGCTGTTTTGATTACTGTAGCTTTGTAGTATAGTTTGATATCAGGTAGTGTAATACCTCCAACTTTGTTCTTCTTTCTGAAGATTGCCATGGCTATTCAGGATTTTTATGGCATCATATAAATTTTAGGATTATTTGTTCTAGCTCTATGAAAAATGCCATTGGTATTTTGATAGGGATTGCACTGAATCTATAGATTGCTTTGGGTAGTATGGCCATTGTAACAATGTTGATTCTTCCTACACATGAACAAGGTATACGCTTCCATTTATTTGTATCTTCAATTTCTTTTTTCAATGACATAATTTTCTGAAAACAGGTCTTCTATCTTCTTGGTTAATTTGATTCCCAGGTATTTTATAGTTTTTGATGCAATTGTAAATGGGATTGTTTTCTTAATTTCTCTTTCTGAAAGTTCATCATTGATGTATAAAAATGTCACTGACTTCTTAATATTTATTTTGTAACCTGATACTTTACTGAATTTATTGATCAGTTCTAACAGTTTTTTGGTGGAATCTTTAGGGTTTCTTTATGTAGTATCATGTTATTGAAGAAGTCAAAATATATAATTCTGTCATTTCAGAGAAGGAAATCAACAGATACTGAGTGGAGAAATAAAGAACTTAGTTTATTTTATGACTACAACCAGGGAAACAAAAATTTTCTAAAATTTGAGGAAAAACACAAAACAACAAAGCAATTAAAGAAAACAAACTTATTAAACCCATAACTTAAAATCTTTCACAAAGGAACCTTCAAGTCTTATTGGCTTTTCTGCTGAGTTCTTAAACACATTTAGAGAAGAATTAATATAAATGCTACATGCTCCTCTGGTGACCAGAAAAAAGAGGTCACAGTATTCATTTTATGAGGCCAGCATAACTTTGATGATCTGACAAGGATATAAATTACAAGAAAAAAATCTCTCAAGTTTTTCATAAACATAGATGCAAAACTCCTAAAAAATATATTAGCAAATTGAATCTAGTGATGTGAAAGAAGGATAATAATACATCATGAACAAATGAGTTTTATTATAGGAATCTAAGCCTAGTTTTAAAATCAATCAACAAAAGTCACTATATTAATAGAAAAAAGTCTATATCATATTTAATGAGGAAATATTGAATTCATTTCTCCCCTCAATTTAGAAAGAAGACAAGGATGTCCACTAAAACCAAAATTAGAGACTGCACCAAAATTCCTGGCCAGAACAATATGGCAAGAAAAAAAATCCAAAGAATAAAAACTAGAATGGAAGAAGTAGAACCATTTATTCATATATGACATGATAATATACAAACTATTAGAATTAATTAGCTAATTGAGTAAGGTTGTTGGGTACAAGGTCAATAAACAAAATAATGTATTTTAATATTCTAGCAGCTAAAAATTGAAAGTTAAAATCTAAAATTAGTTAAAATAATATTAAAAATATCAAGTACTTAGCAACTTAATGTAAAAAATTATGTAAGAACTCTACAGTGAAAATTGTATTAAGAAGAAACAATAATGAAAGCCTTAATAAATAGATACACTATGGATTTGATGACTCTGCATTATTACAAGATAAATTCCTCCTCAATGATCTATAGATTGAAAAAAAATTCATTCAAAATCTCAGCAGGTTGTATGTGTGTGAGTGTGGAAATTGACATATTGACGTAAAAATTAATTTGGAAATTTCGAGGTCCTAGGATATTGAAGAAAATCTCAATGAGCAAAGTTGAAGGACTGTTACTACTTTCAGTACAATACTTACTATAAAATGTCAGTAATTTAGGCAATGTCATACTAGTACAAGTTTAGATAAATAGACCAACATAACAACCAATGAATCTCTATCCCCATTCTCCTCACTTCTTTCTTTGAATATTTTCTGCCTGATTCTGCCATTATCATTGTCATAATCCTAGCTGTTTCATTTATATATGATGGTAGCAGTTAGTTAGCTGGTTTTCCTATCTTTAAAGCACATTGAACATACATTTCTAAACATGAAGCACATTGTACATACATTTCTAAACATAAAGCACATTGTACATACATTTCTAAACATGATCACATAAAATATATTTAGTACAGGTTTTAAAATATTTTTATGAAATATTTAATAGAGACTAAAAATATATGGAATGTATGTACCTGTAGATGTGTGTAATATAATTTATAGTAACATATTTATACATATATTTTATAAGTATAAAATTATAAATATAAACCACTTACATTAAATAAATATAACATTCATAAATGTAAAATATTTCATAACTATAAAATAGTTTTTAAATGTAAAGAATACATGTAACGTAAGTTATGACATTAACGATAAAACTCTTCTTTCCTCACTTTTTAAAATCTCTTCTCTGGATACCAGAAATTGTTATCAACTTTGTATCCTTCCAAATTTTTTCTCTAAACCCATAATCATAACTGGATGCACGCTCATGCACACACGCACACACAAACTATGGATTTTGTCTTTTTCTTGCTTTAAAAATTGGTTATGTGATATATTTTTCTGCACTTTTATTTTATTCTTCAACATTACCTTCTATAAATCAATATAGATTACCTGATACAATCCTAATTCATTCTGTTCCATAATACTACATGATATAGATATACCATAATTTATTCAAGTGTTTTCTTGTCATGAATATTCACTGTTTCCAGTTTTCTGCCACTACAAATCATGTTGTAATAAATGTCATTATATGCCTGTGATATACTTTATATAGACCAGAATCTCAAGAAAGAGTTTTCTAGGTAAAGGGATTATGCAATTTAAAAAATGTTTAAATAGATGTTGTTAAATTGCTTTCCAAACGAAGCTATAATTCTCTGCATACCATCAGCAATGTATGGGAATGCCTTTGTCCTTAAATCATATCCAGCAACAGGTGCCAGGGGGATACATGTATAGTCATAGCTCATAATTGCTTTAAATTACATATCACTTACTACTAATGAATCTGAGGCCTTTTATGTATTTGTTAATATTTTGGGTTTGCTCTGTAGTAACTACCTATTCATACATTTTGTTCACTTTAAAAAATTAAATTGTTCATCTTTTCTCAACAATTTTTATAAACTCTCTGAAAAGTACAAATGTTAACTGGTTGCCTGATAATTTTATTATAACTCTACTAGAACTATCATTTTGTAATTAATTTTTATTATAGTTATATACCATTAAAATGTTTAATTTTTATATGTCAACTACATCTGTCTTTTACTCTACAGTCTCTGGGTTTAAAATTTTGGTTATATATACTCTTGTCCCTAGGTTGCACAAATGCAAAATACACATTTTTTTTAACATAAATGTTTCATCCATCTTGAATTTATTTTTGTATAGAGTATAAGATATTTTTTATATGGATAGTCAGCAGAACCAGCACATCTATGGAATAATCCATCCTTTCTCACCTAATTAAAACACAAAACTTTTATTAAATTAAATTCTCATAAATTCTTGGATCTATTTCTAGACTTTGAATTTCATTCTACCTATCTTTATACTACATATTGCAATATTTATATTATGGTGACTTTATAGAATGTTATAATATCTGGTAAAACAAGTCCAACCTTACTATTGTTCTTTCTCAAAAAAATTTTGACTGTTTTCAGGTATTTATTTGTCCAAATAAACTTTAAGTAATTTTATCCAACTTCAAAACAAATTTTAAAACATATCAGAATCCCTATTTGTATTACATTAAATTTACATATTAATTGTGAATTAATGAACTTTCTGATTTGGTAACTTTACAAAAAGGGTATCTATATTCATTTAAGATCTTGTTTCATATATCCTTTGATTTTCTTTATAGATATTATGTTCCTTTCTTGTTCAAATTTTCCCAAAATTCCTATTGCTTTTACTAATGTTAATAGATGAGCTCCTATTTACATTTCTAGATGTTTATGGCTAAGATAAAGAAAAAATACTGTTTTTTCTTTTTCGATTTATCTCTGGTGTCTAACCAACTACCCAAATTCTCTTATCAATTAAAAATTTTTCCTACTGAAGTCTCTTTGGTCTTCAATCTATATAAGTAAAAAGGAATAGATTTAGCTCTTTTTTTCAATGTATATAAGTTATTTAACTTTCTTGTGAAGCACTGGTGCTGGCAATTTTACCTACTTGGGTCTTAATGTTGCTTATTTAATTTCCAATCTAGTTCCCTTCCCCCCCCCTTTTTTTTTAAAGAATATTCATACTTGGACTTTAGTAAAAATATTTCATCAATTCCTATTTTACTTGGAGATTTGATTATGAATGATTATTGCTTATTAACAAAAGCTTCGGCATTTATTTATATAATCACATGACTTTTATACTCCAATTGGTTGATGTTGTATTATGTTGATATAATTCCTTAACTTTAATCACCCTTAACTTCCTAATTTAACCCTGTCTGATCTTTCTTCTGCCGAACTGTTGAATTCTATTTGACAATATTTTATTTTTTAAATGTATATCTATATTCATAAATAAAATTTGGTTATGGTTTTTTTCATTTTATTTCTTTTGATTTAGATATGATATTAAAATTATACTGAACTTCTTTGAAGTTGTCCATCTTTTCTTTAGTCTAGAACAGTTAAAAAAAATCAAATAATGGCCTTATAAAAAAGATGAAAAAAATAATTAGCTCTGATCCTCTATTCAATGGTAGATCTTGAATCATCTCTCTAATTTCTTCTACAATAATTAGTGTAATCATACTTTCCAATTATTCTTGCTCAATTTTTACTTTTTTTGAAGAAATCATACATTTTTCTAGATTGTCAAATTTGTTTTTTTAGAAGTATACATAGTAATCACTCAGAACTCTTTTAGTTCATACACTATGCGGTCAAATTTATATTTATAAATTTCTTATTTCTAATATGTCTCACTTCTATTTTCTATTTTCTGTTTTTTTAACTGAATTTTATTGATTTATTTTATTGGTCATTTTATTAAACCAGATTTTAAATTTGTTTATTCTTTTTACAACTTTAAAAATTTGTTTCATCACTTTTGGTGATTATATTTATTAATTCCCTTCTATTATATCATTTTGGTATATTTGTTGCTCTTTTTCCTATTATATAAGATAAAAATTTATTTTCTTTATTTTTATACTTCCTCCTATATATAAACAAGTTTGACACTATATCTTTTATCCTCAGTATAACTTTAAAATTTTTTTATTAAAGTATAGTTAGCATATAATATTATATTAGTTTCAGATGTACGACACAGTGATTCAGCCTTTATGGAGCACCATTTACAATAGTTAAAATAGGAAAGCAACTTAGGTATCCATCATATATATATAGTTTAGCAATAAAAAAGAATGAACTGCCATTTGTGACAACATGGACGGATCTAGAAAGTATAGCTTTTTTATGTTTCATATTTTTTGATATAAAGTATTTTCTTGTTCATTGACTTCTATGAATTTATCTTTTTACCTATACTTTAATTCAAGAGTTTTATTTAGGAGTGTTTTTCTTCATTTCTCAGTTTTTTATTATTGTTTATCCAGGAATATGTCCTACAAAATGTCTGCTTTTTGAACTTTTTTTTTTGACAAGGAATCATAAATTTTTCTAAATATTCTATGAACATACAAAATAATTGTCTATTGGATAAATAATTCTCTGTATCTGTTTCTCTCTATAGAAATACAGATATGACAAGCAATCAGCATAAATAAATGGAGATATAGCAAAAACTGCAAATGTCAGCTCAAATTATACCTGAAAGTTCTTATTTCCTCTTTTCAAGAACCAAAAGAAGAATGACAGCAGCAAGACCTTATGTTAATTCACATACGAATAGGAGATAACACAAAGGATCCCTGAGACTTCTTATGACAATTTGAGGGGGGAGAACACACACATAAAAGACTGGACATCTGGCCTGATTGTTGGAATTTATATCAGCAAAATTGGGGTTTCTTTTATAAGTATGGTTATTAGCAGGCAAAGCCAGGAATTCACCATTTATACTTTATGGTCAAATGCTAAATCTTAGTTTGGCTAGATTTCTTGCTTTCTTTTCTTTCTTTAACCAAGAAAAGGATAAAACAATTTAGATTAAGTTGCCTTAGGACCTTCACTAGTAGAATAAACTTAGACCAGAAGCCAGATCCATTTACTCTCTCAGACTAAAACTTTCAGTTTCTATAAATAGCAAGAATAAAGAAAACAGAGAGATTCAGAAATTCCGAGGCAGTGCCAAGCAAAAATTTTAACTAAAGTCTCATTTAAGCCAGCATGAATCTTTAAAAGGGACATTAGCTCCTCTAATCTTTTGTCTGGAGACTTCACTTAGGTCTTTTAGTGGGTAGATTCTTCCAGAAATATCAAAGTTCACACCATAATGATTGCTTGCTTGGGAGTCAGGTGGTGCCTCTACCAGGGGAGAATGAGCTAAACATACCATCAACTAAACTCTGAGGGAACTCTTGATGTTATTTCCTGGCAATTCTCCTTGTTGGGTGATCTACCTGAAACTGTGATTTAGTCAGTTTTTTAAATGTTATTTTCGTTTTTCCTCTGGTGGTCACTGCTTTTCATTTTTCCTCTGGTGGTCACTGCTTTTCATTTTCATTTTCAATACACCCCATCTGGTTCCTATATATCTCTTACTTTGTTCCACTCTGTGCCTTTGAATGAGTTATTCCATTTGGCTTTTCCTTGTTCTGGACAACTCCTACCTATGCTTCAAGATTCACTAATGAATCCTTACCCAACTTGTTTCCCTTTGCCAGGCAGAGCTATACACTCCCTCCTCTTCCTTCCCACAGCATCCCTTCTCAGCCATCAAACACTTCATACATGCTCTTTGAAAGAATGTTTTGTCTCTTTCATCTCTGTCACCCTAGTGGTGAACATACTATCTGGTACAGAGTAGATAGTAAGGAATCAAATAAATGGATGATTGAACAAACAAATATGTTCTAAAACCAGGCATGATTTTTGAAGAAAATTTCAGTATTATGTTGGGTTATAACTGACATCAAATTGCTTTTGATAAAGTGAAAGCATTTTGATTCACTGACTCTAAATAACCACCTTTGAGACCAAGACATACATTAAGATAGGAAAGGACAAATTAAGGATAGATACTAAGAGCTTATGGAAATTAGTCACTGACATGAGTTTCTGAGATCTTGGAGAGGGAAAAGCCAAGACCCAGTAACATATTCTCAGTTAAAAAATATGTAAGAGTAATGAGTAAATTGGATATTGATCCATGGCAAAGTTCTAATTATTAAACAAATTGAGTTTAAGCTGCTAGTAGAATATGATTATCAAGAGAGTATATCATGTCAAAAGACAAAAATCATGCAGATGTTATGAGATTGGTTTATTTAATTCAGGAAGACTTTTCACAAAATTTCTTAAGATGTACTGGATAAATGTGAGTTAAATTGATGTGAGCTAAGTGAGCAAGTAGTTAAATAAAGATACTCATTTTAACTTCATCCATATTTAGTTTTCACTTAGAAAGAGTACTCCAGTCATGTGCCACAGAGCTGTGCTCCAGGCCTTGTTTTATTCAATATTATATTCAATAAATATCAGTTACTCAAAGACCCAGAATTTATGTATACAAATTCATGGCAGTTATAAAGTCGAGAAAAGCGAATATTGTAATAGATGTCAGAATAAAGAGCTAATAAGCTAACTAGTAGGAACACAAGGCTAAAAACCCTAAATAAAAGTTAGCACATATGAAAGTAAATGCTCATGTTTTAATTCAAGAAAACAACTGTGACAGTAGTACAGACCCTTTATATTTTGAGATTCATTCTAGCTCTAAACAGTTGTGATTCCAGAGGTAATCTGCCTAGCTCTCTCCTTGTACAGACGAAATCTTGCAATCAGTTGGAGTTGGAGTCAGGATTAGGACTCAGCTCTACTAAATCCAAGTTTCTTCATTCTGTTACACTGCCTGTATTAGTTCCTGCTCAAAACACACTAGAAGAACTCTGTCCACTTGTGAACATCGTACTGACAATACACTGATGAACCAGCAGCATCACGAGATTAAGGCTGTGAGAAATATGATGGACCTATAAACCAGGAAGTGCAATGGAAAAAACTGAATACTAATATGGTTTAGAAGAACACATTGGCTATCTTCAACTCTCCAAAAGGTCATCAGTCACTTGGAAGAAGGAATAATCTGAGAATACGTTCTTACAATGGTTAGAACTGAGATCAATTGGCCAAAATAACAGGAAATAGATTTTGGCTTAAAATTAAGAATCTAGAATTATATGTGATTAGCAGTAATGCATAGAGCCTGGATGTCCAGCTGTCAGAATCTGAGTAACAGTAGAGAGTCGATGTAGATGATTTCCAAAGTTCCCTCTAACCTAAGGAAGAGCCCTTAATTTGACCAGAGTCTACTGGGTGCTATTGTGTGACTCTGCCCTGTGATTTTTACCAAGATGTCAACTCCATGAATCATCTGTACACACAAGTAAACCTTAAGTGGGAGGAAAGATCACTATCAGTGAGTTCCTGGAATACAGCCAGTGAGTGAAGCCTTCTGCATTGCCACCCTCCTCCCCAGGGCTGGACAAGTGCAGGTACTTAACATTCCATAATATGTTTGCCCAAAGCATTAATATTTTATCATTTTATCTTCATTTTGATCTCACGGTATGATTATCAACAGAACATGAAGAATAAAGGAAAAACGTGGAAAGGACAAAGCAAATGTGAATTGCTTTCTGTATCTTCTCTCATTTATCCTCGACTGCTATTAGAACAGATCATTGATGGGGAATTACTTATATGGCTTAAAGGGATTGTGAAGATTAACGAGGAAAAATAAGAAACCAAGGATTTAATTTCTGTAAGATAGTAAACTATGAAAGCAATAGCTGATCATAAGTCCAGACAGTAACTTGTCACACAGTCGTTGTACAACATCCACTTAGAACAGCAGCTGCACTAACACCTCTGTTTTCTGTGCGGTGGAATTCTGCTATTTAAATCTGGTGGGACACACTTGTTCAGCAATTACTATATACAGTGAATTGCTTTTACATTGAATGTGAAAGAAGTTCACATGCCAGTGGCTTCTAAATAAAAATGCACCTGTCACCTAATATTTGGTGACATTGAATTAATTATCTTTCTACCATCTGGAAGGCACCTCTGACAAAGAGATTCAGTGAATAAAGTATATTTATTAACTGAGATTTAGTGAAAACTGGAATGATGAATATTTGATGATTATTTTTGGCAGAAGAAATTGCTAAATTAATTTTTAAATCCATTTCATTAAAAAGAAAATTTTAAACCACGTACTTTTTATAAATTCAAATCTCTGTTACCACGTGTAGTAACTCTTATTTTAAAATGCAGTCTCATTCAGGAATGCTCAGGTGTGAAGGAAGAATTACATAATAGATTTTTTTCCTTGTTTTTGAGTACAAAAAAAAAACACTCTACATTACCTATTCATGAATGCATATATTTATATGAAATTTTTTTTCTTTCTTAGAGCTGCCTGATATAAAATTAAAAGAAAGTAACCTGAAAAGAGAATCAGGCTTGGGTAGGATGAAAGTGAAACAGCTGTAAAAGAAAACAGTGGCGGTGAGAAGATGAAGGAGAAGCTAAGGAAAGGGTGCACAAGGGGGCGTGGAAGAAGTTGCATCTATGGTGTAGACAGACCCTAAGAAAGAGGCAAAGGGGTACTAGAACATAAGAGTGAAAACATGATACAATGCCAGAGCCTGAAGTGAAGAAACAGGATCATTGGAATAAGGATCAAAATAAAAGCAAAATTGAGACAAATTATAAACACTCTTTTAGAATACTCAGCACTGATTATGAGAAACTATCAAAAGTTGTCATAATCATTATATAAATGAGAATCATGCCTTTTCTACTTGTCTCCCATTATGTGGCCCCAAATTTCCATATTTCTTTGTCCTTAAATTACATAAAAGTGTTACTGAATAAATTTCCTTAACAAAAACCAACCTAAGTTCGCTATGGTCAACAGTTCCAAGATTCCACTGTAATTGCAACTAAACAACATGACACAAGAATCAATGGACAACCTTTAACACTGCTGCAAAATTAAGAAGGCATCGTAATATCTGGTATTAAAAGAACTGTATTATTTCATTTTGTTGAATAAAGAACTAAATAGTGCCTGCCAAAAGCAATGTGTTTCACAAGTAATAAAAAAATAGAAATGTTAACTATTTTATTCTCTGAATATTTTGGTATATTTAAATATATCAATGTTTTATATATTATAATTTTTGAAACACAATTTCAAGGGTCATACATATAAAACTAATTTTGATTTCTAACTCTCTCTACTTCATAAATTCAATAGCAAGTAGGGTTGATACCAAATTGAATCAAAAAAGTAGGGCAGATATTGAATCGAATGAATCAAAAGAATAATTATTAAATACTTCAGGAGGCCAGAAAGAAACATAAGTTAACCTTGTCTGCACTACTGTCCTCCAGTATTGGATTAACTAATTGCACTATTCTATGTGCTAGGCATTATGGTGAATGTTGGAGATAAAGATATAAACAGGCATATATGGCCCCTGCTCTCATGAAGCTTCTATGTAACTGATGGAAACAGGAAAAAAAAAAATAAACCCTATGTCAGTAAATTTATAATTATAAATTGTGGTAAGTGCTATCAAGGTGAAGTGTAGTGTTAAAGGTATAATGAGAAATTATAACAAAAGGGACTGATTTTGATTGACGCATCAAGGAAGAATCCTCTGAGAAAATGACTTTTAAGACGTGATAAGTAGATAGAGGTTAGCCGAATGAAGGGAAACGTATTTTGAGCAGTGCGGACACCGATGGACAGTTTTGAGGCGGAGAGAGCTTGGTGAGTTCAAATAACTGAAAAGGTCGGTTTGGCTGCAGCTGCAGGAAAAAAAGGGCAGAGTGGGAAAAGATGAGTTCAGAAAGGCAAGTACAGGCCACACCATGCAGGACTCCGTAGGATATGTTGAGGATGTGAGATTTTAACTCAATAGGAAGCAACGAATTGTTTTAAACACAAGAGCCACATGATTCGTTTTATAAAGTTCCATCTTCTGTAATTTGGAGAACGGATGAGAGAAGAGCAAGAGTGAAAACATGGTGATTGGCCAGGAGATGACTAATAAATGATTATGACTTGGTATTGAGGGAGGTAGAGAGAAATGGATAGATTTAAACTATAATTTAGAAATAAAACTGATGTTGGACAGAAATTTCAGAGTATTGTTCAATAATAATAATGGTCTTTTTCTTAATTTTAATTAGAATTCCTTAATATGACACTGTTATTATAATATGTACGACGTTCCTTAGGAAGTGTAATTTTTGCAACTCTCTAAGTGAGCTTGGTCTGTACTTTTCTTTCTATATTGATCAATAATATTCTCCTAGCAAGGACCTCATGCTTGCCTTGAATACTGGTGTATTAAAGTTTTCTTCTTCAATGATCAGTGTCCCCCCAACTGCTGCCCTATTGCTGTTGTCTCCTTCACAGTCAGTTCTGGGGAGGGATTTCTGAATGCTCTCAGCTGTAATTTACTCTTCAACAAACTCTAACTTGGCATCTATCCTCATTATTCCACAAAAATTACCTTTGCCAAAGTCACCAGTGACCCATAGGGACAATTTTACATGCTCAGCTAGGGAGATAACGAGTTAGAGCCCTGGAGTTGCTTCTTACTCTTTCTCCTTCTACATCTGTTTCCTCACCTGTAGAAAGGGGATAATAACAGCAGAAGGTTGTTGAGAGGATTAAATAAAATAATTCATTTAAGCTCATGGAAGAAAAATTCCTGCATGTAGTAAATATTCAACTAAATATTAGCTACTGCCAATATTCTCTTATTTGACTTCTAAGTATCATTTTGAACATTTAAACACTCCCTTTTTTAAACACTTTTTTTTCTTAGTAACACATTCTACTGATTTTTCCCTGTACTTCTCCGATGCATCTTTCCATACTCTTCTTCCTCTACTCAACTTCTGAATGTTTATGTTTCTCCACTCACAGTCAGAGGCCTTCTTCTACTTCTCACCTCTCTCCTCTTATAATCTCACCCACTCCCATTGCTAGGTGCTGACTATCACCTTTTGTAACTACAGTATAGACTTTTTTTCTGAACTCCAGGTTCAGGTCCAATTAGATGGCTTACAAGCTTGTCAAATTCATGGTATAAACCCCCATCTGAATTTGTTCCTCCTACGATGTACAATGGCCAGAAATGTGATAGTAATCTTTATCACCAGCTTCTCTCTCATCCCCAAATCACCCAAATCATTTGATGCTATCTCCAAATTACATCTCAAATCTATCCGGTTCTCTCCATCTCTGCCAAAATCACAAGCTGGAATTATCTCTTGCTTGACTACTGCCAAGGTCTCCTAAGGAGTCAATCTACATTTACCCTTTCTACCTTGCATCTTTCACCAATCTACAGTAAAATATGAAACAAGAAGAAAATTTTAAAAATTGGAATGCAGAAGCCAAAATCATTATATGTATGTATTATGATAGTATCATATATACTTCATTGCTTTCAACAGAAAAACTAATAGAATTAATAAAATTAGCAAGTAGAACCAGTAAGAAAATTGAGTAAACTGACCAAATACTTAATAAAGATACAAAAATCAAGAGCTTTCTCATATATCAGCTATACTCACAGTCCTATGGCTGCCTTATGTTCTTCTCACCCCACACACTTTTTCCATGTATGCACTGTTTGTGAGTCAGCTGAGTTGGCTGCAGGGCTTTAGGACACAGGTGACTGGACCACAGGTGAGTCAATTAGATTCTCTATATTCAGGATGGGGACATGAGACACAGTGACTATTATTAGCCCTGAGTATACAAAGGTATGCAAACTGAAGGATGAGGCTGTCATTTTGGAGTAGTCATTTAATACTCAGTTAACCCATGAAGAAGCAGAGTCAGGTTGCAAGACAAGTAAGAGAACATAGCAGTTTCACAGAAAGATCATGCAGCCAGAGAAGAAAAGAGAGAATGCAGAACTGTTTAGGTTCTTAAAGGCTTTTTTAGTTCCTGATTCCAACCCATCTGAGGCTCAGCCACACTTGACTAAATCCCAAATCAATATGCATATTTAACAAAAAACCAATCAAAATACCAATGATACCTATATAGTGGAACTAGGTAAATTGATACTAAATTCATAAGAAGACAAAAGTAAAAACAAGCCTGTATTCAGCATACTACTATGTGCCAGGCACTGGTTAGGATACTTTCCATGATGATATCATTTAAGTTTTATACAAACCCAATAGGTATAGTTATTATTCCCAGTTCAAAGATGAGGACAAGATAGAGTGGGTAACTATCCAAATTTAAACATCTAGTAAACAGCACTATAAATGTGTAAAAATATGCAAAAAAACATTTGAAAGGAAGGGTAATAAAACTGATGTTAGTGCTAGATGTTAAAATATATTATAAAAGTGAAAATAATTAAAATAGAGACAGCAATATAATAATTAACAGACAGAATACATATACCAAAGCAACCTTCATATATCAAAATTAGTATATGATAAAAACAGTATCATGAACAAATGTTTAAGAAAATTATTATCGTGCATGGTATTGGGGAGAAAGTTAAATTTCATCTTCGTCTTATGATAGTCACCAAAATAAATTTGATGTTGAAGAAAGGGTTGAAAAGATATAAAAACAAAACTAGAAGAAAATATGAGTGAATATTAAACTGATTTCTTGAAGCATAGGATTCAAAACATAGAGGTAATTAAGGAAATCAGAAAAGACTTGTCCAACAAAAAATTTAGAATTTATATTTATCAAAAAACATAAACATTAAAGGTGAACCTTAATATGAGAATAACATTTGTAACATGTATGATGTAGGATTATTATCTGGGGTGTGCATGTGTGTAAATAATGTAATGTAAAGAAATAAAGAAATAAAAAGTTAAATAAAAATAATATTTAAAAATTGGTAAACATTTTTAAAATGGAATATTTAAAGCTAGTGCAGGTAGAATAAGTTTGCAACCACTACTTGCAAATGTGTTAACTGATTTTTAAAAAAGAACTTTAAAGAAAGTAATGTGAATATACGTATCAAGAATCTTAAAAATTTCCATACTCATCAACCCAATAATTCTAATTACTGAAATCCAGTTTAAAGAAAAAAGAAGGGATGTGTTTAAAGATGCTTGGCAAAGTATGCTAATTATGCGTTATATGTACTAGCTAAAAAAACCCCAAAAAACAAAAAAAACCAAAAAATTAAAAACAAAAAAATAGGAAAGACTTAAATCTCTAACAACAATGGAATGGCCAAATAAAATATTATATAGCCATATAGGGAAATATTATGCAGTTATTAAAAAATTAAAAGGCCATTTAATACTCATGATATATTATAGCCCTTGGTGGTTATTCTCCTCTTTTTCATGTCTCTCCTCTTTTTTTGGCATTTCACTTTTCCTATAATGGCTATTAAATGATGCAACAATAGAGGGTTAAACATATTTCACACAATCTAGAGTTATTCGCTAACACTTTTAAGAATCAAGAAAATGACACATAATCAGTAATGACTAATGTTAAGCCTCTAGCTTGGCTGTGGGATTACCATCCCTTCCCAATTGCCTGCTACCATGGCTAATTGAAAGTTGGCATGGTTACTCCCATACCACTTGGCACTGACCACAGATAAATTTCTGTGAGTTTTGAAATCACAGTTATTATTCTACTCCATCTGTTCTCTTCATTTTTCAAGTCAGCTGTCAAATCAAACAAGTAACTCCTTTCTAAAAGCTGTAGAAGTTCTACACATTAGCAGGGTAAATGAAGCAATCGCATAACATGTTGATGATCAGAATTCTACAAGGTGAACCAAGAGAGAATTCACAGGAAGTAAGGCGACATGTTGACAGTGATGATGGGAAAGTGCTATATTTATAATAACAGCATTTAAAATATTTGCATTAATTTCGAATAACAGGTGTAATTGCCACAATTTTAATAGTAAAATTCTAAAAACTCATTTCAATTTCGACCTGCTTTTTTGAGTTGTTCTAGACTCAGTTTAACTTTAGCTAAAATTAACAGTCACACAAGACTATATAAAAATACTAATAATTCCTTAATTTTTTGATATATTATTCTATTCCCATTCTAATTGAGAGTGTAATTTTCCATATTTTTATTATTCATAAAGCATCTCTATCACTTCAAATATGAAAATATCTGTTGACACATCTATAAGCTCTACTATATAAACATAATTTTAAGAATTAAAATTACACTGTAAGTCATGGAAGAAGGAGAAGAATAAATATTCTAACATCTCAATCTATTCAACTTTTTTTACTCTGAAGTGGAGTTTAAGTATCATATTAAAATAAGAAAAAGTTTGTCTCATTTGTTTCAATTTATTACAAAGTGACCTCATTTTCACCCCTTCATATATCCATACTTTGCAGCCCAATATCATCGAGAGGTGGCATCTATTTTCCCATTCCTTGAATGTGGGCTGGTTTTGAGACTTGTTTTGGCCAACTGAATGTGGCATGCTAGTTCTGAGCTGGGGACATCAAGAGGCCTTATATGCTCTGCTTGCTCTCTTTGGACCCCTGTCTTTATCTTAAGAACAAGACCAAGATATTCGTTGGAGGATGAGTAGACATGTTATCTATCAGAGCCAATTTGACCAGCCATTCTTAGCCAATCTGCCTGTTGAGAAGAGATATTTAAGCAAAAGATCAACTGAGACTAGAGAATCAATGAGCTAAGCCCAGTCCAAATTGCTAACCCATAGAATTACAATTTAGGTAAATGAAACTTGTTTTTAGCCACTATATTTTGGAGTAATTTGTTACATGATAGTAACTAACTAACATATCCTCTTGTCTTTTGCTTACTTGTTTAGAAAGAAAATTAGGAGGTAATATTAGGCAACTAAAAATTATACATAATTATATAAAATCTATTTCACAAATATCAATATTCAATTTTTTTTTTTACATATTTTGGCTGTTGAGAAGATTAACACCAATGAGTACCTTTTACTTATGAGGTACTATGTAATACCTACAACAATCCCAAGAAGTAGGAATTATCTTTATTTTATAGAAAAGGAGACTAAGGTAAAAAAAAAAAAATGGCAAGGAAAATGTCCAGATTCACATAGCTGTCATGACAGATCTGGATTGGAACATGGAACACAGGAATATATAAATCCATTTATTCTATGATAAGTCATCATCAGGTCCACAAGTCAAGTCTAGGCTCTTTTTGGAGTTGTATTTTAGAAACTAGAAATGTGTGCTCTCTACTGAATGACCTAGATGCTGCCCTCCAAATTTTCTGAAGAATGCTTTATGTATATTATATGACTTACTAACTTGGGCCCCTTCTCATTCTCTAACACATTTTAAATGACCAAAATATCATAGTTACCCTTTAAAATTCTCAATTCAAATTCTATATGCAATTACTATAACAACAAATAAAAAAGTGACTAAGGTAAAAATACATTCTAGTATAAAGGTCTTGATTTATTTGTTACCATAATTGTTATTTCGGTAAAAAATGATTGCAATTGATTGCCTGATTGACTATAATCTCATAGTATTTGATGCTAAAAGTCAATATTTTACTATTTACTGGCAGGCAAACATTTATTTGTGGTACTAGTAAAAAATGGTAAACATCTAACTTTTGTTGCTATGAATTAAATAAAATTTTAATCAGTTTATGAAAAATAAAGGTGCCGATCATGCTTATTAACTAGTATTTATGTATCAGGACTACCGGGTGCTGATACATTTTTAATAACTGAAAATGAAAAGCAACAAAATAACAGGAAATGGAGTCAGTATTGCTTCTTTTAATAATGACTTGACTAGAAACTAAAATGAATGATTAAGCTATAAAATAAATAAGGTCATTTTCTAGGAAGCATTTCCATTCCACCTACCAGATCTTCGAAAGCAACTACCAAAGATAAAAGACTACACATCATACATAAAATCAACACTAAGTCTAAATATATTTTGTTTTAGTCTGGCTTATGAAAATTTAAATTATGTCAACTGAAAATTTCTCTATGTTGACTGTTTATAGAAGAAATGCACATGATTGGATATATGGCTTATAAATAACCTCAGATAATTTTGGAGTAGTAAAGTATACTTGTACGTTACCATAAATTATTATAGACATTTTAATATTTTTATTCATTTGAATATCACATTTTATACAGAATCCTATAATTATACTGGTTAAATAAGTCATCTAAGAAGAATAATCAGTGGGATGTTATTCCAGTGAATTCTGTCAGGTTAAAAATATTTGCAACAGCTATAAAACCATGGTAATAAATATTTAACATAATTTTCAGATTTTAATAAATATCTTATACAGCATTTTGGGACCTAGATAATACTCTAATAACAGGACAATAACGTAATTTTCATTGGAAATTTACAACAATTTTTCAAAGTTTTAAGAGATGAATTAAAGACAGAACCATGCATTTATTTGTTTTGTAATTGTGTTTACTATTATTAGTTTAACTCAGAGTAGAAGAAAAGACCAGTAATCAAGATGATCAAAGTAGGTAATGCCTATAAGTTTAAACAAGAATAATAAGCCAGAACTTGCTTCACCATGAACACTGTTAGCTACAGAAATGTCAAATGTTGGATACTGTCCATATCCCCTTCATGGTTCATGAAGAAAAACTAATTTGATTGTTCTTTTTTCCTTTTCACTAAACTTAAGTGATCTTTAAGAGACCAGATCATTTTAATTCCTCAAATGGAAAAGCTCCGCACTAGTGGAAACATTTTAGATCCTTGTAATGGTTTGCCACTAAATGTGCCCATGTTAACTTAAATGTCACTCTTGAGTGAACTGAAATTGACATTTTATCTAGAAAATATAGGAAAAATGTTAGGAAAAGTGTGGCATGGGTAGCAGTTGCCACTTGTTTCTCTCTCATGATCAAATGATTTTTAACAAAAAAATTCAGCAGAATCACATGTAACACTGAAGAAATTAATTTTTAAACTTCAGGGCTGGGATGACACCATAAAAGAATGACAATTTAAAAAGCAAACTAAATCACATTATTTGAAGCAATTAAAAATACTGAATACTATAACAAAGCAAATGTTTACATCTGCTTTTTTATTTGCTGCTTCTTTTCATAAATGTAACCAAATAATACTTCTACTTTCACAAGGACTAAAAAAAAAATTGGGCTCAGGGTTTATGAATGATGATCACTTCCATGAACCTGTGCTAAATGACCTTTTTCCAATGTGATATTCAGAGTTTTAGTTCATACATTTACATTTGGTCATTTAACAAGAGTCTGACTGAATCATTGCTAGGAAGATCGACAGTATGAGGATAACTGTCACAATAGTAGACTCTCCATTTTGTTCACTGGTAGTGGTTGCCCACACAACACCTACAATAATACTGAAGTAACCTAAGGAAAATCCCCCAAAGAAGGGATGTTTAAGATCACTCCCATAGGTACAGCGATGCCAAAATATGGACCTTAGCTGGGGGACTATTCCTCAGCCAGAGTATAGATCTCATTCCTCCTGCCTCATGAACAGTGCTATTAGAATCAATGCTCATAATTAGAGGTGATGCTCACCGACTTTGCCAGCCAGGAATGGGGCGCTGAGATGAGGTCACTTCTACATGTCTAAATAATAAACAAGACCATGATAAACCTGGAAACAGCTGTCTTCTTGGAGAGCCCTGACAGTATAAGTAACTTATTTTTGAGAGAATGAACCACCCCTTCAAATAATTTTTACTCAAGGACCAACTTGGCTGCATTGTGTTTGCCCAGGTATTATCTGAGTTTTTGCCATTGTAAATTGCTTAACTGAGAATATACTTTCAAATGAGGTCCTCTATACTTGTTTAAGTTTCATGGGTTCTCTGGACTAAAATCAGCATGTTTAACACATTAAGGAACTTCTTCATCTGCTTAAGAGTTGAACTGGCTTGAAGGCTAGTTTTCCAGCCATAATGAAAAGCAGCAGATTTCTCTACTTAGTGTATACTGAATTACAGAAATACAAATGAAAATCATCAATAGTATTTCATTTTTGACAGTTGATATAATTTTTCTTTTTTGCTCAGTAGCCATATGTCTTTTGTAGATATGACATCTCTGAAAAACTTCCCGAATTATTTTATTTTTGACTCATGAATTTTGTCATTTAAAACAGTCAAACATTAAACACCGTGAAGGCCACAATAGGGTAATTAAAGAAGAAAATTAGGTTTTATAGCACCTATGTACTCAGTTTTCTACAAGGAAACAAAATCCAAATTAGATGGTTTTTGTTCATAAAACAAATTATGTTGTAAACAGTTTAAGAATATCATGCTGGTGTCACACAAAAGTGAGTGCTTCACATTTCTTATTTAACTATTCTAGAAAAAAAAGTTTATAATCTAGAAACAAAAAGATGACCTCAATTATTTATTTTATGGAAAATACATGTGGTTAAAATCAGAGTGCATAACATATAACACTGAAAAAATAACATATTTGATATATGGTAAATCATATAGACTGTATTTTTTAACATAAGGGTTATTATGTGAATCTTACATCTGGCTATAGACCATTTGAATTCTAACTCCCATTCAAGTATTGTCTTTTTGTAGCTTTATTTCTTCCAGATATCTCAATTCGTTCTCCATAAATATTTTCACCTTATAGTGAAATTGACTACTTGAAAGTAAATGTTCATCAAATGAGAAATTAGAAGGGATATCTTTGAAGTCAAATATATTGAATGTTTTTCAATATCTCAGAGCTGTGAGAATCAACTTATTACTGAGCAATACCAACTATATATAAAAATATCAAAATAACCACTAATATTTAGTGAGATAGTGACTTTAAATTACAGGGAATATACCTTTTTCTTGTTTATTCTCACTTATTCCCATAGGTAAAATTCCATTAAAATAAATAGAAATATGTGTTAATAAAGTATTTTATTTAAAGGCATGGCCTTACAATAACTTATTCTAAAGCAAAAATATTCTTGAGATTTTAAGAAGAACGACTCACTTTTAAATGTCATCACTTAATAGATTATCCTCAATTATGATTATATGACTATCTTTTTTCTCCTTTCCAGTTCTATGTGCAAAATAATTATCCAGTAGTTTTACAACATGTGTAGTTTATCTTATGATTATAGTAAATGCTCATTCTGTCTATAAACACTTATTGAAGAAGCAAATAATTGATCACCTCCCAGAAAATTAAATAGAGGCAATACTGTCTAATTTGAGATGATCTCTTCCCCTCTCTAGACCTTCTTCTTGCTCTCCAATTACTTGACATCTTATTAAATAAAGGAATGGCATTTTTTTTGTTCTATTTAAAAATAAAAGTAGAGTTATAAAATGCAGAAGGATTCAAAACAATTGCCTAAAGGGAAATTTTGACTAACTTACTTCCCAATCTCTGTACTTTCAGTAAAAAGCTGCAAATATGTAAAACAATGACTGCTAGACTGGTAGGTTAAATGGTTCCCTCAGCTCCTATTTGGCCCTCTCCATAAGGTTTTCTTTGCCTCTAGGGCTATTAACCATTAACCATGTGCGGTTTAAGGAGTCCACTGTAGCTCAATATAAAATATTGC
Organism: Eonycteris spelaea; assembly: GCA_003508835.1. Taxonomy (NCBI): domain Eukaryota; kingdom Metazoa; phylum Chordata; class Mammalia; order Chiroptera; family Pteropodidae; genus Eonycteris; species Eonycteris spelaea. The sequence goes on from PUFA01000140.1 coordinate 2,333,835, forward strand.
ACAACCTTTGCTGTTTTCCTACACCTTGCCCCTACCATTTAAACCATCCCTATATTAAACTCTTTCAAACTATTCTGAGTGCTCCATCTCTTTTCTGTTGAACCCTATTACAATTAGTTCTTACTTATGTCCTCAGGAAAATTTCACTAATAAACCAGGTGTATATATAAACAAAGCATTTATTTAAAGACTTGGACATCCAGTGTATCAATGATGCTATAACACAAAAATGTCTGAATCATTTACACATTGATGGAATGTATTTAACAAGAAATGTCTAGATATAACTACTATCTGAACATGTTTAGAAAGATTTCTGGCACACATTAATATATGAAGTCTACCTTAATTGAAGGAAATATTTTCAATCATTTCTATACAATTATTGAATTGCTTATATGAAAGCACAAAACAAGTTAGATATTCCACTTCAAAATATTTTCAAAAATATAATTTATTTTTACAAATGTGTATGTAAAGAGAGATATTTACCTTTTCACCAATTTCTCCTTTGCTGCCTTTAAAACCTTGCTCTCCCTGCAGGAGGGAAATATATATAAGAATAGGAAAACTACTTTTAACACATATAATTATTATTATTATAATAATAACATGTCTAACACTGAAAAAATCAATAATTATAAAGACTATTTCTAATATGTAAGTTCTAAACCAATATTAAGTTATATAAAATGTAAATATTGCTAAATACTGAGGGGACAATTTTCTAGGGTACAAGCAGCTTCACTACTTCCAATGCAATTTAATCTCCATAAAACTTAATTTCTCCATATATAGTACCTTTCTTATAGATGTTTCTAGAATTGAAAGCATCAACAGAGTGCCTGGCATAGACTAAGTCAGCCATTATTGTCATTAATAGTATTTATTTCACTAGATTCAGTAGAAACATCCTCCTCAAACTGATTTCTACAGAACACTGTTCCAGTGAGAGTTGCATGAGGGATGAGTTCAGGTTTGAACTTCCGAGTTCTGGCTCCAACTCCGATACCAGTGTCATGCTGTTCACCACCTAGATCTCTGCCTCTCAGCCACAGGAAGGGGACTGGCTCCCGAACAACCACCATATTTATTCTAAATGGTATAAGTCCCCTGTTCTTCAGCTAAACCCTCTCTGATCTGACAAGCTTATTTTCCCACTTAATTCTGCACAGATATATTTATACTACTGATGTCTTATTATACAGTCAACAAATATTCATTGAACACCAAATATATGTCAGACGCTCATGACAACATAGCCAGCAAGTAAGTCTCCAGGATGGGCCATATTCACCCCTCCATCCCTAAGAAGCACTCAGTCAACAGTTCCTGAGTGCACCAAGATAAGGATGAAGGGTTTCTTATCTCTAAGTTCTTTTCCATAACACTTCAATGAGGTAACACTTAATATGATTAAAATTTGTGTTTTAAAAAGGAAATGCCAGCTTTTTATTATATGTACAGTCTCCTTGTGTATACTCTACATATAATACTTATAATCAAATATATGTATTCATGTCTATGTAAATATACAAACATGATTAAATAATTATTTCTGCTTCATCTACCCTCAAAAAAGGTATCATGAAAGAAAATAGGTTAGTATTTGGGTATATATGCCACTGAATGCATGTTCTATCTGTTTTTCTACCAGTTTTTTTCCTAAAATATAGACTTTAACTTGATCTGTTAATTCAAGCTGACATCGAAGCCACTAAACACGCCCAGTACATTAGCCACAGTGAGAGCATGATGCAGCCACCACAAACAGCTGCTGGAAAGTCCAAAACTATTTCCCAGCAGATAAATCTGCACATCCCTTGGCTCGCAACTTGACTCCCAGATGCAACACATGCTGTATCAATGGGTTTTGTCTAGAATTGCTGTGAAAAAATTCAGGAGCTGAGATTTCATCACCGCTGGTTCAATCTTATTATCTTTATCAAGCCAAGTAAAGGAAAATTTTTCAAAAGTTATATCTATTAATAAGTGCATATCTTTCTTAGTGGTAAGTTTTAGCTACAGAGAAAAACCTAGATGTAATAGTAACTTCTTGACATCTTGTTGCTAAGACCTATAAGGCCTCTCCAGAGCATAGAAATGATGTACTTGGCTACAGTGGGCATCTAGGATTGCATCGATAATGCTCCTCCTATGGTGGGATTATCTGGGTGGTATAACTACAGCTGGCCCCAGCTAAAGTGGCTCCCTACCTCTCCAGGGAATTGGAATAGACCAGTCTCTGTGTTTCTAGTAATGCTGGTCATATATACCAATACCTCTTCCCAAGAGGAGAAAGCAGCCTTTGGGCAGTAAAAGGATATAAGCGAAGCTCACCTTGGTTAAGAGAAAGATACTAGACACAGAAAGAAGAAGACTAGCCAAAGCAAAAATCCCATCTATTGTAAATTTATCATTTTGAAGAGATTAGTTGTAGCATCTTTGTAGTATTTAATATTTTATGTCATTGTAATTATGTTTAGCTCAAGCTGGAATATACAAAAAGGAAGATCAATAAAAAATAACCGAATACAGCCAAAGGTAGTAAAAACTGTTCCATTCTTCACTTTAGACTGACAAATAACAGTGAAGACATTTCCAGAGCAGCTATGTACACTCCCATGGCCCCCAGCAAGCACAACTGTTGAGTTCTCTGGAGGAGAGAGTCGCTAAAGCTCTGAGAAAGCTCTCTGCTAGCGTGGTTGGCCCCTTTGAGAAGAGTTTGCTTCCATTCCATGGGTTCTCTTTGGAAAGATCTGCCAGTGGCTGTCTGAAAGAGGCTTTCTTCCAGGAAATTAAGTTTCATCAAATACATTTTCTGAACCTTTACTGTATTATGTACAAATTCAGTTCTTAAGATGTTAAAATTCTTATAGGAAACATTCAAAAACTCTTTACCTTTTGGCCAGGTAAGCTTGGAGCTCCATGTAAACCATTTCCACCCTAAAAGAATAAATGTTATTAGCTTTTAAAAAAAATAAAAAAAAAATTTTTGCAGTCCTTAACAACTAACTCTAATGTTGCAGGGAAAGATAGCCTATTACTGAATGTCTATCAAGTACAGGGGATTTCCATCTGTCCGTTATCTCGCGAATCCAGGACTAGTACTTCCATTCACCAAAGAAGAAAGCAGAGGCTCTGAGAGGTTCAGTAACATGCCCAAGGTCACCCAGCTAGAGATTGGAATGGAGGTCTCTGACTCTACAGCCCATATTTTCCCACATGTTATTTAGTATCCCTCATTTCATTTTCTCTGTTTTAAACTTCTGGACATATTAAAGTCAGAGCCAGGGACTATTCTTACAACAAACCATCAGGTAGACATTATTGTTATGATTATGTTATTACAGATGATTACACAATCAATAGGAGATAAGAACTGAAATTTGAACTCACGCACATCAGCTTTGTGCACCTAACCACTACCCTACACTCACTCATGGAAAATATTTAATTCTGGCTTCTAAGTGATCTCTTGCCTAAAAACTGAAGCTAGCTAGCTATTATCTATCTATCTATCTATCTATCTATCTATCTATCTATCTATCTATCATCTATCTATCTATCTATCTATCTATCTATCATCTATCTATCAATCACTATCATCTACCTGCATACATATGCATGTTTACTTTCTTGCTTTTATCTGTTGAATGCTTTTAGACCAATTTAGAAGACATACTCAATGTCATTTTACTTGAAACAATTACTTGGGAGAGGATTTAGTTGCTTCCATTCATCTGATTTCTGTCTTGGGTGAAAAGGTTTCTAGCACATGCCCATCAGTTTCCATTACTGGAATTCATGGGTCATCTCTTTGACAAGTCTGGTTTGTGACACCAGCACACCAGCTAGAATAAGATACTCCTGGGAGGATGTGCATATTCTCGATGGGGGCTTAGGAATCTGCCTGCCTATAGGAATGACTTCAGCTCCTGAGTCTCCAGGTTTAGACAGGTTAAAATAAACTCACAATCCTACTGACTTGCATTATTTCTAGCAAACATTTATAATTAATTTATAAGGCAACAGTTTTTAAAGTATTACCTAGAATAAAGTTAGATATCATTTCTTAGAATTCCTTATATAAAATTCAAATATACAAAGAAAACGATCACATCTTCAAACCTTAAAGGAACAATAATATAGTATGTCTAACTCTAAAGAAATCTTTATTTTTCATTAATTAATTCATTTTGGGAAAGTTTTAATCATTTTCATCAGAGGTGTGCTGCTGTATACATGCACACATATTTTAAAGGCTTATGCTTTTCTTAGATTAAATTACCTAAGTGTTCCTCAGTATAACTGCTATCATCATACTACATACTAAACACTAAAGGCAAAACATTGTTGCTAATGTAATTAACTATTGAAGCATCAATAAAATATAATGTACTTATCTACATAATAAATATTTGCATTATTACAATTTTTTGTTATATTTCTAGACCTCAGGCATCACACAAAGATAGAAACTTCCAATTTCACTTGATCAAGTAATAGTAAAAGCACATTTGATGCCAGGAATGTTCCATGGAAATTAATATTCTGCTACTCACTGCAGGAATATATTCACTTTGTCTATTAAAGAACAGAATTATTTTCATCAGGTGGTCCAATATAATGTTTTATATCATATTACAAGTTACACATAATAGCAAGATATAACATGTAATCCAGTAACAGACACTGATACAGTATACATTGCCAAAAAATTTTTTGGAAAAAAAAGTAGTGACAATATCTCCTCTTTTTCTTTGCTCACAGCCCACTCCTAGGTCCCTTGTGCTCTGAGTCCTGGCACCTAAAGTCTGACCTTTAGCATATGTCAAGTTTGAGCTACACCCAGACAAACTGTTAATTGGATACTAAAATTCTCTAAAGCTTTAATATTAAGAATTCTCTCTTTAAAAACCTGTGTTTAATAAACACGGGTTTTTTGTTGCAATTTAAATGTGTTTTTCTATGGCCAGTGTTATTTGGTCTCTGCTCTTTCTTGACTAAAAATCTGTAAACCTAACTCTAAATTCCAAGATAACCCAGTGGACACCACTGCTTACTCTGATAGGATGTGGGTCAGTGTCACTGTAACATGTGGAAGACTCTGAGATACTGTTGAAACTTTTGAAGCTTAAAGTTTGCAACTTTGGTATTCAGAAACATTTTTTCTCCTCATTGATTTTCTTGAGTGACCAGAGATGTCTTACTTAGAAACTTATAATCATTTTAAATTGTTTGGCATTTTTCTACTCTTCAAGGGATAACTTAGCATATTTGTTTTTGTTTCATCTCAAAAAAAAAGAGAGAGATTTATTAACTAGCATAAAAACTAAAAAAGAAAATAGTCTTTGAGAACAAAATGTTGTCTAACAGATGATGCCTCTGTCAGGACTTTATTTAAAACCTAATTGATGTCAACAGAATAAGCCGTCCTTCATGCTCACTCTGAAGCGCAGTTTCAAAGCTCTGGTGCCCATGCACATTGGATTAAATTAAATTCTACACAATAAATGGCTACCTAAGATTACTGGATGGGCAGATATTAGTTGCTTTGTCTGAACTACATTGTTCCTCCTTCCTCTCAGTCTCAGCATGAGAAAAACAAGACGCTTCTCTCCGGCTTCCAATCAGTGTTTTAGCCCATAATTAAAACAAAATTATCATTGATGTTTCCCACAGCAACCAAAACTTTTAAAACTTGTTTCTGAGGCATATACTTCCTATTACAGGATTTCCATCAAAGGCCCTGTGTCTCTCTCCTGTTACGAATTCAAGCTACAGATGGGCAAATGAATAAATGAATAATGTAAAGCAGGGAAAAATCTTAATGCTGCTGCTGATAGCACTGCTGCCATGTTATTACTGTAATACGAGCATGTCTTCAACTTTATGGTGCAATCAAAAGCATCCTTCCTAGAATTCAAAGTAATCCCTTTGAGAAGCTTTTGGAGAAAAAAAAAAAAGCGAGTATAATATAGGACTAGCTGGTGGCTTTCTGAAAAACTGATCGAAGTATTTCATTTTACCTCCCTTTTATCACTGCACATATCCTTGAAGTAAATACTGCTAGGCATAAAAGACAAATTAATAGTTTTCCTGATTCCTTTGATATTGGAATCAATGTCTTATTATGCAGGGAATACATGTCGTCTGAAGGACACTTGATAAGGAATCACACTCCCAGAGCTATAGTTTATAAAGCTAGTACCAATGGGACCAAAGAAAAGTAGAGTAAGTAGTAAACAAAAATTTGCTAATGACTAGATCTAAACTCAGAAAATAGAAAGTTATGTATTGGGTTGTGGTGTTTCTTTTCTTTAAATAGGCATTCAGCTTTGGATTAAAAGTCTGAGATCCTATTATAACATTGTTTCTATATTTAAAAAATTAATGTGACCTATCATTTCACATATGTTTTCCAGGAACATAATCTTTTGTATGAATTTAGTGTATGTTTGGAAATATATCAATATTTTACCACTAATTCATATTAATTAAGAAAAAATTTATTTTAGTGTTAATGTTGAGTAAAGTAGTTGGAAGAAACATCTGAAATGGAATTCTAGAATTCTAGCATAAAAGCCAGTAAAAGAGGTAGCCAAAAGTAAATCTGATTCTGATGTCATGTATTACTAACTTGACTTCTACATTTTTGACTACAGTCTTGCTTTATTCAGTACATAACCTTTGAAAATTTAATTTGTATATGGCTCTTAAATTGTTGGCACTAGAATATTTAGGGAAATAAAGTATTTAACCCCTATTTTTTCCAGAGATCTCATATAATTTTATATCAAGGAAGAGTTTTTGAATTCTTTATATTTGCTACATCTTTAATGCAGCTAACACATAGGGATAAATTATTACATTCATGCTCAGGATAGACACATTTAAAACATTCTTAATCATAAAATAAATAAGACCCTATTATTACTTATTTTTATGGGTCATTTCAAAGAAGGGGAACCCAGCCCACCAAATGTAACATACGGCTGATACATGTCCTAATCATAGTAATATACGTATGGGGAGTTAGTAGAATAGAACTCAACATCTAGTATCTCAAAACCTTCTAACCCAAGTGTGTAAGCACATGCAGGTGCCCATACCTAGGAAACAAGAAGGATGGGTATTCTTGATTATAGGGACAAGTAGAAATTCATACACTTATATTTACCACCTTCACCAAAGAATCTGTTGAGTATTGACTCTACTCAAAGCTTCTTAAAGTTCGGTATTTTGCTGTTTGATTGCAGAGAGCAAAACAACAAACAAAAATTCTAGGTATGGATACTAAAACAAGGTTTTCTGAACCCAAATTAATCTTCTGCAAATTTCTGCCCATTGGTTTTATTTCACACAGGAAAAAAAAAAGAAATCTATGATTCTTACTGTATATGACATCCCTTTGTGTCACTATTGAGCCTTCTATTCAGTAAAACAATCACTTTTTAAATGATGGTTGGGGTATTTACCCCCTCAAAAAACCTGAAAACATTTATCCACAAAGATATATGCACCCCAATGTTCACAGCAACATTATTCTTGACGGCCGAGACATGAAAGCAACGAAGGTGTCCTATGATAGATGACTGCATAAAGAAGATGTGATACGTATACAATGGAATATTACTCAGCCAGCCATAAAAAAAATGAAAAACTGCCATCTGCGACAACATGGATTCCTGAGATAATTGTGCTAAATGAAATAAGTCAGACAGAAAAAGTTAAAAATCATATAATTTCACTCGTATGTGGGCTATAAAACTGAAAGCAACAAACAAACATAACAAAAAAAAGAGAATCCCGGACACAGACTGTGGAATAGTGGTTACCAGAGGGAAGGAGGAGGGGAGAGGTAGATAGGAGTTAAAAGGGGTCAAATATTTAGTCACGGAAGAAAATCTAAGTTTGGGTGGTAAGCACACAATGTAATACATATGACAATGCTGAATTGTACACTTAAAACTTATTTAATTTTGTTAATGTCACCTCCAATAATTTCAATTTAATAAATAAGTAAGTAAGTAAGTAAGTAAGTAAGTAAGTAAGTAAATAAATAAATAAATAAATAAATAAATAGTTTGGAGTCCCTTGATATTATGGTCACTGTTCTCTGGGCACATACTGGTCAGCCAATATTATATCTTTTAAAATGTAGCACTCGTAATTCAGCATATCATCCAGAAATAGTCTCATCCACACAGAATAGGGAGCAAGACTGTTACACACACACACACACACACACACACACACACACACACACACACACACACACACCCCACCTTGTTCTGAATACTATACTGCCTCCATTAATGCAACTTGCTTTTTTTTTAATGCTAAATTGTTTATTTAAGTTGAGGTAGTGGTCAGCTACAACCATTATATTTTCCTTTCAAAGGGGATATATTCCTGCATGAAATTAATGGAATACAAATTATTCAATTATTTAAATTATTTAAATTTAATACGTTTTTTTAAATTAAAAAATAAATTTGAAATAGTTTAAAGAGGTAAACATTTCTTTTCATACATAGCAAAGTTAGGGGATTGAGCCTAGGCCAATGTTGTAGAATCCATTACAAATCCTGGGCTCCTATGTAATTGTGATGATTTTCTTAAAGTAGGTTTGCCAAGAACAAGTGTTTGGGCCTTTTGTTTTATTATTAGACTGGCTGTAAGGCAGTTTTTAAGTAAACCTGAAACTTCCTAAAAGTACTAGGGAAATAGAAGACACTCAATGTGAATCATCTACTGAAATATCTAAAGTATAGAAATTAAAGTCTGAATCAAGTATTCTAACCTGTGAAAGATGATTTAAGATATTAAGAGGATGGTGTCATCAGTAAGCTCCTAATTGAGGAAAGTGAGATACCAGTAACTGCAAACTATTTCCTGTCCAAAGTATTCCTCGTGATGAGTAATTTATAGTTCTACTCCGTATCAATTACTTCTACTGTAGCTTAATGCACTGAAGTCATTGGTTACTTATCTTTAGCCCTGAAGTAAATGGTTGCAAAGATATGGAGAAAGAGCATGTCTTAGCACTGTTACAAGAAAGTCAGAAGATTTCCAAACCTAGTTTGGAAAAAAAAGAGAGCAAAATAACCTGAAGATTTATGCTTGAGAGGGGAAGGAGAGTGTAGTTTTTCCAAGAGAAAAAGGGAAGCAAATTCTGGAGCTGCACACATTTCTATTACATTCCATTCTAGGAAGCAATGTCTATATGCTTCTCTATGTAGAGAAGAGAGCCTCTTACCCCTACTCCCCTCAAGTACGCTTTTGCAGAAAGTACAGAAGACATGCACTGAAGTATTGCTGCCATTGGGGGCCTTTTCCAATCCGCCCCACTCAGCAGAGTTTTCTAATCATTATCCTCTCTTTCTTCCTTCTATTACCCTAGGGCCAAGTCCACTTGAGTTCTGAACAGCTCAACAAATATTTATCCAGAACCAATCAGGTGCTATATGTGGGGCCAGGTGCTGGGGATTCAGGGGTGAGAGAAATACCAAGTCCTTGTTCTTCAGGAGCTCATACTGGGGACAAAGACACAAACTATATTGGTAATGTAAATAGCATGCTATGAGCAGGGTGAATGGGGCTGTTAAATCTGTTGGTGGCCAGGGAGACTTCATGAAAAAGATAAATTTTTTCTTGAGTTTTGAATTTAGTAATCTGGGAAAATTGTCTGTGATTATCCTCTCAATTTTCTACCTAACAGTTTTGTTCAGTACCTTACACTGGCACAGTTGTCCCTGATTTGGCTAGGGGAACTCTAATATCTGAAATTACAGATATCTGTATAAAATACCAAGTTACATCTTGAAGTTCACTGTATCTCAGCAAACTACATCAAGAACAAAATAATTAGCTACTAAACTATGCAGGGAAACAGAGATTATATGATCTGAGTTATGGAAATATTTTAATATTTATGTGCTAGATTCTCACAGTACATTAAACCAAATAGGAACATTTGCAGACTAGGTTCTTGAAATCTGGCTAACTGTTTAGCAAATAAAAGTCAAGTGCCTGGGTGCCAGATCCACTGCATGTGTCGAGCTTGTCATCCATCTGTTGTGTTCTCTGCCAACTGCTCTACTTGGGGTGCGAGTGGAAGGCATTAGAAGGGAATAGGAAACCATTAAGAAATAAAATTAACTGCAGAGTGAGCAAGCTTCTTTTTCTTTTTCCTGTCCTTCTATTACCTCTGTCCTTCTCATGTTTCTGCTTATTTTAGTGCTATATTGCAACAATAAACTACCCAGAGATAAGACAATTAAATGAGACTTCCTTCATGTAAAGGAAGTTATTTTTCATTAATAATTCAAGTATCATTCTTGTAACTTTCGTAAGTGAAGCCAACAAGTGGTTGATGAAATTGAGTTCTTTGGTCATGTTTTTTTCTGCGAATATTGGCTATGGCAAAGAAGTTCCATCCTATATCCAGATTTGGCTATACTTTCACTTATTGCAAAATGTTCTGAAATACAGAAACATACAGATGAGACTCTGTTTAAGAGATATTTTCTCTAATATAGACCTCCTACTTGTTTTTTAACCTTGACAATTTCACAGGAAGGAAATATACCTCATTGTTAGAATAAAACTGGATTGTCCTTTTTCCTCTTCTTCAATTAGTTTTGATTGCAACAATAAATTGTCAAAAATAGGCATTTTAACTTTATTTTTAACTTTTTTAAATTGGGAGGGACTCTGAAACTAATTTTAATTCTAAATTTCAATAGAAAATTAGGTGAAACAGATAATACAGAGAGAAAGTCAAATGACTTCTAAAATTCTCTAGTTTTTTTCATAAACACCTAAAGTTTTGAGTTTCTGAGACATTAATGCTACATCTGGACCAGAGCTGTCACAGAGTTCATTATAATTTCATAACAGCTACCAGCCTCGTCTGCTTTCATAAACTGCAAAGCATCTGCCTTTATTTCCAGAAGCTGCAGTCTCCTCATAAAATGTCTTTTAAAGGAAAATCAAGATCAGAGACTGCAGTCATTTCATTTTTCCCAGAAAAGAAATACAAAGATAGTTAGGGAACAATGTTCTGCCCAGTTCAGTCTCATCCCCCTAAAGAACAGGACTTCAGAGTTTATGTTGAAAAGACCCATCACAACAAAGCATCTTTGTAATGAGAATAGTTAGCCCAGCTATTTTCAAGACAAGCACCGTGTTATCAGATATACTTTTTAAGTGCACTTAATGCATGTGGTTTTTTACCTCTAGAAGTTTGATTTTTTATATATTTAAAGTCATAGTACTAGTTAAACATTAGTTTTGATCAAATAAATATCCATTTTTTATATATATTGTAATATTTGGTGGAAAGCATAGAGAATTTCTAATTTGGGTTGGAAGAAAGGTTAATCGGAGATACATGTCATGACTGGCCTGACCGAGTGTGGCATGCAGGGAAAAATAAAGATCTCCAAAAGTCAGGTAGGTATGGGAAGTTTAAAAGCATATTTCAAATATAATTTGGAAACCAAACAAAATAAAACCATAGTTTTTCATAATACTTATTTTGAAAGGTAAAGCTAGACAAATCCTTTTACTTGGTGAAAAACACAGATGAATGATTTTTAATAGGTGGACAATTTTTCTGAGGATGGACAGCCAGAATCCCTAAGTTTGGTACTTTTAAAGGTACCACAGATTTTTAAGGGAAGGACAAGCCTTTTCCGGAGCAGATTGTAGGAATCTCTTTTACTGTTTCTCTCTGTAGCCTACAGCAAATCAATTTATCTAATTCGAAATTGTCTGTGTAAAGGAAATCTGGCTTATTGAGACTATCTCAATAATATGGTAAAGCTGCAAGAGCTATGGATTCATGTGGATAGAGATTCAAATCCCACTACCATTTATTAGTTCGAAACTTTGGAGAAGTTTCATTCTAAGTCTCAGTTTTAATCGTGAAATAGGGATGATAACTCTTCAGAGAGATATTGTGAGAAATGAATAAAATATGTAAATAAGTCCTTTGACAATGTTTAGCTCATAATAATTATTGTGTAAATGGCTGAATTATTATCATTATAAAAATTTATACTAAAACATATATTTGTTTAAATAAAAATTCATTGGTTGCTAGATCTAGTAGTATTAAGAGGTAAAGTTATCTAAGATATGTGATTTAACGTTTTTCACTAAATATATTTGAATAAATAATATAAATTCCCTCAAATTGAATTTAATTTTAATCTCATAGGAAAGAGTTTAGAATACTAGAATCATCAAACTGTTTTTTTAAAAAATTGTATTATTGTTAACCAAATCTTATGTATCAGGCACCAAGCTGCACTTTCATAATCTCATTTAATCTTTAACACAAAACTAGAAGCAGGTACAATAATTCCCATTTTATAAAACAGAAAAGTTAGAAGAAATAAGAATGAATCCCTAAAAAAGAGAAACTGAGAACATGTCCTAAATTACAGAGTGTGGTTTGAGCTGGGATTTAAACCCAGCCAGTCTAATACTTGAATGTACAATAATGACGGCTATCATTTACTGCATACTTTACTCCGTGAGAGGCCAAATTTAACTTAGTAAGATTACTTTTTTGTTAAAGTAAACATTTGGATAAATTCTATAATTTAGCAGACATAAAATTGTTTTAGCATAAACTGGTTATATATTCAATTTTATTATTATTTATTAGAATTTAAGATTATTGTAAAATAATTATTCCTATTTTTTTTTAAATCCCCACTTTCAAAAAACATATCTGATACATGCCATACATAAGTGACATAGAGAATAAGGCAATTTTTCATTTGAAATATTCAGGTAATGAATACAAGCATATTTTGAGTGTTATGTTTGGAGGTAACACAGTGAGCAGGATTTGCTCTCTGCATCCAAATCTTCATCTCATTTTCCCTCTGCATACAATGAGGATATGAGTTGTGAGTGCATGTGTGCATGTGTGTGTGTGTGTGTGCGTGTGTGTAATTTTATTTACATAGTCATTCATTTTTCTTGGAAATTGGACCATCCAATTTACTTATTTGACTTAACATGGCTTCTGTCCAGCTAAGCTTACCAGAAGTCACCAAATGCCTGATAACTAATAACACTTGCTCTATGGAATAGATTTTCTTACATGAACCCAGAACAGAAAATTTGCCAAATCCCTTAAGCAAAATCCTACTGTGGCGAATACATGTGAAAGGACAGTTATTTTTCTGTGATGTGTTGGCAGTAAGGCTGTATATCAGGATAGAATGTCTAGCGCAAGTTTGTATCAGATGATGAGTATTATAATTACAAAACAACATAATTAAATGCTACAGTTCTTCATCTTCAAAGTCTTCATGACTCCACATTCCATAAATTGATTTCATAATATAGTGTGTTTAGTGTACTATTTTTCTCCTGGGCCTCAGAAGAATAATACCACCTCTGTAAACTAATACTTACACAGCTTTGACATTAAAAAAAATTGCTATCACCTAGCCCAACTTCAAAGTATAGGTTTATTTTAGAATAATGGGATTTTTATGCAAATTACTTAATTTATTACTGTATCACATTGGACATAAGTAAGTGCAGCTAATATACAAATTCTATTCTACACTGCTCAGAATATGCCTCACTCCATTATTATAAATCAGTTTTTGAGTTTAAATACTAAACCTTAAAAAATAAAGAGCTTCACTTTGAGAATATTATACCTGAGATATATGTTTGATGGCATTTTGAATGTTCTTGCTCCAAGTAAGACAATTCATCTTTTTTTATTTTATCTTTTAACAGAATACTTAAGCACTTTTAATTACAAGCTCGGGGATACTGTATGAATACTCTGGCAGATGCATATGAATCACATTAAGCCAACTGTAGGAGATACAGCTCTGAAGATACACAATACTTTTAGAATTAATGAGTTTTCTTTGGAAACTTACTAGAAAAATCAATCGAGTTATTTTCATCATAAAACAATGAAAGTATTTTATCCCAAATATAAGTGCTTATCTTTACAGCTTTATTTTTTTTTTTAATTTTAAGAATTTAAAATATTTAATATATCTTCATTGGAGTCAAATATTTATAACCTTTTAACTGTATCATCAGATAACATAGTAACTTTCCTATTATTTAGATTTTATATATATTTATTAGTTATTTTAAATAAATGGTAACCTGGAGATCATAGAAGTGAGAAAAACATTTTTAGGTGGTACTTTTTCACTCGTGAATGTTACATTCCTTTAACAACTAAATGGAGTGATAGGTTAGAAGCAGACCTAGCAATGCCAGTGGCTGTACCTTGAGGAGAGGATATGGTCAGACTTAGTGATTCCACAGATATTAGTAGGGTATTGGAGAGTCAGTGAAGACTCATGAAACCAATATCCAAGAGCTAAACATAGCCTGCTACCAAGTTTAGCACCACTGGAAGCTGCATGAATTCTCTAATTGTCTGTGAGGTTCTTTAAGAAAGACTCAAATAAATGGACCCAAAGAAAACTGCTCAAGAAAACATGAGAGGCTGTTTACCAGAACAATTTTCGTGTTCATTTTAAACCACATTATTTACAGCTTTGCTTTGTTCACATTAGCTTTTAAGTTCCCTGAAGACAATGTCTTTATACAGATACTGAAGCTCATTGATTTTGTGAGACTCACTTCATCACCATTTTGACCAAATGGTCCCCAAGGGCTGAAACTTCCAATTCCCAGAATTACTAGGTTTCAACTAGTTTACCAGTAGCTGGTATATTTCATTATATTCACTGAAGTTTTACTCTAATCATCACATAAAATTCTTTCTACAAATTTAGGCTTCTGGGAAAAAAAATAACCCAAAATTTTAATTCTGAGTAATGTTTGTCTCCACTACAATGTCTCATTCCAATTCCTTCACTTTGCCCCAAATGACATTTCTTTTCTAAGAAACTATTTTTTTTCCTAGAGAATTTCTTAGTCTACATACCTAACTTTCTAGCCTGTTGGCTTTCTTACTCTCATGGCCCTTGATTGAGATTCATTTGACTCATTTTTGACTGGGGTGAGCCTATTGATTATTCCACCTATTTCTTATACTGAATCCAATCTGTTGATCTCACCTTTTCAGGAGCTGAGAGTCTCCTCCACAGCCTCTTGGTAGCAATTCATACCTGGTTTTCCCAAATAGTATCCCAGGGAGGTATGTCACTTTGGAATACTGAACTTAATAAATTCTGTTTCAAAGTATTCCAGGGGAACTTTATTCTGCTTTCCCATAACTCATTGTGTAAACTTATATAAATCTAACTTTACAAAAAATGTAAAGAAATTCAATAATCTATTTTATAGTACAAGTACTCCAGTGATTCTGTATATTGCTTTTGAAAAAAGTTCCCGTATTCAAAATAATTTGAAAAATCCCAATGATCTGAAATCTAAACAATCAAATTGCTATGATATATTTCAGAAAGAGGTTGGTTGGATAAGGGTATAAAGCAAATCTGGATTGGGACAATCTCTTTAGGAGTTACGGGAAGTGTTGAGTAGTATTCTCTAGGAGAAAAGGCATTTTGAAGGCATTAGACCATTTTAAACCAGTGTTTGAAGGAGATTTTACTTATGATGGGTTCTTCAATGAATGTCATCAGCAAGCTTAAGCAAGAGGATAGTAGCCTACAGAAACACTAACTTGCAGCAAGGTATCATTGTTCAACAAAATTTGTTGGATTTACTGAGTTTAGCATTTATACTACTACAGGAGTGAAAAAATTGCATATCAGGCTGAATAATTTCTTTTAAAAAAAGCAGTATCAGTGAAGCAGTCAGATATGAGACAAGTTTAAGGACTCAAAAAACATCTGTCTGATCATTTCTGAACCTCCTACACTTCGGCTTCAGTTACTCCTGTGGCAACTTTAGGTTAATAACCACAAGGGTCATGGTCTTCTAGATAATGAGGCACAATTGACTCACTTGATAATTAGTGCAGTTAGAATGACTACAGAAACTTATACTAAACTTATTTTAGTGAAGAAGAGAGTTTTCTTAGCATTAACTTGTGAAACTAATAATCCATATTATATGTGTGTGTGTGTGTGTATAACACATGTGTAACGAAAAATAAGGTAATTGCAGTTTAATTTATAAATATAACACTTATTTTAAGTTTCTATAAAATTGAATTGAATAAGATGCTGAATTGTAACACTAACCTCATAAGAAAAATTATTTAGAATCATCTTTATAGTATTAGAGAAGATGATGTGAAAAATCAACCATCTTATGAGATAAATACGATATTCATAGCATTTTATTGATTAAAATATATTTCTTATATTTTTATTTATGACATCTCATATGGTACTAGATTAATTTCAATGTTTATGTCTACACTGAAATATGTATTAAAAGATACTATACCATACATAAAATAGAGAAATCAAGAAGCTTTGGTGCTGTAATGAGAAGGGCCAGTGTAGCATCCGTCAACAAGGTTTTCTGCAAATGTCCAGATGGTAAATACTTTAGATTTTGCGGGCCATGTAATCTCTGACACAATTACTTCGCTGCTGTGTAGCACAAAAGCAGACTTAGAGAATATGAAAACAAATGAGTGTCATGTTCCAGTAAAACTTTATTTACAAAATTGTACAGCAGGAGTTTTTGAAAGCCCTGCTGCAGGGCCACAGGTCACTGAACCACGAACAGTCAGACTTGTTCTATATATTTTCCCTTCCCACCTGATCCAAACTTATAAAACAAACTTATAAAACAAACTAAGTTTGTATCAGATATCAAATCAGTGTACCTTTTCCTGGAATTCTAGGAACACCAAGTCCACCTTGAATACCAACTGTACCGTAAAATATAGAAATGCTCATTAGGAGGTTTTTTCCAAAGGTGTATTAATTGCTAATGTTGTCAAAGAGGGTCTGGCTTTTCATAGATGAGATGCTTTTGCTTGCAACAAAAGCAAAGTTCCTTCCTCATATTGTTCACAAGTCATTAAACTATACTTCTGACAATTAATAATTTATCAAAAAATTAAGAATTAAGAAATATCAAAGTGCTAATTGGAACTAAAACCAGACATTCTCCACACATACACATGTAAATCAGCTTTGTCATTTCTTTTATATTTATCAGAGGTAAGGAGTGATTATGTTGCTGTTCCCTCAGCTATACCTGATTCTTTCAACTCAAATAAGTCACGAAATTTCAGACTCTAAGGAACCCATATTTGTTTCACTCAGTGTCCCTGACCTTCCATTACATCCTCCAGAAGAACCCTGAGGCTGGTCAATCCAATTCTCAGCTTTGCTCTCTCACCTAAACTGGAAAAATCTGCTCAATGAGGCTGATGAGTTGCCAATGTCTGTCTTGATGGCTCTATCATGAATTTATCTTGGAACAATGGAAAATAATATAAATTTCTTGAATGAATTTCTCTATCACTTATGCTGGTAGATATGAAGAAATATATTAGAATTTCAGGAGTATATAATGCCATTATGACACATATTGTAGGTTAGTTTCAGATTTAAGGCACACAAATTTCAACTTTGATTACCTAAAGATTAAAGAGATTATAATATTTTGGGTAAAATTAGACATAAAAACAGAATCTGTCAACTAGTCCAATATATGCAATATTGAATTAGAAAAAAATGAAGAAATATTCTTTATTTCTTAATTGACATACACAAAAACTCAAAAGCATAATGTTAAATTCTACCTCTGTGAGGATTACTATTATTACTAAGGTAAAATATTCCTTATTTTAAAAAATTATGAACATATTTTGACTCAATTATTTTTTTACTGGTGTGGTGTGTCTACAGAATGAGCATATAAGTAACTTCAGATTGCAAAGACAATAAAGGGAAACTCATTAGTATTCTCTGGATTAACACACTATATCATTCAAAATGGAAACCTCACATAGTGAGATTGGAGGATGGGGTAGTAGCAAGGAATCAATACCAAAGTTTTTGACTATAGAGTCAAGTAAGCTAACTTATTCCTTTTAAATTGTTTTGATTTTCTTTAAAATATATTAGCAAAGCAATCATTTCATAAAGCCTATACTTTTTGAGAAATTAACTGGATATGGAAAGATAATTCAAAAATAAACTAGAGAATTATTCCCAAAATAGAGCTCAGATCACACTCCTTAAGTTCAGGAACACTGAAATTGAGCTGCTATTTTATAAAACTCTGAGAGAATTTCAGCTCTGAAGTGGGTTGAGGGTATTAGCAAGGGTCTCCAAGAACTGAGAAATTAATGTGGTTGCTAAGTAATTAGGTTGCCAACTAAACTTGTTAAGAAAAGGAAATTAAAAGATTCAGAAAATTATAATAATTGAGTCTGAAAAGTATTAATTATTATTTCAAATAATCTCATCCAGCGTTTAGTCTTAGACAGAGGGCATGGTTAGAATGGTTTGATTAGATGTTTCGATATAGAATACTGATCACATCTAGGTGTTCAAATACAAGCAGTATTTGGAATTCAAATCATCTTATTCCATGAGCAAGGATCATCATCCTTATAAAAAATTTGAAAAGCAGTAAACAGATTAATGAAGCATAACAGTAGGGATGAGAAAATAGGCAAATAAAGATAAACATTAACTCATGTCACAGTTTGTGGCTTTTTCCCAAATATTTCTGATTTTTTATTAATTAATTGGCAATATCAAACTAAAATTAATCAGGTCACTATGTGAAAAGAACTTTGCTTTCTAAAGGCAAAAATGGTGTTACAACAACAGTGAATAATAAAATAGTCCTTTATGATTTATCTAGCTCTTTCTTTGCAAATTGACCCTTTGGCAGGGTTCTCTAAGCATTTGGGGCATTGAATTTATAGGTGCTAGAAACGGCTAAGTTGATTAAACTTCCCCTGAGGTATAGTGTTCATTCATTCATTCAACATATTTTTTAGCTCCTATTACGTGCTATTCTATATATGGTGTTCACAGAACTCCAATTCTAGTGGGGAAATAGACATATAAATGATAACATGTCAGGTGACATTAAAAATGCTAAGAAAGAGGATAGAGGTGGAATGAAAGAATGATTTTACAGAGAGATGTCAGAATAGAATTTTAAACTCATTTCTGAGCAAAAGCCTACCTGATGTAAAGGAGAGTGCCAAGTGAATAGCGAAGAGAACATCTCAGGTATACTGTAACCTGGTGCAAAGATCTTGGAGTAGGAGTGAACAAAGGGAGAGGGTAGGAAATGATACAGGGAGTGGGGAGTGGGAACGAAGAGCTCTACACAGTCTGTGAGCTTTCGGCATTTATCTTAAGTGAGACAGAAAACTATTAGTGCATTTAGACCCAAACAGGACAGGATTTACATGATTATTCCGAAGACTTGTCTAACTCATAGTGTATGGGCATAAATAAAAGTAAGTTTGCTCTTTATAAAGCTGCTGTAGATTACAGTAAAGATTTTCAAAATTTAAAACCTTTAGAAATATTATAATGAGTAATACATAATTTGAAAAAAGATTTGGAAATTGTATTCTTAAGACTTTTCTCATTTTATCTCATTGCATCAAAAGTAAAATGTGCAAGATTAATATATATCTTATAGTTAAAAAAAAGTAAATTATAATTGCCTCTGGATGGTTCTTAACCAACATTATCTAAGCATAACAATGCAAGGAATCTCTTCAAAACCTAGTACACTACATCTAAAAAATAGTCTTGTGAAATAGTACTAGAAACAAAAGACAGATTTGAATGAAATATTTACATCATTGAATGATCTTTAAAATAAATTAATGATCAATAAGTTAATAATATTTACTAAAAGTAGCATATAACAACTCATGATATTTATATACTAAAACATTTAACCAATTGAAAATTGTAAGGGATTATCTCACAAATGAAGATTTTTTTGTTTTTTGGTCAAGTAACATAAGAAAATAAATTCAACCTAAAAATGATTATCTGCCCTCTCCTTCAATATGTGAACAATTACACTCTGGATAGGAAAGCAGAGGAAACATCTTTGTTGAATATCTATTATGTGCCAATTTCTGATACTACATGTTTTTATACAGTTTATTGTACTCATTCACAATGAACCAGTGACTAGGTGTTTTCAAAGCAAGTAAGAGGTGAACAGGATTCAACCCAAGTGGTTCTGGCTTCAAAGTGGTATTCCTTATATTCTGTCTTATACCTCCCCTAAATATACTTTCTAGATCTTATAGACAAAAAGGAAAACCTTGAGATCAACATTGAGTTCCCTTAATAACACTTTACTTCTGGTCATTTCACATAACTATCTATTCAATATGCCTTACAGCAAAATGACTTTCGATTTCAAGCTATTCAAGCATATTTTGTGCACCTACTCTAGTAATGAAAATTATATACAAGACTTAAACACAGAGGAATACCATCTTTATTTATTGCACATTAAAGTTGCAGGATCACATGGTACAACTGGGATAGACTCATCATCAACTCCTTAAAATGAGACAATACATCCACGTGTATTATAAGTGCCAGGAAAGCTGAAAACATTCATGGCCATGATCATCTGAAGTCATATTTACACAATAAGAGTTATGCTAGTTTAATCAAATGCTGGCATTTGTATTAAAAAATAAAATGAAGTATATAGGTTAATTATTTGTTTTGTAGGTAATCAATTTATTTTATCCCAGCTGTTTCTGCCATGAAAATTTCTTGTCACTATGAATTTTGTGTAGTCTGGAAGTTAAAACAAATGTTAATATTTTAAAAATATATCATAAATGGAAAGACACATAATATACTAGCTCTAAGATACATTTTTGTGTATTTTATAGATTTGTCATACAATAAATTTGCTAATAATTATTATTTTTACCAGTTCTTTCTTTCCTCATTCTTTTTGTTCCTATAAAGGGAGGGAAGCCTCTTTGAATAAATCATCACTAGATTATAAACTCAGTGAGAACAAGTCCTGTGCTTTCTCACTGAACTTAGGCCACTTTTTGTTAAAATAGGAACTCAATAAACAGTTGTTGAATGAATGAATGAATGAATGAAATATAAATGGATATTTAGATATTAAAGTAGGAAATATTTACTTATGATTAAAGTGTTTGAACAAAAGAATGAGTCTTTTAAAAATATATGCTCTAACAAGAATAACTCAGTACTTAATTTTTTAAAAAATCATTTAAAGATGATTTGATAATTTTCTTAATAATTAGGATCATATTTCTCATGCAGAAATGTTTTTAAAAGGGACAAGTATATTTAAAAGTATTTTATCCCTTCTAAAACTGACATATGAAATTCGTTTCTATGCCAAAAATCTTAAACTGATAGAATTTATAAGTCAAAGAAAGAAGGTTGAGTTAAGAAATGTTAATGCATATCACATCACCATCACCAACAATTAAGTTATGCATGCCTTTTCAAAGCATTTTTGTGCCAGCCTTAAGATGTATATAGAACTGTTAGGTGAAACACCCCCTTTACAAATGAGGGAAATGAAGCCTGAAGGACTGGATGGCTTAGCCAAATTCACAGCGCTAACCTGAGAAGAGTTAGGATTAATCCAGAGATCTTTCTACTCTATAAATCCTCGTTAATTCTATTACCTTGGGCAAGTCATTTTACTTATACATGTTTCTCTCAGCTGCAAAATGAGGTAAAAATAGTAGGTTGACATTTTTATGAGGTTAGGAAGGTAAAATAAGATATTACAGTGCAAGGACCATGATCAAAGAACACAGATAATTACTACTGAAGTGCTTTTAAAATGTAGAGCAACCATCAAAATGCATACAATGCATACTGGCTAAGAGGACACTAGAGGTAACAGGCTTGGAATCAGATTCCAGTTTGACCATTTACCATGTAGCCTTGGGCAACAATTTAACCTCCCTAAATCTCAATTTGGCCTTCTGTAAAACAGTAACACTGATACCTAACATGAAGAGTTGTCAGGATCAAAAAGATAACATTTATAACACTCTTCCCAGTATCTGGCATTTGGTAAGCACTCAAAAAACTAGCTATTGCTATTATAATTTATGTGTTCAGTTTGAAGAGGTTCACAGGCCTAGATATTGTTCAATTATGTTAAATTTTCACATATGCTATCAAAAGCAAAGGTATCCTGGAGTACCTATATTCATAAAGCAAATATTGACAGACATAAAAGGAGAGATCAACAGTAATACAATAATTGTAGGGGACTTTAATACTCCACTGACATTGATAGGTCATCTAGACAGAAAATCGATAAGAAAATAGCAGCTTTAAATGACATATTAGATAAATGGATTTAATAGTTATTTTTAGATCATTTCACCCTAAGAAGCTGAATATACATTCTTTTCAAGTGCACGGAGATATTTTCCAGGATTAACCACATGTTACCCACAAAATAAGTCTCCAAAATTTAAGAAGATTGAAATCATATCAAGCATCTTCTCTCACCAAAATGGTATGAAACTAGAAATCACAAAACTAGAAATTACAAAAAGAAAACTGAAAAACACACAAACACACGGAGACTACATAACATGCTACTAAAAAATAAACGTGTTAATGACAAGACCAAAGACAAAAATCAAAGATATGTTGAGACAAATGAAAATAAAAACACACTGACCCAAAATCTGTGGGACATGAAGAAAGCAGTTCTAGGAGGGAAATTCATAGCAATACGAAAAAAAAAGAAAAGGAAAAAAAAAAAAAAGAAAGAAGAAAAAAGAAAAAAAGAAAGAAAAAGCAAAATCTTTAATAAACAAACTAATCTTACCCTAAAGGAATTAGAAAAAGAACAACAAACAAAGTTCAAAGGAAGCAAAAAAAAAGGAAATAAAGATCAGAGCAAAAATAAATGAAATAGAGTTTTTAAAAAAGCAGTGCAAAAGATCAATGAAACCAAGAGCTGGTTCTTTGAAAAGATAAACAAATTGATAAACCTTTAACAAGACTCATCAAGAAAAAGAGAGGACCCCAAAAAAATAAAGTCAAAATGAAAGAGGAGAAGTGACATTTGACACCACAGAAATACAAAGGATTATGAGAAATTACTATGAACAATTACATGCCAACAAATTGGACAATCTGGAAAAATGGATAAATTCTAAAAACATATAATCTTCCAAGACTGAGGCAAGAAGAAACAGAAAATATGAACAGAATAAAACTATTAATGAAATTGAATCAGTAATCGAAAAACTCCCAACAAAGAAAAGTCTTGGATAGAACAGTTTCACAAGTCAATCTTACCAAACACTAAAAGAAGAATTGACACCTACCCTTCTCAAACTATTCCAAAAATTTAAGAGGAGGGAAAGCTCCAAAGCTCATTTTACAAAGCCAGCATCAACCTGATTCCCAAACCAGACAAAGACACTACAAGAAAAGAAAATACAGGCTAATATCCCTGGTGAACACAGGTGCAAAAATCCTCAACAAAACATTAGCAAACTGAATTCAGCAATACGTTAAAAAGATCCTACACCATGGTCAAGTGGGATTTATTCCTGGGAGGCAAGATTGGTTCAATATCTGCAAATCAATTAATGTGATATACCACAGAAGCAAAATGAAGGATAAAAATCATATGATCATGTCAATTGATGCAGAAAAAGCATTTGACAAAAATCCAGCATCATTTATGATAAAACTCTCAGCAAAGTGGGAATAGAGGGAATATCATAAAGACCATATATGGCAAACCCAAAACTAACATCATATTCAACAGGGAAAAGTTAAAATGTTTTATTGAGGATCACTTCAAGAAAGTGGTCCACTTTGACCAGTTTTATTCAACATAGTATTGGAAGTCCTAGCCACAGCAATCAGATGAGAAAAAGAAATAAAAGGCATTCAAACTGGAAAGGAAGAAGTAAAACCGACATTATTTGCAGATGACATGATACTATATGCAGAGAACCCTAAAAAAAATGCCACTGAAACACTAGTAGAACTGATAAATGAATTCAGTAAAGTTATAAGATAAAAAACTAATATCCAGAAATCAGTTGCATTTTTATATACCAATAATGAACTACCAGAAAGAGAAATTAAGAAAAAACAAAAACCCACTTATGATTGCATCAAAAAAATAAATAAATAAAATACCTAGAAATACATTTAACCGAGAAGGTAAAAGATTTGCATTTAGAAAAGTATAAGACATTGAAGAAATAATTTTAACATGACACAAATAAATGGAAGCATATATGTGTGCATAAATGGAAGAATTAAGATTGTTAAAATGTCCTTACTACCCAAAGCAATCTATAGATTCAGTGCAATCTCTATCAAAACACCAAAGGCATTTTTCATAGAACTAGAATAAATAATCCTAAAATTAATAGGAAACCACAAAAGACCCCAAATAACCAAAGCAATCTTGAGAATGAACAAAGCGAGAGGTATCACAGCATCTGATATTAAACTATACTATAATCCTATAGTAATCAAAATGGCATGGTACTGGCATAAAAGCAGATACATAGATCAGTGAAACAGAATAGAGAGCCCAGAAATAAACCCATGCCTGTATGGTCAATCTATGACAAAGGAGGCAAGATATACAATGAAGTAAAGGCAGTCTATTCAATAAATGGTGTTGGGAAAACTGGACAGATGCATTCAAAAAAATGAAACTAGACTACTTTCTATATCATATATAAGAATAAACTCAAAATGGAATAAAGACTTAAATGTAAGACCCCAAACTATAAAACTCCTAGAAAAAAAAAAAAAAGAGGCAGTAAACTCTCTGGCATTGCTCTAAGTAATATTTTTGTTGATGTATCTTCTTGAGCAAGAGAAACAACAGAAAAAAATAAACAAATAGATCTACAGCAAACTAAGAAGTTTTTGAACAGCAAAGGAAACCATCAACAAGAAAAAAACAAACTACTGATTGGGAGAAGATATTTGCCAACAATACATCTGAAAAGGGATTAATATCCAAAATTTATAAAGAACACAAACAACTTAACACCAAAAAAATTAACAATCCAATTAAAAAATGGGCAGAGGACCTGAATAGACATTTCTCCAATAAGGAAATACAGGTGGTCAACAGACATACGAAAAGTTGCCCAATGTCACTAATTATCAGAGAAATGCAAATTAAAAACCACAAAGAGATATCACCTCACACCTGTCAAAATGACTATCATCAATAAATCAACAAACAAATGTTGGTGAGGATGTAGAGAAAAGGAAATCCTCCCATGCTGTTGGCAAAATTGCAAATTGATGCAGCCACTATGGAAAAGAATGGAGGTTCCTCAAAAAGGTAAAAATAGAACTACCTTATGACTCAAAAATTCCACTTGTAGGTATTTATCTAAAGAAATCCAAACACTAAGTCGAAAAGATATATACATCCCTATGTTCATGGCAGCATTATTTATAATAGCCCAGATATAGAAGCAACCTAAATGCCCATCATATATATTATACACATATATACACACACACATACATGTATATATGTATGTGTGTGTGTATATATATATATACACACACACAATAGAATATTAGTCACCCATACAAAAGAATGAAATCTTACCATTTTTGACAACATAGATGACCTAGAGAGCATTATACTAAGTGAAATAAGTCATACAGAAAAAGACAAATACTGTATGATCTCACTTACACATAGATACAGAGAACAGACTGATGGTTGCCAGGGAGAGGGGGGATTGAGAGAGGTGAGAGAAATGGGTGAACAAGGTATAAATTTATTAATTTAAAGAAGAATCTTCAGTGGGGAACCATCAGCAGACAAGAGAAACAAGAGTTCAACTATTTGAAAAAAGAGAATGCTAAAGAAGGCTAGGGCACAACTTTAAACTTTCTTGCTTCACAATTTGCTTACAGCTTACAGGTACAAAGATTTAGGCTTTCAGTGCTTTTCAAATTTTACTCTAACCTTGTAATAATTCAAAAACAGACATGAATGCTGATGCCTTCCTTATTTCAGTGATCAGCATTTACATATTGCCCTTGGTAGCCTTTAACAGAAATGTGCATTTGTATGGGACATAGGAAAAGGAGATGGACACCTTTTAAAGTTACTTTTGAACAAATGTGCTTTCATCCTGACAGTGTTTGGTGGTATCTTACCGGTTCTCCTTTATCGCCTTTCTGACCAGGTGAGCCCGGCACTCCCGGTAATCCTGCTTCTCCCTGAGCAAAAATGAATTTTTGCAGAATCAAACATTCTGTCACATTGAGCTAAAGACAAGTAGTTTATAATATGATGTTGATAATAGTAAGATAAAGCGTTGCCCCCTTCAGAGTTGATGCTGGGCCCTTCCCTTGTTCATGAGGCTCACGACTCTCCCTCATTGTCTCCTCACACGAGGTTTTCCGTGGACTAGGACACGTGCTGCTCCTCTGTGGTTCCCCTGCACCTCGTACTTGCCTTTCAGTTGAGTTTACTATGCAGCATTAGCCACTAAAGGAAATGTAAGATTCCTTTAAAGTTCACCTCACCTCTGTCCCCACTCCTCCAGCCAGAGCTGATGTGGTAGGAGGATGTACTAAGTCACAGTGCTAGAGGACAACCTGCTGTAGGTACTGGGGCAAGGTTTCCTTTCCCTTTTCCTTTCCTCAAGCATGGGCTTAGAAGACAGCCATCAAGAGACCACTCGGCCAACTTTTAGCACAGGCTCCATGACTGCCATTAACACCCACAAAAGAAGTTCACGTAGGCCCATGGGCCCAGCCTTCTTGACTAGGGACCATACTTGTGCAAGCAAAACAAATTCTTTGAGTAATAACAGAGTCCTTCTACATATTTCCCATAGAAATTATGACAGAGGGAGAGAGCTGGTTAGATATTTGGGGGCACTGGATAAATAGTCTCCATACAACAAAGAAATACTATGTAGAGTGTCTTTCTATATGTGCCTCAGAGCAGGCACCATGTTTCCTTCGACTGTGAATTCCCAGAATTGAAGCCTACTCTTGGCACAGGTTAAGTATTCAATACTCATCTGTTGTAGTTTGTCTCCCCATTTGTCTTCCTATTCATTCTAATTCACACATTGAAAAAAAGGTCCGATGGACCCAGAACTATGCAGATAAAAATCCAGGAAATCTCTTCCCCAAACCCCTTCTTCTCTCAACCTACTCCAGTGACTGAGTGGCTTAGGCATTTGGTTCAACTAGCACAAAAAGGCGAGACACATTCAGTGCACCAGAGCCACATTCAAGGGCCCTGGCTCACCATGTGGAGTGGCTTTTCAGTGAGCATAGATTTAAACTAGCATACCTTGTTTGGAATGCACTGGCACTGGTCTTTAAGTTTTGCTTTGCTGGCAGATATGCGGACATTTTGCTGGCATGAGCGGGTAGTGATAACGATGCAGTACTTCCAAAGCCATCCTGCTCTGGGCACTAAAATCCAAAAAGAGGCTTTAGGAAATGGGGTCAATTCCAAATATTCTGACATTCCAAATACCAGCTCCTACCAAACTAGGGATGACTGGGGTAAGTTACCTGCAAGAACTACCATCTAATTAAGCAAAAGTTGACACTAGAAAGTGAAAGTTTATAACACCTTTCCTCTTTCACTAGGTCTCCTGTGTGTTTTATTACACTGACAACACACTAGAAATGCATTAAGATGTGACTTTATGACAAAGTACAGTAATAACAAGCATTTAAAATAATTGCAGTTACAATAAAGTCATTTATATAAATAATATCTATATACATGCTCTGGGGACAAAATTTAAAATAAAATAATGTAATTTGAACCTTTAAAACATCAATTACTTCAACAAGATGATGGTAAAGGTATGTAAGAGTAGAAAATAAATTCTTTTCACACTGTATGATGCTATATATTTAATAAAGTATATCTCATTCCAGTCCACTGTCCTTGAAAGTTATTAAAAAGTCTCCACTGTAACAGACAAGTGGCAAATTTTATACTTATCCAGTGGGTTCAGAATGTGTAGGAGAACATGAAGGGAAATTTGATTACAAGGCAATTAACCTCTTTTTTCTCTTAAAAAGTCAATCCATATGGAGAGGCTAGAGAAGATAAATGTATCCTCTCCTCTCATCACCATTTACCAGACTCCTTCCTCACCAAGGTATATAAGTTCATGAATTTGCAATTTCATAACTTTGAATTTGCAATTCAGGGGAAGGGGCTCACATTACTTTGTATACTACAAATTATATATATATATGTAAAAATATTGTCAGGATATAAAACTAAAAGATTGTCTAGTTTATTAATTGTAGGGATCATGGTTGATTTTACTTTCTTCTTTGGATTTGGCTATATTTTCCAAGTTTTCTCTAATAAATGTACTTTCAAAAGAACAGGAAAAATTTTTTTTGAAAAATAGGTGGTATACTAATGCTTGTGAAAACAATAAAAA
Source organism: Eonycteris spelaea (assembly GCA_003508835.1). Taxonomy (NCBI): domain Eukaryota; kingdom Metazoa; phylum Chordata; class Mammalia; order Chiroptera; family Pteropodidae; genus Eonycteris; species Eonycteris spelaea. Next base: position 2,362,219 of record PUFA01000140.1, read on the forward strand.
CTATAAGAAAAATAGCACCCAGAAATACTGCAACTAGTTTCCATTCTCCCAACTTGTTCCATCACATTGACTCCAGATTGAATGATTAGCTATTTAGTTATCTTAATAAGTTTCCAAGTCTAAAAATCACCTTGGAAACACAATTTTCATCAAAATAATCCATTTATCCATGATTTGATATGGTTTTCTAACCAGTACCTGCCCCGTGGGTTCCCAATCAGGTAACCAAGACCCAGTTAGAGTCCACAGTTTTGCTCTGGATAATTAATTCACCATTTTAAAGTGGAGATTTAAGTGACTTGAAAAGTATGTCTCAGGCTTCACTACAAAACTCTCCACAATCTCTAAAAAGTGCCTAAAGGGAACATAAAATGTATAAGTAAGGACTCCTACCCTTGTAAAACCTCTGGTTTTGATTTGACACATATTTAATTAATTGGCTCTCAAAATTTTAATCACATTTCTCATTTATTTTCAGCAAATGTTCCTGATTTCCTCCTTCTGTTTGTATTTGTGCATCATGTTTGTAGTTATGAAACTTAACTGTTTCAGAAACAGAAAATCTAATCAATAGGAGCAAAGAAGTATGTTTGTAGATTATTTTGCTATAAAATATTAATTTTAATAAGAAATATCTTACGTGAAATTCCAGGACAAAATTAGATTTTTAAACAAGTACATTAAAGTTTTCTGAATTCAACACATTTTTCAAAAAAAAAAAAGGTTGATATCTGAATTATAGCAGATGCACTTAAACGGCTTTTATATAATTATTTATCCTCCAAACTATACATTCCCATTTGTAAAATGTAACACATTTGTTTCTATTTTCTGTTAATCATTAACACAATTGTGTTATAATTATCAGCAGGAAAATGAGCAGTGTTTTGTTATTTTTTTCCATAGGTAGAGATGAATCCCTATCTTATTTTCTACTTGTTGCAATTAAATCCTAAATAATCTTTTTAAAACATGATTAAAATATTTTTTCACAATTTGTGAGGTCATGTCACTGCTTTTAATTATTAAACTACTCTATCAAATCCATCGCCTATATGTCCTTAAACACTTTTCTCATAATTCTATCTGAAAATGACCATTAGTGATGGTACAGAGTAGTAACTACTGGTCAAGAATATAATATTTGGATATATCAACACATCATTATGTTACTTTTCAATCATAGAAAATCAGAATTATTTTTTAAAAAAACTTTTAGGAAATTAAATCTTCAAGATTTAAATGTAAGGCTCCAGAAAGTCTAGGTATTTCAAGTCTGTAGATTGGTATCCTAAATTATCTTTTTCGATATTTATAGAAAGACATTTGGCTGGCTTTCATTTTACTTGGAATAAAAGCCATAAACTGGTTTGGAGATATGCTCTATAAAACCAAGTTACATAATCAAATATAAAAGTTCAAAAGACTTATCTATGCTTTGAATCAGTTGGTCACATTATTATTCTACTACCCATAGAGAGTGATAAAAGTTTGAAATATTTTTGAATTACTAAACTATTGATAAATTTTCATATTATTTTTGATGATAACTATAGAATTTCTGGGAAATCTAAGATACAAAGAAAAACATTTTACTCTTCTACTCAGTTTTTGTATGCTCTTTCTATAAGACTTTTTTAGAATTTGTTCCTTTCAAACATCTTTTTGTCCCATCTAACTCCTTTATTAGCCGACAAGTCAAGTCACAAAACGTTTTGACCTCCTTCTACAAAGCAATAAGAAATTTTTTTTGAAGTATAAAAGTATAACTCCCTTTAATGAATTTAAAAGGTAGTCAAATAAACTAAAAATAAATATGACTATATTTAATAATATTAGATGGCACACAATGAGAGATACAGAAGTATTGAATGTGTAATTTTTGGGGAATGAAAGACTGGTAGAAGAAAGTAATAATTGTACAATAAGGTTGGGAATATTAAGAATGAGAGGCTAAGAGAGAGAAAAAAATGGCGTAGATGATAGAGGCTCTGTTCAATCCTCTGGCGACCAAATCGAAGTTGTGAAAGAAACAAGGAGCAGCAGCAAGTAAAAACTGCCTGAGATCTAGATGAACAAGCCATACAACTATGGAGAAATCCAAGAAAGCACCCTGCCATGGCAGAAGGTAGGATGGGGCAAGGATGTGGGGCTGCCTGGTCCTGAGCGCTGAGTGAGACGGGGGCTACAGCAGTGGCAGCGGCAGATGCCTCTTAAAGGGCCCATGTCCACAAGCAGATTTTCATGGTGATACACCTGCTTGTTCTGAGCACCAATGCCCATTCGGCTGTGCAGAGGGGGAACCAAGGACTTACAGGGAGACATTTTCTGAGTGAGGGCTCAGGCGAGACTCACTTGGTACAGAAGAGCCGGCAGTATCCATTGCTCCCTGTTGAGCCCTCCCCCCTTCCACTTTACAGACACAGGGTCCCCACAGCTGTAACGTCATCAAACTGTATAACAGAGGTCACTCTGCCCAGAGGATTCCCTGAAACCCTGCCTCCCCAACTCCCCGTCCTACCCAAGCCACATCCAGGTATATCCTCAGGGAATGAGGTGCTCCTTACTGAGACTCACACTGGAGGCAGCCTTGGTTTCTGGTGTGCCCTTTTGAGGTAACTGTAAGCATGACATCTGTGGATTGCTTGCTGAATCTTAACAGGTGGCCCCAGAGAGGTAGAGGCTTGGGCTAAATTTGGCCTGCAGCAGAAGTCTTCTCAGGACTGTGCCACTGGACACCTATCTCATAAATCCACACTAACAAGACCGGGAGACTTAGGAGCTTTGCTTAGTACATAGATATAGACACAGAAAGGCGCCAAAATGGGAAATCAAAGAAGCAGAAACCATAAAACAGAACAGAGGTCCAGATATAATGGAGTCAAGTAATCTAACAGGTGCAGAGTTCAAAACACGGATTATAAAGATGCTTGATGAACTTTAGGGAAGTGTAGATAAATTCAGTGAGAACTTCAACAAAGAGATTACAAAAACATAAAAATGGAAGTAGAAATTATAAAAGGGAACCAATCTGAAATGAAGAATACATTATCTGAGATGAAAAGGATATTAAATGGAATAAACAAAGGAATAAACAAAGTGAATAAAGAAGATGATTACATGCCCTATCTAGAGGACAGGGAAGCCGATCAGTACACTCAATCAGAATGGCAAGAAAAAAGATGCCAAGACTATAAAAATGTAAGGAGGATATGGGACACCATTAAGGCTCCAAATACTCATCTGATTGGCGTAACGGAGGAAAATCAAGATGTTGAAAAACTGTTTGAAGAAATAATGATGGAAAATTTCCCTAACCTGGTGAAGGAAATGGACAAAAAAACAAAACAAAACAAAACACCCACAGGAATTTCAGAGAATTCCAAAAATCAGGGATCCAAAGAGGCCCACACCTAGACACATCATAGTTAAAATGCCAAAGGTTAAATACAAAGAAAGAATATTAAAAGCAGCAAGTTACCTACAAGGGAGCACCCATAAGACTGGCAGCTGATTTCTCATAAGAAACTATGTAGGACAGAAGAGCTTAGCACAAAATATTCGACATGATGAAGACCCAGGATCTATAACCAAGAATTATTTATCCAGCAAAACTATCAATTAGAGTTGAAGGACTGATAAAGAGCTTCTCAGACAAAACTAAACTAAAGAAATTTATCACCACCAAGCCAGAAATACAGGAAATGTTGGAGGGACTTCTTTAAGGGATAAAACGTATCAAAAACAGGAATAAATAATGGTAACAGCTACAGTCCTATCAATAAGCACCTTAAATGGAAAAGAATTAAGTGTTCCAACCAAAAGATAGAGTGGCTGAAAGGATAAGAAAACAAGACCCTTGCATATGAAAAGGAAAGGAATGGAAAAGGATATTGCTTTGATGAACCTAGAAGGTATTTAAGTCAGACAGAGAAAGATAAACACTACATGATTTTACTTACATGTGGAATTTAAGGAATAAAAAAACAAACTAATCAAAAACAGATCCACAAATATAGTGGACAATTTGGTGATGGACAGAGGGGAGGGGGTTTGGGGAATGGGGTGAAGGGTTAAAGAAGTACAAATTAGTAGTTGATGGATGGTCATGGGGACAGGGAGCATGGCATAGGGAATGCAATTAGTATTAATGCATTGGCTAGGTGGAGGGTCAGGGGAGGGAGGAAGCAATTAGGAGCTCAGTTTGCTAACTATATAGATGTCTAACCAATGTACTGTACACTTGAAACTAACTAAAAGTTTTTTTTAATGTAAAAAATGGTTTTTAAAGTCTGAAAAAAAGAAAAGTAAACCATTTACAATGTTTTATTAAGAAGATCAATAATCTAAGAAAACATTGTGATTTTTTCAGATAACTAAATTCTAGATTTGTAGCAGAGTACTTTTGAAATAGAGTCATTTTGAAAATTCTTATAAATAAATCCTTTCAATTTAAAAAAAAGAATGAGAGGCTAAGAAACTGGATTTATATTTTGTTGCCAATAGTAATGACAAAAAGCTCTGAGAAAGATGATGAATAGAAGACAGGGAATGTTCCTGATTCATGTCTGTTAGCCTTGTTCCTTAGCACAGTGTCTAGAAGATAAGTGTTTTTGAATAATAAATGTTTAGTGAAAAAAAGTAAATATACAAAGCAGTGATTCAGAGACTTATTCTGGTAATGCTGCAAAGAAAAAGAGCTAGAAGACAAGGAAGGTAGTTGACACAATAATGCAACAAACGAGGCATGAGGCAAAGGAGAACCATGGCAATAATAGAAATAAGGAAGATGCAGATAAAAGATCTATCATGAAGGAAGAGTATCCAGGATTGGAGAGAAGGCTAGAAGAGGGAAATGAGTGGGAAGAAGGTAAGATCACGAATTTTTAAACCTCTGTAACTGGGAAATGATAATGCTACTTTTGGAACACATTTAGGGAGAAAGGCATAAATTCTCCTTTACTTATGTTGAGCCCAAACTGAAAACATAATTCCCAAAGTTCAGGATGAAACACTGGAATTAAAATTATGAAATGAAACTATGGGAAGGCTCTAAGAGGGGTCTCTTACTTGGAATGAATTATTCGCCTGGTTTCAACAGAAGACATTCAGTGTTGCCCTACACTTGGACTCTATGCACTAGGCAACTGGCATTCTACATTCTTCACGCACCGAGAAAATGAACTTACCTTAGTATCTGATATTTCACAGCAAGTTTCTTGAGCTATGAAGTTCGAGTTACAGTAGATTTTAAATTGGTGAAGTTCAATCTATTAAAAAATTAGTAATAAGATATATCATTAGTTTTTTTGAAAATCAAATTTAGGCAATTAAAAACCATAGTAATTTAACTGATAAAATAACCTAGTAAAATAAATTACTAATGGATATTTTTAATATTTTATTAATTTAGGATCATGATTTTATGTACTGAGAAACAGACACAGGTCTAGTTATTGAGATCAGTCTACATATAAAGGAAAGCAGGTAATAAAAACAATTGCAAACCTTGGTTAGTCGTTTCAAACAATAAAAAAAGAAATATTTAATTAATGAGAGGTATTGCTTTGCACTGCAATAAACTATATGATCACAAAATAAGGACTATTTCATAATAAAAATTCTGGGAAAAAAGTAATGTCAAAGGTATGAGCACATAACGGAAAGGCTTTATCTGTAGTTTCAGATCTATCTGAGGCATGGAAACAGATGCTCTCTTCCCAATATGGATTCTGTAAGACCTAAGGATTTTATATTATATCGGCCTAGCCTTGAGCAGGATTCACAATCTTCTTACAAAAAATAATTGATTCCTTCTATTTGCTCAGCAGATTCACGTTTTTTGGCATTTGGACATGAAATTAAAAGTAGTTCAAGGAAAATACAATCATGTCTTTGAATGCAAGATCAAAAAACTATTTAAGAGCAAGTAAATGTATACACTAGCAATAAAACTGCAAGATGATAGATGCTTGAAATATTTTAGTTTATGGTTGAAAATTTAATAATTTAATTAATAATTAATCATATTATGATTTGACATAAAATAGGCCAAGGACAACCTCACCCCTCTCCCACTCCTCCTCCTTTCTGCCTTTCTCTCTCCTGCCTCTCTCGACCTGCCTCTTAAAATAAGTGTTAGATTATGCATTACTTGGGGTCAATAAGTACTTCTTACAGAAAGGCCCAACTATAATATTATAATAATGAATTCTATGATAATAGAAAGCAGATATCTGCAATTAGTTTTAAATCCCTCCCCCAACACCAAAAAAGCAAAAAATTAAAAAGCTATAACTATTAGTCTACACTGAGGAACAAAATCAATCGAATTCATAGTAAGCATTAAGAACTCCAGACACCTTGAGAATTCATGAGCAATATAATATTTGCAGCCAATGAAAATTATGAGATAAAATGGAAAATTATTTCTTTTCTATAACTTTTTGCAAGGTTATTGAAGTCAACTTTTGTTTATAAAGTTTAAACACACTGTCTTACATAGTTTAATGAAATACCAGGCCATAATACATTCGTTATGTAGAATGAAGAATGGGATGCCAATTAATTAATATTCTTCATAACTAAAACTTATTCATCATCATCATTGTTATCAAAATAGCCAATAAATACTAAAATTCTATTATGTATCATCCACTGTGCTAAGCCCTTCATATGAATTATTTTACTTTAACTAAAGATAGATCATCGATTTTTGACAGATTAGAACCTAATCAAGTACCCATGACATTGACACTACAATCGGCCTAGTTTAATCACGCTTCTGTTATTCATTAGTTATTTTTTAGAACCCTTCATTGGCACAGCTTTAGAATGAGAATGTTTAGGGCTAAGTCTTTTACTTACTCTTATCATATAGGATTTGTTTAAAAAAAAGTGCTGTATATCAGTTTTGTCACCTCTCTCACAAAAGCACACTGGTAGTATACGTAAAATAAAACCCAATCATCAGAATTTTTTTCAATAACATACATTCTGACTAAATAAAACATTTTCACATTACAACAGATCTCATGACTCACAGAGCTTGTAAAGAGATAACGAAAAATTAGTCTACTTAAAATTTTGGTAGGACAAAGAATCTTTAAAAATAAAATACTATATGTTTTGTTTAACTTAAACAGCGACTATCTCCTAAAAAAGCTGCTTCGTTGCAGTATGCCTTTAATTTTATCCTCAAATGAACCGATTTCATATTGAACTATGAAACTACTATAACATTATAATTTTCACATTATGTCTTTTCATACGGACACACCTGACATTTTTCAGCCATAGGTTCGGGGATTAATTCTTTCCTCGGATGAGAAGTTAATGAGACTCAGCCTTCGGAGGGTGAGCTCTGAGCCTGAGCCCTGCTCTTACGATAACTTGTTCCTCTCTCATTGCTGTTTCTCCTCCAAAGGTTATGAATTTATCTCAGTGCGCTCTGGTTGTCACTAGTCCTATAAGGAGCAGATTCCAGTTCTAAACTCCAGTACTTGCTGCAGGTACTACTGCCACTGCTACCACTGTTACTAGAATTCCCTGAAGCTGAATCAGGGAATCTTATCTACCTCTACTCCACCTACTGCTGGAAGTCTCTGTTGTTCTAGCTCCTGGTCTCCACTTCCTTCCTTGCCTTTGGGAAAACCTTTCAAAAGGTCTGTCTAGTACTGTTGTTACAATTAGCAGTCACCATTTACTGGCATCTACTAAACTTTCCATTAGCCTTCAAGGTATTTGAGAGCAGGAACAGAAGATTGCTGCTGTTTAAAAAAAAAAAAAAAATTTTTTTCCCCACTTTCCTCTCTTATACCAGGGTTGAATTGCCATGTCTGGCCCTGAATAAATAAATGAATTTACAGAGAACTGACCATGTACCAGGCACTATGGCACATACTCTGTACAATTATAATGAGTAACTACCAACACTTTTTATAATGAAGGATACTGAGACTCAGATAAATTAACAGCTAACAAGATAAATTAGCAGATCATAACAGTTAAGCAGATGAGGTAAGATTTGCAACCACATCTATCTGATCCCCAAGCTACCTCACTCTTCTTTATGCCATGATGTCTCGTCTCTGGGACTGGCTTCTGCTCTGGCCTATATTGCTGATAACCACTGAACCCTCATCATAACATTCTCATTGATTTGTTCACTGTCTCTAAGGGAAGATAATTTAAAAATAATATTTAAAAAATATATGGCTGTGTGTTATATGAGCTGGCTAAATATGCATTTGCACAGAATTGTACTTTTGAAATAAAATTGAACTTTTAAGTGCTTTGGGTTAACAGCAATCTCAATTCCTATTGGTCGCTTGCATTCAGATTATTTTTATGGGTTTCCCCATCATTCTACCCACAAGAAAATGTGCAGTCATCAAACTTAGATATAGCTCACTTTCTTTAAGACCTCCTTTTCTAGGGAAATGAGTAATAAATCTTTATCATCTGAGGATCAAATGTAATTTTTAAAGGACCTTAACATCTGGAAGGGTTTTACTACCCAGTTTTTCTCATCCAAATGACCTAATGATATGATTAGTGGCCATGTTTCAGTCTATTAGAACCCTGAAAAATCATTATAAGCTTATGAAAAATAGTCTGCAATACACAGCATTGCTAGTCTGAGGATGAATAAATAGCCTATTGTTCTTGAATGAAAACACCAGATAATCTGGAACCATTTAAAGTTCATCTTTTTCCAGTCTTTTCTATTCAAAACATATGAGCATAGACCAAGCTTACTTTTTGTACTATATTTCACTTTTACTAAAATTTAATTTTAATAACTTTATTTTTAAGGCATGACCTAGTTCTTTTAAAGTCACAAGTTGTAAAAATGGTTGAAAATAGATAGGAGACAATATATATAAAAATGCAATTGGAAATACACAGCTATCTTTCACATATCTGATGGCAAATTAAATAGAAATTTGACTAGTTCTTTCACAACCAACATCGCAACTCACATCCACAGGCTTGACATCTGAAGCTCGTGCAGCGATAACAGTCCTTCCTTGAAAGTCCACAGCCTCCTTTTCATCAGTATGCCGGCTTGCAATTAAATTACAATCCATATAGACTGAAATGCCCTGAGATTGTATACTGATGCCAAGTTTATGCCACTGACGATCAAACAAAGAACGGAGTTCTCGGTTTTTAAAAATGTAATTCAGTACATCCCTCAGCAGCTTGAAACATAAATTCCACCACCTTCTTTCCGCCATCAACCACTATCGAAACCTACAAAAAGTGCAGATTATATTTAAATATTTTTAAATCAATGTTCTAAATTATTAAAGCACACAAATAAAAACTCAAGACACATGTCAGTATAACTGAGGCACATAGTAATATGTTTTAGATGACACCTGTGCCCTCTAGATTTGTTAACATAAAAGAACAGCAAATATTCAACTACAAAATGGTTTAAATATGGGGTATATGGGTGAATGCAATATGCTCCTTTCTTGAGAGAACATTAAGAGTATATATGTGTATCTGTGTGTGTATTTCTGTATGAGTAATTTAAGAATTAAGTTAATAATTTGAAAACAATTAAGAATATCATCACTTCCTTAGCATGGAAACTGAGATCAACTTCTTTAATGTTTGATGATTAGCATGGTGTAGACAGAACATATTTTCATGGAAGAGATACTATGCATTTGGTTCATCTTCCCATCACAAAACTGTGACTGTATTAACAAGACCAGTGAAACGAAAAACATTCCAGTGGATATGTATAAAGGTAAACACAAACATAGGGTGCTAATAAGGAATACTGAGGTTCATCTTCCCTCACTGGAGAACCTGCACCCCCTCCTTTCTGCCAAATGCCAACTCTTCCACTAGTGTTCCTAGATTCCTGTGTCCCCAGACCTCATTTTTTGGGAGCTGTCCTTTCCATGCTCCATAGTCCCCATCCAAATCTGAGCTTATCTCTACTACTGCTTTGTCACACTGAGATTATGCTCTAGTATGTTGTTTACCTAGATGACATCCCCTTAGACCTTATGTTCCTGAGAATAGGAGTTATGCTTTCTAAATCTCTTTGTCACTAACTAGCCTTCAGCATGTTTCAATAAATTTTTATTGATGGACTCAGTATTAATGTCTCACCTCTTAGTTCCCTAAGGATTTTCAGGTGAAAAACAAACAGCTTTTAAAAATAATACATAATATCAGAAATGATCACAGATAAAGGAGTTATTAGTCAAATGGACTTACTGCCAATGAAGCATTTGTGAAGGAAGGGAAGTTTGAATGTTTTAGACAAAATATGAACCTAGAAATAAAAAAAAAACTAATATTGCCTCATCTATCAGGCTCTCATATTATAGACTTCAACAAGATCAACCTATGAGAATTCTTGAATTTCCCTGTTGATGAGTCCTTTAAAAGACAGAATATTCATATACTAGATCTGCTCCTGGATGTGTGTACATTTCAAAGATTCACCTGGCCTGAGCACAACTCTCTGGTTCCTTACCTGTGGCATATTCTGCTGGTTTAAAAACCTGCCATAGAAACCATCGTTCCCTTTTTGGTGCTTCTTCGTACACGAAACGTAGCTGCTATGGCGTACTCCTCAGGAAAGCCTTTGGAAATATCTCACTGTGGGAGAAAGAAAGAACTTTTGTAGGGAAACGGAAGATGGCAAGGAAAGAGAATCTATGTATGAAGTCCTATGTAACACAATATCTCAGGGATATTTTTCTCAATGAATTTATTATTCATCATGCATTATTTATTTAATATTAGTTTCAGGTATACAGTACAATGGTTAGACATTTATACAGTTTTTAAAGTGCTTCCCCCTGATTACTCTAGCATCCATCTAGCTCTACGCATAGCAGTTACAATACTATTGACTATATTCCCCATGCTGTACTCTGTGTCCCAAGACTATTTTGTAACTACTAATTTGTACCTTCTTCAGCCCTTCACCTTTTTCAACCATCCCCCTAAGGCCCTTCGCCTCTGGAAATATAATGATCTACCTTCTGGATATATGGAAGCAACATGCCTACATTAGGTATGAAATTTTATAATTTGTTCTTTCCCTTTTTAAATCTTCAGGTATGGTTGTTAAAGCTTGAGATGTGTGAAGCAAGAAGAGGGCTACAGTACAATGTTGTCATACTGCCTTACTCAACAACATGTTCCAACAGAGGAGGATCTCAGAATTTTCTGCAGTCTGGCAAACAATAGAGATTTATAAAGGAAACAAATAGTACCCCACAGTTTGTCAGTATAGAAAAGTACACAGTGTATCAAAGAACACTGCTAACAAGTAAATGTATATATTCCAAAGAAGAAGCTTTATTATATTAAGCTCTTGCAAATGAGTTGCTAATACTGAATTCCTAGTATCAATTTAAAACTAATGCTAAATGAAACAAAGAGGCTTGTTTATTACTCATTCCCATAGAAAATAAAATAAGCAAATGTTTTCTAGGTACTAGAGAGAAGTAAAAAGACAATCCAACTATCCTGCCTCAATCTTGTGTCAAAAATACTGGTCTCCCCTGCACCCACGAAAAAACTCAAGGAAAAAAATTAGCAATAAAACTTATCTCATGTTTAGACTTCATTGGAAAACAAGGAGAAATACATTCCTCCAAGCTAACTTTTAAATTTATCTACATTGTATGTAAAAACTGTAAGGCAGGAATTTTGCTTTTCTTTATAAAAATCATAAGAAACAGTAGGCAAGAATGCTCTTAAGGACTAACATAGCCAGAAGTTGTTTATTATATAATAAAACAAGCATTCACATGGTAACTGCTAACTTTGAATACAACACTCAGACAACTGACTACTGAAACTGACTACCAAACTGTCATGAAGAATTCTTAAATTTTGGTTATACTATTTGTGTTAGAGACAAAGTCACATGTTGGTATGGGAAATCAGGAAAAAATATGATAAAGCTGTGCTGGCCTAAAATTCTTGTTTACTTACTTAGTTAAACACACAGACACATTTATGTATATGTACATAGGTTCTATTTTATTTTTCTTTGGGAATATATTTAAAAGGGGCAACCAATTTTATTATATATACGTTATTATATCCCTCTTAAGTGAATGAGTGATTAGCAAATTATTTTGTTTTTCATCCAATCAGATAAAAGCTTCTAAAATTGTATTTTCTCTGGAAAGTCACCGTATTAAAGTAAATTTTATAATGACTATTACCGTGGCATATTCTGGTTTAAATAATGTTAATTTAAAACAAAAACAAAACAACCACATGATGCCTGCCATTTCTCTTTGGGACCACCTATAAACCTGAAAGCTGGACAAGTGTAGAGGTGAGAGGTAACACCAAAACATAAACTTCAAGTGGAAACTTTGAACTAGAAAGTTGCATCAAATGACTTTTAAAAAGAGAACCTCAACCCACACAGCAGGTACCCCAACCATCATATGCAATAAAGTGTCTCCACCTTCCTTCTAATTTCCTGCCTCCTTTATCTCACTCTTGACCTTGATGCTTTTAGGATCATATCTTTAGCTCGTGTTTTAAAATTTTGACATACTATTTCCTGAGAGGTTTTCTTCCATTCATTGTATTAAGCACATCTTTCTATATGGGCTGTGTACAACTGAAGATATTTTTGTATGTTTATTAAATTATTCTCTCCATATCATTTTCTCTTATCCCCTCTTTAAACAATTGTTAAACTCTAGTTTTCTTACACTTTTTCTTATATTTTTCCATTTCCTTATTTATTATACTTTCTGAGATATTTCCTTGATTCGTTTTCCAATCCTTCTATTCAACATCAATTTTTGTTAATTTTTTTTATTTCCAAAATTCTCTTTTGTTCTCTTTTGCAAAATATCCTGAATGAAGTATTTTTAATCTCTGACATTATCAATTAGGTGGGCTTTTAAATGCTTTTCCCTGCATCCTTGAATGTCTGCATTTCATCTAGGTTAATTTTTCCTGTTTGATAGTTTGGACTCTCCCATGTTGGAAGCTATGCTCTAATTTCCAGTGAGTCATTGCAGTCCATATATGTTTAGAATAAAGCAGTGAAACTTTAATTGTAAATCATATGCATGCTGGTATAGTGTGTCAATGAACCAGATTCACTGTATAGCGTGATCGCCTGGTAGATTCCATTAAGAGTCCTTTATATGTTAATGTAGGGAGATTATTTCTCTAAGAACATTCAATTTCTTCAAGAAGTGTCCTTATTTCCACTTTAGAATAAATAGAATCTCTCTATGTACCTCTTCCCTATAGAAAAGGGTATTCACATGGCTGAAGACATTCTGGAAGCATGGTGGGTGTTTGGGGGGGGGTCCTCACAATTTATTATAAATTTTACTTTATCCCTCTATGTTTGGTGCCATGTCTCTTTCCTGTACTTGCTACCCTGTTTACCCACCCACCCCCAACCCCCATCTAGAGGTTCTCTATCTTAATCTCTCTCAATAATAAACCTCTCACCTCTAGTCTAGCTGAGTGAGGAAGAGAAGTAACCTGAGGTCTCACTACGCCCCCCAATACACACACACACACACACACACCACACACACAACACACACACACACACCACACACCAGCTTCTGCAGAGGTTGGCTCCTCATAGAGATAAGTCTCTCAAGTGTCTGATGAAGTAAACTGACCCACATCTCACCAGTACTCCATGACCTGCAATACACAGGTTCTAACTTCTTTCTATCTGTTGAGTCAGTTATCAATCTTCCAACTGCTTTCTGTCTTCTGAGAATGTATTGTAATCTTTCTTTATCTGTTGTTGCTTCATCTCCCAATATACAGTCATTTTTGCATTTAAGAAGGCTTAAACTCCTTTTAAATCTTCAACCTCTCCCTTTCCAATGTCTCCTTTTTCTTGGTTTACAAATACATGTATGTCTTCCCCTGCTATAAAACAGAAAAAACTTTCCTCAACCTTGCTACACCGTTATATTATCTTCCCATCTATCCACCAAACTTCTTAAATGAATACTCTGAATATCTACATTGCCACAATCCACTAAGCCCTAATCTTCCCACATTCTTAAAGCACCCCAATCAACAAATCTACCATCTCTTCTCAGTCCTATTTCCCCTCAATCCTTCTGAAGGTTTTAACACTAAAGACAACCTTTATTCACTGTTATAAACCAAATCACAACCACATAGCTATGAGGCCCAGCCAAGAAACTTGAATGTAATCTCCATGAGGTTCTTTGTCTATCCCATTCACCTTTTTGTTCCCAGCATATAGAATAGTGCTTGCATAAGATAGGTACTCAATAAATATTAAATAAATCAGTAAATGACTGAATTCAGGTATAAGCAATCTAAAAACAAAACAAAACAAAACAACAAAACACATGGCCCTCTCAGTCTGGCTTTAGTTTTTCCATTTTGGATAGAAATGTGCATATAAGAAAATGTTCACTTTTGTGTTGTCTTCTATAGGAAAAAAATATATAGCAAATGAGTTAAGAACAGCAACTGACACTGTCCTCATGAAGCAGACACGTGTGTGGACTGAAAGAAACTGAGAGCTCAGCTCATCTTCAGGGGCATTTGTTATTTAGTTCCAGCAACTGTTACCATTTGAGACTGTGGGTCCAGTATTGCTAGCTCATCTCATTTTTCAGACAAACAAATAAATATTCATACTTTTATCAAAAAAAGTTTAGAGTTTTAATTTTGGTAATTAATTCTGGTTTTTAATAAACACTGTCATATCAATGATGTCCAAACCAAACAAAACAGCGACGGCTGAGTGACAACCTTGGATCTACACTAATGTTTGCTGAATATCCACCATGTGCACAGCACTGTGAGGCTTATAAAGATGGAAAAAGGAAGGTTCTTACCCTAATTGTTTCTTTAAAAGTTGTTGTGACAGGGAAAACATCCACAGAACACATAAATAAGTGATATAAATTAGAAGAGAGTAGGGAAATGTAGTGGGTGGCAAATTAGAATTCGAGATGTGAATGGAAATCCTGGTGTTAAGAATGGGACAACTTTTAAAATCCTATAATGGCAGGATGTTTTGTCCTTTTATATTTATTGAGCCTTGCTTAATGACAACATATGGCTATCTTAGAGAATGTTCTATGTACACTTAAGAAGAATATGTATTTTGTTGTTGGGTGAGATGTTCTAGAGTTTGTTAGGTTTAATTTTTTTCCATATTTTTTCAAGTCATCTATTTCTAAATTGATCTTCTGTCTAATGTTCTATCAATTTTGGAAACACAGTATTGAAGTCTCTAACTATTACTGTTGAATTATTTCTTTCTTTAATTCTGTCAGTTTTTGCTTCATGAATTTTAGGGTTTGTTGTTGGGTGCATATATGTTTATAACTATTACACTGTCTTGATAGATTGGCATTCATCATTATCAAAATGCCTTTCCTTGTCTCTTTTAAAAGTTTTTCTTAAAGTCTATTTTGTCTGATATTAGCTCTAGAGACTGACTTATGTCTCACCAAATGCCTATGTTGAAGCCCAGTCCCCAATATAGGAGTATTTAGGTATGAGACCTTTGGGAAATAATTAGGTTTGCATGAGATCACAAGAATGGGGTTAGTGCCCTTTTAGGAGAGACTTGAGAGTGCTCATACATGCTCGCACCCTCCCCTTCTCTGCCATGTGAAGACAGAGAAGGTGGCTATCTGTAAGCCAGAACGAGAACCCTTACCAGAACCTGACCATGCCAGCACCCTGATATTAAGTTTCTATCCTCCAGAACTCTAAGAAACTCTTTGTTGTTTAACCTACCCAGTCTATGGTACCTTGTTATGAAAGCACAGGCTAAGACAATTAATATAGCTACTCAAGGTCTCTTTCAATATCTGTTTTCATGATATAGCTTTATATCTCTACTTTTAAAGAATCTTTTTTTACTTTCAGTCTAAATATACATGTATCCTTCTGGGCAGTACATAGTTGAATTCTGAATTTTTTTTAATTCATTCTGCAAATCTTTACCCTTTTATTTGTTTCATATTTACATTTAATAGAATTATTGCTAAGGTAGAACTTATGTTTGCTATTTTCCTATTTGTTTTATACATATCTTATGTCCTTTTTTAGTTTATTCTTCTATTATGGTCTTCTTTCATGTTGAATAGCTATTTTCTAGTATGCCATTTTACTTCCCTTGTTTCTTGAGTTATTTTCCCAGTAGTTACCCTGAGGATTATAATTAATGTCTTAAATTTATAATACTGTAGTTCAGATTGATATCAACTTAATTTCAAAAATATATTAAAATGTTACTCCTATATAGCAGTTTCCTCTCCCTTCTTTGTGTTGTTACATAAACTGTAATTGTAACTTTTATGTGCATATAAACATAGATTTTATAATTTCTGCTTAAATAGCTTATAAAACTGTATTTTAAATATAAGAAGAGAACAAAAAAAGTAGCAAATGAAATACATTTATTCTTCTTTTTATATTAATATATAAAATTTATTTTACTAGTGCTCTTTATTTCTTTGTGTGGATTTGAGTTACTGTCCAGTTTCTTTCATTCAGCCTGAAGAACTTCCTTCAGATTTCTTGTAGGGTCAATTTGCAAGTGATAAATTCTGTCAGTTTTTATCTTGAAATGTCTTAGTTTCATCTTCATTTTTGAAGAACAGTTTTGCTGGATACAGAATTATTGAATGGCATGATTTTTTCCTTTAAAACTTTTGACTATATCATCCCACTTTCTGGCTTCCATGATTTTTCATGGGAAATCATTTTAATCTCACTGAGAATCCCATTGTACATGTTGAACCATCCTCTCTCAGTCCTAACAAGATTCTCTGTCTTTTGGCAGTTATTAAGTGTGGAGCTCTCTCCTATTTGTAGTTTCTAGATCTTCTTAAATATACAGATGAATGATTTCATCAAAGTTTAGAAGTTTTCAGTCATTATTTCTTCAAATATGTTTTCTGTTCCTTTCTGTCCTCTCTTGAGTCTCCTATTATGCTTATGTTGGTATGCTTGATGATGTCACAACAGGTCTCTGAGGCCTTTGTTCATTTTCCCTCATCTGTTCCTCATACTAGACCATGTCAATTAACTTATCTTCAAGTTCCCTGATTCTTTTCTTCTGCCACCTCAAATCCCTTCTTGAAACCCTCTTATAAATTTTTAATTTTCGTTATTGCAATTTTCAACTGCAAAATTTTGATTGGCTTCTTCTAAATAATTTCTATATATTTATTGGTATTTTCTATTTGGTGAGATATCAAATAGAAATACATTCATTTAGTTCACTAGATAATTTCCTTCAGATATTTGAACATATTATTTTATTTTATTTTTTAATAATTTTTTTATTTTTCAATTACAGTTGGTATATACAGTATTGTATGTTTTCAGGTGTATAACACGGTGGTTAGACATTTAATGTTAACTTACAAATCTACTACCCATTTGATACCACACACAGTTATTACAATATTATTGACTATATTCCTTATGCTTATATTATTGACTATATTCCTTATACTTTACATCCCCATGCCTATTTTCTTACTAATTGGTACTTCTCAATTCTTCTCCCTTTTCACCCACTACCTAACCCCTCTCTCATCTGGCAACCATCAAAATATTATCTGTATGTATGTTCATTCTTTTTATTTGCTTATTTTGTTCTTTAGAATCCACATGTAAGTGAAATTATATAGTATTTACTTTCTTTGCCTGGCTTAACTTTACTCAGCATAAACCCTTTAGATCCATCCATGTTTTGCAGATGGTGAGATTTCATCTTTTCCATGGCTGAGTTAATATTCTATTGTATAGTGTGTGTATATGTGTGTGTGTGTGTGTGCGCGCGCGCGTGTTGCGTGTGTATACCACCTCTTCTTTATCCATTCATCTATTGATGGAAACCCAGGTGGCCTCCACATCTTGGCTATTTTAAATAATTATGCAATGAACATATGGATTTACATGTCCATTGAAAAAGTGTTGGGGTTTGTTTGGATAAATACCCAGAAGCGGAATTACTGGGTCTTTCTTATCTCTTGTGATAGCTTTTTGTTTTAAAATCTACTTTGTCTGGTATAGGTATTTCTACCCTAGCTTTTTGTTTGTTTTTTTGTTTCCATTTTCATGAAATGTTTTTTTCTACCCCTTTACTTAAAGTCTCTGTGTGTCTTTCAATCCGCAGTAATCTGTTGTAGGCAGCATATGTAAGGGTTTGTTTTCTTATCCATTCAGCAATCTTATCTTTTGATTAGAGCATTTAATTAATTTACATTGAAAGTAATTGTTGTTAGATAAGTAGTTATTGCCATTTTATTATTCATATTTTTTATCTTTTTTCTTTCCTCTTCTTCTTAAAGAAGTTTCTCTAACATTTCTTGTAATACTAGTTTGGTATTTGCAAACTCTTAGCTTTTTCTTGTCTGGGGAGTTTTTTATCTGTCCTTCCATTCTAAATGATAGCTTTGCTAGGTAGAGTTAATCTTGTTTGTAGGTCCTTGCTTTTCATCATTTGAATATTTCCTGCCAATCCTTTCTGGCCTGCAAAGTTTCTGTTGAGAATCAGCTGACAGTCTTATGGGAGCTCCCTTGTAGTAACTAGACACTTTTCTCCTTCTGCCTTTAAGATTGTCTTTAACTTTTGATATTTGAATTATGATGTGTCTTGGTGTGGGCCTCTTTTTTGGTTCAGCTTATTTGGGGACTCTCTGTGCTTCCTGTGTTGTATTGTCTATTTCCTTCACCAGGTTAGGGAGTTTTCCATCATTATTTCTTCAAATAAGTTTTCAATTTATCGCTCTCTTCTCCTTCTGGTACCCCTATGATGTGAGTGTTGATACACTTGGTGTTGTCCAGAGGCCCCTTAAACTATCCTCATTTTTTGGATTATTTTTTCTTTGTTGCTCTTCTGATTGGATGTTTCATGCTACCTTATCTTCTAAATGCTGATTCAATCTCTACTTCATCTAATTTATTATTGATTCCCTCTAAAATATTCTTCATTTCGTAAATGTAGTCTTCACTTATGACTGGTTCTTCATGTTCTCTATCTCACTTTCAGTTTTCTATTTCTTTGTTTAAATTCTCACTGAGTTCATCTA
This sequence comes from Eonycteris spelaea, assembly GCA_003508835.1. NCBI lineage: Eukaryota > Metazoa > Chordata > Mammalia > Chiroptera > Pteropodidae > Eonycteris > Eonycteris spelaea. The sequence continues at coordinate 2,381,313 of PUFA01000140.1, forward strand.
CTCTTCTCCTAAGTTCATTGAGCATCCTATAACCAGTCTTTTGAACTCTGCATATGGTAGATTGCTTGTCTCCATTTTAATTAGTTATTTTGGGGGGAGCTTTATTCTGTTTTTTTTATTTGAATATATTTTAAATAGCTGATTTAAAGTCATTGCCAAATAAGTCCAATGTCCAGGTTTCCTCAGGAACAGTTTCTATTAACTGCTCTTTATCTGTGTATGAGCTATACTTTGTTTCTTTGCATATCTTGTAGTTTTTTAAATAATATAACATAGCAACTCTGAGAATCAGATTATCTTCCACCCATTAATGGTTTGCTGCTGTTGCTGTTTGTTATTTTTACTGTCATTGCTGTTGCTGCTGTTCATTTGCTTAGTCACTTTCCTGAACTAATTTTCATACATAACAATTGGAGTCCCTGGTCAGTTAGTTTAGTGGTCAGCTAAGTGCCTTTGACTTAGAAGCATCACAGCCTCTGCTGAGGGCTATGTGTAAATATTGGAGAATGCCTTTAATGCTCGGGCAGGCAGTTTACAACTCTTCTTAGCTTTCACTTTAAGCTTGTTCGGAGATTCAAAGTTGGCCAAAGATATGAGCTTAGGGCCTTTTCATATGTTTCCTGGGTTTCTATAAAGCCCTGTGCATACACACAGGTGTCTGGATTCCCACAGATATGTTGGAACTTTCTAATGCTTTCCATGTACACTCCTTTCCCAACTTTTTTTTTTCTTAATTTCTTTGGTTTCTTCTCATTTGCCCCAATTGTAATTTCTGTCTTGGACAGCTGTGATGTTACACACTTGCTACTAATTATTTTCAACAAATGACAGAGCTGACTGTTTTAACTCAGCCAGCTCTGAGTAAGGTCAAATAAAGAGAGGCTCTATGAGTGGGAGTTTTCAAGTAACAACCAGTCAGGTAAAATAATTCTCTGGAAATGAAGCTTTTATTGACCTGCAAACCCATTCTTCCTCCTCCAATGGTTGGTAAACTGCTGGTTTGCACTTATGATTATGAAGCTGTTGGTTTTCAAGCCTACTGTTATGCCGAGTAGAGAGAGATGCAAATAGGACAAGCTATTAAGCCAGGAAGTTTGCTATTCTTACTGAGAGTCAGCGTTTTTCTTGAATAAACACTCATTTTGATGGTTGCAAGCCCATGGTCGATTTCTAGAGTTCTAATAATACTGGTTTTGACCATTTTTGCCTGTGTTTTCATTGCTTTTATAGATGGGTACAGTTTCTGAGTTCCTTACTTTGCCATTACTGCTGATATCATCAGTAATATCTGCTTGGATCTTCCAGTTCATCGTTAACTACAAGTTTCATACAGCCAAGAGAGTCATCTGAGTGAACTCCTCATGAAACAGAACCATGTAGATGAATCCTGTTCATATTTCTGATTCACAAAATCATGAGAAGTAATAAATTGCTTTAAGTCACTAAGTTTTGAAGTAGTTTTTTACAAAGCAAAAGTAATGAAAACACCTTTCACCTTACTTTCTACTTAGGATTATATTCATATAGGCACCTGTCACCCCCCCTTCATGAGAATGAAAACTCTTTGAACACAAAGCATTATATCTATATTTACATCAACCACAACACCTAACTGCAGTGCCAACAGGGCACTCTATAACTATTTGTTAAATAAATGATCCAGCAAATAAAATAAAGATTTAATTTTGATATGATTCTTCAATCTACATGTACTAAAATTAAATACAATTATTTTTCAATAATTTAAATCTCATTCTAAAATTAAAAGTATTTATATCTCATGAAAGGTTCTTTCTGTGGCAAAAATAATAAAGCAAAATAATAATAATTAATAATTATAAGATATAATACAGTCTTAAAATAATTCATTAAAATAAATTTAGTTATTTTTAAAGAAAAATTACTTTTAGCCTGTTTATAATGGATGAAAATCCTTATAATTAATATATTTCCCTTTCAGAAATTCATATTCTATTTTCAAAGCCAAAAATTATTTTGCTTGCCAAGATTACAATTTTTGAAGAAAAATTTTTGTATTTTAAAAATTGTTATAAAATATGTCTACTCTTACAGACTGTGTTCCTTGTTTATACCACACAAGCACATTAATGTGACACAGAAAGTTTCTCAGGGCCTTGCCAAAGTTTCTATTATAAAATAGGCTATATTGGATTACTGGTCTGTTACCAGAGAGATATAATGACAGCTTGCTATGTCTAAGATATCCATGCTCAAATATTTTTGAATGGAGTGTAATTTCCTATGAGAAATCCTATCCATTGCTTATTCAGTGATACTCCCATTAAGAAAAATATTGTTGATCCTTCTTGCCAAGCTCATTCATATATATATTTCACTAGAATTTCTCAATGGAATATTTTTCATCTCCCCTCCACTTTATACACATTATATCTAATTCAATGTTTAAATGGAAAATTCATCCACATAAATTAATATTAACCTACATCTGAAGAGGTTGAAGTTTCATGAAATTTAAGTGTAATTAATCTTTTATTTACCATTGTCTATTTATTATCATATTAATGAAAGTCAGGTAACTATTCACAGACAGGTGAGTACAGAGGTATAGTAAATTTACGAATTGTTTAATCTAAACTCAATTTTTAAATGCAACTAAGTAAAAGTCATAAAGAGCCAAACTAAGTCATTTCAAATTATCCAAAGGTGCCAAAAAACTTGCTACCTATGGAATTCTCTTTTCACTGACTGGGCCTTGAGAGGACCAGCTCTAGATGTAATTTGGAGTGTCTCTAAAGCCTTGTAACTCACGTATTTTAAACTCATTTGAACTTGTCATTTATTTCAATATTGAAAAAGTCTAGAACGTAGTTTTCACCTGCTCTCTGATGTTCTCTATAATAGCAGCCCTCTGTTCAATCACAAAGTAGAAGAAAATGCTATTAAAAGGTGGGGGAAGTGGCAAAAGGTCAAAAGTGGAGCTCCTATATTGACCGACAACAACAGAGGTGATATCCAGAACTGAGAACCAATACCGGTTGGATTTGGACCCAAATAAAAAACTGACTTCATAAAGGTCTTAATGTTGCAATGCTTCCTTCTTGGGGTTAAAATCAAGAGAGATTTGTGTTTTCTACCTTACATTTTTCTCTACTTTCCCATAAATTATATTAATGAGCATAAATTATATTAATGATCTTTTTTTTTTTTTAAACACCACTATTCAGTTTAGGAAAAAATATCCTAACCTTTAAAATGACCTATAAATTAACCTTATATTCTTCCAGAATAAAGATGAGAATTAACACTAACAAATATCATTTTTGCTACTATGTGAGGTAAAAAATATGACATAAAAGTTTATAACTCCCAACCTATTGCCTTTATAATGAGTAACTTGCTGAAACATTAAAAAAAGATGAAAGAGACTTCAAGTGAAAATATACTTTTTTCAATATTTTCATCATATGCTTCAAACAGAATATCTAATTACAAAGTATTAGTACCCATGTTTGTGGAGTTAGATAAAAAAAATCAACATCTTATTAACCATTAACCATGAATAAGTCACCATAGGAAGTTATAAATGGATTATATTTATCTAAATAGTATATTAACTACATTGTCTAGATTTTCTCTCCTGCTAGACTAATGAAAATTATTCTCTGGTCAAAATTTATTTAAAATCTTTAGGAAATACAAATAAAATGATGATGTCTGAAAGATATCTGTATTATAGGAAAGATCTTGGCATGAGATAGAATAAGTATTTAATCATTTTATGTATGTATAATTGTTATTAAACAGGATTCTACATCCACTGTCTTCTGCATATGTGGTTTTGAACTCAGAGATACCACATCCTCCCTAACTATGAAGTACTTTCACTGACAAACCAAAACACCTAATACTCTACTATTAGAGCTTTCTTCCTCTCTGGAAAATGCATGTGTTTATAAAATTCAAACTCTGTTACCATTAAAATAATCCCTAAAAATTGGTCACACATTTCTAATGATTGTCTAATAATTAATTCTCACCTTGGAATATAGGAAACTGGGATCTATGGGGATTATTATAAAACAGTGGTTCCCAACATTTTGGCACCAGGGACATGCTCCTATGAGAACCTAATGCCTGATGATCGGAGGTGGAGCTGAGGTGGTGATACTAGGGCTGGGGAGTGGCTGCAAATATATATGAAGCTTTGCTCGATTGCCTGCCACTCACCTCCTGCTCTGTGACCTGGTTCCTAACAGGCCATGGAATAATACTGTTCCAGGGCCTAGGTGTTGGGGACCCCTGTTATAAAGCAAGAACATTTAAATGAGGAAGGCAGAGAAGGGGAGGAATAAACCCAGAGCAGGAAACACTCCTGAGTTGGCCAGACCAAGATGAGATGCCACTGTCAAGAGGCCTGGGCAGCAAAAGTATCATTTAAGCCGCTGGAAGTTTGGAAGGAAAGTTCCAAAAAGAAGGGGATAATACCAAAGGGGAGATGCAACCATGATCAACTCTATTTCCCTCGCCTGTGATATGGACTCACATACCTAAGTCTTTACTCAGCATCCCCACTTGAGTATTAAAAGCATCTCTAATGAACAAAAATTGAACTTTTTGTTTCGTATCAAACACATCTCTTTCTAAGGATCCCACATGTTAATTAAAGGCATGGCCATTCACCCAGGTGCTCCAGCCAAATACCTAATAGTCATTCTTAATTCTTGTCTTTCCTTTATTAAGCCCTACCCCATCCAACCCACTGGCAAGTCTTACTGCTTGTACCACCAAAATAGATCCTGATTCTGTTCACTTCTCTTCAGCTCCAATACACTCCCTAGTCTAAGGTACTACCATCTCTCCCTGAGACTCCTGGTACATTGTCCTGATTGTTCTCCCTTTTTTCCCTCCCTTTAAGTCTGCCCTGCACACAGCAGCTATAATGAGCTTTTAAAATGTAAATCAGACCAGGTCCCTTCCTTACTTATAAGCTTCCTACAGTGTCCCATAGGCCCTAGAATAAAATGCATGGCTCACAAGGCCTTATGTGCTCTGACTTCTGCTTTCCACTGACACATCATCTCCTATTTCAGTCTCTGTGTGGCACCCACGCTCCAATTACAATGACCTGAATTTTGTTCCTTGAACACACCAGGCTCACTGAGGTCTTAGGCTTTGTACTTCCTGTTTCCTCTCCTGGGATGGCCCTTCCCAGAAGTCTTCACTTAAATGGCTTCTCCTCACTATTCAGGTCTCAGCTCTAATGTCACTTCCCCTGAAAGGTCTATAGTTGTCCTCACCTCAGTCACTATCCAACATTTTGCTTTATTTCTTTATAGGGTTATAACTATCCAACTTTTAAAAAAATGTACTGATTTATACATCTATTGCCTGTATCCAGTGACTAGAATGTGATTTCCATGAAAATAGAGGCTCTGCCAGATTTGTTGCTCTAAATCAAGCACTAGACTAATACCTGGCAAATAAGAAGCACTCATAACAATCTGCCCCATTCATGGAAAATTCGTGATGATGACTATGACCTATCTTATTAGCATAAATTTTTAATAGTATAAATAGTATAGTATAGTATACTTAATAGTATAAAAGTAAAATTTATGTTAGTTTGCATAATGCCTTGACGTTAAGACTTATGAGACTGCTACATCACATTCAGCAGGAAAACAGCAGAAGGAAAAGCCAAGCTCTATTCACTTCTACAGCAGGTTAATCAAAAAGCTGACACAAAATAAATCCAGGGACAAACACAATCAGTATCCTTACTTTCAAAATGAAGTTTAAAATCTCTACAGGCTATATCATAAAATAGAATAGCTGCTCTAAGATTTCACCTTGGAAATGTTTGTTATAAGACACCACACATAATAGTTTCCTGTAGTTCTACACTCCTAAAGCTGAAAAGAACCTCAATAGTGATTAGATCAATGTTCTCATTTCATAAATGAGAAATTAAAGCCACAGAAGTTAAATAACTGCCCCACCATCACTCTGCCAGATAGAGGTCAGGACAGGACTTGAACTCGGAACTCCTAATCAAGGTTAGTTTTTTCCGACATATCAAGTTGCTTGCATACTCTGGGTTAAGAACAAAATTTCTCTCTTTGTTACCGACCTGACTTAAAAGTAATGTTTTTAAGACTATGAAGGAGAAAAAACTCTATTTTTATGAATATGGCATGGGTTGAGGGTGTAAATAAATATTAAACATTTATTTCAAGAAATGAACAAATAATTAAAATGTTTACACTTATACAATAATAGTAATAATAACAATAAATCATATTTGGGGCTCTGAGCAAAGATTTCATTATGACATTTGCATATCCTAGGTAACTAGTAGCCCTGAGAGGTAGATTATTACAGTTCTTTTCCATAATGATATTTTGAGCACAGATCAGGAAGTATCACAAAACACACAGTAATACCTTTAAAACAGGGATACTGTCTGTTAGGTATTAGGAAAGATATGCATGCTATAGAAAGAGATAGCCAATCAGGAATATTTTCTACATATTCCTTAGGGATCATTTCTTAGAAAAATGAGCATTTTCCACCAAGCATTTTTAAAAAATAAGTGCAATTTTCAGAAGTAGTGAGAATTATAAAAACAGTATATGAACTATTATGAGAACTATACAAACATACCAATAAGTACGTAATGTGAAGAAAAGTATGAAGCAGTCCGATAAAAAATGTGCCTGTGTTTATCCCACTCATGAGACACAATAAGAACTGCCTGAAGAGAATAAACTTGGCTTTTTCACACTCCCTTCCAGATGAAGAACGAAACATGCAAGCATGGTGAAGCCAGGGAAAATCAGAAATCTTAAAAATAATTTACTCTTTTAAAATACACATAAGTATTTATTTAAAAACTATTTTACAGGGAGATGAAATCAAGGAGTAGATCTCATTTATTCTATATAACTAGACACTGGTTGTTGGTTGTCAAGAAAAATAAAGATCATAACAAAACTTACAAATTTATTTATTAGTGTATTAAGTAATTGGTAATTTCATTATAAAGCAAGTTCAATTTGATGTATTCGTTCAAAATTCCTAAAAGAACCATAGTTTGTAATGTGACAAGTAACCTGTCTGCCTCATGAATAGAAAAAAAGAGACAGACAAAACCAAACTACAGAATAAGAGGACGAGGAAGAAAAACCAAAGACTACCAGTTTCTTTTTTGTTCTTTTACTTAACTAAATAATAAGAAATGTGTTGCAAGGAGTGAAGTATGTAAAAATTAAAATAAAATAAAAAGATTAACAAATTTTCATAATTTCAGTACCCATACACTGAAAAGCAAGAAGACATAATTATTTTAGAGAAATTTCATTTTGTGAATTGTGTAAAAACTTGAGTGTGATATACATGTAGACAGCAAAGTGTTTAAAAAGTTACCTCTAATTATAACAGTTCAGGGGTGATTTTTCAACCACCTCATAACATAAGCCTTGAAGCAAAGCACCCCTTTATTTTAAAAGTGCTATTTTGGTAGAGCTGAAGTAAATTTTCCAGATTGTATTTAGCAAGCCCAACCTCTATATATATTTTTTGCTTTTAAAATCAAATGGTTAAATGGAAAAAATTCTATTTTTAAATATCAAGAACTGGCTTCCAAATTAATTTTTCCATTCTAAATAAGCGTGAGGCAGGGTTTATGAAGAACTTCCGTATTTACAAGTATCAATGAGGCCTTTGACTTGCTGAATATCTTCCAGGAAGAGAAATAAGATACAAGTTACATTTCCTGAGAGTGAAGTGAGAGATGCTTGGAGTTTATAGTAAGTCATTTCTTTCCCAGCTGACATCCACCATCACCTGTCACATTACAGGCAATTTGGCCAGCAGGGCCTGGAGGCTTTGTCTGAAATGCCTTCCCCACAAGCTGGGCGATGATATTTAAGTTCCACAGCCACAGAGACACTGAAATCCTAGCCTTTTGGTGTTTGCTGATGGGATTCGACAGATAGGTTGTTAATGGGAAAACAAAGCTTGAATGACTCTCTAATAATCTTTCTCCTGTTATGGTCAGTACTTGTTCATTATGACACTGTAAATGATGTCTCATTGAAAACAAGCTCTACTGATAGATAGACAACATTCAGATAATAAAAATTGAGGATGGACTAGAAAAGCTGCTCTTCAGAAAGACCTTGAAGGCTAGCTTTTTCAGGTGTGCCCCACCCAAAAAAGATAAAATAATTTCTGAGTCAAACCAAACCCACCCCCAAGAGGTCCTCTGAATTCTGAAGGGCGCTTCCTGACTCTGAGGGCTTGGCTTCCACTTCAGGATCAGTCCAGGAGTCCCAGACATAACTAAAAGCTGTGATTTTCCCAATGGCATATATATGGCATATATTCAGCTTTTTTTTTTTTTTCTAGAATGTAATTCTATTGCTCCCACACCTTCACAGCTATGAAGGTGTAACTGATAAACTCTGGTTTCTCTCCAGATCATAGAAATCTTTTACCTTTTACTTTACTGTTTTTCTATGAATAAAGTTCAATGCCCTTAGCCTGGCATGTAGACCTTTCAGAAAAGCACCATAACCTGCCCTTTCAGTCTCCTCCACTCCCCACCTCCGACTCTCTCCCCACCTGTGTTACTAACCGCATGGGATTTCTCACCAAATTGCCTTGACCTTTGAAACCACTATGATACTCACGCTAACTACCACACACTGTTTCCCTGACTTACCTGGCAAATTTGTACTTATCGTTCAAGCCTCTACTTTTGCATCCTCTATGAAGCTTTTCCTGGTTTCCTCAAAATAGCTCTGTCTATTTTTCAAGAGTCCGTAATAGATAATATCTAAAGATTGCTAGTACATTCTATAATAGCTAATTGTTTAGATATCTGTCTTCCCAGACAGAAATAGCTCGATGGCAGGAACTATGTCTTTATTCATCCTTAAATCTTTAGTGCCTGACACACAGTGAGTACTCAGTATAATGTGGAAATTGAATGAAACACTTTGTTAGAATTTCTTCTTTCACTGGCATCAAAGCTAAATGCAGAACTAACAGTGACAATATGTCATTATATACTTTTTCAATATAGCTCTCACATGTAAAGGGAGTGTTATAGTCTTATTATGAGTAAACTAGAAGAGAGATAGGCAATGTGAAGGTAATATGATTGCCTCATATACTAGTATCTATAAGCTTTTGAACCCCACAGAGGCAGGAATGCCAAGAATTGATTGAATTATATTTGTTAAGTACACTGTCAAGCTCTGTGCCTAGAACAGGGAATGATTAAGTATATATCTGTAGACTAAGAGGCCAGGATGTGTGGAGAGGGACATTGAAAACAGAAGAGCAAGGGGGTTCATGGGTGGATCAAGGTCTTAGAGGAAGCTGACCAGGAGATTAAGAGCACAAGTGAAGTGGTTAATATTTGATAACAGGAGTCACCTTTAGAAAGGACAGTTGAAGTAGAGAAATTCTGTGGTAGAGAGTGAAAGTTGAGATGGTTCAAATAAGAATAACCTGGGCACAAAACATCTGGTCAATTCAATCTCCTAGTCAACAACCAGATGTTAATTCTACATGGCATTATCAGGTGCATCATATTAATTAAAATTTTCACTGAATCTGTGATTGCTTTCCAATTACACAGGTACAGCCATGGTGAGAAGAATTATTGAAGTCAATTATTTGAATATGTTATTTTTATTTTAATATTATAAAAATTTTACCTAATCTTGAACAAATGCATTTTAGGAAATGTAAGTACTGACTAAAATGAGGCAGTGGGCAAAGCGTACCAAGCTTATATGAGTCATATAAAAAAAAACATAAGCAGCTTTTGGGCTACCATGCTTATTTTCTGATTAGCCTTTGTGGCTAAGTCGAAAGAACTAAAATGATAATAAATTAATGATTTATTAGTGATGCAATTATCCTTCCTAGACCGATACACATTTCAAAGCTTATCACTGAAATCATAATTACATCTTACTCTATGGTTTTGTGTCTGAGAATGAGGATTAGACTATCCAATGCTATTTTTATGAAACATAATCTCATCAACCTACGAAAACAACTGCAGAGTTGTTATAAAGTTATATTTAAGTATTAGTATAATGAGACATCATGCTAATTAACTCATGTCAATTATCTGGCTAATTCATAAATTTGTCATGTTTCGATTTAGGTTTACAACCACTATAAGAACAATACATTTGCAACTACTGAAGGTGAGTAACTAATTAATCCTTGCAGCATTTTTATGGGCCAAATAAGATTTAAGATGACTGAAGTACATGCTTACATGCTTTCTTTCTTTTGTATACTCTCTAAAAACTGCATTGCACATTCTACAGATAGGTACATATAACCCCCACCTCAGCAAAAACTCTGATGTTCCTTATAAGATTTGATTCATTGGATTAAAAAAATGAATAAAGAAAGAAATCTAACATGATCCAACAGCAGAAGTGGATTAATCAATGCCTGTCAAGGCCCAAGTAATTGCCAAAATAGGACACCTTAATTTTATTACCTTAGGATGACATTTGCATTATTATGAGTCCTAAGTAGTGTATTTAACTGGTAACTCATTACTCTCAAGGTAAATGGCATAAGGACATTTTAAGATAAAATAATTCACATATAATTAACCATAATAAAATAGAAAATGAACTCCAGAGATCTGTATAACATTGTACCTATAGTCAACAAAATATATTGTACACTTTAAAAATTTGTTAAGATGGTAGATATATTAAATGATCTTTCTGAAGTAAAATAAAAACAAAATAAAATTGATATAATGATCATATGCCTATGATCAATTACTGATACTTTTTAATTTTCCCCAAGCAATATTGAATTATATGAAATCTGAAAGGAGAAAATCACAACTTAAATTTGATGGTGATAATATTAAATGTTTTCAAAACTGGTAAATGAAAATACTGAACTGATAATAGTTCATATTATATTACATTTTAGTAATGTTAGAGAAGATCATCAAGAGGATGGGAACTTAGATTGACCCACAAGCTGGACCCTGGCAATCAGAGGCTCTCCTCCCATCCTTGGGATGTACCTTCTGCCACCATTTCCACATCTGGAGCCATTTATGATGTAGACTTGAGAGAGTAATGTGTTCTTGAGATGATGTGAACTATATATGCCACTGAACCCATTAAGGCCTCTACACAGCAGGTCCTCAAATAACGTCATTCTGTTCAATGCTGTTTCATTATAACACTGATGAGAGGAAAAAATCGATTCCCAGACAGGGCCACTGTCTACAGGAGTTTACTTTCTCCCTTGTCTGTGTGGGTTTCCTCTGGATACTCCAGTTTCCTCCCACATCCCAAAGACATGTATGTTAGGTGACCTGGCCCAGTCTGAGTGTGGGTATGTGTGTGCTCCCTAAGATGGAATGGCGTCCTGTGCAGAGTGGATCCCGCTTTGCACTCTGAGTTGTCAGGATAGGCTCTGGCCACCTAGAACCTTAAACTACAATAAGCCGGTTGGAAAATAATTATCTTTCTTGTTTTTATTAATTTTACTTAAATATAGCTATAGCTCATGTTTATTTCAATTTTAATATTATAATTGTTTTTAGGTCTTTACTTAGAAGTCCGGTGATGTTTTTGTGACCAGAAAGATGCCATATAAACTTAATTCTTTATTATATCAACTAGCCTATGGTAAAATTGGTTTCTTTTTATATTTTTTTAACAAAGTCATAGTTTCCAACAATCTATCAGTGATGTTAAATGATGACTTACTGTATAAACTTTTAAGGTTCTGTGGGGCAGGTGTGGTAGTCTCCTTTGCAGTGGTCTGAGATAAGCCTCGTATATAAGTTCCCCTGCTTATTAAACCTTCCACCTACCAATCTGGAGTGGTCTGCCTGTTTCTCGCGTCTCTCCTTACACTTCATGTGTGTGGGCCAGTTTCAGATTTTACCTGGGGAACCCCCAATGTTGGGAACCAAGTAGCTATTTCTATACTAAGCAATTTGTTATTAAAACATTAACATCTCTGAATTTTCTAGAGAAATAGGCTCTTGTGAAGAAGAAAATAGTTCCATGCATTTTAAAATCTGTATAATGATACTCATAAAATTCAGTTTTATCTAATATATTTAATTTGGCTAAATTGTACTTTTTAAAGAACTCAGTAATTTTGAACTTATCAGGCTTTTCCTCTTAAGAATGTATGACTTACTAACTTACCTCACATTTTTGTCAAACTATAATTAAGGACAAACTGATGACATAAGAGTTATGTGTAATAGTCTCATATAAACAGCTGTACAACTTTTTAACGAAGTCAGATTTCCTTATATGAGAAATTTACTATCTACAAAATAATAGAATGCCCCAAATGAAAACACAAGGGATGCAAAACAGCCATTCTCTATAGTTTAATGGAATTGTGAATCAATCCTCATAAAATATTCCACAATATCAGAGTTCTGAACATAATTTTGAGCTTTGAAATTTAACTGGTTTTGAGAACTTGGAGAGGTCCCAAAGAAGAGCAATAAAAATGAAACATAGATTAGAAAAGAGATCCTTAAGAGGGAAGGAGCAGAATTTAAAAATCAGTTTGTGCGTGATACTTAAGAAAGTTCAGTCTTTATGAGAGATGGAGTGTGATTTAGTCCTATAGCTCATGCTTGAATGACAGAGGGCAATACATCTCAGTTTCTTCTTGAGTCAAGGCAAGAGAGAAGTATAGCTTCTCCTTGCACTGTTTATCGCTCCAACAGGGTCCAGAAAAGCAAGATTAGACCATGTTATTTCACCAGTGTAATTCCAGAGCCTAGTAAAGTACCCAGTCCATAGTGATGCTCAATAAATGCTTGTTGAATAAAAGGGTGAGCTCTAGACTAGACTACATTCATTTTGGTGACTTACTGAATGCTACATCTTACTCATCCTTCAGCAGAAGAGAAATGTTTCAGGAACCCCTAATACTTACATAGCAAGCTGCAGCTTTTATTTGTAAATGCTACTGAAGATATTCAGTAATATGCAGAATGGATGAATAAAGCAATGATAGAACATAATTAGAAGTATATATCAAGATCTTAAAAAGTGACCTAGGGATTCCACTTCAAAAAAATCAGTCTTATGGAAATAATCCTAAACACAGAGAAAAACAACTTTCTAGTACATTGTAGTGTCATTTATAATAATAAAAATCTGGAGGTAGTGTAAAAGTCTGGGTAGAAAAGACATGTCCATGGGGTGAATTGTTCAACAGTAGCAAAGCCAAGGTACAGGTCATGCTGCAACAGATTAACAGCTTTCCCACATTCAGGATTGTTTCCAAGGGAACTGTTAAGGTCTGGAAAAGCTTGAACAACTCTAAAAACTCCTAAAAAACACTACACACCTTCTAACTACATAATTTTGGGTTTCCTAGTTAATGAGAATTATTATGTTTATAAAAATAAAATGCAAATAAAAATATCTTCTACCAGCTCTTTTTTCCATGTAATTATGAAACCAAATAGTCTCTGCTCCTGGAAAGCAACCGCCAATTTAATGAAAGACGGAGAGAGAAGACCCCCTCTTCTCTGGAGGTTTATCTATATGTAACAAAAGCTAAGGGGACAAGTTCTGTCTATTAACGCCTCTGTATCTAGCTACTCTAACCAAGCTCATAAAATCTTATTAATATTAACTTGTGTTGATTATTTTTCACATATAGCTTTATTTCCCCCCATTCTTAGGAACTGTTTTGGTTACAAAAACCACGAGCTCACAGGAATCATCCTAAATCAGAGACACTACAGACTTGGGACATACATAAGCACTCCGTTCTATCCCCTTCTGCTAATGGGTCATAGCACTCTGATTTGCTGAACCGAAAATGGACTCTGAATCCTTCTCAGCACAGTATTCAAGATAACCACTAGGTACCAATCATAGCTTCTGAGAGATAAGGCTCTTTACCAAACTCAATTCAATAATAAATCAGGAAATTCACTTCCCTGGTACATTTAAAATTGATTGATTCCCTCATTGGCCAGTCAAAATAAGAGGAGATTTCCCTTTAGAATCAATAGTTTAGAAATTCAATATTCATAAACTCTTCTAAAATATTCAACTACTAAGACATTTTTATTTAAAATGTTTCTATAGAAGCAACTAATAACATATAAGGACTATATTACACAAGAAAATAAGGTTCTCTATAGTATATACATGTTTTATGTTTATGTATATTTTCTTTCAAGACTTCACTATTTTGCCCTAATAATGTCAAAACACAATTTAAAAATAACCAGAGTATGATCATCTGGGATGTAGTTCTCAATATGTATAAAAATAATGATTTCTTTCTTTCACATAACTAGGAATACCTGTATGTGCAAGAAGCCAAGGAACTTTCCTCTTAAAAGATAATTCTAGAAAACTAGGTAGCATGCCACCCAGACTCATTTAAAACCCCTAAACATCATTTGCTATCCCAAGGAATAGTAAAAAAATGGACATGAATTTAAAATAAAACCAAACATATAAAGCTCCTCAGATATTCCCTGAGCCTTTAAGTGTACAATAACATTTATTTGAAGGTCCCTTACAAGAGCAGCTTTTGGGATCCCCACATTAAGCCAGGCTTAAGGCCTTAAGTGTGCCCAATAGATAAGTATCTGACCAACACACTCATCAGATCTCTCACTGCATAAATCTCACCCGGAAGATGCCAGAGCAATATAAACAAGCTCAGGCACAGAAAGACCATTTTCCATATAAAATAGCATCTGCTTTTTCCCATGCTGATTCTGCAAGGCAGTTTATTTACAAATATATAAATAGCTGCAACTTTACTCCTGTCTCATCGAAAAATCAAAATGGCATCATGCAAGAGAAGCATCCTAGCATACTTGGCTCAATGAGTGAAATTAAGTGGAGATGAGCCAAGCCACTTGACACTTGCTAGTCAGCTTAACCAGATATCCTCCAGTTTCTTGCAGTGGAGAAACCAGGGTTCTGCTGCGCAGTCAGAGAACTCACTTGCATTGATCATCTGGGATCATGAAGGGCTATAGAGCCAAAGGTCAAGAAATAAATTTCAAGTTGTACCTAACATTGATTATGATACCCATTCAAGGGGGAATAGCACTGTCTAAATGTAGCACTAAGTTTTCCAATACAACTACTTAAAATTAGCTAAATCTTCTCATATGTACAGGCTCAATGAATTTTAAAAGATTTTCACTCTGATCCTTTAGTTAGCAAGCCAGAATAACAGGAGTTTAAATCATTAGGAAGAGGACAAGAGATAAAATGCATCTTAATTTTAGTAAGAGAATTTATTGCCTTTCTTAAATTCATTAAAGTTGTCTACTAGTAGTTAAGCAACATCTAAACCAATACATATGAAATATATATGACGCATATTGACTTTACTGAATATGAAATACCAAAACATGGAACTGCCTTGTCCTGCGGATTTAGTGCCTACACGTGAAACCACTGAAAGCCACCACGACAGCAAAGGTCTGTTCAGTTAGGTCTGCTGAAGTGCCCCACCATTATATCTTGCAATAGCAAATCACTTTCTTTAATACCCTCATTTCTTACCAATTAATGAGCAGTTTACTTTTAAGAAACCATAACATTAAGCTAGAATTTCTAAAGTTATCACAAAATAGAAGGCTTAAAAGAAACTTTCCTCACACACACACAAAAAAGTGAGTTAGAAACATGGTCTTTTATGGAGCATCTGAGGAGAGGCAATGAGATGATTAATGCCACTTCCCTTTGAAAATTCAAATGCTGAGACTCTCAACACCCCTGTCCAGTTACTTAAATATTAGGCTATCTAACAGGAAGTGAAAACATTTATATATGCTTTCACACAAAAATAGCTGTGCTGCATTTTAAACCAAACAGAATTTTGATTTTTTCATTGCACTATACTCACACAATGGAATGTGAATGTTCATCTAAAGCTCAAAGACTAAGTACCATGGCCATATATGCTATATCTGCCTTTTTGATGACTCAAACTTTCTGAATTACTTATCCATCCTCCAATTACATATAGCCAAGCATATGGAAATTTGTTATTTCCCTGTATAGTTGCTGACCAATTGTCAGTATTTAAATGTCAAGTGGTTCATTATTTAATCCCAGGTTTGTCAGCAGGAAAAGAATAGTGACGATAACAAAGGAAACCTTTGGCAAACCCATTTTGAATTGAAATGAGTATCAAGACCAAAAATAAAACTGGAAAAAAACAAACAAACAGTTTTTCTTTACTATTTACTCTATGCATTATATAATATTAATACCTAAGGGCTCTAAGTTCTTTTATTTTAATTCATCATGAAGCTTATCTATGTGAATAAAGCATATAGAAATATGATAAATCAGCCTTTTGTCTCTAAGTCTGAATCATGCCTTATGTGTTAAAGATTACATTACAAAATCTAATTTTGGTCATGTCTATGTTAAGCAAAATAATATTTCTTTGAAAACAAATTGTTCTCTGAAGATGATGCCTCTATCTGTGCGTGGCATTTCCACCATAGAGCAAGATCAGATTGCAAAGATTATTAAAAACAACAAATATACAAACAGAACATTTACTATAGCATTCAAGTGAGCATAAAAATATTGAGATTTTTTTATTTTTTAACAAATTATTTTAAATCCCCTTAGAAAATAGTTTATGTAAATGGTTAAACAGTTAATGAAAATAGTTAAAATGTAAAGAAAAACTATTTTACTTACATGGTATCTCTAATAAGAACTGTGCTTCCCAATTTGAAACAGGTTTTATCACCTTCACAAAATGCACGTCTCAAAGAAAAACTTTCTCCTAGGTCAAAACCTAAAATGTGACAAATGATTTAATCCAGTAGTTTCATTACATTTAGTAAACTCACAGAGATATTGATTTTTAAATAGGATTTTTTTTTTTTTTGTCCTTATCTATAGACTGATTTATTTCAAACAAAATCCTGCTGTTTGGGATCAGCAAAATTTCTCTCCTTCTTTTTTCTCCTTTTAGGATTAAAGAAGATAAAGTGGTTTCAAAGGGCTCAAACATTAATTCTCTTTAGCCTAGGGAATTACCTAAGTAAATAAGCAGAGTAGTTCATTGTAGCAGCTCTAATAGTTAAAGACAGAAAATTAGTTAAGTAAAAACTATTACCACTTTAGAAGACTGTATGCTGATACAGGGAGATGCTTAGACTTCAAATAGAATATATGTGTTATGATTGTGTGTATGCATGCATGTGTGGTGATAGTGGGGGTGGGGAAGAGAGTGAGAGGAGAATGAACAGAATGAAAGCAAGAAAAAGAAAAAGATAGAAATTATATACCAAAATGGGAATCATGACTATATTTGGGTAGTGAGATTTTCTGCTGCATAAATTTTTTTTCTTTTTTCAAAATTTCTACAATGTATACAGCTTTTATGATTTTAAATAACCTTTTTTTCTCCAAGAGTTCGAATTGTTGTTGGTGTTCACTTAAACAATACAGAACTCCGTTTTCAGCATATTTTCTACATTATCCGTATTCTTTGCTTTTAATTTTTTTGTACCGTTATCATTTTAAACTACAATGTCAAGGAATCACCTACAATATATTACAGGTTTAGTAATAATTTTACACATAATTCTTCTCTGTAAAGGATTATAACACTTACCTGGAACTTCAAGCTTATCTCTGTTGTCTTGTATGAACTGATGTCCCTCTGTTCTCAGTATAGGACATTGTTTTTCTATTAAAAAAAAAGTATTGAGGATTTGCACTACGTTTTCTATCAATTCTTTCAAATAAAATACAATACAATCAAAAACTTTAAAAAATGGAAATAAATTAAACCATTATTAAATTTCTGTAAAATGAGGATGAGTATTACCTACCCAATAATGTGTTTGTAAAGATTACATGTACATGTATGTGAATTGCTCAGAACAGTGCCTGGTATGCAATGTATGCTTGTTAGTGTTAACTATCATTATTATTATTATTATTATTATTATTATTATTATTATTATTTTAACATTCTAATTGTTGGTATATATTTGACATTAGGAAAGTAGCTAGCTTTAGTATCACTTAATTTTCACAGGCCAAGTATATTCCAATTTTAAAACAAGTGAACTATTATTATTTTTTAACATAACTTTAATTCAGATTTTGGTGTCAAATGATATTAGATTAAAGCAGAAAGGGACGGCTGTGGACCGATTGTTCTCCCATCCCACCCAAATTCATAATGTTGAGGCCTTAATCCACAATGTGATGGTATTTGGAGGTGGAGCCTTGTGAAGTAATTAGTTTTGGATGAGGTCATGCAGTAGAGACCCCGTGACAGTGCTGATGTTCTTATAAGGGGATAGAGAAACAGAAGACCCTTTCTTTCTCTACCATGTGAGAAAACCAGGAAAAGGGCCCTTGCCATAACTTCTCCATGCTAGCACCCTGAACTTGGACTCCCCAGACTCCTGAAATGTGTGAAATAAATTTTGATGGTTAAGCCACTCAGCCTATGGTATTCTTGTTACAGCAGCCTGAACTGACGAAGGCAGTAATATAGATGGAAGTTATTAAAATGAAATTAAAAAGCAAAAACGTAAAGTTCTCTGCTATATAAAAGTGCCCTACAATGAAAAAGAAAAAAAAAAGAAAAAAAGAGATAAAGTCATTGAGAAGGTATTATGTGCCAAAACAATAATAATCAAAGAAATAAAAGATAAAGTTTGTCTCCACTCACAGTGAATTTACACATTCAATACTACCACAACACACTCATATAAGTAATGTACATTCATACACTAATTTTTTTTATTACTTGGGGTATGTTTAAATCTAATTCAGGCTAGATTCTGGGAATGTTATAGTCAGTTCAGAAAATTAGACAAAATTGCAGCTAATTTTTAGAATATGCACTGGTAACTGTACAACTGGAGAGACTTTCTTAAACTTAATTAAATAAATGTCTTGCATTATGCAATCCAATCTTAATTTTCCATGTCTAAAATTCATGTTTGGGTTTAATGACCTAAAAGTTTTTAATATAGAGAAAAGATAAACTGCTTAAAATCAAATTGATCACCTGCTCTATGAAAAGTGGAAACTACCAATTCTCCGGTTTAACCGCTGATCCCCTCAGCCTTTTCTTTAATAAATATATCACAGAGTTCAAGGGTGGTGACAGGGCATCATCTTAATATACCTAACCAAAAAAAATAATCAGATTCTAAATAGCACTACCACTTAATCATATTTAAAAGTGTCTCTACACATAAATGAAAGTATATCACTGAATAATTTTAGAGATTACTTAGCTTCTTTGGAAATTCCTATCTCAGAGATCTTAACATAACTGCAGATCTTAAATAATAATAAAATTGGACATTCTATAAACTACCAATTTTTAAATCTGAATTCAGTCATTTTTATAAAAACCAAGCATTTTATCAAGATCTCTGTACTGAAAACTAAAGAACATTGTTGAGGGGCATTAAATCCTTAAATAACTGAAGGAATAAATCAAGTATTTATACTGGAAGACTCAATATTGTTGGAATGTCAATTTATCTCTAGATGCAGTGCAATATTAATTAAAATACCAATAGGGTGTGTGTGTGTCTGTGTATCTGTGAAAACTGACAAGCTGATTCTCAAATTTATCTGGAACTAAAAAAAAAACAAAGCTAAAATTGCTAAGGCAAAATTGAAGAACAAGCTGGAAAACTTACATAATCAGATACCAGGAATTTTATAATGTGGGGTTTATGGGTACACATATAGATAAACAGATCAATAAAACAGTAGAGTCTAAAAACAGACCCATAAACATATGATCTCCTTATTTACCACAGAAGGGCCACTGATATTGAGTGGAAAAAGGATGGTCTTTTCAATCTGTGGTTCTAGGTCAATTAGATTTCCATATAGAAAATCACTGAACTTCAACCCTTACCTCGGACCACACATAGAAATAAATTAGAAATGAACTTAGACCTAAATTTGAAAGGTAAAACAATACAGAACTAGAGAAAAATATAAAATCTTCATGAACTTGGAGTAGCAAAGATTTCCTGCAAGGGATACAGAATGCATTAATTATAAAAGATTGATAAATTGGACTTCATTAAAATTAAAATCTTTATTAATCAAAAGACAACATTAAAAGAGTGAGAAGACAAGCCACAGATTAGGAGCCAGACTACTGCAACACATATACCCAATAAAGTATCATATCCAGAATATACTACGAACTCTCACAAATCTGTAAGAAAAAGATTAAAAACCCTATTCTGAAAATGTGCAAAAAAACTTAAGCACTTCACAAAAGAGAATATCCAAATTGTCTACTAGCATATGAAAGGGTGCTTAACAACAGCAATCAGGGAAATGCAAAGTCAAACCACAATGAGATACTACTAAATGAATAAAAACTAAGGAATTGGCAATACTAAGTGTTTTTGAGGATATAGAGAAAGGATGACTCTCCTACATTGCTGTGGGAGTGGAAATCTGTACAACCACTTTAGAAAACTGTTTGGCAGCATATACTAAAGCTAAATATACCTGAACTCTATGACCTGGAAATTCAATGACTCAAAAGAAATGAGTACAAAAAATGAGTGTAAATGGCCTTTTTGGAAGAGAACACTCATTGAAGCTTTACGCATAATACTCTAAAACTGGAAACAACCCAAACATCTGTTAGCAAGAGAATAAATGAATAAATTGTGATATATACAATGAAAACTATACAGTAATAAAAAAAAGAATGAATCACTGATACATGCAACCTGGATGATTCTTATAATACAATTTTAAATGGAAAAAAATACCATTCCCAAAAGAACACTTACTATAAGAACACTCATATAATTCCAGGTTCAAGAAGTTGTGCAACTAATCTATGTCAAAGTACTAGCTACTTTAGTGAGCTGTCAACTGGGATCCAATGCAGGAAAACTTAGGATTCTGTAAATGTTCTATATTTTGATCTGAGTGGCAGTTACACAGATGTATAAATATGTATAAAAATTCATTGCACTCTACATGTAAGATTAGTTGATCTTAGTGTGTGTAATATCTCAAAATAAGGAAAACAACATGTCTGTAAGAATATACTTTAAGCTAAAAATGATTCTTGCAAAAAAAAACGTATAATGAATGACCATATTGATACAAAATTCTTAATCTTTTTAGTAAACTTAGTTAAGTCTTTTCTTTCTGACTTTCTTTGGAGAAGGGACCCTCTCCCTCAAATTTAAATAATTTCCTTGAAACTGGTGACTCAGGTCCTCTGGCTATTGATAAGAGTCATTGAAATTCAGCATTCTCCTTGGTCCATTATAAGGCACGAATGGCTTTAGGCCAAAACAGGGCCCTTAGAATCTGAGAAAGGAGGGGACCTTTAACCCAAGTTTTTTTTTTTCTTTTTTTTTATTGGCAAAACAAAATTCAAGACAGTACAAATGAATTTCCTACTATAATGACACTTCAGTAAGCACGGGAAGGAATGCTGGCCCACTGTCAAGTTGAAACCAGTATATATCTTAAATTCTTCCAGGGACTTAATGAATATTTGATATCAAAGTAATTAACCTGTCACTTTGAAATGAATTCAACATTTCCAGCAATATATATGAAAATATTTCTCTACATAAGTCCTTCAGTTTATGAAAATCAAATATTGTGCCATACATTTGGAATATGTGCTTTATTGTGAAAAGCCAAACAAAACAAATGAAAACTAAATGTAAATTATTTGGGGGTGAGATACAGGGCACAATAATCTGAATGCATGAGTTTTAAAGATCCATTGCATAAGAATGACAAGGCATTAGAAGTGGCTATCACAAGTTGAATGTTACTTCTTTGAACATTGACATATGCATTTTAGAATAAAGTCAAGCACACTTGTTGAGTAAATGTGCATTTATCTTGAGGAACCATTGATGAGACCGGAATATCCAAACATCCTGTCAGGAGAATCACTGCAGCAGTGCCATTTCGAAGGCTCTCTGCAATGTTTCAAAAAGTAATTTCTAAAATTTTACCACAAAAGATGCATTGCTTAGGAACCTTCCATCGACAGAACTTTTGAAATGAAAATAAAAACATCTTTAACAAATTCATACTAAGATGTCATTAGTGATTGTCAGACCCACTTTCCCCCTAACTTAGCTTAAAGGATCTGGGCAATTTATAGGGTTGGAACGATATTGAAAGGAGGCAAAGGAAACACAAAGGAAGGCAGCTAGGTCAGATATGAGTAGATTGTCTGGATTTTATCTAGATTACCTACAAAAAAATACATACATTTAAAAAAGATTTTTACCCTTTTCTCCCTCCAAAAATCAGAATCCCAAGGACCTAAGAACAAATCATTCAAGAGAATTTATGTGACTTTTCCCCAGAACACACAACCAGCCACTCAATGGCAAAGTTAAAGTAAAACAAAAATTTCTATAGTCCAACTTTTTTCTCTATACCGATCACTGTATCTTGAAGCCATAGTCTAAAAAAAAACAATAGAGCACCTAAAAAATTCTCATTCTTTAGTAGAAATGCATTTTATTTCCACTCCTACTTTGAAACTTTTCTTTTTTTTAAATCACTTTTCCCCTTAATCTCTAAATCTTTGTACTGTTCTTACCTGCTGATTTGGCCTTCTATTGTATGCAATCTAATAAGCATTCTAGTATTGAGATTAGATCACATGTCTTTTGAAGCACATTTGCCTTATCATTGTTCTGGTATTTTTTATACTCACTCATATAAAGGTCTTCAATTTAATAGAGCATTCACCGAAAACATACTGAATTCCTCCTCTCACCTCTCAAAAAACTAAGAAGCCCAGACCAGTTAAAATCTGTTCTTTAATTTTTTCATTTTTTTCAACTAATAATACATAAAAAGATTTATGAGTGTTGCAGATGCTCATACTGAAAATGGACCAGTCACTCTCTATGGCCAGAGGTCTCTGACTTTAGGAAAAGCAAGAAAGTGAGGTCATTCCTCATGCACTACAAACGGGAAAATTAAATTAAAGGCACCGTGAAAAATAGATGTAAACATGTTCTACTACACTCTTTATAGTTTGTTGAGGGTTTTTGGTATTGCTTAAGCTATTTATATACCTCTTTACTAATTACAGAGAAAGAAAATATATAATTTGTCTAGTGGAGATTTATTTTTTATTTCAACTTTGCTAAAGTATACGTATATATTTATATTCATTTGTACTTAAATAATAATGTGTTATGAGCAATATGGAATTATAATATTCAATTAACTGTGAATTAAGACTTGTTGAAAGCTCTTTAGGGAAGATCTGTTACTGAATACTATAAATTCAGAAGCCTACCCATTTGCACGATATCTGGTAACAGTCCTGAAGGGCAAGGACTGAACATCTCCCATGAGGTCTCGCATTTATTGCTTTGATGAATTTACCAAAGTTCAAGGTATAGCCTTTGACACTGCAGGCTTAGAAGTCAGATTTGACAACACGAGAAGAAGCACAGATCCATTTCTCAGGTGTGTGCCCCGGTGCCTCCTCCTTCTCACTCGCTGGATTTCAATCTCCTGACCTTTTTGTTATTTCTCTCACATGCTGAGCATGCCCAGCTTCAGGGTCTTGGTATGTGCTGCTTTCCGGGTGTTCACACGCCTCTCTCTGTCTTCATGTCTCTGTTTAAATGTCCCCACATGAGGGCAGTGCTCCTTGGCCACTCTGTATGAGAAAACAACCTCTCCGGTCTTCACATCATGTAGGGATTGCTCAATATAGCAAATAAATATATATAATGTAAAGTTAAATGTGAATGTCTGATAAATAACAAAAATATTTTTAGTATAAGTATACCCCATGCAATATTTGGAACATACTTAAACTAAAAAATGTTCATTACTTATCTGACCTTCAAGTTAACTGGGTGTCCTATATTTCATATTGCAACCTTTCTAGCATGCCCATACTCTGTGAGCCTGATATGATGGTAGCTTGTATTAAAGAGGTGGCAAAACAGATTGAAATGGAAGGAATTGAGATATAAGAATCAACAGGACATGATAATGGATTGAATGCAGGGAGGAGCGAGAGTTGGCTTGCTTAGTAAAACTTTAGTTTACTGAAATGAATCCCACCAGAGGAAGAAAAAATCTGGCTAGGAATAAATTAATCTGTGGTGAGAGAGGAGGAGTTTGAAATGTCAAGTATGAGATGCCATTAAAAAACATAAATGAAATTATTGAATAGTCAGCTAGAAATATGGATATGAAACTCAAAGAGAGATCCAAGCTGTGAAGTAAATTTGGGACCGATTGACAGAGAAGTCATATTTAAAGCCATGGGAATGAATGAGACATAAGCAATGTGATGAGAAGAGGACTATCCCCTGAGAAATGACACCTCTTGTCCATTTTTTTCCTGTTTTGTTTTTCCTATTCATATTCTCAGGAGTATACATAATATATTATGAAATTATTACTACCTGTAAAATTACAAGTAAAAACTGTCTTGTTTTGTAGATGCTCTATTTATCATTCTTTTTTCCCTAATATTATTAAGGAAATATTAACAGTATTAAGGAAAATTGGGGTTTTTTTTGCCATAGAGAGTGACTGGTCCATTTTCAGTATGAGCATCTGCAACACTCATAAGGGACAAAACTCATAACAGCATTTGTTTGCCTTAAGATTAGAGTCAGTGAATACGAAGAGCAGCAATTTACCACAGATAGAGAAATGGTTCGTTTTCCTTTCATAAACAGATCAAAATAAGAGCTTTTGGGTGTTTCACATTTTTTAAAAAAGGTTAAAACATACTTCCTGCTGGACAGAGGGGGAGCAGGCCTTTTCATTTTATTGTTACTAGTTGCCCTCACGACCCCTTGTTTACGTTGTACTTTGACAATACCTCTGATAAGGGTCTACAGAGTATTCTAGGTTGGGACAAAAACACTGGTTAACAAAAATGGGTAAAACACACTGGACCAGAATATAACAAAAATAATATAGAAAAATGACAAAAAAAGTAGGGGGAGCAAAGACATTTTAACAGAAAGGTCACAAAAATTTCATGGCTTTTTTTTTTATCCAAAGCAGCCATATCTTCACTTAACAAGCTTTCCTCCACTTAGGACTTACAAAGTACATTTGTCAGTACTAGGATGCTTACATAGGACCATATTAAACATGGAATTCTTGAAAGCACAAAATAAATTTCTCTAATGACACTGTACTGTCTACTCTGAATTTCAAAGTGTGATGTCTACCAATTAGTAAAAGCCAGATTTAATAATGGATTTCCTTGTAATTACTAGAAAACTAGTTTCAAAGGGTTTATGTGTATAGTTTAAGTCCCAAATTTATAATCAACTCAATCTATAATTTAACTTAAAGTTATACCATAAATAAAAGAAATATTATAATTTAAATTGCATCCTATCATATCTTTATTCAGTCTTATCCTTTTGTTTTGTTTTGTATTTTGCTCTTTTCCTTACTTAAGTATTTTTTTATTATTAATTTTGGCAATAATTCAATACTTTGTCTTAGAACAGGTTAAGAAAAAGAAAAGGAGGAACTTTTAATTATTTGATACATGAGCTTCTATTATTGAAGAAAGTTTTAAGTAACTGATTAAAGCAAGTTTTGAGATGATTTACATGATATATAATTTTTCATAGAATTCTCTTCCCCATCCTCTTTGACAACTGAGCTGAAACTGCTACATTCAAATAGGTTTTCTGCCGCACGAAAATATGCAAATATGCCTTATCTCATAATCTGAACATAACAGTAAAATTGATGAAAATTATTAAATGAATTCTTAACAGTTTCATGATTTTAATATTCGAGTTGTTATTGAATAGCTCCATATTACTTTTAAATTCTGTCCCAACTGGGACAATATTCCTAGAAATCGTTAAACACACCATAGATGTAAGAAAAGCAATTAAAAGACTCAATTTATCCTTCATGTATTTAGGTTTAACAGTAGACTGTTGACAACTTCACAGACTTCAGAGCTGAAACCCTAGCCTCCCTCTCAGATTGGTTATATTTTATTTTTAGATGTAATCACTTCCCTCCGGTAAATGGCTGGTGACCACACACGCAGGTCTGCACATGAGGAAACTAAAACGGGAAACTTGTGCTGTGAATCAGCTACACAAGACACAAGAAGAGCCCCCTATCAGGCCGTGTCTAGCGTGTCATCTTCTTCAATAATCCTACGGCAGTACACTGCTGACATTTTAATAAATGCGAATGATACCTGAAGTTAAGCAATGGCCATTGCATATTCGGTATGCGTTTCTTCATGAGCACCTTCTACCAAATGGCACAATAAAAATCGACTCTTCATTTTGTTCTTAATTTTTTTTAGTGCTTTATGTTATGTGGACCATGGTAGAATTCAGATTAATTTTGAATTCACACTCCTAGGAAACTTTTTCAGAAAGATTAATTTGGTAAAGTAAATTGGGCAAGAATACATGCATTTCGGTAGTCCTACATACAATATAACTTGATTAAAGAACTGAGTTACCAAAGCCAGAAAAACAAAACATTCAGGGGAATCCCAAGCTGGGAAAGTTTCAGTTTTGCAAGATAGATAGTTATGTTCCAGAGATCTGCTATACCACACTGTGCCTGTAGTTAACAACACTGTATTAAACTCTCAGAAATTTATTAAGAAGGTTGATCACATGTTAAGTGTTCTTACTACAATAAAGAAAACATTATAAAAGGTGAAAAATAAAATAAAATAATAGAAGGAACCTGGTAGCATAAGATGCAAGACAACCAGCTGAGGAAAAATAAAAGAAGAAAGAAATGTCAGTTAATTATGCTAAAGGTGAATGTTTCTCCAAGTGTCTTCCTCAGACATGATGCATTAGATTTACCTGGGGCGATTGTTAAAGATATAAATGACTGAATCCCACCCCAGCCTGTCCTGCAAGCTGGGGATTGGGAATCAATAACCTCTGATGGTTCTTATACTATAATCGGAAAACCATTTATGTCGATCTTTCAAATCATTATTATCAAGAACTAGCATGTGCCAAAAAACTGTGTCCTAGGTTAGTCAAAGGTTCATTTTCTTTGCTTATCGAAAAAAGTCCTAGTCCCCCTAATTGAGCTGCAAATTTTATTACCTATATGTCTCTTAAAAGGAAGATCATAAAGAAATTCAGAAAGTAGCAACATTCATAGAAATGGCTACTTCAGTGTATCTAGTTCAACTCTGAATTATAAGGTACACCCAGATCAGTAACTTATACATACTAAATGTTCAAGAGAAGTCTTTCAAATTAGCCACATAATCATTTATAAAAGTTAGAGGTGAAAGTAACTGTTTCAAATTGCCTTCATGACCCTTGGAAATTGTATGACATTAATAATTACAAATAAATATTATGCATTCAGTTCAAAAAGTGCTCTAATGATTGTTAATCTTTTCATCTGAGATACTACAAAATTGACATATAATTAAAGCACATTTCCTTTTATATCTCCTATTCTGTTTTTCACTTTTCTCTAATTAAGATTAGATATGTCTCCAGTTAATCCTAATAGGCAATGGGTTTCTACAGTTATAATTTAAATAACTTGAATAACTTATAACGTAAAGAGGAAAGGAAGAAATATACAAAGAGGAACAAAAATATATTTATATTTATAAATATCAATGTGAGAAAGGAAAGGCTAGGCTAGTAGAATATGCATATAAAAAATGAGGTAATTTTAGAAATTCTCAATGTGCAACATGAAGGTCGTGGGGGAAACAATGGACTATTTATTTTGCACTAGTGGATTTTATCTGCGGCCTCGTCAACTTTAACAAGATTCATTTTCATGTTTTTTAAAAATAATTTAACATTTAGTGACTGGAAAAGAGACGGATACCTGGCTTATCCCTGACAGTCACAGAACTGGAAACAGGAAGCAGGAACACTGCCACCCAGAGCCAGAGTTTCCAAGAGCCAGCGTGCCTCATCATGCCTTGAAACCATGTGAACAACTGACCGCAGATCTGCAACAGAACAAAATATTTAAATTGAGCTTATTATACAATCTTTTTCATAAGTATTTCCAGAATATCCTCATTACCAAAGAGAACACATAGATTTTTACATTACATATAATTATATATAGACAGTTGTCCCTTGATATCCACGGGGGATTGGTTCCAGGACCCCTGAGGATAACAAAATCTTCGAATGCTCAAGTCCTTACATAAAATGGTATAATATTTGCATACAACCTACATTTACATATAGCTAAAACAGAGTATGCCTACATGTCACTTCACTTACATGAATTAAGCATAGGTGCTCAGCGAGTGGCAAATTCAAATATTGCTTTTTGGACCTTTCTAGGATTTCTTTTCCAAATATTTTAATTCAAAAATTGGTTGAATTTGCAGATATGACCTGGAGATACTGAGAGCTGACTATAATTGGATATTGATTATATGTGTAGTTATATATATAACAATATATACTTAATGTGTATGAAAGAACACTGAATATATTTTCAGATTAGTTCCTAATTATCAATGCCCATACAACCTCTTATCATTTAAATTTTCTCTTCTTTTATATTTTTTAAAGTCATACCACTTACAATGATTCGTCTATATATGTATATATACATTTTGAAGATATAAATCAAAAGCAAACAAATTGCATAAACATAATATTTTATAAATACACACCCAGAGGGGTGCTGGTAATTGTTTAAAAACATGCACTCAGAAAAATAAAAAAAGAAAACATTTATAAAAGCACTTTATGCTGACTGCAGTACTCACTGTACATAATTTTCATGAGACATACCTTAAAATTATAAATTAAACATTGTTTATCAAAATTCAATGAGGAAAACAAAAAAATAACTCTAGATACTTATAGGAGAAATAGAGAGAAATAAGTGCTTACAAAATTGTTGCAAGTACTAGAGAAACAGAAGTCAAGAAAGAATATTACCCTCGAATCAGAAAACTCCAGAGGACTACTGATGAACCCAGAGCTGCCTATACTTCTGAATCCGGAGAATGAGAATGGAACATGAAGATATATGCATAAATATGTATACATATATGTACATATAATTTTAAATCCTGGCAAAATACACATAAAATTTACTATTGTCTGTTTTGGTGCCATTAAATACCTTCAATGGATGTGTAAACATCAACACTATCCATAACTTTTCATCTTGCAAAACTGAAACTCTGTACCTATTAAACCATAAGTTCTTGTTTCTCGGCCCCCCACCAACCCCAGCAACCACCATTCTACTTCGTCTTTATGAATCTGACTACTCTAGGTACCTAATGTAAGTGGAATCATATAGTGCTTAACTTTTTGTGACTTTATTTCACTTAGCATAATGACCTCAAGGTTCATTCATGTGATAGCATGTGTTACAATTTCTTTCCCTGTTAAGGCTAAATAAGATTATACTGTATGTATATACCAATTTTGTTTATCCATTCTGATGGACACTTGGTTGCTCCCACCTTTTGGCTATTGTGAATAATGCTGCTATTAACATGTACAAATACCTGTTCAAGTCCCTGCTTTCAATTCTTTTGAGTGCATACCCAGAAATGGAATTACCAGATCACATTATAATTCTATTTTTAATATTTTGAGGAATCACCATACTGTTTTCACAGCAGCTGAACCATTTTACATTCCCACCAACAATACACAATGGTTCCAATTTCTCCACATTCTCATCAATATCACTTTTTTTTTTTTAATAGCAGCCCTGGCAGTGGGTGTGAGATGGTATCTGATTGTAGTTTTGACTTTCATTTCCCTAAGAATTAATGATGTTGAGCACCTTCATGTGTTTATTAGCGATTTTTATATCTTCTTTGGAGAAATGTTTATTTAAATCCTTGCCCACTTTTCAATCTATTTATTTTTTTTGCTGTTGAGTTGTAGAAGTTTTTTACACATTCTGGTTATCAACCCCTTATCAGACATATAATTTGCAAATATTTTCTTCCATGTTGTGGATTACCTTTTTACTCTGTTGATTGTGTCTTTTGCTGCACATTTATTTTTTTTATATAATCCAAATTATCTATTGTTTTCTTTTGTCAACTGTTCTTTTGGTGTCATATATAATTATTTATATTTTTAATTATATTTCCTCTTCTCAATAATCGTTTTCCACATTTTGGCTTTACTGATCTCATTACATTTTCTAGAAACTTAACCATGTTGTTATTGGATTAAATAATCACTGCTACTGGAGTAATTACTGCACATGTGAAAAGTAATTTTTCATTCTATATAAAGAATAAAAAATATATGCAATGCCTACCTCACTTGAGCCAGTTATTGGTATATTTAGCATTAACGTGTTACCTCCCATATCATTTGTCTTTCTGAACGTATACTACTTTATAGGTATCAAAGTAAAAAATTTAGTACATAGAATCCCTGTAATAGAAAACTTAAACATTACTTAAATTAATTTTTATAATGAAATAACATGGAAATAAATTGCTAGTAAAAATATAAGGGCTCCCTCAGTTTATTTGACAATTTCAGTATTATTAGAATAGCAGCAACTGCACTATTAAAACCATATGTGTGGTTCTAAATATCAAACAGCTGGTTTTGTGCCTTATTTCTTTTAAACTCGCTCATATAGACATAGCCCTAATCCTTATATAATCTTTATAATAATTTATCCTATTATTTCAATTTAACTATTAAATCAATTCTTTGTCAATGAAATAAACTCACAAATATTGATTTAACTTCCAGAGAGAATGATCCTTGATCATTTGCATTTTTAACCAAAATGATTTTTATTAGTTGATAAATCAGCAGTGTTGCATAGTGGTTAAAACCATGGTTTTATGTCTGGTCTCTGTCTCTTACGTATTTTCCCTAAGACTTCATTTATTCACCTAAAAACTGGGAATAGTACTGGAAATAAATTATTTAATACTAGGAAAGAGTAGAGAAGCTTGAACACAGTAATGTTCAAGAAAATAACTGCTGTTATAAATGTTTATTGTATATATTCATAAATAATTAGTAAAAATTTAGTTATATTTATCTCCTCAGCCTGAGATTAATATTAACAAAGGAGCAATGGAGAAGTCCTAAAGCATCCTAAAAATTTATGTTCATTGAAGTTGTGGCCCTTGTTCCAGCAACAAAGAACCAGAGAGCTATATAGCCACAGCATGCGAATTCATTTTGAAGTCTCCCAACTATTTCCTTGAGCCAGAGGATAATCGTACTTGGCTTTAACCTCATTTATCCAAAAGGTTTGAAGAATAACACGTTATGGTTAGTTGACTAAATGTTCTAGTTACTAAAGAATTGCTATTCCACCACTCCACTGAAGTGTCTATGGTGAAGTTCGGCAAGATCTTGAAAGAAGAATCCTTTTCTGTCCCCAGCTAAGTGGCATTTCTAATAGCTGACCACTCCCTCTTCCTTGAAACCCTTTCTCATTTGCCTCTGCCCTCACACTCTGAGATTTTCTTCTAAATCCCCATCTCAGATCTTTCTCTACCTGATTGTTTAACACTGGGACCTGTGGGTTCTCCTCTCCTATCTCTTTACAATGCCCCTCTAGGTGAATTCATCATTCTCTTGGCTTTAAATAGTGTGTCAGATGATGAATCTAAAATTTATATTTCCAGTCCAGTCCTCCTCTCTGCACTTTTTGTACTCAGCTGCCTACTCGATATTCCCTCCAGATGTTTCACAGAAATCTATAGCTATCGTACAAATTAAACACTTGATTTTCAACCATAATTGTTTGCTTTCATGCTTTCTCGTCTGAATAAATAGCACCTATCAAAATGTTCAAACTAGAAACTAAGCATCACATTGATTCTTCTGCTTTCCTTATACCACCTCCCACATCTAAACCATCAACTAGTCATGCCAGTGTTACCCCGAACACATTTCAAATCCATCCACTGCTCTCCCTTTCTCTGCCACTATCCTAGCTCAGGTCCCCTGATCTAGACTCTTCAACAGCTTCCTTAACTAATTTCCCTCATGTTATCAGGCTCTTGGCCAAATTCACTCTCTACATAACCCTAGAGAGTTTTTCCTGAAATCAAAGTTGGATCATGCTATTTCCCTGCTTCGAACCCTTTAATGGTTTCCCATTGTACTTCAAATGTAATCCGAAAGACTTTCAATGGCCTAGAAGCCCTGAATTTGGCCCCTATCCACCTCTCCAGTCTCATGTGGCACCATTCTCTTCACTAATGTCTTATTTCTCAAATTCCCTGGCTCTTTCCAATCTCAGGGCTCTTGTGCATGCTATTTCCTCATCCGGGAACATGCCAGATCATGTCCACTCTACATCTTTCAATTTAAATGTCACTATGTGGAAAGCCCCTGCCGGATAGTGCCCGGACCCATTATTCTCTAGCTCTGACTATTTGTCTGCATAAATGTTTATTGCCCTCACTTAACTCTTAAGCTCCTTGAGAGCGGGAACATGGCAGTTTGGTCCATCAGTGTATCCTGGGCACCTATTAATATACCTGAAAAAGCGGTGACTCAAAAAATATTAGCTGAATTTAAAAAGTAAGAGACTGCCGATTTTCAAATCTTGAGATAACAGTGAACTATATTTATCTTTGAATCTGCAGTGACCTAATTTAATCTTTATTTTATAGTTATTTTTTCTTTAATTTTTTTTATTTTTCAATTACAGTTGGCATACAATATCATATTAGTTTCAAGTGTACAACATAGTGATTAGATATTTATATAACTTACAAAGTGATCACCCTGATAAATCTAGTACCCATCTGGCACCACACAAAGAACAGTATTGGTGACTATATTCCTTATGCTGGATTTTACATCTGACTATTTTGTAACTACCAATTTGTACATCATAATCCCTTCCCCTTTATCACTCAGCCCCCCGAACCCTCCTCCCATCTGGCAACCATCAAAACATTCTCTATATGAGTTTGTTTCTGTTTTGTTTATTTTGTTCTTTAGAATCCAGAGATCATATGGCATTTGTCTCAGTCTCACTTATTCCACTCAACACAATACCCTCTAAATCCATCTATGTTGTTGGAGATGGCAAGATTCATTTTTTATGCCTAAATAATATTCTATTGTATATATTTTACAATTCTTAAGGCATTTCAGAATTTTATATTTCAAGGGTCATTAAAATTAACATCCTTCCTCGATTCATTTCTAAAATGTGTTTACCATTGGACATTTCTGTTATTCCAATCCTGATTAAATAGAGATGTACTCCACTCGGCTATGAATATTTGAAAAAAGTTTTTATCAAATTCTCAAAATGAATTGTGTATACATTAAAAACAAAACAAAACCGTTTCCAGATCTTTAACCTCTGCTGCGGGTTGTTGCAGTATTGATATCAACAACATTGTAAAGGGCAAAACTTCTTTGGGGTATTCCTGGTCTTTCATGAAGATCCTTCTTACTATCCCCAGATACCTGCTGTTCTCAGGCTGCTTCTTGCTGCCCTGAACCTGCCTCTGGTGCCTTCCCTGGATTTCTCAATTCTGAGCTTCGTCCACAATCTCTTTTCTCATCAAAAAGTACCTATTATCTATTCTGTCCCTTGAATCCCAGCTAGGTGATTATCAAAATAGTTCTATAAATGAGTCTAAGCCAATGTTATCACAGTTTAATGTGTTGTCCTTCCAGAAAAGATCTAAACTTTAACACAGACTTTCCCAATGGATTGAGCAATGTAGATTCTTGGGGTAATGTCCATGAGTGCTGATGTTTAAGGCCCTCAAATCATTTTCCAAACTTGTATAAAGATGGCTCATGATACATTTTAAGAAGGATTTGGAGAATATTGGTCACACATAATGTCATTTTCTGCAGTAGAATTTCTTTTATACATGGTATTTATTTTAATACTCATAATAACTTGAGAGGTGGGCACAGCTGCCCCTCACATTAGCAGGGTATAGGGCAAGAGGTACACATACCATATATCTAAATATTTGAAAGTTTAAAAAAAAAAAACTAATAAGACCGATAAGAAATACATGTTTTCTCCTTTTATCTTGGCAAATATACCTTCAGGAACACAATTAAGTTTAGAATTGAACAAAAGATACACTGGACTCGGGCCTGGACCAAAGTTCATTCCTCATTTTTTCCCATTCCTGGCTCTGTCTGCACCACAAGGGGCCTCAACTACTTATGGAACATGCCAAGAAGTCTAAGCTCTGTGTTCAGCACCTGCATACAGCCACTCCTTGACCACCCCCATGGGCCTAGGTGTATTCACACCAGTGGCATGTTGTGCCCCTGGGAAGAGGGACCCAAGGAAGAGGTCTGCTGGATCCTGCAAGAAAACTAAGAATCATTTGGTCAGAGAATTTCAGGATCTTGGGTACTCAGAGCCTGGTCTAGAAGCTCGGGCTCTGGGCGGGCAAGTCTTCTTACCTCTCTGGTACTTTAGACAAGAGGGCCCAGAGCACGGATCCTCTTGCCCAGGCCTAAGAGTGGTACTTTAAACAAGAATCAGATCTCTCAACTACATAAAATTCACAGAGAAGATCCCACAACCTGGGATTTAAGTCCAGGTTGGCTTGACTAAAAGTCTTTGCTGTTACATTATATTTAGTATCAGAATGTGAGGCTAATTTATCACATTCCTAAATGCTTCCTTTTAAAATTTCATCTATTCTCTATCAAGATTCTAGCCAGACCCCAGACGGTTCCTTCCCAGCGTCACGAAGTACTAAAATCATAATTGTGAGTGTGCCCAGCACTGGTAGTCATGAGTAGATAACATTGCTGGAGCCTATGAACCTCTAAAAGCATCCAGACAGCCCTGCCTGTAACTGAGTTCTCATTGCCATGTCAACAAAAAGATGACAGCTGCCTAAAGGCCTGACTTCTATGTCTAAACTGTTACTCTCACTGTCCTTTGCTAACCAGAATAGTCTGGGAAACTGATTGGGTTAAAGGAATTAGGGGGAAAAGTCACTATCCCTGAAACTTCCTTAATCTAGCTCTTGAAATTCTATAATGCCACTATCAAAACTAAGAATGCTTGAATTAGTACATGGATTTTTTAAAATCCCTTATTAATCTAGGTTTGTGTATGGAAAGCACTAAAAAAGAACAGAAAGGAACACCGGGAAACATTAATCTTTCATTCCACTGATAGAACGAGGTTCTTACTATGCTACTATGTGCCATTAGGGATACAGTAGGTCAGTTGGTCAGTGAGCCAATTAGGGGAAGTCTCTGGTGTCGCTCTGGTCAGGAAGACCAAACATAAACACACATATACATTATCTTTGAGAGATAGACACTAGGAAGCAATGGAAAGCATAATGAATAAATAAAATGATGGAATGGTGGGCTTGTTAGATAAGATATTTAGGAACCATCTGAAAGTCAACCAAACCACATTTGCCTACAGAATATAAATAATTTTACTGCTATGCCATCTAACATTTTATAATGATCATTTTGCATTTTTGAAATTTGGTATTATATAAAAAGTCAGAGCATTAGATCTAAAACCAAAAAATAAAATAAAATAACATAACATAAAGAGACAAGTGAAAGAAGAAAAAAGAGGAGAAAATAAAAAGAGAATATTGATTCATTATACAAAGGCTGTTAAATGAGTAACACAACATTTGACTTTCAAAAAAGTAAGCTTAATTTCTTAAATGACTAAAAGAACCCATGTTTTCAGAGCAATGCTGTAGGTAGTCAATTTTTAAATTAAACCTTCTTGACTACCCTCTAATATGCCTATACATAATTCCACCAAGAAAATCTGGCCATACTGTTATAAGCGACATATCTTGTAAATAAGTAAAAACAACAGGTGTTACACATCTGTTCTTTACCAATCTTTAGGATCTATCTTTAGTGAAGCTATACTAGAGTCTATAAACTACTGGAGGAAACTGACTGCCAAGTCATACCTGTGGAGTCAAAACTCCAAGTCAATAATAGGACAAATATCCTCAGAATTTAGGATTAGATCTAGCATTATTTCATAATTTTTTCACTGACTGTTGTAATGAAGCTGAAGTTAGTTTGAGAAGTTTCTCAAACTTAGGTTTCTGCCCTCTTTATATTCTACAGATACCTCTTGCCTTTCATGTTTTAAATATAGGCATTATCATTCACTTAGGAGCCTAAGTTGAAAATTTCAAAATCATCTTCAATGCACTCTTTACCTTCCATATTGAATTTCTATCAAAGTCTATCAAACCTACTTTTAAAATGTCTTTTGAATCCACATTAACTTTCTTAGAAATCCTCACAAAACTGCCCTAGTTCATGCCCTTATCATTTCTAATCTGGATAAGTACAACAGTCCTAACTAGACACCTTCCCTCCAATCTTGTTCCTCTTAACTCCATATCCCTACTGGTCAAGAATTCCATTTCTAAAACAAAGATCGAATCACTTTAGTGTTTGCTTTATTAAAGTCTCCTGGTAGTTTTTCATTGCCTGCTTTTCAGAGAAGCACTCCAGGCTCTTTTACAGTGGAGCCTCAACTCATCTCTCCAGTCTCATGCCCTGCTACCTCCTCCAAATAAACTCTACTCCATCAAACTATTCACAATTCCCAAAACATGCCAGGCTTCTGCACATGCTGTTTTGGCTGCTGTAATGTCTTCCCAATTCTCTCTCCATTTGGAATTACTCTGCTTTCCACATGCAATTCAAATGCCATATCCTCTATGAAGTCTGTGAGAACCATCACAGATAGTGTTTGTTACTCACTGCCTTGCGATTCAGCAGAGCTCATTACTCACCTCTGCTTCAGCACCATCTACATTGCATTATAATCACTTACGTGTATTCTGTATCCTCTCTATACTGAACATGTTGGAGAAAAAAATATTTTACATTTGGGTTTTGTTTAAACTTGGTACTCAGTAGACACTCATTTGATCAATGGATAGGATCAATATTGTCTCAGGCAATATATTTGGACTAAAATTAAACAAGCGAAAGGTTGGAAATGTTAAGTAATATATTTGGATATGCACTTAACATTCATAGAAAGCTATGAATAAAATTTAAAAATATAGGGAAATATAGGAAAAATTACTAAAAGAAGGCTCAGTAAACATAATTTCAGTTATTTCATGGGAAATATATATATATTATATATATTATATATTATAATATAATCAAAGTTGCTCTCTTCCTTCACAGAAAAAACATTCCCTGTTTTTTAATGTTCTATTCCTTTAAAACTGATCGACTACATCACTTTTTCTCAAAGTTTCCTGTTATTTCTCCTGTCACTTCAAAACTAGTGCCTACTTCCCATAGAGTCTCTAAGTTTAGGCTCCCCTTGAACTTGCTTAACCAATTCTCTCTCTCTCTTCTCAACAACTTGTTTGTTTTACTGACTTGTTTCTCTGAACTAGTTGTCTCCATCAACTATTTAGAAGCTATTCTGAATCTCAACCGTCATGACGGACACACATCTTTTTTCAGATTTCAATACTTTATCTCCATTTTCCCAAATATATCTATACCAATGATACAATACCACTTAAAATTTTAAATGAATATATATGTATAGTTTTTCCTAGTTTATTAACTTTTTCTAATTGTTCAGTTTGAAGGGCTCTACTAGCTTTCTGATCTAACAACCTTACAATTTAATGAGTATCTCTGATTTCTCTCAAAGAGGGAGCTATCATAAACCCTATGCATAGATAAGAGACCTATTGTTCCACGCTTGCATTCACCATCTATCAATTTCCAAATTCAATATTCAATTTCCTTATGATTACCTCACTATTGGCCTACAAAATAATATCCCAAAGAGCGCCTTGCCTCTCAGTCTCTCCTTTCCAATCTCTCCTTGGCAGGTGCTATCTTGCTCTCCTCATCTCAGGTTTCACCCCAGCTTGGATTCTCTATCTTACCAGGCACATGACTGCTCACTCCCACCTCTAAGCCTTCACACATGCCATTCTTTCTGGCTGGAATGCCTTCTCTTTTGCTCTCTTCTGCTAAGCCTTGTTATTCCCTGCCTCTTTATGATATATGTTCTCAATGTGGCTTGCCTTAAATAATCCAACTGTAGTCCTATTCATTCTACTTTTTTTCCAGCATCCTTTCCAGGTTATATACTAGTATCTCTCTAGTCCTGCTAATTTGTATTCCTTTGTAGTTTTTATTCTTTACTTGAATTTATACATATGAAACCAACTAGCAATACAACAGGTGTTACACATCTTCTCCTGCTTCTATATTTTCTCCTGCCACTAAAACCATCCACTCTGTGTACCCACTGGGCATTTCTGTCTGCTAGAAAAAAAAAAATGAACCAAAATTGCAGCAGGAGAGATTAAACTAGAGGACCAGAACAAAGATGGATATTTTCCATTTCTGGAGGATATCATGGGCTCCCATCTGTTTTAGATGGTTTCCTTGGATGATGATTCAGATACAGAGATAGTGCCCCAACTGTGATAATAATCACATTTGAATTTCTTTCACCTTTTTGCTCTTTCTCTCACTTGTTTCTATCAGGTTCAGGCTCACTCCACTGCTCTATTACCCACCTTCACCCTTTCCCAGGAAAGCCCACTTAGATTCCTTATCCGTCTGAGAGATCAGGCTGAGGCTGGACAAAATCTCATGGAAGCACCTACCAATTATTTTCTCCATATTCTCTCCCCCAGGGAGAGAACGAATTTTTTTTCCACCCCTGGGAATTACCCTTCCTCTTTTCTACTCCGGAGAGGTATTCCTACTCAAAGAATCATGTCATCCCTCCTCACGAACAGGCTTTTAGGGGCGTCTTGCACCATCTGAATACCAAATATCTCAGCTCCTCCTTTACAGGCACATATCAAAGTTTTCTACTTAGAGCGGGTCCTACAGTTTTCACGCACCAGAGACAGGATGCTGAAAGACCACACATTTGAGCGGTTTTTAAACACCGCTGAAAGAATGACAGCAATGCTTGATTTAGGCGGAAAAAGAAGCACCATTGCTCTTTTTGTGGGGGTGGGGGTGGGGTGGAGTAGGTGTGGGGCTGTTAGAGGAGTTTTATTTAATTCCCTCCAGTATTAGGCAGATATAAATTCCTCTAGAATTTCCTGACCATCCTCCCATCTTGATTCTCCTCAGACTTCTCCAAGCAGGAGATGGGACGAAGATCTTGGAATTGGACGTGGAAGCAGGAAGCACAATTTTTCCCTTTACCCTTCCATTTACCAACCTCAAGCTGTGGCTCACTCACTACTGCAATTCTTGGATGGTTCAATTAAAACTCTACTCATTTTCAGGGTTCTGCGTTCTCCACTTTCCGATTCCAAGCTCACTGTCCCCTAAGGCTGGCAATGTGTTCGAGTACCGCTCGTTCCCCCGTCTCGTCTATCTGTGTCCCTCTGGGCCTCTGAGGCTCCGGTAACCTGGCCTGTCCACCAGCTCACCTGCCCACCAACTCGCATGCTCCCTTCCCCCCCTTCAATAACATGTCTGGGGCAGGATTTGCTTACACGCCCGCATGCTCAGAAGGAGCAAGCGTGCCCAGCGGCGGCAGCATGCTTGGTTCCAGGCCAACAAACTTCTTCGGGACCCTGCAGCGCCCTAGGCGGGCTGCGCGACGCCGCCTCGCTTCTCATGGCCGCGGCGGCGTCGGCGCCGGCGCACTGACGGCGGGGCGCGGGTCTGGCGGCCGCGGCGGCAGAGGCGGGGAGCGCGTCCTCCCAGCGCCGGGCTGGGACGTTCCCGCGGCGGTGGCGCTCGGCCGGCCGCACTGCGCGTGCTGCAGGGTAATTAAGGAGCAGGGCCGGAGGCTCGCGGACGAGCCTGGGCTGGGGGAGCCCGGAGTCCTGGGATCCCGCGCCCGCTCCCCGAACCCCTCGCGAAGCCGCACTTGGGAGAAACACCCGCAGCTCGGAATAAGTAATCTGAGCCCGAGAGCGAGGCACCGGAACCTGTCTCCTCGTTTCCCGGGGTAACATCTCTAGACATAGACCAAAAAAAATATCTAGCGGCATGAATTTGTATTGGATTTCTTTTATGCATTTAACTCCGTGGATATTTTTTATTCCGTATTTGATGTCTGTTCTCGCCGGCATCAGCAGTGCTTATAGTTCTGCTTTTCAAACACACATAGCCAGAAAAACCACCTAGAACTAAAGTATAAAGCATATAGCCTGCGTTATATGTACATATGAATACGAACTACATTTTATGTGACATATTAAAGTGGCCATATCGTGGCAAACGATTTCAGTCCCATCATGAAGCTACCTAGGGAATGCGTAACCGCAGGTGTGCGTTATTTATCCACCAAAACATATTTACATGTGCAGCACAGTTTTTCCATTTTCTTGAAAAGCAGATGCACGCAAATGACCAGAAACATGAGCAGATGACATAGACCCGGCATGTGCGCGAGAGATGAAGTGAAAGGGCCGGTCGCAAAGCTGCGCAGCTTACCTTGAATATGTGTTTGAGCCCCTCAGAGGCGCAGAGGAGTCCCAGCAGGGCTGCCGCACCGCCGAGGAGTGGCCCGAGTGAGCTCCCTGCGAGTGGGGAAGGGGACGCATCTCTGCCCTTATTAGTCTTCTCCCAGTGTGACCCTCCCACTCGGCGAGGACGGAGGACTCTGCAAGACACAACTCTGCCAACTCATGCACAGGTTTTCCTTAATTACAGCAATGTCGCCTTAGAGCTGAGAATAATGCCTTTTAGGTTTATGTTTTATTAGCAATTTCAACAAACAGAATGACGGTTGGATGCCAGGTGCTCAGAGTTTCTCACTTCTGATTACGAAGTGTCTTCAAAGTATTCTATGTGACATACATTCACAGGTAGATAATTGGTATTTTAACAGTTGAGCTAAAAGGGATATCATTTATGTTTCATTTTTCACTTTTATCTCAGGAGTTTTTATAAAGTTACTCAAAAGAGAACCTGCCTGCCTTCTGATCATGCTCACGCATCCAGGTTTGTATTGCTTGGTTTTTCTCCGTGCAAAAAAACCTATTTTGTAATTTTAAATGTATCTTTCCATGGATTGATGCTACAAACTTTGAATTTTTAACTCTTTGGGATGACTTTAAACATGTAAAGGTGACATTTTTCTGCAGAGCTCTCTGTAGGGGTGTATGTGTGTGCAGAGTTTATATATACAGGTATATATACATATATAGGTATGTAGACATATATAGTTAGTGTGTATATATATATTTGTAGGTGTAAATACATAAACAAAAGCAGGCCAACAAAAAATTAAATGTTAAGAAAAATTTTAGGAGATAGCTGGTTTCCACTTTGTCGAAGTGAAACTGTTAAAGAGTCAACTAGTGGTTTTCAACCTTGTCTTTCATAATCAAAATACCCGCAGTTTTAGAGCCTTGCATCTAGTGATGCAAAGCATGTTTATATGTCAGGATTTAAAACCTCCTGAAATGTTTTCTTCTCATGTGATCTTCATCACTAATTTTTGGTTGACCGTGGAAAGAGGCCAAGGAGGGAGGATATCATATGAGTCACGCTGCTCAAATGGCCATTTGAACACATGATCTACTAACTTTCATTAGACTTTTGGTGATCATTCACTAATTTTTTTTTAAAAACTATTACCCCTGTTTGAATTCTTTTTTGTCTCTAGCAATTGTATTTTATCTTTTAATTGTTAGTGAATTGAAAAAAAAGAATATCCAGGCTTTATTTCTCTGATAGACTATAAAATTCACTTTATTTACATTTAATTGGTACTATTTAAAGTACACTTTAAAATTACCCTACTGGAAGTCCAAAATTTTGCCTCTAAATTGTGTTTTAATACAAATAAACCAACTTCATTTTAGCATTATTTTCATAAACATTTTAGCAATTTCATAATCTTTAAGAAGTTTATGAATTAGCCAAACACATTACTTTTGTTTGTATCTTAAGGTTCTCCTTTCCCTATTCACAACATTGAACTAAACAAGATATTGGAAGAAAATGAGAAATGAATAAATAAAATTTAAAATTATTATCTGTTACTTTGTTCCTAGAAATACCAACATCCCCAGATCAATAAATATTCCTGTGGTTTCCTTTCAGGATAGGATTCAAATCTGGGCTGGTTAAATAATCACGAACTATTATATCTTTAGGTATTGGTCCTTTATCCAATACTTTTTTTTTTTTTTAATTTTAAAGTGACTTC
This sequence comes from Eonycteris spelaea, assembly GCA_003508835.1. Classification (NCBI taxonomy): domain Eukaryota; kingdom Metazoa; phylum Chordata; class Mammalia; order Chiroptera; family Pteropodidae; genus Eonycteris; species Eonycteris spelaea. Next base: position 2,423,501 of record PUFA01000140.1, read on the forward strand.
AAGTAGAAAGCGCCCCTAACCAGGAGCCTTTTATCTTACCCGAATAAAATTATAAATGATCAGTCTTTCCACTTGCTTCTGAAGCTATCGCTGGTGAACGAACATCTGAACATAACAGGGGAATCTGACAGGACTTTGAATTCTGGCAAACAGCTTGCAGGGCTTCTAACACTCAATGTAGCTGTGTGTATGTGTGTTCTTAAATTTAAAAGATTCCAAAAACAAACTGCTTTCAACATTTATACTCCATGGAAGACAACGCTTAACTATTTTTATGCCAGTAAAATAAATGAGGGATAAATTCCATTCAACATGTTTTTAAAAAACTGTTCCATCTTTGTAATGCCCTACTTGCATAATTTAAATGATTTAAAATGAACACTGTACCAGATTTTGATAAGTGCTCCATAATATATTTAAAGAATGTGTTTTTCCTAAGCCTCACTTCTCAATCTCTTGTTTTATGGCTCTTTCTTTCTTTCTTTCTTTCTTTTCTTTCTTTCTTTCTTTCTTTCTTTCTTTCTTCTTTCTTTCTTTCTTTCTTTTTTTCCTGTACTTCTTTACTCCAAGTCATGTTGCTTTTTTTTCCCCTTTGTAATGTATTTCACTTTTCTCCCCCTTCATAGTTTCCATTTTCCAAGAAGAATTTCAGCATTGCCCCCAGCTAATTTCTTAGTTACCAAAGCATAAAAGTGTTCATTCTTTATTGAATTTATGGGGCAGAGCTATACATGACTTCCATACATATCCCATGAAAATACTTCATTGCATCAATAGTGGATGAACAGACGTTACTGTTAGCTGTAATTACCAAATCTGACTTGTCATCACTAGCATGCACTTCCATTCTATTCCTTTTTAGGCCAGTACTGTGTGTGATATTCTGAGGAGTAAAAGAAAGTCATATTAGCTCTACATTTTTAGTCATTATTAAAAGTAAGTTAGGACATTTTTAAATTTTAAATTCTATTTTTACTGTTGTTTCTGAAAATAATTTTCTTCATAGAGAAAATAATATCCCACTGGTGGTTATGTTTGCTTCCATTCCTGGAAGACATTCTAGCTCATGACATTGACTCAGCTAAGAAATCAGAGGAAGAAGTGATCATAGATATGACTTTCACTCAGTTTATTAGACCCTCTTCCTAGGGATCAGTGACTCTGACAGGAAATGTGGTAAAAGGCTAACATCTGACTAGGGAAAATGTTTATTAATACACATCCATTTCTCAAAAATCATTTTTTAAAAGAAAAAAAACCCTCAATTTAAAAAGTAGGCAAAAATGTGAAGAGGCAACTCATAAAGAAATACAAATGGCCAATAAATGCTTGAAAAAAAATATTCAATTTAATTAGTATTCAAAGAAATGCACATTTATAATGAAATGGTTTCTCCCCTACCCATTTTGCTAGGATTAATATTAATGATTATATGCAGTATTGACATAAATGAGGAGCATTCTCAGTACCCCTAAAAGAAGCACAATATAGTTGTCTTTCTAAATTAGCCATGCGTATTACAAGCTTTAAAAAAATGTACATAGAGTCTGCTTCATAACTTCTCTAAAATGGTACCTTATTTCTGAATTAGGATGATGGAAGATTTTGATTTCTTCCTTTAATTAATGTGTAATATATAAAGTTTCTACAGTGAACATATATTACTGTCATAATAAAAATATAACAAACATGAACAAGTGTGGTATTTTATATATCTCCAACAAATTCATGAAGCAGTGATGTTAAGAAAGCTGAGAAATTTGCCTTTCAAGGCCTCTTTTCAATCATTTCCAGCAGGAATCTTCCAGGTATAAATTAGTATGTAACTTAAAACATTTAACCTTAGTCTAATGATTTCACTAGGAAAAAGATATTAAAATTAAACTGTTCACTATTCAACACATATTTTTGAATGCATCTGAAGTGAAGCACTACAGAATATACGAAGATAGGTTGAACATGGGCCCCACCTCCTGGGGTTAGCATTTGGTAAGAAAAAGAAGACGTGTGCATGTATAATGATAATATGAAAAGAAAATACAAAATGCAATAGACAAAATAGATTAAAAATACTGGAAGAGTTCAAAGGAGAGGGGAACTATGTTCATATGTGGAAGCTTCAGGGTCAGAAAATTTCAGTGAACAAAATACAACCATATTTTTTTGTCAGTCAACATAAATATGTACAAATCATCATAGAACCATAGTACTGGAAAGAGCATTGTAATTAAATATTTATTTGCAAAACAATGAGTTTACTTTTTCTATTATAAATATTTGTTGAAAAATTAGCAGAGAACAAGCCCATTTCTTTCCTTATTCAGATGAGAAACAGGAAGTTTTTTTTATTTCCTACTGAACTGAATCCTTTCCCTGGAATTCAAGGCCCTAAACAGTGTAACTTCCATTTACTTTCTTCAGTTCTCTTAAATGTAGATTATACCACAACCAGATTAATAAATTGTAACCACAGAATGAACATATCTCATAATTTCTCCACACTCCATTTGCTGCCTCAATTTGAAACTTGAAGTGGTTATTAAAATTCTGGCAACCATTAAAGGCTTATTCCAGGTCTTATCTATAACAGGATTCCTTTCCTGGCCTCCTTCCACCAACAAACCCGCTCCTGCCTCTGAACAACAAAGCACAATTGAATCTTGAAGAAAAATCTACTTTCCTCTGCCTTGTTTAACAAACATTTCTGTATTTGTCTCTCTGACTTGATTGTAAACTCCTTAAGGACTACAATGCATCTTCTCATTTTTAATAATACCCAGAGCACCTATACAATGTTATTTTTCTTGACACAATCTTCAAATATTTGTTGATGTGAGGCTTGTAGAAGTTAAGTAACTTTAGGACATACAATTTTCTTTTCTTTTTAAATTAAGTTTATTGGGATAACTTTGGTTAATACAATTATATAATTTTCAGATGTACATTATCATTTGACATCTGCTATTTTATTGTGCGTTTATCACTCAAAGCCCAGTTTCTTTTAGCTACCATATATTTGATCCCCTTTACCCACGTCACCCTCCTCCTAAACCCTATATTTGACCCCCTTTACCCCTCTACCTCCCCCCACCTCCCCACCCCACTAGTAACCACTAGTCTATAGTCCTCTGGTAACCCACTAGCCTAAAGTCCATGTCTGTGAGTCTCTGTTTGTCCTGCTCATTTGTTGCTTTTAGGTTTATATCCCACATGTAAGTGATATGTGATTTTCAACTTTTTCTGTCTGATTTATTTCGCTTAGCATAATTATCTCGAGGTCCATCCGTATTGTCACAAATGGCAGTATTTCATCTCTTCTTATGGCTGAGTTATATTCCATTGTATGTATGTACCACAGCTTCTTTAGCCAATCTATCGTAGACACTTCAATTGCTTCCATATCCTGGCCACTGAGAATAATGTTGCTATAAACATTGGTATGCAAATATCTTTTTTGGATATGAGTTTTCAAGTCTTTGGGGTAAATACCCAGTAGAGAGATTGCTGGATCATATGGTAGATCAATTCTTAGGTTTTTGAGGAACCTCCATACTGTTTCACTCAGTGGCTGTACCAATTGGCAGTCCCACCATCAGTGTATGAGGGTTCCTTTTTCTTTGTATCCTCACCAATATTTGTTATTACTTGTCCTGTTTATTATAGCTATTCTGACAGGTGCGATATAGTATCTCATTGTGGTTTTGATTTGCATTTCCCTAATAGCTAGCGATGTTGAGCATCTTTTCATATATTTGGCCATTCGATGTCCTCTAGGGAGAAGTAAGTGTCTATTCAGGTCCTCTGCCATTTTTCGATTGCATCATTTGTGGGTTTTTTGTTGTGATTGCATTGTATGAGTTCTTTGTATATTTTGGATTTTAGGCCCTTATTTAAGATATTGCTTGCAAATATATTTTCCCTTTCGATTGGTCGTCTCTTTACCTTGTTGATGATTTCTTTTGCGGAACAGAAGCTTTTTAGTTTGATGTAGTCCCATTCATTTAGTTTAGCTTTATTTATAAAATCCTCTTTACGTCCAAGGTCCTTGAGTTTAGTTTCTGTTTTCTTCTATGCATTTTATTGTTTCACATCTTATATTTAGGTCCTTAATCCATTTTGAGTTAATTTTGGTGTGTGGCGATAGACAACAGTTCAGTTTCATTCTTTTGCAGGTAGCTTTCCAGTTTTCCCAGCATCATTTATTGAAGAGGCTTTCCTTTCTCCACTGTATGTATTTGGCTTATTTGTCAAAAATTATTTGCCCATATAAATATGGGTTTACTTCTGGACTCTCAATTCTGTTCCACTGGTCCCTATGTCTGTTTTCTGCCAATACTTTGCCATTTTGATTATTGTCACTTTAGTATAATTTGAAGTCGGGCAGTGTGATGCCTCCAGCCTCATTCTTTTTTCTTAGGATGGCTTTGGCAATTTGGGATCTTTTGTGCTTCCATACAAATCTGATAATTTTTTGTTCTATTTCTTTAAAAAATGCCGATGAGATTTTGATGGGGATTGCATTAAATCTGTGTAATGCTTTAGGTAATATGGCCACTTTAACTATGTTCATTTTTCCAAGCCAAGAACACGGAATATCTTTCCATTTCTTTGTATCTTCTTTGATTTCTTTTAATAGGGTCTTATAGTTTTCATTATATAGGTTTTCTACTGTTTCATTAAATTTATTCCTAGGTATCTTATTCTTTTTGTTACAATTGCAAAACAAATTATTTTTTCCTTCCTTTTCTGATACTTCATTATTAGAGTATGGAAAAACTATGGATTTTTGAACATTGATTTTGTATCCAGAGACTTTACTATATAGCTTATTGTTTCTAGTAGTGTTCTTGTTGGAGTCTTTAGGGTTTTCCATTTAGAGAATCATGTCATCTGCAAATAGTGACAGTTTGACTGTTTTGTTTCCTATTTGGATGCCTTTTATATCTTTCTCTTCTGATTGCACTTGCTAGGACCTCCAATGTTATATTGAATAACAGTGGATAGTGGACAGCCTTGCTTGTTCCTGATCTTAGAGGGAAGGTTTTTAGTTTTTCACCATTAAGTATAATGTTGGCTGAGGTTTGTCATAGATGGCCTTTATTATGTTAAGGTACTTTCTTTATACGATTTTGTTAAGTGTTTTGATCATAAATGGATGTATCTTGTCGAAGGCTTTTTCTGCATCTATTGATATGATCATATGATTCTTATTTTTTAATTTGTTTATGTGGTGTATCACATTAATGATTTGCATATGTTGAACCATCCCTGTGCCCCTGGGATGAAGCCCACTTGATGTGTATAATCTTTTAATATGTTGCTGTATTGGTTTGCTAGTATCTATTTAGGATTTTTGCATCTGTGTTCATGAGAGATATTGGTCTGTAGTTTTCTTTTTTGTGTTATCTTTACCAGGTTTTGGTATCAGAGTAATATTGGCCTCATAAAATGAGTTGGGAAGTATTGCCTCCTCTTCAATTTTTTGGAAGAGTTTGAGGAGAATAGGTATTAAATCTTCTTTGAATGTTTGGTAGAATTCACTGGTGAAGCCATCTGGTCCTGGACTTTTACTTTTTGGTAGGTTTTTGATGATTGTTTCAATTTCCATACTTGATCAGTCTATTTAGATTTTCCAGTTCTTCTTGATTCAGTCTAGGAAATTGCATTTTTCTAAGTACTGGTCCATTTCTTCTAGGTTATTAAATTTGGTTATTATACTTTTTCATAGTATTCTTGTATGATCCTTTGTATTTCTGCATGTCTGTGTAATTTCCCTCTTTCATCCTGATTTTTTTATTTGTGTCCTTTCTCTTTTTTCTTTAGTGAGTCTAGCCAGGGTTGTCAATTTTATTAACCTTCTCAAAGAACCAGCTCTTTGTTGCATTTTTTCTATCTTTTTGTTTGTTTGTTTTCAATTTCATTTATTTCTGCTCTAATTTTGATTATTTCTTTCCTTCTGGACTTTAGCTTCATTTGTTCTTCCTTTTCTAGTTTTTTAAGATGAAGCATTAGTTGTTTATTTGGGCTCATTCTTGTTTTTTGGAGATAGGCCTGTAATGATATGAACTTTCCTTTATGACCGCTTTTTTGTGTCCCAAAAGTTTTGATATGTTGTACTATCATTATCATTCGTTTCTATGTATCTCTTGATCTCTTTTTATTTTTCTCTGACCCAGTTATTCTTCAGTAGCATGTTGTTTAATCTCCATGTATTTGTGGTTCTTCCTGATTTCTTTCTGCAGTTGATCTCTAGTTTCAAAGCATTATGATCAGAGAATATTATTGGTATGATTTCAACCCTCTTATATTTGTTGAGGCTATCTCTGTGTCCCATCTGTGGTCGATTCTTGAGAATGTTCCATGTGCACTAGAGAAGAATGTATAAGCAGCTGTTTGGGGATGGAAGGCTCTGTAAATGTCAATTAGAGGATATACAATTTTCTAATGACAAAGTATTTACTGGATCTGCGAGTTTGTATGGAAAAATGTAGATTCATTTTGGTATTATATCTGAGGGAATCAAATTTCTATACTACTAAGATAATCACAGGATAACTTGTTCTCACCCTATAAAGGCTCCCAGAACAGGAAGTCAGGACAGCACATGTCAAGACAGAACTGTTATTAGTTGAAATGTCCTCCTCATTCTTCCTCTTTCATTTCCTATCCAAAACTAAGGTAAATTCATACCTGAAAATTAAAAACACAACTCTATTACATCTATTATTTTTAGACCATAAAAAATTACATAATTAAATTTTGTTCTAACTCCTCTAACTGTTTTTAAATAACCAATCCTAGTTTTTTTTTTTAAATTAAATATAATAGTAATTCAACATTGTAATTTTTTAATAGTTAACATTCTGCAAACACCTATTTGCAACCCTACATCACCCAATAGACTAGCTAATGAGTGCTCAAGGCAAAGCAGAAGCCTCAAAGTTACATGTCAACAAACATAACTATCCTTACAAGATACAAATATATGAAATAAACCTGTATGGTTAAGGCAGGAATTAATTTTGATTAAAAGAAAAAATTAAATTAGTTGAACTAAAAATTATTTTATTTATTCAGGTTCTATGCTATCACATGTTTTAGTCTGTACTGACTTAAAGAGAAAAATTCCAAAATGACAAACTAGCTAAAGTGCTTTGCTTAGTTGACTATTCAGCTAAATCAAGGTAAGATAAATTTGACCAGACTCTGTTCACTATCAGAGGTGACAGATTTACCTATTTTCTGATAGTCGAGGACATTCTTGCTGTCAAATTATTTTACCATAAACCCATTTTTACCCATCTTAAATATAAACTTTTATGTTTATTAAAACCCCTTTTAAGTAATTATGAGAAGGCATAAAATATAGCTAGTGAAGGAAGTAATGATAGCTCATAAATCTATACTTATTTTTAAAGCACTTCAGGTGTTTACCGAAAACTACAGAATATTTTTTTTCTTTTCCTTTATAGAGCAGTTCTTTATTTTTAATACAAACCTCACAACTTTTAATGTTTGCAATAGCTATATTTAAAGCCACAATCTTTTATCTAAGACTTGCTTTGCACTGGCTGCCAAACAGCATCCTCTCTCATTAATCCACTCCCTAGCTGTGTCACTGCTCAGCTGGTTTTATTGTGGTGCCATTACTCAGTTTTGGCCCCAGCCCTGGGATGCTGGCCACATAAGGAGCTGGGTGCCATCCTGACTGGTGCCATCTGAAGCAGAGAAGGATCTGTTTTCTTCACCAAGGTCGGTCTAATGGTGGTGGTTTCTGTTTAGATGATAGTCTCGCAGTAGGTGACTAAATGGTGTGCTCAGGCAGTGTTCAGCTTCTTTATTCCATGTATCATCAGCTGTTTGCTACAGAATATATCCTATTCCAAAACTCAGTGCTGAAAACAATAACCGTTTCTATTGTTTATGAGTCTGTTGATGGAAATTCATCTGGTCTAGCCTGGGTTTGGCTGATCTCAGCTGTGTTCTCTTGTTTGTGCATCAGCTGGCAGGTCAGAGGTTGGCTGGTAATAAGGTAGCTCAACTGAAACAAGTCAATCTCTCCTCTACGTGACCTCTCATCCTTTAAAAGGGCTACCCTGAACTAGGAGCACAGGGTTAAAGACAGTAGTGGAAGCCTACAAGGCATCTTGTGCTTAGGCTCAGAACTGGCACACAGTCACTGTCTAACCACACTCTATCAGCCAAAGTAAGTCACAGTCCAGATCAGAGTCAAAGTTTCATCCCCTAATGGGAAGAAGTTTCAAAAGGCATCACAAAGAGCATAGGTATAGAGAGTCGAGTAACTGGGCCACCAGTAACTTTTCATGGTTGGAAAGATGTCTTCATTCAGCTCCCCCAGTGGTATGTCCCATGTCTCTTCTGGATACCTGTTGCCTTTAGAATTGCCACTAAGGCAACCACCAATGCAGTCTATGAGCGTATCCCTCAGTTAATTCCAGCCACTCTCACTTGGAAATGAAGAGATCCTTTACTTCACTGTCTCTAGAGTGTAGAAAACTGGATGTGTGTTGTGTGCCTGTCCTTTCCTTCTTAGAAACCCAGACTGTAGTTTGCATTATATGTCTTGAGTAGTTCAGGGAAAATCCAAAAAGTTCCAGTTCTTCAAAAATCTTAAAGAGAAGTTAATTTTTGTCATCAGTCTTCAGAAAGTCTCATCACAACCCAGGAGAATATATCTGGAAGCCCAAAAAAGGGTGAAAGAGGACTCTTTGAAGTTCTTTAATTCTCTTCTCTTCCAGAAGAACTCCTTTATTTTGCATCTCTATGGCTTTGCTGATGGCAAAGATTATCAAGCCAGTTGGCCTTCTTCAAGAATGAGTGACCTGAAAGCTAAGTGCCAGAACGTTTCTGCTTTTGCATATGACTTTTGGGAATTTAGTATATGTGCATGTATATATAAACTGTTTGCTCTCTGTTCAATAATGTGGATGTGATGTTGATAAAAAGTTGCTAGGGGAAGGTTATTTAAGGGACAATTTTAAATGGAGATAACCATAGAATTCTCTCTAAGGTGAGTGATATTAGAGCTCAGACCTGAATGCCCAAGAGGGAAGCCATCTCTGCAAATATCAGAGGAAGTGAGCAGCCAGGCAGAGGCTCTGGGCTGGCAGAGCGAGGCTTGTTCAATTGAACATAGAAAGCCTTCATGCCTGGAAAGGGGTGAGCAAAAGAGAACATTCTAAGAGGTGCTGTAGCCTGGGCCAGGTCCTGCAGGGCCCTTTAAGCGCCCAGTAAAAAGTTTATATTTTACTTTATAAAAGTAGAAAAGTATTGGGGGGGGGATATAAACTGATTATTAGTTTAGAAAGATGATTCTGGCTTCTCTGGGATTGTAGCAAGACACAAGTGAAATGACCAGTTCTCAGGCTGTTGTATCCAGGCAAGAGATAATGTGGCTGCAGTGAGAGTGGTAGTTGTAGAAGGAAAAGAAGTAAACAAATTCAAAAACATTTTTGAGGTAGATTCGATAAGACTTACTAAGGGCTGGAGGAGGGCCAAGGGAAAACACAGAAGCAACAAAACAAGCCTTTATTCCAAGGACACGAGACCCTAAAAGCCTTCTGGACCAAACATTTCTATGTCATTTTAATCAATGAAAATTAAATTAAAAGTTGCTTGGTGTTCAAATGCTCATTCTTTAGAGAAAAGGGGAAAGGAGAACTTCCTATGTAAATGATAGACACGCCCAAGTGTTGTGATTTGTTTTTGAGTGCCAAGAAAGAGTGTAAGCCTTCCCAAGTGATTCCTTATCGCATTGTGTGGGGGAGGGATACAGTGAACTAGAATTACATGAGATACTCAAGATTAAATAGACTGAAGCAAATTCTGAAAATCAAAGCAGGATTTTCTCACAGAATGTAAAATATTAATCGCTCTTTTTGGTCCTTAAACCTTAACTGAAGTTGCCATAACCCTGAATGACCCCTGTCCAACCACCTTAGATAAACTGAGGAAAGAAGAGGAGACGGTGGGGAAAGTAAAAGGGGATTCCAGAGAAAGAACTTAAGTAAGGGACTTCTTTGCTTTTCTTGAATCATAAGTTTAATCATGAACACAGAGAAACTTACAGATATACAGAAACAAAGGATAAAATTAAACACTGCATTTCAGAGTGTTTTATGGGGTTAGTAACATAAATCAAACCTAAAAATTCTGTGTTTGATCTAATGTTTAGGCTTCTTTTTAGACTTAAGCTCCTTGCATAAGACTTGGCAAAATACTATATTTTTATAATCAGTGATATAAATCTTGAATCTTTTTTTAAGTTATGTAAAGACCGTGTACACTCACATAGTTCCCTAATAAAATAGGATGTTACTTGAGTGGCTGAGGCCTGTCCACTACTCAATATAGCATCTTCAGTCATTAAAGTGTTCAGCTCTGTGCAAAATATAGGGACTTCTATGATGTTACGCTGCAATCAGTGGGGAGAAAATAGTAGGGCTTGATTTCCTAACATTTCTTTCTTTATATATTAATCTTTCAATATTTAGGAGGCTTTGGTTTATTTGGGGAAAAAGGGAAGAAGAAAATAACCCTGTTATAAAAAGCTGGTAATTGTATAATTCTCAAAATATTGCATCCTACTAGTGTTCATATGAACAAGACTGAATTTAAAGTAACACTTATTTATATTTCAAAATCGTATACATGCACTCTGACACATAATTTTGAAAAATTTTACAGAGTAAGACATATTTTTAACGATCAAAAGTAAACTCGAATCTTCGGGCCTTTCTGTGTCTTTCATCTTAATGAGTTTTTCAAGGTGTGGTCTGCAAAGGGAGAACTCTGGGTAGCTCCTGCCTCTGAGACAAAGAACCTTTTCACTTGATGCATACAGAGGGTGTAAAAAAACAGAGTGATCTGATAATTTATATATAAATGGGCACACTTCAAGAGTGAAAGGAGACACTATGAATATTATTGTAGGACAATGGTAGAATGCTCATGTGATAGCCTTAGATTTAAAGCATACAGTAAATCAACAAAATGTCAACAGAGGGAAGAGTCTAGTGTTTATACCTTTATATTTAGGATTTATTTTCAGGAATCAGTTATGAATGAATGAAGCCCCTGATCACTCCTCCGTTACTGTAAGTTTTTATATAACTATTAATTTGCTACCTCTCTACATGGCCTACAACTCTCTCAGTGCTTGTGCTACTGTACTATGTGTCTTACAGTTCTAAAATATCTCTCTGGATGCTTGCAAGAGTTAAACGCTTCTAAGTGCCTTTTATTCAGAGTGTAACTTGTGCTCTAAGCAAAAACTGAGTCTCCTATTCTAACATCTGTTTGTTGCATGTTTAAGGTATATATATTATTACTTAATGCTATTGTCCAATTTTTTCATGGTTTATATATTGGCACCTATAAAAGTGACTTAATTAGTAAACAGGTACTTTCTTATAAAAAAAAGTCAAAACTTCAATCCTATATAGTATGTCGAACATGTGTGTAAAAATAATGAACTTTTTAAATGGATGTGTTTGTATATTCTTCATAGAATGCTGAATGGATTGTTGGGCTTAAGAATCCTCATAAAGATAGATTGTTTACTATAAAAAAGATTGGATGGCATGAACAAGAGAGATTAGATGCTCTGTGATATAAGGAGAACACATGTCCAAACTGACTTCTTATAAAAAGCAGGGGCAGGGCATTTATAAGTTGCAGCTGACTTGGTTTAATACCTTGGTAATTTACAGGTTGGAGCATCTGGCTTTGTGTTTTATTTGGAGATGCAAAAGAAAATACAGTCTTTCTTATCAAATAACAAAAGCTCTAATGACACAGAGCTTTGTTAAAATAGGATATATATATACATACATACATACATATATAAATACATACATACATACACACACATATGTTTATTGAGTTCCTTCCACTGTTTTTACTTCCGGGAAACCACCATTAACAGGACAGATAAGATTTATGCTGCTTACGTGAATTGTGATAGAAAAGTTAATTGAGGTAGAGATAGCTACAAATACTCATCATACTTCTGATTTAACCAACTTGCAATATGTATAAAATTCTCCTAGAGAGAAAAAAATTCATGGCAAAATATTTTTTTATGTTCTAACTGGAAGATTGAATTTAATTTTTGTAAATTAATTATCTAAAAATGGCTTAAAGAGGTAAAAGCCTTCCTGAAAATGCTGCCTTGTTATGCATTCAACATTCATTTATTCAACAAATATTTATATGAGTACTACCATGTTCCAACACCACTGCAGTCATTGAGGTACAGAAGTTAACACAAAATAAATTTTCTCATAAGCTTATATCCCAAGGGGAGATGGATAGTAACTGCAGAAATAGCAAATAATTACATCGTAGTCCGATGTACCGATCGGGCACGTGTAATAGAAGAAAGTAAAGCAAGGAAGGAGATAGTGCCAGAATGAATGCTAGGGTTAAGGCAAGGCATGGGTCAGAGGCCTCAGTGAAAAGATGACAGAGCAGAAACCCAAAAGGAGTAAGGGAGTAAATATGGAGACACGTGTGGGGAAGAATATTTCAGACAGAAGGAAAAGTTAGTGTAAAAGTCCTGAGTTTAGCAATGTGCTTAATGTATTCAAGGAACACACAAATGCGAGTGGTACTGAAGTGGAGCAAGCAAAGGAGAGAAGAATATGTCGATAGATTGGGCTGCCTCTAATTGCTGCAAAGTAGTCTACTATTGCAGAAATGCTGGCAAAAGAAAGAGTGTTAATTTGAAGAACATTGGACATTTAGAAAAGAACTGGTGTACTCTATTTTAGTCTATTTATCCTATTAAATTCTTTCTAGGCTTTTTATTTCTCATTCTTGTGATAAAAATGTGTCATCTTCAGGCTATATATAAAAAATAAGATTTCTGAAATAAACTTCACTTGACTGAGGTTTTTTTTAAAATTTTCTTTTTTGGCAAACGATACAACCACCCCTCATGAAGTGTCATTCAGAGGAGAATTTGTGAAAATAAAGCAAGGATATATGTATTCCAATTCTGCGAAATCATTCTTTGTTAAGTTACTAGACAAGTGAAAGACTTGATTTCTGGCTGATTTGCTATATGAGGAAAAACATATTCTCTTTCTCTTCCTGTGTATATATGTAACTATGTATATGTAATGTTTCTACTTTTTATTTTTTCAACAATCTATCTCCAGCATGTGAAGAACCTATTATGTGTCAAATGGTATAAAATATTTTAAAAATCTCTACTTATAGGAGGGGGATTATGGATTGGTGGGAGGAATTTAATGGATTTTTTTCTTTTTTTTTTTCTTTTTTTCTTTTTGCAGGATTAAGAAAAGCACTAAGGAAAGGAAGGGGAAAAAAACCCTCCAGAAGCAATATTTCTCTTTTATATATGTTAATTATATCTGATTTCTGCTATCTATTTATATTTAGGTTTATAAATTTTTAATTGTCCATGAAAAGATGTTTTTTTCCTTCCTTATGATTAAAACCTTAGGCATCATAGAGTAATAGTTAAAAGCTTTGAGGTCAGGTAGACCTGAGTATGAATTCCACCTTTGCCACTTCAGGTAGAAACCTAACCTCACTCTAAATGGCGCTACCACACAGAGAAATTATAAGTATTATCTGAATAAGATGGAACATCAGAACAGAATCTAATATATAGAAATGCTCAGAAGAGCATAGTAATCATCGTTCTCTAACTACTGTCTATTCTGTGAGTTCCCATGTTCAGCCAATCACCATTTCTATTAATCCTTCATCAGAGACTATGATTTCTATCACTTAATCTGTATTTCTAATACAATTAACTAAATCACTCATTTTTAATTCCACCAATACGTCTTAAGCACAAGCTCTGAACATCTTCTAGGAAACAAAGACAGCAGTGAAAAAGAGAGAATTGCTAATAAGCACTCAGTATGCCAATTGCCTTGAATACTAAATTTAGATAAAATATCCCTTCAGTATCTAGCCCAGTGTCAAACATTGAAGATATTCCAAAATAGCCGATGAATAGAAAATAGCCAGAAAGTCATCTGGACAAAATGAAATTCTAACATATGTATAATTAGAGTCCTAAAAAGATGGAGGATATAGAGAATATGTCAACAGTATTATTGAAATATAAGGCCAATGTTTTTCCAAGACTAAAATGAAAGACATAAATATCAAGAAGTCCTAAGAAACCAGAAGAAGGAAAAAGCAAAGAAAACCACATCTAGAACATCATACTAAAGCTGCAGAAATTAAAAAGCATTTGAGGAATTTAAAAAAAAAAACAATTCAAAGGAGTAGTGTAAGATTTTACAGCTTACTTCTCAAAAGAACTAATGCAAGACAGAGCAATGGAACAAAACCTTACTAATACTTTTAATATTTAAAAGAAATAACTGCTAATATAAAATTGCCTAACTCTAAAATTATATTTGAAAACCAAAGAGAAATAAAAACATATCCAAATAACAAAAGTAGAATTTTCATCACCAACACATCTTAACAGAAAACACTAAAGAAGTTTTTCAGACAAAAAGAAAATATCCTAGATGCAGCACAAATTCAGGAAAAAGAAACAAATGAGAGAAGGTAAACAAGTAGGTAAAACTAAAGTATATATCTCTATATCTATATCTATATCTAATCTATATCTATATCTATATCTATATCTATCTATGAACTTTCCCTTTATCAATATTATATGAGGGGGAGGTAAATAAAGCTCATTGAATTGTTCAAGAGATAGATAAAGGACTAAATTTGTTGTGACTGTAAAAAGTATTCCACTGTAATCTCTATAGAATATCCAATGAAAAACAATCCACAAAAATAATATATAATAAATGGAATAACCAAAGGTAAATAATTTAGAAATACTTATTAATCTGAAGAAGACAAGAAAGAATGAGAATAAATGATATAAGATTTAAAAAAACGAACTAGAACTCTCATTTTTCATAGATAACATAATTGAATAGTAAGATTTTAAAAGAGATTTTTATATACTACCAGAAGTAAAAAGTAAATTCAGCAATGTTATGATCAGTATAAACATTATTTTTATTCTATACTGGGCAACATATAATTATAAAATAAAATTTTTTTTTTAAAAACCATTTACAATAGCAAAGTAAACATAAAATATACAGGAATAATTAACAAGGTGTACAACTTCTATACAGAAAACTATAAAACATTATAGAGGTCATCTTAAGAATACCTAAATAAATAGTGGTATGATACCATATATGATTTGATACATTTGCTATTGTAAAGGTTCCACAAATTTAATCTATTTCAATGTTATCTCAATCAAAATCTCAGGAGTTTTTTTTAAGTGTGCATCAATCAACAAGCTGTTTTCAAAATGTATATAGAAATGCAAAGAACAAAAGCAATCTTGAAGAAGGTGATGAAAGGTGGACTTATACTTGTAAATATCAATTTATTGTAAAACTACAGTAAATAAATTGTGAGGTATGGGTGCAAAGATAGACAAATAGGCCAGAATAGAGGCTCTAAAGATAAAACCACATGTATGCGATTTATGTCAAAAGTGGCATGCAGGACGGTGGAAAAAGGAGAGTATCAAAATATTTTCAATAAATGGTGAGGAAATGACTCCTACAAAAATCATATTTTTAAAATTTCATTCTAACTGGATTATAGATCTAAATATAACACAAAAATAACACTTTTAGAGGATAACATAGTAAATATACTCTTACCTATGAAGCATTTTAAATAGAACCACAAAAAAACATACTAATTAAAAAATGAAAACTTTGCTTTATATTTAATGTAATTTTTTCATTTAAAAAGTTGTTCTTGTCTTAATTAAATTCTCTATGTTTCTTACTACCCAGTGCTTGTTCAAAATATTATATCATTAAAATTTTTTGTTGAGTATCATTTAATCTTTTGCTTTTGTTTAATGATCCTTCTTTTTTTTCTAAAATTTCCTTTAATTTATGAAATATTTTTAAGGGTGTAAACAAAACTTTTTAATGCATTGTTTATATTCTTGTTTATAGCTCACCCATCAGACAGCAAGCTCCATTTCCATTAATCTTGTTGCAACAATATTTTGAAAAAAATCTAAAGCTAATCTCTTTTATCCCATTATTTATAAACATAGATAATAAAAATTCTAGAATTTGAAAGACTTGAGATGAACAGATTACATTGGATAATGTCTGTACAGTCCAAAGATGTTTAATTCTTTCCCTATAGTCACTAATATGGTTAATGTCGATGGCCAAGTGAGAAGCCAGGGTTTTTCACACCCAGACAGTGTTTTTCTTTTTATTGCACTTTTTTTTTTTTCTGCGAGAGATAGTTTTATAGTTTTCTAATTATATTCCACCCCTATGCACACCCTGATTCTCATGGGCTTGGGAGGGCCATCCCAGTAGGGACTCTCTAGTTTTACATTCTATTCACTAATAAAAATTGCCTAACTACATATGGTATTTGGAAAACAGAAGATGATGCCTGATTTCCACCATTTTGACATATCTTGATTAAATATATATTGTTATTAGAGTAATAGTAATATCAATAAATCTTAAATGGAATTTTTTTTCTTTAAGCATAAAAACAAGCATTTTGTTTGGCTGTAATAACTTATATAAATATAAGTTATTTATATTAATAGCTGCATAATATGCCAACAATTAGGTGTAGTTAATCATTCTCTGTTTAGGTGATTTCCTCTTTTTACTGTTAAAAATCATGATGAACGTATTTTGTGAATCTAGAGTTTTCCAGATTTGAGTTTACTTCCTTAAGTTATGTCCCTCCATATTTCTACCTTTCTCATTACTCTTGCCACACTACAACATTTCAAAAACTTTACAATACCACCATCAATATAAAACATGCTATTTCAATAGTAAGAAAGGTCCTTTTTTTATTTATACAAGTCATTTACATGATTATCTTTAATTAACTGAAAATAAAATAAACATTTCCATGTTTCTGTTTTTCCTCCTTTGTAAATTTTCTGTTCATATCTTTTTTCTATGTAAAATATATATTTTACTGAGTTTTTTGCCCTATATATTATCATCAATTATTATCAGAAGGATATAGATTCTTGCATCTGTTACATTTGCTTAATATTTTTTCTTAGGTTTTTTTTTAGCCTCTGCTACAATTTCCACTACAATAATCTGGTTATAAAAAATTAAAATTCTTTACTGAATCTACCAAGAAGAAAAGGCAACTAATAACTCTAATGGCTAGAGATTTTCCATCTTTTTTCTTATGTTAAACAATGATTTAAAGGTGTTTTGTGAGTGTTGCTTTCATTATGAAAATGTTTATCGTTCAGTTGTGTCACAGTAGAGTTTTTTAAGTTTCAATTTCACCCTTTTTTATGTTTTTGTTATGTTTTTTATATTATATTTTGTTTTTATATTTTTATGTATATTTTATGTTTTAATATCACAGAGATTCCAGGCCAAATGTCTATGGTAAATTAACTGGCCCTTTGCTAGTAGTAATAACTTGAATTTACATTCAAAGCTAATTTATTTATATGTGCATCAGGATTGCAAATTTACATATTTCACAGTGGGATGTGCAAAATGTGACTGCATTTCTCTATAACTGATCTAACCTTTCATGACCCCACTCATTCACTAGGAAGTTTAAATTGAAATATTAATTTAGCCCAATATGACTCAAATATTAGTCCATCCAATTATGTGGAAGACTATTAGCATAATCCTTAAAGAATTTCTGCCAACATTGTCCCATCACCTTTCTTTACCTTTCCTCACCTTTCTTTACCTTTCTTCACCTCTTCTTTCAAGATGGTTTTTGATGTGTGGGAGAGAAATGGAAATCGTCTCATGGCATTGAAGAAGAGAAGAAATGCAAACCTCTGTGGTCCTGGATATTTCACTGATTGACCAACCTCTAAAGTTTGCATTTATTGGTTGTGTTAATAAAAAAAAAAATTTAAAACCAATACAACATGGACACCTATGAATATAGACACTGGGTATAAACAGCCAGTACAGTCATATTATGCACGCTGAGGATGATCACAGTTCTGCACCTGCTGCTAGTGTCTGATGCTAATTAAATCCCTTGTCCATCTCATCTCAGCTTAGTCAGGATCCATTGGCTTCTTCCAGCTGACTTCATGTCTCTCCAGTCTGGGACTGAAGATTCCTGTTCTGCCTTTGATTCCCTGAACAAACCCCTAGACAGAGGGGTAGGCTTCCAGTACATCATAGCTTTTTCCTTCCAGAGAAGTCATCTTCTCTCCTCCACCTCTGTTGCCTGGAAACTATAATGGTTGAATTTCATGTGGGGATAAAACTGGCTTACCAATAGGAAAAAAGAAAAACAAGAATATATTTTAAAAATTTTCTATTTTGCTAGTCATTTAAACTTGAATCAAGCATGTAGTATTGAAGAGATAATGAGTCAGTAGACATATCTAGCAGTAAGTAGACTGCAATAATCTGCAACTGAAAGTAAGGTAGACATTTGTTATTTTTCGTATTCAGCACCTTTCTTCTGGTAGTATTCATATGTTTTTCTTTTAAGAAACCTTCTCTTCCCTACTTTCAGTCTGTGTAGCTTGGATGAAGATGACAGCAGCTCTCTGATCCTGGCGATGGCACATGACTTAGGCTTAGCAGTCCCTGAGGAGGACCTAACTCTTGAGTTTTCCATGATGTTAGTCAATGAATTCCCTTTTTTGTTTTAGTCAATTTGAATTTAAATTTCTATTACTTGTAAAAAAGACTGCTGACTAATAGACTGTAATGTTTCTTTTTGTACTACATCATTGCCTAGATTTTAGCTTCTCTTATTAGTTTATTTAAATTCTTTCCAGAAGACTAAATTAAGATTTATAAGGAAATTTTTTATATGCCATTCATCCATGTAAGAGAAATGGAGTTTCTGTTTATTCTTTTTCAGAGATATTATTGTAATTGGTGAAGAATAGTCTCTCTTACAGAGATGTGCACATATAAAGAAAGAAAAAAGAAAGAAAAAGAAAAAAGAAGAAAGAAAAGAAAGAAAGAAAGAAAAAAGTAACAATTTGACCAGAACTACATTTTGTTTTTGAAAATTTAGATATGCTAGACCTGTTTCAAAGACTACTTTGTGCAAACAATTCTAAGTAGTCTCATTAGGAATAAAAATAGAAAGTTTTCATAGCTCCTTAGTGCTATTTATTTTCAAAAGATAGCAAAAGAAATAAAAGTTTTAATAAAATGCTATCATCAAAATTTTAATATGAGAAAGCTAGCTAGCATTATAAAAATAAACTAAGTTTGAAAATCAGCCTTTTATTTAAGTAATATATAAAATTACTGTATTTTTATATATAATATATGATGTATACTATATTATATATATGTTATATATTACTTGAAATAATATTATACATTATATATACTTGGACTAAACACTGAGTGTCTATATATTCATTAAGAAAGAACACACTGCTTTCTTCTTACTCCATCTAATCACTCAGCAGTGTATAATAAACAATAGCTAATATTTTTCTTTAATAAAAATTGACTGTGATAGTTGGAACTTTCTTTCATGAATAATTGATATATTATGTACCCTTCATGACTTAAAGTTATGCTTATTGAGCAGCAAAATTAGCACTACTTCAAATTTAAGTTTTCTTTAAAAGAAAAAGAGATTAGAAAAATAATAAAATCTAGCATTTTTATTTTGTGGGATTGTGTGTGTGTGTGTTAAACACGATCCTGAAATTTTAATAAAGATAAATCCATACAAGTGGTTTTTATCCAAGCCAAAATGAATCATTTCAAGTAAAACTTATTTTGTCCACATTTTTTAGCATAAATGTAGGGAAAATCTTTCGTTCTTGTCTAAAATGTTGTTGACAGCATTTTTTTTTTTAGTCTACTGAAATTTTTTTAATGTGACCCAAGCCTCTTTGACTTGCACAAAGCTATTTGATAATGCATCAAGAATACAAATCTGGGAATCCCCCTACACCAACCTGATTACCCTTTCTGTTTAATTCTTTTTGTATATTGTTCCATCCTTTTTAGTTTGTTGTACGAGAACCACTTTCCGAGCAAACAACAATAATTTATTTGCATTCCCAATATTCAGTTATTCCCAGATCTATCTGAATACTTATTAAAGGAAATAAAAAGGTACATAGGCGAACAAAAAAATGAAAAGTCCAAGTTTATACTCTGTATCTCTGTCGACTTGTATGTCAGTGACATTAGATAAACCACCTAAGCTCTCTGGGTCTCGGCTTTTCTAAATTGTGAAGTGATAGAGTTAGATTCGATAATATCTTAGCTTTTCCAGACCTATGGAATCCTAAGAGGGCTACAGCCAAACAAACACTTTTGGGGCAAGCAATCCTAAAACATTACTCTATTCTAATGTTTCTTCTAGCTGTATGAAAAATGAAACTCCTGATCTAACATTTCTTTTCTACTCTATTTAAAATCCAGTAATATCTTCTATAATATTCTTTTTTTTTCACATCTCTATGATGCCAGTAATAAATAATTTAATATGTTGTGAGCTTCGGTAATGCAGATTCCATTCAGGTTTCTATATCTTTAATATCTCCTTAGTGATTGCAGACAATATGGATTCAGTACCTATTTATTAAGTAAATGGTTAAAGAATGCTCATCTTTAACCTTTTTTCTTATCTACTTTTAATGTCTTAACTTTTTATTTTCCTTTTTCAATTTATATTGCCAATTCCAACTATACAAGCTCCAACATGCTGAATCCATATCTCTATTAGTAATATAGAAAAATTTAAATTTAAATGCAGATAATTATTGACTCTTTGAGCCTTGCAAATAATCATAATTACTTTCCTAAATCAAGCATACCAATGTAGGATGAATAATTATATTTTGGTGTCTAATTCTGCTTTAGCATAACTGGGCCTACACACATCTGCTACTCACAGATGAAATTATATAGAAAATGATTAAAAATAAAAGTAAAGGAAATTTTTAAAAAACGATCTGAGAAGAAATTCAAGCATGAGAATTAAACATTGGCATTTTTCTTTTAAAATTGAAAAGCAGAAAAGACATGTATAGTGAAGAGGAAAGGATACTACAGGAAAAAAATTATCTGAGAAAGAATATATTAAAAAAAGTTTTCAAGTCCAACTTTTAAAAATCTAGGCAATTGGATTAATCTATTGGAATTGGCTGTCATCCCAATTTGTTCCTTATTTCTTCTCTTGTATCAAAGCAGCAACAAGAAGTGAAAATGTTTTGGACTAATGAGCAGAGAATAATTTGGCAATGCTTCTAAATATTGGCGTTCAAATAGAATAGAAAAAAATGCACTAAATATGCCATTAATGAGACTACTGACTGAGAAAAGAGTGAGATAGATGTCCTTGAGAAACATGAACTTTCAGGATATATGGAGAAGTTTGAAGCACATGACCTCGGAAGTCAGGGTGTAGTTAAATAATAATGCTTTGGACATATTTTAAAAACTGAGATTTTGAGAGGAGGCAATTTTGTGAATAGCAGGTTAAAATATAAGAAATTCAGAGCCTGGCTGGTGATAGAGAAGTAAAAAGGGAGAGGGAGTGTGTGGAAGACATCACACATTAAACAACAGTTGATGTGGCAGCCTGCTTACATCATGGAAATAGTACAGAGTGAAGAAATGGGAAAGAATTCATCCTAGGAAACACAGGTGGCAACACAATAGAGTTTTAGAGACAAGAGTCACCAAAACGATTCTTGTGGAAATACCACAGGTTGATGGGAATTTAGAGGACCTGGTTTTGAGAGTCTCAGTCCAAAAATTCAAAATAATTGAGTGACCATAAGCACATCGAGAATCATTAAGTGATATACGTTTCAGATTTCATTTACTCAGTTCTGAGCCAGGCACAAGCAGAAATGGGAAGGATGAGAAAAGGAACACGGGATGAGTGAGGGTTGATGTGTCCTCAGGGAGCTTATATTTCTAAAGGAATAAAAAAATGTGACAAGAGCTTTCTTGTCGGATAGAAAGATATGAGTGTTTACTAGCACACTGTGAGTCTTAAATAAAGAACAGTTCATTCTCTCTTTGGGGAGCAGAAAATAAATGTTTTAAACTGGCTTAAAATATGCATAAGCAAATGCTGAGAAGTAATAAAATGCACAGTCGTTTCAGGGTTAGTGAGATTGATGTTAAACTAAGTGTAGGAGTTGTGCATATGACTCTGAAAAGAGGCAGAGGTCAAGACTCACAAGAAATGTCATCCTTTATTCTTTTGGTACATGACTGCAACAACAACATTTTTAATTAAAATTATTCATTAAAATTATTAATCTGATCTGTTAATTTTAAAAAATCATACTTCCTGATTTTAAACTATATTACAAAAGGCTATGGTAATTAAAACATTATGGTACAGGAAAAAAATAACCACATAGACCAATGGAACAGAATAAGGAACCCAGATATAAACTCCTTCATATATGTGTCGATTAATACTTGACAAAGGAGCCAAGGACACTCAATGGGGAAAGGATGGTGTCTTCAACAAATAGTGCCAGGAAAACTGGATAACCACATCCAGAAAAATATAATTGGACCCCTATTTTATTACCAGTCACAAAATTAACTTGAAATGGATTAGACTAAACACGAGAACTGATACCATAAAAACTCCTAGAAGAAAACATAGGAAAGAAGCTCCTTGAATTGGTCTCTGCAATGATTTTTTTTTTGATATGACACCAAATACACAAATATCAAGTTCAAGAAAAACTTTAATGCAAAATAAATTTAATAAGAAAATAAATAAAAAATGAATATTAAACGGACCACAAAAAAAGAAACTATAAGTCAGCAAAAGCAACCAAATTTAAAAATCTCTCTTGCCTCTTAAAACATAAAGCAGAAGTAGAATTCACTGGCTAGAAGATACTGAAGCAAATAGTTTTTCAAGAGTGAAAAAAATGATAACACATTTATATAGCTAAGAATAGAACTGGCAGTATCTAAGATAAAATTACAAGACTATAAATCGTTATCCTTTAGGGTATACTGCTGGATTAGAATAAAATTACTTGTGATTATACTTTTGTTTGAGATTTCTAAGGTGTTTTTTCTTTTTACTCCTTATACCTGCTTTGCCCCAACCTTAATATGGCATTTGGAGAATACATTCTATAAAATAAATTTACCCACATGAGTATTGATCTATGTCAGTGTGCTCAGTAACAAATATTCCTTATTAATTACATAATATTAAAGTACAGCTTGTTGTGAAAACATTTTTGAGTCCCAAATCACCACTATTTCAGAGCAAACAGCCATAGGAAGTAGAAGAAAATATTAGTCAGCTGTTGAATGTGAAATGAGATGTTTCATCAGCCCAGTGAAATAGTGAGCTCTGCTGAAGGCACCATGTTTATAAAACACAACAGCCAAGAAACATCTGTGTAGCACAGCATATCAGTATTCCAAGAATACAATGAGAAAAAGAGATGCTTTCTCTGAGGTCACCTATTAAGAGATCTTAAGCTCCATCTATCTATAAAGAAAATGGTGCTGAGGAGAGACAATGATCTAGATAGATGTGTAATGAAAGTTTAATTTTAAAAAGTATTTCAGCCTTTATTGTCTACTTTGGTTGTTTATATTGATCAAATTCACTGGATAATCACTCAATTCTATAAGCAGCTTTGAGTTATAAATGGACATAAGCTGTTTACCTGGAGCAAAAATGAACGTGTTGTCCACTGTGGGACTGACCTAGGAATTCAAAATGAGAGTTGATCAGAACAAAATGTTCTAAAAAATCTGATGTAAAAGTATTGTCAAAGTTGCAGTGACACACGAGTGGAGATGATGCCAAAAACAACTAATATAAAGAGAAAAATGAATCTCTTGGTGAAATTTTGAGATTTGTGACCTGAATGGAATAGATACACACACACACACACACACACAAACACACATAATGTTTCATTATAAATAGATACACACAAACACACATAATGTTTCATTATAAACCTCTTGAGTTTGAGTTTCCAAGCAAGCAAATTGTAAAGTTGACCTTGGTGAGAAGGTGATAATCTCAAACAACTAGAGGAGCAGAATCGGAGTAGATTAATAATAATATGGAATAAATCCATGACCTATAATTATTTGCATTTTCTGTCCTTAACTTTCTGATCTTGATTCTTTAATCACACCTAAAGGAAATTCCGAAGAAGATGATGGTAAATGAAGGGAAAGCTGCTGTTGGCACATATTCTGATTCCATCTGTTGATTACAGTCTTATATTCACATCTTTAACCTGGCTGGACTGTGCCCCACCAATACAATATCTGTGAACATCATTTCTGACCTCAAACTTCTCAACCATTCTGGTCCACTTTGATTCCTTACAAAGAGCAATGATACATTTTATACTATTAAATCCTAACACCTCTGTGAGTTTGCCAAAGTGATTATTTGACCTGTCCTGCCCTATGCAGAGAGTCAGCAGAACAGAGTTCAGCCTGAGCTGTGGGAGTCTGAGAAATCATTTACTTTCTTTGTGCTTCAATTTAGTCATCTATAAAAAGGAGACAAACATAGAACCTCCCTCAAAGGGTTGTTGTGGGGTTTAAGTTAGTTAATTCATATAAAGTTCTTAGAGCCTTGACTGGTATAAATAGATGCTAAATAAATATGAGCTATTTGTACTCAATTTAGAGTTAAATCTAATTTTAAATACCAGTTTCCTGGAAACTTACTAGCTGTGTACCCTGGGATAATCCCTTCATTTATCCTATCTCAGTTTCCTCATTGGTAATATAGAGATTTATGAAAAAATCAAAAACAGACCTCACAGAGGTGTCATGAAGATTTAATGTGATAAAACTGTCATGGCTCTTTGTAATCTATAAGGACTGCAAATTGACCAAGGTAGTTGAGAAGTTTTGGTATCAGAAGTCAAATATATGTACATGTGCTAACCTATCTACACATGGTGTTCACTGATTCTGACTCTGGGAGTATGTTCCAGACTAGTACGGTAATAAGTGAATACAGAACTAGCTGATCCTAATCCATCAGGCTAACAAAGCTGTTCCTACCATGAAAAATGAAAACATTAAAAATTATACCTCTGAAAAAGTTACACATTGACAATAGCTTTGTATTTCAATATGAGCGTCATTCCCATTTATGTGATAATACTGTAATCAAATATTGAGAAAAGCTAATGAAATACGACAAAATGTCAACTGTAAAATTAATTTTAGTGGGACGAATTTGAGAATAGAAAGAGAGGTTGGCCAGGAGTAAAGCCATCCTGATAATTAGCATCAAAATGGTCTTGCTGAGTATAACTGATGCCAGATAGAGGTCATCGACTAGCATTCTAAATTATTTTGAATGAAAAAGTGAATAACGTTCAAAACTCAGTGGAGAAACTAAAGACTTTCAGCTAGGCAACATAAGCAATGATGGATTACACTTTAACGACAAACACTTTCTTCAAGTCTCCAAATACTTGACAATTGTGACAAGCAGAGGCAGAAATGAGTAAAAAGTTGAGGAAGAAACACAGCTTTACATCTGGCAATAAGGCAGATATGGTTTTCTTATAAACAAGGCAGGAAATGAAAGTCTTACCCCGAGGCCAGTGGCACTTTTTACTCAGGGTAAGTGATTGCCCCAGGATTGGGTCCAGACAAAGACATCCATGACTGGATATAGCAATACCTGGGCAGGTCTTTGTTTCACAGTCCTTTTGTCAAGAGCTCTGACTCAGTCATCCTTTGATCCCCTGCAGTGTCCTGGCCTATTTTGCACGTTGTCATCAGTAGATAATTTGTGATGAATGAATTTTTGCACATGTCTGACCCAGTAATTTATTAAGACTATAAATGGAAAAAAATCATGTCTTCCATTTCTTTATTTTCATTATAATGTATATAAATAATAAACATAATTGAAGACAATTGTTAAAATTTAATTGAGTTTTATTTATATTCTCGGAAGTTGCTTTATCATCATAACACATTATCGACCTCTCATTGACTAGCAAAATTGTTAAACAAGGTAGTTTATAACAATTATAAGAAATAAACAGCAGTGATATATAAAAGGATATATGAAAGGAACAGCAAAAACTAGGTCTCATTCATGGCTTTTCTAATGCCTTCCCAAAAGTGAATTTAGTCTTCCTACTTATGCTTTCTTTCTCACCTTGTTAGGTAAGGTGGCTCGTTTTGATAGAGCAAAGACCAGAGTGTTAATTCTAGTCAAGTTTGACTAGCTGTGAAACACTGAATATTTCTTTTAAATACTTCTCTAGGATTTAATTCCTTTAACATTAATAAGTCTAACAATTTTACAGGTGTTGAATAAGGGCTAAGAAGTCAGGCAAGAAATAACTAAGGCAATAAACAGGAAAAGTACGCCTCCTACTTCCTAAAAAAGTCTATGGAAGCAAAAAGAGAGAGGTCAAATCTGACACTCATCCTTAATTAAATCATAAAATACATCCTTAATTAAGCCCTTAATTCCGACTAAACCTCTTGATGCACTGACAACTATAGAGCACCATCTAGTTTTGGCCATTAGAACTGCAACTGAGTCTTCTGATTTCCTAAGATCTGTGAAGTAAAGTCTGAGGAGCGAGGACAGATAAACACACTTTTCAGTGTTTTAAAATTTTTAATTATTAAAATTCTAATTACAGCCATTGATTTCCTATTCCCTCAGAAAAATAACCATGCTTTTCTACAGCTGATGTTCATTTGACATATTAGAGTTTCTTATGAATAAATAAATTATCCATGGTTAAATATGAATATAAAACAGATCATTATATCAAAGTTTTATGTATATTTAAGACAATGTCAGTGTTTCTGTTATGAACTTATCTTTTTTCCAGAGCTTATGAATCAGTTGCATAAATTTACAATAAGTGTAATCTTGGTGTATAACGAACTCAAGTATATCTTAGAAACAAATTGTTAATAAAGTCAGTGTTTTATTTTAAAAACTAGATTTCATTTAACCTTAGATTTAAATTTCAAAAATATATCTTAATCTTGAGTGAAATATTGTTATGGTTCTCTGAAAATATTTTAAAATAAAGAATGCTCTTGCTGTATTCACTTTTCCTTGCCTTAAATTATTTTATGTATCTCAGCTAATAATATATACTCTCATTTTAGGTCAACTTAAATTCTTCACCAGTTGGGTTTATTGTGCATATGTAACTAGTTAGAAATAATTTAAATGAGTGGAATAAAATTTTTGCAAGAAAGAGTTTTTAAAGAATGAGAATACAGATTGATTTAGTTAATATGTAGTCCATTTGTAAAAAAGATATCCTTTGAGTTTGGCACCTCACCAAGATATTTGTGTTATATCTATACAAGCTTTTAAAATACTCATTAGCTACCATGAGAATTATCACCTGTAGTCTGACAAAAATCTTTCAAAAGTTCACATAGAAAAAAAATGACGAGTCATCAATGCTTCAAAATCATAATACTTTGAATTTATATAGATTTGTGGTATCTCGAAACTCTATTTAATAAGTCACCTGTTTAAAAAGAAAGGATAATTTATCTGGTAGAACAATATTTTTTTGTGTGAGACCACTTTAACCTCTATCGTTTCTATTCTTCAGTTATTCTATCTGTAATTTAAACTATTGAGACATCATTGTTCGATAGATATTGGGAGAAGTGAAGCCTTAGTGTTCAAGCTATGTAGCTTTGAAGATTTCCAGAAGCTGAAACATCACCAGGTAAAACTGAACCTGACCAGAGGTAAAATAAACCACCCCTTTAGTGTAGTCACTTCTACCACACCCTAATCAACTTGTCCTATGCCTCCTGACCTAACCACACCCTGCTCTAGAGAGGATTCAACATGTTGGTTAGTTATTCTTAAATAATCACATTTATTCAGGCGCCAGCCCTTCGAGGTCATATAGTTTCCATAGAAACCATATTTCCAATCTCTGAAATATTGGTTAGGGTCCTACTTCAAAGCATGCATTATTGAGTCAGTTTGGGATAAAAAAGCACACATATCAGACAATCAGGAAGTAAATATAGAAATTAAAGAAAAAGTTTTCTATAAGGGATTTAGAAAAAAATTCTCATTTTTTTTGTGTTTCTAATGATTCTAAGAAATATATTCTTGGAACACTCATTACACTGATGTGTTATAGTTCATGTATTATATTATAGGAATAAAATTTAAAATAATCTTTAGGCAGTTATATAAGACAGTTTCTGAATTGTACAAAAACATAAGATGAGAACAATTCTATTTTCAAGGAAAGAATATTTACAAATTAAATTATATTTTCAAAAATAATATATTGGATAATTCTTTGCAAATTAAAATAAATGTTCATATTTCTAAATTGGTTTTAACATATAGTCATTGATGTTTCATTTTTTTAAGACAATAAGGGGATGCATCGATAGAGAACTAAATGCACAAACACATCATAGAACTTTGATCAATTATCTAAAGTTGTTTTTCTTGAGATCATGAATAAGCTTACAACATCAGACCAAAAAGACTCTTGAAACAAGTATGTTTTGGAAACTTTTTTTGCTTTTTTTTTTTTTTTTTTTAAGTTGGATCATGTCTCTGGTTATTGCTGGAAGGAGTTTTTCTCTAATCCTAAATTTCTCCAGGGACAGCAAATTTCTGTTAGTTAAAAATGTTCATTGCTAATGATATCGTGAAACTAAAGGTGTTTCATGACAAATGTTTGAGTTCTATAATAATATAACTATTCAAGTTTTGAGTTATATTGAATCTTGTCATTCAGTGTCAATTTGCTATCAGAAGGTGACCAGACAGTGGGAAGAGGAAGAGAGAAAAACAGGAAGGAAGAATTGGCTAAAGTACAGAGCTATAAGTGATGCCATGGCCAACGTGAGCAGCAAATCATGGCTGACAGTATGGGTAGAATGCTGGCATGGCAGAATGAAATACATCATCTTACATCTGAGAAATACGACAGCTCCATTGTTGTGTCAGTTTCCTGTTGGTTTCTATTTCTTCCCATCACATAGAATTGGTAACAGCACAGAGCTATAGTATTTGATCAAACATTTTCTGTACTAGATTCATATTTTCCATGAAAATAAAGTCCAGGGAACATAAAAATTAAACCCAAAATACTATGGTTAATGGAAAAAGTCAAATCTATCAAGTGTAATTTAATTTTTGCATGCTTTATATCCCCTTTGTATCTATTGTAACATTCAGGAGTTCCAGAATTTAGGCTTACCTAACAATTACAAAAAGATTGGTCACATGTTCATATTATCTTTATAAATTTTCAATCCATTCTTCTGTCATTTTAAGGCTAGAGTCCACATTTTCTCATTTTGCTCTGTTATATATTTCTGCAGCAGATGGAGTTTTCTGTTAATTATTGGATAACATACAAATCATTCAAATTAATATATGTACTAATGTATACTGTTAAGAATGTAGACCAATTACAATTTCTTTTGTCTGCCACAGTATAAGCTGAAGATAGTGTAGTGGATATTTATATTCTTTTTGGCAGTCTAACACATGAATTCCTTTACCATGTTTGGGAATTCTCACCACATGAAGCTGAACCCTTCCCCCACCGTAAAAGCTGAAAGTATGAGATACTCCCTTCCTCAGCTAAGTGTACAATGTGGGCCGCAGTAGTGTGTTTACCAGGCTATTTCTGTTGTGTGATTTAGTCACTGTTTCTTGTATAGTTTCAAAGTAGTGGGGCAAGATACTCAGTATTTGTTTAATAAAACCATTTTCTGCTTAAATCAAATGGAATTAGTTTTATTTGCTGAATACTAGAGCAAACGAAGAGGCATAGTTGCAGACCATAATTCATTATGGGAAAGAACAGCCTAGTTGGAATTGAGAACAGTGAAAAGCCAGCTTATATTAATTGATAGAACTTCAGGATCTCACAGCATCAAGTTATTCACTAGGTTACATGAGATGAGATACCCATTGAAGATAAGGCTTTGGGGAATTAAGTGGCCAGTCCTCTGGAGCAGTATGAAGGGCATGAAGAATTAAAGGACTATGGGGAGGGATGGTTATTTCTAATAACAGCATGAAGTTTATACAAAAAAAAAAAAAAAAAAAAAAAAAAAAAAAACCAATGACAAGGTCAAAGCAGATGACCAAGAATAGTTCTGCTCCACATTCACAGAACAATTTTATGCATTTGTCTGATTTTGTTCTCTGGACATATATTTCCCTCAAGGAATTTCATAGTGGAAAGGGTGCCTAATAGAGCATTACTATGGACTTTTCCAAAATGTTCAACTTGAATTTTGCATTATTTCCCCTTATAGTGGAAAGAATCAAACAGATACCATTAAGCGATAATTAAATACAGCATAGGTGAGGAAGCAAGAACACATCTACCCCTTAAATGTTCAAATATCCAGGTCTGAGTAAGTGTATTATGCTACTGGTTAG
Source organism: Eonycteris spelaea (assembly GCA_003508835.1). NCBI lineage: Eukaryota > Metazoa > Chordata > Mammalia > Chiroptera > Pteropodidae > Eonycteris > Eonycteris spelaea. The sequence goes on from PUFA01000140.1 coordinate 2,453,975, forward strand.
GCAGGTTACGGTCTTAAGGCAGGTATTAGTCCTTGAAAATGCAGGGTAGGGGAAACGTTAGGAGTGAGTAGAAAGCTGAATACAAGTACACAGGATTTGAAGACTGGAGGAAGTCAACCAAACTGTAAAGATTAGCCCTAAGGAGAGGAGTAAGTATTTAAAGGCTCAAGCAAGATTGAAGCAAGTACTGACACCAGGCAATTTAATTTCAAATGCAAGGTAAGTAATAAGGGAATCTAGTTATCTAATTCAGAAGTTAGCAGAATCTACCCTTTGACATTTCCTAGGAAAGGAGGACTTAACAATAATTAACCGAGTCTGTGAAACCTCACCTACTGGCTTGGGTTCAAGCTGGTATCTCAAGAGCCTGTATTAGTTAAGATATCAAGAGAATTAAGATAACCAAGGATTAATATATAGATATGAAAGTGGGCACCCACCTTGATTATACAGGCCTATATAGAAGCTAAGTAGGAAATACAGGATTAATATTACCTGGTATTAGGTATTAAATTATGCTATCATAGGTAAGTGATAGCACAGAAGTCTCAGAGCAGCACAGGAATTATGGCAGTGCAATCAAATTCTTGATATAGGAAATAGGCTGTTTCTAAGCCTCAGATAACAAAATTTCCCCCCTAAACTGTAAAATCTGACTCTCATTGACATTGATATTAATATTGATTTTAAAAATCATGTGACATCAGTGACTAAAGAAAACAAAACAAGAAAAAGATTTTAAAACTACCTCAAAGTAATTCTTGGAGAATTTGTCATGTTTCAGACAAAATCTGAAATATGGGGAAAAAAGGAAATATGGGAAAAATCAGGAAATGGGTGTGCTGCAAAAGAACAGAGATAAGTAAATGTAGCCTCAATTTTTGAAAAATAAAAATAAATAAATTATTAAAAAATTAAAATGTAGATTAAAAATAGAAGTATTGGTCTTATATCCCACATATGAGTGAGATCTTATGGTTTTCAACTTTTTGCCTGACTTATTTCACTTAGTATGGTCCATCCATGTTGTCACAAGTGGCAGTATTTCATCTTTTCTTATGACTGAATAATATTCCATTGTATAAAACTGAAAGCAACAAATGAATAAGACAGAGACTCATCGATAAAGACAGAGATGTTGAAAATGGTAAGCTAGGTATGGGTGGGGCCAAGGAGTATATGGGAATCCCTGTACCTTCCTCCAATTTTGCTGTGAACCTAAAACTGTTCCTCCAAAAATGTCTTAATAAAAAAAAAAATTTTAACTAAACTTGAAAAAAAAAATAGAGATAGACCTTGCTTCTTGGAAAAAGGTCAATTGGAATCATTAAGTAGGGGAATTGTTAACTTTGGGAAACAAAATAGTAAATATTACATGAATTAATGAGTCCCTTAAATAAGATATGCCAAGATAATAATATCATTTGCTTTTTTAAAAAATAAAATTTCTAGACTGATGGTAGATAAAGTAAAAACTAAATGTGTAGTGTACCTTGAATTGAGTCAAAGCACTTGATTCAAACCTTTCTTGATAGTCCCATAGAAAAGATGATGAAAGTTAATTGAGTAGTAATATAGATATCAACAGTGTAAATTGTTTGGAAAGATGCTACACATTGAATATAAAGTCGAAATATATTTTTTTCTGACTATACTTGTCCTCAAATATCAAGGATATTATTTAACTTTTTCTAAAAAATTTAACTTAGGCCAGGAGGTAAGTCTATGAGGGAGCTAATGCAATGAATTTAAAAGTATACATATATATGTATAAAATCATCAAATAACTTCATATTTTTCTATTTTAAAAATAATTTTTACATCTTCATCACAGTTATTTCTGTTAAGTAGGCTTTGATGGGGAGAATCAGATGGAATTGAAATTTTTATCTTGCCTTGGCCTGCATTTCATGGCACCCTGTGTTCTTTTTGTTAGATGTGTTACAATAGATAACACTTTTTCCAACATCCTGAATTTCTCTTCTGAAAACAGGACCACCTGGAGGATATCTGCTTTCTCTTTTTACAGGTTCTGATAAGAATGAACTTTAATGACACTTTCTCTATTTCCGTGGATGATTTTTGTGACCCAGTTGCTCCTCTTGCTTTGATGTATGGACATTCATCTTGAGTAGCACACTCACAATGAAGAAGCTTTGATGCATGGGTCATTCTGAAACTTTTACCCATTAATCATAGTTCATGCAGACAAGTAAAAGTCACAAATATTGAATGAAATGCCATAAGTTTCCCACTTATCTTTCTGACAAGAGTCTAGCTGTTTACCAGTGAATGTTGAGTGGAAGCCTAAATTGAAATGAAGCTGGAAAAGACATTGTATGACAGTCAGGGATTTAGCCAATTTTAGGTTTAGGTCCTAGGTATGTGCCTGTTGGGGGCAGGGAAGAGTGGGTGGATCATGCAGCCACAAAGTTTTACAAGTCTCTGTGAGTCATGTTGATCTGTATTTTCTGGGCTCCCAGGATGGACACAACTTTAAATATGCAGCTCTTCTCCTAGGTTTCCATTTTTCTATTTGCCCATATGGCTGTTTTTCTACTTACTCATGTGCTACTCTTGCTTTCCAATCCCCTAAAAGGTGGGCCTGCCCCCAAGGAACTGTCTTTAGGTCTCCTGTTTCCCACTGACCAACCCTCTGCTTTGATGACATTATCTAGCATCTTATCTCTTACTATCTCCTCTATGAGAATGAATCCCAAATCCCATTTTTAGCCCTGACCTCTTTCTCATTCTCCAAATGTATAATTTAAATTGCCTGGGGTGGTTGACAAAGCATCCAACCTAATATTGCCTGAAATTATGCTTTACTCTCATAGTCTCAATTTTCAAAAATAGAAAGAAAGAAAGAAAGAAAGAAAGAAAGAAAGAAAAAAGAAAGAAAGAAAGAAATCTTGCTTCTCTAAAAACATAGGACTAATCACGTTAGTTTCCTGCTTATAATTAAATGGCTTCCAAAAGTTTGCCTACTTCCATATAAAATTCTTGTCTAATGTCTTAATAGCTTCTCCTCCCCAACTTTTGACTTCATCTTCCACTGTTCACACCTGACATGAATGAAGGTGGTTTCTGGATCATTGCTTCCAAGTCCCCATGCACTTGTAACAATTTGTATTTCTGGGGACGAGCCTATCTCCTGAAGCAAAATCTCTAGGATTGGAGGCTTGGAATTTTCAAGTTTAAAAACCTCCTTATATACTCTAAAGTTTTAAGACTATTGCCCAAGATTCTGACTAAACTGACTATTTGCTGATTGTCAAATATGTCCTATACATTCTTGCCTCTTTTCATTTGTTTATGTCCCACCTCCTTTCTGGAATGCCCTCTTCCTTCCAATCTCTACCTATTTAAATCCAACCCATTCTCTGAGAAGTATACACATCACGTGCCAGGCTCTTCGTAGATGTCCCTAAAAAATAAATGATTCTCTTTCTTGGCAAGTTCTGCAACTTCTCTAAGCCACAATCTTTCATGTCACGTAATTGTTTTGAGCTAAATAATCCTTAAAGTAATGTTTATCTTTTAAATGGTTATTCTCATTTTTATGTCTCTTTTTGGTGCTTATCACAATATGCCTAATGTTATTATTTGTATACTTTGTCTTTTCACTTCATACTATAAGAAACGTAAGAGTGCAAACTATATCTATTCCTATCTACACCCTGTACTGCTTTGCAACATGCTTGCCACATAGGTGATATTCAATAAATAATTGATTCATTGACTTGACTTAAAGGAGGTAAGTGGATATTTAATCTTTTACTATGCTTTTATATCCTGGTTTTCCTGCCTTGACTATAATAATTCAGGCATATGTACATAATTTATATTAAGCATTAATATGAGATTATTTCTAAAAAAATAAATTACTTAGAATTTGTTAATTAAATACTACAGTGTTGATGGCATTCATTGTTGTATTAACAAAAAAAGAATGTGAAGTGTGAGACATGGAAATCAATATTCCATTAGAAGTAGTGACATTTTCAAGTTACCTTCAGAAGTGTTTTTTGATAGTTCAATGTTTTTATGATACTAGTGGTTCCTTAACATGCATAATAAATCAACTGCAATACAATTTTATTGAAGAAAAATCTTTATAGTTGACACCTGAACAAGAGTGGGGGTTGGGGGTTAGGGGTGCCGATCCATGTGGTTACATGTAACTTTTGACCACCCAGAAACTTAAGTTGTCTCTTGGTATGTATGGGAGATTGGTTCCAGGACTCTGTGCAAATACAAAAATCCATGGATGCCCAAGTTCCCATATAAAATGGCATAGCAATGTGCAGTGTCAGCCCTCTGCATCTATGAACTCCTCTCAACCACAGATCACAAACAGTACAGGTATTTATTCTTAAAAATCTGCATATAAGTGGACCAGTGTAGTTCAAAGCCATGTTGTTCAAGGGTTAACAGTATTTGAAGTAAGTCAACACATGTAAGTTAATTACACTGAGTTCCGAAATGCAAAAATTCCAAAAGAGATTATGTTTTATACTTAAGTATTTGAAGAAATGGGTCTGAAATTCAGCCTGCAGATTCAGAGGCTGTCAAGAGATTTGGCCATTTCTGGGTATACACAGATATATGCTGATTTATTTTCTGATAATAAGTAAATATTTTCACTGTAGTAATTCAAGAAAGAATTAATTAAATAAATTGTACCAGGGAGGATGATGATTAAGTATAAGGAGGAACTTGATAGCACTATGAAGTCTAATTTATAAAGTCTTAGAAATAACATTCAACAAAGAAAGTATATAGGCTCATCATAAAAGATGAAAAGATTGTTCTTTTCAGTTTGTTTTATGCAAAGGGATCACAAACACACACCATCTATGTTATGTGTACAGATATAAAATAGGGCTTATGAGGGGAAACTTACAGATAAAGAATAGTACAAAGCACACAAATCACTGAGAAATCATTATTCCATGGCTTAGGTGAGGCATACTGTGCATGCACCATGTCTAACAGTCCAGAAGAGATGCTCCTCCTCTAAGTTCTGCAGATTTATAGGGTAGAGGTTCAGGGAACATTTATCTGACAATGTAACAGTGAAAGCTGTTTAAGTAATGGCCTTCTCAAAGAAGGATAACCACTGAAAGCCAATGGTTGGTAACAGCACGTCCTTCGGTTGTACTAACTTTGACCTGCAGAAACTATGGTCCGATAAGACACAGAACAGGGAGGAAATCAGCCTCTAGAACCATTTAATTTTATCTCTCAACAGGCTCTTGGGGATTCCTTAAATCTACATACCTCCATCAGCTTCAAATGGCTCCAGGTTGTAGTATTTTCCGCAGAGTCCTTGGAAGTATGGCAGTTCCGCAGCACAGTGTGGGAAGCACAATTTCAGATCCTAGATCAGACTTCCAGTGCTAGCCAAGATGGAGTAGCTCACTATACTTATCTCTCGCACTGATTAAAACCAGAAACTTTGGACAAAATACAAAAAGAAGCTACCCGAGGACTCCGAAGTAATTAATAGCAGATTGGAGAAGAAAGTCAAGAGTCGAAGAATTGTTAGTTTAGTGAAGTTGAGTTTCCATTGAGTTTCCTGGTTTTCCTTCTTTTCTTTCTTTCTTTCTTCCTTTTTTTTTTTTCAGAACTACATTGCCATTACTATGAAATATACAATAATAAAGAACTTCATATCACTAAGGAGTGATATGCCTGTGGTGATGGCAGTCACTTAAAACCCTGAGAATATGGGTAGAGGAACTAAAGGGCAAAACAGGCACTTATTATGCAAAGAATAGAGGTGAACCTCTCTATTCTCTTGAAACTTCACATTGAGAGTACCCTAGTCACACACCATTGTACAACAGCTAAAACTCTGAGTGAATCCAAGCTTTTTGACCAGAGGAAGCAGAGATCTCTGGGAACTGGAGAATATGGAACAAATTTCAGAGTAGAAACAGGAACTGACACAATTTGCCGACTCACTCCCAAAACTGAGCATGCGTAAGACACAGCAAAGAGTAGCAAAGGCTTTGAGAACTAAATTATAAGATAAATCACCATCCGTGTCCCACACTAACATTTGAGTGGCCCAGACATGTGGCAGACACAAAGATCACAGCAAAACCTTTACAACCAAACTGACAGTGTGTACAGAAAATGAGTCAGAACTTTGATCGCCTGTGAAAAACAAGAATTTAACAGGATTCAGTTTCAATGACAGATAGTCAAAATGTCCAGGATGTAATGAAAAATTATTTGATGTATAAAAAAATATGATAAATTTTCAAGGGAAAAGATAATCAACAGAAAAAACTTCAAGATGTTGGCATTATCAAGCAAAATTTTACAGTAGTAATTATAAGCATCCTCATAGAGGTAAAGATGAACATGCTTGAGATGAATAGAAAGCTAGAAGTTATCGGAATAACTAATTTTGTGAATTTTCCCTATGTGCTTAGTAATATACATATTTTGCATTTGTTGGTATCATGTTCTGCATAAGTCCAGTAGGTCAAGTGTGCTATGTTCTTTAAATTTTCTATATTATTATTGACTTTTTTTGACTGCATTTTATAGCAATTTCTTAGAGAGACTTGGTGATTATAGATACTGTTTATGTCACCTTGTGACTATGCCAATTCTTTATAAATTTTAAATTCTATTATTAAGCCCATATTAACAATATTTGGTATTTTGTTTGGAAATAGAACATTTATCATTAGGAAGTTTCTTTATCTTTAGTAAATATGTTGGAATTAAAGTCTATATGTTAACATATTATATTATAGATATTATAGTAAATATTTAGAAGTAAACACAACAAAAATATGCAAAACCCTCATATAAGTAAAACTTTAAACATTTTAAAATATATAAAAGTAGGTTAGAAACTTTAACATATAGAAAATAGAAAAATTTCTATATATCACAAATAATTTTATTTTCTGGAGTTAATTTTAAGTCATCAATTTTGAAATTTATCTAGAAACCAAAACATTCAAGAACATCTAGAATAATCCTTCACAAGGAAATCAATAAGGGATACATTAATTTGCTGAAACAGCCATAATAAAGTACCACAAACTGAGTGACTTAAATAGTAGAAATCTATTGTCTCACAGTTCAGGAGGCTACAAGTACAAAATCAAGGTGTCAGTAGGGTTCTGTCTTCTCCCTATGTCTCTTCAAATCATCTTTTCTCTATGTCTGTTTCTGTAGCCAAATTATCTGTTTCTATAAGTATACCAGTCATATTGGATTAGAACCTAAACTAATGATTTCATTTTAGCTTAATAACTCTGTAAAGACCCTATCTCTAAATAAGGTCATATTCTGAGGTCCTGAGAATTAGGCTTCAACATATGAATTTTAGGGAGGCACAATTCAACCCATAACAAGTGGGAACTACCATTGCTCCTACCATCATATGTTATTAAAATATACCACAAAGTTAGTGTGAAACTGATGAACAGACACTTTTGCAATAGAATAGCAAGTACAGAAATAGACCCAAATACAAAAGAAAATTTAGGGTATAAAAAAGATGGCATCTCAAATCACAAAGGAAACAATAGCCTTTTAATAAATGATACTGGAACAGCTGATAAAATTGGACTTACATCTTATACCATATACCAGAATAAACTACAAAAGGATCTGTGATCGAAATGTAAAAAAAAAACCATATAACTACTAGGGGAAAACATGGGTGAATTCTTTTATTGCCAGGGTATGGGGAAAGCCTAATTCTGAGTTTAAAAAGATCGATTAATTCAGCACATGGGTTCTGTAAAATTTACTTGGCAAAAAAACACAACAAACAAGGTAAAAAGACAAATAACAGGCTGAGAGAAAATTATTGCACATATATTACTGTTTGGAGAATTTCCTAAATATATAAAAATATTTTTAAATTGATGAGTATTAACTAAACTTATTGTGGTAATCATTTCACAATATATGCATATATTAAATTGTTCTGTTGTAGGCCTAAAACTAATACAATGTTAGATGTCAATTATATCTCAATTTTAAAAAATTAATGGGGAAAAAGACCAAGCAGAAAGAAAATAGATACCAAACCAAATCAAACAAAACTCAAATAAATCTCAAAAAAAAAAAAAATTACAATGGCTTTAAACACATGAAAATGCTCACCCTTAGTCATATTAAGAGTAATGCTAATAAAAATCATATTGATATATTTCTCACATATCAGATTGGTAAGCATTCAAACTTGACTACTCATTTTGTTAATGAAGCACTCATTTATTGCTGGTGGGACTGCAAAATGGCACATATTCTCTGGAAGGGATTGTTATTATTTAAGGAAAAATGTATATGGATTTATTTTTCGATCCCAAAAGCTTTATTTTGGGAATTTGTTGTGAAGATTAATTAACTCCTACAAACATATAACAACATATATACAAGGTTATTCATCATAGCACTTTGTGTGAATGAATGAATAGTCACATCATTAACTTGTTGAGAATTAAGGAAATTTCTGAGAGAAAATGATGAGTTCATGTATGTAATCTTGAGATGCTCCATATAGAATATCCATAGTATATATCTAGAAGGCTACGGAGACTCTTGAGGAGATTGGCTGCACAATGCTTGGTGCCCTGCACTAAACTTCAGAGTGTTAAAAAAATGACTGTAATTTCACTTTTGCCTTGCAAATCTTATGTAAAATTTCTTTGGTGTTAACACTAACCTAGAACTGCAGATTAGGGGATTCTAGGAGATGTGACCCAGTCTAACAAAGTTAACACCATCCAAGACCACAGATGATAAACTGAGCCTCTGAAGGCTTCAGTTAGTTAAGCAAAGGCCCACTGCAAGTCGGCTGTTTGCTATTTTATTCTATAGCTGGCGTTCTTTCTAGTATATCACACTCAAGTTTTTATCCAGAACTGGCTATAGATAGTTCGGGGACAAAAAGAAAAATCTGTAAATGGAGGCACTTTTTCTGTGTACACTCATGAATATACACAGAATGCACACATTGCTTGTGATTCCATGCCACTTGTGTAGATAGACACTTAGCAAAATATATGATATATGTGGTTGGAAATGCTGCCCATTAGAATGCTGGAAAGCTAGTTGCTGCTCAGACAGAGAGAAACTTGTTGCTATTTTTGCTCTTTGTTCCTGGAGCCACCATTGTCGTTGTCTGTTTGGGCTGCAATAACAAAGTACCACAGACCGAGTGGCTTATAAATAATAAACATTAATTTCTCAAAGTTCTGCAGGCTGGATGTCCAAGATCAGGGTGCTGGCATGGTCAGTTGAGGTCCACTTCTGGCTTGAAGACTTTTCATTGTACCCTAGCACTGTGTAAGGGACTAGCAGTTTCTGTGTGATCTATTATAAAAGTACTTATCTTATTCTTGAGAGCTCCACCATCATGACCTAATCACCCTCAAAGGCCCCACCTCCTAACACTATATCACATTGAGCATTAGGATTCCAACCTGTGCATTTGAGGGGGATGGTGTAAACCTTCAGATCATAGCAGATATAGTGGAATGATTGCCAAACATTGTTAGCATAGGGAAGCCATTAATGGAGGTATGTACTTATTCTTTAGTGTTTGGATGGACAGGATTTCTAGATGACAACATATTATATCTGTTAATCTGCTTTGATATAGAGAAACTTGTAATTGTGTTGGAAATGAACACTTCTGCAAGACAAATGAATGGACACACAAAATGCTACTAAAGGATATAGTCAGGATCAGCTTTATAGGAATGTGATCACATGAGCCCATATTCAGAAAGACCCCATGCTTGGTTTAACGCTCTACTGTCATTGTCTTGGAATTTTTAATAATTATATATTTAAATTGTTTGAGTTTGAATTCAAAAATTGCATTTTTAAATTCTGTAAGTGAAGTCCAATGAGATAAAGGAACATATGCATGAGCAAAGGAGATAAATGAAAAAAATTGAAAAGCATTATATTTTAGTAATTTAGTAGCTTTACTAGCATTTTTTCCCTGCTTTTAGAACAAGGAGCTCCTCATTTTCAATTTTACTTGGGTCCTGCAAATTATGCGTCAGTTCAGAGTACAATGGAAACATGGAACTAGCCCTCTCCAAAATGAATAATATAGATGTTAACAATAATACGTGTTAACAATAATATCGGCAGTTAGGAGTCAATAGTTAAAAGACCATGCTGTCATAAAATAAGTCAGTGCTTTTCATTTAGCAAAATGGGTTTGTTTATAGGATTGAACCATAGAACATTAATACATCTATGACGTATTATTAAGGAAAACCTGGATTTATGATATGGAGCACTAACCTTTTGACATGTTTAGAGGCAAACATCACTTGTGCCATGGTCAAAGGTGAAATAAGGGGCTAGATGGATATAGGTCTGAATAAAAGGCAGTGATTTAAATCCCTTGGAGTTTGGAATTTGGAGACTTCCAACCTGGCCTTTACGACACTAAATAAAGCAGGAAGGTCAGGCAAGTGTGCATGGAAGATAGCATGTGGCTCAGAGAATAAAAAAAAGTGGCAGCTGGGGTACCCCCAGAAAAGGCAAAATGGAGCAGATGGGCATGTGACAGAAGTAGGAGGGTATAGTAAAAAATGGGCAGCAAGGCTGCTGGCTGGCCCAGGCCCAGAATGTGTGGGAGTAACAAGCTGCATAGCATATCACAGCAAGAGAGATGATATTCCCTTTTACAAATAGGTTCAGAAAGAACAGAGTAAAAGCTGAAGAGACTATGAGGTAAAGAAAAGACCAAATATATTCATAAACAGGCAAACACTATACAAAGAAATTTATCTAAATAAATGGCTCCACAAAATTGAGGTAAAATATAGTTTTTTATTATTAAAATAATTAAATCTCTAATGAATCTGCAATAAATTTAATCTCATCCTCTTGAGGCATTCCCCATTATCCCATATACCAATTATCCAATAATCCCAGGGGCATACTCATTCCGAGAAGATTCAATACTACTTTTAACCATGGACAGCCAGCTGAGAGAGCTAGTGACATGTACAACTCCATTGACTTTTTTTTTTTTTTTTTAAATAATGCAATGTTGTCTGGAGACTGGTGTGGTTTAGATTCAGGGTCTTGTCCATTGCCTCAAAAACGCTCTTGTTGGTTCGGGGCTACGAAGTCACAGTGGTGTTACCTCAGACTCAAAGGTCCACTTACCTGCATGCATCCAAGCTAACTAAGACATGAACAGAAAACTGCAGCAAAGAAAGCAAAGACTTATTTGAAGAACTGGTGCCAAGCCTGGGGACACAGGTGAGCTAGTGCCTTCAAAACCTGGCTCCTCTGATGGCATCTGATGGCTAGGTTATATAAGGGAAAAATCATTAATCATGGTTATTATGGGAATTGGAGTCATGGGCTCTACTGACTGGTCAGAGCTAAGGCAGGGGCCGGTGATCATGGCAGGTCTTAATGTCAGTCATGGCATTTTCTGTCCAGTTTTCAGGGGATACTGTCTGTGGGACCATTCTGCTTTCATGAGTCTGGAGCTGAAACGTAACTGAGGCCAAGGTTTTATCTTTGACTAAAACAATTTAAAGTTTGGTTATTGTATCTTGGTCATGATAGACCTGAAGCATTATTAAATGAGTTTGATGCTGACCAGAACTTAATGTCCTAAGAGCTTAATGATTAAAAGGAGTGGACATACAGTATATGTGTAGGTAGGAGGATGTGGTGGAAAGAATGCATGTGAGTCATAGTTCTATCAGGCTAAACAGGCTAACTTGGGTTAAAACAAAATGTATGCTAAAGAAATAAAGTTCTTGTGTGGCTACAGTGATGCCCCACACTGGGAGCCAACGTAGCCTGTCTTTTTAATTAACTTTTTCTTATTCTCTAAAGCCTAACCATTGGCATTTCTGACCTAGTCATTGTAAATTTTCACATAAAGCTTGGGAACCAACTCTGATGATATTATTTCGGGACTATATTTTCCTGATATTTTTGTACTTGAAAGATTTCTTGCTTTTCCTTGAACCCTAAGACCTAATGGAAGCCACTATGGCAGTCCACACAGGGAACAGGGTTTGGGGATGATTTGCTTTCCTTCCAGAAGGCCTTGAATTCTCCTCCCCAATAATCGAATTTTGCATACCAGGTCCTTTAGGAAGGGACAGGACCAATCAAATGATAAAAGGTTCTATTATACCTCTTCCATGCTCATCACTAGTAAGTCTACTGTTCCTAATGCTATGTAAGTGACATTCTCAGTGATTCTTCATAGACCAAATATCTGCTTGAGAGTGACCTCTGTCATGACTCTTTGAAGTTGCCAGAGGAAGCAGCAACCTCTCTTATTAAAATATATGTGTTTACATGTGTATGTCTAATTTTTCTGCCATGCTGGTCACCATATTTTTCACAAATGAAATCTACCATCCATAGAGGTGATTAAAGACTAGTTTGTGTGTTTGGTTTTCTAAAGTGGCTGTTTCATTTATTCACTTGGTAAGAATTTCTCGATAACCTCCTACGTGCAATATTGAGGATAGAGATAACTAACATAATGTCAGGCCTAGAGACTCAAGTAGAAGAAATCGATAGGTTAAATAGACTATTTTAATACAACACAGTAAGAGCATATGCTAACTAATGAGTACAGTACTGTGCAATTATAAAAAGGTTGAATTAATCAGGCCTTCTTTGTTGTTGCAAAGACAGACGTTCCCTCAGAATGTCTTATATCATCAGGAGCTTATTAAAAGACTACAAGTGGAAAAAAGAAAAAGAGAAATCTTGATCATGTGTCTTGGCCTCCTGGGAATCCAGGAAATGCCCCCAAACCAGAGTCTAGAGGAAGAACTGAAATTTTCTTTGGTAGGCCTCGGTTTCATGGACTTCAGGAATGTAGAAAGTCATTTAGGATCCAGGCAATACCATCATCAATTCCTCCACAGTGGAAATTTTTGATCCCTTACCTTACCTGCTGCTGCTGCTGATTAAATTGTTATTTACTTTATTTCTGAGTTATAGCTTGTATTTCTTTCTACCTTCTCCTGTTTTTTGGTAAGTCACTGCTTCTGCCTTATAACTTTTATTGCCAGGTAATGGCTACTGCCTTCTTTCTATATATCTTCCTCCTTCTGCTCTGTTTGCTAACTGGCTAACTCTCTTTTTCTGAATTCAAAACTTCCTGAGTTTACATTCTGTTTACCTTAATTGTCACTGTTGGGCAACGTTATTCCACCTGCCAACCTTATTTCCTTCTGTCCAATCCACAGACCAGCTGCCCTCCTCTTTTTCAGTGTAATCAACTGGCCAAGAAACCAGAATCACACAGGGTATAACACGGCCAATAATATGTTCTCATATTCCCTGAAACAAAGGATTATGAGAAGATTCATCTTCAAAGGGCCTGTGGGCATGAGGGGCACTTGGAGGCTAGGTTTGTTCAAGACAAATTTTTTTTATTTATACAACATTCAAGTTACCAATCACAAAATTTTATTTGAAATATAGTAGCTGTATTGGGGTGTAAAGATACCCTTAAAAGGTGATGCCTAAAAGTTTTGAGGCTTTTACTTATATTATAAATTCTAAGCTCTCAACCTAACACCACTGATTTTTATGTGAGTCCCAGTGTTATAATTTTTGGTTAATCAGGTACTGTCCTCTGCTCTCTGGTTTTATCCTACCACACACTCATAAATATGTAAATAATTGGGGAAGCTTATAAGATATTTTAGCATAAATATTATAGCAGGCTACACCAAGTCATAATTTTAGTAGCCAATTTATAAATGTTTTACAAAAATCTTACAAAATCAATTTGAACATATATTAGATCATCTGAATCATTTGAAGCACCTGATAAATGAATACTATCTTGCAGTTTATATTCCCTGTCCCATTTGCACCCAGTGAAGATCAGATGACATCAAACTGAATGTATGAAAATGATTTATTGGTCGAGATAGAAAAATGTGATATAGAATTGAATGATCTCATGACACATGATAATTCAGGCTTACCAAACAGAATAACTCTTTTATTACATGATGTTATTATATTCACATTGTGAACAAATAATTTTAAGAATCTTACCTGTGTGCATGCCACTTTGTAATATTTCACTGGCAGAAAATATACAATGATAAATTGTTCTATTATCAATTCCAGCAAGAATTGGATTGCAAAATCATTTAATGCATACTTCAATAATGTCAATACATTATTTGCAAGTGAAGAAGAAAATGCATACAATTATCAGATGACTCCACTTTAAACTGCCATGGAAGGATTATTCACTAGCAGAGATTTAGTTAAGCTTAAAGTCTGATCACACTTAATCAGCAAACAAAGACTTAAACTTATTAATACCATTTTGTACCACACCCTTATGGAAACAGACATTTTTCTAGATTTGTGTTATTGAAATCAAAATCCAAAAATAGATGAATTATATAACCAGGCATGGGAATACATCTTCTTACTATTAAGCTTAAGACTGGGTGATTTTGTTTCAGTAAAATGCCATGATGAATTACAACAAAATAATATTATTAAGGATGAAGTACAAATTAGTATTCATGGGGACTTAGAGTACAGCATAGATTATATAGTCAATATTATTGTAATGGTTGTGTGTAGTGCCAGATGGGTGCTAGGGTAACTAAGGGGATGACTTCACGGATTGTATAAATATCTAACTTTTTAAAAATTTAAATAAAAAGAAAAATATAAGTATGACAATAGGAGAAAAATGATGGATTAGGTTTGAGGATCTAACATACGTTGATTATAGTTGATAATACTATATTGGATAATTTAAATTTTCTAGGAAAGTAGAAGTTAAGTGTCTCATCAAAAAAAATAGAAATGTGAAGTGATGAATGTGTTAATGTATATGATATCGAATCATTGCATTGTACATTTTAAATACAATTTTATTTGTCAATTATATCTCAATAAAGCTGCAAAAAAACATTTGTTTTGCTTGAATTTTAGTTTTTATTTGTTTTAAAATTATATAAGATCAATAAGTTCAAGGCATTTATATACAATTTTATATTTTTACTTATTCAAATAGAATTATGAAAATAACTTAGGTCAACATTGGATTTCCCCAAGATGTTTCCCACTTTAAAGAGATCTATCCATATTTTCAAGTTTGAGGAAACAATGGCTAATCATGTAAAAGATGGAGAATTTTACTCAAATTTCAAAGCAGAGATCTACTTTGAAGAAAAGAACAGTCAGAAGGAGAGGGAAGGATCAAACCCAGATGCTTAGCAGGAGTTTTATGAAGGGGAGCAGAGCACTTCAAAATGCAATAGGGAGATGGAAAAGGTGAGGGAGGGGCTGTTAAAGAGGGCGTGATGCTTAGCAGGAAAAGCCCCCCTCTCTGCCTGTCAGTAACGTTTCTGGAAAGGAGATAGTGAGGGAGAAAGAGGAGAGAATTGTTTTCTCATCTGCAAGGAGGATCCAAGAAAGTTTTAACTTTGAGGGAGAGGGTCCTTATTAAAAAAAAAAGAATACAAAATTATGAATACGAAGTAGACTCAAAGGTAAATTTTCATTTAGAATAAGAAAAAAATTTAGAAAATTTAAACAGCTGACAAATAGCACACACATCAAAATATCCATCCCTGCCCCACCGCCACTCCCCCAAATCATCCAGACTAGATTCTAGATCCATACTTTCAAAATTTGCAACTACTCTACTACCAACAATTTCTTGTGTTGGATGCTATGATATATATTTTTTTCCTATCTGTGGGCACCAGGTCCGCTGAATCCAAGGTCTGGCTGGTCCAAGGTCTGGCTGTGATCCAGGCCCACGGCTAGGAATAGGACCCCGGATTTAGAATGTTACATTAGTGTAGTAGGGCACCTGCACATAAAATATGAAAACATACTTTGTTGTAGCCACCAGCCCCCAAAGACACACGGACCACCGGAACTCAGTGAGTTATATATAGGAAACACACTCTTTATTCAGCCAGCTGGGTCTGCCAGGGGTACGCAAACCCCAAATTAAGCAGCCCCAAAATGTAGAGGTACAGGGTTTTTAAGCTTAAAATCCCATTCTTCATTCTGTCTAAACACAAAGGTCTATCCTTCTTCTATTCATTACCTGTCAACTCACAGGTCAGGTGCATAAGCAGGGTTACAGAAGCAGAAAGCTTGTTTAGAATGTTATGCTCCTATGAGTAACAGCCTATGTTCCCATGGACTTAGCCATGTTCTCATGCGCATAGCCAACAGTAATTTTCCTGCAAGTAATGAATTTTTAGCAGTCATTTTTCAGCCATTACAACTTGCTTATTGTATCACGCATGTGTGGCTGAATGTCACCATTGTACTCTGATATGTGTGGAGCCATACAGTCTCCTGGAGAGCAAAAGGGGAGAGCAGAAAGGGGAGAGGAAGAAGTGCGTGCAATACCTTACTCCCCACAATAGAACTACACTTCCCTCAGGAGAACTGCGCTCTGCACAATAAAGTTGTTGCCTGCCGTTTCATTCTCATGTAGGCCTTTTGTGCCGACTGGGTGTCTTACCATCGATCCTTCCCTTCTTGATCAGCTCCGTGCTGACACTATCACAATACAGACCTCGGGTTTGGTTTTTGTGTCATGGTGATATGAATGAAAAGGGGGCTATGTCATAAATCTGACAAGTTCAGCGACCAAAAGTAACTTCACAGGGTGATCGGATCATAAATTCCTAAATGGGCAGGTCATAGTGGGCAGTCATGCCCCAGGCATATAACTTTTTTTAGTCTTAACTTTTTTTGTCTTAAGCCAGTCATGTCCATTGTTTTTGTGCATCTAGTTAACACATCTTTGAAATAACCAGGTAAGAAAAAACATAATCTTGTTAACTATCCTGTAATCTAATCCCGGCCTTGCTTTCTCCTACGTTCATGAAATCTTACTTGGTTCCCTCCTTAATTCCAAATGCATAAAAGAAACTGCAAAACTGTCACTCTGAAGAATTTGAGATCTTGCTTCCTGATTGTCAGTCTTGGTGCAAATAAACTCTTATAAAAATTCTCTATAGGTTTGGACATTTATGTTGACAGATTATTACACCAGTCAAAAAAAACTTGAGGGTACAGAAAAGTTTTTTCTTCCCCTATAACACACCAATGTCAAGTATGGAGTCACCATACTTCTGATAGGCTGGCTAAAAATCTAGGTTTCCTACAACTTCCTTGATAATTTGCTAGAATGGGTCACAGAACTCATAAAGGCACTTATGTTCACATTTATAATGAAGGACACAGCTCAGAAACAGCCAAATAGAAGAGGACCATAGGACAACGCATGGAGGAATGAAGTCCACAGAGCTTCCATGCTCTCTCTGCGCATACCACCTTCTTAGCACTTCTGTTCAGAAATGTTGCAAAATCAGACCAGCAAGAAACCAAGCACTACTCCGAGAGCTAGCGAAGTCAGGTATATATTATGTGGGCAGTCCCAGAAGAGCTAAAGCTCTGAAGATCTGGGCCCTGAGCTCAGGGACAATTTTGCTTTTATAGGGCTTATCTGGGCTGTTACAGTTGGCATGGGCTGATTGGTTGATTTGTTCACAGGAGGTTACAGACCATGGGAGTTGCTCTGGGGTACAGGCAATTACAGAGCATGAGATTTTCAGACAGGAACTTAAGCAATACATCTGTTATCTAGACAGAACAATCAAAGGGGAGGGTGAGTTTTCAGTTGATCTGGGGATAACTCTGCCCTTAGGCCTATGCAGTAAGCATGTCTATAGAAGCAGAACAAAGAGCTGATTGCAAGGTTAGCCATTTGAGCAGAAAATTCCTCTTCATTTCAATGTGTTCAACCTAGAAGTTCATCAAACCTTGTTCAAGAGTTTTTATAGATTTAATCTCTGGGCGCCCCCTCCACATTCCACCTTCCCTAGGTCACTGAGTGAGGCTGAAAGGTCCAACCATTTAATCATGGATCTCCAGTAACCAGTGCTATCCTGCGCCTATCTAGGGGCCCCACCCTGTACCTCATTAATATCAACTCAGGTGTGATCAACAAGGCTCATTATGAATAACAAAAGATACTCCTAATACTCAGAAAATTTCAAGCATTTTAGAAGCTTTGTGCCAAGAATCAAGGACAAAAACAAAATATATTTCTTCTTATATTATAATAAGAATAATGGGAAATAAAAGTATTCCTGAAAGTCATTCCTATATCTAGATACCTAGCAATAACTTACCTATACATGAGATAAGTATAAGTCACATAAATATATCCCATTAATCTCAAACTAAATGGAACCCTAACCCTATTTCCAGAGCTGGATCCTCAGAATGTCTGTGGCTACTGAAAAGACACTTGAAAGGGAACAGAAATAAAAAAAAAGGGAGGGGGAACAGAGCTTGCCACCCCAAAATATGCCTCTTTGGTATATTATTTTAAGCTGATTAACTTTAAGAAATAGCAGGCAAGAGAGAAGCTCAGAAAACCAACCAAGTAAGTTACTCTTTGTAAAGAGTACTTATATTTGTCAAGGTAGTCTCCATTTGTAAGGGTGTTTTCCCTCACTGTACCAGGCCTGACCACTATTGATGGAGAAGGCCCCATCTTAAATCTGCATAACAATCTTACCATTGTTTATCATGCTTTTCCTGTCAACCTCCCAAAACTGACTCTCCATCCCCAACATCTTTTTTTTTTTTTTTTCTTTTTTTTTTTTTTTTTGTCAGTAGCTGAAGTTACTATTTAAGGCAATGGCTTCTGCCATTTTGGTGAACTCAGTGATCCTGGATCTTTCTCATGTATACAAGAGAGATTTAATCTTTCAACTAATTAAACTTTAACTTGTTTTTGTATTGCTAATATGTCTCATGTTAATTTGTCTATTAGTCTAGCCAGAAAAACTTGAAGGGTAGATGATAATTTTTCTTCCCTGACAGTTTTGGTAAGCCAGCCAAGAGAACACTGAGGGGTAGAGAATTATTTCCTCCCTGACACACTCATGTGATGGCGAGATAGTCTAAATGCAAAAGACATTGCTGTCAAAAGATCAAAGTGAACATACATCACTTTAAAAATTTTACAAAAAACCTACGAGTGTGTGAATACTTTGCTAGGGCCTCTTTCAGGGACATGGAAAATGTCTGTGTAAGTGGGTCATTGAAGTTTAAGCTTCATTAGCATCATTGTAAAACTGCTTTTGCAGATATGTGAAAGAATATGAGAATAAGGTCTAAAAAGGACTTTAAAGAAGTTTAATTGCCCTAATTATCCTTTGGTGATTTTTTTTTTCTTTTTCTAGAGACTAGGTAAAGATTTCACTTGCTTCTAATTATATTTTTACACCCAATTGGTAATTCTTTGAATGTTGAGTCCAAGAGACTGGATTATGAGTAGGCTAAGAATCATACGAATTATAAAATAATTAAACAGACAGTTGATTTAGGTAGATGAGTGAAAGTGAAGACTGAATGGTTTTTTAAAAAGTTGTGAAAACTTGAATTTGCATATGTTTATCAGAAAACAAATTTGACCTGAGAAAAAATGAGTTGTAAATATCAGAAATGGGACAATTTCTACAAACCTCCATATTCCCTTCAAAATTAAGTATATTTCAGAATTGGTCAGATATTAATTAGTATAATGATTTAGCAAAAAAAAAAAATTTTTTTGAATTTTTAAAAGTTAAAAAAGAAAAATTTTTTGAGGATTTTCTTTTAATTACCAAAGCTATCTTCTACTTTAATGCTAGAGGGCTTCTCTGAATGACAATAAACTATAAATCCAGAAAGGGCACGTGTGGACACGTTTGTGGATTGATGAGAATAATTTTTAAAATCAGAAGTTGATATGTTTTGGATCTAGGTGATCTTTCTCTAAGGTCTCATTTGTAGGAATACCATTGACTTTTTATTTGATAGAATCCTTAAGTTGTCTACTACCTAAATACTACCCATAATTGATGCTAAAAAAAGAAATGATACGTAATCAACAATACAGAAGTCACTTGGTCTATAAGACATATAGAAAGGTTTAACATTATTCATTTTCTTTCAGAGCTAAATCTGAGAGTTATTTTTTATAGCATCAATTTATTCAAATTTTTGAAATGAGAAGCATCCTCTCAATGGAAAGCTGTATTTTAATACAAAGATGAAAGATTACGTGAGTAGTTTATTCTGCAGAGAATTAGAATCATCTTTAAAACAATATATATTAGTGGTTGTTTTCATCACATATAATACAAAATGAACAATGGAATTTAATTAAGAAAAGACCATTGAGCCTTTTCTTATTTGCCTTTTCTTATTTAGAAATATATTTCTCATTAACTAGGCAAAAATTGAAATAGTATTTTTTGTCACTACTGCTAGACTACATCATAGAATCTTTGGAAAATGTCCTCTTTGTCTTCAGGAGGGCTACCATTGTCCTGGATCTTATTCCCATTTGGACAAACCTTTCCTCTTCTACCGAGTTTCTTTCATTTGCTCCTCCAGATCATTCTCTACCCTTCTCTACTCTGCTTTGTACCCAAGAGGCTGATTATTATGCTTTGGTCTTTGGGTTCCTGATAAATTCATGCAAAAGGAGGCACTGCAAGAGATAAACAAGTGGAAAGAGAGAGAAGTCAAGAGTATTTGTTCCCATGGCTCTCTCTATGAGGACTGTGGTTTGACAATGGCTGGTAGGCAGCTCTTTTCTAAGCTTACAGGTCTTTCCAAGTTCCTGTAACTTCTTGTCCTTGTCCTTTTAAGAGTGGTATGGCTTCTTGTTATTGCCAACCCCAGGAATGGCTTCCATTGATCTTGTTCACACCTTTGTAAATGGTCTAGTCGTTAAACTGCCATGAATCATCCCTTTTGGGTGCATTTTCTGTTTTCTCTCAGAATCCTGGCTGACTGACTCATTTCCTCCATCTCACCCAATGATCTTATTTTTTTCAGAGTTCAAGTTGTCAATAGGATGATCTAACAACCAAACTTAGATTGATGTGCTAACTGTGGTCCATGACTTTACGATTTATCTTAGAAATAAGTTAAAATCACTTCGAACAAAACCACCTTTGATTTTATTCCCTTCACTTTGTCTTTTTTTTTTTCTTAAATCAAGCTTCCTTAAAGAACTGTTCATATTCATGACCTCTGCTGTTCTAATTCTCCCTCATTCCTTAATCCAATTCAGCTGTCTTCTTTCTCACTACTCTCTGAAATCATTCTAGAAGTCCTTAGTGACATCTATATTGCCATAGTGAAGCGGGTACTTACTGGTCTCTCACTACATTTGACATGGATAATCACTCACTTCTTTTTAAAATTATCTGTTCCCTCTGCTTCTATAATGTTTTCTTTTTTTCTTTCTTTTTCTTTTTTCCTGATCACTTCTTTCCTTTTGGTCCCCCTTTAAAGTCTGGTGTTCTTTAGGGTTGTCTGTTCAGCTGACTATTATTCTCATGTTACCTGCTTTCATAGAAATTTCACTCATTTTCATTGCTTCAACTTTCACTTGAGTACAGATGACTCTAAAAGCCCTATCATTATGGCAAGCCTCTTAACGGAGTTTCATTAAGTTTCCTACCTATATGTTCTGTGAACTGGAGTAATCCATGTCCCTCGGGCACTCAAATTCAAGATACCAAATCAAACCCGCTACCTATTCCCTTCAATCTAAAGTGTCATCGATTTTAAGGTATACCAACTTTTCATAAACTACTAGGGAAAAAGTACCAATTATAGTGGTAAGATCTCATCAATTATAAGATGCATACTATCTTCAGAGACATTAAAACGTAAGGAAAATAAGTGCATCTTAGAATCTATGAAACGCAATTTCTCTGTCATTCCTCACTTCCAAGACTGCTCTTTGATGGCCTCCTTTGTGATTTTCAGACTCGCCTATCTCTCCCTGCCATACATAGGCACCAAGTCTTGAAAATGAATCTTGATTACTATCCCATAAATTTATCTTCTTCTTTCATGTTGACAGCCTCAGTTTAGCTTTTATAATTCCTTGCCTGGCTGGAAATTACTGCTTGGCTATCACCCATAGGAACATAACATTCTAACAATAAGCTTTCTGCTTCTGTACCCCCACTTGCACAACCGACCTGTGGGTTGACAGTAAATAGAAGAAAAATAGACTTTTGTGTTCAGACAGAATGAAGAATGGGGTTTAAGGCTCAAAAGTCCTGTACCTCTACATTTCGGGGCTGCTTAATTTGGGGTTTGCGTACCCCTGGCAGACCCAGCTGGCTGAATAAAGAGTGTGTTTCCTATAACTCACTGATTTCTGTGGTGGTCCATGTGTCTATCGGGGGCTGGTGGCTACAACAACTGTAGCAACAGTATCTTACCTGAGATAAATCCCTGCTTTAAGTTTTCCTCATTTCTAACCTTCGTAAAATGCAACTCTTAGTATATCTCTCCCCTACTTAGAACACGTCATTGGTTCTCATCATCAACAAGATGAAATCTAAGTTTTTTAGTGAGAATACATATCCATTAGTGACCTAGTATCTTAATTGGCTAGTTTCTCCCACTCTCACACTGCTTATTTATTTAATCAGTACTGGACATGGTATCTAATGCTCTAGGCCTTTAGGCATGCTAGTCCCTTGATGTAATATTTGCTTACTTTTCTCCTAGTCTGCTTGATAAACCTTTTTCCATCCTTTAAATGCTAGCCCAATGTTGGGTCCTCCTGGAACCATTTCTAAACATCCATGATTAGATTTCATATTTTTAATTAAAATATTTTTTAAAAAAACAGAATTTGAATATCATGTTTGAAATTCCTACTTTACATCATTAAAAAAATACAAAAATTCACAGTATATATTTGGCAACAGATTTAAGCATAAGGATAAACATCTTTATTCTATTGATTGTTTAAAAACTTAAAGATTGATTTTAGATTCTTTCATATTGTGCTACAACTATTGCTATGTAGACCTGAACTACTTTATCCCCATAAATTCTAATTAGAACAATTGGTTTTACAAAATTTTACAAAAACACTCATTAATATGTGAGAACTGAACATTAAAAGCTATACTTTGATTTCAAATATAAGCTAAGAAACTGCCCACAAATGAGGTTAAACCACTGTAAAAAAGAATAAATATTAGATTTCGGAGAGGAACCCTGTTGTTAGAAAAAAAGAGCAACATATGCTACAAAGAAACAAAAAAAATGCATGCTTTGTTAAAATTATTGAGTGTGCTACGGATCATTTTAAACCTTATAATTTAAAATCAGTTTTAATTGTAATTTCAACTTCTATCATAAACTAACTTTGGTATTACTCTATGTTTGAGTTGTATAATCAAATTTATTTTTTATACTTTAAAGTACATAAACACCAGGTTTAGGAACTGACACAATGAGAAACACTTGGAGGTCTTACATGATATTTTAACATGTCTAGACTATGAATAAATCATTTCTTTCATAGCCAGAAGAAAAATCCTAAGAAAAAATTAATACGTATCACCAGTTCATGTGGAAATGCTTGTTCCATTACTAGAAATATACAAACAGTATCCATTAGGAGTTTATAATTTGCAGAAATATGAAATCTGAATTCCACAATTTACATTATGATACTATGTACAATCTAATTTTAGGATGAGAAATTGGAAAGTAGCTTCTGTGTCCACAAATCCAAAACACAGTTTTCTATACAATAAAATAGATGAACTACATTTTTGAATATACCTTATACTTTGAGGCCCCCAAAGAGCAATTCTGATTTTAATTGAAAATAGACCACAAACATTTAATTTTGCATGGATTGGCTCTTGTGAAAAACCTCTGACTCCCTACTGGGTTATATTCAAATGAGCAAATGTCCTAGCAGAACCAATTAGGCCTCTCAACCATATGTGCCAATTACTTACACTCTAAGTCTTTTTACAAAGAAAAGAAGAAGATTCTTAGGCTTGCGCAGAACAATTCAGTTGTATGACAGTGGAAAGATTAGGAGGGAAAAAACAGATAATGTAGTATTGGGAGGAAAAGCCCTGCTCAAACTTCCTCAGGCCCATAGTAGTTTTCACCCTGGATCAGTGTTAATCCTTTTGACAGAAGATTAAGTGTAGGTAGTACATGGAGCACAACAGGGAGCTAAATTCTAAATCAACACATTATGGATCAGGACAGACATGTGCAAAGTCACTAGGATGTGAGGCTAGCAAGGCTTAACTGTAACCTGACTGAAAGTATTAAAATAGCTAAAGAAAGAATTTGTCAATCAAAAGGAGGATTATGGGATAGCAATAGAAGCACAGACAAAATGACAGAAAGAGAAATTTCCAGGCTTTTCAAGTGTCTTATTTTGATGGACAGTCCAATATTTTAAATTGCAACAAGGTAAAAAATAAGAAAAAACGATGGATAAAAATCAGCTATATTTTCAAAACTTGTTAACATCCAGTATTATAATAAACAGTTAATTTGGATGTGTAAGTACACTTTGCTATGGTCCAAATGTAATTTCAGGGTATAAGCCATATCAACCAGATTGATATGTGGTTAGTTTAACTGTTTTCTGAGACTAAGTTCTGAAGTTATTTCTATAGGGCTCTTTTAGACTGCTGACCCTTCCACTATGCCCTGACTCACATGTTGCTGACTCATCCACTCTCTACTCTCCAGTTTTAGGCCTAATTGGCCAGAAATGAGAAATTGTCCTCATACCTCCCATTTCCCAAACCTGGCCCCAATCTCTGAGTTCCTGAAGGGCAACCTCCTGAGTGCCACGGGGGAGAGGGGTGAGAGGAGTGATTGTCCTTGATTCATGAACTCTTTGTTGAGAATTTTGGCATCTATGTTAATTGTAGTTTTGTCGTTCTGTGTTTGCTTTTGTTGTCAAGGTGACTTTTCTGTAGGCCATCACTGCCTGGTCTGTTTCCCACTTAGGGCTGTTACCCCAACTTCCTGCTGTCTCAATGTTCCTGGTCTAGGCCAAGAGAATTCTCAGGAAGGCTTCTCCCAGTAGAGGTTGTCGCATCTCTCCATAGACCTCCACAGGAACAAGCACATGGACAGAGTGGTTCTCAGGGGCAGTCCACCAAAGTCTTCAGGATGAGTTTAATGGGCTAGTTTAGGGTAGAAGAGAAAGGATGGGGAAGAGCTAAACTGTATCCTTTTGCACCAAGGTATTCCTCAGCCCAGGTCTTTATGCCAGTTCAGCACCAGGCACCTCTGTTAGTCAGCTACTTTCAGTACCTGAAACCAGATATGAAGCCTCTCCCAAAGTTCAGGTCACACCCTACAACTACATGGGTGATTCTCTGGGTATGCTCCTCTTGCCGGCTTTAGGGAGGCCTATTAGGGAGGATAGTTGCTCCCCTACAAACATTGCTTTCCTTCAAAGGGTCCTAGGCCTCTTAATACAGTCAAAGGGGTCTATGTTTTGATAGGTTTTCTGCAATGCCTCTTATTAAACATGTTGGGAGTGATGGTCTACACATGGCCATTTCTTTGAACTTAAAATGGAACAGAGTCCACAGAAATCCTGGTACTTCCCCATGAGTTGTTGGGTAGCGGGTAGGGCAAGAGCATTCTACAGTAACTCCAGGTGTCTTAATCTGTTTGGGCTGCTATAACAAAAACAACATAAACTGGTGGCTTGTAATCAACAAAAGTTTATTTCTAAAAGTTCTGGAGGCTAGGAAGCTATGATCAGATTTGGTGTCTGGTTTGGTCCTGCTTCTTGGTTCACAGCTCACTGTCTTCTTACAGTAACTTCACATAGGGGAAGGGACTAGGGAGATCTTTGAGGTCATTTCTATAAAAGCACTAATCATTCATGAGGGCCCTACCCTCATGACCCAAGCACTTCCCAAAGGCCCTACTTCCAAATACCATCACTTTGGCTTTAAGATTTAATATATTAATTTGGTGGTGGTTGAGGGAACATACATATTCGGTCTATAGCACCAGGGAGTTGGAATGGGATGTTGGTTTTCCCCATCCTCATGGAACACATTAGAATGTGAACACAAAAATCCTTGAGGCTCTTAAGGTATCTAGGGGTGAGGAGGATTGCCAACTTATTAGGACCTTCTCAGTTTCTAAATTACTCATATTTAGAAATTTTATAAATCATGTATTCCTTTCATAATCATAAACAATCAATAAAGATTATTATTTTTAAAGGACTTTGTAATCAGAGGCTTCTTAGATTTAAGGACATCATTAAAGAGAATATATTCAGTCTTTGCTGGTCTATTATATGTTGAATGAATAGTAGTACATCCTGACCAGGTGGAAGAATGGATGAGTGATTGATATGCACATCTCCATTTGCCCAGAGAATGTCTTACATTTCTTTTCCCTCTCCCCCAATTTTCCTGATTCAAACTCCCACTATTTAGAAAGGTTCAGTTCAGTCATGGTAAAAGATCCAATTTCATAATAAAATTTAAAGTGGTAGGGAAATATGCTTTGTCTCCCCCCTAACTATGAATTCCCCTTTATATGCAGAATTAAAAATAGATGTAAGAGGAATTCGTTGTATAACTCTTGGACCCTTCAGCCAAATAAATGGATTGGAGTAGGAGAAAAGAAATTGAAGAAATTTCGTTCAGGAGAATTATTGCTGGTCTGTGGATCCCCAACTCCACCCACCAAGGAGTGGTGTGTATATTGGGAGGAAGGTTGGGGTGCGATACTACCATCTAACACCTACCTTAGTAAAGGAGGCCTCAAGGGAGCTCCTTGAAGATTTTGAAATACGGTTTTTGTAATTGAGAGATACAGAGGGCTGGTGTCCAACTCAGGCCTTAGACTACAGTAGACTGTGAAGGGCAGGCTGACTTCCTCTGGGATATCAAAGAAGGGCTGATTGCTTTGATAGTGGAACTAAGAGAATGCAGCTACATTGAGATTGGCCAGTACTTCCGAAGCTGTTGGTGCAAGGTATGTATGATCACTTCCTACAGAGAGGATTTGGGTTGTGTGGGGCAACAGGAGAAAACTGGCCTGGGTTGTGTTAGACCTCTTTTCCAAGCCAAGTTGGCTTTTAGAAGAGGATTAGGAGAACTTAGCAGGAAGAGAACCACAGTATGGTGAAGGAATTCTGAATGACTACCTGGAATAGAGATGTCTCTATTCAGTATAAGGCAACTATAGGAGAGAGATCTCCAGAGAAGTGACTATTCCACAGAAAAATCAGGCTTAAACATTTGCAGGTCCAAAGAGAATGAAGCCAGTTTATAATGGTACCAATCCATGTTAATACTGTCTTTATTTTTTTCTTCCCTCATCTTGTCCTGGCAGGGAGACTTCACTCTTTCCCTGCTTCAGGATCCAGCCTGAAATAGGTCCTAGTTAGGGGATAACTTATCACCACATAATAAATTGTAAATGGATGGTGGGGTTCACTCATAAAGTTGTGTTTTGATTACATTACAAATATTTGTTCAGGTCAGTGGTTAAATCTGTACCCAGAATCTAGAGGAGCCACCCAGGAACTATTGTCCTCTACTTCACCATGGACCTATGGCAGTATTATGTTTGTTCACTTATGACCATTACGAGACTCTAATTATATGCTTACAAACTCAAATACCTTTGGGGTGTAAGGTCATCATGGAAATTAACAGACGTGTATAGATCTAAACAGATAACATCACGTGACAATGCAGTGTTCAGTCAGTTTTTCAGGCTGGGCGCCAAGGTCAGCAAATTAGAAAGTCATTTGGGAAGCTGGTAAACTTTTTCTTTACAGCCAGCCATTCCTGCAACCTGGTGAGTTCTACTACTCACACCACCCATTCTGCCTTGGGCACTAGAGACAAATTTCCTTTCCCGGAGGAAGTGGAAACCCCTAAAGTTGGCTTGCATCTGCAGATACACGCAGTTCAACCTTCGTGGCATTCCCTGGCTTTTCAAGTCCATCAGCTTAGGCGAATCAGACAGCATTTCAAAGCCGTTGCAAGGCTGAGACAGCATCCTCACTCAGACGGTAGCATCACCTGCGAGGTCGGCAGCGGGTGACGTCACCACGCCCCGGCGCGCCCACGCCCCCAATGGTCTCTGCCGCTCCGCCCCCGCCCAGCCCAACGCTAGAGGACGCTCGTGGGCTGGGTCTCCTTGGCAACCACTAGCTCCACCCGCGTCGTCCCTTTAACCTTTAGGGGCGCTGGCGCCGCGTCCTTCGCACTCTCCCCTTTCCCCCTCCCCTTTCCCCACCCCCTTAGCTCGAGGCCTTCCAGGCCGGAAGCGAAGATGGCGGCGGTGGCTCCTGGCGCGGCTTCGGCGGAGCTGGTGATCGGCTGGTGCATATTTGGCCTCTTACTACTGGTAGGGGAGGCGCTTGGAGTTTTTCCAGTGTTGAGACTGGTGGGAGACAGGAAGGGGCCGGCCCTGCAGCTCGTCTCTCCGGCCCGGGAGACCCTCCTCGCCCCGCCCGCTTTTAGCTTGGACTATGGGGAGCTCCTCCTCGCCGGGGACGGGGGCGGTGTTGCGGCTGGCGGGGAGGAGGCGCGGATTTCTGGCTGCTTTCGTTGTCTTTTTCCTGATGACATTTAATATTGCAGGTTTCCTTTCCCGGAACTCTTGCTTTCATCCCTAACTTGGGCCTTGGAGCGCAGTTTGGGGACAGAGGAGACCCTCAGGGTTGAGAAGGGTGTAGTGGCTTCTGGTTCTGTGTAAGAGGGAAGCAAATGGTGATGGGGCAGCATCGCCTGATCTTTGCAAGCTCAGGCTCAGGTGTTGTTGACTTGGAAGGGGACTTCTCTGCTTAGTTCCCCCCCCCCACGTCCCACCCTGTAGTCCCTATCCATGAGGTTGAGTGCCCAACCTTCTCTACCCATTGTGCGATTCTTTGATGACGTGAGTTGTTGGTTCTGACTTCTAGGTTTCACATTCTTTCTGATCTATTGATAGCTGTAGAAACCTATAGGCTTATTGATAGGTGTAGAAACCAATAGGTCTGGTCTGTTGATAGGCGTAGAGCAAGCTGTAGCCCTCTTTACTGCCAGTATCAGGATATATACACTACCACCTATCTCTGATCTCAGGTGCTTTTTTCTCAGTCGGCCTATTCCTGCTTATCCAGTGAGCAAAACATGGACCCTAATGGCCCAGAGAACCTAGTTTTTACTTCTCTACCCTATTTTTAAAACCTTGTTTTTGGGGGGTGGGAGGAGAGTTCACTTTGTTTCTTTGTAACCTTCCCCATTCACATTCATTGTCTTCATTTGGTCCAATTGTTGCTTCTTGTCCCAAAGTATTTTTGCACTTTCCATGACAAAAACAACAAAAAGTAAACTAAAAAATCTTTAGTTGGAAATCAAGATTTGTTTAATTTCACTTATTACATGCTGTTATGGTGTCTGCAACCTATGTAGTATGTTTTGCTAGTAAATGTTACAGCAGAAACTACAAAAAAAGAGAAGTGAAAGCTTAAGAAAAGGCTTCTCTTGTTACCTTCACTTTCCCACAAAATCATACTGCCTTTAAGCTGAAACATGCTTTATCTTGTTAGTGGAAAAAATGGAAACTGTAAAGGTTGACCGTGCTCTCCAAAGCCAGTCCAGTCTCATACTTGGAAGAGTTGACTGCATTTTCCACCATTATGTTCAATTGGCTTAGGAGAAAACAAAGAAGCATGTAACCAGTATTATAGAGAGTGGGAATATCTTGGCATTTATCAATAGTAAACGTTTTAGGTATAGCAGTTGTGCTGTAAATCTTAGGAGAGTACAAACAAACAAAATGTGGCCTTTGAGAGCACCCAAGATAGGTGGGAAAACAAAAATTGATGAAACATATTTTAAGTACTGAAAACCAAAGTAGGAATAAATGAAATAGGACTTCAGAGAATAGAGAACAATATTGAAAGTAAAATTGAGACTTTGAATAGATGTGAAAAGGAAGACATTTAAGTTGGGAACTGGATGTTGGAATAGAAAAATTAGTAGTAAGAGTCATTTAATTTTCCACAAATCACTTTAATTCCTATTTTATTAGAGGAGAGCTGGATTCTTATGTCTGCTGCATTCAGTCTTTCGAGATGTTATTTTGGTTGAAGTATATGAATAAAATCCAGTTTTAGTGATATGTAGTTGGAAGCAGAGGAGGGTTTAGGTAATTATGGATGATGTTCTTTAATACTCTACCAAAACTCAATAAGTAGAAACTTCTTAAGAAAAGTTGTAATATAGAATCTGAAACCCTGTTAATGAACTTTTCATTGTATCATTAAGACACATTGGTTCATGTTGTGCTTTGAATGAATCTTTTCACCATGCATGGTTTTATAACATGATGCATTTAGTCATTTAGAAAATACTGGTTTACTGAGTTATGCAGATTTTCTCAATGTTTACCTAATTTCATTACCTAATATCAAAATTTCACATTCAGTAATATCACTGATGTTGTCAGAAGAAATCTCAGAAATAAGTATTGAGAAACTGTCAGGCTCACAGTTTTGGACACAAGTTTTCCAGAATTTTAATTTTCATTTGAAAGTTCGAATTTTGTCATTGACGACAAATACCGCCAGTCTTTTTCTTGAAACATTGGAGTTCCCTTTGTTCATTTTGAAAAAAATCAGCCAAATATCCAAGTCTGAATAAACATAGTTAGTTATGCTTTCAAATAAAAATGATGTTCCTTGCAAAGAGCGCCTAGTTTGGCTTCCAATTTGTAAGTATTGAGGTGCCTACCTTTCCTAGAGACAGCTATCACACTTTGGTTTTCAGCAGAACTTAATGCACACTTCACATTTTTCCTCTGCAGAGTATTTAAAAAGACTCAAGGGTTGAAGTTTAATAAAGTTAATTTCTATTGCTTTGTCAAGCAGTCTTATGTTAAATTGACTTTTTTTTTTTTTTTCTTATGTGTGCGATGATGAAGAATGCGATTAGCTACTGGCACAATTTGGTGTCATTGTCTTAACTCATGCTTAATTTGCCAGCAGTTTTACCCAACATGGCTTATGTACCATGAGTGCAAATGTTGGCATAGTGAAAAAGGCAAGTGACATTTTAGTATTATGAGAATAGTTTTCAAATTGCACATCCTTAGAAAGGGTTGCTGCCAGTGGTTTGGGGATTTAACACAGAACTGCTGACAGTCATCTAGAGAAACAACACTAAGTGATGACTTTTGTGATCTTAAGCAAACAGAATGGATTCAGTTTCTTCTGCCACATACAGAATGGTTAGATCTCTGGTTCTTCCAAGCCTATAATCTATTTCTGTTCACAGTGTCAAATCTAAACTTTTCTGCCTAGTTCCCCCAAGATACTCAAGCATTTGGCTTATTCCACCTTTCCAGTTGTGTTTCCCATTACTATATAAGACAGAGTCTCCATTTCTGTGAAGCAAGTTTACTTGTTAATCAAAAGTGAGGGCACCACCTGGGACCTTGATAGAAATATAAAACATAAGACCTCAGCCCTACTGAATCAAATCTGCAGTTTAACAAGTCCTTAGGCAGTATGTGTGTTCATTAGTTTAACAAACATTTATCTTCTCATTCCTACCCCCGCCTCAGTGATTCTCTACCTTGACTGCTCATTAAAACCACCTTGGGAGTTTTTAAAAATTCTAAAGCCCAGACCAGTTATATCAGAATCTCGGAGAGATTAGTGACTGCTCTAAACCTTCCCTTATAATTGTTAACAAGTTATATATTTCTTCTATGAACTGCTCTAAGATGTTATTTTATATGACATTTAATAATAATTATTGTTATTTGTCAACCAGTTACTGTGACCAGGCACTATGTTAAACTCTTTACATCTCATTTATTCCTTTTAAACTGCTATTACAGTAGTATTCTTATTCCTATTTTCAGATGAGGACTTTGGTTTATTTTATAATATGTTAACTAATGATAAATTTAACCCATATAAACAAAAAATTCTTTGGGGTTCTGAGTTTCAAAACTTGAAGGAATCCCAAGACCAAAAAGTTCCAGAATCTCTGGCTTAATTATTTGGCCTGGATTGCTCTTTCCTTGCAGGTCTGTCTGGTATTGGCAAACTCCTTCCTGTGCAGTAGTACCTATTACTTTGAACTTTGTAAAAATGCAGATCTGATTGAAATCTAACAAAAAATTTTTTGAACACTTTAGTAAGTGTTGAAAGATATGGCTCAACTTCCAGTGACTTCATAATAACTTGAGGAATGTTTCAAACGTGCGAATATATTTAAAGACAAGCCATTAAAGTATTAATAACATTTTATGAAAAGTAATTTCCCCAGAACAAAAAGAAATTAGTAAATAGTTAAGACAGAATTTGAACCTATGTTTTGTTTTTTTTTGTTTTGTTTTGTTCTAACATCCAGGTGCCAAAGTCTGCATTTTCTTCTCATTTTATGCTTTCCTGCTGTTCTGACACCAACTGAAATGTTAGTAATATGAAGGAATATACATGCAACAACTTGGATGGATTTCACATCCATTATGCTAAGTTAAAGAAGCGAGACTCAAAAGCTGACATGCTATATATAGTACTACATTATGACATTCTAGAAAAAGCAGAAGCTGTAGGGACAGATAACAGTGGTTGTCAAGGAATGGAGAGTGAAGAGAGGGGTTAACTCTAAAGAGGAAAAAAGGATTTTTCTGTGGCGATGGTCTTATATCTTGATTGTTGGAGGGAGAATTTGGAAGCTGTAGAACTAGTTAGGTGGTGTTATTAGTTCAGTTTAGGCTCCTAAACTAGGATACCCAGAAAGAAAGTAACAGTTGACTGTTAAAAAGAGTGAAAGGACAAAACAAGCTAGTCTCAGAACTCTTACAGAGTTTATTTACAACAGTGGTTCTCAAGTTTGGCTCAGATTGGAATCCGCAGGCATTTAGGGTGCTGATACCTGGAGAAGCCTCACTCCCAGACTGAATTGATTTAGGAGAGGGCATAAGGGTATTTAAAAACTGCCCAGGTGTCTCTAACATACAGCTAAGGCTGAGAATCGCTAATATGGTATCTATCTGCAGTTCCCTACAATTGAGTAGAGCACATGTTCTCAAAATGTAATCCCTGGACCAACAGCAGCCTCACCTGGGAAGTTGTTACAAATGCAGATTTTCTAGCCCCATGCACACCTCTTGAAACTGAAACTCTGGGAGTGAGGACCAGCAGCAGCTTTAATAAATATTCCAGAGGATTCTGATGTTTGCTAGAGTTGGAGAATTTCTGATAAAGTCCTCTACTCTGTGTTAATCCCTAGAAGGACATTGATAACTATTAGTAGTACCAGCTTGATTAGAGATGTCAGCTTCAGTACCGCTGAGTGTACTTTTTTCACTGGAAAGTTTCTTGCAGTGAACATGTATTTATTTTCAGTGTTCACATTTCTTGTGTCATGTACAATTTGAATTATAGTATAATGTGTCAATTGCATAGTGATAATTGGCAGTTAATCTCTAGCTGAATGGTACTCTTAAACTGTCATAATGGAGCACAAGTAATTTCAAGTTATGTTCTGTGGTGCTTCAGTAGTAAGCTTAGGCTAGAACATCTCATTATATCTCCTTTAGGTTGGAGAGATCCATAGGGAAAATGTATTAAAGCTAGTTATAATGATATTGTATGAAACCATTAATGGTTGCACTGTGTTTGGTGAGGGTATATGTAACTGAGCACTGTTATCAACAATTTTTAAGTGTGTGTGTGTGTGTGTGTGTGTGTGTGTGTGTGTGTGTGTCTTTGCATCTAGGTGAAGTTGTACTGCATTCATGAAAATTGGCCTTAAAAATTATTAATCTTGAACAAGTTTCTAGGGGTAGTGGGCCTTCTTTTTACACAATCCTAAAGAACCTTTACTTGACATAAAGTTTCTCATTGAGAACTTTTAAACACCTGCTAAAATCAGTTTTAGAGACTACATAGAGCAATAACAAAGTATTTGTTTTCATTCTATTTCAGGCTATTTTGGCATTCTGCTGGATATATGTTCGTAAATACCAAAGTCAGCGGGAAAGTGAAGTTGTCTCCACCATAACAGCAATTTTTTCTCTGGCAATTGCACTTATCACATCAGCACTTCTACCAGTGGATATATTTTTGGTTTCTTACATGAAAAATCAAAATGGTACATTTAAGGTAATTATTATACTATGCAGTTTTATTCTTTCAAATTTTTGCCAATTAAGTATTTAAATTTAACAGTCCAGTAGATATTGTGCTTTTATTATTGTCTCTGGGAAAAAATGAGAATGGAAATGTAGCACAGGGGCTGAGAATATGACAACATAAAAGACTAGAAACAGACATTAACTGACATAAAAACTATTAGTTTCACAATCCTCCAAAAGGGAAGAATGCTTTTGTTAATCTGAAAATTTATTAAGTAATTGTAGCAGGTTTTTTTTGTGCCTTTCTTTGAAGTTTATTTGACTTGGGTTGCATAAATGCACTAAATAAATAATTTAGAAGGGCATTTGTTTGTGGCAGATTAGAATCTTACTCTATTTTATATTGAATACTTAGAGTCAGTATGGTATAGTGAAAAGACCATTAGGCTGGGAATTATAAGACCTAAGTACTAGTCTTGGCTCTTGACTGTCTAGCATGTGTGTTTGGCCAAATTAATTAACATTTCAGAACTTCAGGTTTCTCATTTTTAAATGAAGAGTTTTGGACTGGAAGATTTCTGAGTTCTCTTTCAATTATGTAAATTTCTTAAGTTTCTTATTAGCAAAAGCTTCTATGAAGCAGGAGCTATATCTTATTTATCGTTTATTCCCAGTATGTAACACACATATAGGTACTTAAATATTTGCATGAAATTTCAGATTTTTGCATGTTTTCATCTTGAAATTTCTAAAGTAAGTGTTTTCATGAAATTATGAACTTCCTCTTAGTTGTACCGGGTCCATGCTTAATTTAATAGGCATTTTCTGGGTACCAGTTTTGTTTGTTTTTTTTTTTTTTTTTGAATCTATGAAATTACATTATACCCATTTGAGAAACACTTTAAGAATTCACCCAAGGAAGCAAATGTATTACCTGTAAAAATTTAGGGCATTGTTTTATTAAATGTCCCCTAAAAGATGAAAATTCATAACTATTGTCATGTGTTTATTTTACATTTGTTAAACCTAAATGTGGCACCAATAATTAGAAGGGAAGGAGTCCATGTTAGTATTTCCCCTCACTTTTAAGAAAATTTTTCTTCCATTAAGGCATTCTTTATTCAGCAGTTATATGTGCTTCCCCTCCCCCCACTTTTTATTTACCTAGTTGTCTAGTTCTGTTTGTTTTTAGCCAAGTCAGAGCTTAGATAATTTATCAGTCTTTCTCCCTAATACTTTGATACTTTTCTTTTTGATATTTTAAAACATCCTTAGTTTCCCTTTCTTTTGTGTGTGTGTGTCTGTGGGAGGCTAGTGAAATTCACAGTTTTCATTTAAAGCTGTCCTATATTAACACTAATAAGTAGAACTGAAAAACGTTTTCAAGAACTTTTTCCCAATAAACTATAGAATATATTTCTCCAAAAAGTTACTGATGAATTTACTTGAGGTACTTAGTGAAAGACGGGTACAACTATTTAAGAACTATTCTTCAGACTTTATTCCACAATTGTAAATTTAACCATGTTAGAGAGAAAAATATGTATGCTACAATGGCTTTAATGTATCCACTTATTAGGGTAAATGTATAAGTTGACATCATTTTCCATGATGAATTATGTTGTACCCTAATTTTTACAATGTACATTACTTATTCCTAAGTGAGCATATGTATTCTCTAACTTTCTCCATTTCCACCTCAAATATTGGAACCTCTAAACTGATTATGGACTTGCTTATAAGGAATAATTACTTGGAAATTCCAGATGTTAATGATGTTAAGAATTGGCTGAAGAACACAGGATGCCCAGGCTTTTCTGTCAGCAGGCAGTCAGTAATACTTTATTTTCTCTTAGTTACCTTCCTAGCTATCTCTGCCTTGTTTTGGCAGTGGTATGTTGAAATAATGTTTAAATTGTTTCCTTTGACTTTTTTTCAACACACGTCACTATGAATAATTTTAGCCCGATAATTTTTTTGTTTGTAGTATTTTTTTGTGAAATAATTAAATTAATAGGAAAAAAAAAACTTTAAAGACTAGAGATACTCAAATACAGTGTCTTGTATAGTTGTCCGGTAACTTTGGATAGTTGTATACACAAAGTGTATTAATAAGAGAAATCAGAAATTGACATGTGAACAAATATTTTTTTATTTTTTTATTTTGTGCTTCAATCCTACTCTCATGTGGTGGTAATTGTATCTTTGAACATTGTGCTTTTCATGCACCTTAAGTATATTCATTCATTTAATATTTCTTAAGCATGTAATATGTGCCTACAAATGTGGGTGCTGGAGATTAATATATTAAAACAAATAAGGCTGGTACTCTCCTGGAGTTTACCTTCTTTGAAATCAGATGAACAGTAAATAACAAAACAAGCTAATTTAAGAGTGGTAAATTCTATGAAGAAACATAAAAGATTGATGTAAGAGTGTAATTAGTTATGGGTAATTTAGATAGAAGGATTGGAATGCCACATTGCTGAGGTAAGCCAGATCACTGAGGTTACTTGAGATCAGAATAAGGAGCCAGTCAGGTGAAGAGCCAGAGGGAGGACCTTTAGGGAGAAAGGAGCAGGAGCTGTAGATATACAGGCCCTTTGGCGAGATGAGTTTGGCGTATTTGGCTGAAGTGATGGTGGCAGGAGTTGTGGTTTGGCACTAGCTGAGATCTAGAGGAAGGTGGAGACCAGATCATTTATGTCTTTAAAGTCATACTAATGAGTTAAGATTTTCTTTAACTGCAGTTAAGTTAATGAAGATAAAAGAGAAAGGTGAATTGGATTAGACTGGTGCTGGTAGAGAAAAATTAAAATTGGTATATATTTTGGAGATAAAACTGCTTGAATTTGCTGATGGATTAGATATGGGGGATGGGTGTGAAGGGAAAACAAAATTGAAGCACTAATGTCTAGGTTTTCATGCACCTTAGAGAAGTAAGGAAGCTTGGAGGAATAACGGCATATGTAAGCACATGGGCAGGTGAGGGAATGTAGAAAAATGAGCCGTATTTTGGATAAGTTCTCTGCAACTCCTGTTACATATATTAAAGCGAAGGTGTCAAGTAGTGAACTGAAGCTTCAGGGAGACCTTAGGGTTAGAGCAAAGTGAAGTGTAGAAGTCATCAGCATTTGGATGGTGTTTAGAGCTATGGACTGACTACTAGCTGGGAAGACTGAGTCGTCAAAGGATTGACATTGGACCATGGATTAGAGTGCTTCATTATGAGAGGCCAACTGAAGGGGAGAGGCTGCAACCTGAGAGGTAGGAAGAAAAACAGAAGAAGAGAGAGTCTTATGAAAATCAAGAGAAGAATGTGTTTCAGGAAGAGAGAGTGATAACTTTTTCGAATGATGTTGAGAGGTGTGAGAGAGGTAGAAAAGTGACTGTTAGCTTTGTCACTGGTGACCAAAGAGCGTGAAGAGTAATTTCCTGCTTGCTTTTCTTCCTTCTTTTCTTCCTCCATCTCTTCATTTTCTGCCTTTTCTTTCTTCCTCCTTTTTTTTTTTTTTCATAAAGAGTAATTTTGATGGGGCAGTGGGATAGTCAGTTTGGAGTGGGTTAAATGTGGACAGGAGCTGAGGAAGAAGTGATAGGGAATGCTAACAGTTTTTCAGTGAGTTTTGTCTTTTAGGGGTGTAGAAACTTGGGTCAGGGTAGGTTTTTTACATGAGTTGTTGTCTGTGGATCTCTTTGTTGTTTTATGGAAATTACTAGAGTTCCTATACCTAAGCATTAGGTAGAGTTTTAGGAAATTTTGAGAGGAGTGAGGGGTCATTACAGGTGCAATGTCCTTGAAAGGCAAAGCTGATTGGGTGGGGTGGGGGGAGTGGCAGTTCACAGTGAAAGAGTTGGCTGTAAATAGTACAGGCACTTAGCAGAAGGAAGAACTAAGATTTGAATATAGATGTAACCCAGGTTTTAGATTTGGTAGTAAGATGAGTGAACTCTTGTCTTTTGGCTTCAAATTATTTTAGAGTCCTCTAAGTCAGTGTTTTCAACCACTGGCATTTTGTGCTGGCTAATTCTTTGTCTTTGGGGGCTATCCTATGCATTGTAGATGTTTAGCAAATCCTTACCTCTATCTACTAGATCAGTAGTATACTGATCT
This sequence comes from Eonycteris spelaea, assembly GCA_003508835.1. Lineage (NCBI taxonomy): Eukaryota > Metazoa > Chordata > Mammalia > Chiroptera > Pteropodidae > Eonycteris > Eonycteris spelaea. The sequence goes on from PUFA01000140.1 coordinate 2,492,097, forward strand.
TCCTCCTCCCCCACTCCACGTCTCCAGGCATTGCAAGATGGTCCGTGGGAGACAAAATCACTCCTGAGTGAGAACATTAGTCTAAGATGAGGTTTTCAGGTAAAAATGAGGAGAGTCAACTGTAGTTGGGCAGAGTATATCAAAAAGTCATTGTGAAAAATGGGAAAGGGACTTTTATATATGTGACTATTACATCTTTGTTTTATGGAATTTGTATTTTTCTTTCTTGAATGTTCTCTAATTTTTCTAGTCTTAGTTCTTGATTGTCTCATTCACAATCCTTTGGGTGTTAATTGACTAAAGTTTCTTTTGCTTTCTACTCTGAGAAGCAGTAGTTTATAAAATGTATCAAGGTCATAGTGGTTCTCAAAATTTGGAAGGAATGTTTCATAAACTAAACTCTTTTTGACAGTACATCAGATACCTTGGAGGCAAGACAGTGTGTAAAAGCCAAATACACTAATAGTACTTGAGTGATGTTGTATACTTTACACATATTTTTAGCTTTAAAATAGTAACGTTATACTCTTATTGCCACAAGTTTGGTTAAACAAAAGAATCCTGCAGGGCAAAAGGTACAAATTTCAATGAATTTTTGGTTATAATTACCATCAGATTTTCTACATTTAGTTTTTTTTGTTTGTTTGTTTTTTTTTTCTTGAAGTTGGGACCTTTTTCAACTTCAAAGTTTTAACTTTTAACATATCCTCAATGGATACATTAATACCTCATGTAATTGTCTTGGAAATTGATAAGAAGCTTGTATAAGGATAGGTGTAATTCCTGTTTCAAAAATCTTCACATTTCAACAATCTATTTAAACTTTTGTTTTGATGTATACACAATCATTAAAGAAATAGTTTTTTGGAGCTAAAGCTTTGGTTATGTACGTCTACATTTGGTTACTTGAATCATTGATGAAAACATTTCCAGTCATTTTATAGAATTCTATCCAGTGCTTTTCCATTCCCATGTGGTGAGACTACTTAACATTGTCTTTTCATTTTCTGTATATGTATGGGTGTTTCTTTCACTACAGTTTTTAGGCAAAGACTGCATGTGTTAAAACTCTCCCTTCCCGCCCCGAATTACTTCATGGATATCCATCTATGCCACTTTATATAGATTTCATTGTTTTTACTGTCTATGTGGTATTCCATATTATGAATATACTGTAATACATTTTACAGTTTCTCCCCAGGTATCTAGATTGTGTTTAGTTTTTATTTTTCCTGTTGTTATTGTCTTTAATATTTTAAACAATGCTCCCCTAAATATTATTGGGTAAAGGGCTCGGGTGAAAGGTCAATAAACATTACTTGGTATAGGCTGGAATTTACAGGATAAGGATCAATAAACACACAAGTTCTTATATATTTGACATTCTGCAAAGAGGTGAGCTTTCTCAAAGTGCAGGTGCTTCCGCAAAGGTACCTCTTTTTCTTTTTGTTCTCCATATAGGGCAAGTGGAAGAGTGGCTTTGCAGGTAGATAAACACTATGGACTTGGGTACTAAGTAGTGTGAGCTTAGATACAGAATGTTCATGGGGCACTAGGACATTCCAGTTGCTGAACACCTAGAAACTTTGGGCCCCTTGGTCCCATAAGCATGTAATTGATATTGGATACATCTCTTCCTACTTTGCTGGAAGGAGTGGCCCCGTCTGGGGTAGCTCGTTGCTAGGATAGATTCCAACAAAGAATGTCTAGATTATAGACTACCGTCTTATTACTGTGTAGGAGATGACTTTTCTTTCACATTTGCCACTACTGGATATTACTAATGTTTTAAATTTTGCCATGTAGGTAAGTGAAAGGGGTTACTATAATAATACATAATAAAGTATATTGAATAATTTCTCATTGTTGGTCTTACTCAAAAAATTTCCTAGCTCTTGCCTGTGTTTTTCAGGTGACTTTTAGAATCAGCATATCAAAATACCCCTTAGTATATTGGATCTTTTATTGGCATTATATAGTGTTTATAGATTAATTAGGAGGGATTTGGTATTAACAATCTTTTCATGTGGGAACATGTGACTTTCCATTTATTAGTTTTCTTTACATAGTTACATACATTATTTAGCCTATTAATTGCTGTTGAACAAATGCTATTTTTTGTGCATTGTGTATCAAGGTTTTGCATTTGTACTGCTAAATTTGGATTTTTTATATTTTTCTTCTTTTAGGTGTTTATCAGTAAGGAATTTATAGATTCATTGTTAGAGGTGTTTTTAGGCAAAAAATCAAAAAAAAAAGAAAAAAAAGAAAAACCTAAATTATTTTAGGAAAATTAAATGTTGGAATTTTTTCTTAAAAGTTCTTATAGTGGGATGTTGATTCTGATATGAGCTATTAAAATATATAGAAAAAAATTGACCTAGATACTGAGTTGAGCCTTGCTGCTTAATAGCAATGATAGTCACTTAGATTCTCCAGATTTAATTTTTTATATGCATAAAATTTAGGATATTCAACAAAAGACTTGCCACTATACCTCAATCCTGATTCATTAATGTACAGATTTTAATTGTAAACATTAACTTAGATGAATTTTCTATGTTAAAATTACTAAATTTAAACTACTAATTAAGAACGCTTTTGTGGAATGAATTTCAAGGAGCTTAGATTGACTATTTTAAGGATTTTTTTAAAAAATGTGTATTATGCCCAAATATCTTCTTTCTAAAATGCAAATCATTAGTTCTCACTCTCTATAAAAATTGTCACTATTTTCCAGTGTCCTTAGGACAAAGCTCAAAATACTTAGCGTGAATCACAAGTCTCAAATCTGTCCTTCCCCTTACTCACTTCACCTGCTTCTCTTACCTTTCCAAAAGCTCTAATGTATCTAGTTTTTCCAAACTTTCCATATATGTTCTGTTCTCTCTTCTCTCCTTTCTACTATATTTTTCTCTTTTTCCCTGAGAATGACCTCTTCCTTAAGGTCTCAGTTTAGAGTTATTTTGGGAAGTCCATCCCTGATCTTTAGACTGAGTTAGGTGCCTCCTGTTTATAAGCGTTTCCCCAGAACTGTGTTATCTCAGCATTTACCTGCTGAAATTTGTCTGTTTACTTGTCACTTCTTGAAAGCACTGACCATACCTAATTGAGTTGATGATACATTTATAAGTGCTATTCAGTCATATTAAAATTCAATTATAATTATTAAATCATTAATATTGATATTGTTTCCTTTTTGTCCTAGGATTGGGCTAATGCTAATGTCAGCAAACAGATTGAGGACACTGTATTGTATGGTTACTATAGTAAGTATCTTTCAGTTTCATTTCCTATTTGGAGTGCTAACCAAAATGTAGAATAAAACTACATGTAAACTTTTAATTTAGATACCACATTTGAGATTATTGTTCATCACCAAGAATAGGTAATATAACATTCATTCTCATAATCCTGAAACTTCTATTACCTATTTTGCTTCATTTAGGTTCATTTATGGCATTTTTTTTGTGGAAGTTCAATCAAGTTACTTTAAATCTCAACTTTCTTTTTTGTTACTATTACCAGTTTCCCCTTGTACTCTTGATTCAAACAAATTTCAGTTTCCTAGAAGTTTTTCTAAGTATTGATACTAGTAGAGTGTTTTTCTAGGGAGTTTGTAACATTAACTTTACTGTAAAGAGCCAGTTTAATCCAGGGAATTGTGGTTGATTGGTCCTTTTCTCTCTCTCTCTCCTTTCTTTTTCTTTTTCCTTAATGTGAGATTATAAAAGCTTTATGATAACCACTTAAATGTTTCCGAAAGTTTCGCTTTTAATAAACATAAGACTTGCGCTTTTATAAAAATGTATTCAGTGCTGACTTAGGAAAGGGATGTATTTATTTTATTTATTTATTTTAAAGCACTGAATCAAGATGTTGAATAAGATTTTAGGACAGTAAATTGGAAACAAAAAAGCATTTGTGGCATTTCTATTGATGAGATAATTTTTAAAGTGTTTTATTGGATTTTAATTTAGCTGCTTTCATTCTAACCTTTGCCTTTTTTCTTCATCTAAAATCTATAGTACCTATGAAATTCTATCCCTTTGGTGTAGAGTTCAGAAATGTGTTCATGGTATTTTAATATAGAATTTCTATTTCTGGTGAACATATTATATATTATAAAATTTAAATTTGACCAAGTAAGTTAAAACTTTTGAAATGGTGCTATATCAAGCAGAATGTTGCTTTTTCAATACAAATTTATTGGGAGGATATAAATCACATCTTTAAAAACAATTTTGGGGGAAGGAGCCTGTCTCCTATTTTACCTTAAGTGTATTTATGCTATAGAACACATGACAGATAAGCCAAATTTTATCTTAGTTCAGTATAGGTCCATAAAACATACCTTACTAAACCTAGAGGCTACTGGATTAATCTGTTTTAGCCAAGATTACAAAGACTTCTAAACTGGAATATTAATTCTTACAGCCTTTTCATTTGGTTTCATGGAGAGAATTGAGCCTACAGGAAATGATTTTAGTGAGTGTTTTTCTCAGTCCTCCCAAGGATAATGTGTTCCTAGTATCATTTTGAATGCATGGGAGCTAAGTTAATTATTATAAACAGTAGATGACTTAGGGATTTGGGTTTGATTCTCTGTAGAATTTGCGTTGTAGTGGGAAACAACTACCTTGGGATAGGATGTTGAGACACTGATCTATAAATTTGCATGAGAAGCCAAATTATGAATAGAGATTTCTTGATGATCATAGAATCAAAGTAAGAAGACTTAATTTGATAATGTTAATGGTTGTTGTAATAAAGTCAGTTGTATTTATTTTAGCTGTGGCTAATAGGCCTTCAACTTTGATGCAGGTGGTGACCTACATCTAGGAGCCTGAAAGGATTGTATAGCTTAAGATAGTCAGTTTCCTCAAGTTAAGCTGTTCCTCCAGAAATGCTAGTTATTACCTAACTTCTTATTAGATGGTTCCTCCTGGATCCTGAGGACTACACAACCAGATAATCCAAAACACTGTTTTAATCTATCCCTCTGTGAGATTCTATGGTTCATCTAATCTCTCCTAATATATCAACACATTTTTGTTGTTTGGTCTTGCCAAGCACTGTGGAAGACTTTCACATTGAACATTTTATTTGATTTTCATGAATGTCATTTTTGGGAGGTATTGTCTACATTTTGCTGATGAGGAAATTGATACCTAGAGATGTTAAAGATCACCTTATTAATGAGTGACATAATCCAAAGTGGATATTATTTCCTGTGTTAGAGCTACTTGCTATTAAGTAAGCTGCCTTTTAATAAATACTTCTGGGGATGTTATCTATGAGAATATTTAGCAGTGAACCTCCAGGGCAGCTTCAGAAAATATCTGGGGACCTTTCAAATAATGCTAAAGCTAAATTACATCCAGAGAGATTCTAATTAACTTTGGCATTCCGTTAATATCACTACTGTTCTTACCAGAAACATATTTATATATTGGAAAGATATAAAGCTCAAGATGGTAGATTCAAGTTTTCCAAAAATGTTAACTTTTTCTTGAAAGCTCAAGTTTTAATCACTGGCAAAAAAATTATTTTCTTAGAAGTGACAAGCTCACTTTAATCATTTTTTGAAAAAAATCTGCCTCATACTCAAGTCTGGATAACCATTGTTTATCTGTCAGTTATTTTTTAAGTAAAATGGTGTTCTTTGAAAAAAAGTGATTAGTGTTGCACACAACTGAAATAGCAAAAGTGCTTCTCACAAGTAAGTATGCTTTATATGTACTTCCCTTCACACAGAGTATTTAAAAGATGTATACTCAAGTGTGGACATCTAATAGAATTATTAATGCATCAAAGAGACTTTCCTGAATAAAAGTGTATCCCTTCCCCCTGCTGGTGAGTGCTTGATGGTGAAGAATACAGTAACTGCTAGTGGAAAGGCAAACAACATTTTAATATTATTATGAAAATAATTTTCATGTTGCAGATACTCTGAAAGGATCTCTGCTAATTCTAAGATCTGGAAACTGCATTTTTGAGAACCTTCAGTTATATTAATGAAACTTTGGGTTTTCCCCCCCTCTGGAAAGTTTGCAGAAGTCAGGCCTGTGGCTGCTTTTACCATGAGATACTCCCCAGCCGTTGATTTGTTAACAGTCCTCAGTTAACTGAAGCTGCCTACAGAGGAGATAGTGTCTGGAGCTTGTTGAAGTAAGACAGGGTAAAGTTTATTTCTGTCCCTTTGCCCTATTTTCATGGCACCTTATACTCAGAGACTCCTTCATTGAGAAAGTTGTGCTCACCTCAGAAACTTTGAAGAACTCATTCCTTTTTTTCTTTTGAATATTTTATTTCTTCATCTTTGTCTTCAAACTTCTTTGATATTTTCTTGTAAAACTGTTTGTCTGAATTTTTTGTTTCAATTCTGTTTTAATCTCATGTTTGATCCTCTTACACAGTCTCTTATCTTTTGTGTATATGTTTAACCTTTTTCTGAGTTGTTTTTGTTTCAAAATTATTTTTACCTTTAAATTCTTTTATTGATTAATTTATTTTAAATTTTATTCTAATATTTTCTCTAATCATTGTTGAAATTTTTAGTTTTAATTTTTTGATCATTCTCTTTTAGTTTCTTTTAAGTGTATTTTTTTTTACTTAATGTTTTTTCCTAACTTCTCATTTTGATTTTGCTTGAATGCAGAGGTTGTAGAAATGGCGAGAGCCTAAACCATAAATAGGAATTGTTCAAGGCTGTTGTGTTCAGCTCTTTCGTAGTTGTCTTATCACTCCCTTCTAGACACTTCTTTCTCTTGACACCAGTTCTCAGGCTATTATTTTTTGTGTAGATATGCATGGAATCATATAGTATGTATTGTCTTCTGTTTAGCTTCTTTAGTGCTCAGCATTATATTTGAGATTCATCTGTAGATTGCAGGTAATAGTACTATATCAATTCTCATTATTATATAGTATTCCATTATAATAACATATAGTTTGTTTATCCATCTAACATTGATGATCAGTTGGATTGTACAGTTTTGGGCCATTTCAGATACTGCTATTGTGATGATCTTTTACATGTATAATAATTAAAAAGAAAAAAGAAAGAAAAACTTTACTACATTGTTTTCCATTGCACGGATATTCTTATTTAAATAATCCCAGATTATTATAGTTTAATAAGTTCTTACTTTTTTCTCTTAAGCAATTTTGTAGTGAAAATAGGAGTTTCAAAGTGTGTGCATGTTTATTTCTGTGCCAGGCCTGTTAGAGCATGTAA